>SRSE01000741.1:5323855-7985783 GCA_005024645.1 Planiliza haematocheilus | reverse complement strand
AAAACGAACACGATGTGCAAAGCAAATATTGCACCCTGAGTAGAGTGCGTCAAACAAAGTCAAGAAAGCAGACTGAGCTGCCCCGTGCAGCTTTCAAACAGTCTTTTATTTGACCAAGGAGATTGTCTGCCCCTCACACACACACCACACACACGCACTCACACTAACACAAACACAATACTAATCAGCGAGATATAAATCCCCAGGGTACAAGCTCTATTAGAGCATGTGCTTATGAGAAGATAATCATTTGGTGATATGAAGACACAGGGGGGGTGGGTGGGGCCGCCGCCTCGCCGCTGTATGAAATGCTGCGCCGCAAAGAGCGAGCCAAAGCCTAACTTTTAATATAACTTGTTGCCTACAGGCAGACTTTAATGAGTCCTTTTTGTCAAGGTGAAGGAACAGGATAGCAGACAATGTGCTTAACTATAAAGGATGCAATCACACAGCGATGAATATGAGAGTGGGGGTTAAAATGACACCGCAGGTCTTGGGCAAACAAGTTCCAAGCTTTTGCCCTTGACCGTAGAGATCGATGAGACAATTTTAATGTCAGTACCGTGCAAAAAGGGAGGATATTAAATGTTGACATTTTGTTGCATGATACAGTCAGCGCTGTCCTGCAGGTATGAATAACAATTTACTACATTACGATATAGCTGATGCCTTTCTTGTGTGTGTGTGTTTTTTTTATAAACTCCTGACCACACACACTAAAAGTCAAAGATATGCAGCAGTTAATTAGAAAGGGAACTAGATTTTCATAATGAAACAGTAGCGTCTTTGCTGACATGGCCGCTAGATGTCGCTGTCTAGTTGTAGCAGCTGTGAACCTGGTGTCAACCGTTGGATTATTGTTATGAGTTATCAGTTTATAATACCACACTTTCATTTCATTTTAGGTTGATGCGTGGTTCCCGTTTTTTTGCAACAACTGTGCACATTATGCATTCAGCAGTGATGCTAGAGGTGTCTGTGACTGTGTCTGTTGCAGCTGACAAACAACAAAAGCACAAGCTGTCCACAAAGATGGACAGCAACAGCACAAATGGCTCATGGTCTAAGCTGGTGATTTTGTTATACGGTACACATGGAAGTGCACTCGAGAGTCCACGGTACTTCAAGCAGCTATTTACGTCTGATTTGCAGAGGTCTGTAAACAAGCCTCGGCCACAGGGAAAACAAGTCACGTCGGTATCAGCGATGAGTGGAAACCTTTTAGCATGGTTGTTTTCATGTGCCCCACATTCAAGGAAACAGCCCCGCAAGCTTTGATTCCTCTCCAGCTTTTAGGAACGATCAACGAGCACATTGCCACCTTGTGGATGTACCCCCATAAAAGCCGGCGCTGCAGTGAATAGGCTCGATCTGTTTCAGGGATCATGAAGCAAATCAGATGGAAATGAGCTTAAAAGACAAAAAAACAGGAAATGCACGCATCTGTGCTTGATACACAATTAGGATGTTTCTCTGTGCTCGAAGATGAACAGCTTTTGTGAAACTGAAGTCAAACAGTGTGGTTAGGCCGCCCAATTTCATCTCCATTAACCCCAACCCTCATCCTGACGTGAATCCAAAACATTCTCGCTGAACTCGCATCGTCAGTAAAAGCAGTCGGATTTTGTTCTTCTTTGTTTGTTTTTCTTGAAAAAGTATTTTGTTGCTTCCACAGTAACATAATCCTGTTTTTAAGCCTCTGTGTGTTCCACCAGCTGGCAGCGAGAGCCGGCAACAAAATGAGTGTTATCAAGTATCAGTGCTGTTGTTACTGCCGCAATCATGTGCCAGACAGAGATAGAGATGATGGAGTGAGCAGGAACACAAGCTATAAGAAAGAAGAAGTCTGGCGTGGGTGTACAAATTGGAGGAATATATCACGGAAGAGGAAAGAAAGGAAAACATAAGAAGAGAGATTAAGTGGTGGTGGAGTCAGGCCGACACTGCGAAAAGTTCTCTCGCATGTCACATGTGAGTCTGCTGCAGTGCTGCCAAAGAGAGGTCCTATTTTTAGGGGAGGAATGTACACAGAGGCCTCGTGGAGAAAGAGACCATAACAACAAACAGTACGCAACGGGCTCCTACAAAGAGAGGGGAACATACAGTCACACAGCATCAACACGAGAGGAAGAGAGAAGAAAGGACAGGAAAATGTCAAGACATCATATTTTCTGCTGAGAACTTGCTTTGAGAGCAGTAGGACCCCAGGAACATATATAAAGAGAAACAAGAGGACCAGGTAAGAGCAATGTTCCACTACAGCTTCATGAGCTGCAAGCATTGGATTAACTTTGTCTTATGTTAGCAATATCTAAATGAATTAAATGCAAATATTAAACAAATATGAACTGGGTATCATACTTAAATAATGTGTGTGATCATTGATTAAGTAGATTTTTGTGCTGTTTAAAATATAGATTGATATGGGTTTTTTTTTGCAAACTTTTCTCTCATATCTGAAGCTGCATTCATCAATTTTAAAAGCCGAAAATAAAAATAAATCTTTTGAAGCTCCACATAAAATAATACCACTCAACAGCTACTTCACTGGCACCACGATAATGACACCCTGGCAGCAAGAGGAGCTGTGCAGGTGTTTCAGCACAAATCTGCTCAGACTGTTAGTCTCCAGAAAGATCAGACAGGTCTACTGTAGGCCCCATTCAGGAAATAACTTTGTGCAGCTGCACTGCTTCATATGGCTGATGTGGTGACCTAATGTCATATCTTTAAACTTGAACTTTGGGAAGCTTCCCAGGAATAATTGCGGGTTAAATTTAAAATAAATGCCGCAGGAGTTTACTGAATCTAATTCCAGTACTATAGGGTATGACTTGTTAATCGTTGTTTGTAGTTTATTGTATCTATTGTAAGATGTCTAAGAGCCGTGGTCTTGTATTAAAATTGCTGTGTAACATCTAAATATGTTTTATTTCTGCACAGTTTTGTTCATTTATACAATCAAAAGTGACTAAAACTGCGTTAAAACAACAGCGATCATGTTAAAACAAAAAAGCCTGAAACTGAAAAGGTTTAACTGCTAACACAGTGGTCTCTTCTCAGCATGGACCGACCTGCTGTTGAAGTCTTCCACTACAAAGACAAAGAGCATTCCTCCGACCTGCTCCTGCAGCTCAACAGACTGAGACAGGACAACATCCTGACCGATGTGTGGCTGTGTTCAGACAACACAGAGATCCCCTGTCACCGTAACGTCCTGGTCTCCAGCAGCCCTTATTTCAGAGCCATGTTCTGCAACAACTTCATGGAGAGGCATCAGACCAAGATTGACTTAAAGGGCACCACGTCAGCCATTCTGAGCAGCGTCATTGACTATGTTTACACCGGATTCATCAGTATCAGCATGGACATTGTGCTCCCCCTGATGCAGGCGGCGTCCATGTTGCAGTATGGCCGCCTTTTTGAGGCCTGCTCTGGATTCCTTCAGAAGCAGCTGATCCCGGAAAACTGCCTGAGCATGATAAGACTTTCTGACATCATGAACTGTAACAGCTTGAGAGACAAAGCAAAAGATATGGCCATGAAGAGCTTCTCTGATGTGTCGGCATCCGAGGATCTGTGTGACCTCTCCCTTCCGGAGATCATGGGTTACCTGGAGGATGACGGCCTTTGCGCAGAGGAGGAGCAGGTCTTTGAGACACTTGTTGCTTGGATCCATCACGACCCTTTATCCAGGCGTGGTGCCATCAGTGACCTCTTCAAGAAAGTTCGTCTTCGATACATCCACCCCACCTACCTCTTCCAGTTCATAGCCAATGACCCCCTGATCCAGTCCTCCACTCTCTGCACCGAGCTCATTGAATCTGTGAGACGACTCATGTTTTCCGTTAGCACAAAATACATTGGAGATTCTGTGGTCGACTTCAAACCTCTCTGGGTCGCACCGAGGCGTTACACCTACCATGATATGTTGGTGGTGGTAGGAGGGAGGAAGAACAACGAGCAGACCTCGAGGGAGGCGCTGGTCTTCGACGAGAAGAGCCAGAAGTGGCAGTGGCTTGCCAAGCTGCCTGTTCGTCTTTACAAACCGTCCTATGTTGCCCTTCACAGCGTCCTGTATGTCATCGGAGGCCTGACCGCAAACACCAAGTACAGCAAAGTCAGCGCGGACGTCTACACTCTCTCCCTGAAGACCAACCAGTGGCGGACAGCAGAGCCCATGCTTCAGTCACGCTTTGCCCACCAGAGTGTCTCCTACCTCCACTTCATCTTCGTCCTGGGCGGCCTTGGACCTGACAGACGACTGACAGACAGTGTAGAGAGGTGAGATGCACCGTCCTCAGTCAAGAGATGCTGTTGGTAGTAAGAGTGACATGTACAGAATTAAACACATTATGCTATTATCAGGTACAACAGTATGTTCAACCAGTGGGAGTGTATGGCGCCCATGCCCGAGGCCGTTCTTCACCCCGCGGTCGCTGCTACTAACCAGAGGATCTACATGTTTGGAGGAGAGGATACCATGCAGAACCCTGTCAGGATAATACAGGTAAAACTGTTGTTCATTCATCTGCCTTTTCACGCTCATCCATTCATTCGCTCAGAACATTTCCCTTTGCCTCTTCTGCAGGTGTATCACATTGCCAGGAACATGTGGTCTAAGATGGAGAATAGAACAGTGAAGAACGTGTCTGCTCCGGCTGTGGTTATGGATGAAAAAATCTACATCATTGGAGGTAGATAGAAGCGCTGTTAAAGGCTATGATGCAAGAATGAGCATTGCACACTTAGCTGAATTAGTGCTTTGGGATTAGATGTATTAAAAGGTCAAGTCTGGTATGATAGATACCAGAACAATGGGGTCAGTAGGACTTTTATCCTTAAAACCTGAATGAAGCGTCTAGAATTAGATCACCACATTCTGCTGGAGCCACACTTACTTCCTCTCTCATACAAATATCTTGCCTGTCACAGGATACACCAGGAGGATGATCGCATACGACACTAAGGCCAACAGGTTCATCAAGTGTGCCAATCTGAAGGAGAGGAGGATGCACCACTCTGCCACCGTTCTCAACAACAAACTCTACGTCACGGGCGGGCGATACGTCAACGGCCACGACGTCATCGAGGACTCGGACAGTTTTGAGTCCTATGACTTAAAGACGGACACTTGGACATCTAAAGGGAGTCTGCCGTTTAAGCTGTTTGACCACGGCTCGCTGACTCTGACGTGTGTCTCACAAACATGGGCAAAATCCTAAGTTAATCTTTTATTTAGAAATAAAGGCAGGATTCATATTTTAATGATGTCTATTTGAAACCTGTTTACTACCAGACTTCACTGGTACATGATTCATAAAGTCAACATACCTCAAGTATTTCAGGGTGTACATATAAGAATTTTATAACCCGAATACCTGAACACTTTTGCATATTCCATGACGTTCCCAAGCTTTTATTTAACACCCAAACCTATGAAAATAAGATAACACAACTTAAAATAATACTGCCCTTCATTACCTTTTGATTAAATCCCACAGATACGTACACAGGCCCTTCATGGCAAATCAAGGGTGCTTTAACAAACAGGCTGCACAGCCTGTTCTTAACCTGTCTGACTTCACAAAGGGTAAAAGTACTATTTTGGGTCTGCTCTAAATCACAAGATTTCACTTGTCATGTTTAAATCCTGGGGGCTGTGTACTGTTTGGTGAGAGTCAAAGCCATGTTCAGCTCTTAGGACTGAACCTGCTGATGTGTCTGGAGAACTTTTGGACGATTGTCTCCTGCTTCCTTGGAAAATTATTACGAAATGTTGAACTTATATATTTTTTGCATGTCTTTTTTGTACTATTAGTATTATATAATGCACAGCTATACACTTTAAGTATATAGTAACTATATGCTGACATAATAGTGACTTTCCTCCATATATAAAGCTTCCTGAAAAACATTTAAAAAATCTTTACTAATGTTTTGTACTGCTGTTTTCTGTTTGTTTGTTTTTCTACCTTTGAAAATAAAGTGTCAGACCAATACATGTGACGTCTCTAAATCTCCCATGTGGTACAGCATGTTGTAGCAGTGCTGACAGTGAACGAAATCTGAGCAGCACATGTGTCCCGTATGCCTCATCATGTGTCCGTTTGACCCCCACTCGATGCTCCTGTTCACGCAGGACCTCTGCATGTCCAGACAGGTTCCTGTCCTGCATGTACGGGGAGACTAGAGATATAGAAAAGCCACAGTCTAAGTATAATCCAGCAGAAACAAATCATTTCTCCAGCTGTGACAGGTAAAATTAAGTCTCGACAGGCTAACATGAGTTTAATTTTTTCTTTTGTTGTTGTTGTAGAAATCTTTTGGATTACTAGGGGAAATGGGAGATATCAAATCCAGATTTAGTTGTATCCTCCTGAGCAGAACATCACTGGTGATTTAGTTCGGTGGTCTAAATCAGTTGTTTCGAGTGTTTTTCACATGTGACAGATTTCAATCAAACCCATCAGCAACAGACGGAGTGACAGCCTGAGTTCATTCATCAGAGACTTGGGTCAGCTTTTCATATGGAGTAAACGTGATGTGAGCAGAAGTTACAACATGTGACTTTATGGAAGTCACTGGGTCAAAGTTTACAGTTCCAACAAATGGAGTCCAAGGGACGGTGGGTGGAGTAGACGGGGTGGCGAGGGGGGGGTTGAGAAAAGGTGGAGGGCGCTGGAAAAACTATAGGTGATCTGACGTTATTTTGAGAAACAAACAAGAGGGTGAATGTTACACCACGTGAGGCATTTGGCGCTGTCGGTTGCCATGCGAGCTGGCAGATGTGAAAGGAGACTAGAGAGAGAGAGAGGGGGAGAGAGAAACTGATGAGAAGGATTTCACAACAGAGAATCTGAGCGAGTGATGAAACTCATCCAGGAGTAGCAGCAACAGGTGTATGTTTGTGTAACTCTGTATGTTGTGTGTGTGTGTGTGTGTGTGTGTGTGTGCGTGTGTGTGTGTGTGTGTGTGTGTGTCATTAAGGTTTTTAGAGGGTCAAGCAGGACTGTGCAGCTGTCAGGTCTGGCCACGACATCACAACAAAAACAGAGATGATAGATGGAAGAGAGAGAGAGAGAGAGAGAGAGAGAGAGGCAGCGTGTGCGTTCCCTAATAACCTTTCAAAACATTCTCTAATTTGATGTCTCGTGGGTCCTTGAAAATATTGGCCTAGTTGTATTTCGGAAAAATACACAGAGTACCTACTACACACCGCGTGGACACACACATGCTATATACGTGTCAGTGTAAACAAGCGTGAGGGCGTACATCAGTGCCAGCTCTCTAATGCTTTCAGCACATTAGGTGATTTCAGCATAGTGCTAATGTCACCATCTGTGACAGTATGAGTATGGCATGTAAGTGTGCCAAAATGTGCTTCTTAGAACACTGAGTACATTATGGGATTTGGGGTAATTAGGGGATCACCAAAATCATTAGGACACATCACCTTGGGAGCATGAACTTAGATTCCTTATATATTTTTCAGATATTTCAGTTTATAGTCGTGGTGCAAGCTACAAAGTCAGACAAGAAGCAGCTGGTTTGATTCTTTAGGGACAGTGGAGGGCAGTAAACAATTTCACAGCAATCCACACAATAGTTGGTTTGAAATTTCAGTCTGAATTAAGGTAGTGAAAATGAAACCTGTACATCCACAACTACTAGAAAGTAAAAAAAACAAAAACAGGACTTCTTCTTTTCTCTTGTTAACGTAATAACGTTAACGTTAACTTACTGCTGTCTGGTGCAACACTTGATACGTCTGATTCAGCATTGTTTGTCATGAATAAACTAAATGTTAGTCATAGGTCATAGCTTCATCCTTGGTCAGCCAGTCACCAGCTGACCGAGCACTTGCTGGGACTTTCCGTATCATGCTGGTGTTCGGTCTACTCTACAAATAGACTTAATCAGACAACAGGGACAACTGCAGTTTGCACTGAAATACATTCTCAGTGTTGAAGTTCCACTTTTGATACCCCACTGCACTCTGTTTGGTTACCCACATGAGGAAGTGTTGAGTTATTTTAAGTCACTTCTGCAGTGGCTGCAATTGTAAGTTGTGAACAGTTCACATCTACCTACGATGCCCCGTCATATATTCTCGTGTGATGTCCTGTTGAGAGATTTTATAAGAGCTACATGACCTTTTGGATATATCAGGGTGTTTCATTAAAGTGTCAGACATGACGCTTCAGATACACCTGTTTGAAAAGCTTAATGAGCTAGCGCTGTATGGTCTGAGTGAATCATATGCTACTGGCAAATATGAAGTCACTGATGAACAAGAGATACTTATGCCAAGGCAAATAAATGAAGACAAAATAAGTTTAAATCAAAAACCACTTCATCTGCAGAACTGCTCCTGCTAGACAAGACCACATGTGTCCCAACATGAGCACGAGACGAGCTGAAACATCAGTCTGGTAGTTCTCGGAAGAAAAGCACACTCGTTGCGCACCATGTGCAGCTGCTGACATGTTTTGCTGATTGTATAGTGTGTCGTGAATTATGAGGACCAAGAAAATCCCTTTGAGCCCCTTCTCGCACCCCTCACTGCCTCACTGCAGACAGATATGTAAGCAGTCACTCACACGGGTGTAGATACAGGCACACAAAGGCAACACAGAAACATAGCAGTATTTTGCAAAGACAACAACTGAAACAATGCGTGCATCGCGTGGGGGGATTTTTAGGAAGTGGACGTACGTACATGAGCTCACTGATCAGAGCAAGGTGTGCTCTGGTGAGACAAACCACTTCCGCACTGATCGCTTTTGTTATTCATTTTTTTTGTATTGAATGCTGATGACAAAAGCAACAAAGTGGGCAGTTAACCTCATCTCTGCCTATAAATGTTTAAATGACACAAGAAAGGCTATTAAAGCTATAAAAAATGAGATTTGTTTCCCAGAAAGTTTGTAAAGTGTGTTTAATTAAGCTGATAGGATGTGACCCAGTGGTCTGGATGGGATTAGTTACACATAATCTGCCCGGGTGGAGGCCAGAATCAACAAAATACCCTCATCCATGGATCAATTGGTGCCATTTTCAAAAACAAACAAACAAACAAACAAAAAACAAAACAGTCAGCAGACACACACAGACACACACTCCTGCACAATCCACAGTGCAACCCAATACCCTGCAGCAATGTAAAGGACAACTCAATCTATTTATAATACCAGGAGTAACTAAGAATCTGGGGAGTTCACTGCCACGTTGCTGGGAGATCTGAATGTTTCTGTTCTTTTCTTTTTTTTTCTTTATGATGCCATAAAACCTGTAGTGATAGCTGGGACTAAAAACACTTCCCGGCAAGTGTTTTTCCTCAACATCAGTGCATTACAAAAACAATAGTGCGGCAACTCTTAGTGTATAGTCTCCTTAGGTTTTGCCTTATATCACAACAGCCAGTGGTAGGGATTTCAGATCATTTAATTTCACTTTCATTGTAAAAATATTAATTATCTCCTTAACTAAATACAGAGACCTTAATCTATAATGTTAATAAAATCAATAAAAAGTAAAAATGTATTCAGGTTTTGGCCAATAAAATGAAATAATCAAATACAGACAGTCCTATGTCTGAGGTGAGTAGCCTACAGTACTCGAGTAAATGTACTTTCCAGCGCCTGGCAACTGTTACATAATCGCCTTCAAGGCCGTTTCACGTTTTTAAAAAAGCGCCTTATGCTCATGGATTCATCAGATTAACAAATATTTCAAATGAACGTCTTCGGTGTCATTGCCGTGTCGTGAAAAGTTGTGATTCCTCCGCTCCTTCCTCCGAGAAGTTTTGCAACGCTCAAGTTGATAAACAAAGCCACGTGCTACAGGGAAGTTTCCAAAGTGGGCGGTTCTCGTGCGTTTCCGGGTTCTGAGCTGGAGGATATAAAGAGGAGCTGCGCAATGTCAACAGTAGATTAGAAACACATAGAAGAAAACGAGCAGAAGAAGAAGAACAAGAGGAAGAAGGGACGCATTGTAACTCGAGCGGGGACTACTTCCTGATATATAAACATATATACATATATATTAAAAAACTCCAGGATGCCTTTTCTCGGACAGGACTGGAGGTCACCGGGTCAGAGTTGGGTTAAAACCGAAGAAGGATGGAAGAAGACAACGGGAGACGACAAAAACAACAACGTCACCGTGCAGAGGTTGGTCATTAAAATGCGCAGCTCTTAAATGCGCCATTGCTCTTAAGTTAGAGGAAGATGGAGGGAGGAAAAAAAACAAAGAGAAGGAGGAGGAGGAAGAGGAGACGGCGAAGTTTTGAAGAAAGCGCTGCGAACAAAGAAAGACCCACACCATTAACCACGGTGTCTTGTTGTTTTTCTGGTTGCCATGTTTCTTTTCGAGGTTAATCACTGAGCTATTAATAACCTAACAACAAGTGAGGGGATTAAGAGACGTCTGTCCACTTTCCAGCCTGACTACACTCCTTTCTAACAAGGAAGAGCTTGTATTAAAACATGGCCTGTTTGTTTTGGTGCTTGAGCTCTTCCTACATAAAAAAAACAAAAAAAACACAAACAAAGAAACGGAAAGGGCATAAACCACAGTGCATATGATAGACTATACTCCCTCCCTTTAAGTTATTCTTTTAAATGAATGTGTCCTTGTGTTTTTTTTTTGTTTTTTTTAAAGCTTCTGCAAAGTGGAGCAGGAGGATTGTTTCAACAAGGAGAACCTGCTGCTCTCGCTCAGCTATGACATGGCTGCCAAGAAGAGGAAGAAGGACCTAATGAACAACAACTCCAAGGTCCCCTGTGAGTAGTATTTTAAATCGTGTTGTAAATGTAATAAAGTTAAGCATCCAGACTAGCACGGGAAACTTTCCAAGGATGTTGCGCAACGTTCAAGAGCCCAACTCTTCTTATTAACATTGTTTACGAGTCCAGCATTTCATAAACTCTACTTCAATAACTATGCCCACTCTTATTTGTGACGCGTGCGTGCGCATTTGTTACAGTGCTTATAAGCTGCTTAATGAGAGCCGGCCACTCACATAAACACTCTGCTGTCTCACAGATTTCCACAGGGAAAAGTGGATTTACGTTCATAAAGGAAGCACCAAGGAGGTAAGCGAGCGCCTCATTTAGTTTCACATCAACTTTTCACATCATCATTGCAAATGTAAACACGCCGAGAAAACTCTATAAACCTGCCGAGGATTGCAATCTAATACCCTGATAATTAAATTCCTCCAGCGCCACGGATATTGTACGCTGGGAGAGGCCTTCAACCGCTTGGATTTCTGCAGCGCCATCAATGACACGAGGAGATTTAATTACGTTGTCAGGGTGAGTTCTCGTCTCCCTTTCTTTCCATCTAGGTTCCACTGTCTCTTCTTGTTTGTCTTCCTCCTCCTCGTCGTTGTTGTTATTAGATGTTTTTGTCAGTGGCAGGGTAAGGGTTAAAGTTGAGAGGGTGTGTAGGCCTTTGCTGGGCTCTTATCACTACTTTGCAGACAGGAGTCTCCCCGTGGTGATGATACTGACTCGGGGAGGGAGCCTGTGTTTGCCGTAATGTGATTGCTAATACACTTTAGCATCACTAAGTTAAATTAAAACCATAATTATATTAACATTAGTATTTGTTATTCACTTATAATGTGTCTGAAATCTCAACTGGTACTCTAGGGACGCCACATGGCTCGGCGAAAAACGTCCTCTCAAAGGACATCAGTATCAATAATGCAGTGGGATGTCAGTCCACAAAGCAATTGGTTGACTTTACATCAAAACGCCATCACTACTGGACACCAGCTCTCCCTCATGTGCTCCCATGTGAGCTGAAGGCTGCATGTGGATGTTCTGGTCGGGGTGAGGCGGGGGAGTGCACGTGGAGGGAGGGGGGTGACAGCTGTGCGGTGAGGTGCGACCACCGGACAGGAGTTCATGAAACCAGACCTGGTGGTTGTCAGGTGATACAACCCCCCCCCCTCCTCATCTTGCCTCTTGTTCTTTTTTTGTCTTCTGTCTCTTGCCACTCGTTTACTGGCACATTACTTAATACTATAAGAGTAACGTCCATTAAGTCACCGTTTTATAAGCTAGTATAATATACCAGAGATAACTTTGTTTGCTTCTGGGTTCAGCTAACGAGTGCACTGTAGCATGGTAAGCCCAAAGAACAATGCAGCTGTGTAACACTAGCGTCCAGTCTGGACACGGTGTCCTAGGTCACCGCTCCTCACTGGTCGTGTCTGACGGCATTTGCCGGTTCATTTAACTCTCGGTCTCCGTTACACAGATCAGATTCTTCCACAGACGGACAACAAGTGTTCATGTCTTTTCCCAGAGCGGAAACGTGGACTGAGGTCGTTCCAAGGAGAAGCAGTTAGCCACTTTATAATTATTTCAAAAGCAGGGCTAGCGTAGAGGAGAACCGCTGCTTCTAATTCTGGTGTGGAAAAGTGTGAGCTGCGCGCTTGGAGCTATGAGCCGCAGTTTAGCGAACAGTGGGGGCTAAAAGTAGATACGGAAACGCACATTGTTCTGCCCGGCTGCTCTACAAAGAGAGGGGCACTTGATGAGCTGCTAAAAGGAGAAGGGCATAGGATTAGGTTTTAGGAATGGAGCAAGAAAGAATTAGAGGGCGGGGGGGAGGGGGGCATCAGCCAGGAGAGAGTGGAGAAGCTTAAAATTGGCAAAGCTGACAGTCAGGTTGAGGATGAAGGAGCGAAGTAATTTAGTTCAAAGTTGGTTTTCTTAAGACCACAAACTCGCCATCTTTTAATGTAGGATTTGTCAGTACAGTGGTCGATTTAATAGTTTTTACTTTTAAGCCTCCTCCTACTTAACTGAGAGCATTTCCCTGTTTTACCAGAAAGTTCTTCAGAAGATGTTCAGAAGTGGCACAATGACAAAGGTCACATGCTGGGGTCACAGTCGAGCAACTTCAGTTTCTCCATGATGTCACGCCCCTCTTCTTCGTGCCAGACATGCCGCGCCGCTACCCGCCGCTTGTGCGCCGGCCAACGGCAACAACTGCGCAGACATACGAACGCACACACACAAGCATTTCTCACGTAGACACTCAAGTGCATGCACTCTGTCAAATGATTCAGCTTATTCACATGACACGAAGATCGGGAGTCAAATGATTAAAAGCTTGTTTGTGGAGGATGATGTTGTTGGCGACCTGGGCCGCCATCCAGCACCTTTCCAGTAGCTTCTGCGTGTAAAGACTCTCAGATCGAGGGTGATCAGAGCCAAGAATGCTGTTACAAGCTGACTGGGCCCAGCGTCAGGGGAGAGTAATGACCCGGTGGAACGTCTCCAAATTTGTTCTTGACGACATTTATTGTGAAGGGGGCAAGTGCCTTTTGCAAGAATGCAGCACAAGAAACATGGAAGTAATGAGGCAATGGGACAGAGTCTGGACAGCAGACAGGGTGAAATTTATGTTGTGTTTCTTTCTTTTCTTTCTCGGCTTTAGCTCCTGGAGCTTATCGCCAAGTCCCAGCTCCCCTCGCTCAGCGGAGTGGCGCAGAAAAACTACATGAATATTCTGGAGAGAGTGGTACAGAAAGGTGAGCCCTGTCGCTCCTCTCTTGCTCTTTTTCATTCGCTCCACCAGTTTCCCCCTCGGTTATCGTCTCGTGTGCGTCTGAGGCTTTTGTTTTCCTGCTCTAATCGTACACAATTGCTTCTTCTTTGATGGTTTAAGTATCAAGTGCATTAGAGTATTATTTCCGACAGCTATACATACAAATAATGTACATCCCTGCTGTGTTGTTTGCAACATGGGTGAGGAATTGAGCCTTGGTGACACCTAAAGAAGGCTGCGGGATTGAATTTAGTGTTTTTAATAGCTCAGTGAAAAACACTGACACACACCAGATCCCTCTGCAAGCCACAGTGTAAACTAAATGTTCCCTGTACTAAACAGAGATTCAGGTTGTTTAGGTGGCCTTATGAAACATTTTTGCCAAATATTATGAACGTAACGGGGGACAGTGCAGCAGCCACTCCAAAGCATTTAGTTTAATAGTGTGCTTTTTTTTTTCTTTTTTTTTTTTGAGGGTTCACGGTAAATATTTTACTGCGCCCATGGCTGCTTTTCTTGTAGCTGCTAATCTGCCCCGTTTCAAACATCCTTGTAATAATCAATAATCAGTTTTTTTTCATTCATTTTCCACAGTCCTAGATGACCAGCAGAACGTCCGTCCCATCAAAGAGCTGCTGCAGACGCTGTACCTCTCGCTGTGTGGTCTTGTCCAGGACATGGGCAAGTCTGTACTGGTGGGGAACATCAACATCTGGGTGCACCGCATGGAGAACATCATGCAGTGGCAGCAGCAGCTGGACAACATCCAGATCAACAGGGTAAACGTCTGCACACAATACAAGAGACGCTGCAGAGGGGCTCTGAGCTGCTAATTAATAATTTCCTGTAATATTCACGGCCGTTTCCCCGCCACCTCTCTCCTTCAGCCCAAGTCAACGGGCATGTCTCTGACTGACCTGCCGGCCAGTCTGCAGCTGAACATCATGCAGCGTCTTACAGATGGCAGGGACCTGGTCAGCCTGGGCCAAGTGTGTCCTGAGCTGGGGGCTCTCGCTGAGGACCGGCTGCTGTGGAAGAGACTCTGCCAGTACCACTTCACAGACAGACAGGCAAGTAGGAAGGGATATATGTGAGTGGAGATAATAATGTACGCAAACAAGTTCAGGTGACATACACGGCACAGGCAGTTAAATAATGAGGTTAAGTATCCCTCATAAACAGGACAGATATCACGGTGGCCCTAGCGCTTAAAAGCATGCACTTGATAAGGGAGTGAGGCTGTGTAAACCGCAGAAGCTTTTTTACAGGGTGATGGGGTTAGAAGTTGTTTTTGTTTGGAGGAAAACCTCTATCCATTAAGGCGTTTGGATGAACGCGTGTGTGTGTAGTAGAGAATGTGGCCCAAAAGAAAGGTATCATTGTAGTGGATGTTTTTTTCTCTCCCTGTGTCATATCTTTAAAGTCTGTTTTCTTCTTCTCCAGATCCGTAAGCGCCTGATGGTGTCAGATAAAGGTCAACTGGAGTGGAAAAAAATGTACTTTAAGCTGAGCCGCTGCTATCCTCACAGAGAGCAGTACAGCGACACCCTGCACTTCTGCACACACTGCCACATCCTCTGCTGGAAGGTAGGAGGTTTGAGCTCAGCTGAAGCAGATGTGAAACTGGCGAAGCTGTGCTGAAATGCTAACATTTATTTTTTTGTTTATTTATTTATTGTTTCTCAGGACACAGACCATCCCTGCACAGCCAACAACCCAGAGAGCTGCACCATGCCCCTCTCCCCTCAAGACTTTATCGACCTTTTCAACTTCTGATCCCCGCCCTGAATCCAGACTGTAAATACTGTTGTACATAGATGTATTGTTTTCGTTTAATGCCACCATCAATTCCTTGGATGTATATTTAGTGACTGGATGGGGGGGGGGGTACAAGCAAGGGGACAATTATGCAATCGAGTTTATTTTGAGCGATCACAATGGCGCTCCTGAAAGCGTGTGAATGTGACGTAGAGCAAAAGTTATGTAGAAACAATCGGGCTACGGATGGAGCAGAGGAAAAAGGGAATATTGGGCTTTATTTTTTTATTATTATTGCACCTCCAAACGAACTCACCTCTTGACCTACATTTTTGCACTTGTTTTTTATCCCAATTTGGAGAATATAAATTGTTCTTTTCACACCTTGTGTTTGTTCCATACAGCATGGGAAGTCATTTGTTTAGAATTGGGATTTATTCAGTGCGATATTACAAGGCCTGCTCACGTGGGGGAGGTGCAATGTGATTTAATGTCCAGATGCAGTACTGACACAATAGCACTGAGACGGATAAAGGCACGTCTTGAGTTTCTGCAGCACCTATAAAGAGAAAAGGAACGTAAGCGAGAGTCGGTGATTAATCAGTCGTCTTGTGGGGATTCTTTGACATGTTGACACACCGCGGTATCTTTTCTATTTTGCGTTGTTCTTTTTCACTTTTATATTGATTTGATATACATGTATCTATTTTTTTTTTATGGTGTGTTTGTTTTCAGCAGCACTTGAGTGCAATATTACCAAAGATTGTATTCAGAGTCAGTACAGCAGTGGCGTGTGCCTTTTATCATGAAAACTTGAAACAGTACAGGTACAACCAAATCCTAGTTAGCAACGCTTTCAGGTTATTTCCAAAAGCTTTGACGCTCTCACACCAAAGTCAGCTGTTTGAAACGTCCTATTTTTCCTATAGCCTCCTGCATGATCTTTTTTTTTTTTTTTTTTTTTTTAATAGACACTGAGCTGATTGTGTTTACTTATTTATTTGTTGGGATTTCCGCAGATGGTTCAACTTGCCCGCTTGGGTCTTAAGGAGTCACAGCTATCGGTGTACAGGTGCAGCTTGACTCCGAGGTTCACTGCTCAGACAGTGAGGGACTATGTACATGCTATGCAATGCATTCTGTTTATGTTCTGATGAAGAAATAAAATAAAATGACATTACCTCTGCCATCAGTTATGACACTTTATTGAGAGCTAAAGCCTTTGTGGACTTCTTGCAGGAAGAGAGCAGGCGCTGTACTGCAGATTACAGCAAACCTGTGCCCTCTACTGGACAAATGAGAAACTACAATGTAATACTTAAAAAAAAGAAAAGTATTTGAGGTCATTTTAGTGCACCTGCTCGCTCAACCATCATGTTTTTCTGCAGAGTTTCCGTCGCTGTTCATAGCTGAGAGCCTCATACTCACACAAACAAATGTGTCAGTGGAGATTCTCTGCCATCCAGGTCATGGTATGTGTAAAAGCTAAAAGGTGATTGGGCATGTTTGGGCCTAGATACAAGATGTTGCATCAATGAATGGTGGGGAGTTTAGGTTTTTATTACCCACTGGAAACTCACATGATTATACTGTGTTGACATTTTCCTTCCAGTCATCGCTACTCTAATGTCTGTTAATGGACAGAAACCCCAAACTTGAGGTGTGAACAGAAGTGAGACTTTCTGGGGACAGACTGTGTAGTAAGTGGTTTTAAAATGATCACTCAGTCCGCCACCACTGAGAAAGGGGTTTTGCAATTTTACTTTACTCTTCCATCGTCCATCCATCGTCTCTAGCTAAAATGTGCATGTTGTTGTCCTCCAAAGAGTGTCCCTTGTCCTCCAGGTGTAGGTGGACTGCGGAATCCTGACCCGACGAACTGTCTCTCCAGCGCTGAGTCTGTGAAGGGATTGTTTTGTCTGTGCATTCCTCGCTGCACTGAACGTCACTGCTGCGCTTTCCTCTGTGTTTTGTCTTTGGGGGTGAAGAAGTTTCTGCCTCAGCAGGTCTAGGGATTCTGCGTGTATTGAAAATCCTCTGATACTACAGGCACGTGAAGGATGACAGTGTTTTATTTTCTTTTGTTTAGGGACTTTTAACCAAAGAACCCCAGGGTCCAGGTCTTAAGTTTGCAGGCCTGCTGTAAAATATAAAATCAAACCTTTTTCATTTGGATTGTATTTGTACACACTAACTTTTGTTCTCTGCATTTAACCCATCCAGGTGAGCACACTCAGAGCAGAGGGCAGCTGCAGGTGCTCGTCTCCAGGCATCTCAGCCATGGACATAGAGACGTCACTGTCCCAAAGCGGCACTTTCACTGTAAGTCAACGAGCGCCGACAAAAAACACTGCTCACTTTTTTTTTCTTCAAACAATTGTTTTAATTGTCCCAGTAACACAAAATGTTAAAATCAAAATAAAAAACAACTAATCCTTTACACAACACACCGAATATAAGCAATGTCATCATTTACACAATGTATTTTAAATAAATAATATCTATACAAATGTTAATCCTTTCCCCAGAAGTATGAATTAGCACGTTAAGACACAGTGTGCTTCTCCCACTGCTGCGTTTGCACGTACAGTACTGGTATGTAGGTAGCTTCTTCGGGCTTTTGGAAGCATGGTGTGCGTGACGGCAAAAAGGCATGACACTGTTGCCAAGGCGACAACGCACGGGCATCGTTTTAAAGCTCAAAAAAAGTGTTTACTCGTTTACAGATCTGCTGGTTTCGAGCCTCCCGTCAGTGTCGCGTCAAAAAAAGGTTGCCGGTGCATTGTTGCCTTGAGAGTGGGACGAAGGAGCCGATGTCAGAGGTACATTCCCGTTTCTCTGAGAGAAACAACGTGATCTAAATATTCCCGTCTTTAATAATCTCCCTCCATTTTAACTACTACTGTCATGCAGACATATCTACAGTTTGTTCCATTAGTAATACACAGCGGTACCATCTTTACGTTCCCAGTGTTTGACATTAGAGAACAATGACATTAGTTCAAATAAAGTTAGAAAGTTGGTTGCATATTAATAATGTTGTACGCTACCTTGGTTTAAAAAAAAAAAAGTTTGTGCATGTCTGTTTCACTGTAGCCTCCTTCTCCATCCTTGTAAACCGATGATATGGCATAAGATCAAAGTAAATGTGGCGTAGCAATACTATAAGCCAGTGAAGTCTGGCAGGCTGGTAAAGCTGATGCAACTCTCTGCTTCGCCTGCACTTGCAGCTTGTTTAAACAGTTAACGGGCTAATGATCAGTGAATTAGCAATGAGCCAGATCTACCAGACTTGGCATCAGTGCTACTCTAACACGTTCCGATAACCATTCATTCAACTTTGGCAGACAGTTCTGTTCCTCTAGTGCATGTATAGAGATTGGGGACGGGGAAATGGGAGGGGGGAGGTCAACAAATCCTCTCCGATGGCGTGAGCACCACCTGAGGAATCCCCAGTGGTTCATCAGGTGCAGCCAAAGGAAAGGATTCCTGTACACAAACAAATATGCACAGAATAAAAAATTCGTAGTTTTCAGACTGGAAAAAGGGGGAAGTATTCTTTTACTAATCTTAAAAGACGGAAGGACAGAAAAAGGGAAGCGTTACCAGAGTTAGTAAATGTCACAGAGAGGTACGTTCTCTCTCTCAGAGTTCTGAATGATCCACTCAATAGCATCCCAACCCTACAGATTCACACAGAGAAAGGAGAAAAGATGTAAGAAGAAAAGAAGAGACAGAGGTCATATCCAAGAATAGGCAGGTGAACATGTAAAGGTGAAGAAATGAACAGAGCGCCACTTAGAGGACATGCAAAGAAATCATCAGCGATATTTTAGTTATCTGAGGAGTTCATCATCTGGTGAACAGGACATGCAAATAGATGTACTGTCTTTTTGTTTATTTTGTGCATTACCTTCCTGGCGTTAGCAGACATTCTCCTGGCCATCATCCCCTCCAGGTAACTGCTCAGACTGACTCCCTTCACTGTAATGATGGCTTCCTGAGTCAGGACAGTACTGAGAGACAGACAGAGAGAGAAAGAGAACATGATCATTGTGTACTTGCAGGAACACAAGGTTCCTATCTCTCTGTGAAGAGTCATGACAACAGGCTCTAAACAAAGATGCGTACACAAATGAGATGCAAAAAATGTACTTACACCTCAGGGTTGTCTGGGTGTGGCCTGTAAAGAAGCCTCTCATCCACTGATATGAAGTTTGTGAGGGTAATCTGTAAGTAAAGAACTATTTAGATGTCCTCATTAATGGGATGTTTACATTGAACGTTAGGAAGCAGACACAGAAACCGGCGACGCAGAAAAGCGCATATGAATGCATGCTGATTTATTCAGCGGCATGAGCTTACATTTGTTGAACACAGCTCCATTTTCTTCTCGTCGGGGTCGACTATTGAATGCTCCTTCACGTAGGTCTGCGTGTGGCTGGTTCCCAGAATCTATGAACAGAAATGAATAAACGCGCTAAACCAAACCAATATGAAGGAAGACAAGTAAACAGCCAGGGGCCAAGTCAGAGGATTGACTAAATCATTGCAGAATACTCACAGTATATTTTGTGCATCAGTAAACACTAAAAACCCAGTGACACTGGATGCCATGCCATAAGGCTGAAATGTGTCCAAACATATCTAAACCTAACTGTGTATATATACACACTGATCAGACATAACATTATGACCACCTTCCTAATATTGTGTAGGTCTCCCTTGTGCCTCCAAAACAGTTGTGAATCATCAGAGAATGGACATGGGTCTTCTGAGGGTGTCCTGTGGTGTCTGGTTTCATAATATTGAGTGGGGGCCTTTGGGTGCTTTGGGTTGAGGAGAGGGGCCTCTGTGGATCATCCCACAGATACTTGATCAGTTTGGAGGCCAGGCCATGTTTTCAAGTTTTTCCTAAACAGTTTTTATGGTTACTACCATCAAGGAGTGTCATCGCTATGGGGTGGGGGTGCCTGGTCTGGTCTAGGTGGGTGGTACATGTCTACAAGTAACATCCACATGGACGCCAAGGTCAATGGTTTCCCAGCAGAACATTGTATTGTCACAGGATCAGTCAGTGTTATTTACTTCTCCTGTCAGTGGTTTTAATGTTGTGGCTGATGACTGACCGCTCGTACGATTCCCGGCAGGCCCCACTCTGTGCTGAGGAGCCTGTGGCTGTGAAGGCGTCCCTCCGTGTCCAGACTGCGGTCCAGCACGTCCACCCCGACCACGTTGGGGTTCATGGGGTTGGGGTACTTCCTCATGGCAGCCTTGATCACCGTCTCCCACGGGTAACTGCATGCAAAGCAGGTATAAAAATATCATATCATTAATAATAAAAAAAATATTACACCAAGTTTATTGCAGCCTTTAAAACCTTCCACTGGGTGTTTCTGTGGTACAAATTGTAACTTGAGTAGCTTTGTTTCTAACGTTAATAGGCAGGAAGTATTTAAGGATATGGTCAGAGATCATACTCATTTAGAAACTAAACGTTAGTTAATATTTTAATATAGATCAGGGGAAATTTACAAACCGGAAACAGGTCATAGCAACCTGACCCTACAATGACAGACCAACACGACTGCTTCTTTTTTTTTAAATATATAGATTTTACATAATAAAGTCGATAGCGACCAACCTGAAAACATGTTCCGTGCTCCAAATCTTCATTTTTCAAGGGACAGTCTTTTCCTTATCGCAGAGAAAAGCCGCTCGTGATCATTGACTGCATCTTACCGGACCATTATCATATGTAATAAGAAAACAGGGCCTGTGATGGGAACATCACTCAAGTGAGTCCAGGGGACACGTCTCCACCTTTCCCGGCATATCGCCGTCTGCGAAAAACCTCCTGCTGACCCCCAAGTCACTGCGACAACAGATAATAAACAGGCTATTTGTAGGTAGATTAGAACAAATGGCTAGGTCTACAGAGAAGCCGGTGCAGCGGCAGAGACAAAGTGTGTCAAGTTAGACAGACTGAGACACTAGGTTCCGGGTGAGACTTTCAAAATAAAACCCCTATTGACTTTTTACAATTGAAAACGCCTGCTTTAATTCTGTGTAACATCTCATACAGTTGTAAATGTTTTGTAAACATTACACAGAATGATGCGTAGAGTTTTAGAAGTGCATTTTTTCTCTTTGACAATAAACCGAGCACCTTGGTTGTGTAATTACCAAGAACCTAAACTGCCCTAATACTACACACTTTCCTAATATAACACTCTAAACCCAAAAATGTATCTGTTTTATTTATTTAGTGTTCATTAATCGCTTTTAAAACGGACTTTGCGCTTATCTCTTTTTCAACGATACGTTTAATGTCCACATGTCCACTGCTCTTCCTGTCTAGCTCTCGTTGTGTGCGGCCAACTTGACGCAGCTGGTTCCTCTGTACTGCTGCATCCGCCTCCATTTGTGCGCATGCTCGTAGCATCTTTTCCATCGCCCCCCCCCCCCCCCCCCCCCCCCCCCTCGTTATCGCTATCCCCCCCTCCCAGCCATCCGACGAGAAGCAGAGACAGAGCGGGACTGCGTCAAGTTTCGCAGAGACACCCTGAACGAGACCGGAAATAGAGTCGTGCCATTTTCAAATAAAAGCACGCCACGGCAAGAAAACTATTACACTAGAACTAGAAAAATGAGGCTAACTGCTTAGGTGAAATGAACGTCATGTAGACGTTTTCTTCTGCTCGAAGTAACATGTAATGTTTCTCATCTAAAAGTTACATATTTTTAAAGCCCTGAAGTGTGCTAGAGTAATTTAGAAATGTTGCATATTAGTCCAAAATCTTACAATAGTAGTATATAAAATGTAATTATAATACATAAATTAGATACAAACATTGTTGCAGAATATTATAATGTATTATATAGTGTGTGGAAGTATTCCCTGTAATAATAATCCAACCCAAATGAAGAACGCTGCCAATTTTGTTCATAAAACTAGATAAGTGATTTAGGACTATTTGGGTCAGACTAGCTTACTTTGTACTGGGACTACTCAGTTGAGTTGCATATGGACCAGTCAACTAGGTGGGGTGGACAGGGATGGGTTGAAATTTGTCCCACATAGCAGTGACATCTGGCCCACTGCACCACATTGCATCAATGGCTTTGTGTTTTGCAGTTAATGTTATAGGATTATAATTATGAGCAGTTCTGTGCCTTATACATCAGTTTTCCTGTTTGTATTTTTCGTATTTGTTGTTTTAGTTGTTAATTCTTTTACAGAAACTGTTGGCTTTTTTGTTGTTGGTCTAATCAGGACTTTCAGTTCCAGCTTTCAACTGCGCTATGATGAAAATGAACAAAGAGCCGCTGCTTTTATTATTTTGAAAGTCTGACCGGAAATGCGAGGCATATTCTGTTCGCGTGGACGCTCGTGTTCCCTGGATCTGAGGAGCAATTGACTGGAGCAGACGCGCAGTGGAGACTAGTATGTACCCTTAACGAGAAAATCGTGCCATCGCCGTTCATTCAACGGCCCGTTGATTTCACTCTGGACACGGAACAAACCATCAGCTCAAAGAAAAGCCGACTAGTCGATTAGAGAGCGGAATACCGCAGGTTGCTTGACCTTGCATTGAATGTCATAACAGGCGGATTTTTTAGAGCCCCGACACGGTAAGGTGATGAGCATCCTTATTCGAGGGGAGGACGAGCCAAATGTCGACTTTACGGTCTATGATGCATGCAGCGTTCAGATGGACACCGCAAATAGCCTAGATTTCATTTAAAACGTTAGCTCAGACACGAATAGAGCTCGGGCTGAATAAAAATCAGTTAGATCTGTTAGATTTTTATTCATGCTCGTGCAGGTTGTGTGTTGAAGGCCGGGGTGCGTGCCGCAGAACCCAAATTCGCCATTCAAATCAGGTTTTCTTTATAGCTCATATCAGAAATATATTAGCACAACTTGTCAATCGTACAGTATTTGCGGTGCAGTGTTTATTACGACACCGATGAATGCTTTATTGTCATGGCAGTTTTTTCTTTTATTTCGTTGAGTGCATGCAGGACGATGGCAGATGCTGCAGCAGCGCTTGATCCGCTCTGGGCTGTGGGGGAGAGGGAGGAGGAGGAGGAGGAGGGTGTATCATTTTAGGATCATTAAATCACACCGTGCGTCTGTGTGTGCTCTGCTGCTGCTTATTAATCTGTTTCTTTAAGAGGACCCGCTTTAACGTGGAAGTGGGGCACAATAAGGCAATCCCTCCTCTTATTGTAAGACTCGCCAGGTTGGCTGGTGGTTGCGTTCAAGCCAAAAATCTGCTGACACATGCGCTCTGCCGGTCGGCGTTCCCAGCCTTTGTGCGCAATGGAGCCTATAGCCTATCTGTCGAGGCCTCACCACAGACTCCTATAGGCTCACAGCTGGCCTCCAGTTGTCCCGGGTCTTTGATGGTACTTTTTAGAGACTGTAAAATAATATATAACATGATGTATGAACAGAAATAAGCAGGGTCTGTTGATCTGATTGAAGATAGGACCACTCTGACTCAGGGGATGACGGATTTAGCTCCAGTGGGATATAAAGGCCTCTTTCACACTTGTCTTTTTGATTTCAGGTCATCCGCCACAGCCATGGAGATTGTCACACATTTAATTAATGACACCATAGAGTTCTACAAATGGACCTTAACTATTGCAGGTAATGCTCTTAAATCGGTGCATGTGCCCAAATATTGACTGTATGTCTGAGGAACTGAAATCTGAGAACTTGTTTTATGAGTAAATTCATGTTTTCTTGTACATGCACTTCATTAGGTACACATGTGCAGATGAATGCATCCTAAAGTAACAGCCCTGGACAAAATATTTGCTCCATGACTGCTATAATATTCAGTTTATACTGAAACTGCATCTGTATGGTCATTTTGGAAGATGCAGTTTGTGGTGCTGCTAAGCTAGACTGAATTAAATTCAAAAGTGTTCCTATTATTTAGTTTATTTAGTTAGTCCACAAAATAACAGAAACATGTGTCAGTACAGCACAACACCTTTCAATAGTACGACAAACCACAGCCTCCTTAAGGAAAACAATCAACAGCTCTCTCAGTTATTTTAAACCAGTGCTGAACACCATAACCCTCATGAAGATAGGATTTAGTGCAGGGTTGTAATATTAAAATGCATTTGTTTTCACTAGTGTACCTAATGAACTGGAAAGTGAGTGCATGTTTGGGCACAGGCGTGCTGCAGTAAAGTCGATTATACAGTGTAAATGGTTAAAGATGAAACACGTCTTGCTCCTCATGCAGTCACTGCGAGTCGGATGATTCAACCATTTCAAGAATCATAACGTGCAGACTTTCCTCCAAGTACGCCATTAAACAATTGAACTGATCTCTGTAACATCTCTTATCTTCACTCCCACTCAGCACCCTATAGTTGAACTGTGCTCCCCTTAAAATAAACTGACACTGAACCCACACTGTGTCAGCGCAGTGCGCGCGTTAAGAATATTTATGTAACGCTCTGAGAACATCTGTCCCGCAGACAAGCGCGTGGAGAAATGGCCTCTGATGGACAACCCCCTGCCCACGCTGGCCATCAGCACCTCCTACCTGCTCTTCCTCTGGCTGGGGCCCAAATACATGAAGAACAGAGAGCCCTTCCAGCTACGCAAAACCCTCATTGTGTACAACTTCAGCATGGTCTTCCTCAACTTCTTCATCTTTAAAGAGGTAGGTTGCTATTTAGATGTTCCAAAAAACTAGTTGAAACTGTGCAAGCCTATTTATTGATGGGTCCTCCCAAACAACTTTAGTATTTACAATAAAATCTGTGCACGTACAGCAAAGCAAAGTCAGTAGCCTGTGACGCCTCAGTCAAAAAATGTTTAACATGAGCTTGTACGCAAGTAGTGACTACTTCTAGATGGACTTTGACGTCATGGTAGAAATCATTTTCAGCTCTTGTATCTGCTTTAAACTTCAAGGTAGTCAAGTCCGCAGGGTCGGTCGGGAAACACTCCATTTGGATTTCATTATGAGGTGTGTTTGACCATTACGGAGAAAAACAATAGCTCTCCATACAACTGGATAGTCCTACGACCAATCAGAGCCATTTTCTTGTTCTATGCATCACCGCATACGATGTCATTGGCCCGGCAGGTTTTGTCTAGAGCACGATGGAGTGGTTCCAGATCAACTTTCTGTCATAAAAAAATTATATTTTTGTTGTTCTTTAATTGAAAATGCTGCATGTGCAAAGTAACTCTAAATCTGCAGTTTCCCTCTGATGTATTTCAGGTGTTAATGCCAGTCTAGTCACGAAGACTCAGTGGAACTAGATGGTAGAGACACTTCTGGAAAACAGATTAAATTATACTCATATTCCAATCATCACGATCCTCCCAAATGAGGATCTAACGGTCGCAGACGTAGGTTCAGACTAACGTAATTACAGTGTGCTCAGCAGTTTGCCTGCTCTCCTCCCCCCTTCCTCCTTCCTGTCACTCTCACATCATGTCTTTCCCCGTTTAAAACAGTGGTTCAGTAGAGGTTCTGTTTTGCTTTTCAGCTGTTTATGGCTGCGCGGGCGGCACGATACAGTTACATCTGTCAACCCGTGGACTATTCAGAGGACCCCAATGAAGTCAGGGTAAGTGTTTGCAGTTAGACTCGGACATAGACACGCATTCTCTTATCTCACCTGTCACGTAACCATATTTCTTACTATTCACATGTATGAAGTTAATCGTATTCTATAAGAGACAAAAGACAACTTTTACAGGTTAGATAAAACAATCGCTGTCAGCCTGCCAGGGAAGCTTTACTCTTAAGTGGATTTAGAAACATGATCAGTTTCCATTAATTTGAACCGTGGTCCTGTTATCAAAAAAAGGGTTAGCTGGGAGATGGTGTTCAGTTTCGCCTTCATTCCTGCTGCTCCATTACGTAGTTACTTGCTAGACACAGACACCAGGAGGAAGTTAGTCTCAGATGACCCTAAAGTTAAAATATTGAAAATGAGAGCAGAAGAGAAGCACTTCACATTATATGGTTAGAAATGTTAATCCAGTGTTGCTGTTTCTTTTTTCCTGTGTACCTATCCCTGTATTCCCCATGTGCTGTCTGTGACAGGTGGCAGGAGCTCTGTGGTGGTATTTCGTCTCCAAGGGTATTGAGTATCTGGACACGGTGTTTTTCATCCTGAGGAAAAAATTCAACCAGGTTACCTTCCTGCACGTCTACCACCACTGCACCATGTTCACGCTGTGGTGGATCGGCATCAAATGGGTGGCAGGAGGACAGTGTGAGTAGCTCAAGCTGCAGTAAATATCAACGTCATGGATTAAACCTGTTCCTGTATGTGTAGGTAGGTCCTAGTTTAGTGTAGGCAGACTCAATCCTCATGAGAACATGAGTCCATTATCGCTCCATTGGGATTTCATTATGGGGTGTGCAACTGGATAGCCCTCGACTAATCAGAACCATTCTTCTGAAAACAAACTCAACTCCAAGCACATATTCCAGAGCGTAATCAGTTCCCAACGGAGCAACTCCAGACCAACTTTCCCCCACAAAATGTTTGTGGGTGGGGGAAGTTCGGGCTGGCTTCCAGGCTAGTTAAGCCCTATATTTGGTGTTGAATTTAATACGGTTGTGCTCTTTACCCAATTTCCTAGCAAGTTAATGAGGCTATTAACCCCCTTAGATGTATCACTAAATATAATACTCGTGTTACATGGTTTTCCACCAACAGTTACTGGGAGGATTTCTTATTTCCCAAGAGTATAAAATCAGCTTGCAGTTGAATGGCAAACTTTACTTCTTGTCAAATTTTGTCAAATGTGTCTCAGTACTGTTGAATGTACACGTGTATACATAAACCTTTGTGCTAGCAGCTTCAGTAGCTTCTTTTCAGCTCAATGCTAATGCTAGCATGGCAATACTTACTTTGTTTTCTTCTACTTGCAGCATTCTTCGGCGCACACATGAACGCAATGATCCATGTCCTGATGTATCTGTATTATGGCCTGGCCTCCTGTGGACCTAAGATTCAAAAGTACCTGTGGTGGAAGAAGTACTTGACCATCATCCAGATGGTAAGATATTTCACTCTGACAGTAATCCAAGCAAACCATTAAGCAGTGCAAAATATCTGACTTTTCCTCTCTCTTTGCGTCTCAGATTCAGTTCCACGTCACCATCGGCCACACCGCCTTGTCTCTCTATGTCAACTGCGACTTCCCCCACTGGATGCACTACTCCCTCATCTGCTACGCCATCACCTTCATCGTCCTCTTCGGCAACTTCTACTACCAGACCTACCGCCGCCAGCAGCCCTCCCGACGCGACGCCTCCTCTTCCTCCAAAGCGAGCAAGGCCCTCTCGAACGGCACCCTCAACGGGCTCAGCAAAGCCGCCAACGGAGCACTGCTGGCGGGGAGCAAAGAGGAGAAGCCCCAGGAGAACTCTGGGAGGAGAAAGAGGAAAGGACGGGCTAAAAGAGATTAGAGGGAGAGGAGCCAGAGACAGGTTCGGGTGAGGTAGAGACTTGCTTTGGCTACTAGGTTGATAGTCCTAAAACGTGAAAGACTTAATTTGAGGTTGATTTAGACGGATGGATGAGTTCAGGCGTGACGTGTTTATTTAAGCCATGATCTGTTGTAGATAAAATAAGAGGCGGGCCTTTGTTTAGAGAGGATTGTTCAGTTAGTTAGAGGTGTAAAAGTTCAAGATGACCATTATCAGAAATACCCCAAAAAACACAATAGTGTCTGGTATGGGATAGACGTTTGTATTCCTTCTCTTTATTGTGGTGCCAAGTACTGTGGAGCTGGTTTAAAAGTGGTCAACTAAAAACTGAGCCTGAAGAGAAAAGTTTACCCGGCCCGTTTGGCACGCTGGGAGAGCTACATTAAACACACCAGGGCTGCTTAAAAAAAGAAAAGAAAAAAAGATTACACACTGTTGTTAATAGCAAACACTGCTGTATTGAGACGGGAATACACATCATAACACACGCACAAACATGTCAGTTTATATTCGGCTGTATTATTTTGTTGTTGTTCGCCTGTACAGATATGAAACTAACAGTAATGTACACTATCATGTCTTTTTATTTATTTATTTTTTTTGTCCTCAGCTTACTCAAGCTATTGTTGATGTTACGCGAGTTTTACAGCTCCCGTCTGCTCACGCTGACACCTCTGCAATTATCCTTTGTCTTTATTTATTATTTATTTATTTATTTAGGGATGTGGACTCTCTCCTCGGAGCTGTCATCCAGAGCGAAAATAACCAGAAATAAGGTGTGCATTGAAGTAGAAAATACAAATTTCCACCCCTTTGAGACTTTGTGTGGTGTTGCTCGATTGCTGTTTTAAGGCGGAATAATCATCAGCTTAAGCTCACACTGGGTTGAAAATGTGGATTATTTTCTATTTCTGCAAACAACCATAACTCATTTTCTATATCCCTACTTGTATGTCATGTGATGAAATGTAATAAATATTATCCAGAGACATGATGTATCTGATGCTTATCTCAATGTTCCCCTCTCTGACAGCGAAAGCGGGTGGAGTTTTGTCTTTGCCGATGTTTACCTGTCTTTTTTATAATAAAGTCGTTGTTTGTCTTAGATTGCTGGTGAAAATGTCGTGTGCCGAACAAAGACGTGGTGACAGTGGCGTTCTGGGCCTCCCTTTTGTATTTACGGAGAACTCAGAGCTAGCTCACAGCCACTTTTTTTTTTTTTTTTTTAAACCCTGTTTACTGTTTTCTTTATATTGTCACATATTCAGTCAAATATCTATTTGCATCTACGCTTAATTCATGTCCTGAGCTGGCTTGAATGTAAATTTATCAGGGGAAAACAGATAAAGGTTATGATTTCTATACAAAAAGAGCGAGTGAACCTCTATAGTGACTATGTATGTTATACCACTATTGCTCTCTCCTGCTTCATTTAAACCATCAAGCAATGCATTTCGATGTTATTTACCCGTTTATTGCTAATTTATTTTTATGTAAATGCTGATTTCCATCTAGCTGAGAGTGCTTATCTGTGTATTTGTCTTCTTTTGCGTTGTACATATTACATTGTGATATTTTGTACACGGCGCATTTGAATATGCTCCCGGCTTGCTAGCTTTGGACTTTTGTCCCCCCCTCCCCTCTTTTTTTAATATCATAACTTTGAACCGTCTTCTGATTAAATTAAACTGAATGCCTGTTCAAACGCTGTCCTCTTTTCCTCTTTTTACTGTGTACTTCACGGTGCAGTAAATTCCTTATTGTGTCTTTGATGAGGGCATCATTTATTATTTACATTCCTTATTGTTGCAAGAGGGCGGCACAGTGGGGTGGTGGTTAACAGCACACACAGCCTCAAAGCAAGTCTGTTGTCCGTCTCTCTGTGTTAGACCTGCGATAGATTGGTGACCTGTCCATGATGTACTCCGCCTCTCGGCTGGTGACAGCTGGAATAGGCTCCAGCACCCCTGCGACCCTTCACCCTTCATAGGATCAGTGAATGAACGCATTGTTGCAAGAATAGCTTGGCTGCCAGGTTTCCAACACTAGAGGGCATCACAATCACATGATGGTGAAGTAAAGGTTCACTATACTATATAAAATTATGTTGACTATGTTCCTCACGTTTTAGAACAACTTCTGTAATTATGGATTCGTGGTTTTATATGAGGAGAACAATAAAATAACGCCAAGATTATAATGACTTCAAAGTTTTAATAGTCTTCTCATCAAGTTGGAGAACTCTGTTGGGGTTTTATAATATGAGGAGAAGAATATAATCACTCCAAAGTTTTAATAGACTTTTGTGAGCAATAACCTTCACTTCCCAGGTTTTGAGCTGCAGTACCATACACCAATCAGGCATAACATTATAACTGGCATAACCTTCCTAATAGGTCTCTCTTGTGCCTCCAAAACCGTTCTGACTCATCAAAAAATGGACATGGTCCTTCTGAAGGTGTCCTATGGTGTCTGGGAACAGAATATTGTTAGTGGGGGGCGTTTGGGTCCTATGGGTTTAGGAGAGGGGCCTCTGTGGATCAGGTTTGTTCCAGTGCATACTTGATTAGTTTGGGATCTAGTGAATTTGGAGGCCAGGTCAACACCTTGTGCTGTTCTTCATGTTTTTTGAGTGTGTGTGTACCTGTGTCATTGCTATGGGGTCTGGTCATTTCCACATGAAAGGTTTCCCAGCAGAACTTTGCATTATCGTGAGATGTTCAGTGTTATTTACTTCTCCTGTCATTAGTTTTAATGTTATGGCTGATTGGTATATCATCATTATAAGATGTCCTGAAGCCCAGAGTTGGAATATCATATTGAAATACTGGATTTGCATTTTTTCTTTACTTTGCTTCTTGACACTTTTACTCACACAACTTGCTTAATGATTTGTTGGTCAGCAACCGTCACAACCACAGACTGTGGAACTTGATCTTCAGGTTCTCCAGATGCTCCAGTTATTCAAGTTCACAATAGCAAGCACTATTCACCAGCCAGTTAAATTCTTAGGGAGTCAGACAGATTGTTTTTTTCAGAAGGGAGGGAATACAACTGGAGCTACTTGATGATACTAAAGAGGCAGAGAACAATATTACAACACTGCTTGCATCATTTCAATTCATGCGTTTGTCTTCTAGCATTCGCAACTACTAGTATATTTAGTACAGCAGTATAGTTGGGTGGCTCCAGTAAAGGGTGGGGTCACATCTGTCACGTTTTAAATCATGTATTGCACAGCTAATGTGCTTAAAAATAACCATAACGCTAACCACCACCAGCAGACAAAATAAAAAGGAAAACAAACCCATTCTAAATTTTAATTTATGTCTCTGCTCAGTCCTTGTCAAACTCTCCACCCATTTTGACAAGTTTAGACAAAGGTTACCATGGTAACAGTACACAGAAGCCCCCACTCACTCTCCCAAACCGCTTTCAACCCCAACCGCTCATCCCCCACCTCCATCTTCCTCAGAAGGAATCAGCTGGGGTCTAAGTGGGAGAGAGAACCAATGTGATAAACTATTAAACAGGGGTTTTAGAGATGATGTGTGCGTATGTGTGTGTGTGTGTATATGTGTGTGCGTGGGCGGGTGGACGAGGGGGTGGCGGTGTTGTGTGTTTGTGCTTGCGTAGTTTGTTGAGAAACACATTTCTATGTGCGTGTGTCTGTGCATTTACAACCCCCCTGCAGAGTTTATGAGTGGGAGGCCTCCACTTGCAGGGGGCGCGGAGGGGGATGGATGCTTGTTGTGTTAGTCCTCAATGCAGAGTAATCATTTCACAACTCAGTATCAGAACACTAAAAACAAAACAGCTCATCAGCTGCCTCTTCCTTGCTTGGTGGTCATATTTCCTTACAGCGTCTTCATTGCTTTTCCATCCTGTTCTGGATCACATATCTAAAGGAGATGTCTAAGGAAAAACACTACGACTACTATTAATACCACTAACCTGGCTCAGTGACGCCACCTTAGACAATGGATACATCTGCCTGGATTCTATCTACAGTAAACCATGAAGATAGCCGCTATCGGGGTAAAACAAAAGGTCTCAGGATTTGCGTCTACTTCAAGACTTGTGTACAGATATCACAGTTTAGACAATGGTCAAGAATCTGTTTATTCACTGCTGAGGCTTTTCTCCTTCGCCTTGGTCAATGTTTACATTCCACTCCGGATCAAAGCCTGGTTGACCAGATAACCAGTGTGGAACAACAAACCCCTGCTGACTTTGACAGAAATATATGAAACCACAAACCACCAAATTATAGACAGCTAATGAACTGCACCACCAGGGTTAATAACACACTGGCCCCCTGCTACACAATAATATATTATAAGGGAGCACATTGTTCTGGTCTGTAGGCAGAACTGAGGCACTGTGACTGCAATTTTGTTCATCAATTGACCCGTGAGATAAAGCAGGAGCTGCAACACAGTTTTGACTACAAAGAGCGTTTTTAAAGCAGCAACCTGGATGAACTTAATGAAAATGTGACATCTTATACCTTTTACCTCATAGACTTGTCAAGACATGTGTGCCAACCAATGCCTTCCACCATACAAGCCATCCTTCTTGATGCCTGTAGGAAATAAAAGTGGTTAAGGCACAACCATACATCAGTGTGGGAAGTGCTGTGAGACTTTACAAACCATTGGTGACCATTCACCTCTGCGTTCTGAAGATCACCCAGGGATGTGTGCAGGGATTGGATGAGTCATTGGACGGTTGGTTAACATCCAGAATTGTTGGTCCAGAAACGGTTTCCCTGAAATTGCTCCAGATCACTGTATCCCCAGATATCTGCAAATGAATCACCAGCTACATAATAGCAGCTGAGACTGGATGTGTCACTTCCAGTATATGGGCAGTAAGCACTGGTGCTCCCCAGGAACCTGTCTGCTGACATTGTCCTTCTGCACCAGCGACTACTTCAAGTATAAGGTCCAGGTTGTGCAATGAAGTTGGCAGAAGTATACAAGATGAAGACAAATTGAATATCAGACACAAGTAGAGGGTGCTCTGGTGCAGTCAGGACAACCTGGAGCCATGGAGATGACAATGGACTTTAGGAGAATTCCCTCTCCACCATCATAGTGTGGTTTGGAGCAGCCACAAAACAAACATCCACCCAGTACTCTTCAAGAACCAGGAAATAGGCAAGGACAAGTCATTCCACAACACTCATGCCTAGGACACAACCTTCTCCAGTTCCTCTCCTCCAGCAGCCAATCCTCTGTATCCAAAAACTATACCGTAGCATTAGCTTTCCCCATGTTACCACCCTTATAAACAGCTGATAAGCAACACAGTTATTGCTGCTATCACCAGCACTTTATGAGTATGCCTTTACTGTTGTCTTTGCATTGTATTGCCAGTGTTGCAAGAGAGACACCAATGACATGAAGCAAATCCCTTGTGTGTGTTGGCGTGAAGCTGATTATGATGAATAGAATTTATATAAAGGGCAAATTTTCCATTATGTTGAATAATGCTATTAACGCATTAAAGCAAGGATTCGAAAATACCATGCAGTGATTCCTACAGCAAGCCAACACACATCATTTAGACCCGACCCATGTGTCATGTTGGTTGGTTTTAACTTATAAATGTGCAGCTAAATACAAAACAACTGCATAATGTATGCATCCGTCTGTTTGTGTAACACACACAGTGACCTACTGATTCAGGGGAGTGCATCAGCATATATACATTAATCTGTATCTGTGCAGAACAACCTCCTTCAGGTTAACCTCTGGTGGATTTCAGAGCAAAGTAATAATTGTCCTTCCTGTCAGGCGCTCGTTTGAAATGTGGAGCACAACAGCTGAGACCGGAGACAGGCTTGGTTTTTATGCCTCACAGGAACAAAAGTGTATTGCGCCAATAAAATACAAGGCCGCGCTTAAAAAGGGCTCTCTGCTGCTTGCTTACCTGTCGGAAAGTTTAATGCAACGCAAAAATGATTTTCCTAAGAAATTCGTGTTTACACTGCATTTCAACCAAGCTCAGTGCAAACACTGGATGCCATGCAAATATATCCAATGTCATGTGGGAACTACAATATGATACAGCAGATTCCTCCTGATAACATTTAACAGTGAAACCTGATGTGTCTTTCTACTCATGGTGTAACTGTGATGATCTGGGGGCCTGTGAATAATACAGGAAGTGAGAATCAGAGAAAGTCTTCGGTATGTGAAATGAATGAGGGTGCTATTTTTAGACTGAGGTTCATCAGGGCCTCCTCTCCCACTGCCTCTTTCATAGCCTGATTTAATATAAAATGCTCTCAGATCATGATACAACACTTCCTTAGTCAATAATCACCTTCTTCTGTTTTGTTTTAGACGAAGCAGATCAGTAATCTTGACTGAGACATGGGGAGGGGGGCTGCTCAGTGCAGACATCTGTCACTATAGTGGAAGCAAATGACTGAATACTCCTGGGGCAGAATTAAGATAGAGGTGGGGGGAAGTGGGAACTGTGTCTACGTGCGTTACTGTGAAGGGGAGTGCAAGACCCCAAACATCTGTTGTCCTATTCAGAGAGAGTGGATCATTGTTCTTGCCCAAAGCTCACTGATTGGCCCTGCAACATTTTGTCTGGCAATTAAACAGAGATTACAGCAGAGAGCAGGCTTACTTTTTGAGCAGATCAAGATAAAGTGTTGTAAAAGCCGGCAGTGGCAGAAGCAAATGGATTGCGCAAAGGTAGGAGGCCAATAGCTAATAGATGTGGTTAGTGAAGCCTTGACAAAAGCTAAAATCCAGGCTGCTGTAAAAATTTTCAGAGCAGACCAAATCCTTGCTTTCAGCCCAAGTCAGTCCCTGCATACTTAGTTCCTATTTTAGTCACACAGGGGTGATGCAAAACACTAAACTCCTCTTTCTTTCCTATGTATCTTTTAACAAACCATGAAGCACTTGAGATGTGCCTTTCATCAGGAGGTAAAAGGCAGCTGTGGGCACAGGGCCAAGAATTAAAAACGCCAAATGAGACTGAGGCAAGTCTGGACCTGATGTTCTGCCCTAGTAACTCAGTCTAGATGTCTCAAGTTTATGATGTACCTGGGCTAGGACAGACTGTTTCTAACCTGAATAAATGGTCCTCAGCAACCATTTCATTTCGACTTGGGACAGCTCACACACTAACCTCTTTTCAGACCAAATCCTTTTCAGTTCCCATATCCATTATCTGACTGTACAGATTCAGACAAATTATAGGAGAATTGATGGGTATGAACGACTCTAAATTAAATATTTATAACAATATCAAGCAAGGCTTCCAAACAAATCTGACTCTCGATTATGAAAGAATTTTGTGCTCCAACGCTGGCTTGGGATCGTAAGAGAGAAATAAAGAAGAGAGATGGGAAACATAAGGCAGCAGCAAAGACAGAGTAACTTAGAAACCAAGCATCTGAATCTCTTGAAACAATTAGAACATGCAATGAACTACTAGTATTTCACTCCATGTCACAGATGATGGCGTGACTCGTGAACACTGACCTGACTAGATCTACTGTGTGAAACAATGGCCTGAACATTGTACAATCTTGAAATAAATAAAAATATTAATGCTTGTTAATCAATGCCTATAGTCTGTACCAAAAAATGAATTTCCATTTCTGTACCTTTGGAAAACACACTTAGTATAAAGCCTTTAGTTTGGACAATTACATTTTCTGCAAGGTCAGTTCAAACAATTGAATACAAGGCGAGAGTGGAGCAGCGAGTCTGCATCCAATCAGTGTGTAGACAGAGAGACAGAGAGGGGGAGAGAGAGAGAGAGAGAGAGAGAGAGAGAGAGAGAGAGAGAGAGAGAGAGAGAGAGAGAGAGAGAGAGAGAGAGAGAGAGAGAGAGGACAGACTGTGCATCATGTCTTCTTCCTTCCAATGGGAACGGCCTGCTGCGTGCAGCTTCATTTCCGTGCAGCCTCGGCCCTCCCAGCGATGATGTAATGTCATGAATATTGAAACAGGTTGCTTGGTGGTCGGGAGGCGCTCGAGTCAGCATCTCCTCAGCCTCCCCATCACCACGACCCTTCAGGTTCCGACAAAACACGCAGAGAAAGGTAAGAAATGGCTTATTCATACTTGGTAATTGCTTTTCTCGTGGGTCCACGGTGTTTTTTTGGTGAATGCAGCTGCATTAACCTGTATGAAGGGCAAATGTCTGACTGTGGTCCACGTTGTGTTCTGGTGGCAGGCCTCCGAGGTGGGTTGATTCACTGTTGCTGCTCCCAGTTGTTTATATAGAGGACAATCAATACAATCAATTAGTTTACAGTGAGTTGTGTTTTATTTTATTTTTTAGCTTTTAGACTATTGCATTGTTCTTCAGTTAGACAGCGTTGACTTATGTGGCAAAGACTGTGCGGATTCTTGGTGCTTTCAAAATGCAAAAAAACAAAAAACAAAACTGTGCCAAGGGTGCAGTGGGTTAAAAGGATGTTTTATCCACTGCCTGTGATACTTTTGTAGCTCATTCTCCCATTCATTTTAGCAATGAGTCATCGGGCAGATATGAGGAGTATGGCTGACAGGAAACGGCTCTTTCAGTATACTCAGTATACTCCTGTGAGTCTGGATGTGACTGAGGAGCCTGGATCATCCTTTGTTCCCTATCGGCCAAAGATCAGATCAGAGGCCACGCGTAAAAAAATAAAAAAAATAATGCTTTCTGTCAACCAGACAATCAGCGCTGTTTAATTGGTTGGCTGCTGCTCCAGGTTGATTAGCCAATGACATTACCTTCTCTTTGCTCTCTCTCTTTCTCTCGCTCTCTCGCTGGCTGCCCATCCTTTGGGCGCATATGACGCAAACGTGGCTTGTCGAGCTAATTACCCGAGCTGCAGCTGATCTCACACACATCGTATCAAAAAGGGCTGAAAGCATAATTACTGGTGGTCAGGTACCTGCTGCCAGTTTTCCCTTAACAGTGGCCTCATCTAAATAGCCTCGCGTATAGGCCTGCGTAAAACACACGGTGCTTCCCGGTGTAGCTCTTACAATTCTCACAATTATTTTTCCTGTAAGCAAACTTAGACTATTTGATCGACCTGTAGAGTCACTGTCTATTACTTAGCCTCGCCTTTGTCCCTTTTTTGTAGCCTTTAGGTCTGAAAAGTCACTTATTTTGCAGCTACACGACTATTAGTGAAGAGGATGGATGTTGTTGAGGAAGAACTGCGCCTTTGACACCATGATGAACCCATCATCTGCCGACCCGCCGCGGCAGCCAGACAATAGCAGCCGCAAGCAGCAGCAGCGATCGTCGTCTCCGGCGGGGCTCAAAGACGCTGGATCTAAAACTACGCAGAAGGGCAGCAACTCGTCAAAGCCCGTCACGTCAAAGCAAGGTGGTGGTGGTGGAGGAGGAAGAAGCAGCCGTGGTCAGTCTCCCGTTTCCACGGGCAGGGAGCGGCAGGCCGGAAGCGCTCCTGCCATCAAAGGCGCGGCTGCTGTCCAGCCTGCTGGTGCTGAAAGTCCGACGCTGAGCAGGCCCACGGCGGCGACGACCGACAGAGGAGCCGTCCAGACAGCCGAGGACAACCCCCGCATTGTCGCCGATGCCTCCTCGCCCTCTAGAGCGGATCCGAACCGCGTCGTCTCTGACCAGCCATGCGCATCAAAATCCCCCAAACTGAGAAGCAAAAATCCGAGGGGAGGGGAGGCCGCCGCGACCACAAGTAGCAACAAGAAGAGCTCCAAAAGCACGGTAGGCTGCGGACCTGGTTTCTGGAAGGAGGGATGCTTGCAGTCCGAGCTGATACAGTTTCACTTGAATAAGAGCTTGGGGAAGAAAGGGACAAAGATGCAGGCGAAATCAGCATCTCCTCCGGCTTCAGAGCCAGAGCTGTCCCCCGAACCGGACAGTCCCAAACTGGCTCCACAGCCAGACCAGAGGTTGCAGGACGAGATCGAGAGGCTGGAGGATGAAAACGACGATTTAAAGGTAAAAATAACAATATGGTCCATTTAGACTTAGGAATAGAACAATGTGCGCAATAGTGGCACCTGTTGTAGTCCATTAGGCTGCAAGTAACCACTGCTATAGTGCTACAGATTTGTTTTTGACGAGGTTTGACTAAGTTTCCTTTGTGTACAGACGCTGGATTGAAATATTTAGTGACACGTTTTATTTGGTTTCCGTCTTTTGGTAGAATGAAATCGAGGAGATGCGGGCAGAGATGGATGAGATGCGGGACACCTTCTATGAAGAGGACGCTTGCCAGCTGCAGGACATGCGCAGAGAGCTGGAGAGAGCCAACAAGAACTGTCGAATCCTCCAGTACCGACTCAAGAAGGCTGAAAGAAAGAGGCTCAGGTTCACAGAAACTGGCCAAGTGGACGGAGAGCTGCTCAGAAGTCTGGAGCAAGACCTGAAGGTGAGTCTCAGGAGAACTTATCATCATCTGTATGTGTATGACCAGCAACTGCGACTGAAACACCACTCTTTCCACCTTTCCCTTTGTGTTCCGTCTTGGATCTCCTCCAGGTGGCGAAGGATGTGTCCGTGCGCTTGCACCACGAGCTCGAAAGTGTTGAGGAGAAAAGGACAAGGACGGAGGAGGAGAATGAGAAGCTGAGGCAGCAGCTGATCGAGGTTGAGGTCACCAAGCAGGCTCTGCAAAATGAACTCGAGAAAGCCAAAGAGGTGAGAGGAGTGTGTCTAATTATTTAGAGTGTGAACAGAGCAGTGCTGGCAGTAATGGGGAATATATTTGTCTCTCTCAGTATAGAAATGTTAAATAGAAAATACTGTTTGTTATTGAAGAACATTTTATTATAATGTTTTCTAATGTGTTTAATTTGAAAGACTTTCAATTGCACTAATGGCACTAAAATAACGCTGGCATTAAGAGCAGAAGGATTTGACTTGGACTATTTTGGCAGAAATGTTCTTGAGGGTTTAACAGTTCTGTTGTTCTATAAATCTGGATGATATCACTACCTTCAGTAAGAAAACATGAGCTGATGATGACGACGATGATGGTGATGATGATGTAACCATGGTTTCCTTGCAGCTGTCACTGAAAAGAAAAGGAAGTAAGGATGTGCAGAGAGCAGAGAAGAAAGCTCCACAGACACCAGTCGAGGTGAGTCAGCATTGATATTGTTTTAAAGGTAGGAACTTGAAAGGTTGTTTTCCAGTGCAATTTGAAAAGATACTGGGCATCAGAGTCTTATTTTTAGCCCGCAAATGCAACATGGAAAAACGTGACCATCATCACCCGATTATAATATTTGCTGGGGCGATTAAATGATTTCAGATATAGAGGTATTTAATAATGCGGCCACCAAAGACACTAGAACTACCATGCAAAAAGTACAAATCAACAACCCATTTTCTCCCTTCATAGGAGGAAAATGAAGACCTGAAATGCCAGCTAGCTTTCATCAAGGAGGAGGCCACCTTGATGAGAAAAAAGATGGCAAAGATCGACAAAGAGAAGGATCGACTCGAGCAGGAGTTGCAGAAATACCGATCCTTCTACGGGGACGTGGACAGCCCGCTACCTAAAGGTGAGGCCGGAGGGCCTCCCACCACCCGTGAGTCGGAGCTGAAGCTTCGTTTACGCCTCGTGGAGGAAGAGGCGAACATTTTGGGGAGGAAGATTGTGGAGCTGGAGGTGGAGAACAGAGGGCTGAAAGCTGAGTTGGATGACATGAGGGAGGACAGGTATCTGGCACTCGTTCATCATAATGTTTGATATGCAGTACAGAAAATGGCCTAAATATTGTCATAGTTGACCAAGTGAAAGCTCAGTTTACTGAAAGATCTCTTAACTAGAATTTATATCACCAGCGCTTTCTCTCCTTTGTTTTTCCTAGTCTGGCGGCAGCAGGAGTGGATGGCTCTAGCAGTGGAGGTCAGCAGAGCAGAGAGCAGGGCGAGGCCCTGTCAGAGCTGAGGCAGCAGCTTCAGCTGGTAGAGGACGAGGCAGAACTTCTCCGTCGAAATTTAGCAGATGTGGAAGAAGAGAACAAAAAGGTAGATGGTGCAGACTGTTTCATAAAAATAGTTTGGATCATTTCTGCTGTTGTGCTATGTCATTCTTTGAGTCAAGGACAAATGACCTCCTACTGCAAATACAGTAAATCCTTAGTATAAGCTGAAGCATTAAAATGTATGGTACAGCATGTAAAGAATGAACTGATTTTAGTCAAAAGTGCAGCAGACTATATATATAGTAGTACAGAGATTGCTTCCTGATTTCACAACACTGCTTTAAATTTAGCAATGTAAGATGATATGTGTCTCCTCTTCCCTATCTGCCGCTGTTATTGGTAACATCGGCGACTTTGAGAAGATCTATCAAAGTTAGGTAAACAGCAACACTAAAAAAAACACGTGACTAACATCCAGTTTCATCTTTAGGTGACAAATGAGCTCAATAAACTTAAATACAAGGCTGGATCCCATGAAGCTGGATCAAGACATGGAGGAGGTTGGTTTGTTTTTTAATTTTCAGTGAGTCCACTTTCGGCTTAATAAATCTGTACCAGGTGAAAATGTGTCTTATAAAACCTCCAGGAACAGTCCATTAAAGTCTAATTTGTGGGTGCTCCACTTTTCATTGTTGCCTTGTTTCAACCCCAGGAGGAGCTGACCCTGCTAAAGTGGAGGCCCTCCAGGAGGAGCTGAAAGCAGCACGTCTGCAGATCAATGAGCTGAGCGGCAAAGTTATGCAGCTGCAGTATGAGAACCGGGTGTTGCTCTCCAATATGCAGCGCTATGACCTGGCCTCACACTTGGGCATACGCGGCAGCCCTCGGGACAGTGACGCAGAGAGTGATGGGGGTCGGGACGACGACACGCCCTCAGCCTCTGCTTCCTCCCCTCGCCTCCTTCCGCCTCATCGCAAGCGTGAGGGCCCCATAGGAGGGGAGAGCGACTCTGATGAGGTGAGGAACATCCGCTGCCTCACCCCGACCCGCTCCCTTTACTCACCTGTAGAGAGTCGTTTTTTATCCAGAAGCCTGAAGGACCGGCAACAGATGATAGACATCCGCATCGAGGCGGAGAGGCTGGGTCGGACCATCGATAGGCTCATCGCTGACACCAGCACTATCATCGCTGAGGCCCGAGTATATGTAACTAATGGAGAGCTCTTTGCCAGGCTGGATGAGGATGAGGAAGGCAGCAGGTAGTAAAGCATCCTATCATTGTTGCTGTTGTGCAAACCTTGCAATCCAAGTTGAAGGATTTTTGTTAATATTCATCTTCTGCTCCACAGGATCAGAGAGCATGAGCTGTTGTATCGTATCAACGCCCAGATGAAAGCCTTCAGGAAGGAGTTACAGAGCTTCATAGACCGTCTGGATGTCCCCAAGCAGGAGGACAAACAGGCAGAGGAGCCGCTGTCTGTAAGCTGAAGCAAACACACAAATAACTTTAATTGTTTGTTGTCTAATGTGTGCGTTTTTTATTCTAACCACATGTCATTCTGCTCTTCTCTCCCACTTTTACTACTACTCATTAAACCGCCATCCCTCAAGATGTTTCAGCCCATTATTTTGCTGATCCTTATTCTCGTTCTGTTTTCCTCACTCTCTTACGCCACCATTTTTAAATTGGTATTTCTGTTCACCCTGTTCTTTGTTCTGTAGAGCACATTATCATATTCAGCATCATGTTACGTACGTTTTCATTGTTTCTTTTTGTTACTTATTCATTCATTTCAGTTCTGTTACGTTCAGCGCATTTCATACAGTCACTCAAGGTACAGGAACTTATCATTATCCAAGTATGACCCAAGCCACTCGTCTGCCCAGATGCTTTCAACATTTAGTGGAGACCACACACCTGGGACTGACAGTGAAGTGTTAGGTGAGTTTGCCAATTACGTTTTCTGACCGTGAGCAATGAGTTGTTGTTTCACTTGAGTATAAACTAGGGTGGGACTGTATTCAGACCTGTTACATACTAGAAGTTGCATGAGTTAAGATTTTTTTACTTCACTATCACTGTCACTGTTGTTGTCACGAATGAAAACACAGTAGAAAGTAATTCTTTGCAACAATGAAATGTATAGTCTTGAATGCATATGCTGAGAACAGACAGCTCATGTGCTATTTACACTGTACTGTAGGGCTGTGGCCCATATAAAAACAGGCTGTCGTTATGGTGTTTACTAGTACTCCACCGATGGGACAGTGTTTTTCTGAAGACTTCTCCATGTACTCCAGCTAAAGGCCTAATAACTTTGACAATGAAATCCACTGGTGAATTGTTGATTTGGTGTTTGGTGAAGTTGTTTACTGACTGCCGTCGAGAGGATTTAGGCCATTCCCCTGCTAGCATTAGCGTATGTCTTTTCAGATGAGTGTGCATTGCAGTAGTACTTTTGTTGCATTTCAGGACTGACTTACATATTTTGCATGTCACGGTAGAATAAGCTTCATCTTTAGTGCAGTATATCTACATGCTTGATGAACCGCTGCTAGTTTGCGGCAATGACCCTCACCTGTCTTCTAGGAGGCGTTCATGTCGTGATTAGTGAGTAGTTGACATGAGGTTCAAAGTGTCATAGTACAACAGTGAAGTCACCAAACCGACTAGTGAACTAGCCTATACAACAACTAGTACATACTGTAAAATTGGTGACATAATGTATGCCTATGTGGCTTAGTCCAATCTCAAATTGAGCTAGGTTGAACCGTTATTGACCTCTTTTACCCTTTTACCCCCGTCAAGACAGGGTCAGACAAATGACAGCAATGCAAGGTCCATTCCCATAGACAAAACACTGAAAACCTGTAATAATGTCTAGAAGTAACATGAGGCCAGACAGCTAACATTAGCTACTGTGCTAACATTGGCTGCCATCGGAAATTTAGTAGTCTTTTCAAAAGTTTTCTTTACTGTATTATACAGTTTTTGACTTTGAATTTCAAGTTTCAGTGCTAACTAAGTCTAAAGTTTTCAGCGTTTTTATAATGTCCTATTCTCAGTGTAGCAACAGATGAAGTTGGGACTTGACACAGAAGTGGCCATCTTTTTGGTGGTCACCAGAGTAATTTAGCCACAATATCTGAGAAAAAATCCCCACCTACAGTGTGCAGGCGCTTTAATTTGATAATTTGATTTGGAAAACTCTGGGCACATGCTAAGAATCTATAATGCTGCTAAGCGGTTTGAAAACCAGGAATTATGTAGCTTTGCCATTTTCTTTTCAGGCTGTTTATTGGAGTTTTAAAGGGCATCTAACATTAGCTGACTTTTTAACATGACAGCAGCAAATAACAGATCTGTGAGCATTCAGCAAAGCATACAAAGATACGCAGAGGCAGGAACCATTCACGCTAGGGGGAGACTTGTACAGTTTTTTTGAGAAGACGTTTCACAAGTCATCCGAGTAGCTTCTTCAGTTCTATGGGACTGGTGGGAAGTATAGGAACTCTGTGGGTAAACCATCAGAAACTTGTTTGACTTGTTTCTGTTTTTTTTAAAAAACTCTACAAGTCTAGTTGTTTTTTTTTTTTAAAAACAAACAAACAAAAAAAAACAATTTTTGTATCTGCCATAATCTGGATGACTGAGAACCGTCATGGCCACTTGTAAGGCTTCTACAGCTACTTTACTGTTTAAAGACAGAGTAATCTGTGACAAATCATCACGGGGACATAAAAGGTGAATTGACATTTGGACTTTGGCTTTGTCAGACTGTAAGAATGTATAAAAAAAAATGCCCTCGGGTCGTCTGTTAAACTAAAGAACCTGACTACCAGGACGGGGGAGGAACTTGGTCCACTCCTTTCATCCCACCGGTGGGATGTTTTACGTCACGTATTAGGTCCAGCTGTGGAGGAAGAGACAGATAGACTAGGGAAAGGGGGATTTTAGTCCAGTTAATGAAAAGCACCGTTTCGGCTGTAGGCTGTAGCTCTCCAGTTGTTTTTAACTTTTAACAGACCAGACACCATTCAGCTATTTTGCTGGCTTTAAAGTAGGTGGTTCCGAATATGGACATCCGGGAATTTACTGCCGTGTTAAGGTAAGGGTTCAGTATTCAGCAAACTGGCACGTGCTTTAGTTTCTGCTGCTGAACGGAACTTTTGACGCAAAGCGCGTCAAGAAAACAACACGTTGCACACGAAGTTAAATATACTGTTACTTTATTACTCTGCACAGCAGCTCTTCTTTTGAGCGTTGGCATTACTGCAGACGTACAGTTGCCTCGTTTTTCTTAAGTCAAGATGAATAAAATCCCACCCCTCGTCGCCTTCCTCGTGATAGTCATCCCCCTCTCATGCTAAGATATCAGATGAGAAACGTTAGAAGGATGGCACAACTGCTGCGGATGTCAAAAGAGGAGGGTGGACAGCGTAGCTTTGTTTACAGGCGAGGTAAGACACTGTTTTGCGAGATTAGAGGACGTTTAGTGTATAGTTAGTAGTTTGTTGTCTCTAATGTGAGCTACGGTTGGTTGCGCTGCTGTTGAATTGAAAGGTTACCATGGCTACAGCGCAAGGTGGCAAATCCGGCGACGTAATTAGAGCAGTCCGGTGTTGATTAAAGGATGTTCCTCCGCAGCATCTTCCAGGCGCCGCTCAGCTTTCTGGCTTTGGTAAAATAAACTCATGGTTACAAGGGGTAAAAATACTGCTCCGCTCTTACATCAGTGCGCTCCACGATAGTCTATTTTTGGGAACTTCTCCCATTCGCCTCGGAGTGGTTACTGGGTTCCTGTCATTGGGAGCTCCGGATTGTCGCCTGCAGCGACTCTGTGCGGGGCAGAGACGCAAACCCAGAGCGTCTCAAGATTTGGCTGTAAATATGTAAAAAGGAACAAGATGCAGCTACAACAATGAGGACATTTTCGAGAGATCAGAAGAAAATGCCGTGTGGATTCAGGCACCGGAATGACGGCTTGACCTTGTGAAGACATGGAGGGGACCGGTGCGCCCAGTCCCGTTGCCTGTGCAGTGAGTGCTGCTGTGTGGCCGGCGGGGGATTTGGTCGGATTTGGATAAATCTGTTATGTCACTGGTCACAAAGTAAAAAAAAAAAAGAAAAGAAAAAACTGAATTCATGGAAAAGTTTTCAGAACTGTATCAAAACTTATTCCAACTCCTTACAGTGCAGAAATGGATACTTGCAAAACAGCTTGGTGATCATCTTCAACTTTACTCAATTCATTTGTTTTGTTTTTCGATGTTTTATTTGAATGCACTGGCGATATGTGGAGCGCGTTTATGAACGGCTCGGGGCTGAATGGTGGGGGCGGTGCTGGCGGGGGATACGTCCCGTCTCAGGGATGGGAGTTTGTGCCGTGCTCCAGGATGGAGAGGGCAGAGAGAGGCAGGGGGAAATGCCGCAGTCCGCTGAGGAGGATCTCTTCTCCTCCCACCGTCTTCAGTCACATCTACGAGCCCCAGTTCGGTCCTCCACCTGGTGGTGGAGACGGTGGAGCAGGGAACCAGCTTGAAATCCTCGGGGGACAAATGAGGCCGGGTCGCGAAGCTCAGGGGCAGCAACAGCACCAACACCAACAGCAAACACAACACACGAGGCTAAAAAAGAAGTTTGAAGATTTGAAGAAGCGACACGTACAGGACAAGGAAGAATGGATGCGAGAGAAGGAATCATTATTGAGAGAAGTGGCTGACATACAAGTAATTGTTATGTGTGCCTTCTGTGCACCAGGGCCTTACTGAGCATACTATTTCCCAGTAGTATTATGTGGGAAGTTGTTATTCTTCTGTGCAATGTGTTGTATTTTGTGATGTTATAATTATTATCAGATATTTAGTTTATACCATTGATGTACCATTGTACCAGCTGATCATTATCAAGGATTGAGTTCCTTCTCAGTTCTTCTGTGATTGTGTTTTGAAGTATGATACTGGCACTGTATCTGGGGACTCAGACAGTACATCTGGCATATGTGATTGATGATATTTTTTGTGTTTCTATTCAGGGAGGGGAGAACAGGAGGATTTTGTTGGACCTGAAGACGGTTTTGGAGGAAGTGCAGGCAGAGGTTAAGAGAGAGGAGGAGAAGAGGAGCGAGCTTCAGCTACAATATACTAGAGACAGATGTACCTGGGACCTGGAGAAAGCTGAGCTCAAATGCAGGATTGCCCAGGTAAGTGAGGGATGATGATGCTACTGTTATATGGGTTGGGTTTTTTGTAGGTCAGTTTTGGCGCCTTATATTGTCTTGTCTGTGCATCACTTTGTTGAGCTCTGTATACATAGCTTTATATACAAAGAACTGTGCCTGCAAGTTAGGGTAAGAGCAGTTACCCTAAAAAAAACTTTAACACTAATACTGTACATACAGCTAATAATACTCTATTTTAGCTAATGTTGATTATTATGTGTATTATGTTGTGCATTTTCTTGTGTCTGTGCATGCCTGGCATTTAGTGTGATGTAAATTTGGACTCGCCACCCATGCAGCAGGGCGATAAGTCACTTTGGCATCCATCCAACTCAGCCATCAGCTTAGACAAAAGATTTGCACTGAGGAGACAAACTTAGTTATCCCTGCTCAGCTAGACACTAACACCCAACTTGGCTTTTAACAGCCAGCTCTAAGCAGATGAAATATTACTGTATTCTGGCAATGGGGAACCTCTGTTAAGTGTGGCTGAAATGGGCAGAAAGTGCTAGAGCTAAGTTTGCATACCAGTGTCCTGCTGTGCCATGCTCAGACAGTGTTCAGATTATCTGAATGGAATTCATGCAGAGCTACAAAGGATTTATGTGACTGTAGAAGTCTAATCCTAATGAGACTTGCTCAGCCTTTGTAGATTAAAACATTAAAACTGTTAATTCTGTGAAATCTGTTCAAATTTGGTTTCGTCTGTGTGCTCACTGTCTTTGTATGTCTGCATGTGTTACAGTTCTAGTTTCTATGTGATGCTGTAACAACATGTCTTTATCTTCCACCTGAGCCCCATCTGTTCCTATCACAAATTTACAACTCACCGATCACACAATCACCCCTCACACACAGCTTTCCCTTTGATTGGATCTGATCATTTTCTGAAATTCCATAACATGGTGTAGGAAATTAACCAGGTAGTGACATGATAATGTTGACCAGTAGGACAAAACTCCTACGACACAATAACACTGGAATTCAGTACTGTAACATGGATTTACCAGTTTACAGATCAAACAAACATAGATGCCATAATGTCATTAACTTTATGTGAGCTGAGGGTACACTGTTAGTCTGCACTCCCTCTCTAAGTAGCCAGCAAAGAGCTAAAAACAGAGACATTTTCTCTTCTGATTTGTGTTTGTAAAGTTCAGTGACGCAGTGGGAGAAAGATAATTGAATTTGTGCAGCATTTTTATGAAGATGCCACACAAACACACACACTGATGGTTTTACCAAGATTGATTAGGGCAGGAAAGATGACTCACTGCCTGACTTTATACGTTAGCACAGTTCTCATGGTAGTCTGTGTGTTGTAAATGTACAGTGAGTCTGAATGCACAAACAGAGCAAGGGAAGTGCGTCTTGGAAGGAGGCCATCCTGAGCAGGGTGTAAGGTTATTGTTGTCTTGTTGCCACATCCTGCCACAGATTATACTTTTGCATACACTTTTACCAAACGTTAATCAAAGGGGGGTTCATAAGATTCAAAATACAAGTCCGGTTTTTGGGATTTATTTGCGGCCTAGTAATCAAGGCTCATTTACAGACAATGTATTTTTCATGGGGCAGTGCATAGACACAAATTTGTTTACAACAACATGTTGACGTTTTTCAGTGCAAGAACTGTGTTTGGGTGTAATTAGGCTGATGATCTTAAAATAGAATAGATTTCTATTGTCATTGTGCTCAGAACAATGAACATCTGTTTATCAGCTCATCAGCAGTGTGCATTGTGTTGTTTGTAATCACTCTAACAGACTCTGTAATGCAGCACTTTGAATGATACCCAAAATTGTAACCGGATAATTGGCAGTGATTTACCATTTTTTATTTCATTCATTGAAGTGCTGAACAAATTAAATCCAGGCTGCGATTTGAACACAAACTGGCAAGAAAGCATGCAAATCAATCCAGGGCTGTTGGGTGTAACTTTATGAGTGTGTAGTTACTACATTACAAGGGAGAGACAAACCATTTAAAGAATGAATGGAAATCTATGGGAAAATTCTCTAATGACATAGATTGTGACCATTAATGGAGTAGGTACTTTTATGTTCCTGAAAACGATGTGGTGAAATTTGTCCTTTAGGGGCAGTTGAGTGGTTGCAACACATGCAAAGTTGTCCTCCTAGTACGGAGTTGAAAGATTATTGTACAATTTATGCGTCTCCTTGAGGAAAAAACCTGATATGTTTTTTTTTTTTGTCTTTCTGCATTGTACCGCTAGCTGAGGAGTAGACTGCATGAATAGTAGACTTGAGTTTATTTAGTCAGCCTTTTGAAGAAAGACTTTGAATGTAGGAGTATATGACCAGAGATACTAAATGAACAAGGTCTACTAATGTGGGATGTTCAGGTAATTGTATTTAATATAATGAAAGGGCAACTAGACACTGCCATGCAGAAGAATATCCTCATCTGTCCCTAAATGGGTGAGAGAGAGTCTTGACTGCTATATAATCAAATGTCAGCAACAATGTTGTATATAATCTAGTCATTTGATTTGTGTAGAATCTTAAAGAAAGTGCAAACTGTTTAGACATGTCAATATATCACTGTGAATATGGTTTGGCTGATACTGTATGTTGTGTAATTGCTGTACCTAGGATTAACGGTTGTAATCCCAAGAGCGTTAATTAAGTGTAAACATGGGCACAAATTATCAGCTGTTTTTAATTTAATTAAACATCTCTACAAACGGCTGCATGTTACTATCGTATATTGTGTCCACATCCTCTCTGGACACTTCTACCAGCAAATACCAAGAAGGCATCCAAGGTCCCAGGCAGAAGTCTCAGGCCGGATATTTCCAGGCATATTTTTCCGCATGCCACTGATTTATGAATGCTGCTGGCAGCAAGGAGACATCTTACTCTGTCTCAGCAGCCAAGTGCTCCTCCTCCCTTTACCTCAACCCCCCACCTCCCCTCGGAATGTGACATTAATGTACAAGGCTGTGTGTCCTCTATTTATAGTGGGTCACCCTGGTGACACAGTTACCTTTATATACCCTGTGGCACACAGTGCATAACTGGAGGTCGCTCTTCTACGAGACTGAACTTAACATGGTCATGTCTGCATGAGTGTGTTCCCTAAGATGCATGGGATTCTGGTAATTTCAGGATTTCCTTTTAAGATCACAAATTCCCCTTTCTCCTTTAATCAACAGAAACACGACTTGGTTCTTTAGTCTGACTCCAAGCATCTTGTTGTTGCACTTTCACTGTTTGTTTACACTTGTACGTTTAAATAGACTGTGGATATCACCCATCATCAGCCATCTCTCATTGTGGAAAACTTTGAGAAGAGCCACAAGTAGAAAGATTGGGTTGACTTGTTTTTCTACACCATAATTTCTTGACCCCAGGCCACAGGCAGAAATAGCGCCATGACCGAGGCTTGTAAGAAGACTTTGGTCGGTGTCTGTGGCTGAACACTGAAATAACACATTCAGGCATTCTTGTGTGCATTCTATCCCTCCTTCTAACACACACATCATACACAGTCACGTACACACAGAAGCACATGAATATATGCAGATGCACAGGCGTTGTCTTGGTCTCTTTCCAGCATCAAACCAACATTTTTTTTTTACTAGCAACAAAAATGCACATTTACCACAGAATCTACAGATCTGAACACACCCCTTCTTCTCGTGTTCTTTAAAAGAGGATGCTGATGAAGTTTTCTATGAAGACAACATTTCAGATGACTTTTAACAAATTATTTAAAAGGCATTGATACTTCAACCTTTCTCTTTTTTTACAGTGAATATTGTAGTCTGATTTAGGAGCACAGTCTTAAATAGTGCATTGTTTTGCAGCATTTCTTCATTCCCAGCAGAATGATAACATGTTTTTAACTAAAGTCTTTGGCCCGAACACAGGGGAAATCCCAGGGGAAATACCGCAGGACTTTACTTGAAAAGGGAATTGAAAAGGGCAACATCTGAACTAAAATTAGTAAAAGAGTTTGAATATAATGAGTATTTCTTCTCATGTACGTTAGCGTTTGACCTTATTTGTGTTGAGAGATCATTGTATTTTGGATCTGTGTTTTTAAAAAAAGGGATCATCAGAGTTTTGTGTGACTAACGCCACATCTGCAGACATATTTTCTGTGCCTGGATCTGCCGTATCCTGCACTGTATCCTGTGTTAGTGAAGTACAAAAATTTGAACCCTAACCCCACGAACCCCATGTGTGAGTTATTACAGGATATTTTCACTGTTCAGTCTTTTGTCCCTCTCCCCTCTTTCCTCCTACAAACCCACTCACACTTGTCCCCATGGTGTATTATTCCCACTTCCTCCACCTTCTCATCCTGCCACTCCCTCAGTCTCTTTATTCCAATTCTCTCCCACTCCTGCCTTGTGTGTCTTATCATCTGCTCTCATCATCATCATGGTCCTCCAACTGCAATCTGTCCTTTATTGCCATTCTTATCTCTCTCACTCCCGCCCTTTCCAGAACCACTGCTCACTTTTTTCTCCTCTTCTTTGCCCTCTGTGCTCCCTGTCTGGTACTCTCAGTTGGAGGCTAGAGAAGCTACTGGGTTGGTGAGCGGAGCAGTCCAGTCAGCAACCGGTCCTGGCTCTGTGGCATCACAGAGACCTCGAGAACAGCTGAGTGAGACTTCAACGCTCCGCAGGGAGACGGAAGAGCAACGAAGGATCCTAGCGGACACACATTCAGCAGCCATGGACCTGCGTTGCCGTCTGGAGCACAGTGAGAGGGACTGGTCAAGGGAGAAAGCTGAGCTGCTGGAGAGGTTCGACATGGAGAGAAAAGGGTGGGAGAGCCAGCTGAAGGATATGCAGAAGAAAATAGAAGAGGTAAGATGCCTTATTCTGCCTGTCGATGTCTAAATTTGTTGCTAGGGCTAGAAAGACTTTTACCACTGAGTCCGATTGTGTCAGGGCTGTTATTGTTAATATGCACTGACATCTCTCTTGGCCTGAGTTTGTGTTTCTTTTCAAACAATATCCGTACTGTACTAGGTTGTTTTAATTAGACTAATATAAATAAGTATTTCAGCAAAATAAGTGAATTATATTGTGAAGTAAGCAATGTAATAAGTACCAAATGCAGTAGCTATTTAAAGAGTAGGGCTGCAGAAAGAGAAAATCAAACAAATGTTAGCGACATAATTAGAAAGTTCATCTTCTATAGCAAGTTGGGTCAAAAAGAAGGAATTGCATTAAAAGAAGAAATAGTTACAATAGGACCGGACAAACAAATGAAATGACCTAAAAATGACAATACAATGGAAAAAAAATAGACAGGTTAGAATGGATGAAGCCCAAATCTATCAACAGATTAAAATCTGACATGCCTTGAAGAGCACATTATTTATTTCTTTTTTTTTTTTTTATGAGGGAAACCATACCCAAGTAGTTGGACAGAGAGCAAAAACGCTGGAACAATTTGCTATGAAAAGAACATGTGGCTCTCATTTGCCCCTTTGAGACCAGAAAATGAGAGAGGAAAACAACAGCAGGCTAAAAGGCAAGAGTCCCATCTAGACATTGCATGATGGGAAGTGAGCCCAGGCAACATGAAATAGTTACTATTTTGAGATTACCATGGTGGACGGCCAGAGGTTATCCAATTTTATTTGAAAGAATTCTTTGGATGTTTTTTCTATCTTCTAAAAATGTTCACAGGTCCCAATGCCGTCTTGCCTGACTTCTCATAATCCAATATTCGTTTTGATTGTGGCTCCAACATTATTATATTGTAACATTTACGGCTTTTAATTCCATCCACCAGAGAGAGTGAAGTGTTGCAGAAAGTACTGTCATTGTCATATTGTAGTTGTAATATTTGTAAGCATCTGGGTGATAGTTTTGATTTATGATATTACTCGATAAAACTTTACTAGAAAACATTTTTAAATAAAATTTATGGTCAAATTAAACTGTTGATGGATTAACGGTGAGATTGGTTTTGCTTCATTTCTGTAAAACCTGTTAACAAAGTGTATTTGTTGTAAATCCTTTTTTTTCTATCATTTCTAGCTGTACTGTGAAGTGAGAGCCAAGCAAGGGGGGACCGGACTCAGCGTACATTCCACCAGCACAGGCTCCAGTCTGCTTAGTGACAACTACCGCTCTGAGCCGCTCAGCAGTAGCAGCCAGTCAGAAACGCACAGACATCAACCTTTACCTGGCTTCAGTCACAACACAAACATCAGTGGCGATGGTGCTTGTGTTATGAGAGATAGTTACCACTCCACCTGTGTCCCAGAAGAAGAACACCTCTGTGAATTCAACATTAGTGGTCAGTTTACTCAAAAAGACTCTTCACAACCTACAGCTGGAGACGAATTGAGATCCAGAGGCACTTGGCAGCAAGACACCAAGGATACGACAGAGCTGGATACTATTTTATTTGGAACCCCAGGATGTGAACTACAGCAGGAATATGCTTTTAAGAGGAGTGAAACAACTGTCCATGTTAGACCTCAAGAAGTTCCTCTTTGGGAAGGTGTGAGCTATGACAGCATCAAGAAGAAGAATGCTACTGCCCTCAATGCTGTGAGTATTTTAAAGTATTTTTATTTGGTAAAAACACTAGAGCTATATACAGTATACTGCAGTTTCATCCCCTGCCTTGTCTTTGTGTCTTTGCATGGCTTTCAAAAACATCATTGTATCCGCTATGTTGACAGACTCCTGTACCCCTATTTTAGGCATCCATTGGTTTCTTTATGTAGATTGTTCTTTTTCATCTGCATCACCTCCAATTTAAATCTCTAACTTTAATTTGTAGAATAATATTTGCAATACACAGTATTCAGCCAGTCCGTTTGTCTTTATTTTTTCCACTTCTCTCTGTTTCAGGCTCTGGAGGAGATAGCCCGTGTGAGTGAGGAGCTTTGTAGTTACCAGGATGAAATCCGAAAGAAGAGCAGTGATAAGAGGTAAATCCTCATTGCTATTTCATTTTTAGACATCAGTATGGAATTATTGATGAACTACCCATGCACCGTGATTATTAGTGCTGCAGCTTGCTTGAAATTACTTATATCCACAATGTAAATGATTGGTGAGGTCAAAAATTACTGAGGTAAACGTACTCTTTAAATATTTGCTTTCAGGAATCGAGCTGACTTCCTGTGTCTACCCGAGGAAAGTGACAGATATTTGGGCCATAATAAAACCCACCCAGAGGAAGAGGATGCTCCATGCAATGTCAGACAGATTCTTGATGATCTTTGGTCCTCAGAGAGGGAAAATTGTCTCAACATGTCAGCAGATAACACCTGGCAAGCCACCAAAGAGCTGGTTGAATCCTGGACAGCAAACACCGCTGGTCCAGATAGCTACAAAGACACACAGACAAGCCCTGGAGTACACCCTGAAATGGATATAGTAGCCCCACCCATTCCTCCCCGCACCTCCTCCTGGAATCTGAGCACTGCCACCCATTCAGACACAGAGCTCCACATCCCAGAATCCCCCATGACCACAGTGAGGAAATGCCACAGCCCATGTGTACTAGTGGACAGAAAGTGTAGTAGCCCGTCCATTGTCAGGAAATTTGAGGCTATGCTGCAAGAAAATGAAGGAAAGGTTTTAATAGATGGTATAGTAGCATCATGCGCTGTACCTACTAACTCTAACTGTAATATGGGCTGCTGCCACAGCCGCTGGTCATGTGATGCAAGCAAGTTCACTAACAGTAAGTCGTCTACATATGACGCTGTCCAGAAAAGTTTTTCTGAAGTCAACATACGCAGCACTGGAAAAGACTTGGTTTCAGATTACAGCCCTAGTGTTGGGAACTTAAAAATCCCAGAGCTACAAATGCCTCCAGTTGTCAGAGAATTACCTGTAGATTTGATCTTGTCATCTCTGGATATACAACCTACCAGCACCAACCTCCAGGGCTCCAAAAGAAACATAATGCTGGAACAAAAAACAGCTGAGTTCAACAGAACTTTGTTTCAGGCGGAGATGGGTCGTGGTGTACAGGAACAAGACAGTGTTACTGTAGCAGATGGTTGCTCCGTGGGTTGTCAACCTGTCCTTAGAGCGTCAGATGAGATTTTACCTCCCAAAGAGACTTTTCAGCCACATCCGTCTGACGTCACCACTAGTGTCACTGGGACACATTCTGAAGTGACTTTATCTCTCTCCATCTTGGACTCCATAATACTGAACCCTGAGGTCCAAGAGGTCAAAACAGAGCTACCTTCTTTAATTTCACCTCAACAGTCACAGTCTGGATTCACAGAAGCCACAACAACCTCGCAAAGTCCTGCCCGTAATTGTGAGGTCAAGCACAAAGTTCGAAGAGCAAACAGTCCTTGCTGGAAAACATCACACAGAGCGGCCACAGATGTTCTATTTTCTGAGCCTGCCTTGTCTGCAAATACCCAGCTAGATGACTTTTTACATGATTTCAACTCTAAGACAGAGAATCCCCATGGATTGAAGCCTCAGCCAGCCAAAGCTGGTGTCTCAGTCCAGCAGCCGTCTGCTGAGAACAAACAGCGAGACGTGACACAGCCAAGACATGTGTCTGTTCCTCCTAACCACTCTGACTCCTCTAGACCTGGGCCTCGAATGATGAATGACCATCCCTGGAAGCCCCTCACTCTTGCTGCATACCCACGGCCTGAGGGATCCAGGTCCAATTATGGGGCACTGGAAAGGATTCTGAAAAGTTATGAGAGCGCAGCTCAGTCACTACAGAAGGAGACGATTTCAACCCCTCATGTCAGTGTCAAGCAAGAGGAGAGCGTCTCAGAACTAGACATGCTGGACATGGACCCACTGCCTTTACCTCCTGCTCTGAGACACACACAGACTTCATACAGCCAACAGACTCACACCACACTCGCACAGCTCAGCAGTCACGGTGCCATGGGTGCAAAGGAGTTTCAGCTTATAGTTCAGGTGGGTGTAGTTTGTCATGGTTTGCAGACTAATGTACAGTACATGCAGATACCTTGCCATGCAGCAGATGTGTTGTGCAGATGTAATCTTTCAGGCTTCCTCGTGGAATAAAATATGCATGTCTTTGTTTGTTTTGACTAAATTTTAAATTAAGCCATATTTTCAAGGACAGTTTTGTCAGTGTACCTGGATGGACTTGTACATTTCATTCTGTTCCCTTCCATTGTGAAACACTAAGCAATTGCCCTTGACTGAGGACAGCTCCAATGGGAATGTTGTTTATTTCTGGTATGTGCTAAGAGACTGAAGCAGGCCAAAACCTCCATTATAATCTGGGCATCTGGGCCATTCCATTGCTTAAAGGCTCATAACAGAAGCAACTGGCAGTGTGGTATATAAAGTTTAAGCTAGGCAGGAGGTCTACCGCCCTCACCAGCTCGTCTTTTTTATCTTTCAGTCCTGCCATGGGACCTCATAGTGAAAGTGTTTTTCTGGCCTTTGTGTCGTAATTACAGAAAGATCTGCAAGAAGCCAGCTGACTAAATGCCCTTGGCAGACCACAGAAACGGGAGAGCTGAAGTGATTACACTTCTTTTAAGTCATGCAAATGTTAAAGAAATTGTGGGAGTAATTATCAAGCCAATTTTATTTGACCTCATGAAAAGAACGTAGTTAGAGGCACCATCCTGTTTTAGCTTTAACTGAGGAGCACTGTCTAAGATGTAAAGCTGAAGTGGGGGAAAGAACCACTGCACATGTACGGCATTCAGCTCAGCTTTCCTCTCGACCAGAAACAATTAGATCTACTTGTGTGAACTTTTCACATGAGCGTGCAGATTTCTTTAGTGGTTCTGTTTGAAATATGCCTGTTGTTTTCCCTAGGGTCAAGAAGACAACAGATGGAACACGTGACAAAATGTAAAGTATCTGAGTGTGAATTTGATTGTAGACAGAAGGGTGTGATAATCTTAAATGTTAATTCATCTGTTTCTTGACAGGAAAATGAAGAGTTGCCTGTTTCTCCTTCCTCCGTAAAAAAGAACTTCTCGAGGCCTGCACGTCCAGCCAACCGTCGTCTTCCCTCCCGTTGGGCCAGTCGCTCCCCCACTTCATCTTCATCCATCTCCTCCTCTCCCTCTAACATCCCCGTTGTGCCTCCATCCTTTCACCTCCAGAAACACACTTCCTCCTTTACCTGCTCCCACACTTTCCACATTGAGACTGTCATTTGATCTCCATTTCACCATGTGTTTGTACCAACCAGAAGCCTTCAGAGATAGCCTCTGATCTCCTTTCTCTCGTTTTACTGTTGTGTATATACCAAATCTAAATCCTCCACTACTACAAACTCAGAAGTGCTTTAGTTGTGAGTTCACCAGCTCACTCTTAGAATGTATGTGGCATCTAGTGGAGCGTGACCAAGAAAGGCAAGTAAAGGATGTGAAGCAGCTTCAGTTAATCAGCAGTATGCTCCAGTTAACCTGCCAGGCATTGTGCACAGCATCAAAAGACAGCGACAACATCACCCTCCAAAGAATGATCGCAGCCCACGTGTCATTCATAGCTGAATGGATATCCTATGCTCAGGTCTGGATTCAAGCTTTGACTAGTGTGGCCTTGCAGATCCCGTCAGACTGACGCTTCACTGGTCCCTCTGCTCTATGTACTGTATTTACACCTGATGCTAGTTCATATCATAAACTGTCAGCCAAGGGAAATCCAGAGTGATGTTTTTACAATCTGCTATATTTTGTGTGTATGCAGCATCATGTTGGATTTACAGATCAATACAGAGGAGCGAAGATTTCCCCTAGCATTGCGTTCTCAGCCTGCTGATAAAGCCGTGTCTGTTTCCTGCCTTCTTAAATATCAGCTGCAGTACTTACGTGGACTGTACCTTGTCTGTGACTAAGACATTACTTTATTCTCATGGTTAGCTTTACATTTTTCATGATTAAGCAAAACATTTACTTGATATCAACAGTTTCAAATATCAGTTCCTTTTTTATATAACTTTGTTCCAAAGGCTTTTCAGGTTCCTTACGCCATTTTTGTTATTTGAAAATTATAAACATTGTTTGTAATATTAATTTTCCTGTCCACCCACTGCTGATGTTAAACTAAATGTATGTTAAACCTCGTCATGAGAGTTGGCTTTAATGCATAACATACTAATGCGAATAAAAGACCTAGAAGTCTTTTTTTTTTACTTTTACTAATTCTGAATAGTCACATATCAGGACATTACTCAGCTGAGTCCTTTTTTTTCGGATGAAAGTGGGGAATCTTGAAGGTGTTGCCTTTGCTGATCTTTTTGTCTAATAAACATAAGGACTTAAGGATTTCACTTCTCTTTCCACATCCCATTGCAAACCTATATTTGTGTTACTTGAAGGATATGCTGGTTTTGTCATGCTCTTTCAAACGGTTACACTTATAAAAAAATGATGTTGTGCACCCATACAGCTGAAGACATATTGTTATAGATGTATTTTGAAATTTCAGTAGGCCTTTACATACTATTGAACTATTTCTTACTTTAGCCCACAGACTACAACTTAGGTCAAACTTGCCTATGTGCAGTGGCAATGGTGAAGTATTGCTAAGAACCAATGAGACAGGCGTCATTCGTTCTAACCAATAATTCAATAAGTTCTGAACACGCAATGCAAGACATTGCAGATAAATATTTATGTGAGTGAGTCAGAAGTCGTTAGTGACGGTCAGAGAGCAAAGATGAGGCACCAGACTCAAACTACCGTCTGGCTGCTCTTGCTTCAGTCTTGCTGGCTGCAGAGCTGCGCGACAGCAGCAGAGGAACAGTCTGTCACTATCATAGTATGTATTTATGCTTTACTGTCTTTGTAATCCTCTTATGTTTATACAGTTCTAATTTAAAATATGGTTTTACACCATATGGTAAAAATGATATGGAAAATCATTTTATTTATTTATTTATTTAATACCTGCCCACTATCAAAACATAAAAACATCTGTGTTATTTCAGGATTTCACAGCATTAGTATATGCTCATTCACTTGCGTAAGATGTGACACACAGGCATGCACACACACGCAACCGCGGACGCTCGCGCCCCTGAAAGGGACAGAGACCTAACCCCTCACCCTGAAACCTGGCACCCTTGGCTGACTGAAATAACAGGTGCAACAATGTTGTGGTGCCAGAAATCCTACCCCAGCACTGATATAAATATAAATATTGTCATTAACTCCAGATGCCCGACCTAGTGCTGTGATGGCTGTCTCGCCCAGTTTTCCTGTGTCAAGGTTGGCCAGGAGAGTAGATTCCCAATGCTGGACTGCTTCCACTCAAGTCTGGAGGTTTCCAGATGCTGAGACCATTATATAACCAGCGTTAACCGTCCTGATCCCTGTGCAGATTAAAACCACAACACTGGAAAGAATGTATGGAACAAGTTTACCACGCAAGCCCAGGGTGACTACAGTTACTGAAAATGATTGTCACCAAGTGAATACACAGCAGCTACTTTGTACAATTATTTTACCATCTTTTTTTTTTCAGGAAAAAATAACGATCTAAGTGCATGCACATGCCAGAATCAAAGAACTAAAGAGATTGCTGCACAGCCTCCAGTTAACTCACTCTACTGCACAGGGATTCAAGTTAGTAAGCAGCTATCTGTGAGCATGTGTCCACAGTCTTATTTGTGTTGCCACGGGAATGATGAAGCTTGAAAGTATGCACAGCAAACCCTGACTGGACTGCAAAACAGTTCTTAGCCATCATGCCTCATCTCAGTAATAGCGCATGGAACATTAGGTATAACTGTGCAAAACTATTTCCATCTGACACCATTAGATGTTAAGGTTATGTTACCTGTTCTGTTTTTTTTTTTTTTCTCTTTTTAGATTTGATAAAGTCGACTGGGTAAATAAAGCTACTGGTGTGGGTTTACAGTGATAAAGAGGGGTTTTAAATGAACAACAAAGAGGTAGTTTCAGAAGGATTTTAGGTTACCACGTCCCAACTGCTCCCTGCTTCGAAAAATGTTGTTTCTCCTGGCTCTCTGCCCTTTAACCAGGCCGAAACACTGCTCACAGGAAACCTCAGGGCCCCTCTGGCACCTGCCAACCTGCCATTCTTCTTGGCCTGAAATACATCCTTACTGGCATTTATTTGATGTGTGTGTATGCACACGCAGACAACTGTGTGTATTTCCTTATCTCCTAGCCGTGCTGACTGCAGCGCATTCCCTGACTTCCTGTGCAACCCCAGACAGCTGCATATCGATCTGTCCACTGATGCATTAGTTCAGAGGCCACATACTGAAACACACACAGGCATGCATGTGACAGCGTTTGCGCATAGATATAGACAAATGTATTAAGCATATACATCTCTTCTCTCATTAGCTAGGTTGTAATTTCAGACAGGACTCCATTATCAGTCTGTGGCTGCACCATTGATTTCCAGATGCATAATAAAACAGGATGAAAGCGCTCAGCAGACAACGGATGGAAGTCAGCATGCATAATCAGAAAGTGGTTTCAAAACTGAAGCGTGTGAAGTGGAAGAAACACAGGACAGGTTTCCAGTCCACCACCGCACACACACACACACACACACACTCACACACACACTTCTAACACTCACTCACACTCATGCGGGTAAGTTTGAGTTGCATGCACATTCCACAATGCCACACTGTGTCCTCCAGGTGCTGCGCTTCAAAGCAAAGTGATATTTCTGGACAGGTCGCAGGCTAGCTGACAGAGCTGAATGTACTGTACGGAGCGAGAGAGAGAGTCAGCTTGTCTGGAATGGCCGCCAGGGAAGAGTCCCGCCAACCTTTCTGAATTCTTTCCTCCATTTTTAAATAGACCAGAGAGGTGTGGACCTTTGAACAGAGTTGACTCTGGTGCGGTCTTGGTTACAGGGCAGGGTATCCTTGTTGATGACCTTTTATATTTGCACTACAGCTGAAAGTTGCACAAAACCATTCAATCGAGGTGCATATGGTGCGTTGGAGTCTTAATTCAAGATATTTTGCACTTTTACGTTCAAAACATTTCACATGGACTCATTTGAATATAACCGTAGACCATTGTACTCCCAAAGTGTTAATGTTAGATCAGTTTCTGCTATGTGAGTACAACAATATTATTTCTTCCTCAAATAACATGTGCGCACACTTGTTCACAAATTAGTTTTAAGCCTTTGATTCAACCCATCTGCAGACTCCTCCAAGTGAAACAGTGAAATATTTTGGTCTGTTTTTCTTCACAGACAAGCTCAGGGCCGAGCAGCAGAGGATGTGTGGACAGAAGTGAAGGATTTACGCTCCCGGTAGCCATAGATCAGACCGCAGTGCAGGAAGTGTCTGAGCCTCCCTCTCTCTTTGGCACTGTTCCACTCCTTTTCCTGCACCACCTCTTTATTTATATCGCCATCTCATTCTTGTTTGTTTCACTGTAACTCTCGCACTCTTCAAATCACACTCTCAGCTGACTCATACACGTAAAAGATTAGAGAAATATTTATAAGCCTTAATATTTACACCAGTCCTTTGATTTTATTATTATTCAAATAAGGGATGTTGACATTTTTTTTAAAGATTTGCCCGGAGGTTGGAAGCGATTTATCTCTATGTTTGGATAGTACTAGGATCCCAGAACATTTCACACTTTTTACTGCAGGTCAGGAAGTTGGCACCTGTTGGTATGATATTACATGTGTCATGGGAGGAACTGGAGCAGACGACTTCTCAAAGTCTACACACCATCAAAGAGTTCTTTTCTAGATAAAATGCAGGAACATATCCAAAACCACAAAACATTTAGTAGCTAACCCTATACTGTGTTTGCCATATACTACCCCAGCTCAATAGAAAATGAGTTTAATCCTAACTTCATAGCTTTCTCCAAGCCATAAATACCTACCACGTTACACTTGTCATTTGAAGAAGTATACAATGCGCGTTGCTTGGCTTGACTACATGAAACCAAATCTCAGCGGACTGTTGTTTTGACAAGATGTCGGCACAGTGTTAGTACTTTTTAGATGCTTTAGATCAGCTCACCAGAGTCAAGCAAAGGTCATTTAGGGCTTGAATAATGTTTTATTAGTGTTTCATCATGAAAAACACACTGCAATACTTGCAAGACGGTAATATCTGTGCCAAATGCCTGTGCCGCCGTGTAATATCACTTGTTATTTGCAGCCCTTTGTCAGTACTACTGAAAATGGACATGTCTGCAGAGGCACTTCCTCAGTATGCCGTGTTTATAGAGTTGTGGCAGACAAAGAGCAGATCTCTGCAGAGCAAAAACTCACTGTATGATGAGTGTTACAATTTGTGCATATCAGGAAACTATTGCTTGTAGGTTTTGCAGTGTATGTGACCCAATACAATTATTACATTTTTATTTTTTTTAATTAAACATATCTTTTGGATAACAATGTGACAATGGACATATTAATTCAAAAACTCATGTACTGAGTTGCTGCAGTATCATTTCGCCCTCTTGCGGGAAACATGCGGAAGTACATTCAGTGCGCGACAACTATTTCCGCAGAGCTCGAGTTTCTAGGGGGACTGATTATAGTGTAACACCACACGACTGTCATTTAGCAAGGTTGGTGTTTACTTCATTGTTGAATACTGAATGCTTTGTAATGACTACAGTGAGATATTAAAACGTTTTACAAAATATATCGAGTTCCTCTGCTGTTCGTTGAGCTACAAAGGCTTAAGCTTCGGTGCTTCACTGTCTGCAAAACATGGTTGTAAAACAATAATTCAAAACTGGTACGATTAGTACTTTATGTTTTGCGTTTCTAGCCTCTTTTCGTATTGCAACGATTTCACCCAGTAAAGTATAAAAAAAAAATCACTGCTGGCTGTTTACACAACTAAATGAATTCATAGCTGTATAGTAGGCTAGCTAAATATTATCCATATCTCGTGTTCTTTTTAATCTGAGTGCTAATAAAACTATGGTCTTAGTTTGATGTCTTCCATATAATATAGTTTCCCACTCAGTTGCCATTGAAGTCCTTTGAAGTCCTCCTTCAGGAATCACACAGGTGTTTCTAATTATTTCAAGCAGGCTCAGGTGAAACTAATTATATTAATGGAGGCTCAGTTTCATTAAATGTCCTGACACCAATACTGCACTTGTGTTTAATGGTGTCAAAAACAAGAACCATTTTCACAGCGGTCATTTTAACAGGTCAGAGCAGGGTAAAAGAGTTATCTTCGATTACATTAATTATGTTCTCGTTCTGTTAATTGAAATTATTAAATTATTGTGGCACACTAAACAGAACAGGTTCATAATCCGTTTTGTCCCTTACCAAGCCTTGATATGTCAAGAATCCCTGCTTTGAAAAGAGCTCTCCATTGCAGTACTCAATGCCGTAGGGTTAGCAGCCTTTGTTGTTTGAATGAAATGAACACGGCAAAGAAAGAATAGCTGCTGTGTGTTCAGCGACCAAAGCTGAAACAAGGGCAACTGGACTCGTATGGGTTTCTTGAAGGCATTTCACCCCTCATCCAAAGAGTCTCTTCAGTGTTTCAAAATTTAGAACTTGAGAGGCTACCTGTGTGAGTGGCAAAGTGGCCTAAAGAAAACCCTACTAATGCTGTTGCCTTTGTTTCAGCTTTGTTTTTGTGGATGACTTGGATGACTGAGAACCTTCACAGGCACAGAAGCTGTTATACTCACTGGAGCATCTTAGCAAACTGTAACTGTCTTCTAAACTAAGACATTTTCTGTAAGTCAAGGTAGAAGTGAACCTTGTGCCTTCTGCATCTTCTCCCGACACTCCAGCTTCTTCCAACAGACCAAACACAGTTTGTTTGTAAATTGACCAGGTGCACATGTGAGTGTGGATGTTTGTCTTTCTGTGTTAGTCCTGCAATAGACTGGCTACCTTTTCAGGGTATACCCCACTTCTTGTCCAGCGAGACCCCTCATGACCCCTCTAGAGGACAGGCAGTAATAGATAATGAATGAACATCCTGTGAGTGTGGCTCACCAGATTGATCCAGTTACCTTTGGTGAGCTTTGTTTATTTATTTATTTGGTATACAATGACCCTCTCTCATCGCTTTGTTTCTCTGAAGCAACAGGATGGTCCTCTGTGCACTGAGACGACATCTCCTGAGGAGCAGCAGCCACTGTGGACCCTGGGCCAGGTAATGGAGTCTATTCAGCACAGCTTACTATCACCATGATGGCGACATGATAAAGTAGCACACGGAGATGATCCCAAATGCAAAATGCACGTCTTGAAAAATGTCAAATGCAGTAACAATTCTGACTCACTGCAGTCATGAATCAGAAGACGCACAAATTTCACAAATTTGTCTGAGAGAGGTTAAAGAGAGGTAAAGGCATTTATTTTCCTCCTGTTTATAAGTGCAAGCATTCATTCTTAATCTTGATCAATGCAAACATCTATTAAGCAATCCATTTCTTCATACTACAATTACACATTTGCCATATAAATTATTCAACCCTCGTTAACTTGGGAGACTTTACAGTGATGAGGATAACGTTGAATGAAACCACATCAGCTGATAAAGCTTTAAGCACATTGGAGAGATTTGAGATTCTTTTTAAATCCCACTGAAGACATTTAGGGGATTCAGATGAAGGAACAGGAATAGCCACTCTCAAATGAAAAGCTCAATAAAAGCTGTTTTTATTAACTTTTTGAACTTCTTTGAAATCACATCTTTTAACCATTTGATTGGTGTAATGAATTTTTTTTTTTTTTTTTTGACCTGCAATATGAAAAACTGAACATGCAGAGCTGTTTTAAAGTTTCTAAATACACATCTGATCACAGAAGACAAAATACAGTGAAATGCTTCATACCTGGTGTTTCCCCAAGGCTGCTGCAGACACAGAGCAGTGGCTGTGTTTACTCCAGCATCCATGGCTTCAACCAGGAGGAGATCAGAGAGAAGCTGCAGGCCTTTCCTGGAGGCTCCATTGATCTGTTGAAACTGGACTCTGGCATAGCTGTGCTGACCATCAACAACCCGTCTCGCATGAATGCTTTCTCCGGTAAAGCGACTGTACATTTAATGCTGTGCTTTCAGACCGACTACTGTAGCACAGATTTGACCTTCTGGGGTATAACTTGAGCATAATCTTTTTTTTTTTTTTATATGAAGGCAGTATGATGGTGGATCTGGAGGACAGGGTGACTCAACTGGAAAACTGGACAGATGGCAAAGGCCTCATTGTTCATGGTGCTGCTGAAACGTTCTGCTCTGGATCAGATCTCAATGCTGTGCGGGCAATATCTAACCCACAGGTAGCGTCTGTGTATAGCTGCACCTGTTTGCCTGTATGCTTTAATGTTTTCTCAGCCTGTGTGTCAACAGTTATTCTCTTTCCTTGCAGGATGGGATGAAAATGTGCATGTTCATGCAGAATGCTCTTACACGACTGCTCAGGTAGGGGCTCTCGTTTCCCTCTCTGCTAAATGTTTTTACTAAGTATGAAAGCGGCAGAGTTTAGGTTATATAACGTGCACCACAGTATGCTGACTGAATAGATTTCTCCGTGCAGGCTGCCTCTCATCTCTGTGGCTGTGGTGGAGGGGAGAGCGCTGGGAGGAGGCGCAGAACTCACCACTGCCTGTGATTTCAGGTAATGTCTTTACACAAGTGAATAACTTCTTCGTGATCTCCCCTTTATCATAATCATCTGGCATGTGTCTGTCTCACAGATTGATGGCACCAGGCAGTGTGATCCAGTTTGTCCATAAACACATGGGTCTGGTCCCAGGCTGGGGTGGTGCCGCAAGACTTGTCCACATCGTCGGAAGCCAGAATGCTCTTAAACTGCTTGGTGGTGCTATTAAAGTGGACCCCGAACTTGGCCTGCAGATTAGACTGGCAGATGGAGTCCTGGAGGCCTGTCAGGAGGCAGAAGCTGCAGGCACAGTTTTACAGCAGGCCGAAAACTGGCTCAGCCGATATACAAAAGGACCTGCTCCTGTGATTCAGGCTGTGAAGAAAGTAGTGTTGTCAGGAAGAGAGCTCCCCCTGTCAGAGGCTCTGAGGACTGAGAAGGATGTATTTGGGACGGTGTGGGGCGGCCCGCTAACCTGCAGGCTCTGGCCAGCAAGTCCAAACACAAGTGACCTGGTTTAAATTTCTCTTTGAGAACGGCTCAGATCACCAGAGAGAAACTGAGACATTTCTGCAACGCAGCGACCAACACTGGTGTGGTCAAAGCTGTTTTATAAGGTGTCACAGAGAACTGTTACAGTGTGTTGGCTGCCTCATTGTCTCAAGAACACTGATGATGAGAAATTACTCATTGTAACATCCTGTATTTTATTTTGTTTATGTGACATAATCACACGTGTGGGAGATGAGATGCAAATATATAAACGCACTCACTACAGATAAATGACTAATACCATAAATAAAAGTATTTTGCTTCTTTTGTTTTAGATTTTCGAAACTTTATTCTAGTTACCTTTTTACAAAAACTACATCTGTGATGCTGCTCCTTCATCGTATAGGCTGACTCTGTAAATTAGGGCTTGTTTTACTCAGACGTTACTATGCAGTATGATCCCATGGTATTACATTTTTCTAAATCCTCTGCCTTTCTCCCGGGTCTCCCCGACAATCTGATTATGGTCATGTTTAGATAATTCCAGGCAAAGAGTCTAACTGAAGCAGACGGACACTGATGAGGTATAACATACATGAGGTATCAGCATCTGTCTGCAGCCCTGAGAGTAATGCTGCCGTACAGCTTTCGTCTTTCACCTGCCCTTTTTTGTTAGCTCAGCTGTTCCTTCAGATTCCAGAGCTCGCGATGTCGTGACTCACCATGTCAGATCCTGTAAGTATCTGACGTTATCTGTCTCATTCTGTACTTTGCTCTGTTTCTCATTTCTGCATGGGCAACACTGAAAACTGCTGAAGCACTGGGCTTATTAAAATGAGGTGCGGCACCACTTTGAAGCTCATATTTCAATGCATCTTAGTCCATGCAGCAAATGAGGCCTTACGAAAGCACAAATGCGAACAGACTGAAATGGCAGGAGTAGCGTTCCCCTTGCAGAGGTCATGTTTCCTGGCTAGACACCCAGCTGGAGCGTTAATACCTGCTGTGATCAGAATACCAAACACCTACAGGGTGAATGAAGGCAAATCAACACTTGCTCTGGAGAAAAGGGATTAAAACCTACTTTAAGCTAACAAACTGATCCTTGTTCTTTTTAACTCGATAGGTACACAGATCAGGCATAACATTATGACCACCTGCCTAATGTTGTCTCTCTTGTGCCTCTAAAACAGTTGTGAGTCATCAGACTGGACATGGGCCTTCTGAGGGTGTCCTGTGGTGTCTGGCTACAAGACCTTTGGGTCCTGTGGGTTGAGGGGAGGGGCCTTTGTGGGTCATCCAACAGATACTTGATCAGTTTGAGATCTAGTTTATTTGGAGGCCAGGTCAACACCTTTTTTTTTAGTTGTTCTAAACCATTTTTGTGTGTGCCTGTGTCAGGCTGCATCCTGCTGGGGATGGCTGCTGCCATCAAGGAGTGTCAGTGCTATGGGGCGCCTGGTACATGTCTAAGTAACATCCACATGAATGTCGGGTCCAACAGTTTCCCAGCAGAACACTGAATTGTCACAAGATGTTCAGTGTTATTTACTTCTCCTGTCGAGTCATAATGTTGTGGCTAGTCAATGTATACTTTAAACACCAAACTGAGATGCACTTAAGAAGCCAAAGAAATCCCTTTAGGTTGATGAAATGACACAGTTTATTCTTAAATTACAAACCATATGATAAAAAACAAAACAAAAAACAGTTGCCAAGCAAAAAGGGTTACAAACTTCATTAATCTGAATGGAAAGGCTAAAACTCAGCTGCTGACGTTAGCATGTAAGAAATGTGAAAACAACACGACTTCAAATTTCTGCAGGGTGGCCAGTAGCAATGGCAAGTTCTTGTTCTCTTACTCCCTCAGACGTAATACATACGAGGATTTACAACTGTAAGAAATGCACAAATAAAACATTTACTCAAACTGAAAAAAAACCCCATCAACTCTAAGAATCCTGCCAACGAATAGTGTTCAAATAACTCTCTCCTCAAACATGCACAAATCACAACACTTTAGGAAGACACCAATTTAGAATGCTTTCATCAGGGACAATATTTAGAGAGGAGCTTTGAAAAGGAAAACACTGATAATTCTCATTAAGATGCCAATTCGTTAAAGCCGATACGTGATATTACGATGCACACTTATTTAAAACACGAGTCTCAATTTCATAAAACATATGCAGGTAGCTAGGTCTCCTGTTGCTAAATATTAAGTGTGGAGTTTAAATAGCCTCATAGCCTTAAGAACATTGTGAAGTACTTCTGTTTCCTTTCTTTTTCTCCTGAATAACCAGCTTAAACGTTGCGTTTACAATCGGCTCTGAAATGACACACTTCCCAAGCGTTAAAACTTCAAGTTTGAGAATATTGAAGAAAATACACTGTCATCTGTGAAATGTGAAGGAGATTATTTTGGGCTGGGAACATGTTATCAAGGACTAAATTCTCTGCATGAGCAGTCATATGACCTGAGGTTTTAACAAGCCCATTTCTACGTGCTATGTTAGCTGAGAGAGTTAAAGTGTAGAGGATTAGAATGCAGCTGTTCATGATAATGACTCGGTTCCATTTCCAGGAGTAACATCCCCACGATACCTTCTTTCACTGTACGTCACAAATCTAACTGGGACACCCAGAGGCCCTCTGGGTATTAGATAATGAATGTAAACACAACAATAGCCAAGTCAGTAAGGAGCAAGTCACGTTTCCCTTTTAACTTTCAGCTTTCTGGAATTTAAAAAGAACAGACGCTAAACAACTACTGCCAAAAGTGAGCAGGATGATGACAGCTCACGCACCGCAACCAAAGTCTGTTACACCGCCCTCACATTATGAGATTTCATGGCTCACGACGACACTGCGTATCCATAAGACTGTTCAGCAAGCTGTACCTGCTCACTCAGTGCAATCAGTTCTACAACATCAGAACAAACTTGGTGGATATATCTCGCCAAAATGGAGGAAAACGTGGTTATGTTTGTGACTGAATGCGTAGAGTTGGTGTCATTTCTCCTGTACCAACCACTACATCCCACACAACCGATCTGTGACGGAGTGAATAACAGCATAAAGTGAGGAATAAATTAATGGAATGGAACATAGCCATTTGGTGGCGATGGTACTAATGATCACTTCACACTTCAGTCACTGTACACTGGCCATCAGGCATTCTGGACCTTCCACTGCTACTGGATGAAGAAGGGGGAGAGGCGGACTCTGCACGAGGAGGAGCTCTGTCCTCTGGATTTAGTCTTTGTCTCCGTGGCCTGTCCTCCCAGGGCTCCAGGCGCTCTCCATCTCCCCCCTCCTCCTCTTCTTCATCCTCCTCCTCTTCCTCATCGTCGCTCCAGTCCCCGGAGCCAGACTCGTCCACAGAGGTGAGAGGGTCAGAGGACCTGGAAGGTGAGGCCTCTTCCTCCTCATCTTCTTCTTCTCCCTCCCCAGCCCCAGACCGCTCTTGGGAAGGTGTGGGCCTGGGGCTGACTTGGAGCTGGGAGAGAGCATCCTCTAGAGACGGGCTAGTGCTGGGCCCAGGCTGACCCCCGAGCGAAACTGGGGGCCTGGCAGGGGCGGAAGGAGCTGTAACAGTAGAAGAGATACCTGTGCCTTGCTGCTGCACACCTGGTACTGTGGTATCAGCGCCATCAGCAGAGTTTTCTCGACTTGCTGCCCCCATAGCCCCGTTAACACCCTCTGTGTCCAAACGCAGTCCTGCCACTCCTTTCTTGGGAATATCTAAAACGTCCCTCTTCATCTTGCGCCTACGGCCGTGCTCGTTGCGCCTGTACTGCACCATGTTCTCCAAGTCAGCTACATACAAAAAACCAGCAATCAGCATTTCAGCTGTCTTCTTCCCCTTGGAGAAAGCGTCCTCCAGCTCGCGGCTGGTTCGCTCGTCATATTGCCACCAACCATTGCGGCCCTCGTAATACCAAGCATGATCGCTGGTCGCACCGCCCCGACCTCCCGCCGATGCTTTCAGCTCCTCCGGAGAGAGAAGTGTCGGCCTTTCCAGGAAGTCATCCGGCACTTCCTGTCTGCACAGAGCACATCGTTTGCTCTGCCAGGATGCTCCCTTCACACACAGGAAGCAGAAGACGTGATGGCACGGCAGTTGGACCGGGTGGACGCAGCTCTGCAGACAGATGGCACACTCTGGTACAGACAGGGCTGGGGACGAGTTGCTGGAGCCTGAGCACGATGATTCTGCACTGTTCCCACTTCCGCTGCCACTGCTGCTGCCTTTCTTACTGGATGGAAGTGAGCCAACAGAGTGGTCTACCTCCCCACAACTAGCCATCCTTAAGAAGTACTGAAGAAGAAAGGTACAAAGAGGCGGTTATGGTGGGCTTTACCTTTTCACTTTTAAAATCAAGTACACATCATTGTTGCAGAAATTATTTTAACTATTGTGACTTCCATTTATTGCTGTTGTTCTGATAATATAAAGTCACTGTCACACGCAATTGCAATTGGATACTTACTCAAAGTAGCCTTAGTGCTGATGTATCATGAGGAGAGATGTTGGATCTTCAATCTTGTCACTGCCGAAACAAAAATAACAGTCGGTGAAAATGTATCCCCCCTCAGTCTATTCTGAAAATATGCACAATTGGGACATATACTATCAAGGCATTCCTTATGTAAAATACTTTCTGACAACTAAACCCTATGTCAAAATCAAATGGCCAGTTTTAATCTGTTGTTAAATCGGATTACCTTCACTTAGTTATGACTGAAATGTAAGAGGATACTCCGCTTGGGTGAAAGGGCTTCACTGTTTACTCTCTCCACAATCAGTGAACTGTCCCCAGCTAACCAGGGCAAGTTTGTGCTAACTTAATCCAACAGTCCCTTTGTGACAGGGCTAGTGATAAACACAACAGACGTTACATCAATAACATCGCCAGCTAATACATAGCTCACAGTCCATGAGAAAACTTATTTAGCTAAGGTCCGACACAGAATATCTACTCATAAGCGAGGCATTAGCTGATAAGTACAAACACGAGTCAAACTATAACTCAAAAGAGGGATTTCACGACAGGCAAAGCCTACATAACAATGTAACCTGTTGTGGTAAGCTAACGCTGGCCGGGCTGAGGGAGGCACTCTGACTCCAGCAAATAGACGGAGTTCATTTCACGGCGCTAGCTTATTTTAGCAGCGCGACATAAACAGAAAAGGGGAAGACACAAACAATGCAACGACTGCATACGTACCGTACCGCTAAGTTTGGCTACGGCGATCTGGTTTGTTGTTAAAAATCCGTGTGGCGGTACAAATTTCCAATGCAAATTGACCGACTTCCAATATGAACTGGCTTTGTTTTCCTCCGAAAAAAGAAGCTGAAATAAAGACGACGACGTAACAGTACGCGATGACGCAGTTTGACGTAAGCGCGCACGAGCTCTATTTCCGACGCATGACAGTTGCGGAGTCTTCCTGTTCGCTCGTGGCTAGAGGACGTTGGTGTCACACAGTAGAGGGACTCCAAAGGTGGTTTATTTTCGCTGAAACAAGAAACAAAACAACACAAAGAAGATGTTTTCCCGTGCCGTGAGACCCACCGTCAGCCTCGCCAGGAGCTTGTCCACCTCGACGCAGAACAACGCCAAGGTGGCGGTGCTCGGAGCTTCAGGCGGCATAGGCCAGCCGCTCTCTCTGCTGCTCAAGAACAGCCCCCTGGTAAGCCATCTCTCCCTCTACGATATTGCCCACACACCCGGGGTGGCTGCAGATCTCAGCCACATCGAGACAAGGGCACAGGTGACCGGTCACATGGGCCCCGACCAGCTCGGTGCTGCTCTGCAGGGCTGCGAGGTCGTGGTGATTCCCGCCGGTGTACCCAGAAAACCCGGCATGACCCGTGACGACCTTTTCAACACTAATGCCACCATTGTAGCCACCTTGGCCGATGCCTGCGCCCGTTACTGTCCCGAGGCCATGATCTGTGTCATCGCCAACCCCGTCAACTCCACCATCCCTATTACATCAGAGGTCATGAAGAAGCATGGTGTGTACAACCCCAACAAAGTGTTCGGTGTCACAACCTTGGACATTGTCAGAGCAAACACCTTTGTGGCAGAGCTCAAAGGCCTTGACCCAGCTCGTGTCAGCGTGCCAGTCATTGGAGGTCATGCTGGAAAGACCATCATACCCCTCATTTCCCAGTGCACACCTAAAGTGGAGTTCCCTGCTGACCAGCTGTCCGCCCTCACCGGTAGGATCCAGGAGGCCGGCACAGAGGTGGTTAAGGCCAAGGCCGGAGCCGGCTCAGCGACCCTCTCCATGGCTTATGCTGGTGCCCGCTTCACCTTCTCCGTCCTGGATGCCATGAACGGAAAGGAGGGTGTGGTGGAGTGTGCCTTCGTCAGGTCTGAGGAGACAGAGTGCAAGTACTTCTCCACACCTCTGCTCCTGGGGAAGAACGGCATCGAGAAGAACCTTGGGCTGGGCAAGCTGTCCGCCTTCGAGGAGAAGCTGGTCGCTGATGCTATGGATGAGCTGAAGGGTTCCATCAAGAAGGGCGAGGAGTTTGTGGCTAAAATGAAGTGAACACAGTGCATTCAGTTAGTTAAAAATAAACAGCATCTGTGATTGATAATTTGTGCCGTCTTAAAAGGCATCAGGGTACCAACCGATCTGTCAGTGTTTCCTCCTTCTGTTTTGGTTTAGCAGTCTGGTCATCTTGATTTGGAAATCCTGATGTAGACCTCAGTCCATTTTCTTGTGAATTAATTTTCTCTTACCTTTTTGAAACATGGCTTTATCTTGCACCTGTGGTTTGTGTACATACTGTAACTGTACTGTATCTATTCTGCAAGTCATACTAAGATAAAACATCATATATTTTTATGTACACTCTGCTGAATGAATGAGGAAATACTGTCATCATGCCTGTTGATGCGAAAACAGTAGATGTTACTGATGAGCAAAAGATTCACTCTACCAATAAACAGTTTAGCTTTAAAACATTTCTTTATTTCTTCTTGTATTTATTAGTAAAAATGTTTGATATAACAAAGGTTTAGGATCACTAACCACTTTATCACGTTTAATCCAGATGAACAGGATCATCCACAGGTAACAGGTACACAATGTAATACCTTATGAATGATTAAAATTAGCACTTTGTACTGTAAAGTTTCAACTACATGATAGTAGTGTATGCAGTGCTTTTTCGCAGAAACTTTCAAGACTTATCCCTGCAAAAATACTTTTGAATAGTGATAGCAGCCAGATAGTTCTTTTAAACCACATGATCACAATAGATTACACTCTTACACTTTACCACTTCGTTAGGTACAATAATGAAAATGAATGCACTCTTATATAACCGTCCTGCAATAAATCTCCCTTCATGACTGTTATCTGCTCAATTTATGTTGAAACAGTGTAGTAAAGTAACTAAAGTCAACTGTAGGATCATTGTGGAGGATGTAAAACTGTTGAGTTAAACACAATAGTGTTTCTGTTATTTAGCCTAGCCTGGTAATTGAAATCCTAGAGTGTTGTCAAAATAATAGAAACGTGTCGGTACAACAGTACAGTTTAATAACGCTGTGACACAGCCTCCAAATTGAAACCACAGTTGAATCAACAGCTCGGTTATTTTTAACTAATGCTGAATAACATAAGGCATCAGGGTACCTAATGAACTAGTGTGGAGTGGGGTCACAATATGTGCAGAGGCACAAACAACAGAGTGAAACCGACTATAGAAAAACATGATAGAGCAGATTTACTGCTACTGAAACCAGATCACCACAGCCAAACGTAGCGGTGCGGTACGTATGCAGTCAGTTGCCAAAGTTACTTTATTTGTGCTCGTTCTTGGACGGACTTCCTACTGTCGCAACCAGATTCCACCTGTGACAGTGGCTGAATCAACTGAAGTGAGTGGAAATGACTTGCACAATAAAGAGGTCAGATAAGAAATGATAACAGACGCAGGTACAAACCCATTATAGTTTTATTTGACATACAGGTGTTTTTTTTTTTTTTGGTTTCTAGTTGATGAGCTTTATTGAGAGCACAGAATCTGTTTACACAATAGACCAACTAGTCCTAGATTAGATTCATCACTTATCTGGATAAAATTAGCTTTTGTCTGAGACGTACGGATTGTGTTGTCATTTATTTTATATTTTTCTGTACTACTTTAACTCAGCATGCAGGCCACCCTACATCTGTCATTTGTAATTATTATGAAGTTGTCACAAAAAAAAATGCTTTCATTTTTTTTCTTTACAAATTCTGCACCAAATAAAGAGGTCTAAAGAACAGGAACAACAATAATAGACAATTGTTCTACATAATGCTGCAAAATCTACATTCAAAAAACCAAAATGCGCAATGTTGTACCAGAGCCCCATTAAATAACCATATCAACAAGCACATAACGTCTCTCAGTCCGTCCGTCTGACAGTCCTCCACACAGTCACAGACAAATCTCACTGTTCTTCAGTCTCAGCAATGTCTCCTCTTATCAGAAGAGACACGTTCTCAGCGGTGGAAGTGAAGGAGCTGAGATTACAAGGTAGGAAGAAAAAAAAAGACTTTTTAAAGTCCAATAGTGGCCCAGGCCTTGTGGCTGAACGTGCCCCATCCCGCTTTGTGCATAAACAGTATATTCAAATCATACAGGTAGCAGCAACACCCCTGCAGAGAGGGGTTGTGGGGGGCGAACAGTGGGTGAGGGTGGGGAGGTTGTGGAGCAGGAAGGATGATGGGAGTATAACAAGAGGAAGGTGGGAAGACGTTAGACTTTTAGTCCCGAGTACTACTGTACAAAGCTGTCTTCAGGGGAGACGGGCTGCGTGTCGTGGCCTCTGCGGTGCCTGTGCTCTGTTTTGTTTCTGTTATCAGAGTCTTCACGTTCGCCCGTGTCTCTCTCCCTCTCTCGCTCCCTTTCCCTCTTCCTCTCCCGTCGCCCTCCCTGGTTCTCCTTGTCTTTGCGGTTGCGAGGCCGATCTTTTCTCCATCCTGAATGAAAAAAAAACAAAAGAAAAGAAAAGAATTAGTAAAGTGAGTGAGTTGGTGAATTTGAACTTTCAAGAGACAGGATACTGTTAAGACTGTTGATGCACCAGCAGAAATCAATATAGAGGATTATAAATAGAATAAATCTTAAAATGGAAAAATCTAGTGACAGAAATGTGCAAATGAGTGTGAATATGAAAAATTGTTATGTGCCCTTTAATATTTCAGCGTTAAAACACGCTCTATGAAAACTCAAACACGTTTCAGATCATTTCTGAAAAAACAGTACACAGATACTACAATTTCTTCCATTCAGGCCTCTCTGCTGTTGCTCATTTGTGACTATTGTTAAATCAGTGGAGCAGTTCACTTACATAAACTAGCCATTTTTATTAAAATCTGTTTAACTGTGGACAGCAATACTCATAGTTCGCCACTAGATGTCAATGTTTGACCACAGACTGCAGCTACCCTGTCGGCCTATCAGCTGTTCCAGCTCCTCTCCCTGTGATGAGCAGACCTTTGTCCAAAATAGAAAGCCTTTAAATAAACCCCCAATTTATCTGTTCTTGCAACACCATCTCATAAACAAAACCAAGAGTTTTGGAATGCTGAAGGTTTATCTCTGCCCGGGCCACAGTTATTAATGATAATAACAAGATCCACCCTCAGGGAGGTTGGAGACAGGACCTGCAAGCAAGAGCAGAGGAGGCCCTTTCCTGTTGTTGCACTGCTGCTGCTCATGTGTGAGTGGAACGGAGCAGCACGGCCTGCTTGGCTGCTGGCTGGCCGGTTGGGGATTGTGAAACTGCTGAAGTAGGCACAGACACAGGGAGAGATAAACTGCGCGAGAGAAAGAGATCTCTGTCTCTCTCTCCTGTCCGCTTCATGTTCGCCCCCTTGTTCATTAATCAAGGCAGCAGGTCTCTTGCTGGACCGTGTTTGACCCATGCATTTTGGGTTAGTAATACAAAGCCCTCGCTGCCTGCTGTGTTTAGTCCTCTTCCAGAAATAATGAAAGGAGCACAGGAGATGGAATATTGACACAATAGAGTTCATAAAGTTTAATTGGAAAAAAAAGTAATAATAAAAAAAGCAGTAAAGAAATATAGTTGATTTCATGGGTGGATGGATGGATGGAGAAATGCGGCGCACTGACTCATTCGGGGTATGCCCCCCGTCCTCTATAAACACAGGAAGTCCCCTTCGCTCTCATTGTTTTCTCTGTCCTGACACCATAACTATTTACAATTTCAGTGGATTAGTCATACTGTAGCCCCAGCGCTTTTGTCGAGCCAGAGGAGAAACTTAATCCATGTCAGTGTTGAGATGATTAGGCGAATGTTTATCAAACCAACCTGCACTTGGTTAGTTGGAACAGTTTCTGTTGGGCTTTTTGTAAACTGTGTGTTGACATGTGTATATTGGTCCCCAAATGAGACACCTTTGGAGGTTTTGGAACAGACATTTAGCGCATTCCCAGGAGTCAAGTTTTCATGAATAATATCATTAGGGAGACTTACAGTGGCTGGAAATGAGAGCAATGCAAGAAAAGCTTTTAGTGATGTTATGAAATGAAACTTAAACTCACAGTGACTACTTTCGTTTAGCTTAGCTTAGCATAATGACTAGTAGCAGGTTGAAACTGCTAGCCAAGCTAACCCAACTTAACAATACATGCAACAACATTTATCAGTAGATGGATTAATTGATTTACTTAAAAAAAAACACACGGATAGAGTATTAATTAGTTTAAGAAGCACTGGCAGGCTGATATTTAAACCCTACGAAGTCAGGCTAGCTGACTCCAGCTGTTTCCAGTTTTTATGCTAAGCTCAGCTCTCCTGACCCTTACTCAATACGCCATCTAATTCTGAACAAGATCCCATCAAACTGTTCCTTTAATGTTATTTTCAGTTGAACAAACTGCCACAGCTGTGAAGCAACGGAAACATCCACCACCACTTTCTGCGGCTCGTAAGCGCGGAGATATGAGGGAAATTTGCAAGAGAGCAGTGTAAATCTGAGCTCACTCTTTAACCCGTCTCTCCTTTTATATGATGTGCATCTGTTCTTTGCGGCTGCAGACTATACACTTCGTGCTACACTCCAGATTTTGCCATTTATGTTAAGACTGGAAATGCTGTAAGAGATTTATTATGACCAATACAGTGCAATATATATATATATATATATATATATATATATATATATATATATATAGCGAATATGGATCCAATAAAAGCATTGTCTGTGACTGCTCTCATGCTCTTAGTGCCATGATCAGTACACTTAGGAAAAACGATTTGTCCGTACAGGTTTTCTGTAATTTCCAGCTAATGGGCATGAACCTATACAGATACCTGTCATCCTCTTCATCCTGTGTTATTCGTGATATCCCTGCCTCTGCTGTGTAAGCACAGCCACTACTGTTGACCTGCTGAATTGTCCGTAGCTGCAGTGTAACTTCTAGAAATCTGTTACAGCACAAACACGAAGGACAGGATACTGTGTGTGTGTGTCACCACAGTGTGTGTGTGATAGAAGGGGAGCAGCAGAGGATGAGTAACAATCCAGTGAGTGTATTAAATAAACCGATGAACAAGATGGGAGTAAAGCAGACTGACAGAACTCAAATGAGAGCACAGGGGCACTGAGGGTAAGGGGAGATGTCCGTGAGTGTGCGTGGTTAGAGGAGGCACTGTGTGTTTTATGGTGGCACATCCTCTGTGGCAGGCGTTCTGTCGTCTGGGGAGCTTTTGGCGGGAGCCAGGCCAGGATTAAAGGCTATGGGCTGTCCCACAAGTGGAATGCCTGCTGCATGGCTGCCAGGATGTCATGAGGGGGGTTCTGGGTGTGTGTAACAATCTTCCTCTCACTGACTGGTTGGTGCTAGCTTGCTTAACTGTCTCTCTGTGGATGTAATGTGTGTGTGTAAGTCTGTGTGTGGGAGTTAAAGGGGGCACGCAGTCTATCCGGGCTACAGAGATAGAGAGGTGAACAGCAGGTCAATCGAAGGACAAATTAGCCGGCATTAACTTGAGAGAGCAGGCGGCGAATGAGGATGTGCGTGTAAACATTCACAATCTAGCTGTGGATAACGGAAGCACAGAGCAGACTCTAGGCCTTAGGGTGCCGCCGTGTCCTCTACAGTTTTACAACTTTCCTGACGTATCTTTAATTTAAAACATTTTTTCGGGGTTGATTGGAACCAACTGGAAAATGTGTAGTTGAAATGATTCTGCAGAGCTGGAGACTGCGGGAGCTGGAAGCTTAAATTAAGAACAGTTTTTGGAAATTCTTTGATTTTTTTGATGATGAGTTGATGAGAGGATCTATATCACCCTGTTGCATGCGCCTGAGGCTGGTGCACATTCATTACCAGAAGTAATAAATGTCTTATAACTCCCCGGGGCCACAACTTGTAATTTCAGTGTCTCAGAGTAATGATCTGTGACGGCGTTGACGGGCAGATTTCTTTTTCATTTTCCCAATTCTTTTCTCGGCTTCCAGAGTTAATGCTAATCAAAGTGAATCATCTTGTGACTCAAGATTCATATTCATTTGGCAGGCTTGAAACTGGAATTGATCTTCATCTAACTCTTTAAGAAAATTACTATGAATGAGCTAGAACAGGCATATTCTTTGAATCAAAAGTTACTATTAGATATGGAAAGGGGGCTTTTTCGCATTTTGCCTGGAATAGATGTTTAGCAAAAATTATAAAGCATCTTAAAATGTTTTGCTAACGTGTCAATCGAATATAGAAGTTGAGCTTTTAACAAACAGAGACATAAGGCCATACTGACTGCGGAATGTCAGAGGCAAGAGTGGAGAAGACTGAAAGGGAGGCAGAAACGACAGAAACTCACAAAGGATCACAGTGATTTGGATGGGGTTTAGATAAGAAGGACGGAAACTAATTTAAGAGCTGGAAAAAAAGGTACGTGCTGTTTTTCTTGGGGGAGACGGCATTAAATGAGCAAGGGACTTAGCGGACTTACGCGGACAAGTGAAATATTGCATTGAGGAGAGGCTGGGGAGAAGGGGAGGAGAAGGCAAAGGGAGAAAGTGCAAAAGAGGAGGAGAGGAAGAGGACGAGTAGAAGGATGTATCAGTGTCGGAGGGCTGCTGGAGGATTACCGGGGGCTCTGTGAGGTCGGACCATTGACCCTCTTGCGTGTGCAGAACGTAAACAGCGAGGAGAGGATGCGCCGAGGCAGATAATTAGCTTCCATTCACGGTATACTCTTGGAACATGGGGCAACTTGGTAGTCACATGTAGGGGTGAAGTCGATAAGCAGGGTCTGTACAGTGCATCTTTCTTTCTTTCTTTCTTTCTTTCTTTCTTTCTTTCTTTCTTTCTTTCTTTCTTTCTTTCTTTCTTTCTCTCCGCCCCTTTCACCAGGGACTGGTTAGATCAACAGAGCTGTCGACTCTACGCTAAAATCTCGGCCCCGACCCGACTGACTGGGCGCGCCAACAGGGAGCTTATATGGGGGTCTATGTTTTCTTTAGTGTGTGCGTTTTTGTGTGTGCGTGTGTGTGTGTGTGCAGGGGATCAGGATGGGAGAATGGATCAGTAGATAGATACAGATAGAAAGTGTGTGTGTGAGAGGATAGGCAGGGTGACACAGGGCACATTTCACAGTCCGCCTTACAAATCACATCGACCCAGTTGACTCTCTTCACAAATTACCACCATGAGCACACACTGTGTAGTTATTTTAGTGAGACAATGTTGGTGCGCGTGCGTGTGTCTGCATGCATGTGTAAATTTGTACATTAGTCTGACTTGTTTGAAACGGAGTGGGTGTGTCTGCGTCTGTAATTGTGCATGTGGTGGGTTGCATATACTGTATGTGTGTGTGTGAGGGAAAGAGAGTTGTTGTGTGTGTGTGGACGAGTGTGTGTATTGGCAGCTGTGGGGATAAAACAATACTGATCCCCTGGTCGCCGCGTGCCTCCCAGGGGGAGGATGTTGATGTTAAGCTGGCTGTTTCTGCTCCAGAGTCAACTGCTTTTTTGCTGCATCACACACACACACACACACACACACCCAAACACACATGCACACACATACACACGCAGTGTTTGTTCTGTAAGTGTGAGGCCCCAGGGTGCTGGATCTCAGCCTCCTACCCTGTCTGTGATCTGTCATTTAACACTACAGAGCTCAGGCGAAAAAACAACCAGCCGTAGCCTCCAACCACATCAGCAACCACACGCACGCAGTACACACATAACACAAGGCGATCGTAAATGCGCCACAGCATCAGGTTTTCGAGACGAGACCGTCTGAAAGCAGTTTTCACCCTATTCATTAGAAATGATCACGCTATTCCCTGTTTACTAGCAGCAGAGAAAGCGGTTTTACTGTTTAAAATCCAAAGAGGTCTCATGGGAAAACACACAACATACCCATTGCAACATCACACATGTGTGTTCGCCTCACTGTCCTCACTCTAGCCACAATGACAGTCCTCTGAGTAAACAGCCATAGTCCTGAGCGGAAGAACGGCTAGCTTTGGTTGTACAAACTGAAGCAGCATGGTCTGGAATTCATAGAGCGTTGAAATCGTGCCATGTGTCGAAAATACAACGTTGCCGCTGACTGGGTCAGCAGCCACTGACAGTGTAGTGTGTGGTACGTGCCCTCTTTGACCATTCAGTTTTTTTTACATTTTAGTCTGATTTGCTGGATTGGAGAGATCTAAAGTCAGGATGTGACACATACTTGGGTCACAGAGACACTGCTAATCTGCCATGGCTTAGCTGTTGTTTTCTTTACCTGGACACTTCCGCCTCTTGACCTGGCACTCTTTGATTTCGGAGATCTCCGGGCAGGGTGTGCCAAAGGGCGATGGGTACTGCAGGACCTGCCTTGTGCGGGTTTCCTGGCCCCGCTTGAAGCCACAGGTTCTACCAGACTTTGAGCAGGGGCTCCACTCGCTCCACTCGCCCACCTCACAGTGCACTGACAGGGGAAATACGAAGAAGGTTAAAAAAAATGTTTCATATTTCATCAATACGAATCATATATATTTTTTTTTTTGAGACACATACCACTGGACTGACCTTGTGGTGTGCACTCCATAAGTTTGTCATTAGGCTCGTAGTCCTCCGGACAGACTTGGTGACACCTCCCTCCGAGGTGGTACAGGCCTGATCGACACTGCGTACATGTCTCAGTGTTCACGCATGACTCACAGTCTACAGGGCACACTGCGGACACAAAGGCACAATAATGCGTGTGAGTTTGTTTTGTGCGCCAGACAAACAGAAGTCTGTGTTTTTATTCTGGGTTAATGTAAACTCACTGGGAACACACTCCCTCTGCGTGTCGCTGCCGATCAGGCCTTCTGGGCAGCTCTCCTGGCACTTGCCCAGGTGAAGGTAGAATCCCGCTCGGCAGCGCGTGCAGAAGTTCTTGTTGAAGCAGGAGTCGCACTCCGACCTGCACTCTGACAGAGAAACACAGACCCACCGCCAGCGTTTATTTAAGACGTACAAGTTATTGCGTGTGTCCAGCGCGTAGAATATACAGGGTGTCAGTGTGCGTGTGTGTTCGTGTGTGTGTCTAGCCACTGCAGGCTGATTGATGTTTTACGGGGTGGCTTGTGATACAGTATTTTAAGTAAAGCACCACTTGATTTAATTTAATGTCACCAAAAGTAGAAGTTATTATTATCAGAGTACATGCGTTCACAATGTTATATTTACCTAGCGGGTTTTGGAACTGAAGGGAGGAGCTAATGAGATTTTGTGTGCATATGTTTGTTTTTTTAAAATCACACACCTATGTGAACATTCATATTTGTCACATTTCAAATGGGAACGCACGATGCAAAAAATGTTTTAATTAATATTCAGCTCGTCACTCTGACTCACTTGTGCAGGTGTTTCTTTCTGGCGAGCGTGTGCCATAAAAGCCAGGAGGACAGGAAGTCATGCACACCCCGATCTGCTTCATCCCAATCCTCTCCAAATGCATGAAGAAGCGCGGCTTGCAGGACAGACAGCCATTGTAGTCAGAGCAGGTCAGACAGCCACCCTGCTGGCACCCTGAGCTCACACCAGAGATCTCTGTTGACAGGAGAAGAGGGATGTGTTTCAAAAAGAACATATCAAGATTACATTACAAACGTTGCATTGACGGCGAAGCGTTATTTGCCCAGATATTTCAGTGAGATTCTGATATTCGATCAGGCACATGAACTCAGCGCTGGATAGTTTAGACAAAACCCTCGTCTTCTCTTCCACTTCTATCATTTATTTCTTTGTGTTCCACTTTAGTTTGCTCCCGGAAAAATCAAATAATCACTTTAATTTAACTGTTAATTAAATTTATTTGAAGTTACCAGGGCTTAGATGTGTTGCTGCTGCAGATTAGACTGCTGTTTTGTGCATGCTATATAGGACCAGCCAAAGATGTATGTATTAGTTTACTATAGGGTTGGTTTGCACGCCATAGCCAGGTTTAATAAACCAACAAATGTAAAATAAAGTAAAAACTAATGGAAATTATTTCATAGACTTTGAGCAAAGAGCACACGAATGAACTTTTACACCCACTTGTACATCTTCTCAGCTTTTCAGCTGCAGAAATAGTCCAAAACTGCATGTTAAAGCTCAAGGTATAGCCAGATTCAATCTATATCAGAATGTGACGCCATTTGGATTTCATTGTTTTAAACGAATTAAACAATGTTCAGATGACACGTATAACTATATCTATTTCTCTTCTCTCCATCACTGCACGGACGCTGCCCAGATGATTTGACTGGCCTGGCAGATCTTTGGTGAAGCACAGTCAGGTCTCGACCGATCGACTCCAGACCATCTTCCTTACCCACACGTGTTTTTTTTTGGCTACGGGGCTCAAGGTAAAGTGTTTCTACACAGTCATATAAGACAGACCACTTACTGTTGGAGCCTGTTGAAGCCTACTGACTGATAGCCCAGTGCTGGCAATTTGTTCCGTGTTTACAGGCCTGTTTATGTACATAAGTGCTGCAATGTTTAGTTTATGCTGATATATTCAACGACAGGTTTTCCATCCCCGGCTACCAGACTGTGTCCTGATGAAAACCTGGGACACAGGTTTTAGTGGTGTAAATTTTATGTTGACAGCTTTGTCGCAGACATTTGCAGTATCTCCCATTTTACAGCAAGTTTGTATAGAAGTGTTATGGAAGAGTTTGTATAGTTTAGTACCGGAGTGTAATTAGAGCACAACGAAGACTTGGGTCATTTCCTTGAAAACCACCATATATACATGTCACGGTCTGCGCTGTTAGGTAGTTTGGAGAGGGGGTTTCTAGCTTTGATGTATAATCTGTATGTATCAATATACACAATAGCACTAGGTTAAAGGAAATTGGTTTACAAAAGCTAAAAGTTAAATCTAGAAGGTGATGCTATGTGGTTGGGACATATCACGTATCTAGAGCCACATGATCCATACACATGTGAGAGAGTCAGAGCCTCTAGGCTGCATGCTCCCCTCCCAGAGGTGTCATTTTAATGTAGCATACAGTCACACATGGCAGGTAAATTGAAAGCAATCCCTCAGAGCGCACAAGGAATTGTTTTTTTTCTCTTCAGCCTTGGCATTTCGTGCCACTGGCTTGTGTTTTTCAGGTCAGGGTTTAGCTGCCAGTTTACCATAGATCATGGACACTTTGTTTGAAATATCTTGACTATCTTTACAACTGCTGTCCATTTGCCCACATGTGTTCCTGCCAAGCTGCCCTGATTCACAGAAGCCTTAAGACACAGGAATTTGGCCTTGCCCTTGCACTTGCACCAACGAAACCTCAGTTGGACAGCGGTATCTTGCGTAACACACCAACAAAGTTAAATGTGAACAATAAACATATTCACACACACTAAACAAAGGAATAGTTTATAGACAAATTGAACTAAGCTAGATAGCAGCAAAATGGATCTGATTTCCCTGCCTTTACAATGCACACTACTCTATTCTATTCCATCTATCTTCATCCTTTATAATGTTTCATATATTATATAATACATATGTAGTTCTCAGTGTTAGCATCCAGGCCTTGATTTTTGTGTCCATCATCGCAGACAGGATGCTCATTTCTTCAGTTCTGTCTCTGCACGGTAATTTTGGCCTTTTAACTGAATGGTCATTGACTCCCCACTCACTCTTGCCCCCTTCTTTCCCTCTAAAGTCTGTACTCATTTCCCCCCTTCACCAACTAATCCCTCCATCCTCCCTGATATCTCAGGAAGTGTTGGATATCTGCGTCCTTGGAGGAAGTTTGGATTCCTAGAAGAACCCGTCAATTAATGGTTACTGAGTCAGTCTGGAGGGCAGAAGGTTACGCTACGCCGAAATTAAATAATGTATCTGCGCTGCAATCCAGTCTACAGAGCTGGATCTGTCTAAAACAACACATGTAAGTGTGTAATCATATGCAGAAGGAAACTGCTACTGGTATCTTAAAAGTAGAAATAAAACATCTAATTACACAGAATATATTCACAGTTTTCACTGTAGGGCATGGTTTTTATTTTATTTTGAATCGCAAGAGCTCTCTCAATCAAACTTTCTGCTTTCACCGCTCTCACTCTATATGCAGAGGCTCCTGTTTAGAGAGAAATAAACACTGAAAGAGAGAATCAACATTGGGCATTTGTTTTCCCTCTTTGTAGTACAAACACATATTTAAATGAGAATAATCAACTCATTACATGCGTTAGGTAAATCCGCCTACTAGAAACAGTCTTCTATCTGCGCGTCTAATGGGAGAAGTTCCAGTCCCAGGTGGCAGGGATAAAAACATCACTCTGGAGGTCCATTATTGCAGATCACAGACAGTTTTCAGCCACGCTGGCAAAGAGATGCATGGAATATTCCAGTTATCACTGCTCTTCTCTTACGGAGTTAGTCACGGAGCACATCTGGAGGCCCTCAGTGATAAAGTGTGTGTAGGACGAACAGAAAAATATACTTTATTGATACCTATTTCATAGAGTCATGGAAAAAAAAGCTGGTCGTGGCCCAAGAGATGACACATAGTGCTGGAGATATACGGGACATGAAATAACACTAAACTCGGTATGGAACTTCTCTGGAGTTCAAAGGAGCACGTACTATCAGTTTTGCCTTTGTTACAAGACCAAGATGGGACATGGCATTTATCTGAGGTTAATTTCTGACAGGCGCACGTCAGAATCCCGCTCTGTGCGATGTGGGCCAACACCAGAAGAGCATTTCCCCTCATAAATTGCCAAAAAAATGTTCCAATATAAGGCAATGAACTCAACAGTCACTGTACATCACCAAATATGGGAACCAAAGCGTGAATATTCATTTGAACGCTGATCAGCGCCGATAGTCGGTCTGCAGACTCGGTGCCTGAAGTCTGCTGCGCTGACCGCTAGAGAGCGACGGGAACCAGGAGACTGCTGCTGCATGGGCGCACAGAGAAGCGGCTGCTGGCTTCAGGTGACAGCGATCAGTGCGTTCAGTTACGGTTCAAATGAAACGTAGCAAAAGTACCTACATATTAAAATGTTAAATTTATAAAGATTTGTGTGGGAAAAACGCATGTATGAGCTGGATTTGGCCGAAGAATAAAGAATAAATCCGCATTTAATCCAAATTAAACTTAAGCGCATGAATCCCAAATGCAAAAAATAAATGAATATCTAAGTCATATAGCTTTCTAATGATCTTCCTTTCCCTTAGTATAATGCAGTAACTCTACAAAACAACCTAAAAGTAGTTTTAAAATTATAAAATAGGGCATTAAAACACACCAAGCTTCCACGGATATTTGATTTACTTAACCCCAAGAGGATTGTTTGGTAACCTATAAGTCTACACATATACCACACAGCCCAGATAAAGAGTCTGTCGCCATGCAGTCCATCATTTAGAAATTTAAAGTTTTGTTGGAAAATATAAGAATAGGTTTTACGTTTGTGATACGTATTTAAATAAAACTGTTGAATTGTAGATGCAGTTACCTTAAAATCAAATAGCAGTGAATTTAAGGGGAGATCAGTTACAAAAAAAAAATGAACCGAAGCGTCTCGTTTCACTTTACTCACGTTTATGTTGCCGGTGCCTGGAGCTGCTGTGCTGCTGACATCCAGTGTAATCCATGCAGTGCAAGATGATCAAAACAAAGGAGATCAGTTGTAATTGCATAGTAGCCCAGAGATGAGACTCGTAAAGCCAATGTCAATGTTCACCAAAGCGCTTTTTGGATTTCCGTTTTTCCCAGACGGAGTCAGAGTAGGAGTATAGTTAATTCCTAGACACAGCAGGACCCCCAGCTATGTGGTGATATGTGGTGATGGTAGTGTACAGTGGCCCAATGATGCCTGGGCCGCTTAGACTGTAACATCCTGGATAGGGTCCACATATGTGCCAAGAAAGCCAGACTGAGTCAGGGGTCCGTTATCCTTGCCGCGATGAAGAGCATTCCCTCCAAAAAAGCAAAAAAACTAAAAAGAACACCAAAAAGCTCGACTGTCATCGGTTGCGCGCAAGAGGAAAACCGAATCAAACATTGGTTTAGGTCAAACAGATGAGCAGAACGGTTAATTAAGGATTAAGGTGCTTCACAAGAAGTTTGAGACATTAAATCCATTTGCAGCAACTCCAAATTGACCTTTCCCTCCCTCTCTCCGCGTCTCTCTCAGTGGAGGTGCGCCGTGCGTCCCGGTGAGTGTGTGGATAGTTAACAAGCCAGGCGCGCCGATGATCTCGGCTTCATCTCAGCATCAGCTGAAGCGCGAAAGTAAAAGCCACCACAGGATCAACCACCGAATCACCGTTTAGGACAAATGTCTCACAGGTCTTGCTGCCAAACGCGCATCTCCTCCTGCTCGCCGGATCCGAGCTGCGACTGAACCAAAGTCAATCTCCGCAGTTTCAGCGCTTTTCTGCTTTGCGTGCAGGACCCATTCACTCGCCTCCTGCCGGCCCGCTGATGACTTCAGCCCTACGCTGTCTCTCTCTCTCTCTCTCTCACTCTCTCTCCCCCTATGAGCTCCAAAGTTTATTTAGAGGGCATGCCCCCCGCGTCAGACACAGAGAGGGAGAAAGAGAGGGAGGGAGAAGTTATTTCAGAGAGGGTTTACACATGTGTACTGTAGCTTCTTTATGATTCCCGGTCGGATTTGTTCTTGTTCTGACTCCTCTAGTGCTCACTGTTTAACTTGAAGTGAAATGTGAAAACGATGTGATGGAAATAAAAGGCCCAACGTTAGACAGTAGTCTTACTTTTAAATTAGTCCATTTTCAAAGCAGTAAAGAATATAATAAACAATGGAGACGATTTTGATTTGGTTACAGGCTGGATTTCACGAGCAAAGGTACTGAAGAGAAAACTAATCTGGCCCTGTTCAGATCAGGCATTATTAACACGTGTCCTCTAGCGTTTTAATCAGAAATTGCTAGCTTAAAGGGAAGGTGATGCTTCTGAGATTCATTCATTTTAATACCTCTATGTCTCTCGCGCCTTTGATTCCTTTCCTGCAAAGAGAGGTTACTTTTTGTACAGACCAACAGTCCAGACATATCTGCAGTGTGCTCTGACCGATCTGCAAAATATGACCTAAAGATGTGCTGGTATTATTTCATCCACTACATACTTCAGCTGTAGGAAGTGGCCTCATCGGTTCCCATACAGTCACACCAACATTTGCCAGTGGCAGGGATGGCAGGAAGCATCTCATCCACTTACCTCTAGAGGGAGTTAGTTCCATGAAAGCTTGAGGCACACATTCACAGCGGACAAGTGTGCGTTTCAGTAAGTTATGGTGGACCGTAGCACTTGACCTTTCTCTGATCAGTCCAGATGCGAAGTTTTTATGCAGTTGCACGGTAGGATATCACTGAGAAGATAAAGAGTTGATAAAATGCAAAAATAGATCTATTAAAAACCACAAAGAAGAATGTGTGGCACCTGAAAATGTTTCACATATTTAAAACATAAATGCACTCATTTCTACATTTCTCAGCAGAAGAGTAACACGCAGATGTAAGTAAGAGGGGGTTAAATTATGCTAAACGTGGAGCCTTTCTCGCTCCTATAGTGATCTGAAGTCTGAGGAGCCCGGAGCACAGCACTGCAAAGAGGGGCCGAAGCCTCATTTGTCTAGCTAGTGTGTTGATGTTTAGGTGGAACAGTATGCACGAGCCCACTGCTTTTCCTCCTTGTGGCTTCTGGTCTTCCATCAGTCACTGCGCCGTGGAAAGCAATGCAAACACAGTGCGGGCTCCCTCTTTATGGGAACACTTCCCTGTTTGCCCTGTACAAACTCAGAACCAGGACAGTGAGACATAACAGAGATTGATGCATTGTTTTAAACCCTTTCACCTCCGCCGAGGCCAACTTCTGAATCCAAACTTTGCCAAGGATATTAGGTGATGCATCACTGTAAAGTTGCACATGTGACTCCGCCGCACAAATTTAAAATGGCTATTAATAGATTCATATGAGCAAAAGCTGCACAGTAATGCCTCTTTTAAACAGAGCCAAATTATGATATATCACATGTAAGGTTGTGTGTATCACTAATGTAGTTTTGGGGGGAAAAATGGGATAAAAAAAACTATTATTATAAAATATTATGAAAAATGATGAAATCTCTTTTCTCCTCAGTCCTGGCGGTTTGGTGTAAGGGCTATAAAAGAAGAATGCTCGTCTTTGTGTCCCAGTCTGGATCAGCCCCACCATCCCATGGGGGCAGGAGGCTCATGTGTGTTTGGGTGTGTGCGCTGGTGAGTATGTGGCACTGGGGTGCGGAAGGTTAAGGTCACTTGGTCAGTCCCTGTGACCGTCCAGTGAGAGAATCAGTCGACACCTGTAAATGAAGTCGGGCAGGTGCATAAACCCTCCCCACCAAGGATGGATGCACACTACAAGTTTTTTTTTTTTTCCCTTTTTAATACCACTTATTTAAACCTTAATCTAATTCAGGTCTTGTTCTCAAGAAGCACGAGAGCTGTCATCCTTGCTGACACACAGTCTGGCACGAATTAAAGTTTTGCAAACAATTTTTTGAGTCCCCGTCGACTACTTCTTGTGTTTTGTTTTGTAATTTGGAAATAAGCCTGAGCAGAACACACTGATGCTGTGTGGGGAAGCAACTTCGATCCAAATGCAAAAGGAAAAGACGATTAAAAGATTAAGTTATTATTCGATAATGCAGTCGTTAGGACTTACGATCGACCAATTTTATGTGCTTCCAGTACATGTTAACTTCAAGACTGCCGTGCGATAGGTGGCTCCATTGCTGAAAAATCCATTGTTGTATTCTCTCAACTGATTTCCTGTCTCCTCTTAACTGCCAAAATCAAATAAAGGCCAGAAAATAACAAGAAACGACAACAAAACTCAAAAATCCTGGTAGTACGTCAAGGCCGGGAAGTCAATCCGACTTTTGTTGCGTTCATGTGCTTCTAAGCTGGAATGTGGAAACAACAAAGACGCTACAAACAAGCTGTTTACCGTAATTTTTAAACATCGCATTCATAGCTGTTTCCCGTATTCGTGGAACAGCAGAAAAAGAAGAGAAATGGATCAGGAGGCACATGCATAATTTCAAACACATGCATATGCAATCGTAAAAAATAAATGTATTCGCTCATGAGTGTTGTGTTAGCAACTTTCAAGGGATGGACGCACAGCTTGCAAGTGACAAATGGACAGTAACGCTCCGTCCAAAGTTTCCAAAGAAATCTTGTGTTCTTTTGTAACTATTCTTTTGGGAACTTAGATTTTTTTTTTTTTTCACATTAACCACACAGCAAGGCTAACATTAGCATTCATTTGGATTTGACCGGCCACCAAACAAACATGAACAGCATCTATCAACACCTGAGGGTATCTGGTTCTTTAGCTGTTCAATGCTCCGGTATGCTCACTTGCTACTTGTTATTTAGGGTACCTTGAAGGGCAAAGCCAGCTTGGGAGTCTGGACTTTAAAGCGGATCAGAGGCTAATTACACTACAAATAGGCCTATCGTTCAGTACAGTACTGTATATCCATGTGACATTGCACAAATCTATTTACCTCCACCTTATTGAGAAAATCACGCTCTTAATCCTCAGCCCGATCAGAGCAGCGAATATACTGGGACACCACAAAGCTCATGCCTGTGATCTCCTGACTGTTCATTCCCCGACACATGACTCATAAAATTCCCCGATGACAGTGACAATGTTGATCCACCGTCCTGTCATCAGCTTATGAATTAGGCCGGGCTCAGCAAGGACAGCAATTGATAGCATGCGCCTCACCGGGGTCTGTGAAAACATCGTGGCTCAGGCCGCGGCGTTATAAGCAGGTTCTTTTTTTTCTTTCTTGCATCGATTAAAGCTGCTAATATCCCCGCGGCTATCGGCGCATTCTCTCAGCGTGAAGCAAGCACAAAGGGACAGTGACACTGGGCAGCAGAGGGTGAACAATGTTATGAAAATAGACATGCGCGGGCACACGCATTTCATAGTAAAGGATCTAGAAGTGCCAGAAGAGTGTTGATTATTGTTGAACTGTACTATACACACAGAAAGGGGTGATTAGCTTAATATAAACAAGGATAAGGGTATGGTGCGTGTGTTGTGGGGCAGAAAATGGAGGAGCCATATCTTATATGTGATGTATGCGTGTGTGTGTGTGTGGCTTGCATTTGTGCATGTGTGTATATGCTGGGGAGATTGAGGGGATCATTTCATAGTAAAAGGGATTGAGAATGTAGTCTAGGACAGATAATCACTGGGAGCAAAAGCTGTCAGCTGCACACACAGAGTGAAAGCAGGTCAGAGTTTTGTATAGAGAAGGTCAAAAGAGAAGGATACTCTGTGCGTGTGATGTGTTAAGACAAATTACCGCCGATCCCCCAGCTTGAACCATTTTTTATTTTTTATTTTTTTCAAATAAGGAAATAAAAAAGTTGCACTTCAAACACTTGGGATAACGCACAATCTCCCGTGTTAAACGCTTGTTAAAGGAACGGTGTGAAAATCTGGTAAATATGCTTTGCTTTCTTGCCAGGAGTTAGATGAGATATTTGATAGCCAGGAGATGATTAGCCTAACTTAGAATAATGACTGGAAACAAGGGCTACTCTGGCTCTGTCCAAAGGTAACAAAACCTACCTACCGCACTGTGTCATAATGAATGTAGAAACAACGATTTACTAGCTAAAAATTGGATTTAAGGAAGGTTACGTGCTGGACTTTCTCTTGGCTAGAACAAATGAGTTTCTGGGTTATTGTCATGGATGTGAGGCTGCAGGAAACCAGCAGAAGTCACACATCTTGGTTAAGAAGCGGTGTTGCAAACAAGTCCCGTAAAACCACAAATGGCTGTTGTTAGATAAGTTATCTTGGTACAATACAGGATGGTGAATGTGTGTGGAGCAGGTGGGTAACGAATGAGGCATTATCTGTCTAATATCATTTTTAATGTGATCAGCAGCCCTGTGTTCTATTAGTGCCATGTTCTTATCTACACAAATGAGCAAAAGTTATGTAGTTTTGACCCCATGAGTGGATCAACAGTAGCTAAAACGGCACAGTATTAAGGTCTGACAACGTCCTTGTCAACATGTAGTTACCAGCACAGCTATCGTCTGTATTAAAACGATTAAATTCCAATCTTAGAACATATGGTGTACTTGGACTTAACGTCGACCTACCACATTGCATCTCCTTCAATTGATGCTTCGTGTTTGTGTGCGCCGAACGTAATTTATTTTAAGATGACGTACATCCATGTGCTGCACATCTGACGCTGACGCTTCTGCTGGCGATGCCCTCTCATCCGCTCCGGTGCCAGCCAGACCTCCTCTCTGTTCCCGCCCCGACACATCCTCGCGTATTTCGCATGAAGTGTGACCAGAGTAGTGACAGAGTGTCAGGCGCGCCTGTTGTTACTTTGGAGGAACGAACAAAGCATCTGTCATAACTGTCCCGACGACGACTGCTGACGATTAGAGCTGACTCGCTTCTGTACTTTGAAAGACTTTGACATGGCGAGCAGGATGTGTCAGAGCACTAAATAATCAGGCGTGGTGACACATGAAATGTCCGATTTCAATACTTGCAAAGACAAATACAAGTCACCGAACAGACTGGCCCCAACTTACATCTCTGACCTCCTGCAGCCACACGTCCCCGTAAGGTTAAGTCAGTTTGAGAGCGGCTTTCTTTGATCGTGTGTTCAGCTGAGTATGTTCAGTCTCTTCCTTCTCCTTGTTTGTGTCGACTGCATGTTTATTTCTCTGTGCAGTTTGTGTGAATCTGTTTGCACCGCACTTTGGTCAACTTTTGTTGTCTTTGATTGTGCTTTGTAAACAAAATTGACAGTGACAAAATTGCAATTGACAGTAGTAACTTGAGTGAATTTACTTCTTGTAATCAAGACAAGGCTTTTCTGCAAAACCTCAAGCAGTATCTGCAGATGCAGTTTGGCACATCAGACTTTCATGGGCTTTGAGAAAGTTGCTGTTACTTTTGGTGCTGGTCATTCTTCCCTTAAAAATGTGTTAATTGTCCCTTTTGAAAGGAAGGTGCTTTACTGTTATCAGTCTTCATTGCTGAGCAAAATTCGTGCCGCTCTGACTGCCCCTTCCTATTGTACAGATACGAGGGTGGTATCTATCTTCTTAGCTGACTCTCAACAAGAAAATTAGTGTTTTTGTCAATCGTGACTGTGCTAATTCTGGTGTCAGGATGTGTGTTCATGCATCTTTTGTTTTATTTACAAGTCCAGACATGCTTCATTTGACCGTACAGTGTGCACATGCGTTGCGCTTCACTGTGGAAGTGACCCCTGGAGGATTCCCCGCCGAGGCCTGACTAATTTGCCCATGAGCGTGGCATTAACTACACATTCCTTCCGAGATGGTGTCTCCACCTCCTCCCTCTCCACCTCGACGGCAACACTGTAAATAAACTGAGCACGAGACTGCTAAGGCCACAGCTTTCTGATCTGAATGTCGACATGACCTCCAGCTAGATATGTTTCCCCTTGTTTGTTTGTTTTAGCTTCGAAGGGGAAGGCGGAAAAGTAAAGAAAGTCACTTAGAGTTTCACTTAAAACAGGAGGGGCTTTTCTATCCTCAAAAGGAGGAAAAGTCAGTGAGCAAAGCCAGCAACCTCTTGACAAGAGTGAGAAAGTTTATATATTCTCTTCCCCCCCTCTCGCTACCCCAGACTTGGGTTACTTATGAAGCCGTGGAGAGACAATGACCGGGGATCAAACACTGCTACCCAGGAAATTTTAATCATCAGAGCCACCAGCTTTTTTTCCCATCAGTTGTTGCTGGGCAACAAGTGGGGCAGACCCCAGGTATTCTCTATGTGTGTGTGTGTGTGTGTGGTATTTCTGCTGAGGGAATAGGAGGCTGTGCAGGTCGTGGTGTGCATAGAAGAACCTTGGGGTTATTTTATTAATCTACATGGGGAGTCTTTTCTTTTCTCCCTGATAAAATCCTTTCTGCTCATTCTTTGTAGCGGGCAGGCCGTCTGCCCCCCGACCTTTGTCCTGTGATCACTCCGCTCCGCAGGGACCTCGTGTGAGCGTAGGTGTGTGTGACGAGAGATATAGAGCCCCGCAAGAATTATGAAAGGTTTTCATCTCTTTGGTAAACCCAGTTTATCATGCAAATGCTGCAAATCATTTCTGTTGACTTTTTACCGAACACATGGTCCACGAACAGCCCCGAGAAACTTCAAGATTACCCTCTATAGAAAGTTGAAAGAAGGCAGATGGCCCGAGCTTTATTTTTCTAGTGAACAATTTCCTCTCAATCTAAGGGGTTCTAATGGAAAAAAGCCTGAATTATAACATGTGTGAAAGTACAATTTACCCCTTCGTTTCTCACCCAGGCAGAACAACCCCGACGAACCGCACTGCAAAGAGAATTTGTCTTTTTATAACGCAAATTGATTCGGACATTTTTCCACCCCGTGGAAAGAAAAAAAAAAAAAAAAACTAGGACTCTTTCCCTCTTCCAGCAAAGCTCAGAGTTGGCCACATCTGCTCGGCCCGACTTACCAGTGGCTAATGTTGCGTTGTTGACTTCAGGAACTGTTGAGACAGTGCGGTTTTAACAGTCAACAAATAGCCTCTTGGATGTTCCAAACATTAAGTCGCTGGAGTCGTGCCTCTCCTCTCTGAAACACAATTTTGAAGCGAAAGGCCTTGTTGTTGCCCGTTTCCAGGATGTTTTGAGTTCATTCAGTTTGTTTTTATTACAAAGGAAGTATAATTTACAGTATGACACATCTGTATGTATAATTGGATACACCGAAACTAACTGTTCCATACGGAGCCAAGAGCAGTTATCCAGACAGCTTCCACCTAATACAAACAAAATAATTAAAGACTTCTGAGCAAGACCAATAGTGTTAAACATTCAGTATTCATCACAGAACGCTGACCACGCTGAACATCTTTATTTAGCCTGTTTGCTAACAGAACAGGAAGCGTAGCGGCAACTCGAGAGGAATGCCTTTGTTTTTACAAGTGCTTCGTCTCCAGAGAATAGGAAAAATGTAAATTTGGACGAGATGAGGCAACCTGAGAGGTTCATCCTGCAGGGAACATGAATGTTTGTACCAGTCCCATGGGAATCCATCTAGAAGTTGTCAGCCAGCGGAAGAGCAAACTATTCGGATTCATCCGCTGGTGACCACGAATATCACATAAATACAACGAGATATGTTTGAGATATTTCAGTCTTTATTTGCTGAGTCAAGGCCGTGGCACATGTGGGGCTAAAAACAAAAAAATAAATATGTGGTGTTTAGTATGTTGCATAACTGAACAGATGGGTTAATGTTTGTTTCTTGCTCCTGAAGTTGCGCTACTTATATGAGATTGCATAATATATTATGCATAATATATTGTGAAAGACAGAATACAAAGAAGACAATGACATTTGCTCAAAGTATAACACCAGCTATCTGTCTCAACTTTTCTCTGTTTGAGGTAGGTCACCCTTTATTGTGGTAACCAACAAAAAAAAAAAACAACGCCCAGAGCCTCTAAAACATGAACAAGTGTTGATTATTCACACACAAGCAATCCATTTCATGTTTGAAAACCAGTCATATAAAAATACCCGGGACCCATAAAACAGCTGGATTCAAGGACTGGTGTTTTTATAATTAAAGCCAAAGCTTATTCCTCCTAATGACCAGGGTGCAGGCGTTTAGTGGGGACAGTACATGTGGGCTGCACACTGGGTAAATCCAAAGGATCTACAGCGGCTTTAGTAAATAAACTAAAGATGAAATAAGAAAAACAACAACGGCAACAGCTTGGAGTTCAAAATGTGAAGGGAGGGAGGGTACGGTGTCTCAGAATTTGGCTTTCTGTGTGGCTTGATTTCATGGACCAAGTCAGGCAGCATTTATTAGCACTGCAGCTGTAGCCAAGAAAATGAAGGTTTAAAAAAAGAAATAATAATAGAATGTTATACATTACCTTTATAAAGCAATGTATTATCACCTCCCAATAATATCATATATGTTCTAATATATAATATATATGTGTATATATGACAAATTTTGAGAAAAATGAAAAATAACAGGATTGTTTTGCTGCCATAGAAACGTTATTATTTTTATAGTCATTATTCTGCTAAATTCTGAAAAGGAATAATAATAAGAAAAACATCATTACATAAAATAATTGGAAAATCCAAAAGGACAGCATGAAATGTTTTTCCCCTGGAAATGTGAACCTCTATAATTATGGTGAAGTAAAACTGTGACGCGTCCAGAATTTAATTTAGTTTTAAATCATTCTTGGTTTGGACTCTTGTTAAGTACGCAGGAGATGATATTTCTTGAGCCCTTACTCAACGTGACCCTTGAGTAGATGGGGAAGTTTACCAACAGCATTTACCCAGAGTGAACTTGAGTGGAGCTGCGCGGCACACGTGTTTGACGTATGTGAAACACATGAGGCCTGTAAAACACGACTGATCCCGCATCTGACCAAAAGAGAGGGGCGACTGACTTCAGTGGCTGTTTATAGCCAGTGATAATGGCCTCCATATAAAAGCAACAGTAGGCTAATTATGCTAGTGAGCTTGTGACATAGGGGCGGCTGTTTCGTTAAACATGGGTGCATGATGCAAAGCGAAGCCAAACTGCATTTTTTTTTGTTTGATATTGAATATATGTGCACACGTGTTCACTATTAATGTTTCTGAAGACACATTTAGTGCACAGTACCTGCAGTTTCTTTGTCCCCACTGAATATATGTTCGTGGGAACTAAAAGGCGTATACTTTGGTTATGTTAAACTACAACCATGTGCAAAACACTGTGGTCATAGTTAGATATTGCAGTCTCTGTTGTGAAACTCATGTGTTGTACACATTTTGCATCCATGATTGTTTGGAACCGTACATATACACCACCACATACTATATATTTTATTTATGGTGGGGCTACATACAGTCAGTAGGAAATGAATTAATCAAAAACTTTTGGTCAGAAATCTGCGCTTTGTGGCAGAGCAAGGAAAAATAAATTATGAATGGCAGCTGTGAAACCTAGTGGAAGCTTTCCTTTATTTCCCTGCAAACATTTGATTTGTGCTGCTCCATTAGATTTGTTAGTTTAAATAGATCGTGTCAAAAGTGTGTTTATTTCCAGTCCAATTCACTTCAGACAAACATCAAGTAATAAGTAAAAAAAATTACACCCTGGCTTTGGTTTCTGTGATTGATGGGGATACAGCAGCATGCCACTGTCACAGGGTATTAGGCAAATCGTCTCTTCAATCACAGAATTCATGTCATGTGTTGTTGTACGAGAAAAGTGTTTGAATAGGGTTTGAAAGATTAATGATTGAAGTTATGTACTCAGACGATAACTGATGGATTAATCAAAGGAAAAAACAATTCTTGCATCTTATATTAATCACACAGTGGGCAACAGAAAGAAACCATGCAATTAATTGCAGTCATGCACGAGTATCACACCGATTTCAACCACCATCAGAGGGGGTTCAGGAGTCCCACCCTATGGTCAGGTGGTTTTACATGTGTGGACACAGAGCCTCTGGGTTGGAGCCTGAAATGGTTTCTGCACAATCCCCAAATGACCAAACTCGGGATGAATGTTACTTTCATTACTTTGATTGAACCCTCACTTAATTGTTTATGACTCCTTGGCATAGGTGATTCTCTCAATCAGTGCGTTCAATCAGCTTTATGTCCTCAGAAGAACTCCCATCCAGGTTGAAGTGCAATCTGCTCTGCTCTGGACATGCAGCATGAGACTGGCCTGTCGGGAAGGGCTAATGCAGCACAGATTGGGGGACGCAGAGGGACTGTGATTGGATGCAAGTAATATGGGCAGGTTTGTTGTACTTGGATGATGCGTTTGGCAGGAGATATTCCCTGCCTTAATCGTGACTGAAGTGAGTTGGCTCCGATGGTTCGCACCAGGAAATACCACTTACCTTACTAAAAGCAGAAGAGTGTGTGCGTTTAAAATGCATTCTGTGGATTCCTTTGGGAAATGTAATTAAACAGGGGATTTGGTCACAAGAGCACACATGGACACACACACACACACAGGATATGGTGACTATCAGCCATCGCCATAAGAGATGACTCATTGTCATTTCAGTGTGGAACTTACTGGAATATTCAAATTATCAACAGGTGGTACACACACAGAGAGAGACGTGTGTCTGTGTGTGAGCTGTGTGACCTCCTGAACCAAATCCTGGATGTGGTTTAGGAAGCACAGGCGGAAACACACATGGCTAGGCCTTAAAAGACACATCATAAATTTCACAATGCAAAAATATTGATATATATATATATATATATTTATATATGTGACACTGCATGAAAAACTGTAGTAGTCGTGTTAACAGCAGCTCCACGAGTCTCAGTGGGATAATAGTCACTAACCAAACATAACTTCCTGTGCTTTCTGTCAAATGAGTCATTCCTCCTCTACAGCCTTTTCCATTTAGACTTTATTCTCTAGTCCTACCCCTTAACCTTTAAGACAGACCTACGGGAATAGTGTTTTGCTGCGTTACCATCCATCAGTGAACAAAAACAAATTGCTGCGCAAATAGTTGCCAGCGGTTATGGCCTAGAGTGAATTTGGTTGATTCATGTGTTTGTTATAAGGTGTTAAATCAAAGTTATTAGGCTATAATCATTTTTTACAAGACGAGGCTAGCGACTCAATTCCCGGGCTGCTGTCGTGTTGTGTATGTTTGGGAGATAAAAACATTTTCTCCATCTGCGCTTTGAGCCAAGAAGAATTTATGGCCTCCATGGACTTTTTCCTTCGCCGTGGCTTCAAAGCAGCTTTACAGCAATCCTTGTGGAATTATTTATATCACGAAGAGCCACTACTTGACACCAGAAGTGGCAAATCAAACTCCAAGAAAAGGAAGCATAATCTAAAAATGCTGGATGTCGAGTGTTGTTTTAGCTGTGGAATACCTGCACGTTAGGCTGCTGACGCTAATGTGATAAAAGTAGTTTTACTGCGTTTCTGTCTGCGCTGTTGACGTGACTCTGCTGTTTTCTTTTGAATTCAGACACCAGATCTTAAACAAGTTTAATCAAATACACAACCAGAGGGAGTAAAACAGAAGTGAAAGACAACAGAGAGATGAGAAAGAAAGCAGGAATGCGAGCAGAGAAAAAGAGGGTGAAGGGAAGATGAAACTGCGTGTGTCTGCGAATAAATCAACCGCCCACAGTGTCCTTGTGTGCCAAATTGAGTAACGACAGCATGACGTAAGCCACACAGCAGCTGAATGAAGTTTGGTTACCATGAAACAGCCATTTTCAATCGACTTTTAGCAACTAACTGCTGATCACATCCGATCAGAAGTGCGACCCCGCTGGAGCAGAATCTGAGTAGAGACCAGCCATAAAGTTGGGATCTGCTTTCAGCCTGCAGTGTTAAGTAGCTGTCTTCTAGCTAGTCAGTCAGTGATATTTTAGTGCTGGTAGTTAAGTCCTGGAGATTTATGAGCGTGTAGAGAGGTGTTGCATGAGAATGGAAAAACATAGCCTTGTTGAACCCATCATAAAGCAGAGCCGTGTGGATGAGACTGGCAGGTTTGAGTCGAGCTTTACCTTTTTTATTCCTCAAACCGTTTGTATCTATTTATTGTCTCTCATTTACAGCTGCATCAGGATGGCTCTGAACAGAAATATTAGGCCATAAATTAGAATGAGAACACACACGGAGAACGATGCACACTCTTGGAAGAATTCCCGCTGTAGTAAATATGTCTGGAGTCGTAACGCAGCAACACATCCCAGTTGTGTTTTCGTCAGCAACAAGGGTAAACAAATAACACAGCACCAAGTGGAGTTAGTGAATAACAGGTGCTAGGCTCCTTGGCAAAGCAATGCAAGCCATTTACTTAGCTTGAGCACCGCTGTAGTGATGACATACAGGATGCGTTAGCATGTGCTTAAGAGTGCACACACACAAGCACAGGCAGAAATAGTTTAATGAAAGAAGTGTAATGTGATTTTATGTTTTTTAAAATGTTAAACGTGGATTTGCGTGCAGACTTATAGACGTCAAATGAATAATATACATCAAAGATCTGACAAAAAGCCAATTGGAGTCTGAAAATAACACCAGTGGACCCTTGAGTTAAGTTCCTAGAATGGCCACTTGAGGCTGCATCTAAAATGGAGTCGCCCCTCACGGACCCCTTTGTTGAATCTCATTTACAACCCAATACAAAAACAGGTTTGATCACGACAACCCTATTATATTATTTCATGGCTTACAGTTACACATAACTAAGGACGTTTCTTGCTGTCTGCCTTGACATCACCCGTCCACCCCAGCTCATTCGCAGTCCACCTTTTTGCCTGTTTTTGAATTAGCTGGGGGTATGTGGAGTCAGGCACTACCAAGATGGCAACAACCAGAGTACCACACTGAGGAATCAAATCTACTGATGCCATGTTGCTTTGTATCTCACCGTGTATTTTGTTGTACATATACTGTATAAATTCATTCATTCATCTTCTGTAACTGCTTATTCCTGTTAAGAGTCGTGGGGGTCTGCTGGAGCCTATCCCAGCTGTCATCAGGCGAGAGACGGGGGTACACCCTGGACAGGTCGCCATTCTATCGCAGGGCCCCTGTATAAATTCACTGCATCAAATATGTAAAATGTATCTCCCAACACATGCCCTTTCAGAAGCACTAGCATTAGCGGCTATCATTAGCTTTCACGACTATAGTATTGCAGGTGCACAGATATATTCTCCAGGCACCTGCTGGTTGAGACTAATCCTCCAGCCCAGTTGGGACAAGTCTTAAGAATCAAAGCAGGACTCTTGTGATGACCCACAGACGGTCCATGCCAAGATAAACTGTCTGCAGGAATGTGAAGCGTCACCTCTGCGTGGAGGATGTGGGGCACTGACTGGATGTGATTAGTTGAACAATACAAGTGAAATTTCCAGTGGAACCACCACTGGGTAGGTGAGGTGATAGCATCTCCTCTAGAGGCACGCTGAGCAAATTACGCGGCGGCGAGGTGGCAGGGAACGTGAGAACAGTGACCTGTGGGTGGAGGTCAGGGTGTTGAGGTGGAGCAGCGACCGAAGGCTACAGTGAGAGTAGATGGTTTTGCTTGCTTGTCTACTCCAGAACATCCCGCTGAAAGACAAAACCATTTTCTAAACACAATCTTCTCTCCGAAAAGTACATATGGTGTCGTCGATCTAAGCTGTCTGCCATTTCTAAAACTTTACTGTTTCTTTTCATGCAGAAATACTTGATAGTTTTTTAGTTTCCATATAAGACACTTCACGTTTCAGTGCCCTTTTAAGTCGGCATCCCCGTGCTCTTGCGTACGTGCGCGTGCTTGCGTGTGTGTTCTTGTGTGTGTGTATGTGTGGGTTTAAGTTTAATTGGTTTGGAATGAGATTGCCCTCGGGGTGCAGAAGGAATCTCCACCCTGAGGACTTATAAACACCTCAGCACGGGGCTGTGTGCGTGTGTGTGTCTGCGCGTTGTGCTCTGTTTACACACCTTCACGGACACACTCCCTTTGCCCTGCACATGCCCCGAGAGAAACATGCATCACGCACCACACACTCGCACACATAAAACACACGCACACAGGCGCACACGTTTTATGAGCGATCTAGAAAAACAAATAAACAAACCCGCGAATCCCACCGAGCAACGCCACACACACACTCCGACGCAGGCATGCACTTTCTCACTGTTATCTGCCTCTGGATCTCCCTCTCACTCTCACGCTTATTTTTGCAGGATTGTCGAATAAGACACACGTAATTGAATAAAGACTGAACAAATATAGTGTTCGGTGTTGTTGCATAATCAGGAATGGTTATGAGGCACATCCAGACCAGTTGGACTTTTTCACCTCCCCCTGCCTTGTCAATGAAGATGCTGTGGCACTCTGCTAATCTCCCTCCCTTCATCTCTTCTCACCCTCCTTCTCCTCTCTCATCCAGCTCTCCGCTCCTCTTTCTCTCAGAGTCACGGCTCATTGGAAGACAAACATCCTGACCCTCTGCACACCCCCACCACTCCCCCAGGCCCATCTATAAACTATCCCTCCTTCTATTCCTCCCTCTTATCCCTTTCTCCCTCCCTACCAGCTTAGCTTGTAACCATATCCTACCTGCAGCGTATCTTTTACATGCATTCATCAACGTCAGCCATTTAGACGAGCTCTTAGAGAGCAAGGAAAAACACAACATTAAATTAGTTTGAGATGGAGCGAGCGAGCGAGCGAGCGAGCGAGAGAGAGACAGTTGTGTGATGTGAAAAGGAGGTGTCCTGGAGAGAAGGCATGCACGGAATCAGCCGTCTGGCCCCCTTGCTGAGCCTGAGAGTCACTGATTCAGGACATCTCACTGTGAGTGTGACTGCGCTTTTTATTAACTGCTTCAGGACTCAAAAGTGGAACACAGAATGATTTAAAGGAGGTCGTGCAGGGACCGTGCAACACCTTAGGACATCGTGCATAAGCCAGGGAAGCAGCAGATGAGATACAGCGCTGTGAAATGCTGATAGTATATATATATAGGTTGGGTAATCCCCTTGGCACTTCTTATTTGCACAGAACCACAGGTCTCCATCTCAATGAAAAACTGTTGGTACATATATATTTTTTTTTTTCGCAACCAGGACCAGCAGCCTCTTGAACCAGCTGAACCCTGTTTGATGGTTAGCATGCCCCGTGTTGTAATTTTCAGGTTCTCTGAACTGAACCAAGACAATTTGTTTGTTAAGTCAACGCTTCATTTTAATTCCCCACTAAACTCAACTTTGCTCGGTTTTACCATCTCTTCCTTCTCGTTTAAGTCAACTGAACGATTCGGTACTTTCAGATAAAATGGCAGAAACACAAACTGAACGTGACACATTTAACGTTTGCTAATTGCTACTTAATGATCATCTCTTTTGGAGCTTGATGTGTTTTTAGCGTGGTGAAATTTGCTGCATCACACACACAGTAAATACTGTCACGAACAACACACATACGCTCACTGTGGCGCACAATGTGACATGCCACTGCCATCATGAATGTAAAGGTGTCTTCTCCATGAGCCTCCGAATCTCTGAAAAGTGGACAGCCGATCGTTACCAGAAAAATGACCAAAAACATCCAGTGTCTCCGTAGCTATGTTAGCGTGTTAAGCATAGACTGTATAAAGATAGGCAGCAGAACTTCTCCACTAAAGTGAAGCCAAAGCAAGTAGAGCTCCCCCTGGTGTCTGGCTGCAGTACCTCCTCCATTTTTAGTGGAGGGGGTGGAGTTTATGACCAAAAGTATGCACGTCAAATAATTCTTTCTCAACTATGGTTTGATCATTTTAAAACAATGTTTATGCATGTTCAAGTGTCAGTTATTTGGATAGTTATTTGGTTAGTTGCTTCACGCCACAGAAACAGGATGTGACATAATGGCGACCACCAGTTGCCATGCCAACCACGGCTGTGGGGCTGTGAGAGTTGTAAAATAGTTTTAAAAATAAGTACAGTGTATAATCCAACATTTCCTTGTAACTGGTGGAGGTAAAGCAGAGCGCATTAATTAAACAAAAACACAAGAGAGTCTGGCTGAAGTGTGTGGTCGGGGCGTTGATATCCAAGTGGCGGCACTTCCCATAACCCTATACTGCACATACTCTTGCTCCAGAGTCACAAGATGGTTCTGCCCGTATCCCCGGGAATATATCATCAGTTTGGCCAATGCAAGGACGTGCCCGGCTGGGACGAGACTTGCGGGCATGGTAATTGGCTGCAGAAAAGTTTGCCTTACAACATATTCAAGGTTGAGAAAAGGTCTTGTTTTAACTGTTTTAACTAACTTTTCTAAACTTTACCAAATAGTTTGGCTGCCTAAAAGGGGAACTACGTTTTTTTAAAACCTGGACCTTATTTCTGTCATAAAATACGGCCATTTACTCACCCATATAACTTTTGTGTAATTTGTATGCCTTCGGGAGATAATTAGATCAGCGTATATCCATGTAGTGGGAGTGATTGGGGCACCGAAATCCATCATCTGCCGAGAAACTTGTTCATTTCACCAATATTTTGTTATCGTACGCTAGTGCTATTCCTGGTTGAGTCCAGAGTTAGGTGTTTTCATCATTTAGAGAACCCCAGACCCCAGAATCGGAAAAATATTCAGCCATGTTGCAAATAATAATAATAAAAAAGCACTCCCACTACATGGATATACGCAGATCTAAATATCTCCCGAAGGAATACAAATTACACAAAAGTTATATGGGTGAGTAACCGACTGTATTTTATGCCAAAAAAAAAGGTCCAGGTTGAAAAAAACAGTAGTTCCCCTTTAACGTCTCATAAAAGTGAATGAAAATTAAAGCAACAACCCCAAAAAGGGAATAACAAGTCAGCAATGACAAATGAATGGTTTCACATGGAACACAAAGCACTTATATATATAAACAGTGGTCAGACTGGGGACATGAGCCCTAGCGTTCCGGTGAAAGTCTGGTGTTGGGTTAGTGCCACCATCCACCCTTCCCCCTCCTAAAGCACACTTGGGTCCTCTTTATTCTACTCCTTATTCTTGAATTTCTAAATGCTGATCTATTCTGTTATGTAAAAACGAGAATATGCCGATTTTGCATGTTTTACATTAACGTCCAGTTTATGTGACTCCACTCCTTGAATCCACTTGAGACAACGCGGCAGAGAAAGAAGAGACCTCCTTCCGTGAAAACATTTTTTAATAAAAATATTTGTAATATTAAGCATTAGCTTTGGTTTGGGAACGCTGAGGTTGATTTAGGTTACCGTTGGCAGACATGGGCAGTGAAGCCACCGTCACCAAACCACCATGTCTCTCTGCTTCCTGAATCAGATCCACATTTAGGAAACAGACCACATCAGCAGGAGTGATCCTCCATGCTGGCTGATGGGCTGATTCTCGCCTCGTAGAGAAATGACAATCAACGCGAAGGAGATAAGGCGGAGGAAATGCTCACTCAAGCTCTGTTTGGGTGCAACCTAAAACAGCTCCTGAGTTTGTTTTCCAGCTCATGTGGGTTTGAAATCGAAGATGGACAGCGGAAAAAATATAAGTCCAGATAAGCAGAGTAGCGTGGGGATGGCAGGAATCAGAGGGATATTAAATAGACTTTAGCGAAGAGGTAGGATGTCTGCGTGTTCTTTGTCTGGAGAGAGGTCTGTCTAAGAGAAAGTAATCCTGTCTGAATAGTTATTCTCCTCTGTAATTAAAAGCAGTGATTTCCTTACCAACAGGATAATTGCTTAGGAATTAAATCAAACAAAATCTCTATTGATCCGTGCTGGATTTTGAATAAAGCAAGCTCAGTGCTATTTCCATTGCAGAAAAGAGATCCGACTTGGCTGCGGTGGAACAAAAATAAAACAGTAAACACTTCAAGTCTGTTAGTTGCTTGTTTACTCATTTGTTTGTGCTGACTGACTGTAAAATATGTATTTTACCAAAATTTTTGTGATTGCATACTCCTTTGTTGCGGTAAAGTTTATTTTTTTTTCTTTTAATGACAGCAAATTCTCAAGTGCTCAGACAAAACTAAATACACTGTTTGTTAAAAGAAACCCTCTTCCAAGATACCGCTGGAGGAACTGGACAGACTGACGGGATCAAACGTCCCTTAGTGCAGCTTTGTTTTCCTGTGTGTGTCTCTCTGGCTGTTTGAAGTCAAAGCCCTTCATTGATGAGCAGAGTGCGTTGCAGAGCAAAGAGAAGTTCTCTGGAGTGATGTGTCACGCTTTCATCTTTTCCCCTCTTTCCATCATAGATACATAGGTTTCTCGTGACAGGCGAGCTCGAGACCTCCTGAGTCACTGAATGAAGTCAGTGTGGAAGTTGTGGGAATGTCTTTGAGGTCACGAGGAACAAAAAGAGGTTGACAGGAGGAGTAAACTGGTGAGAGAGGAGGGTGCGTTCCTTCAGCTTGCACACTTCTTGCCTTAATGCCGAGCCACATGCATGAATCAAGTTTAAGGCCTTGTCACGGCACCAATTAAAATGCTCCAAAATTTGAGACAAATTCCAAAGCAATCACAATAATCAGTGCGTTTTCTTTTGCAAAAAAGTTTAAACTTTGATGAGCACTGACCTGTGAATTTGGGGTTGTTGACTGCAGACTGTTTGTTGAACTGTGATGAAACAAAGTGGACGTTGAGCTATATGTTACACTTAATAATATTTTTTTACGTATCTGGTTTCAAAGGCTGGTAAATTGTTGTTGTTTTTCTGATAGTTTGTCTTTTATTGGTGCAGCTCCGAGCTGGGGGAAGTTAGCAAGCAAATAAAATTCCTTTCCAATTTGAAATCAGTCTCAGTACATTTGTCTCAGTAATGAACTGAATATAATGGTGTTGTTCCTTCATTACCAGGCAACAGTGAACATGTCAACAACGGCGATCCAAACACACTGCATCGCCATGTGCTGGTTCCTGCGCCGCTTAAATTTTTGCACCTGCACAGAAGGAGACATACTAAGAAAAGTATTGTGAAACTCTCGCCGACGAAGCTTTATTTTTTATTTTCTTTCCCTCCCTGCAGAAGATAAAGGTCTGTGCCTCCATCCGCAGGAAGGAGCCAAAACACTGTTAATGCGCTTCCCATGTCAAAAGTAGAATAAACAGCGAAAAAGACTGGAGGAAATGCGCGATGCCACATTGGTTAGAAAGAGCAGGAAAAAACAAAACATGAAACAAATACAAACGATACCAACAACACCGCAAGCTAACCCCAAAAACAGGAATTTTCAACACAAGACAATAATAAGACATTTTTTTTCTTACGTCTTGATGACTATGGTCAGTGTGTAATTAAGGGGGAATGTGCTGCTGGCTGTAGTGTCTGTCAGCTACTGTTGGCAGCTGACATGTCTGGAAAAAGTCTGATAATATCTGTATCCATGTGCCGTAAATGTGTGTCCCAGGGAATGATATTCATACACAAGATATATCTGCTGCAGTAGTGAATAGTGGACGTCCCTTCATTCTTTTGTTCGTATCACTTGAGTGTCTTAACAGATTTTTGCTGCCAACTAATCTGCTCAGTGAATTCAAGAAGTCTTGCACGTCTAGGCGAACCTCCGAAGTAGCAGCAAGCATCGTTGCATCAGCCCAGCGCATGCTTGACTGGTGATTTGGAGGACTCCCCTATGACTGATGGAGAGAGAGCACGTAGGAGGTGAGGGAGAAGGAGGAGGGGGTAAGAGGCATGCTTGGCCTTTTCTGCCTGTTTGTTTCCGTTCAGTGTTGAAAGACTATCCTTTCATCTCTTCTCATATACTGGTGTCTGTCGTCACGCAAAAGGAAGCAATAGCTGAGTTTTATCTCGTGGAGATTTACAGCGAATTGTGCTGTTCCCGCGCCCGGGTGTTGAAGTGGTCTGACTGATAACACCTTCAGAGATCTCTGTCTGTGGCGAGATGTGTGGAGACTCGCGTACAGCCACTCAGGTCAGAGGCGGGACTGTAGCAAAAAACACAAAGTGCACTGCATCAGATTGCAGATAATATTGTGCATAGCTGTGATACAAGCTTACACAAGCTTATACAAGCTTAGAAATGGACATTCAGGAGATGTTTCTGATTAAAGTCTGAACAAAGATTAACTACCGTTCTAATTCCAATGAGAGATGAGAGATTTTTCGTAGCTGCTTCTCTCTATTAAAACGTGTTCAGGCAGCCATCAGCTGGAACGAGTCCTGTGCCAAAAATTACCACAGTTTTGCATTTAGTGTGATTTTCAGTTTAACTGGTGGTTTGCTCATTTCAAATTAGTTTTCATTGCCTGGAAATGTTTATTTTATGTTTAGTTTTCTATTTGTATTAGTATCAACAGTTACTGAAAAAAAAAAATATATATATACATATTTGCACATATGTGGAGAGATACTGAAGCCCTCCCCCGCGTATTTTCATTTTGGTTTATTTCATTTTTTTAAATTTTTTTTATCTGTTTTAATTTGAATTTGAATTGTCTGTAATCTTACTCTGTGCAGGAGAAGAACTGAAGAAGATGCTGGTCTTCAGTCCACAGGTGTAGACATAGACAGACTTTAGATTTCACACTCAAGCCACACACTGTAAATGGGCTATGATCGATTTCAATGGATTGACAAATGATGATTATTTTTACTTTAATTTTACGATTATTGCGCGTTGAGTAATTACTTATTCGCTGTCCAAGGTGCTGAATTATGCGTTAATAAGTCATGCTGTCATACACGCTGCATGTCACTGACAGGGTAAATTAATGGCATAGTGGCATAGGAAGTCATTCTAATGGTCTGCAATGCTTGAGGCAGTAATGCCTGTTTCTTATAGACATCAATAATTGTCAACTGTTGTGACGTTACACTCATATCCCATGGCATTAACTTGGCTCAAAATGAAAACCTTGTTTTACTTCTGAAAATACAATACAGTATCACAATGAACCTGTCTGGATAGACTCTCAGAAAAGCTACAGGTTCCTGCTGAAAGTTTTATTTGAGAGACACTAAAAGAGGAATGCATGAATAAACCTTAGAAGGAGCTGTTTGTTTTCATTGTTTCTTAGGACCGATGTGTGCATAACTGCACGGCTCTTCACCCCGTAGACCCACAATTGGATGCATTGTTCTGGATGACTTTTCTTATCAGTTTTAAGGTTAGGCTAGTTTGTAGAGCAGGTTGTGGTCCAGCTCCGGAGAAATGTACACTAAGTGCAGTCACCATGAAAGCTTTGCACGTGGATGGTGGATGGGGAATCTGCTTCCAGGTGGAGATGCGATCTCTGCTGTGTGTGTATTTGTGTTTGACAGCTGTTTGAGTGTGTGAGTGTGCGTGCATTTGTGGATTCGAATGTTTGTGTAACAGTGGTGGGGCGAGGAGCGGGGCTGTCGGCTCCCGAGGCTTGGATAAACGAGTTAAGGTGTCAGAATCTGCATCACTGTGCGCATTGCTTACGTCCGTACATATTTAGACTCATTCATATTTTTTTCGGTGTAAGTATCGCTGTGTTTTGAAAAAACGGATGGAAATTTAAACAGGCTGTAGTGGTCCTTCTGTCACAGTTTGTGAATTATCTTTCTCCTGAGAGGCAAGCACAAACTTACACCCTTTCAGTCGTCACATCAAGACAAGGCTGCTTCCCTTAAGGCAGCTGAGAGAGTCCTTAACATCTATGGCCTATTAGGACTTGTGTAGAAGCTGAGAGAAGAGAGAGAAGAGGCGCAGAAGCAGATGGCAGTCCTTTGATATCTTCCCTTTTCACGAGGCACAAAAATTTGAATACAGCCCGAGACAGAGAGGCGATGGAGACGCAGAAGTCTGTACCACTGTGGTTTGGTTAGCTTCAAATCTACAGAAGGCTTAACTAAATAAATAAATGCATGCACACATACAGGGCAGTAGATGCGCTGAATGTTGCGTTCACAAGCAACACGCTATCCACATACATACAGGCCCGACAGAAACCCAACCACACGCAGCTGAAAAAATACTTTAGCTTAATGAAATCAAAACTTTTTTTTGTATCAAAAAGGGATAATGATAATTAGATATGGGGGCATAATGACTGACTTCATGCTTTTAGCGGTTAAACACCCAGCGTGACCACTACGTTGATATGTAATCTATAAATGGAATGATCTTTTCAAGGTCTGGCCCGTTGCAGAACATAAAACAAAGACATTCGCTTAATTACAGAAAGTGTCAAAATGATTCACTGGCGATCTCTAATTTACTGTCACACTGGAGCAGTTAAATAGCTCTTTTATTGTGGGACCCACCAAAAGAAGACAAGTCTCCCCCGCCCGCTTTAAATCCCATCAAACACTTTGACAACTGAACAGTGGCATAGACAGCTTGTCTTCTTATGATATTTTATGATACTGAGTTTTGCCTGGAATGCGCATATGGACAAATTGAATTTCCAATAGTGTGAGAGTTGTAAAAGACATTTATCACATTCCTCTGTTTAAGGGTAGTCCTGCCCACAAGGTCCTCTGGCCATGTGTCAAAAATGTCAACACTCAGGCCTGTTCTCCAGAGATGCTGGCGTTTATGTAGGCTTAATATCGGATTGATCTGAAAAACAATGCCGCGCTCCTATGCCAGCCAGCCATCCAAACCCAGGTTAAAGATTTTTTTTTTCCCTTTTCTGTAAAATTGCAAGCAGGTGTTCGCCCCTGCTTTTCTCTCCTCCTGCTTACCCCCATAACCCCCCCGCCGCCCCTCCGCCTCCCCACCTCATGCATGTAAATGTGTAACACTGGTTCACAGTGTACCAAAACCCGCATGCTTTGAAGCGACTCTCAGAATCAAAGGTATCATTAGGATGTTGACCTGAGCATGCACAACCAGGAAATTAGATTAGGATCGCTCTCTTGCTCCCTCAATACCTCACCGCTTATTCTTAATTAGTCACATTCAAATCGCCGCAGTGGTATTATTTCTTAACTGAGCAAAGCAGACGAGGGGAGCTATGAGCAGAGTAGTGTGGAATTTGACGGCCAGCCAGAGTGGGCTTCAGTTCATTTGTACTCCATGTGAGGGAAGCACTTCAGAGTGTTTATTTTGAAAAACCAAGTGGGAAAGGAGGATAATGAGGTTCTCGTTTTCCCGACTCCATGAGCATGTTCCGTTCTAATGTAATTCGACACACGGTGCTCATTTATTTTCCACATAAATACATTAACCGGTAGATGTAGGCAAATAAAAGCACTTTGATTGAGGGTTGAGGTGAATTTCGAGCCGATGCGATGCAAGTTTGACTTAAGAGAAAATAAGCGCGGCGATACGTTGCAGAAAATTGCCGGTAAGCGGCCATGAAGTGACTCAGTTATGAATTCTGTCTATTTAAAGGTTCGCTGACACCATAAGCCAGCCATCGCACGAGACCAAATAAGGCTCTTCGTGTGCTGAAGCTGTTTCCAAATTACCCCTGAGATCAATAAATTTGATACGCTCATGTAAAAAAACAAAAAAAACATCTAAATTTTCACGAGCGTGTTGAAAGCACACCGTGTGTTCCCTGCATTATAAACAAAATGAGAAGTCATCAGGTGCCAGTACTGGAGGTTCTCTCTTGTTTTGTATATGAAGCGAAACGCTACTCACTTTAGATCGGAGCGCAGATAGGAACGAAATCAAACATCTTGGCGAGAATTTTTTTCAGGCCGCGTCTCGTCTCTTTGTCCCCTTTAACCTTTTGCTCCCTCCCCTTCCTGCCTGTCCCCGTGTTTCCCTTTTCCCTGCGACTGCACCCCCCGAGCTCAAACAACACAGCGAGGGAATGGATGAAATGTTTCTGCTTTAAACTTGCTGCACTCCCTGCCCTGGAGAAACTCGGCAAACTCTCACCTTCTTGAATTCTCTCCTTTTTCGTCTCCACTCATCTCCCGCCTTCTCTCCTTCCCTCCCTCTAGTTCTCATTCTTCGTTCTTTGGGTTTTGGCCTCCTCTCCGACTAAAAAGACTCAGGTTTTCTTGATGCATCTGGGGGAAAGCTCTTTAAAAGGTGCAGCCAAATCCCTTGGATATAAAGGAGGTTCTTGTCTCTTTTCACCCCTAGCAGGTTGCGATTGATGGGCCATGTAAGTAGTCTTGTTCTCTCCAGCTATTAAACACACCCATCAACCGTCCTCTCAATTATTAAGTTGAGATAAACAGCAAGGGGGGGACTAAGTGCTGGATTGCATGGTTGCTGCCACTGCTTCAAGTGATTAAATAGCATTTAAGAGGTTTGGGGTCTTCGCTTGCCTCCTCCCTTAAGCGTAGTTTTGACTGATACGACATTTCGCAGGAGAAGCCATCAGGATGTTTGTGTGTCTTAGCATCAAGCCCAAACGTCATCCTCTGCCTGAAAACTCACGCTGAGCCGAGCCTCACAGCTCAAACTCCTGATGAATTACCGAGCAGATTGAGTCTGCAGGAGGAATAATGTACTGCTCTGTCCGGCTCATTTCCTTTGAGTTAAATCATCCTTGTGAAGTATTCCCCTGCGCCCTTTGAGACTGTGAATCCCGTTTTAATGGGACGCTGAGCTTGTAGTTAGGGTTGAACTTGCAGTCATTAAGTCGAACATTTGTATATAAATGAGTAGTTGGAGTTGTGTAGCAGTAGGCATGGCGCAGACACTTGCAAATTGCAGAAATTTTGACGAAAATAAGGATGATAGAATTATCCATTTGAGTTTTTGGAAGCTGACAGAGATTTCAGATCGTATATTACAGCTTATTATTTTTGGGTGGTGACAGGCAAAGCTGATGTGCAGCGTTGGGAGTCTAACGAGCTAAAAGCCAGGACATCTTGACTTCGGCTGCACAGCGTTTCTTTTGAGTGGAATAAATAAATGTTCCTTTGGCGAAGGAGCTTTACGGAGGTACTAAATTTCATAAAGTTATACGTTGAAATGTGAGCTGCAGTACTAGTACTTAAAAAAAAATACAACGATGGCTGTGTTCACATGTTTGTAATGGTGCCGAACACAATTTGTGTCCTCGCACTGTTTTTATTCAATGTTTTACTTAGTTATTGTTGACTAGGTCTAGCTTTATGTGCAATTAAGTTTACGGCTAGACTCCGGTCTTTGTGAAAACAAGACCAGCTGCACATTACAACAACTGGCAGTGACGCAAGAAATTAGTGCTGGTGTTGTCGTTTGTCTAGTGGGAAAGGTATGACATCATAATGAATGTTTTCCTGAACAGCAAATGCAAAATTAACCTAAGAAATCTGGAAAGGGAGAAGTTATTATTTTTTGTCGTGCACCGATCAAATGAACAAACCTTTAGCGCTGCTTTCGCTTGGAGGCTGTGTTTTGAACGTGTACTGTGGCTCCTTAAGTGTGCACATGCTCATATACAGTGTATATACACACACACACACACACACACATATATACACACACTGCATTTACTGGGTGGTTTTCATTTGCTTCCTGCAGTCTGCTCACCATATATTGCACCGCAGCATTCCACCAGAACAATTTATGGATTTTATTAGATTTCTACGGATGTATGCTTTTAGTATTGTTGGAAGTGTGGCAATGTCCAGGCAGAGATTTGTGACACACACACACACACAGCATCGCATGCTGTATATATATCAGTCCCATCTGCTGTAGGGGGCTATCAAGGCCAGCAGCGGCTCAGTCTAATTGGAGTGCGCTCCCCTTAGCTGCTCTGCATGGTAACTGTATCTACAGCTTCCACTCTCTGACCAGGAAATTCAGAGGGACAGGTCCCTTCCAAGTTTTGCCAGCAAGAATATGTGCTTTTTGGACACCCCCTTCAAAAATGCAAAACACACACACACATATATCTTTGGTCTTCTGATTAGGGCTGCCACGTGTTTGACAGCTTTCCTGCTGGCCGAAAGTGTTTTGGTTTGTTGCTGCTCTCATGTTTTGCAAGGGTCAACTTCCTATCCTAGTGCAGTTCCTAAACTTTTTTTCTTGTCTCTGCTAAAGTAAGAAACATTTTCAGTTGTGTGTCTTGTTTACATGTTAAGTAACAGGGTTTTGCTCAATAGACTCAATCCATTTTAATGCGTTTATGTATATATAAATATAACGATGGACTTCTGAATGGACTGCATCTGCGACAGAAACACCTGCTTCTTAAAATCTTCTCCCATGAAGTTCTCACAGTGACAGAGGCGGACATGAGAGAGCGTCTCCATGTGTTGCCGTTTATCCATTGGACACGGGTGAGTAGTTCACTTCATCATCACAACAAAAGCAGGATGTAAATCTCCGTTAGAGTGGCATGAAAGTCAAAAGGTTATTTCGGGTAACACATGTTGGATAGATAGGGGAACAGTCAGATGTATGCGGTGGGCAAATGACAGCCTGATTTTGATCTTTGAAGATGTCCCGTGGAGTAGAACTGATAGACATGGTGTTATCCTACACACAACGCTCGCAGTGTCTGATTGACGCTCATAAACGCTCCGACGGCATCGATTCATCCTGTCCAGCATGCTAAGAATCCCGGTGTCATGTCAAGTAAGAGGCCACGCATGGCGTCGTTGTTGTTGAGTTACTTGTTCGGAGCCAACTGGGCTATCGCCCTGTAAAAACCACAATTACTGACACATGTAGAGATTTAGAGGCATTAACCTCAGTGTGTAGGCCTGAAAACCACTTCCTTTGTCAGAGCTTATGCCCCTCAGCTGCGGTCGTCCGGGATAGGTACATTCAGCATTGTATAGCTGTGAAGTTTTGCAACACTGATAATCTGGAACTTTTTACAGTAAATGGTCTTAGTCATTCATCTGTTTCTTCCTAAAGCTCGCTCCAAACTCTTTTTTTTTCTTTCTTGCGATAAGATGTAACCATTGCCAGGCAATGTCTGATTGCTGATAAGTGTAACAGAAAGAGTGAGGGAAGTTGGATTTCTAATCATTAAATGGTGCAACATTGGGACGGAGTGTTTAGCTCGGTGGACAGAGGCGGTGTACAGCCCTTACTGTGCGGGACATATTGTACTCTAGACTCCAACACTTCCTCAAATGATAAACTTCTTCCCACTTTGTCAGTTTGCTTTTGTTTGACATAGCAATCGCAGCTCCCTGTACGGCCAACCCCAAAGGTTTATATACAATAGGCTTGTAGGGGAATCGGAGTGGGTGGGGTTTTCTTTTCTAGAATAGGACCCGTTTTGCTCACATCTTGCAGACATCAGCCGCTCCGAGAGCAGACTCAGGTCGTTCCCGTCAAAGTATGCGCCTCTGTTGGCTTTTTCCGTCTCCCAATCGGTCAAGTTAGTCATAGAAAGTTACACTACCACAAAATTGATTACCAAGATCAATGGATTCCAGCGAAGGACCAAGAAGTGTAACCCAGCTGGACAACACGAAAAATATGCAAAACGGGCAAGAGGCATAGACAGAACCGCAAGTTAATAAACAAGCATACTTTGTAGAATAAGAATTAACATCAGGTTGCTTTCACGGGACCACATGAAACATTTCTCCTTGATACAGTGTAAATATCGTCCCTTTTCTGTTTTTATTGTGGTTCTCTATGGCATTCATGAGAACCACCGGGTAATAATGACGCACTTTGTGTGTGAACTAAACATTAGCAGTTTTCTCCTTAAAATACTGCATCAGCTTTGGAATGTGTTTAGCTGCATTTCCACCTTATGGCACCAGTGTCTCTAATCACTCCATCACGTTGAGCCATAATATGCAGCACATTAAAAATCTCTTCCACCAGAGCACCAAGCCTTCTGCGTAGTGTCGTTGCAGGGACGACAATCTTCAGCACATAGACCTCAGATGTTGTATCTGGGATCTGGTGAAGCTACTCTCCCAGTTTGGGGCTCACAGCAAGGGTAATGTCTAGAATATTTATTGCCACTTTACTATTTACTATTGCACTTTATAGTGTGATGTACGTAATCCTACAGTCACACTGGTTTAAACAACTGCTCTGCCACTTCACTGCTACACATCACAGTATTTGCACTATTACTAATATTACAGAGTTCATTCATTCATTCATCTTCTGTACCCGCTTACTCCTGTTTAGGGTTGCAAGGGTCTGCTGGAGCCTATCCCAGCTGTCATGGGGCGAGAGGCGGGGTACACCCTGGACAAGTCGCCAGTCTATCACAGGGCCTAAGATTACACAGTACTTTATGTATTTGCATTACTGTCAGTACTATATATATATATATCACTCTTGCACTGCTGAATTTGTAGACTTTATTATTTGCACGCTACTGAAATGCCTGAACAGGTCCCGGGTTCGAATCTCTGTGGAGTTTGCATGTCCCTCTGCCTGCGTGGGTTCTCTCTGGGTACTCTGGCTTCCTCCCACCGTCCCAAGACATGCTCATCAGGTTAATTGGTTATCTGTCTCTCTATGTTGGCCCTGCCCTGCGATAGACGTTCATCACATCATCACATAGATAGGTGACCTGTCCAGGGTGTACTCCCGCCTCTCAGCCGATGACTGCTGGGATAAGTGGTTACAGAAGATGAATGAATGAATGAATTAAATGCCTGAGCAACTATTTGTAATCACCATACTCTACTTCTATACAAAGCTGGTCCGCTGCTGTATATTTTAATATTGTACGACTGAGCCAGTGCATCAACATTTTGTTCTGTGTGCACTTGTTGTATACCTAAGTCTTTACCTTGCCGTCAGCCAGACAGGTGAGGCTGTTTTATAACAAAAACAGTAATGTAATCTTGCAGAATATGATGTTTCTGGTCTACTGCTCCTTTGGAGTGAAAGCAAAGTCACAAAACAAACAGTCATAAACAAATTAACCATATACTATAAGTGGCTAAAATACTTTTAACTGCTAACCCTGTCCACAGCAGTGCTCAGCGTCCGTGCCAGCTCTCCTGTCTGCGAGTGCGCCAACCGCCGTCTACTGTAAGTGGCCTACACTGACTATGAATAAGTGCCTCACACAACCCCACTTTAAAGAAACCGCACCGTCCCTTTAACTGGGGGTAGATTTACCAAGAGCAGGAACAACTTTCATGGCTGCCTGCAAAATTTCTTCCAGCTACAAATGTGATTCGCCGCAGAGCAATTTTTTTTTTTTTTTAATTGGGGGTTTTCGCGGGCGGCGTTCAAACCGTATGAGTTATTCTACTTATTTTATACATGATGTCAAACTGAATCAATCAGTCAAAGAAAATTACAGAGGATCATCATCATTACTGCCATGAAATGAAAGCGTGATTCCTACCATCAGGCTGGTGTTTAGACAGACATGGTTGGCATGAGTGACTGCAGGGAACTACTAGCAGATTACATATTTCTCAGTGTATTTGAGATTCATTAAGCCCAGGAACAAAGAGACAAGTATGTGAGAACTGGTTGTCGAGACGGTCTAATTGACGTTAAAAGGAAAAACATTCAAATGTGTTTTAGCTATAGCTTTAACACAGCGGATCCCCGTTGATACTCTACCACTCTGCTATGTTTTACATTGTGTGGAGAAAATCCTGGGGCTCTTCCTGTTTATTTAAATTTTCCATCTGATTTCTTTGAGAAATCTCATCAAATTTGCCAAAATATTTTATCCTTTGTGTTTCACTTGGTCCATGAAATAACCGTTTTTCATTTCTTCCTTTCAGTGTCTGCGAAACATATCTATACATGTCATCTCTTTGACTAGCCTTGTTCTCTAAAACAAGCACCAACACCGTTTTCTTGCCTTATCCTATCCATCACTGTCGACTCCATCACTTAAAGGAAAACATCAGCGTAATAAGAGTAATTGTGAATGATGCTGATGTGTTTCGGTCCCTGTTTGCCTTGACGGCTCTATTAAATGCCTCTCAAGGATCGTTATCATGAAACACAGAGGTAGGCAGGGAAAACAATAGAACTTTATCTAATATGTTATTTCACCTTGAATGAGAAACATTTTTCTAGCATCTAATTTGGTGTATCTGGCTCCGCTCAGGGATAATTCAAGCAAACACAAATGGTTTCATTTCCTAACTTTTAAGATAAACAGCTCTTTGGTCTGGAAGGTCAGCCAAAATCCTCAAAAAAATCTCCAGCTCTTTTTTTTTTTGCTCTGGTTGAGACTTTTTTCGCCGTTTATGTGTATTTCCAGTGACTTCTCTCTGAGTTTGCTTAATAAATTAGGAGCACTTGCATTCCAATCAATATCATTCAGGTCTCAGGAAAAGCAGAGCCGACCAAAACACATACCAGAGCAGATCCGTCGGATTTTATACCAGAGACGTTTCATTTTTGACTGATGCTGTGCATCGACGTAAGTAATGCACGCCATGCCAATACATGTGTAGCGTAGATGCAGCTTACACATGTGTCTAACAATGGACAGTCTGTTCTTTTCTCTGCTACATGAGCGTGTAAGTACAAAAGAAACTTGAAAAACACAGTATCATGGAAAACAATTGGAAGCAAGTTCATTTTTCCAAACGCAATCAACACGAAGGCAATCATTCATCTTGGTGTAGTAAAAATCAGCCTTATTTTTACACAGAATAACCACACTCTGAACGGTTTGGTTTATAAATACATCTCTCAGTACCCTGCAATTTGTCTGATTTCTGATAGCTTGCATATTTATATTCTGGTCTAAAAGTTTATCGGCTTGGTGCGGTAAAAAATGAGTAAATAAATTAAAAAATCCAGTTAAAATTTATACTTTTGTGTACGCCTTCATGCTCCGTCCACATATCTAAATCCAAGCGGTGCGTATGCCAGCTTGAATTTCTTTGAATCGCATTAAAACTACAGATGTTTTCATAACCCTCTGATCTGGACAAAACACTTTTAAGGGGCTCAATTCTGTTAGCTGCCCACAAGCCAAGAGTTTGGAGAGAGTGAAAGGCAAGACGTTTTCATAACCTCGTGTCCCCATCTTCCCTTGGTCTGAGTTTACAAGTTTACGACCCCGCTGTGGAGTATAGGCTGATCATGCCAGGCTTAGCCGTTGCTGTTCTTTCCTTCACCAGACAGCACGACTGTGCAAACACGGAGGTTAAAGCAGAGGTCAATAATTGGTGCCAGACAAAATGATCGAAATGATTGTTTTAGACTTTAGAGGTTTAGACTTGAATATGTCCTGAAAGATTCAGTAGTGTTCTGCTGTGATTCACACAGTGTGTGTTCCTTGTATGTAGATTAATGACAGCATGCAGTATATACAAACTCAAGGTCCAGTTTCATTCATTCTTTCCTTTCGCTGTTTTGTCCTGTGAAGGGTCATGGTGGCACTGGAGCCTATCCCAGCTGTCATCAGACGAGAGGTGGGGTACACCCTGGACAGGTCTCTGGCCAATCTCAGGGCTTACACAGAGAGACAGACAACCATTCACACTCACATGTACACCTACGGCCAATTTAGAATCACCAGTTAACCTAATGAGCATGTCTGGACGGTGGGAAGAAGACGGAGTACCCAGAGAGAAAAGGTCCAGTTTCTTGACATGTTAGTCTAAAGTGAGATCAACAGGTGGATCTGCACCATGGGCAGAGCTAATGATTTATCAGTAATCGTCGGTTTTATGGCCTAGCTTGAGGGAGGAGGCTGTATGATCCAAGCAACTGTTGTAAGTCACCTTCACTAGGCTTTTAGACTCATCCTCAGGAATAAAGCCAGGGGATATCAGCAGGGGCTCAGTAGAGACAATAGAATGGCTCTTTTATGTCAAATTAACAATAAAACATTTAATTGTGCACGTTTTTTTGGAGTACTCAATCATCTCGACCTGAGATGCCACCATTCATTGTAAAACACCAGAACAGGGAGAGAGTGGCTCAGAGTTCAGCTTATCACTCAGAGGGATAAAGACAGAGCCCAGCTTAAAGGCAGTTAGATGGACTGGACGCTCAGCTGATAAGAGAGAGGGGAGTGGAGGTGTTCACTCCGTTAGGGTGGGGATTTGGATACTGGTGATTTGATAAGGAGGCACGCAGCATGTTGTTACGTTTCTGTGCACTTGCTGGGTTTTAATTTGGTGACACTAGACACACTGGATGTGATGAACGATGAACATTTTCAGCTGCTGCAGCTTCAAGTCATTGTGTCTGTGCAGATTTTGTCATTCCTATCAGGGATGTCCTGGATTGATTTCACAGACTGTGTATCAGGCCTGATCATATCACTGTTAATGTGCACAGTGTCATACCTACAGTGGAGTAGATTTTTTTTTTCAAGCGTAAAAGCACCTCAAACATGAACACCAGTGTTTCCTTGTGAAAATGCATAACACAAGGAATGGGTATAACTACCCAGATGACTGACCACGGACAAAGAGAAAGACAGGATTATAAATTCATACATAGCAAATTATTCTGACTAGGTATACACTTCATGTGTACTCACTCTGCCTGCTGCATCTTATACATTTCTGGAAGGTTTTTAACACTACAGCACTTTTATTTTATTTTATTTATTTTCTTTTTATCGTATTTTAATTGTATTTTAGTTGTATTTTAATTGCATTTATTTATCTATGTACCTGTTATGTATTGTTTCTAGAGCTTTGTTGTAAAGCACTTTGGGTACCGTCTGGCTATTGTAAAGGGCCAATCATATAATCAGATGGAAAACACGGACAGGAAGTGAAGCAGGACATGAAATACCAAGGAAAAAGCTTCCAGAATAAAAATATGACCCACAAGGAGAACCAGATTACAGAAAATATTCAAAACTTAAACTCATGATCAGACTAAAAGGATCTAAAGTGAATACCATAACAACTTTGGCAAGCAGCTCAGACATATTAAGTGCTGCTGAAGTATATTTGATGAACCACTTCAATTACAAGCACCCAATCTGGAAGTGGTTCAAACAGAAACTTAATATTAAAAAACCAAGATCTGACAAAAAGAAAAAATTGTCCTCCGGTAAGTTCTGCATACTGCAATCACACAAATATTCTCGGCTGCTTCAGATTTGACTTGGAATACAACAGTGTTTTGTTTTATTTCTGTTTTGAAGGATTGTTCCCGTAAAAAAAAAAAAAAAAAAAATCCAAATTTGAAACTAGTTTGTCCTAAACACCATAGGAGGATTCATTTGTGACTTGGGCAACATGCAGCAGGACCCTGGGAACATGTGACTTTAGCTGCTGCCGTCACAAGCTTACGGAGTGATACCTAAGCAGTACGCAGTGCAACGTATCAACAACAAACATTATGCAGACTCCTTAGTCTTGTTTGGAGAAACTTAGCTACAGCTAGTTAGCAATACTGCAGTCTGTGTTTTTTGTGTTGTGTAGTATATTTGCATGTCACTCAGCGCTTTAATCAGAACCAAAAGTTGTCTGCTGCTTGTTTAAAAGTTTTTTCTTTTTACATCCATCTTGCACTTAATCAGATTGTCAGCACACTGACTGACAGATATTTGTTTACGCCAGCTGTTGGACCAGTGAAGACAGAATGTCAGCTTCCACAGCCAAACAAGGATGAGCCGGTGGGTTATCTCCGTTTCCATCAGGTTAGCCATCCATGGATCCATCCCACACTGGAGGAGGTCTGAGACATGTCTGGATTTGGGGCTTTGCTAATTGCCCCTACGATAGGCAGTATATTTTTTAACTGATAAAGAACTGTGCATACTGTGTTTATACTGAGAAATGGGCTTAGCTGCCAAAACCTTAAATTCGTCAAAACACAGCTGTTTAAAGCAAGAAATCTTTAAGAAAGGAACAAAAGGGGATCTGTCCTTCAGATATTTAGCTTATTGTGTTATTTAGCACGCGTGTAAGCATGGAAATCTTTAAAATGGGAAGAAGAAGACTGTCATCAGTGTGGTTAGTTTTTACAGAGCCTATCACGGCCAAATCATTCAGTCCCATTATCTGCAGTTTTTTGGTAAATGTGTATTAATTCACCATGACTTCCAATGTTCCGCACAAAAATGTGTGGCCGCTCCAGAGGGAAAAGCTGGACTTTCCTTGCTCGGGTGCCACCTCGTTGTTTACCTTTAGATTAAGCACTGAGCCTTTAAGAACTGGGTCAACATAGTCCCACTTCTTCATCAATCATTCTGTGCCTCCATCCATGCGTCCACAGCCTCTGGAAAAACACTCACACTCCTCAAGTTCTGGGGTTGCAGTCATATGTGCAACAACAACATGATGCTGCAGGAACTGACTCATTCCTGAAATTCCTCTGAATTTGTTCGTGTGTGTGTGTGAAAGTCTGTGCCAGGGCATGAGAGGATGAACGCGAGGCAAACGTGGTGAGGAAGAACAGTTGGAGTCGGTGGAGAGGAGAAGGAGAACGCACGAGACTGTAGTTTAGAAATGTCGAACACAAAGAGAGAGAGACAGAGAGGGGACCAGATAAGCTGCTCCGGGGGAGGTGGGGGAGACAACGGGAGGCTGAGAGGATGTGAGAGGAAAGCGGAGAAGGGGTGAAAAAGGAAAAGGGAGGAGGAGGTGGAGAAATGTGAGAGGAGAGGTAGGAGGGAGCTAAATCCTTCCAAACAAACAAAACTCTCACTCACACCTGTGGCATGAGCCCGCATGTGTTCCCTTGCGCTTTATTTATGAACACACAAAAATACATATGTAATAGATGATTTGGTGTCACAGAAAACAAGGGTCTCTTCTGCATCTGATCTGCTTGTGTGCGTATTTGATTCCAGTCTGATCACAGACACCGCAAAGCTACAAGTGGGACCTGTATATGCACGGCAGAGGCTGCAAGTCAGAATTTACTTTCAACAATCATCAGGGTCACGTCCTGTGTCAGGATTTTTTTCACTCATCCATTTGTAACTTTGTCTGCATTTACTATCCACTCAAGTACAGCCACATGATCCACCCTTTCCTCCCATCAGAAGTTCACCGATAGATTAACGAGACGACTCCGTTAGTCGGCTAAATAATTATAAATCGTGACATTCCCACTGAATGGCAGAGACCCAGATGAAGCCGTATCAACTTTCTCTACAGCTCCACAGAGGTTTGTTTTAGTGGTTAAATATGGAACATATGTTGACGTTATTCAGTTACAAATCTGGTCATTAATTAATATAGTTTTGGTCCAAATCCAATATCAGAAGGGAATATTTTTTTCACATAGCTATCAGTGAACCGTCACACAACCATATTTTGTTCTGCAAATACTTCATACTGAAACATTTAATTCATTTCCTTTTTACAATTACATGTCTTTTTAACGGCTCGAAAAACACTTTTAACCAAATACACGTGCATTTAAGAAACTCCAAGGAGTCGTTGATTTTTTTCAGCGCCAAGGACTATTTAGGTACCGTTGCTTTCGCTCCCCTGGCTCTTTCTTGCACATTATGTGTGGTCACGGCACACATTTTCGAGAAGCCCGTCTATGAGCCGTCAGAAATATATCAAATATACTGATCAGTATGCAGATACGCCGTGCAGACAGACACATGAAATAAGGCCAGAAGTTTGTGCGAGGCAGTTCGAGCCGTGTTTTGAGGGAGAACTTTATATCTCTGGCAGCGGTGAGGCGTTATTATAAAACAAGATGATGAATCCATTAGGAAAAAAATGATTTTTATCTTTTGTGTGCACCTGTCAGTCTTGCACAAGATCTGCAGAAATGCACAGAGAAGGATTCATAGCCAAGAAGGTGTTCATTATACATTAAAGGTTTTGCCTTTTATATAGGCACAAGGTCACAAAACCCGGGAAGCATCAGCTGAAGACAGATATGACTCCCTGGTTTAGCTCGTTCTTTGAATTTAATACACAGTGCTCTTGTAAAATGGTATCCATAATGAAAGCCCACAGAAAAGAGGTCTTTATAACTAATCCCATAGAGGCAGCATGTGATTAGCTGCAAAGAAGAAGGAGAAAGTAGATCCTTTGAATGTCCTGAGCTTAAAGTTTGAACCTCAATGTGTTCCAGCAGTGCAGACCAAGGCAGAGAGGTCTTGATGTTTCCGCTCTCAGGGAAATCCTATCCGTCTGTATTTAGGTACGTGTGTGTGTGTCTGTGTGTGTGTGTACATGTGCACGGGCATACTGGTCATTTTCTTCTACTTTTCATGACCCTCTCTCTATAAATCTATTTCAGTCCCATCAGCTCCTCTTCGTCTCTCCGTCTTTGTCTTTCTCAACCGATCACCCCCCTGTTTCAGTCAAGGGGAACCAGGAGAATAAACCCAGTGTAATTATTTTTTACTGAAGCCCCCATTTTTTTCTCTCGCTCTCTCTCTCTTTTCTATCCGCAAACAAAACACGAAGTAAAAACAGATGTAGTGGTTTGTTTTAGACATGCAAAGCAGCTGAAACCAACCCCAAGGAGTGGGTGTGATATCCCATGAGTCTTTGGGGCCATGCACATTCTTTTGGCCAAGCCCAGATACCAACACTCACCTTCAATTAAGCTCTCTGACTAAGTGCAGTCCCACTGTAAACACATTGTTTCTCCTTCCCCCCCCCCCTCCAGATAGGACAAACATCAGGCGGACTATTATGTGGTCTGTTATGCCACTGAGAATTGCGTGAATCATTGTCATTTTAGTTTATAGGCTGAAGAAGACACAGAACAGGATAAAGATATAATGTGTGTAGAAGAAATACCTTGTAAAAGCAATCAGCAGCAGCTGTCAGAGCCTTCGGCCTGTATCCAACCAATCCAGCAGCTTGCCTAGAAAAGCACATTGCATCCACGAGCGTTTATGGCATGACCATTGCTGCTTGCTTTGGAGGGGGAATATGTAATAATCCTCAGGTCATACAAATGGCATGGTTGTCACAGCTGACTCTTATTTGGAAAAAGGTCATTTACAATCTTCGATTCCAACTTTCTGTTCAGCATTTTGAAAGCATTAATACTGTGTCAGTGAACTCATTGTCAGTGTCAAACTTGTGCAGTTCAGCGGTTGACTACATCTGAGCCTACTACGCAGCAGAGCTATACATTTCTCCGTTTCACCGCATTTATTCAATGGCGAATGGTAAAAAACTTGAATTTTGCACTGAAGGGAAATCTATTTACTATTTAACTGGTAACTACAGCCTTTGTGGGCGCCATATGAACCGAGAAAGCTCAATTGTGAACTCGAACAGTCGGCCCAGCTTCTGGAGGTTTCAAATCCAGTGGGCTGGCCGAGTGGCCGGCACTGTGTCCAAAAAGTAAACTCATCTGAACTAAACCTGGAAAAATAAACACGAATTCAGTGACACCACATCTGGGTATTACATCCAGATACTACAAGCATTCTGAGAAAGCTGCTTGTTTGCAATGTATCACCGCTCTAACCTCCAGCTAGTGTTTTCTGACGAGAATAGCTCACTTAGTGGTCATCTGTTCTCTCACTCTGTGACCTCAGCTTATCTTTGGGATCTTGAAGAAGGTCTCCTGCGCGAAGCTTTAATGGCTAGTGTCAATGGCAGCATCTAGAAAGCAACTTGTTAGATGCATGATGGTTGGATGTTTAAGTTGGCATCAGAGAAGTTTGAGCGAATGCACCGCCGGTCAGAGTTTCTACACGGCCCCTACTGATTCTTTTTCTGGGCTAAAGCAGCTCCTGAGGCCTCAAGTTGTCCCCACTGCGAAAAACCACGGAGATACAGAGGACATAAACACAACTGTTGTTGCTCACAGTGTCCTAATTTGGAGAAATAGATCTAAGGTTGTAAATCACTCTAGCAATAAATAATCCAGAATTAAAGTGAACAATTCACAAATTAATTGTAGAGAAATTTAAAAGTGAAGCGGTGTTATTTATGATGAAGGACGAACATACATTGAAGAGAAAAATGTAGTTGACCCCCCCCCCCCCCATTTGAATCTAAAACATCATCAATCAAAAGACTGTTATACCGCACGGACAGTGGACTTTGGGGGCGATGACAGTTGTGATTGGTGTTGTTGTCACACTCCGGCAAGGATGTCTGAGTCATCAACCGAAGAAAAATAATTATTTACATAGGCTGGTACGGCCACAGGTCCACTTTTACTTAGTAAGCACTCCGAGGGGAAAACCTGTTCTGGATGTTTTCTCCTCCTACACGTAAAATCGTTTCAAAACCACAAAACCATAACAGATTTTTGCACAATTTTCCTGTGACTTTTGTGAATTAGACGATTTTTTTTGTTGTTTTTTTTCTTCCAGCCTTTCTGTGTTTTAGTCTTTTAACAACAAATCGTGTATCGTTGCGGCTGACTTGTCGTATTTCGTTGCCAAGCGTTTCCCGCAAATTGGACTTTTTCTGTTGCGTTCTGTTTGTTGCCACTGCGACATTTGTTTGTAGTGTATGAGGAAAGGAAAACATCTAAACTAGATGTTGATATGTAGGAAAATGTCTCGTTGGTATTTACAGAGCTCGGTGACCTCAAAAACTGAGGCCAAAAACTGATGAAGGTTGCGCAGATGTAACAAATCTAAATACGACCTCAGAGAGTAGACCTTTATTCTGGTACGTATAAACCACTAACCCTTTGTGAATCTATGAACCGTTGCATCGATACAGTGTGGATACCATGAGCGCAGACATTGTTGTAGTGATCGTAACATTGTCGATCTCCCTTGTCCTCCATGACGCCTCTTCATGTTAAAATGTGCTGGACAAAAGCACAATATGCAGAATTGAGAAATTGTTTCTCTACCAAGCAGAAGCCACACCAACCAACCAGTCACATTTCAGTTAAATTTAATTTAAGGCAGCTTCCCTCTTTTTCTCTATAAGATAAAGACTCCAGGATGCCACGATGAGCTTAGGCCACTAACAAGTCAGGAATGTTGGGAACAAGCTATTTGCTTCAGTGACTGCGAAACAGTAAACCAGATGGAAACACGACTGAACTCTGGACAACAAACATACGCACACATTAAATGCACTGCTGAGTAATGCGTGGAGCTCAAGGCAAGATTTTAAAGGATGAGCCTAAGTAACTTGATCAAAGTATAGATGATGGGAATTGGCTCTCCAAACCTTTTCCTAATGCTAACCTAGCTGATTCTTTGTCTTCACATCACGTGGTGTCTCTGTGAAGTATTTGTGTCTGCCCGACCTATCACGCTGGAAATCTTGTTCATGTGTTGTGACTGATTTTTAAATAAACCTCAAAAAATTCAGGCAGCTACATTTGTCTCTTTAACTCCTTTCAATCAAAACCCAGTGACACAAAGTCAGAAATCAAGCAGACAGCACGCGCCTACGACTGAAATGTTTTGTAATCTGTCCAGTTCTACAGCTGTTTCCGCAGTCCTTTCACCGCAGAGGCTTTGAGAAAATATATAACAATTTGTCAATCGAACATACTGTAAAAAAAAATAAAAATAAAAAAAAATTAAAAACGAAAAGGCAAAATCTAAATAATGACTGGCTTTCAGAAGCAGCACTTTCCTGCCAAGCGTGGGTCTTCTTTCTGGGTGATCAATACTACGGTGAGCAGGACCGGAGTGAGGAAGCTGTCATCTGGATCCAATGAGTTGCTCAGAGAAAGTCTGCTTGTTGAACTTGTTGAGGGGGCTCCCTGACAGAGTTACACAAACTCAATTCTCTCTTTCTCCTGCTCTTTGTTCCCGGTCTCCCCCCTTCTTTCATTTACCTTCTCGGGCCTTCTGCTTTCAGGTTCTGTTGTCCTTGTGTTCTCGCTCCCTCTCTTTCCTGTTTTCTGCCTCAATCGATCTCCCACTTAGCACGGAAAATGTGGTTCTAATCAGACACTTCGCCGAGGCCAATCTTTCTTGGCCAGACACTCTTGAAACACCTCACATTTATTCCAAGCTGCTTTTCCGAACCTGCCTTAGCATATCAAAGGAAAACTGTAACTTTGAATTATAGGTATGCAGTTATCTCCATCGAAGACGGTAGCTGCGTCCCTGAAGGAAGCGTTTGTCCTTCAGTTTTCCACGAATGTGTGTGGATTTCTCATCGCAGCCTGTCAGTACTGGAAGCTGCTCTCATCAGCCCTCACGTCTGAGAAATATTGCATCCCATTTTTTTTGATAAGGCTGCCGGTACGTTAAAAAATAATGCGATGAAAAGACCGAACTCAGCAAGAAGCAGTAATGTGATGCAGCAGATTCGTCTGCTCCGTAGAACTCATTGTCCAGAGTCTAATCAGTGAGCCACAACGTTGCACTGGGTGATGAGAAGGATCACATGAGTGCTGTAGTTTATTTTTCCATGTACATAATCTTGAAGGAAAAAATTAACTGGAAGCCTGTAGATTACTCAGGCTTTTAAAATAAACGGTATACGAAGTGTTTAAAACAGTAGCCCTGATATTATGACCTAATATTGTGTAGGTCTCCCTTCTGCATCCAAGACAGTTGTCGCTGTAACTCATCAGAGAATGAACATGGGCTTTCTGAGGACGTCCTGTGGCATCTGGTAACTGAATTTTGTTAGTGGAGGCCTTTGGGGCCTATGGATTGAGGGGAGGGGCCTCTGTGTATCAGATTTGTTCCAGTACATCCCACAGATACTTGATCAGTTCGGGATCTAGTGAATTTGGAGGCCAGGTCAACACCTTGTGCTGTTTTTATTTTAAGTTCCTAAACCAATTTTGTGTGTGTGCCTGCTGCATCCTGCTGGGGAGTGTCGTTGCCGTGGGGTGGGGGTGCCTGATCTGATCTGAGTGGGTGGAACATGCCTCAGTAACATCCACAATCAATGCCAGGTCCAACAGTCCTCAAAGTTCCCAGCAGAACATTGCTTCGTCACAAGCTGGTCAGTGTTATTTACTTCTGGTGTCAGTGGTTTTAATGTTGTGGCTGACTGGTGTATTTGCCTTTCTGCTGGCGAATGACCTACATACTTGGAGATGAAAGCGTCTTTTCTGAGTAAGTTGTCACGCTGGAAACATTTGAAACTCATGGCTGATCAGCTGTTTCTAAAGAAGAACACACGATTGGAGACTTGTGTTTATTGTCACCTCCACAATGTTAATGAAAACATACAGACGTACCGTCTCTCCCTCTGTGTTAGATATATGCTGATGAGACACACGCAGTAACTACTATTCTACTAGTCATGCAACTACAGCCGCACTACTTTCACTTGTTTATCCATCCCACTACCACATATTACAAAACAGAATACAAAAGGATTATATAAACAGAAAGTTTACATGACAACTGGCCAGTACTAGCTGACATCAAAGAATAATTACAAATTTCCCAAGAAAAAAACTAAATAAATGCCCCAAGCCATCTCTTCATTTCTCTCCTGTGGCTGGTTTCGGCTTTTCTGTTTGTTTGTTTAGTTTTTTTGGGGGGAATTCATTTATTTTAACATTCCCTTTAAATGTTAAATCTTTTATAGGCCGACATTTCTTTCCCTTGTGTAACTTTTACAAAATGAGAAAAACAAAAAAACAAAGCACAAAATGCAAAACATTCACTATCATAGTCATAAAAAATTACAGAAAGACACATGAGATCTATTAAGAAAAAAAAAACAACCAAAAAAAAAAAAAAAAAAAAGCAGCTTTACACTTGACATTTCCACTGGTGCTGTTGTGAGCGCAGCCCCGTTGCCAGGGACAACATGATTCATTGTTTTTGGGGTTTTTTTACAGGCTGTCAGATGATTCTTATGGTGTGCCTAATGATTAGAGGCGAAGATCAGTGTGAGGCCTGCCGAAGGCTTTCTGGTGAGAATCCCTGCACGTCAATGCGTTTCTATAGCACGCTGGGTTAGTGGTAAGGTTGGGACAAGCGGGATCAGCTCTATCATGTAAGCCTCTCTAAACAATAAACTCACTGTTTTCATCTTGCGTCCCAAAATCCTTATGAGAGGGGCAGCCTCTCTCCCCACATAGTGTGCTCTGTCATCACCTCATCCACTACTGCATAAACGCTGGCTTAATTGAAAAAAAATTCCACCACGGGCAGCAATATTCTCACAGTCTTGAATAAGAAAAAGAAAAGAAAAAGAAGCGTTTTCCTGATCAAACGAGCCAAAACACAGAAAAGTGTCCAAATTCTCTGAACAATTAATCATCCATAATGCCTCAGTACCTTGTCAGTGTGGTCAGGAGTCAATTTATTGGTTGGTCTTTGCTTAAACTTGAAAAATGCCTGGTTAGTTTGTGGCCTGGCATTCAGCACCTTACATTTGTTTTTATTTCCTCCCTTGTCCTTCCAGCAGAAACAAAGGTATTAATTCTGCTGCTGCTGTGTGTTACACTGATGAGAAGGGCGTCCGTGTTCATATGCCGGACCTGCTTGAGTTTGTGGGTGAAAGTGGCTGCATCGAGAAAGTGTATGTGTGTGCAGTGGGGAGGTGAAGGGAGGAACATGGGAATGTCAGTCACGGTGAAAGAGCAAACTAATCTCCACTTCGGTTTGGTCTGATGAGGGTTTCATGTAAACACACTGTAATTAATGACAGAAATCTCTTATTCCTGCATCACAGAGCCCTTCTTCACGGCTGTCTGGGACAACCATATTGCACTTTTCGCTAGTTTTTCCCGTCTGTCTGTCGGTCTGTCTGTGCAGGCCTCAGCACCCTTGTTCAGGCCTAATCTGTCTGTCTGTCAGTGCCTGGTAATTGGAGCTGTTTAGGGGGTCATCCAGCCCAGGTGGGCGGGCTGGGGGAGTGTGTCTGTAAGGTTTGTGTGTGAGTGTGTGTTTGTATTTGTCTAGGTGTGCGTTCGTGTGTGCACTCAGGGACAGGAATGCGTGTTGGTCCAGGAACCGCCGCTTCCCACGGCTGTGCCACCCGTGAGTGGTGCGTGACAGGCATACTGAAGGGCACACGTCATTTTGAAGAATCCTACAGGTGCACTTGAAACTTAACTCCTGTGTTCAAGTGCGTGCCAGATCCGTCTGGTGATTCACGCTTCTCCTTCATAGCTTCTGAAATCAATTTGATCTGCGAAAAATATTAATTTGAGCAATTCCTTTCTTAACTGTGATAGGCATGCATTTGTTAAGTGCTGCGGTTTTCCAAAGATTGGAGCAATCACAAATGTCTCTCTTGTAGTCCAACACTTCTATTTGTCACTCTAGATTAAAACTTTCAAAGTGGATCAAGGGGTGTTACACTCAGTAGAGCATGGCAGGTTTATCGTGCCGGAAATCGGAGGGTATTTACAGTATCAACAATGTGTATGAGCCTTATTTGCTTGTTTTTGTCAAGAAAACCTGCGCTGTGTTGAAACCACCGATGGAAGTGCCTGATATTATTGCGCACACATGTAGTTTCAGGGAAGTCTTTCCCAGGCATTGTATGCCTCAGTTGAATTTAATTATATTGATAACGCACACTCTGTGTATAAACCAGAAGAGTGTGCACCAGAGAAGTGCCACGCTGCTTTGAAACCAAATGGGAGATATTGGAAATCTGCAACAGACTGGAGGAACGAGAGGTAATTTGATTTCCATCACCCAAAACAGGATATATGCAACTCTGTATTGTACTCATTCATAACTCGATGCTATCAAACCTTTGTTTTACATCTGTCAAAACATCCAGAACAATTTATGCACAGGTTGCAAAAGGTCATTATGTCAATGCCAATCTTTTAAAAGTCCTGTAAGTTAAGGCAGGCAGAAGTTCAAGTGTCGCTTCCCAGTTGAGCACGCAACAAACTCTCTGAGTTGCACTCTCTCTTCTATTGTCAGTCATCTTTGGTGTTAAGATGAGAGGCCTGGGAGTTTGCAGAGTAAATTCGAGACAACGGCAGTTTGTTGCTGTCTGTCTGTCCGTCTGTCTGTGTGAGCTGGGTTGAGCTGCAGGGTCAGGCGAAGCCACCCATACTCTGCTGGAAAGAAATGATCATTTATCACCTGGTGATTCACAGGGATAGGGTTACCAGAGCAGAGGGAGAAAAGCTCAAAGGGATGGAGGGAGAGTGAAGGAAGAAGTGATCCAAAAATTATATAAACAAACGAAATATGTTATGTTATACATTTTATTTTCTCACAGTTTTTAAAGTAACTTTTAAACTTTCAAACAAGCGATTGAGGAATAAGAACAAATGAAGTACTGTATTACCTCTGCAGCATTCCAGCTTAGTTAGCTAACCTTGCACAGGTGCACTCTGACCAAACTGATGCAGGTGACAGATAACAGAGCTCTTTGACATAATTCCAGTTTCATACAGTATGCGTCTTACTTTAAGGTCTTTCCAGGCAAAAACCCAAACAGCCGCTGCCTGCAACACATGAACTGAAATTAATATTGTCACATGTTTAAAGCGTGACCCACATCCATTTGGAATAAATGTCAGAGGTGAAGTTCTGAAAGCTGGATCACTTGAAGACTTCAGGTTCTTATCCAAGAAATTCCATTAACCTCCACTCGGGAATTTCCACTTTATACGGAGTTGTACCTTTTAGCATTTTAGAGAATTAACCTGTCAACACTCTGGCGTGCTTGGGTGTGTTGCACCAGGTAACAGGCGCAACACGCCCTGCTGCAGCTTGGTAGGCCTCAAAACAAAACAAGTTTTGGAAAAAAGAACTGCTACTGGGAAAAGGTCAGGATGGAAACAGTGCTGAGTCGAGGTTGGTACATCTATTTCAGCAGCAATGACAAGCTGTTAATTGGTAGCAGGTAACATCTGCTCATTTGGAAACTCAACTCAAACCTCAGACCTGCTTACTCAAGTCCCATGGACTCCTTTCCTCTGTTTGTGTGTGTAGTTATGTAGTTCAGTTCGGACTGCGACTGTGAGTGTTTGCGTCACAACTGGAGGAGACCTCGGTGTGAGTTTGTGCAGAAAGAGGGTGAAGAAACAGAGGGCATGTGTGCATCCATTTGTACACACATAGTGCTGTGTGTCTTGCTCTGTGTGTGTGTCGGGTCGTCCTCTGAAGTACCCTGCTGACAGTAACCAAATACCTGTCAATGTGTCTAGCCAACAGACAGATCAGTGAAGGCTGCATGTCAGGATCAGTGACCCTGGCTCTTTAGCTGTGCATCCACCATGGAGACTGGAGGTCAATGACAAGGGTGGGGGGGTTGTAGACTAATGTGGTGGGGTTGCTAGTAAAGATGAAAGCATGTGTTTCATGGTGGGCAACAGTTCTTACCAGTGGTAAAGATCCTCATACAAGAGGACTGATGTAATCTATAAATACCTAAACTAGACGAAGGGACCTTATACTCCTTCGCAGAACTTTGAAACCAGGGACATGTTTTACTGCTGTGTCTCCACCTATATCCTGACAAACATCATCTGTATCAAAGTGAACCAAAATGTGGTTAACTTATGTGTTTTGGTTGTACCACTGTCAGATCCATCAGCCGAGGAAACATCTGTCACACAGTGCTGTATATCAACAAATCAAACAAACCTATTCATTGCAGAGGGAAAAGTAATTGTACCCCTCTGCAGGACCAAGGTTCAGTCTCCCCATGCAGGGCTTTCATCTTGCCTATCATCCTTACTGGCAGGGTTTTCTGGAAGAGGGAACATGCTCTTGTCCCTGAGTGATTCCTGATGGTTGTTTGGGGCACCTGTGCAGAGCAGGATCAGATCCAAAGTGATGTGTACAAGTGGAGGAGTTGTCTGCATAATCTTCTGCCCCAAGGGGTGGAAAAGAAGAAGAAGCTATAGACGTATGGTCTCATCTTGGCTGTTCAAAGTTAGAGGAAAAGCTATTTTGGAACAGGACAAGCCAGGAAAACCCACATTGTTCAATTGAGTTAGGATCTTATATCCCATGCTGTGCTATGCATCTTAACAAATGTTGCATGGACTGGATACCCAAGGTTGCCAGACAATGCTTCCAAAGGATTTCCCTTCAGTTTTTATCTTGCAATACCCCATGTGATTTGTGACTTATCGACATTCTAATCAAAGACACCCAATGTATCGTTGAGCACATTCATTAGGGCCCAAAAAACATATTATGTCGTTTTCAGCTCAAAGCACCGCCACAGTAAACGCAGCCTCCTGTAGCGTAGTGTGCTTTGTACACACACAATGTGTTTTTTAATATACTGTAAGTTAATTCAGGACGTTATGGGGGGTAGCACTGATGACAAGGCTGTAGAACAGTATGCGTGTACAAAGTGGGGAACCGTAATCAAATCTCATTTTAAGAAACAGGGGTCTCATTGGATATAGTGACAATTCTTGTTTTACTTACAGATGTGGGTTGCACAACACAATGAGTTCACCTCCGCTGCTGAAGTCAGCTGACACTGCGGCTTATTTAGACATTTCCTAATCAGGACAATCCTCCGAATGCTCAGATCCTGTTTCTAAATCTTTGTCTAAACCTTTTCTCCCTGATTGTTCTCTCTCCTCGGACTTCCTTTCTTTCCCTGTTTCCAAGTCCATCTGTTTTGTAATGGGATCCCTGCATCGTTATGAGTTATAGAAAACAGTCGGGGTGGCTTCCCAGTTATGTGACTGTTTATCACCACACGTACACCACAGTGGGACCATGTTTTTGGGATAAAAGACTGTCAGGACAATAGACTTGGCTGCACTTTCACATTTCAAATCCAGAATCCTGCAGGTCCAGTTTGCTTGAATAAACTTCATAAAGAATGTCACATTGTTAAAATGTAAGGTGATTTATAAGTTTGGTCCAAATATGAAACATACACCATTCGGATCTTTTGAGGTTAATATTGTTGAACTGTTTTGTTCTGGCTGAATGGTGATTGATTACACACAGTGCAGCCACTGAAAGTTAAGTTTGGTTCAGCTCAATTTGAATGAACAGTATGAGTGGAAATGTACAGTATTTCACTTCAGCTTAAATGAATACTGATGAATCAGTGTATGAAGTAGAGTATAATATGGATTTAGTTTATATTTCTTTCCACACACAGATTTTTGTCACCGGTTTGGATCTAAATATATATTTCTATGCCTAAATGGAAACAATCCATGCTGTGGCTTCTATAGTGCAGTTTCACATGAACTGTTCTGCTTTACAATGCACCCAAATGACTGGTACACATTTTTTATGTCACTGAAGCAACATTATGATTGTTGGCTCACACATTGTGTTAGAATCATCCCATTGTGTTTCCCTCAACCACAAGACAGCCACTGGGGCTGAGAAATCTTCGCGTACATGAAATGAATCTCTGCGCTTGTCGACAGTTTCTCAGCTGCATGTGCTCGGCAGTTGTCAGTTGCTCTTTAAATTCCTGATTACTAGACTTTTGATTAACCGACGGTTAATCAAAAGTTAATCAAAGGTTTAAGGTTTAACTGATAGATTAGTCGGGTACATACAGTATGCACATACGGGATGTGACCATACCCCATTCATTCATTTGAAATGATGTCCCACAGAGTAATCGTGCCAGCGTGCCTGCCAAATGTGTTTCCAAATCCAAACATTTAAGTGAGCAGTCTTTGGTTTTGTTTGAATATACTGTAACTTTGGGAAAACCCTAGAATGGTGTGGAAACTTTCCTTTCTACAGTTCTTGTCATCGGCTGGGTTGGGGGTGCTCGGAGATACATGCTGCCTTCAGATGGGACTTAAGTTTGTGGTTATTATTCCTGAGTCCTCCTTGAGAGAGAGCTAGTTTTCTCAAAGACTACCTCTTAACACACAATTTGCCAACAGTGTAAAATCCTGGGGCACCCAGGTGTGCACAGTGGCCGTGGGAAATGAATGAAATAAATAAAAACATCAGTGCATAGATAGCATAGGTAAAAGCTCTTTGTAAGTGGATTATGTTCTTATTTGAGGCACATACACGCATGCATCGACTGTAGAACAGGTGTAGCAGGTACAGCCCGTGACCTGCCTACTTCTGAACATCAAACGTAGAGAAAAAAATAAATGAAATCCATCTGTAGCCACTTACCTCAAATCACACACTCCTTTCTCGTGTGCCCCCCACACACCCGAATAGAAAGCCATAAATCTGTTATCTATAAATGTATTGGCTATTTATGTTATGTGACTTGAATAAAAATTCCCCCATTGCAGCTGTGCCAACGTCACTCCAGGTGTCCATGGATCTTTAGAACAAAGTTGCATGCTGCTGCTCTAACTAGTAAATCAGCTTGTGTTCCTAGACCTAACCACTGAGGCCTCTAATCCAGTATTTTTCATTCTTCAGATAGCCCTCTATCCAGTATTACCTCAGCTGCCTCTGACCATGCCAACATCGACTCTACCTGTTTTTTCCGTGCTCCTGCTAGCCACGATCCCCGAGCTCCGCAAAGTTATAGCACTGCACGCACCGCATCTGCTTCCCCAACTAGCTCCTCTCAGGCTATACACTCTGTTCCAATTCTGCTCTTTCTGCAAGCCTAACAGAAGACTTACTGCTGCAGGGACTTGACTATGCACCACCAGCCAGCCTATCAGGTGCACAACACAGAAAAAGAGGGTTTGTTCAACTGCGGTTGTGTCAAATGTGTCAAATGTGGGTGCCTGTTTGTGTGTTCTATGCAGAGCTGGAACAGTGTGGCTACCTCAATTGTTTGATTCACTAACAAAGACTGCCGAGGTATGAAAGCGGTCGAGGAGATGGATGAAGGGGATCGAGGAGATGAGATGAGAGGGGTTGAATGTGTGGAGGAATAAGATGGTCAAAGTTGGACTTATTTCTGTTAAAATGGACATGAAACTGAATTGAATACAATTTTACCTGGACATCAATTAAAACATATGTTTCTGTTTTACCTTTTAAAAAAATTACGATATTACAAAATATGCAGTTTAAGAGGGTTTCTGTACTGTTTACTGAACTACAATAACAACTCACCAGTTTGTGGTTATGAATCATTGTATACAAACCTTTTTAAAGCATTAAAGCCTTTTTGGAAGCCATTTAATTCTTATCAGTGTTAGTGGTGAGCTGCACTTTATCCTTGCAAGCACTGGGAAGAGGCCTTAAAGTACACTGGGAAGGTAGCCAGCCTGTCACAGGGCTAACACAAACACACATCCATGCTGTTTCTATCTGCAGTTTATGCAATTTAACACACACATTAATCCATTTGCCTCTATATATTCATAAACCATAACCTTGTTTAGCATCTAAAGGAAACCTGTTAGGTCCAGGGCAGAGGTTCAAATGTGCAGTGACATTTCCCCACTTGAACTGTTTCCAAAATACAATCAGATCAGACCTCCTCTGTGAAGCACCTTGAGTATCCTTCATCTGTGTTTGAGAGCCTGTCAGTTCCCTGAGCCACAAGGCAGGCATATCCTGGCCTGGCCCAGCCCAGTTTGGCCCAGACCAGGTCTTAAATTCCACCAGTGCTGAGTGTTGGGTTACGAGCATGTAGCTGGGGGAAGTAAATACCATCTTTATTGCGGCTCATCCATTTGGTTTATGTGTTATTAAATTATGAAGTAGGCATGACAACAACAGGTATGTCTGACATACTTTCCCCCCTCTAAGTTTATATTGTGTCTTTTGGGAATAGCATGTGGGGGAGGGTTTGTTCTGCCCTTGGGGACCAGCATAAAGCCTGGTCAGTAAGCTGGGGAGTCTGTGTGCATGTCTGTACTTTCAAACCCTAAAGACCCCACATGAAAACACACCTGTGAGAAAACCTCCTTGCTCGTTGCTGCCGAACAATGACTCACTGTGTGTACAAAACACAGTTTTTTCCATAATGAATATGCATACTTCCTTTTTTTTTCAGATAAATTGATATGATCATAAATTAATTCAAACTCCCTCTCTCTACATATATAAATATATTGAGCACTTAGTTACCTTTGCAAACTCAAAAAAGTTGAATGGAAAGTGAAGAAAACATGTTTATCAAAACATACCTTGACGCTACAGTACGCCGTAGCTTCCTCTTCATGCCAAAGATAGAGAGAAGGAGAGATGGATAGATGGCTGTCGGTCCCACATTGGACATCTTCTTCTTTGCAGCTTTTTTTTTTTTGACTGATAAAGGTTTAATCGTGACAGTATAGAGGTGGGGGTAGATATCATGTTTCTGCACTACTTCCAGCGGAGCTGAGGGCTCAGATACTAGCAATGTGTAACCTTTGAGAATCTGGGTGAGAGCAACTGTTTTCCGTGCTTCTGGAAACACTTTGCAAACTTAATTTTGAAGTTTAGATCCAGAAAACCTATTTTTGCAGACGAATCATTACTAAGAGTGATGGTACATGGTTTGCTTCAGTGTTTGTGCCTATCACTGCCAGGCAATGCTAAGGCAAGGAAAACCTCCAACAACCGACATACATGATGACCTGATGTCTAAGCTACGTATGAAGCAGGGTTCCAGGCATCTGCATGGCCTAACGCCAGGGGAGGAAACACTGTGAGCGCTGTTCAAGGGAGAGGAGGCGTGGCAGAGAGAGGCAAAGCCTGTGGTAGGTTGAAAACATAAAAGCTTACCATAATCTTCAGCCACTGTTGAATTTCGCTAACTTCATGTCCTTCAACATGACTGTCAAGGTGTTAGAATATACCATAGAGAAATAAATATACACTCCTTGGGCAGGGTTTCTTCTTCTTCTTCTCATGTTGGATGTGGGCATTACACAGACTCAGTGTCCCTTCTTGTTGTGTTCTCAGTCAGGACACACGGTGATTAGCTGGTTGGCATGCTAACCTCAGTCGCTACCTCCGTAAAACACAACACACAGACATCTTTGACATAGCGCCATGAATATTTCTTCACATTCTGTTACATGCAGATAGTCCGGAAGGCACAAATACTAGATCTGAAATTAAGTTGTCAGGGGATTTAAAGCACGCCGCATGTTGCTGACTGGAATTTCATGCCGGAAAATGAATTTCAGGTCCGTCTGAGGTCAAGGTTATCTGTCCAAACATTTCAAATAAAAGCTTCATCTTTAATTTGATAGTCTGGCACACGGATATAGTGAGAAACAGATGAGGTTTTGATTTCTAAAACACAGCTTAAACCCCAGGTTGATTATTTCATTTCTTCATATAACTTGTCTTTGATATCTTGTCCAATTGCGCAACTGCCTTCAGACCTGTGCCGAGGCCCCCATTTAGACTTAACCATACATCTTGTCCTTATACAAACATATTGTACCATATATAAGACAGTATATACATTTGTTTAATGAGTGTGTACACCAAATCAAACAAGAAATCATGGGCAGAAAAAGGAAAGGTCAAGTTGCTGCCACATGCGCGGAGGGACTGACCTTGATATATCAGTGTTGTAATTAAAGCTACATTTCATGTCTCAGTGGCTTTCCCCATAATATTTACACTCCTGTTGCTGCAGTTCAAGAGATTTCCCCCCTGTACGTGATACAGCAGGGAGGAGAATTCAAATAAACATCCACTCAGAGGTAACAGGTTTAAGATGTCGCAGTCAGACAGTCATCCATCTTGCGGCTGAAGTGTCTGTCACCTGCACTGCAAGTGAACAGGAGAACACTGTGTGTTAGCGTGAGTGTGTGTGTGCGCGGCAGCGGGTGTGTGCACACACTCTTTTCTGGCGTGTGTGACCGCGTGCAAACATCAGGAAAAATGGCTGCCTCCAACATCCCTCAAAAGATCAAACATGGAAATAATTAAGCCAACAGTAAATAAAGTAGAGATGAAACAATAAACAGTGAGCAGCACTGAGACAGATGTAGCAGACGAACATCAGGCCTCGCTGTTTGATGTCTGATTTTACCAACTGGCTGTCAACAGTATATGCAAGGCAGAGACAGTGCACTGGATACATGCTGTAGATGTACTGCGGCTACTGAAACCTATAGTAGGAGTTAAGTGGGTGTTTCTAAATTCAAAACCATATCACAATCAAATTCAGATCTCTTTCGTGGTTTTTAATTTCATTCACAAAGTGTACAGCGTTTGATGCACACCTCCTTTAAAGCAGTTGTCTACCTTTTGTCTGTGTCGATATGCTCGTCTCTCAGTTTGTGTGGAGGTCTGCAACAGTCCACAAAGTGGAACTGCTGCTTTGGATGTTTTTCCCTGGGTGAGGAAAGGTAGATGACAAAAGCGCTTGACTAAATCTCCTGCGTAAGGCAGTGGGCCACCATCTTGAACAGCTTTTCACCTCTCAGTACTCCCTGTCTTCGCTATGATCGCTGGAAATGAACAGCAATCACGAATTGCAGAATACTGTATAAAGTCTAGAGATGCTGGGATGGTTTACTCACAGACCTGCCCAATGTGTAGCTTACATTATACTTGATGCATGCTGAGACAGACAGGATGGGTTTCAGCACAGAAATTAGTGGACAGATCATTGTAAGTATGAATCAGAACATAGCACTTATTAGAGCTAATAGAATAAGAGTATCATTGTATTACTTCCTGTAGCTCAAATTACTTCTCATATTTTCTCAATGTAAAAGTCACTGTTGGGGATTAAACACTGGACCAGTCTTCGGATTAAAGGTGATATTCTTGCGCATGGCATTGCTTTGAATTATCTTGAATTGAATTTTCATGCTGCAGGGTCACCCAGCTCAACAGAGACTTTGCTCTTTAAGACCTGCTACTCGACAGACAGGCTGCAAAAAAGCAAGTGCAAGCAAAGCGCTGAATCATTTTCTTCTTTCTATATCTCTCAGGTTTTGTGTCTTAGCCCTTATAGTCCCATGTTTAAGTGTCTGTAAAACATCTCTGACTGTCTTTTGGTGATTTTGCAGTGTAATTTATGCCGCAGTGTCATCTCCAAAAGTATCTCTTTTGAATGAAAAATACTGTACTGACGGACAAAAAGAAAGGCTTTATCACAGCATAAGAGGCCTCTAAAGGTTAATGATGCATGTCTACAGTAAATTAATGTGCTATAAAGACTGTCCCAGTGTTCAAAACTGTCTCTCTCAGCTTAGATGAACCTTACACAAACACACACACACACACAAAAGGGGTGGGTCCTCTGCACTGACCATGGACCGGGGTGATAATAGTAGCCACATGTTTGAGGACCTGTTACACTGTAAATACTCGCGTACACACACGCACACGAGACTCACACTGAACACATGCCAGGGAGCATGAGAACTACAGCAGAGCTATGTGCTAGCTTACCGCTTAGCTTTTCCTCTAATTATTTTACCCTTTTAGTTTCAGCGTGTCTTACTTTCCCAATCCCTCAACTTCCTGTCCGTTCACTTTCCTTTCATGTCTCATTATCCTAGTACTGATTTACAACTCCCTGAATGTAAGCTATGTTGCATGGATGGTCATTAAAATTCAGACTCATATCAGGTCAAAGGTCAGTATCTCAGAAGGTCGCTTTTGGAAAATAAATAAGATAGAAGTAGTTACAGTGAATCTGTGATGATTCTCAGTTATCCAGGTCATTGTATATCTAAAGACAAAGCTAAAAGTAAGTTAACTGGACTCGTTATTGTCTTCTTTAAAACAGATTTTTAAAATCTGTCCCCAGAATGTTTCAGGTTTATCTACAACTTCTTCTAATTGCATGTGAGTAGAGGGTCATTGGGTCACAGATGTTCATTTCAGGTGGGAAGCACACACAGATGTTTCAAAGATCTAAACTTCCCACTATTTTGAACTGAACAATTTTCAGTTTTGTTTCCAATTAAACACAATGTAAGTTTTAAGTAAGGACAACTTAAAATTATTTGATGTCTGATGTCTGTCCATACATGTCTAACAAATGTTTTAAAATGGGCAGTACATCTGAAAAGTTCCATGTTTTTCTCAAATTTGAACATAAAGTAAGTTCAGGCAGGCCACGAGGTCAAGCTCAGCTCAAAAGCTCAGATACACCAGACCAAATCAGCTGACAAATCTCATTTAGGCAGCCTTATTTAAGTTGCTTTAACCTGCCTACTTTTACTTTTGCAAGCCATCCATACCTTAATTAGTGCCTTGACCGTTACATATATACACGGAGAAAGCAATCCTGACTGAAATATGCCCAAATAAGGCATCCTGCACTGCAATAATACACATAGAAATCATACTACATTACACTTGGATGCAACCCTTTTGGAATCATTAGGTCTAGTTTCTGCAAGTTGCAGTGACTTTGATTAGTTATTCTCAGTACGTGTAACAGTTTACACAACGTATAATAAGTTACTATACATTACATGTTTACAAGAGGAGCTCATGCTTGGTGGATGATTTTTCTTGAACGCTCATGTGCTTGGGATCAAATGTAATTAGATTAATACGGATACCCTCATAATTCACAACGTGTAATAAAAGCTAATGGTTGGCGGTAACTGCTGCTGCCATGACGTTCCCTCAGAATACCTCACACTAAGATTAGTTCATACATAAAATGCTTCATAGGTTTTACCCACAAATGGAAAAAATTGCAGATGCAGGAGACGAATAAATAAATATCAGTAAATAAAAATGCTAATATTTGCAAAGTCAGTGAATAGATAATAATGCTTTGAGTAATCTATGCAAGTCTTACTTAGTGTGTGAAGGTGGTAGCTTTAAGTGCCTGTACCAAACATCACCATCATCATGACCTTGCATTTGGACTAATATTCTAGTTTAATTTAGTGGGCAGATATTGATTTGTGATTATATTTTGGAAAATTTGAAAGGTCTTTTATATTTTGAACAAAATTAATTGTTGCTTATTTTCCTTCATTTCAAAATATTTTATCAATTAAAAAAAAATTAACGAATTAGTTGTATCTCATGATTTCACTTGTCTCTTCACAGAAAACGTGTCTGTGTCTTTAAATCCTAATGCCATCCATCTATCTTTTATTAATCACCCAGCCATTTATTTGGCTTTAATCACGAGTAAAATGTTCAATTCTCTTATGTCAGAGGGACTTAGTGCGGACTAAGTGTAGGGGGGGAGAGTCAACCATATGGGAGACGGTAACTTAAAACACAGTATTGACATTCCTTCACCAGTGACTGATGAGTCCATTTGTGATGAGGTGGAGAAAAAGCAACAAACTAAAAACCCTATCAAGAATTCAGCGACTACGAGCTGCATGGCACTGCTACATGTATGTGTGTGTTTGAGGGGGAAAGGTATCAATAATTCCCATCAATCATCCGCTTCCTGCCTCAGTCAGCAGCTGGTATGTAGGAGAGCTGTGAGAATCATTAATTACACACACACAAGCTCACACACTACATCATTACTGTCAACAGCTGCCGTGCAGGCCTTGCGAGTACCCAAATAACATCATTATCACAAGTATTCTTCAACAATGTGCCCCCTTTCAGTCCCTCTGGCCCTTTGCTCCACAAGGAACCAAAAGGAATATTCCTGAACTCCCCCTGTTCTGATGCCCTCCGCAGCTCCATGGGGCCTTCGAACCACCACCCCCCCGCTCTTCACACTACAGAGGTGACCTTTGACCCCGGTGGACGTGTCAGAGAGAAGTCGGGGTGAGCGCCTGTCAGAGGACGGTGGCTCAGGGCGTAAGAGAGCTCCGGGTAATGAGTGAGAAGTGTGCGCGTGAACGTGTGTTTATGGGTCGAGAAGAAGTGTTTGTGTCCAGGGCTTTTTGCACATATGTCCGCAGTCGATGTGTAACTGTGCGTTTGTGCGTACGTGTGTTCATGTGCTATACTGTAACTGTGTAAGAGCGGCGTCTGTTTTTGTGCAGGAGATTTAGCTCATTTAAAAGGTGAAACTGTGCGGCCTGCTGGTTTATCACTGGCAACAATGTGTGCAAGTCAGTTAGAAATAGAAATAGTTAGTGTATACCTCTAAACAACAATTCCAGTTTATTTCTATTGCCATGCCAGGCTGCTACTTTCTGTGTTTACTTTCAGTCAGACTCAGAGACAAAAAAAAAGTTTATTTAGCCGTAGGAAGTTTAGGCTTCTTGGTCCAATATAAATTGTTTTGTACAACTCCATATGCCACAAGTGTGACATTTATAATAATACAGAACATGAATAACGGCAACAATTATAAGAAAGGAGAAAACAAAAAACATTTGAAAGGCAAAAAAAAAATAAAAAAGTAGAAGCAATAATGCCAGCGCTATGTTGCGGTCTTCTCTGTTGAGATAGCCTGTTCTCCCTGTGGCTGTGTGAGAATCTAAATTTGTCGTAGACGAGAGTGTGAGCGGTTGTCTCCGTCTCTCTGTCTCAGCCCTGCGATGGACTAGGAAAATGTCCGGCTTGTGACCCCTACAGGATATTTTAAATAAAATAAACCAGTATTTTCAGATGTAGCATTTTTATAATTAACAACAGAACCAAACAGCAACATCTGGACGGTGAAAAATTAAACCAGCACTCAAGTGCCAAAAGCTGCAGTTCCACAAATGACCACTTGATCCATTATTTTCAATGTTAAAAGGCCTAAAACTTGACAGAGGAGTGTGTTTACAGCCTCATATGAAAAATGTTTAGGTCCTTATAGCTGTTTAACTATATCAAGTCTTAAAAGAGGATACAGTTACTTTGAAAGACAGGTAGGATCCTTCATAGGTTGCAGACTCTTGGCTAGCTGGGACTCAACCACATCAACTTCACTAAAGGCTGCTACAAATATTCCGAGAGAAACCAGAAATTTGTTCTCGTAGCCCTTAATTGGGAGTTCTCGCAGCTTGTTGTCGACACATTAACTGGGCAGATCTTTTTTCTTGTGTGGTGTCCTGCAACTATTCTGTGATCAGTCAGAAACTGGAAGTGGGCGGGGTCAAAGTGAAAAAGCGGAAATGCAAACTCCCAGATGCCACTGGCCGACAAAGACAAGTGCCTCTCATCATCTGTCTCCTCCATCTCCCACAATGCTTAGCATGCATGATGTATGCTGCAGTGGGAGGGCTGCCCCACAGTTTGGCACTTGAGCATCTCGTGAAGTAATGACCTGGCCAAAACCAACTATGTTCTTGTTTCTCGCTTCTCGTGCAGTATAGAACAAGATTGATTCAGGCACAGTCAGGCACAGACAAGATGGTGATTACAACCTTTACAGTTTTCTGTCTAAATTGGCAAAGGGAAAATGTAGGCTAGGTTTGGTAAAGCAAAGAGACTGAAATGACGTTTTTCAACAAGCGACTTGATCCGTCTTTCCCCGCGTTTGCCCTGCGTGGTTTTTCTGAGACAGATCCGCCTGCTCTCTTGCGACTTACACAACCAGGAGCTCTGTTACTATGAGGCGTGCAAACAGACCTCTACGACCACAGGAACCCGCACCATAACTCCAAACCCATCCCACCCTCGACTCATCACTCAACGCACACAGACACAGACATACTGTAGTAGAGCCGTACTTAAGCTGGCGGAAGAGCCTGTGGAGGATGTGGCAGGTCAAAAAGATTAGCGCCTCTCCCTGATGGTGAGGTGTTGGGGTAGAGAGATGAGAGCAACAGGGAGATAGAGAGAAAAACTTTGAGAATACTGGTAAGGTAGGAAGATGGAAGGTGCGGGAGAAAGAAAAATAAATGAAACACAGCGATTGGAAAAGAGGGAATAAAGGAATGCAATAATCTTGATTAGTTTTATAAACAGAGAACAAAAGTAAGTGTGTCTTACTCCACATGTTGTTCCAGATTTATTTTTCTAAGCTGTATAATGTATTTTCTCTTTTGTAGCCATGCTTCCCCTCTCATTACTAAGTGGCCATCCTGGCTACTGGCTGGAGGAACAGGTACTCAAACGGAGTCATGCAAGGTCAAGAGTGCCAGCCTGATAGAGCTGCCCTGGCTGCCACTTACTGCTGCCGGGAGATAAACGGTTATTTGTGAAACTGAGCTCATCTTTTTTTCTGACGTACATGACACGCAGACAATATGCAGACAATAAGCATTCATGCATCTTGTGGTACAGTCTATCCAGATTTTGATAATAAGTGACATGTTTAATCCCAGCGTGACTTAGACCAGTGGAGCTAAACCATATCCTCACAATATATGTTCAAATGTTTCATATGTTCAAATGTTATTGCCTCCCATGTTTATAACACTCGAGCCTGCTATCAAATGACAAACCGCTGGTGTTATTTACTGGATCAAAGCTCACAGCTCTGCTTTGCGGTGGTACAAAGACTGAAGTCAACTTGGGTACGGTATGTGAATGCAGCCATTTATGGCTCTCTCCTATCCCAGCGGCCCTCCTTACTCCTGACAACAGAGGCATGGCCAGTGAGGCATATCAAAGGACTGGAGTTTAGAGACAAAACATAAAAGATGAACAAAAGGAAGGACAGGAAGTTGAAGTTGTTTGCTATAAAGTTCAAGTGAGATTTATTGACGCCCTATGGAGTGGTATCAAGTGGATGAACCTCCATCTCTCCCTGTAGTGGTGCAGACGCTGTGGTGTTAACCTGACCCACATGTTCAGAAGTACAACATGACAGGTCCACTGTTGCTGTTCTCTGTCAAACTGGTGTCTAACAATACAGGAAAGTTGAAGAGAATGAATTCTTTAGATATCATCAGTGGTATAATGCTAAAGATGGGAAACCTTGGGTAATAAAGGGAACTATATTTAGCTCTTCCGGAAAATGAATAGCAGCAGTTTAGTACTTCATAATACTGTTCAAATATATATGTATTAGGGGTGGGACTGGATTATTAATGAGAGGCTTTGTAATTAATCACATTTTAATCGCGTAACAATATTTGCCCCAAAAAGCAAAATTTTTCAATTTAAATCGATTTTAGTGGACGACTGAATCAAATAATAAACACAGACATGAATATTGTAAACTCCAGCTTTTTAATGTCTGGAGGAATGCATTTAATTGCATTTCAATTCAAAACAGTAGAAAAAGAAAGAACAGTTAGCAGCTCTGGTCTTTAATCGTAATTAACCCCTAATTTTATTTTTTACACCATAAAGAATGCCATCACATAATATCTAGACTCAAGACCTTTTTTGTAGATCATGTTTTCATATTTCAATTAGCAATGTAACTGTATCCTTATAAAAAATAACAAAAATTCATATAGTTTCTATTAAATATTAACCAACAGCAGACTATTTATTTTCTCATCAACGTGCGCTACTAAAGCATAAAGTATAAGTAGGCCAATGTTATACGATGGATGGTTTTCACTTTGTGAGCCCAATTTACTTTCTCCTTGGAAATGTCCTTGATCTAAACATATGACACTTGGGATCAGACTGCTCCTTCCGTGCATCCATCCATCCATTACATTTACATTTCATTGTCAAAGGTCCCAGGGTGACTGTCAGCTGTCACTGGGTGAGAGGCGAGGTACTCCCTGGACAGGCGGTCAGTCTATCGCAGTCACGCTCACTCACATGCACACCTACAGCCAGATTAAAATCACCAGTTAAGGTAACATGCATGTGCCTGGACTGTGCAATAAAGTGGGAGCACCTGTAAAGAAACCCATACAAGCATAGGTAGAACATGCACACATTTGAAACCAGAACCTTCTTGCTGTTGGAGCGCCACAATCAAATCCTGCACTTTTGTCACATTTGTAACTCTCGTTCCTCCACCATAGACTCCACCATACTCCTTGTCTGAAAACTTGGTCTTAATAATTTATAGTCAGATAGAAAATTAAAACAACGTGGCTATGTAAATCTGCTGAAAGCTCATATCATTGACAAATGAAAGATACCATCTACCATGTATAGCATCAGAAAGATTAAAATAACTAAATTCACAAGAGGGTTCATGTGAAAGCAAATAGTTTTAAAAAGCTTCTGGTCCTGATTTCCCCTTGAGTTTGGTGTGTGGTTACTTTACAAAAATGTGCTGTTATTTCCAGTTCAGTATTGTTTCTTTCACAAAATGCCGACTCTTACAGAGATTCACATCAGATCAGTGCCTATCCAATTATGGCTACGGTATAACAAAATCAACGGATGGCTCACAGCCTAATACTCTGCAGTCCATGTGTGTCAGCAGGTAGAATAGACAAAATACAACTGACACGTCTCCCTCTAGTAACATCCCGCTCCTTCAAATAGCACGCCATGAGCAAACAGGATCACATCTTGGTATGAACCCTTAGACTTTATCTAACTTCATGAATCATAAAAATTCACGTCATGCCTCGGCCCGTAAAGGTAAAATATGAAAAAAATGGATCTTTATTTTTTCATTCTGTTTATGATCCCCTGACATCACCTCTTATACCATCCCATTCATGTCTCGACGCTGAATGGAAGTCATAAATCACAGTCACATGTTCTCAATGACAAGCAGATGCGCACAAAAGTTCAATAGCCATATTGTGCTCAACGAAAAGCAAGTTTGTCACAAAAGTGAAAACGCTTCTGGCCTGCAGGGCTAAACAAGGAGAAAAAAAAGCTCCTCCTCTGTATGAGCTGAATGAAATGTACCATCCCTTTCTGTCCTCAGTATATCCATTTTTACGCTTAAGGTTTCGACGAGCAGATTGCCTGCTGTGATGGTGCAGCTGTCAAAAGTCATGCATCAGTCATAATACGTCTCTATCCATGTATACAAAATGTATTTTCTTTGTTTTTGTTTCAGAATATTAGGTTAGGTTGATAACATACATTTATTAAACATGAATGACATACGTTCATTAATCTTTTGCTGAATTATATCTCACCCGGCCGAAACATTTTAACTCTAATTGTACTTGTCACAAGTTTTTATTCTGACTTTAACAAGACATATCAAATGTGTTAAACAAGGAGCTTTAATGCTGGTCGTAGGTGGAAGTGGAGTTTTTTTTTTATTTCCCCCGCTTCCAGTCTTTATGACACATTAAAGTTCTAGGGTGAGGTTACAGTTTCATACGTAGGGGACTGATATGTGTGTCGTAGTTTCATGTCGCTTCTTCAAATGCAAAATATTGAACGTTATAAGATAATGTAAGACAAGATGCTACTACTGTCACCTCATTTGTAATGGTAAATGGTAAATGGCCTTGCTTTTATATAGAACTTTTCTACCTATTGGTACTCAAAGCGCTTTACAGTCAGAGACACATCTACCATTCACTCACACAAGCATGCACACATTCACACACCAGTGCCATGCACTGGGAGCAACTGGGGGTTCAGTGTCTTGCTCAAGGACACTTCAACATGTGGCCGGGGATCAAACCACTAACCCTCTGGTTTGTGAACAACCCGCTCTAACTGAGCCACTACTTGGTGCAACTCCTATTGGAGTTTAATTGATTCATTCGTGATATTCATGGTACGGCACAGTGGTGAGGTGGTCAGCACTGATGCCTCACAGTGAGAAGGTCACGGGTTTGGATCCAGGGGCCGACTGGGCCTTTCTGTGTGGAGTTTGCTTTCTCCCTGTGTCTGTGTGGGTTCTCTCCGGGTACTCCGGCTTCCTCCCACCGTCCAAAGACATGCTCATTAGTGAATGGTTGTCTGTCTCTGTGTTAGCCCTGCAATAGACTGGCTACCTGTCCAGGGTGTACCGATGACAGCTGGGACAGGCTCTAGCAGACCCTGCGACAGGAATAAGTGGATACAGAAGATTAATGAATGATATTCATGAATGTCATTATGTACATTCATCCTCCTTACCACCTCAAGCCTCTTTCAATTTCTGGTTAGCTACTGAAAACCTGATGCAATATGTAAATATTTTTGTACCATAATGTATTTACTTTTATTTAGTTTCTCATGTTTACTTTATTGTTCCCTCCCGCTGTAGCACTGGATATCTTATCTTACACAATAAATATGACCATATGCAATCTGTACAATAAAATATGAAAATGCACAGTATCTAGACTTATGTAAAGTCAGACCAAAAGAGAAATCATTGAGATATACATTTTGGCTGAACGCCGTCCTGGTAGGAACAAATCATAAAAGCTGATTCATTGAAGTCATGGATGCTGCTTGTTGTCTCTTGAGCCATCACCTTATGTATCTTCAAATAAAAGCCAATTCATCACAATCATGTTGCCTTAATGCATACCAGATGGCCAGTTACCGGGTTCATGATCCACTAATCCTTATAATAGTGTCAGATTGCTTTGTAGAGCAGGGCAAACATACTGTGCGTCATGGGAGGTCAGCCTCGACAGCTTTGCCCAATAAATGCAGAGTAGATGGGATGCCGTGGCTTCCACACATTTGACTCAGAAAACGATTTGCCTGTGTGTAAATGATCTTCCTGCTTGATAACAGCATCTTAAGTTGAAACAGACAGTATGCAACTGGCCAAAATAGGCAAAAAGCCAAAAACATACACGTATACCCTCTGTGGCATCTGAATACCTGCTTGCAGTTGCCAAAATTGAGTGTGCATAATGGTGTTCATGGAAAAAGGAATCCTAGTGTATAATGGAGCTATTGATCAATGTCTGTCAGCAAAGGTATCAGCTATCTATTCTGGATTCCATCTGGACCAGGAAATGCAGAACTCACAGTTTTAACAGGACTACTGACAAAAGATGGGAGAATGGCTCATTTATTCTGTTTAGGCTTTTCATACACGTAATACAGGCTAAAGACAGAAGAAGGGAATGGGGGGGGAAGAAGGAACACAATAATGAAAAGCTGTGATATCCTGCATGTGAAAAAACAATTGAAAAACTGAGATTCTGAATGTCACATTCACCACCCCCTAAAGTGGAACTTGACCCTTCTTTCCTATTGCTATTTGACCAGCTGGGGAAGTCACTGAGGTCAAAAGTCAGAGCTATGGGAAAGAGAATCAGGTCATCAGTTGTTAAGTCAGTCAATACCCAAGACAGACACTTAAAGAGACAGATTTAGGACTCTTTCTGCAGAAGACCATCAGGCCTCCTTTGTCTTAATTTTTTTTAAATATTTTCTTCTTTTAATTTTTCCTATACCTGTCTTCTTGCCTTTTCTCTCTCTACACTGTCTTTCCCCTCCTTGACTGTTCTGCCCTAGCCTTGCTTGAGCCAGAGTAAAGTTGCCTCTGTGTTTGTTTTGTTTTGTTTCCTCCACCTCTTCCTCCTCTTCTCCTGCCCAAACCTCTATTTCTGGGTGCTGTGAATCCGAAGGAGCCATAAAAAGGGAAACGCAAAGCTCTCAGCCATAACAGCAATGCATCCCCTGTGAAATCCTAGACTGCCATTAAGCTAATGGGGCTCTCTGGCCCAGCCGGCGGTATAACTCAGTTCGCGAGTTTTAAGGCTAGGACCAGGCACAATGGGGCCCCGTGTTCCAGTGTGTTGGTGTAAACATTGCACAATGAGGCGGCTTCACAAAGCATTAAATAGACTTGAATGGGCAACTCTCACGTAAATAGAATTAAACACAGCTGCCACTTGCTTGAAGGCTCTCTTTCTAGAAAATCATTCAGAAATATAGACCTACTGTATTGTACATGAAGGAAGCTTTACAGTGACACTCCTCAAGAACAGACGTTGTGAGGAAGGGGCACTCAGGGACACAAAACTAAGAGAAGGCCACCCAAGACATAACAAAAATTACGCTAACATGAACTACGTCAGGCAGTCGGCATCAGCGGCAACAACTCATACATCTTGTATCAGTCTGTCTTGGATGGCTGGTCTAAGGAGCAGGGCTCTGTCTCTCCCTCCTCGTGAGAAAGGGCAGCCGGACTTAAGCTTTTACAGCCAAAACCATTTACTGTGTTTACCCATGGTTAGCAGGCCAGCACGCACACACAGACCTCAGGTGGTAGGAGATCGCTCGCTCGCTCTCCCCCACTCCCTCCCGCCTTCTCTCTCACCCCGTCTGCCTGCCTCGGTTTGTTTTTAACAGGAGGGAAGGGGATGATACCGACCTCAATTACAGGGGAAGTGCTTTTTTACGGGCCTCTCTGGCACTACGTGGAGACACACAATGCAAGCGCGAACTAATGAATCCAGGACAATGTAAATTTCTTTACAGAGGAATTTACAATAGACTCCCTCCCGTTCACTGCAGTTCACAGACAGCCAGTGACTGAGATAATCTAATTGTCACCTTCTCAGTGGCAACATTATTGTGGGTGCAATGTGGCCTGTTTACAGCTTTTGCAGAAAACTTCTACGGGGGTGTTCAGAGGAGAAAAAACAAAGGAGTGTTGAATTAAAAAAAAAAAAAAAAAAAGCAACAGGATGGGAAATTTTAAAGGAGAAACTTTTCAAAGAGGAAGAATGCGGGCAATGAAATTAGATTTTTCCTGTTGCTATCCGATCTCCATCCCTGCAGCATTCAGAGAGGCATGCTGAGAGGCGGGGGCGCTAAAGCTCCCTCCAAGACAAGGGAAATCAGTTTCATTTCTACTCTCTGTGTGTTCCCACTCTCCTCCTCCTTCTCGCCTCCCGTGTAGGCCTAGTGCTCAGCTACTCCTCAACAATAGGAGTGTGGAGGAGTGTGGATCCCGTCCGTTTCTCAAGCCCACGGGTGTAAATTCCAGTGAAGCCCCAGGGCTCCGGATAGAAGGGGAGCCCGTACTCTGTCTGCCCCCTCCTCCTTGCATCCTTCAGGGGGGCTGGAAGGTAATGAAGCCTGGGCGGCAGGGGCTCGTTGAGGTAGAGAGACCATGAGTGTGTGTGTGTGAATGTGTGTGTGTGTGTGTGTGTAAGGGTTTCTTTTGGGATTTCTTCACAGACATGGGGGAGATTCCAGGGCCTGCTCTCCTCGTCACCTCTAGTGACCACACGTCTAATTACACAGCAGGTCGGAGTCACGTACACACACACAGACAGACACACACACACACACACACACACACTGCTATCTCAGATACAATTTTAAAGTTGTACGACTTAAACTGTTCTTTCTTTCAGTTGTCCTCTACGCATTGTTTGAGTTCATCGATGGTGGCTATATGACTCTAAAGATAGAAATGCTGAGTCAGTGAGTTCATCTGCTGCCTTGGTACAGACGGAAACATCTTAGCTATCTATCGGGTACCTCAATTCAGTTCACAAAGATGTATTTGTACCCCTGAGAAAGTTATATAGCCACACTGAGCAAAAAAAACCCAACATTTATTCATACAAAAGACTCAATCGTTTCAAACACATACGTTCAATTTAAAGCACGGCCATGCGAGAAACGTGGGATGACCTCGGTGTGTCACTCTGCGCTTTTATCTTTTGTACTTTCATTGAAATAACTACAGCTTATACTCAAGTGTGTTTCTTTTTCTCTCAACTTTTCCTCCTGAAAATGTACATACAAATTGTTTGCGTGCAGACATTAGTATTTTGTATAGTTGAAAAAGGACTAATGCACAGTTTCATGGAAACTCACGTGTGATATTGACAAAAATGGAGATGCCTCTTTTTGAGCTTGGTTATGTTAATGAAATATACACAGCAGAGCGTATACGAATAACTTTTATTTTTAAATCCCCCAAAGTTAAAAACACCATTCACAACACTCTGAATCAGGCCTTTTCTTCCCCTCTTCCTCACCCACCCCACACACACACAAATACACATAAATACACACAGTAACACCCCTGTCTCTATAAAAGCACATTAACCCTAATATTGTGCTAACATGCTAGTCTCCAGGGTGGGCTATGCTTTGTCAGCCAAAGCAGAACCTGCAGTTTTTACTGTATTTAATTACTACTTACAGCTGTTTACTAGCCCAGTCAACTGTCCCAGACCATCGCAAAACAGACACACGCAACTAAAATGACTGGTGCCGCTACGCACTCACACATGTATCCATAGAAATGAAGGAGAAGATGCACATATGTCTTGGATATAGCTTGGCTGTCTTTTCTCTGCAGGCTTGGCACCCACGTGCAGACTTACCCCACACACAGCCCCTCTCTTGAGGTAAGGCCCACAGAGCAACAAAACAGTAGGAAGTGCACTTTTATATCTTTTACACCTATCTGATTTGCCCGTGAGGCCCTTTTCAGTCTGGGAACACCTACACATTTTTGCTTGGAAAATGCACAGGCTTTCTGCACCATTGCAAGTCTGGTACCGCTATGAGAGGAATTATCAGAAATGTTACGTATTGTTATAACACTGCAGTGACTCAACCTGTAGGCTTTTGCCCTTCTAAACAGAAAAAGTTGGCCCAGGAGAAAGATTCCTTTTGCTCACAGGGATGCGTTTTTCATTTGCGTCATAAGATATTTGTTTGGAATAACTGAGGAACAGCTACGTAGATAGCGGGAATAGTCTCTTTAGCTTATGAATGAAGAGACAAAGAGTACCACCTACAGCAGCAAGAAAAAGAGAAAAAGAGAAACCGTTATAAAACTGCTTTAACAGGAAATTTTATACATCGCCTCATTTCAGCTTCTTAAAGATGGTTGCATATCTTTATCGTATGTGACAGTTAATGGGAGACCTTTTGAGCATGATTGACAGTTTCTTTTTATCAGGAAAAAGACAAATCTGTAGATGCCATGTGTTTTTCTTAAAAAAAATTATAGTGCCCTACATCTATATATTCTGTTTTCTGCTATTCAATAGGACATATAATCAAAAACTGATAAAAGAAATTAATCCCCTATATCTTCCATCATCTGAAAAGACTGTAAAACAACTACTGTACATTGTTTTATTCATTTTTCATTAGTTTTTAAAGATTTAAAAGCTACCGTCTCAGTATAATTACATGGGATCTGGTAAGACTGTCAAGATTACAACAGAAAACATCAGTTTTATTGAGTGCAGATATCAATTTGGGTTTATCTAGGTTTATCTACATTCATCTACGTAGGTCTAAATCTTGTACACTTGCGTGGAAGAATGTTGCATGGTCATGGGTTTAGATTTTAGGACAGTTTTTGCGTCATCAGCATGAGTTATGAAGACAGGAGAAGTGTGTATGTGTGTGCTAGAGGGCCTGTGCCAAGAGTTTCCAGTGAAAAAACGTATATGTGAGTGTTTATACTATTTCAAGTTGAAAACTTTAGAAATGATTCATTGAGCTGTAACCAAAAAAAAAAAAAAAAAACTGGTTTCAGTCTTCTTGATTCATAAAGGGCAGTTCGGCATTAGAAAGTTGAAAAAAGGGTACATCTGTGGTTTATCGAGGAAAATGAAGTTAATTTCTAAGTAAGGTAGTCACCCTCCTGGGTGGTGAGGACGCCCCACGTGAACAGGATGAAGGCAAGGCAATGGGAGGAAGCAATGGATCTGTGGTTGTGACCACCATGTTAACTCATTTGTCCCTCACAGTGCGGAGCCTTTACAGGGAATGCGGCTCTTCTTTCATGTCGTCATGCATGAGAATGCCATTTAACGAAGTCAACCCTTCTATTTATAAATGTGTGACCGTTTGTGTGTTTGTGATCTCCATGTCAGCGTACTAAACCATTGACTATAAATTTTGGCTGGCAGGGAAAAGTAGGAAGTGTCTTTCCTCATGTGGTCGGTTGGCAGTTTTATGTACACTGGAGTAATGGCGTGTTCTTCCGTGAGTGCATGCGTGTGTGCGGCCCGCCGTGCCGACACAGTCACGGGCCCTGCAGCTGACAACCATGCAACGATTGGTTCTGATTTTGAAATTGAGGACCATGCTTTTATCTTGGCCAAGGCATCACTGCTGCTTTTAGTTAAACCTTTTAAATTTGTTTAGCATGTTTACCTGCTGTACATATGTGGTCTGAGCTTGGCTGTTTACAGCTACAATGAATGGCCATCATGTAAAATGTGAAGAAAACATGAACATGAATATATCCTTTTTAAATATTTAAATCAATCTCTTAGCAACTCAGTCATTCAGTAATTTGTAATCTACAATACTGCTTTATGTTAAGCTGAATCAGTTTGAATTGTTTGTCCCTGAAAGTCATTGAAGATCATACTTTGATCATAAATATTTAAAGACACCAAAGAGCACATCAACCCATCTCAGTTCTCTGAATTCTTCATCACACTACTAATATATCTTCATCAGTTACTGAGTCCTCTGTGGTTATTTATCTGGAGCATGTTCATGTGAGATGGGTGGTTTCCTGACCTTTCCTCTTTCTCTGCTGTTCCAGAAGAAAATTTACTCTGACATGATGAACTCTGTTCTAGGCAACAAATGATGCACAATTGTTGTATTCACAACATTTCCACCAAGCAAGGGATGCTAACTGAGTCATCTCAGTGGTGCCATAAGACAACTGCAACAGCTAAGTGGATATCCCCGAAGGACTGAGTTTGCTAAACTGAAAACAGACCTAAAGATTGCTGCATGGAAACCCACACACCTCATACGTAATGAGTTATTGTCACCACATGACAGTCGAGTAAATAGGACACTGAACGACATTCAGACTGCAGTTTTCTGGGCAAACCTGTCTGTGACTGCAACGAGAAATCGACATTCATTAAAATGCAATTTGCCTCGCTCACTTATGCTACAATTTGGATAAAAGCAAACACATGAAAAAGCTCAAATTTGGGTGAAATGGTGGATGGAGAGACGTGGGCAAGAAGCACGAAGTTTAGAAGTGAGTGAACCGAAGTCTATGCCAAGACTGGGATTAAATGGATTTATATAAGAGCATTTTGTCACTTGTGAGTTCACCATTTTCCATTTTTACATCTAAAGCAGTTTGTTTCATACATTTGCTCCATTTTTTTTGTCACTAAGATCGACTGTACACGTAATGGTCATATTTATTCCTCTCCCTTGTGGAGAGTCAGTCCTGCAGGGGGGATGAGGACCAGAGGAACCGTTTGACGTCATGGAGACCAGCCGTGAAAAATTCCCTGCCTTCTCAGTCAGGTGTTTGTTTTTTCTTCAAAGGTTTGATGAGGAAACAGGTACCAGGTGTCTTCTGAAAGCGTGGATTTCCTGTGGAGTCCTGAGAACAAACGGGCGCAGTGTTGAACTTGTCTTCCTGCGATGCTGACGCTAACTTCAGTTCCACTCATGCAAACTGACTCGCCACAAACACTCGCACGGACCAGATGAAACTGTGTGTGCCAGAAACAGACCCAAACACACAGTTTGGACAGACAAAGTTCAAAATCATGTGTGCATGATTCATGAATCAGATGTACTCATGCACATTTGCGTGACCATGCAGAAACATTCATTCTCATTCTTTGATGGATGTCACTGTAATCCTTCAAGTGCACCTCCAGTACATAAATACTACTAAATACCAATATATCAGCTGTAAAATGGCTTTGACAGCATTGTATCCACTAAAGGAATAAAGTCATTCTGCATCTTATTAAATGAGCAGATCGGGGTAAATAAAGAAAAACAGAGCATGGGACGATGACGGTTTCAACACGTCTACTTATTCCAAAGGCTGGTGCTTTCAGAGTCACTGCAATTTGACCCAAAAAGGGGAAAAAAGGACAATCAGACAGGATATTATCTAAGTGCAAGTAATAAATGTAGCATAAAGAGATGTCGAGCGAAGGAATTTGAGGGGCGGCAGCGGCTGGTGAAAAGTCTTTGAAAGGCGAAGCCATCAGCCCTTTTCTCTGTGACCATGCAAGCCACTGATGACAAGGCCAAGATGGCCTCTGCTGATAGAGGCTGCTCATCAGCACCTTTATTTCTTGGGCCTCAGATGGGTAGGAGCATGTGTGTGTGAATATGTGTGTTACATGAGTGTGTTTGGAACTGGTTACCAAGGAAAATGCAAATAAATTTGACTTCATTTTTACGATTTCACAATCAATGAATTCCAGCTTTACGACAGCACGTATTATGTGCAGAGTATCTTGGTTACATGGCAGTAATCCACCACAGTAAACGTGCTGTTTACAGCAAATGATGAAAATCACATCCAGTCTGGAACCACTACATAGACTATCAGACTTGTAGTTCAGAAAATGCCAGAATACTACAGTGAAATGCTTCATGTATATATGTTGCGTGACAGCGTATGTAGAGAGGAATAACTGAACAAGACTATTAAATAATTATCAAGCAACACAGAAATATGACATGATACAGAACAGCCCAGCTCCCATAGAAGGCAAATTAAAATATAATGTTTCTTCACCTCAAAGTTTACCTCTCATGCTAACTTCCAGCGCAAGTGCTTGAGGTGCCAGGTATGAAGCAAAATGTAAGTGTGCGGAGGGTTGGTATGCCGGATGGGCATGAAACTTGAGCAACCTTTCCCCAGGAGATAACATATGATCCTTCCTAGAACTAATGTTTAGTACCTGTCTATTTATGCACCCTGTAAAACCACAACATGTCACTTTTCACATTTGGCTACAACAATGTTTAGAGGTACTCACAGGCAGATTCAGCTGTCTCTCTTTCTGCTGCTTTTTTAGCCAAGTGTCCTGAACCTTATCCACTCTCACAATCTTTATTTTACTTTAAACACAGCGCGGTATCCATGCAGAGACATGCTTAACCTAAAGTTTTTAGTATCTTTCTCGTTGCATACTACTTTAACTGTTTCACTTGAGGGTCTTTTGTGTTTGTGTGAATTTCCATAAGTCTCAAACTCCCTGGTAATGTTGGGATTTTACAATCTGGACCAAATTTCACCTGGACTACTTAACTCGCGATCCATACCTGATTGAGTGCGTGCATGAAGGGCATGTTAAGAAACAGTTAACAGACAAACAAGAACTGAGCATTCAACTGGACTGGGTGGACAATGCTCGAACCTCGAATGCCTCAACTCCCCCTGCCTATCCTTTTTGCCTTCGACACCCCATTAATAAACCACCTTGCTCACACACATTTTGGAGAAGGGTTTCAAAGCATATAAATAAACCCTGGGGATTGAAGACAGAGGCAATAAATAACACCAGGATGACAGATATGGCTGAGCGGGGGTGGACAGACAGACGGGGGGGAGAGGGGGAGAAGGAAAACAGAGATGTTCATTTGAACCAGCCATCAGTAATGACCTCCTGGACCGCTACGTCTTCTTCTACCGCTGCTGTTCTTCCTCCATGTTGAACACCGGCGAGTCGTTGCTACCACTTAGTGCAAATCATAAAATATGACTTCTGCCACAGCTACGGTTGCACAGCTTTTAGCTTGAGCATTTAAAAAATATAGCGACTAGCCCTCGAAGTCGGATGTTGTGAAGTAGCAGTCAGACATGATGTATTAATATTGCTCTAGTGTATTGTATTGTGCATTAAGTCGTGACGATGATAAAATAAAAACAGTCAGCAGGCGTACGTTGTAGCCTGTTTTGAGTCCTGTCATTGCACTCTATCCTTCTGTTGTTTCTATATTCATCAGCTTTCTCTTGTAACTTCCAGATTCTTCACTCTGCCACACATCCATTCAGTCGCCCACCAGGTTAGCGTTTCCTTTTACCCGTTTCACAACATCCTATCTGTCTGCCCGTCTGTCTCTGTTTTTACCCGTTGTCTTTCTTCCCAGAGAATATAACAAAAAACAACTCTCACCTCTGTTGTCACCCCATATCACATCAAACACTGTGACACAACATGGCAGCAGGCGCTATAAGGGTCTGTTAGCCGAGGCCTCAGCCCATTGCATCTAGAGTTTTTTTTCCCATGAGTCATCATTAAACAGTGTTCAGGTACACTTCTGGCCAAAAGAAATGCAACCTTCTCTTCATGTCCTTGTGTTTTTTTTTTTCTTCTTGCTGCCCTTCATCCATCTTCCTATGTATCTTTCTATCCTATCCTGTTTGTTCCTCATGGTTGTTTAATTTGATGACTTTATTAATTTTTTTGTTGATTTCTCCTTCCTGCCTTCCCTTCATCTCAAATATCCAGAATAGCCATGTCCCTACACGACCGTGTTAGCTTGGAAATGCCTGCACAGGGAAAAAGCATTGCTGGTTGAGAGTTATGTTCAACATTTTTTTTTCTTATATATATTTAACTGTTGCATTTTGCAACGTCCAAAAGGCCTCGGTGTGCTGCAAGAAGGCTGCTTTCTACACGTGGTTTGAGCAAACATGACTAATGCTTGTTTAAATGGAAGGAAACCAAAAACATCTCTCAAAGTCCCGCTGTAGGTGTAGTCCAGTGTGTTTTCCAAGTGCTGACAAAGCACACACAGTGTATTACAGTTACACACACTGGGGCCAGCACAGGGTCAAATGAAGCGCCGCGCTGTTAAGGCCTAAACTCACAAGCTGTCTCCAGCAGTGTGATAGACAGCTGTACCACCGGCTGAGACTTCCAAGGATAGCACTTCTCCTGGGGATGAGAATATATTTGACTTCAAGAAAGTCGGCTCAGATGAACAGGAGTGTAGCGCAATGAATCAGTCCAGCAGGCCACAGATAACTTGGGACTGAGCTAAAACAGAGTGTCCAGGTTATGGGAATTAACTCGGTTGCGGTCCTGTTTTCATGCACGAAGCCTGCTTCTTATCTACTATTTCTTCAGTCCTGGAACAATGTCTAAAACACGGGCACGAAAATAGACTGAATTCCAATGTTCACGTGTGTCTTTTCATCTGCATGACCGGCTGATTTAATCCAAAACGTATTTTAGCTGTCTTTCTCTCCCTTCCTCTCCTGAGCTGGCCTCACATACACACACTCCCTCCCTCTCTCTCTCTCTCTCTCTCTTTTCTCTTTCCCTTAAAAATAGTTTTTTTAAACAAGTGGTTCTCTCACACGGCCAACATCAACATCTAATAAAGCCCAAAGATAAACATGGACCTTGGTCTATAGCAGAGTTGATTTCATCCCCAGAGAGCATCAGCCAACTCCCGTCCATCTGCGCAAACACAAACCTGCTGTTTTTCACAGTGAAAAAAGAGAACATCAAAACAATGCTGTCAGATCAGCATTACTTGGGCTCTTTAAGAATATGATTATGCAGCAGTCTGTTAATATCAACTACCACAGCTTGTCCTCAGTGTTAATACCTCCGCTCTGAATATCATCACTTCTGGTTTTCTTGACATGATGTGTTTTACCGCAGCAATAAAAAAAAAAGGAAAAAAAGAGATGGATAAAGAGAAAATGTGTCCTGAAAAAGACGCAGAAATACAGAAAGATAAAGATCGGAGCTCGGTAAACATCGTGGCTGTCATGCACTTCGGCTGCCTTGACTTTGTAACAGTAAGAAAAAGAAAAATCTTTATGTTGGAAGGGAGTCCGGCAGAGTGCATGAACAGCAGGTGTTCCGTATCATGGCAAACAGTGGAAAACGGTTTTAGTCGTAGATGTACAACGCTAATAAAAGAAAAGCATGGTTTGAAAAGGAAAACATGAGGGGGAGAGGCTTAATAACATATTTAGTCCAGGGAACCTCTGCCAACTGGAACAGTATCACAGCTAAAACAATCACATCTGTGTCCTGGAAATTAGGTGATAACCTTTTTCCTGCTTTTGTGGTCTCGCTAACCTAATTTCACTCTCACATCTTGAGGTTCTAGTTTCAAGGACATAGGAGCTTTGTAACAGGATTTGTTGTGCTTGGCTTTATTGTTTTCTTTCTGCCTGGTGATCTCAAGGTGAGCCAAGAGTAGATGTGCAAGGTGTGCATGACTCTCGGCGTGCCTCTCCAGTTGTTGCACCTCGCTAAGTTTGTGTTGAAAGCTGACTTACTGAGCACCTGCTAAATACATATCCCCGAGTGTTTCTGGATATGATTATGTGTTTGCTGTATATAACTGCGCGCAACTGTGTGCCTGTGAATAAGTGTGTGTAAAGCATTTGGCTGCAAGAGTTTTTTGCTCACATTACTAGTCTGCAGCAGACCTGTCACTGCTCAGTGCCAGCGCACAGATGTTTGGCCACTGTCCTTTCAAGACTTTGTCTGGAATTTGTAAAGATAAACAGAAAGAACAGTCTACACAGAACAACAAGTCTGCGATGTCTGACGGCCGAAAAGTGATACCGGAGTACCGTATTTTCAAATGTCTGCTTTTCTCATTATAGGACTTTTCATGTTCCATTCCAGGAACTTTTTGATACTAGAATCGATACTTAACCATCAAATAATACCAAAACAGAATCGGCACCTCCCTTTGTGAGGCCGCGGTACTCTGCTGGATTATGGCGGATTGCTCTCTCCAAGTTGGGAGGGAGTTGCTGCCTTAAGCAAAGGAGTGTTGGTAGAGAAGGCTGGACTGGTGGTTTGGCTATTGCAGAAATATGACCGTCATACAGAAAGGACTTATGGTCATGAACTTTGGGTTCTGAATAGCACTGTGGACAACCATCTTAAATGAGCTTTCCTCCATAGGGTTCCCAACATGAGAGGCTATTGGAAAGCTATTCCATTTTTTTTTTTTTTTACAAAGTACAACCAGAAAAGAAGAGAGCCCGGGGGTAGACTGAATATGTCCTGAAAGGATTACATCTTGACTGACCTAGGAAAGCCCTCAGTTACCTCATGAGAAACTGGAATGAGTTGCTAGAGAAGGGTTGACTGGGATACCTTGCTGAGGTTGTTGCCACCACAGTCCAACTTAGGATAAGTAAATGGGAATGGACGGATGGATGGATGGATATAAAAAAAAGGGAAATCATCTTTCTAGTTATATACAACTTTTGGAAAATGGCGACTTTAGTGACTGGTCACCCATACAGCTTTAGAAGGGACTTCACTAATGTAAGACGTCTTAGCATTTAAGTCTGGAGAAAAATGGACTTTGCTTATGATCAGAAACTACAGAGCTGTCCACTCTGCTTACACGAGCAAACCTCAAGCAAGTGGGAAAACAAATGACACATGGCATGTGAGCAAATATTATTTACTAATCCAGCAGCAGTACGCCGGCTTTGTGTCTGTCATGCACCCTGAGCACAATCAGTGCAACCTCATGTACTGACTGTGTTCAGTCAACTGAAGTTACACAGCTGCAAACTGTTGCAAAAAGTTTTACTGGATGATGACACGAGATGTCGACTGCACTGATCATTATTTGATGCATGTGTCTTATTAGGTTCATCAGGCGACTGATAAATTACAGGGTTCATTTTGCAGTAATCAATGAGTCAAAACATATATATATATAAAAAGAAATGGACAGACACACAATGCCACAGATGCCAAAACCACAGAACCATAACCTTCGCACTCTGAAAGAAAGACGGTACAAATAAAATCATAAAGTGTACAAAAGATAGCATCTGGGTTTTGAAGTCATGTGTGTTGGTGAGGTGTGTGGTTGGGAAAGTTGTGATAGGAGCTCAAAACTGATGAGGGCCCCTTAGAGTCTGGCTGAGGGAAGCATCAACATAGAGGTCTGCAAAGAAGGACAGGGGAAGTACAACAGAGAAGAGCCAACAGGGAGAGTTCCTCAGCATAAACCTAGAAATAAAACACACTGTTACACAGGGATATGGGGGAAAAGGGAGGGACTTAAGGGCAGTAAAGGAAAGACAAGTAGTACACCCTGTTACAGGCCACAAGACACAGGATGCTCCACGATTACACTGAAGCCCTTGTAGTGCAACTGTCTCTTGTTTAGTCAAAACCGCTGTAATTCACCATTAAGCCTGGCAGGGAATGACCACTATCAACAACTACAGTTATACAGAGTTCAGTATGTTGGTTCACTGTGGTGGATGCTCAGCAGACATGCCTGAAACCACATGTGCTGCCAATGATACTTTAAAGACAGAGCTTGAATTAATTGGAACAATGAGGAATATCAAATTCGTGGCTATATCTGCATCAAACTAGTGCGACAAATGTACAGGAAAACCCCTCGCAATCGAAACAGGAAGAATGATCATGTTCATCAAGAATCACGGAGAACGATATCAAAGCATCCTCCACCTGCCAATTGAAAAGCCAATAATCTTAAAGACTTATCTGGGACAGCCTGTGCTCTTTAATCAAAGCCAGGCGAATTGGGATGCTAATAGTCGTACTCTAAGAAATGCAGCAGCTGCAGTGCCATGATGGAGGAGTTCTTAGCCCAGAGTCACGACATCTACAAACACTTGTTACGCTTATTTTCGTGCAAACGCTCTTTCCCCATCAAAGGGAAACACTTTGTTTCCTCTGTCCTGCTTTTCTTTGGAGATATTGACATGATTATAGGGATGCTGCTACTGAGGTCTGTATGCTAGCCCATGGGTCTACAAATACCTGCCCATGGACAGCCACCAGCCTGCAAAGCATTTGCCGTATGACCACAAAAGCACTGAAACAGTTCCATTCCCAACATTGTAGGGCTCTTCAAAGTGTTTCTGCATTCATATGAAAAATAAGTAACACTACCAGACTGGAAACAAGAACGCTTCTGTATCTCTTTACCATCATTCGTTATATGTGGAAGCATCATATACCTGTAATAAGTAGTTTCATATAATTTTTCATGGTATGATATGGGGAAAACTCCAAAATTAAAATTGGGAAACTGAGCTGAAGGGCTTCAGACATCCATACAGATTAAGCAGTATAATTACAGTAAGGCTACCAATAAATTCCACAGTTTCCTATGTGTCTTGTAATTAAGGCTTTTGCAATTAAAAAAAACAACAACTCAAAAGCATGATTTTTCACCAAAGACTGTAAAACTTTTTGAGTTCAGCTCCATTCAACTCCATTTCCTTCAAATCTTTGAAACTTTTTAGGCTTGGTGGCTCACTGGCATGAGTAGGTGTGGCACCAGAAGCAACGAGACTGGGAGAACAATAGTCGCACTCACCCTTGGTGACTACCAGGGTAGAGTTAAATATGTCATCTCCATTCTTCATTCTCATTCCCTCTTCTTTTCCACTTTCTCATTGCCCCTCTCAGCGTGAAGTGCATTGTGGCGCTGAGCACATGCGGTGCCAAAGACCAACCAGCGCTCCTGGTAAAACCCCCATGTCCAATTTCAATTCACCAGCTCCTTCCACCATTCACCTTATCTAATTAAATCTGCACTCAGTGGGTCCTGGGCACTGGAAACTACATTGTGGGGTCTGTGGACAAGCAAAACAAATGGAGACCCCAGCATGTGGAGATTAGAAGCAGACCCTCCATGTGGCTTTTGTATGTATGGAGCAAAAGCAAGAGGGAGGGTGAAACTGGTCTGGAGGAGTGAGGGCTATAGGAGTCGGAAATAGTCGGGAGGGTAGAGAAGAGAGTTTGGGTCGGATATGGTGGACGTGGAGATGGGAGAGTGAGACGTGGGAAGTGAAATGCAGGAAAAGACAGATGGAAAGATGAGATGGGGAAGCTAAAAGATATTTAGAGTCTTTGTGGAAGTAAACCTCCTGTCCTTTAACATGAAACAGTTTGACCAAGCATCTCCCTATCAGTTCATATCCAGCTGTAAAAATATGTGGATGTGTTAAATGACCCCCGATCTGAGTGCACCGCATGAGGGCATCTGCTAGGCAAACAAATAAACACAGGCACTCCGTCTTCACAACTCGCTATGTAATGGCACTACACACACACACACACGTGCACACACACTTTTTGCACGCATATGCCATTGGAGCTTTTTGAACCAACCACACCGACACACGACACAAAATAACATGCATGCACTTATCGGCAATCACACACGTGCATTGGCAGAGGCAAAAAATCACACACACACACACCCTTGTGCTATGTGTGTGCAACCAGATCAGGCGTAACAGCGGTTTCTGTGGTCGTGTTTCTCCCAGCCCATTACCTGTCCAAACAACAGCTCCCTATAAAGACAGAACAGTACATCCGTCAAGAAAATCAAGAGAGACTGCAAGAGAATTCTGGGATCCATTCATGGAAAGAAAGAAAATGTTTTATTCTTTACTGTTATTTATTTTAAGTGACATTAAGTCACTTACACTAATGATAAAAAATACCATTAACAACATGTATGAATGCACCTAAATGTAGGGATAATGATCCCAAACAAAGCACCAGTTCTGCCTCAACAATTTGATGTATGCACACATCAAGGATCAACAAGAGAGGGAGCGGTATATTAAAGCAGGCTATTAGATCATGTACAGCTCTAAGTGCTATAAACAACACCATGTGCACGGTCTATATAGAGGAAGCTCATAAACGTTGCCATGTTGCATATAATTTTAGTTTTGGTTTGTTGTGCTGTCGGGAATCTAAGGACAGAGCATTTGTCTCCCAACTTTATCACATGCTTAAAGATTATTTTTAATCATTTCCAAATTGCAGAATATTCAGATATTTTCCTGGTCACCATGGTAACCCAGTCAAGATGTGTAATTGTACACATTGTGTGTCTTTAAGCAGGGTACTCGACTTAAGCTTAAGCAAGCAAGGAACAAGGGAAATAAATTTATCAGCAAAGAAAATGATCAAACGGGCCAGTGTGAAGTGGGGGAGGGGTCCTGCTTTAATGGCAAGCGCAGTGTTCCTGAAGTTTTCCAATGCTTTTGTCTGAAAGTAGTTTATTGCATGACTACAGTTACTGTCCTCTGGCCAAATTTTAAAAATAATAATAATAATGGAATAAACGTTTCAAATGGAAAAAGAGGAGAAAGAATAGGAGTTTGCTGTTTTGATGGATGCCTTTGGTGAGCTGCAGAGCCAAGTCTGGTTAGTTTCACACCGCTGGTCACTTTTTATTCCATTTCTCTTTTTTGAATCTTGCACTGTGACTCGCTTAAAGCCGCTCACCTCTAGACATCTAAAAGCGGCATCATTCAGCCTGAGACACGGCCTCATCCTTCACAAATCAAAGAGCACACAGGAGAGCGGAGTCCGTGAGGTGAGGTGGGGCTGGAGAGGATCTTAGCAGCAATTACGGGTTCGTTTTGGCCTTGAATGCACTGATGGGTCATGTGTGTCGTGATTTATGGTCACCTCCCCTGTCTCCGTCTCGCTGCTGTTAGAAGACGCATCAGATCTTCATTTGTCATAGTTTCCTTCTTTGTTCGGTGAATATATGTCATTCCTGAAGGCAATGCTTTCAGTGGTCCCTGAAACAGATAATGCATGTGATTTGTGTGATTTGTGAGGGAGTTGGGCATTGGTCACTGTATTATTGCCCTCTACTGGTGAAGTGGAAAAAATATTTGGTTTTGGTTCAGTGTGCTGGGTGATGTTGATGACCTTTAGCTGCAGATCAGGACGAGTCAGACTAATATGTTGTACTTCTAACACTGAAATATATAAATGCACAGTGATTATATATCACTATGATACCCATATCTCTTTACCTGTGTGTTATAAGCCTATAATGCAGGGACACTTGTCTCATTCAAGTCAGCCTTGCATTAGATAGACTGACCAGTTTTGAATATTATTACATGATTATAAATACATCAATAAAACGTTCTTCTCACGCTCAGCGTTGTCTCTGTCAAACTTGACAGGGAAGTCAATCTGTAAATGAACTTCAGCAAAGAGGCCATCAAGGACTCACACACACACACACACACACACACACCACACCACACACACAAAGGCCATACTAGATCAATCCCCTACTGCCCAATTAGGGCTGACAGTAGGATTAAGGAAGGCTGACTCCCCAGGTCACGTGACCTCTGTTGTCTGATACAGTTTCCCTCTGGAGACACACACAGGACTGATAGCACCCAGAGGAGTGTGTGTGTGTCTACGTGGATGTGTGCGTGTCTGTATAAGGGGAGTACAGGGAGAATCATTTGTTTTCCCTCTGACATGCATCAGTGCTGCATGGGGTATGCGTGTACTTCTGTGCAGGCCTGACTGTTCATACATGTGCACTGGTGCAAGCAGAAAACATGCATGTGCAGTCCTCTCTATTTAATCCTTTGAGCCTTTCAGGTGTATTAAATGACCATAATCCATCGTCATATCATTGCAATCTACCGTTAGGTCTTCCGATCATCTGCAACTTTGCCCATAAATGTTCTCATTTGCTAATCTCACGATGTTCATTATTTATGGTACAGTCTGCAAATGCTCGTGGTTTATTCTAAATCAGTGCAATTGCAGGAGAGTCTGTTACAAATCCACGAAATGTGGTGGTGATATTCCCTGCAGCCTCGCTGAACCCCAGCAGTATCCATGTTTCATTAGTAACACACTATTCATTTTTCATTACCGTGCTGGTTAGTTATTCAATACCTGGTCAGCAAGGAAGGCCTCGCTGAGCGTCCCCTGTTTCAAAGCTGCCTTAGCGATTAGGCACAAGATAATGGGCCACAGTGTTGTCTGTGGCTCAGCGCCAAGTATTTTGTTTTCCATAACTGGAAGAGGAGAAGGAAAAGAAGTCAAGGTGGTTACTCAACCGTGCGCCAAGATATAACGTATTACCTCTGTTAAGTGGCATAAATTGTTTATTAGAAGCTATTAAGTAATAGTGAAACAGACACAGACATGAGGGCAGAGAGGGCTTCCTGGAGATACAGGAGTCTGATAATGTCCATCAGGAAACCTTCGACTTGCCGTGATTTATGTAATTCTGCTCGCTATCACAAATTTCATCAGTCTGGGAGTTGAAGCTCACGCTCAAGTCCTCCTCTGAAGGATTCACGAAGAATAAAATGGTGGGCCAAAATTCAATCACAGCGATAGCACACACTGACAAGCTCACCAAAGGGCCTGTGGTTGAGTTTGGGTTGCAGTTAGTGCCTCAACAAATAACACAACCAGCTAGGTTTAGCAGAAGATTGCTTTGCCGTGTGAGCGATTTATACATGTAATTCACCCAGTTATAATTTAAATTTGTTTGCCGAGGTTGCCTTTGTTTAATGTTAAATTTTCTTTGAAGATCAGGCATAGGTCAAAGTGAGAAATGTGAAATTAGAAGAAATCAGGGGTTTTGGGCACCTTTTAACAGCACTGTACAATAGTCAAGTAGAATCAAAGAATCGCTTGATGTGACTTCAAAGTCTAACACATACAGTAGAAAAGACCAGGCCAACTCTCACATCTGCCGTGGACAAACCCCAAACCCATGCGACTGAGATTCACGCAGTAGAAGCCCATGTGCATGAAATCCAAAAAACTGGAGCCTTTCAGATAACATTTGACAGAGATAAAAAGGCTTCAGCAAACCGCTGATCAGAAACAGGGTTACTGGGGGTCAGGTGGACAGGCTTATAGAGTGATGGAATATGTGTTTTTATCAGCAGGCCTTGTAGCAGGTCATAAATAAATCTACACACGAAAAAAACACTTTTGTAAGTTCAGTGAAATGAATATTCCTAAATGTGTGTTTCTGCTAGGGTTTGTGTCCACACCACAACACCATCTAACGCTGTGTGTCGAATCAAGAATGTCCTCACTGTATGTTGGTCTATGTGCGAATGCATCAGTGCGGGGCATTCACTGACCCCAGGAATCACCAGAGACTCCATTACAATCAGCCAAAATGAACATCGTCCATTTTACCGACTCTCCAACAAAATCAGGTTTCGGGTTTCGGGATGCAATCCCTCATGTGAAACGCTCCCAGAGCTCCGCCAGCACCAAAGTTGGACAGCAACTCAATGCTTGCTGTGTAATCGAACATGAAAAAGGCCCTCCTGCTAAGCATTTCCTTGGCCCTGTAAGCTTACTAATGAGAGTATTGATTGCAGTAACACATGCTGATGAAGGATCAATGGGCCAAGGAAAGTACGGTGACATCTGTTAACAATGCTGCATGATTAAATTAATATGGGGCTTGGAAACTCAATCTTCCTCCGTGGACTTTCACACTGGAGGTAGCTCCCAGTCAAGGTAACGCAGTCTGTCCTTGTCGAGAGGCAAAGCATTCCTCTGGTGTGCGGCGGTGACAAAGTGAAACAGAGAGGGAGAAAAGGAAATGGGCCACAAGCTCACTTGTAATGAGCTCCCATTTGGTAGGCAAAGTTTTGAAAGAAGAAAGCAGTTAAGTTCCAAGAAAGAATATAAATGCACAACAGATACAGAAGATATCTTGATAGAGAAGCAGCAAAGACCCCTGGATACAGAACAGAGCAGGCGCCAATGGCACAAGCACAGAGTGAGATCAGCCAATGGATGCTTCAGCTGATAGTTGGCTAAGCTTGTGAGCAGAGTTTGACTCTATGGCCTACCCGAACTCTATGCTCTATTTATATTATTTTGTAAAAGTAAGTTTTAAAAAAAGTTACATTTGTTTAAAACTTATGTTAGTTTTTCTATGAGAGGGGCTTCATTGATGTTCATCCATCCACATGTCAGTTTTTTATGTTTGTATCACGCATGCAGTGCTAATATCCTTTACTGTGACCCATGTTTGACTTGCTTCTGACTCTCCTCCCGTCCCCTCTGTCTCACCTCCTTCTAATTTTGTCTCTACCTGGCCAGCCTCAAGCAGATGTGTCCTCCGTTTATGACCTGAATTCTGCTCTAGGTTTGTTTCGCTCAAAAGGGAGTTTTTCCTTCTAATCTTCTTGCTCTGTTTGTTATTAACACCACATAAATCCAATAAAAGTGAGTTTTAAAAAAAGGTCTGTGGTTAAGGTTAAGGAAAGGTTCATTTTATGTATTAAAGCAGACGCTCTTTCCATAACTTTATACACGTAAACAAAGAACGGCATCATCTTCCCATTTAACTCCTATCAAGAAAGCCAATTCACATATTTTCCCAAACTACAACAAACCAAAAACAAAGCCATTTTAAGCCACACATAAAGACACTAATAAACACACGCACCGCTGAGTCTCCTCATTGTTTGCCTCCACCTGGGATTTAGGCCAAGAAATTGTCTTGTTTTCAGGGTATCATCCATCTTAGTTCAGCTCATCACGAGACGCTGAACTGGGGGTCCACACAGGGGCCACACAGGACCCGGCCTAACATGCAGATCCCCTCAAAGACATGCTTACAACAAAATATGAGTGACTACAGCTCATCAAAATATCTGGACGGATTTAGTTGTTTTTGTCTTTTTTCACGCAACAACCAAAATGAACTCAGTGGCTTAACTACTGAGTTCATTAAGGAACTGGCAATTTTATTTTATGAGTAAAGAAACAAAGCCAGTCTTGGAATCAGTCAAAGTTTATGTTGCCGAATATGTCTCACTTCCTCAGCCAAAGGAAAATGCATCCTTGATCAGATAAATAAACACATAAGGTATCTACAGGCTTTCTCTCCTGCTCAGTTATTACATGGGAGCCTGTTCCCCGCTCTTTAACTTGACTTTGAAGCCTTGCAGAGCTAACCAAAACTGACTTGAAGCATTCAGGAAACAGAACAAAGCGTTGTTATTGTGCACCTGGAGAAAGAGGCACCGCACTGTTTTCGGACATAAATTTCCAACACCGCATCCTCTTTGATATAGCGTTACTGTTTTATGGATTTGTCAAATTCGGGAATTGGCCGGATAAAGCCCAAGCACGCATTAAGGTAAATTTATAGACAGACCTCCCCCGGGCTTCAGTGCACAGGCTGCACAAAAATGACACTAACTTGGCAGCAGTATATTTACCAGATATTTGTCAGATTGAGCTTTATGCTTGAGATGCTAGATAGTGAAAACAGGACAGGTTTACATGCGCACGCACGCATTCCCCATTTTAACACAGTGCAAATGTCCAGAATACCTCTGAACCTCATCCAAGAAAAGTTTCCAAACGCTGCTAATGATTTCAATGGAAAGAAAAAACAAACAGGTTTTTCTTGTGTGCCGGCATTATAGCCATTTGGGTGCAATTTTAAGCTATTAATACTTCATTTTCATAATTGTGGGGTCATCTCTGGGGTGTCTGGATATTTCCCTAACAGCTGGCTGCAAAGCAGAGTTTAGTCTGGCCTGAGATAATCAAAGCAGGGAGTCTGGTTAGAGTTACACCGTCAAATCAAAGGTGATTTTTTTGGCACTTGTTTTATTAAAGTATACAATGAAGACTGACAGGCGAGATGAGAGTGACAATAATAGCTTCTACTGAACAAAAAACCATTTTGTTAAGAGAAAAAAGCGACTTTTAAAAAGTGTCCCGGAGAATTCAGATTTAAAACAGAATACTGACACCACATAAACTTTTCAGTATGTTTTTAAAAAAAGAGTTTCACTTTCTTTCATAACCTGAAGCACTCAAATTTAATTTACAGAGATCATTTTGGGAAATCCTTTCTCAATTAATTTTAAAATTCCCATCAATAGAATTGCAAAAACTCACCTGGCATGCATAGACCTACCACTACTGTTTTCCATTAGTAACTCTGTTATGAGAGGGTAAACAAGCACGCAGCCCTGAGTGAGCTCTCATTAACCTGGGTGTGACTGATGACCTACAGAAAGAGAGGCAGGCCTGAATGTGAGGAAGCCTGAGAAGCAGACTGACTCTCATTTCCCAAAACGTGTCCATTTACTACTCAGCACTTCTCTACTGGTTGTCAACATGGGATTGTTAAGTTTAGAGTGGTGAGGCCTAGGAAGATCATCCATCTGTCCGCCACTGTCAGTCTCAACTTGGGGACACGAGGGGGAGGGAAGGCTGACAGCTTCACGGCTTCCTCATGCCATCGAGTGTTTTCGTGTTCAATCAACCATCAAACGTGGCCAGTGCCATGCCAGTGAAGAGGGAAAACAACAGAGCGAGCCCAAAGCCGCTGCAACCACCCTAAAAGCTTGGTACGTGTAAACATAGGACAGGCCTCGGCAGCAGGACTCAAATGAGCGCTTGACAGAGGACTACATCCAGGCATTTGCTCAATTGTGGAAGTGAGAACTTTTTCAGTTCAGCCCTAAGACCATTTTATAAACCTTGGAAAAGAAACAAAGAGTTTGCGGTAATGACTAAGATAAATCTACGCTTCTGCAGCATTGTTTTAAATCAGTATTCTTGTCTGTCTCTAGGTTTGCTTTCTCTGTTTCAGCTATAAAAAGCATGTTTTTCTTCTTGCGTACTGGCAAGTGTGAAAAAGACTTCTGGTCAGAAAAGTGTAGGTCTCACCAGATATGAACAGAAGCATGTATGGGCCAGAACAACTGCTAATTTTTCCCACATTTATTACAAACCCCATGACCCCATGAGTGTAAAAACTGGAGGCATACAAATGCCAATTAAATCATGGAAAAATATATTAAACCTAAGGCACTGGAGGCCAGATCAAACCACCGCAAATGAATAAGTGTGGGCAAGTGTAAAAGAACACGGAGTGTTTCTCTCTTTCCCCCCTTTCTCTCTCTCTCTCATGTCTTTTATTGCTGGATTAGACCCCTGTAAAGCACTGCACCTTGCAGACACGCTCTCCATTTACCTGCAACAAGGGTCTCCACTTCAAGTCCTATAAAGTCCAGCCAGCTGGCTCTAGACAGATGAACTCATTGCATTACAGAAAAGAAGAGGAAGTCAGAAAGTTACCTAAGAGGACCTGCAGAAACAGGCAGGTCATCAAACAAGATCAGTACGCAAACAGATAACTTTGGTAAACCTGAACCGAGCTAACGAACGGGATGCAGGGATGGCAAAGCTGGTCGGCCAGTGAAATCTCAACTATGTAGTTGACGGATTGCCATGAAATTTAGTACAGATGTCGATGGTCCCCCGTCACTTTTTATCTAGAGCCCCAGCGGGTTAAGGTCAAGTTTTTACTTTTCCAATGAAATACTGGAACATGTACAACTGGCAACTGCACACTTTTTTTTCTTTCTGGTTTAGCTCATTCAAGACTGAGGATTTCAGTTTGCACGGGCTGTGATTTAAGATGATCTGGCCGTTACATGCGGCAATGGTCGGAATATGCGTGAGAGCACGCGAAAGTGATGAATATGTCACGCTTTCCTCAATGACAGTGTTGTTATTTATTTGTCTACCATCTAGGGTATTTATGTCTTTACGTCAAGATGGGTAGGATACATTGATCTATTTAAGGAAAGTTTTAAGACACCCCTCTGCAGCATTAATAGTTCATTATTTAAGAGCAAGAGCATTAAAACATAATTATCATCAGTGGTACTGATCCCAGTACTTGTACTTTCCATTTAGTTTAAAGGGTCTAAATTTTAAAATGCATCTCTTTGGTAAAGGACCAACAAGCTGTACTCTGTCTTTACTGTTAACCAGTATGTTAAATACAGTAACGCTGTACCTAAATACACCCTCAAAGAAATGCTAGCACGTCTGTAGACTATTCTTGCTGTGCAGTGAGAAAGCGACCGCTAACGACCAGCGGCCACAAAGTTCCCGTAAGACGGAGGTGTCCACTGCCGGACAGTGGACACGCATGTACACATACATGCAGAACAAAACCCACATTTACCACATTAGAAATAAATGTAATGCGCCTCATAACCTGAGTCACTCCCGCCCTTCCCGTTACAAAGACTTCACGTACAAAGCACAAAAACAGATCCACAAAACTACACAGAGACCTCGTGAAAAGCCGCACATGGCAACAGTAGCGCGGGGGAGCCGAGCGCCAGATTCGGCTTTACGAAAGAGAACATATTTCACAGAGCACCTGTTTATTACTATCATTAGCCGGCTATCTGAGACTATGGGCTAAGTGCATCTGGCGTGGCTTAATATAGCACACAAAACTACTGCAATGGCAAATAACCATAAAACCACACATGTAGTACTTAATATCCACCTCACTCCGTACCATTAAAAACTAATTAAGGACTTCAAACAGCCTCCATTACAGAAGCGGTCTTCTGCTTTGGTGTAGGAGAAAACAGTAAGGTCTCTATAAACAGCTGTGGTTGGGACTGTTGTGGTTTGATTGGTGTTCTACGGTATTAATGTGGTAAGTTAGTCATTATGATTGTTCTGAACTCTGACTGAAACTTTGTATGTTTGTGTAGGCAGTATATGACTTTAATGTGTTTTCGTTCTTGAACAAAGCACAAAGATGCTCCGCCGGATGAATTTAATGACTCAAAGAAACCTTCTCAGAGGAAGAGATGTTACTGGGGCTATATCGGAACACAGTGGTGATACAACATCTTGTTGTTTTGTTTTTATCTTCTCTAATCGTAACCAACTTTAGCCCAATCTTGAAACACAGATGAATATATGCTTTCTTATGCCACGTTCCTAAAGTCGTTATATTAGTGCCCTTGTCCAAAATACAAAGAAGCTGACAAAAAAGAAAAGCCTGAATAATTCACAGTTGCTTATTTACATCGGTACAAATTCTCTGACACAACCGCAGATGGTGCAGGAATTTCAGATAGACATGCACCTGAAAATAAACTAAAACAGATTACACGGCTGCAGCATTTTTCTCTGCAACAACTAAGACAGAGAAGGGAAGAAAAAAAAAATGGTCGGCATATGTTAGGTACCACTGCTATTCCTTCTCAAAAACATGAGGTATGTGAAACATCTGCAAAGCATTTGCAGAATTAAAAATAAATTAATAAATAATAATGGACATCTGGTGCTCTGCCAGGATTTTGAGTCCAGTTTAATGGCACATGGCTTCATGGTTTGTATTAATTTACCCTGGGCTTTGGCGTTTGGCAGAAGGCTGAAATGAAAGAGACTCGCCCTGGGCAAAATACATCATATTTACTAATAAAAATACATATTAGAGCTGCAGGTTTTTTTCTGCCTCACTTTTTCCGGCCTAAATTACTGAGCTCGAGGTGCAAATGTGTCCGTGCCTGGCAAGAGGTTAACTTAAGTGTGACTATAATGTTCCAGCTACGCATACCAGCGGTGGATGATAAGAAGCCTGATAAGACTTTAATGCTCTTACGGAAACACAACTGAAGGATGAAAACTAAAACTTTCGACACTGTTGTTAAGATTCACTGCCCAGATATTTAGTTCTGACAAAAAAAAGGATATTTGCTGCGGAGTATTTGAGGCGACAACAGCAGTCCATGAGAAGAATACGTGCTGTGGACAGATTTCATATTTACAGTTTGATTTTTTTGCTGATGTGGATGTAACGTTCAAGCAGGCAAAATAAAGAAACGTGCACTTTACAGCCAATAATATGCTGCAGATGGTATTGCGTACCTGCTGAAAGGTTATGGAAATGTTCAGAAATAGATTTCGGCGGAGGAACGTGCAGCTTGGTAGCAGCTGCTACTCATGTTTTATCTGTAGCGTAAATCTAACAGTGACTCAAAGCTCTAACAGTAAGTTGTGATGCCGTAAATAAATAAAAATAAAAAATAAGGAAAGATCAAAAACACTCATGCAGGATCGCTTTTCTTACGGTATGGTTCGAGTTCAATTGATTCACATTGTGTGTGTTTCGCGAGACCACGGAAGCTATTTTAAACTCGTTCCGTAGATAACCACAATACAAAACGGGGCATTTTTGATAATTAGCAAGCCATTTGCTGGCCTCAACATATTTTTCTACTTCCTGCTTTGCACTGATGGTGGCTCGAGGCTCTGAAAGGCGATCAAAGGCCCTTCATACACCATTAACCAGGAAGTGCTGCCATAACGAGTTTAGGCTGTTGCCAGTTTTGACACCCTTCCTGAATTCTCCTGGATTTTGCGTTCACCCAGAATAAATCCCTTCAGTTCACACATACTTGGTCTCTTTAAACATGTCATGGCCTTCTTTTTCAGTATGTCCACTTCGAATTTATTGACAGTTCTTTTATGGTAGCTTTTTACTTTAAAACATGTGCAACGCTCACAATTTCTGCACTCATATAGATGCCATTTCTTTATATTTCTACACTATCGTCCTATACGTATAGATGCTCCTGCAGTGAGCTCCAGTGATCTCAGCTAACACTGAGGTCAGGCTCTCGAGCTGAAGCAAACAATAGCTTTCTGTTTAGCCGTTAATTTGTAACTGATCGTTATTGTCTTAGACAGAGATGATAGTCTGATGGTCTGTGCACATCAAACGCCTGTTAGCTCATCACTTCATCACATCCAGCTTGGGGATTGCTTAATGATATTGTTTTACATGATATCTTACTGATATGTTAATATTTTAGTAACTGAGCAATGGGCCAATTGAGTAATTTGCATAGTTGGAGGTAAAATGTAATGTAATGTTGCAGAACAGGAATCTGACAACAGGAGTCTGGGCTTTTTTTTCTTTCTTTTATCGTAATTTTACCCATATGGACCTTTATGTCAAAGGCCAAATGAAACAGCCAATACATTTTGCCTTAAATGTATGATCATAATACACTTCTCTACTACAAACATTAGCAGAATTTCCCTTTTTGCTCGACTGAAGGCTATATGACGGATAGATTTAAGCACGCATTTGGTCTTCGGTGCATTCGCCAGTTGGCTCCAGCTGTTTGGCAGATCGGACTTCACCTGTGTTCTGCTCTAACTGCAGCAGATGTGCTCGGCCGGCCAATAAAAATATCAAACTGAAGAAGATACAGTCTAATTCTATAATGTTTCTTCTCAGGTGTTGAAACCCTGCGTGTCTGCCTTTGAACTTACTGCACTAAAACGGCTTCCAGTCCTTATGAGAGGCCTGGCTGATTGCTTTTACGTGTAATTTTGGTGCGAGATAGGGCAACCTGAGGGCATGCCCCCCACAAGCACACATAAATATAATTCCTTACTGGAAGGTTTCAAAAAATGATTGGTTAAATATGTGACAAGTAATGTGTCTCCTCCAATTAGGGACCTCCAGCAGATGAAGACGCTAGCTGCTGATCTTTACTCACAGTTCGCTAAACACACACACCAAGTAAATCAATCACTATTATTTGTCACCGTGTGAATCATTCAAGACTCCTATTCTGTCTTACACACACAGCCTGCGGGCTAATCTTGACCCTGTGAAAAGGCATCTGTTGACTATTGGACTCTGCAACCTGCTTGGAAAGACCTCCAGAGTTGAGGGCTAAGAAACATAAAACAGGTGCATGCAAATACACACACACACACACACACAGAAGAAGACAGGAAATTGCCCCCAGATTCTGACAGAATGTGTGAAAGGGGATTTTTCCTGGTCCTGCTGAATATCAATGCATCTTATTCTCCACACCAAAGCACATGTGTAGAGGTGTGTGGGCATGGTTTGAACCTCCGTTTGCATGTGGCACAGTCGACCAGTGTTGATGTAAAAGTGTGAGTGATGGCCTGAGCTTGTGCTGCTTGTGGTATGAGACTAACAAACTATATGATTCAACCACTTTTGCTTCCCTCATGCTAAACATGTGGAGAAAAACGGAATGAAACCCAATTCTTTCTGCTTCAATTTTCCAATATTCGTTTCCCAGCAGCAGGTCAAAATGCAGCGTGTGTATTTTTAGTACAATTATTTTATTTTATCACAAAATGTCCTTACATGGTCATCACAGGTCACAATATAACATATAGTACATTAGAACCAAGAAACGAATTAATTCAAATTAACGTATAGCCTTTCATCTATGTTCTGCAGTGATGGAACTGGTGATCCATTAATTTTATCTCACAGAACTTATATAAGAGAGCTAATTTTCTGCCCCATGGAGAGTCTATACATATATCCAGCAACCGGATGCAGGTTTTTGCAGTTATCAGAGAGAAATTTGTCACGGTTTTAGCAAAAGCAGGGAGTTGGATGGCAAGTAGGACTGCTTGCCCAGCGTGAGAAATGTACGTAGTGTCTTAATAAGGATCTGAATTTCACTTAAATTATTATGTTTCAGTCAAATTATTTGTTCCACTGTCAAACCTGTCATGGGTTAATACAATGGTGCTAAATGCTGCTGCGTTTGACTGTATAAAATTAATTTTATACATTTTGGTTTTAGATGCACAGCTCCCCTTTGTGTGAAAAATGTGTTTCAAATTCAAATGTATTATGTACCATGTTTTGTTTTGTTTTGAATTTTTTGCAACTAAAGTTCTGAACTGTTTTGCTGACCATCTTTCTCCAATTTAGGTAAGTCTATGAGCGGATAGACAATCCTTTTCAGAAATATCCACAACTTTGAAATAAATGTTAGTAAGGTAACATGTACATAAGCTGGTTGCATGTTATCTGTGTTATATTTTTATTTATTTATTTTAGTTAAAATGGACAGAGGAGATGGACCCCACTTTGGTGGCGAAGGGGGTAAGAACTTGACTCCTCACTTGACAAAAACCATTCATATATTGTGTTTTAATTTGTGACACATGACGCCGTTGTATAAGGAAATGTCACTGCTCACCAAATAAGGTTTTGCTGAAAGAAATGGAGAAATAAATCACAACGTGTAAGCTTAGGATAATCGTCCATACACCATCCATCCACCGTACATCTAATCAATTAATTTATGGTTTTATTTGTCACAAAAATGGACAACTTATTATCATATAATGAGTTAAGTATGATTTTGAGGTAATTGTACTTTAATTCACTTTCACTTAACTTCAGTATTTTACATTCTTCTAACCTATATTTATTTGGCAGCATTAGTTTCTATTCAGGTAAAAATGTCACACTACTAAAATGAAAAGCTTTCAAATTTTTTTCTCTACATTTCATTTCTGTAACTGTTCAAATGATCCCATATAGCCCAAGAAATCAAATATTAGATGCAAAAGCACAAACACTAAAAGCAAATTTGTCGATCAGATTCGCTGTTTTCGTCCTTCCTCTCCAATGAATCATCTCACTGCTCTCTTCCTCAACCTGCTGTCATTATAAAACTGTACATAATGTAGTCCTAACTAGGTCTATCTCCAGAATCTACAAAAGAAACATGCTGCTTTGATTCAGAATATATGCAATATTTAATAATGTCAGCTGTTCATATGGACTTTTAGTCAAGTATGATCTTGCATGCAGGTTTTTGGTTGAAATGTATTTTTACACTGTAGTATGAGTACTTTTACTTAAGGAGAATACTCCTTCCACCACTAATCGTAACGTACGTGTCTGAATGATCTTGCAGGGCAGGATCTCTGGCTTTATATCATAGAAGCTGCTGCACAAGATCACAGGATGGACGAAGGAGTAATCTCCTGGCTGTGGTTTGTTGTTACGAACTTGCAAGAGAATGAAGATATCACCTGGTTAGAACAAATAGTTGATGAAAATGAACACGACATTGCCAGTAACGACATCCTCATTGTCATCAGCACTGAGTGCAATCTTGACGGTGATGGTGAAGCTCAAGAGGCTGATGTGTCTGCTTCTTCTGACCATGAAAGTGACATGTGAAGATCCCTTGTGGTCAAAATACTGTGAGCCGTCTAACAACTCAATCAGTGGAAGTGACCCTCACAGCCACACAGTGGCTCTACCCCAGTGACCATAGGATCCAGGAAGAGACCTAAAGATGAGGATGATGAAGGTGACCTGACCTGCAAGGGAGGCGGATAAAGAAGAAGATGGGAGAGGCAGCAAACCATTCAAGAGTAATCTGGTCCAGGTGTCATCACCAAACCCAATTTAAAGAACAGGCTGCACAATTAAACTAATATTTATGAGAGTTATTTATTTATTTTTTTACGCTTTTGTCATTCCTGCAATATCGACACATAAGGGGGCTTTGAAGGGTGCACTGTGTAGGCTTTAAGTTGGAGCACAGACATTAAAAGCATATCTTCCTAGCTCACAGATTTGAGAGACTTGCAATGAAAGCCGGTCATTATACTGAGTCTGATATTGCAGAGAGCGCCAGTCTACTATAGCACTGATTTATGATGGCAGCTTCCCAAGAAGGGCCTTGTAGATAAACAATAACATATGCCTATCATGTTTTTCAGGCAGAGGAGACCACCCAAAAATTTTCATACAAGTTGCAACGATAGATAGAAAGAAATACATCACCAGTTGTGAACATTAGGGATGAATAATCATTATCCTTAGATAAGAAAGTTGATCCTGCTGTCTTATATGACTTTTTAAGTATAAATTCACTGCCAGGAGCCAGATGTTGTTTATGACTAAACTATGAGCTAGCCACATGTCGTAAAATCACATTCAGAGTCACTGCACAGCTTAAGCTTCAGAGGTGATGGCAGATTTTCCCGCCTTCAGTTGTTATGTCACTCGGACCATCTTTTAGTTCCAGCTCCATATTTGCTGTGGAGACGTGACCGTTAAAAACAGCAGAATCAGAATATTAACTAACGACTTTGTATTTTACTTAAGCCAATAAGTTATAATACCTTTCAGTAGCAGCAGACACCAAGGATAAAACTCCTCATAATCCTTGTTTCAGAAGACATTCATCACATTGACGCTACACTGCCACTTCAAAGTTTCAGAACAACATTTCTGCATAAAAATGACTCAAAACATGATAACAAGTCAGTTTCAAGGGGTCTGTCACAGTCGGATCTTCAGAACTCATTAGAAAAAGAGTTGTTATTGTTCATCAGGCTGGAAAAGGTTACAAAACCACCTCTGAAGAAGTTGGAATCCACAAATCCTCAGTCAGACAGATTGTGAACAAATAGAGGAGATTTAAACTGACTGCTAACCCCTACACAAAAGGTCAACCAAAAAGCAACATGCATAATAGTCAGAGAGGTCACAAAGGAACCATGGACAACTTCTAATCAACGAAAGACCTCTCTCGCATTGATTAATGTTAATGTTTATGAAGTCAACCATCAGGAGAACACTGAACAACCACGGTGTGCATGGCTGAGTGGCAAAGACAAAGCCACTGCTCACCAAAAAGAACATTCTGGCCATCTGCAGTTTGGTAAACATCACGTGGACAAGCCAGAAGGCTATTGGGAAAATGTTTTGTGGACGGATAAGACCAAAGTAGAATTGTTTGGTTTGAATGAGGAGTATCATGTTTGGAGGCAAAAAGACATTCCATCCTTGTTTGGGCCTGTTTTGCAGCATTTGGGCAGAAAGCACACAAGTCGTTCTACAAAAAGAGTGGTTCAAGAAGAAGAAAATTTATGTTTTGCAATGGCCAAGGCAAAGTCCTGACCTCAGTCCAATGGAAATGTTGTAGAAGGACCTGAAGTCAAGCAGTTCATGTGAGGAAACCCACCAACATTTCAGACGTGAACCAGTTCTGTACTGAGGGACAGCTAAAATCCCTCAAAGCCGCTGCAGATGAAGGATCAGCAGCTACTGGAAATGCTTAGTCGCTGTTGTTGCTCCACAAGAGGGTTACACCAGATACCGTAAACAAGCGTTCACATACTTTTGCAACTCCCAGATTATTCATATTCTTCATTAAATAAATGCACAAACATACAATTTGAGCTTCATTAGTTTATTTGGGTTCTTTTTGTCTGAATGTAGAAAGATTTGAGTCATTTTTATTCTAAAAGAAGAAAACTCTGAAGGGTGCAAAACCAAAAGCGCTATACATTTTGGCTTGCTGTGTGTGTCATGTTGGCTTAGAGACTTTTGCCGCTGTGTAATAATTGATTTTTAGTTACAAGGAAAATAAAGACATTTAGATAAGTGAGAAATACTCAGTGTTGGCTTGTGCAATTCTTCCACTTGAATTAAAATGTTTTTTGTTTTTAAAATCTCATCTCAAAAATAACAAAAGTAACAGAATAACACCTGTCTGTCAGAACATTACAATATATTATAGTGTCCAACATTATCAGAAGTTGCTTTTAGTGAAATAGCAACAAAATTTGACATTTTGCCACGAGATTTTCTTTTTTTTTTTAAACACACGTGCAGCTTCAAAAACACTGCATAATGTGTAATTTCCCATGTTATTATCAACTATTTAAATTTTAATCAGTGTAGTTTGCTTATTCAGGAAGACTGCTGAATGGCTGAGGAGCGTTTGTTAGGTCTGGTGACTTAGAAACAAAGAACTTAAGGAAATGAGCTGAAAGAAACCGAGCTCCCGCGAAGAGGTTTGCTGAAAGAGAAAGAAAAAGCTAGTGAAGGAGTTTGTTTGCATTTCCACATAGTGTTTATATCAATGGTGGGCTGTGCAGTGCAGGCCTGCTCTCTAGGATTGTGTGTGTGTGTGTATGTGTGTCAGAGAGAGAGAAAGAGAGAGAATCATGAATCATTGCCTCCAGGATTTGGGATGAGTATCTGACAGCAGAGTGAAACCATTAGACCTAACAAGATGTGGAGCAAGGCATTTCATTCACAAAATCTGATGCAATTTACGAAACAATTACAACAACTCTAATAATCGACTTCATTCATTTGGCCTGTTTTTGTTGTAATTAATTTCAATTACAGATGACAGACAGCAGCAGGATAGATAAATAAATGTGGCCTGGTTAGAGACCTCTATGTACCTTTACTCTATTTACATCCAGTTCCATTCATATATTTTGCATTTGTTAAAAATTTTGAGAAGAAAAAAAGAATAAGTGAAGAATGATATTAACCAACTGCACCAAAGGAGACTGTATACATAGACTGTAAGTGTACAACTTAAAGAAAACCTTTTTCTTTTTGCAACACCTCCAGTATAAATTTCTGAACTTTTCAAAAAGGAAAGTTAATAACGCTGTCACAACTTTTTAGGCCACCAGTCGTGTCAGGCCCCGAAAATGGAGAGTAGTCTTGGCCTTGACTCACCACCCCGTGCTGTATGAGATGCCAGACAGAAATTACTAAAGCAAAGATGGAAAAGCCCACTTGTAAGTTCTGCTGTTATAACATAGTTGGTGCTGAAGCAAAACCAATGAACTGCCTGGCTGTGCCTTCTCTTCACAGCCCTGCGAGCACTTATTCCCACAACATGAAGCTACAACCAGCAGCTGATTTAGCACAATATTGACTGGAGATGAGGTGAAACAACAAGCATGGTTTTCTCAGAAGCTGAAAAAAAAAAGAAAAAAAAAAGCACCAGCACATTTAAAGCTCATTAACATATTTGAGGTGATAGCTGATTTATTTATGTTTGGACAGGGCTAGCTGTTTTCCTCTTTTCCCGTCTCTGTGGCAGTCTAGTCCAATTGTCTCCTGACACCATCTTTATGTTGAATAGGCAGAATAAGCAAGAGCCATATTGATTTACTCATTTATCTTTCGGAATATAGTGAATAAGCAGATTTTCCACCAGTTTTCTAACCATTCGCGGAGGAAGCAGAAAAAAAAAAGACGTGTGCGCTTTCCAAACCAAACTGCAAAACGCCATAGCAACGGTTCTTTTTCCTCAGGTGAACCACATCCATGCGAGGATAAATTCCCCTTAACTGCCAGCGTACCACAACACAGCTGCAATAGCAAAAGCCAGCCAGGCCATTCCTGTGGTGTCAGAGTCCGGGGGTGTCAAGAGAGCTGACCCCCAACACACAGCAAATAAAACTGATTTACTACTGCTTCGCTGGCTGCACCGCACTTTATAAAACTGTCCTGGGCAAAGTTATGACCCCAGGTAACACATACATAGACACACTCACAAGCACATATAAACACTCGCACGCAGGGCGATACGCAAACACATACATGCATGCTGAATGATGGATGGAAATTTGCAAAGTAGGAGTACATGCAACCCACATGTAGAGGATGACAAACACACCTTTTGAGCGAAGGAATAAGACACTCTTAAAGCGATAACATCATCATGGAAGTTGTTAGGATCAAAAATATGACTCGAGCCCATGTTTTTCTTACCGACAGATGGAGGTTTGTGCGCTTCCATAAACCCTCCCTACATCTAAGGTCGTTTTAAAGTAATTCAGGCTTGCATGTCAGGGTGCAAGTGTAGTCAAATAAGATGTAGACGTAGTGAGAGAAAAAGGACCCCGGCGAACTCTCATGTTTACATGAGTGTGTGAGTTTTGTCTGCTGTGCAGTGCCATGCTCAAGAGATGTCGTGCAAGGCAGAGGTGCACATTTTGACCGAGAGAAAGAAGGAAATAAATACATAAATACATTCAATAAACAGGTTCAATGACAACGCAGAGACAATTTTAAATAAAATACGTCGCCAAATGAATTAGCCAACAGTTACTTTAACTGAAGTTACATAATATAGTAGAATATATTGTGTAATGCCATTACAAGTACTTCATTACTACTCAGCCTTTGCATAACACACATTGGAGGTGCGCATTAAATTGTGTTTCCTGTAGTTTCCAGACCCGGCAGAAACTGAGCAGTTAAACCTGCACACAATAAGCATCTGCTCACTGTCAAAGCCCTGACATTTTTTTTTTTTTTTTTTGTCATCAGATTATTATATTTCCATTACACGCAATCCTGCAGTTAATGAGGTATCAAGTCGTATTGAAAATCACATTCAAGATGAACCGCAGAGTCCTTAGGGTTTCCTTCAGTAGCTCCGTGTCATGACAAGATAATGCACAGCACATCTGCTTAGTGTCAGCGATCCACCATGGCAGCGGGTTGGAGGGATGAACTGGTCGAGGGGAGTGTGTGGCAGCGGTGGTTGATTTAAACTCATGAGCTGATGGCTCTGCTTTTGCTCTTTCGGAAAAGGAGGGAAGGCCTGAAACACGCAGGATTCAGACACACTTTTTTGTGGCTGGAACATAATGAGAAATTAGTCCTTGCGCAGTAACCCAAGAGTATTTCAGCCTCCGGTGATTCAGTTTAACAAGTTTTTTTATCATTTACAACCAAAAAAAAATCCAAATCCAGTTCTCGGACTGCTAATGTGAGCACTTTTCAGCACCTTAAAGTGCTGAGATTAAGCAGACGTGCTTTGTGTTATCTTGTCATGCTACAGTGCTACCAAAGTCAACCTCTCGGTATTAGAGGGCCCTGTCTGCCTGCCGGCTGCCCTCCTTTGTGGCCCATGAAGGCTCTAACAGTTTCCTGATTAACAGCAGCTGTCAGTGCAATAAGGGGGATGACCAGAGCCATTATTAACTCTTTCTCGTAGAGCTGCTTAGAGTGAACAAGAACGCTCAGTGTAGGACATTTAATGGCACATATTCAGATCACACTACAGCTGTATGTTTGCTGAACCCCTGATTTCATCTTGGCTTTTTGTCACTAGAAATGGTTGAACTTGTTGTCCTGAGACACTATACGCAATAGTCTGCACCTTTTAAGCCAATTTGCATCCGCGTCTGATGTGGTTCATCTTGTTAAGCCCCAGTCTATTGTTGCAGGCTGATTTGCTGTATTAATCTGTGTGTGTGAAGAATTGTTGCCTCAAGCCTTGTTCACTTTGTTCCAAACTGCCAATTGCACGCACAATACACACAGGATAAGTCGTGTCAGTAAATAGCAGTCAGCGTTTGTTTTTTTAATTGACATTTTATGACATGTGTCATTGTCTATCTCTCTGTCCTCTACAGCCTCCCTCTTCCATGTGGTGAGGTACAGCCATGAGCTCTGAACTACAAATTCCTCGAGGTGGGAGGAGGGCTGATCCTGCTCTGTTGCCCTGCGTTAAGAGGTGATCCTGGGATTAAAACTCTGTTGGTTCAGGCTGGGTCTTCAGAGACAGACTGGGTCTGGCAAGAGGAAGAGACAGCGAGGGAGGGCAGAGAAAGAAAGGCCAACAGTACAGCTCGGAGAAGGATAAGAGTAGAGACACGTGAAGGAAGAGGAGCAAATGAAGTGCCTTTCTACATCAGATCAACCAGATACACGTTGGGTTCAGCTACTCCTTTAGTCTTCAGCTTCTAACTTGACTTTGTCACACATTTTAATATTAATATAACATGGTCTGTCTGCTGAAATCTGAAAGGAGATGCGATCAAATGTGCACGCGCTACATGATTTGAAAATAACAGTGCATCACACTCGTCAGGATGTTATTTAGACTGTCTTGTCAGATCATGAACCACTTCACATGACTTCGTGGGAAAGTGGATGTAAACAAGACAAAGAAAGTGGCACGACAACTCGATTCCAAAAGGGCAAAAACAAGAGCAGAAACCTGAACCAGGGTGGATGAGATACCCGGGAGAAGTGGTCAACACAGACTGTCCACACCTTAGCAAGAACTGAAGGTGAAATATTAGTTTTGATATCTGTAGCATGCCAGCTAACCTTAGCATCAAATGCTAGGACTTTTACAACACCACCGGCTGCTACGTGTTCTTGTAGACTAGTTTTTCTTGCTGGCTGTTGTCAAAATACCAATGTAATCTTCAAGTCCTAACTATCACTCTGGAGGTTTAAGAGAGGTTCTGTAAACTGTAAAACCACCAGGAAATCTGGGCAAGTCCTCAGTCTGTACAGAGGATCGGCCCAGGCTGACTGTTGCAGCTTAGCAAGAAACTGAACAAATCACTGAGCTGAAGACAGAATCAGAACTGAACATGCAGCTTGTTGTAGTGTCGTGATCAGTTCACCTACTTTTACTCATACAGAAGTACCTTTGAGCAATGATGCACATGAACAGAGATTCAAATGAGCACAGGGATCTGGGATTCACTACCTGACACTGATAATGGGAGCAAAGGAGAAGAGTGAATCAAACTAGCCTCCACGAGACCTCAACTATCCACAGGTGCAGCACCTATTCTGTTTCAGGCAGAGGTCACTGTCACCCCCTCTGAGGGAGGGAGGGTGGAGGGATGAAGCGACTGGAGGACAGGACCATTCAGTGCCTGTTTTGGTTTGACAATGGGTTGCTTCTGCCTGGTTTGAACGGTGCGTTTGTGTGTGAAAGGAGGAGTTAGGATTGTATGAGAGAGGGGGGGATAGAAGAGAAGAGAGAGGAAGAGTTGTTGCCTCATGGGCGCACACACACACACACACACACACACACACCTACACGTACACACACCATCTCTCAACTGTACTCTGACCTTGCACTGACCTGAGCCAGTATCTGGTTCACCTGTCCACAGGGGATCTCCTCATCCTGCTGTCTACTCATCACTCTCTGTCCAAGCATTATACGGTATCTCTGTGGTTGCAAGATTAGGACTATCAACTATTTTTGAGGGTCATAATGGCAGCGTGCGTGAGTGCAGCGGCTCTTAGCTCTAATATTTATTACGGTCTTAGACTGTCTGTAACTGGGATCACGCATGCAATGACAATAAAGGCTTTTTCTTTCTTCTTACTCCCAGTTTGCCACAACTATGTTGTCATGCGGGGACAATTAGACACTGCAAACCCTTTTGATCACCATCTTTACTACAAGACGTGTTGATTCAAAAGATAAAACTACTTAGAAAAAATAAACAAATATATACAAAACAATGCCAATGAAGGAAATTGCCCCATTTGCCCTCTCCTGTGGGTAAAGCAGTCGAACATGAAAAAGTATCATTGCCAGTTTACTAACCATATAACCGATGGATTGCTCATGTAAATGTATACTGAACAAGGCAATGTTTGTTTCAGTTGTTTTGTTTACACCAGTATACGGTTCAGTATTCACCAGTACAAAGCCAGTGTGTTCAACAGCTGTTTCAGAGTGAGAAGCCTTCGTTTTTTTTTTTGTTATAACTTCACTAAAAAGTCTACTTCTAAAACGAAAACACAAAGTCCTGATAGCCCTGATAGCATATGCAAAATAAAATATATGGAACTGAAGGCATTCGTGCAACACAGAATCAACCATGGCTGATACAATCGTTTCTCAAGCCAAACCTCAAGTGAAAGAGGGCGAGAAAACTGTAAAAAAATAAATAAATAAATAAACAAAGACACAGTGTATAGAGAAAGGGGAGTTGCTCATTGCTACTCAACCTACGTAGAGAGGAGAGTACTGTCTTTACCTCCGCATGACACCCATCCATCCACCTCCGTAACAGGAGCGCATCAGAGCAACGGCCAACAAAGGCAGCTGGACTGGTTTGAGCCGTGCACTCACCACAATAAAAGGTCACGGGGAATATCTCCTCGTGTGTGCGTGATTGTGTGCGCATTTCACAACTGAGACATCCGTGGTTTGGTCTACTTAGCCTCTGTCCTATCATCAAAGGACACAGGTGAGAGCGGCATTGTGGGTTCGGAGTTCTCATGTTACCCTTTCAGCTCATGGAGGGCAGATCAAAGAGGGGTGCTTGGAGAGCGCAAAATACATGCACACACATACGCACACCAAAAAGCATAAAAAATGCAAGGACATATGTGCACGCATGCATTACATGAAACACACACTGTATGGGTGGAATAATGTGTGTGTGGTATAAGCACACAAATGTAACTCTTCCCCTTTTTATCCTAAGCACATTATACAAACTGGTCTATCTCTATTATTTAAACTGCATCCTGTTTTATAGTGAACCATGCTTTACATAATATAACGTTACGTATCACTTGATTCATTTTTGAGCACAAACTGACTTCATATGACTTCATAAACTTCTAACAATGGATATTCCTGCTATGCAAGCTCCCAAAAAGGTTGGGTTTCGTCTTTCCTGTCACTCATCTGGCTGATGTATGGATCTATTAGACATACCAGTAATGACCTGTCAGCTCATCATAATGTAAGACCCATTTAAATTGTTTTCCTCTCCTGGACCTGCATGAAGCAAACTTGTCAGGCCCTGTTAGCAAGCCAGCAAGGGTATGCCAGGTGCATCATAGCAGCAGCCAATGTATGCTTCACACACCGGTCGTAGACACGACACACACTCAAACATACCAAAGCTTGTTTACAGCAGCGCAGACAGTATCTCCGTGGCTAACCATCGCTGAATAATAGAGAAAAAAAGACATTTTGCAGCTCCCAAGCTTAAAATGTTTGTCGACTAAAATGGAAAATAGAATTGAATAAAGGTTAAAAGAGAAAAAATAAATAAATAAAAGATGTGCTTAATTCATTTTGACAATCAGCCAAGTAGATGACATTTTATAAATGTGATACTTTTTCATTTGGTTCTCTCTAGCCTACAGATGAAGACAGAGGATCATAACAATGCTTACTGAGCTTGAAAAGGCCAAGAACCTCTGTGCTTTTTAGAGATCAGTATGTCAGAGAGATTGAATGATACAGGTCAGATGTGTTTATGTGCTCGCGATACCTCATAGTGTGCAAATGAAAACAAACCATGCCTCAACCCACTTTCCCAAAACCGAGTCCGCGCTAACATCGTACTTGTTCCATTTTAGGTTTTGTAGCATTGTATCGTAAAGCTGAACCTGGTGAACCTTCTGTAACTTGAAACTTGATCCATAACTGGATTCAGCAGGACCATTTTTTCGGTTCCCAAACTCTCCTACATGTTTGTAATTGGAAGTGTCCAAGTGTCTTGAGAATTGCGTGTGTAGTATGGTGTTCCTACTCTGTACAAGGAGATTAAAGGAGTTTACTGAAGAATTCAGTGCTTTTTATCCGAAAACGAGTCCTCACATGTTTTGACAGTTTGATTTTCTGTGTTTTGTTGCTACCCTTGAAGCCACTCTACATGCAAATGTTGCCATCTACAAAAGCTACTGATCATGAACAGTTTCTCCATTGGGGTGACGGGGACATGTCCCACTAAAAAAAGAAGGAACGCAACTACTATATTCAATCACAGTGTTTGGAAAGCTGTCAGTGGCTGCCACTGGTGCAGATATTTGTCAGGACTGAGCCATGTTCCATGGAGTACTGATGACACACTGTTTTGGTAAGATATCACTTTGACTGCAAATTGCACAGATTATCGTGATTGACTCACACTAAGTCAGCTTTTGTTGTTGGCTTACACTAACGTAACCTGTTTGTTTTTTTCTCTCTCTCTCCAGTGGCTGGAGCAGCCAGTTAGTTGGTAGTCAAGACAGTCCAGCGAAAGGTGATGGATAAGTCATCGCTTAATGCACCGGCCATGTGGGAACTAGTCAGGAACATGCCTGATTTCAGTGAGAGGTTATTTTGCCACTTTGAAAAGGGAAACAAGAGAAAGTACAGGAAACCAAACAGAATGTGACTGCACTTTCTGTACAGTTGGTGCAATGGTTAAATTGTAAATGTGTTTTCCTGTCAAACTTGGTAAACTGGCTACTAGTTTGTGCTTCTTGTTTTACAAAAAAAGACCCACATATAAAATACACTGCCTGGCCAAAAATGTGCATTTGTGTTGCATTCATTTTTCACTAAGAAATATTGATGATAAGAGAATCTGACCACTGTGCAAAGCCTTCTCCAGCACATCCCAAAGATTCTCAGTGGGGTAAAGGTCTGGACTCTAGTGAATCCTGGCACTGTCGTCTTGTGAATATGCCCGTGTCATCAGGGAAAAAAATTTCCATTGATAGAATAACGTGGTTATTCAGTATATTCAGGTAGTCACTGACCTCATTCTTTGGGCAACATAATGTTGCTGAACCTAGACCTGAGCAACTGCAGCAACCCCAGATCATAGCACTGCCCCCACAGGCTTGTACAGTAGACACTAGGCATGATGGGTGCATCACTTCATCTGCTTCTTACCCTGATGCTCCCATCACTCTGGAACAGGGTAAACCTGGACTCGTCAGACCACATGACCTTCTTCAATTGCTCGAGAGTCCAATCTTTATGATCCCAAGCCTTTTTTTCCCATTTAGCCTCACTGATTAGTGGTTTTCTTAAGGCTACACAGCTGTTCAGTCCCAGTCCCTTGAGTTGCCACATTGTGTGTGTTTAAATGCTCTTACTTTTTCTACTGTTGTTTTATTGTGATTTGATTTCAGCAAACATTTAAGTGATCGCCAATCAGGATTTTTTCCAACACATTTCTTCCCCGAAGACAGTGGTTCCCCACTATTCCTCCAGTTGTTAATGTGTTGGACAGTTCTTAACCCAATTTTAGTAGTTTCTTCAATCTCCTTAGATGTTTTCTCTGCTTGATGCATGCCAGTGATTTCACCCTTCTCAAACAGGCTAACATCTTTTCCACGACCACAGGATGTGTCTTTAGACATGGTTGTTTAAGAAATGAGAAGCTACTCATTGCATCAGTTGCGGTTAAATAACTTGTTGGCAGCTGAAAGATAATCACCCATGCCATAATTATCCAATAGGAGGCTCGTACCTATTTGCTAAGTTAAATCCAGGTGGTGACTTGGCGTGACGTGGTATGGTATCTCTACTCCAGACCAGAAGCACTGTCTTCTCATTTTCCCTTTTTCTGTTCCTTCAAGGCAAGCACCTGTGGAGTTGGTTGAGAGCCTGATGTGCTCTTTGCGGGTTGTCTTTTTTTTTTTTAAATATCTCTGCTTGCCATGTTGTGAAACTCTTAAAGTAACTGAGGTAATGTTTTCCACTTGGTCGGAGAGCAGAGCTGGTCATGACAGATTTTGGCGCATTATACGACTTTTGAAGTCGGGTCCGCATCTGATCCAAGGTCTGCTTTGGTTTCTGAGACACTATCTGTGGCATCGTCAGCTCGCAAATATGCATCTGGAATGACATGAACCGTGTCCAAACTGTAGATTCATCCCTTTTGGAGGAAATTTCTGTTAAAGTATAAACAAGCAACCATTTACTGTTAAAAGATATTAACTGTCTTTCCTTTCTGGAGTACTTAGGAGGCAATTTTTTCCACTTTCAAGTGTGCGCACATGTGTACCCATATCTACTGTATAAATCTTTGTATTGTATTTTATCCCGGTAATACTAAAAGATCATAGTTTAGTAATAACAACGAGATCCATATTGTGAATTGCACATTATCACGTGTTTTACACATCCTCATTTTTCTTTCCTCATATGAAGGAGCTCAAATCAAAGTAATTATCCATTAATCTCAAAGACACAGTCAAGATTTCTAAACACAAAACGTGACAGCTGAGATTCACTCAATAGCTCCTTTTCCTTACAAGTAATTTAATCCTTTAATCTGTAGACATTATAATAATGTTTGCCATATGACTATTGCATATAGCAAAGAGAAGAAAAAAAACACAGAGGAAGCTTATTTTTTTCATTGTTTCTTCACAGACACTTCCATCATAACTCTTTCTTCTGCGCCCAATAAGTGATGTCATCTCCGATTTTTTTTTTTCCCCCCACTGTGAGATTTCCTAAACCCTTGATATGGTACGCTTATTCCTACAAACACACATGCGTAACGTAGCCGATGCCAGCCTTGGTATCTTGGCACCGCTGCCATTGTAAAAATGGCTCATACTAAAGTGCAGCTTAGTGCTGCACTGGGATCAGCTTACTTTACCCCCGAACATATTGCTCTCTGAACCCTTGGGGACGACTCTTTAAATGATCGACGATCTGCCACTTGAGGAAAGCCATGAGCAGCCCCGCGTCTGCTTCACAGTAGCAGCAACTTTCTCTTACCTCCCTGGTCATCCGTGTCGACAGCAGCAGTCACAGTCGTGGCGAGGGGAAAGAAAGGGTACGAAAGATGGATAAAATGTCACAGACTGGCCAGACAAAGAGGCTGCAAGCAGAAAATAACATTACTATCATCAGTAAGTTGGGACATAAAATTAAACAAAGGAAGGTTAGTAGTTATGAGCAGCCTGTAAACAAAGTGAAGCCTTTGCATATATCAGCCATAAACAAGCTTGTGTTTTGTGATAGGCTCCATAAACCACTGTAAGAAAAGATCTCACTCTTTTCCGGAGACTGCCTTCTTGCTACCTCTGAGAACAGCTGAAGAGAAAAGAAACTCCATATTGGATTGTGTATACTGTCCACTTAAAACATGCACAGGAAAAAACCTTAATCAAAAAGTCAAGTTGTGTATACTACACATCAGGGACGAGCAGTCGGGGAAGGCAGGTCATCACGAAAACTAATTTGTCCTTTGGTCTGAGCTATAAATATAATTCCATATTTCCGTTTCAAAAAGTGAGGCCCAAGTTGAGGAAGCAACAAGCTGAGCCTCACCTCAAACTGCTCAACCTCTCACAAACTTTACTCTCCTTTAATGTCCTAACTTTCCATACTCTAGGCACTGTAGTTCATCTGTATGTGTTATATACTGTATTAAGGCGGGAAAACCACAAGATGAGTCAGCCAATACTCCTGCCTAAGGGAAGGGGGCGCTAGTGAGCCACAGGTTCATGCATAATGGAGGACCTTTTGTTGAACAGTCTAAATAAAAAACGGATAAAATCATTAGAATATAAAGTTTTAACAACTCAATATTTTGATTAAAATCAAGTGAATTGTGGCCTTGCAATGACAAATGCATGCTCTGTCACTCTCTCTGAACTGCTATAGATTTAACATTCTTCCTCTGCCGAATACATACCTTACCTATGTGTGCGTAAAGGGTGTTTATTTATAGACGATATGAAACATAGCCAGCTAGTGTGGAAGCAGATAATCAAATGGTGAATTTAAGTTACTCCATTCACATTTGTCTGAAAGAATCAGTGCCTCACCACCTTTGAACCTCGTTGCACATCACTGCTACACATATTTCATGTATTTTTTTTAACTATCTTATACCTACTTTTATTTTTACAAGTGGTTTTCAAGAGTGTCTTATTTCCTTTTTTTTTATGGGCAACTGAGCTACTGTTGCTACGTGTGGATCAACATGTTCTATGTGTAGATAACACACCAACACGTGATATTAAAAGGGAACCTACTGTTGCAACCTGGACCTTATTTCTGGCATAAAATAAGATCCTTTACTTTTGTTGTCCTTTGGGAGATATGTAGATTGGTGTATATCCATACAGTGGGAGTGCCCGGGGCACCGAAATGCAATGGGTCTGTAGGTCAATCTACAGACCCGGGATCAGTGAAATGAACGAGTTTCGCAGCACATAATGTGTTATTTAGAGGCTGCATTTCGATGCCTCAGTCACTCCCACTATATGGATATACGCAGAATTAAATGTCTCCCGAAGCACTACAGATGACACGAAAGTTATATGGGTGACTAAATTATCATATTTTATGCCAGAAATAAGGTCCAGGTTGTTAAAAACAATAGTTCCCCTTCAAGTAAAACACGGTGTGGATGAATTTGCACTGAACTATAACTTGTTTATGGTTAATAAAAGAGAGTAAATGATCTGATTCCCTGCCAAAGAGGGTGTCAAGAAGATATGCAGCACAGTAATCCAACACTTCTGCACATTTGATTTTATAGGGTATTTTATGTCAATTAAAGTAGGTGTTTTTGTGACGATAGTTTGGTTTATTTGCCGGTGTGAATGGAAACAGGTGAAAACAAGAGATCATCCTTGTAAGTGTTAATTCTGTTCTTTAAAATGAGGTTTAGTCTATCATTGAGGAACTTGTATAAACAGCACCATGATCCCCTATGGCTGCAGCTCAAACTTTGCAACACTTAAAGAGAACCCACTGCTCACCTGTTTGGGATTATCCAAGCTAATAGAGTTAAAAGTCCATGTAGGACAAAGACAGTTCCGCACATCTGTTTGCATTGACCTAACAAAGTGTAATTCACTTTTATGTGAATGACCTTTTCTTCCACTTTTGTCTCCTCCACGTCACGTCACTGGCCACTTTTGTTTTGCTCCAAATGTCACACCACTGCAGCAGATTAGACAATGAGTATATGCATGTTTGCAACACTATGTGTAATTAATGAGGGATGTTATCTTTACTTTGTTTTTCTGTGATCATTACACGCTGTCTCTCAAACATAGCATCATGGCGGCATTTTTAGCCAGAGCAACATGGAGCTAGCTTTGGTTCAGACTTAATTAACTCAACAACTATTGATCTGATAGCCATGACGTGTTCTTCAGACATTCATGGTCCCCAGAGGATGAAGTTAACTTGGGTCATGTTTTTTTCCTCTAGCTGCCATGACTAGACTAGTATTGGATAGCCGTGTAATTTGGTTCAGGCGACCTTGTGCGCAGGATGATTTGTTTCCTGTGTAAGCTTTATATCATAATATTTCTAGAGCACCATCATCAAGTCAGATGAGCTACTAGCATGGCTCTTAGCCCTGTTTTTGTTTCTTAATGTAATTTAATTTTAATTTTCCTTTAGACTCAAACAACAACAAAAAGAAAAACATTCAAACATTTGCAGACAATCAGCTGTAACAGAAAAAAAAATATTTGTACAAATGTGCAAAAAGTAAATATTATGTCTACATCGTGACTGTAATCTCCACATAAACACGGTTTCCTTTGTGATGTTCCATCACCAACTTTTTCTGCGTGTTAACGCTCTTTCCAGAGACATCTGCTGTCTTCTGGGCATACATTTTCATCATTTGTTTGGTGACATCTTAACAGTGGAAAAATGTACTTCAGTTCTGGGAACATGGCAGTTGGTGATGCCATTTTTGCAAGAGCATTCAGCTATTAAGGGCCAGCCTAACAATGGTGCGTTTGGTTCTGCTCGCAGGCTCATAAAAGCGAAGAGCATCTAAAGCTCCCACTTTGAATCCAAGCCCTAATTCATTCCTCATAATGTAAGGTTTCCCCCCTCCACCACCACTTTGGGGAGTGCTGGCAGCAAATGAGACGTCACCTTCTTGCCTCCTACATGGCATGTCTGTTTTTTATTACAGGTTGAACATTTTTTCTCTCTCTTTTTTCCATTTTTCCCCTCCAAGCTTTCATTACACAAATGGTTCTTTTTTGGAAATAAGTATATGATGATAAATGACTGTTGGAAGCACACTCAGTGTTACACTACGGGCACATGTACCTTTTGATGAGGAATGGAGGGAGAGCGGTCCGAGCCTGGTAAGGTAGAAGAGGGATGAGGCACTATTTTTCTCAGTTAAAAATAAAGGCACCCTTGGGACCATTTCAATTAGTCATAGAAAGGTAAATTGGTCAGTTTATTTGACTGAATGAGAGCAGCTTTAAAGAAAAATGACTTCAATGCTTATGAAGTCAGCGAGGAATTTCACGCCCGACTCCCTCGTATTAATGCAACAGTGTGCTTTACATATGCTGTTGGTCAAAATGTGTGAGGCACCGGTTCAATTTGTTGTGCAGAGCCGCCCTGATGGCAGGCAAACCCTGTCTGATAACTAAAGGAAAGCGTGGAGCATGGCTGTAATGTAATCATTAAAACCATTTTACCTCATGAAAGTAGCAACCTTTCAGAAAGCCTTTTGTGCTGACTGCTCACATCATGGTCTAGCTGCTTTTAAAACAGATGCCTGCCTGCTCCCAGTACGGCGTGCAGACCATGCCGGGAAATGGCACCAATGGAAAACACCCACCAACACCTGCCAGTCATACTCACCGTAGCTGCAGGTTGGCAAGCCTCCAATTATCCATTTTTTTCTGATGAAGTGTTAAGTGTCCAGTAAAGATGAGATAAAACTCATTAAATCAGGACATGACTCCTTAAAATATTCATTTAGCGGCCTCTTTGCCAGCTAAATAGCACTGCAGATGGTTAACAGACTTCAGTTCCTACGTTTTTAAATAATTAAATGCATCTTAAATGCATCTTAATGTCAATTTTGTCATCTGCTCAGTGACGACTACAGTCAGAACGTTAACGCAAAGTACTTGCGAACTTGGAGAAGCACAACCAGGGAAAGATATTCATCTCTCATTGTTGTTTGCTTTGCTATGTGCTGTGCTTGTGGTTCAGCGAGAGAAATTAGATTTATAGCTCATTGGTGGTCCAGTTTCAAGACTCAACAAAGGGACTTAATTTGTTACTACACAGCTACTTGAAGTCATTAATCACTGAACGCACACACACACAGCCCCCCTTACGACAATTGTTCCAAGCACCTGTCACAAAACATACTCTCGCAACTTACTATGGAGATCTTCTGAAACCTTTTGCGATGTCTGTCTCGACATCCTGCTGCGTAGCTGGAATCAAGAGCCATCTGGCTCAGTTCAGAACAACCACAACCAGCTTTGTAGTGTGGCGGCTGAAGCCTGCCTGCAGACACTGAACAAATGATTTAAATAAGTGGCGGCTTGACTGCAGAGTTTACAGGTCAAACCAAACTCAGTTCTCAGTGGATTTGGTTGAATGAAGAGTGCAGAAAACACAGTATTATATGGGAACATCTGACAGTGGCGCATTGGATACGTATAGGTGCAAATGGTAGAATGGCGTGATGCAAATTTATAGATAAAACACTGAGAAAAGATTTCTAATACCTGAGCTTTGCATGTTGAAAAAGCCGGGGCAACAACGTATGACTATGGTACACCTCGATTTAAACCTCATCGAAATAAAGCAGAGTGGTTGTCTGGGACTACCGGGTGTGAATGAGTGTTTTATGGCAGATGCTGAATCACTGCATGAGTCTGGCAGGTGGGAGTTAAAAAGCACCAGAGGGGGAGTGTAGGGTGCACATTTCCATGGGGGCAATCTGGAAGGAAAATCTGCAAGCAAATAGAAGGATGTTCTGGAAAGCCCCCATGACACAAACTATAGAGACAGTCGCAACCACTCACTCACACACACGCAGCCCTGCAAACACTGCTGTGGGTGTGCAGACACCTACACACACGCGAACATGCTCCTTCACGCACACATACAAGCTTACACAAACACACATTTTATTTATTTGGATTCACAAAACCCCAAAATGTTCAACAAAAGCTATGCAAGAATGACATTTAAAAAGCAACAACAAACTTTTCATCATGCAATATCTAAACACGCAAAGTAAACAAATGAAACCATCTTCCCGGCTCCCCTCAGATGCACACTATAGATTGTAATATGCAGCCTACAGTCACATCAAAGCCCGTTTTCTGTTCTCTGCGCAGACGAAAATATAGTCTGACTTTTTCCATAAGCTTTTCTGTAGTTCCCCGGCTCCTGTATGTCTCCTCTCAGTGTGTAGTGGCACACAGAGAGGAGACAGAGAGTGAAAAAAATAAAAAATAAAAATGTATGCATTCTACATCTGCTGGATATCGCAGCAAGCTGGCAGCCGGACAAGCGAGCCCCGAGCCACCAGCAGGGTCTTGTGCGGTCTGCCAATTGTTTATGGTGTTACGGCAAGAGGAGGTAGCATAGCAACGCTGTTTAAAAACCATAGGAAAAGAACACGAAGCAGGTTTTTTTTTTTTCAAGTGGCTTGTTGAAAATGTTGTTTTTGTGTTAATCTGCCCACAACACTTAGCTCTATGTCAACTATTCAAAATGCTTTAAGAGTTCTCCTCCTGCAGAAAAGTACGTGCTATTCCTGAGAAGGGAGAGTGTGAATCCTTTCCTTTTAAAAAACTCATCACCGTATTTTAACATTTATAAACAACTGAGAAGGAAATGCTCTCATAATATATCTTTCTTGTTGGAATTCAATGAGTAAGAGGCTACCCGGAGACGTTACACAGTATCACGGTGACTCTTCTCTCTCGCTGTGTTCGCCGTATATAAAACAAAGTTCTTACTGCTCGGGGAAGGTCTGAATGCTACATGGATGAGAGTCAGTGTTGGTCCTGGCCCGCGCCAAGCCAAAAAGCTGTAACAACAAGAACAAGCACTAACTCAAATGTACAAGGTTTATTTGGTTTGAGTTCCACACTGTCAGATACTGGCGAGGACGCTTTGACCACACAGCACAGCGCAGAGGAAAATGAAGTTAGAAAAGTGCTTCATCCAAGCACTTTCACATGCACTGGTTGGTCAGATCAGGAAAGCTGGACGGGAAAATTATTATTAAGCTGTCTAAATACCAAAGACAAGTCACCACATCCTGATTTGATTTGCGGATTAGCTGCCGTTATCAATTTGTGTTTCTAATATTTGGAAGCATTTCCTGCTGTAAATAAATGTTTTCTTTGTTGTTTCTCAGTGTCATCTCACTCCAACCGGTCAAAGCAGGTTGAGTCCTGTCCAATTGGGTCAGAAGCTTCTTTTTGTTAAAAAGGGAGTTTTTCCTACTCAGTGTCACTAAGTGCTGATTAAGGGGAGATTGTTTCTCTCTGTAATACAGTACAGACTTGACCTAACTACTTAAAGTCCCTGAGATGAGTCATTATTTTAAATAAAGAGCTTATCTATTAAGATTTTTTTAAACAGAATGTGAGATTTAGAGAAATTTGTCAAATAATCCAAAGTCTATTAATTGTACTTTTACTTAGCATAACATGGCATAAGCAGCAGTGGATTGCCTTTTGCATAAACTTTAAGAAGAAGATCTGCTTATGTCTGCTATTTCCTGCTTCTTATTGCCTCTTATTATCCTGTGTTGTCAAAATCCCTAAATTCATAATTAAAGCATCTCCATTCTTCCGCCTATTAATGTCATTCATTTGTTCCAAAATCCTATCAGACTGTGTTTGCTGTTCTTTACTTTTGCAGTGCTGCGTTTCAGACCTACTAGTCCACCTCCTTCTTATCACCACCTTACCTCCGGGGTGTCCAGGGAGTCGCGACTGAAATTTTCCATCATTCATCTGCTGGCCCCGTTCCACCTCCATCAGTGTTCTCACTCCAGGGGACCCCGTCCAATCTCCTGTCAGCATTTGGGCCTGTGCTTAATGAAGATACATGTCATTGTCAGGATCTAATCACCAAAAACATTCCTTTGTTTGTACCTCAATAATTATTCTCTCTTGGATTATTTTAAGATATTTAAATATTTTAAATAGGGCAAGATAAGGCTCAAAATTCATACAGAAATGATGAAAGAAGTGCCAGATGCATGTGCGCCTAGATAAGGACAAAGCAGAACCGACATAGAAAGAGAGATGAACTGACTCACAGAGAAACACAGGCAGGCTGGAAGACGTGCCGTTGAGTTCAGCCAGTTCTCCGCAGGCTCACCTGTGCAGAAAGGACAGGTGTGAGTGCGTTGGCAGCCAAGAGGCACCTCGCAAATTCACCCAGCAGTGATAGGGGTGTGATAGTCTCCGCGGGTCCCAGAGGAGAAAACCTTTGAGCGTCATGCGTGTATCCTGCTTCTCCTGACTAACGCGCACCCCCATGGATAACACATTCCAGTCGACTAAATGGCCATGGGAGCTCGATGTGAACTGCAAAATACATATCTGTGCAGCTAGGGATGTTCACAGGCGCACAACTACCCGTTTAAAACGCACACACACACACAGTACCCCTACACCTCAGTCAGACACTCCCAAGAAGCACTGAGGTGCATCAATGAAATTCAAACCCAGCAAAGACGGCTCTCTTCACTGCTGAGGGGCAGAGCAGCTCATCCTGAAAGATGTAATTTCTCAGGGAGAAGGGTGATGTGGGGGGGGTGGGATGGGGGTGCAGAGACCACGCAAAGAGGACTGGAGGTGGAAGAGATAAAGAATGGACTTCAGGCAAAATAAATAGAGAACTGAGCATTTGCAGGTTCTATTGCGTGTTAGAGTTCTGATAATGGTGTTGCCTTATGAAGTGCAGTAAGACTGGGTTCAAAACTGGAAATTAAAATGTTCCAGAAAGAGCCGTGAAGGTCATTAAAAAAAAAAGTCAAATTTCAAATCTTTGTACATATATCATGCAAAGCAGAGAATATTAATATTTCCTTTTTGGCAGCTCAGTTTTCCTTTTACTTGTTTGCTGAGGCTGCAGAGACAAACTTTGCTCATTATTGTGAATGTCAGTGTGAGGGTGTGTTCTGCGGTGGATTAGTTTCCTGTCCATTTGGTTTCCATGCCTTGAGCCCAGTGCATGCTGGGTTAGGTTAACACTATTCCTAGGTATCAATGGAAAATGCATGAATGGGTAAAAAAAAAAAATGCTTTCATACTACATCCTCATTGGCATCTTAAATTAGGCTCACCTAGAGACATTAGCGGTTTATGATCCTTGCAAGGCTAGAAGAGGAAATGTGTCACAGTCACCATGCTTGCCATCTTGGCTGTGTGCATGTGTGTCTGTGTGTGTGTGCCCACTTGGCAGTTTAGAGTCATTAAAAAAGGGCGTGAAGGAGCCATCGAGCGGTTTCTCGTCATTAATGAAGAACAGCACTGACAACCGCAAAAACCCATATATACACACAAACACTATAAACACAAAATGAAGTACATATGCACACATCCAAATACACTCGTTGACTGTTTGTCTTTGGCTCTTTGCTCCCTGCTGCTCTCTGCTACAAACACTCCCCCCTCCCCTCCACTCCCTCGTCTTTCCGGTCGTAATAAGTGTGATGACCCCGTAAACACACACACACAAGTGCACGAGCACACGCAGACATGCAATTTAACAAAAACAACAATGCATGTGTGAAGTAGTCTGGAGAACTCTGAGGTCACATGCGAGAAAAATAACAGGAAAACAATCAGCTGCGCAAACCACAAAGTGGAATTTTTCCTTGCTTATTTAAAGTAAATCACAAGGGGTCGAAGGATGGCTTCTGCACGTTTTATTCTGTTGCTGAACTGTGCATGACCGTGACATAATAACTGTCACTATTACTATAATATGGTTATTAAAAATGGACTGTGGATAGGTGAAAGAAGGATGAGGAATTGTGTGACAAGACGTTCAGTCACCCCCTTTACTTCCTGGGCCAACAACCCACACCACTTCCAGGCGCATAGCTTAAAGAGGATGTTGTGTGTTCAGAGCTGCTCTGCACATTCTCAACCACAGCTCTATCACTTCAAAAGCTTAGCCCCTGAACTGTTTGTTTACATGTTGCGCAGCATTGATTGTATGGCAAACGGTCTTCATGCTGGTACATACAGCACAAGGACAGCACAGAAGCTTTAAGAGCTTTCTCTGCTCAAGGCTGTCATCTAGTGGCTCCGAAAACAATGTTGATGGAAAAAGATGCACTTGACTTATTCTATCCCTGATTCACAAATAGACAGAAAACCTGTAATTACAAGATGTCTTGCCCTCTGCACTCACTGCGCTGCCCCATCGTCATTCCTCCTTTTGGTCCTGTACTTTATTCTGAGCATGGTTTGAGTTTCACACAGCTGTGCGAGACGGGACTCTTGTGGTGATTTGTAGCGCTATAATGGCTCTTCCTCTGCTGTGCTTCTCCTCCCAGACGCTGAGATAACAGTTCTCACCTTACCTTGATCATCAGCTAAAGGGGTTGAGTGGGGTGTCCCGGGGTGGATGAGGGCACGGAGCTGACCTGAGGGCGGGGGAGGCAAGGCGAGAAGGGGTGGAGGACTTGCAGGTGTCCAAACTCCCCTGGCTACGGACAGGTGCACAGCACCTGTGCCACATGTGTTCATGCGTGTGTGAAGCTCAGACACTCCTGAAAAACAGCTGTGCGCTATGAAGTTTCCCCTCTCTTGCCTTCACACACTTATCACCCCTGCCTCCAAAATGCACACACACACACACACCCACGCAGACTTCCCATAGAATCACACCCTGCTACAAACGCCCGTACATTTACACTCCACCAGCTGCGCCACACACACTTCTGTGAAATCAGACTACAGTTACAGGTCAATGGGTGTCTAATCATTCGCTATCTATCACTGGCAAACAGATGTGGGGGACATCTTTACATCAGATCTGATAAGGATGTCATGACACGTCAACCTCTGACCACAGGGAGACTGGAAACAAGGAGAATTAGCTCGTATTAGGTTACAATATCCATCTACCAGCACCTCTAAACGCTCCTAATTAACATGCTATAGCTTGTTTAACTTGAGGTTAATGGAGGTGGAGCTGAAATATTTTTTGGTCAATATAGTGTCTAATCATGATGACATGATGGCAGGAAGCATTAAGATCTTAGTATTAATTAACAACCATTGTAAACTGCTGCTACCCGTCGTACATTTGCACATTTTTATTGGAACCCCATTAACTTCTACCTTAGCATATGCTAATCTAATATGGTTTGATTAACGTTTATCGGGGACAGTTGTGTTCACCGCCTCAGCTGATTCAGCAAGTTTGAGGTCACTTGTAGACCGAGCGCGGTTTAATCAAGGCTCATCGTTCCATAACGGCGGTCCTCTCCTCCTACAGGGAGTTCCCCTTTGAGAAAAAGAGAGAGGAGGACAGGGCAGAGGTGAACCACACCGAGGAGGTGAAGAGGACAAACTGGTGGAGGTAAAGTGGAGAGGGATAGAGGACTGGGTAGAAAGGAAAGACTGTGATCGATCCCATCAAATAAATGCACGCGCCCTCACATGTGGATCACTAAAGAAAAGTCAAGAAATTATAATTATCTTGTAATTACAGCGTCACCAGTGGTCGTTATGCGAGTATTATTTACGATCCAGCTCTCAAATCATTTCATTATCACCGAATAACATCAGGAAACTGCTCTGCTGCAGTTCGCATCCAGCATAAAACGAAACCAGATCTCACAAGTACACACATGTACAAACACATGCACAAACAGAATTTCCTCAATGTCTGGACAGCATTACGTGGTGTGTAGAGAGGAACACCCCCTCTCACACACACACATACCACTTCCACCCCTCCTTAATTACAGTCTGCATCACTGGAGACTGAGGGTTCCTGGGAACACGTTGGGAATCACTATATTGTGGCAGCACAAACACACAGAGCCCTCTTTATACACAGCAGCTGCACTAAAACAACCACTTTCAACATATAGCGGAAAACATGGCAATCACTTTCATGGCCACGAAAATATACCAAGAGCGAGAGGACACAAAGTGATAAGTAAAAAAAAAAAAAGGCAAGGTCTCTGCGCGGTGGAACCGATTTCTTTTTGCCTGATGATGATGATGGACAACAAAGGGGCACTGTGGGAACTGTAAACAACGCGCACCGCAAACGATGGCTAGCCGGGTATCATGTGATGGTGCCTGGATACTCTCCCTGTGAAGCAGGGCGACGGAGGAAGTGTGGTGGAGAGGCAGAGGCCCAACCGATAAACAGAGCAAAAGGGTAATGCACATGTAGGCCCGCTGCGACGTGCTCAGGAGATGAATAATGAGCCGGGCTGCATGTAAACTGTGGTCGGAAAACAACAAAAGCTGCTGACTAACCGTGGTGGTGTGTGGAGGGGTGGGGACGCCCTGTCATTTGGGCTCCTGCCTGCACAGGGAGGCCTCTCTCGCCTAAACATGCTCCCTGTGCTCAAGCAGAACCATAGCAGCAAATGTGAAAAGAGATTCTGCTTTTTAGAGTTTGGAAGCTCTGCGACAACCACCCCGAAGCTTGTAGTTGCTGTATAGAAGGTACATTAAAAGGCACCAAATTATAGCAAATAAGAGGTAAACATAAAGATCTGTTTAGTTGTTGTGGAGTGAAAACGGTTTTCTAATGTCGTGTGATATTTTGGCAGAGCTGTGTGTGAGACGATATGATCAGAGGTGTTTTCTCTTAGCCTGGGCTTGGAGTTTTAAAAGCAAAGCTATTTCTGAGGCGTGTGAAAATAACAAAGGACACTACAAACCTGCGTTATGACATTTAGGATCCCGATTTCTCACACTGAGCTCGGTTGCTGATTGCACCGCCTCTCCCCCTAGCATTGCCCTTAAAGTACCAGGCCCAGGAATGCTAAAGCAACTTTCTGTGTTAAAGAAAAGCACCGCGGTAAAACATAATGGAGTTAGCGGTTCAGTTCATCTTGTTGCTTATTTGGAGTCATTTTGGGCGCAGTTAGTTTCTCTCCGAGGCTAGATAGATTTGTTTATTTTTTTTCCAGTAAATTGTGTTGCTCGTAGCCTACAATAAGATATTTACGGAGGCAGTGGAAGCTGAGGGGTGGAAGTTGAAGCTTCGCTCACCGACAGCTAACCGCACGAGAACCGCAGTGCACTTTCAAGACGTAGTGGAAGATGTTTGTTGTATAATTTTCGTGTCGGGGTCGCGATTAGTGATCACGCTGGCTGGAATGTGCACGGAGCAAGAGCCCAAAACGCTTCATGTAGGTCAAGGCGCAGTGCGCGGCCTTAACAGTAGTCAAGGGTCAGCTGGCACACTAGCACCTAGTTCGAGTACACCCTAAAGGTCAGGATACAGCAGCCGTTGCTACACCAAATTTAATATACCTTTTTAACCCTCGTGCTATCTTTGGGGTCTCTGGGACACCAAGTGAATGGACAGCCAGATAGAGAGCATGCAAGAGGGTAGCACGAGGGTTCATTTGTGTCTTTTCTAACCCAACCTTGGGATGTGTACAAATACAACAGCCAATGGGGTACAAGAGCATTGCCTTTGTTGTTAACTTATTGCCCTATTTTAAAGATAATTGTATGAATAGAAACACTGGGGTTTTATCAATTTATTTGCAATTAATTAAAAATAATAGAAAGTTGTTTTGTTTGTTTAAAAAAAAAAAAGGAGTTGGTTTGTGAACCGATTAAAACGGCCCCTATGTTCTGAGAGAGCCTTTGCTGAACCTCGTCTTGGTTCACTCTCCATTGACCTCAGATTTGTTGTCCTCTTTCACACTTCTTTTGTTGAGTCCACTAAAATACTTCTCCCTGAAGGAGTTGAGTCCCCGGTAGGCGCTGTAGCGTGGGTCCGACAGATGAGCCAGGCTGTCCAACTCCTGCAGAGAGACGAATACAAAATTTAATTTGGCCACATAACGCGTACGTTCAGTTTCTATTGATATATTTATGTTCGTTTAACTGATATTACAGCGAGAAAAAGAAAAGAAAGCTGCGAGAATAGCAAACTAAATAAAGATAAACATGGATTACAGTCAGTTTTTTCCCATAGGGAATCATTAATTCCCACTGCATGCCCATATAATATCCTGTCAAAGGTTCGCATACTTTTTCGAAGTGTTCTGAATCCCTACTGCTAAACAGTTTGTCTTGGCTTTAAGGTAGCTGCTGGTAAACGGAGGCACGGAGGCAGGAACAGAGGTGCTTGGAAGAGGAATAATGAGGTGGGTTGAGTTGGAAGTGATTATTCCAATGCAGTGCTTGTAATTTGTCAGCAACACCTCTCCTTTGCTTGCTGATGCTGCCAGGCAACCTTGAAACAGTTTCCATAACCCTTGTGAGGGAAGTCTTCGGGTAACAAGACTGACAACTTAGCCGTGGTCCTGAATTAATAAGAAAAAGAGACATGTCTAAACTACCGCCACAAATGAAAACTGGTAATTAAAGACCAAGTCATCATGCAGGCGGGTGGTTACATATACTTAGTGCTAAATTAGGAAACTAACGAGTACTTTATTGACACTAAACACATTATGTCACAACCGTTAAGTAAGACAAGGCTTCAGGGAAGTTTCTTCTGCACTGGTTTAATGGGAAATATTTACGTCAGCTCCACCGTCCAAACACAGAAACGGAGTGGACACATGCACATGTTGTGGGCATTCAAGTGTTGACACAAATCCAGACGTGACGCATGATCAGCAAGTTCAGATAGGAGCGAACTGACGCCTGTTTAGAAAGGACAAAATTCTGCAACCCAAGATAGATGGTCAGGTGAGATCAAACGACAGTGTGTTTGTGTGTGCGTGTCACACGGGACCCGTTATGGGAGCAATTTGAGGTTTCCAACTGGAAGGGATGTCAGATCCAAAGATGGATTGTCTTCCATACGATGTGTGATTAAGCCATTTAGGGTTCCAGTATAAAAGAAATGAGCCAATGACAGCCAGATGGTGAGGATTTACCCCAGACAGACAAAGAGACACCATCACGTCTAGTGGGATGAAATGTGAAAACACACACACGCCACATACGTACATGACACATATTTTTGTGGTTACACATGCAAAACAAAAAACAAAACAAAACAAAAAAACATGACATGCATGAACGGGCAGGCGCACACATGCTCTCACTTTACATAAACTAAGTCATATCTGTGTTGCTGCTCATACGCTCAGTAAACACATTCTGTAGCTCACACAGGTTGTGCAGATATGTGCTCACTTATAACTGTGCAACCACGACACATAATCTAAAACGATACGTTGAGGAAGTTGTGTTCCCAAAGGAAGGATGAATAAAATTAGATTTCACGGTCAACTTTTCAGCCGCTCACTTCATAGGAAAATATGTGCTTTAATATACTCTGGTTCCATCTTCAGTAACCGGATGAATCTCTATCCCCGTAGGAAAAATAAAAAAAAAAAGATCTGAGAGAACGAGGAAAAAACAAAAAAAACAAAAGAATGTACAACGATCAGGCAAAACATTATAACCATCTTCCTAATATTGTGTAGGCCTCCCTTGCGCCTCCACAACAGTTGTGAGAATGTTGTTAGTGGGGGTCTTTGGGTCCTATGGGTAGAAGGGATGGCTCTCTGTGGATCAGGCTTGTTTCAGTACATCCCATACATACCTGAGCAGTTTGGGATCAAGAGAATTCGGAGGCCATGTAAACATGTTTTCATGTTTTCTGAGTTGTTCCTAAACCGGTTTTGTGTGTGTGCCTGTGTCAGGCTGCATCCTGCTGGGATGGCTGCTGCCATTAAGTAGTGTCGTTGCTATGGGGTGGGGGTGCCTGGTCTGGTCTAGGTGGGTGTTATATGTCTGTGTAACATCCACACAAATGCCAGGTCCAAACATTTCCCAGCAGAACATTGAACTGTCATGAGACGGTCAACATTATTTACGTCTCCCGTCAGTGGTTTTAATGTTGTGGCTGATCGATGTATGCTACATTCTCAATCAGTCTAGCAAAGGGTAATGGAAACGAAGTCTAGGATCATTTTCATTACTGGTTAATCTGCAGATTGCTTGTGTTATCTTAACAGCACTCCAACATTTTCCACAGAGAAAAGTCGTTTACTTCAACGTCTGTCCACTATACAGGGAAGAATTTCAAGGAATTTAACAGCTACGTCTTTTTTATATTGGGTATTTGTGTGAAACGTCATAATTTGCACATGACATGTTGAATTAAGGCCATAACCTGTTTTGTAGGGCCACAGTGACAATGACCTGTGGCCTTTAACAATCATTCTCGAGTCCAAACTAAGGTGTGCAGGTGTCCGTGAGCTTTTGGAGATCATGGGTGAACTTTTTTTGACCTTTAGGTTCTTATCTGCTCATTTTTGAGTCCATGTGGATACATGCATCAAATATTGCCGAGGCGTGCCTGTCATAGAGAATAGGATGTACAAATGGATGGATGACCTGAAAACATAATAAGCAAGCCTTAGCACTGCCACTGAAAAATGTTTTGGGGTGAAGCAATGACCAATCATTAGCCGCTGAGTGATTTTTCTGTCAATCTACTAACTGCTCTTTTTGTCCAACTCTCACACAAACATACAGAAACCGCATCCACATACCTCCGGCTCTTTTATCTTCTCCATGGTGATGAGGCGTCGTGAAGTGTGGCTGGAGAGCGTCTGCTCACAGTTGCTGACGAGCTGGAGACAAGGATGGATAGGAACAATCTCCTCGCAGTACCTGAACAGGGGACACATGCGCACCTTAGTTAGTGGAGAAAGAAAAACGAAGTAAACCGTCCTCCGTCATCTGAGCAAGAGAGATGTGAATGCATACGTCGCGTGTCACAATAATGCAATGCAGATTCATCCTGGAGGCCACTGAAAGTCTGCCAGGACACAGACTAATTCTGTTAAAATTATTACCTAACTTTTGCCAACGCTATCTACAGCCCGGCGTGTTGTTTTTTTCCTTTTCTCTGTGCGTGCCTCTTTACGGTTCCTTAAACAAACACCAAACACTCGGTCGCTGCAGCGCAACCACGGCTGCTGAAGCTCAGGTAGCTCTGTGCAAATATGACAGCGGAAAAAGTGAATGTGACCTGACAGCTCCACTGCTGGCTCTGTCATCGCCAGCCAGGCCAGGTTAAGGCCTATTAACAGCGAGTGATGTATGTGTTTGCATATTTGTGTCAGTAGCACTTTCTCCAAACCGCCATCACAGCGGCAACAGTCCCGACTCGAAGCCAGATTCGTGCATCGCTGTTTGTCTTGTTGCCATGGTCGCACGTGGGCCTTTTGCCGCGGCGGGATGTTTGGTCGCCACGGTGACTAGTCGCGATGAAGCCAGGTGAAAATGTTCTCCTGCCAGTCAGGAGTGGTTAGTGAAGAGCCCAACTCGTTTTAGGGGTCGTCTGTCACCGCTTCAGTGAAAGTATTTGACTTTGTAACCTCCACTTCCACAAAAGATGCTGCTGCTCACCAGCTCTTTTTGTTTTATAGTAATATTTTCTTAGTAACACAATAGTCTTTTTATTCTTTTGACCTATAAGAATCATCCTGTGACTGGATATTAAACACCATAGTTGCAGAGGAAGTAGAAATATCTTGTTGTTATTCCGCATATTCTCCTTGTCCAAACCTGAGAGCTGAATTACCTAATCTATTGCCAGCTCTTCGACTGGAGATTCTGCTATTTCGCTAGCAGTGGCTGCTCTAACCTGAAGCTGCTTGCCTCAAGCAGGAGGATCTGGAAAGCTAATTTCTTTCCAACACCACGCCCCAGTTGTTTTCTCATTTCCAAACTGGTATGGGGCGGATGTGGCTCGGTAGGTTTGCGTTGTCCACAAACCAGAGGATCAGCGGCTTGATTGTCATCATTAAACTGTGAACTCTGAACTTCGAAATCACAAATAAATAAAGCTTGAACCGCCGGGTTAGAGAGGAGTCGTTTTAACCGTACGCTGAGTTTGGAAAGCTTCACTGCGCGCGTTCAACAGCAGCACAGGCTACATCCTCCAAAGCGAAGTAGAATCAAGGTCTCTTAGAAAACAAAAAAAGACTTTGAAGTCTTCATAAATGGAGTGATTTATCGCTGGACTTCTGCAATAGGAGACATCAGTTTTGTTTAGGTATTCTCACTTTCATAGGACGCAAAACCTAGCAACAGAAAGCGACCGCCAAAAAAAAATGAAAAACTACTCGTTAAACGAGCTGCATGATTTCCTGGAACGCATACTCAGGTAAAAAATGAGAGCTGAAACAACATTTGTTATCGTTGACTCCATCCGTGACACTTCTGAGAGCCACTTCATATCTTTGCTTCGCTACTTTATGTTGTAATTAGGTCACTTTATGGATGCGATGACTGACCCGGCGTCATCTGTCTTGATACTTTTTCTTCATTTATGTTTTATGGGGAGAAAGGGAAGAGAGTTTAAGCGCTGTGACCTGGTCTAGACGCTGTCTTTGGGTGACAGGACTTTGTGTCACCTGTCATCACACACACATGCAGCCCCCAATTCTTGAGACGGGCAGACACACACACACACGCACGCACAGTCCCCACTGTTTCTATCACAGCCATCGCCGCTGATATACACACATATGTGCGTGGAGGCAACAGAAACCTGATATCTCCCCTGTAGAGCCCCAGATTAGACCCAGGAGACAGAGTACGTCTGGGCTTATACACACACACACACACACACACACATCTAAAAACATACACACACGCGGGTCAGCCTGCAGTCCATAGAGACAGATAGATTCATATATCTGACTTGCCCGGCCTCAGACGTTTATTTTGGCACGGCGCTCTGACAGACACGGAGTCAAGCACCGACGAGGTGAGCAGCAAAGACAAATGTGTGAACATGATGACACAAATGTATGCATGCGCTCCAACGCGAGACCACACACATTCGCGCATAAGTATCGACGCATGCAGAAACATAAAAAAGAAAAAAAGAGGCACCGGCAAAAAGTCAAAAGGTTTGCGAAGGTGTGTGCTTCCCTCAGACAGAAGCACACACTCATACCAAAAACCAGAGGATGCACGATTATCTCATCTCCTTCCAGGTCTTGTAATCAGTGACCAGAAAGAGTTCCAGCCCTGCGGGGGTTTTCTTTTTTTCTTCTTCTTCTACCCCCAGCGTCCGTTGCTGCCGTGCTCTGTTGTGGTTCGTACCTTTACAGTCGAACACCTGCACTTAGAGTCAGCGCTTCACTTTCTGCTAATCCTCGGAAAATTTAACAATGCACAACTTTGTTTCAGGAGAGCTGTGTTATACAGCCACGGTATAAAGGGAGCTCAGCACTGTCAGTTGTGGTTTACCCCGGCCCAGCTGTATGGATGGGAAAACCTCAACACACCTGTATATTATGCTGTATAAACACTGTCATTCACACAGGTGGTTACACACGAAGGACAATGTTTTATAGGAGCGGGAATGCAACATCGCTGAAGGGAAATGCCGCAAGGTAGAAGGCCAAAGTGGGGAAAGTGTGATGGAGAGCGCTGTGAACCAGCCTACTGGAGTCGAACTGAAGACATTTAAAGCTTTTAACAGCTCGTAAAACTAATGAGTTAGAAGTGATTAATGAACAGCTCAACACTACTGTCTGTTTGCTTTACAGTTCCTTTAATTAGTTTACAAAGCCAAGTTTAATTATATGCAGACATTAGATTTTATAACCGTGTCGCTGTAATCCCTTTCGCGGTGTTGTTATTATTTAGGCCGATAACAGATTTAACAGTTGTAGCGTGCGCGCTGCAGTTCTGGTTCATGGTACGAGTCTGCCCCCTATTGTTAAAAACTGTTACTTGGAGAAAAGACACAACAGTTGTCAATGTGAGAATAAAGAAAGTAACAGAAATTAGCACAGTAATAGCATGTTTACCCAGAATGCCACATGTTTCAAAGACTTTGATGGAGTTAAATAAAAGTGTCTTTGCAGCTAATTATGATGTCACAATGTCACTTAGTTCAGTCCTGCTCTTAAATGCACACTGACCCACTGATAGGCATGGACGCAACTATACAAAGTTTCATTTAAAATATTTATTTATTTATTTATTTTAAACAAAATGCATGAATGTGTGTTACAACTGAAACAAATCATCTGGGAATGTTGTATGTTATACTGTGTTTAGTGTTTCTAAATCTGTTTCTGTCTGTGTGTGTCTGTTGATTGTGATTGCATTTATTTTAGTTACTTTACACAGGTTTAAATTTAATGATTTTTTGTGAAACGTTGTCATAATTGAAGCATGTTTTTGTTTTGTTTTTAGCTATGGCCACAAACATATTTTGTGTGGTCATAGGAAAATTTGTCAACCAAATTCCAATTGCGTCCTTGTCTTCAGTGTGAGGTTTGTACCATTTGTTCCTGAGGCCTTGACCAAAATTGTGTTCTTTGACCCCAAAATCCGATCAGTTCATCCCTGAGTGCAATTGAACCCTCAGGTATATCGAATGTGATGGATGTAGTGACAACCTGAAAACAGTAACTGCAGTAGTATCTCTGAAAAGCATCATCTACTAGTACTAACTGCCAATACGTCTGTGTACTCACTCAGGCTTATACACAGGCAGCCAATAGACGAGCCTCCCGCCTATTACCAGGTGGTGGGCAGAGAAGTTTAACAGATCTGTGAAGATGTCACTTAGCTGGTAGGCCTGAGAGACTGGGACATGAGACTCAGCATAGCTGGGGAGAAGATTAAAAGACAAAAATATAACAAAAAAACAACACATTAAACACTGAAAATAATTCTCTCAAGTGGACGCAGCTTCAGAAAATTGGTTCTTTTTTATGGAATTTAACAGAAACTTGAGCAAATAATACTGGGCTCTTCAGAGTTAGTTCATGCATTATCCCTTTAAAGTTATGCCTCGCTGATAAGTGTCAGAGACGCAGTCCAACACAGTGCTACATGTTGAATACTGGGTGGACTTACATGCCGTCAGCGGGTTTCGTAACGTCCTTGTGGGAGCCAGTTCTTCTTGTTGCCTCTCGGACACCATATGGAGCTACAAAAAAGAAAAAAATAGGAATAAAATAGAAATTCACATAGGATTAAAATTTAAAACAAACAAGAAACTGTGGGACAAAGTTTATCTCATTATAAGAAGAATTTAGACAATAGTAAGAGCATGCTGCCAGGTGGAATCAAAGGAATCATGAATGTTGTCAATGAGTATAAATGCAGAGCCTCAGACAAAACAAATGTGTAGGTATTTAATTTTAAATCTTAATGCTCCAAAATGTCCAAAATACAGCGGTTCAAGGATATGCTGAAATCAATGCTCTGATAAACTAATGGTACGGTAAATAACTTGGAGCATCAGAAGTGGATGGAATGGAAAGATACCTGATGTAAGTGTTCACATTTAACTTGCCATATTTTTAACATGAATTATCGCATAAATCTGAGTGAAAACTTCGACCCTACGATCGGTAATAATGGCGTCAAACAGGGCGGCCTCTCTCCACACAGGCTTGGACGCGTCAGACACCATCACATCCAGATACATCCTGTCTTTTCCGTACTGTCGCAGGTTGGCTCTGATATTCTCATCAGGTCCTCGCCACTTCTGGTTTTTACGGGACGACCGACCTGAAAGGCAGAGTCACCGTTAGCAAATGTGGAAAGTAATGAAGTCAAGACACGAGCTGCAGCGATATTTTCCGTTTTGCAGCTGAGTGAAATTTTCACTTAACCCAAATATTTGCACACGAGGATTAACAGTACAGTGACCTCACCTTTGCCGTGAATGGTGTTGTAATCAATATCAGTTCCACAAACATAAGCTCCGAAATGAGAACATGCCACCAACAGGCTCCCTAAAAGAGACCCAGACAGAGAGCAGAGGGTGATACAGTGTGTGTGTGTCTACAGCAGCGTATGTGCGTGGGAAGCAGTGACAGGGTCAACTTACCCGTGCCTACGAATGGGTCAAAAACGAGGTCGTTCTCTTTGACCTTAGCGTGGTTGGCCATGATGAAAGAGAGCCCTGCGTCCATGCTGGTGTTTCCTATGAAGTGCCTGTTCTTCACACTGTGGGAGCGGATCAGTTCCCGCTGGCCGTCCGCTATCTGGCGTGTGTGTGAAGATAGTTGAGTGTTTAGCTGGCTGATCGCTCCTCGTTATTTCAGTGTTAACAAACGCTCAAACATATCTCACCCATCTGCCAAAGTAGATGTAGTCGGGATCTTCTGGGATGTTGTTTGGGTCGGTGCCATAATCCTCCAACAAACAGAAGATGTGCTGAGGGCTCTTCAGGCTCACTGCGCCCTCAAAGGGAAGATAGTCCATAGCCTGGTGAGAGGGTAAAAGACAATATAGTCAGTACATTCTGCACTAACACAGACATTTAACAGTGATATACAAATATGGCCATATTTGTTTGGATATTTTTTTTTTGCTTAGCTGTTTACCAAAGTAGATTCAATAAATAGTTGTAGAATATTTTTTGAGAATACAATCTCAGCTTTAATTTGAGGGTGTTCACATCCATGTAGGAGGAAATGTGCTTGAAGTACAACCATTTTATCAACAGTCCCCTATTTGAATTTGCTAATAAATGTGTATCCCAGGATTTTATGAAGATGATTTTTCTGAAGTGGAATATTTTGCAATGAAACTGAATCTGAAACTAAGAGGACTGAACATTAAAACTGTTCGTACCTTTCTGCACCATTCCTCCAATTTGGATGTTAACACCTTCAAATTAACCTTAATGCACATTAAGACCGTATTCATTCAGCGATAAATACTTACATCAATCCTTTTGATCCTGTCTGGAAACACCAACGTTTTGTTGAAAGTGTAGACGTTAATTCTGTACGTGGAGTCTTTGTGCATGAACGGACTCTGTAGGAGGAGAATGGTCAATATGTTTCATATAAACGTTTCAGAACTTTGCAGCGGATTGCTCTGTCCAATGCAACCAGACTGTGAGCTACAGGATCACACACACCATGTTCTCTGATGGGTATTTCAAGAGGGATGTTCTGAGTTCACTGTGCGTTTGTCCATGGCCCCAGAGTTCAAAGGCGGATCTAGAAGGAAAATGTAAGATGACCAAGAGTCACATCTCAGCCACTGTAATACTATCAAGGTAATATAACCACAGACTGAACCAAATGACAGTATGCACAGTATGCTCAGGCCAATAAAATAAGATTTGTAAAGTTGCTATTTTCCCACAAACTTACTTTGCACAAATCGATCTGGCCATGACGCTTCGGACATCCTCCTCAGACAAACCATTCAGACACAAGAAAGGAGACTACAAAGAACAGGCAAGAGGTGTAGTGACTTTGGGGGAATGGGGTCTACAGAACAAAAAACATTCTGATCAAGTCGTTGTCACTCTGTTACCAATCTGAATCATCTGTGTTATAAACAGCATGGAAAATAAAAAGGACATTTTTGACATGCAAACCTTTTCTTTGAAGTTTTCACAAGGATGGAATGGTTTTGACCGGAGAGCCAGCAGAGCCTTAATTTCCTGCAAGAATCGGCACACAAACCTCATGAAGCCATCATATTCCTTTTAGAAGGTATCATTATTAATCAACATGAAGGCGAGTAAAGAGAAAGAGACTTATGATATGATGTTTTTAAAGTGGTGGGTCATAAAATGTAAGTAATAAAATGCAACAGGATCTTTTTGTTAACTTCCCCTGCCTGCTGGTCGCAAATTTCATATTCCACCCTCAGCGTCAAACTTTTTTTCACAGATTAAAAAAAAAAAGAATAAAATGATATCTCCAAAATGGGTCATAATAATTGTTCGTAATTAACATTTACTGACCCCGATCACAAGATCTATATCTGATGCTTGTGATTAGAAGTGGTGAGGAGACCTCAGCTGGACCGTGTGTCATTATCACTTGACGAAACGTCCAAATCACGAAAAAACTAAAGCCTAAATGTAATCATCCAGCTGCGCAAACACATTTTACGTTTGACATCACGGTTTGAATTAGCACGCAGCTAAAGCAGCACAGCGAGAAATAACAGTTTCTATTCAACATAATTCTGATCTGTGTACAAAATAAAATAAACATTAACACTAAGAGATAGTGAGAAACCGTGTGTGGTTTGTGAAAGTTACCGGTAACCTGAAGTCCAGATTGTCTTGAGCGAGATGTAGTAGATACTGTAGGCATGATCGACTACTGGAGGTCGCCATTTTTTTTAAGTGTGCGTGTGCGTTGTTGCGGATTCAAAATACGTCCGGGTAGAAACCGGGCTCTGAAACAAACTACCGTCCGCTCACCACTTTACCATAAATGGCAGAAAAATTAGATGTTGGCTTTGATTTCAACATGATACCCTGGCTGAAGTTTAATTTTATTTATGCCAATATTATACAGAATTATTGGTGGAAACCAGTGTTGAGAAACACATTTACTCATTGCGTTCAAACACTTATTTAAAGCTCTGAGCCCATTTCACAGATAGCTCTCAGTGTTGCTGTTTTTTGACTAATTTACTGATATGTATGTCATCAGTGCTTTACCATTCTGTACATACAGTACGTGTCTGGATAAACTCTACTTTTCAGACTCTAATCTGCTTTAGTTCAGGGACACCTTGTCATCCCCACCCTCCCTGATCACTGATTGGCTGCACGGGATGTCTCTACCAGGCCACAGGCAGAGATAGATGTCCATCAGAGTGGTTGTGTCCGGTGACACACAGGCACCCGCACTCCTGCCACTGTCAGCAGTGCTCCACTGTTGTTAAGTTGTAATACAAACAGTAGTTAAGGTGTAACCGGGCCTGTTTTTGCACTTTGACCGCAATGAAGCATTTCTACAGGTGAAGTAAGGACGGCATCAAGGTGTCACACTGTAAGTTGGATCTTGTTTGATAACTGCTTTAACCAAATCTCTGAAAGGTTGCGTGAACTTTAAGGCTACTTTACAAAGCAGGATGATCAGGTTTTAACCATGAACTGATACTGGTACTGTAAAATAATATTTCATATTTTAATCTTTTTTTCATTTCTTTAGTTTTAATGAGTTGTCAATATATGTTTGGTGTTACCTGTGTTACCATAGATTAATATATATATTTGTACAGCAGAATTACACAAACTCAACAAGTATGTGAAAAAGAATGAAGTACAAAATTCAGCTTGACGATCTAAAGATTATCTGGATGATTTTATGTAGCAGGTTTTTAAACAAGCCGTGACATTTAAACAGTAAAAAATAATATTAATTTACATAGAACAGATCTAAACTTTGTATTCTTCTCTTAAACAGATTCAGCAATGGGGACGAACAGCCAGAGCACCACCATCATGGAAACTGAGAATGATGTCCAAACCCCGGCTCCGTTTATGGAAGACACTGCCGCGTGCATTGTTTCTGTCAAAGGCTTAAAGGAGAACTGGCAGAAGTGGTCCAGTGAACACCAGGAGTACCAAAAGCACAATCCCTTCAGTCATGACACAAGGCTGAGCGGGGTGGTCCCCCAGAGGGGGCAGGATGATTATGGAAGACCGGTGCAGGGGTCCATGACAGAGCAACGCGGGAAGGACGCTCACACACACATCAGCAGAGAGGTTCAGGAGCTGTGCGAGGTGATAAAGAACATCGGCGAATCAAGAGACTCAAGTGGACGCAGAGGCGGCAGCAATGGGAAAGTGATCACTGTAGAATTTGGGAAGCTGTTTGAGCACTATGTGACTATCTCTAATAAGCTGGTGGGGATTCTTCTACGAGCAAGGAAACAGAGACTGGTTGACTTCGAGGGGGAGATGCTGTGGCAGGGGAAGGATGATCATGTAGTTATCACCTTAATACAGTAACAGGATTAATGTTGATGCCTTGATTCATGTTGCATGCAGGTGCACAGCTACTTCATGCATTGCATAGTGCCAGCATTGTTTGCTTTATGCACAAAGAGCCTCATAAAATAGGCTAACTATCAAATATTACATTCATCCCGCAGGTACATAAAGCTTAGGTTACTGCCCCTTAATGCTAAATAGTGCAACTTTTCCATAGGGAAACAAGTGAATCAACTCTTTAGGCTAACGACTTAATCTGAAGGCTAGATACATGCCAAAAGAAATGAGATAGGCTCATCCAAACTGTCGTCACAAATTTGACGAGGAAAAATACCAGTTAGCAATAAGAAGTCATCCGCAGATTGTTGCCAGAGATTTCAAAGCGAAAACACTCAAACTGTTTGCGATAAAACTGGAGGTGACAAATACTTTATACTGTGTATGTTTAGAAAGGAATCACCCTAATACTGCTCCTCTTTGTAGCAGTGTGTACTTGGGTCTCTTTGGAAAAATAGTGCATTGTTGTGCTTTTACATCATTTAATCTAGATTTCATTCACTTTTGCTCTGCTTTGCAATAAGAAAAGTAACTTCCTTTTACTGTATTTCCCTTGTCAGCTTTCTACTGTGGTGAAAGTAGAGGAGTGAGTGGCTGAAACAGAGTGGTTAAGGGACTGAACCAAGGCCAAAGAGAACATGAGGCTGCCTGTGACAGACAATATGGTGCTATAGGATGAACCTGATCCGATGTGGCCTGGATGCTCCAGACCATGAATTCATTACAAGTGCGCTTTGTAATTAAGCAATTCTGTGTACCTGAAGCACACAAGAGACAGACGGACAGTGAACTAAAAATGCTGCTTTAATGCAACTATAAGCTTGCTAACACAAGACATTATAAAGTCATGGTCACATAAGAAGGGATATTTAACAGAAGGTAATGACATATAATAAAGAAAAGAAACCGCATCCTTTTGGTTGTTGTGTTGCTGCTTGCGCTCTGAGAACTGTAAACACTGACTGGTGTTGTTAAACTGGCAGAGAGAGTGTTTGTCTCGCATCCAGGTAGAACAAAGACACTAAGAAGCAGCAATAAATTATTTATTCTAAATGAACGTAATAATTTGTTGTACAATACATAGCATTTCAGGTATATTAATATTGTAGTACAGTACAGCAATACCTCATTGTATAATTGACCTTTACACAAGACATCATATCAATCATGAGATGAGTAACAAACATCTCATGTTTGAGCTTATTGAGAAAATGAAGTGTATTGTATTTTACCTTCAGTGTCAGCAGATTACTCAGTGACTCTCACTTTAAAGGAGCCTCATAAATACTGTATGAAGAGGTTACTCAGTGCTCTGACTGAAAAACAACACACACACTTACCAGTTAATTAGGCAAACTAGTGAAATCGAATACACTCTGATATAACAGTCCTACCCTAAATCATATCTTCGTGAAGGTTAAGGTATTCGTTATTTCTTTAAAAAGCTGAGAGAGCTGTGTTTTCATACTGGACATTGTGGTTAGCCGTTCTCTTGAATAGTATTCTGTTGTACTGACATGTTTCTATTATTCTGACAACCCTATTTTAGCCAGTGGACCAGGCTAATAAATTAATTCAAAACAGTTTAACAGCACCATGCTAGGTTGATTTATTGCCTGTCGTATTAGACGTATGTTTACTAGTATAGCTAATAAACTGGAAAGTGACTGTATATCCCTGAGGTTATATATTATGTCAATATATGAATTGAAACTTTTCAAATTACAGAGTTCTGATTACATCTCATTAGTTGCATGCACACAGTCAATGCCACAAAGCATGAAAGCAGACATGCATGGCACGAAATCAAATAGCTAGCGAGCTGTATGGATGTTTCCAGCAGTAAAACAATAAACATGATACAAGCCAGCTCAGCAAATCTATTGTTTTACTCTGTCCAAGGTTTCCTTTTATAGAAGTTTGGAAAAAGCCAGATCTGATTCGCACCGTATGTTTCATGGTTCACAAATTAAATCGAGATTCAGTTCATTTCAAAATTAGAATGTTTTTCGAAGATTTGTTTCAAGCAGCAAGAAAACATTTGGCTTACTTCAAGCTTTTACGAGGCAGCAAGTCCCAAACGTTTTCATATCAAAACTAAAAATCAAGTAGTGTCTTGTTACAGGCATGTCAACATTTCATTATACTGTCATCAGTAGTGTACCATTCAACATGACATCTCCAAAAAAGTCTCCTCAGCACATTCAGGCACCGCAAGAACTGGATCCCATTGATCAGTTGGTCTCTTCTTTAGAGTTGAGAAGCTCTAACAGCTGGTCTGCCTGAAAAAAATTAAGATGTGGTCAGGACAGAAAGTCACTTACTTGTGTTATACAAGCTTTTAAACTTAAGATACCCTCTGCAGCACAGGGCCATGCTTGACTTTTTAAAAATGTTTTTAAATGTGTAAGCTGAAAAGACACCTACGATCGTCACACATTTATGTAAAAAAAATAATAAAAAAAAAATAAACACACTCTCACTGTTTCATTAAAATTATGTGAACAGTCACTACCAACTAGAGTATTGTTTAAGGAAGCAGCTACAGAAAAACACATTCATTATTATTTTTAAACCATGGCCCAGCAACATTATGAGTCAAAACTCTGCTGCTGACTTTAAATCAAAGATGGCATTTGGACTCAAATCACAGACAACTTTACCCAGTGTAGCACAGTTGGAGCACAGCACGCTGAACAAATGAGTTGTAGCAAAAAATAAACCTGTAAACTGTGGGGCCTCATCATCCCTGCCACTACAAATAGGGATCGCTTACATTTAAGGAACTTTGAGCATAAAGTTGTTAATTTAAAAAACAATACAATATCAGTTTTAGTACTGAAGCCTGGGACTTACTGTGATAAACCAATAGGAGTTGAGTCTGTAGAAGAGACGAGACACGAAGCTCATTTGACTGGCAGGTGCCAGGACATGAAGGTGTAGATGTGTGACAGAACAGAACGGGGGCCAATGGAAACCGAACCTGTAGACAAAGAAAACGGTTTTAGTGACCTGACAACTCAGTTTTGTCGAGCAAGATGTTCAAATATTATTACCACGAATACATTTCCAAATTTAAACAATCAGATAACTACTTGTAAAGACTATGTAGTGACTCTGCAGTGATCACCACAGAGCACATTCACTACTAAAGAGCTACTAGTGAGTAACATGAAGAGCTGTACCATTAAGTGTAGCCCACCTGACATCACTGAGGTCTGTTACGTTGTTTTTCTGCAGGATCTCCTTCCCCATCTCAACCATCCGCTTCACTGGATACGATAAAAAGGATGACATAAATCAAAGAAGGTAACATGGCCGACCTTTTCAAAGTGTTAACCATTTAGTTAAAAAGCCTGCAGTCTGAACCCTACCCAAAGGCACATGTTCTTTGCTGAGTGATTTACAGTTGCCAACATGTTTGGTTGGGACGACCAGGTAATGATGGGGAGCTCCTGGTTTGATATCTCTGAAACATGAGATCTCTTCATCCTGCAACATAAATAAAAGGAGCATTCTTCAAAATAATACAAAATTAGTCAAGGCATCTCACTCAATGTCTGCATGAGGTTAGACAAATATCCAACTCTTATGTACAGTGAGTCAGGGAAAAGAGACCCATCCTACAACATAGCAGATCACCAGCTATGCACCAAATATTATACTGTATGTTACAGCTGACATGCATATCCTTATTAAAAAAAAACACACACACACATTAGCTATATTTCCATACACCCAGTATTTGTTAGAAAGCTAATTACGCTAATGTTTACAACACAAAAAGGCTAACGCTAGCTAGCTAGGCACTCGATATTATTTCATTACTACAATTGTCTCACACAGTGAAGGAGCTCGGTGCCCATCTCATTGTTTACAATCTTGCAGAAAATACATTTTTTGTCGTATCCTTCAGCTGGCACGCTGTTAGTTTTAGGAGGATCAACCTCAGCAGCTTGAGCAGCCTGGACTCCGGCCATTTTTATAACATAATAAACTGTCAATTGTCAGACCTGAAAAGTCGAGCCCAGATATAATCGCGCTCTCAAGGGGAGGCTGAAAGATCGCCGATCTACATTCCAAGTAAATTAAGAACGTTGCCACCAGAGAGCGATGTGGTTTAACTTTAGTATACAGTTTATGGGTTTAATACACATCGATCAGGCTTAATATTATGAACACCTGCCTAATATTGTGTACGTCCCCAGCTCTGACCTGTGGAGGCATGGGCACAGCTAGACCACTGAAGGTGTTTTGGTATCTGGTGCCAAGATGTTTGCAGGTGATCCCTTAAGATCTTCAAGTTTTCAGGTGTGACCTTAATGGATGTGACATTTTTTGTCCAGCACATCTGATGCTGACCACTAAGCAGGTGCTACTTGCTGAGAAGGCTGGCTTCTTTTAATATCCACAACAAGCTTACAGGTGGTATTGTTATGCCAGTGTGTGGTGGCCATGCATCCTGTTCTATCCTGTGGTGTGAATGCATCGGCTCTCAAAGGAGCACGTTCAGTAGCAGACTGCGGACGAGGAAAGGGGAGAAGGGGGCGACACCTTCTGTCAGCTACAGTTTTGCAGAGGCTCTGATCTAGTAGACCTAGTACTTGGTGTAATTAATCTTCCTTTGTAACAAGCACTGTCACAAACAAACCAATTCTGCCACCTGAACAAAGTCTTCTACACTTTTCTGCCTGTTTCTCTTCAGGCAAGGTGACCTCAGCTGAAAATGGGCCACTTTTTTGGTAAATGATTAACAAGACAGTACATTTCAAGTCATAATTCTCACAGTAAACAAAACTACTTATATTTATTGTGCCATAATGACTACATAAATACATTTCACGCAATAAAAACATTGGTCTGATAAATGCTTCTATTCAGTGGTATCTCTGTTGGTGTGTGTAACTGTGTGTGTGTGAAGGTATTTGTGTCGAATGTTTAGTTAAAACCTGGGTAAAAAAAAAAAAACGCTGACAAAAAGTTGGCACCAAAAGCAATGAAATGCCCTGTAGCTAGGTCATTACACCTCATCTAGCCAGATGCATAACCAGAGCCAACAGCTTTGCAGCTAATGCTAACATCTGACGTCTGCGCTTTCTATCTCCTGGTACTCATTAATGGAAGCCTTCATTCTGTCTTTTTCCACTGGTTGCATTGACCTCTTGTTAGACATGCTTGTTCTCTGCTCTCTTATTCTTCTTATTCTCTCTCTCGCTCTCTCTGTCTGTCTCTGTCCTTTCTCTTTTGCCTGTTCACCTGCCATGCTGCGTAAAAAACAGAATTTTTATTTAAACTTTGAGTGTTAGAGCGATTTGTGGTCATGACACATTTTACCTTCAGCAGCATATTAAAATGAGTCTTGTTGCAGCTGTTTCATTTTATATAGACGGTCAAAACATTGTTTTGCTTTGTTGTTAACCTTACTCATAATTATTGTATCACAAATGTTAGTGGTAAACAACCTTATACAAACTGTTGTTACATGTTGACTAGAGTTGCAGTTGTTGAAAGAATGCAACACGTTCTTAACCTGGCAGCCCATTTTAGCTGACCACATCCTGTGCGGCCGTGCAGCTTGTAGTATAAACCTTTATCTGGCTTCAATGTGTTCCATGAAAACATCAGTTGCACTTAATACTTGTTCCATTAAAGGCCTGGCTATTTTCCCCTATGCAGTTCAAAATGCTGCTTCATTCTGATGAGGGGAAATTATTCTATGGATTATGTGTTTGCCTTACTACAAACATAACCTGTATTTACGTAAATGTCAGCAAAGGGATGGAAAAGGGGAAAGGTCAGGGTTAATATGGTAAACGTCGAGGGTAAGGGGACACAGGAACAGCAATGAGCATGAAGATTTTTAGGGTTTAAAATCAGCATAAATGATAAAAGATGAAAAATATAAATGGACCAAGTGAAGACATTTTTAAATCGTTGTTAGCTAATTTTACAATATAATAACTTGATCTTTACATACCCAAAAAAAAGGTTCAACAAAGGCAACTGGGCTTGTAGAGTTTTTGAGAAGACGTTTCACCACTCATCCCAGTAGCTTCTTCAGTTCTGAACTTTGCTGAACCTTTGTTGAACCTTTTATGCATATACCATAACCTGTATGAATGAGAACCATCACAGACATATTGGTCTTTACGTGTTCCATACATTCATGGCGAGGGCAATGGTACAATGTGCCCACAGACCTGAAAAACATCTTCCTACAGGACACCCACAGCGCTGCGTCACTAGCTGCGGTTCGGAGCCGTTTTCTATGGTGCTTTTGCAGCTACACTTTCAAAGCCCTTGATGTTTCTTGGAACCACTTTGTTCTCAAGCTGTCAATCATTTTTGAACCTTCCTGTCTGGGTAGATCTGAAGTGACACTTCTCTCCATTGACACACTGCACATTTTAATCAGGCAGATACGTGTTACAAATACAGTAACCCATATGACATAGCATTGCTCTGAGTCTGTAGTCTGTTTTTATTGCAGTGGTATGATGTTAACAACGGAACGCAGGTCTTTGAAAGGTTTCAACTCTACATATGGTGTGCTGTAAGCTTATGGCACTGTGAACTACTGTGTCATGTTGGTTAGTAAGGCGCTACTCAATGCCTAAAGCTCTTATTGTCCGACTCCAGGATACTCTTGCTTCTTCTCATCTTTTTTCATGTGAATATTCAATAGGAGTACTTCAGAGTGTTAGTTTTGTCAGCCTCTACGACATACAACATCAGCATAAACACACTGCTTGAGGCTCGAGTCACCCAAATGTGACAGGTTTGTTGCTTCTTATTTGCAGTGGGTGAGGTGAGAATGCTTAGCTATACTAAATTACGACTGCTCCACTCAGTTTGAACAGAAAAGACAAAGTTTTAATGTTTTTGTTTTTTCCAACAGTGGCAGCGCCAGCACCGCCTGGCACACTCACACTCATATTTACACACATACAGTCATAGATGGAGATTGGCTTTGGTTTCCTGTTAACATTTTCTTAAAAGATGTACTTAAATATGTAGATAAAAAAAAAGAAAACATTATCCATTCTAACCAGACGGGCAGGTGGCAAATAACAAAAAGAAGTGCCCGTTAAGAGTTGAGTTTCCTTCCTCCACAGGCAGCACTCTTCTTGGTATGCATAACTAGTTGACAGACAGGTTTGGTCTGCAGGTGCTGGTGTGTTTCAAATGTTTTCGAATGGAGGACAGTAAAACCAAACTCCACGTACAGTAAGAGTGCTGATAGGTGGTTTTGGGTCCCATCATATTACAGTGTTTATACCATAACAAATAATTTAACTTGAGAACACGTTCACATACAGAAGTCAACAGTAAACACTCAAATGTCGTACCTTTTCAACATAAACATCCGTTAAACACAAGAAAAGTAATTTTTCTTAAATTATGTGCTCACAGTTGTCGCAAACGTTTCATTCTGCAGTAGTTTTGTGAACTTTGTGTTATAATGCTCTCCAGAATCAAAATAGGGCATGGAGGGCTTAAAGCTTCAGTTGCCAGTTACTTACTGGGCTTAGAACAGAGCTGCTGTCGATGAACAGCCAGTAGTTTAAAGCAGCAGGACTTCACCTAGCCACCGGTCTTTGGCAGGCACAGTTCAACCAAACAGGGAGCTGAGCTCGTTGACCATTACAGCAGGCTTTACAGGCTTTATAACGTGCGGAGGCAATCTGAGCCAGGTGCACGGATGACAGCGACTGCTCGATCAGGATACGTACAGTAGTGACTACACCACACACATTCCTTGAAGTTTAGAAACCTTAGACAGGACAGTGGGTTCTACGTTGCTATAGCGTTCCCAATCAGTTCATAACAGTCCAAACTTCGAGGTCTTGTACGATAAAGTCTTCATGCGTGGACAGAGGCGCATTGCGGAAGGTAGGACAGGAAAAGCTGGCACCATGATACAGATCAGCATCCAGCCACAGGCCAAAACCGCCCCTGCAAGCCAAGGGAAAAAACTATCACTATGATGTAAGGAGGAAAACTCAACAGTTAACAGTCACTTTTCTTTATAGTATGCTTTAAAAGCTGTTAATGTTTTAAGCTTACAGAAAACCTCACAGACAGCTGTTAAGCGAATTACTTTATGGTCTTTCTTTCTATGACTTTATGACACTGGCATGCTGCTACCTTTTTTTACTTTGGTGAGCATTTCTTTATTGTATAATGAAAATCAATAACCACATAACTTACCCTCCTCCACCAATCTGCAGAGACTCCAAGTTCCCGCTCACAAAGTAGGAGTTCTCCCCACTCCACCTGTACGCCTGGATGAAAGGAAAATGTGAAATATAAGAAATTAAGTCAGGTAGTAAATTATGTGCAATTTGTACGATGAATACATATTTTTGATTCTTAGCATTAATTCTTATCACATTCTAAAAATGATATTAAAAAAGCTTACCTGGAAGTCAGGGTTGAAGCTGAACAGGAAGGTTTCTCCTGTGCCATAGCAGTATTTACTGATTCTGAATGGATCAGAGCAAAAAGCCCCAAACACCTGAAAAAAACAGATCATGAGAGGAGTTATATTGTTATTAAATGCATCAGTTTGGCTACTGTTCTGGGTTTATTAAAACATTTTAGAGCTGAAGATGAGGATGCATACCTTTTTGTGCATGTCTTTGATGACCAGCAGCACAGGGCTGTCCAGTTGAGCCATGTTCCTGTACAAGGTCTTCAGGCTGCTCCCATGGATGGCTGTGCTGTAGACCAGTTGCCATGGATAGCCCTGGGTTCTATCTGGCATGTGAGCAGCAAGCTGTTGAAAAAGGAGTAGCCAATTAAACAATGCCCTGACACATACATATATACTGTATATATATAGTAAACAAAACTTTGCTTATGGCTGAATTGATGGTAAATTGTGAACTTAGGTGAATTGTTGCTGAGTATAACTTACTTTCTCTAGGTGGTGGTCATCAAGCAGCTGGCTTTGGTCACTCAGGACAGGGAGAACATCATCAACCTCTTCCTGGTACTCGGGCTCCTCCGCCTCAGAGTCCTCCGAACCACTCAGGCTTGCGCGGCGCTTGGAGTCTTTCACTTTGATGATCTGCATGCACATACAAGAACAACAAATTGGTGAAATTGCTGTCAGACATTTTCATATCATACCATAGGGTCTTGCTAATGTCTGACTCATTTACAGACAGTTCATATACAGGACACATGCTGGTTTACCACAGTATCATAACCACTGCTACTGCTACATGGAAACCTGCTCGGATGGACCGATATTGACTAAACAAACATTTTGAGTCTCAAAGTTTAGTTTCCTATACCTGATAAAAGCATCACACCTTCTAACATAATAACATCCAGCACAGTAATCTCACCTCAACATACGGCTCCACACACCGACTGGCAAAATAAAACACCTTGATATTTTCTGGTAACAGCTTCATAGCTCCTGTTTTCTCTGCAGAGTGTTGCAGTCCGACACACCACATGTCTCTTAACCAAACAACCATTCATCCGCCCTATTTATACTCTCTCTCTTACTTTCACTCTGTGCTTCAAATGTCGTTGGTTGGAAACTAGAGTAGATGTGTGCTCATTGGTTGACTCTGCTGCAGAATAGTTTCTTTTCTCACTAAACAGGAAAACGGTTTGGGGCATGCATAGAGAGGGGGAGAAAGGATGTCCATATATAGACACTGGTATTTCCCACAATCTTAGGGATAGCTGCCAAACACTACAGTTCCTCTGTTACAGTAAATTACTTAGGGAGGGCTCCTTTTTATTCACGGTTAAATGTTAGATATCTTATTATCTTCATCTAATTGTCCATGAAGAGCTTAGTTTACTCTTCGCTCAGTCATTTACACACATGTTTTTTGTGCAAAGCTTACCTCCCAGTTTTTAGCAGAGGGGTTTACGGGCTTGTTGAGCAGTTTGTTGATTGCAGCCACATCCTTCTCCACTACCAGATAACGCTTCTGATGTTTCTCTCTGATCAGGTAGTGGGGCTGGCATTTCTTCTTTTTGCCTTTATTGTAGATTTCTGGTGACCACTGCACGAAGAATGTGTAGAGGTGGTCAACCCTGCAGAGAAGGGGTGAAAATGCACTTTTAATATTCATGAATAAGCATCACATGTCAGTGTAGGTAGATGGGTATCTACAACAATGCATTTGCAGAGACGGTTTTCATGTTCAAACATTGCAGCAGAAGCAGGCCACAAAGATATATACTAAACATCTATTTAAGCTTTATGTTACTATGAAAGTGAAAACAAATTGACTGTTGAACAAATTCCTTTGTAATTCGTTGAGACGTGCCCTGACATGAACACGAAGGAAGGTGAAGCAAGCTCTTAATGTTTTAAGTATTCATGATGTTATATGAGAACTAGCGACTCCTAGTTGGAACCACAGCGGCTGCTACTGATTTCAGTTTTTCACACACAAAAACCACTGCTGCTGAACAAACTGCTGAAATCAAGCTTCTCTTCTTCTTTTCTTACGGTAACAATGCAAAATGAATTCCTTCTGGCTGCCTTTACACGTAAGTTATATAAGACGTGAATACAAAGCACTTCCAGATGACTTTGTAAAAAGTTTAATTTTCAGTGTTCCTTTTTTTTTCATTGGACTGCAAGAAATCAAAAGTTTTCACAATGCAGTAAATGCACAATAAATACTAAATGCTGTCTGATTCAAGAGCAGATAATGGCAGCACATTCAGGATCTGGCATCACATTGTCCACAAGTGCCTTGATTTGTTTCACTTACTCTCCAACGCTGTAGGCAACTCCCATGGCTGAGTGAAGATGAAGGTGCTGAGGGTAGACTGTAAGGAGAAGGAGAGTGTAGACGGTTTGGCGGCTCACTGCTGAAGAAGCATTTCCACACTGAGTCTCTAGCCATCCCTGCATTTTATAGGAGCGGATCAATGGCCGAGATAAGCCCCTTTGACCATTAACCCTCCCTTTCTCGCTTTACACAGCTTTACATGGCCTGCACGTATTCGTGCAATGATTTCACAACGGTGCTTGAAAGCCAAACCTGGTGACATATTAACCTGACCTGCTCAGGGTCCCTGTCCTTAAGTTTGACTGGAGTTCAGGTAGTTACTGTGTCAAATTGGTGACTCAGTGACAGAAAGCGGTGGCTTGACAGAAAGATAAACTCCTCCATGTCTGTCTGTTCTGTCTGTCTGCTTGATTGTCTGTTAATCATACCATCATGTCTTCCTGGATGTGTGGTCTATCATCTCATGTCATCAGTAGTGAATTGTAAATAAATTTCCATTCAAATCAATGTTTTTTTTTCTAGTAGTTTCACTGGAATCCAAGTGTAAATATTACTCTTTTCACGCCACTACATTCATCTTACTGTTACACTCACAAATTACTTTACAGACTAATATTTAAGGGAAATAATAAGCATACAGTACAATACATTATTATATTTAAATATATATATTTTAAAAAAAAAATCTTGGTACTTTTACGCTTTTCTACAGATTATTGATTTATTATTGATTATTGAGCTTCAGAAGTTCTGTCTTTCATCGTGTTTACATTTTAAACTAAGCTAACTGTGGATTTGGTGTCTGAGCTTCTTATTTAGGGCACAATTTTGAACGCAGGATGATTAATTGCGAATACTTCTTGTACCGACTCTGACTTCCATCACATTCTTTCCTCTCCCACTCACTTTCTCTCTCTTTGTTCTTTCTTGTCCAGCCTGCCTGTCTCTTTCTCACTCGTACACTGTAAAAGGGGAACTGATTAACGGTTTGTTTGGCCGGTTTAAACCGGCCGTTTTATCACACCAGGAGTGCAGAAAGGAATGGTGCTGATCAGAAGTAAGGGCGCACCTGGAGCGAAGCTGCTGTTCGATTCGGGAGTTTCTGGGGTTATGAATGAGTAATTTTTGATGATAAATTGTTTGAAGGCTCAGTGGCAGAGGACTGGTGTTCATTACACAGACACAAACTCTGCAAGCTATCAGCTCACGGCTATCAATCGAGACCTTTATCTTAACAGTCTCCTCCCTATCAGGATTAGACTCAAGCTCAAGCTGTAATATCAAGATTTAATCAAACCAACAAACCTTGATTACAGTGTTGACCATTTACTAATTATCAGTATTCAATACTTGACATTGTGACTTGATCAGTTTCCAGTGTTGGCTATTATCTTTACATTAGTGCTCAAACAGAATCACAGAGTTGTCTGTTTTTTATATCTGTGGTCATTAGGATTGTTGAGTAAACACAAATAAACAGGCTTCTCAAGAGATCCAAATCATCTGAACAAGGCGAGCTGTTAAGTAATCCTATTTGTGAGAGCTGCTTTGAGTGTGTTTTTTCCAAATATCTTTACTTAGACTCGATCTTTCTACAATTTTCTTTCTTATTTGCACCATTTTTTATTGTACTGATTCAGAATCTATTCAGCAAAATGAGTACAACATATTCTTAAAGTTAAATATAATGTATTACAGCATCATTTAAAGGGCTGCATTCAATTAATAACAGATGTACGATAATATTTCCAGTACTCAAACACAGGTTTGTTCATGTTCCAATATCAGGACAAAAGATAACAATAGGAGCATTCTGAGTTCAGCAAGCAGCCGCCATGTTCTTACACAAGAGAAATAGGATGGAGGAGATCAATTTGAGACAGTGTGCGCCCTGACACAGACGAGATCAATAGGTAAACGCTGACACGCAGAAGTAAACACTTACAAGATGTACAGATGTGCATGCATACATGCAGACACATGCAGACATGCATTCTCTCACACACCTGAAGCATGCACATGTGTTTTTCCGCACATGCACATGTGCAGAAAAAGAAAAAAACTCCCCACTCTTCCTGAATGACCTTTTCAGCACGGCTCAGAAAAGTAGCAGTATGGATTTCTTCACAGTTTCTATTAAGAGGCTCACAATATAGGACGATTTCAATGGCATGTGATTTTGAGTTCCTCTACATTAACTTCTTTATGGAGCTGTATTCTCAGCAGTTTCCCCGGTGGTTTGTATTAGAAGGAACAATGTGTGGTTTGCCTGTTTGAAATGACGTGAAAAGAAGTCACAAAATTAGCATCAACAGAGTTCAGGAGTTACATCTAATCATTTTGATCTTTTCTTTGTAGGAAATATGTTGGTGTCTTAAAATATTTCTTAGAATAAGATGACTATGACTTCAGTTGTGACATATAAACATCTATCTGCCAATGTTGTTTGTCTTGAAAGGTGAAATCAAAGAAGAAAAACAACAGTAGAACTCAGAGCTATGTTTAATAGTGAAAGTAGTGGAACTCAAGGGATTGGGACAGAGCAGCTATGTAAACCAGTAATCAATGAGGCTAACTAGGGGAAAAAAGGCTTCAGTTTGCTATGAAGTATAAATATTGGACTCTGGAGCAATGGAAGAAGGTCATGTGGTCTAAAGAGTCCGGATTGAATCTGTTCCAGAGTGATGGTTGCAGCAGGGTAAGAAGAGAGGCAGATGAAGTGATGCATCCATTATGACTAGTGTCTACTGTAAAATCCTGTGGGGGCAGTGCTATGATCTGTGGTTGCTGCAGTTGGTCAGGTCTAGGTTCAGCAACCTTATGTGTTCAAAGAATGAGGTCAGCTGACTACCTGAATATACTGAGTGACCACGTTTTTCTTTCCTGATTGCATGGGCCTATTCCAAGATGACAATAACAGGATGCATTGGGCTCAAATTGTGAAAGAAGGGAAGTTTGAGACATCATTTTCACACATGGATTGGCCATCACAGAGTCCAGACCTTAACCCCATTGAGAATCTTTGGGATTGGAGAAGGCTTTGTGCAGTGGTCCCATTATCAATACAAGATCTTGGTGAAAAATGAACGCAGCACTGGTTGGAAATAAAGCTTGAGACTTTGCAGAAGCTTTTCAGAATAATGCCACAGCGAATTAGTGCTGTAATCAAAGCTAAAGGTGGTCCAATAAAATATTAGAGTGTGCGACCTTTCTTTGCCCAGGCAGTATATTTTACATTATGTGTGAGTTCTGACATTAAAACTTAATGTATCACTGTGCAAGGTCTCTTTTGCACAGGATTTTACAAAAAGAACTTCAACGACTGTGATGTAAGCTGCATTTCCTTCTAGACATTCAAGACCCAGTCTGAGGTCGCTTTGGTCTTCTGAGGAAATTCTGTGTTTTACTGGAGCGCGCACACACACAGCCCTGATTCGTCATTTTCTTGGCAGTGAGCTGCCGTTACACAACCTCTCCTCCATTTCCCGTAAATCCTTTCTGCCTCATGCAGGACTCCAACCAAAGATGGGAAACATGCCTCTCTATCACACATAGGACCCTGGAGGCGAACATAATAATCAGGCATGCAGGCGTGCACACACAGAAACCACCACAGCTCTGCAGGCCGACGTAGTTCATCCAGTTTTGTTTTTTTTAGGGTCTGGGACGTGAATGCTTTTTATAGCTTTTCAACTCACTGCAAGTTTTTATAGCTACATTTTGTAGCTGTTTTGGTTGCACCAAGCTGTGCTACAGAATTCTGGTTCTACGTTTTTCCATCGTACTGCACGCTGAGAACAAGTATGTAAAGCTGCACTACCAAGCCATATAAGCCAATATCCATTATCTTCTCCACCAGGAAAGTGGCAAGTGGAAGGTTTTCTGTGTTCAACTGTAGGAAAGGGTTGTATCAGCGGTAACTAAACACGGCTCTAATAGGGCTGAAATTGTTTAGTAAACAGTAAAACATGGATAAGGATGAAATAAGTTTGTGGACGCACTTTCTCCTGCTTCATCAGTCTTCCTCACCAGCTGAGTTTCTTTAGGTTCCACAGCCAGCCAACAGTCTTGCAACCTTGCAGGATCGGATCAGTGATGCTCAGTACAACGGAAGACTGCGGTGGGGCTATTGCGGGCCAAAGTATGTAGTTTGAAACATTTGAGGGGCATTTCCAAAATGAATTACTGGGACTATTAACAGTTATTTGCAGGCTGTTTAAATAGAAATTTGCCACGTCGTGAAATGCAGTTAGTCATGAATGTGATGGACTGGTGTTGCTTCAACAGCAAATTATGCATCATATCAAAGAGTGCTTAAAGGAAATCTGAGGCCATCTGTCCTGAGGTTCAAGGTAAACTTTAGTGGTTCCATCTTACTTAAGATTAAAATCAGCCACCTGATGTCTTATATACTATAATCTCAATCAGAATAACCAGAAAGATGAGCTCTTCTTCAGCGTACAACTGCAAAATGTAACCAGAATGACTCTTATGGGGGACAGAGAAGAAAAGCTCATATGTTTTACCAAAGCCTAAACCTGTGCCGCTTTCACACCATAAGCAGCATGAACACTGTAAAACATTTCAAGTCAGTTAAACTTAGAAACGAATGTTCACCTGCTGCTTGTTTCAAGTCAAAAAGCTAACTAGATGCTATGAGTTGGTACAACTTACTAGGTTACTTTATTACATAAGAAATCTCATTATATCTTATCAAATGAACTCACAATTCCTCACTATTTCAACTCACAAGTTAAGATCAGTTTAACTTTATTCATATCTACAGATGCTTTAAGTTGAGAGCATGTTTTTGTTTCTGCTTCTCATCTTCGAAGACAGATTCAACTCACATCTTACGAAAAAAAAATGTAACATTTATTTTATTTAGGCCATTTAGCGCGGAGGACATTAAAATTTAATCCACCAAAAACAGCCACTTTGAAATGCATTCCTGGCAGGGAAATGGCTTCTAAAATCCACCCATCTATTATGCTTATGCTGACAGTAATTTTTGCTGATGTTGTAATACAGTGGCATAATCCTCTTTTGTAGACCCTTGTCTCAAAGGTATCACCGTTTTATGGTAGTACTTCTCTCTCTAGATTTGCCAGTATTCAAATCATCCTCCTCCCCCACCGCTTTATTTCAACTCTAAACTTAAAGGCGTGAGCTAAATGAACATTGACCACACGGGCAAAACTCACAAGAAGTCAAGCTAAGGTTAGAAAACGTGTTTAATTGAGTTCAATATCACAAACCTGTCATGACGTTTGGAGTTAGAGCAGAAGCGCTTTCACGTAATTTAATGGGGCAGTTATGTTTTACGGTGAAGCGAAGAAGATGACTCATGCGCACAATTATGCTGATCAACCATTAAAACTGGTAAGACCGTGCACGAGGAAGCATATGAATTTCGTAACAAAAGATGGAAAGAAGTTTCCAGTCTAGTGAATATGGACCTGATCAATGTACACTTTTATAATTATAATCAATATATTTTTTTTTTTATTTTTTTTTTACGGCAACAAAATGAAAGAATCAGCAACATAAAAATAATGATATAACATGGAATGAGCTGCTTGATTGTGTTACTGCTTGTGTCACTTGAATGCCCTGCAGCACCTAACCTGTAGTAAATGAATTTGTTTTGTGAACTTTGCAAGTTTGTCAAATTTGCTGGGCTGAATAGTTTAATAGATAATTTAAGTAGCAGTCACCCAGAGAAAACTTCTAATAATATTTATTCCTCAAATGGGATCTGCTTAATTTGCATTAACAAAGTTTTAATAAATCAAAGATGACCATACTGGCTCAAAGAAAAGGTGTATGACGTGAAGTGACAGGACCACGAGTTGAACCCTGCTGAGGTATTGATTTTTAACCATCCAAAAGTCCATCGAGGGTTGTTGCAAAAACTCATGAAGTGTGTGCATGTGTGCACCGCTGATAATCGAGGAAAGTCGGTGTGTGGCGGTGGGAAGGAGAGGGGGTGGGGGATGGAGTATTTATACATAAATAATAGTGTTTGTGCACATATGTACACGCATGCAAGTCAACAGCATACGTGTCTGAATTATAATCAAACTTGCCTGAACACTTGTCAGTCAATTTAAAGAGCACGGCCACAGTTCACACCAAGGTCACAGGTGCATGAGCTCGGGTCCTGCTCTGGCAGTTTAACATGTGCATATCTATCGTATACAAACCTATGATCTCCGCTGAAAATTAAGATGTTTTAAATTCAGTCATTCAGGTTAATATCAGGTCTCATCCACTGAGATTTTTTTTGGTTATTTTTTAACAGCTTTCCTGAAAGATATGGAAACTTGTGCCCTTTCTTTGCCCTGCTGCTTGCTGAGACGTTTTACCGCACAAAACCAGGTCACTGCAATTATGCCTTTACAGTTTTTTTTTTTCTTTTTGCCTGCCTGCAGAACTCAATCTCAGCACTCACAAAAAAAAAAAAAAAAAAAAAACTGGTCTGCACTGGCTCAGGAACTGTTAATCTGTAGACTGAGGGTTTTGGACAAGACTCTAGTGGCAGTAGAAAGCACTGACACATTGTCACTCTACAGCTGAGGACTGTAAACTTATATGGCCATACTGTATGTGACATCAGTGTTCTTACTCTCTTTTTATGTGCTACTCTTTATCCCATGTGTCTTGGTCCAGTTGGCCCTTATTCCCTCCCCTCTCCAGGGTGGACTGCTTACCTTGCACTTTTAACTAACTGAGACATTTAACTTTAAATGCCATTTAGTGACACTCTGGTGCAATGAGTGTAAAGGACAGATTTAGGTTTGATGACAGTGTAATAGCTCCAGGTGAGCCTTGACAGTCAGGGTTAATCAGTGATGTTTCACTAAGCCTTCCTTTGACCCACATACAGAACAGTGCACAATGTCGGACTCCAAGGTTAAAAAAGTGTCAAAGTGAGTTCTTGAGTACAGAGACATGCACGAGAAGAAAACCACTGTGGGACTTCCTCCGCACCACAGTTCGAGCTTCGTTGCAACTGTCTGTGGGTTTCAGGTGAAAGGCTGGAACAAAAAACATGCGTCATTTCTCACATTGTAAAAAAAATAAAAAGCAAAATTAATCTGCTCAAATCTCACCTTTGTGTTGCGTCGTAATTGTTTAAATGTTAGCATGCAACCAACATGAGTGTGAACTCTCTGCTTCGGACTTCACATATTTTTAGCGGTAATGTGCGGCTTACTTTGAGGATATTAACTTCATACAGCTCCCTTAGAGAGGAGATCAACTCCTGGCTAACTCATCACGTCAATAATGATCATTACCACTGTTTTCTGATATTAAAATCTACTCTGTTGGTTTCTTGGTAAGAATGTGAGTTTATCAGAATCTGGTAGCCTGCCAAAACTAGCTAGCCTCTCAGTAAACTCAATCACTACAGCACTTTGGACCAGGCCGGACTTTACATAGTCAACAGTCAAGGCCAGCACCGTGCTCCCTGTCTGCTTTTGCTTGCTCTGCACAGACATTTATGGACTGGCATAAAACTAGACGTGTCTCTCTGAGTGTATCAGTGGGACAGTGTCACCCTCATTCACATTACACTCTCACTCTCTTACACTCTGTTACTCACTATGTTTAAGGGTCAGGTACAACAAACAGCAAAACCACTGGAAAGAAAGTGGAATGGGTCTTTTTAATATACATTGGAAAAATGTAGTGGGAGAACCATGACCCATTTTAGTTGTGACTCATAGCTGAAGAACAGTCGGAAACAAAACCCCCGTCTATATGTTTGTGAGACCCACACACACATCCTCCGTTATGTGTACAGTGGTTACAGTATTTAGTTTTTGAATCAACATCGCTCATGTATCGTATCAAAACACATGAATATGAGAGGTTCATTCGCTGCCCTATTTCGTTTCCACACGTGAGGTTAAAAGTCATGTTTTTTTCAGTGTCTTGTTAGATTTCACTCTGCTGTCGCCTCACGTGTTTTGAGATGGGTACATAGGTTTCAGTCCAAACAGTAGTCTGTGGCAATGAACTACTTCTGCATAAACATGATGTAGGAGTTGTGGTGGTACGTGCCAGTGTTGTAGTGATTGTTGATTGTTGAATGAAGAAACACTTCCAATTGGCATCATCCCCAGTTGTACGTGCAACTAAATCCCAATGGAGACTGTAAATACTGGCATGTGCCACCATTCGCTCTGAAAAACAGGTTTATCTCAAGTTACAGGCCAGGTGCACATTGCTGTCTTTACATTAACAGGTTGTACTTTCCTGTCAGTAAATTCACATTAAACTGCGTCAATCACGCGAAGTCATCATCCTGTGTTTACAGGTTCGTAACTTCCTGTCAGAGAAGCTTTGGGTGTTTCTGAATAAGTAATTCTAGGTAAACGTCACTGCTACTGTATCGGGAAATCTGACCATTTAATGATGCTAATGCTTGCATTTCTCCTTAGTCTACTGTTTTAATCTGCAGCACACCGTAACTGTTGAAAAGTTCAGTATAAATGTATATACTTGTTTAATGTATAACAGTGCTTTTACAGATAAGAAGCAGATGTATTATTAGTTACACTAAGATTTGTTTTTTACCCTAAAAGAAAGAGCTTGCACTCCTTCTCTGTGTTATGAAACACATGCTAAAAATAAGGCCTACTTACCACAGACTCCAGGCAATTAAAGCAACCTCCCATGGAAAAGAGGGGCTGTTTCACAACTGAGTGGTATCAACAAGATTGGTAAAGTGATTTGAGAAGGAACTGGGCGGCTGCCAGTAACTGTGAGACTGAGAAGGTCAAAAGGGAAATTCACTTATCATGTGTGAGAAACAACGTCAAAAACGAATAAAACACATTTCATGCAACAGTTTTTGTTTTAGTACTACAAAAAAACATTTATGGCACCGTGATATGTTTTCTCTCATGCATTTAAACATAGAAGGTTTCACTCATTTAGGGTATTGCACAAGAAGTTGAGGAAGTGTTTCAATCTCAAAATCAGCATTTTTCATTGGAGGCATTTAGATGAGAATATTTAATAAACTAACTGGAAGCTGAATTATATTTAGAGGCTTCAGTTTCAGGGCTCTAGCACGCGAAAAGTCATGATTGTCAGGATACTTTCATTTATTGTTTAACTGGAGTTCCAGTGACGCAGAAGGATCGAGCACAAGTTTATAAAGCAACACTGAAAAAAGAATTCCAGCCGGTGCAATTACATCAGGAAGTCTAGAAATAAAAAGGGCCAAGAAAATAACTTGGATGACTCTGGTGGAATTAACCACAGGATTCCCAAATATGCAGTTCGGACACCATCAAAAATGCTCCAAGTGGTGAAGGACGAGTAAAACAGCAACAACGAAATTAGCTCTACACAGCCTCGTGTTACTTTTTGTACCATGGAAGATGTCATTGGGGATTGGGGACTTTGTTTTTAGTCATTTTTCATTAAAACCTGTACAATGAAACCCTCCAGGATTCCCAAGATAGCAAATGTCCACTAAACCAAACATTGTGAATCAAGATGTCTCCAAACATCACTATTGTTAGGCATTGTCATCTAAGTGTGAAACTGCTCCAAAGAATACACTTGTAACACACATTTGCCAGTATGCTAAATAAATTAACAACTTGCATGGACTGGCATGAATTCCTACAATCATCGTTTGCGCCCAACCCAGACGCCTACCCGTGCAGGTGAGGGATGCATGGAGTTAACTGCTTTTGGTCTCGGGAAAAGGTGTGGTCACAGACTCTTGCTCGCGGGCAGCAGAGAACAGTTGCTGCTTCTTTATGTGAAAGGGAACCAGTTTTTATCATTTGGGCATCTAATCCGGATGACTTCTACTCTAGTCTGCCTCGCATCCAACAGGTAGACCCAGATCACAGTTGAGTAACAATAACTCATGTCAGGGTTGTATAGATTTTGTACTTCTGTGGCCTGGGAACGATATGCTCACTGCGGCTCAGGTGGAAAAGTGGGTTGTAGGGCAGGCTGTTCAAGCCTGTAGCTTGTGCAAGACACTGAGACTGAAACAATAATACAAAGAAGAAGTAAAAGAAGAGGAAGAAGATTGAGCCACGGCTTCCACTGATGTTAACATCATGTGTGTTGCCTGTGTGTGTGTGTCTTTGTTGAGAAGCTTTTATCGGTATCAGTAAACATTGCGGGTTTTGCTGTGATGTGAAGCCTCGGGCAGGAATACTTCAAGAGCTCGCAGTAAATTTGTCTATGCAGTGAATATTTTGTGTTAAGCAATGTTTCTGGGATGCTAACATTATTATCATGTGAAGACTGTGTCTCCTCAAATGTCATTTCATCATCACCATGACACAATTTACAGCACACAAACCACACTGGCACATTTCAGAGAAGATTTTATTTCCAAAATGGCCTTTTACAACCCCGTTCACACAATGATTGACCAGCTCTGCAGGTAGTATTAAAGTCAAACTAGACTCTGTCAGTTCCACCTACAGCTTATGTACAATACTGCCTTTAGTCCCTGACAGTGAAATCCAGCAAATCCAGGAGCACAGGCGACGTCAGAGGAAAACTTGTGGACCAGAGATTCTACATCAATGAAGCATCCATCCCAGTGGTATCAGAGCAACCAGTGAAGAGCTTAGGCTGATGCAAGCCTCAAAGACTCAGACCAGGATAGATCGGCTGCCCATCCCCTTCCCTGCTTCTCTCTCTCCTTTAGTCCCAATCTTAGCATGAGGGGCAAAAGCGGAGGGACCCAGGCATACCTGGGACGGCAGGTGTTACTGTTCAGCCAATCCTGTGGTGTCGTGGGCCAATCAATGAAACAATGATGAAGAAGGACACCCACCTGATGACTCAATGAAGCGATTGCCCCTCCCTCATCCAAGATACAAGACACCAAGCTACCCAGAGCTTCTGTGTTTCATAACGGAATGTAGTCATAAGAGCAAAGGTAACAGGTAAGCTACAGGTACGGAATTATTGCCCTTTCAACACCAGTCAAGTGCTTATTCTTGGGGATTGTAACATCAAGACCTGTGATCTCAACAGACTGTCTCTTCTGTTCAACTGTACAGCAGCTCACCTTTCTGCAACAGATAACTCCATGCTGCTCTAATATATCTTTACTTCTGTCCCTATTTTATTTGTCCCTAATTCTGTGAAGTTTTTGGTCATACTATTTTATTTTATAATCCCTAACCCTAACCCTAACCCTAACCCTTTTTATGTGCAACTAAGCTACTGTGACCAAGAAATTTCCCTTGCGGATGATTAAAGTCATCTAAGTATAAGTCTAAGGATCTTATGCGTCATTTACAAAACCTATGAATATGTTGTGTGGCTTTCACACTGATGTATCTGTAGTGTGAGGTTCCTGGTAGAGAGTTGCGAAACTGAATTTAGATTCTCAGCTAAAAAAAAAAAAAAAGGAATAGCATGAATGAGGGCAAATAATTGTTTAAAAAAAAAAAAAACGCATAAATGTTAGAGACTTCGTAAAAATTTGCCAAAATCAACCTGGTTCCAAACGGCCGTAATGACACTATTATATTATTTTTAGGCCATTATTTTTATTTATTTATTTTTTTTATAAATGCAGGGTTGTTATAATCTTTATAATAATTACATTTTAAACACACTAATTCTAACATTAGTGTGTTCTTACTGAAAGTCACAGGGAGGATCTACTGAAATTTGTACTGAAACTTTGGGTAAGGCCTGACTTTTTCAAAAGGTGAAACAGGGGGAATGCTGCTGTGTACTTTTCCAACACATTCAACCTCATCCAGCCCCTGTTGCTGAGGGACAAGCAAACAGAGATGGGGGTGGACTCACACCTCGCTTACTGGATAGAGGACTATCTCACAATGGGAGACCTCAGTGTGTCAGGTTGGGGAACACTGGAGCAGCACGGCGGACTGTGCTCTCCCCTGTCCCACTCACCCTGTACATCTCATGGTCATGCCACCTGCCCAAGTTTTCAGACAACTCTGCAATTGTAGGGTGTATCGGGGATAGACAGGAGCAAATTTATCTCATGGTGCGGAATGAGCCATCTTCTGATCAAAACAGCTAAAACCAAGGAGATGATGGTTTAGACCTATAAGTACCTGGGTCTACAGCTAACATAGATACAGTTTACGAAAAAAGGTCAGAGCCGTCTCTATTTCCTTAAGACGGAGGAACGGTGCATTGCTTATTGTATATCCATATTCTCAGATACAAGCATGTCGTCTTCTACTTTTTCTGTTTGTTGCAATTATTTGATCTCCCTGAATGCAGAGTTCAGGTCACTGGAAAGGAAATGGGATTGCTTCCCTGGGATCAAAATAGCAGCATTAGACCCCAGCCTCTATCCCCAGTTTACAGATATCTGGGATATGCTACAAAAAGCATAAAGCACAAAATAATGTTTGTGTTGTGAAAAACTGAACCATCAACTAAATCCACTACATCTTACTTCTTTTGTGAAGAATTATGTCTAGAATCCAAGTTACATGTGTACTGTGTATTGTGAGGAATGCTAATGGTAAAGGACAACAGAAGATGACAAAAGATTAGGTGACTTCTGTTCATGCTTGTCTTTAATGTTTCAGAAAACAAACATATTCAATGTGAGACTTCATTTGCAGCATGCAACATACTTGTGTTTTCACTTTCCATTTACAGACAGTTAGGTTTACAGACAGGTTGCACTTGTTTTGTAGGTGCGTGACACCACACTTTAGCATCAAACAGGACCTATGCTTTACGTCTGTCAAACTTTTTTTTTTTTACCAATTTGTTTTCTGCCTCGCCACAACTTGTTGATGCATATTCACTTTCAATTTCAATTCAATTTACATAGCGTCAGTAACAATAGAAATTGTCTCAAGGCGCTTTACAACATCCGGTCTGAAGCGTGGCCTGAAACCCTCAGAGCAAGCCTGAAGGAGACGGTGGCAAGGACAAACTCCCCTTTAACCGCTCATACAGCTTCCATCTGCCTATTCGTTCTTTTTCTGACACCTGAGGAAGTGTGAACGACGCTGAAATGAGACTACTGCTCTTCGCCCGTGGTCTTCCAGACATTGTAGCTCAGGTAGCTGCTTCCTGCATAGCACAGGGTGGTCAGAGACGCAAAGAACTGAGATCGGAGGTGAAGAAGGATCAGAGAGAAGAAATGAGGGAGAGGGAAAACAGAATAAAAAAAAATAAAGTTAAAATCTTGGAAGAAAGTTGATCCAAGTCAAAGCGCTTTCAAAATTGGATTTTCCACATAGCATACAGCTGATGCGTGTACATAGTAGCTTCCTCTGCATCTTTATAGCTGTGAATGCTCCCTACTGCAGGAGTATATCTGGTGGAGAAATACTGTCACCGTTGCCCTAAAACCCCCAGAGCGAGCATGTAGGCGATGGCAGCAAGGAAAAACTCCCTTTCAACTAGAGGAAACCTAGAGCAGAACTCAGCAAGTTAAGACATCACCCAGCAGGTCTGTGGCAGGCTTTGTGTATGTGCATTTTGGGGGATGTAAACTTCGCCTTATTCCCACGACAACACCTTGGCCTTGATGTTCTCTGTGACAGCTACGACCCCAACCCCCTTTAATTCAAAAAAGCCTGCTGCATTGAGCAAATTTTACCCTGTGATAGACTGGGCTTCCTGTCCAGGGTGTACCCTGCCTCTCGCCCGATGACAGCTGGGACAGGCTGTCATAGACCCGCTACCCTTCTCAGGACAAGCGGTTACAGAAGATGAATGAATGAATGAATGAAAGGATCAGATGATGAGTGCTCTTACAGCAGAAGCTGCCCAGCAGTTGTAGCTGTGTCGCCCCCTGATGGCCTGGTTGACGGAGAGCGCATCTACCACTGCTGTCACCAGATACAAGGCAGCTGCAGTACAGTCAAAGCACAGCGACTAAAGGAGACAAAGACACAAACAGCAAGTTATAAACACAGAGTTTGCTGTTCTGAAGCCAAATCCTTGTGCGGCGTTCAAGTGCGACGTCAGAGTTGTGAGTGTGTTACCAGTGTTGTCCAGGGGATCTGTGTAATCCTGTTGTGGGCTCCAGTGAGGTAAATTAAAAACAGGCAAACTGTCAGGACCCAGAACAGGATGGCCACAAACATCACCCAGCAGAGAGCAGACAGATGAAAATAATCTGTGCCTCCAACCAGGATCCACACTAACATACCATACACCTGGGGAGGAGAAAAGAGGTCAAAGGTTAAATGCAAAGATTTTTTTGTGCCATTTTTTATAATTTTTCTTATATATCTGTTACCCATGAGTAATATTTAAACCGACTGCACCCAGTAGGCTGGATTAAAGTGCAGCAGAGGGCAAGTAACCAAATCTCTTTCCTCCCGACGCTATTCTAAACCCCACCCTTCCTTTCTCCCAACAAAAGATTCCTTCTGGATGTTTCATATCACAGGAAGAAAACATTTGGTGGTGTGAAACATGACTGGGAGCAGGGTGGGTTTCTTTTACGATCAAAGCTGGTAACAGTGCTTCAGCGTCACATTCAGACTAAAACTAGTCTCCAGAGCGTAATTTCTTATCAGCATCTTACGCTTACAAGGTATAAGAACAATGTATATTGTATTATGAAGTATCCAGTTTCTGAGGGTGACGCTAAGAACTTGTTTCAGTGGTTTTAAATCAGATTGATTCGACTGCACGTGGCAGACAGCCAGACTGTATTTAGAGAAAGGCTGTCCTGACTTTTCTTCCTTCAGCTGATTTGGAAAGGAAGAGAAACAATGAGGGAGGGAAAAGAGGAAGAGCTGATTTACTTGGTGTTTCTGGTTAACTTCCTAATTTCATAGACACAGTTCTTGGCTTTTCTCAGACTTGGGTCTTTAACATCTCGTATGTTATTTTATGGTTTAGATCTTTCATTAATTTCAAATCTGCAAAAATGATGTTTATCATCAGCCCTTAAATGAGGCCTTATACTTTAAACTGTAATAAAACACATAGCTGTTTAGCTGTTTGGCATTTGGTAGACGCGTGTACACTTCTAACACAACTGTGATATCCTTTACATCTCTATTACTATCTCCTTTAAACATCAAACTTACTGTCGCTTTAACACAGCAATTGCCAGACCTGTAATCAGTGGTTCTGTCAGTCACTTAAGAGATGAGTTTCAGAGCTACAAACCATCAATCTTCAAACATTCTCAAATCCAGAGTCACACTTACTATCTCAGCCAGGAGGAATATTCCTTTGGGGGTCGTGGCGAAATGCTGGTCGAAGGCCAAGGTGGAGGTTGAGGTGTTGTAGTCTGGTACTGTGGGACTCCGGCGGGCCGACACCACAGCAGGTCTCTCCATGATGCACTGACGCAGGAAGCCTGTGCGCGTTCACTGATGTTGTCGCCACGGCAGAGGAAGTTGTGTTCCTGTCCCGGAATCCAGCAAGGACACCCATCTACCAGACAAATGTTTGAATGTCTCATGTGGTTAGATTTAAAAATCACAAATGAAGAAAAGACGGTGCCATATTACATAGATAAGTCTTTTTTATTACTATTTTGTGTGGTAAATGCTGTAGGATGCTGCATTAGACACTGAGGTGACAATAAATCGGAAGGAAATGGGGAGTCAGTTCCTTCAGAGGTTTTCATAGCTAGAGGCGAAGAAAGGACCACTGTGTGTGATCTGCTGCAGGACACGCTGATAACTGCTGCTGCTGCTGATAAATGATGACCAACAAGCCACTACAATTATTCATTAGCCTGACTCTACTCTTAAAAACATTTTAATATTTGTGGTGCATTTAAAAAAAGCAGCTTCTTCAGAGTTCCAGAGTAGATGCGTGTTTATAGAAATTTAACAGACTATTTTAAAGATTCCCTCCACATCTTTGACGTCTCGTCGTCTGTTAACTGTATGCGTACTCGATTGTTTGTATATTGCACTTCTATAAGCAGCAGCTTGCACTGCAGCAGCTCCAAACTGATATATATGTATGCAGTCGGATTTAAGGTGAGCTTAGAGACACTTTTCATCTCAGGCAGATTCATGTTAAAGGTCAAAATCTGCATAATGGAGCTTAAACTTTCAAGTGAACGAGCAATACGATCAACACATTTTCCAGTGGAGAAAAAACGTTGTTGCTGCATTTGTTCATATCTGAAGACAGCAGAAAGGTTTTTGGTGTATATTAAAACCCTGTATTCTGTGTGAAGTGCGTCTCTGCTGTGGTGCGGTAACTGCAACAATGAATGGCTTTGACCACAGGGGGGCAGTAGTTACACACGGACAGGAACTTCAGAGGACCCAGCAGGGCAGAGGGACAAAAGACACAAGGTTAAGGCCAGAGAAGACGCACTGGGCTGGTTAACTGTCTGCATGGTGGGCGTGTAAATTGTTGTTTTCACTCATTTATTCCATTTCTCTTGTTGTTGTTATGCATAAGAAGCAACACAATTTCATTAACTCAATGTTTATTCCCCACAGAGACATGAGATCCTTTGGCCCGCCTTGATTTAAGAAGAAACTTGGATGGCTGAATGTTTTACGCTGCTATGGCAATTGAATGGAAATGTGTTTCAGAATAAATGCACACAAACGCATGCACAGATCCCTGCACAGCTCGCTATAAATCATACAACAGTTAATAAAACAACTCATCACAATTCTTGCCTAAAAACATTAAAAGAGAGATTTATCGAGGTCCTCCTCAACAACATCAGCTGCAAACAAATAGATGAATAACCTTCACATTAAGATGCTTTGTGGTGTTCTGCTGCAGTCAATATCGTGCACCATGCATTATCTGACTGGATATTTTGCACGCTTTGTGTTATGCTACTCCGTCTTGACTATTTCTGCCCTGCTGGGCACATTCTGCTCCGTACAGCAATATATCCACCGCAGCGATCTATATTCTGTATGACTCTCTCTCTCTCTCTCTCTCCATTACTAAAGCAATAGGCCGGCTTCTCTTGTGTTCCTTGAACAAGCCAGCGACTGCATGCAGCCAGTATGGTAACTAATGGCCAACCAAAGCTTTTCTCTGCATGTGAGTGACAACTGTCTACAGTCGGAGACGTTAGTGTTTCCATGAGACCGTTAGATTTTCTACGTGAGCCATCTAAAAGTTAATTATCACAGTGGAACGGGGGTCATTTTTACTTTCAGACAGTTAATTAAGAATGGAAATACAATCTCAGTGGCATTTACTAATGTCAGCGAGCATTCTTAATTATTTCCCATTCAAGGTTTGGAACACTTTGGTGATCACAAGACTTTACAATTGATTTAATTTTATTCTAACCATATCTTTATGTTTATACGTCCGTCTCCACTCTACAACATGTTAAAATAGCTGTTTTTGTCCAGTGTTAACAAATGGAAGCATCAGTAATCGTGAAGCGCATTTAAAGTCCTTATCTTAAGCTTGTAGCTAAAGACGACTTTACAAATTGTGCTTCCAGCAGAGTATCTGTACTGAATGTATGAATAATGAATGCCACTGTCAATGTGCTCTCTTTAGAGTGGCCTCTCTTCTCAGCCAAGCACATGGGAAAACCGTGATTGATGACTTGGTCAATTGTAGTTGCTCTAAAGTTATCCCAGCGCTTTTGTAGTCAATGAATAACTCTCCAACTTCCACCACGCCCCGATTGTCTCATTGTCTTTCTGCTCCAACTATGGCTCTTTATATGAAACTGGCTTTCATAACTATTGAGAGTTGAGAGTACTGTAAATCCCGTGCGATGTGATCGGTTACTCTTAAATAAACAGGCTCCAAGAACTTGGAACTCAGATGGCATTTATTTGGGTATGGAAAGGTCTTATTATTATTTTTTATTCATGGTCCTGCACATTTGTGTAAAATATATTTGTGAAATTGAGTAGAAACTTGCGAACCCAGGGAATCCAGCACATATCAGTGAATATCCAGGAGAATTGCAGAGTTGCAATCATAATTAGCAGCGATGGAAAAGTGTTTCCCGCTCATCCATAACCACGCCTGGTTTCCTTTTAGATTCAATGAAGAAATAAAGATGAAAATCAGTCAATTGTCTCAGTAGCCTAATGAAAATTGGACTTTAATTCCCTAGAATACCACAAAAGGTTTAGAGGCATAAGGGTGATTAATGGTTATTTCCCCTGCTTTTGTAGTGTTTTGTGTTTTTTTCTGATCGAGCACATCTCTGCCTCTGGAGAGATTTCACATCGTCAACAACGGAGATGGAAAAAGCCCATCAGAGCTAATGTTAGTCATAGATTTTATGTTATAAAGACCACTTTAATTATCCTGCTATTGAGCCAGAAAGCAACATCAAAACACGAATGTGACGCCAAACATAATTATGTGAAATTATATTTAAAAAAAAAAGCTAAACAGTGAAGTTTTTGAATGGACGACAAGGGATTGAAGAGCACCTGCCCCGGCAAGTTTGTCGTCCAGAACTGTGTCCCAGACAATCATGATCTCAGTAATTTAACTGAAAATGGTAAAGTAAAATGAGCAGAATTAGTTTTGCACCGACTCCAGAGGGAATTATGCAACAGACTTATAAAATGAGGCGTTCCTTTCCCTGTCGCTGGGGTTCCTCTTCGCACCCCGTACCTTGTTTTCTGATGGGGGCGTAGAAAAGGAGGCCGACGTGTCCCATCTCTGCTGGAAACGAGAGAGCTATTATTTGGTCTTTTCTCCCCCTGCCCTCCCCTCCGCACGCATTCCCAGCACTGTTCGCCATATTTACCCATCCCTCCTTCCCTCTAATTCCGTCGTCTCCTCCGTGCATGTGTGTTTAGGCTCTGCTGCTGTGACACAAAGCCTCACCGTTCTACACACATGCTGCACCATTTACCGAAACTCTACATGCTAAGATGTGAATAACCTGAACTCCGCCTGAACCTCCCCATCCCCTCTGCACGTGCACGCACACATACACACACATGCACACACACGCACACACTAATAAATGTGTGCTTGCCCAGATGCTGCACTGTAATTGGCCGCTGTGGCTTCCTGCTGTGGCAAAGATATTTTTAACGCACACACTTAAAGACACACACACTAATCCTTCGCCTCTGCTACATCTGCCACATCCCCCAACAAATGTGCCGGTTACATACGTGCACGCCTTCACACACACACACACACACACACAGACCACGCACGCGCCCAGAGTAACCATAAAGGCCGCCCCTCCCTGTTTAACCACCAGTCCTGACATCAGTTCTAAATAAAATGCTGTGGTTATATTCACCGAAAAGAGCAGCCACGCCCTCTGTCTTCAGCAGTGTTTCCCTTGGACTGTTTTCTTGGCTCTGTGGAAGGAAACTCTGGAGCAGTGTTTGGATCACGTGACATTATTTGTAAAAGTTGAAGCAAATTATCTTTAATCCATCCTAAATGTGTATTTGTCATCCACAGCTGTCATGCTCCTCTTTAGCCTGATCTCCACTGGAGCTGGTTTCTCTTCTCACTAAATAAATTAAAAAAACGCCATGGGTTTTCATTTTCTGTTTACCGGGATCGTCCGTATGTGTTTGGCTAAAGAAGAGCGCGCCTTCACGGTAATTTTTCAATAAATAATTGTGATGTGATGTGATGTGATGTTAAGCGTGCCCCCAGCTATTTGAGGCTGGAGCTCAGCACAAAATAACAAATGCACGGCCCTAATTAGAAAAATCCCTGAGAGGAAGCGATGGCTGCTTTTCACCTTTTCCACTCTGAGTTAATTACTTCTGAGAGTTTAACTGGGTGATGTGATATTGTTTGAAATGGCTGAGTGTTACAGTTCTCCTCTTCTTCTCTAATATGTGGATCACTTTTTTTCCTCCCCAAGATGTCGTTATTACCTTTGTTTATTCTGGTAAAGCTGCTTTGGAATGAATGGTTTGCATCACCGTGGATAAAAACCCTCTGTCACAATACATGTCTTTGTGATATTGTTATTCTTATATATCATATCATCATATTAAAATATAAAACCCAACATTTTTACGCATAAAATGATCCGTGTTTGCTGTTTTTTGTCAGTAAACCACCTTCCAAACCAGGAAACTTCATCCCCTTCAGTACACACCCGAAAATATTGCAGTGATTTCCACATTATAATGAGCATGGGGAAAATATACAGTCATACTCCTAGCAGCTGGCAGTAGCTTATAATTGGTGGCTGTTTTCTTTTTGTATTTCACTGTTATGAAAGTCAGTATTTAAGTCATTTTTATTTGTGCAGCCAAGTGTCACAAATCACGTTTGCCTCTCATGCTTCCACAGTCTGCTGCGTACAGCACCCACCAGCTTTCATTCTGATATCATCTTAAATTTCTTCCACAATTTTTGCAAAATCACGGACCATCCAAAAGCCTCGTTTGTCCTTAAGAGCAGAAGTTGTTTTCTCGCCGCAGAACGGTTCACGTCCGACGTGTCAGGCACGGATGCTTTGTCCAAGTTGGCGGAGGGAGACAGAGAGACCTTCCATCTCTTGAAGAGCATTTACTATCTACTGGCCTTGCTAGTTAAGAGAGACAGAGGGTGGGTGGGAGGGTTTTTGAGGGGAGGGGAGGGAGGGGGGGAGAAAAGAGAGAGGGAGAAAGAGAGAGAGAGAGAGAGCGCGATGGATGTATCAAACAGCAGCCCCCTGCTGAGTGGGGAATGGAAAAGCTGCTGGCACCAACATGAATATTTCAGCAGATAGCTACAGCTCTCTGTACCCATCTCTCTCTCTCTCTCTCTCTCTCTTTCTCTCTCTCTCGCAGTCTGTCAGTCTCTCGCTCTGTCTCTCACCTTTTCCGTCTTTCCACTTCCCTCCCTCTTAACCCTCCAAAACCCCCACCAACCCCTCCCTGCATCCCTCCTTTTACTCTCTCACGGAGTGGACTGTGATAATGAAGGGAGTGATGGAGATGGAGAGAGTGAGACAGAGAGACAGACAGACGGGAATAGAGAGAGAGCGAGAGAGAGACTGAATTCGGACTGAATTCTGGGTAGCTGAGAAAATGGCTCCTGAATGTAAATCTGGGAAGGCGGCAGCAGAGTGTTGCCTCAACTTGGCTGCTTCCCCAGCCCCCGCCGCTCGACACTTGTGATGGTTTGGCCCGGGGTAGTTAGACAATAAAAACAGGAAAAAAAAAAAAGGTACAAAACAAATATCAGCAGGCAGGGAGTTTCTCTGGAGACCTAAATAGATTCTGCAGCTGCTATTTTTTCTTTTTTTTTTCTCGATAATTTAAACTTCTTTTCTTATCGGCTGTTTATTTTTAGCAGTCAGGCTTAATTTGTGTGTGTGTGGATTCATACGCGGGCCGGCCTTCGTGTTGGGTTGATTATAGACACTAATGGCCGAGCGCTACCAAAACCCTTCATCTGTAATAATTGATGCTTCTGATAATTGTATCCAGCTACAACACAAGATCTGGATGCACAGCTCACATTAAAGGTGAGCTGTTGCCTGGAGGTGCAGTCTGTGTGATCTGAACGTGTTTTCTATGCAAAAATAAATAAATAAATAAAATAAAAATAAAGTGCTGTTGCAAATTTGTCTAGAAAGTGTACGCTTTCAGCCTGACTAAGACAAGTCACTAGAGATTGGGAAATTTATTTGAATATTATTCTGACTTGATGTGTGTAGCATCGTCTAGCTCGTATTTTTGGAATCACACCCAAAATAAACAAAACCCTTGGGTTACTAGGAGTTTGCCATCAGTAAATTTGAGTGAACAGGGAATTCTTAGTTTTATGAGGGAAGTCCCCTACCTCAAAAACTGAAACGTATCACTTGTTTTTAAGGACGTTTCCCGAATTACCAGTGAAAAAAGCAGAAATTACAACCTCATTGATTGTTTTTTTTCTATCACAGTCTATACCAAGGCCTCTGGGAAGAATAGTCATGTAATTATTTCACATAAATCCTAGATACAGAACTCGCACTGAGGGAAATATAAAAAAAACAACAATGCAGCTTGACTCCGTGAACCTCCATGTCTGGCGAATCTCCACCTTATAACCCACACACCACGCAAAACAACCCTGATGACACCATCCTTTCTCAGACCTTATAGCTCCCTCCAGCCACAGAAGATATGATAGATGTGTCTTCACAGGTACTTTATAATCTTGTGTGCGCAATAACACTGAAAGAGTATAGAAGACACAGCACTGAAGAAAGTGTGATGCAACCGGAGCACCAGTTCCAGCGCGGGAACTTTCCCCCTTGGAATAGGAATCGTTGGAAGTCATCAGTATGTTGCCACCACAGGGACCGAGGTCTAAATTAAGTCCCAAGGAAGTTATTCTGTACCTCTTGGAAAGTCACTGTCCTCCCTGGCATGGTAGCTTTCAAACATGCAGACACTTTGGGGATAAGGCTGAACATTTCTGATTGTTCAAGTGGAACCTTCTGTTTCAGCCATTTTTATAAATTGGTTTCAAATCAAATCCAAACCACTTTACTGTTAATGCTCATCTCTTTTCCAGCACTGAATGATCCCATTTGAAAGCAGCAAATACAGTGAATCTCCTCCATTTTTACTGTTGGTGCGGTGTCGGCTGATGGCTCTTTATAAGTCTTGTAAAATATTCAGCTATATTGCCACTTTCCGGACTGGAAGGGATCTGGTCGCTCTACAGACAGACGTCAGCGGGCTAATGTAACTCTTTGGCCCACAGTCGTCTGTCAGTGGTTTAAAGCCAGCTGACTGAATCGTTTAAGTCATCAGCCTCAAAAGTTTGGATATTTTTGGAGGAAAACCTACAGAAAGGGAGTTCATATACATGAGAAGTTCAACTTCAACCTTCCTATCATCCAAGGAAGAGCTTCCTGCGAGTGATATCTGCGGGGAAGCCCAAGGTAAATAATGAGTATGTGCCCTAACCCTGAGATTAACTTACTTAAGGGCTATGGAAGTGAAACGATTTTCATTTCCAGTCTGAATGTGTGTTAGTTTAATATGCACATTATATGCAAATAAACTCGACATAAACTCCTGATAAACAAAAAGGATGTTGAACAGGATGTTAACTCTCTGTCTGCCTGCTAATTTGTTTAACATGCAACGACATAAAGGCAAAAAGGGCTCCAGATTTCAGCAGCAGAGTCGTCTTTCCGTGGCTGCGCTGGCCTTATTTTAGTTCGCATCATGTGCCAGTTTTAATGAATATCATTCAGACGGTTCTTGCCTGTGTTCCCAGCGAGGTTCTCTGATTCATAGTTAATAACATGTTGAGTTTGCATCATGTAAAATGAAAGGGCCTGCATCGCTGCTCAACGAAAAAAAAAAAAAAACACACTCAAAGGAATCTATGGATGCGCTGCGAAACTCAAGCACAGTTTAAATAATTAGTGCAAAGGCAGTAATTAACTTTTGATGGAAACTTCTCCAAGATATAGAGGGAAAGAAAAACAAATGGTGGAACTGGTTGTAAGCGGGAATAAACTGTTGGACATATAGCTCCAGACAGTATCGCAATATCAGCTTCCTTATTCTCCACACACTTCCTATAGCTCCAGAGTTATAGATCTGCAGTTGACCCTGACCTGGGAGCAAGGAGAGAGGCTCTGCAAAGGGATCCATCACCCACCATTAGCCAAGTTCTGCGTTTGAGTGTGTACTGTGTGAGGTGTGGAGTGATGGGCCACTGGCTGGTTAGTTTTCCATCTGCAGATATGCCTGTCATCATACAGGCCCAAGTGCTTGCCCCCGGCCAAGATATGGACCAATGGTGAACTCTGATAGTGCTGCAGCACCGCTAAATGAGTATGTGTGTGTCTGTGAGTGTGTGGCTGTGTGTGTGCTACAACAGATAAGAGTTCAAGTGTGTCTGTTTAGCTGGAAAGCATGGCTGTGTGGCTATGTCTGCTTGCGTGCATATGGGTGCATGTATGTGTGTGTGCGTGTGTTTAATAGTCTGCTTAGTGTTTCATGGTGGCAAATCGTTGGTTATGTCTCATCTCACACACCGCTGGACAGCAGAGTCTGCACTAGACTGATAACACACACATGCACGCACACAACAAAGTCTCACACACCCTAAGCGGCACCTTTCTCTCAAACTCTCGGACACACACACACACACACACACACCTACCTCGCGCACAACCTTTCTATCCCAGCTTGACTTTACAGGCCAGTAAATACAGCAGCCTGTTGTGTATCAGTCAGTCTATTTGTCTGGCTGTGTATTTACTGGCCAGAATGCCAAGGTTAGTATTGTTAGTAAAAGCTTCTCCGTCTGTGAAGCCCCGTGCTGCTGCAATGTTCAAAGGCTAAAACAGCTTACCTGCCTTAATCCAATGAGGGCTGTTATTTTATTCCCAAAACATCCTGCACGTTGAATGAAAAAAAAAATTGTAAACAGGCATCACAACAACACGCAAGTTTTTCCTCAAAACATCATTATATATAGCATATATTTCCAGAAGCTGTGGCTCAGTTTTTCAAGAGTTAACTACTTCCACAAAATGTCACATTTATCTTGTAAAAGGGAAACACAGGCACTCTAAACCATGGTCTCTCTTCTCAAAACCGCATAGTTAATATATGCTTATCTCTTACACAGCATAAACACTGATTTGATAACTTCACATGGTGTGGAAAGAAGTTTTCTTTTTTTTCTCCTTTGTTGTGAAGTGCAGAGGGTTTTTGTCCTGAAATAATATTTACTGTACTACAGGTACGTGTCACACGAATAATACCCAGTTTACATAGTATGAAGCAAAATCCTACAGTTTCACTAGTGCACATACAATGAGAAACATTTGGAAAACAAGATACATAAAAGTCAATAGTTATCTTAGATAAAAATGCAAAAGTAATTGCTTGTATCAGCTTATTAGGTTAATTTTGCACTTGGTGCCATTTAAACATCTGGTTAGAGGCCAAACTGCATTTCATTGTGTATGCCTGGCCAAAAAAAAGTCACCACCTGGATTTAACTAAGCAAATTGGTAGGAGCCTCCTATTGGATAATTACTTCATGGGTGATTATCTTTCAGCTGGCAACAAGTTATTTAACCCCAACTGATGCAATGAGCAGCTTCTCATTTCTTAAACAACCATGTAGAAAGACACATCCTGTGGACATAGAAAAGATGTTAGTCAGTTTGAGAAGGGTCCAATCATTGGCATGCATCAAGCACATCTAAGGAGATTGCAGAAACTAAAACTGGGATAAGAACTGAAGGAAAAACAACAGTAAAACCAAGAGTGATGGGGGCATCAGGGTAAGAAGAGAGGCAGATGAAGTGAAGCCCCCATCATGACTAGTGTCTACTACTGCTATAGGTTCAGCAACATTATGTGCCCAAAGAAAGAATGAGGTCAGTGACTACCTGAATATACTGAATGACCAGGTTATTCCATCAATGGAGGTTTTCTTCCCTGATGGCACGGACATATTCCAAGATGACAATGCCAGGATTCGTCTGCTCAAATTGTGAAAGAGTGGTTCAGAGAGCATGAGACATAATTTTCACACATGGACTGGCCACCACAGAGTCCAGACCTTAACCCCATTGAGAATCTATGGGATGTTGTGGAGAAGGCTTTGTGCAGTGGTCAGACTCTTACATCATCAATACAACATCTTGGTGAAAAATGAATGCAACACTGGATGGAAATAAAGCTTGTGACATTGCAAAAGCATGCCAGAGCAAACGTGTGCTGTAATCCAAGCTAAAGGCAGTCAAATGAAATATTAAAGTGCGTGACCATTTTTTTGTGGTGGCAAACCCATACCTGACCTACGTTTGAAAATATACTGGATTTCTGAATGGTGAAAACATGACTGATCTTTGCAGAATAACACAAAGGTCACATGATAAAATACAAGTAACTTTGCGTAAGACTATAGAAAATCTTACGCAAAGCTCCACAATGACGACCGTTACCCTGAGATGCTGTGTCTTCCTAATGCTAAAATGTCCACATGTTGAGTTTTATTTTTTTTAGGAATTGTGACAGCCTTTCCGCTGTTTTTGATTATTCTGTTGTGACTGCTCCGTACTTTTTCAGCTGAGTGTGTGAAAACAGCTGAAAGAAGTTGTTTTCACACCACCAGGAGAGGCAAAACATGAAAATATTTGGGCCTGCCCTTAAAAATCGTGACCCTGCTGTGAGCTGATATTCTATGTTGTGCATGAGCACATCCTAAAGTTAACCGCTAATAAATGGGAGCATGAGCGTTATGAATAAACAATGCTCACACACAGTGTCTTGCAGTGCCTGGCAGGCTTCCAGCAACACAGCGAGCACAACTGGTAATTCAGAAAAATAATCTACTGGCTGAAGAATGAGTTTAAACGTCAGATAGCTTTGGTGACTAAATGACATGTTGCAATGAGTTCTGGGATATGTCTTTGCCAGAGCCTAGGATCGTCACTGACTCTAACATTCGGAGGTAACTCATCGTCTGTGATAAACAACCACATTAACATCTAGGAAAAGCACATCTAACTTTTTTTACAGAGGTAATTATACTTTTACTTGCAAAACGAAAGTCTCTGGAGGAAAAGAAAGAAAGAAGGAATTTGGAGGAGGAGGAAAATAGATAAGGGAAGAGGAGAATTGCAAGAGCTGATAGTAGCAGGGTAGATGAGATGGAGGTGGAGAGTGCCCAGCCGCTTGGAGCCGAAAATGGAGGCAGGAGCAGATGAGAGAGGGATAGATAGGTGAGCTGTGGAGAACGAGAGAGCAATCAAATCTTTCCAGCACAGAGGTTATTAAGCTATTGAACTCACACGGAGCCGTAATAGATGGCAGCGAACTGTGTGCGAGAGGGAGAGAGAGTGTGTAGAGTGTATGTAAAATGGAGGGTTAATACCGCTGCCTCTTAATGGTAATTTTTGCCTGTCACTCTTCTAAAGGCCATCTCTGTGGGCCATCAGCCAGCCGCACACAACCACACACACTGCAAATGTCACCATTATCACAGTGGGGCTGTGCATGCGCGTGTGTCTCTGTGTGTGCATGTTGAATTACTTTCCCTGTTTTCTGCTCAATCAGATCTCATTTCTTGCTCTTTTTCCCCCTCCTCCATTTTTTATTTATTTATTTATTTTTTTGTTTTTCTCTCGGTCCTTAAAATTCACGCTCTCCTCCATCTCTCTGTATCGACTAGACAGGCTGTAAATATTTACATGTACTGAAACTACGCCGATCGATCTCTGGCCATTTCTGTCTCATATTGACAGGGATCAGTTACATTCCCAGCGCTCCCTCTCTGTAATTGGCTCTTTTTTTTTTCAGGCTGTCGTCCATTATTTATATTATCAGTGTCTCCGAGAACCATAGCTCCGGTTTTAACATTTCTTTTAAGTAACTGACAGCCAACATTGTCTCTCATGTGTAGAAAATGTTTTATCAACACGAGGCTGAGGCTAAAGCATTGATAATGCATGGCAACATGAATTCAGTTTCTCTCTCTGGGAAAACCTTGTTGTTCGGGGTATTTTTTGGAAATCCACGGTTTCTGCTTAAAATTGATGTTACACTGTTTTTTCTTCTTCTTTTTTTTCACTTGCCAGTTCATTAGGTACACTAGTTAAAATGAATGCATTATAATATAACAGTCCTGCAGCAAATCTTGTCTTCAAATCTTCAAACAAACTGAGGTAGATGTTAATTGAGCTGTGTTTTCATTTTGGAGGCTGCGGTTTGTACCATCGTGTTGCACCGCCACGTGTTTTTGTTATTTTGGCAACCACGTTTAAGTCAGTAGGCTAGGCTAAGTAACTGAAAACAGCACCACAAACTAAATGATCATAGAATTGAATCACCAACTTTCCTTAGTGCAAGACTGTTATATCAGAATTCGTCTTCACTAGTGTACCTAATGAATCGGCAAGTGAGCGTATAGATTTTTTTATATTTTACGAGGTGTTTTTGAAGCACAAAATAAAAACTTTCACGTGGCGGACTTCAGTCTCAAGAGTTTGTTCCCTCTAGCCCACCATTCATCTTCCATCACGGAGCCTTGCCACGTGTCACAAACCTTGAACATACAAATAAAACATTTAAGCAGCGTGTGTGACTTTCACTTTGAACGTAGCACAGTGTGAAGGCTACGGGTCTTGTGAAAAAAGAAAAAAAAGAAATTAATTTTTGAGGTTTTCTTCCCAGTGGCGTAAGATTCTATTGAATTTGTATTCTGAATCACACGCCCACATAAGTGACAGTCCTTTGACCTTCAGTTAAGTCTAAAGCTTTTATTCAATCAGGTTTCTACAGAGCGTCAAACTATTTCTAATACAGTATGTTCCTGTATCAGGAGTTTTTGGCCTGAAGAGATTTCAAATGTCACAGCAGGAAATGAAATAGACTTAGACAAAAATTCAACTAGTAATAATTGAATGACTTTGGTGAATAACAGTGTGCAGTTATTTTCTTATATCCGTTTTATTTGAGCCCCAGGTGTTGGTATCTATAAGATATATAACTTAAACTTTTAAATCCAGGACCTCAAATTTCACGTATTTATTGTGGCTCCCATTGCAAAAACATGCTTACACGTTTCAGCACGGAGCGATCCAGAGCCGTGACAGAGCATTATTCAGGTGTAAAATCATGTAACAGAGGCAATCTTGTTCAATTGGCTAGGAAACAATTATTAGTAGACCAATCTCTTTGCTTATTCTGTGTTTCTGGTTACATGTACCAATCATAGATTTAGTAGTTGCACTAATTTGTGTGATATTTTAACAAAGAAAAGAACCAAGAACCAAGAAAAACCTACCATTTTTGTCTGAGCCAGTTTCTTGAGATATTCTTCTCTGTTGTTCGCATCTTGACCTTCTCAGTCCCAGACAATTTTAGAGAAGAGGGTGAAACAGTAGATTGCATCCTTTCTAACTTTACTTGTCATCTAATATGCTTTTGTTGTTGTTGTAATATATAAAAAGTAGCTGTACATGCGTTTGGGACGATTAGTTAAAATTGGTGGCTCTATCTGATGATGCTGTAACTAGATATAAAGAATTAATTCCTTCTTTATTCATCCCAGTGCCATGTGTCAGAGATGTGGACGACAGCAACCACAATTTAACTCCTGCACTATTAGATGATTTTGTCGACGGCACTGCAGCATCGCTTAGTTCAGCTCTAAACGTAGTTGCTCCTCTGAAAAAGAAGGTAAAAAATCGGAGGAGGCTAGCTCCCTGGTATAATTCGCAGTTACGCTGTTTAAAACAGGCAGCCCGAAAGCTAGAAAGAATTTGGCACTCCACTAATTCTGAAGAAGCTCACATAGCCTGGAAAGATAGTTTAACGACTTATAAAAAAGCTCTCCGTAGTATTAGAACAGCGTACTATTCATCATTAATAGAAGAAAACAAGAACAACCCTCGATTTCTTTTCAGCACTGTAGCCAGGCTGACAAAGAGCCACAGCTCTGTTGAGCCATCTATTCCTTCAGCCCTCAGCAGTAATGACTTCATCAGCTTCTTTACCAATAAAATTGTTGACATCAGGGAAAACATTCAAGGCATCGTTCCGACGACTGTCAAAGATGTAAGTACAGTGACTTTAGAAATTTCTGTTAGACCTTATCAACATCTGGAATCCTTCTCCCCAGTAGATCTTCTCGAGCTATCTTCAACAATTAAAGCATCTAAACCATCAACTTGTCTTCTAGATCCAATCCCAACTAAATTGCTCAAAGAAGTTCTTCCTTTAATCAACACCTCCATATTGAACCAGATAAATTTATCTTTATTAACAGGATATGTGCCTCAGTCTTTTAAGATTGCTGTAATTAAGCCCCTACTTAAGAAAGCCACTCTAGATCCAAATGTTTTAGCCAACTATAGACCAATCTCCAACCTTCCTTTTATTTCCAAAATTCTAGAAAAAGTTGTTGCTAATCAGTTGTGTGACCACTTAAACAGGAATGGTCTGTTTGAAGAGTTTCAGTCAGGTTTTAGAGTTCATCATAGTACAGAAACAGCTCTGGTTAAAGTTACCAATGATCTCCTCATGGCTTCAGATAGTGGACTTGTCTCTATACTGGTTCTGCTAGATCTCAGTGCTGCATTTGACACTATTGATCATAATATTTTACTACAGAGACTTGAAAGTGAGATCCAGATTAAAGGAACTGCATTAGATTGGTTTGAATCCTATCTGTCTGACAGATTCCAGTTTGTTCATATCAACCATGATTCCTCTACTTATACTAAAGTAAGCTATGGAGTTCCTCAGGGTTCTGTGCTGGGACCAATACTCTTCACATTATACATGTTGCCATTAGGGAAGATTATTAGAAAACATGGCATAAACTTCCATTGTTACGCAGATGACACCCAGCTATATTTATCTATGAAACCAGATGAAACTAATCAGCTGGTTAAACTCCAAGCATGCCTTAAAGACATAAAGGCTTGGATGACCTGTAATTTCTTACTCTTGAACTCAGACAAAACGGAAGTTATTGTATTTGGTCCTAAGCATCTCAGAGATTCATTATCTAATCACATGGTTTCTTTGGATGGCATTACCTTGGCCTCCAGTACTACTGTGAAAAACCTTGGTGTTATATTTGACGAGGATATGTCCTTTAAATGTCACATTAAGCAAGTAACCAGGACTGCCTTCTTTCATCTACGTAATATCATCAAAATTAGGAACATCCTGTCTCAGAGTGATGCTGAGAAACTAGTTCATGCATTTGTGTCTTCCAGACTGGATTATTGTAATTCATTACTGTCTGGCTGTCCAAATAACTCTTTAAAAAGCCTCCAACTGATTCAAAATGCTGCAGCAAGAGCATTGACAGGAATTAGCAAGAGAGATCATATTACTCCAGTTTTAGCTTCTCTTCACTGGCTCCCCTTAAAGTCTAGAATAGAATTTAAAATCCTCCTCCTTACATACAAGGCCCTTAAAGGCCTAGCTCCATCATATCTTAAAGACCTCATTGTACCATATTATCCCAACAGATCACTTCGGTCTGAAAGTGCAGGCCTACTTGTGGTTCCTAGAATTTTAAAAAGTAGAATGGGAGGTAGAGCTTTCAGCTATCAGGCTCCTCTCCTGTGGAACCAGCTCCCAGTTTGGGTTCGGGAAGCAGACACTCTCTCTATTTTTAAAGTCAGGCTTAAGACTTTCCTTTTTGATCAAGCTTATAGTTAGGGCTGGACTAAACCATCCCTTAGTTATGCTGCTATAGGCTTAGGCTGCTGGGGGACAATGTACCAAACACATGTTCTCCTTCTTTCTTCTCTCTCCTCTCTCGTGTCCTCCACTTTCTTTTCTCTGGCACAGAGCTCCTCCCTCTAAATTCCTATCTGTTACTAGTCATGACATTCTGTGCTATTACTATGTAGAATGTTTACTGCTGCTCTCCCTTTTTCCGAGTATCTCTGGCCTGGAGTTGAGAGTTTCCTGTGGAGCTCCATACTACATCTGTTGTCGTGGTCTCATCATTCTGCCCAGTCTCCATGGAATCCTGCTGTTATCCACTCCTACCAGAATGAACGATTCTCCAACCTGCTGATGATTCCCCTTACATTTTCTAACCGTCATTAACATCATTAGTTTGTACCATAGCATCCCACCTGTATGCTTTAGTCAGATGTGTGTATCTATGACAGATGTATGTTTATCTTGCTGTTCTCTTTCTCTGTCTGTACCTGGCTGGCCTTAGGCAGAAGGGTCCCTCCATATGAGCTGGGTTCTGCTCAAGGTTTCTTCCTGTTAAAAGGGAGTTTTTCCTTGCCACCGTCGCCTGCGGGCTTGCTCTGGGGGTTTTAGGCCGGGTCTTGTAAAGCGTCTTGAGACGATTTGTATTGTTTTTGACGCTATATAAATAAAGCTGAATTGAATTGAATTGAATTGAATTGATTTAAACTGCAAAAGTCGATCTAAGACTCTAAATCTGTGCTGGTCAATACCGTTGCCTCAAGGCAAAAAAGTTCTTGGCCCAAAACCGCCAGCCTGCCGGGGCCTTTCTACTTGGAGTTTGCATGTTCTCCCTGTGCCTGCATGGATTTTCTCTGGGTGCAGAAACATGCTCTTTTGGTTAATTGGTGGTTCGAAATTGGCCGTAGGTGCGGACGTGAGTGTGAGTGGTTGTTTGTATTCCTCTGCTAGCCCTGTGATGGACTGGTGGCCTGTCCCGGATGTACCTGCCCCACCATGACCCTCAAGAGGATAAACTGTTGGGAATAAGGAGTGAAGGATTGAATAAATGTGCGATGTGGCGGCAGGTGAGCTAAGTGTCAGGATCCTAAATAACTATCGACAACTGTCTTGATGAAGAGAAAGTGATTAGATGAGAACAAACAAAAGGAAACTAAAGTCTACACTCAGTTATTTGTAACAAGCCTTCATTTAACTATTAATCAATTAAAACCAGCTTCTCTTTATTGTCATAAACTCTGCTGTGATTACACCGCCTCTGTCCCTAAGTTAATGTCCACGGGTTAAATAATTATGAAAGCTGCAGATTTTCAAAGCCGTAGGAAGGCATGGTAGTTTTGTATAGTCTGGTGTGGTGTGCGGCATGCTGGGTAATGCTTCCTGACAATGACTCTATAGACTCAGACAGCTTCCAAGTGACTGAATAGGAATTGGACTCTATTCATCACCACACCCAAAAGGTCTGACCTCTGTGCGCGTGCGTGTGCGGTGAAACTGAACCGAGGGCTGTGTATTGTATTGTCCTCCGGGAGATCAATGACATTCCCCTCCTTTGAGTCCACAGATTATCTGTCTGCCTGCTTGTTTGAAAATCTTTCTTTCTGTCTCTCTCTGCCTGCGAAAGCTTTCTCTTCTCTGCGCTCTGCTCCCTCTGCTTCTTGTCTTCACGTTTGCAGCAGTGGTATTTTTTACACTGCTTGCTGATTTCATCACAAATTAAAACGTGAAGAGGAATTTAAACCATTTAAACAAGGCCATAAACAAACAATGTAGGCTGGCCTGCAGACAAGTGTCTCTGGTTGATTTCATTGAATTAAAGATCTGTTTTTGACTTTGTGAAAGGCGACCACAAGAAAGAGTCTCACATTATGCATGAGCAAAAACCACTGTACTTTACCTCCAGTAAACATGTCTCCTAACCTCATAGAAGTCAAACCAAAAGGCTACTTTTGACTTTTTATGGGGCAAAGAGTAATGGGTTGAGTGTGTTTGTATTATTGTGTGTTTCGTCTTTGCTGGCACAAGTTCATAAGCGATTGTAAAAGTCACTGACAAGGATGCTAAAAGATATATGAGGGTTTTTTTTTTACCCCTGAGTCTTCAACCACATGTGTTCCCCTTCTGCCCTGAGGATCAAATCTCTCTTCCCCCTCACCCCCACCATTCTCCTTCTGGTTAAGTACAAATCATTTGTTTTAAAAGCCTATGGGTATGGAAATATGTTGCTATATTTACATTATAGACATTCCAATGTGCAACAAAGCTGAAATATAAAGTCATAAGACACCACATAAGCACACATGTAGTTACTGCACAAAACCTGCACATAAAGTATTTTGCAGATAGAGTGTAAAAATGTACTCAACTCAACATACTGTGTATTAATGTGATTCTAGTGCTCTCGGATACAGAGCCATGGCATCCTTCCCTTTCACACATTGGTGATGAAGGAGCGGGGCTGTCCTTTCGCAAAGGTCACCTCATGGCATCTCTGCTTTATTAGACAGCTGTGGAACAATAAGAATAGAAAGACAAAGCAGGGGAGTAAGACTGCGAAGGAGTGGAGGATTAGAGCGGATGAGAAGAAACGTGAAGTGCGCCAACGCAGGCTTTACTGTTAATTTCATGGCATTTCACCCGTAAAGGGTCATGTGTGAATGAGGAGGTGGTTATCACATTTGAAATAAAAACCAGCTTCAGCTAACTGAATGTATCTGTGACTGCCAAAATGTGTCGACTAGAAGGTTATTTCACTACTTCTGTATGTGCACACACAAGGCCGGGATCACTCTGTTGGTTGTACTGTTGTCATTTCTTTATTTATGATTAAGATGTTTTATCTTTAAGGTCAAAATAGCGTTTCCTACACAATAGAAGCTATCATTTGCTTTCCACTGTCTGGGATTCAAACTTGATGCCAAAATGGGGGAAATTATTTATTTATATTCATATACATATTTAGTTTCTCTTAGTCACTCTTGCTGTGTATGTACGTGTTAGTATTCACTGTAATTGGGATCACATTTGAATGAAGTAAATCAGAGACTATTAATTTAACGGGCATGTCTTTTAAAATCACATCGAGTGGGATATGCACTGATAACCAGACACAGGCTTTGGACGAGGTTTTTTGCACCGTTTCTTGCACCATATGCACCAGTTATTTTTGTCTTTGATTGACAATAAATGTGGGAAAATACTGCAGAGGAACAGTCCAGTTAGCCGGGAACCAAACACGCTCACTGGTGACAGCATTTGCACCCATGTGTTACAACATGTGGACCTAATGTCTCGGTTGCTGAGCTGCCCAAGCGGTTTGTAATTTCACTTTACAGCATTTCAAATAGCACATTAACAACATTAACATGTCAAGGTCAGTGAGCTTAGGGCATTTATTCACAGGGTTGCTGGTCAAGACTAAAGTGACAAATTGTTATGTCCTTAAAATGTAGCGCCGTACTCTTGGGGCCGCTGTTAAAAGTTAGTCTTGCGTGCACTTACCTGCTGCTACAGATGCTCACTAGCTTTTCATATGCATGCATGGAAAAAGTGCCAAATAGAGTTGTTAAAAAAGAAAAAAAAAATGCAGCAATTACTGATTGAATAACTTTTGCAAAAATCAGTAGAGTCAAGCTGTTAAGTGAAATTATTTAGTCTTCTTTGAATAGTGAAATATATCTGTCTGATCTGTTTTAGAACATTACATCTTCAGTAGGAGCAAACACGCTTAGGGCAGGGAGCGACACGCAGAGTGGGGGAGATAGAAAGTACTGAGAGACGAGATAAATGCAGAACAAAGTCAGCATTAACTTTTAAGGTGCCACTTCTGTAAACAACAGAAGCTCTTTGTTTGGCTGAAATGCACAATTGATGCTTTTAATCTTATGGAATATGAATGTGTGACAAAAAGGGAAGGCTGAAGGGGTGTAGGCTTGGAGAGAGAGAGACAGAGCGAGAGAGAGGGCTGAGCTGGAGAGAAGACGACGGAGAAAGAAAATGAGGAGACGACAGGAAGGAGGAAAAGGAGAAAGAAGAGCCCTCTCTCCTTCCGCATCTCCACAGCTGATGCTGCTCTAAGCCAGAGGGTTCCAGAAATACACACAAAATAGCCTTCACTAAGGAAATGCATTCACACACACACACACACACACACACACACACACACACACACATTAGCCTGTTCTCCAAACAGACACACATGAGCCCACAAACACACGCAGGTGGGACTAAGGAGTGCAGTGTGCCAATTTGTTGCGCCCCTGGTCCCCTCTCAAGAGGCCCACAGACAGGCATCCAGCCATGCCAAGACTGGCACTGGTCCTGCAAACACATACACGCACACACTAGTGCACACACACCTTCACTATTACTACTGTGGGGCTGCAGGCAATGCAGCATCAGTGTTTTATATATATAAATGTATATGTGTGTGTGTGTGTGTTTGCCTCCACTTTTCTCCTTCTTCATGGTCAGACGGTGAAGAATTGGGAGCATGTGAAATATACACACAGATAATGGAAGATTGCTTGCTTCAAATATCAACGTAGGGCCACGGTTCACACTTGCATCTCCCATACGTAACAGCTCCACTTCAGCGCATATGTATTTTGTGGAGGGAGGAGATATTATTTTCCTCCTGTTTTCACAGAAATCACTGCAGAGGAACAGGACGTGCAGAAAAGGGGTGACTTAATTCCATCATATGCCGCCTCAGGGGCAGATTTTCCAAATCATTTAGCGAGAGAATGATCGTCTATGGCCATGAATTCATTAGCACCAGAAGGAGATTCATTCCCATTTCAGTAGATGAGTGTTCTGCAAAAGAATTCCTGCATAAAAAAAAAAAAAATGAGGCGATGGGGACAGGATGTTCAGGTGCAGATGAGAAAATGAACTCATTCAGTTTGAGGAACAGTAAGAGCTCAGATACCAGACCTCTGCACGATGGTTTGATCCTTTCGTCTTTATCTCAATCTGAACTGTACAAATACAGCCTGACTCCTCTTTTAGTTGTCTAAACAATTTAAATGAAAGTAAAAGTGAAGCTAACGCAGAAGAGCAGCTCCTTGACTAGTCATCTGACACTGGCTCCAAAAACAACCGCCATGTTAGAATGTGCAACTTAGCAGATGCAAACACGTTCACATCCCGCTTCAAAAATAACTGTTCTGGTCTCGTCTCTACAGCAAAAACTTTAATATTATGCGTAACTACGGTTGTGGGCTGCTTTGAGTGACAGGAAGGTGTCATCAAATTCCCCCTAGCTATCTGCCTCAACATCACCCATCCACATCAGCTCCATTCATGCTCCACTTCTTTGCACATGTTTTGAATTAGCCTGGAGTTAAACGGAGTCAGGCTCTGCCAAGATGGCGTTGGCCAGCGCCGCCCACACTGAGCTTCTTCTCTGCGAAGGTGGCTGGATGTTCGAATGTCACCATGTTCCACTGATGTAAAAGCTATGAAGGTGACATATTATGACAATCTAATGGAAATAATATAACAAAGACTGATAGAGCAACTGTAAATAAACATGCATGGCATTTGTAATTGTCTGAGTGATAGCACATTTACCTACCTCTTAGTTAATTAGTTCGTTTTACCACGTCAACATACTTGCCTGATGTCGTGAGCATGCCCCGTCTAGCAGGGACTTGGGAGAGTTGTAATAACAGTTGGCATCTCAACTGCATGCACTGAAAAACTTCTCCATTTTCTCCTTCAGGGACACGTCAACCCCCGAGGACGCAGTTTGCTGATCCGACAAGACAATTTTTTGCTGCTCAAATTTAATTTCTAAAACAAAACCATGCCTCTCGTCTGCTCTTCTGTTCTGTTCCTGCTCGCCGTGCTCTGCGCTGCTAATGTCATTGTCGCTGTCCTCTGGGCCGATTATGAAGCGTGTATTGTCTGATTGGACGACATATTGTTTCAGCAATCAGCACCACCGTGCGAGTGCGTGCGTGTGTGTGTAAGGGATTATGCCTATGTGTATAATTCAGTATCTGATGTGATAAGTATCTGTGCAGCGGAGGGTGGAGAGGATAGCAGAGATTGAGAGATAAAACGGAAAGAAAGAAAGACCTGACTCCTGTCTTTCTGTCTTTTCAGGGGCCCAGTGTGGCTCTAATCAGGGAGACGCAGGGCTGACTGCACTCTATTATTCACTCATTAGTCAGCAAACAGGAGAGGCCACTGAAAGCTGTGTTCTCTGCGTGCTCTCGTCCTCAGAGCTCGTCTGTGTCGTTGTCTTTTCATCAGTCTGTCACCTTCTAGACACGCAGTGTATTTGTTATTATATTTTATTGGCTTTTTTCTCCATTGTTTTCTAACTTGAGCAGCTCAGTTCTGTTATGGATGTCATAAGGCACTGCCATATGAAAACACAATGTGATGGCTCCACATTTTCCACACACAGGACTGGGAGACTGCCAAAAATCAAGTCCTATTTGTCTGTTTGCTTTTTCTCTTTGACACCATCACACCTATTCAAGGGAATATAGCGAGACAGTATTGCCCTCAGCAAGGACTGGGCTGGCAACTCGGATGAAATCGATGCCTATAACACTTCAGCTGTGAGGGAGCAAAGTATCGCGAAAAAAAACAAATAAAAAACACTGTTGTTTATAATTGTTGCCTAAATTGGCTCCAAATGTTGTCTGGGAGCCATAGCCCCGACTCACCGCCTGTGGAAGTAGTGGCTATTGAGTTGGCTCTTCATTTGAGGCCACCAGTCATTTCATATACTGCACCCCCTCAGGATTCATTGGGTACATGGACATTCTGGGTCCTCTTGATCTATAGGCCTGGAAAAACATGCCACTGGCTCTGATTCTGTTATTTATTTGTTTGTTCTTTTGTTAACTGCTGAACCTAAAGATGCCCTCACGGGGGGGGATGGGGCAGATGAACCGTAAACAAAGCTGAAACAAAAACCCACCGGTTTACTGTCTTTGTTTTCCGGTGAGTTGAATCATGAACTATTTGAAACTATTCACACGTGTCCACGTTAGCATTGCTAAATAAGAAAGGATAAATACTACCTGTTTACTTTAACATGTCTGCAAACTAGATCAATAGATGTGAAGTTTCAGAACACCACCACCGCCATACAACTGATTTCAAACTAACTGTAAAGACATATCACCTGGCTAGATTTTTTTCTTTCTTTATCATATTACAGCAGCTCATTGTTTACTTTACTCTGTTATGTGCAGAGGTACATTAGAAGTACTGCTTTTTAGATATAGAAAACCCACTGGAAAGAGGATTTCTTTGTTTTTAAGGGTTCATGTTCAAAATACCTTAGAGGTGTTTAAAACCATACTGTGCGTATGACAGTCTTCTTAAATGAAATAGTTCTTAAATGAGTGAGGTTTGGTCCTAAGCGCATTCATCAATATATCCTTTCATCTGCACAATCACCTGTCTTCACTCAGTCCTGATGACATCTTGAATTATTCTCTCAAAGTCTCAGAGACTGGCTGTCTTTCTCGGTTTTCTCTTTCTATCCTGTCACCTTTCCCAACAGAGCTGTCAGCAAGGAGTGTTTAGGTGTTTCTCTGCCAACGTGTATTCGTCTGTTATTCATTCTCTGTGGACATACAGTGTGTCTGTGCAGCCACATTGCGGGGACTCGCTTCCCCCCTTTGAGGTCATAATGTATTTAAAACCTTTACGTTTCTGGGTTGACGTGTTTCAAGGTCTGTGATTGTGAGTTTGAGTTTGACACTTTCATCTGAAAGGCTGGAGGAACAACACTGTGCGTGTGTGCACTTGAATAGCTATCTTTCTGAGGACCAGTTTTAGTTTTACACCACAGGAGTGACGACATTTTGGCTGATCTTCACTTCATTACAAGGCTGTCTGAGCGTTAAGACTTGGTTTTAGGGTAAAGGTTACAACTAGGTTATGGTTAGAGTTAGAGTTAGGCACTTAGTTGAGATGGTTAGGGTTAGGGGCTAGTGAATGTATCATATCAATGAACATCCTCACTAAGATAGCTGTACAAACGTGTGTGTGTGTGTGCTTCTGACAAATCCACTCTAGCTACTCCACCCACTCCAACCCACATCTAACAAATAAATGAAATATGCACTTTCAGCATAATGTTTCATTTTTTTTCTCACAGTGGCCTTCAGCAGAAACTGAGGAGAAATCTTGCAGTACGTTGACGGACGCTGTTTTCATTGTGCAGAACATTATCGGGCGTTTGGCTTCACATCAGGGTCACGAGAGGAACAACCTTGAAGTTTTATCCTGGCCTGAATTTTAATTTTAACAAACATTAAACGGGAAACTGCGTGTATTGTGATTAAACTAAAATGAAGGTTTCTGTGGTGCCTTGAATGGTTTCCAGCATTTAACGTGTAGGACATAAGCATGCTCGTGCTGTATTTCCAGGCAGACGACACATTTCTTTTCTCTTTCTGCTGAAATAGTTGAATCTGTTCTAATGGTCAAGGTCAGAGCTTTAAGTCCTACATGTACGCTGTAGCAGTTAGGTCCAGTTTGAATCTAGTTTCATTGCACTTTTCTACCTCAGTCATACACATCTCATGACTTTCATTCACACTCAGCATCTTGGGAAAGTTTGCAGCTGTTCACTTTAGTTTTGATCTCCTGTATTATTACAGATTTACTGTGTGAAGATGAACTCTGTGTCGTATATAGACAACAAAGCGTTTATGTTTTCCTTATAATTTCATTCACTTTGATAAACTGATAAAAATATACTTCTTTCATTATACAATAAATCTCCTAATTTTATATTTTATACTATAGGTATTCCACACAAAGTCAAACTCACAATGAGAACTTCTACAGCCAAACACAAAGACACACTTTCTCCCCTCAGCCATGCCCTGTCAAACACCTGTGCATTCCCGTATATGTGTGCGTATGTGAATGTGTATTTTTTGTTGTGCCGCCAGTGCGGAGGTCGTGTCAAGCCCCACGGCACTTCATTAAAATGCATGTGTTTTGGGGAATCTGTGTTTGCGTGTGTGAGTGAGAGAGAGAGAGAGAGTGTGTGTGTGTCTGTGTGTGTTACTACACTGTTCACATAACTGTTTACATAATTGATGAATATGATAATGATGCAAGCTGGCATTGCGCTCATGTGGGCACTCGTGTGCACGATCAGATGCAAGTCCGTGTGTGTGTGTGTGTGTGTGTGCATGTTTGAGTGTGCGCTGGATGTTCAGAGCTATAAGGCAGACGATGCCCCAATCGCATCACATGCCCATCATCTTGGCACTGACAGTTTGACCATTGACAGCACTTTGTTCTGTTGGCAGAAAGACAGGGAGACAGACAGACAGGTAGACAGACATGCTGACAGCATATGGTGCAAGACAGGAGACCTGTGGACCCATGTGGTAGTTAGAAAAACACTTACTCCTCACTCTCTCACTCACTCACACACACACACCTCTCTCTCTCTCTCTCTCTCTCTCTCTCTCTCTCTCTCTCTCTCTCTCCCCCCCCCCCCTTGGCATATGCTGTGTGTGGTTGGCTGTGCGCCACATGCCGATCCGATGCCCTCGACACTGCCGGGGCTCCGTGCCACCTGTGCCACTCTCTCCCACAGCAACCCCCCACTTCCCCACACGCACACAAAAACACTAGCTCTCAGTTTGCACCTGTGTCTGTGGGAGAGAATCTGAGACAGGAAAACACAGACATCAAATTGTCCTCTTAGTGAGTTCAGCGGCCTGTCTGATTTTTTATTTATTTTTTTGACCCAAAGTTTTCTGTAAAGATCTCAGCTGAACACTTCCAGCTCTTTGTGTTGTCTATAAATGTGACAAAGACCTGGATAGCATACGTAAAAAGAAGGTGAATGTTGCATGCTTTTAATTTATATTTTACTATAGAAGGTTAAGTAATTTATCAAGCGACAGACTGCTGACCTGTCCAGGATGAACCCCGCCTCTCACCCGATGCCAGCTGGGATAGGCTCTGCTCCCCCCGTGACCCTCCACAGGATAAGCGGGTACAGAAAATGAACAAATTTATCAGCATTTAACTGATAACAGTAATTATTCAAGTTTAATTTAAAATGACTTAAAGGGTGATTAAAATGTTTACTGTATGCAGAAATATGCTGATGGTGCTGCACAGATTTACACACGTAGTAATGTTATTACCAGACAATCATCACATTAGCATCTACAGTATTTCAGCACTAGACAGCAATTTTTAACTACTATCACCAAAATATGCAGTGATATTGCCATTATTCTACAAAAATAATAATAAATTAAAAGTTCTAAGATGCTGATATAGATATTTATAGATAATGCAGTTTAAAAGCAGAAGGATTTGATCCTCCCTCTCTGTCATCCCCTTAATCAGTTTCTGGGAAATGCAATTTCTGTGCACACGTTTAGATCAAAGTCTTTTATAACATTTAAAAGTATTAGTAATAGTGAGATTTGTCTTTCTCTACAGTCTGTGTGTACAATATACAGATCTTACTGTGAACTGGCAAATGACCATGCGTCAGATGTAAAAACCTCTATAAAGACCCATATTCCAAATGTGCTGTAGGATGCTAAATTCATATTCATAAAACCTAAATATGCATCAGTATATACTGTGTGTCTTAATCAAAATGATGCTTATTAAAGACAAAGGCCTAATCCTGAGTATGTGGACTTACTGTTTGGAAGAATAGTGGAACATTAATGTGCATGTAAACACATTTATAATTGCATAAGTTGTGGCTTTGCACGTCTCCATTCTCTTTCCAGTATGTGTTTGCAAACATAGAAATCCACCAGTTAATAAAGACTGTAGTGCCACATTCTCAAGAGGCAAACACACATTTTCTTTTAACTGCGCGCTACATGCTGTACCGTGGCTAGCTTAAATTTTGCTTTTGCTTCACAATCCTTTGCACTAAAGCGCTAGAGACTGCTCTGGATAATCGTAATCCTTTTTAGGGATTTATAATACTGAGATGTTGGTGAGGAGCTCATAGCACATTATTGAAGTCCATTTAATTTTTTAGCTTTCTTACAACTTGCCAAAATCTGTTTTTTGCAGCTTGTTTGACGGAGAGTCTCCAGATTTGATTCTTTAATTGTTTTATAAACTTTTACTGTTCTGCAGCCATGCACATCTCAAAGCCTGTATGGCACATGTGCACCAGATCCACGTTACACACTCGGGTCAATAACTGCGCTTGCTCATTTCATAAACATCATTTTTATTTGGCAGCAGTGTGGGCTTACAGGGTTGCACGTGTCTCCGTCCTGATGTGCTGCCATCGGTGCAGTGAGTGAGACCTGTTGGATTAGCTCGGATTTAGTTCGCACACATCTACACAAACTGCACAAAAATGACGCAAATACACGTGGTGGTGTGTTGAAGTTTGATAGTTCATATCGGGCCAGGTTTTTCCTCTCACACTATGTAGAATATGACCAGAGTCCCTGTTGCTGCATAAACATTCATCTTGGTAAACCAGTTTGTTTAGGAACAAGGACGATATGAGAGAGATTTATAAAGATTGTGTGTGTGTGCATGTGTGTGCATGTGATATTGTAGCAAGGCTGCAGGTTGCGTGCGAACTGGGCAGCTAAACAGAAAGAGGAACCAGAAAGCGTGTTATCTTTGTTATCTACAAGCTTTGCAGACTGTCTCTCTCTCTCTTTCACACACACAAACACATGTAGACGTGTTTAAGGAGTAACTGTGGACTAAATCACTGTCATGGAAAACACTGGTGGGCCTACATACGTACATAGCTGGCCTTCAGCGGAGACATGATTAACCTGGACAGCCCCAAGCATCCAAACACGTGAAGAGGCGTGTCCATTAACATTACCTCAGCTTCTTTGTCATCAAGAGATGGTTTTGGCTGCCATTTTGACATCATCTGTCAAGCCCGTGCTCTAAGCGGCGAATGTTCCAGACAAATCCCGGCTAATCCTCAAATTCTCAGGTCATCTACCACAGCTGACCCACACAGACACACACACACATATTCATAGCCAGGTTAGATAGGCGGGGAGTAGCACACCTGACCCCACTCTGCTGTTTCCCAGACCGTGCCATGCCAAGACTAGAGGTTACCTCTTTACATGCGCTTGACCACACACACACACACATTTCCTTCCCTCTTGAATTCAGTCTAACAAACCGGTTTGGCTAGCCCGGCCCTATCACCACACCCGACACACACACACACACACACACACTCAGGTGTCCATACAATAGTCTCAGTTGGGTCCAGGAATCTGTGGAGAGTTCAATGGATCAGCTGTTAAGTGAGGAGACTAAATGTGGAATGGAAACGAGCCAGGACGAGCGAGGTGAAGAGGGACAACCTGGTTATACAAGAGACACGCAACATTTAAAATAAATATTTAAATTAAAACTTATGGGGTTTTTAGGATTTTTGAGTATGAGAGATATATACTCACGTTCTGAGATGTTCCCATTCGCGCTTACAGCTTCTCATGGAAGTCAGAGCCCAAACACCAATGTTACAAGCCCCCGATTGCGACATGAAAAAGAATTTAATTACAATAATAATGATGAATCCTGTCCAAAATAATCATAAGAAGTTCAGAAGTGAACAGGGGAAATATCCAAATGCCCTCAGAATAAATCCAAGTCCCAGAATGCAGATCAGCATCAACGGGGCTTGTTTGTTTTTTCGTTGATGACTGCCAAGGTTTTGATAAATTCCTAAAATGTAAAATAAAAATCACCTCAGGTGCTTGAACGGTGGCGCTCGTCTTCTGAAAGATTGAGAAAGTATTAATACATGTTTTAATATTTAATCAATACTGAGAATACGTGGCTCCGGTTTCTTTATAAAACCATGAAAGGTCCACAGAGGAACAGAGTGAAGCGTTCATTTGTTGCACCGTGAATTTAATGGTGTTTAGCCAGTAGGCTCTGCCAGTAAAACAGAAAGGTTTCACTTGTAGGCATACTTCGTCAGTTACATTTGAGGGTCAGCTGTACCTAAAACGTAAATGCTTGACTATGATGCCATTACAGGAGCCGGAGTTCACTCGTGAATCACATTATAAGCGCAGCAAAGCCACTTTTATTTGTGGCAGCTGTGTGAAAAATCCCCTACGATTCAGAAAATTCATTTGAAGTCTTGTCAGCAACACTTGTTCTTTGCTGAGCTACCTGTAATTACATTGTTAGAGGGGCCTCCATTTTTTTCCACGGATGTGCAATTTCACAGTGGCTTGTTCGTATTTCTTGTGCCCTCCGGCCGTGGTGCATTTCTTTTTACATTTAATGTAACGGACAATAGAGAAGGACGAGGTTTAACCCTGGTGTGTGCACGTGGGTTTTCGGCAAATGCTTGAGCGCACGTTTACCGTAAAAATCCACATTTGATACCGAATTCAGACGATTGTTGAGGCAGGAGCTTTCCTTTCCCTTCCCTTCATTTCATTATTTCGGTAGCTCACCTTAACAAACCACCTGACTGTTTATTTTATGGACGTTGAACGGCATCCCTTCAATTCAAATGGATTTTCTCAGCAGGGCCGTACTTTATGCCAAAGTGTTCCCCATTGTTGGGAGGTTTAAAGAACACGCACATTTGAGACCTGGCTGAGCCAAGTGACGTAAACCGCAAGAAAAACAAAATCTATTAAAGCCTTTTAAGCTTCTCTAATTTCTGTTGGACGTAAAAGCTTATTTCTTTGTTTCTTTGTGATATTCTTTGTGTGTCATGCTAAGAAAACACATCTGACAACCATTTGTTATTAATGTTTCTGTGCAGAATAGAAATCTCCTTGTGTTGACTGCAATAGACCTTTTCAACGACAGACATTTTGACTCGTCAGAGCAAGAAAGGCACAGTTAGAATTAATGACACTATCAATGACTCAGCTCCTTTTAGTGTCCCAGTTAGTGACGGAGAATCAGGATGCACAGCGAGACCTCTTCTGAATCTAACACAGCTAGCATTAGTGTACTTGTGTGTTTGCTAACATTTCATACGTTGTGTGCAAAGAAACAACCCCTGTAATGTTAGCAAGTAACATTAAAACATTTGTTAATATTACAAAAACTGAACTGATAAAACTGATAAGCCATGACAGCATACATAAAGCATGCTGGCATCATGACGAAGAAGGAATTTAAAGGGAGTACGTATTTATAGAAATACGTATTTTTAACCTGGGAGTTAGCTAAATACAGTGCAGTATTTAAATTTATGTATATATTTGAGCTATTTTAAAAAAAAAGATATTGATTATTCTGTTACAGTAAATATGTAGCGCAATTATCAGAAGATTTTCCATCTATTAATTCATCCTCACCAAAAGGCTTGCAACAAGGAAAACCCATCTTTCCATGTCGGACAAAAAGGTTCAATTATAGTAAATAATAACAAATAAAAGGGATTGTACCTCTTCTCTGGTGACACCTGGGATAGGCTCCAGCCCCCCCATGACCCTTCACTGGATAAGCAGTTACAGAAAATGAATGAATGAATAAATAAAAGGGTTTTTTTATGTGCCTAACGTGTTCCTTATTTTCCTAGACTGGTGATTATGCCTTTTCTTTTGCAAAAAAATTACAACATGAGATCAAATGTTGAGGTTGAGGATGTTCACGTGGTCCTCTGATTTCTTGTAAAACAAATATTGCCCGGGTTCATACGCTGCTATCAAAAACTAGGCCACTAATTCCAGTGGTAGACAATTTATCAGAAGCCATTTTTGGAGGAGAACATTTTAATGTATGGTGGCTCTGTGTGGTCAAAAAGGACTTAACACTTGGAGACAAATCACATTTCTGTTTGGTGTTTTAACATGACTGACGCAGCGTTTCGCACCATAAATACAGACTCACTGTGCAAACTTCTTTTGTCAGTTAATTACAGCTCTCAGTTAATTTCTAACACTCGACGTGATTTAATGTATATTGGGATAGCACATTTTAAACTAACTCATTAAACTCTTCCACAGCTCATTACCAAAGGCGAGAAAAAACGTGTGTGGATAATGATGTTAAATAGAAGCACATATTTTATATTCAGTAAGTACTTTCACATAGTTTTATGACAGCATGAACAATACCAAACACGCTCTTACACTGACCCACATTTAATGAGGTTATATCATCTAAACGTCTATGTAAAGGGTCATTTCACCTCCCGTGCAGTAAAACGTTTATCGAGAGATGAAATGGGCAGTTTTTACGGTGTCGAAACTGAAGGAGAAGCCCTGGAGGAAAGAAAACAGACTCGAGACCGAGAGCATAAAAGGAGAGGAAAGTGTTGGGCCGGAACTGGCTTCATGTTCGGCTATTTCTCGAGAAAGTAAAAGCAAGAGACGCGGAGAAAGTTTCAACCCTAACTTACTCTCAAACAGATCATCTTGCAGCTTGGAAATACTGCTGAATCGTCAAGATGCAGGGATCAGTGCAGGTTTTGTTGTCAATCTCTAGCCAACGGCCATGGACACAAACAATGCAAAGGTATGTGTCTGGAATAAGGAACTACACTTTTTCTTGTAAGTTAGAAAAAAAAACTGAACTCAGCTCCTCTCCTCCACCTTTGCTTTCTTTCCTCTACCCCAGTTTTTCGATATCTCTGTTTATTTTCTGTTTGTTTGTTTTTTTCAAGTTCAGTGAGCAGAATAAATGCTTCTTCCATTTTTCACCAACTACCCTGAGACACGCGTGTGATTTTTTTATAATTTCATTCCTGGTTTAGATTACTGTAGAAGGCCGACAGGAGTGTTGAGCTTTACTCATTTAGATGAGAGTGTAAATACACATCATTCAATCAATTATCATAGTTCATTCATTCATTTTCTGTCTCCTGTTAAGGGTCGTGGGGTCTGATGGAGCCTATCTCAGCTGCCATCGGGTGAGAAGCAGGGTACATCCTGAACAGATCTCCAGTCTATCGCAGGGCCTTATCAGAGTTGTTTATGCTATTTATAATTTTATTCTCAGTCTATTACTTTACCTTATTTAACTGCTAACATGCCCCGTCAGGAGTCGCTATTAAATCAATTCACCGGTGCGATGCGCTGATCAGCCATAACATTATGACAGGAGAAGTAACTAACATTGACCATCTTGTGACAATTCTGGTTTTTGCTCGGAAACCAGACCTGGCATTCATGTAGATGTTATATAGACATGTATCACCCACCTAGACCAGACCAGGCACCCCCACAGCAATGACACTCCTTCATGGCAGCAGCCACCCCCAGCAGGATGCAGCCTGACACACACAAAAACAGTTCAGGAACAACTAAAGAAACGTGAAAAAACAGCACAAGGTGTTGACCTGGCCTCCAAATTCCTGATCAGGTATCTGTGGAATGCACCGGAACAAGTCTGATCCACAGAGGCCCCTCACCTCAACCCATAGCACCCAAAGGCCCCCACTAACGACATCCTGCTACCAGACACCACAGGACACCCTCAGAAGAGCCTATGTCCATTTTCTGATGAGTCACAACTGTTTTGGAGGCACAAAGGAGACCTACACAGTGTTAGGAAGGTGGTCATAATGTTATGCCTGATCGATTTACCTATACCTAATGCACGTGATGAATATAAACCTTGAATCAAACCTTGAAAACATATTAAAAATCAAGAGAATCTGGCCTTAGGACCTAAGAGTTCCTAAATGACAAATAAAATTACGAAGGAAAAAAAATTGGTGATCAATTGGGATCAGTTACAAATACAAATAGTAAAACAAGTCAGATGAATAAAGTAATAACAGAATGACACATAGCAGTGGGCGCCTGATAACACTCAGACATATCATCACACACATGTCACACTGCAGACCCCCCCCCCCCCCCCCCACAACATTCCTTTCTGTGTGCTCATAAGGTATCTGTGTGCATGTAGCCATCACCGTTACATCCCCTCACCCCTCCGCTCTCCTTTCCCCCCTCCGTTCAACATACCAGCGGAGCCAAAGGATCATACCGACGCCCCGGCTCAGACACACTAAAGTCACACACATGGCACAGTGTGTGACTCAGTTTTTTTTTGTTGTTTTTTTTCCACGCTGGTAAGTGGCTCTAGTAGTAGTTGTGACCGGAGAACCACTCGACTTTAAATAGCTGCGGCACTTATAGCCTATCAGCCGATAGCCGGCCATGCTGACACCGAGCAGCCATTCACTATCACTAAACCTTGTGTTGTGTGCGTCTTGTTGGTCTTCCTACAGCTGTAGAAGCAGGAAGGAGCAGCTGTAAATAGTTGGCATTTTGTAAGCCACCATGTTACACCTCTGATCGCTACTGTGTAGTCTGAAATCTAACACACTTTGTTCTAACTTGCATCACATATATAAAGTTTCGACTTTAAGCTCAAGTGGAAAAGTACAATAGCAGTGATGTGTTGCTTTGATGCAGTTCTCATCTTATCTCAACTCTGCTACTGTACGACAAAAATATAACCTCCCAGTTTGGGATTAATAAAGCATCAATCTATCTATCTCTGTATAAAGATTTGTTGGTCGTGAATATTGCACTTGTTTTTGATTCAACTATCTGAAGTTCAGCTGCCGAAACTTTTAAATGTGTTGTTTTTTATTCAGATTTGTTCACAATTTACCGTTTGCTTTGCGTTTCCTTAGCAACATCTGCTCCACAAAGGAATTAAAACCATTAGTGTGTCTAAATAACAACATATTCCTAATTACGCCTGATACCAAATGATGTCGTCTAGGTGCTGAAGACAGCTGTTTAATTACACTGGAACATTTGCCAGATTTTAATCATCTCTTTACACCATTTAAAGTATTTTAATCTTGGTCTGAACACAGGCATCTGTTGCTGCTTGCTTTTACTGAATTACGATACGAAAAGCACCCAACATCATTAACCGCATCGGTGTCATTACTGTGTTTGTCTCAGAAAAACTATCAAACAGGTAACTGGGACTGTCATGAGAGAAATATTTTTAAATTAAACTCAAACAATAGACGCATTAGAAGTAAATAACACTGACAATCAGTGCTTTGCTTGAAAACTTTTGGCATTCATGTAGATGTAGACATGTACCACCAACCTAGACCAGACCAGGCACCCCCACCCCATAGCAATGACTTTTTATTAATGAACATTTCAGCAAACTCTCCCAATATCAGAAATGTGTGGGAGACCAAACAAATCAGTCACTGTTTTTTCTTGAAGCGTCCAGATAGTCTCCATACCTTCAACGTGTAGCTACATATGGCAGGGACGTGTAAACGGGACAGTATAGCAGTAGTGCCTCATGAACCACAGCATCTTATGCAACTTTAACTCTGTCACTGCTGTGCACCTCAACAAGCCATACAAAGCTGCAGACTATTTCAGGTGACGTGTTGTAGAAGTTTGCCTTCATAGACAGTGTCATAGATCCTGTAAAAGGCGCAACTGATTTTCCCTGTGTTTTTGAACATCAAGATGTTTTTGTGCATGCAACTTGTGCAGCTTGTGTCGGTGCTTATTATATTCTAAGGGCCATGACACGCCCATGAGAGAGGAGAGAGATTTCTCTGATTGGCTGTTCAGCTTAGTGAACCAAAGCACGAGAAAAACATCTGACAAAACTTAGCAAACAGAACGCTCTTCTCATTTTGTACCTATTCTGAACATTTCAGAAGACAAATATTTTTATAATTTCACAACATGGTCACCTGGAATGAGGAAACTGAAGATCAGCTGATCAAAATGATTCAGGAGATGCCAGCTCTGTGCAGTACGACACTTGGTATATTAGTAGTTGTTGCTTCTCCACCTGCTAAGAATTATTTCCTGGCGCACTATGCACATGCATGTTCGTGATGTGTTCAGCTGCAACCTTTTGGACTTTTTGGTTGATGGGGAACTAGTTCAATCCCACAATTGCTGGGTTATCTACCTGGAACACTTACAGGTTCATACTGTGATTGGCTAATGAAAGCGTGTCGCTGGAAGATAATGAATAGCGCCGCAGCAAAGTCTGAATCCAGATAAAGTATTTTGTCAGAATTAAGAGCGGCATCTCCTGCACGTCTCGACGAAATTAATGTGTTTTGTGACGCATTACCGCTGCCGGTCTCGACGCTCCCCAGAACAGAACAGAACGGATGGTTTGTGTTTAACCTTGGTCTCAATGTCACTCACCAGCCTCATGCTTCTCCACAACCAACAGCCCTCCCTTCTTCTTCCACCCCACAACACCACCATCGCCGCACCCCCTCCCCACCACCCTCAGCTGGTGTGTTTGAGCTTCTCAGCAGGGGGCCTGCAGTTCCAGAGCTATGTGGGGGTGGTGTGTGTGTGAAAGTGTGTGTATACGTGCAGAAATCTGTGTCTGAACACAGCCGTGTGTGTGCGTGTGTAGCCTTTCGGCTTCTCCCTGGATGTGCTAATGTGATAATTGAGTATTCCAAGTTCTGCCTGCAACTGTGTCACCATGCACGCCAACACGAACGCACACGTACAGACACTGACACAAACATCACACAGTTTGTCTCAGAATAGCTTCCTCACTTCTTGATGACATTCTTCAGCCCGAGCTCTGTCGAACGGTTAGCGATAACACATGCAGCGATTAATCAATTTTTTATTTGTCGTTTTTAGATATTTATGTCGCGTCTCCTTCACACATGAGGATTTGGCGATATAGTTTGATTGCATTTATTAAAGCATGCGCAAAAACCGTATAGCCAGAACTAATGAATGCAAATGGTTTATTTAAAGCCTCGTGATGCGTTTGCACTCACTTCAGCTACACAAATATGCAATCAAAACTGCGATGATGTCTGTTTGCTATTCAGTGTAATAATTGAGCCTTAAAAAAAAGAACAAAAAAAAAGTTGCGAGAAGCAGGAAAAGTTTGAGTTAGAATACATGCGAACAAGTAGTACAAAATGTGCTCTCCCGCTCTCTCGCTGCAGGAAGATAAAACACAGCGATGTCTCCAGAATTCCTTTAAAGGAGCCACCACTGTGCCCAGGGACCAGCGAGCAGCATCCACAGACCAGCACTCGTCCCCTGCCCGCAGTCTGAGGAGCAGTGAACTGAAGAGCTGATGCGTTCAGAAGCCAGTAGGTCATATCTGCGCTCCGAGGCTCCAGGCAAACACATCACAGACAAAAACCAGAAAGGCACTCTGGCTTTCAATATTGATCACTACTCACAAACACACACACACACACACACACACACACACACACACACACACATACATCACATGTCAGAGAAATCAATGAACAGACAAATTTACACTGGCCCCGCGCCAAGTAATCCTAGCAGTGTTTGTGATTTGGAGTTCGTGTGAGCGTGCGCGCAGAAACAGTGGAGAAGTTGAAAAGTTGAATCCACAAAGTTCTGAGAAGATTTTTAACAAACGATTATGGGGGACTATATGGGGAGGAGGAGAGGAGGCGTTGACGAGGCGTTGTCGGAGGGAGAAGAGAGGAGGGGATTAGGGTTGGCGGTTCGCTGTCGAACCAGCATCGATACAACGGCAGCATTTGCCTAATCCCTTGGTAATGGGAGCTTAGCAGCCTCCTCGGACACACAAACACTCCCACTGCCTCCTCCTCCTCCGCTCTGCTCCTCTCTTCTCCTCTCCTGCCCTCTTCTCTCCTCATTTACATAACATTAGAAACATTAGGGCGGCTCCAACAAGGCCCCATTATGTGCGTGTTGGTTTTGGGTCCCATTGCGTCGGCCCCAAGGCTTTGGAGAGGAGAGGAGCAGAATGAGTCAGGACATCACAGAGGCTTGTCCACGGTTTTGTCTGCTGGAGATGGGCTGTGTGCTTCTAAAGGACTTACTGAAAGGATGCGGGACAGAGAGAAGGAGAGAAGGAGAGAATGATAAATGGTTTTCTGAGAGTCCAAAGCGAGTGATCTGATTGCAGATGTGTGTCCAAAGAGCCAGCTGCAAAACCCTGAAAACACGCAGCCTTCACTTTAGATAAGGGTTACTTGTTTTTTTTGTTTTTTTTCTAATAATTAATCAGACAGAGCTACATAAAAAAGTACCATGGAAATGACGTTTCATGGGCGATTCTCGGCGGCAACATTGTTTTTCAGAGATGAAGTTCAAACATCAAGGTGAACGGCAGAGCTGAGCTTTTTCACCTCATACGCGGCTGTTTACCCGGCCCTCCACGCAGACACACCTTTACAACCATGAAACTATTCAATTTTCCATCTGAGACAGCCGCTTCTCAACCGTAGCAGCCTGGCCTCTAGTTTGATATCGATAAGAGCGATAATATGCTGTGCAAAAAAAAGGGTATTCAAGCTGCCGCTGAAATGAAATGAATCGAGAAAAACATTTTAAAGCTGACACTTAATGCAAAAAAAACTGACTCCAACATTTTTTATTTATCAGAGAAACAGAAAGTCTGCAAATGGGAAATTGAGATGTGCAGTAGTTATTTAAAAAAAACAGAAAAATGTGTGAAACGACTAAATGTATACGCTGCAGCGATAGAGAAATATATACAAATAAATAATAAATGAAGGAGGCCTGTATTGAAAATGTGGCCTTTCGGTCCGGGCGACACTTTCTTTACTGAAGAGGCTAAATCTGAAGGTTGAACCCGAGAAAGCAGCAAGTGTTTCATTAAAGCCGATCCTTCTCTATCATGTCACGGTAATAACATTTTACAGAAAAGAAAATTTGTCCTGAACTAGTGTCTCTAATGTAACGGACATCACAATTTTCCCCTGTCTCTCTGTGTCTTTTAGTTCCTTGTTCAGCCTGTACACAGATTTTTTTTTTTAAATCTGTGTCATTTAGATAATCAAAAAACAAAAAAAAAATTATATAGTTTTTCAAATAGTGTGTGACAGAAGATATTCTGCATATAGCTCCATGTAGTGTTTTGCATTAAAACACAAAAGATATTATTTTCTCTGCAATGTCTTCACAAATTTGTAATTTAGGAACAATATACGATTCAGTTTTAAACAGTTTTTCATTAATTAATTTGTGCAATCGACCAGTATTGAGATTTAAAAACAAATGCAACAGCACTGCAGTCTCACTACTCACTGACAGACTTGGTACCACAGACGCATGTTTGCAGACGTGACTAAACTAGACATAACCGTGCAATTACTCATCAAACTGCACACAAATGCACATCCATCAGCCTCCAGAGAAAAAATAGCAACAGTGCTCCGTGCTTCTCCGCTTTTTATAACTTTCCCCCTTTTTCTGGCTTTCATTTAGTCCCATAAAGCAGAGTTTTCAGTTGGCTTCAAAGCTCTGTGCCGAGCTCAGTTGGGGGCCTTCAAAGCCCCCTGTCTGTCGGCAGGTTTAGGCACAGAGAAAGCTTCTTGTTCTTTAAGGATTTGGCTCACAAATAACGCCCAGCCAGGGCCAAGGCAACTGAGCTTGCACCCTGACAGGATAGTAGTCAGACTCCTGCATTTTAGTGATGCGTTTTGGGGGCTATTCCTACATCTATCGGAGTGAGTACCTGCTCTGTTTGGTTTTGTGCTGCTTTCTTTCTGATGTTTTCTGCGCTGTCCTCTTCTTAGAAACGCCGGCTGCTTACAAGAAATGTATCTTGTCAGTGTTTGAACCAAGTATGTGATGCAAGTAAGTAGAGAAATGATTTTAGGAGTAGTTTCTAATTGCCAAATTCAAATTTCTTATGAGATTACAGATTCACATTAGTAACAACAAAAAGTGCAATAAAATGATAAAGTGCATTAAGCTTTATGATCTTATCAGTTTGATTTTCATGCAGAGTGCACTGACATGACTTTGCATGGGCAAATGTTTTTTGGTTTCATTTGTTAGACATGAGGATTTTAAGTTTCAAAGTCTCATAGTAAATAAAATGCCTATAAGATATTTTACTCAATAGATAACAATATGGTTTTATATGTGTGACTCCTTACCTAATACGTGTGCCGTGCTTCGATGGTAGCTGATTTATTTTGCCACATGCTGCCAAAAATAAAACCTTTACATGCTCCTATGAAAACTTACGTAGAAACAAAACAACACGTTTCTCAGACATATACCATAAAGAAAGGGAGGAGACACACACCTCCTGTGGCCAATCAATGCATGAGCCTGGTTTTGGTTAAAAACACGATTTTAGCCGGATGTTTTTTTTTGTTTTTTTCTGGCAGGCAAGCAATGTAAATCAAGCTGGTGACATTTATACAGAAAAAGAAAAAAAAAAGAGAAAATCAATTTGTTGTTTCTGTGGACTAATCTTGCCTCGGTTAATCTGCACTTACAATATAAATTATTTTGCTGCATTGAGTTTATTTTTTTTTTTATCATTCAACGCTGCAGAATGAGCTCGTGTGGAAACAAGCACATTTAAGTGATTATTTTGCACGTTTGCTGTCAGATCAGTGCAGGAGCTGGCACTGGTCTGCGTATGGGTTTTGCTGCGTAAGGTGTCTCGTATGTCTGTGTGCTGTGTATTGTGGAGGAGGCTATTTGCTGCAGAACCGAATGCTTCAAATTAAGACGTACAGACGATCATTTATTTATGTTTATTTATTTGGTTTGTGGATTTTTATTATATAGCTGACCGGCAGTTATGGTGAAATATCAGCCTTGAAGACTCTTTATTATTATCAGACTGCAGCAATGGAGTGATGGGCTGATAGTCGGCCTTATAGCTAAATGGCTTTGGTTGTTTTCCTGATTCTGAAAAGCGGCATTGACGAGTGTTGATGAAAGATTTTTTTGACCAGTGTTGCAGAAATGTGTAGTACAACCTTAAGCCTAGTGTCATTGTTTAGTGTCTTCTGCCTTTAACAAGTTTATTTCAATACAATACCTAACAGATTACTGTTTTGACTTAAACAGTATGCGGTGACAGAATGCCTTCTATTCATTCCTCATATTGATCTGAATTCAAATACAGCAGCTGTTTTACCGCCGCGTAAAAACACAGCATCCCTTGGTTTGTTTTTTTAGGTGGGAAATGTCAATACATGCTTTTGTATTGTACCGTTGTCTTGTTGTCTTCTGTTACCGCTTTCACTTGCACCTGTTCTTATGTCCCTCGCATTGTGCAGCACATTGTCCTGCACTCTTGCTCTTTACCAGGGAGATCAATCACCATGGCCTTTATTTTTTCCTCCACTGCTGCTCTTATTGTCAGTCACTTTAGATAAGGGCCTCAGCTAAACGCCTAAATTGTAATAGTAAAATGCAGGCCTGCCCACATGTTAGCTCACCAGCCACAGCGCTCTTAAGAAAGCGGTGCTGCGGGGCCGACTGGATGAGATCGAAACAGGCAGCCATTATAATCAGTCATTCAGCCTTTTGGAGTAGACATTCAGCGTCCGTGGTTTGTTCTAAATTTAAAGGGAACCTCTGTGACCTGCTGGCTTTCAGCGGCCTTAAAACCACCCCGCTCCTCCTGCCGCCCTCTCCCTCCCCTCTGGTCGTTTCCTGCGTTCCCTCATTCTCTCTCAAAGTCTCCGTCTCTCCCAGCCAACTCACTCCCACTCTTCAACTCGCTCCTTTCATTCAGACACAAGTAAAAAAAAAAAACTTTTCAAAAGTTATTTGAAGTAATGACTTGAGCTTGCATCACCAGTTGATAATGCAGTCTCTGCCAATAGTCATTTCCCTTCAGATCCAATGTAGTTTTCTGAGCTTTGCTTTGTTTTCAGAGATACTGCAGTAACACAAACATTAAATCAACGTCTTTCTCAGTGGTCACTGAGCTGTTAATCAGATTTCCAGACTTCTTGTCTAACGTCCTTGAACATATTTTTATTTTAGACGTTCGATGCGCTCCTTTTTAATTTCTTTCGCTGTGGCGTGTCGCTTTGTTGAAGAAAGATGGACGAGCTGGGTTCCCGATGTTCAAATTTAAATGTGGACAAAGGTTATGTTCGGAAACTTGTGGGGGAGGCGACTACATTTACAGTATAAAACGAGTGGTGAAGTTTAGATGAATCTAGCTGCAGTTACATATTCACCGTCCAGGATAAACACTTTTATTTTTTCATGGTCGCTTTGCCGCCTAATATATTTCTGTGGGAATTTCACCGTTGTCTTCTTTAGGGATGAAATATTGCTACGGCTAATGATTGACATACAGAGGGGCCAGGGTGAGGAGTCCTCCACAGCGGGCACTGAGTGGAGGACAGGGTACCTCCCTTTGCAGGCCACCGGTGAATCACACAGAGAGACAAACTGCCACACTCAGGGGCAATTTACACTTTCCGATCCCCCTCACCTGTGTGTGGTTTGGCTGTGGGAGGACACTCGGGGCAGCGCAGGGAGGGACCGTGCAAACTCTGCACAGAAATCTAGTAAATTAGCTAACGGGCAAACCGCTGCGCCGCCCTGTTATTATTATCTGTCACACCCCGTCTCTCTGTTTCACCTCTTCCTCTCTTCCCCTGTTTCTCTCTGCCAAAGCACAGTTGGGGAATAATGTGTCACTTCTCCTGCGAACTGTGCCTCTCTGCTGTGCTAATCATATTTCTTCTAGCAAGTTGTTAACTCTAGCAGGAGAGCGGCGGGGAGAGAGGAGACGGCGGCGAAACAAATAGAAACAGCGGAGAGGAGAAAACAGAAAGCGCATGGGAACCGAGGAAGGAGAAGTGGAAGAGAAGGAGGACAGACGGAGGCGTAATTAGTTGTTTTGCCGTGGCTTGTAATTCAGACACATTGTAGAGATGCATATTGTTGGAGGATACCTGACTCTTTCTCCTGCTCTTCCTCTCCTCCTCCCCTCCTCCCCCTCCTCCTGTCTGTGTCTCACGCTCCACGTTTAAATAATGCAGTGTGAGAGACGGCTCTTACATACTGAGGAGGTGTCAGCAGGCGGTTGCGGCAACATCAGCACCGCCGCGCCTTCCCACATGACACACAAGCACATCCACCGCCGCACACTTTTCTGTCACCTCTGTTTAGCGTGGAGCCAAACTCTGCCACGCCGAGCAGGTAATTAGACGGGCTTATACCCTCAACATATAGCATTAAGGCCTTACGACGTCGAACGCGTGGTAATGCCGTGCGTTCGTACGCAAACAAATCAGCAGGAAATGTCAGAGTAATTTAAAGTCATTAAAATCAGGCGGGTGAAATAATGTGTTTGCATTTAATTTCAAACGTTTTGTTGTGCAAATCGTGAATATCGTTCACTGTGGAAACAGCGTTCTGATGAATAAACCCAACAGGTTGGCCATTTAAATGCTGTTGGTTTACATTCAAATGTGACTTTTCAAGCACTAATTGTCTTTGCAGAACTGATGAATAGTCGTCATTACTGGACGTAATTATTTCTACTACTAATTTGCAATATTAGCGGCCTTACAATTACAAAAACCATCAGTCAGGCAATGTTCTTTATGAGAAAAAAATGATTTATTCTAAAATAAAAGTTTATGTGCTATTATTATTAAAAAAGCTGTGGAAAAATCCAGCACGTTTCAAAGTGTAAAGCACAGGAATGTTATTAACCTGAACCGTTTTCCACATCATACATTTAAAATATTAAAACTGAGCGATTGAATGGGCTTCTTTCAATAACACAACAAGAACCAGTTCATTTAGAAGACAGTGAGGTTAATCATTTATAGCATTTGTTTACGTGTGATGAGAGAGGTGAACTGCAGAAAATGATTATTGCGGAAATTATTAAATCTGTTCTTTTGTTTGATTGACAAAGATGCATTGGGAGTAATGTGGTCATTCGCCTTCGCCTGGGATAAAAAATATTAACTGCAGCCAAAATTTAATGCGATTTATTTTTTATTTTTTTAATAGACCATTTTAATACGGCTGGATGCTGCCAAATAAAATACAACAGCTTTTGTTTATTTACTGCACATCCCAGCCATTTTTATTATTATTATTTATTTATTTTTTGGCCATTTATTTGTGTCGTGCTCATTGGCTCAGCTAATAATAGAAACTGAGCGATGCTATATGGTAGCGTTCCCGTTAATTTCCTGTTTACCTCATCTAGCTGTACAGTGCACATCCCCTTACGTTTCAGAGCCTCCCGGGCCTTTTCTTTTCAGTTTTATTCTCTCTTCCAGGAGTCGCTTTTCTTTTCTTGGCAAATATAGCCACGCACTTTTTCTTTTTTTTTGTCCCCCTGTCAACACTCGATCTGCTGCTACTTCAATAATCTCAATGTTATATTTGTATTAGACAAATATCTAATAATAGCCGGCGTGTTAGATTAGACGGCTCTTGCCAGGGTTTAAACAGTTTCATACCGACACACTGAGCTGTTGAAACAGTCCTCCTCTAACACAATTTGCACTCAAATTGATAAACAATAAGCAACACACTGGCACTGAATTACATTTTTGCATGCCTATTATCACTCCTCTTTGGAGGGATGTTTAATTGCACCGTGACCTTGGAATGACATAGTGGGGGAAGACTGAGAAAAGCAAAGTCAGCGTAATATAATTACATTCACCCCGGATGCTGTAATGGTTCACTAAAGGCCGGTACTGAAATTACTTCTGTGGTTCTGAGATTAGGCTCGGAATAGGAACACATTGTTTCATCATTTATGCTAATTGTAATGCGCACAATGCTGAAATATTTTCTCAATTAAATTCCATAATAGTTCCTTGTTTGCTGGGCAGTGAACACCTAACCACTCGTGAATCTACGTGACAGTCACACAGCGGAGAATAATGTGGTGGAATAGATTATTATATTATTAATACTGAGGGGATATTTCCCATATAATTTGAAAGGAGAGTATCACCCACACGGCTTTGTACCACAGACGAGGCGAGGCTGTCTTTATGCATAATTCATATTTCCATATCGTCATGGTGATCATGTGCAATGAGTGTTTGCTCTCGCAGCAGGGGTGCTGGTTGGTGGTGGTAGTGTGTGAGTGTGTGTGTGTGTGTGTGTGTGAGGTGGGCTGCAGGGAGTGTGTGGAGGGAGGGGAAGGTGGGAAGCAAGGTGTCATGAGGAACAGAAAACACTCTGAAACAGAGAGGGGAAAAGGAGTGAAAAAGCATGACAGGTAAAAACACCAGGCTTCATATTCGCCTTAATTACCAGCCGCCTCAAAGTGGCGCATGTTCACATTTTTCTTAATGCGAAGATGAGATGGGGAGGCTTCGAAGATGCTCAGAAAGAGCTTGAGAGTCGGTTTTACGCTCAGTGTCCAGTTGTCTTCCAGGATTTTTACTAAGCATATTAATTCTGCTCTCTTATAATAAATGAAAATAGTGTCTGATCATTTTTAATAATAATATTTTGAGCTCAATTATTAACTTTAGACTTAAAAACATCCTGTTCCATCTTTAATTCAAGTTAAATTTCCTGGAAGAACGCACCAAAGTTTGCAACGCGCCTTTTTAATTCATTATGTTTCATATTTTCTACCTATTTAACATTTTGTCTGTGGTATTATCAGCACTTGATATCAGACTTGAACACGGGTCATTGACATCTTCTGAATTATTTTTTCTAAAACCACTACATCCTGTGACGTCGCTCGCTCTCATGATTAGTCCCCAGCAGTTGTGACATTCGGGGATTGCGGCTTTGTCGTGGGACCGTATCTCAATGAGAATTTAACCGCAGGAGATAATAACGGAAGAAGAGGTGTGGGGCTTCACTTCCTGTTTGGTTGGCGGTGGTTTCCGACCGAAACCCGTGACCTTTGTCACACATCGGGCTTTCATGTGACTCATCTCGCCTGACACTGCACAGAAATGCAGAAGCGGGACATAAATGAGAAGATAATGCGTTCTGTTACAATAACCTCCGCTCTCAAATGAACATGTAAATATGCTAAATTGTAGACTTCATTCTTTTCCAATTAAAGCTGAGGCTCACACACTAACCTTTATTAAGCCTCAAGCTTCCCCCAGAGTCAAACAAAAATAAGAGTCCAAATGAAGTCCTACGAAGGTTAGTGAAATATAATGTTTTGTTTTAAAACAGGGTGATTATCGCTGATATGTTATCCTCGCTGTCTTTTGCTCCCCTCTCCTCCGTCTTCTGTCCCTCCTGGGTGAACTTGAATTGATCGAGTTTCTGCCCTGAATCTTCTCGAGGAGCTTTCACCGCGCTCACACACACACACACACACACACAAACACAAACACCTCTCTACTCCACTCTCCCAGTGGACAAGATGGACCAGAATTAATTATCCCCGCCCGTTATGGACACACACCTACCACGCATTCACAAAGTGGCACATACAAACACAAATCCATCCTTTAAGTGTGTGTTGTGTACGTGAGAGTGTGTGTGCTGTTTATACACAGAGGAGAAGTGTGAAGTTGCTCATACTTAGTATTCCCTTGGTGTTTTACAGAAAGATACCGCAAACCACGTGTGTGTGTGTGTGTGTGTGTGTGTGTGTGTGCGTCCGCGCGCGTGCACACGTGTGAAGGCTGGAATTCAGAATGGTATTGATTAAACGCAGCAGGGGGCGAGTGTGTGAGCACTGCAGATAGCTCACTCACCTGCCACTCTGCAGACGCACACACACACAATCTTACACAAACATCAAACTGTCCGCTGGCTTCATTAGAAAGAGGCTGTCTGGCTTTCGATATGATGAATAAAATAAATCAAGGAATTTTAATTCAGCTTTGAGGCGAGCAACATCAAATTTATAGTGAGAATGTGTTCGCGAGCCATTTTTTCTTTTTTTTTTAATTCTTCTTTGTGCCGGAGAATACGCCATTGTGCGACAGGTTCGTGGTGACAGACTGGAGATTTTTACTTCATCAGCAGTCAAAACAGACGATATAACCACTTAGCTGTAAGATTGTCTTTCAGTTTTCGACTTTTTTAGAACAAAACTCTGTCCTTCAGCGTTTCAGATTAAGGTGTTTTGCATCTCGGCAGTGAACACGGTAGCAACACGAGGTTTGTAGCTCACCAACCTGCAGAAACTGTAACTGGATTTAGGAGCCACTGATGAAGGGAAAAAAAGGGTTTTCTTTATTTGTTTGAATCTAGGCAGCTGAAACAAGAAGCCATATCTACATTTATATTTATATATCTATAATCTATATAGACAGACTGAGGCAAAATGAGGGGCGTGGCCACACTGAGTGACAGGTGGGTGCCTTGGCCTCACCCAGCTGCTTCAGCTCCACTCACACTTCACTCATGCTTCACCTCTTTGGCTATTTTTGAATTAGCCAGGAGTTGTTTTTTTGTTTTGCTTCTTTAAATATCAGGTCCTGCCAAGATGGCATTTGCCCCCTTACGGCTCCTACAGGTGACGCTGCATGAGGTTAGTCCATATTTATACTGTATTAAGCTCAAGGTTTGAATATGTGGTCAGAGAAACTGCTTTGTAAGTTTAATAAAATCTGAATGTTCACTCAATGTATTGGAAAATATGCTATTATCATCACATCTAAGAATGATGTGTTAGCAATTAGCAACTAAACAAGTGTATATGCAACGCTATTCTTACTATTTAAATCATTTTGAATTTAAAGATCCTGCTAAGACTGGCATATTTTATTACCATTGTGTTAATATGACGTAACATCTATATCAGTTGGCATTAAGATGGTTAGTTTCATTTTTGCAGTGTTTGTATACCATTTATACTTCAGTTCATCAGATTGTTTTATAAAAACTTATTTTTGGAGTCCGGCCTTCTCTTTGTCTTTACAGCAGGAGCTTGACATGAACATTCATCTCTGCGCGGAGCTTGTGGTGAATCTGACATTTCACAAAAGCAGCACGTGACTTCATATCATGGGTCAAGTACGCTGTGGTCGTTACATCTTTCCAAAACTGCAAGTTCAACCTGGTGACTGATTTGTCACCATCCAGTGTTTCAGTCAGAAGACTGATCTAACAGTAAGATTAAAAAGGAACCAGACTGGAAAACCAGCTGTGGTGTCGTTAAGAAAAGCCCGATGTGATGAACATTGTCAACAAAAGGGAACATTAACGGTGGTGATAATGAATGTAAATAATTACAAAAATCAGCCTTCTCTTATTTACATATCAAGAGGGAAATTAAGAGTGAGGCAATCACACAATACATCAACTCTATGCCGCTTCTGACGCTGCTGACCTGTTACAAACGCCTGTAAAGGCTGCAAGACTTTATAAGAATATGAGTGTTTTCAGTTCAGGTTTTTAGGTTCTACTCGTCTTTCACACAACTTTTTATTTGTGTTTCCTCTCCTCTCATGTTTGTTATGCTGCTCCTTTCTTTTTCATCTTCCTATCCATTTGCCCAAACTCAAGTTTCGATGTGAGCGACTTTTTGTTTCTAGAAGTGTTTGTTTGCTGCTCCACAGCCCACACCTGTATCCACAGCTTCTCTTTCTGATTTATATGAGGCGTGTAATGCAGATCTCCCACAGTTAAGGCAGGTGTGGTGGTCAGAAACGAATTCTGGGACAGATTGTGTTGTGTTGTCATTATCAGCGACGGAGGAATCAGTTTTGTCACTCTACACTAACTATTACACTAACAGTGTACGTTGTTGTGACTCATCTTAAGTCCATCTGCTTCTTTTATGTGTTTATAGATCCACATTGTACCCTTGTACCCTGCACCTTGTACTACCACTTTATTCGCCGCAGCAATGCAACGTGTAATTGGCCCGAAATGCATTTCCTCCTCCATGTTTCTGAGTGACCAGACGAGCACAGAAAATCCACAGTACTTCTGCCTCCTACACAGCCATCTACTCTGACAACTTCTCTCTTCTCTGTGTTGCAGGGATCTCAGTAAAAGTTGTCGCACAATATTTATTAACTTGAACTCCGGCGTGAGCTGCTCAGCTTCAGTAACCGACGCAGTTGACCGGCCACTGGCTAGTGTCCGAGTTGTATAATTACAAAACAATGGTGCAGGCCGCTCACTCATGTAGCCTACAGCATGGGCACTGCATAGACCAATGGCAGAAGCAAACCGAGCCACAGTCTGCAGAGGCATCAGGACCGGATGGCTGGTTTTGTCACAGTAGACTTCAATGGACAGTTTTCTAAGAAAATGCACTCTGGTTATGATTATCTGGTATTATCCCAATTAGAATAATGATGTTGGAATAGATTCTCTTTGGCCTGTGCATAGAAAATTGCAGAAGCCCATTTCCTGTCATTATAAATATCATAACATTTATGAAAAAAGGCTGCATTTGGAGGGACACGTTTGTGTTCTTTGTATTAAATCTCTGACTATCTGTCAGTCCATCCATCTCTTTTTCTTTTTTCCTTCCCCTCTGTCTCTCCCTCTCTTTCTCTCCCCATCCCCTGCTCTCTCTTTTCACACTGCTGGGTTTTAATCACTGCTGTAATTGGCAACTCCCTGCTGTGCATGAGCACACATACACACACACACACACACACATTCTTGTAGCTGCTGCAAATCCCTCTGGCAATGTGTGTGAGTGTGTGTTGTGGGGGCAGGAGAGAGAGAGATATGGAGAGATAAGGATAATGAAAGGAGGAGAGTTTCAGAACTGCAGGCCAACTCACCAACTCAACAATCTTCCTTCTGTGAAGCCGTGTGAGCAAGTGGAGTTGTGCAGCCAAACTGTAATTATCTACGAGGTAGAAAGAAACGTTTCAAGATTCATTACCCAACATAACACTGTGTTGGTGTTACCGTGGAGCCTGTTGCGGGTTCTGACTTCAAATTAACAAATAGCCTTGTCACACTGAGATCATGCCATAAGCTGCGTGCAGAGGCATGGATAGTAGAATAGACTGACGGCAATTAATCAGCAATGTTGAAGCCCGCAGAGTGTGCCTCTGACGTTTAAACCTAATGACTCACACCGAGCAAAATGTTCAGCCAACCGTTGGTTTAAATTTATATTTTACATCTCAGTGACCATAGATGATTGCACTTCTTCTTCTTCTTCTGTTAGCTCATGACATACAGTCAGAAGGAACTCAAAATCAGTCCTGTAAGAAAAGCATTGCTAAGGATTTCCTTTGTTAATATTTATTTTTTTAATACCCAAATAGAGGACACTAAGTTAGTTGTTCTTCTCTGCATGGACATCTCACAGTTTGTCTTATCCAGCGTAGTCATACATGGTACAATATAAAAGTGCTTCAAAGGGTGAATATTAATCTGCCATCCTACTTTCAATCATAACAGAAAAGCTAATAAAATAAAAAATAGAAATATATTAAAAACTGTGTAGCAGATTCATTATGCATGATCATATAGGACTGCACAGAGCTGTGGCTGCTACATGTAGCAGAAACCTGGTCTGTTATATGTCTTTGAATGAAACTGTTTATAAAGTAAGTTAAAATTCTGCATAGATATTTGAAGCCAGTGATGTCAGGAGAAATCATTTTATGCTTGGCAATGGTTAGACTTAATTAATAACTTGCTTGATGTAAACATATTTACTTTGGCTACTTTCTGATCTGCATGTGTACAGAAGTTAGGGTTGCCAACCGCCGACTGAAAAACAGATCGTCCTGTATTTAGAAACAAAGGTGCGCGTCCTGTATTGAGCTGAAACAGGACGCACTTTGTCCCATATTACCGTGAGAATCAAAAATAGTGTGTCAAAGGAATTAATGAATAATGTGAAAATCTACGGTAAACTTATTCCCTCTGAGACCAATGAGCTGAGCCTGAATCCTGCTCATCTCATTGGTCGGGGTGCTGCTGCTTGTGAAGAAGATACCGGAAGACAACAAAGCAGCACTACTATGACAGTACTCTAGACTAGACTAGACCAGTACTAGAAAGTGTAAACAGTCTTAAGCAGGTCAGGTTTCTGTTTAAGAAATTTGTTTTCCACGTGTTCATATCACTCAAAAATATGCATCTAATTCAATTCAGGTTTGACTTAAATAGTTAAAAAATAGTTTTACACACACAAAAAATGGCTAAAAATATTCACCAAGCTGGGAAGGGTGAAGGCAGTCGCCTACCAATGAGGCGTCCCTTAATTATTTTTCAGGGAGTTGGCAACAGTAGCGGACACAATAATACAAACACCAGAACAATAATCAGTAATATAGCTAATTATCTGCTGAAATTGTGTCGAGATGCTTTAATTTTTGATTTTGAAGGTGTTTCTTGCAACAATGGGCCTCTGATATTTGCTGGAAATTAGTTCACATTGATTTTACATTTCCAGCTGCCACATGTTCCTCCCTGCAGAAATTAGCCTTTTGTGGCAAAAGCATATGCAGTGTGGGTGTGTGTGTGCACTTTTCATTCAGAAAACCGAGTAGGAAGAATGAGTTTCCTCCCCAAAAAGAGTTTGCTGGATTTGCGCTGAAGCTCATTGGACCGGCAGTTGCCCACCAAATCCAGCTCTGTGAGAACCATGTGACAATGGCCATGCTAAACCCGATGCTAAAGAATCCCAGCTTTATGGTTATCATGGCACATTGGCCACAGAAAGGAAAGTTTCATGCTTGTGTGAGTGTGTCTGCCGTGTGTGTTTGTGTGTGCATCTTTTATGTGGGTCACCCCACCATGTCTAATGGCCCCTCGCTGCGTGCAGCGTCCTGCGCTGAGCTGCTCCCTGCTGTCACACTCACACACACACAAACAAACGCATAGACTCAGTGGGGGAGATTTCGGGGTGTCCCTCACCCTAATACCCTCCACAATACACCACCACACTGCATCTGTTGCTCCTGTTCTCAAAGTTGGAAGTTGATCAGTGAAGCGCTAGCATGTCTCTGCTCTCTTTTATAGATTTTATCTTCTCTCTCCATCCACACTCTGTCTTTACTTTCTTTTTTTTATCCCACTCCAAAGATAGATAGCCGACCATTTTTGTAATTTTTCTCTGCATTTGAGTTTCATTTTTTACTCTTTAATTCACTATGATTGGATTTTAAGGGTTAGCTGATGCCCCAGTCTGTAAAAGATGGCGGTAAAGATGCCACCCTCTGCAGGCCTCCATCACACAGGCAGCTGTTCAAGATGCTAGCAACTGCCTCAAACAGGTGAGCTCCTGCACTATACACATTTAACACACCACTTTGTGTTGTGCACACTTCAACTTGGACTCCAACTTTGCAACACAACCACCAGTAAAATAATTTCTGCATATTTGTAATGTTCTGAGTTGAAGATTTATCAGTTCTTAATGGAGAAAAGGCTAACAGCGAGCTAACGAATGCAACCCAGGTGGCTCATACCACATACGCTAATGGCAGATGTACATTCTTATGTGTACTTTTATTATCACTAGTAGGATGGAGGGCAGGTTTGTTGTGCTGCATGTGCATGGATTCTCCATGAGAGTGTGTTGTTTCATGACAAAGATGCCAGTGTTTGTCTACGAGGGCAGTAACCAGACAGTAGACAAGAAAAAGACTGGCATTAAAATTCTAGCACTGCAGTTTTATTTACAACCTGCCTTGTGGAATAATCGGAGGAGAGGAGAGGAGAGGAGGAGAGGAGAGGAGAGGAGAGGAGAGGAGAGGAGAGGGGGATGGGTGAGGTACGGAGTCAGAAAAGGGGAAGGAGAGAAGAGCGAACACGAGATGCTAATAATTCAGATTACTTCAGCTAGAACCTGCCCATCCCCTCTGTGCTACTGAAACATAAACACACAGGAGGAGTGTGACGACTAAGCACAAGTACAATATGTATGCGCGTACAATAAGTTCAGCAGAACAATGGAGACACACCACTTGAAGCATTAGTAGATGTTCCCACTCAGGCATATTTCAGAACACGAGCACATTTACTTCAGTCCACGAAGCATAAAACACACTCGTACACGCGCAGACTAAATCTCAGCCGTGGAGGAGCCAGTTACGTCAGTATATTTTCACACTGCGGTAGTGTCTCTTTGTCTGCCTGTCGGCCAGCCAGCTGTAAGATGGAGGGCGAGAAATATGCTTTTAGCGGCGACTTCTTGAGACAGAATACACGGCTTTGTCATGTCTGTTCTATCGCAGCATTGTTGGCGGTATTGATCTCTGTCACATGATTATTAGTTTGTTTTCTGGTGTTTCGTGTGTGTGTGTGTGTGTGTGATTGTTTGTACAGTTTGGAGGGTGCGTATGTGCTTGAGCACGTCGAACAATGCATTGATTGCGACAGCTACTCCTGCACTTTCCCAGTCAGCCCCAGCGTGCAGAAAGTGGGTCTGCGGGTTTGTGAACGTGCTGACATGTACCTGGTGTGTCTTAAAATGTTTTAGTGGGGGATGGCGTCCTTCTGTCCACCTGTCCAGGGCATCAGCTGTTGCGTTGCCTCTCTGTCTCTCTCACACACACACACACACACAAACACACAGAAGAGCAGAAGTAATTTGTTCCAATCCTGTCCTTGTCAAATATCGCCATTGTTCAAAACACATTTTGTGAAGCTCATAGTGATCAGGTATTTTTTGCCTGTTTTATCAAACTGTTTGTTAACTGAATAAGAGATCTTAATGTAAAATAATCTGTGATTCATCACTGCAAGCTACTCATCAGCTTAACACAAACATATAAAACCACGGGTATCCGTTCACGTGCGGCTACTTCCATTGTTAGTCATCAAGCTAAAGGTGAAAGCTACTTGATCCACCTGCACAAACCTGTCTAACTGCCCCAGATGGACACAAATTTGATTACCTATTACGCAAACGTCCTCCTTTTAGCTTATGTAAGTCGCACATACACAGAATGTAAACCCAGAAACGTATAGGGGGAGGCAGAGCTGTGCATTTGGATGCATGGAAGGCCTCGGTGAGAGAAGGTTCGCCATTGTTTGATAAACAGAGATTCATTTGGGCTTTGATTGCAGGTTGCTTTTCACAGCTCGCAGTGGGAGCCATCCTAAAGAAACACACACACAACGCACGCACACACACACACACACCATGGACTGGACTGATAGGATTAGAGACTGGCGGGCGCTACAGTCACTCTCCCCGTCTCACCCCCTCTCTCCCTCTCTCTCTCTCTCTCTCTCTCGAGGCTGCCAAGCCTTGATTATTCACAAGGTTAGTTCCTGATTGCATGTAGCAATAGCAGACTCAGGTTTATTATCTCTCCACCTCTTCTCCCCTTCCTCTCCCTGTCCTTACACCGTGTTCACGCGTGATGATCGGGTGAAAAAAAAAAAGGCGTAGCTCGGGTGAAAACAAGAATTTGAAAGTTCACAAAAGATCCACAGAAAGACGGTGTGGCTAAAATGCTGTGTGTGTCAAATCGTCTTTGCCTTTTTATTCTGCTTTTCTTTTTCAAGGGTACAAAATTAAATTAAAGCCAAAAAAATAAATAAATAAATAATAATAGTGTTTCTTGTCAATGCAATTTTGAATTCTCCCTATTGCTGCTTTCTGTCTCTGCCCCCGCAATCTTCTCTTATTTAATATTTTGTAGTGTGATAAGTAGGCAATTATTGAGGATGAATGCAATGATTTTTATTAGATAAATTTGAGCTCACATCTATCTATCTATCTATCTATCTATCTATCTATCTATCTATCTATCTATCTATCTATCTATCTATCTATCTATCGTTTTCACTTTCACATTTTCTATACGTCCTGGCTTGGTTCCAGATGCATAAATATTATTTATACATTTTGGGATGATGTCAGCTGTCAGTTATATTAATAAAAATGCAGCAGAGCTGGAGATGGGCAGGTTTTGCAGAATACTGATGACACCCTGTGTGTGTGTGTGTGTGTGTGTGTGTGCGTGGAGGATATCAGTGCCGCAGCAGCAGGCTTCAAAAGGTAGCCGTCGGCCAGCCCTCTGCTGCCACGGTGGAGCTGTCGTTATAAAACCTCCAACAGTATCTCTCCTGTAAACACAGCGTATGAGGGATGATTTTCGTTAAATAAAATCTCAGTCTACTGATGTTGAGTGCTGAAAAAATGGATTCGTTGTGAGAGAAATTGTCCCGGTGTTTTTGTTGCCGAAATTCTGCTAATGATGGAAAGTCCGTTTGTTTTGTTTGTCATTCGTTGTCAGCATATGGAGAGTGTGTTAGTTTTTCCCTCTGTCCGAGGGACAATGTCTCCTTTCTGAGGAGAGTGTGAGTGCAGTGTTGACACATGTTAGTGCTGGCTGATTAGTCAACACATAAAGGAACATGCAGCCCCTCCATCACTATTCAGCCATTTTGTCTCCCTGTCTGTCACACTGGTGGAGTGGATGTTTGTGTGTGTGTGAGAGGCTTTTGTTAAGGTAATGCAAAGGAGAGAGAACGAACGAAGGAGAAGACACCATGAAAAATTACACAGACCACAGCCAAGTCCCAGTGACCCGGGGATGCTTTTTATTTTTCCTTTAATCTCCGCATATCGGAGTTGTGCAATTTCACTCCTTTTTGCCTCCAAAGTCACGATTTTATCACATTATGTTCGCAGGGAAACACCTGAAACAAAAGGTATTTAAAACTAAAATGGCAGCAGTGTGTGTGCACGGCGCTGTGTCAGATCAGTAGGTCGGCGTCTATTGTGTGTTAAGTGGATTAACAGAGCGGTCAGTGAGACAGACAGCCAAAGTGGCAGCCATAACCATTGTTTACAAGCTAGTGTCGCCTCTGTCGCTTCAGATTTTCTTACGCCGCTGATTTGTTTCCCTAAATTTTCTCACAATAGGAGGGAGGAGTTTGTGCAAATTCGTTGTGTAATCTTTTTGAATGAAGCATGAAAGTTGGCACTGTCACCTTTCACACACATATATATGTATGTACCTATACATACATACATTCAAAAGCTCCTCGATGCCTCTGCATGTCACCAGACTGGATTCCTTACATTTTATCCTAAACTAATAGATCTTTTTTTGTTTTTTATGACAATACAATTCACAATGCACCTACTGATATATTAGTCTGAATCCCAGACAGGCTAGAGAATTTGTGATATTTTGAGTCTTGTCTTGTACAGGCATTGGAATTCAGCATTTATAAAATATAAAAATGTAATTTACAAATGACATATATGTGAAAAAACGTGCAATTATTACTCATATCATGCAGCACAATGTTCAATCCACCACAGATAACCTCATTTATTTATTATAACGCATTATTATTTTGTGATTTTTCAAACTTGCAGTGAAAAATAACAGGAATATTAAAATAAGCTGTATTCAATTTAAAATATATTTTTATATTTTTATATTTAACAAATATACTGTGTGTGCCATAGGTAAATGTGTCACCATCAGACCACCACCTCGTTGATACTGCACATTATTCTTATTCTTGTTTCTGACACTCTATGAGATCACTTTAATTTAAAAAACTAAAATAAATGCACGACAGTTTTTCTTTAAGAGAATAAAATACAAATAAAATGCATCTCATAAATTGACTCACTTACTCGTTTGAACAGCATAGCTCCCCCTCTGGCTTTCAGGTGGCTTAACATCTGAAATGCATCTCATTTGATGTTGTTGAGTGTGTGTGCGTGTGTGTGTGTGTGTGTGTGTTTACGTCCGATTCATTCTCACGTTTGTTCAAAAGTCGCACTGAAACCAGTGTTATTTCAGCTCCATTGTGTGTAATTATTAAAACTTGCAGTAAGATTTTAAAAGCTTTGGAGGATTATTGTTAGGGCTCATAGTTCATATTCATTTTTTTCAATTCTCAGTCACGTGCAAGCACATACAACACAATTTTAATAATGTTATAGAAACTCTACAGTGTCTTGTGACAAGTAAAATATCTCCCTATATATAATGTGCAAAATAACACCTAATCACCTAAAGATATCAGTTTAAAACTTCAGATTTTGATTGGCTTGACTTGACGTCAGTGTCTACATTGACAAGAGTTATGATGAAATAAATACCTGCTGCACCTGCAACCGCTTTTTTGTCAGTCACCTCACAAGCGATTGGAATTAAAATAATTCCAAGTGAAGCTCCTTTCATATTTATCATCACGCTGCGTATTTCTTATCCCCGCAGATAATAAATACTTCCAGGTTTGAGATTTATTATCAGGCTCAGTATGCCTTATCTCTGCAGGTAATATATATATGTCTGTATGTCTGTGCACTTAACCTTGTCTGCAATAGACCTAAATGATAAGCTGTCTTAAGTGCTGTGAATTAGATGACAGTATGATTGTAATTCAAGGCCTTTGAGTCGCGCCGAGTCAAACAGCGTCATTAACGTTTCTCATTTCTCTCATATTTATGCTGCTTTTCTTTTTAAAAATGATATATATGTGTATAATTGCAGGTCTGTCTATAGAAAAAAAAATGAATGAGTGAGTGAGAAATGAGTGAGAATGTCAAGTCACACTCACAACTGTAGTATAAATAGAAGGAGAGCTTGCTTTTTTTTTTAATGTCCATAAATGCATCATTGTTTTATGGCTCATTAGATGTTCTAATTATATAAACTAATGATAATGTCTATTTAAACTGCTAGACAAAAAATAAATGCTCTTATTTTTGCCGTCAGCAACGATATAAACTATTATATTTTTTGTGAATGGAGTGTGTAGTGTGACGCTGCAAATAGTCTGTAATAGCATTAAGATGTCCGTTTACACATTTAAAAGTGGTGCATTGTACTCACCATTGACTCAGCCACCGTCCACTTGACCGTTCAGTCCTTGTTGGCTTTGACTGAGGCCTGTGCTGGAGGCTGCAGTAGCGGCTGTCTATGTAAACAGAAGCATTATTGTGAAGGACTGTGTGTGTGTGTGTGTGTGTGTGTGTGTGTGTGTGTGTTTCCCTTTTGAAACGAGGTTTTGCATCCACAATATTCTCCGTTGTCAATTTTCCCTTTCCTTATTTTTCTGCATTTTTTTCCCATCACAAACACGCACGCAGTCAGACCCACGCGGGATCAGTCATGCTAGAGGTCGTCCGCGTGCCACAGACGTTGACATTGTTGTCTATAATCTGCTTTGAAGCTGAAGAAGAAGTTCTAAGGACAATTCCAAATGGTTCGTACCAAGGAGAGGCTTTTCTCCCTCCACGTATAGCTCAGTGTCACTGACTCACTGAGGGGGAGGGCGGCAATTCACTTCAATTCATTCTCCGTTGAACCCATTCCAAATGTGAATAGAAACCGCAATTGATTTGCTAATGACAGACTATTCACTCTTAATAAGACGGGTATAACAACCTTGTCCTGGTCGGTATTGAAATGTTTGGGTTGAAAATCGGCTTCCTAAATTGATTAAACTGAAGGTGAGCTGGAGACAGCCGTGCAGGATGTTGTTTTATGCGGTGGAACGATGATTTTGAGATAAATGCGACACAGCTGTTTATGACTCTTTTACTGCTTGGGTTTTCTGGGGAGGGGGACCAAATTATTGGATAATTGTGGAGCAAAACCAGTGTAAATATTGGCTCAGCCCTGATTTATTATATTAATTTGAACACAATCAGGAGGGGGGTGCTCTGGGGGAGCTCTGATGGCGGCCGACGACAACCTCCTGCTGATATACATGTCATTTTGTCCGTTTTCTCGTGGAGACTTTCACTCTTACAAATTAGATAATGCTGAATACACGTTATGCTGCACATGAGTATTTCCATTTATTTTTTGATTTCACTATGTTTTTATTCTAAAGTAATCACATTTTGAGAAGATATTTTTGTTCTTATTCCATAAAATAACCCTACGTTATCATGTTAAGTATAAAAAATAATATTAATCAATTTACAATACAGCATTATTTCTCTTTTTTTAGTTTATTCACATCTCCTGCTATAACAAACTGGTTTCACTTAAGGTTTGTGTTTGTTTTGTTTGTTTATTAAATCTAAATGAAATCACAGCTTGAATAAAAATCACTGCAATCTGAATCACACTCTTGTTTCTTTTCTTTTTTTAACCCCCACCTCGCCAAACTAACATTTGCGCTCTCTCGTGGCTCGCTCAGATCACTTCTTAGTGCACGATGATATGACAATAATCACGATAGTCGCTGGGCCCTGCTGTGAGTGTGACACAAATGGCATCTAACTCCAGATGTGACTGGCTTTAATGAGCAGCTGCTGACGATAATCCAGCTGATAAATGACTTTTAGGCGCTTTAAACCCCTTCGGCTCCAGTTTCTCTCTGTGAGGAGTTTAATTTCGACATGACACCGCGAGACGTAATGAAATATCAGGGAGCAGTGTGGTAGCTTATTGCACCGAGTGTTGACTGAAATCCAGCACACGTTTCTCTCTCTCTGTCTGTCTGTCTTGTACTTAATATAATAGAAATTATTTGAAATCGTAGTGGAACAGATATAGCTGTGAACACAATCTTCTTCCTTCTTTGCCCACAGACTGGCTGTGTTGTAATTTTCTGTAAAGAAGCCTGAGCATGGTTTTACAGGTAGATAACTCGTAACCCGGAGTAGCTGCCACTGGGTTTCAGCTGCTTCTGTCTCTCAGACCCTCAATTTCCTCAAGCAGAAATCGGTATGAGTGTTGCCTCTCTGTCTGTCTACGCAGGATGGATGCGGGATGGAGGACTTTTACCATGGCAACCACTAATGCAGTATAGATGCAGGGACTGAGCCATGGCCACTGCTGTATTAACGCAGGATCCATAGAAGGCAGGTGAAATGTCATCCGGGCTGTTTTAAATGAGCGCCTTTGAAGTCTAGTGTGGTCAACGCCAAATCCCACTTGGCCCTGCTGTGGAAATTGGGTTATTGTTTCCTGCGTTGGTTCAGCACAGCGGCATTCTTTCTGCCCAGTTTCCATGCAGCAGCTTGTAGCTGACAAAAAAAAAAAAAAAAGAGAGAGAAGAGTCTCCCCTCAACATGGCTTCCTATCTTGCATTGTAGCCTCACTTCACTTTCTATGTCGGCTCCTCCGTCACATTGTTTCCTATATCGGCTTATGCTGGCCAATCCTTATAATCCTGCTGTAGTCTGAGTCATATGTCTGCTCCATGCAGTGTCCCCTCACCTTCTTCTTGGATTTCTGTATTCTCCTCTTCCTCTTCTTTACACATGGGATTACAACAAGTTCGAGAAGTGGGACCTAGCAGGTAAGCGCGGGGTTTTAATTGACACAGCTCTCCTGCTGTTGGTAATATTATAGCGGACGGTGGAGCGGGAAATTAAACTCGTATTGTGCTCTGCTTCAAAAGTGGCTCAAATGTTTCTATATATCACATGATTTTATAAAAATGTGGTTCATTGCCCATTAATTCTGCAAAGAAATGTCCAGTATATTAGTTGAAAAGAGGTTGATTAACTCCAAATTAGGTGACAGCATTTTATTTTAGGCTTTAGAAATAGTCAGATATGGCAAAAGTTGCACGGTCGATGGGAGGACAATACAGACATGTAGTGCTGCTTGATAGTTGGCCCATTATCAGATTCGTAGATTATTCACAGACTGACTGCACCTCTAAAACATGCAACATGTTTCGGTGTGCCCTGCTGCGCCTGAGTCATTTTTCAGATCCGAGAAGGCCACAAGTCGCAGCCCTCCACACGAGAGTGTCAGTCCAAAACAAACATTCCTTCCGTGTGGCGCTGTCTATAGAGCTTCCCTGACCTGCTGCTACTGTTGCTGTGTGTGTATGTGTGTGTGTGTGTGTGTGTGTGTGTCCCTGCGTGTGAGGGCGTATTTGTTTTGTCTGCCCCTATCTATAGCTTTGAGCTGCCCCTTTCTTTCACAGCTAGAGAAAGAAACCACACCCCTCGGGCCTTGGCTGGTGCATGTGTATGTGGCTTTTTGCTCTCCTGGGATTTGGAGATTTTTTTTTTTTTTGTTGCAGTCTCTGTTCCTCAGCAATCGCTACGCAACAACGAATACACACACTCCCTGCCATAAATAGTCTCCAGGAAGTTCTCTGAAAATTATAATATGGATTACATAAAGGTACGGTATACATATTTGTACAAAAACACACCTTTGGGCAAACACGCTTCCTCTGAATTCTTTAGCTCTCTGTCAACACACAGCACATCAGTAAATGAAGTTTTAAAGGACACGCAAACAAAACAGACTTGCACATATATTAAAGAACATATTTTAATGCAAGGACTGGTGCAGGCACAAGAATGTACAAAGCCGTATGTGCATGCCCACCGTGTTGGCTTGAACCAATAGGAAGAAAGAAGGCATGTGACCTGCACTTCCCTTGTGAATATAAACCCTCAGGGACACCTACCTGTTTTTATGTGTTTGTGTGCGTGTTTTATTTCTGTTATCCTGGATTCTATGCTGTCACAGGTTTGTCCTCTGTTTTGTGGGAGAACAAGGCGTGCGGTTCCCTCGCAATCATGCATTAAGCCAGATGACTGCAACAACTCAGGATGTAACTGCTGGTCCTGTCAAGGTGTCAAGCAGATCACAATGTGTGCGCTCCCCTGCGGTTTGTTGATTCGTGCTGGTAACATTATAATTTTGAATCTGCTTTAGAATTCTGTTTAAAAACGGTCAGACATGGAAAACACCGTGTTGGACTGTTTATCCAGTCACTATGGTTGTGGACTTTTTTTTTCACAAATAAACACTGACAATGTTTTTACTAGAGAAACTTGTCAATCCAGTTCCATGGAGAAATGATGCAGGCTGACGTCCTCATCTTTTATTTTCAAAGTGAATTACCCTCCGTCCTGCATGTTTAGCAGACAAAGATAGATACCAGTGAAGATCCCAGCATACCCCTCATTGCAGTTATTATAATATGTCTGAGGTTCAGATTATATTTTCTACGTGAAGATGGCTTAGCACATAACAAACGTTCATTTACATCCACACAAACTGCATGTAGCTTTACAAATACAACACATTCTTCTTTATATTGTTCTGTCTTGATGACCATACTGTATCAATTTGCATTTATCAATGAATTGCAGGTGCAAATACTCAGGGAACTCCTCATGCTGCCGGGGTGGAACATGAAACAGCCTCTCCAGCTGGAAGAACAAGTGCCGTGCGGACTCCCTGAAGTGGTGCAGCACGGGGTCATTGGAGAGCCACAGCTCAGTGTTTGGGAACAGAACAATCTGTGTTATTTCAGCACAGCCTGTTGGATGAAGGGCCATTTTACAGGCATTATGGATTAATCTAAGGCGGGATCAAACTCTAACTTCTCGCATCCCACATCTCTTGTAATAAACAGTGCTCTTGTGATGAACCAGGGTGCAGAGGATTGAAACACACCGGGTTAAACTGTGCTTTCTGAATTAACTGTGAAAACAATAACGGTATACATCCTTCCTCAGGTGAGTGTGATGCAGAGAAAAAATGATGGGTGCAAAAATGTTATCATGTTCAGTTTAGCAGGAAGTGTGAACAACAAAGTGCAATTTAACAAATTTAACAATGTGTGACTGCATTAAATTCTTTGTAAATGACAATAAATTAATTGCATAATTGTGCTTTCTTATCACCGAACACACATCAAGCATGGCGATCTTTTTTTTTTCATTACAAATTAAAAGGTAGTTTATTTGATGGAGCTGCACATAAGTCACAGATTAGACTTAAGTAGGATTTTCACAGGCACTAAATCTGATTTTTAACCCCATGCTCTTAATCCAGCGGCAGTGGTCACAGGAGGATGTGTGGTGACAGGCTGTTTCTGATTAAAGCTTTAAAGGCCAAATCTGTAACTGCAGTGTCACGCTCTCGGGAAACTGTCAGTTCCCTACCACGTTCTTTTGAAGAGGAAATTTCCTAAATTGGTCTGTATTATATTTGAGTATATTATTCATTCAGGTTATTTTGTAAATACAGTCCTTGCACGACAGGAGTGATGGAATACGTCTGTCACACAGACATTTGCATTTAGAGTAAAAATCTGCATTTTTATTCATGATGGGTTCACACAGTTCTACCAGGTAAAAGCGAGTAACACAAGCAGCATGGAAATAAAATATGCTCTTCTGCCATATGGTAAGGTAAAGGTAAAGCTTTATTTGTCATTATACATTGCACAACGAATGGAGGGCTAGTCCTGATAACACGTGTTCCTCAGAATTGCAATACAATAACCAGTAATACAAACGACTGTATTTCAACACTGTTTTGGGGTGTGCCTTTAACAAGTACAATCCAAGTCACAAAGTGCACCGATGAGCAGGTTAAACCATTAACGCAGGATTACCATCTAAACCAAGAATGATTATGTCAAATACTGCATGCATCCTTTCTCTATTCAAAGAGTTTTCTTAACAATATGTTTCAATCTGCCGTATCACACGTTTTCAACATCTGCATCCTCAGCCACGTGTTGATATTACAAATATTTACTGTGACAGGCCTACTCAAGGCCAATAGTCAAACGGAAATCAGCAAACATAACCATTACACTAGCTTTCCACTGACATACAGTACGCACTCAAATATAATTAAGATATCTCAAAATCTGGGTGTTACGTCATAATGTTTTCCCGTAGTCCCTCACTCAACATGTTCGTGTGAAATCATGTGATTCCCAAGAACCTGAGTCACTCGATTTCAATCATCACGGCTATATATTCAAATGAGTGACAGCAGTAATTCTCACTGTGGTTTGAAAGTCATTCAAAATAAAGTCCATCACTCTCGGTTGCTGTGACTGTTGCAATCTAATGACTCCAAGGTGGAGTGATTTACTCACATATTGTGTACACTGGCTGCTGCTTTGATTGACAGATTTCCTATTCGGGGACGGCTGCATTGACTGTTTTTAATTGGAGTTTGGCTCTCTGTAACCTATTCCACCCACACACTGTAAATAAAGGTTAATGAAACAGCCTGTGGGCAGACGACAAGAGAGGATTTTACCTTTGTACGCTTGTGACATTGCCACCTGCAGAATGAAGGGATAGTGTAAAGGTATAATATTTGCTTTACACCTTTTAAAGAACAGAGATTAAGGGACCAAACACTGACTAGAGGACCTGTAATGCATATTTAAACTTTTTATGCAGCCTATCAACCAACTTGCTTATTATTGAGCCAAATAGAAAGTCGTCTGAAAATTAACAGCCACAACTCTGTGATCTCAGAATAAAGGAGAGATCACACTCTTCACTTAAAGGACCTCGGCGATGCCCATAGATCTTTATTAATTTTAATGACGGAATCTGCTTTCTAACGAAGTTGTGAAATATGATTAATCTAAGTCTATAATATTTTGAAGAGGTAAGCCCGCTAGCAATCCCTGCGTTGTTTCAATTCAAGTCTAAATACAAAGAATTCTCTAAATTCTGATTATCCGTCACTGAAGTTATGTAAAGGATGTTAATGAATCACTGTGCATATATTTCTCTGACTGATATGTGCGACTCACGCAGCTCATCATAAACTCTCCAGGAAGCACTGACAGTCACTGACTCACTTGTTGAGCATTGTTGCAGACCACAAATAACCCTGCTAAGTGCTTCAACCTGCAAAGTGACTTCAGATGTATTGTCTGTACGCTTAATTACGTTACAGTTTTGTTATGAAAGTCCAAAACTGGTGGATGAACTAATTTTACCATCTTTAAGGTACAATAACAATTAGAACGTTTATTATTTTAGGTTGTTTACGTCAGTTTGACCCTTGACATCTCCCAGATTCTTGAGAAGCATACACATATCAAGTTGCTCAAATGAAACCCAGATTTTGTAGCTTTGATTTACAGTGTTGATTTATGGCAAACAGGTAACTTTTATTACCTGTTTGTTCATTCTGTTTGGGGCATGGGGAATACCGGTGAAAGCGTCATTCTTTAAATATTTAAAGTGTGTGTGTTTCTAACTGTAAATGTGTAGAGATGTTACTTTGCATAGGTAAAGCAAATCATTTTTTATTTTCCACAGTACAAGTGGTTTAACTCTAGGAAAGGAATCGGATTTCCCTTTCCTAGTTCGCCGGAACTTCATTCAATTGTGTATTCATACACATGCAGTAGACCTTTATTTCGGTTTACTTTTCCACCCTAAACCGCATATTATTAACCAGTGTGGCGTATTAGCATTGTTGTGAGTAAATATAATATAAAATCCTTAACAGTGTCACGAATTAAATGTGACATGTGATTTCAGTTTCTATTTTATCCGAGAGCTCGGCAGGATATGCCACCGCTGGAGTTGTTCTTCGGTCTATATAAAGGCGCCGCCATCTTACATTATCCAGTCTCTGCTGTTCCGGCCAAGTAGTCATCGACTGCCTGTGGAGGGAGTGGACGAGGACTCCCCGCTGACGCTCGCCTTTACATTTTCCTCCAGTTCTTTTTTTTCCATTTCTGAGTCGTTTTGTACTCTCCGGGACGCGAGTGGACGGACTTGCAGTGTTGACAAGGGTAGGCATCAATTTTCAAACTATGGCCCCACTCAGTTTCTCGCTCTTGTCTTGTCCGGCTCTCTGTGAATGCCAGCAGGATTGGAGACGGTTGTTGTGTGCGGGCCGGCCGGGGGATGCTGCTGCTGCTGCTGCTGCTGCCGCAGCTAGCGTGCCAGCCGCTTTTCACAGCAGATATTTGGGATATTCCAGCCGCCGCCTAATGGGAACATACCTATTTTGCCAACTATTCTCACTGACCTCAAATTGTTTGGGTAATATAGACAACTGATTGCAAACGCTAGACGCATGGGATGGATTTTATCGCCTCCGGTTTAATTCGGAAACCTTCCGCGGGATTTGGGAGTGAAGCCTGATGTTGTGTCCTGCTTGTTTGAGTAGTTACCGTTAGCAGACGTTGGGCTAACTATTAGCACTCTAATGCTGCTGGCTACATTCCACCGTTCTGACTCAACGGTTGTGCGACTTAGTTTCGCCTTTTGCTGGTCTGTTTTTACAGCTGGTTTAGTTTAACACACTCTCGGGGGTTTAAAAAAAACGAGGAACAAACGGTGACATTATACCGTGACCACGAGTGCAGCTTAAAGTATTATGTTAAGACCGAGTCAAAGTTAACGTTAACAAAGTGGTGTTAACGTTTGAAGTTTAGCTGGAACTTTTTAAGCCTCTAAAGAGTCAGAAAGCGGCTCTTTGCTGACAGAATAGCTCCAGACTTGTATTAATTAGTGTGTTATATTGAAGTTTTTTTTTGTTTTTGGTTGTAGGCCTGTAAGGGTTTGTTTTCCACTCGTCCTTTTAAACAAAGACCGACAAATTCCTGCCAGCCGCTGTGCTTTGGGAGGAAGACGAGGAGGAGCCAGAGTGTGAAATCTGAGTCGGTGGTGTTGAGGCAGGAAAGTCAGGGGCAGCCAGCAGCTGTAGAGAAGAGTGTGGGGGCAGCATGCTTATTGTTTGTGTAGCTGGGCGGGTTTTTATTAAATCTTAAATGAAGTAGGTCTATTTACTTTCCGCATGCTGCCTTTATACAGACTGAGGTGTGTCGGTTTTACTGCTGCTGGAGAGGAGCAGGCGGGTCACTACGGGGGAAAAGTTGGGATACGTCGCTGCTTCCGATTCCCCCCCTCCAAAAAAAGCTTTGCTACGGCTTTCATCGAGGAAGCTGTTGGTTCAACAAACACATTTTCAAGATATGCGTGCACGCAGTTAATTGCGTTTTGCTTTCATCGGAAAAGCAGATGTAGAGATTACGCTGCGGCTGAGATGTTTTCATCCAGCGGCTCCACATTTATTTAGTCACGGAAGATGTGCAGCCGGACTGGTTTATTTTAATTGATGGCGTGCGAGCAATGCGGACTTTTTTCCCCCCTTTAACTTACTGTTAATAATATCTAAAGTGTCTGCTTTTATAACGCCTCAGAAATCACTATATTACCTTTGTTTTAATGTTTTTTGTTTGGGATTTTTGTTGCGGTCCTTTCACTACACAGCGGAACAAAAAATCTGATTAGCTGATAAACTCGTCTCGTCAGCAAAGATTTTCTTTTGACGATGCATGATAAAAAAAAAATTAAGACGGAAACGTGGGTGTTCTAGATACGAGGCCGTCTGTGGCACGTTTTGAGTTAATTCACTTGCAAGAAGACCTGCTACCAAGAACTGGTACTGCCGTTGCCTTATGTGGTCTTTCCGTTTAAAATGACCCACATTTTTGTCCGTGTTTAAGTGGAAATTAGGCTGCAACTTAAGTCTGAAGCAGACTTTAGAGCTTAAATTACAGCTATATTTAAATTTTCCAGAAACACATTTGTGTGAAAAATTGCCTGTCCCCCTGATTAAATAAATTATAAATCACTTTGTCTGATTCCAAGTTACTGTCAGGTTTGTAAGCTGACATCTTTCATGTGGCTTTGTAAACCCACCTATTTCCATTTAAAATTCTGAATTATTGAACAAAACAGTGGGAAAGTCACCTTGGTGAGGAAGTCCCATGGACGCTTTTCCTGTTTCTCCACAGGCATCCATCATTGTGCAGTAGACACACAGAATAAAGCCCTGCAGCGGCTGCAGGCATTGGGCTCATTGTATTGTTGGCAGCCAGCAGTGAGTGCTGCTGACCCTGCACATTACACAGCTAAGCCCGTGGCAGCTCCTCTCTCTCAGCTTGTGCCAGTAACACAGCTTGTTTGGGTCATTTACTCGTATGGATATATTGAACTCCTTGTGTTTTGCACCTGAGAGGAAATGGGCCGTGCAGGAGTTAAGGTGGATTTAGCTCATTTGTAGTCCTGTCCTCGATAGATGCATTGCTTCTTTTTTTTTTTTTACCCAGACACTGTGTATTTCCTTTTTACAAAGTAGTTGAATATCAACTGGGTTGATGCCACAATGTGACAAGAATAAAAAGTTAAATTACTTACTTTCCTCTTAAGCCTGAATCATTTTGTGGCAGTCTGACTCAAATTTGCTGATAGGATTGACTCCAACTAGAAATAGATGTGAAATACTTTTTAAGTTTTCACAAATTCCTAAAAGTATTCACATGGTAGTGATGTAGTCTTTCGTGTGCTACTTATTTTTTCCTTTGCTCAAATGTGGAGATGTAAAATTTCCCACACAGCTCACATGGATTTCTTTCACACTTGTTTATATATGGTTGGTTGTGTTTTTTGTCATGGTCGTTGTCAATCATCTTGCTTAGTACCTACTCCTCATTGAAATGCTCTCTGCAGGATGAGCTACATGTGGGTAAACCCTGCTGGTGTAAAGATCAAGTCTTTTGCTGAACATTTATTCAGTTTTCTTGATTTTTTTATTATTTTCTTATCTCGTTAACATATTAATTAGCAGTATTCATACCTCCATCCAGCTGTTTTTGAAAGCTTTGAGTATTCTGTGTGCTGTACCTGGAGTCAGCCTAATGTGTGCATTAGTACCCCTATCAGCTCTATGAGGCAGCAGTGAAACTAAACATCCTTCCAAAAGAAATACTGTAGTTTTCCTCTTTCACATTTAATTACCTGTTGCACCATAGTCGGCTAGCTTTCTCTTTTTGATCATTTTGCCTTTTGCTGCATTCAGTGTCACGGACTGGACGCTATTCCCAGCTACCCAGTCTTGTGCTGGAGCAGTATGCCCTGTTATTTGAGTGACCGTGGACAGCAATGCTGTGGTTAAACTTAACTTCAGAGGGCGTCAACGGTTCGTTTGTGTGCATGCACGTTGCCTCGCCAGCTACATTCAGATCTGTGTGATACCTGCTTGATGGACTTAACAACACATGGCCCCCCTTTTCTTCAGCTCCCTTGGGTGTCTATACTGTACATATTGCACAAGACAGCCATCTGACTCTGGTGACTGGTGTGTCACTTGTTACTCATCTGGTTTCAATTATAAGCCTTTTAACTGGACCAGGCACAACCCTACATATTGTATTACACATCTGGCTTCAAAGCAACCGTTCGTTCAGATTTTTGCGGCTGGGCTTCTTGCTTGATGTCTAGGAAAGCATACTGTAATGAGTTTGTGTGTATGTGTGTGTTAAAGTTCAGAGTCTGACTTTAGGGTAAGGCTGCCATTTGTGCGTCTCAGTTGGAGGCCAGACTTTGCTTGTTTGCCCATCAAAAAAAACCTGGACTCCGTTTCCAAAGCCAGATGTCAAGAACTACTTTTCCACCAGTTGTGAATCATAAACGGTTCTACTGTGTGCTTTGATTGTATGTTTGATTTGTATGCAGGCTTGTATGGGACATGTGGCTCCCATTAGGCTTGTGCTGGGTTATACAAGGGCAGGCCTGCGAAGCTGGAAGGATGGCGTGTGAACAGTGAATTTGAGTTGGTGCCTTTGTGGTTAGAAGCAGCAGTCTTGGAGCCTGACTCGAGATTGTTTTTTAATGACACAGCTGAGTGAAGGTGGCGTGGGTGTGAGGGGAGGGAAGTAATTCAGAGGAGTAGTTTGGCTGTCCTTGGGTGTATTTGCATTTAACTCGGCACACTCCTACACATTCACAGGCATTCACGCATGTCTGATTTTTACCCCTGGCTGCCTTGTATTTTAGCATGTTTACTTCTCTTTATTATTTTAGTTTTCAATTTACATTAAAGAGCCTTTTGGACACTGGGTTCCTTCTAGGCCAAGTCTCTAATGTACAAAATGTGTCTGAACAAACCCAATGCTATGTTGCAGTAGTTTTTTAAAAGCATGGTATTGGTTAGCTCCTCGAGCAGAGTGGATCGTCTTCTTTCTGGACACTTAAACAAATATCACACCAAACAATCTCCTTGAATCAAATCTTATAAACTTTGGTGTGTCCTGTTGTTGCATCCACTGAGATTTTGTTATTCAGTGACCAAACTGTGTATAAAATGGTTTAATCTAAACAGCAGTATCCTCATATCACAAGACGTGATTAACATTAACCTCTAGCAGAACCCTGTAATTCTTCTCTTTTACTACTTAGTTTAAAAGTGAAAGTCTCTCTCTGACACAATTCTATTATTGCATTGTGTCATTCGTATACTACAGGCACTAAATTCACCATGCATCTGTGAATGAATGACACCAAGATATCAAATATTAATATCTCTCGGCCTGTTTTTCTCAGTCCCAACATTTGGGCCTTGTAATTATGTCTACATTGCTGCTGTACACATGTTGAAGCAGAGTTTTAAATCAATATAACTAATGTTAAATATAAAATCCATTTAATTTTCAGTAAATTAGATTTTGTTCAGTTGGTGGTTTGAATGGTGTATAATCAGATGTCTCTCTTGAGTAGGTCCTCTCATCTATACGTCTCGTATGCCATAGAAATACAGCACAATGTGAGTAGTTTGTTGCACTTAGTGTTTGTGCGCGGTGCTGATGATTATTTGTAGATGGACTGCGAGTTGTAGCTTTGGTTGTAACTGGCTGACAGCAGGAAGTGCTGTTATTAGTTACCTCTGCTCTTGGCTATGCATTGGTTTGTAGCTGTCTTGTTGTACTCATTTCCTTCAGTAGGTATGTTATGATTGAAAGGGATTTGGTTTCCACGTTCTTGCTGAATTCATCTTGGATAACCACAGATGTGCTCTTGAAAGAGTCGGACTAAAGGATTTCTGACTCCATGGACACACAGGCTCCATTTCAGCCTCATTTTAGCAGAGATTTTTGTAGGCATTTCCCCCATTTTCCATTTTTATGCATTACTGTCATAACATTTATCTTTGAGTATGAATAGAAAATACCTCTTGCTTTCAATTTGCCTTGTTTTTTCCTGAATTAATCCTCTTTTGCTCGCTCTTCCTCTCTCCTGCCATTGCCAGTGTTTACTTTCCTGCAGAGTGTGGTTTCAGCTTCAAAGCCAGTGCAGGAATGCCTATGCCCTCCTCCCTCCCCCATGCCTCTTTTCTCTCCACCCAGTGCTCCACTTCCCCTGTCCTTTCTCACCTAAATAGTTGGTAGCTGCTACACTTAATGGTGGCTTTGTGTGTGTGTGTGTTGCTGCTGTTTGGTCTGATTTAAACAGGAAAGACGGAGCCCAAGCAAGGAAGCAGGCAGCAAAGGAAGCAAGGACTGGGAAGTCACTTTTCTGGGCTGTCTTGAAACCAACGCTGCCATTAATTGCAGTATTTTTCCAGTTTTATCTCTGCTGATCTTCTTGTCTGTATCGCTGGGCTGACTGGCTGTAAGCAGAGAAAGGGGGAAAGGTGACAAAAGTTGAGGCGCTACTTGGACAGCTGGACTGATTTCTTTGACATTTTTTCTGTTTCAGATCAGGAAGCTGTGTCGGCCGAGGTTTGAGAAAGGAACATGGCTTCCCAGGGTGAGCTAAGCAGACGCACACTCTCTTCACCTTCATGCCTCCCATATTCTCTCGCGCACAGTGCATTAAACCAAAACGGAATCTTTTCTTGGAGCAGATCCATGTTCTCATTAGCACACAGTAAATTAGTTATTGATTTCAACATGTAAAATAAAACCTAAGAGTCTTTTACTTGTAAATCATGCTTCACTGAACTATAAAAACATCAGAAAATAATGAGATGCGAAGCAGGGCACAGATCTAGTCATTGTAGTGGCTGTATAACAGAGTTAAAGCAGCTAGTAACATGCAGTTCTCTTCCAGTGTTCAAAGACTTGTTTCAAACATGTTTTAAAAAGATTTTATCCCAACAAAGAATAGAAATTAACTCTATGCAGTGTTTGAATATAACTTTTAAGAATAAACTTCTAAGTTGGTAGTTTTAGTCTTATTTATAATGTATATTTTCTCTTTCCAGCTGATCTGATGGAACTAGACATGGCCATGGAGCCAGACCGTAAGGCTGCAGTCAGTCACTGGCAGCAACAGTCCTACCTAGATTCAGGCATCCATTCAGGGGCCACCACAACTGCTCCCTCTCTCAGTGGAAAGGGCAATCCAGAGGAAGATGATGTTGACAACAACCAGGTTATGTACGAGTGGGAGCAAGGCTTCAACCAGAACTTTGCCCAGGATCAAGTACAAGGTGGGTTATAGCCCTGATTGTTGGTCTTTACAGGAAGTAACATAAAGTCTTACTAGCTGATGTAACAAAGCTTCCTCTGTCTCTTCTAGACTTAGATGGACAGTATGCCATGACCCGGGCCCAGCGGGTACGTGCAGCAATGTTCCCTGAGACTCTTGAGGAAGGCATGCAGATCCCCTCTACACAGTATGACACAGCAAACCCCACCAACGTCCAGAGGCTGGCAGAGCCCTCGCAAATGCTCAAACATGCTGTGGTCAATCTGATCAACTATCAAGATGACGCTGAGCTGGCAACCAGAGCCATACCAGAACTCACAAAACTACTCAATGATGAGGACCAGGTAATCATCTTTCTTATCTTTCACATTGTCCCTTTGCTCCTCACCTCCCGCTGTTATTCAGTAACATTTGTGTCGGGCCCCTCCAGGTCGTAGTAAACAAGGCAGCAGTGATGGTCCACCAGCTGTCAAAGAAAGAGGCTTCTCGCCACGCCATCATGCGCTCCCCTCAGATGGTGTCTGCTATTGTCAGGACCATGCAGAACACAAATGACGTGGAGACAGCTCGCTGTACCGCAGGGACACTGCACAATCTTTCCCATCATAGAGAGGGACTGCTGGCTATCTTCAAGTCAGGAGGAATCCCAGCTCTCGTTAAAATGCTTGGGTATGTTTAAATGTGATACTGTACCATTCACCAGTGTAGCAAAGCAGGAAGTACGACTGTATAGTGGTGATCTCACCTCTCTGTCACAGTTTCTGAATGGAAACAAACAAATAGTGTTTTAGTCAAGACGAACTGGAATTTCATCTGTGATGATGTTTTGTAATTGGCACTTAATTGACAAAAGGAAACGTAATTAATTGCTATTTTTTTTCTAGTCATCTAATAATCTGGTTTCTTCTTCAGTTCCCCTGTGGACTCTGTCCTCTTCTATGCCATCACCACCCTCCACAACCTCCTCCTGCACCAGGAAGGAGCCAAGATGGCTGTTCGTTTAGCTGGAGGTCTTCAGAAAATGGTGGCTCTGCTCAGCAAAACCAATGTCAAGTTTCTGGCCATCACCACCGACTGTCTTCAGATTCTGGCCTATGGAAACCAGGAAAGCAAGGTGGGTGGTACAAAGAATGTGTCTGCAGACACAAGAAATACTGTACGATTAACTGATACTCTGTTCACATTAACAACTTTAAAGCAAACACCTAACTTTGTGCATTTTCTCTTTGTGTAGTTGATCATCCTGGCCAGTGGTGGCCCCCAGGCACTGGTCAACATCATGAGGACTTACACCTATGAGAAGCTGCTGTGGACCACAAGCCGTGTTCTCAAAGTTCTGTCGGTGTGCTCCAGTAACAAGCCTGCTATTGTAGAAGCCGGTATGTTTCTTTTATTTCTAAAACCACATTTATTTCTGCTTAAATAGCCATAATCTGATGTATCTTCAGATTTGTCATGTGGCACATGTGTAAATGCTTTCTTTCCATGTTTGTCCTTCTGTTCAGGAGGCATGCAGGCTCTGGGACTCCATCTGACAGACCCCAGCCAGAGACTGGTCCAGAACTGTCTCTGGACTCTCAGGAACTTATCAGACGCTGCCACCAAACAGGTGATGAGTCTGTTCGTGGTCAGTGAAAGACATTGCTCAGCAGATACAGAAGCACATTTTTGAGTGGAATTCATCTGTGCACCTAGTATTTATCAGCATCTGAATTGTGTAGCAGTTAATTCTCATTGTCCATGCATTTGCTTCCCAGGAGGGAATGGAGGGTCTGTTAGGGACCCTGGTGCAGCTGCTCGGCAGTGACGACATCAATGTGGTGACCTGTGCTGCTGGCATCCTGTCTAACCTGACCTGCAACAACTACAAGAACAAAATGATGGTCTGCCAGGTGAGCACAAGTCTACTGTACAATCAATGTTTGCCACTGTCTATATACTCCTATCTGTACTTTAGTTCAGGTTTTTAATCATATATTTTCCTAGTTACATTTTTAGTTTTAATGTTAACTGACGTGAAAACCTGAATCTCTGACGTATCCATTAATCTGTCACTCCTGTTTCCTCTCCAGGTTGGAGGTATTGAGGCGTTGGTGCGCACAGTGCTTCGGGCTGGAGACAGAGAAGACATCACAGAGCCAGCCATCTGTGCCCTGCGTCACCTTACATCTCGACACCAAGATGCTGAGATGGCACAGAACGCTGTCAGACTGCACTACGGCCTGCCTGTGGTCGTCAAATTACTGCATCCGCCGTCACACTGGCCACTCATCAAGGTATACACACAGACCTGTCAGCCATGTGAGCTGCTCTTCATACTGTCATCTGGATGTTACTTTAGTGATGTGTCTAGCAAGTTTGCACTTGACCATTGTCTGATGCTAACATGATGGGCCAGACCTTACTCCTGCAAGTTATATTTGTAGCTGTGTTTAACATCAAGACTGCAGCATAAAACATGGCTCAACTGACGCATAACTGTTCCTTCATCAGGCTACAGTCGGTCTGATCCGTAACCTGGCTCTATGCCCTGCAAACCACGCCCCGCTGAGGGAGCAGGGCGCCATCCCCAGACTGGTTCAGCTGCTGGTCAGAGCACACCAAGACACACAGAGACGCACCAGCATGGGAGGCACGCAGCAGCAGTTTGTGGTGAGAACAAACACACTTGTCTCTTTCCAGTGAATTCACAATGTTGTAATATACATCAGTACTCTTTCCATGGACCGTGTCGTTCCCAGCAATGTCTGGAAACTGCATGTTACTAAACGAGTGATTGTGTTCCTAGGAGGGAGTTCGTATGGAGGAGATTGTGGAGGGCTGCACAGGAGCACTTCACATCCTGGCCAGAGATGTCCACAACAGAATAGTCATCAGAGGTCTCAACACCATTCCACTCTTTGTACAGGTAGGTCTTCAGCTCAGCCGCTTGTGTTGAATGATGAAGATTGATATCTCTGAAAGCTGTTTTCACACTTTGAACTTTGAAATGAGAATCTGGTCCAGGCCTTGTTCACACGTGTAGAAAAGAGGAGAATGCTGGCTCTCACTACTGGTTGTGCGTGATCTAGTTCATGGTGGTGGAGCGTGTAGGAAAGTAGGACATAAAACACCTGACCTGTACAGTACTGCATCCTGTAGACCTGCTCTTTGCATACACAGACAAGACTGAGGTATTTGTGTTCTCATATAGAGCCCTTCTGGGTGACGTCTAACAAAGTTCAGGGTTCAAGTGAATGTGTGAAAACAGCTTTAGGTTCTGTTTTCTGCAGACTGAGAAGGTCTTACTAAGCACTCTTGTGTTTGTGTGCAGCTGTTGTATTCTCCCATTGAGAACATCCAGCGTGTAGCGGCGGGCGTCCTGTGTGAGCTGGCCCAGGATAAAGAGGCTGCTGAGGCCATTGAGGCTGAAGGAGCCACGGCCCCACTCACAGAGCTCTTGCACAGCCGCAATGAAGGAGTCGGTATGTACACAAAACCACGGGTTTACATGCTGCCATCAGCCACATAATGGCTGCTTTTAACCAGGCATATGTTCGACTGTGAAATTAAAAGATTAGACGTCACACTTAGTCCTTCCAGGGACATTTAAGATTCTACTCATGTAAAACCTGTCTTCTTACAAATAAATAACATGGCTATCATAGATGTAAGTACTTTCCTTAAAGCCCAAAATGGTCATGCTGCTAACCTGTGGACTCTCCTGTCTTCTCTCAGCCACATATGCAGCAGCAGTTTTGTTCCGTATGTCTGAGGACAAACCCCAGGACTACAAGAAACGCCTCTCGGTAGAACTCACCAGCTCACTCTTCAGGACAGAACCCATGGCCTGGAACGAGGTACGGTTCACAATTGTAAAGAAGGAATACTGGTGTATGAAATGTGCTGAAGCTTATTTACATTTTGAAGTCAGCCGAAGCTCCTGTCTCTGTCTGGTCGTATTTAAACTGCTGCCACCTCACTCATTGTCTGTGTTTCTCTCTGCAGACTGGAGACCTGGGTTTGGACATCGGAGCTCAGGGAGAGCCTCTGGGCTACAGACCAGAGGGTAGGTCACCTCCTCACCTTTGTGTGGCTGGGACCCTGCCAGCTTAAAAAAAAAAAGGCTATGACAAAAAAACACCTGAGCAGTTTTCACGTTGGCAGTCATTCACTCATCCACTGCCTTCCTGTTCTGGGTCAGTCAGTCCTTGCTGATAAATTTAATTGATTTTATTCCAGTGGCTGCTAAGTCGTACCACGCTGATGCTTTTAGTTGGGGTCACAGTGGCCGTCCGCTGTACTAGAACCTTGGACTGTGTACTGATCGTTAGGCTAGGGGGCAGGTTGGCTACTGGTTTTAATTTACGTTGCTCTCTACTCCTCCAGCACTAACTGCTTTAATTGGCTCCTAGCACCCAAACACAGACTTAATGTACTCGGCTTATAAACTGAACCATTGGTTTATCTGAATACATTTCAGACCTTAATGGCTGTAGTTCAGCCATGATCCCGTGTGCTGGAGGAGGGGTGGTGTGCTGTGTTGCTGTGCAGTGTTACATTAAATGATCATACTAGCGTGTGTCAGCTTGGTTTGTTAACCTGCTTCTAACAACTGCTCTGCTTCCCCTGCCTCTCCACCCACTCCCACTCCACCACTCCATCCTCCCCAGACCCAAGTTACCGTTCCTTCCATTCGGGAGGTTACGGAGGAGACTCGATGGGCATGGAGCCCATGATGGACCATGATCTGGGTGGAGGCCACCACCCTGGCCAGGACTACCCCCCTGTAGAAGGTCTGCCTGACCTGGGACATGCCCAGGAACTGATAGAGGGGCTGCCACCTGGCGACTCAAACCAACTGGCCTGGTTTGATACCGACCTGTAAATACTAAGACCAACATTACACTACACTTTCTACTAGGTAAGATTCACTTCACTCACTACTCTGTAGCCACCTGTTAGATGAAAAGAACTGGAGCCATTTCTGAGAAGAGATGTAAAGAGAGAAGTATCCTGAAGGTTTCTGGATGAAACGGCTGAAGGGGGAGGAGAGCGGCTTCTCGCTGTTGCATGTTGAGACTGCTTCTAATTGCAAAGCTGTGTGATGTGGTGTACTTGATGTTACTTGGTGTTTGATCTGTGTGTGGTCCTCCACGTCCTCCTTTCTTATGCTCCTTTCTCTCTTCCTCGCAGCTGTATCATGTGATCTGGATGAACCTGCATCGTGATTCGCCCATATGGAGGAGGCGGGGTTTCAGAAAGTGCCTGAAGATGACTCAACAACAGCAAGCAGAGTTTCCTGTCTATGGGAACTCCATTGGGACAAACTAGATTTTAGTGCGGTTCGGTTGTGGTCCGTCAGCCTGATGGGGGGGCTGGCTTCAAATCCTGACGTGACACAAAGATTTTGATCTCAACGATTGGTTTTCAAAAACCCTTTTATGTATTTTGTTTTTTCATTTTTACTTCTTTCAGTTGTTTTACTTTTTTATTCCGTTTTCCTTAAGTCTGTAATGGTACAAACTGAATCTAGCTTGCTTTTTATTTTCCATTATTCTGAATTATGATACTCATCTCTTGTTTTTGCAGTCCCTTGTATTTTAAGTCTCTGGTAGTGTTGAGTTTTTTAGTGGTAATGCTCCATCCAAGTAAAGAATCTGATCACATTTTAAATGGTGTCCAAACACTAAAGTTAATCAGTTGAATTGTATTCTGATGATCAAGTGTAACATTGTGTAGCTTTTGTATAAAAACATGAATTGGAAGTCATGGTCCAAATATCAAGCTATTTTCTTGCTTTAAAGGGGGACACTGATATGTCTCTGCTGTTCCAAAGGGGGTGTAGCTGACCTAGCTGGGTGGGAGTGTCTGAAAGGACAGGGGTGGAGAAGGGATCTTATTGGTCTGCTGTTACTAAGGAGAGGGGTAGTGAGAGGAGCTGGTTGCTGTAGCCTGCTGTGTTCTGAAACAATAAAATGGACTGTCATTTCACCTGGACGCCTCCCCGTCTCATTTCAGCCTAATCTGAGGATTCAGTTGGTTACACAAGACAACACTTCAAGGACTGGGGGACACAGTAGAAACAATTGACTGACCCATAGTGGTTTAGGACGACTGCTGCAAATTAAGAGCAAGTCAAATAAATGAGTGTCGTTTTCTGCATGTGCAACATTTTACAGCTATAGAGCAGTTAGACGAATGCGTGTTCGTGGGTAAAACTGGCTCCACATCTTCTGCTGAGAAGGCAGAATAGGGACATCAATGTGTGAATCTGTACAAACGGGTTTGTGCCCTGTAGACGGCAGAAATAGCTTCATGTGAGCACCAGACATGATCACAATAACACAGGTGTGACTGTCAGTTTTACACATTTAATAACAGCTAGGCACAGAGGTGACAAAACCTGATCTGCCAACTGTGAAAACAAGATCTCGCCTGCAGATTGGCTGGAGGCCCGGCCTGTTCACTGTCTCCCTCTTATGAAATTGTGTCAAAATGCAGTTCAGCTTGGTGGATGATATTAGATGAGTGAACAGTGACAGCTGTGTTTGCTGCAGCTTTACTGCCATTAGTCAGATTTGCATGTGAAATTGGAATGTGGAGAATTAGAGCCTGCCAGCGGTGACCGTGTGTGGGTGTCCTGGATGTTGTTGCAGCTGGGGCGGTGAGAGGGCGTTTTCCTCATGACTAAGCACAATGTTCCTAACAAGCCCTCTGCCTTTTTCAACTCTCTTTGACCCCAGTTACCATTTTTACCAACATACTAAGCACATAATTAGAAATGGACGCAACGCTTCAGTTCCTGTGCAGCTGTGACAGCGAGATCTGTCTTTGTAGAGAAATACTTTGGTTTTAAACTGTGTTCATGGTATTAAGTTTGTGACAGGCACATGTGGTGACGGCAGGCGTGATCTAATGAAGTAATATTCTGTCATTAACGCCAACTGGAAGGGTCCAGGCGCACTCTGAGCCCTGTGTGCTGATGCCTGTGACAGTCTAAATGAACATTAAGCTGTAATCCAGTCCAGCCTGATGGATGTTTTGATTGCACTGTCAAATTATATCTGTGGCGCAGCAATATTTATTACTGTCACTGATCCAAATTTCAAAGGATGAGAGTTGTGCAGAGACGAGTGAAGATGTGATGGTACATGGTCAGATTCACTCATGTCTCAGGAGCTCTACAGACTATGAGGTCACACAACTAACCAAAACTATATGTAGTTTATATATATATATTACATATACACCAATCAGCCACAACATTAAAACTGCTGACAGGAGACAAGTTAATAACACTGACCATCTTGAGACAGTGCAGTATTCTGCTGGGAAACTTTTTCACATGTTGATCTCACTTAGACATGCACCACCCATCTATACCAGACCAGGCACCCCCACCCCTTAGCAATGACACTCCTTGATGGCAGCAGCCACCCCCAGCAGGATGAAGCCTGACACAGGTTTAGTAACAACTCAAAAAAGCATGAAGAACAGCACAAGGTGTTGACCTGGCGTCCAAATTCACTAGATCGCAAACAAAACTTTTGGAGGCACAAGGGAGACCCACACAAAATCAGGAAGGTGGTCATAATGTTATGCCTGATTGGGTGTATATACCATTGTTATGTTTATATAAATGAACTGAAGAAACTTAACAAGTAAGTAATGTCTAAAGACAATTTAATAAAAACAAAAAAAGGAAGATTAACATATAAACCAGATTTCCGTTACAAAACACAGATTACCGATCATTTGAGTCCGGGTGGTGAAAAAGTTCCAAATGTTGGACCGTCTTTGGTTGATTTGGTTGAAGGTGTGAAGATTACAAGCTTTTAGGATCCAGAGATCTCCTGGAGGATTTCAGCGACCAGTGGAACCACGTCAACGTGACATCTGGGATGGAGAGAAAAAAAAATACAACATTATCAAATACTCATCTACGCTGTAAATGAAGAGGAGCAGGCACCAGGCTGGGAAACATTTAGGAGCAAACTGATTAGTTAGATGTTAGGGAGATGAACAGAATCGCTGCAGCAGGTGTGGACTGAGTCTGGTCCTGTGCTGTTGTTCCTCTCTGTTCTGTAAACATTTTAATTTCTCATACAACTTGTTAAGAACCATTTGAACCACGTGATTTGGCACAAACTTAAGTCTACGTATGATATTGTGGTTTGGTGAAAACATCCAGTCTGCTCAGAGCCCTGCAGGCTGTCTGTAATCTACTCCTCTCTCCTCCCTCCCTTATCTCCCTCCTCCTCCTCCCCTCTTCTTTCTCCCAGGTGTCTTTGAGGGCAGTCTGACAGCCAGGCCAGCGGAAGCCCACCAAGCCCCATCTTAGTTAATTAAAACCTCCATAATTAACCTAATTAACACGGCGCCCAGAGGCCTTCAAAACCCTTGAAAGTTTGTGGATTTGGAAAAACAGAAAATGGGTCCGCGAAAGTTTTAAGACCAACTTAGAGCGCGTGGTGACTCATTAAATCCCAAATTGACACTCACGGCCGCACAGAGGACAGCGGAAAATGAAATAATTGGTTTTAGATTACGGTGAATGGCTATAACAGGAGCACATTAGCAGCACACTCGGCTCACACACAGACGTGTCTGTTGTGTGGAATTGATGTTTTCCAGGATTTGAGATGAAGCCAAAAAAACACCCCCCAGAAAAACAAACACCACAGAACTCAGCTGACAAGCAGACTCTGTCTCCAGCCTGAGAAGTCACTGAGAGCACAACTCTTAACTGAAATACTTAAAAAACAAACAGAAAATGTCGGTTCTTTTCTATCCTAAGCTAATTGTTCTCTAGCAGTAGCTGCACATTTAGCGTAAAATCAGCCAGTGCCTAAAAAGAGAAGGAAACACGTGTCTAAACCTGCCTGCGTCAAACCACAGAGGAGAGACAAAAGGTGTTGGAGATGTTAACAGTCAGAGCGTTCGGTGTCTTTTAACAAGACTAGGCAGACTACTATTTTGTTACTGGTATGAAGAGCAGCTCTGAGTGTATCAGAGAGTGGCGTGTTACAGATATCGTGTTACTGATGGCTTTGACTGACTGAACTACAGCAGTAAACTCGGATCAGGTTTTGGGCCTCAAGGCTTTTCTTCAATAACAGGGACCATGAGTGACACTCCTCTCCTCCCTCGCTCCCTCGCTCCCTCCCTTCCTCAGCCCTCGGTCAGGCTTGAGGTTTTGAAAAGGCATTCCTCAGGTTGCCATGGCAAAAGCTGAATGACATCATTCGGGTTAGGATCTCAGCCCAGACCTCCCCTCTCCTTCCCACCCTTCTTCCGTCTCCCACCTCGGCCGCAACTCCTCTCATCCTCTCAATTAAAAACCTCTCCTCGCCCCCCTCCCCCCACTCGCCTTCCTGTCCCTTCCTCTCCTCTCATCTCCTGCCCTTTCTCCTAAAACCTCTGCTCCCCTCCTCCTACCGCTGAACCGGTGGGAGGGCGCCAGCCTCAGCCACTTCAAAGGCTGGAGCTGATCTGCGCTTTCATCTGCCGGAGAGGAGAGTGAGGAGACGAAGGAGGGAAGAGGAGAAGTGGGAGAGCGGGGAAAAAGTGAAGGGACTAGACGGGGAGAGAGAGAGAGGAGGAGAAATTGGTACAGAGGGTGACAAATGGGGTGACTGAGGAGAAAAGATGGGGGGAGAGGGAGGGAGAGCAGGAGAGGCCACTATAGCAGGACAACAATACACCTTTATTATTGATCTGACAGGGTGTGATTGAGAGACAGAGGTTGTGTATAGAAGAGAGTGAACGAGGCAGTTTGTGTGTATTCATCATGCGGCTGTGTGTGTGTGTGTGTGTGTGTGTGTGTGTGTGTGTGTGTGTGTGTGTGTGTGTGTGTGTGTGTGTGTGTGTGTGTGTGTGAGAGACAGGTCGCTGGTTTCATACATCAAAAGATCAAACGAAGCATGGTCGCTACAGAGACAAAAAACCCTGGGCTCAAAGAGAGAACACATTCGGCCCACATACTCATGAAAGGCAGAGATACAGGTGTGCACACGGGGACACACATACACACACACACACGCGCGTTTTAGAATTATTGATATCTGCTTTTAGAAATAGAAATACTATTTGTTTTTGTCACTATCTGTGATACTTTGTGTAAGGTGGATATAACTATTAGCCTCAGGGGTTCTCAAACTCATATTTCTTAGAAGGAAGCCGTTACTTTGTACTTTAATAAAAGTGTAGATTATGTTTCTCTTGAAATCAGATGTCAGGAGACCTCCAAACAAAGATGACGTTTAGTTTTGATCATGTATGTATTATATCCCTCGGCTTTCTACATCTGTCAGACGCACGCATCCTTTCAATTAACAACTAGAGAAAAAAAAAGATCTGGTTTGACACGCGTGATGCAACGACATGCTCAGACGTGCATGAGAATAGGACGACGGGGGGAAAGGGTGGGATGAGACGCATCTAAATCCAGAATGATTTGTTACTGACATCTTTCAAGGTTTGGTCTCAACACCGGCAAATGAGTTTCTTACCTGGACAGACAGTTTATTCACACACAGACTCAAAATATCTAAAAATCCTATTTTTTTTCCGTAATTTAAACCAGGTGTTGTTTTGTGTGTGTGAAAGCCCGTCATGATGGAGGTGTTGGTGTATGAGGTTGAACTTTGTTGTCAAGTGTAAAAGCTCCTGTTGGGAGTCATGACAAACTGGGGACACACATGAGGGTGGACTGGTGGTGTGAACACATCCTGGGTCATGTTAAGGACAGCTTGCTCAGCAGCACTGCTCATGCCTCACCTTTTAAAATGTCCCGTCCTTGTGGCCATTAACTAACTAAATAATAAATTAATCTAAACAATAATTAATACAATTATTCACTGATGTGATCATGCTGAAGTTTGCGTATTTCCTCAGAAATCACCAGTGTCTTTATTTACCTTTATTACCGAAGATTTTTCCGTTTTCAAACAGCACAGCGATGCATGTCCATGTTTTCAGGGTTAGTTTAACTATGACCTTCGTGCAAGTCTCTAAAATAACTAATGTCAAGCCGAAGATCAAGTTGAGAGATCAGCTGATCAAGCGCTCTGCAAACAGATGACACAGTAGACAGAGGCCGGGCTTGACACAAAAAAGAACAGCTGACCTCCACTGGGGTTTTACGAGCGAGACAGGAGAGGGAGATCAGCAGAAGTACTGAGCTGTGATGATGATTTTCCTCTGTAGGGTCTGTGGACAGGCTGATGGAGCTCAGGGAAGAACCACTGGTCCTTTGAGTCGATAAGAACCAGCTAAAGCAGAAGACTCCCTAAGGATGTATGCCAAGTGAGTCCACCTGGGAGGACACCACGGGGCAGATTCAGATTTCACTGGAGGGATTATGTGTCCCTGAGAAGGCCTGGGGTTCCCCCAGTAAGAGCTGGAAGTAAGAAGTCGCTCAGGACACCTGGGTTACTTTGCTTAGGCTGCTTCTTCCACAGCTACTAAAGTATATAACACACACAAAAACATGCAACAGCAGAAATGCACACCTGTTGGAAGTAGTCATGTCTTGTAGCAGACTCATTAGCGCCGCACCTTCAGGGCATCCTAACCAATCAGATCTGTCTGTAGTCTGGACCTGAGGAAACAGAGAAGAAAAACAAAATGAGTTAGAAAGGCTGAATATACAGCCATAATATGAGATAACACAGCTCTCTATTAGCGATACCAGTCATTTTTTCTTGTTCTCTTTTGCACATTTTTGGATCAGTTAATCAGAGGAAGAAGAAGTGCTTCGGGTTTAATTGTAGTTCCCCGATAATAAGAGACCAATGATGATAAATTGACACTTTTTAAACATAATTCACACATTCTTGTTCTCTTCAAAGAACGCCTCTAAAAGTCTTCTAATGGAGACTACGTTGTTAGAGCCACTGGTTTGTGTTATCACCAAAGGATCGTTCTATAAGCCATCAAGACCAACCGCAGAGTGACATCGCACTCATTTGTCACTTCCATTTCAAAGTCATGATCATGATCAAAGAGCTAATTAGCAAAAAATCCAGATGAATGAACCAACAAACACATATAAACCTTCTCTCTGTTTAATCTGTTTTTCATCACATGAGTATTTTTTATTTGACTTTATATTCACAGATGTTCATCTTCATCTTTGTACTAGCTCCTAAATAGAAGTCACAGTTTTGTTACCGCCTGCATTTATGATTCTGCTGCTGAGCATGTACACCACTCTGGATTAGACTGTCAGCTCAGTCCCCCTCTATCCTTCACCAAATTCCCCACCTACATCATTTGTCTCCTCTCTTTGTCATCGGTTTTATTTTTTCCTGTCCTGACATGTCTCTCCACGCCAGGATGTCTAGGCTCCTCATCCAGCCAGGAACACCTGGTCCACAGACTTGTGTGTACGTGCGTGTGTGTGTGTGTGTGCTGGACGGTTCTCGCGTGTTGACAAGGACTGAATTTAAGTCTGGGTTACAGCCTGAATTTGTCATTATGGTAAAAGTTAGTGGTAAAACAAATGTGTTACAGTAAATAAAAAAAATAAAAAAAATACTACGTACGTCTCTTTATGGGTTGTGTGTGTTAGTGGACGTTTGTGTGCCTGAGTGGATGTGTGTCCATGTGTTTGGTGAACGTGTTTCCTCTGATCTCCGGTGACATCATCACCTCTGTCTCTGTAGCGACACAGCATGGTTGTTGCTAAGAAACGGAGGTTAGGAGGAGACAAAGACGCTCCCCTCACTCACTCACTTTGCTACCAACCACACACACACACACACACACACACAATCCTACCTTCACTATCAGGGGTAGTGTGCCTGCCAAGCAAACACATATATGCCTACTTATCATCCCTGCTCTCCACCTCGTCTTCACCCTTGCCTCCCCCCTTATCCTCCCCTCTCCCACTCTCTACCTGAAGAACACCCTGACTCAATAATACTGAACTCAAAGTCATATGAGAGGCACACAGGCAGACAGCAGAGGAAAGACAGACATGTTGCCTCTCAGAAAGACAGCACAGGGCTGTCATAATAGACACCAAGTTCAAACAAGTGACAATGTACCTGACAGCAGAGAAACAGAGGGGAGTACATTTGCCAGAATAGCATATAGATCACACCTGAATATAACCTCACATGATTGTGTGTTTGTGTCAGAGCGATAGGAAGAGAGACACTATTGAGGAGTGTCTATTTAGTTTATGGATAATTTTAACAATAATACATAACTTTTGATTTGTATTAAGCAGCATTACCTGCTGGACCCGGTCCCTTTCTATCCTGTCTTATTACACTTTTGACTTATGGTGTCATTGTTTGCTCGATAACGTTTCTAGTTGTAATTGTCACTCGTGTGGTGAAGATGTCTTCATGTATTCATCCATGAAGTCATGAGTGCTTCAAGCTTGGGAGCACTCATGACTTCATGGCAGATGAATTACGAATAAATAAATAAATATATAAATGAATGTTCATGTTTCCGGCTCGAGCATGTAAAAGGTTACAATAATTGGACATAACACGCTTTGACATTTTGGAGACCGTGCTGAGAGATTTCGGCCTCCGGAGATGAGAGGGAAGGAAGCTTGTGGACACGAGTGGGAGGTTAACAAGCAGTCTAAAGTGACAGACAGGACGACATCAGTGGCATCAGGCTTTAGCCGACAGATCCCGCTGTCGTGTCGTGACTGAACACAATTTACACCAAATGCTGCAGATCAATGAACAATATTTTTGCCTCGGTTTTAGAAGGTGTGTGAAATGCTATCGACAGCGGCTCGCGTTATGCATACATGTTAAGGGATGAATCAGTGAACTCAATCAAGTTTGTGCTGTCAGAGGCAGACTAATAAATTTAAAAGCTGGAAAATCAAACGGCTTTAAAAGAAATGCTTTTTATTTAATTAGCGCTCCTCTTGAAGTCTTTACAAATTGTCAATGAAAAAAAAAAAAAGATAAGTTGATTATTTCACTAATTCAGACTTGATTCATTCCCCTGCTCCCGTCCCTTGCACTTTCTAAGCTATTAGCAGGATCTTTGATTGAGATTAACAGAGGCCTGAAATCAATGAGAGATAATTAAAAAGCTTTTTTTTTGAAGGGCAGACACTCGTCTCCGGGTGTAGGTGTGGGTTTGAAAGAAAATGAGTCACTGTGTTTCTGTGAAGGTATATGTGAATGAGTGTGTGTTGTGGATAATGAATGTGTGCTGCCAACCAACCGATTGACTGATTATAAGGTTCAAGAAAACTCTGCTCAGCAAGAGGGATACATCAGAATACAACCACAAATACGTACCTGAATATAAATGTGCTGTCTTGAAAGCTTGAGAATGGGGCAATAGTACGTAGTATGAAAAGCACCACAAAAAAAGCCTAAATTAACCGTCGTGATTAGAGTAGAATGACTAAATGTGCAGAGAGGCAGATGAGTATTTTTCTGAGCAAATAAATTAGTTCTGCTCCGAGCACTGGGACGCTGCTTAGTGACTCATCCACAAGCTACGAGGAAATAGCTGAGCAGGACAGAGAGGACACACATACATGTCACTGTATCTAGTATCAGGGGCTAATGAGGGAGTTTGCACAAGAGGACAGATTTGTTAGAGAAAGGGGTGAGTGTGAAAGAGTTTGTCTGTGGATGATTCAGGTATCTATGACTAATAAGTGAAGGGAATCCAAAATACACATATACACACAAACACTTCAGTTCCTTTTGTCTCTTGCACGCACACCCACACATACACGTACACACAACTAGAAGGTAGCTTCCAGGCACAGCCTTCAGTCAGATCATATGATCTCAGGGTGACAGCTGACCTTGTGTCCCACGTGTAGAAGCTGTTTCGTGACCCTGCAGCCAAGCCAAAACATTAAGAATGCAGTTTGCATAATTCATTGAGGGCTGAAGAAAAATCACCCAGTTATTCTAACTTCGTGTTGACTGCTTAAGATGTATTTGTACCAGATTATCCCACAACGAACCCACCTCACTTTTAACTACCTTTTCAAGTTAAGTTTTACATTCAGCTCAGCATGCTTCATGTTATTCTACCAGGACTACTTGGTCAAAGTTAAAGAAACACAGATTTTAAATAGCTAGCTTAAATTGTCAGTAAATATGTTAACCCTGGTCTTTGGTGTCTTATATAGCACGTTAGTTAACCTTCTCATGAACTTTTTAACTCAAATCAACGAGCAGGTTTGCCACTTTGTTAAACTGTTAATGCTAATAAAGACAGCGTGTCTGAACAGGTACATTATTAGTATTATCAATATTATTATTATTATTATAATTGGTATTTCGTTAAATCCTAATTCCTGGAGTATGTCAACTGCTCAGATTTCCTCCATGTTGAAAGGCTGAGATGATGCCATTGATTATGCTTCAGGAGTAGTACATTTCAGCTTGCGTGTCAGCTTTGGCCTGAACGACACATCATTGTGACCATCAGACAAAACTGGGCAGACACTTGAACACAGAGTGACGGGGAGAAACAAACCATCACCTTTGCTTCCCGCCTGTCAACCTCCCTCCATCAGTCCAGCTCTGGTGAGACTACAGCAGCAGCACAGGAGGACTGTGCGTGTGTCTACTTATTATTCTAATATAGATTTTTATTGTGTGTACGCGTGCATTTCACTCACCAGCCGTTTAATGATCCTCAGCGTGGTGCGTTGTACTCGCGGGCTCTCGGTGTGCATGTGTGTGCGCAGCGTGTGAGAGAAGCTTTGTAAACAGGAAGGTGACAGGCAGTCATGACCCTCTCCACCGTATAGCTGGACCAGCAGGGACAAACACTGAAGAGACTCCTCCCACACCTCCTGGTTGTCAGTAGCCAGCTATATAGAGAGCAAAGATGAAATAATAAAGAACCGTGTTGCTATGAGGTTACTTTCAGCTGAAATAAAATAAACTGAGCAGCTAAAGTGTCTTCATGACGGTGTGTCTACACCAAACGTCCACCATTCAAATGTTATTTAGTATGTGTTTTGTATCTTAAAAATATATATTTGCCGTATTAATAATTGCACTCTGAGGTGCCTCTTAAGAAATTCAGTAGATTTGCGCAGTCAATAAAACATTCAGCTCCTTCACTGTGCATACCCTGCAAATGTTAGTCTGGGTTTACATCAAGAGATGAGGCACTGAGCGTGAAGTTTGAAACCACCAACCTGTCTAGCACCTTAAAAGATCACGCACTAGGGAACTGGTGCTGTTTTAAAAGCAAATGGTATGGGATTAACTGATAAATAAAAACTAATTAACACCATCTGTTTAACTTTTAGTTTGATCATTATTTTATTCACACCTCAGATATGGATGATGACAGGGGAGACGACAGAGGCTCCAAATTCTGGCACGTGACACTTTCACAATGAACTATAACATACTTTACTGTAAATTTATAATTTTTTGCAATTGACAGTCATTAGTGTTTGACATTATATGTTCACAGTGTTTCGGTCATTTATTTTTGAAACTAAAAACAACACCGTGTTAGATATTCCTGAGGAAGATTCCTAAAACTTGCCCCGCTAAGCGTTTCCAAGGCAACAACAACTAACAACTAACAGCTTGTCCACGACTACAGCTAATGGTGTCTTCAGACTATGTGTGAAAAGGTAACTGGCTGTAATGTTTTTAACAGAAGCCAGTGATACGATGCTAAAAACAGTTGTCCAGCTCTTGCCACTACGTGACGTGTCTGACGCCTTAGACCGCAGCTTTTTACTGTGCACACTGTGTGTTTGTTTCACCAGTTCCACTTCCTTTGTATCAAAGTTTTGTATTCCATTCTCTTTATGTGCAATAAAAAGTATTTCCTGCCGTTAGCCACGCTAGCTATCCCTTTTACTACAAAATTAACAAAGAATGCTGCTAAACAGGGAGTGGCAGCTATTGTGGGATTACCCGCAACATCAATGCTTGTGTGAGAAACACCTAAATGTTGCTCCAAGCCCTTGCCTGATCACAAAGTACTTGCTTTCCATTTATATTTGCTTTCTCAACACCCAAACAAGATCTTCAAATGGATTTTTTTTTTCTTGCAAAAAGTGTTTTTCTGTTATAATAGCGTATTCTGCCTTAAAAAACACCATATTCAAAATAGATCCATAGATTTAAACAAAATGTACCTTACCAACTAAATTGGAACACTTCACTCATCAGTAATGGGCCCATCAGTCTTCAGAACTGCATGTTTTTAACTCAGACAAGCTTAACAGTTGAAGTGTCTCTCCTGCTCTGCCACTAATCTCTCATGGGGCAAAGGGGCTGTGCAGAGGCCGAGGGTGTGTCAGCTGCTCCTTCAACCCTCTCTCTCTCTCACACACACACGCACACACACAAAGACGCCCACCCAACACTCAATGTGTCAAGTATAAATAAAAACCTCTATTGTGTCCCAGGGGACCTCCTCTTCTTCTCTCCCCAGTCTCCTTTCTTTCTCCTCTCTCCTCTACTCCACTTCCCAGAATGCCTCTCTCTTTACGGTGAATTCTCTCATCCCTCTTCCATCCATGCTCCATTGTACTGAACAGCCTCCACTCTTTGCCTTTACTTTCTTATCATTTTGTTTTTTTAAATGTACAGAAAGTTTCTGAATGCCAACATGTCCCCTTTACACTCACTCAATATTCCCAAAGTAATGATGGACATAGTTTGGTTAATAATGAGCAGTCAATTGAAATGAACAGCCCTTAATAAAAAAAAAAAAAATATTAAATATATTCTGATTCTGATCTTTAGAAGAGAGTTAAGTAAGAGATTTTCACTATTTAATCAGTACTGTTGCCGTTTACACTGCTGTGAGACATCATAGCTCTGAGTAAGTTTGACAACTGACAGATTTCGATCTGGGAGGAATAAAAGTTGAGGCTGTAAAAAAAAAAAAAATGTAAAATGTAAAAAAATGGCACAAACATAGGTGTTGAAACCTGGCCCTGACACAGTATAAACAAGTCCTTGCGTAAATAATCACATATACAGCATTCACATGGTTTGTGTAACTGTATGAAATATACATCTAGACATAAACACAAACACACATGCAGAAGCAAAGAGGTATCTATGTATGAACGCAAGACATTTACATGTGCACATACTCAAACACTCATGCACAGGGTCTCACCGTGTGAATGAGGTGTGTGCTGAGCTGACTCAGGGGTCTGTTGGCTAGGAGCAGCTCCTCTGCTGCCTCTGTCTCTGCTGCTGGACAAGATAGCCTCTGGCTCTATACACACACACACACACACACACACACACATACACATAAATCATTTATAGAGATTTGACAGTCAATAATGATGGATCCAGAGTCCCGCCAAGACTTACTCTGACAGACTGACACAGACAGACACACTGATAGACTAAGATAGGTGCTGTGTTATTTTAACCCTTCTTTAACACGATACAGGTTGAACAGACACACCAAGTCATTTCTGCATCTCGTTATGACTTCAGCCTTCTCACGTCTTTTTTCCTGCCCTTCATCATTAGCACCTCTGTGCCTCACTTTGGCTTATTTTAGTTCAGTTCATGCCTGCAGTGGAACTTGAGGCCAATTAACGGTGGAATAATGTGATTAATAGTGGCAAACGTTTTCTCTCTCTGCCAAAGTCACTCCTCCTCTGCTGTGCTCACTGTCTTTTTCTTCCTCCTCTTCTGTAGTAAATATAATCTTTGACTTGCTCTCTCTTGACCAACAGAGTAATAGTTTGGGGAGAGCGGTCTAGTCACGTCCTCTCCGCTTATCAGACCTTATTACCCAAATGAATTTGGTTTGGGCAGAAGTTTTCTTTTTAATGAGCTTTGCATTTCTCACAGAATTGATTTCCGCTGCACATTCTGTGCGCTCTCTCTTCCATCTCTGCCTCTCCTTCTATCACTCCATCCTTCCTTCTCTTTTTCACCCAGTCTTTTACCCTGCCTCCACTTTAGTCCCCCTACCCCCCTGACCGGGCATTAATATGTATGCATTGAGCTGGGGTGCACGCTGTGGGGAGATGGGGGCTGGTGTGTGCTTGCACCTATGTGGGTGTGTGTGCGAGTGTATGTAGTCAGGCAAGCTGAGGACAAAGCCAGTGGTGATAATGAGGCCGCAGGGACATAGCCAGACAGGCCCCTCTGTGTATGCCTCTATATATGTGTGTGTGTGTGTGTGTCCCAGGGACTCAGGACCTCATCCGCTTTCTCCTGAGTCCACAAATTCAATATTGCGCTTGCTTAAACCTGCTAGCTTCCACTGCAACACATCAAGGGACGCACAACACACACATATACACATGCCTTCAGGGACGTGATACCAGGGCAACATTTTGAGGAAGTTGACTTTGTGATTCTGTTGGTGAATGTGCGCGTTACCAGAGATGAAGATGCCAAATAGTGGTGAATGAATGGAGGAAACACATGAGCCTGTAGGAACTAGCGTAACATGATAAAGCTGACCAACAACGCATGCCTCACAATGATTTACAAACAATATATTGTATGATAGGCCGTTGCAATTCTTTTCAGATTTCATACCACCAGAAATGTTTTCAGTAATAAGATGATATTTGTAGGTATATGAATGTGAAGTGAATGAGCTATTTACTTTTTTGAGTGACATAAAACCTTAATTTGGTTTATTTTGTATAATCAACAGACTTGATATAGCCATGTGTCACAAGGGTTAGGTTTCTTGTTCTTGTGAACTGCCTTTGAGTTCATACCTGCAGTGCGGAGCGGACAACGACTGACGTTTGCTTCAGGATGTTGTGAAGCAGTTCCAAAAGGGCTTGTAAGACAAGATGGCTGACCTTCCTCCCAGCATGGCCCTCTCCATCCAAGTGGACTAGTGCAGCTTCTGTGAAGGTCTTCACCACCACCTCAATAAGCCCTGTGCAGCAAAGAAAACAGCCTTTATGAGAATAATTCAGACATGCTGCCTTAAATGGTGTCACAGACCACAACTATATTGGTAAAATGCGCATGATTATATATATTATTAATAAATATGAACTGAAAACATAGATTAGAACCAGTAAAACCAAACAACATCTCTGTTTTTTCCTTTCACCTCACTCTGACTTGACTGCACAGTGGAAAGATAGCACCTATGCAAGACGAGGAATACGCTCCCTCTCCAGCCAATCAGTAATTCATGGCCCAGCCAATAAAACTAGCTAAGTATGAGATGGAGCTATTAAAGCACAACTGTGCATGGAAAAGCATGTTCAGTTCTTCTCTTCATATCTCTTTCTCTTCCCTTTCACCTCATCCTTTTCTAGAAAACTGTCCAATGTACAACACTACCCTTTGCTAAGCAATGAATAAATGGCACATACTAGAGTGCAAACCCATGTTCCTTTGCCTTATTAAAATTAACCAGGCACAGAAAACACTGCATTCTGCAGCCCGATGTGTGTAGTTAGATAGTGTAAGGATCCTGAGGCATAGTCACCCTGTACGTGACGACTGAACAAATTCTGGTTGACATGACACATGCATTATAATAAATGTGCACAAATGTGAAAATTCAGGGAGCCAGTAAGTCTACAGCTGTCCTTCACTTCCATCTCTCTGCTTGAAAAAGTTACAGATCAATAACAAATGTATGAAATCACTGTTTTCACAGAGGAAAACTCACCCAGCTATATTTTCCTATTCTAACAGATCTTTATTTAGAAAGCAGATGTGTGTTTATTTTTGAGTGAAAGTGTAACACTGCAGACAATAGAAAGCTATTACGCTTGCCTGCTGTCAGTGAGATGTACTGTTGTACTCTGTCAAAGGGCCTCATAATTAATTAGACAGACTGCTCTACTTTGGACTGTTCAATCACACAAAAACCTCTTCTGCTGTTAATGTAATCTGACAATAATCTGACAAGACCCACTTAGGTGCAAACTCTAGATTCTTCTTGATAGCTGCTTGAGTTTGTATTATTCTGTTGTGACCTGCTGAGATTAGTAAAAACAGCCACTTTCACTAAATCACAAAGTTAACAAGCTAAACAAGCTATTCTAGTAAAATAAATCTAATATCAATGAACAATTTCAGCCTCAAGTCAACCTGGAATTATGGGTCATAATTATAAACCAAAACTAAAATGGATATTTGATTGTACACTCCAAAGAAATATGTTCACACTGGGATATATGTAGCACAGCGTGCATAGGATAAAACTAACTGTAATACAAAGCTATACACGGAATAGGTTTTTATGCTTCTGCTTTATACACATAAAGCAGAAGCATTTGGTGGTACCATCACAAGGTTAAAAAATGTATTTCACTTCAATTTTAAGAATCCTTAAAATGTTTTCATTTACTCTGCAAAGGTCGCCCTACACTATGATTTGAAATGTGCTCTGAAGTGAAGTAAAAGTTTTATTGGAAGGCAAGTGACAGTACAGCCTCACTGAATAGAAGTATCAACCAAATATAAGGCAAATGTGATGGGAAATTTGAAGGATCTCAAATCTCTTTTTCAAATTCCATCCAGTGTTTTCATTTCTAGTCAGTCACTGGCTCCATACAGTGGCTCATCAGACCACCTGTCAACATTAAAACTGTTTTTACTTTCTCATAGAATTAGTGCAACAGCAGCTGTTTTGTTAAAACACACCTCATCCCTGAGACGGAAAAGCAGATGGTTTTAAGGGATATATACGTGATCCAAAGTTTGTGCATCTCTGTCAACACACTGCAGCTATACGAGTTATTGATATTGAGAGATTAGAGAACCTAGGACCATGTATTTTCTCTGCATGATATCAATCATTTGACTGAATTTCACCAGCAACTGTTAGCAACATTTTAGCTCAGCAGTATGAAAACTGAAATTGGTTCGACAAAAAGAGAACTTTAGATTGACATCATTGCCAACTAAGTAGAGTGAGGTGTTCTCGCCTTCAGATAGATGCATAGATTTTACTGTTATCTTTCTTTCTCATTTGCTTGCAGGCTGCATAAAAACATTTTCAGTCAGCCATCCCTGCCATCAGCCAGTCCCTGAAATCATCTCAAAGTCACAGGGCGAGCAATCTATCTAGATTAAATTTGTGCATTTCTTGACTTTAAAGAAACGCTTAAAATGGTTACTTTTCACTTCATATTCAAATTAAACTGAACAAACCATCAAGAGTGTGGAGACAGAAACACATTAAAAGTGCACCTACAGTCATGAAGATAATGTAATGTCAGCAGCAAAGATAAAATGTAAATGTACTTTATTTATATAGCACCTTAACAATGACCCACAAGTGAACCAAAGTGCTTTATAAAAGATTAAACGATTAATAAAAACTCTTCCTACAACTAGACATACTTAGCAACGCTTTATTGTGGATATCTTTTGCCCTGTTGTGACTGTAGATTTGTATACATGTGAGGTGGTACATGATCCAGGGGACTGCATCTAGTGAATGTTGACAATTAAATTAATAATAACACCTACATGCAAACGTTACTTCATTTTAGGCAGGTGGATCATTGAAAATCTCAGTGCTGGGAGATAATTTGTCATTTCTGAATTCATCCAGGTTAAAAATAGCCACTTCGCAATGCTTTGCAGTATCTATTTATAAACCAGAGGAAAACAAGTTCTGTTGGGAATCTGCAGAAGAGTGGAAGGATGACTCTGGTGACTGCTGTAAGCAAAGAAGGAAAGTTTCATGTGGACAGAAAACTGATCACATATGATTAAAGGCAATGTTTCAGTTAAGCTGTAGTTGAATGAATGTGTTTTCAATAATGGACTGGTACTGTAACATGAACATATACAGTCTCTCAGTCCTCATCAAAGATGGAGCAATGCATGCTATGATCGAATCGAATGGGCCACAGTTATATCTATGGCCACCACCACAGTTACTGCAGTCATAAAAAAAAAACATTCAGATTAATAGTAGTTGGGTTTTAGGTAGGTGAAATTATAACCTACCCCATCCTTGAGGGATTCTCATGTGCACTGTAAATTTTAATCAGGCAGACGTTTGTAATTTTAGTTTGAAGGGATTAGAGATGCCGTCCAGTGTTCAGACTATCTATTGCATTTTAAATGTAACTATATAATAACCTTTACTCTGTATAAACATTTACTTAGTTTTTATGGAGTATGGATGGAACATTTATGTGTGCTTGTGGAGTCAGATACATTGTGGCACATAATGCCCTGTTGCCATGGTAGATCTGTGCATCATTAGTGTACTCAATGTACAGTCTCAATAGTAAATGCAAATGGTTCTGCACGTAGATATGATCCTACAAACCCAGGGACTGAGCCAGATACAGTCGGTAACTTTCCTAATGTATACACATTTTTGGTTCCACGCTGTAACTAAAACAGTTGGCCCCTACCATTGCACTGTATTCTTTTACTCAGTATTATGTATTCATTCAACCTGGCCAAATTTATCGCAGGAGAACAAGCACTCGGCTAGATTCTAAATAATCTCCAAAAGTGTGCAGTCTACTTATAAATATCCCATATGACTGTTCGAAAGATCTCGTCTTTATTGTTATGTATGTTACTTTCTGAGTTGACGCACCACGCTGTCATACTTGTGACATGTTATGATTGATTAATCTCACTGGGGCGTTCGTTCAGTGTAAAACAAAATATTATCACAAATGTTTATAAATCAATATTTTCTCGCGGGTATCTGTAGGATGTAATGCAAACGTAAGACATGCAGCAAAACATCTACTTGCTGTCAAAAGTGTTATATTGATTTTTATTATGCAAGACTGTCAACCCAGTGACCTCTTGGGTGCTTGCTAATATGAAAACATTAATATGGAAGGCCAAGCGTAGTGGTATAAATTTTGCCGGAGGGTGAAATTATTGATTGGACACATATGGACACAGTGTGGAAGAACCATTATAGAGTATGTCGGGACACCGTTTGGGGAAATAACCAGGAAGCAGTTTCAAATGGCAAGGTACAGATGCAAACGCCACAGAGATACAGGTAACACCGAAGCAGATGCAATTACCAAAACAATTCCTCTGAGCGTCTTACAGAGGGTCAGGAGCAATAACAAGAATTGGTGACGGATTAAAGAAGATCCTCAAAGACCCTCAAGGACTCTGAAGACACAGAGCACCTGGGGACTTCTTTAATTAATTAAACTATGAGCTCACTTTAATTAACTGACACCTTGTCAGCACCTCAGTCCAAGACCAAACTCATGGGTTGCTCAGGTTGTGAACACTGACTGAGTTTATGATGCTCTGTGTGCTCTAGATGTTTCCCTTTCCTTATCAAGTCACAGTCTGCCTGTCAACTTACTCTATATATCTTTAAGTAATCAGACTTTAAACTTGACTTTCTCCATGAGTCTGCTACATGTTTCACAATTAAAGCCAATCTCTGTTTGTGTAAAACACAAATAACTTTGTTTAGGAATCATCTCTTCCTCCAGCATATAGTTATTCTTTCCCTGTGGCCTCTCTCCACCTCTCCCACTATCAAGCTGTCACTCATTTTAACCTCCAATTTTCTCTTCTATCATCTCATCCCTGCTCTCTGTCTTCTACCCAAATGCACCACATCATCTCTCTGTATCCTTCTGTCACCTCTCTGCTAGCCTTTTACCTCCTGTTTTGCTTTTTTGACTCTATCATCTTCCCTCTGTCTTTCCTCTCATGATTTTTTTTCTTTCTGTTGTTCTGTTCTTCCTCCCTATCTCTGTCTCTCTCTGTCTTCATTCCCCAGGGGGTATTATCTCAGTCGGAGGCAAATCTGCCCAATTATAAACCTCATCTCCTCTCTTTCTCGCACACACATCGGCTGCATCCACTGCTCCACACATGCACACGCATACCTCCCCTCTGTCTCACACATACACAAGCGTGTGAGCACAAATACGTTCACACAAGCAGAAAAAAACCCACTTCCCTATTTTGCTCTTCTTCACTGTCTGTTTCGTTGCCTCACAACACACAGACAAACACACTCATACAGACTCGCACACCAGCCTTCCCCTCCTCTCTCTGTCACACCTTAAAAAGCCAATTATACACGCTTCCTCCCTTTTCGTCTTCTCTCCTCCTCTCCCTCTCCTCTCCTTCTTGCCATCACAGCTCTGATCTGGGGTGAACCAAAATGAAAACAAGGGAGAAAGAGGAAAAGACTGAAGAGGAGCCCGAAATAGAGGATAGGGGAGAAATCTGGAGTAGAGGAGAGGACGGAAAGGAGACGAGGGGACGAGATGTGAGCTGAGTAGACTGGAAAAGCAGATTAGAGAGGAAGACAAAAAGGAGGGACACGAGGAGAGCAACCAAAAAAGGGAGACAGAGTAACAGAGGAAGAGAAAGAGGAGTGGAGATAGCGTTAATTGCCAGGCCAGTATTAGTGCTGGGTTGACAGTTTCTTGTTGAGTGCAAAGCTGATTGGATGATAATGATGCTGACTACTGAACTGCCGCACTGCTGACCCAATGGAAATGGAGGGAGAGGAGGGGTTGATAGTAGATAGGAGGGTACAGAGGAAAGGATAGAAAGAACAAGACACAAAATGATGAGCAGAGTAGAGAGAAAGAGAGAGGAACGAACACCAAGCTTAAACAGAAATCGGAAAAAGCAAGCATTGTGTTGTGTTTTCATTGCCGCAGAGAGTTGCAATTACACTGCTGAACTGCAGGTCCTGAGACATTTGCATACGTCTCTCTCTCTCTCTCTCTCTCTCTCTCTCTCTCACACACACACACACGCGGATGCAGCAGTGTTTGTAAATACATTCTTGAAAACATCTTTAAATTACTGCCTTCATTCTCTAATGTTAGCATTGGGCTGTATCCATATGTGACTAAGCTTAGTGCCTCAGTTAATCCCAAACTAACTCTTCAGTGCTGAAATGGGCCGTAAATTTTGAAAAACGCCCTCACTCCAAGATGACTGGATGAATATGCAACTGACAGGAAACTCTGCTACTATTAAATTTCATCGAAGCTGAACGACAAACGCACAGCCAAGCCTGCTGACGTGCAGAGGCATCAAGATGTTGTGGGGTGGGGCAAAACAAATGGCAACAAGTAACTTAACAGTAACTCATGTGAGCAGAGTAGATATCTCATACCAACACAGTGTGTAGCAGTGCATTATGGTCAATGACAGACTCACAGACATACTGTACCTTGCTCATATAGAGGTTTCTGATCCAAGACGGTGTCACCACTAAGATTACACAGCAAGACAACTGCATTCTGGACAATCCCACTGGTAATGTTACCGCTGTTGGCCTTGAAAAAAAGATGGTAGACAGGATAACTAAGGTGAGTATGTTATCTTATGTTCTACTGAAGGTCAGAGGCTGAAGGTTGCCTATGTAGGACATGTAAACATCTAATATCTAACATCAAACAGATGAATAGTAGTGACCTTCCAAACACTGTGAGCTCAGGCTACTAATGAAGCAACATGTGTCATATTGTTACAACTACTAGGACTCTACTTAATGACTTCCTCTTTTATTTTGTTATCCGTGGTGTCCTTACTTCCAAATTAGGATAACTTCCTGTTTATTTAATTTCCCTCGAGCTTTTCATCTGTGTTCTGCCAGACATTTACCCACCTCTGCATATATTGTACACTCTTTGTTGTTCATTGTTTAGTGCCCAAATTGCCTCTGTATCTTGTAGTCAGTTTCCTTTGTGTTGATTACTCCTCTCATTGAAACCTTGTCTGTACCTGACTTTGATCTTTGCCTGAGGCCTGGTAAATCTGCCTGCTGGTTATTCTTGCTGTGGTTTTTAGATTTTTGAGTAATAGTCTTTGTTCTGGGGATTCTCCCAATGTTTCTTGTCCGATCTATGCATCTGAGTTATTCTCCGTGTCTCAGTCGTCACACACAGACGATCATCAGGCAATAAAGTCACATAACAAATAACAGCATTTTGTGTGTCTGTCCCTGTGGGTTCAAGAGTTGTTTGAGTTGTTCATGTTCTACTTTATCATGGAACCTTTCTGCCGTATTGATACTGGTCTAATATATAATATCTGTTGAATTATTTGTTGAAGGCTGAGGACAGTGCTGCTCTGTCTGTTCTTGGTGGCCTCCACTGATGTATTACAGAGGTGGACACAGCGGCAGAGTCAGGTACAAATCACATAACTGTCTCACACTTTGCCATTAACAACACCTGTGAATAGGTGACATAGTATTATTTATCAGGCCACACAATCTGCAAATCAGAAGGTAACACTGTCTGGTTCATGTAAACCAGGTGTTTTTCTCATATGTCTTCTTGTTACTGTTAAATATCAGTTACATTACTGTTTGACAGTAAGGAATACCCTTTACATGTTTTATTGATTGAACTGTTAATGCATTCACCTAAACAGAATTATATCTTTCATTACTTCTGTAAAAATAGTCCCTGGTGCACAGTGTTGAATAGAAGAACAAGAGTCTTTCTATTAAAGTTGTGTAGCTGTGACATGTGATAGTGGATTGATTTGAAACAGAAACAAAGGTCAGTAGTCTCTACTCTTCTCTTACTCTTATCCCCTCATTCTTCTCCTCCTTTGCTTTACCCTTTAACTCTTTATCATAATGAAACCGTCTCTTCTTTTCCCCTACAGTAATTCACATCTCCTTCCACTTCCTGCCTCCATTTCACTGTTTGATCCTCTGTGAGATGTACCAGTAGTTCTGCCTGCAGGGTCTGTGCACATCAGTGTGATCTGTGTACGGCTTGATAAGCCTGCCTTGTACTCATCATGTGCATTTGCCTGGGGCCGAAGACAATGACGTCAGTTCGCCCCTCGGACAACCTGCCTGTCAGTAACAACAAATGACAAAGCTAATCTACTTTGATCCTTATGAACTAATAAGGTGTAAATGACTGTGGTGTACATCACCGTCAGCATGAAACTGACAATGAATGATGAGGAATGGCAAACTGCAGTTTAACTATGACCCTGCACCTTAACACAGAAACCATTCAGCTTGTATACACAGAGTATCAACGGCATATTTAAGCAACCAACCATTTAAGAGCCCTGGTCTTCAAACACTCTGAAGTCCTTTCATTTATGAAGCAGAACTACTTCATCACCTAAACAAATACAATTAGCTGAGTTTCTCCATAACAAGTGTGATCACCAGCGACAGGTGTAATCAATCCAGATCAGAGAGCTTCAGGCAGCATAAATCAATCCAGATGTGAGCGGTATGGACGGCACTAATGGTTCCAGACGTGACTGGTTCAGACAGGAGTAGACAGTCTGGAGACGAGTTAATCAGGCTGTTGGATAACAGTGTTTAACATTCTGCATCAGCTAGTCGGGGCTGGGCGAGCAGCCATGCAGAACACTGGTTATTAAGTGACTATGTGTGAGTGCATGGGCGTGTGTGTAAAGTGGAAACGGTTTGCTGCAGCACAAGTGCTTTGGTTTGCTAAAAACAGCTCACATAGTGTCGGTGGGGGCGTTAGATTGTGTGTGCAGAGGGTCAGGTGAATTAAATTGTTTACTGTCATGCCTCACTGATAACAGACAAGTGCTGTGCGTTTGTGTGTAAGCTTTTGTGCACAATCTTAATGGTGGGGTCCATGTTCCCACTCTATTAACCCTTCCTCCTCTCTGTGACTAAACTGCCAGTCAATTACACCAGCACTCTAATAGGTCAACACCACACAGACTCTTTTACATAACCACATCTACAAGGGTTAGAAGAGTGAGCGAGAGAAAAATGAGAAAGACAGAGACAGAATATTAAGCTGAAGTATATTAAAACACAGAAGGGCAATAAAATAATATTATCTTTGATAACTTGACTTGAACAGTTGATTTACTACAACTTACTGACTGACTGAATAACCAAAAGATTTATGGATTGGCTGAAGAAAATCTAATTATTTAAATGAGTCTGGTCTCTTACCGTAATGAGCTGGAAGACTGCTGGTAGGATCCTACTTTGTTTGATCAACCTGCAAAGGAGAGAGAAAGTAACACATGGAGGCAGCAGAAGAAAAACGAGGGTCAAGAATTAATTTAATGTGTTCACTGCACTGTTCGCACATGCATCTTGAACACACAAGCACACACACTGAGCTGTTTCATCTCATCTTCATTAAGTTTACCGTTCTGCTACGGTGACTCCTGTCTGATAACAGTGGAAATGAGGACAGCAGATGAAGTCAGAGGAGGTGAGAAAGGAGAAGGAAGGACACGGAGAGTGGTGATGAGAGTTGTAGAGAACATGGGTGGAGAAGATTGAATTTGGAAAAGAGAAAAATAGAAACAGAGACACCGGAGAAGAGGGGAGAAGATTCAGACGAAGACCACTGAGGAAACAATGAATGAACGGCAAAGTAGAGAGAAAAGAAAAGTAATGTTGGTAAGTAAACGTTCAGAAGCTGAAGGGGCAGAGAGAGAGAGAGAGAAGAGAAATGTATGTCTATATAAGCAATGACATTCATTGAATCACAGTCAATTACTGTGTGGTTGGGCTGTTTACATAAATACACACACATCTTGTTATTGTGTTTGTGTCCGTGTTCATTAGAAACAAAACATTCAAGCTGTCAAGGGAACAAAGCAAATTTAAATCTGACAGGTCTTAATACGCTGAAGGTAACAGAGCCTGTCCATTGATTTAAACATCCGTCTTCATCCTAACTATGATTTATAGCTGCTCTATGGGGCATCAGACGTCCTGTAGAACGCTTTATTTAAACCAGCTCATTCAACAGTGTCTAGTGTCTAACAGGATTTTCAGCAGCAAACACTCATCCCACAGGTGACCTTATGAGATTAAAGACAGAAGTTTGAATAAAGCTATAGTGCGTAAGATTCAAAACATTTCCAAACAGGTTCACACTCTGATTAATACTGATCTATCCCGACATGCTCTCACTGGTAGCAATCTTTCATGTCAGCCAGCAATGAGTGTTTGCCAGAGCAGAAGAGGGGAGCTACAGTAGTGATGGAAACTGAGAAGCCTACAACCATTAGAAATTAGAAGAGAGTTATATTTAGTGTTTTGTTTATTTTATCTGAATAGTTTGTTGCAGTTCTGTAATTTACAGTTAACATCTGCAGAAGAAATTGATTTATTGGAGCCATCATGGTTAGACTGTTACATGAAGCCACTTCTTGCTTACTTTGGTACGTCTGCTGACTTGAACATGTCTTGTTATTGTGTAATGGTTGATGTGGTTCACCAGCTCAGCACCACTTAAGTAAACCCATTCACATAGATGCTGAAATAGATGTAACTGTGTTTCCTTGTAGCTGAACAGTAACTGTAAATCACTCACTGTCTATAGGTGCACATGATTGTTGAAACATGAAGTGGACAGTGGTGATATCCCTGTAGTAGTTCTTGTTCTGGACTTGCCATGATGCTGTTCATTATATTTAGCTGTATATCCCGCGTTAAGCCTTTTATAAATGTGTCAATGCATGTGTGTGTAAGTGTGTATGTGTCTGTGTAGGTTTGTCAATGTGACGGATGGTCTCCCATTAGGGAGGTGACAGGCTGAGAGATGAGAGGACAGGCCAGGCCAGCACAACATGATAAACTGAACCGTCTTTAAACTACCAGCCGTACATCAGTAGGCACAGTGAACAACAGCGGACACTGAACACACCACAGCACAACAGACTACCTATAATAGAAGAAACACAGATGAGACAAGCCCACTGCATCAGTCATACATCAAATATAAATGCATACAACAGCATTAGAATATAGTAACAATTAAAATATCAACAACCACTAAATACATTTGATCAACCTGCTCATGAATTCGGCTATAATGCTAGTTAATGTAGTGGAGTCAACCTTGTTATGTCAAATGAAAAGATAATTAACACCAAAATGCAGTCAAGAGGTTAAGAATATTTAAAATAGTTTAGCTCACAAAAGAAAGCAGCTCAGTAAAACCGGCTGTTATGTGGAAGTACAGCCTTTTAACATGTGAAACTGACTAATTATTGCACTTTTCTTTACATAAGAGACATGAGAGAGTCCAAATAACTACAGCAATTTGTTAATGTAATGGTTTTACACAACTGAGTGTATGTCAAGCTAACAATTCAAGAAAATATGTGTGTGAACAGAACAGGCCACATCCACACACATTTACATAAGGAAGTAAGGACACTGAACATACATGGACAGACACACATATATAAGCACACAGCAGGAGGTTCTTTGGCTAAAGGTCATAGTAAATGTACTTGTTTGAAGGTGTGTCTGGACTGTGATAATGCCGAGAGAGACAGCAGGCTGCCTTCCCAACGTTAATGTCCCCAATTTACCATCTAATTACCGCTCGGCTGGCTTCATAGCCACACTTATCTAACCAAGACCCAGGCAATTTAATTTCTGATTGTATAACCGCAGTGATGGAGGGAAAGTTGTTGAGAGAGGGCACGGGGAAAGAGAGAAATGTGGACTAATGTTAATAAATTAGAGATGGTGAGAGAAAGAGAGCGAGGGAGACAGAGGGGGAAAAAATGTAAAATGTTGTTAATAATGTCAGAGGAAAAGGGTGAGAGAGGAAAACAGATGTAGAGAGAAGAGTGCTGACACCAATTTGAAAAGTTCACGTCACTCTACTCGTGTCAAGGAAAGAAGGGGATAAGGAGAGGTGGGGAAAGAGAAGGATGGAGACGAGAGGGGCTAGTATTACTGATAAGAGGGGGATATTCAGCTATGACGACGGACTGTGAGAGTGGGAGGGAGGGAAGGATGGAGATGGAAGGAGAGGGGGATATTAGTGATAAGAGATTTATTGAGTTATTCTTGCTGAAGCGGATAAAAATAAGTGGACAGAAGCAGGGAAAGAAATGAGGGACGGACAAAACAGAAGGTCAACCAGGGTCGTTGTAAATTGCCACTTAGTATTTAGAGATGATGATCAAACACAGAACTATGGATGAGCTGCAGTACTCAGCTGTGTACGTTTCCATTAGGGATGTCTCAATCAATTTCTTTTTCAGCAGTTTCAGACTGCAAGGTATACCCGTGCTAAATAAATGACAGAAAAGAAACTACAAGTATACTACGACAAACAAGCTGGATGGTTTAAAGAAATGATAAAAATAACCAGCAAACAAACTTAAATATCACACATTCACAACAAATACTAAATCACACTTCTACTTCAACTAGCATTTGGAACGGCTAACATAACCTGAAAACACAGTGAAATAATAATGATAATAATGTCTCTACCGCACAGGTAACAACCACAGTTTACTAAGTAAGTCTTATTCCATTATTTGGTGGAAGAAGAGCAGATATCTGCTGCTGCTAAGAAACAGTACATCCAGTTTTTTTCTTTTAATGGCTTCTCCTCTGAGCCAGGATGTAATGAACAGCAACAAAAAAATCTAATGAAAGGAGCAAACCCATTCTGGAAACTAACAATTCGCTAAACCAATCAAATGAACACCTAACAAATCAAATCCATAATAACTCTGCTTCACAGTGTTGCCTTTTCCTCCATCAACTTTTTTTTCTATTTCCCAATCTCTTCTCTTTTCTCTCTCTGCCTCCTCTCTTCTCACCCTCACTTTCTATCTCTGTCAACAGCTGAAAAGAGGAGACAGATGACCAAAGAATCAAGACTTACTGACAGCTGCTGTCAGAACACATCTATCAAACACACACACACATGTGACTGAGCACACACACATGTTGAAATACACACACAAACACACACACAGGTGAGTCATCCCACGGTCAAACAGGGAATCAGCAGATTTTACAGCAACATATCATTACCTGTTTTCATTTCAGTGTCAGATGACTGCTTTCTCAAGAGCTGAATAGCAAATTACTTCTACTTAATGCAGTAGTAAATCACACTTTGACGCCAGCAATAATTTTGTCGATGTTGTTTATACTTGAGGAGTGCGCATTACATTTTTAGGCAAAGCTCTCCAGGAGCAGCTAGTGTGCCAAGATACATCAACACAACATGTCAAGTCTTTATATGTCTAAGCTGATGCAGCACCTTGTGGCTGTCACTAAACTGATTACTAATGTGGAAAACACTGGCATTAAGAAGGGTGAATGCAGATCACCAGCAGTGGTGCATGTGTGACGGTACTGTTGCTATTAGCTCTGGATGTGTGTCAGCTACATCCACAAACGGATGATCACTTGTGTTTATCTGTGTGCTGTAGTTGGCAAATAAATCCCTGCTCATTATAAATGTGTGCACATGTGTGTGTGTATGCCGGTGAGTGAGAACACATTTATTCATGTGTGTGTGTGTGTGTGTGTGTGTGTGTGTGTGTGTGGCTGTGAATGATTCACAGTGCTGAATTGGGAATTACTGGCCTTGGCATGAAAACATTACACACGGCGTTCCTAAAAATGTGCCTGTGAGTGTTTGTGTCTGCACCTGCTAGGACTGCAAAGCGCTTCAGTACAACCAACGTTGGTCTTGGAGAGAGAATTTGAATAATGGATCACAGGAGTCTACTTAACAGATTTACTGTCCATGTAACATTTAATGAGAAACAATGTGTGTAAAGATTATGCGGCGTATCATATTATTTTGGTAATACTTGCTAGTAAGGCCACCCTTTGGTTTAATAATGCATCAACCGTGTTTTGTTGTTTTGTGTAATTGATTGTGTGGCTGATTGTGTGTCCAGTACCTGCAGATCTGAGTGTTGTGTTCAGTCATCGACACAAGCAGTTTGAGTGCGTAGAGGGGGATAGGTTCAGCAGCTCGAAGAAGAGACTCGTACCTAGACATAAACATGTCTGAGTACAACATTTGGCTTTCGTAGTGTTAATAATTCATGCGCTGTTCTGATCATTAGTAACAGAGTGTAAACTAGAACAGATCTGGAGAGAGGGGTGAAAAAGAGGGGGAGGGGAGAGCTCGGGTTATGATAGGAGGGAAAAGGAAAATTGGGAAGAGCAGCAGAGAACAAGACGCCACCGTGCAGCCAAAGACCATTTTAAACACACATTTTGAAGAACAGTGACAATGAAAGCAATGTGTTTGACACTCATAGTTTGCTGTATTTATTTAAAGCAGGTTGAAAAACAAAATCATTGTGATATCAACTAATTCTTATCATATTACAAATATCTGAAGTTATAGATTACCTTCTTATACTAGACTGGCAGTACTGTGCGTAGGAAATTCTCTTGCAATTTGTACGTTTTGGATAGTTGGATATCCCTGTTTTCACTGGAGGAAATCATGGTCTTTGCACATAAACCTCAGCTCTGAACCACCTGTTGTCACTGGACTAGAAGGAGGCTTTAGTCTATTTCTGATCTAGCAGCAACAGGATTCAATCTCTTTTGAATATTGTGTCTATGTAAAGCTAGTATTTACTAACACTCACTTACATAAGCCAAAGACTTGCTTAGCAACCTAAGAAACAGTGAGCCCCATTGAGCCGTCCCATTAAAATGTCCAAATCTACAATAGAAGACACGTTTATAGCCTGGTACATAGAAAGGGGCTTGGTCTCTAAATCCAATTTCTCTATTTATGCAACTGTACGTCAGTTATCATTTCAGTTCTTAAAAAGCTTAGGTGAGTGACAGGTGGGGGCCACCGTGTCATTATTGTTGTTATGTTGTACTGATGTTAAAATGCTATTTAAAGAACCAGTAACATGTTTCTGTAGATACACTGTGAGGCAGATATGTAGAAGGAGCCAGACCAACCTTGAAAGCAGAGATTTAGAGATGAGTGATAAGACTGGACTACATGAGCTTCCATCCTCTCTTTCTTCTGTGGCCCTTCCTCCTTTCTCTGTCCTGTCTTCCTCACAGCCATCATCTCCATCCTGGACCAGCAGGACTAGACTGAGTTCAGACAACACCCGCAAAACAAACACAGACCACTCCACTGTAGTAAGAAAGGAAGAGAGGAAAAGATTAAGCAAGTATTTAAACGAGGAAGTGATTTAAACACTTCCAACCTCAGTGTTTATGTACTAAAAAGTCTTTGCATATTGGCTAAAAAAAAGGACAAACATTTATGAAATAACCTAAAACTTTAGGACGCTGCATAGCTTGAGATCAAAATGGAAAGACACATTCAGTGACATGTCATGACTTGATCAGTACATGGACTTTACTAATGGTTAGTTACATGTTATCTACCCTACCCATTTTACATTGCTTCCTTGCTGGCTGACATTAGCTTCTCCTCCCACATCTACTCTGTCTCTTTCACGCTTCCCTTCATAAAAACTAACCCAGCACTTGTACCATTTTTGCTGAAAGCCAGTGTTGTCAGAGGTGGCAGGATGGCATCCACGACCTTCAAGAGACATTAAAAGACAAAAAAACGTTATTCATTTCTTGTTATATTTGTTCTCACATACAAAACTCTGTACAAAGTGTTATTAGCTTCTCTGGTAAAGTATTAACAGAATGTGACAGAATCAGTTTCTTTCTTGTGTTTAATACGGATGCATATCATGTCAAGGACACAGCAAAACTGGCGTCTAGAAAATAGACTGGCAAATCTGCAGAAGAATGATTAGTTTAGTTCTGTCATGCGACCTGTTTGTGGAAAAACGTGTATTATTATTAGTTATTATCATAGAGCAAATCTGAAAACAGGAAACATTTTTAGAGTCGGCTGAATAGGAGACACTGCGCTGCATTAATATTGTGAGCCTCAATAACACAGACCACTGTCAGAGAGCATCAAATTACTATGGAAATGCACTGTTGAATGAATTCTTTGATCAAACACCCACAAACAAAAACGAACACACACACACACACGTACGTACTTCCGCAACTGTCAAAGCCCTTATTTAGGTATGAATCTGTAATGCATGAATTTGCATGATTACTAATATTACCATAGAAACAACACTAATGCTGAGTGAGTGTGTGTGAGGTCATTACATTGAAAGCCAGAGAAAAGAAAACTACAAAGGATGTTGTCCACCACTTAATGGTCTGTGTATTAATATCACAGCCATCAAAAGACTGGATGGAGTGTGTGAGTGTGTGGGAGGAGGGAGCGTTCTCTCTGAACTTGGAATTATGGGTAGCATGGCCCTTCAGTTTCTGAAATCCTTTCTTGGCCCAATTTTTCCATTCTGGCTCTTGTTACCCCCACCGCCTATCACTCAGTAGTGCATCACTGCAATCGTAAAACGTAAAAGGAAACTCAATAAAAACACATAGCAATGACATTATTAGTAAATTCATTATTTCATCTATATGTTTGAAATGTTTAATCAACCACCAGTTGGTTTCTCCAGTAATTATAATTTTACTTTACTACTTAACTGTTTTCATGGACACTAAATAAAATGGCTTATCATTCTGCTGTGGTACATTGAATCTGCAGAAATTATAACAGAAGTAGCTGAGCTTCCCAACTTCACTAACAACACTAAATTCATTCAATAGATGAAGATGATGGAGATGGCGTCCCGCATGATTCAGACTCTTTTCAAACACCTGTTACGCATCATGTCATGTCAAACATGGACAGAAAACATGTATTTATTGCAGCCAAAGAAAAACAATCCAGTCAAGTGTTGACATGGTTATTAGACTGATTGTCAAATGTTTACACCATCTGTTACAGGCTCAAATTCTCTCCCCCTGCTGGCCTTGAGCAGCAGATGAAGCTATAACTCATGTTGTCATGTCTTGTCTCCCCCAGGTGAAGCTGATCCAGCTTAATCAGTAGGAGACGATAAATAGGGGAAGGAACCTGGTCTCCCTCTCGATCTCTCATCTTCTTCTTCCAGCCAGGGCAGGGGGAGCTGTGGTTTTTGTCAGGGGTTTTCATTTGCTGGTTTGTCTGGTCTATCTTCTTTTATTTTTTGGTCTTATTTTTTGACTAGGGTTTAGTTTTTATGTATAGGTTTAGAGGGGGATATTTTGACTGGCCATCATGTTCGTTGTTTGGTTTGCTTCATTCTAGTTGTAGTTAATAAATCAAAGTTTTATTGCAGCGTCTGTCTTAGACTTCTTTGTTGAGATTTCCTTCCTAACCAGTCCAGTCTATTCAGATTGAGGTGGTTACGTGAGGCATTGTTATTCTGATTAGGCTTTTACTCAGATGATTAGTGAAAGAATACGACTGCCCATGTAAATGTAGCGACAAACTAAATTATCGAGGAAATTGAAGTGAATTCCCCTCCATCACAACTTGGTCCATACAAGTAATGTGGCAAAAATGTTTAAGATAAGATAAAGACTAAAAGCATATTCCTACTGAATCAACATTGCTTGTTTTGACAAAGAAAGAGGAGAAAGTTGCTGCAAACTTAACTCAAACCGTGACAAGGATTCAGAGACATAAACCAACTCAAGCATGAGTGTGTCCTTGTCCAGCGGGCAATAAAAGTTAATCTGAGCTGGCTGGGGGTAATTAAAGTGTCTTCCTGCGTTATTGACTAGCAGTAGCAGCAAGCCCCTTCTTTGCTGCTTTCTTCTACTCCTCATCTTTTCCTTTCTCTCCCTCCATCCTGTCTGCTTCCTGCTGCTCTCCACTTCCATGTGTCAATAGTCATTAAACACAATCTCATCGTCCGATCCCATGCACATCCACCTATACACACACACACACACAGATCTGATGAGGCTCTGCTGGTTCAGTAGTTGATTAGTGTCTTGTTTAATAGTCCACAAGTTGACCCTCTGTCCACTCATGTCAAACAGACATGTTTAGTGGACTGGAAGGATCATACTGAACCTAACACCAGGGGCAACTATGTGAAATCTACTATAGCTGCAGATATTTTAACACATCATTTTAAAAGCCTTCACTCCTTCTTGAGTTCATGTGGATGCGTATTATACACATGAACTCACTAAATGACAACAAAGGAAACAAAAGATCTATGCTGAGCATCTGACAGCAGAAGAAGCATAATGACATATCAGCATGATGACGGGTTGTCTCCAAAGTCCTGTCAGAGGTAATATACTGACATTTTCTGAATTATCACAATGTACCTGTCCTATATCGCTTTACTAAAGTCTCAGCAGACAGTCGGTCAGCCTGACAGACAGACAGGTAGCCAGACAGACATTACACCAGACAGACAGACAGACAGTATAAGATAGATGACAGTGGATCAGACAGGAAGCCAGATGCGTATGCTTGCTTGTATGCGTACTTACAGCACTATGAAATGGAGCGATGAGAGCATGGTGCTGACTCAGGATCTCTGCAATGGACAGCGTTGTTCTAATCAACTCGTCACATATTGCTGCACCTAATGGAACATCAAACGTTATTCAGCACTGCTGAGTCATGTCCTAAATAGAAGTTGTACAACAACACGACCAGCACTGAATCATTCTGTGAGCCTGCTAATTGATTACGGTTAAAATCATAGCCTTTGAGCAATTGAAAAATATTACTGTAGAAACACTATTCTGACTTACACAGCGTGGGAGGATGAACACAATGATAAAGCAGTAAATTGAAGAAAAAATACAAAGTTAAATCAGCTGAAAAATTAAGTGAATGTGAATACTATAGTAAAGTATTGGCAGGTCATCAAGGAACATGTGTAAACATTGTTGTCACTAAAATAATTACTCACCTACAGCACTGGCCAGGTTAGTTTCACTGGACTCTACAGAGGCAATATAGTTCTGACAGAAAGACAAATGGTAGAAATTAGATGCTACTTACAAACAACTGTAGGCTGTTTGTCTTTGGATATAATAATCATCATGCAAACTGTAGCACTTAAATATAAAATTATAAATATAAAAAGTTGATTTCGGGTTTACATCCAGAAACAGTTAGAAAAAAAATACAAATAAACAAAACACTATATAAGAAATAAAGAAGTGACTGTGCAATATTGGGATGGTAGGTTAATAATGACAAAATCAACAACTGACCTGGTCATAAGATAAACAGAAAATGGTAAATAACAGAACTTGAAGAGGATATTGGCAACAGACCAAATACTTTCAGTTCAGTTTGTACTGCATGTGTTTCATCTATGTTTTTATCTGCATCTCTGCAGAATATGTAAGGATTGCAACGAAAACTTCTTATAGCATCCTAATTGGCTTGATAGCTTAGTGTTGAGATGTCTCTATGACATCTGACTTGTGAAATTATGTTTTAGATTCAATAGACTTGTTGTCTTTTCCTGCAGTTTGTGATGCAACCACTCTGCTGAGGAGACAAGGCTAAAGCCGAAACATGACAGCATGTAATTCTGGATTACCAAACACTTACCAGCAGCAATCCAATTTGAGCCAGAAACTCTTCAGTTACAATTTGAGATCTGAAGACCTGTGAGGAGACAGAGAATAACTCTCACAGAAAAACACAAGGTGAAGGAACAAATAGGAGAAAAACAGTAAAGAGAAATAAAGAAAGCGGTGTCACAAATCACATGCCCGATAGCAACAAAAGGATCCAGATGTGCCTTATGCTTATTTATGTCATCCCTCGATCACATTTCCGTGTCTTAGGAAGAATAAGTGCAGTTTTTAGGTATTCATAAAATATGTTTTGCAGTGTAAGTCACCAACTATAAAAAGTTGGTTTGGCAGGTACTATTTATGGTGTTTTAGAGTTTGTCATGGCCAGGAAATGGTTTTAAGATGTTGGTGACTCATCCTGTAGTCAGAGGCGTTTACTAATTTTGCATCAAATGAAACTTGCTTTTTCATGTGCTTTCAACCCCCTGGGCTTCAGTTAGAATAAGAAAATATGATGACTGAATAACAGACTTTGAAAATAGATGGCGAAAGCTGCTAGAACATTAAAATCGAACTGTGGTCCAAGTTTACCTGAGATGACAGAAGTTCTAGCACGATGGACATAGTAGGCAAAGTTTGTTTAAGCTGTCTACTCTGAGCAGTAGATGGGTGTCTCCTCCCAATCACACCTTTCAGAGCACATAAGACGTCCTCTAGAGAGACGAGAGGAGAAGAGAGAAGGGGACAGAAGATGGGATGGGAAGGAAGACATGTTATGTACTGTGGAAACATTTTAACAGCATTTTGTTTATATTGTGACAAAGCCTAGAACTGAAATACAAAGATAAGCATTTGAAAATTAGTAAAAGAATAAAAACTCTGAAATGAAATCTTATTTCTGTGAGCGTGCAGACTGCACAGAGCCAGCCAGCTGATGTAGAGGTGTGTGTTTCTCTGTGTGTACCCATTATCACTGGTGTAGTGCCACTCAGATATACAATCAGTAAATCCAGACACTGAGACAGATGTCCTGACTGGCTGCTGTTCTCTCTGAGAGGAGTGGCTTTGCGCAGGTCTCTCTCCAGATACATCACAAGTCTAGAAACAGAGACATGCATACATTGTATGTCAACACAAATTAGCACTGCTGATATATCTGTTGCAAAAAGGGACAGATTGTTCCTCTCAACTCATTGTTGTTCAGCAGAATGAACTGAAACACCAACATGTAAATCATTAAATGATGAAGACACATTTAGATTCCAGTCACTCTGCTGTAAAAATTTGAGGAGATGCATAAAAGTGAGGAGCGTAGAGATTGTCCAGGAGAGAGACAGACAGATTGACAACATCTATTGAACATTATTAATCAATAATATTCTATTCAGAAATTCTAGAGCAGAGGAAAGGTTAGCACCACTAACTGATATTCATTACTGACACACAAACACACCCACACATATGTATCAATACACACACACACAAGTGCAAATTAATGCAGACACATGCAAATATTCAGAGAGGTCAAATTAGTTAACAAATATTGATTCTAAGCTGTAGATTGGCATTGGAGCAGGAGGTCCGGGGGATTTTGAATCCAATATTTTTCCTCACAACATTAGACGATTAGCATCCAGGATTTACAGTTATTAGAATCCAGCACAGACACAGTTATTATATGGTCCAGTCTAAGTCAGGAGAGTTAATGTGTTAAAACTGAACAAAGCAAAAGTTATATTTTAATTAACTTCTACTGTAACCTTGAGCCTGGCCACTGAGGACAACACGCACATTACAAATGATCTTTATTTATTTCTAAATAGTTGAATCAATGGTGTCTAAAGAGATAGTAAATATCACAATCAATCCCAGTCTAGTTGGTACCATTGAAGTTCCAGATACAGAAGTTTGGTCTGTTGAGTCCCTGAAGTGAGCAATCATGTAAAACATTAACGCAACTATCTGAATTAAACAATAACTGTGTGTAGATGTGTTATGTTTTAGACCTGTCCTGATTTTATTTCCTCTTGCCTCGACTATCGCAATTCTCTCTCTACATGAATCAGTCAGTCAGTTGGTTAAAAATGCAGCAGTGAGATGTCTCACTGTAACCAAGATGAGAAATCACACCTCCTCTTTACTGGGAATTCTTCACTGGTTACCAGTCAAGTACAGAATTGCTTTTAAGATTCTTCCATTTGTTTTTAAAGCACTGCATAGACTAGGCACTAGGCTATATTTCTGAACTGCCCAGTCCTTACTCCACATCCACATCCTGACCTCTTACATCTGTAGATCATGCACTGCTCTGCATCTCACGCACAAACTTGAAAATCAAAAGTGATCCAACATTTTCAGTCCTCGACACCAACTTGTCGAATGGTTTGCCACTAACAATGAGACCACCTTTTTTCTTTTGCAACTTAACTGTCCTCATGGCTTTTAGTGGTGTGAATCTCATTTGTTGCTAGTGTGATGCTGTTTGTGTTGTGATTTTATCCAGTTAGCTCAGTTAGAGGATGAGCCTCTACTATCCAGTAAGTTTTAAGGTATTCCAGACTATCTGGACCAGCCAACTGTCTGGGCCTCCTCTCTTGCAGTCTTTTTTGCAGACTGCTAAATTAAGACAGACAAACTTGTCACCTCTCTGTCAGTCACTGTGGGAGACTCATAAAGTACTCACACACAACCGGCCTGCAAGTAGCCGGCAGGCGGTGTGTGTGTGTGGGTGTGCATGTGTTACTAAGGAGCTAATTAAACACAACTTGACTGGTTGAGAGCAGGGTTGAGACAAAGATGTGAGTATGTGTGTGTGGTTGAATCATGCAGAGTGCTCAGTGGGAGAGAGACAAGCAGGTCATATCTGACAGCTCTAACTCGGTTAACACAAGGAGAGCAAGTGAGCGGAGAGATATGAAGAGTGTTGCTCTATATGTGTATGACAGATAGAGAGAGAGAGAGAGAGAGAGAGAGAGAGAGAGAGAGAGAGAGAGAGAGAGAGAGAGAGAGAGAGAGAGCGACAACTTAATTCTGGTTTGGGATCATCTGTAAAAAGAGGTTGATGTTCTGCAACAGGCCGTCTAAGACTGGTCCAGTCAGAAAGCTCCTAAATGAGGTAACCTCGTTCATTTCCATTTTCAATCACTGACTATTTCTGATTTGTGCTCAAGTTTAGCAGGTGTTGTCTATTAAATCTATATTCTGTAATGTTAAAGCATTTTTTTCATACCAGAAAAAAAGACATTTACTGATGACAGTCAAACATTTTTGTTATACTTTATTTTAGATTCAAATACTCTTTTAGTCTCAGTCAAATCATTTTTCCTCTCCAAGATGTTTCTGATTGGAGCACCAATTCCAATCATGTATTTTAATTATGTCCAGCTGAGACTAGCTCGTTTGTTTCCTTTGTGCACTGCATTGTGGGCCATCAATGCTGCACTCACAAAGCCAGTCAGTATGTGAGCGTATTATTGTGCCTAATAAATTCTATTATGCATAATGACATCTTTGAGGAGTCTTATGTTAGTCTGGAACACACTACACACTCAGTGCCCATGTAATTACCATGTACTATAGTGAATAGTAAAATACTGTAAAATACAAAAAAACACATTCAATATTTCATCATATAATAATAATTTAGTGGAAGAGTATTTAAATATGAATAACATTTATACTGAAGTCTTCTGAGGTCTTCTGCCTCAGAGAGGTTCTGTGGTTCTTACATGCAAATAATAAAGATTAGTTCTTTATCTATAGTAAGTCAACACATGTACAAACACATGGGGGCTGTGTCAAGAAACCTGGCTCCAAATAACCTTCACATTTCTTTGTTACTGAAAAGTTCATGTGGCACTTCATGTTTAAAATGTCAGAGAATATGAACCTGGTGAAAACCAGGAGGGAGGAAGAGAAGGAAGAGAGTCAGCTATAAGGATCCATATGTCAGGAGCATCTTTTTTTATACAGATGCCAACTGGTTATATATTACCAGGGGAACTGGCTGCATGTATATGCTGTACTATATATAATTATACATTCACAGCATAGTGTAGGGTGAAACACGGGACAACCAGTTAATGAACCATTTGAAGTTCCAGTCAAGTTTCAATATACAGCAACACAAACTAATTGTCCTGGGTACATACATTTATACTGTCGTTCCCACGGCTGCTGTGCTAGTTAACACAAAGGTTACACAGAGTACAACTGCACTGCCAACAACCCCGGGCAGCATTTTCATGAAGGAAACCTCCCTTCTGAATGCTGTCTGCTTCAGATAGCACATAATGTTGAAGAGTGTTCGAGAAGGGTTTGCATCAGAATTTAAAACCTCTGATTCCAGATAAATCACTACTCAAAAGTATGTTTGGCAAGATTTGCTTGTTTAATTATTTAATGAATTGAACATCAGTTGGGTTAACTCTACAGCAGGTCTAGACCGAGTCAGCTGAATGTCAAACTTAGGTTCTGTCAAATCCAAAGCTTTTCTTAGTATGCTCCATAAAGTGAATACAGGTGAATATCATATATTTTCAGCTGTTGCGTGGCAGTACAGTTGTAAGGTCAACGTATTTTCTCCTGTGACTCAACCTATTGTGTCCTACGGTGAGGACTTATGTCCCTGTCTCTGTGATTTGCCCCCTGTGTGTGGAGTTAGTATGGGTTTGTATGTTCTCCCTGTTCCTCCAGCTTCCTCCCACAAAGACATGATCATTGGGTTAATTAGTGATTCTAAATTGTCTGGTGTGCATGTGAGTGTGACTCTAACTACCTCACCACTCACCTAGTCATACCACCACCCTTCAGAGAACAATGAGGTTACAGATAACGAACCTTATAGTGGACACGATCGTCAACTTTCAGGCACATTCTCTATTTTCTGACAAATAAAATTTTTCCATCTTCCCTACCTAGAAATCAGTTAATCCACATGGAATCACTCTCTAGAGCCATAGGTTGTATAAAATACTATCCTGCAACTCAGCTAGACAGAGTAGCTGTGTTTCTACGCATATATATACGTCTTCGAGGTAAATGTTATTACATGTAAGAAAAAAAAGCACAAATTTGGATTTCCCCCATCAGTGTATACAAAAGAGGGAGAAGCTATTTGTGGCTGAGTAAGAGAACACACTCTCACACTGAAAGCTGAATAATTAAAGGGAAATCCCACCCTGAAATGGAATTCACAAATGTTACTTGTTTGTTCTCTGACAGTTCAGTCTGTGTGTGAACACGAGTAACTACATTCCAGAGAAACTAATTAGCCAGTGGTCTGACAGACTGAGTGGAGTTAAGAGTGAGCCTCACTGGTTTAAATCTCAGCGCAGTTCAACAGCAGGAGGGAGTACAGTGGAATGTGGTAAGTAAAGAGAGACACATCACCCTCCAGCACGATCCCTGCGTTATTACCCTGTTGCAGTAGTGCACATTTGAAAATAGTTGACAAATTTATAATTCAAAGTTGCAGCATCCTTGCTTCATGAGATTCTGTCAGTTTTCATAAAATCATAAAAATGCGTCAACAAATAGGCATTTTCCAGCTACTATGTGTGTTAAAAATGAGACTTTGTTAATTAAGGCCCAAGCCTGAATTTTAATGTATAATAAAATGCACGCAGCACAACTGCTGTCCACAAGTATCTCAATAAAGGGCCCAGTGCCATCTGAGGTCAAAACGACAAGACAGCAGATGGGTTTTGTCTGATTGCAAGTTCTTGGGTGTTGGCCTGTGTCCCTACCTGGTTTGTCCAGTGAAGACTCTCTATAGCAGATGCTTAGCACAAAAACGGCAACAATGCTTTCCAACAAAAACATTTTACCAGTTGACTTTTGTGCATATAGACCTATAAAATTAAACAATGTACATTTCATACGTGGCATTCAAACCCAAGCAATTTGTTGCATATGAAATTGCTGCATTTCCAATTACGATTAACGCAAGCCACTGAAGTTGAATCAAGTTGCTCAACGCTATATGTGCAAATAAATGTCAGAATGTCTTAATTAGGTCGACACTGAATAAATCTTATGTTTGTAATGAATAGTGAATAGTATTTTTAGGTAAAAGTTTAGAGTTTGTAATGGTTCCTTCATTTACAGATTTCATGTCCAAATACAGTATGTTTGGGTTTAAAGATTAATGGTAGACATATTTACCTTTGTTGACAGCAGTAAAGCAGAGTGTGTGTGTTGTCTTGTATCAGTATCAGTAGCAGTAGCAATGCTTTGGCTCTTGTTACTGTAGATGGACTCTCTAGACAGCGCAGCACCTTCAACACCAAATCCTACAAACGCACAAATAAAGAAAAGTGAACATCTGAGACGGACTGTGAATGTTTCTGCTGCTCTACAGTCCAAAGCATTATGTTCTGAAATTCAGGTATAGTCAACAAGACGGCTAATATAACATACTAATAAAATTGCAAAGCAACACATTCTGATTTAAAGCGTTCACATCCCGGCTAAGTCGACTGATTGAGAGTATGAGGTGAAAAATGCAAATAATGCTACAAGTTGAGCTTATCAAACCAAACAGAAATAAATTGTCCCAATGAACAGTTTCCTTCAGGTATTGAAAGGTACATATCATTTTCAGAAAATGCATTAACAAACAGAGTGAAACTTAATCAGCTCAGACTCCACTTTATCATACACACACACAGACACACAAACTTGTATGCCTACAGCTTCTTGAGACAGTCCTTCACTCAGCAGCAGTAACCGTCTGGAAAAAAAAACTGACTGACCAACATTCATTACCATTATCATTATCACCAGCACCATACACTACTGAATGTGTGTGTGTGCTAATGTGACAGCATGTGTGTTTATGAAGCTACACACCAAGTTAATTAATTTCAAAGCCCAGTAGTGTGTGCCTAGCTGATAAGTCCCTCCCCACTACCCATAATGCTTTGCTGAAGTAGAAGGCTGCAGCATGTTCATCCAGCCAATTAGCCCAGATACTGACACACTCAACAAATTAGCGTTTGCGCTTGTGCACACTCACACACACTCCCTCTCTCACACTCACACACACTCTCTAACAGACAGAGTTCTGTGTAAACAAACTCTTGGACTGTCTGTCTTTGTGCCAGGGGAGAAAGAGTGGGGGGAGAGAGAAGGGGATTTGGGGGGTGAATGCATATCAGTGTATAATTAGAGCAGAGTTGAAGTACTAAGTTTGTATTCTGGTGTTAAATTGGAAATGCTCAATGCAAATAAATTCAGTTCAGAGTCAATTACCAATGCTAGACTCCAACTTAGAAACCTTCAAATCAATTTCAGCCCCTCTGCCTTACCAAGATTAGCACATCACATATACACTAGATGTGCTGTCTTATGAAAAATTAAATAAGTAATTTCTGACAAATTAGTTCATGCACAGTTCAGCACCAGTTCATGAACTGTGAGGAGGAGGGGGGAAGAGACACACTAACAGGACGGAGAGAGCGAGGAGTTTTGTTTGTTCTTTATGTAATTGTGTAGTTGTAGTAGTGTGTTCATCTCGTGGTCACTGTGTGAAAACCTCCTCATTGGAGACATTCGTCACTTCACTTTAACGTCTCTAAAAATAGTGACGTTACCACTCAAATCTCCTGTCAGATATTAAATTATATTAAAACTGTATGTCATACAGTTTTGTTGCATATTGTTGCATATCGTCACATATGTGTTTGAGAGTGCACTTACTCTGCTCTGTGTGATGCGGTGTGTTTGGATGTGTGAGGTGAATAAGGAAGCAGCTACAGCAGTGAGTAGGTGCTGCTGCACCCTGGCCCCTGCTGCACCTAGACCCTCCAAGATGGCCGCAGGGCCACAGGTGTCAATCACTGCCAAGAAGACTGCCGGGACCAGCCGGGTTAGCCTTGAAAGAGACTGAAGAAACAGAAAGATAAACATCCATGCACATGCCGAGGTAATGTCCGTCATTCATGAATTATGATACCATTCCTCTGTAATGTCATGTTGCTCTTGAAGTACCTGGTGTTAAGATGTTGGAGCAATAAGAAATCCCAATGGCGTAGAATGACAAATGACCTACAGATGTGTTTTTAATTCCACCTACTGTGCCATTGGCAAAAAAAATGTATATCATTCATTGTCTCATAGTGACTCAGGATCACAGCCTCTATTAGACAGTGATGTAGTCCATCCAGATATGAGGTAACGTAAGTTAACACGTTTGCAAAAAGCAACTTTTTCACAACTGTCTTTCTAACTGTTTGACATTTACAATGAAAAGTTATTTTTATTATTTCAGGTGGGTCAGGAGGATTTCAACCAGTCAAGCATCTTTGCCTGTTTTCACCTGAGTTTGTGTAACATGAAAACCATTTAATTTCAATTTCTTAAGACAACTTCTCAATGTCATCTGCTTGAGTTAATTGTAGTATATCTGTTCACACATGCATGATCATATTTAGGTATTAGGACTTACAGAGATGGCTGTGACTCTTACAGCTTCCACAGTGGAGTGGGTGAACAGGTACCACAGGGCGGAGCCAATCTCTGTGGTAACCAGTGGATGGGCGGGGCCAGACACAGTTGTGGAGATGTTTTCTACGGCTTTTGCAGCCATATGATGAACAACAGAATTATCCTGTAAGGGAAGAGGCAAAAATGGCAAGTAGATATTATTATTTACTGAAATTTTGAATATAAAGGACTGGTGCATAGTAATTAGTTGCATCTAGCAGTGTCATTTTATGAATACTCTTGCCTCCCCTTACAAGTAGGAGAACCTACAGTGTTTGGTATGTACCATCTAGGACACTGTAGAAATATTGGAGTGCTACATAGCAGCCCCCATCGAAGTAGACCTTTCTATGTGCATATAAAGGTCTCATCCTCAAGTAAAGAAAAAACAGTAATTATGAACATTATTACATTACATCCAAATGACTCTTCTTACGGAACCTGTAACTTAGTGTTGAAAATACCCAATTTCTCAACACTAAGTGAATAGAGATCTCTCTTAATGGACCATTTATCTTGTCTCACCACAGTACGTCATGCAGATGGCTTCAGCAATTGTACAGTCCATTAAATGAACAAACAACTAATGAGAAAGTCCATGTACTCTTATGATTATTTATTACTGAGCTTCCCAAGTCCAAACAAATACAAAAGCTAATGGAGCGAACTTAAAACTCTGAAAACAGATTCCAAACCATGAGTTCATAGGAACTCTTTTAACTTGAATCAAAAGTCCTCTCCACCACCACTACGATGCTGACCCCAGTCACCCTCCTCAGCATATTCTTTAAATGGACAAGACAGCAACAGCTAGAATCACAGTAACGTGCACAGAGACACGGCAGAGAAATAAGATATTGCTTTACAGCAGTATGAGCAGAGAAGCCTCTAGTTACCTGCACATATTAGGACATCCAGGTGGTTGATGTCTTCTGTTTGTACTGTTAAGGTAAGGTTTTACGCTGCTGTGTCAATTTGCACATGCATCCTAAAACTACAGCATATGATAGTGATTGGTGTCCAAACATTTTTCTTAAAGGAAATGAAATATAGCACATTTCATAGGTTCATTGTTAATTTGCAAACCAAAAAAGTGTGACAGAGCACATGGTAAAAATGTACAACTTGCACTTGTGTGAGGATGCATTAGCGTGCTAGTGTTTGTGTGTATGTTGTGCGTATCCTGTATGTGACCACACACCTTTGCCTCAGTACAGAATAGTTGTTTGTGTTCAGACAATGGGGCCAGGCTAATGAAATATCTGTGGCTGAGGGAATTAGTTCTCCAGGAAAGTCATTGTGGGGAAAGACAGGAAGTAGAACAGAAGTGATTGCCTCTGTCAGGTTATTATTGTGTTTCACTGTGTTACATCACTTAGACGCTCCTCTCCCTAGATATCAGATACAGTAGACAGAGCCTATTCATAAAATACAGTTAAATGTGTCTGTGGCTAAGGTTCATATTCAAAGCTGAAACATTCATTTCCTTATAACGGTAATTCTATTTAAATACTTATTTGTTTCCTCACAGTTATAATTAGTTTAAGGTTTCTATATAATTCTCCTTTGCTTCTTATTTGCTCAGTCTTTATCAAAGAAGCATACTTTGGGACTTTGGGAGTTCATACACTGAAATTGTTTTGTGTTATGTCCTAAAAAGCTCAATGCTTAAAATACTCAGCACTAACTTGACACTAAAGCTGTACAGAACAAATTAAACAGAACACAGAGTGCAACAATACAAAGTCAGTTCAGACATTAAGGAGTTTGGCTGAATTTTGCAAAAGCCTTTAGCTCAGTCCACCTGCCTGCTCTATGCACCATGCATTAATGTCAACATAATATCTCTACTGCCCTGCTGATGTCGTTGAACCATTAGCATGAGGAAAAATGTTGATTCTCTGACATTTAACGATGTGATCAGTGGTTTTTCAACATTATAAATCAGACACATCATATTCAACTTCATGGGAACTCTAATTATAACTTATAACTTAAATAATCAACCTCATAATCCAATGTAGGACATCACATTGCGTATTCAACACTGTGGGAGAACGCTGAACAACAGTATAATGAATCCTCAGGCACCCCTCTGGGAACTAGCGGAATGGTCTGTTCCATCATTCCCCAGGCAGTGCGGGCCAGCTCACTAATGAGCCCACGGGGGAGCACCCACGGTCTGTGTGTTTAATAGACTGCAGCCCTGCCAGGAACTACACAGAGATGGGAGGTGTGTTAAAGAGAAAGAGTGAGGGATAAAGTGAGGGAGATCTCCTTACATGTGGTGAGAAACAAGTCGCTCATGCAAGAAATTCCATCATTATGATGCAGTGGGAGAAATGCTCAAGACAGAGGAAAAAGTAATTTATTCTCATTATAACGTCTCCCAGTATGAGAAACAAGTTCATCCAAAAAACACACTCAATATATTATACTTAATGTCCTATTTAAACCGTGCATCGCCACAAAGTTAAGTTTAAAGAAATTAAAATGAGATTTATCCAGTGGCTCTGTAAGGTCAAGAAATATTTGTTCCACTACAAACAAGATACATGAGACAAATTAACTCATACTGAGATCACAGCAGACGTGTTGGTTTATTATAGCAGCAGAATTACGAGAGCCAGGCACTACCAAAATGTCACCACACTGAACTACAAGACCAGGCACCAAGAATTCTATGAGCGTCATCGTGGAGGCTTCATCCATTTTATACACAGTCCATGAGCTGATCCCTGGTATAACTGTCACAGTTAAAAGAACTGAGTTATCATTAAGAAACATTGCTTCACCTGTGCTGTCTTAAGTCAACTATCAATGTACAACGCATGCTGATGGAAGTGCAGTTTGTTTTCACATAAATGGTTGCTTTTATATGATGACAGGATATATGATGAGTAACAAGGTATTGAGTAAAACAGTTCACTCAAAGCCAAGAATGTCAACTCCATGTGTGCAACATTTAAACCAATGAACAACCAACAATAATATGGTGGCTAGGCAATTATTTGGTTGTTCTTATTAGATTTAGATACATAAAATAAGATAATAATATTCAAAAAGGACTGTACCACAATGGTCTTTTCATATGAAGTAAATCAGATTTTGGTGGTTTGAATTACTGACAATGAATAATAATTAATGTCTGTCTTACAATGCAACTTCAAGCTACACTTTAAAAAAAAGTACGATATTTCTTTATGTTACTGTAAAAACGATAATAATACACTTCCTGGACAAAGTCGCCACCTGGATTTTACTAAGCAAACCGTTATGAGCCTCCTATTGGATAATGACTGCACGGGCAATTATCTTTCAGCTGGCAACAACTTATTTAACCCCAACTGATGCAATGAGTAGCTTCTCATTTCTCAAACAACCATGTCTAAAGACACATCCCATGGTCGTGAAAAAGATGTTAGTCTGTTTGAGAAGGGTCAAATCATTGACATGCATCGATCAGAGAAAACATCTAAGGAGACTGCAAAAACTACCAAAACTGGGTTAAGAACTGTCCAACGCATTGTAAAAAACTTGCAGGATATTGGGGAATCATCGACTTTGAGGAAGAAATGCGGCGGAAAAAAATACTGATTGATCGTGATCGGCGATCACTTAAATGGAACACAACTGTTGAACTCGAGGCCATGTTTAATAGTGAAAGTAAGAGCATTTCTGCACATACAGTGTGAAGGGAACTCAAGGGAGCTGTCATGAGCAGATCTCATTTAATGACATACACCGGTTTCATACATCCAACCATGATTTCTAAGTACCTACTCATAATTATTAAGCACAGATATACTCTGGAAAAAAATTAATTGTTTAACTGAAGGTTTGCTAGGTTTGAAATCAGTAATTTCTTTTATTTAACTGGTATATCCAGTTTAAACAAGATTTCCATCTTTTTCGTCAGGTTACAACACGACTAACGGACTTCCTGGCAAGAGGGTCAGAGTAAAAATCTCTTTTATTCCGCAGCTCAGCGCTGACAGATAAGATTTACATGCTTTGAACCCCTGGCTAGAAAACGCTATTTTCAAAGACTTAAAAGGCTAGGCAGATATGGAACAATAAAATCCTGTCTTCATGCGTTCATCAATGGATTAGTTTTATATCCAAACATGCTTGCACCTGTCTTCTGAGTGTCAGGCAGAAAGACATACAGATCACAAAAACTACATGGATTTACTTGAGTGTGTATGCCTGTGCGCGCACAAGTGCTCGTGTTCACATGTCTGATGTGGTTTCCCTCTGTAATTAGGGTCCTTTAGAAGCCGGTGCACCTGGTTTTGAATGAGCCCCTATGGCAAAGATGCAGAGACCATCTACCAACCTCACACAGCACAAATCTAACACCACTAATAGCGACACTAGAGACAGACATTAGTTAACAGGTAAGCAGACAGAGTGAGGCAAGAAGTGCTAGTAGGAGACATGTGGACAAACAAGCCAAAAGAAGCAACAAGTAGATGCACAAACAATAGACACAAAAGACAGATCAGCAGATGGAAAAAAGGGCAGAACATGCAAATTAACAGGAAAGAAAATACAAGACACAGGATAGAGGATGAGGAAAATGAACAGACCTATAAACAGATGCACAGAGTTATTAATCTTCATCTTCCTTTGTATTGTCTAAAGATGGTGGCCCATTAAAAATGTATGACATACTAAATGTCCCTTACTCAGACACTGTGTGTGTGCTTGTTCATGCATGTGGATTGGTCATCCTATGTTAGACACACAAGGCTAGGACCCATGACTCTCTTTTAGAGTCCCCTCTCTGTTCTCCTCTCCTTTGTGGATGATAGTGATAAATCATTAATAGGCTCACTACCATTGCTGTGTCTGTGTGTGGACGTATGGATCCGTGTGTGTGAGTGTGTAAGGGGGATTTCTGCCTTCTGCCCCCTGGCTTCTATCACTGCAATACTGTCCACACATCATTTCTGTTGCACATACACACACACAGATTTTTCATCATAGGCAGCTGAAGAATCATCTTGTTCAGGCTCATAAATAATTTCCTGCAGCTCAAGTCTGGCCTGGAAACCTGCCTTTCACTCCATGCCATCCACTCCCCCTCTCCAAGTACAACTCTCTCTTCCTCACTCCCGTCTCCCTGCCATCTCCTCCCCCTATCCCACGACACTGATCCTTCTTTCTTTCTTCCTCTCTGTCACTCCCTGCCTTCCCTTCTCCACTGGTTAAGCCAACACGCTCCCTTTGCTCTGTGCCGCCCCCATCCTCGTCCGAGCCCTTCCTCTAGTACAACAATCTGTATCTCTCTCTGCAGTGCTTTACTTGTAAATCAGGAAAACTCTCAACAGCAGCGGAAGGGGCTGGGGTGATCCAGCAGGTCAGAAAACGCATCAAAAACATACTGCCTGGAGCGCATTAGACAGGGTCTTGGCACTGCACATCAGTGCTGTCATGCAATAAACCGTGCACGGCTCTGGATTTACATTCAGCTCATTGGGAGACAATCTCTTTCTCTTAACATTAAGCAAAAAATGCATCACTAGATATTTGACACTTGTCAAGCAATGATCTTGCAATAGTAAATATAAAATCATCATTTAAAATCTAGTTTCCAAAAGTTCATGATGTACAATAGGTGTTAACTTAGTGTTTTAAAAAAACAGTACAGTCAATTTACTAACTGACTGATTCAGTGCAGACACACTAACATACAAAAGGTCTGAAAATAAACATTTTGACTTTTAAAATCCAAAGTGACAACTGTGAGAAATTTTTAACAAGCGAGATTAAAGCCAATGTAAAGAAACAACCTGCTGAGGCAATCAAATCATTTGAGCTGGCTTCATGTGGTGGTAGAAGAGTATTTTAGCGTGTGAAATAAAAATATATGTATGATAAACTTTGTTGACTCCAAGAAGTATAACACCAGTGGGACAAAGTAATATAATGTAGAACCAAATGTAATTCAACCGGACATTCAACAGATAGAAAGGGAGAAAGAGAGCAAGGCAGGTTGTATCTGAGGATGAGTGTCTGGTCCCCAAGGCTGTGTGTGAGTAGTGTGTGTGTGTGTGTGTGTGTGTGTGTGTGTGTGTGTGTGTGTGTGTGTGTGTGTGTGTGTGTGTTTCACTGTACGCTCACAGCTCAATAATGATAAATAAGTCAACCTCCTCTCTCCTCCCCACCACCCCCCTCCTTGCTCCTGTCACACACACACACACACACACACCTCCTCTGTTCATCTACGCCCCCCCAACTACACTCCCAGTGGTAATGAAGCAACAGTAGGTACGAGCTGACAACTGTGCAGACCAGTTTCATCTATATTCATTCTGCTATAGTGGGCCACCACACTCAGACCCCTTCTGTCTCTGAGACAAAACAACATCCATAAATTTCCTTCTCTCCTTCTACCTGTTCACCGTATCTGTTAGTCTCAACACCCACCAAATTTTCCTCATTCAGCAGCAACAGACTCTTTTCACAGCAGACATTTTGACTTGTCATAATAGGGACAGCACAGGTATACTAACGATGGCTGCATTACACTTAAGGTGGTCCAGCTTTAGTGCATTCGAGTTGAATGTCATGGAGCATGAACTAAGCTTTCCTTGCTATAACAATATAATAAACAACTACAGTCAATATGACAACTTACATATCTGTTGTGACTGCACTGAATTAAGAGGGAAACATGGGCACTCACTTCTAATGGTAAATATGTAGGGTCCAAACCAATAGAAGACCAGGTCAGGTGATCACCAGTTGAATGAAAGAGTGATATATAAACCATGTATCGCTGAACACATGTTGTGATGCAAGAGATATATGTCAGTATGTTTTACTATTAAACCAAATAAAGTAAAATCATTGTTGAGACAGACTAATATCAAAGACAGTGGGTAATTAGACTGATAATTATATTATGTTTAATAAAGGCAAAAGAAAGCTAAAAAAAAAAAGCCAGAGAAGAGGAAAGCGCAATCTACATTTCCGCTTGTGTTTCTGCTCCATCTACTGTATGTGCATGTCTGGAGGGTCCTAATTGCTGCCGAGGTCAGGCTGCTGAGCAGTAAAGGGCTGTGTTTGATGCAGGTAAGAGTGTGTGTGCAAGCATGTGTGTGTGACTGCTCTGCATGCCCTTGACTTGCAGCTGGCAAACAACGCTTTAGGCCCCCACAGCTGCCTCATCATTACTGTTCACAGGGATCCCCTGCCACACACTCGTACACACAGTGAGGGAGACTTAGTCACAGCTACACAGGCACAGACACAAACAGACACGCAGACATACACAGAGACACTCACCCCTTCCCGCAGGCTCCTCATTAAGCCAGTGTAGGCGGCAGCGGGAACGAACCACAGTCCCTCTGGGGAGCCTCTCTTCTCCTCCTGATAGGAGGCATAGAAAAGAGAAGGAGAAAAGGGTGAGAGGAGAGAGGAGGAGGGGTACAGTTAGTGGGGTGGGGGCAGTAGAGGAGTAGGGGGGAAGATAGAGAAAGGGAGACAGATAAAGTGGAGTGGCACAAAGAGCAGAGTGAGGAAAAGGGCAAGAAAGGGTCATGTCAGAGAGGAGAAAAGAAAGCAAGAGGAGTCAAGACATCTTGATTACTTGGTTATCATGTCTGTGCATGAACCTGCTTCTAAACATCATCATCAAGTGATACCTCTTCAGCAGAAATGTATATTCATAAACATTTACTAAGTTTGAATCAGACATGCAGTGTTTTCTCATCTGATACAAGTGATTGTTTACTATATGAAACACAAGAAATAACTGTTTTTTAAAGCTTTCAAAACATATTCATTTAACAATGATGAATATGAGAATTTCTTTACCTGAGAAAATACCATTTGCATATGTCCCCAGCAACGCAATTCTGACTATTTCAACAAATGTTTCTATTTTCATGAAACAATACTGTGCTCCACTGCTGCTGTGCTAAGCTCTAGGCTTCATCTAACCTTGAGGATAACAGCACTGGAGGCTATACAGTAGCTAATCGTTGTCATTGACTGATGGTGCAGAGCATTTTATCTGGGGACACTTAAAGGACCATTCCACATTACACATGGCATTATACAGGCAGAGTGAGTGAATCTGTTGGGAAGCGTCCACAGCATGCTGGGTTTCCATTACAACTGTTTGCAATAAAAACAAGACAAACAGTTCAACTGTTGTGCATTGTGTATTTTTATGCTCATGCACTCTCAAAGATATTCATTTAAACAAATGTCTGTTAAGTCACTTTCTATTACAAAGTCATGTAAGACAATGGTGTCTGAATCTATTGCTCACTGATGCGAGTGCTGCAGCATTATTATGAAGCCAGTATGAGACTTCTGAACCACCAACTCCTCAACCACGTAACCAGTTCCATTCACCGGGAACAATTGTCTATAATGAAATGACACATATGTTGTGGCAAAGAAGCCCACACAGCATTAAAAGTTGTCAAAATTGTCAATATCACAGACAGAAGAAGGTCTCAAAAACAACGCAACAAGCAGGTAGCCTGACAACTATTTAGTATTACTAACTCTAACTAATCACACTCATTGATTCATGTAAGAATGCAGCTCTAAGTGCTGCTAGTGCCAAACATGGAGATCACCATTTAACTTTTCTCATGTATTTTAAAAACCTAAAATTGCTACAGCAAATCACTGACGCATTCACAGTTTATGCAAACATATCCACATGGCTTCTTCATGCTTTTGTGTCAGTACAGGTCAGCTTCAACAAACTTCAGATCATTTTAGAGCAACAGAAAGTAGAGTCTGTGGTTCTTAGAGCTCCACAAATATTTTGGCAGCATATCAATAAACAGTCAGGGGCAAATCCATAAAAATATTTCTAAACAAGATTCTACTATCTAAAACAGGCAACAACAAATAATGTGATCTCTTCTGTCCTTCGACATTCTGAATAACACTACTACACTACTACAGACAGATAACAAAACATTACAGCTGCTGAGCATGCAGTCCTTTCTCTTTAGCAGGAAGTGCTTAAATGTTTGTGAATATGCTAGGTACATTTACGGTTTCTCTATTGTGAATACAGAGAAAAATCCTTCATTTCATTTAATACTTGGAAACTGAGAACTTTACCCTAAAACTTCAGTGACATTGAGAAAAGCAAACTCCACCAAGATGGAGCATGTTTCTCTAAATGATGACACTTTTAAAATGCAGGTTAGATGATCTCTGAGGAAGGAAGAATACGTCAATGGTCTCCTTCAGCAGGAGCTGAATAGTCAATTTTATTAGGAGCCTCTATAGGACACTGAGGTTTTCTGTGGCTTCAGAAGAGTAAAAGGTGTAATCAGGCAGGCTGATTGATTTTCGAAGGTTATCCAGTGGTCATGTAAATAAAAATTTTACGCTTAACCAACTTGCCTGGCTAGATTGAGGTTAACCAGAAATAAATTGGTATCACCTTTTCTAATGAAGTCAAATGAGGCCTCCTCTGCGTTTTCTCTTGTAATTTCCAGGGCTGGGGGTCAATTACCTTTCAGTTCAATTTACTTACCATGTAAATTTAAACTCCATTACCTGATAACATTCATTTCACTCAAGATTGGTCTTTCTCACTTAAGTAATAATAAGAAAATGTCTTTTGATATTCTTCTATTTTGCATGCAGTGCTTAATGCATCTTGATTCATCAAGTCAAAGGGAATTCATGTCATTCCTACATTAGAGTTGCAAAAAGAGAGCCTTTACGTGACGATGATTGTCACAGCCAATAACCTCTTAAACGATTCTTGATGACTGATGACTGAGTATAAGGTACTTACAATATTATCAGCTTGTTTGGTCTACCATCCTACTATTATCTGAACTTGTGAGTTACGAGCAGTGGGAGCAGGAAGCGGATCATTGTTTTTATTATATTTTTCACAGCATGTAAAAACATAATTCCATTCTCTACATCAAAATATCTGAACTAGAATTTTAACTAGTGTGTATAATATTTATTTAATGTAACTGTCGTCATGAAGTGCATGCAGTAATCATAATAACAGACTACAAGCACATTAAAACTGATTGCACGTGTCCACAGCAACAGTGTGAGTGGCTTTCTTGTTTTACTTTCTCTACATTAACTGATGTTTTATTTCTGCATCTTTTTTTCTGCAGCCATCAATGTGGATTTCCATAAAACACACTAAATAACATTTTATTTCGTCTGAATTCAGAATTGATTTCACCACACACCGCCCTCCATTTCACTTGGTCTAATCAAAGAAAAACACCAGAAAAAACATCTTAACAAAGGAAAAAAGAATATTCTTGCCACCTACGGAATCCTTTTGCAATCAGTGCCTTTTGTGTACCTGTAGGCAGTTGAGCAGGCGGGAATCAATTTCACATTTTATAGATGTGTTTGGATTCTTTATTATGTTTCCTTCAGATCAATAAACTGCATTATCTCTGCCTCTTTCTATCTGTCTCTTCATATTGGTTTCTGACATGCAGCGTGTACCTGAGAGGAGATGAGGTAGAGGAACTCCCCAAGCGGCGGCAGCAGGAACTGCTTTATTTTACTGTTCCTCAGATTATCCCTCAGGAGGTCTGTCAGCGTGGACACAGCCTGGAAAGAGTGACAGTAACACTTTTATATAACGTTATTCACAAAAAACACAGACTTCATGATCCATAAACCTGGCAATTATGAGAAAATTATCGGAATTTAGTCAACAGCTCTCTAACATTTAACTATTTCAGGCAGTCAGACTGTGGCTGAAGCAAATGACCCACAGACATACACAGATCTTTGGTGTTATACTGAAGCCTAACTACAGTCAGATTATAGTTTGGTTTATTTACAGTCTGGGCTTCACCAAGTAAAATGCATATCCACTTTAACTAAGGTCAGACATCAACAAACCAGTGGCCACAGTGAAATAAACACAGTACAACCACCACAAATAACACATTGGGCCAAGTCTCCATCTCACTGCACCAAAGTGATAAAGATAAAGAGAAAAAGCAGCAAGAGACAATAGCTGATGGAAAAAAGCATTAAAATTTTTACTTAAAGACCACATAGGAGAGCACACATAAAGAACATACTCCATGTGCCGCATATATTAATGCTCAGGTATATTAAGAGCATTCATTACATACACACACATAATTTAGTCCATATATTTATGCAATCATATACACTCATAAGAAATGCACGTTGCACTCACACATGCAAACACACACAGAGTTAAGTATATGCAGAGAGCGCCTTGCTGGCTGGCTGCTTCCTGGCATTAGCATTATTGCCAGCTTCCCCCCTCTGTGATCTGATGCAAGTTCTGCCTCACTCCTCTATCACTCCTGCTCTCTTTGCCACTTTTACTTTTTCCATCTTTCTTTGTTCTCTCCATCTCCTTACTTTGCTGTTTTTCCATCTACTTCTAAATACATACTGTACAGCATGTATTTCTCACTCCCTCCATCTCTCACCTACATCTTTTTCTCACACTGGCTTGTTTTCTCAGTCTCTCACCTCCAGTCTCTGTGCCTAGGCTAAGGTGAGAAGTGGAACCAGTCTCTCAACATATCTGTCCCTTTCCCAGAAAAGTCATTCCTTTAATTTATTTGTGACACTGGAGTATTATAATCTATCTCATAGCATTGCATTATTGTCAAAACAATTTGCGGTCAGGCCAGAAGCCAGTAAGTTTTGGCTAACCTTCTGTATCACTATTAACCCAATATGTTAATAATTCATATGAGTTTGGCTTATTGCCTCTTTTCCACATCATTGCTGTCTGTTTTATTCCCAGCTATTGACGAATAATGTAAATAGTTGAGAGAGGAACAGAGAATTTGAGGTGTGTTAGAAACTGGTCATGCAGCTGCTCTCAGGTAGAGGGTGCTGAAAGACCTTGTTGTACAAAGGGCCACGGGGAAACGCAAACATATGCACACACATACACACAACTATGTTCCCAGAGAACTCATTATCATTATTTCGGCATCAACACCTCAGATCAAACGACACACACAAATGCCCCCAGAAACATAAACATACGCACTTCATTAGCATTTATGAACAGCACAACACTATAGCGACAGAGAACAAAAACGCCACCCAGCACAAATATCTGGCACTTCCACACACAAATAGCGTGCTGAGCAGATACTGTTACACGTCTACACTTGGGATGACCAGACAAGTCAAGAAGAATACAGAAAACAGATTGGTGGATTATTGATTTTATAAAGAAGGAACACACTGTTTTAAAGGAGACTGGAAGAGATGGAGTACAAAGCTGAATTGCAGCATTGCAGTCAAGGGTAACCTTCTTATCTTCAAGCACCAGCTTTCCACCTAAATTTGCTTAACTTCCTAAATTTCATGCTAGCTTTAAACTGAGATAACCTAAGATTGACCCTAGTGTAATGTACCTATGTTTTGAGGAGTCCCCATGGCAGAAATTACAAATGCAATGGAGAAACAACATAAGAAATTGACGTCTCAAATACAAAAAGCAAATATGTAGCATGTATCATGTTTAAATTGTTTATTTAATGAATCAGACATTTAAGAGGGGTCGGATGCAGCTTAGTGCAGGAAATGTTATATTTCCTATTTGGCTGCAAGGTAAATAATCTACACCGCACACTGCAGTACCGGATTTGAATAACTGCACAACAGAAATGGTGCAAACTCAAATTTTTTCTTTGAAGGTACAGTATATTTAGAAATGCTGCAAGTAGTGTTTTCCTGGAGCCAGTGCCTTCTGAACGTATGTTCCTAAAGATTGCTGTGAGCTTTTAGAAAGCATTATCCACATCATACACCCAGCACAATAGAAGCTTTAGCAGTTAAACTTCTGGTAAAGTCACTGAAAACTTTATAAGTGATGATAAATTAAGAAAAAAAAAATCATGTTTAAGGAAAAAGCAGCAAGTTAGAGTTAGTAATATTAATTCTTACAACTCTAGCCAGGGGATGAGAGACAAAAAAAAAAAGAGTCTATAGAGAGAAATAAATTGAGACAAGAACAGAGCAGGACAAAAAGAAAGAAAGAACGAAAGAAACAAAGAAAGAGGTGAGACAGACAGGTGTCTTATGTGTTTTTGTATATTCGTGTACGTGTGTTGAAGGGGGGGGGGTCGAAGCGTATAGCAGTAACCATGGTAACTAAACCCAGCCCTCACATGCCAATCAGCAGGATTGGAGCAGGAGAAACCCTGCTGAGACAACACACACACACACACAGGAAAGTGAGAGTATGTGCTGTTTTATTGGTCATCTGTTGGCATTACTATAAACACTAAGGCTAGGCACAAACTCAAAGCACAACACAGAAAAAGAACAACAGAGAGACACAGAAAACTACATACACAGGACCCCTGCTGAGCGCTCACACAAACATGGTTCAGAAAAAGCTCATGCACACTTACAACAACACACACAGACGTAGACACACACACACACACACACACATAGAGAGAACCCCTGCTGAGTGCCTAGATGGGCACATGCATGACCACAGACACAAACAGACACACAAAGATACTCTGGCACAAACGTACAGCTTTGTCCTTTTCTTAACAATTTGTCATCCTCTGCTAGCTGAAGAGAGGTGAGGAGGGTAGCGGAAAAAATGTTCCGCCATTTGTCTTTAACAACAAGCGCTTCGAAAAGAAACACTGCTCTGCCGAAGTCGGCCATTTTGTAAATCGCCGTGACGACTCAGTAGCAGTAAAGTGCCATAGCAAGTGAAGAAAGAAAGTGGAAAAGAAAGGATGAACCGCAAATGGGGAGCAGATGTGGGATCAGAATTACAGGTGCCGGAATGGATTTCACTCAGAATTAACAGATGTGATCAAGCAGAAGAAGACAGGAAAAAGTTCTGTTCGGGATGAAAGGATCCTCGGTACAAAATTGCTTTTACATTGTGTGACTTCAGTACAGCTCTGTTAGTGTGTGTGGGTTTTAACGGAGGTTGAGTAAAATCACTGTGTAGATGTGCATTAACCAGTGCATGTCTTTCTTGCTTACGGAATTAGAGATGTAGTAATACAGAAGTAGGTCCATATTTAGGGGACTGCACATAAAAACAGAGGCAATGCCTACACCTTTTTCTCCAATTGTATCTACAGTGAGGGCAGACTAAATAATAGAAATACTCCTATGTGCAGTATATTGCAATGAATTACATATATTTCATGATTACCACAACAACTAACGTTCTCTAGGCTGTTAATCTAATAAAATAATCTATCAAACATAATAACAAAAATTGAGAAAAAGCAATGAAGACCTGTCCTTGACTTTCACAAAAGTTACAACAACATCGTAACGTTGTAGTTTGCAGTAGTCGTATTAATATTAGCCATGCGTGAAACTCTGAGTTTATTAAGTGTGCAGTCATGTCCTGCAGGTTTGAGAAGATTCTCAGTCATCCAGTTGATATCTAAATAGAAGAGGCATAAACGATTATCCCCACTCATCAAAGTGGCTTCTTCAAGTTCAGTGTTTATCATTTAAAGAAACTATTTTAACTGATATCACTGTACAGATACAAACAGCCCGAAAGACACAAATATTATTTAGTTAGGTGCTGTATAAGCAAGAATATATTGTTACATATAAGAAACCACTTTAATATGCATGTGTGTGTGTGTTTGGGGGAGAAAGAGAGAGAAAAGGGGAGGAGAGAGAGAGAGAGAGAGAGAGAGAGAGAGATTTTAGGATGTCTGATGTTGTTTTCTGATGGGGTTTTAATGCCGCCTGCTGGAACACACTGGTACTATAAAGTTGGAGGGAACAGAATAAGCATTTAGGAGCACATGCTTTTTGTTTCGGAAAGAAAGAAGACGTTTGTATTATTTGATGACATGGCTTAAACACAACAAAATAATGTAAAAGTAAAAGAAGAAACTATGACAAAATAAATCTAAACCTATAATATCTAAAAGGAATGCACAGTAACATTTAACACCACATAATGTGGGTATATAGGTTCAATAAATACAGTATGCTCACAGTCAATGCTTCACAGTATGCTGCATATTGTTATGATATGTTGTATGTTCTGAATGGTAAATGCATATTGATACTTTCTGTAAGATTGAACGTATGGGCTCCCTCTGGTATTTACTGCCACCTCATGATACAAATGGGTACTGCAGATAATTTTAATTTGACTTCACAAATATTGAGCTTGTTTGAAAATAAAAAGGATCAGTGGGTTACAATTTGTTTTATGCATTATTTTCCTTGTTATCCTACACCAGTGGAACAACTTTACTATCCACGTAAGATAAAACTGATTAAAGAAAATATACTGTAACTCCACTCTAAACCACCTGTGACTTACCTGCATAGCGATACGGTATTGTTAAATTTTAGCTAAAGCCAAATAGTAGTTATGCTTAGGGTAGGCTTTCAAATTAATGTAAGTCAGCATAATGACAATGTCTAGAAACACACCTCAGAAACAGGACTGTCGTCTCCAAGGTCGCTACAGTGCAGAGCCAGCAGACCCATCACTCTGAGAACCTTGCTGCGCCTACAAAACAAAATTTTTCATTTTCATTAAAAAAAAATCCTAAAAAGAAAACACACACTTTGAATCACTGAAATAGAGATATCACAGTATAAAAGTATAGTAGTCTGAACATCTATTCTGCTTCAGCGTTCCTTGACCATCTTAAAAAACTGTCAAATGATGTAGAAAAAGAGCAAAGGAGACAGCAGTTATTCACATTTCCTGTTTATAATGCAAGAACATAAACAATGTACTTACACATCCCAGTTAGGGGCTTGTCGCAGCTGCTGGGTCAATACGAGAAGCTAAATGAAGAGAGCAAAGAAAAACAACATTAAAGCTAATCTGTAAGATATTATGACAGAGGAAGGTGAGTGTTTTAGGTCCAATATGACTTATATGATTGCTAAAAGTCTGTATTGAACGTAAAACTACTTTAGGTTTTTTTATGTCCAGAAGTTGTGAAGTGATTACTGACCTAATTGCAAACACATGTTGCCAACAGTCAATGCAAAAAGAGAGAGTGGGACACAGGAAATGGAGCCAGAAAACAACGGAAAATAGAGGGAATATCAACACAATAATGGCAAACAACGACAGCAAGTAGTGACAAAGCAAAAGTGGACCACATGAAAAGGAAAAATTAATCAAGTAGTCGCCCTTGCAAGAGTTTGCCCAAGAGTGTGCTGCATTCAGTTGGCTTTAGTTGGTCTGATGAATCATGTAGTCTATATCACACTTCAGACAATATGACTACATTTTTGTCATCCAAAAATCTGCTGAAGTTGGTCTGTTAGGGTGTACTCCTAGTCTTTTCAAAATCTATAAAGACTGTGACTGTTGAGTAGTGTGTCTACAGCTTAATTTGACATAGTGATAAGAGAGATCTAGATTGTACAAACTCAATTTGATTCAGATGACTATGAGGCCATGGCATCATCACAAAAAAGACAATTAGGCCATTAGGGAACTTAAGTAAATACATATGTTTCCCTACCAGTGTCGAGTTAATCAGCCTGTTAGCAATAACTTCATTTCTGACCACAGAGCCGAGGTAGCACAGTAGGTTGAGTCTGGATCGAATGGCTGTGGAAGGAGGAGCACTGGAGGAGAAGACAGAAGTGGAGGGGCTCTGTCCTTCAAGGGATGCAGAGAGTTGTGACAGAAAGACAGCCCATTCCTCATCACTCAGAGACTGCAGCTTCTCAACTGGAGGAGAGAAAAGAAGAAATATACCAAGACCCTCTTTACATCAGGACTCTAAACTCACTTGATACAAACTCAACAAATATCATACCTGAATATGCTGGCACACAAAGGGTTTTAGCATCAAATCGCACGGGAGTGCCTTTAAGAATCTGATCAACAGAAAGAAAACAAAGTCATCCTTAGTAGCGGTGTTTGGCTGCATTCATTGTTTCATTTGAGTACAGAATTAACAGAAAACATTAAGGATCTCTTGAGCAAGAGTCAGTGTTGAGATTATGCTCATATATCACAAGGACTTTTTTTAAGACTGATACATGTATCTTAAGAAATAAAAAAGATACAAAATAGCCTGCGTATATTCATTATAACTGAATGCCTGTACCTTGGGGTTGTCAATGATTGGAGTGACAGTCAGATCAGATTCAGTATGGAGAAGACCCTTCACACAGGCTGTTATGTCTGGACCAGTACTGACCTAGAAAGCATGGAAATGATAGAGAGGAGTCAACCTCAGTAAAATATGATAGTTATAGATAGGGATTATGATAGAGATGGTAACCTGAGGAGGAGGGTTCTGATTTGAAGAGCCAGAGGTCCTGCAGCTCCTTCTCAACTTGGCACAGGAGCTAGAAGAACAACAGAAGAGGAGCATATAGCTTTATATGCTTTTATTTTTAGCTGTATAACCAACATAAAAATCTTATGAAAGTGTAGCTTTTATGTAACACACTGACATTAGGTTATCATTCTTCCTCAGAAGGAATAAATTAATAATTGTATCACTTGGTAACAGTCATAACCCTGTAGCAAACAGACTACCTTAACAGAAAAATGGCCTCAGTATTCTCCTCATCCACACCACTCTTTGGCTTCAGCTCTGATACATTATCTGGAAAAGCAAGCACATAGCTTACTGAACCAGATTTTCTGTAGAGCACAATATGAGAAACACTAATGAACAATAGACCAAACAAAACCAAAGAATATCTTACCTCTTGTGAATGACTTATTGAGCTGCAATGTGTGGCACAACCGCTGGGCTCCAGTTAGCTTAGGATATTCTTCAGTCTTTGCCTCACCCTCTCCTCTTCTTTCCTTACCCACCTCCCCATCCAAGCTATTATTTATGGCTCCACAGACAGATTGTTGGCTGTCACTCCGTGTGTCAGATGCTTTGTCAGTTGTTGCATGTGACGAGATTAGTCTCTTAGACGTTGTATTGTCTGGCTGCGTATTGGCCATGGGATTGTTGGGAAGTTCGTCTGCCTGTCTTGTAGGGAGAGGGTCACACGTCCTTGTATATCTGTCAATATATATATATATATATATATATATATATATATATATATAAAAAGTCAAATAAAAAGTTAATATTAACCTCCTCCTCAATGGATCAAAACTAGTCTTTGAAACGTCTACAGCAATCTACTTTTAGCATTAATGTGAACTACTTTTTCACAAAATCCACTAAAAAGGCTGAACCAATACATCTGAGAGAATGCCAACACACCTCAAGCTAACTGAACTAATTCCTTCACAGCTGCTGTATTCTTCCTCGTCGCCTCCTTCATCCTCCTCTTCATCTTCTTCTGCATCCTCCTCTTTGCATCGTACTTGTGCCCAGAAAGGGTGATCCAGTAATTCTGGCCATTCCATCCTAAACAAGAAATACCAAACATAAGGACACAGAAACCTGACACTAAGCACAAGTTCAGTTTATGTAACTTTTGATGTAGAAACACTGTAGCATTATCTTTGAATCAGCTTGGCTTACTTAATCATAAAACTTCTTCATAAGATGCATTACAAGGCAATGACGACTATGTTCAGAAAAAGCAATTGTAGTAGCAATTCAATGCATAAAATCAAGCAGACACAAGTCAGGAACTTCAGTTCACATCCAACATCAATAGGGAAAAGTTCTCAGTGACTATGGCTGACTTTGGTTAAGTATTTCTGTAACAGCTAACCTCACTTTATTCTGAATGGAACTGAAGACAAAAAACGTGCCGTGGGCATTAGTTCTGTGGACAAAAATGTTCCAGTGGAGAATGGCCAGACTGATTTGACATGATGGTAACCTGTCTAACTACTTAGTGGTGAGCAAAAAAGCATCTCGGAAAGTGCAACACATCAAGCCTTAAGGGCTCTTATTAGCCTGACACAGAACTCTGAAGCTTTGTGGGGCACAGGCTGCCTGACCTGAACAGGTCAGTTCAAGCCTGGGAACCCAAATCTGGTGTTAACTGCAGGAATCCATGAACCAACCTGCCTTGTGTCATTCCAGACTGATAATGGTGTAATGGTGTGTCTTTCTTACTTACATCTTACAGCGAACAGCTTTATACCATTCATTCATCGTTTGAATGCTACTGTATATCAGTGAATTGCTGCATGCCATCCCTTTATGATTACAACTAGGGGCTGTTGTGATGCGTCCAAATTAAACTGCTTTGATTTACAATCCTGATAAAGACTATGTAGTATCACAATATCTGTTAGTCCTCTGTTTCAGAACCTGACCTCTTATCTGGATTTTTATTGAGCAAGCCTTTCAGAAGAACCTGGAAGTCCTGACTGGGAGGACCTGCAGACAAAACTGTAACACACAACATAATTAATCAATTAAACTAACGAAAAGTACTCCACACATCAATACGCATGTCTGTTGTGCTAAATAGTAAGTAACAATATTAAATATAACATGTGGATGAGAGTCCATGGCTGTGTGCAAATTTGAGGAAGTGTGTACCTGTCTGTCTGGGAGGTGGTGATTCCTGATGCAAAATCATTTCTGTCAGTTCAGTGTAGCTATCAGAGTAGAAAGGAGGTTTTCCTAGAAAATAAAAACAGTATAGTATAGCACAGCACAGTATAGTAGTATAGTTTATGTGTGCGTGCGTGGGTGCGTGCATACCAGTGTATATGTAGTAGAGAATACAACCAAGAGCCCAGAGATCAGAGCTCATACTGGTTTCTGATCCTTGCAAAACCTCTGGTGCACAGTAGATAGGAGAACCTGAAATTATACATACATACACAAATAGAAATAAATTAATACATTTTATAAATTAAATTAAAATCATACCTGAACTTCTTCATATTTAAAGCCACTGTGGTGGTATCAACGTCAGATTATCTGACCGAATAATCTTTCTCTCATATTGTCATATTTCTCCTTGGTATCTCCATTCCCCGCCTCCTCAGGTGTAGAAAGCAATGTAAAGAAATCCTCCAGGGTCTCTCCTTCTGCCTTTGACAGACAGAAGTTGCCAAACTTCAGAATGCCACTGCCATCTAGCAGGATCTATGGACCACAAAAAGAGAATTATTGTATTCTTCTTATGACAATAATGTTGGGTGACGTGAATGCAGATGCAAACCTTAGCAGGCGTCAGGTCAGAGACAATGATTCCTACTTCATGGATGTGTTTCAGTCCTTTGACCAAGTCCCACCCAAAACTTCTCACCACATCTTCAGACAGACTTCCGTCATGTTTAATTACAGACTCCAGTGAACCACCTAAAATAAGAGTTTAAGAAGTTTACAGTCCTTAATCGCATCCTTAATGTGAATCTAATACAAATCCATTCAGTTTTAAGCTGACATTGAATACAACTCCATAGCCTTTGATTACTTAACAGAAATAATTACTGACCCGTACAGAGCTCCACTACCAACCACAGGTGGTTGCTTGTCTCATACCACTCATAGAAGCACACTATATTTGGATGATGGAGATCCTGGCTCAGACGGACCTAAGAGGACAGAGACACAAAGCATCACATACACATTACAATATGTTATTGCAGGGATGTATAATAATAATAATAATAAAGATGAAACAGTAATTTGAATAAACACTAGCCTACATGGTTAGTGATCTCAGGTCTCTTGGCTTTGTCGGAGCAGATGACGGCCACATAGTTGAGATTTCCCTTCCTTCTTCCTTTATAGACAACAGAGCTGCTGCCTGCTCCCAGCTCTTCATACAGGATGAAGTTCTCCATCCGCTGTGATGTGAAAAAGAAACAAGAGGCCTAAAGTTATTAACTGGAAAAAGAAGCATAGAAGGGGTTGACCAAATTAATTAGACCACGATTTACTTATTTGGCTGTATCATAAATGTCGTGTGCTTGTTAAAACGTTATCTACTGTGGCAGAAGCAATGTATGAGGAACAATAACCAAACTCACTGTTTGTACGGTAAGTTACTTGTCGAGACCACTCTATAACAACAAACTACAAAGAAACTCAACAGTGTATTTTATTTATTTAAACGAACCCTTTTAAACTGCTGATACTAAGCTGTGTATTAAGTGTGCATGTTTAAAGTAGACAGTTTCGTTTAGGAGACAATTTCGTCAACAGTTAACGTTAATGTTAACGGCTAGCGCGTGTGTTGCTACTATGACAACCGCTAACGGTGCCGTCTTCTCAGGAGCAGAGTTAGTTTGTTCTCTTTTAACACAGCGGTTAACTTTAACAGTTACACATGGACACATTACCTGAAACGGTAGCTGTATGCAACTTAAGAAAACGTCCACTTAATGTGAGGTTTGCTACCGCTCACATTTAATGTCCAAGTAGCTGGGAACTTATTTCTCCAACGACCCGGTGTTTGTTGGCGGAAGAGTGATGGACCACGTAGCTCGAACTGGGAGAGGGGCGTATTAAAGTTTTCGTATAAACTTAATGCTTCATCTATTCACCGTGGTCATTATATCTATGTATAGACGTGTTTTTTCTACCGTTAATTAAATGTTTTACTTTACTAATTATGTAAGGGAAATGCCGGTATTAATGAATACGTTTTATTGGTTTTGGCCAAACCACCTCGAAATGGGATATTCCGGAGTTGCTAGGATACCAGAATGAACGCAACAGACAGGCGCACAGAGGAGTTCATCCACGAGGGAATACCCCTCAATATAAAATACACTGTTTACAGCATTTTAAAACTCTTTTTAGTGTAATAATTAATTTACTTATTTAATAAAAATGCAGGAAGAAACCACAGCTCTTGGAGTAAACCTGCTATACCTCATTATCTCATTTTACTACTGGGCCCTGCAGTAACATAATGTAATGTGTATGTAATGTCTTGTGTCTCTTTTGGCACAGCCAGTATCTCAATTATCCAAATATAGTGCGCTTTTATGAGTTGTATCGGATAAGTAGTGGAGCTCTGTGAAGTTCAGTAATTATTTCTGTTAGTAATCAAAGGCTATGGAGTTGCATTTTATATTGGCTTAAAACTTAATGGATCTGTGTTCAGGATTCACACTAAGGTTACGATTAAGGACTGTACACTTACTTTTGTGTGTATCAGGTGGTTCACTGGAGTTATTGGGAGTTACTGGTGAAACTTAAAACGAGATAAGCTAATAGGAGCTCATAATTGTCCTTATGAAGGGATGCACATGATCAGTAGCTTAGTATGTGTCCCACAAGAGAGATGGGACCTCACAACTGATTTATTATGAGTAATACGACACATGCACAATATTCAGAACCTACTTTAAACTTAACAACAATAAGTGCAATGTTGCAAACACTGTGCAAAGGTTCTGCTGTAATGATAATGTCCATACAGTGTCGCTTTTAATTAAATTTTTGCATAATAGTGGCTTCCCAAAATATAGAAAGATCTCATCAATGCAAATTGTTTTAACCATACATGTGATTTTCTAAAGTAATTTTATCCGTGTGGATCTTTTGGACATAATTTCAGTTTTTTTTTATGGTCAACTCATGTAAGAAAATGTTCTAAGTTGACGTGGGCGTACATGTTTTATGTGTGCCCTCAAACTTTATAGTACCAGTGTTTTCCAGCAGGTGGCACTAAAATCTATGAGACAACAGCATGACCGCATGACACGTCCTGGAAAATCTCTCTCATGCTAACAGAGAGACAGATAACCATTCACAGTCACATGTCTTGAGTGAAATAAATGTTATTAGTTTATGGAGTTTAAATTTACATGGTGTTTGAATAATTCAACTGAAAGGTAACTGACGCCCAGCCCTGGAAAATACAAGAGAAAAACGATACCTAAAGTCGTGATGCACACATAAAACAGCGCTGCTCTCAGTTCTGGAGCAGACACAGTTAAAATATTTTACTGCATCCCTGATGATGTTAACGCAAGGTCTGAACAGGCCCACTGTGTGTGTGTCTGTTTGTGTCTGTGCCTGTGTAGCTGTGACTAAGTCTCCCTCACTGTGTGTACAAGTGTGTGGCAGGGGGATCTCCGGGCCTAAAGCGTTGTTTGCCAGCTGCAAGTCAAGGGCATGCAGAGCAGTCACACACACATGCTTGCACACACACTCTCACCTGCATCAAACACAGCCCTTTACTGCTCACCAGCCTGACCTCGGTAGCAATTAGGACCCTTCATATGTAGTCATAACAGATATGTAAGTTGTCATATTGACTGTAGTTGTTTATTATATTGTTATAGCAGGGAAAGCTTAGTTCATGCTCCGTTCCATCAAGGTTCCCAGTATGTCCTGACATTCAACTCGAATGCACAAAAGCTGGACCACCTTAAGTGTAATGCAGCCATCGTTAGTATACCTGTGCTGTCCCTACTGTGACAAGTCAAAATGTCTGCTGTGAAAAGAGTCTGTTGCTGCTGAATGAGGAAAATTTGGTGGGTGTTGAGACTAACAGATACGGTGAACAGGTAGAAGGAGAGAAGGAAATTTATGGATGTTGTTTTGTCTCAGAGACAGAAGGGGTCTGAGTGTGGTGGCCCACTATAGCAGAATGAATATAGATGAAACTGGTCTGCACAGTTGTCAGCTCGTACCTACTGTTGCTTCATTACCACTGGGAGTGTAGTTGGGGGGCGTAGATGAACAGAGGAGGGGTGTGTGCGTGTGACAGGAGCAAGGAGGGGGGTGGTGGGGAGGAGAGAGGAGGTTGACTTATTTATCATTATTGAGCTGTGAGCGTACAGTGAAACACACACACACACACCCACACACCCACACCCACACACACGCACACACACACACACACTACTCACACACAGCCTTGGGGACCAGACACTCATCCTCAGACACAACCTGCCTTGCTCTCTTTCTCCCTTTCTATCTGTTGAATGTCCGGTTGAATTACATTTGGTTCTACATTATATTACTTTGTCCCACTGGTGTTATACTTCTTGGAGTCAACAAAGTTTCACTTTGGCTTTTAAAAGTCAAAATGTTTATTTTCAGACCTTTTGTATGTTAGTGTGTCTGCACTGAATCAGTCAGACAGTAAATTGACTGTACCGTTTTTTTAAAACACTAAGTTAACACCTATTGTACATCATGAACTTTTGAAAACTAGATTTGAAATGATCATTTTATATTTACTGCAAGATCATTGCTTGACAAGTGTCAAATATCTAGTGATGCATTTTTTGCTTAATGTTAAGAGAAAGAGATTGTCTCCCAATGAGCTGAATGTAAATCCAGAGCTGTGCACGGTTTATTGCATGACAGCACTGATGTGCGGTGCCAAGACCCTGTCTAATGCGCTCCAGGCAGTATGTTTTTGATGCGTTTTCTGACCTGCTGGATCACCCCAGCCCCTTCCGCTGCTGTTGAGAGTTTTCCTGATTTACAAGTAAAGCACTGCAGAGAGAGATACAGATTGTTGTACTAGAGGAAGGGCTCGGACGAGGATGGGGGCGGCACAGAGCAAAGGGAGCGTGTTGGCTTAACCAGTGGAGAAGGGAAGGCAGGGAGTGACAGAGAGGAAGAAAGAAAGAAGGATCAGTGTCGTGGGATAGGGGGAGGAGATGGCAGGGAGACGGGAGTGAGGAAGAGAGAGTTGTACTTGGAGAGGGGGAGTGGATGGCATGGAGTGAAAGGCAGGTTTCCAGGCCAGACTTGAGCTGCAGGAAATTATTTATGAGCCTGAACAAGATGATTCTTCAGCTGCCTATGATGAAAAATCTGTGTGTGTGTATGTGCAACAGAAATGATGTGTGGACAGTATTGCAGTGATAGAAGCCAGGGGGCAGAAGGCAGAAATCCCCCTTACACACTCACACACACGGATCCATACGTCCGCACACAGACACAGCAATGGTAGTGAGCCTATTAATGATTTATCACTATCATCCACAAAGGAGAGGAGAACAGAGAGGGGACTCTAAAAGAGAGTCATGGGTCCTAGCCTTGTGTGTCTAACATAGGATGACCAATCCACATGCATGAACAAGCACACACACAGTGTCTGAATGTTGGGAGATGTGTGAAACAATAAGGGACATTTAGTATGTCATACATTTTTAATGGGCCACCATCTTTAGACAATACAAAGGAAGATGAAGATTAATAACTCTGTGCATCTGTTTATAGGTCTGTTCATTTTCCTCATCCTCTATCCTTTGTCTTGTATTTTCTTTCCTGTTAATTTGCATGTTCTGCCCTTTTTTCCATCTGCTGATCTGTCTTTTGTGTCTATTGTTTGTGCATCTACTTGTTGCTTCTTTTGGCTTGTTTGTCCACATGTCTCCTACTAGCACTTCTTGCCTCACTCTGTCTGCTTACCTGTTAACTAATGTCTGTCTCTAGTGTCGCTATTAGTGGTGTTAGATTTGTGCTGTGTGAGGTTGGTAGATGGTCTCTGCATCTTTGCCATAGGGGCTCATTCAAAACCAGGTGCACCGGCTTCTAAAGGACCCTAATTACAGAGGGAAACCACATCAGACATGTGAACACGAGCACTTGTGCGCGCACAGATATACACTGGATTTGAATGGCTAGTTTGCTGTTTTACTCAATAGATTTTCACTCATCATAAATCCAGTATAAACAGCCATGAATGTGAAAACTAACTGTACTACCATCAGAGTTATACATTGTGTTGCAGAGTAAACTTAGGATAGCACAGGCCAAGCAAAGTTTCTTAATGTTATCAATTACTATTGTTCTGTGTGCTATAATAAACCAACACATCTGCTGTGATCTCAGTATGAGTTCAATTGTCTCTTGCGTCTTGTTTGTAGTGGAACAAATATTTCTTGACCTTACAGAGCCACTGGATAAATCTCACTTTAATTTCTTTAAGCTTAACTTTGTGGCGATGCACGGTTTAAACAGGACATTAAATATAAATGTGAGTGTGTTTTTTGGATGAACTTGTTTCTCATACTGGGAGACGTTATAATGAGAATAAATTACTTTTTCCTCTGTCTTGAGCATTTCTCCCACTGCATCATAATGATGGAATTTCTTGCATGACCAACTTGTTTCTCAACACATGTAAGGAGATCTCCCTCACTTTATCCCTCACTCTTTCTCTTTAACACACCTCCCATCTCTGTGTAGTTCCTGGCAGGGCTGCAGTCTATTAAACACACAGACTGTGGGTGCTCCCCCGTGGGCTCATTAGTGAGCTGGCCCGCACGGCCTGGGGAATGATGGAACAGACCATTCCGCTAGTTCCCAGAGGGGTGCCTGAGGATTCATTATACTGTTGTTCAGGGTTCTCCCACAGTGTTGAATACGCAATGTGATGTCCTACATTGGATTATGAGGTTGATTATTTAAGTTATAAGTTATAATTAGAGTTCCCATGAAGTTGAATATGATGTGTCTGATGTATAATGTTGAAAAACCACTGATCACACACTGACCGAAAGCTAATGGTTCAACGACATCAGCAGGGCAGTAGAGACACAAGCTGGAATTCAAGGTAATTGCAACTATGAGGGAAGAAATCTACATAAAGTATTTATATATTTGTACCTCACTCCTTCTTTGTTGTGTTTTTCATATACACAAATGCGTGGACAGTGTGTTATTTGTTTCAGCTTTGAATATGAACCTTAGCCACAGACACATTTAACTGTATTTTATGAATAGGCTCTGTCTACTGTATCTGATATCTAGGGAGAGGAGCGTCTAAGTGATGTAACACAGTGAAACACAATAATAACCTGACAGAGGCAATCACTTCTGTTCTACTTCCTGTCTTTCCCCACAATGACTCTCCTGGAAAACTAATTCCCTCAGCCACAGATATTTCATTAGCCTGGCCCCATGTTCTGAACACAAACAACTATTCTGTACTGAGGCAAAGGTGTGTGGTCACATACAGGATACGCACAACATACACACAAACACTAGCACGCTAATGCATCCTCACACAAGTGCAAGTTGTAAATTTTTACCATGTGCTCTGTCACACTTTTTTGGTTTGCAAATTAACAATGAACCTATGAAATGTGCTATATTTCATTTCCTTTAAGAAAAATATTTGGACACCAATCACTATCATATGCTGTAGTTTTAGGATGCATGTGCAAATTGACACAACAGCGTAAAACCTTACCTTAACAGTACAAACAGAAGACATCAACCACCTGGATGTCCTAATATGTGCAGGTAACTAGAGGCTTCTCTGCTCATACTGCTGTAAAGCAATATCTTATTTCTCTGCAGTGTCTCTGTGCACGTTACTGTGATTCTAGCTGTTGCTGTCTTGTCCATTTAAAGAATATGCTGAGGAGGGTGACTGGGGTCAGCATCGTCAGCAACTTTTGTATGACGACTGTATGACATACTGTCGTGAGACAAGATAAATCTTTTCAATTACTGTTGGTTTTTTTTTTCTGTACTTTGAATTGACCTTTGTAAAGTAGGTCTATTTCAAATGAAGGCTGCTATGTAGCACTCCAATATTTCTACGGTGGCCCAGATGGTACATACCAAACACTGACTGTCTTGTAGCCACCATAGTTTCTCCTACACGCTTGTAAGGGGAGGCAAGGTAATTAGGTACACTTCTAGATGCAACTAATTACTATACACTGGTCCTTCTTCAGTAAATAATATCTGCTTAGATGTACACTACCTTGTATACTGTACTTAGACTAAGATAAACTTTATTCATCCACAAGGGAGATTGCGTACACCTGCTTAGTGCATCTAGTTTCCCCCAACAGTTCATGAACTGGTGCTGAATTTCATTTTTCATAAGACAGCACATCTAGTGTATATGTGATGTGCTAATCTCGGTAAGGCAGAGGGGCTGAAATTGATTTGAAGGTTTCTAAGTTGGAGTCTAGCATTGGTAATTGACTCTGAACTGAATTTATTTGCATTGAGCATTTCCAATTTAACACCAGAATACAAACTTAGTACTTCAACTCTGCTCTAATTATGCACTGATATGCATTCACCCCCCAAATCCCCTTCTCTCTCCCCCCACTCTTTCTCCCCTGGCACAAAGACAGACAGTCCAAGAGTTTGTTTACACAGAACTCTGTCTGTTAGAGAGTGTGTGTGAGTGTGAGAGAGGGAGTGTGTGTGAGTGTGCACAAGCGCAAACGCTAATTTGTTGAGTGTGTCAGTATCTGGGCTAATTGGCTGGATGAACATGCTGCAGCCTTCTACTTCAGCAAAGCATTATGGGTAGTGGGGAGGGACTTATCAGCTAGGCACACACTACTGGGCTTTGAAATTAATTAACTTGGTGTGTAGCTTCATAAACACACATGCTGTCACATTAGCACACACACACACACACACACACATTCAGTAGTGTATGGTGCTGGTGATAATGATAATGGTAATGAATGTTGGTCAGTCAGTTTTTTTTCCAGCCGGTTACTGCTGCTGAGTGAAGGACTGTCTCAAGAAGCTGTAGGCATACAAGTTTGTGTGTCTGTGTGTGTGTATGATAAAGTGGAGTCTGAGCTGATTAAGTTTCACTCTGTTTGTTAATGCATTTTCTGAAAATGATATGTACCTTTCAATACCTGAAGGAAACTGTTCATTGGGACAATTTATTTCTGTTTGGTTTGATAAGCTCAACTTGTAGCATTATTTGCATTTTTCACCTCATACTCTCAATCAGTCGACTTAGCCGGGATGTGAACGCTTTAAATCAGAATGTGTTGCTTTGCAATTTTATTAGTATTAGCCGTCTTGTTGACTATACCTGAATTTCAGAACATAATGCTTTGGACTGTAGAGCAGCAGAAACATTCACAGTCCGTCTCAGATGTTCACTTTTCTTTATTTGTGCGTTTGTAGGATTTGGTGTTGAAGGTGCTGCGCTGTCTAGAGAGTCCATCTACAGTAACAAGAGCCAAAGCATTGCTACTGCTACTGCTACTGATACAAGACAACACACACACTCTGCTTTACTGCTGTCAACAAAGGTAAATAACAAAAGAAACTCACACAGACACAAGGAGACATTCGAACTCCACACAGAAAGGCCACAGTCGGCAGGTTTGAACCTTTTTGCTGCAGACATGTGATATTCACCTGTATTCACTTTATGGAGCATACTTAGAAAAGCTTTGGATTTGACAGAACCTAAGTTTGACATTCTGCTGACTCGGTCTAGACCTGCTGTAGAGTTAACCCAACTGATGTTCAATTCATTAAATAATTAAACAAGCAAATCTTGCCAAACATACTTTTGAGTAGTGATTTATCTGGAATCAGAGGTTTTAAATTCTGATGCAAACCCTTCTCGAACACTCTTCAACATTATGTGCTATCTGAAGCAGACAGCATTCAGAAGGGAGGTTTCCTTCATGAAAATGCTGCCCGGGGTTGTTGGCAGTGCAGTTGTACTCTGTGTAACCTTTGTGTTAACTAGCACAGCAGCCGTGGGAACGACAGTATAAATGTATGTACCCAGGACAATTAGTTTGTGTTGCTGTATATTGAAACTTGACTGGAACTTCAAATGGTTCATTAACTGGTTGTCCCGTGTTTCACCCTACACTATGCTGTGAATGTATAATTATATATAGTACAGCATATACATGCAGCCAGTTCCCCTGGTAATATATAACCAGTTGGCATCTGTATAAAAAAAGATGCTCCTGACATATGGATCCTTATAGCTGACTCTCTTCCTTCTCTTCCTCCCTCCTGGTTTTCACCAGGTTCATATTCTCTGACATTTTAAACATGAAGTGCCACATGAACTTTTCAGTAACAAAGAAATGTGAAGGTTATTTGGAGCCAGGTTTCTTGACACAGCCCCCATGTGTTTATACATGTGTTGACTTACTATAGATAAAGAACTAATCTGTATTATTTGCATGTAAGAACCACAGAACCTCTCTGAGGCAGCCTCAGAAGACTTCAGTATAAATGTTATTCATATTTAAATACTCTTCCACTAAATTATTATTATATGATGAAATATTGAATGTTTTTTTTTGTATTTTACAGTATTTTACTATTCAATATAGTACATGGTAATTACATGGGCACTGAGTGTGTAGTGTGTTCCAGACTAACATAAGACTCCTCAAAGATGTCATTATGCATAATAGAATTTATTAGGCACAATAATACGCTCACATACTGACTGGCTTTGTGAGTGCAGCATTGATGGCCCACAATGCAGTGCACAAAGGAAACAAACAAGCTAGTCTCAGCTGGACATAATTAAAATACATGATTGGAATTGGTGCTCCAATCAGAAACATCTTAGAGAGGAAAAATGATTTGACTGAGACTAAAAGAGTATTTGAATCTAAAATAAAGTATAACAAAAATGTTTGACTGTCATCAGCAAATGTCTTTTTGTCTCTGTCATACACATATAGAGCAACACTCTTCATATCTCTCCGCTCACTTGCTCTCCTTGTGTTAACCGAGTTAGAGCTGTCAGATATGACCTGCTTGTCTCTCTCCCACTGAGCACTCTGCATGATTCAACCACACACACATACTCACATCTTTGTCTCAACCCTGCTCTCAACCAGTCAAGTTGTGTTTAATTCTTTAGGAACACAACAGTATTTGCGTAAGATGCAAAAGAAAAAACATAAGAACATCAGGAGATGGGGACAGTCTCATTGTTAGTGGCAAACTATTTGACAAGTTGGTGCTGAAGACTGAAAATGTTGGATCACTTTTGATTTTCAAGGATTGTGTTGATCCTTCTGGTACAGTGAACTTTGCTGCATTTCAAGTTTGCGTGTGAGATGCAGAGCAGTGCATGATCTACAGATGTAAGAGGTCAGGATGTGGATGTGGAGTAAGGACTGGGCAGTTCAGAAATATAGCCTAGTGCCTAGTCTATGCAGTGCTTTAAAAACAAATGGAAGAATCTTAAAAGCAATTCTGTACTTGACTGGTAACCAGTGAAGAATTCCCAGTAAAGAGGAGGTGTGATTTCTCTTCTTGGTTACAGTGAGACATCTCACTGCTGCATTTTTAACCAACTGACTGACTGATTCATGTAGAGAGAGAATTGCAATAGTCGAGGCAAGAGGAAATAAAATCAGGACAGGTCTAAAACATAACACATCTACACACAGTTATTGTTTAATTCAGATAGTTGCGTTAATGTTTTACATGATTGCTCACTTCAGGGACTCAACAGACCAAACTTCTCTGGAACTTCAATGGTACCAACTAGACTGGGATTGATTGTGATATTTACTATCTCTTTAGACACCATTGATTCAACTATTTAGAAATAAATAAAGATAATTTGTAATGTGCGTGTTGTCCTCAGTGGCCAGGCTCAAGGTTACAGTAGAAGTTAATTATATATAACTTTTGCTTTGTTCAGTTTAAACACATTAACTCTCCTGACTTAGACTGGACCATATAATAACTGTGTCTGTGCTGGATTCTAATAACTGTAAATCCTGGATGCTAATCGTCTAATGTTATGAGGAAAAATATTGAATTCAAAATCCTCCGGACCTCCTGCTCCAATGCCAATCTACAGCTTAGAATCAATATTTGTTAACTAATTTGACCTCTCTGAATATTTGCATGTGTCTGCATTCATTTGCACTTGTGTGTGTGTGTATTGATACATATGTGTGGGTGTGTTTGTGTGTCAGTAATGAATATCAGTTAGTGGTGCTAACCTTTCCTCTGCTCTAGAATTTCTGAATAGAATATTATTGATTAATAATGTTCAATAGATGTTGCCAATCTCTCTGTCTCTCTCCTGGACAATCTCTACTCTCCTTACTTTTATGCATCTCCTCAAAATATTACAGCAGAGTGACTGGAATCTTAATGTGTCTTCATCATTTAATGATTTACATGTTGGTGTTTCAGTTAATTCTGCTGAACAACAATGAGTGGAGAGGAACAATCTGTCCCTTTTTGCAACAGATATATCAGCAGTGCTAATTAGTTGCTGACATACAATATATGCATGTCTCTGTTTCTAGACTTCTAGACCTGCGCAAAGCCACTCCTCTCAGAGAGAACAGCAGCCAGTCAGGACATCTGTCTCAGTGTCTGGATTTACTGATTGTATATCTGATGTTAACCGTGATTTTAACCGTAATCAATTAGCAGGCTCACAGAATGATTCAGTGCTGGTCGTGTTGTTGTACAGCTTCTATTTAGGACATGACTCAGCAGTGCTGAATAACGTTTGATGTTCCATTAGGTGCAGCAATATGTGACGAGTTGATTAGAACAACACTGTCCATTGCAGAGATCCTGAGTCAGCACCATGCTCTCATCGCTCCATTTCATAGTGCTGTAAGTACGCATACAAGCAAGCACACGCATCTGGCTTCCTGTCTGATCCACTGTCATCTATCTTATACTGTCTGTCTGTCTGTCTGTCTGGCTACCTGTCTGGCTGTCAGGCTGACCGACTGTCTGCTGAGACTTCAGTAAAGCGATATAGGACAGGTACATTGTGATAATTCAGCAAATGTCAGTATATTACCTCTGACAGGACTTTGGAGACAACCCGTCATCATGCTGATGTTCTGTTATGCTTCTTTTGCTGTCAGATTCTATTATTTCGTCTATTGTCATATGGAAAATTGATTTCACATAGTTGCCCCTGGTGTTAGGTTCAGTATGATCCTTCCAGTCCACTAAACATGTCTGTTTGACATGAGTGGACAGAGGGTCAACTTGTGGACTATTAAACAAGACACTAATCAACTACTGAACCAGCAGAGCCTCATCAGATCTGTGTGTGTGTGTGTATAGGTGGATGTGCATGGGATCGGACGACGAGATTGTGTTTAATGACTATTGACACATGGAAGTGGAGAGCAGCAGGAAGCAGACAGGATGGAGGGAGAGAAAGGAAAAGATGAGGAGTAGAAGAAAGCAGCAAAGAAGGGGCTTGCTGCTACTGCTAGTCAATAACGCAGGAAGACACTTTAATTACCCCCAGCCAGCTCAGATTAACTTTTATTGCCTGCTGGACAAGGACACACTCATGCTTGAGTTGGTTTACGTCTCTTTTACTCTACTACATTTAGTAGAAAGTTAAAAAAATATATCCTTTTACTCTGATATTGTGACGTTTGCCATCTCGTTACTCGTTACAAATTAAAATAGAAAGATAATTAATCATCGAAGGATTATTGGAATGGGCGTGTCAGAGAGGACGAGAGGTAGAGGACGACAGTCACCCGTGACTAGGACATAGGAGGCATGTTTTTTTATGTTCTTAGGCAGACAGATGCTTTATTTTGTTTTCAGGCAGACACTCACGTTGCAAGTGTTTTTTTTTTATTATACTATAATCTATCTATCTATTTCATTCACCTGAAAGTGAAATAAAGCGAACAAGGGGAGAACCATTTTTGGTTGTTTTGTTTCTTTTTATGCGTACCATAAAAATACTTTGTACTTTACTTGTACTTACGATACTTGAATATATTTTTTCCACAAGTTACTTAAGTACATTTAATGTGAGCCGCTTTAAGACTTTTACTCAAGTGCCTTTCTTATGTGACTTTAACTTATACCAAAGTCATTTTCAATTATGGTATTTGTAGTTTTTTTTTTCCAAGTACTTTATACATCTCTGTCAACCGCTGTCAACCCCCAGTTTTTCCATTCTGGTAACAAGAGCCAGAATAGAAAAACTGGGCCAAGAAAGGATTTCAGAAACTGAAGGGCCATGCTAACCATAATTCCAAGTTCAGAGAGAACGCTCCCTCCTCCCACACACTCACACACAGTATTATAGTAGTATAATACTACCAGCATACAAGAATTCTATACTGTATAACACCTGAGTGCGCAGGCGCCTTGACAGTTACCCATAATTCCAAGGGGCAGCCGATGCAACTTTCCAACTAATATCTGCTCAAATCTAAACAAAATCCATTTACGAAAATTGTGTCTCTAAAGTTTATCAAGCAGAGTGTGTCAGATAAACACATAAGGAAATGACCAGTGGAAAAAAACGTGTGCACCATAAGTGAGACGACGTTGGATAGGAGGCCCTTTAAATACTCGTGGAATTCGTTCATCCTATTGTAGCTTACCAATACGTCGCAATGTACTAGCTCATTGATGGCTTCCGTCGGTAAACCCTCGTCGTTTGCCTGGCTATAGGTATGATCTCGCGGCGAGCACGCTGGCTGTCGGCTCTTCGGTTCTCGCGGCGAGCACGCTCGTTGCTACTAATTGGATCACATAGCTTGAGGAACATGGTCTCAATGTACAGTTAGTGCCAGGAGTAGCCACTGAGGTAAGCGAATTTTTTTGAAGAATGGACATAACTAAAGCTTAAAGCTCATATAGAATATAAAAGAAGAATATAAAACCAGCTTTTTAAAAGGCCACACCAACACCAAAGCAGCCAGATAAATATCCCCGAAATTTAATTGACGAAAACGTTTTCGTTTTATTATCATTATTATTATTCGTGTGTGTGCCCACATTGTGAATTGTGAATAACCATGTATATAACATGATAAGCTTACTTTCAGTTTTTGTCCCAGCTTGGATTCGAACCTATGACCTTCGACTCCCCACCAACTACTCCGTAGCAGGTAGTGTGCCTTTGGAGGCGGAGCTTTCCAGGGTTCCCTAGCGCCTGATTTTAAAACAAAACACAATCAAATGAAACAGTTTGATGGCTCAGATTTCGACCTAACACTGACACTAATAGACATAAAGCTTCAAGTCATAAATTGACGTGATGCTAAATTCTGTCCCAGTCTGGGTTCGAACCACTGACCTTCGGCTCCCCACCAAATCTTTGTATGATCTCACAGCAAGCATGCTTGTTGTAATAATCAGATCACTTAGCTTGAGCGAGGAATTATAGAATCGGGAAGGACACTGTATGTATGACCAGCTCCTTATAAGTCATTGAATGAATGATTAATAACGTTTCTCTATTAGACCCATTGTGTTTCATCTTGTCTAAACGGTTGAAATGTTGTAGCAGACTATTTAGATACTTTGATGGAAACGGTATTCCCTGATGGCTCTTTCAGCAGGATAATGTAGGGCACTCCTCTGCACAAAAACAAGGGAGGGCTGAAATGGCCCAGTCTAAGGATGGACTATCATGACAGGACTGGTAGGTTACCTAAAATGAATAATAAATGTATTGAGGAGACAATGAAGATATGGGCATCAATAAGAATGTGTTGGCCAGGTTCTACATGCAGGACTACAAAAATAGCAAAAATCCCCAGATTTCATACCAGCAACACTGGACACAGGATTTGAAACGTGGACAAACAAGGGCTTAATATACAGTCAGGTCCATAGATATAGGGACATCGACACAATTCTAATCTTTTTGGCTGTATACACCACCACAATGGATGTGAAATTAAACAAGCATGATGTACTTTATCTGCAGACTTTCAGCTTTAATTTTAGGGTATTTACATCCAAATCAGGTGAATGGTGTAGAAATTACAACAGTTTGTATATGTCCCTCCCACAAAAGTAATGGGACGAAACTGAAGGGAAAATGCCCCAAGAACAAGTAGGAACTAAAGACAGTTGCACATATACAAACTGTTGTAATTCCTACACCGTTCACCCTCAAATTAAAGCTGAAAGTCTGCAGTTAAAGCACATCTTTTTCATTTCATTTCAAATCCATTGTGGTGGTGTATAGAGACAAAAAAAATAAATAAATAGAACTGTGTCGATGTCTCAATATTTATGGACCTGACTGAAGATCATGCAAGTGCTTGCAGGGCACGTTCTGAAGTGATTTGAACAACTCAAACAAGAGTTCAACTTATGTGCTGATGATATTTACCTTCAGGCCATAGACTGGAATTAACATCTTGAGAGCAGGTATGGGTGTTAAGTGAGACAGGAAGTGAAGTTAACACAGCTGCTGCAGACACCACGTCTGAAGCTCCAAAATGCTTATAGATGCTGACCTTTAGGAGGAGTTTAAATCAGTTTGAATGCAACAGAATGACTTGATCCTTGTGTGCTCTGGCTAAAACTGACCTTGAGCAGCAGGAGACTGGTCAGGTGACCTGTGCTGGAGGCTTCTTTGCTCTGGAAAAATGATTATGCAGATGTTATCAATTTAACCTTTTAGACTGATGTCTTTACATCCCTTTAGTTTATTTTAAGAGAAATCTGCAAATTTCCCTTTTTCAGCTCATAAGGTTCACAGAAATAAAATTATCCAGCTACGATATACTAGTGGTTTTCTTTAACCATATTATTTAAAGTAAGAACTTGTAAAATGTATTATTTAATCAATGTGACATACAGTATAAAGAAATGACAGCTCCAGGTAGTTGTATCATTTGTATGAGTCACTGTTAAGCACTGAATTTGAAATCAGGGAAAGAGTTACCAGCAAATCAGCCAAGTCTAGTGTAGAAACAGAAACAGATGCTTTCAGATGATGAGAGTAGAAGGTAGGCTGTCAGAATACAGCAGATTTGGGATTTCATTCCTTCACTCTGGTTCCCTCAAGTCTATAAATGTGTTTAAATGTCTGCTCAGAAGTCTTTTTTAAAGCAGTCAGGGAAATGTTACTGTTGAGCAACATGCTGCTAATTAAAGTCAACTTAAATTACATTTGTGTTCTTTTGGATGAAATATATAGACTAAACTACTTTCCTGTTGACTTGTTGTTTTGGAGATGATGAACTGGTGCATTGGAAATAAGGCTATTGGTACACTCTCTATATTTGTTGTTAACAACATAGAAACATTCAAATAAGCAAGTAAAGCAGTGAATAAACAGACTGGACATATTTTCATTTTAATTTCCTGAAGGCCATGAATCGAGTGTTTCTGTGGAACGCCTCCAACGTTGCTGGTGATTTTTACCTGGTGACTGGACTTAGCTGAATGACTTTAATAACCTGTTAGTTCCCTTGTCTAACGGCCAAGTCTCCTCTAAACTCTCACAAAACCACTGCAGACAGAAACACATCACGGAGCAGCTTCAGCCAGTTGATGAATCTTCTCTTCTACTCTATTTATTTACAAACAGATAGGGAGCATGCAAGAGGGTAGCACGAGGGCTAGATGAGCATATTAGCCTCTAACCTAATATCTAACCCTAACCCTCTTGCATGCTCCCTATCTGTCTGTCCATTCACTTGGGGTCCCAGAGACCCCAAAGGTAGCACGGAGGCTAGACACGTGTAGTTTAATGAATTATTACTCTGTTGACTTTGAAACATGCTTACTGGAAATGTTGTTTTTATTCCTTCAGTCTTTTGAACTTCTCACTAAAAACATTAAAACAACAGTAGTTTATTCAGGTTCAGGGACGATGTTCCACAGTAAAGCTGCTCATTACACAAACAACCTCCAGTCTCTAGTTAGCAAAGCAAATTTCAAATTGTACTTATACGTGTTGAAACTGTATTCGTGAGTTACGTGCGTATAACGTGCTGACAGATGCAAATACTGCTTCTTTGACTAATGAAAACAATCTGAGAAGAAACAAGAATGAATAACGTTAGTGTGTTTCAATGTGGGAAGCTGTGGAGGAAGAGAAATAAATGTGGCTTTATCAAAGAGAGGAGTTCATTTTAGAACTGGTGGATCTAGAGGTAGCTGAGCACCACCTGGATTGTCAGTTGTTTGTCCTTTGAGACAGAGGGGAGACATTTGTTGAAAGCCTTTGTGATTTCCAGTCCTTGGTCTGTGGTCATTTGTGTGGAGCATCTAGTCAACAGTTACTGCAGTTTCTTCTCTTTCAAAGCAAAGATGCTGTGGACTCTGCTGTTCTTCTGTTTGATTGGTAAGTTGCTCCTTTGATTCACGGATGCACAGAGTCAAATGTGAATGTGAGAAAGTAAATGATTCACAAAATAATACGATAAGCATGTACGTGACAAGAATGATGAAATAAATTCTGATGTAATTCTCTGACACTTCACATTTGACAGGGAGGTCTGCTCAGGACCAAGGAGGTAGAGTTAAATGCATTTCTTTGCTCTACTCTGTTTCATCTCTCTTGAGTCATGTCATAAAGTATAACAGCATTGCTGCTGAAGATGTATATGGGTCAATATGATGAAGTGAACTATTTTCTGTTTTCTGCTACAGCTAGCTGCAAAACAGGAAAACTGATACAGGGAGGAAAAACAAGTCAGTCTTCAACCTACGCCTATCACTATTCTGACAGAGCTATTGATGGGATATATGCTGTGTGTGCTCACACCAACAAAGAGCCCAACTCCTGGTGGACAATGGATTTACTGGGTCTATATGAAATTTCCTGTATCAACATCTACAACGCTGATGCTGTCAATATCAACCTAACGAATGCTCAGATCCTCATTGGGAACTCATCTGATGGAGATTTTTCCCACCACAAAGTGTAATGCCTTCACTCTACTATGAACCATAGTACAACCTTTTACAATAGTCTAGTGCTGCTTGTGATTTATCCTTTATTTATTTCTAGGATTATAATTTGTAACAACAAACTATTATAATACATCCTGTATTAATTATATTCATTAAGATAAGACATTCTGATATGAGTGTGATATGTGGTAATAAGGGAGAAGGATATATATAGGCAGACAGTACTCAGGAGAACTGCATTCAGTACCACTAAATATCAGTTTTAAACTCTTTTTTTTAAAGTCTGCTCTCAGACAGTTGCAGCTAACTTTACTCAACAACATTATGCTGTATTTGTGGGTGTGGGGAATTCTGTCTTCTATTGATACTTAATCAAACAGAGCTGGAAACACAACTATTTCTCACAGTCCAATCTGTTTCTTTCTCTCTTTCTTCCATCCAGGTGTACAACTATTAATGAGACCACCAGAGGAAAAAATCTAACATTTGAATGTGACAATGGACCAATATCTGGGCGCTATGTGACTGTACACATAGAAAGAACAGATTTTTTAGTGTTGTGTGAGGTGAAGATCTACGGTATTAAAAGAGATGGTAAGATAAAATGTTCTCAGGTAACTGGTCAGTTAATAAATGAATTTACAGAAAATCTCTCTATTGCAGATTCCAATCCACCGTATGTTTAATAGCAGATGTGTTTTATTCATACAACATGTTCGACGACGCCAATCATAGAGGAGCAAACATTCACACTGACGACTTTTTATTATTTTTCATCAACAAATGGTCACAACATTTTATACATGATTTGATTCATGATTGATTATTTTTTTATTCTCTAAAACCTTAGGACTAGAACGTATGTTTGAGGAATCTTGTTAAATATAAACCTTATAATCAGATGTAGTTTTAAAATGTATTTTTCTACTTAATTGTCAATGTTCATCTTATTAGATGTCTCTCTTTACTCAAGGCTTGATGCTGGTCAAAGAGAACAGAACCTGGGAAGAAGCCCTGTACTACTGCAGAGAGTCAAACATGGATCTGGTGTCCATCCTCGATGAAAAGACCCAGGGCTTGGTTGAGTTGGAGGCCAGAAAGGCTGACAGTCCCTTTGTATGGCTGGGTCTTCACTACAGCTGCACCCAGAAATATTTTTTCTGGGTCGATGATCACTTCCTATTATTTGAACACTGGGGTCCAGGAGAGAAAGAAATAGAAGACTGTGACATGAGTGCTGTCATGGACACGACAGGAAATCACTACTGGTTCAAGAAGTTTGACTATAATAAGTATAATTTCATCTGTACTGCAACTTCCTCCCACCGTCCAAAGATGTGCATATTACGTTAACTGGTGATTCTAAATTGGCCGTATCTGTACATGTGAGTGTGAATGGTTGTCTGTCTCTCTGTGTTGGCCCTGCGATAGACTGGCTACCTGTCCAGGGCGTACACTGCCTCTCGCCCAATGACAGCTGAGATAAGTTCAAGCAGACCCCTGCGACCTTTAACAGGAATAAGCAGTTACAGAAGATGAATGAATGAATGAATTCCATCTGTGCAAAGTAAAAGGCTTGTTGTGCTTTGCTTATTGAGTAGTGGACTTCCCTCTAATATACTATATATCATATGTGAGGGGTCCTGGCCCAGAGTAGCAGCTTTTTTAAATGTAGTAAATGCTGGTGAAATTAAATTAGTTTTTGTTTGTTTCTAACAGGTTGTATTTTTTTCTTTGTTGCAGTTACTCCACTCACTGATAATGATATATTATGATGGTTATATGACATGAATTATTTACCTTTTGCTGGTGTGGTTTTGCTGCATATTCATTTTGATTAATTCACTGACGTTTTATACTTGGCTGTGTTTTGAATTTTTTTTAATTTAATTCTGCCATGAAAAAGAAAAATGTTCTTGAGAATACAAAAATTGTTTGAAATTTCAATTAATTCAGGACGCAGTGTAATTTTCTTTATACAAAACAGTTATATTTACATCCTTCAATGTATATTAGCTTGAATGGGATTTACAGATTATGTTATTTAGGACTTATATGGAAATATATGGAGATACATGTAAATGCTACTTATTGGTGTATGGGTTCTTATTGAGTCTAAATAAAAGCTAAGATGTGTTTGAACAGTTTATTGTCATTGTATTGATGAAGGTGACACACGAGGTTGTGTCACAAATGTCACTTCTATGTTACATAATTTAGCTCCCTGAGAAAGATACAGTATTACTGCAACTGAGTCAAATATGCAGCATTCCTCTTGTTGTTTAATTGGTGTAGGATTCAGTTATTATGGAGAGGTCCACATGCTGTTGTCAGCATTTGTTGAAGTGTTAAGGTAGGTCATAATTAAAGAACAACATGAGAATTTACACTTCTGATCCATAGTTATGTGATCCACTATCTAAAATAATATGCTAAAAGAAATCAAAGTATTATGATCTTTTCTGACGTCAAAACGTTATGCCAATAAAACACTGAAGAACTGCAGGAAATCAGACACCTCCTTTAGAATCTGGCTTGTATCTAGATGGCAATAGAAGGAAATAGTCACAACCTTGTAACTTAAATGCACCCAGTTTATTTTATATGCAATAGATGAAAGAATTGATGATACTGGACATTTTTTGGTGAATAGACATGAAACTTTACAATGACCAAGACACAACCAAAGTTTTGTCCAATTTTCAGTTTCATCAACATAACAGACTTCCTGTTGGGTTTAGAATATGGCGGATGTTACATATATGTGACATATTTCCAGATTTTTAGACGCAACGGGCTTCAGGAGGTGGTCCAAAGATGGCGCTACAGAGCCATATTGCCACGCCGTTGCATGGCCAAGTTGGGCCCCTGCACTTCGTTGCTCGGGCCCTAATAATAATACCTTTATCTACAGTATGTAGCACCTTTTAAAAACAGCGTTTACAAAGTGCTTTGACATGAATAAAATACTTAGGCAAAATAAGAATAACGATATTTGAGAACACAATAAAAGCAATTAAAGTTAAATTACATAAACAACCACTTAACAAAATAATAACATAACAAAAATAATAAATAAAAATAAAATAAAATAAAACACAGTAAAATAGAAAGACACAAGTTAAAAGAGAAAAGTTAAAAAGACAAACCTCACATAAAAGCAAGTCTATAAAGATGAGTTTTAAGGAGTGATTTAAAAGAATTCACTGATTGTGCAAGTCTTATGTTAGGGCGTTCTAAAGTCGAGGGGCCGTAATGGCAAACGCTCGGTCACCTTCAGTTTTGAGTCTCGACCTTGGAACAGCCAAAAGGGAACCATCTGAGGACCTAAGGCTGTGGGCTGGCTCGTAAGGTGTCAAGTAGCTCTGATATGTAACTTGGAGCCAGCCCCTGACGTGCCTTAAAAGTGATCAGTAAAATCTTAAAATCAATTCTAAAACAAACAGGGAGCCCGTGAAGAGAAGCTAAAATCGGTGTAATGTGCTGTCTTCTGTTAAAACCAGTAAGAAGCCTAGCTAATGCATTTTGCACAAGGTGGAGGCGAGAGAGTGATTTTTGATTAATGCCGGACAGTAGTGAGTTACAGTAATCTTGCTTCTTTAACTGAAGTTTGATACTTTATCAGGGCAACTTTCCAAATGTCGTAGAACTCAGTCAGACCAGTTTTTTTCCATTTCTTTCCTTTCTCCTACAGTCTCTTTTTAAATCTTCAATAGATTCGTTGAGCCAAGGCTGTGGTGTTTTATTTGATTTTTTTGTCTTTAAAAGGGGCAACAGAGTCCAGGATGTTTTGACAGGTGATATTTACTGGCAGAACTAGAATTAAAAACCCTGTGACGAACTGGGGTGCCATGATTAAAAGGAAGCTGGGATAAAATCATACTAAATAAAATGGCCTTATGATCAGACACACAGATATCCTCCACCTCAAAATAGTTAGGACTGAGACCGCTGTACAGAACAAGATCTAGTATGTGACCCTTCACATGAGTTGGCTCTTGTATTGCCTGAGTAAGATTAAAAGACTCTAAAGTATCCAGAAAATCCTGAACAACAAACATGAGTTAAGTTTAAAACCAAGGTGCTAAAAAGAAGTGAAATTATTACATAAAATCAAAGTGCATTTAAAATCTTTTCTGTGTCTAACTGCAACTGTGAAATTGATCATAGAGACCAGCACTATGTTTTGTATCAGGCTGTAAACATGTTTATTGCTGTTGCAGATTTGGGCATTTTAAAAGGCTCTTTAAGTGAATGATTGCAATATGCAGTAGAAAGAGAATGTGTTAATGTACTGATGATAACCTGCTTCTGATTTACATCTCGTGGCAGAACAGGATCCTAATAACATATACCAGAGTTAATTAACCACGGCAGTAAAACAAAACTAAAACAAAGATCAACAATTCACCTGCATAATTAACATCTTGAGAGCAGGTATGGGTGTTAAGTGAGACAGGAAGTGAAGTTAACGTCACCTGAGGTCCTGTCATTCTCCAGCAGCTGCAAACACGTCTGTCCCAGGCTCAACCAGTGCCAGGGGTTGAACGGTACCAGGCTACACAGCTGCTGCAGACACCACGTCTTCGATCCTGCGGCTCCAAATGCCTCATAGATGCTGACCTTTAGGAGGAGTTTAAATCAGCTTGAATACAACAGAATGACTTCATCATTGCAGATGTTATCAATTTAAACTTTCAGACTGGTGTCTTTACATTCCTTTAGTTTATTTTAAAATCCCCCCAAAATCTGCAAATTTCCCTTTATTAGCTCATAAGGTTCATGGAAATTAAAAATTATCCATATACTAGTGGTTTTCTTTGCCAATATTATTTAAAGTAAGAACTTGTAAAATGTCTTATTTAATCAACGTGACATACAGTATAAAGAATATAACAGCTCCAGGTAGTTGTATCATTTGTATGAGTCACTGTTCAGCACTGAATTTGAAATCAGGGAAAGAGTTACCAGCAAATCAATCAAGTCCAGTGTAGAAACAGAAACAGACGCTTTCAGATGATGAGAGTAGAAGGTAGGCTGTCAGAATACAGCAGATTTGGGATTTCATTCCTTCACTCTGGTTCCCTCAAGTCTATAAATGTGTTTAAATGTCTGCTCAGAAGTCTTTTTAAAGCAGTCAGGGAAATGTTACTGTTGAGCAACATGCTGCTAATCAAAATTTAGTTTAGTTTATTTCGAACATGTGCGGGTAATATAACAAAGTAAACTGAAAACAAACAAATCCAATAAGAATAGTCAAAACAAAAATAATAATGTGAACCCAACATGTCCGAAAAGGATTTTCTCTCCATATAGACATATTTACATAAAAAAGAAAAAAGTTAGAGAAAAAATAAATAAATAAATTTTGATTAAATAAACAAATACATAAAAAAATGTGAAACCTCCAGTTTATTTTGTCATCGATTGTTACCCCAAGAAACTTGTTTTCATGTACCCTTTCAACATCCTCCCCATCTACTTGTAACGGTACTTGTGTATTCTTATTGCATTGCCAAATAACATGAATTTTGTTTTACTTAAGCTTAACGATAATTTATTTCTGTCAAACCACATTTTCAGTTTGCACATTTCAGTAGTGATCGTCTCCAGTAGTTCACCTAAACCCCCGCCCCAGAACAAGAAATACTAGTGTCGTCTGCACTAGAAACTTTGCATATGTCATTTATGTATAGGATAAATAGTTAATACTGAGCCTTGTGTGATGCCACAAGCAATGTCAAAGATGAATGTTTCCCCAACTTCACAAATTGTTTTCTGTTGCTTAAATAACTTCTCACCCAGTGCAATACTAACCCCCTGATCCCGTACCGTTATTGATTAATATATTGTGATTAATTGTATTGAAAGCTTTTTTGAGATCTATGAATATTCCAACTGAATGCAGTTTTTGATCTATAGCGTTTGTGATCTCCTCAATTGATTCTGTTAATGCCAGGGATGTTGAGCTGTTTGCTCTAAATCCGTACTGACTGTCAGAAAGTAATTTACGTTTGTTTATGAATTTGTCTAATCTGTTATTGAATCGTTTTTCTAGAATTTTGGAGAATTGTGGAAGTAAAGAAACTGGCCTCTAATTTGTGAAGTGGTGTGTATCCCCAGTTTTATACAGCGGCACAACTTTAGCTATTTTCATGTTGTTAGGAAATATTCTGGTTTGGCATGATAAGTTAAAGATGTATGTAAGTGGTTCAGAAATCCCCCCAATGACCTTTTTTACAACTGTCATATCAATTTCATTGGAATCAGTAGATGCTTTGTATTTACATTTATTTACTGTAATTATTATTTATTTTTCTTCCACTGCTGTAAGGAACATTGAGCTGAGATTTATCACTATAAGGTTATTATTCCAATCCTCACATAACGACGACTCAGGAATTTTTCTTGCCAGGTTTGGTCCAACATTTACAAAAAAATTATTAAAGCTATTTACCACATCATACATATTGTCCTTTTTAATATTATTATCAATAAAGTATTGACAGTAGCTCTACTGTTTAGCACTATTTTTAATAATACTATTTAATATATCCCATATTCCTTTAGTTATAATATTATAATACAATATTTTACTATAGTATTCTTTCATTAAAGTCAACTTAAATTACATTTGTGTTCTTTTGGATGAAATATAGACTAAACTATTATCCTGTTTAACACCATGACTTGTTGTTTTGAAGATGATGAAATAGTGCATTATGGAAATAAGGCTATTGATACACTCTCTGTATTTGTTGTTAACAACATAGAAACATTCAAATACAGGGAAGTAAAGCAGTGAATAAACAGACTGGGAAAAATTTCATTTTAATTTCCTGAAGGCCATGAATCAGGTGTTTCTGTGGAACGCCTCCAACGTTGCTGATGACTTTTCAGTCATACCTGGTGACTGGACTTAGAAAGACTGAGCTGAATGACTGACAGATGCAAATACTCTTGAGCTGCTTTGACTAATGAAAACAATCTGAGCAGAAACAAGAATGAATAACGTTAGTGTGTTTCAATGTGGGAAGCTGTGGAGGAAGAGAAATAAATGTGGCTTTATCAAAGAGAGGAGTTCATTTTAGAACTGGTGGATCTAGAGGTAGCTGAGCACCACCTGGATTGTCAGTTGTTTGTCCTTTGAGACAGAGGGGAGACATTTGTTGAAAGCCTTTGTGATTTCCAGTCCTTGGTCTGTGGTCATTTGTGTGGAGCATCTAGTCAACAGTTACTGCAGTTTCTTCTCTTTCAAAGCAAAGATGCTGTGGACTCTGCTGTTCTTCTGTTTGATTGGTAAGTTGCTCCTTTGATTCACGGATGCACAGAGTCAAATGTGAATGTGAGAAAGTAAATGATTCACAAAATAATACGATAAGCATGTACGTGACAAGAATGATGAAATAAATTCTGATGTAATTCTCTGACACTTCACATTTGACAGGGAGGTCTGCTCAGGACCAAGGAGGTAGAGTTAAATGCATTTCTTTGCTCTACTCTGTTTCATCTCTCTTGAGTCATGTCATAAAGTATAACAGCATTGCTGCTGAAGATGTATATGGGTCAATATTATGAAGTGAACTATTTTCTGTTTTCTGCTACAGCTAGCTGCAAAACAGGAAAACTGATACAGGGAGGAAAAACAAGTCAGTCTTCAACCTACGGCAGTCTCAATTCTGACAGAGCTATTGATGGGATATATGGTCAGTGTGCTCACACCAACAAAGAGCCCAACTCCTGGTGGACAATGGATTTACTGGGTCTATATGAAATTTCCTGTATCAACATCAACAACACTAATCATCACAATATCAACCTAACGAATGCTCAGATCCTCATTGGGAACTCATCTGATGGAGATTTTTCCCACCACAAAGTGTAATGCCTTCACTCTACTATGAACCATAGTACAACCTTTTACAATAGTCTAGTGCTGCTTATGATTTATCTTTTATTTATTTATGGGATTATAATTTGTAACAACAAACTATTATAATACATCCTGTATTAATTATATTCATTAAGATAAGACATTCTGATATGAGTGTGATATGTGGTAATAAGGGAGAAGGATATATATAGGCAGACAGTACTCAGGAGAACTGCATTCAGTACCACTAAATATCAGTTTTAAACTTTTTTTTTCAATCAATCAATCAATCAAATTTTATTTATATTGCACTTTTCATGCCTTTTTAAAAGCAACCCACAGAACAACATAAAATCCAACCCTCCCACCCCCATAAAAACACAGAGACAGAAGATACACACGTAACCCCACATAACCCCCCCCCCCCCCCGACACACACACACACACCTTCCCAAACACGCACACACGTCACACGCACACACGTCCCACACACATGTCCCACACACACACAAGAGACATGGCCGGGCACCGAGACCTGGAGCAAGGAGAAAGCCTCCTTTGGGGGCCGACCACACCGAGAGGGCGGGGGGCACTTTAAAGTCTGTTCTCAGACAGTTGCAGCTAACTTTACTCAACAACATCATGCTGTATTTGTGGGTGTGGGGAATTCTGTCTTCTATTGATACTTAATCAAACAGAGCTGGAAACACAACTATTTCTCACAGTCCAATCTGTTTCTCTCTCTCTCTTTCTTCCATCCAGGTGTACAACTATTAATGAGACCACCAGAGGAAAAAATCTAACATTTGAATGTGACAATGGACCAATATCTGGGCGCTATGTGACCGTACGCTTAGAAAGAACATTTTTTGTAGTGTTGTGTGAGGTGAAGATCTACGGTACAAAGAAACATGGTAAGATAAATGTTCTCAGGTAACTGGTCAGTTAATAAACAAACTTACAGAAAATGTCTCTATTGCAGATTACAATCCACCGTATGTTTAATAGCAGATGTGTTTTATTCATAAACATGTTAGACGACGCCAATCATAGAGGAGCAAACATTCACACTGACGACTTTTTTATTATTTTTCATCAACAAATGGTCACAACATTTTATACATGATTTGATTCATGATAGATTATTTTTTTATTCTCTAAAACTTTAGGACTAGAATGTATGTTTGAGGAATCTTATAAAATATAAACCTTATAATCAGGTGTAGTTTTAAAATGTATTTTTCTACTTAATTGTCAATGTTCATCTCATTAGATGTCTCTCTTTACTCAAGGCTTGATGCTGGTCAAAGAGAACAGAACCTGGGAAGAAGCCCTGTACTACTGCAGAGACTTAAACATGGATCTGGTGTCCATCCTCGATGCAGAGACCCAGGGCTGGGTTGAGTTGGAGGCCAGAAAGGCTGACAGTCCCTTTGTATGGCTGGGTCTTCACTACAGCTGCACCCAGAAATATTTTTTCTGGGTCGATGATCACTTCGTATTATTTGAACACTGGGGTCCAGGAGAGAAAGAAATAGAAGACTGTGACATGAGTGCTGTCATGGATACGAGAGGAAATCACTACTGGTTCAAGAAGTTTGACTATAATAAGTATAATTTCATCTGTGCTGCAGTTTCCTCCCACCGTCCAAAGATGTGCATATTACGTTAACTGGTGATTCTAAATTGGCCGTATCTGTACATGTGAGTGTGAATGGTTGTCTGTCTCTCTGTGTTGGCCCTGCAATAGACTGGCTACCTGTCCAGGGCGTACACTGCCTCTCACCCGATGACAGCTGGGATAGGTTCCAGCAGACCCCCGTGACCTTTAACAGGAATAAGCAGTTACAGAAGATGAATGAATGAATGAATGAATTTCATCTGTGCAGAGTAAAAGGCTTGTTTAGCATTTCTTAGTAGTGGACTTCCCTCTAATATACTATATATCATATGTGAGGGGTCCTGGCCCAGAGTATGTAAATGTAGTAAATGCTGGTGAAATTAAATTAGTTTTTGTTTGTTTTTAACAGGTTATATTTTTTCTTTGTTGCAGTTACTCCACTCACTGATAATGATATATTATGATGGTTATATGACATGAATTATTTACCTTTTGCTGGTGTGGTTTTGCTGCATATTCATTTTGATTAATTCACTGACGTTGTATACTTGGCTGTGTTTTGATTTTATTTGAATTCTGCCATGAAAAAGAAAAACGTTCTTGAGAATACAAAAAATTGTGCTAATTTGTTTGAAATTTCAATTAATTCAGGACGCAGTGTAATTTTGTTTATACAAAACAGTTATATTTACATCCTTCAATGTATATTAGCTTGAATGGGATTTACAGAGTATGTTATTTAGGACTTATATGGAAATATATGGAGATATATGTAAATGCTACTGGTGTATGGGTTCTTATCGAGTCTAAATAAAAGCTAAGATGTGTTTGAACAGTTTATTGTCGTTGTATTAATGAAGATAACACACGAGGTTGTGTCACAAATGTCACTTCTATGTTACATAATTTAGCCCCCTGAGAAAGATACAGTATTACTGCAATTGAGTAAAAAAAGGAGCATTCCTCTTGTTGTTTTACTGGTGTAGGATTCAGTTATTGTGGAGAGGTCCACATGCAGTTGTCAGCATTTGTTGAAGTGTTAAGGTAGGTCATAATTAAAGAACAACATGAGAATTTACAATTCTGATCCATAGTTATGTGATCCACTAAAAAAAAAAATATGCGGTAAGTATGAGCTTTTCTTGTCAAAACGTTATGCCATAAAACACTGAAGAACTGCAGGAAACTGGACACCTCCTTTAGAGTCTGGCTTGTATCTAGATGGAAATAGAAGGAAATAGTCACAACCTTGTAACTGAGATGCACCCAGTTTATTTTATATGCAATAGATGAGTTTTACACCTGAAGAAGGAAAAAAAAAGAAAATAATTGATGATATTGGATATTTTCTGGTGAATAGACATGCAACTTTTTGTGTGTTCGTTTTTGTTTGTGGGTATTTGATCAAAGAATTCATTCAACGGTGCATTTCCATAGCAATTTGATGCTCTGTTACAGTGGTCTGTGGTACTGAGGCTCACAATATTAACACAGCGCAGTGTCTCCGATTCAGCCGACTGTTTCCTGTTTTTGTTTTTTTTAGATTTGCTGTATGATAATAACTAATAATAATACATTTTTCCTCAAGTGAAATTGATCATAGAGACCAACACTATGTTTTGTATCAGGCTGTAAACATGTTTATTCCGGTTGCAGATTTGGGCATTTTAAAAGGCTCTTTAAGTGAATGATTGCAATATGCAGTAGAAAGAGAATGTGTTGATGTACTGATGATAACCTGTATCCATGTAAAATTAAAGCTACAGTGCACAACACAGTGAGAATAATTACATAAACACTTATGATGCATAAATGCTCTGTAACAAACTGCTGTAATTTCTACAGTAAAAGTTCTAAGAAACTTATTGTTCTGTCATTTTGCAAAGAATAAGTGTATAGCGTAATGCATCGTGGTCCAACATAATTACAGTAGCTTACAGCATTTTCCCACAGTAACATACTGTAAAATATGGAAGTATTGCTGTGCCATCTGAGTTTGAACATAAATTTGTAATGCTGTTTTTTTTTCAGCATGAAAATCAGACTTTGAACTTAAACCTCAAAAAATTCTAAATCCAACAAGCCCTCCAACTTATACGACCATATAGGTCGTGTGTACGTGCTCTCAAATACGACCAATGGGAGCGTTCCTTGAAATAGCGCTCCTAGCGGCAACAGGAGAGTATTGCAGATTGCGGGGATTAATACGGCATCGGTATGTCATATTGGACGATTTAAGGTAAGTACAGCAAATGTGTTTAATTGACATTTGAGAACAATATAACATGTTGTCCGCTCGTTTTAATGTTGTTTCGCTGTCTAGTGTACCATCTACGGGGGATAAAATTAACGCTAAGAGCTGCCGTTGCATTAAAACAACGCTTGCCAAACGTAACAGCTATGTAAATATGACTTCCAGAAGACATCAGGACATGCTATGGTGAAAGCCTGGAATGGAAAAGGACAGACAGATAAGACAGGTGTCCATTGGTGTCTGTAAGCAGATTTTCAAATGCTATTATCATACTTTACATAGCCTAGTTAATTTACAATCACAGTACCGATTGTTTTGAAGAGAAAACGTGTATTGAAGTAGTTAAGTAATATATTAAATTAAAACTGCCCTATGCCTTAAATCGGGCATGGTCCCTGAGAACCTGAGGCCCTCTTGACAGGTCAGAGTGATCATTGGATCATTTAAAAGTGTATCATCAGTAATTTTATCGTCACTATATGAATACCTGTCAAACAGTTTCAGTGAGAACAGTCTCATTCTGGCTTTCTCTTAACCCATAGCCTGCATCACATGCATATAGTAAGATATTGACTGGAAAATAAGGCGTAAACATGAAGTTAAACAGACAGGTAGCTCCTTGATTAGACAGTTCTGCTGATGTCATCCAGCATCAAAAGGAGTTAAAGTCAAATCTAATTTTATTTATATATCCGAAATCAAATCAGTTCAATTTTTCCAGGAGGTTTACAATCTGTACAGTATGTGACATCCTCTGTCCTTAGACCCAACTACTAGGATTTGTGTTGGGAAACCAAATTCTGACATAAGTTTCTGCAGCACATTATATTTCTGATGTTAGAAGCATTATGTGTATACTGCAAATTGAAAATATGACATGTTTGTATCTTGTAGGTGCCTGACTACATAGTATGTACATTGCATACTACATGCAGACTGTGTTACTTAATGCCCTTTTCTATCTAACTTGTTCAGGTATTCTAATTACAAAATGCCTGCATAACTGAGGAATCAATGTGTCATTCAAAACTGCACATTTTCCAGTAATTTTCAAACAATTTAACAGTAATACTGAATGCTGTCTATCTGTCTGTCTTGCAGTGGGACAAAGTGGAAAAACTCCTGGGAGCCAAAAGACAACATTCAAGGCTAACATCCTGAAATGGACTGTTACTGTGTCATATTGATTTGGTTATTGTTGCTGTGTTGTATGACAGTTATGGAGACTGACAGGGGATTATGCCATGCTGTGGTAATCAAAAGTGTTCCAGTATAGACATGTTTATTTTTTAATAATTAATTATTAATGTTTGATTCAGATTGGTATTTAATTGACATGACATGACAAGAGTGAAAATCGCCTCCTCTGACTTCATCTGCTCTCCTCATTTCCACTGTTATCAGTGTGTCTGCTTGTGTGTTCAAGATGCATGTGCGAACAGTGCAGTGAACACATTAAATTAATTCTTGACCCTCGTTTTTCTTCTGCTGCCTCCATGTGTTACTTTCTCTCTCCTTTGCAGGTTGATCAAACAAAGTAGGATCTTACCAGCAGTCTTCCAGCTCATTACGGTAAGAGACCAGACTCATTTAAATAATTAGATTTTCTTCAGCCAATCCATAAATCTTTTGGTTATTCAATCAGTCAGTAAATCAACTGTTTATATTAATTTATGGGCAAACCAAAGCACTTGTGCTGCAGCAAACCGTTTCCACACACGCCCATGCACTCACACATAGTCACTTAATAACCAGTGTTCTGCATGGCTGCTCGCCCAGCCCCGACTAGCTGATGCAGAATGTTAAACACTGTTATCCAACAGCCTGATTAACTCGTCTCCAGACTGTCTACTCCTGTCTGAACCAGTCACGTCTGGATCCATTAGTGCTGTCCATACCGCTCACATCTGGATTGATTTATGCTGCCTGAAGCTCTCTGACCTGGATTGATTACACCTGTCACTGGTGATCACACTTGTTATGGAGAAACTCAGCTAATTGTATTTGTTTAGGTGATGAAGTAGTTCTGCTTCATAAATGAAAGGACTTCAGAGTGTTTGAAGACCAGGGCTCTTAAATGGTTGGTTGCTTAAATGTGCCGTTGATACTCTGTGTATACAAGCTGAATGGTTTCTGTGTTAAGGTGCAGGGTCATAGTTAAACTGCAGTTTGCCATTCCTCATCATTCATTGTCAGTTTCATGCTGACGGTGATGTACACCACAGTCATTTACACCTTATTAGTTCATAAGGATCAAAGTAGATTAGCTTTGTCATTTGTTGTTACTGACAGGCAGGTTGTCTGAGGGGCGAACTGACGTCATTGTCTTCGGCCCCAGGCAAATGCACATGATGAGTACAAGGCAGGCTTATCAAGCCGTACACAGATCACACTGATGTGCACAGACCCTGCAGGCAGAACTACTGGTACATCTCACAGAGGATCAAACAGTGAAATGGAGGCAGGAAGTGGAAGGAGATGTGAATTACTGTAGGGGAAAAGGAGAGACGGTTTCATTATGATAAAGAGTAGGCGGTTTAGACTTGTGCGTCAAATTGACGCAGAAGGTACGACGACAGAGCAGAGCATATGCAGACCCTAGCCCCCATTGGTCTGCTTGCCGGTAGCATGTTTCCGCTTTAGTATTTCTGGCTGCTTCATCTGGCTGTTCCATCTTTGCAACTTTCGAATTGGATCAATAAAGATGGAACAGATCGAGCAAGGCATCAAGGTTAACTGAGGAGGTTTGGAGATACAGAAGTTTCTATGGGTCACCTTTGACAAAGTTTCCGTGAAGTTTCAGTAGCCAAAGTGAAGCAGTGGAAATAAAAACTAACCTGACCGTCAAAAAAGACACAGCACCGACTAGCGTTTGAGCCAGACTGACGAGCGCATGAGTACAAAGGCTATGTGCGAATGTTACAACGTCTATGTCCTGCAGTACTTTAAATCAGACTTTAAACTTTAAAGCAAAGGGAGGATTAGAGCAAGAAAAGAGTAGATGGCTACTGGTCAGAGAGAGAGAGACGTATGCAAATGTCTCAGGACCTGCAGTTCAGCAGTGTAATTGCAACTCTCAGCGGCAATGAAAACACAACACAATGCTTGCTTTTTCCGATTTCTGTTTAAGCTTGGTGTTCGTTCCTCTCTCTTTCTCTCTCCTCTGCTCATCATTTTGTGTCTCGTTCTTTCCATCCTTTCCTCTGTACCCTCCTATCTACTATCAACCCCTCCTCTCCCTCCATTTCCATTGGGTCAGCAGTGCGGCAGTTCAGTAGTCAGCATCATTATCATCCAATCAGCTTTGCACTCAACAAGAAACTGTCAACCCAGCACTAATACTGGCCTGGCAATTAACGCTATCTCCACTCCTCTTTCTCTTCCTCTGTTACTCTGTCTCCCTTTTTTGGTTGCTCTCTTCGTGTCCCTCCTTTTTGTCTTCCTCTCTAATCTGCTTTTCCAGGCTACTCAGCTCACATCTCGTCCCCTCGTCTCCTTTCCGTCCTCTCCTCTACTCCAGATTTCACCCTCTACCCTATCCTCTATTTCGGGCTCCTCTTCAGTCTTTTCCTCTTTCTCCCTTGTTTTCATTTTTGTTCACCCCAGATCAGAGTTGTGATGGCAAGAAGGAGAGGAGAGGGAGAGGAGGAGAGAAGACGAAAAGGGAGGAAGCGTGTATAATTGGCTTTTTAAGGTGTGACAGAGAGAGGAGGGGAAGGTTGGTGTGCGAGTCTGTATGAGTGTGTTTGTCTGTGTGTTGTGAGGCAACGAAACAGACAGTGAAGAAGAGCAAAATAGGGAAGTGGGTTTTTTTCTGCTTGTGTGAACGTATTTGTGCTCACACTCTTGTGTATGTGTGAGACAGAGGGGAGGTATGCGTGTGCATGTGTGGAGCAGTGGATGCAGCCGATGTGTGTGCGAGAAAGAGAGGAGATGAGGTTTATAATTGGGCAGATTTGCCTCCGACTGAGATAATACCCCCTGGGGAATGAAGACAGAGAGAGACAGAGATAGGGAGGAAGAACAGAACAACAGAAAGAAAAAAAAATCATGAGAGGAAAGACAGAGGGAAGATGATAGAGTCAAAAAAGCAAAACAGGAGGTAAAAGGCTAGCAGAGAGGTGACAGAAGGATACAGAGAGATGATGTGGTGCATTTGGGTAGAAGACAGAGAGCAGGGATGAGATGATAGAAGAGAAAATTGGAGGTTAAAATGAGTGACAGCTTGATAGTGGGAGAGGTGGAGAGAGGCCACAGGGAAAGAATAACTGTATGCTGGAGGAAGAGATGATTCCTAAACAAAGTTATTTGTGTTTTACACAAACAGAGATTGGCTTTAATTGTGAAACATGTAGCAGACTCATGGAGAAAGTCAAGTTTAAAGTCTGATTACTTAAAGATATATAGAGTAAGTTGACAGGCAGACTGTGACTTGATAAGGAAAGGGACACATCTAGAGCACACAGAGCTTCATGAGTTTGGTCTTGGACTGAGGTGCTGACAAGGTGTCAGTTAATTAAAGTGAGCTCATAGTTTAATTAATTAAAGAAGTCCCCAGGTGCTCTGTGTCTTCAGAGTCCTTGAGGGTCTTTGAGGATCTTCTTTAATCCGTCACCAATTCTTGTTACTTCTTCTGATCCTCTGCTTACAAATACAACTTAACATTCATCTTAATACTGAAAACATTTCTGGTGGAATGAAATCCAGAAATCATATATGTTTTGTAAATCATCGTGAGGCATGTGTTGGTCATCTTTATCATGTTACACTGGTTCCTACAGGCTCATGTGTTTCCTCCATTCATTCACCACTATTTGGCATCTTCATCTCTGGTAACGCGCACATTCACCAACAGAATCACAAAGTCAACTTCCTCAAAACGTTGCCCTGGTATCACGTCCCTGAAGGCATGTGTATATGTGTGTGTTGTGCGTCCCTTGATGTGTTGCAGTGGAAGCTAGCAGGTTTAAGCAAGCGCAATATCGAATTTGTGGACTCAGGAGAAAGCGGATGAGGTCCTGAGTCCCTGGGACACACACACACACACACACATATATAGAGGCATACACAGAGGGGCCTGTCTGGCTATGTCCCTGCGGCCTCATTATCACCACTGGCTTTGTCCTCAGCTTGCCTGACTACATACACTCGCACACACACCCACATAGGTGCAAGCACACACCAGCCCCCATCTCCCCACAGCGTGCACCCCAGCTCAATGCATACATATTAATGCCCGGTCAGGGGGGTAGGGGGACTAAAGTGGAGGCAGGGTAAAAGACTGGGTGAAAAAGAGAAGGAAGGATGGAGTGATAGAAGGAGAGGCAGAGATGGAAGAGAGAGCGCACAGAATGTGCAGCGGAAATCAATTCTGTGAGAAATGCAAAGCTCATTAAAAAGAAAACTTCTGCCCAAACCAAATTCATTTGGGTAATAAGGTCTGATAAGCGGAGAGGACGTGACTAGACCGCTCTCCCCAAACTATTACTCTGTTGGTCAAGAGAGAGCAAGTCAAAGATTATATTTACTACAGAAGAGGAGGAAGAAAAAGACAGTGAGCACAGCGGAGGAGGAGTGACTTTGGCAGAGAGAGAAAACGTTTGCCACTATTAATCACATTATTCCACCGTTAATTGGCCTCAAGTTCCACTGCAGGCATGAACTGAACTAAAATAAGCCAAAGTGAGGCACAGAGGTGCTAATGATGAAGGGCAGGAAAAAAGACGTGAGAAGGCTGAAGTCATAACGAGATGCAGAAATGACTTGGTGTGTCTGTTCAACCTGTATCGTGTTAAAGAAGGGTTAAAATAACACAGCACCTATCTTAGTCTATCAGTGTGTCCGTCTGTGTCAGTCTGTCAGAGTAAGTCTTGGCGGGACTCTGGATCCATCATTATTGACTGTCAAATCTCTATAAATGATTTATGTGTATGTGTGTGTGTGTGTGTGTGTGTGTGTGTGTGTGTGTGTGTATAGAGCCAGAGGCTATCTTGTCCAGCAGCAGAGACAGAGGCAGCAGAGGAGCTGCTCCTAGCCAACAGACCCCTGAGTCAGCTCAGCACACACCTCATTCACACGGTGAGACCCTGTGCATGTGTGTTTGAGTATGTGCACATGTAAATGTCTTGCATTCATACATAGATACCTCTTTGCTTCTGCATGTGTGTTTGTGTTTATGCCTAGATGTATATTTCATACAGTTACACAAACCATGTGAATGCTGTATACTGTATGTGATTATTTACTGTGTCAGGGCCAGGTTTCATCTGTTTCTTCCACTGCACACCTATGTTTGTGCCATTTCTTTACATTATTTTTTTTTTTTTTTTTTTTTTACAGTCTCAACTTTTATTCCTCCCAGATCGAAATCTGTCAGTTGTCAAACTTACTCAGAGTTATGATGTCTCACAGCAGTGTAAACGGCAACAGTACTGATTAAATAGTGAAAATCTCTTACTTAACTCTCTTCTAAAGATCAGAATCAGAATATATTTTATATTTATTTTTTTATTATTTTTTTAAGGGCTGTTCATTTCAATTGAAAAAAAAACAAAATGATAAGAAAGTAAAGGCAAAGAGTGGAGGCTGTTCAGTACAATGGAGCATGGATGGAAGAGGGATGAGAGAATTCACCGTAAAGAGAGAGGCATTCTGGGAAGTGGAGTAGAGGAGAGAGGAGAAAGAAAGGAGACTGGGGAGAGAAGAAGAGGAGGTCCCCTGGGACACAATAGGGGTTTTTATTTATACTTGACACATTGAGTGTTGGGTGTTGGTGTGTGTGCGTGTGTGTGTGTGAGAGAGACAGAGGGTTGAAGGAGCAGCTGACACACCCTCGGCCTCTGTACAGCCCCTTTGCCCCATGAGAGATTAGTGGCAGAGAGCAGGAGAGACACTTCAACTGTTAAGCTTGTCTGAGTTAAAAAACATTTTCCAATAGAAAGTCTCCTTGAGGAATTGATGATCAAGCTATAAGCTAATTATCAATTATCAACCTTATACCCTTGTCCTTTAAAAGAGCACCAGTTCCCCAGTGCGTGGTCTTTTATGGTGCTGACTAGCATTTGCAGGGTATGCACAGTGAAGAAGCTGAATGTTTTATTGATTATGCAGATTTACTGAGTTCCTTAAGAGGCACCTCAGAGTACAATTATTAATGCTACAGGGGTGCCCCGCCTAACTGTACCTGAGTCTCACAACAAATGGACTATAATTTGGCCTTGAAATTAACTTGTAATCCTGGAGTTTCTCGTACTTTTGCACCGCACAGATATGTAATAGTGGCTCATTTTCCTTTGTTGACGTGTGTCCAGATCCACTGATGTTCTTTCTGAAGGGCACAAAAACTTTTAAGCGTCACCAATAGGCCAGAGTCGCCAGTCATCTTGTTCATAGCCAAAGATGGTGTCGGCCCTCATCTTGTAGGCCGACAGTTGCTCCTCCAGTAATCTCAAGCTCTGGCAGGTCAGTACTGTTGCATTCATCTGCACAAGGAGAAAGACAGATACTGTACAGTCATTGTTCTCTTCTTTAGCAACATAAGAAACCAACAGAAAGTCCAAGATGTTTCATGGAAAAATCACTACAAGACACTCATGCAGTCTGTTGGATCTGAAGGTGTATGATGCCCTCTAGCGGCCCATTGTGTGTGGTAGAGATGACATCTTAATCCTCAGGGTGATGAAAACAGTCAGAGCCCATGGGTAATTATATGAATAGGGGATTTTGTTTGTTACTGCAAGTGTTCAAACGGTTTGAGCAACAGGTCAGCGGAAAAGATTGTGGTTCCAGCAGTAATCATAGCCTGTACAACGCAAGCAAAGCTGCAGCAGAAACACTGCCAAACCTCCACTCAGTGGGTTTTCCATGTAATGCCTCAGATCCCAGCGTTTGGCACAGACTGGAACCTGATATAAGCTCATATATAATAGTCTTAGAAGCAGACTAATAGCTACACTAATCAGTTTAGAATCACTAGTTACTTCAAATGTTTTATTTTAGAAGTGTTTGAGCTGCAGCACAGGCCTGTCCAGAATTAGACTGTGGCACAAGCTGCCTCCAGTCACACATGAAATACTGAGAGTATGAGAATGTGGTCAAATATCAGAGGCAGTCCACAAATCTACACGAGGGAAGTTGTACCAAGGTGTTCAAATGTCACTAACCCTACAAATCATAGAGTCCTAGTAGATGGATATAAAGACCAGAGGAACAAGTCCAGATTATTGACTGTGTCCATCTTTAACATAACATCTATCATCTGATGATCCCAGCATACCTTTAGAGACAACTCAACTTTTCATAAACTAACACTTGATGGATTTATTTATTGTCTGGTGAATTACTGAAATAACATGACAAGACTTTGCTCTCTGGTCGACTGACTCTTTGTTAATGTGGGTTAGACTCTGACTCAAGTATCTAGAATCTGTTCTATGAACTATTAACCTGCAAACTCCCTCACATGGCTAATCATAGTGTGCTTAGCACAGCTAGCACTGAGGGTGATTTTAATTACCTCTGGTTGCTTATTTTGTTAAATGAGACATATCAGTTGACCTTTATATGACTTGTCTTGTCATCATTTGGACTTTAGACCCCAAAGATAATGTGAAATCCAATGCATTTTTATGCCAGTGTTGCAGTTTGCAGCAGTTTCTTTACTATTTCACAGGCAAACACCACTTTCACAAGCCTGAAAAAAATGAGCTAAAATAACAAGCACTTCATTGTTCGTTCAGTTTTAGAGGGAGATCAATCCGGATGAATCCGTTACAAACTCAGAACAATTAATAACTTACATGCAGATGTAAAAGATCATTAAATATTTACAACCACAACTTTTAGACTTCTACAGGAATCAGCACAATGCTGAATGTTGAATGCTGACCTAACCCGAACAGCACAACAAACTGTGAACCAGAATCCATCTCACCTCTAAACTTTACAGCACAATGGATGTTCATGAGAGTTGTGATTGGATCAGAGGCATGGAGCGTACTCAGCAGTTTGGATCCTACTGTGTTTGTTCACTTACATAACTGTGTCTCACTCAGGTTCTCTGTCCTCTGTCTCATTTCCATCCGCTTGTTCGTTTCCCGATCGCCCCCGTCTCTCCTCGCCGAGCATCCCATAATTTCACTGTTACTCAACTCTTTACATCACCGCTGGCCAGTAACCACGGAGAATTAACCTCACGCCCAGGAACTGCCCCGTAGCAAAGAGCTGCTCTATTCAACTCATTGTGTTCATTCATTCTTTGGACTTAGTGAAATTATACACACTTCCACACAAACACTCTCTCTCTCTCAGTGAGTATTCATAAAGACGGAGACAGAGAGACGGACAGGATGAAAGACAGTGAAGGATGGGACAGGATCAGGTAGAAATAAATGAATAATATAATATACCAGTTAGTACATTTGACTTGAGGAGTTGATGTTGTTCTAGTACCCCCATCACACCAGCAGATGGCAGCACTGACCTAACCCCTTCAGCTGCCCTACAACCAACGATTCATTAGACACATGACTACAGCAGATATTACCACGGCATGTCATTTCAACATCTGATTTCACAAAACACGTGTTACACAGTGTGTGTCAGTGTGGTTCTGATGATAATGACAAGTGGAAGCTGGTCAGCCTGTAAATGAGAATTGTAGTTTGAAAGTTTATGATTTTTTTTTTTTTTACTAGTTGTACTATAACTGTAAAATACTTAAAAGACAAATAAAGTTAAGATCTTAACAGTCTTCTTCTTCTCCTGGGTGTTTCTTTAGTGGCAAAAAAAAATAAAAAAATAAAACGCTCTCTGCCGTCATAAATTTCTCTGACACTGTTTAGATAAAGCTGGAACCAATGAGCTGCAAAAAAGATATACAAGGCTACCGTAACTGACTAAAGTACACTAAAACCAGAGCGGCAGGAAATCAGAAGCTGGTTCTTGTTGGAAAATGAGTGCATGCTCCTCGCAGGTGGACCTTCCACAACATAAAGCAAAGGATTTCCAAAAGAAGCTACAGTTTTCTTTGCCAGTGTAGGTCAGACTAATCTAAAACGTGCAAATCTTTCAAAACTAAGCAGCTTGAGTGGGTTCAGAAACTAAATAGAAAAATGGATGAAAAGTAGAGCCATGTGTACAAGTGTTCAAGAAGCTGTGGTTTTAAATAATACAAGGAACTGAGGTGCAGCTACATGGTGGGAAGTAGGGACATAGGGAGGGTCTTTTCCTGTAGTTTGTGTATGTAAGAATGTTGTATAGTCTCAATAGCTGCTAAAGAGATTCTTTGACCATACTCTGCAGTCTCAGCTCTGTCCACTACACTGATGTCTGTTTTTTAAAACTTTAAAAGATTTATCTGGCATCCGGTTATTTACAGTCCATGAGACTGTACAATTAGCAACATAACAACAAATCCAATCAATAGTCATTAATCTTTAATATAAGATAACTTCAGTTAAAAGTGTCTGGAGAACAGAAAGGAAAAGAAGAGCCACTGCTCATCTACAAATGGTGTAATTCACCTCTATGGGACATGGGTGAGGAGGATGAGAAAAGAGAGAAGAGTGAAAGAACTGACAGAAACTGTCCAATGAGCTCTTCTCTTATTCCCATGCTGGCTAAGACACAGAGCTGAGGTCCCCTAGAGCTGCTTTACTGACAGGATGTGACACTGGAAAAGGGTCACAGAAGAAAAAACGTTTCTCACAGCTCCACATGGATCACTGTCACACATGCAGTGTTACTTTTACTTTTTTTTCCGAAAAAAACATTACAGATTGAGGGCTGGTATTACTGATAACCTTTAACTGGACTACATTGGGAGTATACCTTCTTTCTTTCTTCATTCACACTTGTCCTGCCACCCTTCCCTCCTCTGATACACACTGAGTCAGATCTCATGGATCATTGTTGGAAACAGAATTTAGGTCACAGAGTTTCCAAGTGTCCAAACACCGTTGCTAATGACAACAAAACATACAGCGGCTGCAAAATATATGACAGCCTACACTTCCTGCTATAAGTCAGGAACTGAGGATTTATCATAAATGGAAAAACACACCAGACTAGAGTAACTAGTCATAAAAGCTTTTTACGATTGCAAGTTAAGTAAGGTCATTGTGACACCATCTACACACGTTTTACTATCAAAGGGACTCTGTACGAGTTTTCTTTACAGTTTATTTAAGCATTTCAAGGTTGATATCTGAATGAATGATGTGTTCTTATATTATAGCGTTTCCCCTGACTTAATAATACCAGTGTCAACAATACCAGGATTAACAATGTTATGGTTGAAACATTCCCACAAGGAGGGAATAATGTGGCGGGGTTGAGTTTAGAGGAAGTGGAAGATTTCAACATGCTAATCGAGACGGTGCTCAAGGACACAACAGTGGATGGAGGACACGGTGTGGCTTTCTTAAAACGTGTTTTTGCAGCAATGATCTTGTGACTGACAGAGGTTCTCCAACCATCTAGTTATGTCCTTAGTCTGGAACAGACTTTGGATCAGTCATTTTCTCAACTGATAAATTGTGGTGATATACTGTAGCCGTGCAAACGTCAGAGTGTCATGATTGTTTCAAAATCAGGTACAGTAGATGCTAACAAAAATAAATGTGGTCTATGTGGAGGGCCCTAATGTCTATAAGCAGTTTCATTTGACATAATTTCTTGACCATGTTTCTGGACCATGTCTTTCATGTTGTAACTCCAACTGTTCTTAATGAAGCCTCTTACTTTACTGCTACACCCATGTGTGGACATGGTTTATTCAGTCCTTATCCAGTGCCTGGAGGAGAACAAACAACAGATGGTTTCTCAATGCATTGTGTTGATCGCTTACTCCTGACTGTGGTGGGCACTGCAACAATATGGACATTACAGCACAAACTAGAGCAGCACCTTACATAAAGGGCAGAGTCTGACCTCATGTGTCTTCTTTTTAATTCTCTACAGATAAAGGTAATTTTGTTGCAGCAGTTGTGGATCCTGATTCTGCTCACCATGTGAAAGTGGACCGGAGAATCAACGCACTGTATTACACCGAGGTACATCCGGTCTGCGCGATTTCAAAATAAAGTCACTGCCAAACAGCAGCACAAAATGTGTTATTTTTATCTTTTGCCTCGAGCATATTAATTCGTATGGGGAAAAAAGAGCCTTTTGTGGATTGAAGAACAGAAGATTTTGAATATAGTAAGGCCAAAATAAGCATTATGAAACAGGAACATCTTAAAACCACATAAAACACATGCTACAGCTTGTTTGGACAAGGACTGAACAACAGGGGACAGTGGAAAGCCACTCAGTGCATAAAACTTCCTAAACCTACCCTACACTGAAATCATTCACCAATCTCTTTTATTAAATTTGCCTTTGTTTCTCATCCTGCCTCGTTGCCTGCACATCCTCCATTTGGGTGCTGTCAAACATATGGGCTCTTGACACAAACACATTTTTTTAGTGAGAGTAGCAGACAGAGTATAACACCAAGAACTAAACAGCACATGTGACAACATTGCTCGTGTTCTTCTGAAGAAATGTCAGGTTGTTTATAAAATGTTTTGCAATTTTAGTGGACGTATCCTTCTTAGCACTAAAACAAAGTGAAAAAAAACAATAGGAGTTGTTGTTATTAACAGATTATTAAGCTGTTATGTTACTACTCAGGACCGCTTGAGATCAAACTGAAATGAATGCGACCCTGCTGACTTGGGTGTGACAGTGACTTTATTTTGAAATTTCACAGACCGGATGTGCCTCCATATTTTTTGGTACTTTGATTCAGCTCGGTAGCTTTGTTTCCATTAAACCAGTTGCTCGCTACCACAAACGAAAACGGGTGGAGAAAAAAAAGGCTACACAAGTTTAGTGAACCGGCACGGAGCTTACTTTGGATTCCCCCTTTCACCTTCGCACGTTTTTTATTTTATTTTATTATTTTTGGACCCTCCGCTCAGCTTGAACCACTTTTTTTTTCCCACGCACAGTTAACAGAGTCAGCAGTCTTCAACTAGTTGACCAAAAAAGAGGAAACAGATTTGTTTTCTGACTCTTTGGGAGGAAGTTTTCGCTGCCTGAGCGGTAAGAAGTCTTTTGTACGTGTTTGGTTTAAAGTTTTGTGATATTATGATAGTGGAGCAGGTGCCTCGCCGGTTGGAAAGTTGTAACGGTCGCGGAGAGCGAGGCTGTGCGCGTGTCGAGTCTGCTGCTCAGTGATGTTGTATTCAAACCATTGACTGTATGATTCAGACCGACTACTACCGATGAAAGTGACTTGATTTAATCAGTCCTCTGATCTGATCGTCCTCTACGGTGCAGCTGAAGTCCCGTGCAGAGTCCCATTTATTCCTGTCCTATCCTCTGTGGTCACAACGGAATCAGTTCAGATGGAAGTAGCTCTAATCCCGTCTCAGTAAAAGATCATTTAAAAGAGACACTCAGCTCAGATTTTAAAATAATCATCACCTGAAGAAATATGTTTTTGTTCCTTAGTGCACAAATTCAAATTAACTTATGCAATTGCAACTTAACAGCATTTGTTTAAACCAACTTGAAGAGCTGTCGATTCAGCCGTGCTTTTATTTTGGAGGCTGTGGTTTGCAGAACTGTTGAATTGTAATGTGTTCCTATTATTTTGGCAACCCCATTTCAGTCAGGGGGCTAGGGTAAATCCAGACACACAAACTACATCCTCCAAAATGATTATACAGTTGAATTAGACATAAACAGTTAGGAAGCTGTGATTTAGTGCAGGGCTGTTTAATGCATTGGCTGAAAACCAGTGGAATGCAATGGCATGGCTTGTTGCACCCGTAACAGGCACTGTTAAAAAAAAATTAGAACAGCAGGGTTAAATATCGATCAATAAAATGTCAGTGTCAGTAATAAATGTCAATAAAAAGTCTTGTTGGGAACATTGTGAAATACCTGTCTCATTTAGAAAAGCCTCTTTTGCTATACTTTCACTTTCTTTGGAGTTTCAGTGGAGGAATAGCCTCCAGATCTGGTATAGGTGATGCTATAGCAATATTTATAGGAACTGTTTTGGCTTTTCTCTTCTGTCATCACACCTACAACGCCACCAGTAAGTCCTCATAGGACACTGTCTGTTAAGAACATAGCTTGACGCTAGTCAACGTCCACGTTTGGAAACAGTGTTCCTTTTGATCTCAACTACACACCTGTAGAGGTCTGTTTAAATGACTTCCGATGGGCAGAAATGTTCTTTTTGAAGCGCAGTGGCTTTGTCCTTGTCTGGGATGTTCAGTGTTGGATTCATGAGCGAGCCCTTTTGTTGTTAAGACATTGTCCTGGGTTTGCTTTGTGACCTTGACTGATGTTTTGAGTAATTTTTATGCAGAAATGTAGAACAGTCTGAAGGGATCAGAAATGTTTTCAGCGTTTGTATGTCCATTACGTTAACCCCGTAATGGACATAAATAACAGTCACAAGTGAGCAAGCCAAGTAGAACGCTGGACAACGTAGTATGATGATACTAGTTTGACTTTTTCGTTTATGTGATTGTAAGAAAAATAGAATCTGTTACGAATGTGCATTTTTTTTTTATATCCAGAAATGTCATGATTTATAGGTAATAATCAGCTGTTTATATTGTGGGATTTGTGCACTTGTAGTTTAAAGTAAGTTTGTATTTGTTATAAATCTGCCAATACTTATTTCCAGCAAAAAAAAACTAAGGACGCAACTGCTCTGCTTTGCATCTATGCTTGTTGTCCTTCCTTCCTTCCACCCTGGTGCCTCTGTTCCTCCAGTGATTCTTTAGGTCTAAGTTGTAAAGATAGAAAGAAAGGGAGGGAGGGGGAGGAAGGGAATGTACTGTTAAAGAAAGTGAATGTAAACTGAATGTTAATGAGTGAACATGATTGTCATGTTGCCAGATTTCGCATGGGATACATAAAGTATCTGTCTATCTACTTTTCTGATGCCGTTGTAACGTAAACATGATGACTAACATTTTAACTAACTTTAACAAAGCTAAGATTTAGTGCAAGGCTGTTATGTTAGCTTTGCTTTAATCCATGAAACACTACCTGCCCCCGATGGCTTTAATACTTTTTTAAACATGTAACTGAGCAACAGGATAATGTTGACATTTCATTTATCGGTCCAAACCAATATTTACTCCTTTCTTTGTGTTAGCCTCATCTGGTCGTTCTAGGGAAGGGACATTTACAGGGTCTGCTCCATGATGCTATGTTTACAGCTGACTAAAGCAAGAACACAGAACCCATCTGTCAGTGTAGCCTGTTTCTTTAATATGTCTTGCAGCTGATTTGGGTTTCCTGCCTTCTGGCTACAATGTGCCCCCTGAGTGTTTCATGGCAAAGCACATTCACAGGAAGGTGTTTACGGTGTACACAGTGTTTCCTGTGTCAGAGCTCTGGCTTATACGTAGACTGTCAGTCACAGCATGTGGGTACATTCTGCTGCTAGCAGACAAATGACCAGTGAAAACGGCTGTCCATCAGCATGTCATTGTATAGTCCATTAGCCAGGACACACACACACACACACACATACATACGCATGCATTACATTTTAAAACACTGGAAACTGCACGTCAAAGTGCTCTACATTATCTGCTGCTGAAAGTGAGGAAACCCCCTCTAGCAAGGACAAAGCTGAGCACACAGCTGCTGTAAGTGCTGCAGAGGCGTGCATTGTGAAGAGATGTATCACGGTATCAGATAGCACCCTAGTGTTACGACATTGTTAGGCAAACTGTTTGGTTAGGGGTGTTTGGTTAAAGGGTGACTAATGAGATGCCGTGTCCTGGTTTTGACCCCTACTTCAGGACAAAAAGTTCTTCAAATCAATTAGAAACTGTTGCTTAGCCAGAGTTAGTATGTAGTTGACTAACTTTTTAACTTTGTGTACTGTTTTCAAGTCCATTAGGATCGATCCACATTGCGTCGATACCGCTACCAACGTCATTATTCGGTTCATTTGCATCACTGCGTTAAACGCGTGGCTTTTCTTGTCACTTTAGTGCGACACTGAGAAAGGGCCTCGTCTCTGTGAGAGACTTGTTGCCAGAGGAAAGATGACACACAAGTGCACACGCCTTGTAAAAAGCATGTGTTTATGCGTCTTTTCACCACAAAGCATCAAACGCTTTGTGGTGACTTTGTTGCAGAGTTCACATGCGTTCAGACTCACGTGCGACCGATGAGGTCAATGGGATTCACCCGAATTTCTGCACGTTGCAGGACAGACAGGAACATTTTGTATGTGTGTCTCGGAGCACATACTTTTTCTTTGCTGCTGCAGTTGTTCAATGTCGTGCTTGGTTTTGCTTTGCGTGTGTTGACTAAAGGTCAAGTTACAACACTAAAATGCTCCGTGCTTTCTGGGGTGGATGGAAGGAGTTTGTAGAGTTACTGACAGAGGTTTGGGTGGTGCTGCTCTTGTGTCTTAAAAGGAGCTGAGAATGAATATTTGTGGTTTGTGTTGTAATGTCCACCACAGTAGTAACTGATCAACACAATGCATTGAGAAATCATCTATTGTTTGTTCTTCCCCCGACACTGGATTAAGACTGACTAAACCATGTCCATAAATGGGTGTGGCAGTAAAGTATTTTGAAGTTTCATTAAGAATGAAAAATGATTGTAGCCATTAGGATTACACATATATTATCGCATGTATTTTTGTTAGCAGCTACTGTACATTATTTTGAAACAATCACGACCCTGTGCTTTGTTGGGTTGCTTCTCCTGTTTGGCTACAGTATATCACCACAATTTATCAGTTAAGAAATAACTGACTGATCCAAAATCTGTTCCAGACTAAGGACATAACTAGACGGTTGGAGAACCTCTGTCAGTCACCAGATCATTGCTGCAAAAACACGTTTTAATAAAGCCACGCCTCGTCCTCCATATACTGTTGCGTCCTTGAAAACCGTCTCCATCTGCATGTTAAAATCTTCCACTTCATCTAAACTCATGCCCGTCACATTATTCCCCCCCTGTGGGGAATGTTTCACCCATAACATAGTTAATCCTGGTATTGTTGACACTGATATTACTGAAGCTTATCTTAAAGTCAGCAGAACAGCTACATTATAAAAACACATCATTCATTCAGATAGCAACCTTGAAACACTTCAATAAATTGAAAAGAAAACTGTTGGACAACAACAAATAAACATATTCTGACTTGTACAGTGTAATCCCTTTGATTTTAAAACATGTCACGACATGCTAGATCCTAAGGCTGTCAACTATTTGCAATCATAAAAGGATTTCCTAATTGCTCTAGTGTGGTACACTGGCCTGTTTTTCCATTCATGAGGAATCCTCAGGTCCTGACTTAAAGCAGAAAATGTAGGCTGTCACATATTTTGCAGCCACTGTATGTTTTGTTGTCATTAGCAACAGTGTTTGGGCATTTGGATGTCCCTCACTTTTAAATAATGGAAACTCTGTGACCTAAATTTTACTTCCTACAATGCTCCATGAGATCTGACTCAAAGTGTCTAAGAGGAGGCTAGGGTGGAAAAAGGAGAGATGTTGAGAAATGGCATTTACAAGTGTGGATAATGAAAGAAAGAAGGTATACAGAGAGCTTTAGATACAGAAAGAGAAACTGAGAGGTGTACAACAAAACCACAGCTGTCTTTTTTTTTTTGTTATTTAAATGACAACACAGACAGACTCGAGGTCTACATATCAAGAGGTCTGGCTTGTGTTTTAAAGGGCTGGCTATAAATAGAAACATGTTCCTCTGCGGTCCTGGGCTGGCAGCCTGCTTAGTGATACAGTTGTGTTTTACTTTTGTCCACCATTAAGCTCGAAAACAAGGTTTCCTTTTTATTGTTGGTACCGTAGTTGACCTGTAGAAAGTGCGTTCTGGTTTTGTTGTGATATCTGGATATCAGGAGTCCTGCTAAATAGTGATCCTAATCAACTTCTCCCTCCAGCTCTCAGTTCTCTTTTTCTATATGAGATTTACAGCTCATCATGCATAACATTATGACCACCTTCCTAATATTGTGTAGGTCTCCCTCCAAAACAGTTGTGACTCATCAGAGAATGGACATAGGTCTTCTGAAGGTGTCCTGTGGTATCTGGAAACAGAATGTTGTTTTTTGGGGGGACCTTTGGGTCCTATGGGTTGAGGTGAGGGGCCTTTGTGGATCATCCCACAGATACTTGTTCAGTTTGGGATCCAATGAATTTGGAGGCCAGGTCAACACCTTGTGCTGTTTTTCATGTTTTTTCCTAAACCGTGTGTGTGTGTGCCTGTGTCAGTGTGAATCCTGTTGGGGATGGCTGCCACCATCAAGGAGTGTAATTGCTATGGGGTGGGGGTCCCTGGTCTGGTCTAAGTGGGTGCTACATGTCCACACGAATGCCAGGTCCAAAAGTTTGAACATTGAATTACTTTTGTTGTGGCTGATCGGTGTATATGTGTGCAGTTTATGTGTGTGTATCAAATCTTCTGCTTCTCTTTAAAACTCATTTGATAAAGGCCTTTTGATTTTCTTCTTACTGAATCCTGCTATTCTAGTAGCTAAGAGATTATTATATCGCCCTTAAACCTTTAAAATAACAGCTGTGTGTATTAACTTAACTCCAGATGAGGCTCTACCTATCTACACTGCACTGATGTTACACCTCTCCACCTCATTAAGTGTGAGCAAAAATATTCCTTATTCAGTCTAACAATGTTTGCAACTGTTATCGCCTGGAAAAACAACCAGTAGAATCCCGAGCTGCCTGCCAAATCGACAATAAAAAAATTATGATTGCAATCTGCTCAAAGGTATTATTCATTACATGGCTGTTGATCTGGATTACCTTAGATGATACAGGTACATCTAATCAACTGATAACACAGTATAAAGTTGGCTCGTCTATAATTAACTCGAGCGTGTGTTCTATTTATGAGCCAGTCACCCATCATGCAGATGACTCCCCATCTATAAATGCTACCACTCGCCCTAATGTGACAGGGATACTCGTTTGCTGTATTCATATAGGATAGACATATAATAAAATGTGTTTCTACATTTTTGATTTTGCTGTGGACCTTACTGTGGACCTTTTTAAAAGTCGTTATATAAAAAGAAAATTATGCAAATTAATAATCTACTCTTCCTGTGTTCTTCTACCCTTCTCCTTCCTCTTTCAGATATGCTGTGAATAATCACTTCACACCCAAGTGAGTGGTTGGTGTTCGTCCCTCGTCTGTCTTATACTTCAGTCCAGCAATGTACTCAAGACAAATCTAATCAGGCTCAGGTTGGTCCACCTTCTGTCCATGGCCTGTCCTGTTTCAAACCGGTAACCACTCAGCGCCAAGCTGGACCCGCGGACTCAGACTTCCCCTACCTGTTCCTGCTCCTCTGCCCCGACCCCTCAACAGTCTTCCGAACCCGCATCTCAGCTCCACAACTCAGGGCTCCAACTGGCCAACGAGGAGGAGGAGGAGGAAGAGGAGGAGTATGTCAGTGAAGCGAGTCTGCCGGCTGCACTTGAGAAGTTCACCTACAGAGATGCTGAGACCATTACCGGTAATGTTGCATATATTATAACCACAGGTGGATGAAACTTACTGGAATCCATTTGGCTTTGTTCAATCAGCACTGTGTGCTTACATACATATAAATCATCTGTCAAAATTTCTCTCCTGAAACCCATTAAGACCAGATGCAACAATGCATATGTACACCGATCAGAGAGGCCTCTGTCTATGTGGATCATCCCACAAATACTTGTTCAGTTGGGGATCTAGTGAATTTGGAGGCCAGGTCAACACCTTGTGCTGTTTTTCATGTTTTTTGAGTTGTTCCTAAAATGTGTCTGTATGTGTGCCTGTGTCAGGCTGCATCCTGCTGGGGATGGCTACTGGCATTGCTAGGGCATGGGGGTCACTGGTCTGGTCTAGGTGGGTGCTACATGTCTAAGTAACATCCACATTAATGCCGGGTCCAGTGTATATCCCTTTAAGAGGAGGTGCATGTTTTGCATACTCCTCTATCGAGTCAGGTGTATAGTGAGCGTGTTTTATATGGTGTCTTTAGAAAAGTGTTTGGTTACTTCCAAACGACATTAAGGGTTTAGAAGTATTTTTAGGTTTAATGGACCAGAAGGTCAAGCTGCAGCACTGCTATATTATAGACTTTATAACCTAGATTTAATCCAGTTAAACGTTATCAGTAATACCAGCCCTAAATCTGTAATGGTTTTGGTAAACCTTTGGTTGATGATGCACTTTATTTTATTTATTTGATTAGATTATTATTTTTGTAATTGAGGTTGACATTTGTCAATGCATATAATTTGATAATTGAAAAACATTTGTCTTAACTCCACAAATACCTTTGCAGATGAACCCTGAATTCTGCTAATCAGTTTTGAAGGGATGCACTGTTTGAATTGTATTGTCTTTTGCTGCTGTTATTGTTATGTACAGCAAATGACCAAATATATTTGTCTGATGACATGAAAAAAAATAAACATTTGAAGAGCCAAAACATTTAGATTTCTTTTTAGACCAGAGCTACTAAAATATCAGTTTTTCATCACTGCATCTTGCACAAACTGCAGATCATATGAAGAGATTATATTGAATATAAAAATATTAACATATCGGTTATCGGTATCGGCCATGAGAAGCAGGAAATTATCGGATATCGGTATCGGTTGTAATTTTCCATATCGTGCATCACTAGTAAAAAGTAAAAGTAACACTGCATGTGTGACAGTGATCCATGTGGAGCTGTGAGAAACAGTTTTTCTTCTGTGACCCTTTTCCAGTGTCACATCCTGTCAGTAAAGCAGCTCTAGGGGACCTCAGCTCTGTGTCTTAGCCAGCATGGGAATAAGAGAAGAGCTCATTGGACAGTTTCTGTCAGTTCTTTCACTCTTCTCTCTTTTCTCACCCTCCTCACCCATGTCCCACAGAGCAGTACGACACCAGTGTTTTCAGTGTTTGTAGATGAGCAGTGGCTCTTCTTTTCCTTTCTGTTCTCCAGACACTTTTAACTGAAGTGATCTTACATTAAAGATTCATGACTAGATTTGTTAATGCTAATTATACAGTCTCCTGGACTGTAAAAATTTAAAAGACAGATATCAGTGTGGCAGACAGAGCTGAGACTGTAGAGTGAGTCTAGTCTACACCATCTCCTTATAAATGTCCTAACACTGCTGTCCCACTGTTTAACAGGAGTTTAAGACCCTGATGAACTGTAAAGAACAGAGAAGGAGCTGAATATAATCTGATCAAAAGTCATGTACTCGTACAGCACTGGACCAAAGAGTCTCTTTAGCAGCTATTGAGACTATACAACATTCTTACATACACAAACTACAGGAAAAGACCCTCCCTATGTCCCTACTTCCCACCATTTAGCTGCACCTCAGTTCCTTGTATTATTTAAAACAGCACTTTCTTGAACACTTGTAGACATGGCTCTACTTTTCATCCATTTTTCTATTTAGTTTCTGAACCCACTCAAGCTGCTTAGTTTTGAAAGATTTGCAAGTTTTAGATTAGTCTGACCTACACTGGCAAAGAAAACTGTAGCTTCTTTTGGAAATCCTCTTGCTTTATGTTGTGGAAGGTCCACCTGCGAGGAGCATGCACTCATTGTCCAACAAGAATCAGCTTCTGATTTCCTGCCGCTCTGGTTTTAGTGTACTTTAGTCAGTTACGGTAGCCCTGTATATCCTTTTTGCATTGTTTCCAGCTTTATCTAAACTGTATCAGTGAAATTTATGACGGCAGAGAGCGTTTTTATTTTTTGTCAGTAAGGAAACACCCAGGAGTAGAAGAAGACCGTTGTTTAAGATCTTAATTTTAGTTGTCTTTGATGTATTTTATGGTACAATGTCCTGTTACGCCCCACTGCACAGCCAGTTGTGGTTCAGAGGGGCGTAACAGTCCTCAATACTTTTAAGTGGTAATAATAAAAAAAATCCAAAACATTTAAGACACAGTTCTCATTTACAGGCTGACCAGCTTCCACTTGTCATTATCATCAGAACCACACTGACACACACTGTGTAACACGTGTTTTGTGAAATCAGATGTTGAAATGAATATCTGCTGTAGTCATGTGTCTAATGAATCGTTGGTTGTAGGGCAGCTGAAGGGGTTAGGTCAGTGCTGCCATCTGCTGGTGTGATGGGGTTACTAAACCAACACCAACTCCTCAAGTCAAATGTACTAACTGGTATATTATTCATTTATTTCTACCTGATCCTGTCCCATCCTTCACCGTCTTTCATCCTGTCCGTCTCTCCGTCTTCTGCTTTATGAATACTCACTGAGAGAGAGAGAGAGAGAGAGAGAGTGTTTGTGTGGAAGTGTGTATAATTTCACTAAGTCCAAAGAATGAATGAACACAATGAGTTGAATAGAGCAGCTCTTTGCTACGGGGCAGTTCCTGGGCGTGAGGTTAATTCTCCGTGGTTACCGGCCAGCGGTGATGTAAAGAGTTGAGTAACAGTGAAATTATGGGATGCTCGGCGAGGAGAGAAGGGGGCGATCGGGAAACGAACAAGCGGATGGAAACGAGACAGAGGACAGAGAACCTGAGTGAGACACAGTTATGTAAGTGAACAAACACAGTAGGATCCAAACTGCTGAGTACGCTCCATGCCTCTGATCCAATCACAACTCTCATGAACATCCATTGTGCTGTAAAGTTTAGAGAAGTATTCACACACACTTTGTTGGGTTTGCTAAGGAATTATCATCGGTGAGCTGTTAGAGATAGGTCAGTGTGTGTTGTGACTCTGTAAAATGTAACTTGCTGTTGGTGTGGAGGAAGTCTCTTTTTTATTCAGAAAAGTCTGAATAATTAATTCAAATCTAAAACAAACAGAGTGAGGCAGACTGGTTGACTATACACTTGACAGAACAAGTTAAACTGCACTGGTTTGTTTGTTTTTAGAGCCTCATGGGAGTAAATTCAACATTGTACTGAATCCTGTTGAAATCTAGAAGTTGTGGTTGTAAATATTTAATGATCTTTTACATCTGCATGTAAGTTATTAATTGTTCTCTGTTTGATTCATCCGGATTGATCTCCCTCTAAAACTGATCGAACAATGAAGTGCTTGTTATTTTAGCTTATTTTGTTCAGGCTTGTGAAAGTGGTGTTTGCCTGTGACGTCTCATGTTTACATACTGTGTGTGATCAAGATACATGTCCTGTCAAGTTCATGCCTCTTCACTGTGTTGCTTCCAGCTCTTGGTGAAGAGTAAATAGTGAAGAAACTGCTGCAAACTGCAACACTGGCATAAAAATGCATTGGATTTCACATTATCTTTGAGGTCCAAATGACCATCAAAGTCATATATAGGTCAACTGATATGTCTCTTAAAAAACAGCCACAGGTAATTAAAATCACCCTCAGTGCTAGCTGTGCTAAGCACACTATGATTAGCCATGTGAGGGAGTTTGCAGGTTAATAGTTCATAGAACAGATTCTAGATACTTGAGTCAGAGTCTAACCCACATTAACAAAGAGTCAGTCGACCAGAGAGCAAAGTCTTGTCATGTTATTTCAGTAATTCACCAGACAATAAATAAATCCATCAAGTGTTAGTTTATGAAAAGTTGAGTTGTCTCTAAAGGTATGCTGTGATCATCAGATGATAGATGTTATGTTAAAGATGGACACAGTCAATAATCTGGACTTGTTCCTCTGGTCTTTATATCCGTCTACTAGGACTCAATGATTTGTAGGGTTAGTGACATTTGAACACCTTGGTACAACTTCCCTCGTGTAGATTTGTGGACTGCCTCTGATATTTGACCACATTCTCATACTCTCAGTATTTCATGTGTGACTGGAGGCAGCTTGTGCCACAGTCTAATTCTGGACAGGCCTGTGCTGCAGCTCAAACACTTCTAAAATAAAACATTTGAAGTAACTAGTGATTCTAAACTGATTAGTGTAGCTATTAGTCTGCTTCTAAGACTATTATATATGAGCTTATATCAGGTTCCAGTCTGTGCCAAACGCTGGGATCTGTGGCATTACATGGAAAACCCACTGAGTGGAGGTTTGGCAGCGTTTCTGCTGCAGCTTTGCTTGCGTTGTACAGGCTATGATTACTGCTGGAACCACAATCTTTTCCGCTGACCTGTTGCTCAAACCGTTTGAACACTTGCAGTAACAAACAAAATCCCCTATTCATATAATTACCCATGGGCTCTGACCGTTTTCATCACCCTGAGGATTAAGATGTCACTTTTAAGGTCCTATAAGACCTCCGTCCTCCACATATTAGAAACGTCTGTCTCTCTGTGTATAAAGGAGTTGCAGCAGCTGGGACAATAGTACAAACAGCTTCAGGCAGGTTGCTACCCAAAGTGTGTTTATACAGGATCAGGTCAGGAAGAGGGAAGAGAGAGAGAGCCGTCGTAGGAAGACTCCAGCTGGGTTTGTTGCTGACAGGGGGAGAGAGGGCGAGACAGAGAGAGCTAAGTGCGGGGCGGTCCATGGGGTTATCGTCACTGGCATGTCAGGCATGACGGACCAGTTTGGCTCGGGTCTCTTCCTCCCTCCCTCTTTTCCTCTCTTTCTCTTTTCGCCTCTTAACGCCCGGTGCTGTCCTCTAAAACTTGTAGCCCTCTCTCTCTCTGTCTCTCTTGTTCTTCCTGTTTCTCTCCCCTCCCAACAGTCTTTCTCTCCCCCCGTCCTGTCTGTGTTATTTCTCGCGACCTTGCCCTCTCCTGGATCAGTGGAAAATGTGATTGAGGGGCAACAGAGTTGGTGGTTGTCCGGCTTCAGGCACCATGAGTGAGTATCCTGTGCACAGAGTGGTGTTCTCAGTCAGGGTTACGACCAGCCTCAGCCTGGCTCACATCTGGATAGAGTTTCACTCGTTGTATCTCTCTGTCTGTCTGTCTCTTTGCTTTTCAGTGAGTCAGTTGGTTTCTTGCCATTTTTGACGGGTTAATGCCGCCTCAGAGAATTTACTTTACAAGTTAAATAATTGTATTTAACTTTCTGAAAAGCAAACTTTACATCTGTCTAGTAACAGTAGAGAAAACATCTATATTCATGTTTGAAAGGTTAAAACGTTGCAGGGAGTGCACTGTTGAAAGGTCAGCTTGGCTCTTTAACTATCAGCTGGCCATAAGTAGAATTACTGCATTGTGTTATTTAAGAGGAGGAGGCGGCCATGTTGAACTTGAGAGCGTTGTTCTGCTCTTTGATGCATTCTTGCACATACATTCATTCTTTGTGTTTAGCAAAATACAAAGTCGTATCCAAGGCGATTCAACCATCTGACACCAGTAGCATGTGTTACTGGTTTGAGTCCAGCTCACATGCTCATGCTCCTCTGTAACCTAATTTAGGCTCGTAGTGTAGTGACACTACACTTAGGACTGTGTGTACGATGTTGTGCTTTTGTGGTTCACTTGATAGAAGGACACTTTTTGACTTTGGATGTGTCCTTTAGTTTTACAGAACTTTGGATGAATATGTCTCTGTGTTATGCACACATATATTGTTGTTTTTATTGCTCAGAGCGTGTGACAGTGATCTATTCTTACACTTGAATTTGAACTTGACCTGCTCTGGGGGCTAATGTTTGCCTGTCCTTGCAGCTTGTGTTCTTTATGTTCTTTATGCCTCCAGTTAATGTTTATGTTTGAATTTTGGATTTGAACTTCTCTTGATCGTGCAATGGCCAGTTGCTAGATGCTGATGCGGTGTTGCAGCATATTTACAACATGTTGTCTTAAAGGAAATCACATGTAAATGAATATAAACAAGTCAAAAACTTCCATTTATCACAGACTGGTGAACCTTTCCCGCTCTTTTCCAGCACATTTAGTGGCGGAGTCTCCGTTTCAGAATTGTTAAAATAAAATTAAAAACTCAAAACTGTTTAACCCAGTGCCCAGAACAGCTATAAGCAGCTTTTATTATCTCCATTGACCTTTTTGTGAGTTCAAAAGCACAGGAAGGTTTTTGTGCCGGGCTATTAATATCGCCAATCATTCAGTACTCATTCCAACAGCTGAAGTGCATTGCCCACATTATACAGAAGGGGAAATATTGTGATACTGAATAGCGACACCCTGCTAACAGTATTACTGCTAGTCTGCTGCTGTACTGTAAGAGGGTCTATATGGAACATCCCAAATGTTTAGTCACTGGCAATAACATTTTCCGAGAAACATACTAATCCAAGTTGGCACAAATGAGTAAAATCCAATTAATACGTCCCTTTTTCCGCTGGCGTTGGTAGGAATTCTCTACTTACTTCTGTGTTGAAACTCCACAGGCTGTGTTAGCTGTTGCTGAATGATTCCCTAGCTGCTGTGTGTGTGTGTGTGTTTGCCCCTTTTCAGCACAGTCAGTCATTCAGTCTGGATTAGCAAACCATAAGAGACAGCATTGTTAGGGAGTCATAGACAGACACTGGAGCAACAGAACAAAGAAACAAAGGACTTTATTTTTACTGTGCGTTAAGTCTCATCCTACGTCTAACTCTGTCCCCCCGAGAACTTCTCTGCTCTGTACTAAAACCTGGATTCTCTGCGAGACAGTATGTTCTACAGTAAATGGATGGCCCTTTTAGCAGCAAACTAAACTGGTGCAAACACAGAGGCACATAGCTGCAAGCTTAGGTAATGCTTTTTAGTTTTGCATCCCTCTAATGTGAAATATGACACCGTTTGAATTAGCGGTTAGACTGAGAAGTCTGTTGTTGACTTTTAGAATATACAGAGGTGTTTTCTTACGATCTATGAATGCCTGCAGGTATTTTTTTATCTTAATAGAAAAGCAGTGGTTGGTTTACTGTAAACACTCCTTATTCTCTGTAGTTGTACTTACTGAATAAAAATGCTTGATTTATTCATAAATATTTTGTGCCATTAAGATAGATCCTATATAATTTAGCTACACTGATGCTAGACATGTAAAGACACTGAACACTGAGGAATTGGACATGTATACAAAATAGACAAAAACATGTGTTTTTTTGTTTTCAGTACTGTTGTATTACAGTGTTTTGATTATCCAAAACAAAGGCAGCTGGACTTCTTTGGGGATATACCATGATCTGGAAGACTGAGAATCTTCACAGATATGTAATTTGAGTAATGACATGTCTGTGTAAAATGCGTGAGGAATGCATTATTGCAAAAGATACGGTAGTCGTACAATGCACAGGCATTTGGAGCAAAGCAGAGTTATATTGTTCAGCCTCAACACATTTAATTTAATTTAACTGAGGATGCAAACGGAGGCAAATTGACCTTAAGGTGGTTTTGGAAAGTTTCTGAATGAGCCACTAGAGGGCATCATACACCTTCAGATCCAACAGACTACATGAGTGTCTTGTAGTGATTTTCCCATGAAGCATGTTTGCCTTTCGGTTCGATCCCAAAACAATAAAAGTGACAGCTTGTTTCTTATGTCCACTGCCTTCATGCAATCTGTGGTGATTTTGCTAAAGAAGAGAACAATGACAATGTCTCGTCTTTCTCCTTGTGCAGATGTGTGCAACAGTACTGACCTGCCAGAGCTTGAGATTATCAGCTTACTGGAAGAGCAACTGCCGGTCTACAAGCTGAGGGCCGACACCATCTTCGGCTATGACCAAGATGACTGGCTGCACACACCGCTCGTTGACCCTGACTGTGCCCTTGACCTGACTACTGAACAGATAGAGGAGACGCTGAAGTACTTCTGTAAGTTGATCTATAAAAGAACTGTAAAAACAAGAGGACAAGAGGTTGTGGGCGCAACGGCTGGCCATGGTAGCCAAAACAAACATACCTGATGTGTGTGTGTGTGTGTGTCTGTGCTGGTTAATGTTTTGCTGTCCCTCGGACCCACGTTGTGTTTATGCACGTGTTTGATTGTGCCCTATGAAACTGCCTTGTCCGTGCCAGCTGTAAAACAGTCATTCAACAGACGGTTAAAATCAAATAAACACGCTGAGAAAAAACACGTGCAAACGCAGCACATGGCAACCTCGGGGAAAGTAAAGTGTTTTGTTCTTTCGCTATCAATAATTCAGGTTTAATTCATGTCTACTTGAGTAGTGACTCAGGGTAAAAAGTGTTTCTAAAAATACATTATTCGTCTTGTAAATGGCCGTAAATGAGAAGTGAAACTTCACCTCGCTACCTGGTGTTGGCACGGTCACATTGGCCTTGACATTCATCACAGACAGACAGACAAAGACGCAAAGACGAGGTCATGTTACATAAGAACCATTTTGAGATAGTCTGCAACATTGTTTTTGTGCTATATCAGATTTACCCAGTTATCCTCCTCATCCCTACTGTTGGTAGCCAGGTTTTGACACCCTAAGGCGCTGTGATATATGAGCACAAAGCTCAGCTTCTATTGAGTACGATGTTATCTGACAAAATGATGACACTAACCATATGTTATTTAGGCAATTGTTTAATCAACAAATGATCCAGACAGACAATTAAAACAGGAGCACTCATTATGTTTTCAATTTCTAGACTCAGATTCAGAACACTGTATTTGACCCCAGGGGGCAATTTAAGGTACATGTGAGCAGCATGACGTAGTAAACAAGACACTTTTAAAGAAACAAAAAATATAAGGGAATCGTGCACACACACACTGTTGCGTCACCAGTGGCTGTTTAATTGACCTGCTGCATGAGCAGGACATGTCTAAGAAGACAATGAAAAGGAGGAAGCGGACCAATGCAGCAGAGCAGCCCCATATTGTGATGATATCAAACCCACATGGCTCACTAAACAAAGGAGATGAGTTGTCTGGTTGGTTCATTCTGACCACCAGTGTAGCTGGTGTCGTCTACCATATGAAAAATAGTATTTCTTGAAAATACTTCTCTTGATGACGCAATGTTTTATCGCATATGTTGACTCCCGCACTGAACCAAAAAGTGATGGAATTCATTAAACAGAGATCAACTGAGTTTAATGCCTCCACATCTGTTTTGTATCAGAGAAGAAGTCAGCAAAGACAGATGCTAATTGATAACACAGCAAAGCTGCCCTCCAGTGCATTTAGTCGTTTAGCAGTTTGTTTCTGCACATATGGACCTATAAAACTGTATGATGTAGATTTCCATTATTATTACACTCTCAGTGGATCTGAGCAACCTGTAGCTGATAAATAATAGAGGCCGAAGTCTAGTCATTAAAAGTGAAATCATACTATAAACTGTCTTTGCTAATTAATGATGTAATACAGTAAACAACGTGTTTGCTAATTAGGACACTGAACACTGAACAAATCTGATCTTTTGTGGTAAATTGTACAATTAGGTAAAAGGTAAAATTGTTTCTTCATTCATATTCATCTGAAAATATGTCCTGATTATGTTTTTTAAATGATTAGAAAATATAGTTATTAGTTGCAGCCCTACATACATATCTAAATAGTGATAGAGCCTGTATCCTGATGCCGAAACGCACAGTGAGCTCTTACAGCATCTGTAACAGTGGCCTGATGCAACCTCACTGTGTTACACAAGAAATGTGACCTCTGGCTCAGTAGCATCAAACAGAGGCCAGTCACTTTATTACTGTAGCTGTAGCTGCTTTTTAACACTGCATCAGAAACACCTGCAGTTTTCTTTTAGTAAGCATCAGTTTGTTTGTTAGCTTTATCCTATGAATGTGATTTTCATAGTTAAAATGTGCTTCCACTGTGGTTGACAGTGAACTCCGCTCACTGCTTTGTGTCTCCCATACATGTGCATTTGCTTCATCACTCCCTGTATACCGTGACTAATCCTTGAACGCCCATTGTGTTCATTCATTTTGGGTGAGCCACGTCACCTTCGCCAACACTACACTGCTTTCCTGCAAACGGCTTCTACATGCTGGAGTCTGATCCTGTTACTATAGCAACCACACAGAAGGGCAAAGTAGAGGAGAGGAGGGGGGGGTGGGAAATGCTGACGGGCAAATGTGGGCGGGAGTGAGCCGGCGATGGCTCGTCCTCTCATTGGCTGTAGGCCCCCTCTAATTCCACCCCATCCCACGACGTCATCATTATCATCATTTCTGCTGCAAAACCCGTGACTGCTGCTGCTTGCTCTCTCACTCAGTGCATCTCTGTGTATATTGAGTCATTGTTATGAGATGCGGCGGTCCATGTGTGGGTCTAGGGTTGTCAGTGAGCAAGGGATGTTACAAAAGGAAAAGAAAAGGTTGTAATGTCACCTCAGGAAGACAACATTGGCAAGAGGAGAGACTCACGGGAGCAGAAGACAAACTGACAGGAAGCTATATATGGATGTGGGCGATAGGATATGGAACGTTTACTGAAGCTCTGGAGTGACTGAGGGAAAGAAGGCAGAAGATGGCAAATTTGCAGAAATGGTAAATAATTAACAATCGCCAAAAAAATACAATTAACTGACTTTTTTTTTTTTTTTTCGCTCTGACAACTGATGACGCAAGTAACGGTTCTGTGGGATGACATGCAGAAATGGCACCAGCATGACAACAAATGGAGCATAACACACTGACGGGCTACTGTAATTAACGTGCAACACAAAGGACGTATGATGAGACAAGACAAACTCTTAATGATGACCATGTTCCCACTGGTGACCACAAAGCATGCTGGGGTAGCAAAGCTGTGTGCTGACCGACCGACCAACGGACTAAGTAATTAGACCCCAACGACAGCTGTTTGTCTATGACCATGCGGGCAAGTTGGATTTGCCAGAGATTTTGCTACGGCTAAGTATGCTGGGACTTTGGAAACGATACAGCTGTCTGTCAGAGCAGTGAGGATGAAGAGACGAGGTCAGACCAGAGGCCAGAGGTTTGTCAAGGCAGACTACTACGAACTGGACTGGTACTATGAAGAGTGCACAGATGGTAAGACTCTGCTACAGTATAGTTTTACAGTTGTTGAAGAGTCCAACTACTGTAGGCAATGTCAAACTGGTAAGATCTGCTATCATAGCAGCATCTATTGGATAAGTGAAGTGAGTTTAAGAGTAAATACTACTACTGGCTGTATTGAAACAAGGAAAGAATTGCCTAGAAACTACACTTCCACTGTGAGAAACCTGTTGTTTGTACAGTGCATACAATAAACAAGTAGAAAGCATTTCCTTGAGAATTAGCAGGCAGTTTTGGAATCAAAGTTTACATTTTTAAGAAGCTCTTTGAGCAATAAATAAAAAATAATTTGATTAAAAAAGCAGAGTTATATGTAGCTCAAAAAATAAACCATGAAAGAAATCCTCTTAAAAGTGATCATTCTGGATATACTCCCAACAAAACAAAGTGAATGTGACCTTGTGGCTTGGCAATCCCCACCACAATAAATAAATAAAAATATCAGGCTAGCTGATACGGAAAGGACAAAGACAGTGGCAGTAAAGCAGGGTGTTCGATGCAGTGGGTGTTGTAACAGGTGCCGTGTGGCAGCTGAGTCAGGGGGGTTTCTAAAATTGATCCAAGGAGTAGTTGTGCGTCTTCAGTGTGGGAAGCTGGACGGTGGTTCCTCTTGTTGTTTCTGGATCAGGGCTACTTGTGCTAAAGCTAGCCACCTGATCATCACATATCAGCAGACCTACAAAAACTTAAGGAATAACTATAATAGAACGATAACTGTGGTGATATCCCAAGAAGATGTATAGTAATGGAGGAAAATCCGTTTTTCTAGTCAAACAAATCTGTGAACTTTTAGAAGCTTACGTGTACTGTACTGGGATTTGAGACTGGACAAGCAAACCACTAATATGAAATAATACAGTCATGGATGAAAAAGGCCTTCAAAGCTGCAAAATTGCCCTTTAACTGTAGATTTTGGTGCAATGAGTGAATTTATGTAACAAGCTCTGTGGAAGCTGGTGCTGTTATTGTCCTGCAGAAGCTTCAATATGTAACTTGTGTAGGTAATTATTCTACAGATTGATCCTCACACAGGACATGTGGCAGACTGATGGGGTGTTGGTGCCTGATCATGTGACAGGTGTGACTAACAGCAGGTTGTACCAATGGTTGGTTTATTATCAGCCTTGTGGCACTGCCTCCAGCTCTTCCTCTATCCCCTCTCTAGTCATGAAGGTGTTTTCACATTAATCAGTAATTGCTTTCCTTTTGGCAGAAAACTATTGGTGATATTTTTGTGTTTTTTTACAATTTAATTTGATCGATTGCAAGAAATAAGGAGAACATGCGCTGTATTATGTATGTGTGTCAGAGAAGCTCTGTAAAAAGTCTTACATAACAGTGCGAGGCAGCTCAGCACCTTCTCAATGTGAGCTGCACAGCTTAAATGTCTGCAATATCATGCAGCTGTGGCAGCCAGCCCAGTTCCAGTCGTTGGTGATTTGATATTTTAGGAGCAAATGTTGCCTGTATGGACGCTGACAGTAAATTTCAACGTGCTTGGTGCTCAAATAAATTAAATAGCAGATGAGAAGGGATGTACCGGTTCTTTGATAAATCTTCTGGTGCAGTGTAGAGACAGAAATAGAAAGCAGCTGGTTTTATTCTCAGAAATACATGGGGAGGAAGTGAGGAAGTAGGTTGGCTTATATTTAGCTTGCTGCTTTAAGCCAGTTTTGTTGATTGAAGCCTGCCAGATATTCTTTGGAAGACTTCAAAAGAAATGGCTGAACGGATGGAGGACAACCAGGACAGAGGGCTGGGGCTAATAAATGAGGCCGACCTATTCTTGTAGCAGGAATGTGAGAGATAGTTGTAGAAAACATGGAATTTTGTGGCAAAATTACCTTATTTACATTTGCTTGTCAACTCGACAAAGAAGGAATAAGTTGATTCTGAAAGTTTTGATCCCTTAGATCTTACCTTTTGTAATCCAATGTCTTTTAGCAACTTAACTTTTAACGTTTAGTCTCTTTAAAGCAAATATTAATGATTATCTTGGAAAATACATTATTATCTTTACAGATAATGTCAACAGAAATACAACAGAAATGTGTGACTGAAAAAAAATGAGGGTTCATGAGAGTGGAAATGGGACATCTAGTGGAGCGTAAAGAGTGGATGTGACCAGAAAAGCAATGGGAAAGGAAGAATACTGCCCTGAATCAGGGCAGTATTCTTGGTGTTTGTCCAGACCTCCTTTGTTGCCTGCAGGCAGCGTTTATACGACCATTGAGTGGAGTTACTCAAGCATTCAGGACAGTACTAAGCTGGCATCAGTTTTCTACACAAATTACTGTAATTATAACTCTTGGGTAGTGGCTAATGAGTTGAACATGGGCTTCTTTGAAGTGGCCCATGATTATTTATGAAGAATTTGGGTCTACAGCTTAGACTGACATGCGACATTGACACATATTGCAGTACACAGTTGTAACTGTTTTTAATTAATTTGTCTCAAAACTTTAAATACTTCAATTTATGTATTTTCCAATATGCTGAGATGCTCAGAAAATTCAAGCACATTTTCTTTTTAAAGGAGAACTGGTGGACATGCACATGGACGAGCACCTAGGATGTTTGATCAGTGACAGTACAACTAATTCATGGCTCAGCTTCAGTTGAATCATTTAAATGATGTAATGAAGTTACGACTTAGTGGAGAGCTTAAGTCATCTAGCCAAGTCGAGGAAGACTTACAAACAATACTGTTTGTAGATAAAGTAATAATAGTAGTAGAAATAATTTTAGTTTTAGTTCAACTTTTACAAATCTGAATAGTTTGCCTGCTCGTTGACCGGCTTCTAGCGAAAACTTTGCATTAAGACTGAAAGATTGGCTTCTGTCATACCGTGGCATACGGATGCATACGCCACTAGTATTGTTTCTAGTGGCGTTTGTTTCTCTGTCCTCAAATGGCGCCCCCCTGTGATACTTAGAACTTTGTAACTGTACATGTTCTCAGTGATGTTTATAGACCAAATGATTAACATGCCTGATGTTCAGAATTAACTCTAAATAAACTCTTAAGTGTGATCAGTCTTGGACAAGCTTGGGCCACCAGATTATTTTTTTTTCACACTCACGCTGAGACTTTTAATTAGTTAATATGTTGACGTTTTTTTCATACTTTATTATGTCTACGCGAAATGTTGATATTCTCAAGTGCCTCATCCTTTCATTGTGCCTTTATATTTTCTGCATTAAATCATTAGCCACTCATTAGCTTACTAAGCCGTTAGCCTTGTTGACCTTGTTTATGCCAACAGTTGCCGACTTCCCATGTTGTAACCACATCATCATATTCCATTTGAAGGAAGCATTTATGTTGATTTTCCAGAAAGTCCTGTTGAACATATCAGACATTCCGTTAGACTTTATGTCTTTTTGTTCATTTAAAGTTAACATGTGTATTTGTGTCTCAACGCCACAGGTAGGGATCTGTTTATTATACGCGCTGAACATGCCGTATAGAATATCTAAACCCGACAATGTTCATAATGTTAAAATAAATAACAGGCAACAGATTAAGGAATTTATTTATTGGTGTTTTGAGCATTTTTTCCCATTCAAGACAGAACTATAATCTTTTCTCTTATGATTATATTTTCATTAAGAGACCGGGGCGGGAAGCTCTAGCCCTAAGTAACGTTTTCTATCTCATGAATCTCACTTGATAATGAAGGTTCACTTGTGTCTGGCCCCACCCTAGAAACAGGTGATTGTCTGTTATTGTTTGCCCTGGCCGGTTGTCACCATAGAGGTGGAACGGGACTGTACCAAGTTACTTTCAGGTTAGGGGAGTTTATTCCTTTGGACTTGTCTCACTTGGACCCATAGAAACCCTTTAATAGAAAACCACTGAATGTGTTGATCGGTTGAGGATTACAGACTTAAATGCCCTTATCTGTTTTTTTTTTTATCATAAAAAGCCGATGATCAACCTCCTGTAGACATATGAGTTTGCCCTGTGCCTGTGGAGAAGTAGAGGAGGCCATTCACTGACCAGTCACATAGGGGAGGAGGAGGAGTCAGGCCGTCTACCTGAGATAATGCATACCACTTTAGAATTTTATACAGCTGATACCACCATACACACACTGACGGACTTCGGCTGTCACATACAATGGAGTGGACAGAGAGTACTGTACCCTCTCTGTTATTACCAACACGTACAGTGTTAGATGTGTACATTCACATCTGTGCGCACACAGATATTGATTCATAGATTAAAACCAAACCAGGAAGCAGCCATGACATTGCTGCTGCCTTTGTGGTTCATTCGTTTGCACTAGTGCCAGGCTGGAGGATGGCACTCTTCATCTCGGGCACTGAGGACGAGCTGGAATTCTCTAACCAGCCAGATGAGGACAAAGAATATATTTCTTTGCCAAGTCATGAAACCACAGAGCAGGATGGAGAAGGAGAAGGAGAAGGAGAGCAGGAGGAGGAGGAATATGCCTGTTTTGCTAGTTGTGGAGTGCCCAAACAAGAGGAGGAAGAAGAAAAAATGGATGAAGAGCTACAAATTTTGTATGAAGGTAGTTGTGATCATCATTTTCATCTGTGGCTCTTTCTTTGGTTATTGGTTGGTTTGGTTTGGTATGTGCGTTGTCTCAGTACATCAGGCCTTTGTTGTATGTTTTTAATTAGTTGTTGTGAGGTGCTTCTTCTGATTCTGGAGGGGATTCATGGATACATGTGTAAGCTTCTATGAAGGCTATGACGTCTCCTTAGGGATGTGCATTTACTCTGCGGGTGCACTCCCTGATGCTTGTCATTTGGTTTTGTGTATTCGGTCTTGACACAGCATGGGTCATTTACATGCTGGGCTAACATGGTCAAATAAACGCTTGGCTCTTAATACACTACACCAACGTGACAGCTGGGATAAAGTGCCAACAGTATAGTGTTTTAAATGAGTTTAAAATGGATATAACTGTTAATCATTTATGATTCTGTCTGCCATAATTAAAATGACGCATGAAAGGGAGAGAGACGGAGACTGATGGTGGGAGAATTGTGTATATTTAGAGATGTACACATGTACTATAATGTACTGTATTAAGCATGTGAAAGTGGCGCTTTATTACAAAATACGAACGAACAGACGAGAAAATGCAATATAATACACAAACAAGTTTGGTCTCTTTGTGTGAATGATTGATAGTGTATGAAGTGTTTATGAAAACTCAGGAGATTCAGCTGTTTTACAGTGGCAATTCAAACAGCTGTAACCCCAGGTCCAATAAAGAAGTGTTACTCAATAACACAGTTGTCTACAGGTTGCGTTGGGGGTAGAATAACAAAGCCTCCTTTCTGTTTCCTTGGTGTTTGTTTCCTTGAACTTGTGTGTTGTGTGTTGCCCAGTAGCAGTCAGGATCATTAGGCTGTAAGTTCAGTTAGTACACAGACAGAAAAACAGGAATATCAGCTGATTATTATTATCTATAGTTTTAAATTATACACCTGACTTGTCCTCAGCTTTGTCATCCTCTTGGCACAAAATAAGAAGAAGAGAGTGTCTTGAGTGTCTTGAGTTACCTACTCTTTGTGGAAAATACAGAGAAAACATTCCAGTCACTTTCCAGTATTAATTACATCTCCTTTTACATAAGCCACGTTACAGCAGCTGCTGTCTCTTAAACCATCGTCCTCAATGCTCATTTATGAGCAAATTGAATTAATAAAGTAAACCAGAAAAAGAATATATTTTTCTGCTGGCGTACAAGAGTTTGTTATATCCCTTCAGCTCAGTTGTTTGACCTGGGTGGTGAGTTGCCATGGAAATAAACCAGCTTGTTCTTTGACAGAGAGCGCACGCGTACAATGTGACAGGTAAACAGGCTGCACCTTGTCCTATCAAGTGTACAATCTCATAATGGCGCCGATAGCTAATGCAATCAAGTAGGGCATTTCGTGTATGTGCGTGGTGATTGTCCTGCCGGTTTGCTCCCACAGTCTGTGCCTTAACAGTTGACCGAGGAGAAAAGATCCCTGCTGTGTGTCTATATACAACAGATGTTTATAGTTATTTGTGCAGTTTTACCGCATAGCTTTAAATGACTAAACACTCTGGACTGTGACTTTGGTTTTAATCATGACAGCAGTGTCGATGTTTGCTTGCACCTCCTGATTTTGGTGATGTGCTGAATTTTCCTCCATTTAATTAAAATGGGTTTTCTTGAGTGAAAGGTCTTAATGTTAACATCAGTTCTAGCCTAAGTAATACACAGATCTTTTCTCTAGCACCATCAGTAAGATATATTTAAAATATGAATGTGTTTTGGTACTTTTTAGCAATGGGACCATGCTAACATGCTAACCTCTGATGCCAAACTTAGCAGACATTAAACCCATTGTAGGTCAGGATTTTAACATTATCACTACGAGTATGTTAGCATGCAACGTGAGCTTAATGTACCATTGTGGCTAAGTACGGCCTATGACAGATCCATTAGCATGGTTATAATCTGTAGATAGGACTGCAAAGACAGTGTAATCTTGAGTTGTTTTGCTTATGAGGTGTTACTAGAGGTGAAATGGTTCGAAAACTGGGCCACCATGGAACCCTCTGGGAAAAGATTAATGATGAACACGTTGGTGTGTCCTTATTTAATCCAACATAATGTCTCTGTGAAGCACCTCAGTGTCGTACATGCTCATTGAACCTTGCCTTGCTGGAAAAGCTTATTAAATAACAGATGATGGGAAATATCCTTCACTAACACACAGACAGCCAGGGCTTCGAGCCTATGTAGCCATGCTCTGTCTGTGATGCAAGAAAGGATATGAAAATACGGTGTTTGCATTGGCCAGCTATTTTGCATTCTGTGAGTTAGCGCTATTGTCTATGTTCCTGGCATGGCCCTAAAAATAAAGTCAGTGGAAATTATTTTGTAACGGCATCTACTGTATTGTGAGTCAGAAAGCGTGAGATCACACACTTTTTATCTCTCCAGGTGATCGAGGTGAACGTCCATCATTACGCTGTTCAAAAGTAAATAAATAGACGAGTGAATGTTAAGTCACATAAATGGGGCAGCAAAGTCTCAAATAAACCAAAGATCATCAATACATTCATGTCATACAACTTAAAAGGAAGTAACAGAACTGAGGCGTGACCCTCTGCTCTGATCACTGCGTCTACATTCATTAACTAATCTCTGAATGACTGGGCAGGTAGAAGAAGCGTGGGTCAGTGCTAGAGGTGTGTTTATGTCCCAGTGTTACAGAATGATTCATGAGTAATGTCAGTCATGCCAGGTACAACATGAATTCCATCACGTATCTGTGCTGGTGTTTATTCAGGGCGTGGTAACCCCTCTACTTAGTTGAATAAAACAAATACACCTCACCCTTTTCATATCTATGAGGATATTGGAAACGCCTTTCTTTATAACACTATAAAGCAACTCCATGCAGCCAGCATCTCGAGCAAATACTAGTAAAAAAAGAGGTAAAGTGTGGGAAAAAATGAGAACTATTTGAGTGACTGCTCTCATGTGCAGTCATGTGCATCCTGTTGCTGTATGAAGCTGCGGGTGTTCAATAAACTCAGAGCAAAGCCTCCTACAAACAGCTGACAAACTGATGTTTTATCAGAACTTGAATTGTTGCTGACTTGTACCAGACTCTTAATTTTAAACACATCTTAGTCTCTAATATATATGTAATGCAACACAACAATAAAAATATGTACAACATCTGCCAAAAAACAAACAAACATGGCAACTAAAGGCAAGTGTATGTATTTTGTGTTCTGTGTGATGTTTATAGACCAATGCGGGTGCTGAAATAAAATGCCTGATATTCAGAATTTAGATGGATGGATAGACACTTTACTTATCCTGAGGGAAAATCAGTGTCCAGTAGCTTCATCGCATGGAAACAAATACAAAATATAGCAGCAGTGTCCAGCCATATATCATATGCAATTGGTGCTATATGGTTTTATATGGATGTGGATTACACGGGCACCTTCACAGACAAACATTTAAAAAAAAATGTCACAGTATTAATATGTTTTGATATTGTTACTGGTGTGCTGACTAGGCACAAGTCTTCTATGGAGAATTTTGCATTGAGCCTTTAATACTCTTTCTCTGTCTCCGCAGTGTTGTGTGCTGACAGAGTGGGCCAGATGACGAAGACCTACAGTGACATTGACGCTGTCACTCGATTGCTGGAAGAGGTAAGATCCCATAAAACGATCAGTCAAAGTAGAATAAACATAATGGACTACAGCAAATACAGACAGTGAGGCACTTCGTGTTTACTTGATCATGTCTACATAAAGGTTGCTGTATCAGGGTCAAAACCAAGCAGGAGTTATGTAACCGTATCACAAAATTTATTTCCGTATATTCAAATCTAACTGATCCACTTCACCTGCTTGGTCACCAGCAGAAAGTAAAGAAGGAGAAGAACTTCTGTAAACAGAATGGAGTCACCGCTAAACGATCCATGAAATTCAACAATTGGGCAACTACTTTGTTGTCTAAACACAACATACAGAGACGCCTTAGGCTCAGCACAAAGGTGACCTCCACTGCCATGAACAGACGACTTACAGCTCATTTCTATTGCCAGTATACACGGATCAGCCACAACAATAAAACCGACTGGAGAAGTACAAAACATTGAACATCCTGTGACAATACAATGTTCTGCTGGGATGGATATTATGGATGTTACTTAAACCTCACCCCTAGCAATGACTTTCAGCAAAAACAGCACAAGGTGTTGACCTGGCCTCCAAATTCCCTAGATCCCAAACTGATCAAGTATCTGTGGGATGCACTGGAACAAGCCTGATCCACAGAGACCCCTCCCCTCAACCCATAGGACCTAAAGGCCCTCATTAACAACATTCACCACAGGACACTCTCAGAAGACATATGTCCACTCTCTGATGAGTCACAAATGTTTTGGAGATACAAGGGAGGCCGACACTATATTAGGAAGGTGGTCATAACTGATCAGTTTTATGCCTGATTGGTGTATCAGTGTATATGCATATTATATAATGTTGCTGTCACCCTTTGGTTTAGCATTTTTTCCTTGATGCATGGGTAATTAAAAGAAGATTGAAATGTTATGGAGGGTTCAGCTTCCTTGCTTCAGAAAGGCAACTGAAAGATGATTCATCTAAATAGCTTCTTCATTTCTTAAGGTCTGGTGGGGTGTTGGGGTTTAAACAGGAACATCTGTGGGTTTCACCCATCAGAAACTGTCGTTGGAGGAGACGGTTTGATCCTGTCCTCTTTCTCCAATGAGTGGTGCTCTATTGATCCAGTATCAGTCAGAGGCTCCAGTCTCAAGGTGTGAATGGGAGTGAAACTTCTCAGGAACATACGTAAAGACTGAATTGTAAATGAACGACCGATTATACCTCAGTCTACCTTCCCTGTTCAGAGAAGGATTTTCCAGTTTCACATAGATGACTTGAAATGAACAGGGATGCTGAGTTTTCTCAAAATTCTCCTGAGTTTCTCTGATACCCCAGTTACTTTAAAATTGACTTTTGAACATTATGTCTGCGAAGGACATGAAGCAAGATGTCTGTGAATGTTTTCAGTCATCCAGGTCTCGTTATATGCAAAACATTAAAGAAAGGCAACTGAACTTATCTGGTTTCTTGAAGATGTTTTACTACTCATGAGTTGGTTATTTTAAAGGTAATGCTCAACATTTCATCTCATCATATAAAACAGTTGGGTACCTAACACATGGCTGTCTCTTAACAAATGTAGCTGGAACAGCAGAACTTACTAGCCTGACCACTGAAAGCAAATACGTATAATTTTCTTTGCTGATTGGTGTCAAAGCTGTGAAAACAAATATTTGTTAAACACCATTGTGTCCTTCTGCAGAAAGAGCGTGACTTGGAGTTAGCAGCGCGCATCGGACAGTCACTACTGAAGAAAAACAAAACGCTCAGTGAGAGGAACGAACTGTTGGAGGAACAAGTAGAGCACATACGAGAGGAGGTACAATGTTATACTGTCTGTAAATATACGTCAGTTTAAGTACCTTACTAGTGGTTGCAAAAATCATGGTATAGTGTGTGTTGATCTCCTGTAACTGCCCTCTATCTAAAGGCTTCCTATTTTCTCACTTATAGGTATCTCAGCTGCGTCACGACCTGTCCATGAAAGATGAGTTGCTGCAGTTCTACACCAGCGTTGCCGAAGAAAGTGAAGGGGACTCTGCCACTGGCACACCGTAAGTCTCATTTCAGTCACTTTGTCTCCTCAGCTTCCGTCTTGATCAAATTAAAATGAACCACATAAATAAAAAACACATAACACTTCAGATGGCTGAGGATAAAACCTTTATGCTATAAAAGTCGTCATTGTTCCTCATGTTCCTTCCTCCAGGGTGCATCTCAGTGAACCCAGTGTGTCAACTCCAATGTTTTTCCCCCTGGATTCGCTGCAGAAGAAGCTCAAAGATCTGGAGGAAGAAAACAAATCATTGCGATCCGAGGTAGACGCCTCTGCAAACATTGTGTTGTTTTTTTTTGGAAAAAGCTGATGATCACAGAGTGACCTTGTCTTTTTTGAGAGAATAATTATTAAGATAGGGAAGTGTGTGGTATTGATTAGTATTGTCTGTTTTATCTTTTTTTCTTCCAGGCAAGTCATCTGGAGACGGAAACTATCTCATATGAAGAGAAAGAGCAGCAGCTTGTCAATGATTGTGTCAAAGAACTACGTGAGTATTTGAGTGTGTTCAGTGTCTGAGTTTTCTATTACTGTCATTTCAGCTCCTTCCTCATTCTCTAAAAGCAGTGTTAGCGTAAGCAGGCTGCTTTTGTTTTTGTTTTGTTTTTTCTGAACACCTGTTATTGTTTCTCAGGTGATGCCAACCTGCAGGTTTCCTCTTTGGCTGAGGAGCTGGCCAGGAAGAGTGAAGACGCTTCCAGGCAGCAGGAGGAGATCACGCACCTCCTCTCTCAGATAGTAGACCTCCAGAAGAAGGCCAAGCTCGTATGAAGCCTCTGACGCCTCTCACAGTTCAATGTTAAGTACCGAGTGTCTTCAGATAAAGTGTGGTTCACACCTGCTGTCCTGTTTTGTCTTTGGTGATTACAGTTTGCTGTGGAGAATGAGGAGTTGACTCAGCACTTAGGTGCAGCCAAAGACGCCCAGCGGCAACTCACTGCTGAGGTAAGGCAATCCATAACCTGCTAACTGAGGACTTATCGCTGTATTTTCTGCTGCAGTAGCTTCCACCTACAAATACTAATGGTCCAGGACAGACTGCTCAAGAACTGCCTTGGAACATTTCAGCAGTTTTTTAGTATTATATGTATGCTGTCTTTGCCTATGTTTTATTCTTTGGGCCTTCTTTTCTCTACCTTTAGTTGCAGGAGTTGCAAGACAAGTATGCAGAGTGTATGGAGATGCTCCATGAAGCTCAGGAGGAACTGAAGAACTTCAGAAATAAAACTCTACCACTCAGCACACCGAGGCGTTTCCATTCCCTGGGTCTGTTTCCAATGGTGAGTGAAGCAGTCAAGACTTTTCTCAATCCCTCAGTTCTATGTAGAGTGTTTTGTTACATCATGGGACCGGCTTTGAGTGTCCCGGCATCCTCAGGGTTTTTATGGCAACCAAATGAAGTCAGTGCTGAAGTGCCATAATCTGCAGTTCCTCGAATGGCCACTTGATGATTGCTCTCAAAAACAGATGGCAACAGACGGAGTCACCACACTGAGCTTCAAATTATTTTATGAGCGACATCATGGAGGGTTTCTCTTTATGGTTAGGAACAACTTATTTTTCTTCCTCAGGACTCTTTGGCAGCAGAAATAGAGGGCACCATGAGGAAGGAACTCCAGATGGATGATCCAGATGTAGAGGAGCAGAGGTATAACCCATTTCAAAACCATAAAATGCAAATAGTGTCAATTAATTAGTCTACCTTCATGAATGTACTCTTAATTTATATGGTCACGTTTCTCTAGACTGCACCCAAAGCGAGTGTTCCAGACCGTGAAAAACCTCAACCTGATGCGCCAGCAGCGTTCCCCTGTACCCCCCTCCCCTCTCAACATCCCAGGCTCCAATCAGACTTCATGCTTCACCTCAGGGCGCTCCAGCAGGGTGAGCACGCCTCGCTCCAACTCTATTTATGGTAGCGAGACGGGAGGTGGAATTATGCTGGACAACAGGACTGGCTGTATCTTGGAGAGCCCCGATGATGGGTATGGGCAGTTTGATTTAACAATTTAGTCTTTTGCTGTCACTGTAATTGATTTATCATTTAAATTCTTAAACATGACACAACATCTTCTCAAATGTGAAGGTTTGCTTATTGTCTGACCGAGAATGTGTGAATGTTTTCAAATGTTGTCATTCATACATTGAATCATTAATGGAGAAAATATTCTGCAGATTAATTGATCATTTTTGAATTCTGTTCCTTCCTTTTTGTCCAAGTGCAAATGTTAACTAGTATGTGAACATAAATTTGAATTTTCAGGCTTCTGTCTTTTTGTTATGTCACAGAGCAAGGGCTAAATGAGCTTTATAAAAGAACAAAACAGAGTGTCTTCCTCTTTACGTCTCCATTGAAAACTGACCTCCTCTATGTCTCCTTCTCCAGGTCGGAGGACTCTAACAAGCGTCCCCCTGGTACTCCCGGAACGCCGGGCAGCAGAGACCTGGAGGCAGCCCTACGGCGTCTTTCTCTCCGCCGTGACAACTACCTCTCAGAGAAACGCTTCTTCGAGGAAGAGCGGGAGAGAAAGCTGGCTTATCTGGCCAAACAGGATGAAAAGGGAGGCGGGGAGAGTAGTGGAGGGCCAGGGACCCCGACAGAGAGCTTGCTGTCGCTGTGTTCACATCCCTCCATCGGAAGCGTCTGGTCGGGATACTCATTCACAGCAAGGTCCTACCTGCCGGAGAAGCTGCAGATTGTAAAGCCGCTAGAAGGTGATTATTCTTCTCAGAGCCACGAGTCCATTAATCATTCACAGAGCAAAAAAGAGAATCAGAACCTCAATGTTCAAAAAGCCTTTCACAATGAAAATGAGAGATTAAAGAAAAATCTAAACCTTAAACAAAATTCCAAGGAGAGTCTCCTAAATACACCCAAAAATTACACTCAAACTGATCAGACACAAAGCCAAGCCCCTCCGAACCAGCACCAGACTCAATATCTGATATTTCACAACCGCAGTGAATCCAAAATCTTCCTGAGTGCCTCACTGGATCGTAACAAGCTGCGGAGGAGCTCCAGTTTGTTGGAGCTGAGCGGTCTGTCGAGCTCACAGCCTCCACGTAAAGCTCCACTGGCTCTAGCCACAGGTCTGCTGGAGGTGGTAGAACAACAGGAAGGTAGTTTAAACCTTCAGCACACCTTTTATTTTAGACATACACAGCCGCGCTGCTGGTTTGAAATATAACACACTAGACAGCCCACAGTGTAACAGTGCTAATGGTTTCCTCTTTGGCTGTATGATTGTTTGCACATATTCAGACGTTAGGAGATATATAGGCAATGCCTTATTTTTATTTGTCCCATTTGTTGCAAGTACACCGCAACATGTGAGCACTGCACAGTGTGAGTATGGTTTGTATTAAGTGGCACTTCTGTATGTTTCAGCACACGTTGCTTTTTAAAAGATAGCATTTATAATCCTGTAATTTATTATTTTCCTATTGTATAGCTTGTGGAGGCGGATTGTTTTTTATAAAGCAGTACGAGCTGAGAGTAATTTTCACATATCCTTATACTGTCAAGTTGGCCAAAAATCAACAAAAGCCTTAAATCTGTTAAATTATTCCATTTGCAACACTTAGTCTTTATTTCCTGTTGTGTGGCACCACCTAGCGTCCAGACTTTGTTATAGCACCACATTACAACACTGAAATTAAACTTCTAAACGGCATCTAATTCATAAAGGCCAGAAAATGAAGAAGGCATAAAAATTAAAACATGAAATGTAAAATCTATTATTTTGTTCATAATTACATTATTCATACATTTCTGGCTGGTGTCACATGCAGTCAACAGGTGGGTTCGAGCCATTCTACTGTTTGTACTCTGCACCACTTTCACTCGTCTTTTGTTGCCCTTTCTTTTCTTCATTTCAGTTTTGTCATTGCACTTTATTTCATTATTCTGTCTGTTTCCTCTGTTGGTTATTCCCTGAATAAACTCGTACTAATTTTCTGACCTTCCTTTTCTCTTATTCTTTTCTAGTCAGTTTTATAGAATAGAGTTTTGTACTGACATCTGTCAACGTGTATCATTAGAAAACAACCAAATACCTGTGCAAGCACTCTTTGATCAAACACATCACCTACATTGCCATTATATTTACTGTCACCAATGTATGTGTGAGGCTGTTTGTGTGCCAGTTATATGCTTTTTCATGATACCGAAGTAAAAGTTACTCATGGAATACATCAGACAGAGTCGTGGGAAGCTGATCTGATTCAGTGTTAGAGTAAAGTAGCCCAGTTATTCTGAGTCTGAAAAAGGAATGCAGGTGTGTATGTGTGGCCTGAGGAGTGGCCTGAGTAAAATTGGTATGTTTGTTGCACTCACAACATTAGAAATGTAGAAAAGTTCCCCAACACCACAAAAATGATCGTAAAGTAACTAAAGGCAAATTGAGAACATCTGTGACAGGAAGTGAAAAAAACATTTCCTCTGTTATCAGATGAAATCAGCTCCACTTGCTATGTACAGTACACTTGGAGCAGTATACAAAGCGCCTAAATAGCAATTTCAGGTTTTTCCAATTAGACAATGGAGATACGTGGGATTGAAGTAGTGCACTTTCAGTCTGAAAGCTGCTTCTCTAACCACTAGTCCTCACCCTGCCACATGAAAAGAGAAGCTCGACATGAACACTAGACACTAACACTAGATTATCCTGTTTTTCTCTCCCAGGCTCCGCTACACTCCACGCATGGCAGCAGTTGGCTCAACCCCACATGGGCGCTCTGCTGGATCATAGGCCCGGTGTGGTCACAAAGGGCTTCCGCACTCTAGCGCACGAGGAGCAGGAAGAAAGCAGCTGGCCACTGGACCAACCAGAGGAGGACGAAGCCTCATGTGACTCATTTACAGGCTTGTCAGGAGAGAGCTCTGTTCCCATGGATCTGCCTCGCTCTACCTCAACTCCCTCCGCCTGCTACAGCAGGAATGGCGCCACTGGTGAAAACAGCCAGCCAGAAACACTGAATGGAGCTATATGCAGGGCCAGAGAAGCAGTTGGAGGAAAAGGTGGACATGTTGCAAGCATGACATTTCCTCTCTCCAGCCCTTCGGCCTCTTCTCCTCTCCCCTCTTCTTCAGAGATCAATGGACACGTGGACCTTAAGGAGAGCCAAGCCTTACAGCCTGCCACTGTGGACCACATGCCTGGTGAGGGAGCCTCTTAGGGTCACAACACAACAATCCAACCTCAAAATCCTCATTTTTAACCCTGGAGCACGGGGAAGAAGGAGGGGTGGGAAGTTAAGGGACCGGGGGAAGGCATTCACAGGACATCTCACAATCCCACAGTGACATCCCTTCCCGCATGATAGAGCCCATGTGTACACACCTGAACATCCACCCATCCCAGGAGCAGTCCTTGTTGTGGGCAGCCATCGAACCCCATCAAGACAGAGTACATGTTATTATTTTTTTGTTCTTTAATTTACATCTTCATAGTCTTCCTTTTCACTGCCACACTTTGCTTCGTTTCAGCCAATCACGCTCATTTTCCAGTCCTCTGCAACATTCTGCTCCTCTTAAACCAAGCCTTCTACAGTCACTAGTGAAACTAATTGAAACTGATTTGACACTAAGCTGTAATATCCATATTAGATTAATTTCATTTCTAAAAACGCCAGTGTAGCATTTAAACACACAGAGAAATATCACGGCTGAGGTCGAGTAAATGCTCACGTACATGCGTACGTGCTGTATCAGGTGTTATTAGTGCAGCTGTTCGGGTCACATGAACTCGTGACGGCCACAGCCGTTGGATATTGGAGCTGGCTTTGGTGTAGGGTCACCTTCGCACATAGACGTGGTATTCTTCTTCAGTGCAAATACTGCTGTACTACAGCCTCTAAACCAAGGCAACACAGCTGCTCTCAGCCTTTATATTTATTACTGTCGGCTCCACAAGATGCAGTGGGGCTCTTTATATTTTAGCAGAAGCGTGTTTTTTTTAGTACTATTATTCATGAATCATCAACAAACTTTAAATAGAAAAATCACACCTGATGCATTAGCCTAACTAATACACATTACACCATATTTATTGAATGCCATGAATAATGATTTTGCTTTAAAAGGGATTCATAATTTTTGAGATTGATTTGATTGAATTGATTTAAATCTAAATTGGGGCTGCTGCTTTTGCTTGGGGCTTATTCTATGACCATGCCCTATTTTCTTCTCCACTTTATTGCGTATAGTGTTTTTGTTGAGTAGCTATCTGTTAAATTATATGTCTCTACTAACGGCCTTTCCTTTTTCTTTTCCTTCCTCTGCTTCTCCCCTCTAGTTCATTTCCCAGGGAAGTGTATGTCCCACACTAGCTCCACCTATACCTTCACCACCTGCAGGATTCTCCACCCCTCTGATCAGCTAACCTCTGTGTCACCCAGGTAAAAACACAACTTAAACACTCCAAGTCTATTGTGACAGATGCTTGTTGACTGATTATACATTTTAAAATGTCCTTGTATATTTGATATTTCAAAGTGTAGTAAATAACAATGAACACATGATGGCAGTCATTCATATTGCAGTCATTTTAACCAAACAACACATTAAAGAGACAATTTATGAGCAAAAATCTAAAAACTCAAATCTCTTCATAAAAGGCTCCTTCTCATTTCCCCCCAAAAACACATTTGGATCCCACAGGACCTGGCTCATCCTCTCCATGTCCCCGCTGTCTGATTGGCTTGACAGGTCATGTGATGAGGAAGGAGTGGAGTTGTATCATATGGTGGTCATGGCTGAAGTAGAGCAGACCCATTGAGTGCACCTACTGTAGTGTACATGGGTGAGGAGATGCATGGGTTGTGCATTCCTAAACTTTCTAGGTGTGTGGAGTGTAAAACCAGAAGTGCTCTAACTCTTCTCAAATGGATCAGACATCGTTGTGTGGACGGCTATGTCACAGCACTGTATCTAATTTGCCTGTAGTGTCCCCAACTAACAACCCAACATCTCCAAGATTAGTTTCTTCACCTCTGAGCAAATCTGAGGGTCAGGTTCCCAGGACCTGGGTCCGGTTACTATTTAAAATATGTTTGTAACAAATAACTATGTTCTGCTCAGTTGCCTAAACATGTTTCATTTATGCATGGCCACGTTTTAGATTGACGGTGATCATATAACCTTAGATGAGTGTTTATTTGCAGTATTGACTTTCTGTCTCTGTCCCTCTCCAGCCCAGCTATGGCCACATGTCAGAGCAGTACCCTCACTGCCTCCCCTATACCTTTCTCTGCCCCGCCCACACCTTCCTACACGCCCTGCTGCACCCCTCGCCGCCTCTCCCTGTCTCTCTCCCTGGCTGAATCCTCCACCAATCTTCGGGACTCCACCAAGACCACCAGCACCTCTCTAGGCCTGGTGCGCCTGCTGCTGGAGCATGGGATTTCTGCCTCAGTATATAACCCCTGCAGCTGGGACAGAGGGTTGGATGCTTGCAGAGCCTCGATAAATGTGAGTGGAACGCAAGAGCCGAGGTGGACGGAGAGACCAGGAAAGAAAGAAGACAGACCACCGTCGAAACGGCCAGACACCCTCCTCCTCCTGCAGCCCTCCACCCCACCCAGCTCACCCTGCCCCAAATCTGCTTCTCCCATCGCTACAGGGCCCATGTTTCAGTTCAGTCCATCTGCTGATGATCCACCGTATTATGATATCTTCCTCGCCTCTAAACCGGCACGTACCATTCTGAGGGAGGTGCTGGGGGAGGCAGAGCGAGAGGCCCAGATGGATGACGACAGCCAAGCAGAGATGATGAACCTGCGACTTGTGGACAAACTGAAACGTTTTCGCACGCTTTCCCCTCTTTCCACTTCGGCTTCATCCGGGAGTACTCTACTGGCCCCCTTTGCCTCCACTGGACTAGGGAACAGTGCACTGGGTGGGGGGCTTCCAGGTTTGAACACAGGGCTGAGAAGGAATCGAAGTTATCCCGCCATGGTGGGGGCAAGTATGGCTATGAAAGATCCGGGAGGACCCCCCAGCACGGAGATACTGATGCCACATACGATGCAAGCCTCACACACGCAACACACACAGGACATGAGCAAAATGCAAACTAACCACACACTAATCCCAAAGGTTAAACACATACCACAAACTCTACATGCACTGGAAACACTCACACCTCAGACAATAATACAGAGACACACCAGGCCAAAAGATGAATTGTGGGATTCGGCGAGACACAACCAACACAGTGATGACGAAACTGGAACATAAAAGGAGATATTCAGCCCATAAAATCCAACACACAATCTCATGACATGATTATACACATGTATTTATTAAAAACCATACGGCCGTAGAGTATACCCAGATGAAAGAGACAGTCCACCCAGAGACTCACTAAAATAATTACCCATGAATGAACCAAACCAGTAGCGGCCGAAACTGTTACACTGTGTTATACTCATACTGTCAGGCCAGATTGATGATTACTTTGTTGCCTTCCTCCATGTCTATTGTAGTTGTATATGCAATATACTGTGTCATATAGTGTACTATTAAAGGCCCAGTCTGGTGTATGTACTGTGCCCCTCCCGTCAATGTTTTTTAGTCTTGTTCTCCCTCTCAGCAGCCGTGAGCGAATTAAAAAAAATATATAGAAATATATGAATTTTAAATATGCTGTAATGACCTGAATATAAGTTTGTTTTTTGGGGATTATCTGGGATAACGCTGAGTTTCTTGAACAAAGTGCTGCATCATGTGGCCTTAAAGGATCCGTGTGGTGTGTTTAGTGACATCTAGTGGTGAAGCAGCCAACTGCAACCTTTGGTGGCCACCAGGTGACTTAAGCTGCTCTCAAATATATCATTTTCTACAATTGTACCAAAAAAAATCATAAAATTACTTTTAATATTTAGATTATTTTTTTCCAGTTATATATTATTATTTTTCCAGTAAAACTATCACAGCTTCCATGTGAGGGAATGAACCTCATTGCTACCTGTTATTTGTCTATTTTTGGTCTACTTTAGGAACAAGGTGACACTCCCTCTGTAAATATGAATCATTCTAAGCAAACAAAACCATAATGATTCATAATTACAGGTGATTATAAACTAATGTATAGTTTTGTGTCCTCTTCATTTCATAGCCAAAAACCTTTTTTGGGTAGTCTGTTATTTTGCACACACAAAATAACTATTTCATGTGTCCACTCTTCTGTCTAACATATGAAATGGTCTTGCCAAAGAAGATGGAGAGACAAATTAGGACAATCAACTTACTCTAAACCCACTGTTGTCTTATATTCAGGTCATTCTGGTATTTTTTTAATCCCTGATGGTTTGTTTGTGCTGCACTGAAGTTTAATGAAAGACGGGCCACAAATGCTCTAGAGATTATTTTCTACCAGCAGCCCCTGTCGTGATTCTGTCATTTGTACTTTCAAAAATAATCCAGATTGGGCCTTTAATATGTCCTCCTGCTGTGACTGAACGTTCATATGTGCCTAAAAACCAACGTATTACTATCTCCTAGGAACCTTTTGTTTTCTTTGATTGCTTAACTGTATTCATTTGCCCTTTATTACATGATATGTAAATGCAAGTAATAGTGCTAATGGGTTCATTTGCATCTGAAACTGCCCACGCATGCTGGTTTTGAGATGCCTGCTTGTAGCTCTTTGTTTTGGTCTCCTAATGAGATTTAGACACCGAGGAGAACATGTTGTACACAAATGGAAATGCGGAGCAAGTCCAGCCAGACAACCACCTGTTAAAACGCTCACTACAGACCTGCAGGCAACACAAAACATTTTTTGTTTTCTATTTTGGCTCACCTCTGCTCTTTTCATCTCGTCATTAGAGGCAGAGTTTGAGGGGAATGTAGGGCGATTGTGAGCGAGGCGTGACTCAAATACCTTAAGCTCTCGCTAAAAACCAAAGTTGAAACCAGGGTCGAAGCCCGTTTGTGACGGATTTTGTGCACATTGTGTCTCCACAAAGCAGCTTCGTAGCTAAATCAAACCATAAATCGGCACGGTTTAATTTACTGTGTCAAATTCAAACAAGCATGTGGGTGGAAAAAAAATTGTAAAGCAATATTAAACAATGAAACTTTTCTGAATGTAACTGTAAAAAAAAAAAAAAGACTTGAAATATCCAACAGTTGGTTTTAAAAGCCTGAGCTGTTATGTGTTGATGAAGGGAAGTGTTGCTATCACTGACTCAGTTCCAGTGTCTACCTCAGACGTTGACGCATGTAACAGCTCCACCACCAAGAAAGACAAATGGTTGAGGTTCATTTTATTTTGAAGACACGTTCTGTCCGCCTTATTTGACGAGTGGGCGGCTAAGACACGTGTCTGTCTTCACTTGTGCTGATCATGCAGGTTACATCCGTCAAAGTCCGAGTCAAGGACGTTGGAACTGGACCGATGACTGATTGATGAAATGGGTAAAGCAGCTGGCTGTGATGCTGGCGATCTGTTGTAATCCTTAATGATTAAGGGACTAATGCTGGGAGATTAATGATTATTAAATATATTTATCATTAGAAGCATTTTACTTAGTTTAAGTGAAGGTCTTTTGAAGATTTAATTTATTTTGTTGATTCTCAAGTTTGTGCTATTGTGGTTCAATATTAAACATTTCTGTGGCATTTACATTAAAATGGCTTCTTAGCAACATTTCCATTTAAAAGAGTATAGTTAGCTGCCTACAAGCCTGCAGTACACTGATGCTGCTTTATACTCTGTGTATTAAGCAGCCTGACAGTGGCACATTTAGTAGAGACAGAAAAACAAAGCCAATCTACAGTATTTAAGAACAAGTGTTTGGACTGAAGGAACCGAGAGTTGGCGTGTTTGTGTGTGCTGGTTTTACTGTGTATCATCTGAATGTAATTTATTGCAAAAAGTAATCTGCTGTAGGGCCATATATTTGTGTACAGTATGTTGATTTAACTTGAGTTTGTCATCCTCGTTAGGGGGACTATTATGACATTGTAAATGTATGCATCACAGATATTCATGCTTTTCTTTTCTTTTCTTTTTTTAAATAAAAAGTCGGAAAGAGTTAAATTAGTGAACGGAAGGAAAATAAACTTCTGGTCAGGGATTGATGAGTTCTATTCTACAGAACAGACTGTACCGTCAATAAAACAATAAAAACATAAAGACTGACTTGTCTGGTTTATTCAGTAAACACTCATTTTGTGAAGTTTGAGTCCAACGTCAAATTTTAGTTCACGAATTACAGCATCCTTTACCATGACGATGCTAGCTCTGTGCTAGCTAAACAGCAGCTGACGACTAGCTGGGACGAACAGCATGAATACACGGCTCATAGAGAAAGGTCTAGACCCTGATAAAGGCTACGAGCTGAAATGCATCTGTCTAAAAGAGTTGTTCCATTAACTACACGTGCTGCTGTCGTCTTGGCCTTCCTACAATTTATTTTACTCCTCCAGGCCTCGGTAGCAGGAGAAGTCACGCCAGAAATGTTTTCTACGTGGCACATGTACACAAGGTCCCATCGGATGCTTCCAGTGTTGCTGAGTGTAGGGGAGAGGTTGCAAACAGCAGCTGATGGTACTGATCACCAGAACAGCTCACACTACACACTTCAAAAATGACTCCTGCCCCTTTATTGTCATTCTCCACCATAATCTTATTCCACCATTTACTTTTCACCTTCACAAGCCGTCTACCAGTCTAAACATTTAACCTGCCATCCAGCTCGTTCATCTTGAGTGTGTATTCGTTTGTCTTTTACTGTTTCCACTTCCAGCTTTATGCCACAGGGAGGCAGTGTGTCTCAGAGAACAGACCCGACAGCTGGCGCAAACACAAACCGCGGCCAACTCTTAAGCCCGCAGAAGAAAGCAAACTGAAAGATTACGGGAAGCATCCATTGTTGATCTAGCAAACCCATGTGTGCTCTTCCTGACCCGAGAGTGGAGCTTAGCCGCTTTCTCTGGGCTTCTCCTCCTTCTCGTCTCTAACTCATGGGTAGAAAGACTTCACCAAACTAATGTTTATTTATCGTGATCACGATTATGAGCTTCTTGAAAACCAGGAGAAAGTTAGAAGAGCGACTCACAGTGAGGCAACTCCAGAGTGTTGTCTGGAGAAGAGAGAGAGGGGACAGATGGACAGACAGCGATGGATGAATGCGAAATGTCTCTTTCGATGCTTAGAGGAGGACTGGCAGGTGTGTGTGCTCCCACGGGGGGAAATGAGAACATTCTGCAGAGCTGAGTCAGCCAGGGCAGAAAAGTAAAAAAGACGCAAGAAGACTGAGATGATGGTAGAGAAGGATTCTGTCTCGGTCAGCTTGTTTAGTGATGATATTTCAGTTCAGGTTAACACTGGTCTGTTTGTAGCTCGTGATCTGTGGAGGTAAGTACTAGGATCAGATGGTGAGAGGACTGTGCTAATCAAATCTAGTCCTGGAGATGTGGAAATGGAACCTTAGTGGACATTATAGAGAAAACACAGACCAGCCACAACTTTAAAACCACTGACAGGAGAAGTGAATAACATTGATCATCTTGTGACAACACAGTGTTCTGCTGGGAAACTTTTGGACCAGGCATTCATTCATATGGATGTTATCAGAGATGTACCACCCACCTAGACCAGACCAGGCACCTCCACCCCATAGCAATGACACTCCTTGATGGCAAAACATGCAAAACAGCACGTTGACCTGGCCTCCAAATTCACTAGATCCCAAACTGATCAAGTATCTGTGGGATGATCCACAGAGGCCCCTCCCCATTAAAAGTCCCCCAATTAACGACATCCTGTTGCCAGACACCACAGGACACCCTAAGAAGGTCCATGTCCTTTCTCTGATGAGTCACAAGGGAGACCTACACAATATTAGGAAGTTGTCCATAATTTTAGGCCTGACCGGTGTACAAATGTTAATTGTCTCCATCAATATTTAAAAATATTTTTTTTAAAAAAAGCCCTCAAGATTCCCTCAAGACACAGAAAGCTCTTAAAACTGAAGTCCGTGTCTCTACGCCTTCAGCTGCTACGCACCGTTCAGAAGCGAGATCACTCAAGAGACTCTTGGGCACGGATTAATTAACAGCAGCTTTTAAGGAGGGTCCACTTCAGCAACAGGATGTGTGATCGCACCCCTCAAGAGGTGAGGCACGATGGGATGCATCCTTCAGCGATCTGTTACCCCCATGACCAAAGGGAGAGCTCTACCAGCTTGTGTCATCGGCTCAAATGCTGGAACAAAAGAAATAAAAAGCACAAAACACAGCCTTTAGAGATGAAAGACGTGCAGAAACGTAGCAGATTTAAACCATGTATAAACCGTGTGTGGTGTTTAGAAGTTAAATTATTATCGCCGATGTGTTATTTCTAAGCAGGTCATGAATTTAACTTCATATATTTTTCTGTCAAATGCGTTGAGACAAAAGAAATAAGAGGTGATATCAGACATATTAACATTTGACATACTGGATAAATCCTCATGATATTCAGATGTTCACACTGTTTCTGCAGAACTCCCTCTAACACACGATTTTGTCTCTTTGTGAGACAGAGCAGCAGAACCGGGAGCTCGGCCGCCGCTTATTCACCCGGTCGATTCCCGCTGTCACCCGCCCGCCACCGCCGCGCGGCCACACACAGCACAGACCAGCTGTGGGGTTTAAAGTGCTCCCATTAGAGGTTTCCTCATCCAGTGTAAACATGTGAAACATATGTTCACTGGACAACAGGGAGCAATAAATCTGCCAGGGTGAGTGTGTTTCCTTAAGTGATACCAATCATTCAGCGCAAGTGCATCGTTTACACGCGGAGGTAACTATGTTAATGAGGCCGAGTGTCAATATATAAAACAGACGGATGAGTTACCGAACACCAGTTTCTCACGAGGCACTTATGCGTGTTTTGAAATATAATCATTGTTAAGCTATAATAAAAACCGAAAACACAATTTTAGGCTTTTACCTATTTTTAATAGTTAATTCAGTCCCTTAAGTAAAATGCCGTCAAACTGTGTGAAGAAGACAGAGAATCCTTATAATCTCTGCACAGACTGACTAAATGTTTATCACCGACTTTGGGCAGATTCAGCCTGAATCCATAAATGCAGCATCTGACTCAGTGACACCAGACAAACACACATTTAACAATTTTACCTTCATAATATGTCCGTTTTAAAAATGCATTGGTTTTTACTTTTCCTTTGCTTTACATCGGGGTCCATAGTGTTTCTTTTTGCCACACTTCCCACTTGATCTAATCATGCATGTATTTCTTCAGTCTGCACATCTAGCTGCAGCAGCACTGAGGCCTCGTGTTAATTAACCCCAGACAGAAGTGCCCCCTCATTCATATTTATACTGGCATAGTATGAACATGAATCTTTAATGTTTTCAGTTCTTTAATTGTGATGCAGATATGTGCATCCTGAGCCCTGGAACATCGCTGCTTCCCTCCTTATTCCCATTTAATTTGCTCACCACATCAGTGCAGATGTTTGTGCTGTCCGTCCACACTGACGTGCTTAAAGTTGCCCGAATCCAGTTTGAATGACGAGGACCCTCCGGGCTCCTGTCATCTCACCAGCGGCAGGAGAGCTCATCACGACATGTTTGCATACAGGCACTTGTGGGCTGCTAATTGGCTGACGCTGTCCTTATTTCTCTAATTGCCATCAGAACTGTACACATGTAATTGTGGTGTATATATGTTAACGTGACCCAATGTAACTAACAGGATAACGGCAAAGGCTACAGCAGCACAAGTGCAGGGAGTCATAATAGCAATGAAATGATTTAAAATGTACGTAGTTTAAATAAATTACTGGTCATGCTAAGTACATTTAAGCCCAAGCAACCCAATTATGTCAAGCCCACTGATATAATTTAAACAGGAGAGTTGCGTAAAGCCTCACACATTTTGTCATGAATGAAGTTATCTTTTCTAACAACTCAGAATGAGAGCATCTATTGCACCCAGAGACAAAAGAGGAGATAAAACTTTTATAAGGTTATTAGCCTCTACTAGTTTCCCCGTGAAGGGATTATCAGAGGCTTACACCACCACTCAAACCAAATGAAAATGTTGAGTGGTTACAAAGTGGTTACATGAGGCATTGTTTGAGACAACACAAGCATAAGGTAACCGACTTCAATTTATCCCAGGTTTCCTTCGTGTGATTATCAACGGGTCTAGAAGGGCCCAACAAAATGAGAGTTAATGTCTTCCACTTCTTGGTGAAAGTGAATTGCGTGAGGCAGGTCCCCCTCCTCCGCTCTTTGCTCCACTCATTACAGCTTCACTGTGACATTTTTAACTTTAATATTTACATCAGGTTATTACAATTCGCCAGACGGCAAATTGAATCAGGCCTGATGAAGTGCAATTGCATTCTTCTCGGTCCGCTTGGGAAGCAAACAATCAGCTGACATTTCCTCCTGACACGCTGGGTAAAAAAAAACTCATCGGATGATGAGCTTAATCTGAAAACACAATAAAATTCCACAAGTTTTACCATGTTGAAGTTTATCTCCTAGGTTACGGAGTACAAAATGTAGTGCTTGACAGGCTGGCTATTGAATTTTAATCTGTCTTCTGTCTTCTGTCCCTTCATCTAATCCCTGTCTGACGCCTAGATATTGGGATGAGGACTCTGTGTGGACCATAAGGCCTGTTGAAGATCTCCAAGTACGTCTCACGGCTGTTTATTGCCGTTTATGACTCTCGCAACCATATGGATAGATGCAGCCACCACGTTTTACGGTAGCCTGCACACACTTATCCATTTATGTATTTAACTCATCCAGTTGTTGCTGGACGCAGTAGGTGACTCCTGATACCGTCCATAATGAAGTCAGCTCTAAGTGTTTTTTGAGTTTCCTTGGCTTACACCTGCATTTTTTTATTTATTTTTTCCTGTTTCTGAAGAAGAGCTCAGTCGGCACATTTGGAAACACGCCTCTGGCTACGACCACCTTCACTCTTCTGCTCACTCTTGCCTCAGGGTTTTAGATTTTTAGATGAACTTGTCACTTCGTCAGCGACCGCAGCTGTTTCTGTTTGAATAAATGATTTGGGTTCAACTTATTGCGTTGTTCTTTATGACCCGGTCAGATTAATCACTGGACTACTCTACTCTGCCTAAAAAGTGTTTTATCTGGAGAGTGATTCGTTACCTACGCACACACACACATACTCTACGTAATGGAATGATTCCTTCATTGAAAAGTTAGATGAGAAGTAGTTTTAAGAAAAACTGAAATATATTTTTATAGCTGTAAATTTACACCGACCAGACATAACATTATGATCATCTTCCTAATATTGTATAGGTCTCCCTTGTGCCTCCAAAACAGTTTTGATTTATCAGAGAATGGACATGGGTCTTCTGAGGGTGTCCTGTGGTGTCTGCTAACAGAATGTTGTTAGTGAGTCCTTTGGGTCCTAAGATCATCCCACAGGGAATTTTGAGGATATAGGGGCCGTATTCCTAAAGATTCTTAGGGCTAAGAGTTGCTCCTACTGGCCAAGAATTTCCCCTCAAAGTTAAGAGAAGATCCTAGTAAAGATAAAAGCTATTCCTAAAGAATCTTAACTCTTAAGAGAGCTCCAAAGGTGAGATCTGTTAAGAGCAGGGAGGAGGACTTTTAAGAGGCTTGAGAGTTTCTTAAGCAGAGAACAAAATGGCAGAAAGAAGAGGCAGGAGAGATATTCTTCAAACACTGGATGACAGTGAATTAATTAAACGCTACAGCCTGGACTGTGCAGGAATCATGTTTGTGGTTGATCTCATCATTACTTCTCCAACCCAACGCCACAGTGCAATTTCACCAGAAATGAAAGTCATCACAACCCTGAAGGTATTTAGCAACTGGTAAAACGCAGAAGTGATGACTTGGGTTTATCACAACCCTCCATCAGCAATGTATCCTCCACACTGCATAGTAACCCTTTTTCACTGTCCCTGCAGGATGCTGATGCTGATCTCAGAAGGGAGTGTGTCCTCAAATCTCTCATCATATACCTGGGAGAATGTGTTGAGGACCTGATAAAAGAATACACGGTATGTCCATATCTGTTGTCTCTCCGTGATGAGATGCTTAAGCAATATATCACGACAGGCCGTGGTATAATGAGCATATACCACGGCCTGTCGTGATATATTGCTTTTATAAAACGGTTACCAATAAAGGCAATATGGAAGAGGGATACGCAATCAATTTCAGGTACAAAAAAAAAAAAAATCAATCACAAATTAGCCTACCTAACTGATAAAATAGCCCCATTATGAAAAAAATAGTCCCTCCTTTCCGGACGTTAGCTCTGCATGTCTCTTTTCCTCGCCTTTTTCTTCAGGAGCAGGTCACTCCTCAGTCCCCTCTACCATTGTTAACCATATCCGGAGGTGAAAGTTAACCTTAAACATGTGAATTCAACGAATTTAATCCATTTATTAACCTTGTCAAACACTTCGGCTACTTTTGCTACCTAGCCTCCTACTGTAACAGTTGGTTGTTGCCATGGAGACATTGTTGCTTCCCTGACGCGGAATGATATGCTGCGATAAGGCTTTTTAGAATAGTAGCCGTGGTATATGCTCAATATACCACGGTTAACAGCCAATCAGATCGCTGGATTTCACCTTTCCGTTTTATAAAACTTTAATAATCCTGGGGGAAGCTTGAAAGCCCTGCTATTGGATGTGGTGATTAATAATCAGTTGTTCACTTGTACATTTTGTCCTATATTTGACCTCAGATGTCCCAGAAAGATCAAGCCGAGCTGGAGAGTACCACCATGGCGGTCTTCGTCTTTAGAGAGAACTCCAGCCTTCTACAACAGCCAAAAGAGATCGGGATCATCATCGATGGTGTGGAAGTTCTCAGTGAGTTGCCTTCTGTGGCAGCTGGAGTGGTAATGCTCTTTGGACTCTGTTATGCTCGTGTTTACACACACAGTAGATGTTGCATTTATATTGAGGTAGCCTGTAGTAACCACAAGTCAGCACTTTATGAGGGGGAGAACCTCAGCTGCACTTAGTTGCACCTAGCCAAGGGTGCTGTAGCCATTTAAGGCTATGTTATATTGTTGGGCTTTGAGTGAGTGTTTTGAATAATATTTCATGTAATTTCATTTACCGGTTATTACAGTTCAGATTGTATAGAGCCTGTGTATAGGCCTATTACCACGTGTGTGTTTGTCCTGGTTCATTTGCTAATCTATTTTTTTATCTGACTTGTATTTCTTAAAGATCTGTGCTGAAAATGTTGTAGCAGATTCTAAGTTCAGATACAATATTGATAAAGACTGCCCAGTTCAAAGGGAGATTCCAGTTGCCAGAGGGTGATAAAACGGCATGTTTTCTCAAAAACAATTCACTGTTATTCCTGTGTGTTAACAGTATATCCTCCCCTGCCCTCATGGCCCTGTCCTGCTCTCTCTCCTCCTCTCTCCTGCCTCTCATCCTTTCCTCTGTTCCCCTCTCCATATCTTCTCCTGGCCTGACTAACCCAAGAAATCAAAGGTAGTCTTAGTTTCAATTAATGATTGGCATGAAAAATAAAAGAGATCAGTACCTGAAAATTGTATTCTTACATGGCTATACAAGTTGTAATGATTTCACATACAAATAAAAAATAAGTAACTTTATGTCTGGATGTTTAATCCCAGGCATTACAGGGAAATGACAACAATATCACCCTTTGTTGAAGCATCTGTGTTTTATTTAATTTTCAATTGGCTCCACATCACCCTCTCCAGCCTTTCTCCTCTTCTCTCCACCGTCTCCTCCCCTTGCCACCTTGCAGTGCCTTTAGGGATGCTATACAGTGTATCATTTTAGTCAGCATCCAGGTTTAGTCATAGTCCAGGGTTACACACATATCTGCCCTCTTTTAGATTTAAAAAAATGAAGGCCGATTGCATAATGTTAATGTTGCATATGGTTAATATGTTTAAGATTAATAAATACATTTAATGTAATCTGTTGGCGAAGTGTCTTTTTTTATAGAGTTTATAAGGTGGGAAACAAATTATTTTTGGGTCAAATAAAATGTAAAAAATATAGTTTGGATATATGTAAATTAATTAACTAGTGTCAATGCAAACAATTCAAGTTAAATCAGTTAAAAGTGAATACATTAGGTTGGTTCAATTTCAATTTATTAGTTTGGTTCAATAACTAAAAGTGAAGAAAATAATTTGGATCAAGGCAAAAAATTAAGGTTGAGTCAAGTGCAGTATTATTGTTTACGCCAACATAAAATAATTAGCTCATATGAAGTTACTCAATTTAGATTCTGTGAAGTCAAATATTTTAGATGTGATATCTGGACATCATTTTTTTTAGTTTGAGCAAGGTTATACTTTTTTCAGTGAATGCCATCAAGCAAACACAGACAGCGCTGCGACAGCCTCAAAATTTGACAGCGTGTTTCGTTTCCGCTGGATATCCACACTTTACAGGCGCATAGTAGAGCATTCATGGACACTACAGGAAGATGAAGTGTCTTCGTGAACAGGAAGAGATTTCACAGTATCAATGTTCAACTTGTTTTCAATGCCGACTATAAGATTTTGGACACTGTTGCTAAACGGCCAGGCTCAACACATGATGCCAGAACACTCTGTGAGAGTGGCCTCAGACGGCTTTAAAGGGACATTATGTGCCAGACAATTGCCACTTGTTAGGGGACAGTGGCTACCCATACAAACCATGGCTCCTAACACCTTACCTCCATCCAGACGAATGGTCACAACTAAACTACGACACGTAATGCATGGAAATAAAATGTAAAGAGCATGTTGGCGTATCCTGGTAGTTTAAATATTTTCCTCATATAATGCACGTTGCCATAAGTTAAATCACTCACATTATTTCCAGTTGTATTGAATGAGATTATGCCTGTATTAACTTGTATTTCCTGTATTTCATGTTTTCCACGGAGGGGTGTGGCTGACCCCTGATAAAGTCTGCAAAGTCATCACTGCCTGTGCAATACTACACAACATTTGCAAGGCTAGACAGATTGCAGAACCTCTCAAAGATGATGAAGACAGCGACAATGATGAAGGAAATATTCACACTTCACAGGGGAACCTGGCCCAGAGTGGACTGCCTTATCATTGCTTTGGTGTCTGGGTGTCTGCTCTGGTCTAGGTCGGTGGTACATGTCTAAGTAACATCCGCAGGAATGCCAGGTCCACAAATGTCCCTGAAACAGCTACCAAACAAACAGCCACAAGAATATCTGCAGCTACTGAACAAATGTGTTACATTTAGGAGTAAGTGGCAAGTTAAATCAGGGTTACTCGTGGGTTGTTTGGCATCTGTCGCTTCCGTGCATTTCTTCATCGCTGTAGTTCACAAATGATTAAACATTAGACAGCAGAGGTGAAGAAGACGGAGAATGCGAGACTGTTGCGAGGATGATACACGGAGAGGATGGAAGCTTCAGAAGTTTGCCCGGACCCGCCAGGATATAATCAGTTTAAGTTCGAAAACACGGCGAGGTTTTTTTATTGGGGAATGTGACAGTGATGACATTTCCAGTGCAAAGCTATATTTAGAAGTCTCTGCTCGTATCACCTGCGTCATCGGGAGGATGTAGAACAAGATGACATGACATGGAAAAGAAGATGTCGCTTTTATTTATTCATGTGCGTCTGCGTGAGTGAAGCAGAACTTATCCGTCAAATGGAAGTATTTAGACATTTATTACTTAGAAACGAAACTTAATGTTGTTCCTTTAATGCAGGTAGTTGCTCTTAAACGTAGGCAACACAAAAACAAGTTAATACCGACGTTTCCTGTGTTTAAAATGTTCGTGTAAACCTGTTTAAAGCCAATAATGAGTGAATCAGACAGAACAGCTGTAAGTAAACAGGTATTATCAGCATAAGTGTGTCAACAAAAGCTTAAAGTTGTGGTAAATAAGTTACCTTTGTTAAAGGATCGATAAGGAAGAAATAACATCGTTTTTAAGAATAAATCCATCAAGTAATAAGCCCAGCTCATGCCTCCCACACAACTGCCCCACAATAACCTATCCCTAATGTCCACGTAGCCACTGTGCCCCGTTGTGACGCCAGGGCTGCCAGGTCGCATGGATGTCCCGTGATAGCAGGTACACGAGTCTGATTTGACAACAGGAAACTAAACAGTAGAACCAACTACACTACGCTGCACATGAAAGTTGACGTCAAAGAAGTCTAATATCTCTTTTAAAGACACGACTTCCTGAATTTGTTCCTTACCGTTACTTCACCAAATTAAGATACGGTAAAGATCTTTGTCTTCATGTCATACAGACGAGCCCTTCCCTGATCAACCAGTGTTTCTGCAGCAGCTGTGATCGTCTCACAGAGTTTGACAGTAACATGAATTGCTGCTGCTGCTGCCTCTTAACACCACTCACTCCACCAGATGCAAATGGACTTAAGAACCACAAAAGCTTGTGTTTATCATCATCCTCATAACCACCGTGTCAAACCAACATACTGAAGAAAATAGACAAAGAGAGAAACCGTTCCTCACAGGAATTTGTGCAAAAAACAAAAACTCTGCATGCAAATTATTGTCCTGCAAATTTGGTCATCAACCAATGTTAGGTATGAATTAAGCACATGTTCAAGTTTAAAAGATGTGCAGGTGATTAGTAGTTATATCACATTCATACATGGTTTGCAGTACAGTAAAGCTGTGGGGAAAATAAATAAATGAAACAGACCAGTACTTGGTATTGGTCCATATGCTGTTTTCATGTATTAGTATCAGGAAGGAAAAGATGCGGAGGAACATCTCCATCATCGTCATTTCACATTGCTTCCTCCATTTTTTTTAAAGAATCACTGCAATTGAACATTTAACTTTAATAAGCACATAAACACTATCAGTAGGTTAGCTCAGATTGTTTTCTTTATTATCCAAGTTTAAAATCTGCTTTTTTAAAGACCTATTAAAGTCAACGTAACACTAGCACCACTACTGATGACAGATGTTTTCTGTTAGCGTGACAACCAGCACCAGAACAGAACAGTACCTAACTTAACCACAGATTAAAAATGACAATGTGAGGGTTTTATTGTATATTACACTACAAACACACACATGTTCATATCTAGCATCTTTATTTCATGATTATAACTGAAGCTCACTGGCTTTCTTATCTGCCCTTTTCTCTGTCCGTTCATACACCAGAAGCCTCCTGCTGATCTGTGTACTTTATGCACATTATAGCGCCACATCTTCCTCTCCTGTGTGTGTTTATGGCTCCGACCTCCTGTGGTTACATCCTGATGCCTTTATGGCTGCTTGTAATGGTCAACAACTGAAAAAAAAAAGACGGTTGTGCCCTTAAATGCACAGATGAACGGTCTGTGTCACGACTAATCTATTCTCTACGGTGTGCCACATTTTAAACCTGTGTGTTTTTGTGCGGGCTAGGTTTGTTGTAGCAACACGTCTGCACTTTGCTCGTGTCAGGACATCTCCCCGTACACTGACTGCAGCACCAGCACCAACTTTTTGTTCAGCTGGAGATGCATCAAACACCTCTCAGATGGCATGATGGAGGTAACAACGCTGTAAGAGGCAGCTCTTTACAGTTTGCTTCTTGTTGTGTTGTTTCTCCAGAGAAACTGACATTATTTTCACTCAGACATTATTATGAATAACTGGAGACATACGTTTCCCAAGCAGAAGGATCATTTACCGTCTACACGCAGTCCACACTCGACATAGTTTCAACCTTTCTACGACCATAATCTAGTAAACCAGAATCTGATTCATCTGATGTCTGTACAGCTGCTCTCTGCACTGGGAGGCAGGCCAGTTGAATGATAAGAGACTTATTTCACCAACATAGCTCCTGTAATAATTGTGGAGCAGAACGCCATTAAACTGAAACCTAAAAACTCAAAATTTAAGCAGAACTGGACTGAACATTTATATCTGTTAGCAATAAATAAATAAATAAATCACATGAGCCATGATACCAACATTCATTATTGACTATAATCAAGTTCACTGATGCAAAAAGGAGCAAAGAGGTAAAGCTTGATTAGCGCTAACTCAGGCAGTGACTGTCGGGAAACCCCTGTCACTCTACATGACCACACCCTTAATTACGTATGATAATTTAAATGGGTTTATACATAAAAACGTGTTTACATTGCTTTTTTCTGTTCTAACATGGAGTCTTGGGGTATTGACCACAAACTACAAAATAAAGTGGACGCCGTGGCAGCTCCTCCAAATTGAGCCAAAGCATGCAGAGCTCCCCCTGGTGGCTGGCTGCAGTATAGGTCATAAGCTCCACCTCCTCCATGTCGATTTGAGTAGCTACGGCAACAGCCCAGACCCTCTGCACAACCTAACGCCACAGCTTGACGAACTCCTCCACATAAATGGAAATGTTCCGCTTTAGTATTTCCGGCTGCTTCTCCATCTCCACCAATTTTGCACCAATAAAGATGGAACTCATCGAAGAAAGTTTAACTGAGGAGGTGTGGAAACATTTCTGAGATTTCTGTGAAATTTCAGTGAGCATTTCAGTCGCCATTGTTGAAAGTGAAGCAGAATGTAGAAATAAAAATGACCTCACAAGATGGCGTCACCCATATACCTGTAATTCAAGCATCAGTTTGACCAATGGGAGGAAGTGTAGGTGTATCTGTGTGTGTTATTTACCGTATTACACCGTCAAGCAGTATTTTTTCTATATGTTTCTACTGTGTATAGGATTGACTTGATTCTGGATCCAGTTTCACGTGGCCACTAGAGGTAGTTTATGGCGCTTCAGTGTTGGCTTCATTTTTCAGCCTCGGAGGTTGCTATTTAGAAGTCAACAAGGGACGAACAGAGGCAGAGGATCACAACACCAAAGAAAAATCTCTTAACTCAACATCATTCATCACCATAAACACATCGGCTCGTTTGGGGTCGGATTACTCAATATTAATACCAGGAATGAACACAGCCGTAGGTTCAGCAATTAGTCAACATAGATATGGCTGTTTGCCAACTTTTAAAAATCTGCACTGTGCAATGACAACAAAAAACAGAGGAAACACCAGCTATCCTCACATAACTGGAGGCAATCACTATTGCATTTTCACCGTTTTGCACCATTCTTCAAAACGGTGCAATTGGACAATTTCTATAAAAAAAAAGAAAAACGTTGAAAAAGTGTTCATCACCACTGGTGACCCCTTTCAGATTACATGTTCAAACTATGTTTCATTACAGTTTTCAGTGAGCATTTGTTGTCACCTTTTATCCAGTTGTTTATATATAGACATACATTATTCTGCCTTCTGTAATACAAGGTAGAGATGTTTCTCTGAATCAGTGTTTGTTTCTCCAACAATAGCTCCGGGCCTCATGCAGTCATTCTTATTGCTATGAGCTGCAGTCGTTATTGGAATATTTGCCTGATGAGTTTTGGCACCATGATTTCCATTTCCACGATGTTTGACTCTAACCTAAAGTGACACATTTAATAACTGAGGTCCGCACCATAAACACTGAGCCATGTCATGCCAATACCTCACCATCAATTCAAAGCCTCCCATTGAAAGAGAGATTATACAAATATTACGGGCCGAGCATGCGACCATTAACAAAAAAAAATTAGCGTGAACATGATTGTTGTAAACATAAAAACATTACCTTGCGGGCGTAAACCTACGTGAACATACGTTTTTTTTATCATCTTTTTCATGGATGCATTAATTTTGAACGGATGTGACAGAGCTGCGTAACCATCATGCTGAGGTCAACACACTCAGGTCTTACAAAAATAAACACGCACAAATGCTTACATCATTCACAGCAAACTCACAGCACACATATGTGTGCTCCTGCCGAGGTCATTGTTCAGTATGGCCACTTGACTTTGAGTTCATGACAGATGTTGTTAGCATGCTCGGGCACGTTGCTCTGCTAATTAGGACAGCTCACATCCTGAGTGGACTCTCCTCTTCACCGGTCATTGTGAAAGAGGTGGGTCAAACTAAACCACAGCCTACATCAGACTCTGTTTTTACGTCTCTGCTAGGGTGCGTGGTTGTGGTTCGTGCAAGTCTGTCTTTGTGTCTGCATGTCCTCTTAAGAATACACATTTTAACACGGTGTATGCTAATGAAATCTAAAATTCTCATACTTCTCAAAAAGCCACCAGCGGTACCGCCTAGCTGTAATGTGACGAGGCTTCATGATTTTCCCTCAAGACGATTAATCAGCGATAGGGTCATCAGTGTGATGCTCGGGGGAGCTGCACTTTCATTAGACCAGAAGTGGCCTCCACTGTTATGGTCCTAATACATCGGCTGAATAACAAACTGCTGGCTTTTGAGAGGTTGGCTAAATCACGATATGATAATCTAAAAATGAATCTCTGATCAGATACATCACTGCAGAATCAAAAGTTCATCAAAGTTCAGTCAGTTAATGTAAGAAAATGTGTGTATTTGACACAAATACTTTTTTTTATTGTCTATTAATACAATAGTGAAAGAGCTTATAGCCTACTGGTGAATGTATTGCAGTGTCCATATATTTTCAGACTGATATGAGATGTTCGCTGATGAGTTTATAGATACCTGCTTGCGACATGAACATTTCCTTCTACTGCTGCTTCATATTTTGACAGTAAATCAGTTTGAAATCTAGTCAGGAGTAGCAGGCTAGGAAGGAGCAGCCACAATGAGCTGTTAGATGTAAATGTACAATGTTTAATGTTTTAGAGGTAAAATTCACATGTTTCTAGGGCCTCGTCCACACGTACCAAAACGATGTTTTCCCTATCTGTTTTCCCTGGCATCGTATCAAGAATATCTGCGTCCACACAGATCCGTCTCGACACGACTCAAAACGCTACTTCATATTCCAGGCCTATAGGTGGTGCCGTTTCAGAAATTCACCAAAAACTGAGAGGAAGAGGTAGCGCATGCGCATAAAGCTTGAGCGCTGTTTACAAACCGTCATCATGGTGGCAATGACATCATCGTTTGCCAAAATCTCCGGTTTCCCCTGTCCACACCGATCCACAAGAAGTGCGTTTACAGGATTCGTCTGGACGATAGGCGATAGACGATAGGCCAAAACGATTACAAACATCTGCGTTTACGCCAAAATGCGTTTTCGTCGGGACAGCCCCTAGGTATCCAGTTCTTCTTATTACGGTTTTATATACACAGCATGGAACTGGCGCAATTAGTCGGTATTTACACAGCAATGAAAGACCCATTAATACATGTGTTGTTGAATGAAACTGTGTTTGCTCTTGTGCTCTATGCTGTTGTGAAGAAATCTGAAAAATGATGCGTCAGCAGGTCGACACAACTGTTCATTGATCTTTTTAGTCTACGTGATAAATCATTCCACCGTGTCTTACTGACTTTTCCACAGGCCCCACGGGGATTTATCTTTGACAGCTGACGTCTAACTCAAAGTGGTTGGCCCTGACACTTTCATTCATCTAGCGTTAATACAAATAAGCATCACAGTTCAAACGGCGCCAACAATATAAAGACCGTGTGTGTTTTCTTCCAAAACAAAGTCTGAGGACCAGAATCCTGCCTTATTAAACTGAGTTAATAAAGCGAGCACACAGGCGTGCAGGAGTCGTTGGATTATCTTCTAGTTTTGATCAGCCGACAAAACAGCGAAACGTTATGTGCGCCAACTTTTTGAAAATGTACAATCTAAACAGAAACCTTGTTGGATGCACAATTACATGACTAAATATGCAGAGTCTCATTTCTTTCCGTGTGATTATCATTAGTTCAGGGGTGTTAAATGTGATTTATGACACACTAATAACCCTGCTGCTCAGGAGTCTCACAGGAAGCCATTATGATAGTGGACACGGCAGGTAGTGTGCGTATGCAGTGTGTCAGCAGAGAAATACGTGAGGTTATTGATGGAGCTCATTATTTACATGCCCATCAAAAGGCTGAATTATGTTGATTAATTAGTCGCCGTGTGTTTGGGGTGTGCTTTCTGCTGGAAGCGGACTGATAAGAGGCTCCTGGCTGTATTTACTTACAAGGCAAGAAATATCGATTTCTGTGTGTATCTTATAATACACAGTTCAGGATTTTGCCTGAAAAAAATACAAGACCGTTCTTCAGCATTTAAAGTGAAAGTGGCCCTTGAGCTGCTGATAAATTATACTCTGGCTAGTTTGAAAAGTTGTTAAATTGTGGACTGGAAATCAAACCGGGGGAAATTTGAGAAAATAACTGAGCACTGATGAATTCCTCTACGACCAAGGAGTGATGACACAGTAAAGAGCCGTGGGGCTGAAGAATAAAGAGGAAGCGAATGACCGCTTGAGGCTGGCTCCAAAAGCCGATCCAGACAGACCCCCAAGTTAAAATGTCAAACTCTACAGTCGCAGAATTTACGCAGTCATGACAACTGTAAATAATAGCACAGATTACTTTGGCTTCCTCCCTCAGACCAAAGACAGGTTAATAGTGATTTGGCTGTAAGAGTTAAGGTTGTTTGTCTTCCTGTGATAGACTGGGGACCTGTTGATTGTGCCCCATCTCTCTCATCCAATGACATCTGTTCAGTTAGATCCCATGAACATCCAACATCCAAACAACGTGCCTGTGTGAGCTTCATTCTGACTGAAGCACCAATACGTAGAAATACAAGGCTCCAGGCCACTGAGACACTCATAGTGACAAGTGTGTGCTGTCACAGGTCGGTAGTTGTCCAATTAAGCATTAATTGCCCACCACAGCTCCCCTTGTGCTTCATTTTTGAATTAGCCAGGAGGTAAGAAAGAGTCAAGCACTGCCAGAGATGGTGACAGCCAGAACCATCAAACTGAGCTTCAAGATCATCGGTACACTAGTAATCCTATGGGTGACGACACAGAAGGTTCGTCCGTCTCTGTTGATCAGTGGGTTTCACCCAAAGTACTCAAAACATGTATTCAAGCAACTACAATGGTACTTGTATGCGCTGGTGGTCTCCATTTACGCCGTGGTCTAAAGACTCCTGAAGAGCAAGTAAGTGTGTCTTCTAAAGGATGAAAATGCAACAGATGTTTTTAGATTTTGCATTTTTTATTTTATTTTATTTTTTTTTGTGCAGTTACGTAACCACCAGGCCCACTCTAGTCCAGTATGTGATGAATGTGAACGACACAATAATAATAGCGAGAAAACAGATTTGAAGAGCTATTGGAGTGTGAGCACTTGACCAGTCGGACAGGTTTGAGCATTGCTTGACCCAACCCAAGGTTCCTCTAGTTCTGTAAAACACAACCCCATGAGGGGTCAAATAATTTAAATAAAACCAGGTCCCTTGGGTGGAGCAGGGGCCACCAGCGTGAGTGGTTTCAAAAGTTCCCTAACTTTAGAAAAAGTTCCTGTGACAGAAACAAAGGACAGAAGTGGTGCACCACACAGACACAGAAGGCACTTATCAAATTTATTTTATACATGGGTGGAGGTACTGCTAATGAGCCTGTGTGTGTCTAAACTTGCCTGCAGAGAACAGGGTTTAAAACATTATCAAGTCGTTTTTCTTTTTTTATGGTGTCCTGGTGATAAACGGACTACTGCAGTTGCTCCCTTTGGATCTCCACTATCCTGCAAAGGCATAAGTGAAATAAGCTCTTACTGTGTTGGGCTGTAATTAAAGTCTAGTTTAAGCTTGTTGTGTGTGACATAATATTTCTTCTGTCAAAGAGAAGACAACACTTAAACTCCAGGATCATGACTGGCTTGGTTTTAATCTTTAATGTGATTTAAATGGACGCATCCACTGAGAGGTGTGAGCACCACTTTTTGGCAACAGAATCAAGCACTTTATTTCTCAGATTTCATCCTCTCGTGATGGTCTAAATATTAAAATATGAGATGTTAAGATAGCAACAGCTGGGCTGTCTGATGGATGCTGATTAGAATAAGATGAACATGCACCAATGGGTGGGAACGAGGATGTCGATTACTCTGAAGATTACTTACCTGCAGATAGATTGGTAGAGTAAATGTATTATAAGTCATTTTTACTGTGGAAGAAAATAATAAATAAAAAACTAGAAGAATACACAAACATTTTTACCAGCAATAATAGATGAAATACTGTTTGATTCATGGCAGTCTTAATTCTGATGATCTTTTATTTATTCGATGGCGGAAATGTGGATGTGTGGGACACTTTAACTGGACATATTTTCCTGTCAGACAGCAACACCATTTTGACTAATTACTACGTGGCTAAGGCTCTCCACGGTTTTTCTGAGAGGACAACTACACCAGCTGACAGCCTTTGAACTGTTAATGGTCAGTCATAATATGTAATGGAAGTTGGCAGGTGGTAATAGCCCACTGATGGAAGAAAAGACAAATCTTGACTTTTCCAATGCTCAACACCATTCAACCATCATTGCTCAGGGGAAACTGATACTGTCTACTCCAGAGGGGCTGGAGTAGACAGTATCCTGGCTGCATGGGCCACCGACTACCTCACTAACAGACAGCAGTATGTGAGGCTTTGTGACTGTGTGAATGATGCGGTAAACTACAGACTCAATACAAACAGTTGTATCTCAGGGAACAATCTGGAGTAGAGGGAGGTCAGAACTAACTCTATAGACTGGTGTGCACTGAACCACCTGCACATCAAAACCAGCAAGACAAAGCAGGTGGTGATTGACTACAGCAGGAAATCACCTCACACTGAACTGGTGAACATCTAGGACCCTACAAACGCCCTGAACAAGAAGGGTCAAAGTCGTCCTCCCCTGCTTAGACGACTGAGGTCCTTTGGGGTGTGCTGGTCACTGCTCAGGAATTTCTATGACTCCGTGGTGGCTTCTGCCATCCTGTATGCAGTGGGAGCTCAGAGAGGGACAGGAAGAGACTCAACAAGCTGGTCAGGCTCTGTCCTGGACTGTTATCTGGACTCCATGGAGGAGGTGGGTGGGACGAGGATTTAACCTGACATCATTTATGGACAAGCCTCTCACCCACTGTATCAAACTGTAGGGCACCCCAGCAGCTGCTTCAGCAGCAGACTGCTGCATCCACGCTGCAAGAAGGAACGCTACCGCAAACTACTATCAGGCTGTACAACACGAGCCGGAGTCAACAACAACCCACACCCTGGCTTCGTTTTGGTTTTTACAGTTACTGTTTTGCAAAATAAATCTGTTTTTTGCCTAAACCACTACTCACTGTCTTGTCCAATACATTTTATAGTCTTACCAAAGTGTTCTTATTTTTATTTTTTCAAATTTGTAGAAAGAACATCTATCTATCCCTTACGTATTACTAGGGCTGGTCAATATGGCTGAAAAATGTATCACGATAGAAGGGTTTCATATCAGTCGATATCGATAATTATTGAATAATTTTTTAAACTATTCTACCCAGACTTCTAAACTGTACTAAGCTGCATCCGTTATTTCTTTATATCGCTTTGATGTTTTGTCGTGTGGCACGGCTGCGCTAGACTTTTTCGTTGTCTGTCATTTTGACTGACAGGCTCATAAAAATCCCGTCATAACACATTTTTATCTGTCATTTTAATTTTTTTTTTTAAATGATAACAATGACATATTCAATAGCATTTAAATTTCATTCATTTTTAATTAATTCAGTAGCAGTGGAAAAATTGGTTTGGTTCATATAACCAGCCACCAAAGACGATTCGAGAATCACAATGCTGCTCAGTTGAGTCCTACCACGTGTGCTTCATTATCAAAAAACTGCACTAATCAAACATCTTACATCTCACTCGGCAGAGAAACAAAACGTACTACCCGACTTGACCAGCAAACAATACGCTGAGAAACAAAACTTAACCGACTCATAACCGCTGCTCATGGATCCCTGATTAACCGAGTCAGCAGCCACTCACTCAGCCATCAGATAAACGAAACTAACCGACTCTTACACTACTAATCAAGAGCGACAAATTCTGCTTTCACGCCACGCCATTCTTTTTTTTGTTGTTGTTGGCTTAGCTAAGCCGTGATAGGTCGAGAGGCTAAAGCCCTTCCTCTGCCTACATCCCCCAGAATGCCTTGCAGTTGTGGCAGAGTTCAAGTGAAATTATCCAACGTATTTTCTATTGATATCGACCACGTGTCTATCGCGATATATATCGTTATCGTTTTATCGCCCAGCCCTGTATATTACATTATAATTTATGCTTAAATCATAACGTTATCTACAGGTGAAAAATACACTTTACTAATAGTAGTTTTTAAAGCAGTTTCACTTCAAGCTTCTAACTACCAAGCCCGTCATTCCACCTCCCTCTGCATCAGTCCCTCCAACCTGCTCCATTTGTTTCCAGTAAACCGGTTATCTGTTAATTGGTCAGGGATTACATGAATGAAAGAGAACCTGACCTCAAGTGCTGAAAACCCCAACAGCACGCCTTTCTGCTCACAAGGGTAATTCTCAGACAAACTGCTTCCACATTCAAGATTGTTAGCGAAATCGAACGAGACACACAACACTCCAACCAAGCAATTAAACAGCAGTGTGTCTGTCTTTTAAATGAGCATCACTGTCAGTGTGTCAGAGGTGTGTTTCTTTGTTCTCAATGAAACCTAAATGACTCTACAGAGTGGCTCCGATCCAATTAAACCTCTCTCCTTCTCACTGAGCCTTTCTTCCTCAAGCCTCCCCAATTATCCGTCTCACCAATCACAAACTGAAGCTCCAATCCTTTCTCTCAGTGCCCCACTATTTGAGTCTATTAGAGGCGGCGTTAGAGGCATGATTAAGTTAGCCCTTACTTATTATAGTGAGAATAAGTGTCATGGGAAGTTTTTACCACAAATACTAGGTGAATATTTGATGTTCACGTGTGTCTGGAGATCAAACACTCTCAGTCGTGATTGAAATATGTAAATCTGTTTCGGTCCAGTGACCAAAAGCTCATGGTCTGTGAGATAAATATGAAACTTCACCCAGGACTTGCACACATATAAAACAGCATAGTCTAAAACGTCTAATTGAGTCCGGTTTCCTGTCTTTTTGCAAGTTTCTTGAGGTAGCTTCATGTTTAGCATAGATGAATGTGTGGCATTATCTATTATTTCTGTTCAAACAACAAGTATTGCTTTAAATGCACAGAGCATTTAAAAGGGCTGCTGTGAGTGAGTAGAGACTAACAAAGCTACAACCTAAGTAAATTTCAAACCCGCTTTTGTCCGGACTGCTGACTTAATTTAGTAACGCTGCAATTAATCACACTGATGCTGAGAGGAAAAACGCGAGAGGTAAAAGCCGAGTGAACAACCGTGACCCCCATTAAGAAACAGATCATGTGAGAGCTTGCTCATTGAGGAATATCCGTGCTGCTCATCCAGCTGCCCTCGATCAAATTACATGAAGAACGGAGAAACAATAGGTTGTTGATCCAGTGATTCACATGCAACGGTCGCCTGCATTATGATGAGTGATCACTGAACCCACACTGGTGACAACACTGTTTGATTTGTGTGTGTGCGTTGAATATAAAATAAACGTATGACTAAGAGCACTGTGTCTACAGTAGTTACATGAGCATATCTCATCTTTATGGAAATACAAAAGGTCGTCAAGAGAGAGCGTGTGTGTATATGTACTGTTCTAAAAGTACATCTAAAGCCACTTGAAAGCAGCTAATACTGCGCTTCAACATAGTGTCAATGTTATATAAGACCGATGAGAGGACAGTAAATAGAGCACGCTATATAATAAGCCCATCTACTGTTACTGAATAGTCGATACAAGTGTATCGACTATTCAGTAACTTTCTTCACGGGGGGACACGTCCAGTGGTTCAGGGGTCCTGGTGCAGGCAGTGGATATCTGGATGATAGAAAGCCGAGTCAACGATTCCTGTTCCATGCACGGGTCACTGTCGCAGTCCGACAAGCAACTTGAGATGCGGAAACTGAGTTGTCAGCAATGTACGACTTAAACAACCACAGTGGATGTGTTTAAGATAATAGCTTGGCAAATGCAGTGTGTTAGCTTGTTGGCCTGCAGGGTATGAGGAGGCTTCTTTCTGCCTGCATGCAACACACGGCCACTCCAACATGAACGGTCAGTACCACTGCGGATACAAATGTACACTTTCCATAACCAGATTCTGCTTATTTATTTACAGAATCTTGCATCGTTAAGGCAACTATGAATCAACCTGTTTTTTCAAATCACTGTCGGGAGACATAAGTTGAACAATAGGGAATGAATGAGCAAATAGCACTTTCAAAGCATCACAAAGCAAAGTCATAAATATTGCTAGAACTACGTTATTGTGATATGAGGTTTAAACTTTAATGTGAGCATCCTGACTGAAAGGAACTCAAGGTTCCCTCCACCTTTAGTTATCTGCATTTCCAGCGCTTTCAAAGCCCAGCAAATAAAACAAGCTCCACATAAAGACTACCTCCATATAGTTGGTCATGGCACAATGAACATAAACTTGTTTTCAGCTGCATGTTTTTAGAAAAGGTGGCTGCAAATTGGTGGGAAAAATGTTTTCGTACTTGACTAATTGGTAAAAGTCTGCGTCGCAAGCTCAACCGAATCATTCCTGAACTACACCCAGGACTTCACCCTGAGCAGGGACTTCCTGGGGATGGTTTACACCAAGAAATGAGACGCACACAATTTTTAGTTCAGCTCTGTTTGTCTCAGTTTCCAACTGTCACTGGAGGCTGTTAAAAAATAAAATAAAAGCCATCGCCCCGTACTTCTAACAAAGCGTAGCAATAACATAGTCATACCCGCCTCTTCAAGCACTTTGTAATATTAGAAGCACCTCTTTCTCTCTCGCCTTTGGGTGGACTCTGAAAGCGTCATGCCTTCATTTCCTTTTTTTAGTCCATCATTTCAATGCTGTGTGTCTCTCTCACAGTTTTATTGGTGTCATGCTGCATGCCTGGAGACACATACACACAAAACATGCTGCAGATACAGAAACACCTGCATCCTGTAACACTTCCCACGCCCCGTGGGAAGTGAATACAGATAGCCCCTGCAGGTTAATCACAAGATGGTCAGTGTGATCCCTCTGGAGGCATTTCTTTGTAGACTCTTATTGATTTTATACACATGGAGCTATAGGGACAGAAAGGAAGCAGTGAGTAACAGAGGGTGAGTGTGTGTGTGAGTCAATGATCTGTCCTCAGTGTGATTTAATCATCCAGGTGATGATGGATCACATACACACTGACCCAGCCAACTGAGACCAATCAGTTTGCTACCAGCCGCCCTGAAGTAATAATTATATAGTGTCATATCACATAATGTTGGTAGTGTTTGCAAACAGCATTTAGATATGATGTAATCAATATAGACAATTATATTAAGACCTGTATTTAAACGGCACAAGCACAAGCCAAATACAAGCATCTTACATTAGTAAATGTACTTTTAAAGTCATGGCGATTATAATCCATCGAGTTTAAGTCGTGCCCAAAATTACAGTAAAGATACTGTACAAATGGCAATTCTCATTTTGCAAATGCAGTCAGAACCTCCAATATCATATGTTCAGCGAGTGTATTTGCTGCTTCCACCTCCAGAGAACTTATAACTTGCTTGCTTTATACAGTTTTTATGTCTTTCATTCATCCAAAACCTAAAACTAGTCATGTTCAGTCACTCGCTCCAAACTTGGACTTGGGAGTGTAGTTACCAGAAGGTTTCACATCATTTTGTTGCGTGTAGTGTCACCTCATGTGGATGTGGTTATGGTTTAGTTTGTCTTGTCTGTTATCTTCCTGTGTCTCTCTGTGTATGTAGAAATACTTGTGTGTGCAGCCTGTCAGTGTTTTCAACACATTTACTTCATCCTGACAGCAAAACTCCTCTATTTCCTGCCAGTGACAGACTGCCTCAGGCTGGCAATATAACTGTCTAAAAGAGGAGAGGAGAGGATCTTTGAGAATGGAAACTTCTAGCTCAGACAGAGCTATTTCTGATTCAGATTAATCTTTGGATATAAAATGGGAATATAGTAATTTGAAATATAGGGCAGGTACAGAGGAGAGAAGGAAATGTGACAATGCTTCTAATTTCTACAATGCATCCGATTTCCGTCATTGACTGTATATACTACATTTAAACAGAAAACCTGGCTCGACTTACTGCACTCACGTTGGCTCGAATCTAGGAATGGCCCGAATGGTAACCCGGTTTAAAATCATGGGATCAGTATCAGGCTTCAGCCAAGCCCAGTCTTTTATAGTTATTTATTTTAGGTCTGCTGTAAACCAAAACCACGTGCTTGTAACATTAAAACATCTTCCTCCTCGTCGCCTTACATCTTCTTCTAGTTTTGGTTGGGTAGCATCAAAGCAACCAAAAATCCAAAGAAGAGGAACCAAACTCATGTGACTAAAGATGTCTGCTGTGTAGAAATACTTTACTCTGGTAAAGAGAGTGGGCCGACATACATTTATTAATTATGCAATGTGGATGTTGGCAAGATGGTAGCAGGAGATTATCATTCAATATTACCAACTTGATTTGCTAGCAAAAGAACAAAACAACAAAAAGTGCTGAATGCTTCGCTTTATATAAGAGAAACGTTTCCTCGAGACAAAGTCAAGATGAAAGTTATTCCAGAGAGGATTACACAGTTAGAGCAGCACATATCTGTACTCAGACATAGTTGTTTCAAAATAAATCTTATCGAGGTCAAAGGAAGATGAGAAAGCTACCCAGGCTTTTGTGGATAAAGACGTGGAGTATGCTGCAGTGGTTGACTCAGCTGATCCCAACCTTATTGAGCACAAAAGCCAGCAGAAAATAACATGTAGGCTGACACGAGAGACACTTAATTCACTCTGCATTTCAATTTCTGCGTTTATAGCCAAGGACAGCAGTTTGTACATCTTGTCTGCTACTACTTCAGAAATGCCACTGTAAGGATATTTTCCTACATCCAGGACAATTTAATAACATCAGAATGAATATTTCTCCTAATAAGAGTTTTCCCCAGATCAACTCAATCCCTCAGACTCCTCTGCCATTACCGTCTCACACACACAAACACAATGACACAGATAAAGAGACATGGGTAAGTGGTAATGCGAACATTACACACAGACACACACAAACGCTGGCTTTATGGCCCAGAGAGAAGCATTAGTACTGATGAAAGGTTGTATTAGAAAAAGCTGTTGAATGTAGTCTCGCGTTATTTCCCTTGAGAAAGTCATTCTTAAAATCCCTCAATAAGACGCTGCAGCCCCGCACACCAGTCCTGAACTCGCAGTGTTTATGTTAATCAGAACAGCTTAAAGCTTCCTCGTTACATTTTTTTACAACACACACACACACACACACACACAAAAAAGGATCTTATATTTTGAACCGTTACCCAGATGTTTGATAATCCATCTTGATTCCACAAATCTGATTTAAGGGTTAGTTAAAAAGTTTCATTGCCAAGAGTAGAAAGTCAGCAAAGTTGAGTAAAATTATTTCCTCTGAGAAAGGAGAGTTCAACAAGCAATATCACAAAGCAACACCAGCGCACAATAACTCAAAGGAATGAGTTTGTTATAATCATAAAAAATAACATTATGTTCAGGAAGTGAGATGGAAGACATCATATGTGTCCCGTGCTTTTTGCAGTTTCTACCTGCGATAAAAAAAAGAACTGAACTGATCCTTTAACAGCTTTAAGCTTTCTTTTACACACAATTGAGTTAAAGCTTCCTTCTCCGGACAAGAATAACAATAGAGTTTCATTAGTTTCATTTAAAAGCGCTGATGTAAATTAATATAGTATTTGCGTCACGGTGTTATTAACTCTGAGTGGAATCATCAAGCACGGTAACAATCGTTGCTCCAAACCAGGAATGAACTCATTCACTCATTGTGAAGTCTTTCTCAATTTTATTCGGAGGACATTACTTTCCAGGACGCACAGACTAATGAGCATGCATAATTACAGTAACATACCGTTGCTGTGCAGTAATATTGGGTTCATATTTTCACTTTCACTTTGTCCTACAAAAGGGCCGGACAGCAACGTCTACAAATCAGTCTGTCTACAAACCATGTGATTTCAAACGGAAATAATGAATGGGTTTCCGTGATACTTTCTGCAGATATTCATGGTCTCCAGATGATGAAACCTGATTGCTGGGCCACTGAGTAGTATAAATTGGGAGGGTAAACTTTATACCGGTTAAGAATTAAATATGTTAGCATGTTAGCAAGCTGTATTTATGCTTTAAGCTTTATTTAGTTATGTAGAAATCAAGCAAAGCTATCAACACTGTCACGGAGTCATCACTGAAGTGTCGTAAACAACACGTAGACGACGTCGTTATGCCGTCATCCGTTTAAAAATGTGCATAACATATCTGGCCATCCCGTAGCTAAAATGGTTTTTTTTTTTTCTTTGTAGTGTGTCACACTCATCACACTACAATGGGGCTTGGACATCAGTTTGTGGCTCCACATAAATCACACCACTTCAATTCAAAAATGACAACATCAGCGGAGCCTGACATACATTATCTGTTAGCATGGATGATTTTTTTTGTTTGGTTTTACGTGAAGTTGTGAGAAAACTGGCAACAAAAAAAAATTGTAGAAACTCAGTCAACCTGGAGGATTTTACTCATTTAATCCCACAGACTCTCATTAAACAAAAGCAGAGAAACTGAGACATTCTTACCTCAGAGAACGATTCTGGGGGTAATAAATGCAAATGAAAGAACCCAGGTGATGAAAGACTACAAAATCATGACAATCAGTGTTATGAAAGAATCTAAATGTTTGCAGTGTTTTCTTTTTTTTTGGTAAGTGTTGCCTCGTTGAAGGGATTACGTCAGCTCATTTCACTGGATCTTCAATAACTTAAAATCCTCACTCTCCCATCTCTTCACTGTTCACTAGGATGAGTCTGCCACACGACATATGCAACCAAAGAGAGCACAATAACAAGAAAAGTGCCATACATGTTTTTAAAATGATCTGATAAGTGCTTCATCATTAACATCAATGCCCCGCCTCCATCTTCATATCTGCCCCCGGCCTTCCCTTCATGTCTGACAACAACAACAAAAAAAAGCCGCTTGATTAGAGCGGAAAAGAGGGTCCATCTACTGAAGAGGTTTCTGACCCACACAACGCGACGTTGCAATTAACTCAAGTACTATGACTCACTGCAGGGAGGAGGAGAGAATAAACATGAATGCATTCCTTGAAGAGCTGTGTGCATGCAGGTTCTCAATGCTGGAAACAGTGATGTCACTGGGAGGCCTGAGCGTAAAACCCTTGTTTGGGTATTTAGATGGACAAAGAACAATCGTTCATTCCAGCAGAAAGGTTAACCTCTTACTGTGTAAACGTAAGTACTAAACGTGGCATTAAAACAAATGTGGACAGCTGGTAGCTAGTGGGATCACTTTATATTCAAGGAAATTCCACATTGTAATGTTTGTGTAGTTTAATTCATAATCTGTATAAAGCTTTGTGTAGCATACAAACTTTGACCCCTTTAGTCTGCCAACTGACTGGACTAACCTGCATGTTGAAGTGCATTGCGTTGTACTCCATCTACACATGTAACTGCATCTCGGCCCACCCCTCAAATACAATAAGAAAATTTGTAAATGACACAGATCTCCAATGGCAATGAGGCAGCCTTCAGAGATGAAGTTGACAGACTGGTAACTTGGTGTTCAGAGAACAACCAAACAAAGGAAATCATAGCTGGGGGTACAAAAGAGCCTTTCACCTTTAACTATCAATGGGAAGGAGGTAGAGAGGTCTCCTGTTTTAAGTTTCTGGGGACCCATATCACCGAGCATCTCAGGTGGGAAATAAACACAATTGCAGTGGTCAAAAAAGCACACAGACACTTAAAAATAACCTGTCTGCTGAGCTGCTAAATACCTTTCATCATCGCTCCATCGAGAGGGTTTTAACTTATTGCATCACAGCATGGTATGCCAACTGCCTGGAGAATGACAGGAAATCGCTCAAAAGAATCGTAAGGACTGCAGGCAAAATAAAATATCATTGGCCTCACACTGCTCTCACTGGATGGTATTTTCAGGATCCACTGCCTTCACTAAGCACGCAATATTCTGCAGGATAAAACACACCCATCGCACAACCTTTTCTATCTGCTCCCATCAGGAAGGCGTAACAGGGCCTTCAAGGCCCAGGCCAGCAGGCTACAAAACATTTTTTGTTTCCCCAGTGCCATTACACAACTGATAATGAATAAAAATAGAAGACAGAGTTACTGTTACTGGGATAAACAAGAGAACAGGGGCATAAAACCATCAGTGACAACAGTTCCATCCATGGTATAATGATTAAATGTAAGAGGTATCATAAGCAGGCTGGAGCATTACACATTCAGACAGGAATGGATAACTATAAGTCATGAACACTGGACAGGTTGATGAGGCCAGGACCACAGATGAGCAGTATGCACCTCTGCAGATAGGAAGTGGTTTCTAGAAGAATGAGATTACAGCTCACCTAAGCAACTATGTGAGGAGTGAAATGCATGCAGCACATTCACAATTTCATACACTGATCTATCTTCTGATGCCTTTCTATGAAATTATTTACAGATTAAAAAACCGAACACATGCAGCGCAACCAGAAGACACAACCAGCCACTTAAAACAGCCTGAACAAAAACAAACAGGCAGCATCTTACTTAACTTGCAGAAGCGACGCTGTGCTCCTCCTCTGCAGCCCAGCGGAGAGTAGGTCCTTCAGGTTTGGTCAGACTTCAGGTGCGTTTGATGCGCAGCAGGTGATTTGGGCAGAACGAGCTCCAACGAGCCTTCCTGCATTTAAACAGACTTTTTCTGTAGTAAATCCAAAAGTGGCAGCAGCTGCGCTAACAGCTATCACAACGAGGTTTCCACAAAACAGCGAACACAGATTTTAAAAAGACCGCCCACTAGATGTCAAAATGTGCGTTCCGGGCGTCACGTGGCTTTTTTTTTTTTTTTTTTTTGACGCCGCCATATTGGAAGGAAACCTGGGAAAAACGAACGGCGCATGCGCTGATTTCAGACCGTTAGAGTTTACCTAGAAATTTACTAGTACATGACAAATGATATATAACGGATCCTTATCATTGCCCAGGTGTTTTTTCGCGCACTGAAACAGCCCTCACATTATAAAAATTAGCCTAACTTGCCTGAAATCCTTTGGACATCGTGATAAAAAAAAAAAAAAACGTGCCAAGTAAACAAAACATTATACTACAAAAATGCTGGATTCTGTACCTGATACAATGATCACAACCGAAATCCGTCTTTGCTCGGTGTGTTTTGTTTTTTTTGTTTGTTTGTTTGTTTGCAGTAATCCACATCTACCGTCTTGCGGATCTTTGGGAATCCTATAACACGATTTTACCCTTTGCTTGTCCCTGGCTTCCTGAGGGACAACATGCCAACCATTTTTTCCTGCCAACATGGCGGTGTTGAGGCTGCTGGTGCAGGGTGACATCAACGGTTATCTCGGGTCGGTCACATGGGAATAAAACCCAGGCCTTAAATACTTCCCTGTCAGTAATAGTTCTCCAAAAAGTGACAGGTGCAACTGGACAAAGACTGAAATGTGTGAGTTAATCAATTAATGTGTTAGTCCCAAAACATTAAGGGACACTCCAGGCTGTTTGAAGTAAGGTTGTTTGAGGTACTTAGTAGTAAATGATGGTTTTCATGCTCCCAGTTTGGAGAAGCAAACATAAACAAAGTAATGAATCTCTATAAATGTATGTTTATGCTACACTTATGATATTATCAACACTTTGGCACTACTTTGTCAGACAGCCTTTTCCGATGTTTATTTGAAGCTGTTGTATTGCTGTCATCAAAACCACCAGACTCCATTCACTAATTCTGTTATTTTAACCCCAAAGTCGCTCAGCAGAAGGTCAGCATTTTCTGAGAGGTAAAATTACTGGACTCTGGTGGCTTTGTGGTGTGCTATATAACAGCCTAATTTCGCTTCTGAAAAGGCTGTCTGACAGCAATAAAGTGCTGTTAGTTTCTAAACAAGTTGGCTTCATCCAGATTTGTCCATGACTTGGCTTTCAAGCTTGTACTTCTCTCTTATTCGCTAGACTTTGGGTGACAACCATCATCTACTGCAGGTTGTAGCCTTACAATAGTTGGCAAGCAAGCACACACTATGTCCTTCAAAAGTATATTGAGAATCTACTGAAATTCCCCTGTTCTGTATTAACTGTAAGCATAAATTAAAAGCTGCAGGCTTACCATGTGTGTTGTGTGTATATCTGAATAATTGTGGCAGAATATAAATCACTGTGTCAACAGTAACAGGTGCAAAGACAGTGTGCCGGTTGGTAGAGCCCTTCAGTCTTTCACTCCTCATGCATACTGACAACTGTTCTTCAGACCGCTTGTGATGCATATGAGAAAAAAATGTACGTTGATCTGGTAAATATTCAAGTAGAAGCAGTCATGAGTAGTGTTTAAATTCATTGCTGCCTAGTGGCTAACTGGCTTGAGTGGAGGCATGTCAGAGGATATACATTGATCAGGCATAACATTATAACCACCTTCCTAATATTGTGTAGGTCTCCCTTGTGCCTCCAAAACAATTCTGACTCATCAGAGACTGGACATTGACCTTCTGAGGGTGTCCTGTGGTGTCTGGCAACAGGATGTTGTTAGTGGGGGCCCTTGGGTCCTATGGGTTGAGGGGAGGGGCCTCTGTGGATCACCCCACAGATATTTGATCAGTTTGGGATCTAGAGAATTTGGAGACCAGGTCAACACCTTGTGCTGTTCTTCATATTTTTTTTATGTCAGTAGACATAATGTTATGGCGGGTCAATGTAAGGCACAATATACGTATAAGTATGTGACACAAAATGTCACTTCATGAAATGTAATGTAATGATTTTGCATAGAAAGTTTATTTATTTATTAAATGTAAATGTAGCCAACAGTTTTTGAGACAGAACTTGTCTGATGACACTCAGAGCTGTACTTCTGTAATGAAATCCTGCGGGACGAGAGTGGATTAGTCGGCTAGCAGCCATTTGTTCAGTTGTCACTTAGGCCAAAACCACAGTCACTATCTCTGACACCACGGATTAGATCTTGAGACATGAAGGCTGCAGGCTTACGCGGTGGAACAGGTAAACAGTTTCAGCAAAATGTGAAGATATGAAGTGGAGCAATACATTTGATTCACTTTTCAAAGTGTGTGCAGCACAGAAGAGTCGGTATGATTCTGACCATGTTGCTCATAAATTAAGAAGTCATAGAGACACTTTTTCGGTCGACTCAGAACTGGTAAAGAACAGTGTGTGTGTGTGTTTGTGCTTGTTAGAAGTTACACAGGTGCCAGAGACAGTTACTGGGTGACTCAAAGTTAAACAGCTGCTAGTGACAGTGTGAGCAGACAGACTAATGTTAGCCTCATTAACATGATGGGGTAGAGCTATAACAGGGACAGGGACAGTCCACTGATACATTCTGTCTCAGATGTAGCTGCGAACATAACAATGAGCAGAATACATAATGTTGTTAGAAGTTAGAATCATATTATTTTATTGGTTAATAAGCATTAATTTACATATTCTCCTTATATTAGTTTGTACCAGGTCATATTTTAGATCAACTTTATTGATTAAACACTGAAGACACACTGAAAGTCTGTCCTGCACATGAATCTACTTAGAAAACATACAATACTGCACATGATTTGTTCAAATTTACTGAATACAAGTACGTTTCATAGAGATTTCATTAATTTTGGTCTCAGTGACAGAAAATATCCACAGGGAAGTTAAAGTTTCAGGTTCTGAACGACACGGGGCTAATGAGGAGTAATAATATTTTATTAGAAATGTTTGAAAGACATCATGTGACCTCAGATGAACAAATGATGAATTATAAATGAGCCATACAAACTCTGCAAGCAAATCAGTATGTAAATGAGCACAAATGAAGACAGCGTGGCATTTCCCAATCAGCTGGCTACATAATTTAGTTTTTATCTTTGACTAAATGGTTTAAATATTGTAGTTAAAACTCTAGAGGTATGCACATCTTTTCACCTTAAACAACCATTGCTGCGTGACCACTTCATTTCATTATTCCAGTGTGCAGCTCATCCTGCACCATCTTCATGTTCAATTCATTCTTTTCCCACAAAGGACCCTCATGTTGTTTCTTTATGTTTCTGTTCCTTAAGTTTATTTCTATCTCTATTCCAGAGATATTTGTAAAGTGCTCTTTGTTAAGTTTAACCTTGGAGGTTAGTTCAGGTCCAGTTCTTCTGCACAAAGAGACATCAAGTCTGTTGACAGTTATGTTCTGCAGGATTCTTTTTAACCTCTTCATCATGCGGTACATTATGTGAGCCCCATATATTACACATCTCACTCTGTGGCTCTGCGTTTCACTTATAGGTGCTGTCCAACAACATGATGCATCTCCAAAATAGTATGTAGTAGCAACGCTGTAGTTCAAAGACGCATTGGATGAAGAAGAAGAAGAATACAAGACTGTTCATAATGCATCAAAATTGGAAAGCCATTGCCTGAAGAAATGCATGTCCCCCGATGGTTTACTCAACATAACGTTTGGTTGTATTGTATGTACACAGCTCTGGAAAACTATGTGAACATGCCTCAGACAAAATAAAGCTCTGAATTACGCTCTGACCCACTTCAGACTCATTCCATCAGGAGTCAATCAGAGAAAAGAAATGAACACACTGAATGTAGTTTCTTTATGAAGCTGCAGGGCCTGTCTCACCTTAGTAATGCCCCCAGTGTTCAGAAGAAAAAAAAAAAAAGCATTTTACCTTTGCTGAAATTGGAAGGACAGCCTCTGTTAAGTGGAAATTTAAAATACTAGCTCCACCAGTCTGAGTGTGTGGTGTTTTTGCGGGTTAAAACCTATTTAGACTTAAGGTAAAACTGATGATTAGGTCATGTTTAGGGTTAGGGGCTGGAGGAATGTAAAAAAACTAATATGTAGAGCTTAGTTTGTATAGAAGGGCCTCACAAACACGAGTTTGCTTGTGTTTGTGTGTTTCTCTTCCTGTTTGTCAGACAGGTGAGTGAGGTGACACATTCAAAGCTGACAACTCTGTCCTCTCTCTCTCTCTCTCTCTCTCTCTCTCTCTCTCTCTCTCTCTCTCTCTCTCTCTCTCTCTCAGAGTCTGGTGTATGCATGTCGATGTAGCGTGATCATTTGTGTGTTTTCAGCATGTGTGCATGTCCGCGTCTTCGGTTGCGTCAGTGTTGTCAGTTTCTGCGCCAGCAACAGGCTCCTCCCACTATCACAGGCCCCGCCCCTCCAGTGTCAGTATAAAATATTGCGTTCCCTCTCTCTCTTTCTCACTCACTCACAGCCTCAACACTGGAGCAAAGCTCAGCATCTTCAGATCATCATCTGGTCGACAACAACAGCTACAGGTAAGAATTTAAAAAATGTATATACATATATATTCTAAAGTTTGTGTCCTAATAGTTTTTTTTTTCAGCCAACTAAACTGCTCTGGGGAGGTTATTTGTAATTTTCTGTTATTTCTTTGACTTTTTTCTTTTAATATATTTGCAGCATAAATCCATTTTCACTTTTTCTAAAAAAAAACAACAAGAAAAAGTGTTTTTCAATAGATTTTTTTTGTTTTGTTTCAGTTCAGTGAGTTGTAGATTTAAAGAAAGAAAGAAAATATTAAAAAAAGAAAGAAAAAAGAAGTAGCTCAGGTCACACAATATATTTTGCTTTACAGCATGGAAAATATAACATTGTAACAAAAGAGTGTAGTTTTAGCTCTTAACATCTATCTGGACGCAAAATCCAAATGTTTTACAATTTTTCGTTCTGAATATGTTATGAGGGTCTGTACTCATAGACAAAAGTAGGACGGGAAATCACAATGAGTGTCTCATAGAGTGGAGCATAGAGGAGTTTAAAAGCATGTCTTGCTTTTATTTTATCATTTAGTTCTCAAGCGGGGAGAAGCTTTCACACACATTACAGTACCACATCATTACCAGCCCACTGAATAATGAATGAGAGACAATGACCAGCTGCTAACAGGAATTATATTAGCATCAACAGAATGGCTATTTACACCGGCACCGTGTCAGTCTGAACAGATTCATTCAGATGAACTGATGTGACGAGTTACGGTGATTAAAATGACACTGATGTGAATTCTGCGTTTCATTTGGTTTGTTAAAACAATATCATCCTGATCAATCATCCTGATAATGTCACCAAAAGCAGCGATATTGTTCAGACTATTGTTGGAGGATGAACACAAGGAGAGAAAGGGAGATTTGTTTAAATACTCACTTCATCAAAGCTTTTCAAAGGAAGCTATTTGAGAAGAACAAATGAGCCAAAAAAGAAGAAGAAGAAGACGCAGAAGGTAAAAGTGAACAAGTGGATTGACCAAGAGAGGGAATGAGAGACTGAGACGGTGGGGATTTTGAGTTATTGGAGATTGAATGCCTCGGAGCAACTGGCGTTATTGGTTTTATCTAATTGGTTGTTTTCCTCTGGAAGAATGTTCTGGCGTAAAGCTTAATTCATCACAACTAATGTGCTACTCTTTTTTTTTTTTCAGACACCAGGACTAATACAGTGTTAGGAAATGAGCAAATCAGTCTGACCCATGTAACAGTGCACCAGAAAAAATGTGATGTCAAACCCACAAACGATGTGCAGAGAAGATAAATATACGGTGTATCAGGATGAAATGAAATGTTTTTACAAATTAGCTTTAAGCAACTTGAAACAAATAGAAAAGAAAAGGAAAAATTAGTGTAATTTACTCACTCGGTGCAATAATACTGGCTCTCCAGGGGAATGCTGTTAGAAAAAATTCAGATTCAGAGATAATTGGAGCGTTTCCTTTGGGCTTCTGCTAATGTCAGCGTTCATCACAGCTCCGCCACAGTGTGTGTGTGTGTAGGAAAGACAAAATGATGCTTGCTGTAGGTTCCAACTAAAACCATCAGAGGTTAATCTCCTCCTTGGCTGCTGCGTGCGTCTCAGCGAGCGTAAAATGATTTATTGCTGCTTTCTGTACAACCCTCATTATCTTTGAGATTCTCCCCCTCGACAAGCTGAAAGGAGGCGGTGAAATAGGTCAGGGGGAGAAACAGTGAGGAGCAACAGATCTGGGAAATTGCCACAGAAGGAAAATAAAGTGGATTTAACGTTGTGATATTTTTGTCCTCTTCTCTTTCCAGCCATGAATGTAGGAATCTGTGTGTGTGTTCTCCTGGCTGCTTTGTCCAGTGGTTCCCTGAGTCTGCCTTCACCGTCCATGGTAAGATTGTAAATGTTCTTGCATAAAAAGTTACACCAATAAATGATTTAAATAGTGTCTTAAGTTGTAGTAAATAGTTTAATCATGCTTTTCTAAATGATTCTTCGTTTGCTGCTGCCACAGAAAGCTGAGAGTAAGGCTCTTGTGACAGACAGCCTACCTCCCCCATCACCCGTCCGCACACGCCTGGCCCGCTCAGCTCCGGCATCCCCCTCGGGACAGCTTTCTAACTACAACCAGCCCCTAGAGGACGCTCCAAACAGCCTGAGTCAGCTCCTGGCCCGGCTCATCTCCAGGAAAGGTGAGTGTTCAGGCTGCCGATGCAGGACGGAGAAGCGAGACGCATCGAAAGAGAAACCAAGTGTCCACCTCACGTCCCTCCCTGGTCTCATTCTGCTCCCCCTCCCCGATGTCCTTCCTTCTGTAGTCTGCTGTCATTCACGCTGTGCTCGAGTCCCACCATCTGGCACTCCCCACCTCCCTCTAGCTTCCTCCCTCCGTCTTTTTCCTCCACCTCTCGTCTCCCTGCCTCCCGACTTCTCTCTCTCTCTGCTCCCTCTGTCACTGTGTATCTCTGTTTCTAAGTCAACACTGTGTGACTGGGAGACGTGCTGAGCTCACTGGTCCCGGAGAACACACAAAGATGGAAATAGAAACAAAACAAGTCATCATGAGTTACTTCAGCACTCTCATTTGGAAGTTATATAGTATTATTAATAGTGTAGGTAAAAGAGAAAGTGCACTGCCGAGCTGTCCTCAGCACGTCCTCTGTGCCGTGACGAATGTTTGTTTTTCTATCACTGCCGTCTCCTCCAGGCTCTCCCTACCAGACCAGATCCTCCCTCACGAGCAGAGCCAGCGGTGTCGCCCCCGGCCACAGGATAAAGGACAGAGATTACCTCGGCTGGATGGACTTTGGAAGACGCAGCGCAGAGGAGTATGAATACTCCTCCTAAAGGCTTGGCTCAAACTGCCAAACCCCTGCACCCCCAAAAAATCTTAAGCCCTTTTCACACTGCACCTACCGTAACCCAGGGCGAGGTCCTAAAATGATTTTTAGCATCACATCATAAGCAGGGAGTATAATCCTTTCCCAGAGCACAGATCTGCACATACTGTGAACCCTGAACATCCACGCAGAACTTAAAAGCACTTTCCAAAAAAGTTCCTCACAATGTGTTTCTGTTGATTTTTAAAAACTTGAAAGGAAAAGGGAGACATGGTTATATTTGTGTATGACTAAACACATCTCTAGATATTTCTCTCTTCCCCGAACAGTCTGTGTCCATTGGGGTTAAGGATATACATCATTAAAAATGGATCATGAAACATAAAAGGCTTTGTGTTTTTCCAAAACAACTGGGCACTGTAGTTTTTGTTTTACTAAATCACTAGAGAATTTAAACCCATATACCCCCTTTAGTGCAGAGGGTATGTGGGTTTTAGAGTTCATCAGAGTCTTATCGTTGCAAGGAGAAGGAGCTGACTATAACACGAGACATCGAGTGAGAGAAACTAGACCTAGGCTTCAGATTTATGTGATTTAAAGCCTTAAAATGGCTCCTACATAATTTATTTGGAGTCTTTTGTTGAATCTTAACAACCTACTGGAGGTTTATTTGGCAACATTGGGCAAAAAGCAGAATTTAACCTTGTATCTCTGCTTGATAGCCCAGAGCCTCAGCTCACTTCAGCTACAAGTGCACCATAAATTAAGTACTTTCATATCACACACACTTACATCTAAAGAAATCAGCGTGATGCAACATTCAAACTTTTTTCTTTTTAATTTCAGTCACAGTATGGAGTCAGTAAGAACATCCCTTAACTCTGGGGCTGAAAAGGCAGCCGCTTTTTCCAACCTCAGCCTTGTCTGATAAAAAGTAAACCTGGGCTAAAACTGTGCAGTGTGAAAAGCATCAAAAAAATAAATAAATAAAATAAAATGTCCTGGAGAGCACAAGGTGTTGTCTATATGAGATGCTTGGGAGTCATAATGAAGTTGTGAATGTTAAATCTAAAAGTTAAGACAGCTGAAGATGTTATCCGGGAGGTTATTATATATATATATATATGTATGTATGTATGTGCTCTGAAAGGTTAAGTTATGAATAAGAATATGTTTTCACCGACTTTCTGTTTTAATAAAAGTCAAAGTAAAACTCTGCTTTTCTTTGATACCTGCAGGAAATGCAAATGCATTGTTTTTGAGATGTTGGGTGATGTTATTGTGTTCTGAAGGCGCGGTTGGGGGCGGTTGGGGGCTGATCCCAGGCATTTCATGTAGCTGCTGCCTGAGTCCAAGACGCAGGAGCGTTATTCAGCTCTGAAGCAGAGAAACTCTGGGCGTCTGTTGTTCCATGAGCATTTGGTGTAATTCACCAGGGCCTCCTTCTGTGAGCAAAACTCTCTCCCTCGGATTAGCAGTGGAACTAATGAGCTGGTTTTACTTTAATCCTCATTTATGAAACATATCCTTGCTCATGATTATGGATTTATTAAACAGGATTAATGTGCAACCTCTGTGCTTGGCTTGACTGATTGAAACTAGGAAGCATGCTTGTCTGGTGGACTTGGTATCGACATTTATGGATCTTATCATGTGCTTATACCGAATGTCTACTGATGAATTGAATTAAATGCTAATGAGAAGTAAAGCATTCTCTGCCACACTGCTGAACATAAACCTGAATGCTCCCGCTTGTAAATAAGTTACAATAAAATCATGCTTTTACTTTGGAAACGGCCTCTAAATAGATTCTGATTTGATGTAAATTTGTCTTTAAAACTGATTTGAAGCAATATAAATGTACCTGAATATGACTTTTAATGAAAATAACGCGGTGAAAGATCTGAGGCAGGTTTTGATTCGTCAATCTCTCTAGCAGGGAATGAATAAAATACTACATTAAGTCACAAATAAAACTCGACTGCCTGCATACACACAATGACCTAACTGACCACCTGCTGGTATAATCAGACAGGCTTAAAGACAGTGTTTCAACTGCTTTCTCATGCTCCATTACTGTCACATAAACATACGTTGCAAGTGCAAATCTGAGAACAGATATTAGTCAGACTACACCGTCGGTTACATATGGAAAAAGGCCACAGGACACAAACCAAGGCCATCCCTTTCTCTCATTTTCTCTCCTGCACACAAAAGACTCAACGCACAGCCGAAAGAATAAACTCTGTTCACTCCTGTCTGACATAAACAATACTCAGTCAGTACTCTCTGTACTAGTGTTGTCTGACAGAAAGTAAAGACCAATCACACGAGACAAACGGGACAAATCAACAAAACACAAAGGCAGCAATTTGGTCCAATGTACATTTACATTGTGTACGAATGTATGAATAAACAGATGACTCAATGGCTATAATGAAGAAGAGTCAGTGAAATATGCAGCCGTTAGGTCTGGTTTACATCTTTGCATTTCAATTAACTTGTGTTTAATCCATTGTCTCGATACATTAAGACGGATTGTCCACGATACAGGACTACTGTGAAATGAAATTAATGACATACTTACCGGTTGGTAGACGATGTAGTGCATAGAGAATATTTTTTCTGTTAATAACCAGAGGCGGTTTTAGGTTAAAGATACACTATGAAAGTATGTAGTGGTTTATTGATTTCTATACTTTACTTTTTACTGCCCCCGTGTGGTCACACAGACATACACGTTCATAGGATGTAAAGTTTTGCAGATGTGCAAAAACAAATTGATTCTTTAAACACATCCAAATGTCATATATGTGCACAGAGTATATAAAAGCATAGATAAGACCCTTTAGAACAGGGGTCTTCAAAGTTTTCCAGGCCAAGGACCCCCAAAGTGATGGAGAGATGAAGCGGGGACCCCTTACTTATGTATAAGTGTATTTAAAGACATTTAAATTTATGGAAAAGAAATTGAAGACATCTGCTTTAGAACAATTCAGGCATGGAGACAGGTGAAGAATGTGTTTTCTGCAGGACTGAATCAAATACAAAACCTGTTTTTCACAATAAAGCAGTTTCAAGAGCAAAAATAATTAAACTATGTAATATTCTACTCTAATTTAAACATAAATCAAACACTCAGAAGTAGCAGAGTAATAATAGAAACGATTAAACACAAATCATAGATCATAAATAAAGATTAAAAACCAACTGGTTCTGTTTTAACGGACGTTTATTTCTTTTATTTTAAATACACTGATTGCCATAATGCACACTCTCTCGTCTGGTCTGAAAAGTGACATGCACACAATCACAAATCAACACATTCACACGTTTAACTATCTGAAATAGCCATACCTCCATATGACACACACGCGCGCGCGCACACACCAACATGTTAAAAACAAAACAGGAAGACGTGAAAAATCATATCAGTCTTATGAAGTAACAACCTTTAAAATCTAAGAACACCCAGATCATAGTGTTAGAAAGTGCTTGAAGCCACGAGTCCCTGCTTGTAGAGCAGTTAAGACAAATGTTATCATTAATTGATGGTATTCATGTGAGGTGTTTTCTGCACTAGAAATAAAAACCTGCCTTGTTACACCTGGAAACTATCACTGCAACAAGCTTTTCCGGTCAGCTCTCAGACCAGGGACTAAATGGCAGAGCCCAAAAGTGCAACCAGGTTGTTTTCATCTCTTTGTCTACTGAACGTTTTTTGCCACTGAACGAATTCAAACATTGGATCACTCTCCATCCCTCCTTGTTGGCCTTGGAATGGTTTAAAATAGAGACATAACATTATGTGAACACACATTCTTACATAATAACCCCCCAAAACACATATTTACACAAAGAGGCCCATAAACCCACAGCAGTACCGTATAAAACCAGACATTAAGTGCATTCAAGGTGAGACAAAAAACAACAACTCATAAACAGAATTCATATGGTGCTATTCTAGTGATGATCAATGAACATTTGGCACTGTTTCAGCATGGTCACGCTGGACTGATCTACCTAGCAACACTGATAAATTGTGGATCGATTGGCTGGAACTGGCTAGTCTAGAAAGAATAATCAGCCTCATTTCAGCCTCGTTAACCCGGCTAAAAACAGAACCACTACATATTGTTCATTCCTCCCGTTTGGCTGGTGTGTTTATGAAGGCTAACAACAAAGTTTGGACAATGTTCTTCTGGCAACTAGCGTCGGTGCGGAGCGTCACTGTAAACTCTAGTACATTTAGCTGTAGCAGTGGCAGTGATGTGTAAACGTTAATGATGGAGGGAGAGCTTGGCACTGATGTAGGAGCAGGTTTTAAAAGCGACGGCGAGACTCTCTCTATACCCTGTACTGAACAAGCAGATTCACATCATAGCTACAGGAGGATTATTATTCGTTATCGCCAGTCCTGCTGCTAGAGACTGGTTGTAAAAGTAAATCCGGTTATTGTCTGGTTATTGCTTGCTGGCTTAATCAACGGCTAAATGTTATGGACCACTTAAGACAACAACCATCCTGTTTTCTGTTACTTATATCCTCCATAACTACACTCTAGGTCTTGTGCGTTTACTCTTATTGGACGCTTCACTTTAACTCTTCAACATGACTCCTTATGTCTAATCACGGGTCGGTCACGGACGGGATGAAGCTTGGAGCTGACTGACGTGTCCTTGAGTACTATAAAGCAGATTACACCGTAACCATCTAATCTGAAATTCAACTACATTTGCACAAAATGCGGGTATGACCACACAAACCGACTGTAGCCAGACACATGAAGTCGTGGTAAAATGTGCAGTACACCCATTTGCACATTTAATATTCGAAGAAACTATATTTATTCTATTAAAAAAAAAAAAACTCTCCTACGTAAGTTCGGTTTTGTAACCTCTGCATTAAAAACGTATGACATATTTCACGGATATAACACAGTATACTTCTGGCATCGTCACACTGACAGAACTCTAAATGCTACAGTCCTCGGTCTCTAAAATATAGGTAAGATTTTACACTTGCTTCAAGTACTATAGTGTCTGAAAAGCTAAACAGAGCTAACAGCTAAATATACATGTGCATGAGTATTTTCAGGGTTCATTGTTTTTAAAATTGGTAAATAAACCATTTGGTTTGTCTATGCTTTTTTTCCTGTTTTGGTCCGAGATTTGGTTTTCAATGAATGTGACAGTGGTGTTATTTGGATAATTATTAAACGGGTGCACATTATCACACACTGAGTTAAATATAATAGATTTTCTTTTTCAATATAAACCCATTAGTTTTTCTATTTTTCACCTACTACCACCACTGAATACTGGAAACACTGATATTTATATGCGGCTCTTTGTGTGTGTCAATGGAAGTGTCCCATGGCCTCTGCAGCCTTCACTCTCACCACAGGGTCTGGGTCTTGGAGCAGCATCACTAAACCTGTGAAGGAGCAAACGCACACGTTGAAGCACGGTTAAAAGCAGGCGACCATCAGAACGGGCCGTGATTTTTGATGGAAAGGCTGAATCACCTTTAGTGATGGTTCCCATGTTGAGGTGGGAAAAATGCTCCTCTTGAAGATTCCCCAGCAGAAACCCTGCGGATACACCAGTCGTCATCATGATCAGGTTACAGTAGGATTACATCTGTTAAAACCGTTTGTCTATTTAAGGGGAACTACTGTTTTTTACAACCTGAACCTTATTTCTGGCATAAAACACGGTTGTTTACTCACCCATATAACTCATCACCCATTGCCAGACATTTAGATCAGCGTATATCCATATAGTGGGAGTGACTGGGGCACTGAAACGCAGCCTCTAAATAACACATTATCTGCCGCAAAATTTAGGTCCAGAAATTACAGGTACACCTTGCAACAGTTGGCTTTGTTGCAAGGTGCCTGTGGTGCTCAGAGACGACTTCATCCAGGTCAGAAGACATCATCCATTGTCTGTAACTCAATCTACAGACCACGGATGACGATAACAGCTAACTCTGGACTCAACGGAGAATAGCACTAGTGTAGGATAACAAAATATTGGTGAAATTAACAAGTTTTGCAGCAGATAATGTGTTATTTAGAGGCTGCATTTCAGTGCCCCAGTCAGTACGCAGATCTAAATATCTGAAGGAATACAAATTACACAAAAGTTATATAGGATGAGTAAACGGACGGATTTTATGCCAGGTTATAAAAAAACAGTAGTTTCCCTTTAAATGAACATGATAAGTTATCAGGACTGTTGATATTAAACAGTTATTAAATAGAACAATTAGTATCACACATCCAGAGGAAAAAACTAATTTTGCATTCTCTTTTTTTTGTTAACGAAATTGTTAAAAACATCCAGAGCACAGCAACACAGATTTTTTTTCTTCTTCTTGTAAGTGCAATATCCACAGTCGTGTCATCATCGTTCCCTGCTACTGTAACACCTACATTTCCCTCCGAAGATAAATAAAGTTCTATCTTATCTTACCTATAAACATGGCTGCTGCTGCTCGGACCTCAGGCCAACTGCTCTTGAAGAACTGGACGACTGAGATGTGGTAGAAGTTCAGCATGCCAGGAAAGTCCTGAATCTGCAACCCACAAAACATGAAACACTGAACATCAAACATATTTATCGCGTAGTTAATAAGTAGAAAGTTTCTCTAACAAACCCAACTGCTTCTCAAAAAGCTCCAAACATTTTGTTTAGCTGAAGTTTTTATCCCACATTAACTTCAACCCTTTGCTCATATTGAACTGCATCTCACCAGGTACTTTGTCAGGTCGTTGATGAACTCTCCGTAGTGCAAGCTCTTGTCATCGTGGAGGTGGTTCTGAAACATGGCTGTGATCTGCTCTGATCCCACCACAGGAGCGCACACTCGCATCGCATACTTACACGCCTGCACGAATGCAAAAAAGCAAAACCTTATTAATAAGGAAACAATGAAACAATAAGAAAATCAGCTGTTTTAAGCGTTAACGTACCTTGACCACCTGCTGGTTAGGGTCAACCAGATGCAGCAGCAGGCTGACCAGAACATTGTGGATCTGGTCTTTGAACACCGCCTCTCCTGAACCAAACTTGGACAGATTCCCCATTAGATGGATGGAAGCGCAGCGGATCTCATCATTCTCCTGTTTGAGATTCAGAAAGTACTGTCAGCATAAAAAGACAAGGCCTAACAAGTTGCAAATTTATCATCATTATCATTAAGTTTTAAGAGGAAACGTACACTCTCCAGGAAGGGTTTGATCTTCATGAAGATGTAGACCACAAGTAAGTGGACATTCTTCTTGTCCAGGTAGAGGAGAACTTTAGACAGACCAGACATGGCTTCGAGGGTGATCAGCTTACCTGCAGAACACATATTGTAATATTCATTCGTTGTAGTCTTATAAACCTTTGCTCCAATAAATTAGGTGAGCTAGACTAAAGAGCTTAAAATGATCTTACCTGGATCATCTTTCTCCTCCATTCCTGAACTCATGGCTGCCAGCAGCTCTTTGGCGTATTTATTCACCTAATTAGGGAGGAAAGAATGGTGCAGAAAGCTAAGCTGAATGGTACGTTAATATGTAGTAATTAGTCTCCAAGAGATTTCTGTTGTAGTTTTATAATATGTCTGAGGAAAATATTGACATTCCCAACGGCCTCATTATTTATTACATGTTTCCTGCTGACGTTACCTCTTAAAACCCAATAATTTCATCTGAACCACTTCACACAAAGTGCCTGTTTTTGTGCGTTTCTACCTTTTCAGGCGATCCCGTAGCTATGTTGCCGAGCCCTCGCACAGACAGCATGCGGACGGTGCAGCAGGGATCCGATATCCTCTCCATCATGTTGTTCATTAGCACGTCTATCAGCATCAACTCTGTCACCACATGATGGTTCAGCAGCTGGAAATGAGAGAGACGAAAATGTTACACATGATCTTAGAGATTTGAAGCGCAGGTTAATTTTACAGACTGCATTTATCACCTCGGAGAAGAAAGCAGTGACTGTGATTCTCTGGCACTCGTAGATGTTATTCAGGCATGGGCACAAGCACTCCACGATTGCAGGCAACCTGGGACCAGAGTGTATAGCCATCGCCCTAAAGACAAAACAAACAACAACAAATTTACAAACGTATACAAAAGAAAATCCCAGATATGTTGTGTCGGGATTTCAAACTAGCCTGTCTGAAGTCTAGACCTGTCACTCCTTGAAAACATCTTAACTTTATTTTCATTTTGCTGTAGTACTGACTCTTTAATTATATAGGATAAGTTTATTTGGGGATTTTAATATTCAATTAAATAAAAAAAAAAAAAAAACACAGATACATGTACTGACAATCAGACATTTAGTTTCTGATTACTTCTAATAGTAATTATTATTTGTTTTAACTTTACCATGGTGCATATCTAAAGAGGGTGTGTGTCTGCATCCAGCTAGCTTAGTGTGTGTGACTGTACCTTGCTAAAAGTGTGACTCCTTTAATATGAGTACTGGGTTCCTTCATAGCGTCCCAGGCATTGTCTTCATCCAGTCTTTTTGAGACTTCATCTAACTGGGCCCGTGCTAACAAAATTCTCAGCACATCAGCTGCTACCCTGGAACAGAAAAACAAATTTGTTGCTTTCATAGAATATACAGTAATATACTGTACATGTGAATACACACAAACAACATGGATAGCTACCCTGCTACATGGATGGAGGCAGTGTGTTTAGTGTTGTTGTCCTTTGGTGCCGAGACTCCGACGCTAGCTGCCAGTCTGACAACGAGACAGGAGAAGAGCCGAGGGAACAGACTGACCGTCGGCTCCTGACACTGGCCGTTCAATAACAGCTCTTTGAGGCCACACGTCATCTGAGGAAAAAAACAAAGACACACAAGCACATGTGGACACCTGAGAATCATCCATAAACAACTGTTTACGCTTTATGCAGATGTTACTTTACAACTGTCAGAGGGGATGCATGTTTACATAAAAGTAATGGTGCCTCAGTATCAGTGTAGTCAGTGACAAGTCTTAGTTTTTTATTCTGTGACTCACCAAAGTTACTTAGCTTTACACTGAACAGACAATTGTCTCTGAATGAACACAACATGTGCATACGTGAAAGGAATATTCCTCTAAAACCTGTGCGTGTGCGTGTTTGTGACTTACAGCCAGTGGCTGATTGGTGGCCACCTTTGATGTACCCCCCCTCAGCATCGCCTCCTTCCTGTCTACGTAGGGCGCCATGATGGCGAGTTTCTCCATCACCATCTCCATGATCTGAGTGGCGACGAGGGGGTCTGCTCCCAAAGCCATCCACATCTCACCGGTCCAGCTGCACAAAGACACAAACTCAATGTTTACATGTCTAACTAGAGCCAATGACATGACAAGGTAATAACTTTAAGTAATTGTTTTGTGGGCTCACTGTAGTTTATGTATTTCTATGTATTATATACAAACCTGTCGTAAGGAAGTGGCTGGTTTACGAGAGCATTGATGACAGTTTGTAGATGCTGAGAAGCGAGGATCAGTACGGTCTGTCCCACTGCCACTCTCACCTGAACAAACACAGAATAATGTGATTATAGGTCAAGATCATTACTAATCATTAGGTACATGTAAAAACACAAACAAATGATGACAGAATTGTACATTAAACTGCACAAAGTTATGAAAACACATCCGTAAGAAGAATCAGTGTGTCCACTCTTACCTGCTCCTCTGTGATGCTCTGCAGACGCACATGTAGCACCTCCATAATCTCTGGGACCTACCGCACACACACACACCACACAACAAGCACCGCGTTTAATATTATTATATATAATCAGAGACTTCAAAAGATGGAACAAAGTGCTGAGGGAGAGAGTAAAATGTGTGTAAATGTGTGTGTGTGTGTGTGTGAGCTACCAGGTCCTGCAGTCCACCTCCTCTGTTCTTCAGCAAGGTATTTAGGATGACGGATGAGGCTCGGCAGCAGTTAGTCTGACTGTCCACCAGCCCTTCAAACAACATGAACACCAGCGTCGTCAGCTGCTGCTGGGGCAGACGCTTACTCATCACCTGACACACGCAGGGAAGGACACAGTTACACACAGCAGGACTGATTGTGTGACTAGATTATAGTGGCTGAGGTTAAACCACATCATAGACAATGCAAGATCGTGAACATGAGGGATAATAAGGTTGAATCTGAGGATGTACCTTTGTGAGGTCTGAGCAGGTCTTGTAAAGAACCGAGTGGTCAGGGTTTTCTAGTTGCTCTTTTAACTGCAGCAAACACTCCACTCCTTCATCTTTATAATCTAAGGAAAACCCTGTGGAATCAGAAAGTTTGAGTCGTCTATGGATTATTCAGCCGTTGATAGAAATACTTGAATTCCCAGAACTATGCTGCAAACCACACATAATAAATGCCTTAAAGCTCAAAGCCTCGCGTGTCTGTACCTTCGTATCGTAGCTGTATATAAAGCAGAGTGTATATGCAGTCGATAGCCGCGGTGCGTATGGCAGGCTGAGGGTCAGAACAGCGAGGAGACAGTCGACCCAGCAGAGCTCCAAGGTTGTGAAAGGACACCATGTTCTACAGAGAGTTACGCACAAAGATAAAAGGTAAGACTCATGGAAATTTACCTAAAGAGAGAGTAAAGGATTTAATGAGTCATAGCAGATGACTGATCTGATTCAATTAGTACACTATAACTCCTGTATATTATTGTGTATGTCTTATTGTGTGTACCTTGACAGTCAGGATGTCCAGGTAGTAAGCCAGTATGTGAGCAGTAGCGGTTACAGCTCTCTCTCGTTCGTGGTCCTGTCCAGAGCTCAGCCATGACTCAATGTGCTGCACAGGAGAGTTACACACATCATATCAGACAACACAGACATACTGTATAATACAGGGCTGTCAGATGTACTTAGGACTGAGGTAAGGTAGTTCATAACAGTTATCTTTGATTCATTTTGTACATCACAAAACTTGATGATTTAACACGGGTGTAAAAACAAAAAGCAAAGATTACCTTAAAGACGCCCTGCAAGCCATCAGGTGTGGGATCTCTGGCCAGGACGCTGGTCAGCAGCTCCTTCAGAGCAGCCATCGTGTCTTTGTATAATGCCTGGACAGATTCACAGGGGACATGTTAGTTTGACAATATTGGAGCATTAAAAAAAACAAAAAACAAAAAGGAGATGTTTGTTATCTAGTCTAAAGTGTGCACATCTCATGCTTTACTTCACCTTCCTCTGCCTGGGGTCAAGTACTTCTTCGTCTTTAATTTTCTCTGGAGTGTGTGTTTCAGGTGGAAGAGAAAACACGCTGTTCACGCACACCTTTAGCAAGTCAAAGTTCTCATTTTCAGTCAGTGCAGGGTCCAGTGGCCTGAAACACTCAAGGTCAAAGAAAAAAACATGACAGGAGATGACAGAAATGTACAGAACAGACACAAATCTTCTTACCATCTTATCATACATGTTTTACTGATATAAAGGATACATAAGGTTGGCACAGGTGGTCATCACTAGATGGCGTACTGGAGTCCTCATTGAATCAGTTGGCTCTGCCTTGATAAAATCCTGACCAGACGCAACAGCAGGAAGAGACATCACAAAATAAATGGTTAAGTAAATGTCTCCTCTTAAACTTTTTTATATTTTGTTGAAACCACAAAACTGGCCTCAGTTTGCCTTCATACTACTAACCAACATAACGTTAATCAGCTCCTGCTTGCGAGCAAAGATGTAGCCTTGTTTCTTCACACACTCAGTGATGGCTCGGCCTATGAGTCCAACACTCTGGATCAAACTGAGTTTCATAGTCAGGTCCTGGATTAGGGCAACACAAATATACAGACGCAGGTGCACGACACACACAGGTAAAAGACAAAGAAAAAAAACATACAAAGACAAAACAATTCAGTGTCAAGTTTTCAAGAATTAAAGGAACGAGGCACGCTGCAGCCCCCATATCGTTAGCAGATGCAGCTGTACGGACAGCTAAAGCAAAAGCACCAACATCATTCCAGAAATATTAACGTTATTCAGTCCAATCAGGCAATCGCTTAATCAATCTATTAATCATACTGTAGATTGATCCTCCATGCCTACGGATGGAGAGAGAGAGTTTGAAATCAGTGATTAGAGGTGAACAACAGCAAATCATCTGCAGGCTCTGGTCTAAAGAGTGACAAACCAGCTGTTAGTATAAAAAGTTTGTTTACAGCGAGAGTAGTTCATTGGTGAGTGATTTAAAACCTTAAGAAAAATGGGAATTAATAGTAGACTGATTACATTACTGTTAAATGTGCCAGCTTAAACAGGCATAAATCAGCTTCACACAGAGCATAATATGAGACTATTAAGCAAGCATTAAAGGGGAACTACTGTTTTGTTTTTTGTTTTTTTACAACCTGGACCTCATTTATAGCATAAAGTAACATTGTTTACTCACCAGCATCACTTTTGTTTCATTTGCACTCGTTCAGGAGATAATTAGATCAGCGTATATCCATTTAGCGAGAACGATCAGGGCACTGCAACGCAGTTATTTGCAACAGAGCTGAATATTGTTCAGATTCTGAGGTTGTGGATGAAGGTCAGGAGACATCATCCGGGGTTAGTAGGTCAATCTACAGAACCCGGATCATGATAACAGGTAACTCTGGACTCAACGGGGAATAGCACTAGCGTATCATAACAAAATATTTGTGAACGACTTCTTCTGACAATGTCATCTCTGAGTGGCGCGCGCACCCGCGATGCTCGGCTTGTTTACCTGTAATTTGCTACTGCTACGGTTCGTCCACAACCTCAAAATGGGAAAAATATTCGGCCACGTTGCAAAAAACTCTCGCTAAATGAATATACGCTGATCTAATTATCTCCTGAACAAGTGCAAATGAAACAAAAGTGATGCTGGTGAGTAAACGATGGTATTTTATGTTAGAAAAAAGGTCCAGGTTGTAAAAAAAACAACAACAAAAAAAACAGTAGTTCCTTCTTAAGCTTTCTTTTTAAACCCATTTAAAATGACTAAGAGTCTGCTGGGTCCCTGTAACCCTTTTTATTGTTTATTGTTGTTAAGATGTATTGTCTTAAAACAAGTCCCTGTGTCTTGCTAAAATTGTGCTCTTTAGGCAACTGTGTCTTATATTAAGTTTAATGAGATATTTTGACTAGAAATGAGACAAATATACTTGGTAAGATTTCTTTTTTTTTCAGTGTATTAGATCCCATCTACTTCATAAATAACGTTAATTTATTTATTAATGCAAACTGTAACCACTGCCTTGTGACCATGTCACTTCAAGTTGACCTCTCCTAAATTACAGCTGCCACTTCTCAAGCCTACAGATTTTCTTTGATATATAATGTCACTGTGATGAGGACGAGCATCTTCTTTCAAGACAATGAGTGCTCTATGTTTTCCCCTTGATATTGATCCCATAGCAGGAACTAAACTGCATGTGTTTAGAAAATGAACTCCGCCCACAACCTTCACTTTCAGTATCCACACGGACTTGATTCACTTTAATCATTAATCAATCACGAATGTCATCTAGGAACACCAAGGTCCGGTGATCCACCACAGTGAAACCTCACACAGATACAGCCGAGGCCATTTAAAAGCTTGAATATAAAAGCTGTGGCTTCGTTGTTCCCAAGCGGCAATTTGTCATCGACACACACTAGATTTAGTGACGGCATCACCACAAGTGTGAGGACAGATGAGGACAGAGGAAGTAGGAAATGTTAACTAGAAAGGACAGGAAAACAGAGAAATGCAGAGCCCCTGTTTTCATGTGACGATACCTTTGTCTCTACTTTAATCCCCAGAACCTGTATGAAAAAGAAGTCATAAAGTAATGAGCTTGCATGCATACAGTCCTAAAACACAGTGAGAATGAGGCTAATGATGCTTTGTTAAATGAGGGTCCTTCTCTAGCATAATGTGACACTGTATGAATGTTTCATATCAGCTACATTAGCACTTAACTTTTACGCTCTACGGTGAAATGGATTAGTTGAATTTAGTTGGAATTACCTTCCTGCTCCTCATTCGTGTCTACACACACGATTCACTGCATATTATATCAGTACTGGGCTTGTGCATCTCAAATACATCAACAAACCTTCAACAGGTTTCTCAATAACGTCACCATCCCAGTATTCTGCTCTCTATAACCAATAAAGGTTATGATTTAATCCTTGTGCTGTTCCCTCAGTATTCCCTTTACCTTGGTATTGAAGTGTTTGCTGATGCAGCGGAGGATGTCTTGATCAATGCGGTTCAGCAGCTTTTCAGGTGGTGCGTTCAGAGCCACCTGACCATAGCACAGGATCAACGTGCTCTTCACCTTCTCCACCTCAACGTCGTTACGTTCCTGAGGCAAGACAGACAGAAGGTGAAGCTCTATCACTAATCAGCTGTATAACGCAATGTTTAAACTATCTATAACAGCTGGTCCTACTTTAAGCAGGTTGAAGATGCTCGGCGACTTCTTGAAGGCATCCGATTTGCCAAACTCGTCCAGCTTGGCTAGAGTTCCCTCCAAGTGGCTGTTGGCGCACAGACCGATGCCCATCGCAACTCCCTGACAAACACAGGTGACGAGTGCACAAGAGTGAAAAAGCACATTACAAATCAATGGCAAATGTTTTCTGTGAGAGAAACGGCCACATGGTGTCAGCGGTACCTCTCTTTCCACTGCATCGTGGTGTCGTGCTGTGAGGAGGAGCTCCTGCAGGTGTTTCCTAACCACCTCCTTGTTGAAACAGTGTTGGAGAGCAACTCCTATACATCGATACAGAAAGCTCTAAAGACAAGGGAAAATAAAAAATTATGTTATTGTCTTTTGTGTTTTACTTTGTATGTTTCTTGTCATTGTTTTCAGGTAACTATGTTGCAAGATCAAGTTGTTTCTGAAAGGTTTAAACTCACTGTTGACAGGGAAACTGAACATTTACACGTTTAAAATAAAATCATACACAGAGAAATGGAGCCAGACTTGCTGTTATGTTGAGCAAAAATAAGCAATGTTGCAATGCTACCCACGAGCCAGGTTAGGCCACTGTCGGTGGCGCAAACGCAAACTGACAAAAAGTGTGTAGAAGCTGTTACACTCAGAGAGAAGTATCTCGTGTGGCGGTTATGACTGGCTGTCTTTAAGGAAACCATAGACACCACTATCAGCTTTTTCACTTTAAGTATGACTTGCACGATGCTCTAAATTAGTCTTGGGATACATTACAGCTGTTGCCGGTGATAAAGCACCTACCTTCTCCTCCAGGTCGTTGTTATATGTGGAGAGGTACCTCGTTGCCTCAGCCGTCAGCTGACACACCCACTTGTCATCATCGATCGCCGTCAGGGTTTTAGACAAGAACTGGAGACAAATTTTGAATTAAAGCCAAACAATAATAACTACTATCTCTTCATGCATGAATGGGGATTATCATATTTGATATGTTTGGACCACATTTAATGTGAATAAACTAGTGTTCACCTTCAGTAGCTTCTCATCCCACTGCTTCTTATCCAGACTCTCTGCCGTCGACTCTGTAGAAAACAACAACACGTGGTCAGATTGCTCTACAGCAGAGGTGAAAACTAAGCGCCTGATACCCTTTATAAGAAAACTGAAATATCAGGAAGGCAAGGCTTCCTCCAAAGCCATCCCTCAAAACAAACAAATGAATTAACAGATTACATCCACGTGTTTCCTCACCCTCTATCACTGAAAGCAGAGGAGGGATCTCTTTCTCCCAGACTATCTCCGTGTTGCGGTGAATGTTTGTGCTGAGGATTTGGAGGAGCGACAGGGATGGAGCTCCATGACCTCGGCTACTGAATGGAAATGCTGCATTCACCTACGAAACACATGTAGACAATCAGATACTTGTCGCGGAGGATATAAAACAGCAGTAAATCTGTGGGACTAGAGCAGAACTGTTGTGTTGCCTTTTATTTCTAATGTGTGAATTTGCTTACCAGCAGTCTGATCATTAGTGTTTGACGAGAAGGGAGATTAACTGGAGGAGAGAGAGAGAGAGAAGATGAATATATATGATCAACAAATCACAGCTTTCGTGCCTTAAAAATTAATTTGTAATGCCATTTTTTCCCTCTTTGCATGTCCCATCATAACATATATGAACTAAAATTGAGTTCAACGGGACCCAGGATATATTTTTGTTATTGGATTGCACTGAGCCATAACCTCACTAGGCAGCATCACTGTGTTTCTCGGTTTCGTTTCCTATAAATATACATTTAGCGGTAGTTAGATTTGCAGCAGGAACCTGAGTAAGAAATGAACCACCTGAACCTAAATATACCTGGCTAACCTCAAACTCAAACTATTTTTTAAATACTCCACACACCTTCCTGTGTAAAGTCTATGTTGAAGCTGGGCTCCTGGTTATTTTTCTTCTTGTTGCCCAGCACTATCAGACTCTTGCAGAGAGGGGTGGTAGCGTTGCTGTACTGTGGAGGAGTCAGGTAGTACAGGAGCTTGGGCCATAGCACCTTCAAACAAAAAAAACATACATGTTACAAACAAATCTCAGTAATGTTCATCCAAAAAACACAACTAAACTGCTCCAGTAAAATGTTTATTTATTTATTTTTTCCCAGAATGAGGACAGTTTATCAGATGGACGCTGCACCTACATCAGCCAGGCGTCCAACAGTGGTGGTCAGGAGGTGAAGAGTGTTGTCACACATCGTCCTCAGGGCCTCATTAGTCACCTCCTCTGGATCTGTGGGCCTCTGACCTCGCTGGAAACACACAGTCGCACACACTGATTTTATCACATATTCTGGAGAAGCCGTGGAGTAGAGGTTAAAGATAATCAAGATGAAAATGAGTGCAAAACAGATCTGTACCTGGTATGTGTCATATAAAGCACAGTGTTGAACTATGAATCTAACCAGTAACTCCCCTCCCTCTAACTCCAGGTAGCCATGATGAGCCATGGCACTGATCACTTGGACCACGCGCTTCTTCACCTAGAAAAAGAGAAACAAGACAGAAAGATAGAATTAAACTTGGGCTCAGACTATAGTAGTTTAAAAACCACACACGACTTTGAAATCAGGCTGAACCACAACCTTAACTTCACAGGTCTTCTTCCCTCTAACTTCTAAAGATGCACACACGACAATATTTGAAAACTAAAGCATAGGACACACCAAAATAAATAAAATTTGTTGTAAATCTATTGATCTATATTCCAGTCCAAAAGGTGACGGTAAAAGCCCCTACAAGCTGGCTCAAAAACTCTTGCAGTCTGAGCAGCATAACTAGGATTTTAACGAATAAAAATAAACCAAAAAATGCCACTTTCCTTCAGACTAGATCAAAACTAGTCACACAGCCACAGACTCAGTGTGTCCATGTGTGTTACCTTGTTGCTGTGGTCAGCCATTGGCTGTCGGATGCTGGCCAGAATCAGCAGCTTTTTGCTCTCCATCGTAGAAGCTGTAACAGACGCCGACGTTACCAGCAAATATAACAGAGACAATATATCCATAAAGGAGGATTTTTAAATAGTTAACATTAAAGTGCACTTCTATAAATTAATATTTGTCACATTCTGTTTTTTTAAATCTCTAATCCAGTGGTTCCCAAAGTGGGGGGCGCGACCCCTAGGGGAGCACAGAGCCATTGCACGAGGGTCGCAGGACGCGGATGGAATTAGAGGGTGACATTTTTTGGGACTCCCGCGGGTCACGGTATTCCTGCAGGAGTCAATTTCAATGTTGGTAAGGTGACAGGGAGGGAATAGAGGAAATAATTAAAATTATGATGCTGCAATGTGGTGAGTGCGCCCAGCTTTAGATAACAACATAGGGAGTGGGACAGGATTTGGGGGTCTTTCTGTCGGGATTTTGCGTGACGGGTGGGCAGTCATGTGATCGGGATAGGACGGGAGTGTTTTTGTGAATCAATAAAGGACACTGCTAGCGATGAGATGGACAAGTTTCTGACGGGCTCCCACGCAAACCTCTTACACTGAAGATATTTACACAGTAAAGTTTCTTACGTACCAAAGGGGGTCCCAGCAGAGAAAGTTTAGGAACCACTGCTCTAATCAATCACTGAGTGTTTGCTGAATAACAGATAAGGGTGTATGTGTGGTGATCTATATCATATTTGCTCACTGGTGGAGTTGATGAGGTGGCGAAGCACAGCCAGGGAGCCCATCCTGCTTCGCTCATTAGTGTTCTCCAGCTTCTGAAGAACAAACATAACCAGTCGGTCTGGAAAGGAGTTCGCTAGAGGAGTAAAGGAAAAAATAAAAAATACTGTCAGAGAAATAGCTTGAAAGAATGGAGTCAAAAAAGGCCAGAAAGGAAGCAAGAAAAAGGAGAAGGAGAGGGAGAGGGAGGGCCCAGCTATCACAGTTAATATGATTATGTTGTGGTGGAGTCTGGCCTACTAATGCATGATCTCATTACTGCTCTTGTGACTACATAGACCTACAACAGATAGAAAAGCACGCTTGCTGCCAGACATACACTTAAATTGTTCTACACAGACCTTTTCGTATATACTATTTTGGACTTTAGCACAGTTTAGTTTAGCAGTAAGTCAATGATAAGAAGACAGACACAAAAAAAGATCCGTACCAAGCAAACTGAAGCAGCGTAGGACCTCATTGTGGTTCTTTACTGTAGGTGGGTTACTGTAATCAATCGGGGCAGACACCTGGAGAGAGACAAATAAAACGGAACATTGGAAATGATATCAAGCAGTATGACATGCTCTCTATAATTAAAGGCTTCAATGCATATATTAATAATAAGAATGAGGAAACAATAGCATGAACGTTGTACAGCGGCTATTATCACACTGGAATTCTGGGAAAACGTGTTTGAACGCATTTACAAACGCGCTTATAAGATTTGGCGCATGATTACAACAGGAAGAGCAACCATAACTGCAGTGTCAGGCGCTGGTGCTACAAGATTCTGCAGAAAAGAAACGATCACTCAATCCATGTCATAGATGAAATTGTGCAAACGTCACGGCATCGGGCCAAAATGTCAACTGAGTCACAAGGTTGTAAAAACATCTGACTACAGTGACGTACTGTCGTTTGACACATCTGAAAGAACACAATGCAGGTAAACACTCCAGAAAGAGTAATCCAGTATTCTGGCTTTCAGCACGAACACAGATAATACTTCATCCTCTATGCAGGCAGGCATCTGGTCCACTTCAGACTACACGTGCAGTATTTCCTATGTATTTAAATAGTACCTGTTGATGCAGAGCAAAGAGAAGACCTTCCAGTTGTGTCTCCAGCACTCTGCTGCCCATATTGACAGAAGCATCAAGGACCAGGCACAGACTCTGGTCAGGATAAAGACATCCAATGTTCAGATTAGATGCTTCTTAGTTGACAGAAACAAGAGGTTCATTCGTCACGTCACCCTGTACCCACCTTGCTAATGATGTAGTGCTCGTTGTTTTTCTTGTACAGTGACAGTATGGCAGGAACGAGTTTGGGAATCTGCTCCTCCAGTTTGTCACTGGCCATCAGATGGCACATAGAGCCCACCGCCTCCGCCACTGTCAGCCTCAACTGGAGCCCGGAGAGACAGAAAGAGAGACATGACATAGATTAGGTGAGCTAAATAAATCTAGGGGTATGCAGACAGAGCATGTTAAAAATCATATAAGGCACACAATTACACTATAATTTGTGGTAAATTAAAAGAAAACACTGTAAATCCACTTAGGTTTTCATAGTTTTATGCTTTACAATCTTGAGCTGATAAGTGGGCACCACAAAAAAAAAGAGCAGACGTTATTAAAGTTAATCTTCTTTAACAGTACAGAAATCTTTCTGAGGTAATTTTTTTTTTCCCCAAAAAAACTCTTCACTCTAAACGTTGTTCCTGAGAACCACAATTAACTCTAATGAGTTCCTTGCTTTCTGTAATGCAGCACAAAGACACAGAGGATTCACTGTTGGCCCCAGTAAACACGGACATTTAGTGCAGACATAGTAAACGCCGCACACAAAAAGAAACCTGTGTGGTTACTACGCTGTTACGGCCCTATAGAGAATATACTGTCACAGACTCTACCAGGCGACAGGGCTTAGATGTAGGTCACGGTGGTTTCCGTGTGGTTTTACTCAATTTGGGAACAGAGAATGAGACTAAAAAGTACCCTCGTGGTGCTTCTTCTTTGATGTAAATCATCTATTACGTGACAATTTTCTCACTCAGAATGAGATCATCTCTAAGGAGAATTGGGGAAACCAGCCTAAACAAAAATACCACCTTTGGGATTTTTGTTTTTGGCCTCAAAAAGTGTCACATTAGTTAATTTGTGGTCATTTGTAAGTAATGTCTCTGCGTTATTTTGCAGTTTATTCAGCATTCATATCCAAAACTACTGCACTTCCTTGAATATTCCCTGAATACCAGTCCAGCAGTAGATTTCTAATCAATTAATGAGCTACAGTGAGCTCACCTTGGGCTCCCTGCTTTGTAACCAGTTGTTGAAGAGCGTGTCGAAGGCAACACAGATTTCACTGGAGAATGTGTCTTTTCTGACTGTTGGGTCTGGAGCCTTGTCTAGGTTGGCCAAGTACTCCAAGATGCTTTCACTGAAATGACATAGAGCTGCAGGGAAAAGGGGAAAAACGTGATGATTTCAAAGAAAAAAAAAAGAGGAAGAGAAAATTAATATTTTCTAAGCAACATAACTATTTACAAAAAAAACACCCAGATGTAATGTTTCAGTGTTTAACAGAAGTAAGTTGGGAGGTTCTTACCAGAAGAAAAGACCCACTTCATGTTGTCCTGTTTGGCCATGCTCAACATGGGCAACATGGTGCCGAGAATAGCATTCAGGAAGGGCACCATGCCATAAACTAGAGAAGAACGACCGCAGAGTTAATGGCACATTATTGGCTTCCTCTTCCTCTACAAGGCTCAGAGATATACATGTGCGTGCTACTCAATTTTTTCCAGCTTCAGCGTTAATGGTGGCGGACAGAACAGTCTGTACTTCAGCTCAGAGGTTGTTTAAGTGTCTTATACGCATCAGTTTGAGCAAAACTTTCCAAAACAATCCTATTTATGATCCCTTACTAGAGAGGACTTGAAGGCAAACATATTCTGGAGTTGTGCAAAATGCTTGGCATGCCGCTGCTGTTCCTGGTCAGGTTTAACGGGTTTGTGCGTTTCCCAACAGCCCCTGTTGAACTGCCTTGTGAGGCCAAGCTGGAACTTCCCATAAATGTATGTGGTCTTCTCCTGTGCACATTTTCCCTCTGAGTGTGTGTGAGTTAATCGTTTCTTACCATTTGAATCAGAGAGGTTGGCTAGTGTTTGGACCACAAAGAAGTGAGGCAGGACTCCTGGCTGGAACTTGCTTAGTATCTCCTCCATGATCTCGTTGATGTACTTGTTACCCACGGCAACCAAGATGTTGCTGGCGGCCTGCTGCCAGTCAGGAACAACCTCCTGAACCAAGCAGGGAGAAAAAGTGATGTAAGGAAGAGACTCAGGCAGCAAAACTAAATCATGTCACGTCTAGCTTCTTCCACAGCGTGTATAATTAATGTGACATATTATTTATTACCTTTGATCGGGTCATCTCGTCTGAGGCCAGGGAGATTATACTCTTTATTCTGTTAGAACTGATATCGTCTATTCGGCAGCGGGCAATCAGCTCAATGGTCTGAAGAATCACAACTCTGTGGCTCACTACCAACTATGGAAGGAGGAGGAGGAGATGAAGAAGAAAAGGGAGAAAAAGATGAAGAAAAGGGAGATGGTACGTGAAGGAGGGAGGCAGACATAACCACATGTGGTGAAAAAACAAAGCAAGATGCAAAACCAATAAGATCAATTATTTATCTGAAACATAAAGATGTAAAATCCCTGTTAATTGAGCCAATTGCCACAAAAAGATTCATCGACATCTTAGTAAAACTGACCGAAAAGTCTTGATCATCAACTGATAATAACAAAGTTCATTCAGAGCTCTACAGTGAAAACTTCTAGGTTCTAACTTCTATCAATTATACAATGATAAAATTAACATCATGACATTTTAGGACTGGTGAGCAAATAAAACATGCAATGACACACATTAATTGATAACTATTCATCTTGCTTGATCTGAGGTAAATGTACAAAGAACTAGAAATCGCAGTGTTTAAAATTTTGGACGTGTGAACCTCCAAGAGGAATGTCTTGAATTAAACGATATAACAGGATAGCAAACCACATGCTAGGGGCTGTGAGAAACATCTGTGTTACCAGATTTTTAGGGTTAGCAGGAGACTATTTTTAGCTTTTGTTGGCAGAGTCAAGGCTTATCTTTATTAAACCCACTTCATATACTACAACTTCTTCCAATGCAGGCAACCAATTTGAAAGTTTACTGTAAGACAATAAACTACTTAATAACAGCTGCAGTAGCGTCGGACACGCCTGAGTAAAACCATTAATCTTTGACGGTCAGTCCATCACATTTATGAGCGGGGATTAACTATCGTTAGCTGGACTCATTTCTTTTTTGTATGCTTATCACCCTATGAGCTATTTGCTTTCTGCTTGATAATATGCAGCAGCAATCATGATAGCGGCAGCAGTCATAGCTCCCCGCAGAATGTTTTGATAAAAAGCTGTGACTTGTGACTAAATGTGTGCTAAATTTAAAGTAATTGGGGTGTATTCTGTTTTTTTTTTTTTTTTGTTTTTTTTACCTTGGGATGTTTCAGCAGGTAGTCTTGACACATGGCTAACACTCGGTCTGGCTGCTGTTTTCCCAGAGTCAACATAGACTTTCTGACCTGCTCCTGGACCTCCGAGTCTTTATCGTTGGCTGCGTCCAGAAGAGCCAGGGTCACCTCTAGAGGGACAACAAGTCACAACAAGGGCACGTCTGAGCAGGATGTTTAAATGTCAAAAAGAAAAAAAGGAGAGAAGAGACAGCTGCAAGGTAAAATGATCTGAACAAAAATATAGAGAGACTCACGCTCAACATCTGTCTCATCCATGGTGCTTAGAAATGGGCTGGCTTCTCAGAGCCAGTGGCCAAGTATGGATGGTTCCTCCTGGAGAACAGATCAGCAGGGGCTCTCTGGAGCTGAGGAACGTAACATGACAACGATATAAAATTAATATTACTGCAAAATACACTAGCTGTGGGACCAGACTCTAAAAACTACTTTTTAAAATGTTTCTATCTGCATTTCTAAATCATTTCACAGAGAGCTGCTTTTTCTGTTCATGTCAAATGTATTTTAATAAAAATACCAAATCAAATACAACAATATAACCAAGCCAGGGGCGAAAGAGGTTTGTTATGTTAGTAAACATGAAGCGACAGTAACTGGTTTGGATTTAACTAAGGAAGTCGTAGCTGCTGCTGCTGCTGCTGCTCATTCACTTAAACTTTAAGCTGTACACGAGAGCTGACACTGACCTCTGCAAAGGCTTCACAAAAACAAACACTGAGACATTACTGATATCATGACTGAATTATATCCGGAAGCTGTTACAGCCTGATTAAACACACATAACTGACTGTCACGTCTATTACCTGCACAGTTAATAATCACCACCACCACCAACCAGCTACTATAAAATCACGTCACTAAAGTCAAACACGCTTTGCGAGTGCTGTCTGAGCATAACAGTTTGATTAAAGTGTTCAGTAGCCTTCGTTTTAATTTAATATTTAGCCTTTTTTTCTCGGGTGGGGATGCTGCTACAGCTGACGCACGTTAGCATGCTAACTAGCTGCCGCTGCTACGGAAGAGCCGCTAGCCTCCTCAATGAAACAACAACAGCTTTGACAATAAAGACAACTCACCAACTCCCCAGAAGCGTCCGCCAAACGGCAAACTCTCCCCGCCGGACTAATTATTGAGTAGGGTTTTAAAACCGGGAATCCTCCCTTTCAGTGCAACACTTAAGGTTAGCAGTGTGACTGCAGGTGTAAACCATGTAAACACGCCTGGTCATGTGCTTGTCAGCAGGAACGTATCAGGCAGGGGGCGTGTCCAGGGTCCAGCACTGGGACACATAGAGCTGCTACTGGCACTGGTATAACGACACCATCCTCACTGCCAACTTTAATGAACAGCTGTGTCTTTTGGAAGAAAAAAAAAATGGAAGTACCCAAAATATTTCCAGAGAAAGCATTCGTCTTGTAAAGTCTGATGCTTTCGTGAGGAGCAAGTCTAGCAGTGAAGATGAATAAGATATATAAGATAAGATGTATAAACTGATGTATTTAATCTGGAGATAAAGATGTATTATTCGAGATCATATGATCAGAGGCGCAGCTTCAACAGGCAAAGCATGCAACCTGCTTGGGGCCCGAGCCAGAATGAGGGCCCGTAACAAACTTGAAACTATAGCAATGTGGCAGTGTGCTCAAAGACAGTAGGAGTCAGTCCCCGTTTTAGTTCAACTAAGAGGAAGAATGAAAGAATGTCAGTCAGCTGCTTTACAGTTTACATTTTCCTATAAGACCCCACTTAGGTCTTTAATTGCCTCCGTGTGTGATTCCACCACAGCATACAGCATATGAATAGCAATGTGGCGTTAGAGCTGACTTGACCTGACGAAGTGAAATCCATGGAGGAAGTGTGAGCCTCAATACATTATAATGAATATAGGGTTATTACTGAACCAAAATATTTAATACTAGTGAGAAACTAGAAGAAAAAAAACACGTTAAATAACAAAATGTTACGCAGTCCTGCTTCGGTGTCTCGATTGCCACATCATTTCTTGTGAGGCTTTAATGAGTGTTCTTCAGTGACTCAGCCATTCCTTCAGAAACAAACCCTCAGCTTCCTGCTGGTAGTCATGTCAGTGCTTGTTATAATCTTCATGTGCAAAAAAACACTGTCACAATTTGAAAACATCTGACAATGTAGAGACCTTGTGTGAAGTGTGGAGCTGATGCTCACTGTGGAAAAGATCAGTTTCATGGTTCATTCTGTTGCAGCCAAGAATAAGAATACTCGATCTGTGATGCAGATATAAACAAGCGGCCCCGCCATCAACATTTACTAAACACACAGGGCTGATAAACTCATCCGTCCGTATTGTTATGTAACTCTTAAACCAGAAACAGAGTCTCCGTCTTGTTGCTGGACATATCTTAGACAAACGAATCGGTTTCCTTGTTCTGGAAGCATCAGTCCTTAAAATGAACCTGATACATAAAGATAAAAAAAAAAAAACTTGAAGCATATTGGATAGATAAAAATGTGGCAAAATATTTCACTTAATAACATTTTTTTGTTTTGTTATATTCATTCATTCATCTTCTATAACTGCTTGTCCTGGTTCTGTCACCCCCTGCGACCCCACTCCCCACGATCTCAGTTGTCATTGGGCAAGATTCGGGGTACACCCTGGACAGGTCGCAGTCTATCACAGGGATTATTTGAGTTAGTTCACCCTAAATATATTGTGCACATGTTCTCTCTCTTGCATATACTAGTATTAAGCCATGCACATAGGTTTGGTTAGGTTCTCCTTGGTTTTGAGACCATCTATCAGATCAGTATACTAACAGACCAAATAACAACTTAGAGCTGTAAAAACTGAACAAATATGTTGATCCAACATATGCTTATTGAAAGAAAAATATCAGTTTAACACCCTTTCACTTCAGATAGTCTTTGGAGAAAGTCTATTTGTTCGTTACAACTAAATGTGTATATTCTTCAGAGAACCTTGAAATCAGTGTAACGGATTTGGAAAGATCTTGCGTCTGATTTATCATCATTCACCTGCTGTGTGTTTAAAGGTTATTTGGTATTTTAATTTCACTTTACGTTAATCATTTGATGAACTTAAAAACAATAAATATCCGCACATGTTATTTTACATCAAGTTTGGTTTCAGTTTAAGATATATTACCCTTTAAATGATTCATAAAGCTGCAGTAACAGGAATGTAACAGAAAAAATAATAATAATATACAGTGTTTAGTCAGTGACCAAACTGTTAGTGGAGCTGCCATAATGCAGTAAGTTTAGTAGTAAGGTATTAGTGGCAATAAAAAGCTTTGAAAAAAGACCTTGGGTCTGTGTAACTGTGTCTAGGTAAACATTGGTTGTGTCTTGTGGAAAGGTTATAACATTACCACAACAACAGTGTGTTGGCATGTGTGACCTTTCCCATGGCAGCAGTTCATCTCTTGTTGTTTATATAGTAGATTTCTTCAGTTTCTGGCCTCATGCACTGGCAAAGGGCCTCATCTGTCTGGTTGTATTTTCCTGGGGGAAAGAAATAATTGTCAGAGAGAGCAAAAAAAAAAAAAAAAAAAAAAATGGATTTAATATACATGTAAATATACATGTAGATTTGAAGTGTATGTAATGGACATACTTGTGTTTGGTGAGCAGGGCTGTGGGTGACCGTTCTGGCCAAAGCAGGACAATACTCAGGTGGTTTAAGGAAAAAGAATGTCTTAACAAAAATGCAAAAAAAGTAATTTACAAGAAATCATTTAAACCTTTGGGCCCATAAAAGAGGTCAAATTAATAGATCTCAGTGTGTAACTGAGAAAAAAAAAATAAAACAGCAACAAACTTAACAAACACACCTGACAAAATTAACTCAATGGGGCACATACTATACATATAGCGGCTGATCAGACCACATTAACACACTAGGGGGAACTGAAAACCATTACGCTAACCTCACTAAGACATACTATTACAACAACTGACATTTAACACAAAAAACAGAGAATTCTCTAAACAAAAGCATTAATAAAGAAAAACAAAAATTCAGTATACCCTAAGAAACAAAATAGCTAAACTAATCTAAATCCACCTCCCTGGAGGTGTTGGGGAGTTGGTTCAGCCCAATTGGCCCAGGAGTTCATTTAGCAGGCCCAACCTTTTTGCTCAGCCTTTGCTCCTGGCCTCCTGAAGCAGTGCTTCATACGAAGGGACCCCACCATCACTGATAACTCAAGAAATAGAAGTTAACATTACAACTAATAACTCTGCATAGGATGAATGTGATATGTAAAACAAACATGTGTCCTGTCTTTTATCTCTGAATTGTGTGTAAAATAAACCAGCTACAGCAAACTAACACAAATGCACTACTAACTTAAAGGTGTCAGTGCTAGGGGGTTACCGAATTCTCAGTCCTCTGTGGCTGTGGATGCAGCCATCACAGGGCCTTTATTGATGAGCAGGTGATCTCTGTGAGCTGACCCTCCTTGGTGAGTGTTTGGACCCCAACTTGTTGCATGCTGCCTCTCAGAGTGCTCATACCCTTCAGGTTTACTTCTCTGCAGATTTACTTCTCTGCTCATGACCATCGCTGGGAAGCGATGGTCATGAGCAGGCCACAGCGATTTCTGTAGCAGCAGGTGGCGTCTACCACCAGGAAAACCACCAGGAAGATCACCATGACGATGCCAATCACGCTGCCTTTGGTCATGCTGCGGCTCGCTTTGATGGGAAGAAGAAGAGAAGAGAGAGTTGTCAATGATGTCTTTATACTGGGAAGTGAAATGGATCTGCCAGATCAGATAAAAAATAAAATAGAGGCTATTCAGGGCTATTCATATTAGTCTCCAGGTGAAACTGCTAACGGCAGCATATGATGGAGTTTAGGAGGCTTCATACCAGGCTGTTCTGCAATTGTGAAGTTGAACACTGCAGGCATGGAGGACCCATTAGCGTTGACTGCCGTGACTTGCAGTTGATAGTCTGAGCCAAACGTCAAGTCTTTGAGCTGGACGGAGTCAGCCTCAGGTGGCAGCTGCATTTCTTTCCACTCAGTCCCTTCTTTTTTCTGATTGAAGAGAGAGCAGAGGAAACGAACGTCTTAATGGATTGACAGAAATGGACTGACCAAATCATCTAAAGCACCTTGGTGAAACATCCCTTACCTGTCTGTACCGAATACTGAAGTGCTGCAGAGGGGTTCCACCAATGTCACTCGGTTTGATAGGGATAGAGAAGGAGGTTCCTTCTACTTTCATCTGGTTGGATGACAAAACTGGACTGTCTGGTTCCTCTACAGACGGGAAGAAGAGAGGGAGGACGGGATTTACAACCAGGGCAATGATGATTCAGAAGTGAGATTGAATTAGAGGGTATCATTTCTAAACAGCCTTGAGGACTTTACCTTCTGAAGGTGGACGACAGTAGATTACATGGTGTCATCAACAGCATGAGTGAACATCAGGCGGCAGAAGATGATGGCACGAAAATGTCATGATGTTGAGAGCATGAGAGACGAAAAAGAAAGAATAAGTGATGGCAGTTGAAGAGGTTAAGCCTTACTTGTCATACATACATAATGAATTCTTCCTGCATTAACGTACAGTCCATAGCATGATTTATGGATTTAATGTGTGTGACGTAGCTTTGTTAGTGTGTGAGGAACTTACGCAGTCCCTGGGTGCGAACGTTGTCTGGATCTGAGAACTCTCCCAGTCCCACTACATTCATGGCAGCCAAGCGCACAGAGTATGATGTGTACGGCTTGAGGTCGGTGATAGCTAGGGGATCTATGAAAGCACACGGACAAAAAGACTCAGCATGTATGTAATGAAATGATACTGTTTGAACATTCAAGTATAGATGATGCTAAACAATGCAAGGAGCAGATGTTTCACCTGAAGCCAGGACTGTGACTTCTTTCCACTCTTCTGCTGGATTTTGTCTCCACTGCAGGACATAACCTGTGATTGGCGCACCGCCATCGATGGGCGGGGTTTTGAGTGAGAAGAGGACAGAGGCTGGGCCAGGAGAAACTCTCAGGTAGAGAGGAGGGCCGGGCTGGGCTGTGAGTAGAGAGGAAGAGCAGAGGGAAAAAAATAAGAGAACAGAAATAACTAAATAAACTCCAGGAGACTTTTTTTTTATCACAATATGTAGACAGACACAGACTCTTACTGTATATCAGTACGTCTCGAGATGCATTTCCAAGAGGGCTTACAGCCATGCAGGAATACACTCCACCATCAGTGGGCACTACATCATCAATGATCAATTGGCCACTTGCCACATGGATATGACCAGCAGTTTGATCCTGAGGAGAAAAGTGAAAGAGACAGAGATTCACTAATTATTATTATTTTATTATTTAGTAATAATACAGTAACGCTTATCATGTTGAAGTTCACGCTACTCTGGCCCATGTAAAAATGTACAAAACACAAAAGTCAAATGTGTAAGTTGCAGTTATCACTGATTCTTTAAACTGTTAGTTGAGCTAATAGCTGTAACTGCACATTTAGTTTGCACAGTTGTATTTATGATTGTACAGTATTGTATGTCCATACGCTCTTACCACTGTGCGTCCATTGTGCTTGTTGATCCAGTGTAGTTGAGGTGCAGGATTTCCAGACACGTTACAGAAAACGGAAACACTCTTGCCCACCAACACATGCAACTCTTCTTCTGACACAAACACCTCTGGAGACTCTGACATATCCGAACACAGCCATGATTAATAACCAAGACTTTATAGACGCTCATTTACAGATGTTATTGCAGTAAAACATGATAAAGTGACATGAAACCAACCAAAGACATGAAGCGTGATGGTATCACTGCTCTCAGCTATCTTGTTAGTGGCGGTGCAGGCGTACTCCCCGAGGTCGGCCGTGGTCACATGCTGTACAGTCAACTGGCTCCGGTCTGAGTTGTAGAGATGACGGGATGGGTCAAACTCTACCGGCCTAGGAAAAGCAAAACAAAGAGCAATGGAAATATGAGACAATGTGATTCTATGCAGAAGAAAGGGGCCAGAAGAGGGAGGCAGAGGGGAAAGCTTGAAGGCGTGAGGCCACACAACATTAACAAAACAGATAAGGACATTTCTCTGAAGACGCACACACATGTACACAACTGATCTACATCACTAATGTGGTTCCTTTTTAATAGGAGTATGTAATGTTAGTGTTGTGCATTGTCAGTGTCATGCATTAAAATGGTTTCTTACATGTTCCAGGTGATGTTGGGTTTAGGATGCCCATCCACCAAACAGAACAAAGAGACGTTCATGTCAGGTCCAGCAATCACTTTTTTCTCCTCTTTTTTCAGGGTCGCAGTGGGAGGAGCTGCAGGATGAGGAAACATTATTAATGTAAATGGTCTGCTTCTCATTTAATTCACCACTCATCCGATTCATGTGACTAAGTAAGGATATTCCAAAACCTGTTGGTGTGAGGAAAAAACTAACCATTGACGACAACAGACACAGCGAGGGTCTTAGAGATGGGCCTTCCTTTGATCTGTGCCTTACACGTGTATGTCCCAGCATCCTCTTTCGTCACTTTTCCAATGTGGAGCGTGTTATCAGGTGACTGGCGAACACGACCTGAAGTGGCAGAGCAATCCAGAGACAGACGCAGGTGAATGAAAGCAGCAAAGGTGAAGTTACAGAGGTTAAGGATTTGCTTGCTAAAATAGATCTGATCTGAGTTGTTCAGGCACTAGCTGCCATTTCATCGTAGTATTTCAGTTATTCAGCCAGCTGAATCCTTTTGGGATTCTTCTTGAGTTAAAGTCAAAAGCTTAGCAAGTTTACAAAACTTTTAAAAATCATCTTCATAGCAGCACAAGCTCTTACCTTCAGAATAGAAAGCATTATTGTCTTTAAACCAGTGAACCTCCACTGTTGGGTGTCCTGTCACCAGACATGGCACCATCCCGTCCGTGCCCACCAGAAACTCATGGTAGGTGGCGGTGTTTCCAAATGACGGACCCTCTGATGAAAGAGGAAACAATTAGGAGGCCAGTTTTCTACATAGTCAAGCAGCCGCTGTATAGTTGTCACTTACCATAAACATGCACTTCCATCCGAGTGTTGTCTGTGTGACCGCTGTCAAACTCACAGTGGCAGGCGTAGGTGCCCGCATCTGCCAGCGTGGACTTCTTAATGTGCAGCTTAGAAGAAGTCTCATCCACCTTTGTTACAATCTCTTCATTGTCTATGTCTTCTCCATCCTTCTGCCACGTTATATCTCCCTCCCCTCCAGCTAGGACAAGAGAACAGAAGGTAGCAAAGAAGCTTAGACTTCTTTAATGTCCATAAAACTTACATAAAATGGAAAATATGTCTTTGACAGTGGCATAAAGACATACAAGCAACACACACACATCACAGACAGCACTCGTTTTTTTTATTTTTTAAGAGGGATCAGGACGAGTGAGCTGAGGCTCAAGCTGAATAGTTTCTTTCACACATAGTTTCATCAGCCATTAAATAAACATTTACCTTTACACATCAGTAGGATTTCTTCCCCCAGCTGCACATCTTGCTTACTGGTGATGATTTCCATCTTAGCATCTAAAAGAAAAGACAGGAGGAGACTTTGTTTTTCTTTAGCATTTGTTTAGTTCAACATAACCCTTCACCCATAACCATTATATGAATTATTAGATCTGTATTCATAATTTGCAGCTCAAAATGCCACCAGTATTGAAAGTTTATTTTTAGAATGATTTATTTCTCTTTTACTTAAGATTGGTCAACATGAACCACGGCTGAAAATGACTGAATCCAGCTGTGACGAGTGATAATATCCAACATAAAACCAGTGAGGATGTTAACAGATCTTACCTGTGCCGTACACCAGCAGCAGGAGCAGCAGGGCCGTTTTCAGGACGAGAGTTGACAGGTTCATCACGTTCACCAGGTTACCGATCCTATAACTCTGCTGACAGGTCACAACACTCTCAGTTTCTAATTTACAATTAAATCTGATTAAACTCCCAAACTGAATTAAATATTCACATGTGTTTCACTCACACACTTGCTGTTTCCTATCCAACCTAACACAAATATGAGAGAGACTGGGTCTGTGTCACAGGTTTTATAGGGTCACCAGAACAGATGTGATGACCGGAAATAAGAGGGAGGTGGGTGAATGGGGGGGGGGGGGGGGGGGGGGCTCTGGTCCCTAAACCAGGGAAGTTTTTCACTTCATGGGGCTCCTAATCAAGAAGCTGTTTGGGGGCCCCTAGTTTATCAAACTATGATGAAGAGATTACTAACCCTTAGATGGATTCAAGGAGTTTTATTGTCATCACACACATGTTGGTGCATGAGGTGGAATTAAATGAGTTACCCTGGTCCCAGAGCAAGCCACAGCAGAAACAGTAGAGTATAAAATTAGCTAACTAAGTATAAAAAATAGGCGAACACTCACTCGTCCGTATTGTTATTTAACTCCTAAAGAGTCTCTGTTTTGTAGCGGGAATATCTAGACAAACGATGAATTGGTTTCCTTGTTCTGGAAGCATCAGTCCAGCCAAAATAACTGATTTCCATTTTTAATGCTTAGAGTTGTAAAAACTGAACAAAAATGTTTGCTGAAAGAAAAATATTAATTTAACATCCACCATTAGTCTTCAGAGACATTTTCTGACTGTTCATATAACACATCCATGCGCTAGTGCGTCCGCGACCAGCCAGATTCACATCTTGAATTCCTATTTCTGCTATTTGTTTTTTCTTCTTGATGTCAGTTCACCAGTTGCCAACTGTTTACAGGACTGGTTTTATCTCTTTTCTACTGTACAAACATGAAGAGGTCAGCTGAAACCACTGTTTACCCTGTTTATACACAGATGGAAAGTTCAATTTTGGGAGAAAAAAGAGTTTGGTATCAGTTATTTCCTGAGGAAATTCAATGTTTATGCATAAAAAATAAATAAAAAAAATGAATGTGTGTGCCAGGAATGAACAATTGGAGTCTAACTATTGTAGCTTGATGGTTTATATCAAAACATTGCAGCACACACACTGTCTGTGCTGCTAAGAAATATAAATAAATCATTTAACTGTGTGATATACAAGCTGGAGTTCATTTTACTGGCACAGATATTTTAGGTTTAGAGGTTAGGGTTACAGTCTTGGTGATATTCATATTCTCAGTTATGGCCGTAGAAGCTTAAAATCACCACTTCACAATTTGTCTATTGGGCTTTGATGCTTTTTAAACTCAGCTCAACCTAATGCTTGAATGTACAAGCCTTCCAATTGAATTCAATTTTATTTAAATAGCGTCAATAACAATACAAATCGTCTCAAGGCCAGAAACCCCAGAGTAAGTCTGAAGGAAAAACCTTGAGCAGAACCCAGCTCATACGGAGGGACCCATTACTCTGAGGCCTTGAAAGGTAATAAATGACTCAAAACGGCCAAAATAGAGAGGAAGGAAGTCCGTTTCTTTGTTTGTTAAAGCTAAATGTGTATGTTCTTCAGAGAACCTTGAAACCAGTGTGGCAGACTTGGAACGGACAGTTATAACAAATATGATCAGAAGTCTTGCTTCTGATTTATCTTCATTCACCTTCAGTGTGTTTAAAGGTTAGTTGGCATTTTAGTTTCTCCTTATGTCTCTGTAAATAGTCACTGAAGCGAAAACACATTTTCTTTGTTAACGAATTTACTGGACGTGACGGAGATGCTGCTAAAACGACTGAAAAACATTCATTTGGTGAGCAAAAATTAAAAGAAAAAAAGCTGTTTAACAGTCCAAAGTTTATCCAACCTAAAGATGAATAGTGTGTATATACAACCATGTACAGTGTTACAGTATTACAACAATGTCAAACCACTTCAATAATGCATACATTGTATGTCAACGTCTCTTTTTAAACGAAAAGCAGCAGGAAGAGTAAAATACTTGAAACATTTTTCATGTGAACATACTACTGTTTGCTGTAAATAATAATATGGCTATAAATACAAAATAACTTACATTAATCCATTTTGTTAGGCGTAAATGAATTTTCCTATTATTACAGGTACTTTAAAGAAGAAATTTATAATAAACGTAAATCAAAAAAAAAAAAAAAAAGTCACAAAAACAGCAACGTCAGCTACAAAGTCAAATCCAGCTTTGAATTCAAAGCCTCTCATATAGAACACTCTCGCTTGATCACGGTCGACGTAAAAACAATAAATATCCGCACATGTTATTTTACATCAAGGTTAGTTTTAGTTTAAGATATATTGCCCTTTAAATGATTCATAAAGCTGCAGTAACAGGAATGTAACAGAAAAAAAATAATAATATACAGTGTTTAGTCAGTGACCAAACTGTTAGTGGAGCTGCCACAATGCAGTAAGTTTAGTAGTAAGGCGTTACTGACAATAAAAAGAGCTTTGAAAAAAGACCTTGGGTCTGTGTAACTGTGTCTAGGTAAACATTGCTTGTGTCTTGCAGAAAGGTTATAACATTTTCACAACAACAGTTTTACCCTGTAAAACACAGACAACAAGATTACCCTGTAAGAGGACCTTTGATTAGACTAAACTGTAGCAGACAAAACTCTAAAATTACAGTAAAAACTCCTGCCTGTAGTCTCTGCTCGTCTTCATGTCAGCTTGTGTAAGGACCGTCCTCTCAGGTGTCCTCTCGCTCCAACAGCACAGAGGTCTGGATCGGTCCAGGTTTCAGCACACTTTGACAAAATCAGTCAGTTTCATACAGTGTGTCGGCTTGTTTGACCTTTCCCATGGCAGCAGTTCATCTCTTGTAGTTTATATAGTAGGTTTCTTCAGTTTCTGGCCTCATGCACTGGCAATGGGCAGTTCTCTGTCTGGTTGTATTTTCCTGGGGGAAAGAAATAATTGTCAGAAGAAAAGAAAAAAAAACATAAATACATGAATGGATTTAAGGGACGTGTAAATATATGTGTAGATTTAAAGCGTATGTAATGGACATACTCGTGTTTGGTGAGCGGGGCCTTGTCGCAGGTGACCTCTGTGAGCTGACCCTCTTTGGTGAGTGTCTGGACCCCAGCCTGTTGCATGCTGCCTCTTAGAGTGTTCATACCCTTTAGGTTTACTTCTCTGCAGAAAGGGCGCACAAGAATTATGATGAGGACTGGACGAAGGCCAACGCCCGACACACAGTGTCTCCTACAGACTTCTCCTAACGCCTACTTACCCCTTAGCAGTCCCGTCTCCTTCCTCAACCATTTTGAGACCTGGAATCTTCTGTCCAAAGAGTTTACCAGCGATGGTCATGAGCAGGCCACAGCGATTTCTGTAGCAGCAGGTGGCGTCTACCACCAGGAAAACCACCAGGAAGATCACCATGACGATGCCAATCACGCTGCCTTTGGTCATGCGGCTCGCTTTGATGGAAGGAAGAAGAGAGGAAAGAGTTGTCAATGATGTCTTTATACAGGGAAGTAAAATAGATCTGCCAGGTCAGATAAAAAATAAAATAGAGGCTATTCAGGGCTATTCATATTATGGATGGAGGTTAGGAGGCTTCATACCAGGCTGCTCTGCAATGGTGAAGTTGAACACTGCAGGCATGGAGGACCCATTAGCGTTGACCGCCGTGACTTGCAGTTGATAGTCTGAGCCAAACGTCAAGTCTTTGAGCTGGACGGAGTCAGCCTCAGGCGGCAGCTGCATTTCTTTCCACTCAGTCCCTTCTTTTTCCTGATTGAAGAGAGAGCAGAGGAAACGAACGTCTTAATGGATTGACAGAAATGGATTGACCGAAGCATCTAAAGCACCTTAGTGAAACATCCCTTACCTGTCTGTACCGAATACTGAAGTGCTGCAGAGGGGTTCCACCAATGTCACTCGGTTTGATAGGGATAGAGAAGGAGGTTCCTTCTACTTTCATCTGGTTGGATGACAAAACTGGACTGTCTGGTTCCTCTACAGACGGGAAGAAGAGAGGGAGGATGGGATTTACAACCAGGGCAATGATGATTAAGAAGTGAGATTGAATTAGAGGGTATCATTTCTAAACAGCCTTGAGGACTTTACCTTCTGAAGGTGGATGACAGTAGATTACATGGTGTCATCAACAGCATGAGTGAACATCAGGCGGCAGAAGATGATGGCACGAAAATGTCATGATGTTGAGAGCATGAGAGACGAAAAAGAAAGAATAAGTGATGGCAGTTGAAGACATAATAAATTCATCCTGCATTAACGTACAGTCCATAATGATTTATGGATTTCATGTGACGTAGCTTTAGTGTGTGAGGAACTTACGCAGTCCCTGGGTGCGAACGTTGTCTGGATCTGAGAACTCTCCCAGTCCCACTACATTCATGGCAGCCAAGCGCACAGAGTACGATGTGTACGGCTTGAGGTCGGTGATAGCTAGGGGATCTATGAAAGCACACGGACAAAAAGACTCAGCACGTATATAATGAAATGATACTGTTTGAACATTCAAGTATAGATGATGCTAAACAATGCAAGGAGCAGATGTTTCACCTGAAGTCGGGACAGTGACTTCTTTCCACTCTTCTGCTGGATTTTGTCTCCACTGCAGGACATAACCTGTGATTTCTGTTCCGCCACCAATGGGTGGGGTTTTGAGTGAGAAGAGGACAGAGGCTGGGCCAGGAGAAACTCTCAGGTAGAGAGGAGGGCCGGGCTGGGCTGTGAGTAGAGAGGAAGGGCGCAGAAAAAAGAGAACAGAAATAACTAAATAAACTCCAGGAGACTTTTTTTTTTATCACAATATGTAGACAGACACAAACTCTTACTGTATATCTGTACGTCTCTAGATGCATTTCCAAGAGGGCTTACAGCCATGCAGGAATACACTCCACCATCGGTGGGCACTATATCATCAATGATCAATCGGCCACTCGCCACATGGATATGACCAGCTGTTTGATCCTGAGGAGAAAAGTGAAAGAGAAGCAGGTTCATTTTTATTATTTTATTCACTAATAAGATTTATAAAATAGTAAATCCAATAGCAATAATCCAGTAATGCTTATCATGTTGAAGTCCACCCTACTCTGGCCCATGTAAAAATGTACAAAACACAAAAGTCAAATGTGTAAGTTGCAGTTATCACTGATTCTTTAAACTGTTAGTTGAGCTAATAGCTGTAACTGCACATTTAGTTTGCACAGTTGTATTTATGATTGTACAGTAATGTATGTCCATACGCTCTTACCACTGTGCGTCCATTGTGCTTGTTGATCCAGTGTAGTTGAGGTGCAGGATTTCCAGACACGTTACAGAACACGGAAACACTCTTGCCCACCAACACATGCAGCTCTTCTTCTGACACAAACACCTCTGGAGACTCTGACATATCCGAACACAGCCATGATTAATAATCAAGACTTTATAGACGCTCATTTACAGATGTTATTGCAGTAACACATGATAAAGTGACATGAAACCAACCAAAGACATGAAGCGTGATGGTATCACTGCTCTCAGCTATCTTGTTAGTGGCGGTGCAGGCGTACTCCCCGAGGTCGGCCGTGGTCACATGCTGTACAGTCAACTGGCTCCGGTCTGAGTTGTAGAGATGACGGGATGGGTCAAACTCTACCGGCCTAGGAAAAGCAAAACAAAGAGCAATGGAAATATGAGACAATGTGATTCTATGCAGAAGAAAGGGGCCAGAAGAGGGAGGCAGAGGGGAAAGCTTGAAGGCGTGAGGCCACACAACATTAACAAAGCAGATAAGGACATTTCTCTGAAGACGCACACACATGTACACAACTGATCTACATCACTAATGTGGTTCCTTTTTAATAGGAGTATGTAATGTTAGTGTTGTGCATTGTCAGTGTCATGCATTAAAATGGTTTCTTACATGGTCCAGGTGATGTTGGGTTTAGGATGCCCATCCACCAAACAGAACAAAGAGACGTTCATGTCAGGTCCAGCAATCACTTTTTTCTCCTCTTTTTTCAGGGTCGCGGTGGGAGGAGCTGCAGGATGAGGAAACATTATTAATGTAAATGGTCTGCTTCTCATTTAATTCACCACTCATCATGTAAAATAGATTCATGTGACTAAGTAAGGATATTCCAAAACCTGTTGGTGTGAGGAAGAAACTAACCATTGACGACAACAGACACAGCGAGGGTCTTAGAGATGGGCCTTCCTTTGATCTGTGCCTTACACGTGTATGTCCCAGCATCCTCTTTCGTCACTTTTCCAATGTGGAGCGTGTTATCAGGCGACTGGCGAACACGACCTGAAGTGGCAGAGCAATCCAGACAGACGCAGGTGAATGAAAGCAGCACAGGTGAAGTTACAGAAGTTAAGGATTTGCTTGCTAAAATAGATCTGATCTGAGTTGTTCAGTCACTAGCTGCCATTTCATCTTTGTATTTTAGTTATTCAGCCAGCTGAATCCTTTTGGGATTCTTGTTGAGTTAAAGTCAAAAGCTTAGCAAGTTTACAAAACTTTTAAAAATCATCTTCATAGCAGCACAAGCTCTTACCTTCAGAATAGAAAGCATTGTTGTCTTTAAACCAGTGAACCTCCACTGTTGGCTGTCCTGTCACCAGACATGGCGCCATCCCGTCCGTGCCCACCAGAAACTCATGGTAGGTGGCAGTGTTTCCAAATGACGGACCCTCTGATGAAAGAGGAAACAATTAGGAGGCCAGTTTTCTACATAGTCAAGCAGCCTCTGTATAGTTGTCACTTACCATAAACATGCACTTCCATCCGAGTGTTGTCTGTGTGACCGCTGTCAAACTCACAGTGGCAGGTGTAGGTGCCCGCATCTGCCATCGTGGACTTCTTAATGTGCAGCTTAGAAGAAGTCTCATCCACCTTTGTTACAATCTCTTCATTGTCTATGTCTTCTCCATCCTTCTGCCACGTTATATCTCCCTCCCCTCCAGCTAGGACAAGAGAACAGAAGGTAGTAAAGAGGCTCAAGCTGAATAGTCTTGTTCACACATAGTCTCGTCAGCCATTGAATGGATATTTACCTTTACACACCAGTAGTATTTCTTCTCCCAGATGCACATCTTGCTTACTGGTGATGATTTCCATCTTAGCATCTAAAAGAAAAGACAGGAGGAGACTTTGTTTTTCTTTGGCATTTGTTTATATGAATTATTAGATCTGTACTCATAATTTGCAGCTTAAAAAAACACATATAAGAAGTTTACTGTTGATTTCTGTCACTTTCGGTCAACAAGAACCACAGCTGAAAATGACTGAATCCTGCTGAAACGTGTGTGACGAGTCCATCCAACATAAAACCAGTGAGGATGTTAACAGATCTTACCTGTGCTGTACACCAGCAGCAGGAGCAGCAAGGCCGTTTTCAGGACGATAGTTGACAGGTTCATCGTGTTCACCAGGTTACCGATCCTATAACTCTGCTGACAGGTCACAATGCTCTCAGTTTCTAATTTACAATTGAATCTGATTTAACTTCCAAATTGAATTAAAGAGTTTTTCCGTGCATCAAATAAACCTGAAATATTTGCACCTCCGTTTCACTCAGACACCTGCTGTTTCCTATCCAACCTAACACAAATATGAGAGAGACTGGGTCTGTGTCACAGGTTTTATAGGGTCACCAGAGCAGATGTGATGACAGGAAATGAGAGGGGGGAGGGTGAGAGCGAGGGAGAGAAAGCTCTGGTCTCTAAACCCTCCTTAAACCCCAACAGTTACGTCGGTCATTCATGAAGAGGTGATTATTGAATGACGTCCATTGCCCTCTCATTTCTCTCCCAACCATCTTTCTTTGTGTTCACTCACAGTTGCCCCAGCTTATCAGTTATTCTCTTATTTGTACTTCTTTTGTTTTGTTTTCACCTTTTTTTATTCATTTTTTCTCATCTCTTCTCTCTCTCTCTCTCTCTCTCTCTCTCTCTCTCTCTCTCTCTCTCTCTCTCTCTCTCTCTCTCGCTCTCCCTCTCTCTCACCTTCTCCACCCAGTTCTCTGCTTCTCCCTCCAGGCCACCGGATGAAAGCAGGGGAGGCAGCCCCCCCGGGGAAAGAGGAGATGGAGAAAGATATATTTATCGCCCCATCGTTTTTTCCTCTCTAATTTAAAGGGGTCACATTCTTCTCATGCACATCGCCAGGCTGCTCCCGTCCGCGTTCGCTTCAAAACCTACATCCTGCAGGATGCTGAAATCAGCAAACCTCGGCGATGATGCCCACTCTACTGCCAAGTAAAACATTTTCTTGACTGTGCCAAACACGTCCTCGTACATGATTGGAAAGCAGTCAAGTCAAAGACACAAAAAAGTTTAATCAAAGCAAACTCATGCTGATTAAACTCAGTGTATTTTTCTGGTGACTTGTCTTTGACTTCAGGCTGGTGAAAGCATCAAGCTCCAGTCTTTAACATGCCACCAAGCAAGCATGTCCCACATTCCTTTCCCTCAGCAGGCTTTTTGACACATCATAAGGCATTTGGGACATGGCAATGTGCTTTCTTTTGTGGTTTTTAAAAGTGTCCAAAGCCATTGACGAGACACATCCTCATTTCTGTCTGGAAGGAGAAACACACCAACTACTAAGCATTGCACAGTCTTCAATATCAAGTCTGTAATTGCTGGAAAATGCACAAATATTGGCCAAAAGGGGGTCGGTGGACTGATCAAGCCCGTAACCAGTGGAAATACAGCTCAGTATCAACTATGCATGGTAAGTAAAGGTGTAATTTTATCGAATTATTAAAAACAAGCCTGCGCACTTGCACACCTTTACATGTTTTTAATGCCTTGGAGATTAAATGTCATTCAACTACTTCTAACAGAAAAGAAATCATAGTTTTGTCTATTTTCCTCCAAACATATGATTGTGCATGAGCAACAGTGCAGATCAAGGATGGTGATACGAAGCAGCTAAATGGAGTTCCATCATTCATGTAATTATTTTTCCTAAGATGACAAACAAGATTGGCCAGAACTCTTTAACATCCATTTTGAACATAAGGAAATGACTTCACACTTAAAGGGTTAACCAAATGACCTTGCTCGACTGCCACGCCCAAACACAAACACACATGTAGACACACGCTGTTTACGTCACCGGCCTTTCATGTACGTGGTGTTAGCCTCCACTACCAGTCATGTTTCGTTCCTCTGGGTCCTATCACTTCCATTGGCCAACAGCCAGAGTGCCCCTCCCACATTACCCCTGATAGCCTATCAGTGTCCCCACACCAACGTCCAGCAAGCCAATCAAAGGTTAGCGAGCCCAAAGGGGCCACCTATCAGGTTGATTATCAGGAGGTGTTATTATGGCTCATTAGAACGGAGTGTGCTCATAATGAGGGCCATTAACGAGGGTGGGCACACACTGACAGCTGCTCTGCATCACATTTGTTTAAGCTCTGTTTTCGCTTGATAACTCATCTCAATCTGTGAAACTGAAAATCCAGATGTTTTTAACGGATTCTGCTGCAACTGGTGGTCAGCGCAGTCCAGTAGCTTTCTTCAATTTAATAACTAATAGTTGTAAATAAATGTTAAGAGTAAAGACAAAATAGTGAGTCAATACTGGACTTTTATTTCATCTGTCAAATGGTCAGGAAGCTGAATGTTTGGCCCCCAAGTGGCCAAAAGAAGAATAATGCAGCTTTAAATGTTATAACCTGACTGATGAGTTGTTTGCATGATGGTGGTTTAATAGGCTTAATAACTGGGTTTGAATCTATCGGCCAACTGGGGCCTTTATGTGTGGAGTTTGCATGTTCCACCTGTGGCTGCGTGGGTGCTCTCTTGGTACTTAGGCTTTGTCTGTCCAAAGACATGCTCGTTAGGTTAACTGGTGATTCTAAATTGGCTGTAGGTGTGAGTGGTTGTCTGTCCTTCTCTGTGTTAGCCCTGTGATATACTGTGGCGACCTGTCCAGGGCCAGGCTATACCCCCCAACTCTCACCCAGTGACGGCTGGGATAGGCTCCAGCATCCCCACAACCATCCAGAGGATAAGCAGCTAAATTATGATTAAAAACAGCTGAAACAAACATCAGGAGATAATTAAAACACAAGACACAGCTAGCCAGTTTGAATTTACCTACTTGTCCAACAGCAAGAAGACCATCTCAGTTCTTGTTTTGCAGCTTTTTACCTTTATTAAGGTCGATCTCTCATTCACTGTACTATAAAAAAAATTCACTTTTGCTTCACAAAGAGTTAACCACCATCTAAGTTCACATTTCTATATTTGTATTTCTTCCAGGCATTCTTGGGTAAGGGCATGACACACACACACACACACACACACACACACACAAATAAATACACACTCAACATTACAACACTGAGCCGTCAATGTCCCCCTCTTTGTCTTTGTGGCCAATAAATAAACAAAATGAGAACAATCGGCCGTGCTGCCGGTGCCAAAACCTCCACATTATGTTTATGCTGGTAACCACAAACTTTCTCAGACACAAACACAAACGCCTAAAGACAGGCCCAGTCCATTTTGGTGATTTACTTTAGTGGTGTTGGTACAAAGAAACAGACTGGTTCCAGCTAAGGTTTATCAGTTTTGGAGATTATTAAAGTGTGAATTGATGATTAGCGCCATTGTTACTGTGGGGTCTGCCGATGTGAGCGGTCAGGTGGAGGGACTCAGAGTTGGTGAATGTGATGGTGCTGAATTTGTTTAAAAAGTGATAACCTCTCCTCCTTCCATCACTGTGGGTTAAAAAAAATAGCAAACACTGTCAAAACCGCTAATAGGGATCATTTGGTTGAGCAGTTTGCAACACACGAACCGTTAGCTTGGCTTAAACTGAGCAGCTCTCTGATCCTAAAATCAGAGGACGCGAAAATGCCGACGCCACCGCATAGGCCACGGAGTAGGAATACAAACTTGAAATGTGACTGGTAAAAGGAACGACATCACTGCAGTGTGCTTCAAGCTTCAGTCACCAAACTGCCAGAAATCCCTAAGTGGGAACAAAAGCAAAAACTGAAAGTATTTTGAAAAGGTGAATTCAGCTTCAAATCCCTGCCAGATGATTCTGTTGATGCTGTTATCTGTTATCTGGATTTACTGTCAATATGAACTGAGCAGACAGCTTTCTGAGCTGCTGAGATGTTGATAAGAGTTGATAATCATTGTAATAAAAATTTAAAAAATATCCCTTCCAGGTAAATGTACAGATTAAAAAAAAAAAAAAAACGTTGGTTAATTTGCATTAACACACATCCATTGTAGAAATCATGCAGTTAATCTGGATTATATATTTTAATCTGTTGGGAGCCCTAATTTCTAGTTTACCTGATGAAAATACATCAATTTCAATCATTGCTGTTAATTTGACTTCACAGCGACTTCTGTGGTCCAAGATTTAATTACAGCATTCTGGTGCATTCAACACAAACTCGCAATTTTACATCTAACAGCAACAATCTGTGTAGTGTCATGAGTGCTGTTGCAGAACAAAGTGCATCACTTACATCAGTTTATTTGAACTTCAGGCCCCAAACATCATTGAAAGAAAAATCTAAGTTCTACAACAAACTTTTAGCACTTTTAGCCAACATGCAACAGAAGTCATGGTTTGGAGTTGTGTTACCATTCCAGATGTTCTCTTTCCATCATCTAGCCAGTGGCTAAACCTCTGGTGAATTAGGTGGATTTTGATCATGACACAAGACACAGGAAGGTGGTCTGGAATACTAATACAGATGATTCAGACCAACTCGTCCATAAGTCCAGCTCTGAATTTGTCTTTCAACATTTCATTGTTCATGTATCATGAAAATGGTGGTCTTGACAAATTAAACATTTTCTTTCCTATGTTTCTTTGCCATTGACGTTAATAAACCTACGGAGTCAAATTCCAAAGTCTCTGTCAAGTCTGTGGCGGTCTTACATGTGATTTTTTCCCCTAAATGTGACAAACCATGACAAAGAACTTGTCTCAATGTCAGTGAACAGCCTCAACATTTTGCAATAAAACATCTCAAACTGTTGTTGTTCTAACTCTTCATGTGGAGGAAAGTGTAAAAGAAAACAAAGCTAAGCAGATGACTCAGCTGACAAAGCATTTTGTTAAATGAACCGAGTAGCTCAGCTAATTTCACATCCCTTTAATGACTGTGCAGTTAAATTGTACTTCAGCTTACATTTTGGATCAAATATACACAAACACGTAGCACGGAGACAGACAGAAACAGTAATGTGACAGCTGAAGACATGAGGACGAGACAGACAGGAAGGAGTGAGAGACAAGAGACTGACTCTCGTGACTGTACAGGACACACCCTCTCTCTCCCCTTTGTGCGAACAAAACAGTGTGTGTGTGTGTGTGTGTGTGTGTGTGTGTGTGTGTGTGCCTGTCCTCAAGTATCTTTACTATACCGATAAGCTCATGGTTTATTTAGCCGGATCCGGAATAAACACAGTTGTACATCACTATTTTGTGGGGAAGCCAAACGTTATATTTTTACAGTATACTTTACATTAGATTTAGTTCCTCACTGCTTCTTGAAAACTAAGTACATCTGCATCTAGGTGTTACAGTAAAACATGACGGTGGATAGTAGGGACAAGGGCAGGGAGTCAGGACAGGTGTCAGCTGAAAAACAAGCAAGTTCTCCACATTTGGAAATTGGAAAATCCTGGAAAGATTTAGCTGAAATATAAGTTTTGTACAGATGTCATGACAGAATTAAGATCATATGTATAATCGTAAGTTTAGAACCAAATCTATAGTTTTGGACTCAACACAAACAAAGATGAGTAGATCTCTGAAAAATTGATACGTGACTGATGAACTACTCCAGTTTATAACAACTCAAACTAAATTTCTTCTCTGCAGGACGATATTTCAAGTTAAAGTCTAAAACATTAATGAAAAGGAATTGTTGAGGACTCACGTCCCCAGTATACACTATCATGTTTTGCTGTAACATCCAGATGCAATCAGTTTGTTGCATGTTCCCCCCGATAAGTGACTCATAGGCTTCTGGCCTTATGTATGATTGAGCCACCTGGTCCAGTTCTGTTGCGTCATGTGCCACTGTAGGCGCTTAGTGGAAATCTAACTAACTGTGGTGCTCTGTGTGTTTGGAAATCTTTCCATCAGAGCCAGCATTAACTTTTGCATTTCCACAACTTGACTCTTTCTCTTTCAGACATGACCTTTCACTCCCAGCATGCATCAGTGAGCTTTGGCCCTGCCATAACCTTGTCTCAGGTTCACCTCTTCTCCTTCTGTGCACCGCTTTTGATAGATGCTGACCACTGCAGACCGGTGAACGCTGCACAAGAGGTGCAGTTCAGGAGACACTCAGTCCTCTGGCAATCACAGTTTGTTAAAAGACGTAAAAATCCTTCCACTCTTCCTGTTTCTGACACATCAACTTTGAGAATAAATTGTTCACTCTCTGCCTAATATGCACTACCCACTGACTGGTACCATGATAACCAGATACAGTATGATATCAGAGAAACTTACTAAAAGTATCTGTAGTGTGTGATTATCACACAATATGACATATCTTATTTTTTAGATAATTACAGTGCTGGTTTTAATCAGTATTTTTATGTAAATCTTAGTAGAGTATCATGATATTTGTTATTTATTATTTTTTTTTATATTCAGTGAAATTTCAGCAGCACATGGTGATAGCATACGTCACTGAAAAAATTTAAACCATTTAAAAATCAAAAAGAGATGACCCCAAATCCAGTTTAGAGCAGGAAACAAATCAAGTGAATAATAATAATAATTCTTATTTATTTAAGTCTCTGCTCTAAAATGTAAATGTATTGATTAAATTCATCTGTGCATTTTTTTTGTCCTGTATTATTTCATTATTTATCTTTTATAAAATACACTTTTTACCCTTATTGATATTTTTTCTGTGCTTTCTCTGTGCTGTTGAAAACAGCAATTTCCCCATTGCAGGACAAATAAGTGTTTTTCTTATTCTTACCCTGGATAAAGTATTTTTTTTCGATGAAGTGACAATATTTTATTCTAGTTTATAACCATGTAGGCCCTCTTTCTTACTCTTCCCACTTCAGATGAAACAAACTAATTAACATTCTTGGAAAATGTGGCTTTTAAGTTTCGGCATTGTTTATTGTAAGTATCTTGTACCCTGCATTGAACGGCAGGTCCCTCCCTATCGTAGTAAGCGTAGCTCTGCTTATTCTTTGCACGCAGAGCCGTGGTTCGCGCTCACGTCTGTAAGCGCCGTTACAAGAATAACGTCGGAGCGGATCCAAAACAAAAGGAATATTTCCATTCTCCTCCACTCTCTCTATTGTTATCATTGTGAAAGTGACAACGATGCAGTTTCTTGCTATATTTATCCACCTTGTATGTATTCCCAGAAAAGACAGCAGGAGAGACGCCCGAGGTCAACGAACCCTGTTTACGCCAGCCATTGTTGTCACTTAAATAACTAATAAACAAACACTGCGGTGTGTCGTCCCCGTGTGCAACACGTTTGCGTGCATTGTGTGTTACTGTCCTGGCCCGGCATTTTTCCCTGACCCGCGCACCTCTGTATTCCTCCAGTAAATAATGGGAGTGACCCAGACTACTTCCTGCTCAGTGCTCCACTCTTCCTGAACTCCTGTGCCATACAGGAAACTCATAGTGGATTATCAGACAGGACACAGACAGGTGATAGACGCGGCCTTCTAATATCTGTTTGTTTACATGTTTTACTCTGAGCATCTGTGATTTCCTGTCAGTTGAATGACAAATCTACTCAAACCCTAAGGTCATGCAACGGCAAAGATATTTCAAGGACTAAATCGTAACGATCAGCAGGATTTTCTCTTAAAAGCTCAGATTGGTTCAACTAAAAGAAATGATTTCTTTCAGCCATGTCCTTCATCAAACAGCGGCGCAGTCTAAACAATCCTGAATGTCGCCATCGAGTCTCTCACTTGATCTTTCATCTGAACATCCCAAATGTCCAAATGCGCTCTCACAGATCCAGCTGCAGATGAGTCGTGATTAAAACACCGCCTGCAACATCAAAGTGTGAGAACGGAGCAGTGCAAAGCATACTGCTGGCATTGCGTCATTTCACATCAAGCACAATGAGCAGATGGGTGACCTCACAGTAGATGATCTGGTGGCAGTGGCACTGGGCTGATAGAAATGATTCCTGGTCATCTGAAGTGCAAACTGCTAAATTCTGCTAAAAGTTCTTCACCAGAAACTTTTTTTGTTTTCAGATTTCAGTGCTCCAGACCTGCTTTCAGACTGAAGGGTGCTGAAATTGATGAAGATTTATTACTCTCCCTCATTGTCTAAGTTCAACAATGTGTCTTCGTACGCCACTTCATGTAATTTCCATTAGACTACACAGTCGCTTGGCCTGTCACTGTTACTGTATGTCATTGAAATTCAAAATACAATCAGCGGCAACAATAGAAGGAAGACAGATGGAGGCCGCTGTGCAGCCGGCTCATCTAAAATTAAGCATCTTTGAATGTGTGCTTACACTAATCAGCTATTTTTATCATCAAGCAGAAGACCGTAGCAAACCTCGGAGCTGCTTCTGCATCTCTGCACTCAAATACTGGATATTTACAGTAATCCAATGAAACAATAAATAAACTTTTTAAATATGTTCTTTCCCTACACATAGCTCAGATAAATTTAGATGCATACATTTACGTTGACATAATTCAAATTTAACTTGCATTTGGAATCATAAATAACAAACTTCTGTTACAATGGGACACTTCAGTTACAGTTTTTACTGACATGTTGAACTGTGGAGGAAGTTTTTGACCCCGTCCCAGCAAAACTATACAAATAAAATACTTTAGCAGAATGGAGCCTTGTTTGTTTGAGTTCTGGTCTATTTTTCATGCCATCACATGAGTGAATGAATTCATATCCAAACACTGGAAGAGGCGCTTAGCCAGCCTGCTAATGTTTCACTAGAGTTTCTCCAAAGGATGTTTTCTTCCAAATTTAGCGAAAACAAGTATGTCTTGTTTTTTTCTCAAGGGATTTTACTTATTTATCATGTAATTTCTATGCAATATGTGTTTTTTTTTAGAGCAATACTCCTATTGGAGTTGCCCATAGCGTAGACTCACCCTTTATGACTTCTTAATTTATTTTTACTGACTCCAAAAAAAATATATAAATAAATAAATAAATAATTTTTACTTTTATATTGCTTTTTCCCTTACCTTAATCTCTTGTTGTATTTACTAACTTGTATTTTTATGTAACATCTATGTGTATATTTCCCCTTCAATAAAGACAAAGAATTGTATCTTTAATTTATTTATCTAGAAACTTCTGAGTACAGGGATCACTCATGAGCTTTTGGTTGCTAATCTATATTAAACAGGTGCAGTACAAACACATGCAGTAAATTTCCCATTCAGAAATTGGTCCTCATACAGAAAAGGCTCAGTGACCCAGTTTTGGAAGCTGGCACGTAACCTCTCGGTATAACTGTAAGTGTAAGTTGTTTGTTGGTGTATTTGTCTTATCTCCTCCGTGGACCGAGGCCTTTTCTGTTGTTGAACTGCTGCCTCGGGGAGATTATGACAGGAAAAGAGAAGAGTTCCCTCATAAACATGTACGGTAAACTCATTTTCTTTATTACACTCCCCCGCAAACAACAAACCTATTCGATGAACAACAACAGCAGATTTGCATCCACAAACGCAGCTCACATTCCATGACATGGCAGAACAGGGATTCACATACCACCTCTATTTAAAGGATGTTTTACAATTTTACAATCACAATTTGGGGCGGCACAGTGGCGAGGTGGTTAGCACTGATGACTCACAGCAAGAAGGTCACCGGTTTGAATCCTTCATTTCTGTGTGGAGTTTGCATGTTCTCCCTGTGTCTGCGTGGGTTCTCTCCGGGTACTCCAGCTTCCTCCCACCATCCAAAGACATGTTCATTAGGTTAATTGGTGACTCCAAATTGCCCGTAGGTGTGCATGTGAGTGTGAATGTTTGCCCTGTGTTGGACTGGCGACCTGTCCAGGGTGTACCCCTGCCTCTCGCCCGATGACAGCTGGGATAGGCTCCAGCAGACCCTCGTGATCCCTAACAGGATTAAACGGGTATAGAAAATGATTGACTGACAATCACAATTTGTAGAACAAGGTGTGCATGTTAATGTTGCATAAAAATTATTATTGTTCATTGCAATGTCCTGAGCTTCAGCAATGATGTATTTTACGTCACGTTTAACCAAAAAAGCTTCATTCCAAAAAATATTGCACATCCCAAGCTTCCACATCAACTACATAGTGTTACTGCTATGCCTGCAACTACACTGAGTGTTGACCTGTGATGTGAGCCTGAATAAATAAGTGAAACGTGAGTGATGTGGCTCAGTAGGTAGAGCGGGTTGATCCCTGGAATGTGCCACATTGAGCAAGACCCTGAACCACCAGTTGTGGAACTGATCACGGACTCAAATATGTTACTATATGAAGTAGTAAAAAATAAAACATCTTGCTCATTTAGATCCCAGTTGTTGCTCAATGATGCAATTAGACATGATAAACTATTCCTACACAGCCCTCCCAACTTGTTGCTTTTTTAATTTATTTACAAAACCAGCTTTTAACTATTCAGCATGTAGTCACTTACAATCAGCGCCACTCCCGCACAGTCCCATCACTAGATTTTTACTCAGTCTTTGAAGATGGCTGGCAAGCTGTCTAACAACCCTGCAGGATGTTGATGTACGTAAATGCTGGATAAATACAATCGCCTCGAATTCTGCCAGCTCCGTGCGCCTGCCAGTCTGACGATGTGACCTGGAGCTGGTAAAACCTACGTGACTGTTGTTGTGTCTGAACCTCATTCAGGGATTGCTGCTGTTTATTTTGTTAAATCTTTTTTTGGGCCTCCCTGACCACATCCTCTTACGCTTTTCAGCGCATACTTCTACCGTCATCCCTGTCCCCAGAAACACACCCACCCACTCCCAGGCATGTGTATGGTGTCATGCATACAGGAAGAGAGACGTGCTGCTCAAACAATGGAGAGACATCGCGGCTGCAGCCAGGAGACGCGCCGCAGACGAAGCAGTGGCACATGTATGGGATGTTGTGTCATTTTGGTTAAAAAAATAAATAAAAAATTAGAAATCAAGTATATTTTTAGACAATATCTAAATAAATTTGAAGAGTCACTTGTGCTGGCTTTTTTTTTATCATTTAATGTTTATTTGAATCCCGGTTTTCCGCCAGTTTTATTTTTAAGATGGAGCGCAGCAGGTGAATAAAATAAATATCCTCTCGGGCCATTTGCTTGAAGGCTTTCTGCCTGGTCCTCCACCTCCTCCTCCTCCTCCTTCTCCCTCTCCCTTCCAGGCTCCCTGTCTGACAGTCTGTGTCTCTACGTGACCAGTCCAGGGTCCGTCAGTGCCAGTGGAGGCCGCCGTGGCAGCAGATAACACTAACTAGCTTCCTGCCATTACTGCTAATTGCCCCAAGGCCCGGAACCGTGCAGACACCCTGGGTGGGGCGTGACTGAGGAGTGTGTGTGTCTGTGTGTGTGCCTAAGAAATATAAGTAATTCACGTGTCTGTAAATGGTACCTGCCCGATTTATAGGGTCAGTATTTGACACTGAGTATATCTGGCCTAAAGGAAGATGTGCTGTTTGTAGTAGTGTCAGTGCATTCATGGAAAACACAAGAGGGAATGAACAGTAGATAGATAATAGTAGGGGGGGCAGGAGATATACTATGTACCCAGACAGAAAGTACTTCATCAAAGCTGGTGGAGCAGCTACCATAAAGAAATATTACTGTTTTATGAGTATGTTCAGTCTAAAACCCACAAATACATCTTATGGATATTCTGCAACACTGTGCATCACTGTACTCGCGTAAAGATATGCAGACCCACAGACCGAATACGTTGCACAGTAACGTCATATATTGTACACAACGAGAGGGCATACGGCAGTGATGGTTCATTGGCCCTCCTGATGGCTTTCCTGTGTCGTACAGAAAGGGAGGAGAGGATGTTTAGATGTCGCCGCTGTATGTTATCACCAGTGGATCTGCAGATGTCTACAGTGGGCTATATGACCCTGGGGAGGGCTGGCAGCAGACTGAATGTGTCCTATAAGGACACCAGCTGGGATAATTAGGTTATGCGGCTGATATCAAAGTATAATAGCTGCAGTAGTTTGTCTCAGGAAATGTAGGTTTGGCAAAGAGAAGCCTGTGTGGTTTCCAGTTGAAATGTCTGGAAGCCTCCAAGGTGCTGTACGCATTACTGCTGCATGAAAACTCAAGAGAAAGCAAAAGGTTAGCTGAGAACATAAATGTCACACATGTACAGACTATTTTGTGTGTAATAATAAATGTAGACTTTGCTATTTGGCTGTTTGCTTAACCGAGTCAGGAGGAAACAGCTAGTACAGTACACAGCTTCAGCTATTTCAGAAACCTCTTACAAAGTATAACCGGTCAGAGCACTGTTACATTTTTTAAAACTGTGCAAAAACTGCTTTGTTAAAATATCAATGTGAATTTTTTACAAGGTGTCATGTGCCCAACAGTAGCTCTTGTCATTAAACATTCAACATTAAAACCTCTGGCAAGAGAAGTAGATAACACTGACTATCTTTCAACAATACAATGTTCTCCTGGGAAACTTTTGGACCTGCCATTCATGTGGATGTTACTTGTATCTTATCTTTTTGGTTCTTATCTTCTTTAATTTTCTATAATCTAGAAACTTCTGAGTTTCGTCCACACGTACCAAAACGATCTTTTCCCCCTACGTTTTCCCTGGCATCGTTTCAAGAATATCTGCGTCCACACGGATCCGTCTCAGCACGGCTCAAAACGTTACTTCATATTCCAGGCCTATAGGCGGCGCTGTTTCAGTTTCAGAAATTCACCAAAAACGGAGCATAAAGCTTGAGCACTACAAATCAGCTTCAGAATAAACCAAACTCAAGGAGAAATTATATTTTGCCCTAGTAACCATAATAGGCTCAATATCTTCTCCAGCAGGAACGCGAGCATGTAGTCCGCCATTGTTGTTGATGCTGTTATGAGACATCTCGTGAGATATAAAAGGTGGAAGGCAGCTCGAGGGGTGTGGCCATGGTGGCAATGACATCATCGTTTGCCAAAATCTCTGTTTTCCTCTGTCCACACAGAAACACAAGAGCTGCGTTTTCTAATTTTTCCACCCTGGGACCCGGTTTCAAAAAAGTGCGTTTAGGGCTATGCGTTTACAGGTTTCGTGTGGACGATAGGCCAAAACGATTGAAAACATCTGCATCATCAAATGCGTTTCTGTGTGAACGCCCCCTTAGACATGTAGCACCCACCTAGACCAGATCATGCACCCCCACCCCATAGCAATGACACTCCTTGATGGTAGCAGCCATCCCCAGCAGGATGCAGCCTGACACAGGCACACACACAAAAGCAGTTTAGGAACAACTCAAAAAAACATGAAGAACATCACAAGGTGTTGACCTGGCCTTCAAAACTCACTGTGGAACAAGCCCGATCCACAGAGGCCCCTCCCCTCAACTCATAGGACCATGGGACACCCTCAGATGTCCATTCTCTGATGAGTCACAACTGTTTTGGAGGCACAAGGGAGATCTACACTATATTAGGCAGGTGGTCATAATGTTATGCTGTGTTCTGCTTTCAGTGGTGTGCTATGAGCCGCGAGACCCCAAGTCCGCAGTTGGCTGTTTGTCAGTGTTGGACAACTGAGCATGATGACTCAGCAACGCAGTGATTAGCCACTGACAGAGAGTTTGGCCTGTCCGGGCATTTCAGTAACAGTTGCTGTAGCATCCCGTTTACTAGACAGACACAGGAGTGGTATCAATCTTCTTTATGCTATTTCTTTAAAGCAAGGGCTGAAGACAAAACACTGGAGCACATATTCATACCTGTCCTACTCTGTTTCTCGCAAGTTTCTTCAAGCAAGGTACAACAATTTCTTAACCTTTGGTCAAAACCTCATGTTGTCGCTGATAAAAGCACTTTGTTGGATAAATCTTTGCATCGCTCTGGGTGATGCAAGTCGAAGTCTTAAGAAGAAGACTTGGCTGACTGAATTTTACAAACTTTAAAAAGATTACCAGATCTTTTGAGGACGTATGGTCTATCTCGTGTGTGTGTGTGTGTGTGTGCTATGTTGATGAGAAGGGGGCATCAAAGCAGGCTACCATATCCTGTGGGCAGCCCAGGGCAGGACCAGTGGGCACAAGGCGGCAGCGAGGTGGGTGTCCAGGAGCACATCGTCTGCCTTCACAGATACACACACACCCAAACCCTCCCCCCAGGCACAAAAGGCCACCGTGTAATTGAGTAGTGTCAGATCTCAGGGGAGAGGGACACACGCACACACCCACAGGGAGAGAGAGAGAGAGAGGAGCTGTCCCACTATTATCTGGAACTTAATGTCCGATGTACAGTATTGTTAACAATTTTAAGCTTGCGTTAAGGTAAGAAAATAAATATCATAGAATTAAAGAGAGCGCTGACATCCAGAGTTTTAAAAGTCACCAAAATTCTTTCAGAATTTAAAACTTTTTGATATCTTTTAAATTAAAGGGCAATTAAGACGGGCAAAGCAAAAATAATTCGGGGTCCCTAGTTGTCATATTTTGAAATGGCGACCCCTTTAAACCTACGACGGCTCTACAATGCATCGCCAGTGCTGCATAAGCCTTCAAGGAGCCGCCTTTGTATGTATCTTACCCACAGACTCACAGAACTGAGGATCGTCTTAGCACAGGTGATCGTCACTACCAAGAATCATTCAGATGGTATTAAATAAACCCATATTCATAATTTAACTGGAGTTGAAATGTGTTTTATTGTCACTGCTGGTGGAGATGATCAACTGAAACTAAATCAAGTGTTCGTTCCTTTTCATGAAACAGACCAAGAATCATTCTGATGCTTTATGACAAGAGTAAAACAAAGAGCATCCAAACACAAGAATATGAACAATCACAACATGTTAAAAATATTTAGATTAAATAGTCACAGTCATTTGTCCCCATTATTTTGTTGTTCTGTCGACGTAGAAATGACAGTAAGTGAACTGAATGAACACACATGTCCAATTTAGGCCTTAATGATTTAAAATGAAGGAAAGTTATTATCTAGTCTGGTTTGATTGTGACTGTAAAATAATTTTTTTCTTACCAGCTACATGAAAAAAGAAAATGTGTTGGTTAAATGTGTGTGGATTTTACAAAACTTGCACCTTGGATTCAAGCGCAAAGATAACAACTGAAGAACAGAAGGATGGGAGCAACAAGAGCTCTTGAAGCCTTATTCGTCTATTTGCTTTCTCTTAATTGAGTAAAATAATAGAGCTTTTAAAGGTTTGTGAGAACTGCAATTAATGTAACACAATACATAAGTCAGCAGGTAGACGAACTAGTCACACTGGTTAAACTTGATAAAATGTTGTGATTGCAGACAGCTGTTTGCATTTCTTACTGGGCTACAAGGAAGACGAGATTTAAAGATTATTATTTATGAGTTAATATTAATTTTCAAATAAAACAGAAGAAAATGAAAAGAAAATGCTCAATGTACAGGTAGATTGGACTTGGTATGTTTCTGTGAATCTACAAAAAAAAAAAAAAATCTTTGTAAAGTAATTAGAATACCAAAACCCTTTTTTAAAAAAAGAAAAAAAAAAGTTTTTATTTTTAAGATATCATACAACTGATGGAGAGATGCAGAGGACAAATTTGAACTACTAGTCAGGAGGATCCGTCGGTTTAGGCCTGCCTGCCCGTCGTTGCTATCGTCTGTTTATCTGATTGTGTTTGTAGTATTTTGTGTGGAACTTGTTACCATGAACGACCAGAATGAAGAAGTATGGCTGCCATCTATTGGTAGAATCAAATAAAGAAATTCATTTGAGGGTTGACAAGTACTTAAATATTTCTTTGTTTTTTTATCTGCTGAGTGCGACGTACAAACCGTCAGGATTTATGTAGTTCATATTTCATAACACACTGACGGCAGGTTTGAAATGACATGCTGCATACTGCACAGGCCAGGTATCTGATATCTAATTGTTGGTTGGTAGCTGGCCAGCTGGCTGCTAGCCTGCTGTTCGTTTATTTCCAGTTGGACGGGCCCTCTAAATGTGCTTTGCCCAGGATCTTGGCACAAAGGATTGTAACATCTTATCCTGTGTATTACCGGATGAATCAAATGAATAAATAAGTAAATAAAGGATCTGAATCAGCGACCTTTGAACTGCTTTCTACATTTTACAATAGATGCTTATTGATGCTAATTATGGGATAATCTGACTGATCCTGCCAAATGTCTGTCATTTTAATGTGTGTTTGTCTTCAGTCACTGGGTTGCCATGGAGGAGAAAACCCTGGGGGCGTATTCATAGAGCAAAGAGTTGCTCCTAGAGGTCAAAAGGAATATCTTTAGAGTGCTCATATGGTAAGATCTGTTGAGAGCAGGGAGGAGGACTTTTAAGAGGCTTAGGAGGCATTTATCTGTTGTGCTTTCCCATGCCTGCTTCTTGGCTTGTAGCGTGACACTGGAGCCAAATCTACGTCTCAGAACACTTTTATTCTCACTGACCAATTGAGCCAGAAGCAAACACGGTTCCTCTGTCCAGTTTGGTTTCCTACCTCTTTTCTTCTCCATTGCTGTTTAGTTTGTGGAAGATCTGATCACCAACCATCTGCTTCTTATAGGCCGGTTAGCAATCACAGAAATTGATGAAAGCTGAGCCATTTTAACCCTCGTTAATACCAAATGGATGAAGTGCAAAAGCACCAGCATGGTAAATGAATGGAAGCAAATAACAACAAATAACAACAAAATAATAACAGCAAAGAAGTAATGCACATTATCACCAAAAGTGTATTTTTATCTAGCTTTTAGGATCAACCAGTCACACCTTTTGAAATGACTCATACTTAGCAACGGGGTCAACCACACCTCCTCACCACGATAAGAGTTTCTGTCCATTTCTGGCTCAGATTTCTCTGTGAACAATTAGGAATCACTCCTAAAATAAAACTCTTGGAGAGGATTCTCACAGTCTTCAGGAATACAGACCCTGACCTCTGTCGTCGTCTGCTGGGCACATGCAGGAGCGTGTTTGGACACGTTTGCCTTCGCACTCAAAAATATGCAGCCAACAAGCACACCAAGACATGACGTCAGTGCTCCACGTCAGCATTTCCAGTAGAGGAAAAGCTGAAAGACAAAACTCATGAGCTGATTTTATGCTTTACCTGCAATGTCCGTTCTCAAAACCTGCTGTAAACTTTGCTTACTTTGTGTTATTAAAGTTTAGGGTGAATGTGTCTCACCTGGCTGTGTTTCATTCATTTCTTCATACATTTGTTTGAGTTTTGCTGCAACCCGACATCAGTTCATTGCCTCCACATGTCAAAACATTGGGCAAGAGAGATGCAGACGTACATGTAGCGTGACAGTTCCACTAGCTTTGTGAAGTTCAATCATAAACACTTTTAGTACCTCTAAGGCATTTAAATGAGTGTATTCACATAGTAAAGGTTAGGAATTACAATCATTTTTCTACACAATCACCTATTATCAGGCCAGGCTCAAACGTGACTGGACAGTTGATTTAAAAGCTAGGTACTTTATTTATTTATTTATTTATTTCTTAATCAGTTAAGCAGGTAAAAGCTCTGGGGTTGTTCCCAATGTGGGATTTGGAAGCGGTTGGTGCAAACTTGAAATGTGTTGCAAGGAGCTTACAACACAAGTGAGACAAGTCATCCTGCATGGTTATTCACAGCACGGATGGATCCCAACCCAAAACAAACAGATTTTTTTTTTTTTTCAGTCAACCTCACTGAGCTCCATTTTGATTCCTGAAGCTAAAACCAAAGGAAGGAAGAGCCTTGCAAACTTCAGACAATCCGACGAATCCAACTTTCCCGATCTCGGTCGTTGACTCAAAACTGGTTTTCATTCACTGGTCTCTCTGGTGTGCAGGCAGCTGTGAGAAAACTGTGCAGGATAGATCATCATGATGCTTTCAATGAAGATGCTATTTACACCCAAGAGTCTGTACCCAAACGTTCTATTATTATTACACTATTATTATTATTGTAAGGCGAGGTGATTACAAAATGAGACAAATACAAACATACAACGTGGGACAAAGACAGATGAGAACAAAGATTTCAAACAGTCTCAGATTTGTCAAAAGAAATCTGATGACCTAAATGTCTTTGTCATGTGCTTTTTCTTCATGTGAGTTTATGTAAATAACACATACTGAAGAATCAAGGTTCATAGTTACGCCGCTGAAAAGTCAATGTTGGATAAAAAAATAATAATAAAAAGACACTTATGAGGCAGTTATGCAGACATTAGAGCAAAACGGTGTTACAATCATGTCAAGCGGTTGAAAAATAATCAAAGTGGTCTGGTGCTGCGGCGAGCTCGCTTACAGCCGTCATATAGTTGTGAGGGTTTCAGATGATGTGTCCGTGTTGTAGCAGCATTTTCGTGTTGGCAGTTCGACACATGATGAAAATTAAAAAAAAAAGATTTTCTCTGTTTGAACTGAGATGTTTCACGTTTCCTGAACATTTACATGCCTAAGGTACGAGGTTTGCAATGCTGGTACAGCTTCCATAAACCCTCCGTCTCCCTCCATCTTTGCTCCTGCTGCTGGTCAATCCAGACTCCATGGGAGAGAGGAAATCTCGTCCCCCATCTCTTTGTGAATGACCGAACTGAATCGGACCAGTTGCTCTTTGCTGAAATGGTTTTTCCAATCCCCAGCAATACCTGACACAGAAAACACAAACCAGGTTTGTTTCAAAACTAGGGCCACAGTAAGTCGACGTATTATAATCGGTTGGTGACTTTTCAACCCAGGCAGCCTCACCTTTCCTGAGGAAAGGACACTTGTCGTTGTCCATGTACTTCTTAGGGACCAGGCTGAAGTTGGACATGGTGTTGACCTTCATGGTCTTGAACGAGCAATGCTCTGCTATCTTCTTGATGGCTTCATCACTTAGGTCACGGCCCAGGAAATCTGAAATACGGCGTACAGCTGCAGGCAGATCCTGGAAGAGGGACACGTCATTCAGTGTAGATACTGTCAAGATAAGTCAAAAACAATAGAGCAAACCAGCGGCTCTGGCCTTTTACCTCAACCATTTCTTCATATGTGATGTACATTACTCGGTCTCCCAGCTCCGTGTGTCTCCAGCTCTTTACATGTTCTGTCCATTTTCCAAACATCACTGTAGACAACACAGATGTTGTAAACGTTCACATTATATTCAGCAAACATTTCATCATCATTTCATCTCCATTTATGCCTCCACTGAGAGAGAATGAATTCACTTCTCTGACCTCTGCCCTCCAGGAACTTATCAATAAATTCATCAAAGGTTCCTGGATCATCAAGGAAGCTGGCCATCTGGTGGAAGTAGTAGGAAGACACAATGACATCCTTTGGGTTCCTCATGACGTAGATCACCTGAGACGCAAATACAAGCAGCGACACAATGCAATTACATAAAGGACGTAATGTGTTTTATGTTAAGAAGTGTATGTGGGTAAATCACACAGACCCTCCAACCCCTTTACCTTGGCCTTAGAGGTGTAGAAGGAAGGGGGCATGAGGTTGTAGGGAAAATGTGAGACCAACGCCCGTGGCGATGTCAACTGATCCACAATCACTGCCAATCTTTTCTCCTCGAGCCACGGGACCCGGTCCCAGTTAGGAATGGTGTGGAGTGGAGTCAGATCTCCCCCATTCAGCACCAGCGGGAGGATCTCCTGCATCCAGATTGTACCTGCAGGAATTAAGATGAGCAAATACTAGTACAGAGCTACAGAAGGTACTGAACACCACGAAATTATGTAATTCACACTGCAACTGTGGGGTGTATCAGGGATGGACAAGAGCAGGAGTACAAGAATCTGTTGAACAGCTCCGTCTCATAGCGTGGAGAGAACCGCCTTCTGGTCAATACAGCTAAAACCAAGGAGATGCTGGTGGATATGGAGGTCCATGCCCCACCTGCAGTGTGTAGAGGTGGTTCTTCAGACCTGAAAGTACCTGGGTCTACAGCTGGATCACAAACTGGACTGGTCGGCTAACATAGACTTATGTTGGCTAAGAACACAAATGTCCATCCAGCAACAGAATCGCACAGTCACGTGAGCATCCTCTGTAATGAAAAAGCATCTAGTGAGATGATCCTTTGAGGGATTTCACTGCAACACAGTCACGTTACAGTCTTCGTGATACAGAGGACAGGCGGAGAAACCACATACAAGTCACAACTCTCTTATCTGATCTGACGGCTGTGAGGTGCACATTTCTTGTCTCTAAATAACATTTTGAGGAAGGTTACACAACAGTTTTCTGTCGCCGGAGTGACAAGATTATTTACCAAAGTCTGGAATTTTCCTGCATAACAGGTAATTGTAGAAGGAGCCCTTGCTCTCACACCAGGAGGCAGATCTCTCATTTCGAGTCATATTCGGGGTCCAGGACCACAGACAGCAGATCATATAAGTGCAATGTTGGTTTGAGCTGCAGCGACCCGCGTGGCACACTGCAGTATTTAGTTGGGTGAACATAAATCTGGTCCCAGGAACACAATAAAGTGGGCTTGCATGCACCTTAAAAAACATCTAAAAACAAAGTCTGGGTCGGGAGATAAAAGCTGGTTTATGTTCTAGCTGTGGAAAGGCAGGAAACACCTTTTTTTCCATAATCCCATGGACTCGGCCTGTTTGTGAAAGGAATGAGTTGCACACAATTGGACCAGCTGTGAAAATATTAATGTGGCCAAGGAAGTCCAAGGCAAAAATGGTCACACAGATATTTATAATCAGGTTCGTACCATCTTGAACTGCACCTAATTCTGTATGAGTTGGTGCGCATGATTAGTTAATTTCCTTTTCAGCTACAGTAATTTAAGAACTAAGCAAAAAGTCAAATGAAAGGGAAGTCCCAGCACAGCTTGGAGACCTCAGTGACTTCAGTCTGTGCAACCTGATGCCAAGACAATGGATATAGTCATAGAAGTCGTCACCATGTACCATGCCCAATTTTGCTGATTTCGAGGTTTACCAATTTGGAATTTGACCACAAGTCTGAAAGCACTGGTTAGGCTTTGCATGCAGAGGGAATTGGTCAGCGACATGACTAATTTCAGTGAGAAGGCAGCTGATCGTTTTGCTGATTTAAGCAAAGTGAGTAATGCACTTTAAATAAAGGGGCGTGATTGCACTTACTGTATAATAACGAGTGCATGGCAGGAATAGTAAATGTTTGAATGAACTGCACATTATCAATCCAAGGCCACTGCTCTTTATTCTGGATTTGCTGCGTCTAAAATGAAATATACGCCAATGAGCCACAACATTAACACCAGTAGAAGTAAGTATCATTGACTATATTGTGACAATTCGATGTTCTGCTGGGAAATTTTTGGACCTTGCATTCGTGTGGATGTTACTTAGATGTGCACCACCCTCCCCCCATAGCAATGACACTCTTGACACAACTTGAAAAACATGAAAAACAGCACTAGGTGTTGACCTGGCCTCCAAATTCACCAGACTCCAAACTGATCAAGTATCTGTGGGCTGATCTACAGAGGCACCTCCCAGAGACAACGCAGGACACCCTCAGAAGGGCCGTGTCCATTCTACGATGAGTCACAACTGTTTTGGAGGCACAAGGGAGCAAAACTTTAGGGAGGTGGTCATAATGTTATGCATAATCAGTGTAAGTGTCTCTCTGAATCAGATGATTGCAGAGTCCGTTTATTTTGCATTATTACTTAAGTATCTGTCTTTACACATGTTTTCATGGTAGCTACAGAGATGATCCAGCCGTCCACGAATACTGTGCAGTTTGAAGAGACATCTTTGTGTTTTGTCGCCATCTAGTGGTTGCTTGTGTCATTGCTACGTGCAGAGCAGGAAAAGTTAATGTAGGCTAAAGTACACCCGGACGGAAAAGCAAGAACCAGGGACATTTAAATTTTGTTAAAATAAGTGTCTTGCACAGATAGCCTGAGTTTTCAAGAGGCTTCATATGCTGTGGAAAAACAAACCCAATAAATCTTAGAAACTCTGACCTGACTTCGGGTATGTGGCAGCCACAACATCATCGTCTTTAAACTTGAACTCCTCCGCAAACTTCAAACTTTCCAATGAGTGAGTCTCTTTAGGAACCAGATGTCCACGGTATACCGTATAAAGTTCATCAGAAGACGACATGATGCCAGATTTAAGAAATGTACTGCCACTGATATGAGTGAAGCACCAAACGGGGAGGTTTCACTGATGCATTCAACAGTAATTCGGAAAAAAGAGTTTTAAGCAAACATTAAGGATTGACAAAGTGAACCTTTGCGACTCACAGTCTATGGTTGGTCCTTATACGCTTCCATTCATTATTATTGTTATGAAAACATTATTCGAACAAAACTAACCGGGTACACAATTAAATGATATTCAAATAAATAATTTTCGAAGGCTCCCTGAAGGCAGCACAGAACCTCCGGAACTTGCGCCAAGTCTTCTCGTCAGAGATGAGAACATGAACATGAACCATGACAACCGTTTCCTTTTGCATTATAAACACAGACACACCATTTCATTTCCACAAACAAAAAACCAACAGACTAACTTTATTAACTATCCTCTGCTCCATCTTTCCCTGAGTTCTCCACTTTCTGCGTCAGGAATAAATGCCTGGTCCTCCAATATCTACATAGGTTCAGCAAAGAAGTACTGACCTGATAAATAGCCCACTATAGAGTCAAACACCTGACATGTGTTCAATAAATGCAAACACACTGCTTCCAAACTGGCCCCAGGTACAAACAGATAAACAACAAAACTCCAGAGAGTAAAATAATCTGATAAAAATCAAAATATCCAGATGAACATCACTTAAGAAATCAGTAAAAATAACAATAATAATAATAATAATAAAAAAGGACAGGTTTGTTTACCATGTAATCGGATAGTACTATCTCTTAGCCTACACGAGCTTTAACATTACATCCAGGTATAAATGTACCACTATCCTTTGTGAGATAATATCTTAATAAGATAGGTAACCAAGCAAGACTCACCAGAGACTAATGGTACATATAATAACAACAACAACAGACACGCAATGCAAACAAAGGCATTATACCTGACTTGGGATAAGTAATCGCAAACACATCTGTGTCTTCCACATTGAAATTTCTTGCAAACTCCAAGCTCCCTGCGGTGTGAGCCTCAGGAGGCAGGAGGAGGCCATGGTAGTGAATGTACTCGATGGATGACATGAAGACTGGGAATCGATATCCTATTCGTCTGCTCTTACCTCCGTCTATTGGAGGTAGTCCTTCTCCTGTTACATTCAGTCTTACCCAGAGTTCCTCTTGATTTGTCCAAGCTAGCTGGCAGGGCTGAACACTTTTTTTTCCCTCCTTGTGTATTTCTGTGAATGGCAACTGTGTGCTGCAAATCATCAGCTATTTTCTGATCTGAGACCTGATAAGCAGATGACTTGTCTTTGCACAAATTCACCCAGGCTTAAAAAATTAACGGTTTGTTCCTACAAAGATGTGTCGCTCTGGAGCCAGTAAAATTGGCAATGCTTTCCATCAAAAAGGGAACAATATTAAAAAAAAATGAACTGGTATTGGTCTAAAACATTGTAGGATCTACGTCCTCAAGAATGTCCTCTGTGTGTTTCTCTACCAGAACCATATCTGTATGTTGCTGCGATTTCACGTTGATACTTTTCTAGACGACAACGGTCCAAAGAGAGCTCAGCTCAGTCTGACCACAGTTTTAATCGTGTAAAGTCTGGACTGACGTGCTTGAATCAGGGTCAGTAAAACCCTGATCCTAGAGTCACAATCTAATTCTCACAGGAATCCACAACGTCGCACTAAAGTCAGTGTGTCCCTGCAGCATGTAGTGGCATTCCAGCAAAACGCATGCAAACAGCAACAATGCAAGAGCTTTACAAAGAAAGCATTATGTGTGTGCGTGTGTTTTACGTACCAGCACAGTTCATTGTCACATTTCTGCAATAATGAGAACTCTGTTGGCCTCCAGAGGCCCCAGCAGAAAGAGAGACAAAGGGAGGAGGAGGGAAAACGCAGCCAGGGTGAGATGAACTGTCGAAAATGTATTTATTTAAACATGATAGCTGTTACTACAGAGAAGAACTGCTGTGTGAAGAGAATAAATCAGCATGCAAACACACACACAAAAAAATACACTTTTCACCTAACAGTGACCTTTGTCTTTCTATGTTCTCCTTCGTCTAACAAAAAAAAAAAACATCCTGTGTGATAAAAGCAAATGTCATGTACTTTCCGTTATGAAAGCACTTCTCTAAATGAAACTGCTGCAGCGATGCATTACCTATCTGAAAGTGGTTCTGTCCAGAGTCTAACTTCTTTTACTCATTAAGCATGACGTTTCTTTTTTTATTTTATTTTTAGAAATAACAACTTTAGCAGCATTCCAGCCTCTTGGCAATTTAATTCTTCCTAATCTAATAATTGTAATCATTGGCTCTAGTGAACGTACTTTGGAAGGGGACACTAAATAAATAATAGACAGGGCATGAGCTTGTCCTGTTTTTTCGTTGATGTGGAGCAATGGTTTGAGCAGGTTTATATTCTGACAGATTAATAGTTCTTACCCGATATAATCAACATGTTCTGTCACGCTTAAGTTTCTCCAGATAATGTAATTCTTTGCATTTCAGGCATATTTTTATTCTGAAGCGATAACTGATTATAAGGCTGTGAAATACTCTAGGCCGTCTCATTTGAAGACATTATGTCTTATGAAATATGAAGACACTTTTCTTAAGTTATAAATGAAGAATAATAGCAACCCCAGAAGGAAGCCCTGAGGCACACCACACCATCACTGGGCACTGTGAGAATCTTTACAAAAATCTGTTTTTGTAGTTTAGGCAAGAGGGACATCAAAGTTCGCTGGATGAAATGATGCAGTACAAATAAATCGATTCAGTCAGGTTCAGCTCATATTTTATCTGCCAGGCAAGGCTGTTTGAAAGAGGGGCGTTGAGGTGCTGAGGGTTTGTTTTAGCCGAGTTTACACCAAACATTCACAGTGAGTTTTAACTTGTCACTGCTTGCATAAGAATGTGGTCTGGAGCGATAAAAATAACTACAGTGAATACACATATTATCCCCTTATCTCTTCAATACTTTATTTCTCTTAACTAATATTTTGAGTTTATTTATTAATGTATTATTATTTAAAACATGCTAAGAAGTGTAAAATTTAGATTATTTTTATTCAGTTTCATTGATCTTTACTTTTGTTTTGTGTGTTTACTGAAGTAAAGTTCTCATCTCTTCATTAACATACTATTATTATGTTGATTATAAATATTATACTGTCTTCTCTCTCGCTCTCCATTTTGTCTGTCTTTTATTGTTCTTCCTCTTTCTGTTTCTAGATTAGATACACATACGTTTATCTATGTTTCGTAGATGAAACTGTGCAGATTGGTTTGTCCATGTCTGGTAAACGTTTTGATTGTTGTCAGCAAATAAACACATAAAAACAGAAATCCTAGCACTCTGTCAGACCTAAGCCGTCCTACTACCCATCTCCATCTCGACTCTTCAACACTAGACTCTATCTATGGGATAGGAGGACAAATAAAAAGCTTTGAAAGGTTGAAATCTAAGGGCTCTGAACCGTTTGAACGTTAAATGGTGACCTGAAAACATGTGAAAGAAGATTAAAGTCTTTCCTCAGCATTGACTGTATAGGGATAGAGAAAGTACACCGTAAAAAAAGAGAGTGAGGCATCTCTGAACTTAGGAAGCGTCAAGTGTGTATTTCTGTTTTCATAATATGGCATTGTATTTACCCTCATATAAGTCAGCATGCATGTGCTCCACCCACCACCACCAGTATCTAGACTCCATCTAGATGCGTCTCCTCCCTATCTCCAACCTTCATCTCCAGCTCCTCCCTATAATGTAATCAGTCTAACTGCAAAAATATTTAATCTGACAAGCTTTTGTCACTTCTTTCAAATGGTCCCTCTTCATGAAATAGCTACAAAAAAGACCAAGTGAATTAAATAAAGCTTTAGCTAATGTTTTATATCATTCTCTCGACTTATCGAGACACTCGGTGGCATTTTAACTGAATATCTGTCTTCACTTTCCCACACACATACTGCACAGGCCGCACTTTCCACTGGCTCGCCCTCTTTGTTTTACACAAAAGGCTTTTTTTTGTTTGTATTTTTAAAACATTCATTATCCTCTCAGTTGTCCTTCTCTTTAAAACCCCTCCTGTAGTTGCTTACCTAACAATCCCTTGCTCTGTTCTTTTACAGTACGTACAGGTCGTTCTTTCTCCACCTCAGCCGCTCCACGGTCAACCCACGTGTAACAGTAGAAGTGTGGGAAGAGAGCGAAAGGTTTGTGGCATTCATCTGTAAATGAAAGGATAAAGGTGCAGCGAGCCACTTTCCTGGACAGTTCTCAGTTGTGTGTTTTTCCTCAACTTAGCATTACAGTACATTCACTTGATGAAGACGATATGATGCTTATCTGTGATAGCAGACTAAAATATGTACACAGAATGAGAAATGTCATTTAAAAGCAGGAAATGCTCTCAAAAGAAGAGTTCACTCTGTAAGCTAAATAACTATTAGCTCATGCAAAGCCTAAAGTATGTATCTATAACGTTATACATCTTAATCTTATGGCTGATCGAACACAAAACCTCAGCACATCCAATTCTGATTAATCAAGACGCTGAGCTAAGACAATACAAAGACATTTATTTATGTCAAAAATCACAGGATCTTAAAAGTCAACATAACGGGGTGAAGATACAGATCGAGATCATTCATAATTTTAATCTATTTCAGTAATTAGAAAAACAAATTTCCTACATTTATGCTTTGACGAACTGTAATAGATACGTGTGTATAAATAAACTGATCATTTGGGGCCACACAATAAACTGTCAAAAACATTTTTTTATTTGTTATTATTTCTATTTACTACTTAAGCTAAGCTGGCTCATTGGACAATGTATGGAAAAGAAATATGTTAGTTCAGTCTCAGCTCTTCTGTGGTCAATCTGATACAAAATTCACATCATGGAACCTACACAGTTTAAGTAAGCCAGTCATTTTACAGAAGCCTTGTGATGTCACAAATTCATTCTGCCTCTCTAGTAGTGGATTGAAAGCAGACAAAGCTTTAACCTGAGCACTTTTCCCAGTTAGCCCATCTTTAATGCTTCACTGTGACACTAAGACTGATACGGTGTCAGGCGTCAGCTTCTGATTTATTTCAACCCCAGTCCGACCTGGACCTGAAGGCTTATCCCAGCGTGCTGTGTGTGTGTGTGTGTGTTAGTTGCTGTGAACCAGAGTGACGAAGAGGAAGAGTGAGCAGAGAGAGATGGCACCAGTCAGCACAGCTTTCACCAGCAACACTGTCCAGCTGCCCAACAGGAAGATGTGGACAAACAACCTGCAGACACAACAGAGAGCTGCGTGAGTCCAATGATCAAAGCTAAAACGAAAGCCGTGAAGACGTTTCACCTCTCATCAAAAGAGGTCATTCACGTCTAAGTAACTACTAGTACGGAGTTTAGGAGGTATGGAGGGCGATATCCACCTGAAACTCACATGCTTCAGATCTCACCTGTAAGTAGAGGAATTTGTTGTGACAGTCTTAAAAGCACTGAAGAAAACCCAACAGCCGTGTGTGCAATTATCTCCAGATCGTGAAGCTAATTTTGTTGACACAGTGGATTTATTTATTATTTAATATCAAGGTGATGTTTTAAGAGAACAACATAATTTAACTCAATGTCACAGTATAATTATAATAAACCTGAGTGGTTGATTACACCATATTTCAACATTCAAGGTTTAGTTCATGTCTGCTTAGGACCCAAAACCAAACAGCAGAAAGCCTGAAGGACACTCGCGTGTGAAGCTGCAGCTGGGACCTGAGTCAAATCTTGAGATTATCCTTCTAGCCTTTATTGTAAAAAAATAATTTGTCTTTATAACACGTTTAACCTTGACCGTGACTTATTTCTGAACAAGTAGGCTCGTTGCTTAGACCAAACAAAACTGAAAAAGAAGAATAACTGAACAATAAGACCAGCACTAGCTTTATGATTTCATATGGGACACAAACCGTGGTCTGCTGGTTAATAGTCCTTTGTTTAACCCGTTCAACCAGCACCACAGCTTTCCAACTCTATAACCTGACCAGAAAACCACCTTTTTCATTATAAGAGCAACATACTGAACTCATGCTCACAACATAACTGCATCAAAAACCAATAAATAAAATAATTTACTCAAGATATTTAACATATGACCCACTGTCAACTGTGTCCTCTCCACCAATGAAATAATCATCTCTTTCACAGAATGGAAATTTAACAACATCAATCTCTCATTCTCTTGGGGTAACCAAATAGTTCAATTTATGTCAATTTCTTATTCAAATCAACTTGAAAACGGCCCCATAATTACCTCTAAATGATGTCCTGTGTAAGTACCAAAGGGGCCTGTCATTAGTCCCCACGTTGTTGCAGTGCCATCTTGTGGTTAACAAAGTCTAGCTGCATGCTAAACTGTTGTTTTTATTTCAGTTATTTTCTACAGTATGCGTTAGCATGTATATGTTTTTATTTATGAGCGTGTGTAAACATGTGTAAGACTTACTCCATTAAGAAGGCTTTGTAGACACAGAGAGCCAGCAGCACAGTAACAGGCACCCTGAAGCTCTTGGGAAGATCATATCGCGTAAACATCCACACCACTGCTGCCATGGCAATGTAATGGATCTATACACACAGAAATAACAACTGGTTTTAATTTGTATTTTACATAAACAGATCTCATCACAAACAATGGCAACACTGCAATACCCAAAAGAGAATAACAATTTATATCTGACATCAATCGGCATTAATGAGATGAGTGTACACTGTGAAAATGTGGTGAGATGGACGCCTGAACAGGGAAGTAACTGATAAGAAAGGCAACAGTCACAGTGATTAAGCACAGACGATGAGGAAAAGAAGAAGAAGACGGAGCGACTCACCAAACTGATGTTGGAGTCGAAGCTCATCTGAATGTATTTCCAGTCAAACTCGATTCCTCTGGCTCCTACCCACAGAGGTAGACACCTGAACAACCACAGTGAGATACAGAAGACGTGAGCTTTGGGGTTGAAGATATGTTGTTAATTCTGACTGTTCCTCGGAAGGAACAATGTTACTGCTAACCTCGACATCACAAGCTCTGCTGTAGCCCAGCCCATGGCAGCCACCATGATCTTGTACTCTCCTTTGCCAGCATTACGAGACATGACAAGGTGGAGACCCAACAGGTCTGCCATGTCCACTGTGGCCTTCATAAATTCCTGGAAGACAGGACACTGCAGTCTCATACACATGCTTTTTAGTGATATAAATATGACAATATTGTTCTTCCTTTCTGATGAACTATGATGATGTTTCAGCACATACCCCTACAAAGTCGTAAACGCCAGCTCCTCCTTCCCATGTGGGAAAAAACGTAGCTAGGAACAGCATCTGAGACACAAACAGAAGAGCGAATACCGTTACGGCATAAATAAGCTACTGACATTTGAGTTGTTTCAGAAGTGATTCACTATTAGGACGAATTCTTTTGTAAAAAAAAAAAAAACATTTTGTAATTCTATACTACATTTCTGACAATATGAAAATGGTTCAAACTGGAGGAAAGATTTATGAATTACTCTTAAATATATAGCTCGCGATTTTTCAAGGGACCAAAGGGACCAAAGGTGCAGAATTTGCTTTGGGAACTTTTTTACTGGTGAACGCTGCAACATAAATAAAAGCCTGAACATCGACAGAAACATCAGCTTTGGATGATCTGATTATTCTTTACATGGTAATGACAAACCAATCACAACATTTAGTCAAGTCTTCACAGGGTTCTGTTTCATTATCCAAGCCTACCAAGAAGAGTCTTAACCATTTATAAACCTCAAGAACAGAAAGGAATAGAAAGACCAGATCAGACTTTGACATAAAGCATCTAAACGAGGCCAGAGCATTTCTAGTGCAGCATGCTATGGATGAATGAAACTCGCCCGGCATTCTGAAAAGCTTCTCTCTTGAAGTTAAACTAAAAGCCTGCATTTAATTTGCATCTTGTTTCATTTAAAATCTATTTTGTGGGTGTACTGAGCAAAAAAACATGAACACTGTGGGCCTGTCAAAACATTTACAGACATGGGTGCACATGGGCTCCTTAGAGTTTAAAAAAAAAAAAAACACGACACACTATTTCATCTTCTCTCACCTTACAAAGTTGGACAAACAGATACGTTGCTCCAGCCTGGACGCATCTCCAGAAGGCATTGTACTCCGAACTAAATGTTGAACACACAAGTTAAAAACACAGAAGGCAGAATATGTCAGTTTATTGTAAAATAATAAGGAATCTAGGTAGAATTTTTAGTTTTAGGATGTAATGCTTTTAAAATTTGAATGTGACAATAATGAAAGAAAGGTCATGTCTTCAAGAGCACACCGCTCAGATCTAAGCAGATTATGTGGGGACCCTCCTCCCAAATGTCTGACTCCACTAAGAAGATTATGAGCATGTGTTGCTACCCTGCAGGAACACAAAACGATGCTAGATTTTAAAAAAATACTTACAGGCCACTGCATTTGTATGTTATAAAGTAAGGAAAATATGCCAGAGCAAAGCAGTTTCCAAAGTGAAAAAGTGTCATGATGTCTGGTCACAAAATTCAGCTCCCTGTACAGAAAGAGAAAAATAAAACAGTTCAGTATATCTGCAAATGTTGCCCATCAGCTGAAACTATATTATTAAGCATATGTTATCTGACCCCCTGCTCATAATCTTTAATGATATTGGCTCCTGTAACAGAGTACGTGGCTACAAACGGGCATCATTTACATTAACTAGACAATAACAAGTCTGTCAACGCCAAATAAAGAATATAACATATATTTGAAATTATTATTTCAGAGATATAAAGTCGAGCATGTCGTTTAGCGGTTTCACATAGTGTACATTAGCTGGCTAAGCTACAATCCCTCCACCGGTACCAGACACGCTGCTACATGTAGCCAACGAGGTTTACGGATATTTCCTCCCGGTGGAGGATAAACAAAAAGATAATTTACATTAAGTAAACGTTCAAACAATGTACCAGCACCCGTACAGCTAGTATTTTCAGAGTCATAACTTACTATTTGAAGCAAACCGTCGAGAAGATATTTCGCTGAATGACAAGCGGAAGTAATCGCGGCTCGACCTCGAACTCCTTCCGATATGGTAGGACTAGGAAACAAATAATGTGTTCCGGGATGTGGGCTCCACTAGTCGTTTTGTTTGCGTGTTTGCTTCAAATGCAGTAAATAATAAATTATAATTGTGGTCAATATTTCTAAAGCTTTGAATTTTTAAAACAAAAGTCACTTTTGGACAGGGTGTTCAGATTCTTCAGAAATCAAAATCAATCAAAATCACAGAACAAATAGGTTTCCTTTTTTGATCTTTATTTCAAATGCACAACACCTTCTCAAAGCAGGGTTATGTCATGAAAATGACATAGCGTAATGTATGTTACGTTCATATTTTATCTATTTATCTATTTAACAATGAATGACAATGTCTTAAATTAGCGGGACATAAATTGCCCAACACTTGGCTGTCAAACTACACGGGCACAGAGAAACAAGTTTATTTGCTTTTAAATAGCATTTAAATGTCTGTATATGTATAACTTTGCATGTTGTTAATACATTTAAATTTGCTGAAAATTAGACTGGCATTTAATTATTAAACATTTACAGTACAGGTTAGCTTAAAATATTTTAAACATCAGAAGAAAGAACAAACTAAAATAAAAGTACTACAAGAAGTAATATTTAGACATGTCACAGTTTGACAAAAATGATCAACATAAAATCATAAATGCTTGCTGAACAAATCTCTGCTCAAAAAGTATTTCTCACTGTAACATTGCCACTGTGCTTCTATTCCCTACTGTTCTACCTTGCCAGAGCAGATAAAGTTTATTTTTTCTGCACAGTCTCTGATGTCCAAGTCGTTTGTGCCGCCTCTAGACAGAGCTCCACAAGCCTTTCCCTGCGGTGGACAGTCTGGCAGCGTCGTTTGCTGGCTCAGCGCCTGTCCGTTCGACCACCACCACTCCCCTCCCAGGAGGCGTAAGCCCGTCCACACCTGATAAGCACAAGACAGGTTTGATGTCACTCTCTCTGGTGGAAGTGTTTTGTCTGCTGACAGTTTATTTTGCACAATCAAGTTCAATGCAGTGTAATAGGCAGTAAATGGGAAAGTAGTCATTTGACTGATAAGACATAATTCAATGTTCAACGTATCAAGTACTAATTCTGCTGATATGAAAGGTAAAATATTGTTTTTAGATTTAGATTCCATTCACACATCTCCCACTCATCCTCAAACCTCAGCAGTGCTGGTGACTCTGTTGATCCTTTCTCTGACATGGCTGAAGTCAGAAGGGTCCGTCAGGCTCAGGAGGTCATAGTTTTTGACGCAGGGCCCGTTGTCCCTGACACAAGGTCTTTCCAACTCCCTGCAGTGTTTCAGAGCGTCCTCCCATGTCTTGTTCTCATTCACCACCACCAGGTTGTCATCATAGCAGAGAAATGGAAGCGCTGTGTGGCACGCCTCGCTGTGCCACACATTAAGGGGATAATAAATAAACCCGCAGTCTTCAACCAACGGATGATTTGGCGCCCAGTTTCTGTAGCTTGATGACAAATTTCCAACCCAGCTCCAGTTCTTTTCAGTCTCTCTGTACAGTCCAATCCAACCATATGTATAAACATTATTTACGTTGTAATCACTGATGGTGGCTAGGTAACCACCCTGTTCCTGACAGTACTGTGACGCATCGTGCCAGCTCTTTAGAAAACCGTAACGTTTGATCTGGTCCCCTTGAGAGCAGTAGAAGGGATACAGTTTTAAACATGGAGCACTGAACAACAGGAGATTATAGCCAACATATGCACACTCACTGCTCTGCTGTAGATCAGCCCAGTATGAGCTCTGTGAGAGATCATTTCCTGAGATCCCTATACCAGTTCTGGGGGGAAAAAAAAGCAAACAAACATAGTAATGACATCAATCTTAGCAACTGCATTTTGCCTCATTTATGCTAAAGACACTGACAGCTGCATAAGGAGTTTAAAAACATGATACTCACTCTAGATTTGCCCACTTCCAGACTGACAGTTGCTCAAGATCTCTGTGCAGACCCATCCAGGCAGACTTGACTTGAGCGTCCACCATCACCTTAGTCACCGAGGTCATATCCACCACTGTCAAAGTCAAAAAGTCAATGTGCTCCCTCTGGCAGTACTGTCTCGCATTGGTCCAGTTCAAACTTTTATTGGGCAGGTGAGGTATGAACTCTATCTTTGCTCCCAGGCAAAGAGCAGCAGTGAGAAGGACGGATAGTGTGAGCTCAGGGCTGCTCTTTTTCCCCATGTCCGCTTCAGTGTTTACGTCCTATAGAAGCCAGGTCACTTCACGGAGCGGTCAGTGACGGGTGAAGGGAAGTTACTCTGCTTTTATTCCAACTGCCTAGACACGCCTCACCAGATCCAGTGGACCAGTAATGAATTTCCACATCTGTTCTTACAGCAGAGATAGTATAGTAACCTGACAAACTTCTAAACACTATCACAAAATAACATGTTTTTCAGCTGGTGTGATAATGATTATTGTTGAATGCATAGCTGCTTTTTCATTCGTCTTTCTGCTCTCGTCAGAATTCAGATCTGAGGTTTTCACTCAACTTAAATTTTCACACTAATGAGAAAGTGAGGATCATAAATAAACACAATTAATCACAATTAATTCTCCTTCCATCCCAACGCATGTTTAACCTTAAAATAAAAAGGAATCTGGACAAGGAAAAACAAGTAAAAGTGAGTGATGCAGTCATGTGTGACACAGTGAAAGACTCCCCCGTGCCTGGGAGCTTAATTCAAATCCTCTTCATTCAAAACTGTCCAATCTTTGTGCTTGGATGGGGAAATTAGGCTACAGGAAAATTACTGAATTTGAATCATCTTTGCAAAGAGATCCTGATGAACTAATCCTTGTGCTCTCCTTGTTCAGCCCTATTAATCCCACCATACTTAAGGACTGCATCCATCCAGAAAACAAAGCAGCTGGTATTAAGGTCTTAGTCGCAGTAAGGATGGACAAGATAGTTTATTCTGTTAGCAGATAGGACTGTTAATTGTATTTACTGGTGTCTGGAAGGAATGCACAGACATCACCATTAGCTATAAGCCTAAAGGATGTTTCGTACATTGTAGATTAAAGTAATCAGTGTATCAGTGGAAGTGACACTAAAATATAATGCATATCAAGAGGCAAATAAAAACCCAGTGATTGTCAGGAGTATTGATTTATACGTATGCATATTCAACTGCGCAGAGTGCAGACATATTTTAGCAAACACTATTTTTGCTTTTCATATTTTAGAACACAAGTGGATCACAAAACCGCAGGTTTTTATTTTGTAGGAAAACATAGATGGTATGACCAAACACCAGGCATCCTACACATACTTCATCAGTTTGGGATCTAGTAAATTTGGAGGCCAGGTCAACACCTTGTGCTGCCATCAATGAGTGTCATTGCTATGGGGTGGGGGTGCCTGATCTGGTCTAGGTGGGTGGTACATGTCTAAGTAATATCCACGTGAATGCTAGGTCAAAAGTTTCCCAGGAGGACTTTGAACTGTTCCAAGATAGTCAATGCTATTTACTTCTCCTGTCAGTGGTTTTAATGTTGTGGCTGATCGGTATCATTCTTATGGTGGTGGATTCAATAACAGCAGGTGGCACTGCTGTTCCATGTTCAAACACTTCAAAACAAAAGCGTATATAAATAAGATGATCCACTGAAACAAACTATTTAGCATTACTGTTCCTTACTTCAATAACTGCATGTTTTCCTTTTACTGTGAGATGAACTCATTAAGGCTCAGGGGGTTATGGAGCCACGTTCAGTGCACATGCATTAATCAGTCAGACAGTAGATGGTGCTGCAGCAAACTCTTAATCCAAAATGCTTAAAAGGTCAGTTACTTTTAAGAAGAAATAATCTTTCCAAGGTAGGAAAAGCATATTTGAAACCTTTTTGAAATTCTGACTCAGTCTTTGTTGCAGTACTGAAAAAAAGGTGTCTCTAAACTTCAGAATAATGTAAGAAAAAGCAGCAATTTAACATTCACGCTAGTTACAGTGGAGGTAACTAAAGTTATCATATAAATACCAATATACTTATAAATGGGAGGTAAACCTACTGTGCCTCCATGACAGTTCAAACCCATCCCAAGTGGTACCTTAGTGCTGACAGCATGCTATACTTTATTAATCCATGTGAGGGCCTCACAGCAATTTGGATCCATCAGCTGACTGGGCCTTTCTGTGTGGCATTTGCATGTTCTCCCTGTGTCTGCGTGGGTTCTCTCTGGGTACTCAGACTTCTTCCCTTCATCCAAAGACATGCTCATTAGGTTAAATGGTGATTCTAAATTGGCCGTAGGTGTTCATGGGAGTGTGAATGGGAGTGTCTCTCTCTGTGTTAACCCTGTGACCTGAAGATGAATGAATGAATGTGACGAATGCTTCATAGTATTTTCATAATTTATAATGTTGTGAATGCCATAAAAAGATGTGGACTAGTCTCTGTTTTATGATAATATTACAAAAGCTGTCACTTATTTGTTTTCGGTCCATTTTGAGCTATATGTGTGCAGCAGGTCTCCATAAAACATGCATTCAGATATAATATGGACTAACACAGCACCGCACTGTCTTTCTGGTTTAATTATAAAAAGGTGACACAAGAACAACTCGACAGTTTGAGGGTTTTCAAGTTTTATTTCTTGGTCTCATTATTTTTAAGCAGAGTTACAGCAGGTCTGCCTCTCAGCTTCCTCCCTCCACTCATAATTAAGCCTTTAAAACACACCAACAAGAAGATGGATACAGTAGTTACCATAGTACTGAGCCATAACGGCACATCTAAAGTGGCAGGTGGAGGGTGGGGCACACGGACACAAATACTTTCACCGGCCGGTCGTTTCGCCGTTAAAGGAAAAAACAGATAAACTGAGAACACTCAAACACGCTGTTGCTGCTGCCTACGTGTACTGTAGTAGAGCTAGGGGCCATGATGCTATGACTAGGCTATGGGTGGGGCTTCTGTGTAAAAGAGAAGGGAAGGGGTAGACGATGATCGGGGGGTGGTCCCTTTCCTGACTTCCTCTGTGGACAGGAAGTGCTTACTCCTTGCTGTGCATGTACAGCAACAGGTCAGCGACGCGGTGGCTGTAGCCGAACTCGTTATCATACCTGGACGGAGAGGAAGATATGAACAGGTCAGCTTTGAAATGTGTCTTTTCTTTTCACACTTTAAATTAACGAATGACTTAAAAACTCACCAGGAAATCAGTTTGACAAAGTTGTCGTTGAGGGAGATGCCGGCACCAGCATCAAAGATGGAGGAGTGGGTGTCACCGATGAAGTCAGAGGACACCACCTGCAAAAGACAGGACACACTACAGGTAAGATATCATGTAAATGGGCACAGCTTGGCCAGTACAGCACTGGTTGTAAATACAATTTCCATCCCTATCAGTCACAGACTTTGCTATTAAAGGTAAGACAGTACCTGGTCCTCGGTGTAACCCAGCACTCCCTTCATGGGCCCATGTGCGGCCTTCTTGACGGCTTCCTTAATCTCGGCGTAGGACCCAGGCTTGGAAAGACGGCATGTCAGATCCACCACTGACACATCAGCCACTGGCACCCTGAAGGCCATGCCTGTCAGCTTACTGGAGAGAGACAGAGGGGGGCGAGACGTTGGTCTTTCTCTGATTCATATCGATCATTCTCCATTTCACTGACACAGTTGGTGTGTACGTCCTTACCCGTTGAGCTCAGGGATGACTTTGCCCACGGCCTTGGCAGCACCGGTGGATGCTGGAATGATGTTCTGGTGGGCGCCGCGGCCATCACGCCAGGCCTTAGCGCTGGGGCCATCCACTGTCTTCTGGGTGGCTGTGTATGCATGGACTGTGGTCTGCAGAGAGGAGAGTCATATAGCATGAAACAAGGTAGCATCTTTAAGAAAAGCCCACTTCCAACAGCGTATAAATCTTTCAGTTTTACATTTGGACGGATTTACTGTGACGTACCATGAGGGCCTCCTCAATGCCAAAGTGATCGTGGATGACTTTGGCCAAGGGAGCCAGGCAGTTGGTGGTACAGGAGGCGTTACTATAAACGGGTAGGAAATATGAATATTTAGGTTTCTGGTCAGGTTGTGCAGCAAAATTGTATTAAGTGCATGGGCGTGCAAGTGCAAAGACATGTTACCTGACAATGGTCATGGAGGATGGGTCGTATTTGTCCTCGTTAACTCCCATGACGAACATTGGGGCGTCGGGTGAGGGAGCGGACACAACCACGCGCTGTGCACCGCCCTGGAGATGAGACTGTGGCCGGAAAAAGAGAGAGAGGGTATAGGTTAGAAACTGGACTATCGGGCAGACCTAACATGTGTTAATATGTGTGTGTGTTTGTACGTACGGAGGCCTTCTCTACACTGAGGAAGACTCCAGTGGACTCAACAACGTATTTGGCTCCAGCAGTGCCCCAGGGGATCTCAGCTGGCTTCATACTAGAGTCAAAGAAGGAACAGAGTCAGTCTAACATGAAAATATCCTAAATTTAGATGATACATACAAATAATAAGTAAAATAATGTCCGAGTAAAATAGTCTTGATGTGGACAGTGTCTCAGAGATTTACAAAAGTGTGCTCAGAAAGGTGTGCAATAGGAATGTCTCTTCTATAACCATCCTTTTTGTTGGTTTGGTTTTTCTGAATGGTCTAAAACAACAAAGCCCCCAGGCTGCAGACAGCTTCATTCTACTGCCAGAAATTCACTAAAGATTATAAAGACCAGCAAGTCAAACTGGCACAAAACACCTCACCTTAAGACTTTTAAATTATTTAGATTAAACTCTTGTAAACTCTTTAAACGTGTACTGGTCATATATCTGTATGACAGCTACACAGTTAACACCTTCACCACTTACCACTGGAAGACAGAGATGGCGCTTCCGTCGACGACTAGCTTGCCATCCTCCTGGCTGACTTCACCCTTGTAACGGCCGTGAGTGGAGTCATACTTGAACATGTAGACCTAGCAGGGGGTTGGAGAAAAGGTTTACAATGGTGAGTATACACCATAAAAAGTATATAATTAATAAAACTCAGATATTAGTAGTTTTGTATTTTTTCTGGGTAAGTCAAGAAGATTTGAGTCTTGATTGAATTTAACCTGCAAATCTGATTAATTACAACTAAACCACAATGAAACTATAGAGTCAGAAGCTGCTAATATACTGGTACATTTCCTTAAGATATGAGTCAGTTTCTGTGTCTTTCCTGAAAGTATGCAGCAAGATTCAATCCTCTATTAACCACCAAATATGTAATGAGAGTAAATTCAATCATATCTCCTTCTCACCATGTACTGCAAGTCAATGAAGGGGTCATTGATGGCCACAACTTTGATGCCTTTCTGAAGGCAAGCCCTCAGGACCAGACGGCCAATACGACCGAAGCTGCAGAGGGAGAGAGAGCGAGAGTGTTACTTCGGGTAAATGGGGGGAAACATCCTCAGGATGTTAAACCACCCTTGAGACTTCACATGAATCTACTAAATTGCTCCAGCAGTGGTTTGCTTTCCAGAGAGGAAAAAACACTCACAAACAATAAAAAAAATGTCACTGCAAGTTCACACTGAAAGGTTGTTCATGACTTTTTGTCGGTGAAGATTATTAGAAAGAGAGGGAGGGATGAAAAAGAAGTCGGCACCACAGTGAACATGTTGACTGAAGCTCTGCCACAGGGTGAACTTTAAACTGCTGACAAGTAATCACAGTTTTGCTGTGCTGTGCTATTGTCACTTGACAGAAATCCATTTCTACTTTCCTGCAGAGTAGTTCAACTAAGTACAGCTTGTGTCCGTTTCAAACTCACCCATTGATTCCAACACAGAGGTCTGACATGGTTGCTGCTGCTTAGGGATGTGGAGTTACCTGAGGACAGAAAAACAGCTCCATTAGAAAGACTATTATTGTTTATGGACAAGACATGTCGGCAGCCTACACTTTTTTTTTGTACTGTTCTGAAAAAGTAGTTACTTAAAATGGCACGTTATCTTTAGGTCTGTCCAGTTTTGGCCAGCAATATTTTCTTTCTTTTTCTACTGTTTTGAATTGAAACGTAATTAAATGCATTTTTCCAGACATTCAAAGAGCTCGAGTTTACAATATTCATGTCAGTCATTCACTAAAATCCCTTTAAATTAGAAAATGGTGCTTTTTGAGCCAAATATTGTTATGCAATTAAACTGTGATTAATCCAGATTAGATTAATTAGACTAATGTTTTGAGTCCCACCTCTAATTATTACTATCTATCCAACCAAAACGAGGAATGTTCCCCGGTTGGCAACCCACTCAGTAAGATAAACAAAACAAGCCCCTCTCTGCCTCTGTTGATGTTGCCCTCTTGAATCTACTGATATATGATCGCCAAGTGCTTGTGATATCAGAGCAACTCAAGAGATGTTTTAAAAATCTCTTTGTCTGAGGTTGTTTTTAAATGTGCTTTAGAAATGAACTTTGACTTGACTTGATTTATTGGTCCAATAAGTTCAGACACACAAGTATGTCAATGCCAAGTCAATGTCAATGGAGTGAAGCAAAGTGTCACTGTAATAATAGGAGGGAAAATACATTAATTGGCCGATTTTACCGACTGATAACGGTCTATGACACTGGTGGTGGCAGATATAATATTTTTTTATTTCCTAAAATCAATATTGGCGTCCACCCAAAAAATCCATTACCAGTTACTCAGTATTGCTATAAATTTAACCCGGTACGTTAACTTGTTTGCATACAGGGACAGCATAACGGCACAATATCTAAACGCAGATAAAACACCAAAATACACACGTTAATACGTATGGTAATATTCACACAGCGATAAGAGATGCAAAGAGAGAGTCAAAAAGCCAAAAAGCTGACCTTAATATTTGACCGAAAGAGTATCAAATTGCAATCAAGCAGAAATCTAGCGAGTAAAAAATATCCGGCCGCTACTGTGACACAATGGAAGACTGGAAGTGTGCAAATGTGTGTTTCTGTTTATTGTCAGCAGGGGAAAAATACAGGCAGCCAAATGGCATGTTTTACAGGCCTCTGCTGCACGAGAAGGGAGGCGTTGCATCGTGCCGTGGCATGTTTAGAAAACAATGGATGACAAGGCAAGGAGAAAGAGAGGTAGGTAGGTATGCAACGTGGCGAAACACAGAGGCCTGTCTGCAGGAAGCCTGGCATCGACCCAACTATGCAACCCTCTGCTTTCCTCTCCTTTTCATAATGTATAATTGCTGCTTTCTTCTGCTTCCTCCACAGCTCCTTCCCCTTATCCATGTTTCTACCACTCACTTCCCCTTTCCCTTCCCTTCTTCGCCTCTGCCTCTTCGTGTCCTCTGCTGTCCTTGGCCTTTAAAGGGTTAACCACTGTCTGATAACTCTTTTAGCTTCCCAAATCCACACTGGGTCATGTATCATCATATGATCTGTTTTGGGTTAAACACACCAGATTTAGCAACTCAAACTCAACAGTATTAACCAGGCGTGTACCTCACCAGAAGTTTGTGTAGTCTCATTATTATTAACTTTTTTTGTTACGTCAATGGAATGTCCTCACAAAGATAGAAACACGGGTTTGTGTGTGTGTATGGCCCAGGTAGAGTAAGGGCAACAAGGACTGTCCTTCAACCTGGTTGGTTGTCATTTTAGACTACTGTAATCTCCTAATCTGTGTGTGTGTCCGTGTGAATGCGTCTCACTGGGAATCTGGTAGGACAGGATTGTCAATCCATTGCAGTGCATTGTGGGAGCACTTTAAATAGGCTAAGGGGGCAGCCAGATTAGGATAACTCATCTCTCTCTTATTCTCCCACACACATAGTCCAAAACATAACCTGGGTTTATCAGATGATGCTTTTAAGAACAATGTGCAGAGGCCTTGCTTGAACACTGACACTATTAGTTGGCAGCATAAGTCAATTTATCGAACAGTCTGTCTGCCAGTGGTGAATTACTGTGGCCTCGGTGGCTTCAACTGTCAGATCTTTCCACAAGGGCATCTTGCCTATTTGCAGCACCTTCCTTTCAGGGCAGAGCAGCCATTTTGTGTTCTGCAGCTATCATCCATAACACAAGGTCACCAAAGGAGAGAGAGGAAGGGAGAGAGGCTGCATGCAGTATGACAATGCTATTCTCACATTACTCCATTACCCATTGTGCATTCACAAACTTCTGCACTGGCCTTCTCTCTTTCCTCCTGTTTGAACTTTCTCACTCCTTGGCTTTCTCTCTCTTTCTCTCGCTCTCTCCCTACCCTCTCGGTTTTCTCTACACAGAGCAGTTGCCCTGGGTTTCCAAAGCAAAATGGCTGCTCCACTGAAAAATAGATTGCTTCACATTAGTGGAGGTACATAAGAGATTGAATCTGAGTGGTTAGGTTGAGGCATGTATGTTCAATGCCTGTATGTATCCTCCCCCAGATACATAGCTGCAGCTTGGCAGCAAAGTGGGTTCGACTAATCAGGTGAGGACAAGGAAGTGGCTGTGGTTACCTAATAATGGCGGAAGGAAATAATTTCTCACCACTGAGCCAGTCAAAAGTGTGTTTTTTTTCATATCAAATATGTAAAATATGTTGAGATTAAACTAAAAACAGACTGCATTTGTAGTTTTAGCAGCAGCTCTTTCCACTTCTCCACCTTTCAGCTCCAGACCAGTCAAGTATGGCTGGAGTTCAGCACACACTCTCCGACAGTGCTCCCACAGGCATGCCAGCGCTCACAGAGCCCATATTGTTTGGAGCAAAGAGGTAAACGCGCTGTAAACTGCGGCTTGCAACCTGTGGACACTCATTAAAATGTTTGGTAAAAAGACAAACGGCGGATTAAGAGTAGCAAGATTCTTTCCAGATAGATTTTTCTAGTCGTATACAAACTTTTACTGACTTACAGAGTCAACACACGACTCCCTGTTTGGGAGTTCTTGATTTCTGGATCAGACTGAAATATTGGGTGTTGCCGACTTCTCCTCTACTGATTGGTTAGGCAAGAGATGAACCACCCAGTCCCGCTTACTGAGGAAGTGCACCCAGCTACTCGCCTCTTTACTGTTTTCTCTTCCTGTTTTGGATCAATCCTATTAATCTCTTTTCTTTTTGCTCAGTCTGTTAGGGTTACTGTCCTTTCATAACTTTCCTTTCCTCATCCCCACCACCCAAACCGATCATTAAAATTCAGCGTGCGCTCCCCTCCATGTCTGTATTTGTCACCCCTCCTCTTTGTCTGTCTGGCCCCTGTTCATTGAGCACACCCTGCCCTCCCTCTGAGTGGCGACCCATTTTCCTCGCATTTAACCGGTGGGGGTGCAAAACAGGGTCGCCATGGCCGTGTACGTGCACTAACGGGGAGGGACCACTGCGGGGAGGTGACTCGCATCGAGCTGAACAGAAAAGGACAAAAACGATCGGTGGCATCAGGTGGGATGGAGAGAAGAGCAGAGCATGACGCAGCATTTTACTTCACACATCTTCTGATGTCGAGCACTGATACCGATTCTTCTTTTCTCTGCAATACATCAACGAGCTACGAGTGGACTCCAGTAACTAGCTGCACATCCTTATATGGAGATGATCTGCTACACAACAGTGTTATGTTTTATATACACTCTCATAGACTAAACCAGTCTTATAATTCACTATATTAACAGCAGAAGAGACTCGAATAAGTTAGTATTCTTTGGTTTGCCCCAGTTTGTGTGTTCAGTGAACTCAGTGACTCGCTGTCTGTACTTTTTCTCCCCACTACGCCACTCCCCCCAATCCTTCCTCCTTTCTTCCGCACTTTTTCAGCGTCCCTCGTCTATTCAGGCCTTTCTGTCCCTCTGTCACACCCTCTTTCTCTCTGGTGATTTTCCACTGCAGTGGGTTGATGGGCTGCAGGCCAGGGAGACTCTCCAATTAGGTAATGCCTTTTCTCCGTGAGCTGCATAACTACAAGCCACCTTTTCTTCTGTTCATCTTTCCGTTACTCTCTCCTGTTTAGTAGCCTATCTGGCTTACTCTCTTTTTATAGCCTCATCTCTGAGGCAAAGTCACTTGCTGCCGCAAACCGGTCAGTTAAATGTCCAACACTATCCCGTCACCTGTCAGATACATGCACACATACAGACGTAACCCCCCATTGGCTGTGTGTCCTATACTCAGCAGGAATGTCCTGCAGTCATTGAGAAAGTGACAAGAACACATTTCATCAGCAGCAAATTACCATGGCGTGCGGCCACCTATGCGTTCATAAATAAACTAATGCAGGAGCCTGGTACAGTAAGGCTTAATATAATGGGTTGACAAGGGCTTGTTCATCTACACAAATCTAAACACACACCAACCATCATGAATTAGTAAAAGGTCGTATCAAACTGCAGAGGACTCAATAGGGGAGAGACATGTGACCACTGAGGTAAGGTAGCGCTAGGCCATGCACGTGCAAACACACACCCCTGCTGTATGAGCTGGCATCAGCATACAGGTGACAGATATCTTTCATAGGCTCAGACTAATTTGCCCTCTTGTCACATAAGCTACATTACAGCAGTATAGTGTAATGTTGCGTTTATTACAGCTCTACCTACAGTTTGTGCCTATTTTTAATAACTGTAATATTGTAAAAATGCAAGGACAACGTGTTTTATTGTATGAGTGGGATTCTTATATCTCCTGTCCTGCGGTAGGTTCGTTTCCTTAACTTTGTGACTGTTAGGGACTGGGTGCTGAGTCATTCTTCCTCTCTCACACACCTACTAGACAACACGGTTGGTTGGTAAAAAAGCCGACAGTCATACCAGACTCAGGCTAAAAACCACCACGGTGCCTTTGATTGGAAAACCTGAGTTAGTCTTGTAGCAACACTCATAGCCACTTCAACAAGAACAAATGACTCAAGGCTTTATGTAAATTAGTGTCACGACAAACTTGACTGTTGGCAGCAGTGATTCTCTACTGACTGCAGGAAGCAGTAATCTAATCCGTGCTGGGGTTTTGATGCTAGGAGCCATGTATGTGAACATCTCGTCCACATCTACATGTGATGTCACAGGGACCTCACATTTTCCCAATTATATACGTCACAAGTAGCTTCTCAGGGTTGCCCATAACTCCTTAATAACATCAGTTGGCTAATCTCATTGTCTAATATTGCTTATGTCTCAACAAAAGGTCAGCAGAGTCACTGACATATACAATTCAGCCATCAAAGTACCCTATCAATGTGTATTAATGTGACACGGACAAAACTAGAAACATAATTTTAACGACTGTATTAAATAAATGATTGAATGATGAACTATCGAGCTAAAAGATGGAAATGTAAAAAACACGATATTGTCCGATGAAGCATGGCATGTGGTCGCGTGATGAAAACAGAAAGGTACACGATCAGCTAGCAGAAAGTAGCTGTGTGCAGCAAGGGAGATGCTGCTACATGTGACCTTCAATCATCCAGATTATGAGCTGAGATCTGCGACTATCCAGCCATGTATACGTTAAGAATAAGTGATTCCAGGTTCGTAAGGAGCTGGAGATTAAAAAACAAGAGCTGGTCAGCATCCCTACAGGAGCTCAGGGCCTGCTGTAACCTTCACTAGCTAGAGTGATGACCTTCAACAGTCAGACATGACTCCATCTCCCTCTACCACACCTGAAATTAAGTAAAGTAAGAATACTGCAGCAAATAACGCTTAGGTGCTGTGATATTACGTTATTCAGTGCCTTCATGGAAAGCATCACCAATCAAAGTGTTTTACAAATGTTATGTCATTTAGTCCTGTGAAATTATGACTATTCCCCCACTAAAGGCAGTGGACTTATCAGTATATTTTGGCTTATTAATAAAGAAGATATTAACTGCAATCGTGGGGTATTGTTGCTTTAAAAACGAGGGCCTCTTTGAAAACCGCATCAACAGGTATGTCGAGTCTGAGTCAAACTGCGGCAGAATCATGCGACACCCTGTCCTACAGAGGTGCCTCCTGTCTCTTATTTTAAATGTATTATTATTATTATTAATTTACACGGAGAAGAGCCATGAAAACTGAGAGAGCAGACGGGAATCGAACCGGTGAGCCTCTGCTCAGGGCGTACGTGACCGTGGACAGCACGAGCACATCTCTTGAATGGCGTAATGTCGACACAGACTTCATCATGAAGACCGGGGAAGGCACGTAGCTGTTTTTTTTTTTTTTTTGCATGTACACTCATTTTTACACCAAGTCAACCTCATTGCAGGAGGGTGACTAACCTGCGGGGTTTTACTGGAAACTAATGTTCATCCTCACATTCTTACTGCTATACGCGCTCTGCAGCGTTAAACTCAGTAGTACATGTCTGTGTGCTGGTTGGCTGCGTTACATAACATGGAGTCTAATCCACTTCCGCAGATGCAGCATTGCGAGCTGCCAATGTCACGTTATCCGCTTCAGACGAATGAATGAACCGTAATTAATACGCTATGTGGTGTTTTTCTTCACATCCGGGCGCAGTTCCCTCTAATTTTTAGTGATATTAAGTATTCGTCGGGTTTATTTTACGCTATCTGATGCTACCAACGGCTCGGGCATAAAGCGTTACACAACACGCTGCCTCCCTCAAAACTGCAAGGCCATGGCCGCATCCCCTCCCATCCTCCCGTCTCTCTTCCTGTAGCCTGCCATAAACGCGAGCACTCTTCGACAGAGGCTGTTTTATGCACTGCAAACGAGCTCCGTAGCCGTCTATCGTCCCGCTCCGTGTCTCTGGCCATGTTGCGCCACTTCACACGGATCCGATTTAAATAATCCAGGATGTACGAGCAGTGCGCACAAACACACGGACTACAGGATGGACACTGGCTTCCGCAACTCTTGCACAAACTCTAGTCTCAAGAGAAGATTTGGCGGATTACACGTTATGAATGAATGAAAATTATGATTTTAAATAGTTGCAAGTCAAGTTTATGTATGATAGGTTAACGTATTAAGCATTATATAAGAACCAGTGGGTTGTTTTTAGGTTTTAAAGACTCAGTTTAGATAATTTAGTAAAATATTTGTAAAAAACAAATGTAAGAAGAAGTAATATTCTGAAAGGTAGAGCGGTTTTTTTTTGGCTTACCTCACGGCTGATGCTGCTTGAGTCTGTGTGCGCACTTCACGGCGCCGCCTTCCGCCTTTTATACAGGACACGTGCCTCGGGGAGCCTGGTCGCCCGGGCGACGTGACGTCACGCCATCCTTCGCCTGTCAGGATCCATTCGGAACGAGGGACTGGTCACGGTCTCGCTCTCTCAGCGGCTGCCATAGTAACACGGGATGATGAAACAACGGCCCGGTTAACGTCTTACTCACAAGGCCCGTTCATAGGAGGGACCCGGGGCTCGAGTCCACGAGAGAGACAAGGACAGAGAGAGAGGGGGGAGAGACTGGCACCATGCCAATGTGGATGTGGCGGGGAATGATGAAGCATTTTTGTCCCATTCCCTTCATGCACATGCACAGTCACACGGCCGGATGCCATAAAACACCTTAGAGTAGACACATTGCACATGTGGTAGACCCAAAAAACTACAAAGCACAATCTGGATTAATACTCTCATATAAACCAGCCTCCATTGCTGTTCACTGATGTGTGAAGGACTGTGGATCACATCCCCTATGGATTCTGTGCATGTGTGAGAGAGGACACTATATAGATGGATGCAGCAATGTTACGTAAGATGCCATGCAACAAGCATGTCACGTTTCCACGAACACCAGCTGTTCTGCTACTAAAATATCTGATTTCTTGCACCCATAATAATAATTAATATGTAAGTCATTTTAAAGTCCATTTCGATTAGGGTTGGGTTAAATGCGTTATTTTATTGTAATTATATCTCGGCTGAATTATATCTCATCCCCTCATATCACGGCATGTGCTCAAGTCAGAGAAGAAGGAGCCTACGTGAGGCAGGATGCGTGCTGTAGAGTAACATGGGAAATCCCTGCAGTGCAGCGAAAGTAGGAAGGACGACGGCTGGGCCCACATGGTTTGCACACAGCGCACATCCCCTTTTGCATTTCGTCATCTCTGATAGCGGTTTGATTTCCGCATTTTATAACGGATTGGTATTACACCAGTTGTTCACAAGAGATCTCTCTATTACAGCATTACAGTAGAATAAAAGCAATGTTATCCATCTATCCATCTATCTATCTATCTATCTATCTATCTATCTATCTATCTATCTATCTATCTATCTATCTATCTATCTATCTATCTATCTCATGTTATTTTCAAACTGTCTTGTCCAGTGATTGTTGTTTTTGAGAAGATCAAATGAAACGCAACCATATATGGAGAAATGTACTCATCCTTCAACGTCTGCTCCAGAAAGTAGGCTTTTTGTAGCAGCACTTGAACGATGGCACCATCTCCTGGACAATCCACCATCCTGCACACCAAGATTGGTGTGAAAGCTTCCTGTTTGTGTCAAATGTCCAATCGAGCCACACCCATTTGCCAGTTTATCAGGTACATTGGTGAAAATGAATGCATTCTGACACAACAGCCATTCACCAACATAACAGAGACACATTTGTGTTTAATTAAATACAGTTCAACAGAACCACAAACTACAACCTCCACCACACAGCTGAATTACTGCCCATCTGTTGCTGTTTCGACTTGAAGCTAAAATTTAGAAGTGCCCTGATCTTTTGACATCATCTCCAGTGTAAGCGTGGTGTTAACATGAACTTGCCCTTTTTCCATGGGTTTTGCTCGCATACAAAACAGCTCTGTGAAGGTGAGGAACAGGGTTGCAACACACAGAGCACAGAGGTCACATCACATCAGAGGTCAGTGTTATAGTGTAAATATGGGACCGTCACAGCCTGGAGCCTGGTACAGATGAGTTCAATGTTTAGAACAGTTTAAAGAATCATTTTGTTGAACCAAAAATGTATGTAAGCATGCATTTTTGTTGATTAAAGTGGGTGAGGGTTAGTTATGGTCCTCAGTTAAAGGGAATCACAAGAAATGAAACAGGCAACTGTTAAATTGACCACATTTATTCATTCATTCATCTTCTGTAACCGCTTATTCCTGTTAAAAACCTGTCATCAGGCGAGAGGTGGGGTACACCCTGGACAGGTTGCCAGTCTATTGCAGGGGGGTAACACAGAAAGACAGACAACCATGCACACTCACATGTACACCTACTGCCAGTTTAGAATAACCAATGAACCTAATGAGCATGTCTTTGGACAGTGGGAGGAAGCCGGAGTACCCGGAGAGAACCCACGCAGACACAGGGGGAACATGCAAACTCCACACAGAAAGGCCCGTGGATTCGAACCCGGGACCTTCTCACTGTGAAGCTTCAGTGCTAACCACCTCTCCACTGTTCCACCCTTGTCCACATTTATTTACATGAAATTGTGAATATCAGTCATACGGATAGCATGTTGGCACAGGTATGTTAATATGGTAAGAGTACAAAACATTTCAGGGTGCACCATCTATTTCTGCCTGATCTATAAACCTAAACCTACATAAATGTAATCGCTGAAACAGAGACATGATAGAATAAAAATAAGGAGGGGTGATCCTACTTGATGGCCATTTATTTACATTCACTCATTCATTTTCTGTAACCATGTAATCACAGGCCTAACCGATAAGACAGACAACCATTTGCGCTCACATGGTGCACCTTAAAATCACCAATGAACCTAATGAGCATGTCTTTGTACAGTGGGAGGAAGCCAGAGTACACAGAGAGAACCCACTCAGACACAGGGAGAACATGCAAACCCCACACAGAAAGGCACCAGATGGAATCGAACCCAGAACCTTCTTGCTGTGAGGTATCACTGCTAACCACCACAACCCTGGTGTCAACCTTATTTAATCACTGTACCTACTAAATGTGGACACCAGGGGGCGACCTTCCCTTTATATTGAACCACTTGTATGAGGTAATGCTGAAGCTAAGGCTGAGTGTTGTGTCCCTTCACGTTCAGCTGAAATACGAACCACACACTTAGCATGATGAGTGTCTATGACAGCTTTCAAGATAAATAAAATGACGCAAAAACATATAAAGACACTTTACATGTTTTAAAAGGATTTTTAATTCAGCCTTGGCGTTTGAAGCTTACAGCTCTGGGTGTCATTTGTAGAAAATTACCTGTACAGCAGCAACATTAGTCTCTGTTGTGATACTCAAATGCTGTTTATTTTTATATGATATTTAGCCGATTAAAAACTTAAGAGTCTCAAGAGTCTAATACATTAAAGACTAATAGCACGTCACTACGAAGTGAGGACAGAAGAAAGTTAGTCACACACGTATAAAACGCATAAACGTGACTGTTTATGGGGACTCTGTGTCTTTGCACACAATCTGTCTGAGCACTAAATCTCTGCGCTGTTTGTAGTGCAGATTGGGCTGTAGTGGAGCCTTGTTTGTTGTCATAAAGTCGGCTTTTCTTGGGCAGTTTCCAACATATCTTTCCCCTACACATCATAGATTATGTTTTATAAAATGAAAGCACCTGTGTAGCAGGACAAAGTATTTATTGATATTTAAACTTCCTTATGTAAACTGTCAGCTGAAATGAGCCACTAGCCAAATGACAAATCTTTCATATTCACCTCCTACCACCACTTAACAGGAAATTTAGGTCTGACCAGAGGTGTGTGGGTGTGTGTATGTGCAGATGTGAACATACGAGAATTCAGGCTTTCCTTTATACACAACGCTGGAAAAACAAACCATTTGTCATGTTGTAATTTTAAAATAATTTCCACATGTTCCAGTTTTAAAAGCCGGAGCCTAATTTTTGCGTTTACATTACTCCACATATGATTATATCTCGCTCGGTTTTTCTTCACATTCTCAACCCACGGAAAGTGATTTAAGGCAACTCTAATGCTGCAAGCTTGAACAGTTCAACACGGGGAGCCCACCGTGCCGTTAAAACAACCTCCTGACCCCCTCAGGCAGAGAGCTGGCCCTCTCTGACAATATTTTCATAAGCTGTGAATTATAAGTGTTTAAAAGGGCACTAATCGAGGAGTTACTCTCATGCCAAGAGCTGCTTAGCATCGGCAGACCACAGAGTCTGGATGGAGGGCCTAGAGGGCCGGGTCTTAGCCAAAGTTAAAACATTCATTATGACAATTATTTTTTATAGCGTATATCTGCCCGTTAAGAAAGTGCATAGTGGAAAATAAAAGAAAGGATGGGAAGGAGAGGGGGTGAAATACAGCAAAGCCATCTTTAGTCAGATTTAAACCCTCAACATCACTTATGCATAGCTTGCGCCTCTGGCTACTGCATTTCTTGACACCGTCCAAAAATGGTGGAAGGCGACGGAGGCCAAACTGCGAGAGAGACTGTCTGAAAGTTGCTGGCTTAAATCCTCACGCTGGCTGAACACATCGGCTGTGGAAGGTAAATGGGGGGAAATCATAGATAAACATGTAAATAAAAGAAAAGGAAAGGTGTACCACAGGCTGAATTATGAATAAAATACCACGTTGACTCCGGTAAACGAAACTGAACTTAAGTGTTAAACTGAACGTGTCTGTGAAGGTTCTCAGCCATCCAGGTCATGGTGTAGTTAAACTGAACCTGAAAACCTGATCATGTTTTATTGTGCACCATCTGAATGGGTCCTATTTGTAAACTTAGTTAAAAAAAAACAAATGAAAAAAAAAAACATCTGTTATGTGGATGCATTTAAAGTTATTTAGTTTAATGTTTTACAACCTATACTATATGTATCCTGTTATACATTTTAGCATTATTTAGTATTAAGTAAAGTGCTTTATACAAAAGAAAACTGTAATGTCAAACATAGAAATTATCGAAGAATTTCTATATAAAATACTTACATGAGCTGAGGCTCATCACTCAGTGTGTGCATCCACCTGCTTTACTTTCCCACCTTTCAAACTACCCATCTCTCAGCTGTCTGTATCTCTTCCGCTTCCTCTCCCGCCTCCGCCGGTCTGCTGTGTTTTCTTTGGCCTGGCACGGAGCGACTGGAAGTGTCACCTCATCGCAGCAGAGATTTGTTTCCCTTGGAGGCTGCAGTAGGATGTCTGTTAATCTGATCTCAAAATCCTCAACCTGGATTTGGCAGCTTCTGACAAACACCGCTGGCTCCGAAACGGGCCGTTATTAGAGCGTTGTCTAACTCCACAATCAGCCTTGCGGTGTGAGAGACTGTGCCAGTGTTAACCTTTGGCTGGGTTTTTACTGTGGAAGCAAACAAGGTGTTGTGCAATAAAGCTGTTCTCAAATTCAGCCAAGCTGCTGCAACAATATTTTTGACATCCTGATAAAAAAAATAACTGTTGGATGGTTTATCTTTCTGTTGCATATAGTAAGCATGTAGACTGTATACACACGAGTAACACATCTGCATAGGATAGTAACTGGACAGGTCTCTCTTGTGTCCAAACCACAGTATTAGTGTCTATTACAAAATAATGGTGATATATTAGACTCAGTTTGCCTGCAAGATTTTATTTTAATTGATTTTATTCCGTGTGCTTTCCTCAGGTTAATATGTTGTGCCAAGAGTTGAGGATAATCACGTAAAGGGATATTAGAGGTAATTCTACTTGGAAGCTTGAAGAGTCTCCTCTCTTGATGTCTCATTTTACCTGCCACTTACAGGTTTTGCACACAAAAAACAATCACAAAATACCTACTTTAATGCAAGCGGCGCTTAATCGCAGGCATTTTTGCATATTATTTATCAGCTGTCTCTCTCATATATTGTGCATTATCTTCACTTGTCTGGACCATTGTGTAACTTCCTGACGGTTCAAGTCAGGTCAGGTGAGGATAGTTCACCTGCGTGTGGATGGCAGAAAAGCTGGCTCGTTCTCGCATAGCTGATGCGTTCAACATCTAATTCGTTTTCCATATGGAAAGAGAGCGACGTGCATCCTCAGCCTTTATGTTTTGCGTTACTTTGCAAGATCTACCACCTTTCGCGGTTTGTATTCAGCTTAAGAGCGAAAGTTCAATCTTATAGTGGTTTGGACGAGTGGTTTAAAGAACTAAGTAATCCCATGGAATGTGCTCACAACCGTTTGTGTGTGCGCGCGTGGTGTGTAAAACGTGGTATGGCAAGGGTAGGACGACATTCTTGAGATGCAACGTGTCTCTTCTCTGTTGCACACCTTCTGTCAAAAACATCAGGTGGGTCTCCGGAGGGATGAGCAACATTTCTTGGAGGAGCAGAGAGCGAGGTGGAGAGAGGGGCAAAGAAAAGAAAAAAACGAGAAGGGAGGATGAGCAAACGCTTACTAGAATATATAATGACTCTTTCTGCCGAGAAGGTGAGGCTAGTCGTATGGAGAAGCTGTCAGGAAATCAAAAGCCACAAGTTGTTTTGTCATAATATTTCTGACCAAAACTAGCTCACTATTTGCATATGTATGATGCAATGATGTGTTATGGTAAATGCACTGGATTTAGAAGGAGCTTTTCTGGCGTTTCAAATGACGCATGATTATGTTCGTGTTCTCGTTTTTATGGAGACGAATGAAATACACAGAGTTTCCTCACCATAAGCCTAATGACTGTAAAAGAAGCATTTTTAATGAATGAGGTCAAACAGTTAAAGAAAACTGGGGCATATAAACAGCATTTTACTTATTTTGAGTGGTGTGGTGAGAGAGATCAGGGGTCAACAAGCAGCAAAGGGTGGAGGCTGACATCAAACCTGAGCCGCTACAGTGAAAAATATTTCTCAAAAGGTGATTCAAAGGTGAATCTTAAATGAAGCACTTAATATAAACTTGCTCTTTGAGAGAAATTTAGTTTTCCGAGAAATTCTTTCAGTACACTTGGTAAAAAAAAAAGAGAAGAAAAAGAAATTACAATCCTAAATCTACTTAATAATTTACCGTAATCATATTTGCATTACGCTCCAAACTACAGTCCCTCACACGCTGTATCGATGAAAAGGCTGAAGCTATGTCACTCGTCATCTCACAGGTGACATATAAAGGTTTCATTTTTAGGATTTTAACCACAGAACAGAACAATATATCTGATTTATTTATATTGCTTAATGTGCTAAGCAGATTATATGCGATTAATAAAGGATAAACCATGAACAGCTATGATGTTTAAACAGCTGTGAGGTCTAGCTTTTCCCAGGAATACCCAGCTTTATATACCACTCCTGCCTCCTGTCTCCTCTGTCCTCTCCTCTTTTTCTCATTCCTCTCCTCTGCATTTTAAGTTATTTGTCTCTTCTCCTCTTTCCATATTAGAATCTGACAGAAACGTACATTATCGCTGTGACTGTACTCATCTTACACTCCCTCCTGTCTCCGCTCACCTCCTTCCATCAGCACCCAGTCCTGCATGAGATTGCTCCCCTTTGTTTCACTCCTCATCTCTCCCCTCTCCTCTTGTCGCTATCACGTCAGCCAGCTAGTAAATAAGGGGCTGTTAAGCGTATTCAACACATCATCCGGCCACCCATGAAACATACCCATACACGATTCTTTCCCCTCTGTTTTCTAATCATGTTTCTTCTTCAGCCCCGTCCTTTCTTACCGTTTCTCATTCCCCACCTCCTCTTCATCTCTTTCACCTAATTTTGCCTGTTTATTGTTACTCCCTCTCTCCCTCCCCGCACGCCCATCTCACACTTCATCTCTCAGTTTCTCTCAGCGTCGCTTTCTGTATGTCCGTGTGCGCGTACGCTTCTCTTCGCTGTATGCTGATGTCATGTGTTTGCCTTGGGCTGCCCGGCCGTCTCTGACACATATATGGACCAAAACACGCGATAATATTTGCCCAGACAACTCCTTTAATTGTCTGTTTAAATATCCAAATACAATAATTCACACTTCCAAATTCCAGAGGAAAGAGTTTGCACACGAGAGAGAGAGAGAGAATGAGAGCTGGAGATCTCAGTATTCAACTGTAATTTGAAGCAAAACTTTAAAGGGGTACTACTGTTTTTTTACAACCTGGACCTTATTTCTGGCCTAAAATACAAGTGTTTACTCACCCATATAACTTTGGCGTTATTTTTTGTCGTTCTTCAGATATTTAGATCCGCCTATATCCATATAGTGGGAGTGACTGGGGCACCGAAACGCAGCCTCTAAATTATCTGCCACGAAACTTGTTCTTTTCACCAGTATTTTGTCATGATATGCTAGCACTATTCCCCATTGAGTCTGGAGTTACCTGTTATCATCATCCAGGGTCTGTAGAGTGACCTACTAACTTCTGACCTGGATGATGTCACCTCTGAGCGTCGCCCGCACCCACGGTCGGCTTGTTTACTAGTTTGCTAGTTTGCTAGTTTTTTGCAACATGGCTGAATATTTTTCCGATTCTAAGGTTGTGGACGACGACTTTGTTTATGATGGACGTCCTTACCGTTTTGAGTCAGAGTATACGGATGAGGAGCTCGTTGAAAGGAGGATGTGGAGGCAGAGAGAGGAACAGCTGGTCAAAGAACAACAAACCGCTGCACGTCCACGAATAGATAACAGGTAACTCCAGACTCAACGGGGAATATCACTAGTGTATCATAATAAAATATTGGAGAAATGAACACGTTTCGCGGCAGATAATGTGTTATTTAGAGGCTGCGTTTCGGTGCCCCAGTCACTCCCACTATATGGATATTTGCAGCGAAATATCTGACAAACGACAAAAAATAACACCAAAGTTTTATGGGTGAGAAAACTATTGTATTTTATGCCAGAAATAAGATCCAGGTTGTAAAAAAACAGTAGTTCCCCTTTAAGATGCAATGAAATCTCATGACTAATATCAAACAGGTTTAGAATTGAGACAGGGCTGTTTGATTGTTTCAAGCAATAATTTCATGATACAGTGTGACCAGCTTGGAAGACGGGCAGCAAAGGATTTTGTTTTCGCATACCACAGGACGCTTCTTCACAGCAGCTGCTGAGGCTGATCTATGTCAGATTTTTATGGGCAAACACAGGGGCGTTTCATGTCGTCCCGGGGCCTCCTCTCCATCATATTTAGACACACACTCTCATTCCGCCATCAGTCAGCATGCTTTTAGTATGATGGAGCTGGACATGGCTGTTGTGCCAGACAAGAATAAGACTTTGACCACCTGGGTCGATTTCTACCACTGAACCGCCGTCTGTAACAAACTCTAAAATGGGAATTTCCACAAAAAATATATAAAAAAATAAAAAAAATAAAAAAATGTCATGTCTAACTGAGTGGAAACACACAATATGGTTTGGTCATTGGGCTATTTTGTGGTTGAGGCGACTTTAGTGTAATTGGTGGACACGTGGAGGCCTGGGGCCCCAGTGTACACTCTGCATATTTGGCAGTGATGCTAGACGGCATTCATTTCAAAACATGTTTTTTTTTAAATAATTACATAAAAAAAAACTTCTGCCATTACAGTGTGTGTGCTCATATGCTTCAAAAACCTTCAACACATTGATAAATGAATGAGTTTAAAAAAAAAAACAGCCTTCTAAAATAGCGTCTGTCTTACAATGAGCATTTGTTCTCCATAAAAGCTATAAAATCCACACATCAACACTGCATCATTCAGTGAATTCAAGTTATCATTCAGGTAACTGGTCGTGAGCCGAGCTCAAACCTGCGATCCTGCCAGTACGCATCCCCGGCCCGCTGATCCACAGATCACCTTGTTAGTCTTGATTTCAGATTCTGGTCCAGACCTGGAAGTTCCATCTGTGTGATTCGCTCCAAGGTTGACTAAAGGATCAGGTTGCCCCTCTGTGTGTATGTGCGCTCACATGAAGAACATGTGTCTGCATACACGCACTCTCCGTATTTCTACATGTGTGTGTGCATAACTACCGTGAGCGTGTCGGCGCGTGCTTGCATGTGCGCGCTGAACGAGGGCCAGGTATGGGTTGAGGAGAAGGATTGATGGTCCTGGAGGGACACAGCAGCTGGAACAGAGAACACCAGATAGACAGACGGACGGATGGAGAGAAACAGGGGAATAAATCAGAGACGAGAGGAGAAAGGGAAGGTGGCTGAAAGTGCAGAGGATGGAAGGTAAAGGGCAGAGAAGGGAGAAGGAGAGATGACGAGGACGTAGGATCGCAGAAAGACGAGATTCGTCCAGACAAACAAACTGCAAATTCTTCAGAAATGATGTGATGTAAGATTTCTGTAATAGTCCAGGAGGCGCAATATGTGCCGTCATTCAAAAATGCCAGGAGACCATAGGAAATATCATATAATACTAATGTATCTGACCACAACCATTCTTGAGTCTGTGCAGACGCAGACAGATACACACACACACACAGACACACACACACCTCACATTACCCTCCCTCTTCCTTTCTTTCACTCTCCACTTCTCTTTTTCTCTTTTCACCACATCCCTTACTTTCTCCCTTCATTTGTGCTGCTCACCCGTTCAACACACACACGCACGCGCGCACGCACACACACACACACTATAGGCCTCTCTCTCCTGACCACATCCCCTCCTCTCTCCTCTCCTCCCAACCTCAGGTCGTGTGGTAATGAGTGTGTGATGGAGCCTCGTGGCTACCAGACTGGCAGAGGTATTTTTAGCACTTCTGGTGGTTTCCATCACTAAATATGCTCCAACTTCATATTTCAAGTTTGAAACCAACCTCAAAGGGGAGAAATGGATAGTTTGTTGCAGTTAGTTTAAGCTATTAGACGTCGCTGTTAAATGTAGCAGGGCGACTTGCGGAGTGACTGGAAGGAAGGTAATTGGTGATAACTGAAAAAATAACTACACGGGCTTGGAAAAGAACAAAAGCGCGAAAACCCATGTGAGAATAAAAAGAAAGAAAGAAAGAAAGTAGTAGAAATATAAAGTTACTTTAGCTCGGTGCTATAGTTACGTACCTTAAGGGAAAATAATAGGTGGAAACAATCTCCACGTTCAGTCAGTCTCAGCAGAGCACTTTCCTTTATGTGGCTGCCATTTTTATTTTAAACACATGCAATGATTTGCAGCAATAATAGTGATTCAGCTTGGATTTAAACTGTCCTCGTGCCATCATCACACAGCGCTAGACTCTGTTTACCTGTTATATGAATCTAATAATTAAGGACAAGACCTGATAGAGAAGCATAACTGGGTGCACTATTTTCTAGTATAATGTACAGACATGCATGTACAACTGTAGCAAGAAATGAATGGCTATATACTGTAACGCTTGGTTGTATCCCAACTGCTTGTGCAGAGGTTGCTAGTCGTCTACTCACACACACCAGTAGTGCCAATGCTGCCAACCCTCATAGGCGGTTTAGACTTCTTCAATTTGACGGCGTAGCTACAGCAACAGCGCAAAACATACGTAGACCCTGCACAGACCCTAGCACCGTAGCTGACGTGCAGCTCCCCAGAAATGTAACTACGCATCACGGTAACACAGAGCCCAAGAGCTGTGATTGGTCCACTTGTAAGTCTCGCTTTAGTATTTCCATCTCCCAGTTTTCAAATTGATTGTTTTGGATCAATAAAGACGGACAACTTCAAGCAAGGGTTACCTGAGGAGGTTCGGAGATACATCCCTGCGATGTTCGGCTTGTTTGCTACTGCTATTTTTTTTTGCAACATGGCTTAATATTTTCCGATTCTGAGGTGGTGGACGAAAGAAGCCGACCACCGCGGGTGTGTGAGGTACTCAGAGATGACATCATCCAGATCAGATGACCGGATGATGATAACAGGTACTCCAGACTCAACATTAAATAGCACCAGTGTAACAAAATATTGCTGAAATGAATGATTTTCACGGCAGATAATGCGTTACTTAGAAGCTGCGTTTCGGTGCCCCAGTCAGTCAAACTATATGGATATACGCTGATCTAATAATCGCCCTAAATACAAATTACACAAAAGTTATATGGGTGAGTAAACAATCGTATTTTATGCCAGAGATAAGGTCCAGGCTGTAAAAAACAGTAGTTCCCCTTTAACTCACATACCACCCAACATCTGCAGCAGCACTAATGCTGTGTGGGCATCACATGCGTTTTTATCTTTCTTTGGCAAACAACACGAGCACTAGCATAGGGTTACCCTAGAACACACAGAAATCAGATTTCCCTAAGAATCAGCAGTTTTCTTGAAATAATAGTTGATATGACTCTTCAGATTTTGCATCCTCATGTTGGCCACTTTTGTAGAAGCAGTGCTGCCTTGACCACATTTTTATGTTGATAAAAAAAGCTCGTTGTGTATTGCACGCTTGGTTTCCACTTAGCAGAAATTCCCGTAACAGAGCCAATTTGTTCCCAGCTGGGTCCCACTGCAAACTTTCCTACCACTTCTTTTTCCATTTTTCAGCATGCTGTTGTCTTAAACTGTAAGCAGCCTGTGTTGTGAAACCTCAGTGATAATAACCCCGCAGGTAAAGGTCCTGCAAAGTTTATACTCGCAAAAAAAAGAAGAAAAAAGAGTGATGCTTTTGAATCTTGAGCAAGAAAGGGTTGTAAATCTTCTTTTTAAAAAGGAGTTGCAATCATGATTATTGTTGGGCCACTTAGCCAGTGCTGACTTCTTATGTGTAAATGGAGCTGGTGGTAGCTAAGCTAAGCTAATTTCCTCCAAGCCCAGGCTCCAATCTTAACAGACAAGAAAGTGGCATCTTTTGTTTCTTAATCTTTGCATAGATTTCCTGCTCTTCCTAGTAAAGCGCTTTCTAACGTTTGTTGGATTAAAGCTGGGAGATTACCATGCTATAAGTGATTTGATTGATTCATCAGATTACTTGTAAATTCTGATTTGTATCTTACTATTAGTGGATGCCAACTGAACTGAGACATGAGAGGCTTATCTCTTGACTCGGCCGACCTGGTCCAAGTTAAATGTCAACATCTTACAGTGGAAAATAAGGGATTTATTCACTGAGCCAAATCTTTCTGAATCACACATAAAAAGCCAAGTGATTCATATTTTTTATTCCTGCAAGAAACAAAGTTAAGCAAAAGGGATTTCATCGAAAGCCAAGAATCTACTTTACTCCCTTCTGTGATTTTCTGAGACCAGATTAAGTGCAGACTTTTATAAGATACATTAAATGTCTTCATTTAAGACCAAACAGTTAACATGTCTGTTGAGGGAAGGAATTAGACTATTCTGTAACATCCAGCAGCTAATTTATGTTGATCAAAATGTTGTAATTTATACCTTTTAGCACAAAGACACCGCTGACTGATGGCTCACAGAGGAGCAGGGATCTTATTCCTTCTTTCATTTCAAAGCTTCCATAAGAGCTCCATCCCCTCCATCTTTATTTCTGTTGGCATGCTCCTCTCATTCTCCCTGAACATCCTTCCTCTCTCACAAGGAGTCTCATTGTCCATAGAGAAGAAGGTAGGTTTATGGTCCGTACGGAGACAAGTGGCAGAGCCACATTCCATAACTTATTGAGACCATCGCTCCACATCTGTCAGGGGATGTCTGCTCCGTTTGACTGCTGGGGTCAGTTCACTTTGAATCCAGTCTGTTCAAAGAGTAAACAGAAGCTGATCTCAGCTTTCTGTCCTCAGATATTTTCTCTCTGTTCTCGTCTTACTAAACATAATCACACTGGCGCATCTCTATTGTTCAAAAGCCAAAAAGGGAAACAAAAATGCCTGCTTCTTATTATTTCTTTTCTTTTTCTTTTTTTCATTTCCAGATGATAAATTAATACAGGATGATTAGCCTTGTGTGACTTTTTTTGAAAGCTTTTTCCATTCACTGCATCTCATCAGATTGTCTGCCTCCTTTCTTAGTCAGGAGGCCTTCTGGGAAAAAGAGTTCTGCAGACTCTGATCGTTTCCACTTAAGCCACAGCTTCATTTCTGACTCACCCGTGTGTCTTTTTCATTGACAAGACTATAATACTCCACAAAAAATAATAATAATAATGAAAAGTAATGAAAACCTTGTATGATATATTAAATCATTTGTCAATTAAATGTCAGTATGTGGCTGGCTTCTGTTCAAACTCATCTATCCAGTGCAATATAAAAAAGAAACAGAAACTGTGGATCACATACAGCTAAAATTGTTATTTCTTTTAAATTGAATATGTCCTTTATTTAGTTTTTCATTTTAAATTGAGGCTATTTCCCCCCTAATTTGTTGTTGTGCACAACAAAAATCCCTGAAAAATACTGACATTTCAGGAAGGACTCACACTCAAACTGTGAGGTCTTTGAGAGAAGACAATATAGAAAAGTGTCAGAACTGCATGCTGCACTGTGAGGCACACCATAGTGAAGCTGTGCCTCAGTGTAAGTTAAATATATAAATGGAGACATTTAATTTAATTATCCACAATATGTGAATGAATGACTTCATTAGATCTCGTAAATATGAACTTTTTAAAGATATAAATACTTTGCACGTCTGATCAACATTTTGGTTTTCAGCTGGTCAGACTCGCTACCATAGCCAGGATGTAGGGTATATGCTGTCAGCATAGCAGGACATAAAACTATGGCCAGACACAAGCATATTCAGACTGTGAACTTACAAACAATCACACATAGATATAAAAACGTGTCAATACGCCCGGCACAGCCTCGTTGCGGCGCACCACATGGTCACTATTCCTGGCACAGCTCTGGCGTGGCGCGGCATGCCACTTTCCAATCTTGGCGCTGCTGCACATTATACTGATTTGAAAACTTACACGCGGGTCCAGAAATAAGTTGACCCGGGCACAGATGTTTTAATCAAGGCCCACTTCTCAGATTATAACAAAGAGAATGAATAATGGCTTTAGGCCTGTTTGGCTACTGTGACAGACTGTGACCTGCCCAGGGTGTACTCTGCCTCTTGCCCCATGGCAGCTGGGCTACATTTCTCATGCTATAGTGGTGCATCTCTAGCTATGGCAACAAATAAAATGCAATAATAATGTTCCACCTGCTGATGATTATTACCACAGACTAGATGAATCTTCTAGTTAGTTTTGTGAGCAGATTTACAACGGGAACACAATCCTCTTACCCAGTGAGCTCTGCGTACTAATATGCATGAAAAACATTAGCTGCCATGAATTTGACTGATGCAAAATAAATAACCCTTCCATCAGGGAACTGTCTTGCATAAATAAACTGTAGAGGAAAACTGCAGGCCGAACCAAACCATTTGCAAATATGCAACACAATTATAATTATACAGCAGAATCAGAGAAACCACCTTCTGTTGCGCTCATTGCTATGATATCGAATGTTGTTTTGATATCTAATGTGTGACACGAGCCCGTGTGGGTTGTCCTTTCTTTTTTCAGCCTCCTCAACAGGGAAGCCCAGTGTGCTCTGACCTCCGCCCTGACCACAAAACCCTGCTCTAACTGACTGGGTAAACTGCTCGTGGAAGTGGCTACAAATCTCTGGCACCCAAATTCCACAGGGCGTATCCTGCACTTCCAGCTAGCGGCTGCCAGCTTTGTGTATTTCCTCCTCCGTATACCGTATGCACGGTCTGCGTTCTCCAAGAGCAAGAGTGAGCTTTGCAAAGTTAAACGTGCTCCAGAGTAATTTACAAGAACACCAGGTCAGATCTTTGGCAGCCGCTGTCGTTCTCCTGGGGTATAAATTGCTCATAGTCTTGGATTTCCCAATCCCTGATGTCTTGTGTCTTGTGTATCATTTTGAATGATCTCCACTTTGGTGGGTTACTATAATATGAATCCTAGCCCAGGGTTGTTTGAATTATGGCTTATCTGTAGGAATTCCCGGTTTCAGTTTTCTTTCTCTGCCTCTGTACATCTTCAATATTTTTTATGCTACTACTGCTCTTTATGGTGGCAATGCATGGGATATGACTTTTTAAATAGATGTGGGTAAAGCAAGTCCTAAGCTCCTTACTGATGCCTTTATTTTTCATGGTGATTTAAGTGTTTTCTTTATACATTTCATATGACCTCAAAGAAGAAGATATCAGAGAGGCATTTCGAGCAGCGTATCATGTTGCACAGGAAAAATCCAAGATACAGGCTCCTCTGTTTGGCATTTTGGACAATCACAATCACAATTTAACCTCGTCACATACGGCATTGTTGTAGACATTTCTCAGAACATTTGGTGATATAGTGATATGCCTGGATAGCCTTTACAGCCCCACCACTCACAGCTGTAACACGTTCCAACCCCTTTTCTTTTAAATCGCCCACTCTGAAATCGGATACTGTACTAACCTGAACCTTTCTTTCCCATTGGCACGGTGTCCTGAGCGAACAAATCTCTTTAGTTAGTGTCCATGACAAATTAATCTCATACACAAGCACGCAGGAATCTGGACTGGCCAAAGAGCAAAAAGGCTGGAAGCCAGGTAAACACTCAAGACTTATAATGTCTCCACTGGGCCCCAAGTCCCCAAGCTCTTTCTAGACAACAACACACACACACAAAAAAACAAAGACAGCTGGTACAAAGTAAGGTCTGAGTGTTATATGTCCTGTAAAATGACCATTCCAGTGGAGTGAGGCACACTCAAAATTCCTGAGTCACTCATAATGTGCAGTGTCCTGTATGGTAAATTTCCAACCACACGAATGTGACTGATGCCCCTTTTTCCATTTCAGCCGCTGCCAGTGTATAATCCTGTTCATATTATAAACCATAGGCTGAAATGCCCATGGCAGTTCAGTTCTATACTTAAAAATGGCAGATTCTGATTCTCCATCCAGGCCACAAGCTTTTTGCACAAATAAACTCCGGGAGAAACTCAGACGCAGACCTCATGTGTATAAGTTATACAATATGGTACAGATCTTTGGCTTTTTCACTTCCAATCTGACTTATTTATGTTCTTCCTCTGCAGTGAGGTTTTGCAAAACTACTTTTCACTATTTTTTTTTTAATGCAGGCTTTGTTTTGTCTTCAGTGCCCAGATTCATATCGGAGTGTAAAACGCTTGCTCCAACACTTTTCTCAGTGCAGTGGTGGAAACATTGTCTCATGTGGATAACGCACCATCAAATACAGAAAAGGCTGGAGAATCTAAATGAATGCAAACTTGTTGTGGCAAGGTTAGGAAAAAGACTTGTTGCAGAGAAGCCATCTTCCAACAGGGCACTGACCTCGAGCGCAGAGCCAAAGGCGAGACAGAGCCCAGACCTCAGCTCAGCTGAGAATTCAGATGAGGCCTTGACAACTTCATTTTGACCTTTTTTTCCCCACTCAGTGAGATGGCGCTGGAGCAATTTAGTCGGCAAAGACTGAACAAAAATTGCAGTGTCCAGATGTGCAAAGCTGAATTTATTAAACACAGCCTCACAGCTGTAATTGCTACCAAAGGGCCCTTCCAATTTTCTTATCATATTCAGATGGAAGATTTTTTTAAGCTACTGCAGCACACGTCCATAACAGCCTTCTGCTGTCAGGAAACATCACCTGTAACACTGTGCACTTCGCCCTAAGCAGATGAGAGAGACTTTTAGGGCTGCACTTTAATCATGCAAGTCCAAAGAAGAGCTTAAAGCGGTGGGTTGGATGTGGAATATTAATCTGCCTTTTATATTTACTGTTTGTGGCGTAACCAGAAGCAAAGGACAGGAAACAGCATTCACACAATTGCAAACTTGACCTGTGGCTTACAACAGACCAGATCATTGTGAATACTACAGAGGTTTATAAGTCAAATGTTCTGCTGTCACTGACCACTATCTGCATCCTTTCCTTTTATTCTTTTTATTATTTTGCTGCATATTTCTAAACCATGAATAGCCTATAATAATTTTATGGAAAGAGGCTTCTCTCGGAAATCGTAAATGACGTCACCTCTATCTGGCAGTCAGATAGTCAGAGTGGGTTATTACTTAACTTGGTGATAGAAATAAACCATTAAAAATGCTGATGAGTCTCACATGAATGAAACAAGTGGTAGCATCATATTGTAAACATGTCACACAGCCTTTAGAGCAGCGCATTGAAGAAATAAAACCCAACATGTTTCTTTTATTTAAAGTTGGAAGTTACAGTCGGAGTTGTTAAAGCTGGAAAAGAGGAGGACAGACAGGATTAATGAGCTGCTGTCTCCACCATAGACATCGAGTCATTACATACATGTCTGATGAGTGTGGCTTGTATTGAACTGGGGTCGCTTTGTAGCACTCTGGTGTCATCTGCATGTGACTTAACTATTTGGTTTTATTTACTAAACACCTTATGACATCTTGCAGTGATCATTGCATGGCCACAGAAATTGAGGCCCGAGAGTCTTTTGGTGTTTGGAGAAAGAACCTTGTATAAAGCCAAAGTTATTAAAGTTAGTGAGTTAGTAAGTGGCAATAAGGAGTGGAGACCAAAACAGAATTTAAAGTAGCATGACTATTGGACTTACATTGCACCCATGCTATGTTTTAGCAAAGTGTATGAGGAGTGGTTGGACTTACTGTATTTTAGAATAATTTATGACTTTCGGTGTTAGGATGCAGAACGTTCCAACTGCAGCAAACAGTAGCTGGTGAGCGATTTCAGTTCCTGCGCTACCTTTTATCGTCTCCCAAAAGAAAGCTTTGCTCAGGGACGCCACTAATAAACACTGAATTGCCTTGACATTGATGATTTTGTCTTGTCCCTTTTTTATTGGCCCCAGATCAGTACCAGTCAAAGGATATATACTTTACAAATCTGTGCAGCCAGGGTTGCATTTGTAGCCAAACGTTGACAGTGCTGAGGAGCGGGATTCATATGGAACATATTGTTGTTATTATGAGCGGTGGAAGGCGGCCAGCTGCCGACTGAGCAAGAAATGTACAGGATCACATGGTCAAAAGAAAAAAACCACAGCTTCAATCCAGGCTCTTGCTATCTTTCTATCTTTACACACACGCAAACACACAACCAAGACGAACTCTGCATAAACAACTGGATGCATTCAAAGACACCCTGCAGGCACACTCACACACACTAACCCAGCCAAATGCACAGCACACATGCATGCACAATTAATGCTGATATAAATCAGCTGCCCACTTTTTTTTTTTTTTTCGCTGGAGCGCAGAACAATTTTTTCCGAAATTCCGCAAAATGATCTCCAGTAATTTATGGTGTGTTTTCCACCAAGGGGAGTGATACCGGGTTCTGGGCTGTAAACGTTGCTCTGCCATGTTTATTTTCATTTCATTTTGTTCTGCCTCTACTAACACTTTACCTTGGTGATTTAAAGAGGTTTTGGACTACAACCAGCTGGCTGTGGGTGCGTATGTGTCCTTCGGAGCGTAAAGCTGAAGAATCCTCTCCTGCTCTACCTCCTCAGTCCATACTGTGGTTTGTTTGTAGCAGAGGTGGGATGGGACAGCATCATCTCCTCTACACGACGCACCTGTCATCTCAGTGTGTGCCACGGTGGCACAGTGGGTAACGCTGGTGCCTCCGGGGCGGAGAGGGTTCGATTAGCACGGTCTCTCTGTGTGGAGTTTGCATGTTCTCCCTGTGTTTGCCTGGGTTTTTTCCTGGCACTCTGGTTTCCTCCCATCATTAAAACATGCTAGGTGCTAGGAGGCATCAGGTTTCAGCGGCTCAGGACTAACCCTCCATCCAACCACATAATGATACTTGTATAATGACAAATAAAGCACTTTACTTTACAAAATCTAAATATAGCTGGTGAACTTTTCTTCAATAGTTGAAATGTTTTTCCTAATTTTTATATTGTCTTCTATTGGATGAATTATTGAAAGTAGAAGACTACACAGATGTATTTTCTTGTTTGACACTACTGACAGAACATCAAAAACGTCTCTGATGAATCAATTTTGTGATGCACCAATGCTGTGGCCTGTTTTTTAAGAACAAAAACAGCTTGATTAGGTTTAGAGACATGTAATGCTTTAATTTAAAGTACTGATGGTATGACTGGCGCTGTTTGGATTGAAGGTTGCTGTAGTCCAACAGTGCTACAGCTATGACGCCTTATTGCTGCATTATCTTGTTTATTGTTTCGTGTTTCTTTTTAAAAAGTTGCCCCATGCCTCCTTTTTGATCTGGGTGCATGTGGTGAATGTGCTGCATTAACTGGGGGTGCTGTCCCGTATATTTTCCATCAATAAATAACATAAAAGACCAAAACAACATCTCTCAGCATGTCTTCCTTAGCCTCTCTGTGACTCTTTTCTTTCCTACTCAAGACGCAAATGTTTTAAACTTGTCTGAAATAAAAAGTACGGTCTCATCTTTTAAACTATAATTACCGTCTTGTGGTTGCATGCCTCGGGCAACGGGTCAAGTTGCAGTTTATATCTACGTATTTCCAGACGCATATAGTATGTGTAATGAAGACTTTGAAGGACTTATATAAAAGTGTTTTTGGAGAACATTATAATGTCACAGTGAGTCCGAATGAGCAGTTCTATCATTTCTGTCTGTGAGACACCGAGTTCACAAGCTGGTTTAACGTCCAAAAACATGTTTTGCGAGGTCGCAGCCAGCTTTGAAGATCAGATCAGTTCATGGCGGAGTGAAAGTCTGTGAGAAATTTGGCAAAGTTCCCTCAAGGCTTTCCTGAAAAATCGGCCAGGTCCAGAAGAAAGGGCCGAACCGACGTACGTATAGTACGAAACACGATGTCTTCAACGCTTTTGTAAACCATACCCAAGTATTGACATGTATGTGAGGTACTGTGTAGATCACTTCTAATTTAATGATCATTCAATAATTATAAACTTTAAAAAATGAAGCTGAGGTAAAGAGGGATACGACAAAGTATGTCAAGCGTTTGATTTCTGCAGATCAAATATTACTATGAGAAGATTCTTGGTCTTGGCCTTTAATTGAAAAGACAAGTTCAACATATGTCTTACACAGTGTGTAGGTACAATATGATTAATGGCTGAAGAGTTAGGGTTCATATCCTGCAACGAGCGGTAAAAATGTAAAGAAGACGTGACTGCTGACTGACTTGCAATCCACTCAGGGCCAGAAACCAAAATTTGAAGGACTTCTCCTTGGTTCAACAGGTAGAAGAAAGAGTTCATTAATCTCACTCACACCGTCCGATGCCAGCTGCCACTCAGTCAGTCAGTAATTGTCACTCATCGGTCGGCCAGTCAATCCCTCATTCTGTCAGCCATGTTAGCCGGCTTGTCAGCACCCAACTAGCCCATCAGCTAGTCAGCTAACCAAACATAGAGAAAAAAATAAAAGACGCCCAACCAGCCAGCCAGCCAGCCAGCCAGTCAAATCAAATCCCATCATGTAGGTTAAGAATAGTTTTCCTCAAGGAAATCTAATTAAGCGTGAAATAGAAAGCGAGAGGCAGCATGAACCGTGTCTGCATGCACGCAAATGTGGAGGAAGATATGTATCTATATGTGTTGCTGCATGTGTGTGTGTGTGTGTGTGTGTGTGTGTGTGTGTGGAGGCAAAATCTTGGAGTTATTTTCTGTAATACCCCCAGTTTCATTTCAGTTTGGTTTGGGTCCAGGTGGTTGGCTTTAATGTAGTCCAGATGGGAGACGCAGAGCGGAGAGTGGCCAGATTTTTCCAGAGTTTCGGTCGAACCAGGGCTTTGCTAATAAAAGCAGAAGAGATTTTCACAGTTCCGCAGACAAAACCTCGCATTCTAATTCTCGAGGGGGAACGGAGAGCGAGCGAGACCGCAATGTTATACTTTGTTTTTATTAAAGGGGGTGATTGACAGCTTGGAGAGAATTTTCCAGCATTAAACCGGGGGTCTTATTGGAGAGGACAGAGCAGAGAGCACAGGGACCTGGCGAAACGCAACGCTCTGGCAAGCTGCTACTGACTGAAGGCTTGGCTTCTTCTCTAATTCTCTCTTTCTTACCATCTTGTTATTTCTCTCTGCTCTCCATCTTTCGTCGAGGAGAGGGTTCCTTATCGCCACACCCAAACCTTCTCTCATCTCAGATGTGATGTGTTTATTAAAATGCATCCACCAACGTACTCCGTCTTTGCATCTGATGGGAAATTCCGCATCGTTTTTTCACCCTTTATTTCGTTTTTATTTCTCATTAAGCACCTTATAACTATGTCTAGGGTGCTTACACCCCGGGGAGGGCAGCGCGTGCTCATAGTTGGATCTGTACACGCCTGCTTAGAGGCCAATAAAACCTAAAGTGCCTCCTGATTCACACAGCCCGTAAAGGGATGAAACACTTAACGGCACTTGTAGCCCAGTGTGTGTACGTGCAACTCAGGGTGTGTCTCAGCCTCCATCTATGTCAATATCCATCTATCACAGCCCATATCAAGCAGAAAACTCTGTGTAGGTCACATAGTGTTTCTTATGGTTGACAGCTTAATGCGTGGACGGAGGAAGAGCTCAACATCACCTGCTGAACAGTTACTAGATATTGTGTTTTTCTTTGGTTCCTAAGATTTCACACATTTTCCTGTGATTGTCAGCTGGCGGTCACTTCGCCTGGACCCGGTTAGGCCTTGGCTCCGCTTTCCGTTCTTGACAGCTCTACAGTTGCCGAGTCAAATGTTTGAATATTGTCTAATTTTCAGTTTGTCCGTTTGCTAATTGTTCCACCGTACCTGGCCTCGCTCTGGTTTTGCTCCGTGTCATAATTGGTTCCCTTTGGTTTTCCTTGGCAGTTGTAATCACATGGCTCTCCGTGTCCGGTTTGTTCTTGTGAAACCATAGCGACCGCATAGCAGCTTGTGTCAACATCCCCATTATGAGAATTAAGGTTTAAGCAATTTAAAATTGGCCTCCAATGTGATTAGTGCTTATTTTGCTAAAATTTCCGGTTTCTTCAGTGCTGACGTCCCTATTTGCTTAGCCCACTATTATCACCATTTAAAGGCCTTTAAGACGGTACTGTCCAAACATCAGACGTGGAGTATTTCTGCAGCTCAGTCTGCTACCACAGAAGATATGCTCACACTTCCTGCCACTGCTGTTAATCAGATTTAACATCACAAAGAGCCTACGGCCAAGCCGATAGCCACACAATAAAAACGATGACATGCTAATCAGCATCAGCAAATGTACTGTTTATATTCAGAAAGTCATGCCAACATTTCCTCATGAGCTCTTATCTGATCTTCTATATAGCAAAATCAAGTAATTGAGAAAATAACCCACAGATTAATCAACAAATTCATGTATAAATAATTGAATCAGTGGCAGTGTTTAAAGGTTTAATTAAAAGCACTGAGTCAATGAAGTAGGAATGAAGAGAGGGAAACGAATGTGATCTATTGATTTGACAGCGGTTACATTTTAAAGGCTTCAAACGAAGGCGTGAATGCAGCCAGATCGCGTCATTCTGTCCACCGTGGGCTCAGCTCAAATAAGAAAATACAAGCTGAGGTCTGCAGATACAAAGTCCATCACACACTCCCTGTGAACTCATGTATGAATCCTACTTAGCATACACCGAACCGCTGATTAATCCAACTCAGAGGATTTATCTCCGTTTCCTGTGAACTATCACGTTTAAAAGGTAATCCCATTATTCACAGCCCCGTCCTCAACTGGAAACAAGATAAATCTTTTAACGATTCTTCATTATCCCGTTTACTACCTACCTCAGCGAATCCGTCATTTCCCTCCTCAGTCCCACATAGTACATTTCTCACATGGAAGAACCAGGGGTTAGACGGTTGAGGATTTACATGTGGGAGGAACTTTTGCTGCGCTCCAACAACTGCTGGAGAGAGAAAATGGCGAAAAAAATAAAAGTGATTGTTAGATCTTAAATTAGGAATTAAGTGAAACCTTCCCGGGTGGCTGCTTGCACATCCAAAGACGTGCTCGTTAGGTTAACTGGTGATTTTAAATTGGCCAGAAGTGTGAATGCTTGTCTGTCTCTCTGTGTTAGCCCTGTGATAAACTGGCGACCTGTTCAGGGTGTACCCCACCTCTCGCCCACTGACAGCTGGAATAGGCTCCAGTCCCCCCTCCGTCACCCTCCAGAGGTCAAGAGGTTTCCTTACTGATTTTGCCAAAGCCAACAATTCCACTTAATTATTTTTCATTATAAAAGTGTTACAACGAAAGTTTGGGGAGAGGATTTAAGTGTAATCACATCAACAGACCTGTGGATATTTACATTCATATCTTCTCTATTGACAGCCCTTCATTTATTATGTATGTATGTTATGGAGCTTCTAATACAGTATCTGGTGGCAGCAAGATGGTCTCTATGTGTTTCGTCAGACTACAGTAATAATAGAAATATTTAAACACTATTTATAATAATACCGTTTAACTGCTACAGGACCCAAGTTGTCTTTTGAACATTTGTAATTTTGGTGTACTGGTCATTTTCTCTTTGCTCATATATTTTCCAGACACACATTAACACAGAGTCTAGACAGCCGCTGCGACGATATTTAAAAAAAAAAAAAAAAAAAAAAAAAAGGAGGGGAAAACCAGAAACAAATCAATGGATCAGCACAAAAAGGGAAACAATCCTTCGCTACAGACACGACATCAGCATTCGCTACCTGGCCTGATCCTCCTCAACCACAAGATTCAGAGAATGAAACGAGACCGAGACAAGACAGGCATGCGTTCAGGTTAAAAAAAGAAAAACAGAAATGTTATGCAAGACTCTCAGCTTTGCACATGATGAGAAATTCTGTTGTTCTGCTGAGCCGCAAAATCGTTTCTCCTCAAACATCTTCTAACGTCACGGTGCATCCAGTTCTTTCCACTGTAATGTTACACGGCACCTTGTGATCTAATGGTAGTAAACACCCACATGGATGCAGAGCTACACACCTAACCTCCGTTTGCCACTCGCGCTTTCACATGCAATCAGCGAGACTCCCATGGTGGCATCCTCTTCTGCAGGAAATGTCTTTTTAACAACCAATTAAAGGTGAGCCGGGCTGCTAGCTTACAACAGGAATGTTTACACAGAAGACCTGTCGGAGAGAGAGAGGAAAGAGGGGGAGAGATTGTGGAGGGGGGAGAAAGAGAGAGAAAGGAGAGATAGAGGGTAGGAAGAAATCTGGGGATCTGAACAAGTCCAGGATTTGGCACTTTCACAGGTGTGCACAGCAGGGGGGTTTGAGGTGGAAGCAGTGTGTGTACATACATGTGTGTGTGTGTGTGTCAGAGTGTGTGTGGAGCTGCCAAACTGGCCACCTGTCTTTCCCTCGTTGTAGTTTTAGTGTTTCCTTTCATCCGGCCCTCAGCAGCTCAGCTCCCACTTGGAGCAGTTAGCCTCCTGCCGTGTGTGTGTGTGTGTCTGCGTGTGTGTGACTGCGACTGTGTGTGTGTATTGGTGCGCGTGTGTTTGCGTAGCTCTGGTCCCAGTTGGGTTAGAAAGACTAATGTTCCTAAAGGTGCATTTCACTCTTTCCTCCGCTTTTTTATATCTTTGTTCTTTATGTTTTATTGAGACAGTTCGAGTGGAGGCAGGAAGTTGGCCAACAGGCCCACTGAGCACAAGAGGACACCAGAGGAAACTTCTGCTCCAATGTCAACAGGAGGTCATACTTCAGGAAAAGCACTGCTACCTATGTGCCTTTAATTAATAGACCTTATTCAGCCGGGTACCATCTGAGCACAAAAACATGGAAAACATGGAAACAGGAAGTGCTTCTGTCTCCTTCACTGAGTCTCATGTTATGACAGTTGAGAAGCTTAGAAATAACTCATACACGCTTTTCAGTCCAAGAGCCTGTCCAGACACTAATTTTAAAAGTGGTTTTCATTTGTAAAAATTGTGTTAGTTAATCTGAGAACTTTGCGTTCACAGTTTCCTGCTCAGCGTTTTATGGGTCTATGGAGTGAGGAGTAGAGCTAAGGCAAACAATCTGTACAGCCAAGCAGTTATAAGTCTTAATAAATGTTTCAATAATTCAATAGGAGACCCATTGGCAGCTGTGCTCATCAGTAATTATACAAACATACTGAATTAACCGAATTAAACATTGCTCAGATGATTTTATGTGACGTGAGACACGTCACCGGGAGTCAGAAACCCAGAAGGAGACCAGCATCCAGGTCAGCATCTTTCAGCTCAGTGTTTGGGTCACTGTTGGTTCAGACACACTGCTCTCACAACATTAGCTGCAGCCGACTTGTTTTCTGCAAAGAAAAAAAAAAGACAAAAGAAAAACAAAAGGCAGGATCAATCTACCAAACGCAGCCTTCAAACACCAAATGGCAGATAGACGAGCTGGTGATCACAGTGGAGCATTTGGCAGGATAAGAATGTTTCCCTCAGAGATGGAAAGAGAGTCAATATTAGATTTGAATAAAAATATATTTTTAAACCTCTTCTGGGTCCGCTAGGTGTTGAGCTGTTGATTAGTGTTATGTCTGAATCTTCCTGTATTGCACACAAGTGAAATATTCATGATGATACAGCAACGAACCCAGCAACGTTTTTTACATTTCTCCTTCTGCAATGCATTTACAAGCTTTAAAAGTATTTCAGTATAGTACTGAAATGACAACGTGAATGTTGGACAAATGGGTTATACACCGATCAGCCACAACATTAAAACCACTGACAGGAGAGGTAAATAACATTGACCATCCGTGACAACACAATGTTTTCCTGGGAAACTTTTGGACCTGACATTCATGTGGACGTTACTTAGACATGTACCAGACCAGACCAGACACCCCCACCATATAGCAAAGACACTCGTTCATGGCATGCGGCCTAAGACAGACAGACACACAAAAACAGTTTAAGAACAACTCAAAAAAAAAAAAAAAAAAAGACAACAGCACAAGGTGTTGACCTGGCCTCCAAATTCACTAGATCCCAAACTGATCAAGTATCTGTGAGATGATCCACAGAGGCCTCTCCCCTCAACCCATAGGACCCAAACCCTAACAACATCCTGTTTCCAGACACCACAGGACACCTTCAGAAGGTCCATGTCCATTCTCTGATGAGTCACAACTGTTTTGGAGACACAAGAGAGACCTACACATAATTAGGAAGGTGGTCATAATGTTATGCTTGATCGGTGTATTAGTTCAATGAAGGGAATGAGTTGTGGGCACCTTTACACGTCAACACATCTTGTCCTTTTAACAGTTGAGGTACTCTACCTTTACTTTCCACTGCTGCATCGCTGTGAGGGACAAAGGGGGGCGATCTAACAATCTGTTATATTTAGTTTTACTCCTGATGCCTTCATGGCTCCAATTTAAGCCTTGAAAGCATGGAAAGTTTGTGAGGAAGCTGTGTGGGCAGAATGACAAATGAAATAAAGACAGGGAAACACAACATGTTATCCAGCCTACAACACTGCTGTTAAACGTCTTTCAAAGTGTTGACGAATAGTAAGATCACTGTGCCATTTTTTTGGCCACCTATTCCAAAATAGGTCCGAGCCCTTTTAGATCTGGCACTGGTGACAGCTATAAGACCGTGCAAATGTCAGGACATGAGCTGCCATTTATTACATCAGCTATCAGTAGTCGCATGCCAGATTTTCCACGGGGGCATCTTTTCAGACCATTATATTGATAATAAGAGCCAGTCAGTCTTCCAATCTCCGGTTCACCTTGGTCCAAAACCGCCCACTTTAATACGCCACAGCAGCTTGCCCTCTCAGCTGATCTGTTTCATCAATGTAAAACCCAGAGATCATTAGACAGCTAAGCTATATCGCAGATCCTCCTGCTTAGCATGAGAGCGTGCACATGCGAGTGTGCATGTCCTTTCATACAAGCACGTCCATCTATTTGTGCATATGTAAGTTCATTGGCGCACAAGTGTGTAAACGGTCATCTGTGCGTGTGCTAGATTGTGTGTGTGTAGGCGTAGGGGGGAACCTGATCTGGTCTGTGTGGGAGGAACCAGTTCCTTTTTCCCCCTCTCCACTGTTCAGACAGACGGCCTGCTAGAGAGATCAGACTCTCAGACTAACTGGACCAGAAGTCATTAGGACACTCTAGACACACAGCAATTTTTTATTTTTTTTTAGAAGCTATTTCATCCTTTAACAAAAGAAAAAAAAACTTCTTTATCTACGTTTCACTGGCTCATACTAAGATCTTTTAAACGTAACGCACAGCGCTTTTCATATCTTTGTCTCAGGAACCAGTGAGCAACAGGGACCACTTATGATGAAACTGTGTCCTGAGATTTCGTCTTTTGTTTCTCCGTCCTACGTTTTGGTTGAGAAACCAGCTCTGGCACTTGACTTTAACTTTAAGGGCATTTTTAAGGATATTGCGCCAGAACTGCATTTTGTCTTGGGTATAAGCGATTTTACAGATTTTGCAACTGTCTCTTTGCAACTCAGGTTAAACTTCACTTGTTGTTGTTTTTTTTTTTTTGCATGACTTCATTCAAGAATGCTATCAACTTTGAAACCACATTATCTCAAATTTCAATCTACACCTTCCCTCTTCATCACCTTTGTGAATTATTTATTTATGTGAGTGTTCCCTACATGGCGTCCCCTCTGAGGGCACATTAACTCTTAAGCCGACTGCAAGCGTCACACAATAAATCAGCTTTGTTTTTCAGCACAGATTCCACAAAAAAATAAATAAATAAAAAGTCCTCTGGCAGCACGAAGTGACGTCTGAATTTTTGTTGGTTGTTTTTCTTCACCAGCCACTTGTCACGGTGTAGGAAAAAGCTCCATAATTGGCACCTCAGTCGCAGAAACAGCTTGTTAGCGCTGTTAAAAAATAATTTGGGAACACCAAACCAGTGTAGCACAGCGGTTAGCCTCCATTAAAAGAATGGCTCATTTACATCTCACTTAATGGTGGAAAATAGCTTGAGAAACGCAGCTGTTGGGTCATTTTAAAATGCTGAAGTAGGACACCAGAGACGTTAAGAGATAGGTAATACTTGTTTGGCAAGATCATAAGAAAGATTTCCGTCATCACTCATATGACGGGACACTTTCAGGTAGCCACGAGATGTTTTTATTTTTTGTTTTTCCCTGGATTTATATTCGTATTGTCTTCTGCAAAAGCAGAACAGCGTAAAAGCCACTGCATCTATTGTGGTTCTGTTTAAACAAGTGAGCTCACGGTGGCAGATGAGTAAGAACTGAATGACGATGATGAAGAAATGTCATAATACGTTCCAGCAAAACGAGCATTCCTCATCGGTGATGCCCAGATCACTTTCCGTCAAGCCACGGACAGACTTGGAGACTTGGGGGAACGATGAAAGAAAGCATCAAGGGAAAGATGGAAACAGTGGAAAAATGCAGCAGAAAAATATTACGGATATAAGGAGATGAATGGATAAATAGATAGATGCATAGACAAAGTAATGAGAGGGTGAGCAGCGTGTGGCTTAAACACACTGGAAAGCCATCACCAGCCAGACTCCGGCCAGTGGCGCTCTTGGGAAAAGGGAGGAAGAGCAGAGGAGGAGAAGAGAGAACAAGCATGTGGAAAGGTAAAGAAGAGGACAGTGAAGGGACACAGGCAGATGTCCAAGTAGCCATACCTGCAGATTCAATTTTGTTCTTTTTTCTTCTTCTTTCTCCCTTCTGACTTTGCCTGTGCTCCTCAAACCTTTCGTGTCTGCTTCATCTCTGTCTGCTCTGACCTCTGGTAAAGACAAGAGTAGACCGACTATCAGTCCCCCGGAATAATCGAAATAAAGCAAATGACGGGGGATTATGTAAGAGGGAAGAAGAAAGGAGAAAGAGTGGCGCATGAATGAGGTGAAGCTTAATGCGCATGTGTGAGGTGAAGCTTAATGCGCAGTTCCAGTTCCAGTTAAGCATGACTGCAGTGCCGGTTTAGTGAAGCAATTTTGAGTTTCGCTGACGTCTGACACGTAGCTGCAAAAGATGAAACCACAAACTGATAGGCGAATATGTCTGAAATTCACAGTGGAAACATTTATAGCGTTTATTGGTCCAATCTGCTCAAAATACCAAAAACATATGGACGAATTTGCTTCCAGATATACAAACAATTTATTGGTCATCTTGAGTCATTTCACACTTTCAGAAATGATTATTAGAAATAACCGAAACCAACTCATTTTCCAGCATTTTTCTTTTTTTTGCGACGCAACAAACCAACGTTTGTACCTTAAAAAAAGTCAAAAATGTCATATGCCATATGTTAAATAACATAGTTTCATTATATAATGTTATATCACATAAATATACATTTATATTTCAGTTTACACGTTAGTGCCACACAGGTTTCGATGAATACAAATGTGTGTGGGTTTGGTGTGTTTTACGATCATGTGCCATAAGTTCTTCAGACTCTGAGCAAAGAGCCACCGAGCAGTACAGTAAAAATAAACAAAAAAACAAATAAGTGTTGTTAAAATGTTCTTGACGGTCTTTAGAAGGACGTCAAAGCACTTTGAAAGTACTGTTAAACTTTTCAAATCTCTGAAAAATAAGAAGTTCCTTTAAAGAAATAGAAAAAGTAATCGAAAAGTCCCTTGAATTGAAAAGTCCGGGAAGTGCTACAGAAGTCCTTCAAAAGTCTTTGAAACGCATCACGAGTCTGGTCGGTCTTCAAGTTGCAGCGGTCGTGAAATCGCTGGAAGGGCTGTCAGAGTGATGAGCATTTTATCCGCGTGGTCGGTGTCCTCGTTGTTAGCTCCTGATGGCCGTCTTCCTGTCTCTGTCTTTGTTCTGCAAGAGAAACGAGCAACACCCAACAGTTTAATAGTTTGAACTTTGGTTTGTTGTCAGAATCAGACAAGAAATGTATATGAATATTTTTCTCCCTTGTAGTTTGGCTAGACAATCCCTATTAGCAGTCAGATGCTAAGCTAAATTAGCAGTCTGCAGCTTCACATCAAGTATACCAACATTAGAGCAGGTTTCATTCTCTCATAAAGAAATTAAAGTTGTTTTTGATGTGAACAGGTTAACATTTTCATAGTTGCCTTCTTTGATTTATACTTTTTTTATGGAAGTCTGGGTACTTTAAATCGCACAGTTTCTAAAGGAGCCCAGCCATTGGTCATTTTTTCCACCATTACTTTTTGTAATACTCATAACAGGTGAATAAAACGGCTGCCTTTGATGTGAATCCTTCATTAATGGGTCATGAAACTGCACTCCGCAAAAAACACACTCGCTGTGAAATAGATACTCTTCCACTGCAATCACTGACTCAGTGAATTCATGTGGTTTTGTGAGCACTCTGCCTCCAGAGTTAGACAAAGTAAATTAGCCCTGACTGCGCGCGGTAAACTCAGACAAACACACTCGGCACAGTAGCGAACAACATCAGCTGTGGCGGCGGAGAGCAATGAGTGCGTCTTTAATTCTATTACAGCCCGAGGAGCGACTTCATGAGTTGTTTTATGACAGCCCGGCGTGATGATATGCGTCTCATTTATCTGTGGTATCAGAACAGAGGAGCCTTGATTTCCTGGCTGGTGAGGAGACTTTCTCTATCTAGCCAGGAAAATAACATCACATTTTCCCTCCTCACCTAACCTTTTCCCTGCTCACTTCTCGCGGCCATCCACCACTGGCTTTTCAACTGAGAGTGAAGGGATTTTTTTTGATTTTTTTATTGAGCACACCACTGAGTGATACGTGACACACTTAAACCCCTGAACACAGTTTCAAAGATGAAGTCGTGGCTGATAAAACATGTGAGGCTGCCTTTCACTGGCAAACACGGCAAAAGAAAACTACTTGGTGCTCTTTTCATCTTTATTCCATGTTCAAATAACAGTACACAAAGGTGTTATATTACTGAAATTCAGACCATCTTCTCTCCCCCTCTCATATCATCTCAACTAACCCTCCTTCCCCGCCACCCTCGCCTTCCTCTCATCAGCCCAACACCTGTTACACATTTCCTCTCAGACTCCGCACAAGGTGTAGGTGTTTGGAAAGATCCGTTTGACTGACATCAACAAAAGGTGGGTAGGTGTTTGGAAGGGTATCAGGCCGCAATGAGAGCATGAGATCATAGGATCTGGACAGGAATCGGTCCTCCCACTGATTTAGGTGAGCGTACGGAGACACAGAAACTGTTATTATTGTTGTCAATCCTTCCTCCAGCTGGACTGAGCGGAGGATCATTATTCGGCTGCATTTGAACCGTTACCACCGCTAGACGTGAAGCATAAGGATTGGATTGTTGGCTGTGAGCTGAGAGGACACCAGCAAAGTCATTTACTTTGTGAACGAAGTAACCATGAGGCGCTTTCAGACCAAACTGAGGATCAACACTGGGTTATCCGCACCCCACATACAACGCTACAGAGATACAAGAGTCTAGACTTCACTGCCGTGCTTAATTAAATTTTCAAACTCAACGTTAAGAGACATTGCTTTTGTGATTGGTGTTGGGAAACCACCTCTTGGTTCCTCCTCCTGTACAACCAACAACAGTTACAGTAACTTCTATAATGTTCCTGTTGCGCTATAGTGCGCAACTATTCACTGAATATCTAGTGGAAGTTCTTCAAAACTTTCTTGCAGCTTGTCCTCCAGATATAATATTGAACACATACTACTAAACTACGACACACCAAAGGTTTTAGGGTAAAGAAATCAATAATGCTCTCTTGATTATGATTTTTAACTATTAAAAGGCTCATACCAGACTTTTTTTTTGCCTGAACTGCAAATATCTAACTCTGAGGCCCAGGTGCTGCACTTTTTATAGACCAAACTCCTTGTGGCACTCAAACTCTGCATTTCATTCTGCAGGGTCTACAGGCCAAAGAGTACACTTTAGATGTTGGCAATTCTTCTAAAACATAACTGAGAAGATTTCTAATGATCTCACAGTGCAACACTTTCAGCCATCATCAAACTGAAAAGTAAATTTAGCCAGCCAGATCTGACTAGTGATCAGAGTAATGTTCTAAAATAGTTTGTGTATTTTGTCATCTGATAAAGTCTGTCCCCAAAATGCCTCTTTCTGTTGTGGGATAAGGTTTCACACACCGCCTGGAAAACTTTGGCCTCTCTGGGGCATTGCTGTTATTGTGATTGCTCCCAACACAAACTACCAAACCAACAGCTGCACGACATAAGTGCAGCCATGCTCTCGGGTGTTTGTTGGAAAGCACGGTGGAAAATTGTAGGTATTTATCAGTGGACGGAAAAGTACTTTAGGGAGGTTGGAGAAAGTGGATACGTGAAAAATTTCACTTAAAACCTGCGCATGAAAATTGGATGATTTGGCAAATTACTTCAAATTGCGGCGGAATCATGAGGAATCGGCCCGCGTCCCGCCGTGAGCGCTCAGCGACACTCTGGGCGGCGCAGCTGTATCTGGTGAAGGCGGTTCAGCTGGAGTGTAACTGGTTCAGTCAAAATAGGAGGATAGGGAGGAGGGGGGGCTGTAAGGCCGGCCTGGTAGTCAAAACAATCTCCTGACTAATAGGGCATGGTCGGATGACATCTCTGCTTTCTCTTTTCTCTTTCCAAACACACACACAGACATACCGCTGACTTCCCATGGGGGTGATTTGTCCGACACTAATATGATTACCTGATGATATTTACTTTAGATACGATATGATGATAATACCACACTGGAACAATATTATCCTACTATAAAGGAGAAAGCAGCCGACAGTAAACACTTTCTTCCCAGCGTCTTATCAACTCTACAAATTCAAGCTTTTGTGCATTTTTTTCTCTGGAACTCAATCCTGCTGTTCCTTTACCTATAACTGTGGATTTTCCATGAACACTCGCGCGCTCTCTCTCTCTCTCTCTCTCTCTCTCTCTCTCTTTTCTCCTGTGTTAAGCTGTTCTGTCAAATACAAACATCTAATTTAGTCTTTGGCTGCACGAGGACAGGAATGACTGGCTGGAAAAAATAATTCCACTTGGGCATCGGCCTGCAGTCGTATAAGGAGATTGGTATTTAACCATGAAATGAAAACTGGTAATATCCCTTTAATTTATCGAGTGAAACTATGCGAGCATGCGTCAGATCCTCCAGTGGCTCATGGAAGCTGTAATTACCCTCATAAATGATCATCAATTAATAAATAACACATTAGACGTTTAAATTGAGCTAACTAACCCACCGAATGAGCTTCAGTCTGCCATTATGTGGCTTGGACAAGTCACATATTCATGTTCGCTGTGGCTGGCTAATAAGCATCCTGACGGCTTCGGCAAAACACTTGATTGATCGTGGATTGCTCGATCAGACGTAGTTCGCACCAGGCAGCCACACACGTATTTAATTATTCCAACATTTTTATAATCTCTTTAATGACCCCAGACTACATTTTCACCAGTGAACAGATGACTCTGGTACATTATGCTGCTAAGATGTAGTCTCTGAAACTGCCAATATGTCATTAGCTTCGGCAGATATTGTTTTAAGAAAAAGCACGATTTAAACTGGCAGCTTTTCTGCGTGTTGCAGATCTCTTCGCCTGGCTCAGCTTTCCGTAGTTTTGTTTTAATTTGCTCTGCGAGCAGCCCTCTCCCCGAAGACCAAATGACAACAGAATGATAGTTTTGCTAATAGATTTTGTTAGTTATCTGACCCGACTCCTTCTGCTGGTGTTAAATTAGGGTTTAACTGCTTCCATGTGTGTTGAAAATACACAGACAGGTCCTTGCTCTAAAGGCTCACAGGGCGCACACACGCGTCGATGCTCTAAATACGTTTAAAAATTGCCTGCAGTATATTATCTACCTTCGATGCACCTCATTAACGTAGCGTGAAGCGAGAATCAAACAGGCCCAGCTCTCGCTCGCGAAGCACAAAACATTAACTACGAGTCAACGGCTGCATTATCAGCAAATGAGGGTAATTTAGTTTTCATCCTTGACTTTGAAACGTCAACTTTGAGCACAAACGTATGATGTAATGTCTTTCCCAGTGCAAACAGACCAATATCCAAATAACTGTAAAACCCACACTCATTAGTGTGCTCCTGCACACGTCCTATCCACACATTTAAGCTCTCTTTAGGGGCATGGTTCATTTAATCTCTATAAAGAAGCAAAGTATAGTTTCAGCACAGTCTAAAACCAACTGTCCAAACCGGAGGATAAATAGCTAAGTTGATTATCCCACTGAGTCGTTGGCCATTTCTCTCCCTCTCTTCTCTTCTCCTTCTCCGTCTCTTTTTCCACAACTTCCTGCACACCATTCGTTAAGAAAGTGTTGAAAGCACAGTCGTGATCCAGAGCTTCTTAACTAAGTAATCATATATGAGGTTTTCTGGCCTGTCGAGAAGGAAGCAATGAACCGCCGTCTAGTTGAAAAGACCAGAAATTGAAGAGGTAGAATGAAATGCTTTTGATAAATCTTATGAGTGCGCTCTACCGTAGTGTGTCCCTGTGAGTGTGTGTGCCATTTGTGTGGGTGTGAGTGTACGCAGGGAGGGCGTTTCACAGAGAGCGGTTTGCAGGCTCCTTTAACATCACCATCAAAGCCCAACGTCAATGTGTTTCTAATAGCAGCAGCTGAATTAAACACTGGCTGTACAGCCTCAGCAGAGGATAAATCATTTACAGAACAATTAGCTCATTTGTTGCTCTGCTCTGTGCTGCCAATGACTTCCAGACACAGAGAGCCAGCCAATATGTGTGTGCGCGCGTGTGTGTCTCTGTGTGTGTTAAGTGTACTGTATATGTGCAAGGATACGTGCATAACTCACTCTGATCCGTCACTCACATCTAACCACACACACATAAATCTTCCTTCGCTATCTTTCCCTCTCTCATACACAAACACATACACACACACACTGTGTATTCACTTGCTGTCACACATGCACAAACAGACAGAGATAAGTCAGTTTCCAGTTGCACAGTTGTGCAGTTTTACCGTCTTTCCATCCACCCACAAAAATCATCACGAATAAAAGTTTTACAGCGGCCAAGATGTAACCTAGTCCCGTTTGTGATATTAGGAGCCGTATACATCATTTGCTATGCATGTCGTTTTGCTAAATTTACACATTTCTTATTAATTTCAAGAAATTCCAAATAAATAAACCCCATCCAGTCAGAATTAAATCTGGGCTGTGCCTTAAAATGCTTGTAAACGCATCTGAATTTAACCATTTCAAAAGGAACAATGGTCTATTTACAGCGACCGCACCATAAGCACCATGTTAATTGTAGTTTTTATTTTATTTCCAAACGTACAACTTCTCTTTTAAACCCTCAAATGAGCTTCTTTAAAATTCAAATATCGGAAAACGCTTAAAGTTAAAAAGGAAAAAGTTCAGCGGGAACGCCGATGAATGGTCATTTACTTTTTCCATTGACTTGATCTGACCCTCATCCTGTTTTGGGCCAAAAGAAAAAAGCCGCAGCCGTGGAAGAAGCTGTAAAAATGCAGCAGCCTTAAGAGAAAAGTTGATTAGCACATTAAATAAAATAAAAAATAAATAAAAAGCTGCTTTATTTAGTAGCCCTGCACAGATCCTTGCTGCCTTTGGCATATTTCAGCGCCATTAAAGGTGACTTCTAATCGAGTCAAGATAATGAAGCCCTGATGATTAGAAAAGCTGCAGGTTGCAGGTTGAGTCCAGCCACCTGACAGCAAAGGGAAAGAGGCCTTGCACAGGATATCTGCATCAATCAACCAGACAGCACAGGGACTTAAACTGCGCTCAGCTCACCTCAGTCCTCCATCCTCAGCCCTGTACATCTCATTTACAGATGTAACCGTCAGGAGTGTCCCTGTTTGTTTAATGCAAATATCAAAAGCTACTGCGCTCCAGTACGCCCGTGCCAAACTTCTGCTAGTGCTCCACCCTACACTATATTTAAGTCAACTTTTGTCATGGTTCTTTGGAAAAGCTTGGCCTCTGATCGAAAGATACCGAGAAAAAACGTCCCACAGTGGCTTTACCTGACAACTTAGTAATGAATTTAGTGAAGCGGAATATATTTTGGACGAAGATCAATAGAAAGAGCTTGAACAAAGCTACTCAAAAGAAAGCTACTCCCTAGAAAAGTAATATTTTTGAGGCTTTAAGGTCGCAGGTGATGAGATTTATTTTCGGATGAGCTTTCCTCTAAACGGCTCAACAGAAACAGTGTGTCCCCGTCCTGAGGAAACCACGTACCTCCAGATTTATAGCGAGTTCTGTATTTTTCAGATGAACTGAAGGATGAATGTTTGCGGGTTAAGGAAATTCATCTGCTGGCAAATCAGCATTTGAAAAGCTACAGAAAACATTGAACAGGCTTGTTATTCTTACATCATGAAAAGTGTGCAGCAAGTTCTTTTAAAAATTATTTTCAGCGTCAGTTTCAGGAAAAATCCTCCTACAAACAAGATAAAAATAATAAATCATGTGTTTTTAGAGTATAATGACTATATTATTCTCCAAACATCATGCATTGGCTTAGACAGATAATAACAGGAATTCCTCCGTATATGGAAGCTGCAGTATTTTAGGACTCTGTGCAGTAGTCATTACGAACAAGGCTGTTTGTTTTGAAATAGTTATACTGTATACACGCACATAATAAGAGGAAATGGCCGTATACTTTTCTCACTTTCTTCCTCTCCTTCAGTGGAAATGTGTGTAACTGTAGCGGCTGGTCTAAGCAGACCTGACAGCTGTGATGAACCTCAATGACCATAAAAACATACAAAGAGAGCACTCAGGACAAAAAGTCTCATTTTACATTCACAATCGTTTCCTCTCTGTAATCACCAGCACCGACTCTGCCCTTTAGCCCACTTACACGCACTACAGCCACTTTACCAGCGAAGACGAAATGTTCTCCGGTTCTGCCAATCAGAGTTAACCGTTTAGAAGCCAGCTCAACCTGAGGGCCTGTTCAGACCTCGCATTAGGATCCGATCTGGGTGACCCGATCATGTTAAAAAAAAATAAAAGGTGTGAACACCCCAACTGAGACCCCATTTGACCTCGTTTGGTAGTGTTTCGCCTCATTAATTCAGAAAAATAACACATGACTACAATTATAAATGATCACCTGAAAAGGAAAAAGCACCATAAGCGACGTTTCTTCATTGGTAATAAGAGCTTTTTATAATATTCTGCCCTTGTAGCTGTTAACTATTTAAAAAAAACAAAACATAAATCTAATAAGAATATACCAATCAGGGTTTATTTAACTGAGATCAGATCTGGAGACGCGTGTTTATGCCAGGACTGAACATGACTATAAAGGTGATGGCACGGCATCCATTTAAATTGGTGATTAGACACGAGATATGAGCTGTGATAGCAGCACAACTGCAACACAATTAAACCGTAGGAAGTCATCACCATCAGCTTGTTATTTTAAAGTCTGCCGCTCGACATGTTTCACTGAAGGCTCACTCTGTTTTCATCAGTGTCAATAAATCTGATGAAACCTGCAGCAAATTGATCTCACTCAGGAGTTTTGTGTTTGTATCCGCAGCCTGATGCGTCTTATTCATCTGTGCTATTATTAAAACGTTTCCTTCCTTCATTACAGTAAACACGAGCGCTATAGTTTATTTTGACTCGTACGTCGGCCCGATGCTCCAAACCCTGACAAGTGCAACCAAATGTGTGAAATTAGTCCTCAGCAAACGTATAACTCCCTTTTCAGTTGAACCCCATTTGCTAAACGTTACATGAAGAAAATGACTGAGCTGCTGTTTTATGATTAAACTGTGGGTTTGTTATCAGCAAGAACTGAAGAACTGACTATAAATAGAAAGCCCTTTCATGGCCATTTTTCATGTCACGCATGGGATGGTTGCGGTTAGAGCTAAAGACAGATGGAGGTGGTGCTGGTGGGACACAGTATGACTTGGCCTGTTACTCATACACTATTAAGAAGCTCAGACTGATGCTGTGGTGCTGATAACTCACAATGTTGGCTGGTTCTTTTTACAGGTTGTCAGCAAGTTTGAGCTTATTTTGACACGCATACGTGGGTCAGGAGTCATTTAAAAATCTGTTAAACTCACGTTAAGTCCAGAACTTTTACTGCGATATGTAAATTTCACACAAACCAAGTAAAAAGTATCCCTCTTTCATCTTCTTTCTTTTCACTTGTGATTCATGAGGTCAGCTGAGAAACTCCACTGAGAGATAATTAAGAGATAATGACCTTCACCTCATCAGCGCAAGAATGTTAGGTGAAATGTACATGTATGACAGTGAGACCTTTCATTGGGCTAATGGGAAACAGCCTGATGTGACTGACGGTAAGTAACACAGACTGAGTCAAAGTCTCTGTTTTGAGTGTTTTGACACGGGAAAGTTTCATAATTGTTTTCTACCCAGCATGCATTTACAGGTCGGTCATGCATCTGCAGCGGCGAGCTGACAGCAGTATATAGTATTACACAGCTCGTACTGACAGCTCTGACCTCCACCGGGCTGATCGATATGCGCAGAGCCGGCGGTGGGGGCGGCGCAAGCTGAGAGGGATGAGGTGAAACGGAGTGACATGTGGGCGAGGGTACAAGAGGAAGAGAATAAAAATGAGGGGGGGGGACAGACAGAAGCAAAAATAAAAGGAGACGGAGGAAAGAGAACGAGACAGGTTTCCGACTGGTTATCTCTCAGACGAGGGTGTCTGGGTTTAGACTCCGAGGACGTCTAGGCTTTCACTTCAAGTTCAGAGGGGAGGCAGGAGGGGGGGTGGGGAGAAAAGGGGGGGACTCACACTGCTGAGGCTCGGGTTATCCCCCAGCTAAAGGGTCTCTGGGTTTAGACACTGAGGAGGGTATTAACTTTCACACACTGCTGGGGTAACGGGGAGTCTGCCAGATGTCAGCTCCTTACCCATAAATCCTGCTAAATGGGCAGCAGCTATGGGTTAGGGAGGGGGTGGTGGTGGTGGGGGAGTGGACGTCACCTCTCTATCATCTTCTGTGGGTGTCTGTCAGGAGCTGAGTTGTGCTCATGTATATATATATTTGATTTCACTCAACTGATGTCAATTCCTCATTCCCTGTTATTTCTCACCGGAGGGACGGCTTTCTTATGCGAGGGTGTTCTTGATTATGTCAATTTCCTGAGCCGAATCAATCAAAATGTGAGCGGAAAGTAGCACTGCAAGTTCAGCCTCGCTGCGTAAAGATGTATTGTCGATCGACTGAGCAAGAGAAGTGGAAGTGTGGAAAAAGATTTCGGTGAAAGGAGGATTGAGATCGTGGGCTTTGCAGAAAATCAAAACAAAATTATCCACTTTCCCCCAATTATTATATATATATATATATTTTTTTTTAACGTGTACCTGTGTTTTGTGTTGAAGCCTTGAGTTTTGGAGGAACAAAGTAATTGGCAGTTACCAGTCGGTTCTTGGGCAGTTATGATTAAAACCTTCTCATATTCAGGCTGACGTCAATACATTCTTGAAATTATACACATGGTTTTGGATGGATTTCATGGGCTCCCAGTCATAAATCTCACTAGCTGCATAAATACCGTTGTAAAGTTTAAATTCATATTTTTATAAAGAGAAAGAAAAAAAATCAACACAGATGCGGTTACGTGCAAGGGTCGCATGCGCTTTGCCTCGCGTCACGGTGAAAGTGGCTGCAAGCGGTCGCTCCCACGAACGACAGTCATTTTCAGAAACCACCTTGAGCTTTCAAGCCACCTGCTCGAGTAAAACTAACCCCCAACAGTGCAATAACACACAGTCCTTCACCCCAAAGGAGGACTTTAAAAGAGGGTCTGCTTTTAAAGTCCCCCGGGGCCAATCAGGTTTACAGGCACAGTCACTGATCTCAGGTCAGCTTTAAACACCAAACTGACCCACAGCCCCACACGGTGTCTGTTATCACCCTGTTCTTCAGCTGAGTCTGTCTTTATAAAAGTTAAAGTCAAGATTCTCTAAAGCTTTTTTTTTTTTTGCTTTGACCTAATGTGTTGATGACATTGTTTTTACGAGACGTCTCGACTTACGCCATTTTAAAATTTGGCATTTTCACCGATTTCCTTTGACTTTTCATGCTCACCATTTTCCTCTGGTTGCTGAGGCAGAAAGTACAGATGTGCTTCGGCTGAGCTGATTGGTCGGAGCCTCGGCTGGGGGAGGAGCTGACGTGGAAGAACGGCGGTGAGGGAGCGTGGCACGGCTGTCCGTCGTGGAGCCCTTCGCCCAGAAGCAGCACGTTCCCCAGGTGGCTTATGTAGCTGCTGGCCAAGCGTAGTGTCTCGATCTTTGACAGCTTCCTGGAATCGTCAGAACATTTGCGGCGTTGATGAAGAAGAAACGCAGATGAAGAGAATTGCAACGGCATTTCAAAAACAGAGTGAACATAAAGACAATAATGCTGTTAGGTATTTCTTCTAAGCAGCTTTAGATGGAAGGCCTGTTGCCCAAAGCTACAACTGAACATCTTGGACTCCTTTTACTGATTTTAGTTCCCAGATGCATCAGACAAACTGTCATGCCCCTGTGTGACTCCTTACCTGTCTGCAGGCTCGGTGGGGATTAGCGTGCGCAGCGCCGTGAATGCCGTGTTGACGGAGTTGGTGCGATCCCTCTCCCGTGCATTGGCAGCTGTCCTCTGGCGAACCTCCCCGTGGGGAGATGAGCCCGGTTGGCCTAGCCTTTCCACCATCTCCCCTACGTCCATCATTCCTCCCCCAACTCCCGCGCACAGCTTCCTCTTCCTGTTCACCTTGATGTGAAAGGCAGATGGGGACGAGGAGGACAGGCGGAAGTTGGATGAGTTGGTGGTACGCTCCTCTGAGCCCGAGCCCTCACTGCCGTTCTCGTCGTCATCTTCAGAGAGGAGGGCGATGTCGCCGTACAAGAAGCGGCCTGCGGGAGGCGCCGTGCGCAGCATGGCGAATGTCATCTTCACCACAACAATGTGACAGCAGCTGGTCAATCCTGATGAAGACTTCCTCAGGGAAAGGTGCTAGCTGTTGGCGTACAGCTGATAGTTTGTTACCAGAAGCTGAAGCAGCAGTTGATGCGGCCAACTAAAGGTGTTCACCAGTCTTATTAGCCCAAAACTAATAAAACTCTTCTTTGCACAGTAGATTGGCAAAGTCAATCACAGGTTTCCCTTATAAGTTAAGTTAGGTTTATAACTTCCCTTTGCTGACAGTGGAGCATTAGCAAGTTGATCCTAAAACAGAGGTCAAAGCAACTTGATCTCCGAGCTGCAGGTTCCAGGTCCTTGTTGTTGTTGTTGTTGTTCTCTGTTGGTTCACCATTCACATCCCAAAGATCGGGTTCTTCTTCTCCTTTGGAATAACAAAATTTATAACAGCATGTTGAACTCTTTTTCTTTTGTTTCTGTTTGTCTATTTCAATCCGGAAAGCCAAAAACTACTATGTGCCAACACCTTCTGGGTCTTTCCCTCTCTTGTCCCTCTCTCTCTCTCTCTTGTCCCCCCTCTCTCTCTCTCTCTCTCTCTGCCTCTTTGCTCCACGTGTGCTTGCAGTCTGAGTGTTTCCGTCTGTCCCTGGTCTTATAGCCGGTGGGAGGGCCGGAGGACTGCTCCGCTCCTCCCTCTGAGCGGTGAGGGTCCCTCGGCTGCTGTCTAGAAGCAGGCCAGAGAGACCGGAGGCAAGAGGCAAACCATCAGCAGGAGTTTGTTTTGGCTGCACGCTGATGTGTTCCAGGGGAAATCCACCCTAAAACAGAACTTGCATCACCCACGGAGTCCTCACATTGTTATCAAAGCGACAAATAGGATGCTGTCAGGAGTAAAAAAGCCACCATCAAGGACAGTGCAATTAGGCTTCTAATGAATCTGCCTCTGTGATGATTGCATTGCAATTTTTTTTGCATGTCTTGTATTTCTGGAAACTAGATGAACTCAATTCAACTAATTTGGGTCATGTTAGAGGCCAGTCTTTTGTATAAAAGCAAATTTAGCAGAATTTCTGCTGCACAGATACAAGATATTAACTTCTGACATGGTCCAGTTATCCATGCAAAAAAGTCAGTTTACTTTTATTTTAGAGTTTTTATACGTTGGGTGACTTTTTTCTTTTTCCTGTCATGTACCTGACCGAACAGGAGCTACAACAGGGATCTGCATTTGCAGGCTTTTATGTTTTGTTCGACCACCTCCTTGACAGTAATACATTGTGAAGTGGTGAAGTAAAAGTTTGCCTTTCACACTGCGTCCTCTTTCCCTCCCCTCCGAGTTTGTCTCTGGACATGCTGGGAGGAGGTGGATGAAGCTGGGAATCAGGAGCGTTCATTCAGCCATGGCCTGAGCCTTTTTAACGGCGCGAGCTGTGACACTAGAGGGCCTGCGAGTAGTTTACCCTCGAGAGGTCCGGACTTTAAGGGTGGAGTGTTTCGAGATGAAGACGACGAAGTTCATGGGTTTGTAGTAGGGGAGCTGCTGCTTTACTCCCTTTACACTTTCTTTTGCAATCAGTCTTCATTTGAAAGAGAAAGAAAAAAATAAGGGGAGACACAAGAGTGAGCAACGACTTAGGGGAAAGACAAAAGTGGGAGTAAACGCTCCACGTACAGTGTATGGAGTCAAACTAAACTGCTTTTCCTACTTAAAGTCTTTTGGGTTTTATTAGACATGATTGCGCAACTTAAGTCTTATTTCCAAGGAACTGAGTGACCTTGCTTCCTATTTTAAATGTACAGTGGTTAAAGGTTGACAACTTATGTAAAACTCAGCTATGAAGTCTTTAATCCTCAGTAGTACCTCACTGAAAACTCTAAACCCAACTGCCATTGCTGGTATGCCTGTTTTGTGTAGATTGGCAACAGTAAGCTGCTGCTGAAAACTAATAGCACAATGAATAATCTGTCAGAGTTACACAATGTTACAGTCAGCATTCATCACTCTCAATTTTTCTTGTCTTTTTTCCTCTCCTGTCCATATTTCTCTCCCGCTCCCTCCTCCTTGTATCTATCTCTGCCCTTCAGTCTCAGTCGTAGTGTTTATGCTGTGGTATTGAGTGAATGAGCAGGAGCCAGTGTTGGTTGCAGCGGTTGATTACGGTACATACAGGAAGCGGAGGGGGGCGGATAAGTTGTAGGTGGGCATCAAGTCTGTTTAAATACTGTAATGAAAATGAAATGTCTGTAAAATATGCTCTTTCTCCATAATGTAATGTGTTTGGTTTATAAAGAAAAACAGTAATGCATTAGGGTTTTGGCACTCCTGAGGTTGCAATCAAACAAGGCAGCCCTGGTCATGTGGCTCATGCTGAACCACTTGGCAGTGTGAACGCTCTCTGAAATAAGAGAACAGTCCTTAGCTGCAGAACTCGTATGGCCTAGCAGAAATGCATGCTTTTTCCATTCTCCTTCAGCTGTCATTGAACACATCCGGTCAGAGCTTCATAGTCAACAGCCCTTAATGCTTCTGTTCCAGTTGAGCAACTTTTGCAAAAAAAAAAAAAAACAGTATAGTAAACGAAAGTGGTCTGGAAAAACAAAACTGAGTGAAAACAAACTTTGTCTTTCAAAAACAAACACTGCAACACATTCCAACGGTTCACTGCGCGTACAAAGGGGGAAACTGTGACAATATGTGGTAAGCAGTGGGGTTTATTCTGGGATCATTCTGGATCTGCCTCTAAATTATTACTTATTTGGCATATTTGCCTTTAATTGATCGTTGAAGTGGAGACAGACAGGAAACATGGGGGCGGGTGGGAAAAGCCACCAAGATTTTGTTCGTAGTGTAATCAAACTAGACTTCTTTCTGAAATCTGATTTTCAGTACAGACTGTCCTCGCTGTCATTTGCAAGTGATTGGGTCAAATTTGTAACGTACGTCACGCCGCTACACTGGCGATGCGTGAGAAATGAAAGTCTCCTCCTGAAGTAGATGATTTATATCAGGGACTGTTCATGCTGTCGTCCGTAGCTCTTTGCTAATAACAGCATGCAATGAACTGATGTCGTCCTCATGAGTAATGCAAGCACATGTAATTTGCCCCAGCGCGAACACCGAGATGCGTCTGTAAAGACCCAAAGCTATACTTTATGTGGTTTGGATCCGATTTGGAAAAATTACTTCTTTTTTTTGGTGTTTTTTGCTTTCCACTTTCTAATCTGGATAAGCCACAGGCAAAAGGCCAATTGGTCTGCCAATTTGGACGAGGCCAAAAGGTCAAGAGTTTCAGCTTTGTAGTGATGGATGATTCGACAGCAGGTCTTCTCAGATGGTTCTTAGCGCTTCCATTGCAACAAGCCATCTGTTTGCTAAGGTTAACGTTAGCTGAATAAACTGCCCTCTATGCTGTGAGGGTTTGTTTCCAGACCAGCTACACTCGCTGTGGTCCGTCATTACATGCATTAGCATGATCTTCCTCTAATTTGCATCTCCCAGGAGCATGTGGCTGGTCTAACACAGTATCCATTTCTCCTGAATCGCTGCCCGCAGGCCAAAACACATTTGACTGGATGTAATGTAGACTATGAGTCTTTTTATAATCACACATGTCCAAGTTTGCCAGAAAGAATGTTGTATGAAGAGGAATGAGCTACATTACAGAACAATAATGGCAGCATTTACATAAAACTACATAAAAATGTTGACCTAAGTCCACAACATGGAGTCTAGGTTTTACATAATGATGCTGGATATGCCTCAGTGTGAGAGTGCAGGCTGTCAGTTACAGCTTATTTGAGACGGGGATGTGAAGGTTATACTTAAAAGTAGATCAAATATAGGCAGAGGTCTGCGATGTAAAGAAAGCTGTCATAAGAAAGCTGCACAGATACAAGAGACAATTGTTGTTGCAGTGGAAAAGAAGATCCAAGTGTTGGTGAGCTGCTCCAACCTCTAATTACAGAGGTTACTTAGAGTATCAGCTACGTATGGTATTTTATGAACAACTTAGATGCTTGCTAGCATAGACATAACACACTACATGTTTGCAAATGTGCATCACTTTTTGTGAAGGAACTATAAACGCCAAGGCTGACGCAACTGCGCGCAAGTGGTCAGAGTTAGTGGTAGCGGGAAACAAAATATTTAGCAGATGAATATTTCACTATTGCTCCCAGGAGAAGGTTGAAAACAAAGGAGAAGTAAACAGAGTGTGAATAATCCTTGATTCAACATGGGACGGGATAATTCTGCCATTTGGACAATGCCATAACTGCTACTGTGTGGCGGTTTGGCTCAGTGGTGTTGGCAAATGGTATTTGAAAGATTTCTTAATGACAATGGACAGACATTTGTAGGCACTGCAACCAAGCTGAAGATGCAGAAAAAGTGCGACCTTTCAAGTCTTGACTGATATTCCCTCAACCAGTGTTAGATAGTTAACACACATACATTCATAATCCTCTCTGTTACTTCAGCATTTCAGGGTCTTCTTGTTTGCAAGCTTACCTGGAGCTGGAGCTGAACACATGGACTCCAACTGGTGTCGACCATAAAGAGACAACCAAAGCTCTGGGCTGACTCCGTAGTTGTCTTAGTTCTGCATTTGTGTTTTCTTAGCTGACTTGCTAAAATCCTCACGTGCAAGGAGAAACTTAGAATAAAGTCCGCAGGGACATCGACTGAGCAGTGTGCACACCTGCTGAGTGATTAGAAGAGCTCTAGATTAGTGCTATTGAGTGACGACACCTGTGTGTGATGAATGGCAAACAGACGTTAAAACAGCTGATTCCTTATGAAGATAAGATAAGATAAGATATGTTTATTATGATCGACGTGACATTAAAACCACAGACACAGTCACAGACAGACAGTCATCAGAAAAAAACATCACGTTTAGGCAGCAAACATATTTTTGTAGATCTGCACAACCATTAACATAAAAAATGAAGCGGCCCTGCCTCATTGCACAGCCAAATCTTATCCAAACTGGCCATTTTCAGCATGTGTGACTTGGATATTGTTGTTGCAGCGAAGGGGGATTGCACGCGCAGACAATAAAAGTCGACGAGAGCGCAGCATGAAATGCACACCCAATGGCAGGCTTCATATCAACAGTCCACATCCGGAGAGTCCGGAGTCGGCCTCGGCTCCACTCACGAGGCTGGCGATCTGCTAAATTTATCGGCTTTGATCGCCAGCTCTTTTTTAAAAAAAAACGTTCTCACTGAAAACATCTGCACGCTGCAGAGAAATCAACTGTGAGAATGAACCAGTGGGTTTTGAGTCATGAGACCGAAAAACAATGGATCGCATCACTCTCACGATCAGACGGGTGATTAAGAAAGAAAGTCTTAATAAAAAACTTGTGAAACTTTCCCACAGCAGGCGAGGTAGGCTGCCTGGAGCACACGCTACCTCACGGACAGGTGGTATTCATCAGGCTGAAATCAAGGACTTAAACAGTTTGGTGAATGTGACAAAAGAAAAACAATAAGAGAGAAATATAGGTTTGAATATGAAAATGTTGTTAAGAGGGGGAACTGCAGAGTCTGGCCATAATGTGCTTATGAGTGGCCCCCTTTCTCGTGTGACTACTCTTTCAACTCTTTTTCTTCTAACTCAGGGACTTTGGGAGTTTTGTTCCTGTTCCTGATGGTGATTGCACGGTTCCAGAGAATAATAACCACGTATGTAAAATTTAAAATTGAGTGGTGTTTTCCTTTAAAGGCAAAGCAGCAGCAGCAGAACCAGCAGCAGCAGCAGCAGCAGCAGTGGCGGCAGCAGCACAGTAGTAGAACACCATCTGATAGTCATTACCCCTCCCCTCTCCTCCCCCGCCCTCTCTCCTCCTCCCCTCGATAGTCTTCTCTCAGCTCAGACGTATTATTCATTAGTCTGATGAAAAACACCCACCGACTTAGCCGGGCCCAACCTCACACACACACACACATGGACGTAGACATAGACATATATACAACATACACACAGAGTCCCAGCCCAGCTGAACCACTCTGGCGCGGGTCAGGTACCTGTCAAAACTCGGAAGCAGGTCTGGACCCGATACGGAACCAGAGAGCAGGCGTCTAGCGGGGGGAGAGACGTTCCAAGGCGAGGAGCTATTTATCGCTGCCTTTGGATGATAGTTTTCACTCTGCGCTGAAAGTGATAGAAAGAACGGAGATGGGACAAGTTTCTGGACTTGTTGTGGTGCCACTGAGCTCTGGAGTGGGTCATTACCAAAAGTAATTGTCTGCTTTCCACAGCAGGGAGCACAGAAAGCGCGACAGCAGGAAGAAGAATGAGGAAAGGAAGGGAAGAGAAGGAGGGACGGTGGAAAGCAGGACAAGGAAGAAAAGTAGGATGGAAAGGAAGGAAATGAAGGAGGGGTGAAGAAGAAGACGGAGGGGAGAGAGTCGGTGGCGGCCTGCCAGCGCTCCAGACTGCATGGTGTGTTGCATTGGGAAAATGGTCGGAAGTGCTCGCCCCCCCAACTCGCACCCCCCACCACCACGAGCCCCAATTTCAGCCTCATTCAGCCTCAGCGCCAGCCACACTCTACTGGGTTTCCCAAGAGAGCCAGACTCTACAGCTGGCCTTATTAAACAGAGAGAGGCAGGGAGACAGAAAAAAGGAGAAGGAAAGAGAGGTCACACAACTGGAAGACATCAGTTGAAGCCGTGCTTGCTCTCTTAGCTTTTTCCGTTCATATCCCATTTTATGATAGAGTTTCTCACAAACACGCTTGCGGTGCACTGGGTTCAAGCACACAGTAAAAAGCTATTGTTTGATTTGACATCCCTCGGAACGCCGTAAAACTGTGACACAAATGCGGGGAAATTAAAGTCTGTGTGACTTTTATCTCGTTTGTCTGAGTGCGTCTGAAGGCTGTCGTCATACATCTGAGCCCGCGGTATGAGCGCGTCTCTTCCAGTTTGTGTGAATGTCGCAGCATTTGTGAACACAGTGGGCCAATAAAAGAAAACTTTGAGGGATGGAAGAAGTCTGGTTCCAATAAATTATCTGGTGCTCATTTTGTGATTTTCTTCATTTCTACGGCATTTTGTCCGAGTTTCCGTTTAACCTTGAAGGAGTTCTTAATCCCAGATACTCTGATTCAGATAACGCAATCACACAACCTCCTTCTGGCCACTGATCTGCTCCACCAGGATGACTGAGGATGAAGCGCTGCTGGTCCCTTCACCTCCTTTACGTATCAATGCCGAGGAAAGCACAGAACCAGTATGTGATCATTTTGGCTGCAACAGGCTGAATCTGGAGCAAAAGCAAAAATGTTTTGTTTATTTTTTTTACATGTCCATCTTTATCACTCCTTTAAATAACTAAAATCTGAAACTATTTTACGTTAAAGGCTTGTAATTCATTCTTAGTACACACCTGGAAGACCTCTTCTCTCACTGAGTGACTCATGACAGCTCTGTTCTGACATCATGGTAGAAGTGAAAGGACCAAAGAAGATTTGCAAAGGAAGTCAAGACGAGAGAAAGAGAGGTCGAACAATAGAGCTGATCTCAGACTGACTTTCATTTGCTGGTGAGAGGCTGCAACACAAACTCTTAACTGGCCTTCTCGATGTTGGACAAGTCGGATTACTTGGCTTTGCTGTGTCTTGCCGTTGCACTTGCTTGATGTTTGGCCAACCTTTGTCGACTCACCAGTTTCCAGTCAAGTCAACCCGTCTCGACAGATGTCACAACACATAAAAGTACGCCTTCACGCTGGCGTAAAATATTACTCCACTCCAGTCAACGTGGTTGTTTGTGACTTCTCGCGTCATCTGGGCCGCCTCCAAATCCTTTCGGCCTTGTTAACGACTGCATGTGCGCAGCTGTCCGTGGGGAAGGCGAGTCAAGGTGCAATTTGTCTTTATGACAGCGGTGTAAAAGTGAATTGCGCTCTGAAACTGAACGCGGTATCCTGTCGCAGAAGATTTGTATGATAATGGTGAAGAGTCATGATGCATAACGGTTTTATTTATTTTTTCAGTCAGCCTTTGTTTAACTAGGTTTACAAGGGAGAACTGGCCAAGATTGGCAGCAGCATGGTTTATCTTTTTAAACTAGGTTGTTCGATGCAGCAGGAGCAGAAAACCTTAAAGGCGTCTTTCCCAGTTCAGTTCATACCTCAGGAACCACAGACTGCAGTATATCCTTGTGTATTTTCCACATTTAAAAACTCACTAATCGCACTACTTGCAGCCTCAGTGTGTGTCTAGCAGTATAATTAGCAGTTACATTTTGAGGAGGTGCACGATCTTGGCGCCTTCTGCACTGTTATGGCTGCTGTTCACATGCGCTCTGTATCTATACACAGACAGATGAACTGATGATAATTCTGTCTGCAGTTTAGTGCTTCGATCGTGCGTATTTCACAGTAAACTACATTAATTTCATTTATCACGTGCAAACTATGACCGATTGCAAAGTCAAGCCACTCTCCAAACTGTGTCGGCCTCATGTCAGCAGATTAAAATAGAAAACCCCAGACACTATTCATTATACAGCAGTCAATCAGTACCTGAGTGTCCTTAAAGCTCTCTTATCACTATTAGGCCTCTGTTTCCGCTTAAATTAACGCTGGACGCAGAAAACAAATGGAGTGTCACATAACAAAAGGTAAAGGGGATTCGCTGGAGTTGTCTGACAGTGAGTCTGGAAGCGCCACAGCTTCACCTGTGTTTGCTTTGTGGCCGTCCAAACAGCTTTGAAACTTCTCTATAGGCATTAATGTGAGCTGTATCCTCAGGGGGAGGCTGTTAGGGGCTTTGTTTCAACTAAATCAGGCGAATGCAGACATCTGCAGCTGCTCTGTAGTCCATTCATGAAGGGGAGTAAATCTAATATCAAGAAAAAATAAAAAATAAAAATCTAAGTTGCGATTACTCAACTCAGAAAAGGCTTCTCCAATCAGAGCAGATCCAGAGCTTTCTTTTTACTCGCTCTGAGTTATTGACAGCATAAAAGCAGCTCCCCAGACTCTGCCGTTAAAGAGTCTGGCCGGTAGCAGCTCTGCGAGCAGAGGAGTGGTGGAGCTGTAGTAGCGGACTAAAAGAGAAATCAGCTGTGATGTCATTGCCACTAATGAGGTGGCAGGAACGGTTTGACCACCTGACTCACTCACCGCCTCACCTCTCTCTCTCTCTCCCTCTCTCTGTGTATTTTTAACTTTCTCTTAAAGCCTCTGAGTCAATTTCTCGCTCATTTTTTCTTCCCCTCCCATGTGCCACCATCTCTGCCTACCACGCATGCTTTTTTTATTTTTTTTTCTGGTTCTGTTTGTTTTCCCTCACTGTTCATACGAACTCTTCTGCTCTGCCGGTCGACTCCGTTCAAGTCCAGACCCACGCTTGAACGCAGCAGTTGAGGCCACTCGAGCTCGCTGAGGAAATCTCGAATCTGCAATCAAGACTCTTTGAGCAACAAATCATTTAGTGTAACGGGGTCAGCCATGACAAATGGATATCAGCTAAAAGGTAATGACGAATAGAACATCACACGCTATGGTTTTCCAACTTCTTAGTGCTCTCGTTGGCTCCAGTACGTTCCATGGTGTAATGACTGGCTGCCTCAAATGCCAGGGAGATCACATCACTAAAAAAAAAAAAAAAAGAGAGAGAGAGAGAGGGGAAACAAAAAGGGGGCGTAAAAGAGAAAGAAACAAGGGGTATAGACTTGTGAAAAGAGAAAAACAGACATAGTACGTAGAAAAACAATAAGATGTCATCACTGATTTGAAATAAAAATGGACAAACCCCCAAAACAATAAAGATGACGTCACCACTCGTAGGTTTCCTGAAGAGCAGTTGGTTTTCAAACTTGCATCTTGCCTGCGCCTGACTGCCTGGCTCCCGGCCAATCCAAATATGGGCAAAGAAGTGAAGCGTGAATTTACCCCGTGTAAAATTGACATAAACGGAGAAATTAGCTATAAAGACCAAAATCATTTCTTGTACCAGGCTGTAATTACGCTTATTAGTTGCTCTAAAGGGCATTTTAACATGGAGGTCTATGGAAGTTAATCACTCTTGGAGAAAGCCTCAAGTGGCCGTTTAGGGAACTGCAGATTTTGGCACAATCTTTCAGCTGCTTGGATGAGAATTTAAACAAGGTACGAACTGAAATAACTTAAGTATGTGTAGTCAGAAGGATTGCATAGGAATAAACTCAGAACTCACTGGAAAGAACAGGCAGGTGAGACTAATGCGGGCTGAGCAAAGGATCACACGGACAGGAAACACGGAAAGGAACGAAAAAGACGGGAAGGAAGACGGGATGAGGTTCCACTGAAATAAAACTAGAAACAAAAGTACAACTGGAAGAGGTGAAATGAAGTTCTTGGCTTTAATTTTTAATGTTTAACGAGGAAATAATTGTTGCTGTGAGTCTTATGTACTTCTGTGTTATGACAGAAAGTGATTAATTTTTAAATGTTTCATTCAGCTGTGTCAGATATGGGTTTTTGTATTTGTACTTGTACCATAACTTTTAGTCCATGCAAATGTGCTCAAGACTGAATCTAAAGCGCCAATAAATCTCTCAGTCAACGCGGACATATTTCCACCGCGCTGGCTTTTCAGACCTATTTCAGATGTCCTTCAGTTTCCTTCGAGCGTTTCACTTCGGAAAAGTTAACGCGGAGGTGTAAAACAAATAAATATAAAGTGCAAAAGCAGTTTTATGTCGGGTCAAGTACAAACATTTCGTACTTCGTACGGCATTTTATGACGGTTCTACTGTGGTGCAGCAGTCGAGCAACTTTCACAGAGGAGACCTTGAAGAGTGAAAAATAATCCCTCTTTAAAAGTGTCACTGAAATTATTGGGCAGCAGGGTGTTGAGGAGAAGCCTTTTGCTTGTCCTGCTGCAGAGAGGTCAAAGGTCACGGTCACATGCAGGGCGACACCTGTTGAGCTGATAATGAGAGTTTTTTTGTTGTTTTGGTTTGCTTTGAGCACTTTGGCGCGTTGTTGACACTTTAGTTTAACCCCGTGTACTCATCCTGCCTGATCCCATTAAGACTGGAGTACTTTGTGAACAATTCATTTACTGCAGTATGTATGGAGTAGTTGTGTTTCAGGTTGCAGGAGGTGTGAGAGGAAAGATCAGCATGTCAGGAATGAAGAAATGAGAAGAGTTCATCTGATGAACTTGTTAAGGGAGCGTGAGGGTTGACGTGAAAGATGTGTGAAGTCGAACCCTTGAGTTAAACGTGTGTGTGTATATGTGTGTGTTTGATGTTACAGTCTTGTAAAGCAGCAGCTGGAGAGGGCTGTCCTCTGAGAACCACCACAACCCGCTAGTAAACCACACACACACACACACACACACACACACACTCACACTCACACAGATGCAGCCTTTAATAAAGCTATTGCTCGGGAAACAGACCAGACTCCACCAGTGCGGGACTCCTTGAGGCGCGAGCGACACGGTCACGTCCTCTCGCCGATGAACTATCGACCGATCAATTCAAGACGTCCTCATTACTGCAAATTTTGAAGATAGAATCCAACGTTTTAACAAACAGACGGACAAAAATAAATAAAAAGAGACATAAGCCAAAAAGATAAAGTGCCTCTAGTGGTGCGTGCAATTATAAGCTCTCTTTCCTGCATATGGTTCTACTGTAAAACGGTAAATGTACTGTAAAACTGCCCCGTCCAGATGTGGGGTTAGTAATACAAGCCACAGCAGGGGGGGACACCTAGTGACTGCTATGAAGTCAGTAGTTCAGTGAAACTCATTAAGAAAAGTGGAACACCTGGAAGACCTAGACTGGGGTACTTTCATATAAACTCTATCACGCATTCTCTACTACATCAAGTTTTTTTTCCACTTTCTTTCTTTCTTTCTTTCTTTCTTTAGTCGTTAACTCCTTTTAGAAAACAAGAGACAGGTGCTATGGCTCAGTCACCAAGTTTTTCTGTTTATGGCAAGTCTCTGTTTAGACAAACATTAGCTGCAGACAGAGCTCTGAATTAGTCTGCACCACAAAAATCTCCATATTTAAGGAAACCACTGTTCTTTGCACACTCGCTTGTCATCAAATATCTTTTTTTTTTCTCTCTCCCCCTTGATTGTTGGAATTATATTGGATGACATCATGCTGCAGCTGACTGGGAGCAAACACTCCTATTTTAAAGTGGTGGACTGTTTCCAGGGAGATGATATAACATAGTCCAGATGAGTCCCTCCAAGGATTGTCTCATTATCACACACGCCGCAGCTGCACACAACCGCCGCGTATAGGAGTGACTGCGTTTGCATGTATGTGTACATGCATGCGGGCTGTGTGTGTGTGTGTGTCTGTGACCATTTAAACTCTACTAGCAGTCAATTACCAGAAAATGACTTGTGTGGACCGTTTTCCTTCAAAAAAGAAAAAAGAAACTAATTATAGGGTTTGGGTTAAGGTTAGGATTGGGGTTGGGATTGCAGGAAAGTCCTGGACTGAGCTTGTTCCATGTGGAAGACGTGAAACCAGAGGCGTAGCCAGAGGGCTGCCAGGGTGGGACTGGACACCAGACAAATCTGATGGCTCCCCCTCTGTACCACCCCAAAGTTTCTATCTTGGGATATTGGGGGTTTCCAAACTGAAAGAATACTATGTCTTGACTCAGTGAAGTCGAACTTCTCTGTAACAATCTCAAGCTAAGCTGTAAAACAATAGGGTATGATTCTAATATGTTGTTTTACTGTTTGTCCATCTTGTCTTGGGGATAGTATTCTTAAAGCACAACGCAGATAATAAACATCACATCAAATAAAACCCAGCAGAATAATTACTGAAGCATCCAGTGGTTATTTTACAGCTTTTTTGGTTCAAATGAAAAATGCATTTTTCTTCAAACTCATTCTGTAATTCACCAGAAATGCACTTTTTCAACCACATTAATTGATTTATTTATTTTTTTACTCCGGCTTCATTGTTAACCAGGCTTTCATTTCAGTTAGTGCTAATGTTTATGTAACAAAGCAAATCAGATAATTGAGCTTTTTAAACCTGACCAACAAACAGAATTGTTTCCCTTTTGGCAAATCTCACACGTCTGCCTGCGGCATGGATGGGTTTATGAAAACGGATGAACCCTGAGAATGAAACAATAAGACCCTCATTATTCTTAAAGAGCACTTTTGAAGCTCAATGTGGTGGCTCCGCCTAACCTCTGGCAAATGCAAAAAAAAAAGGGGGCAAAGCGGTGCATTGTTAGACGTGGGTGGCTGACTTTAGCGACCTGTGACGGAACCCACACAGAGCCGCCACACCCTTAAGACTTAATACGGTTCACACACAGATGTTATGACTGGGGAAAATTAGCTTTAGAGATTAACGTCGTAATTGTGGCAGACTGGTAAGATGTTTATTTCTGCTGTAACGCTTTAATGACTCACTTTTAAAACCAGCCTCTAGTGGTCATGCTTGGAATTGCACAGTATTTTTTTTTATGGCTGTTTTTTTGTCGTCTACCATGGATGTTAAATATAAAAAACAAAACGTGTCCTGTTTCTTGAATAAACAACATGTACACCTTGGTATTTTGTCTCTATATACGATACGTTATAGCCCTATAGTTTGGAATCAGGAGTAACGTGAGAAAACTGCAATTTGTAATGTTGGTTTTTGACATAATGCACAACACAGAACTTTAATGCAGTGTATTAATGCTATCTTGAGGCAGTATAAGTAATGTTTAGTTCCTTAGTTCCTTAAAAAGCTGAATGGTTAGGAAGAGGAAGAGGAGGCGGTAATAGTAGAAGGAGGGTTTCCGACAGTAGCCCAGACCTGACAGGTTTCTTCATTTCCGACTTCATTCAGTCCCATACCGGGACTCTGCACATGGTAAAACCATCACAGGCACTCAAACGCACACTCAGACTCCCACACACTGTCTCTCTCTGTAACACACACACACACACACACAGAAGACACACATGTTCTCTCTCAGTTTCAACCAGGAAACGGCTTCTACTCATATTTGACTGTATAGAAGAATTACGGAGAGACAAGCAGAGAGACAGACGGAGAGTCATTTGGCTCTCAGCAGAAAATCTGTGCCACTGCCGGCTGAGATCACGATTCCCAGCTGTGAAAATTTGGACAGTGGAAGTGGACAAGGTGTGCTTCTCTTCCTCACAAACCCTTTACTTTCACTGACAAACAGTTTAATTTATGTGCGGAGCTGCAAGCACTCTGTGGGTGTACGAGCCCCTTCCAATTTTTACACCTGGTCGGCAAATTCTCTTTTCTTGGCCGCCTCGCACTGTTCAACGCTCGCACCAAGCAAAACAAACAGAAAAACAACAACCTGGACCGAATAACGAAGCCGAAGAAAGTTTACTGAAACCATTAAGACATCTGATTACGATGAGGTCTTTGATCACAGTTAATAGATGAATTTTCTGGATTTTTCTTGGCCATGCACGTTACAGTGATGACAAGACTCCAGGAAGTTGATCTATTGTTGGCTTTGTTATGCATTTAGTGAGCCAGTATCATTATTACCTTTCAGTCTTTTCCCTAAGCTAACTGAGAGTGGTGTCAGTCTTCTTACTTATCTATCGTCACAGTGAAATAAAATACTGTTGTCAGAGTGTCCACTGTTCTTTCAAGCCATCTACTTATGTGCTTTCTCTCACCTATATACGTCTGTGGATCAGGTTTTTCTTCTGTCTTCTGTTTGAAGTGAAAAATAAACATGCTAATCACAGGGTGAATACAGTTCATGCATCATTTATCAGCTCATTAGTGAAACAGGAACAGGATGATTAGTTATTAATATATTTGTATCCAACCAGTGGAGTTAAAAACTGCTGCCGAAAAGTTTGGGGGCAAACATTTAGACCTTTAGACGTGAATAAAGGATATTGTTTCACAAATCTCTCAGAGAAAAAAGCTTCTGGAGTGATTGAATTAAGAATGATTGACGTGTTAGCAAGAAGCTTTGGCATTCAGACATACTATGACTTAATGCTGTTTTAAAGTGTCAAGGTTTTGCACTGCTCCCCTCGTTTGGGGCACAATAGCATCTCAAAACGGCTTAAAGTGGATTACCACTGATGGCCACTAGGCGTCTTGGTGCTAAATAAGTGTCAGCTTTGAAGCTGAAACAGTTTTCTTCTGTAACCACTTGAGGCGGTGTACACTATGGACAGGTCCTCAGTCTATCGCAGGGCTAATACAGAGACAGACAACCATTTACACTCACACCTACGGCCAAATTAGAATCAAACCCAGGACCTTCTTGCTGTGAGACATCAGTGCTACCACCAGACCACTGTGCTGCCCCAGCTGAAACAGTATTTTATTAATTTCATTAATAATGAAAATATCACTAGATAAATTCATTTCTTCTTATCAGTATGCTTGAAAAGGATTTTAGAATTAAGTATTAGGCCTCAAAGAGACGTATGTTTGGGTTCTGGTCTGGTCTGGCTCCTCCCTCTCTTCCAAATATGGTCACTTCTGGTTCCAAAGAAAAAAAGGTAACAGCCAAATGTCATATTAGAAACTTTAAAACATGCTTTAAAACTTATGGGTGACTCCACTGCAGCTACATCTATCTTTTATTTTCAGAACATGATCCACATTAAAATTTTAGCTCTATTCCTAATCACCTTTGAATTGTGCACATAATCTCTCTGACACTAAAAGCAGCAGCGTATTCTTACGTATTCTTACACCACTCACCAAATATGTGTACTTAACCCATCGAGCCGGGTTAAATGAGAAGCCGATCTTAGTCAGCCTGTTTGGATGAGGCTCAAAACAGATGTAATTTTGTCTGCTGCCACTAGACGGGGTGAGAGTCGGGGGGAGCCAAATAACTGCCCATAATAACCACCAGACATGACTCATTCAGCGTGGAATACCACAGCAGCCACAGACAGGTCTCTGGCAGACAAGGAGCAGAAATCCGACCCTACTGCAGAGTTTGTGAATGGGACAGGAATGAGCAAAACCAGGGCAAATTTAATAGGGCTTCAATAAGTTTCAGAGATTTAAAAAATCACCAAGTGTTTGCTTTGGCTTATTTGTAAAAGCCAAGTGTGTAAGTGACTAAATGCTGTGCGTTTTATTGATAGCGTGTCTCACAGTTTCTCTTTATTTCTTTCATTTGACTCCTCTCTGGTTCAGTGGTACTCTTGGCAACGCTCCCGTTCATCAAGTCATCATGTAGAGAGACAGCACAGGGGCAACATATCACCTTGTCAGATACGATTGTAGCTCCGATCATCGTCATTCTTGCCCAGACTTCCCCCCGCGGAGAGCACCACTCAATGTGAAGACTAACACATGTTGGACAGTCAAATCGTTATTTGCTTATGTGGAGTCGGTCCAACGCTGGAGGGCCTGCAGAGCCAAGAGTCTAATCTGTGGGCACGAGGAGCAACATAGAAATAACATATTGTACAACTTAAAGTATGGCAGGGGAGCAAACTGTGAGTGGTCACATTACATGAAAACAGCAGGCAGGAAGTGTTTTGCAACAGCGGAAAATCTTCAGGTCCAGTCTGACCACCAGACGGTCGCACTTCATCTGGCCTGCAGGCTGCGGTCAGTGGATGGATATCTGCCCTGCAGCAAGGGCAGGATACGCTGTCATACATTTGTCTGTTGCTCCTGCTCACACTTTTTTTCCGTTTCTCCGACACATGTAACACATATCTACTTTTAAACCGTTTCCCTCCTTTTCTTCTCAACTTTCCCTGCCTCGTGCGGGTCTCTCCTTTCTTTCTTTCTTTCCGCCTTAGCAACCTTACCTCATTATATTTTTGTCTCTTTTTTTCCCCCCACTCTCTCTCCTACCTTTCCCCTCAAACTTTCTCATTCCACCCTCTCTCACCCTCTTTCTCTCTCTGTTTGTGGTCAGTCACACTTAATCTAGCTCCATCCATCTGTTTCTCTTCATTCGTTTAGTCCGGTCTGTTTTTGATTAAGATTACATCAGGCTTTGACCTATTAGTGTGCGTGATCCTTTTGAAGTCATTCTGTGGTTACAGGTTAAGCTCAAGACCCACCAATCTTCTTACTCAACATAATACACACGGTATTTGGAGGAAGGGGGAGAAAGAAAAAAATCAGTGTAGGTTCTTAAAACGTTTCAGCCAGGGACCAAAATGACTTCTTTTCACTGGGATCCAGGATCATTAAATCATACAAGAGTTCTTGTAATGTGGAGACACACCAGGAGGAAGGCCTGTGACCCATTTTGGGTCCCAAACCCATAATGCCAGCTAAAAAAACCTGTGAACTGGAATATATTGTTCATTTAACCTCATATCCTGAAGATTTGGATTTTATTCTGAAGGTAACTTTCCCAACCAAAGGAGTTCTGTTCCTTATTAAGGTTGCCGTTTAAAGTTGAGCTCAGTTTTCCCACTAAACATAGCACAGACTTCTTGAACAATATAATATTTTGCGGGGAGGGGCAAATGAGGAACATATTGAGTCTATCTTACATTAATGAACTTCTTGTTTTATATGCGAAGATCAACCAAAACTAGGCCTGCTGCAGATCCTGAAATCAAACAGACATCACGAGACGACGCGGATCCCTCGTGTCGCCCACCTCCGCCGTCTTTACGATCAGTCGGCTAAAAAGCAAAATGCCAGCGTTTATTTTCAGATGTCGATCAAGGTAACCTTTAAAGCCTTGAAGTTAATGCCCTTCCTCTTCTTCTGCTTGGATGCCTGTGAATAAAGATTGACTTAAATGTTAAACTGTACATCATCATTACTCATGGGTCAAAGCTGGGGTAAGTAGCCAATTGGCCGCATCGTGACACTAAACTGACATCTATTGGCCAAGTTGTGGCAGGGTGGGATGTTAAAGTCATTTAGACTCATCAGGCTAAGTGGACACAGTTGACTGAGAGGTCTTGAACCTCACCATGTCTGCTTGTGGGTAATTTTTCAGTGCCAACAATCCTCAATTAGAGCAGTGGATGAGAGGACATCTGGGCTGCTTGACTTATGTTTATTAATATGCGCCAACATGCCCCGGTTTCATAAATGAACCACACATATACATCAGTCAGTCATGACAGTCAGAGTTTGCACCGATGTTGTAACAATGTCATAGCAGAGCGAAGACAGTTAATATTCGCTCCGTTTCCAGGATGATGTGAAAGGTGTCACTAGCAGAGAAATTCAAAGCACCTAATATTTTTTACAGAGACTGGCCGACCAAGAATGAAGCCGTGGTCGGCCCGTCTCTGCACCAGTGACAGGCTGTTTGTCTCCGAGCATTGTTTTAAAAGGGCAATTTCTGAAAGTGTTTGTTGTACTTTCCCCAGATGTGGTTGCTGTTCAATAGCGCTGAGATACCGAAGGCTCTTTCTTTATGATGTGCTGTGCTATGATGTACACACATGGGTTTAAATACTGACTCAAAGGCTACTTGAACAAGTGTAGAAGAACATAAAGGAACAATTATGTGGCAAAGCAATAATGTGTAGAACTGGTGGCGGCGCTGCTCTGAAACCAAAGCCGTACTCTGATCCACAGGCTTCTTGGACTGTCTTTGACCAAACAGCATAGAAACAATGCAGAAGTCAACCTGTACAAGCATCAGCTGAATGAGTTGAGCAATCTCAGCTTTTGTCAGGGCCGAGCCTACAGCCTGTAGCAGTAGAAGTCGTGAGCTCTGTAGGAGACGGAGCCCTGTGTTAGCAAACTGGGCACTTTCACGTCGTATTGGGTTTTATTTTGTAAGAGTGGAGCACGTGAACAATATTTGTGTCATTTTGGCATCATTTCTAACAACGAAGCGTATTTATTTACTCTGCTGCTTTCTAAAAAAGTAGAGGTTCGTTACATCAGTGGACTGCATGACGTCATCAAGTGGCTTTGTAATGGCCAGATGTGAGTAGTCATGGTGGATGGCTGCCGCGGTTTGTTCCTGGATGATTTCTGTGCTTCGTCTTGGTTGTTTTTCACACTAACGTGATCAATCTGGGGTTGTCAAAGTACTAAACAAAATATCAATCTAATATTCTGGGCTTTTTTCGTACGGGTTTTGGCGTTTTTTTGAGCAGCTTTCGCGCTGGAAATCTCCAGCAGCATCTGGCAGCACTGGTGGAAGCATGGAAAGATGGTGTTAAAAACCAACCCCAGCTGGCCAGCTCTTCTGTCAGTCTGGCTCTCCAATGGTCGCCTGTCAAGAGCTTCAGCCATCATTGCATCTGCTGTTAACCGAAGTGTGAATCATGGCCTGGACAAAAGAGGGAATCACTCTCTGAGCAACGCTTCTTCTTCTTCTTCTGATTTTGGAGTGAGAATAGACGCTTCACTGAGTCGTGTTGTACAAAGTGTTCAAACTTCACTAGACGCCTCTGCACAAGACAAACAGCTTCGACATAACATCACAGCACAGTCATGTTTAAGGGCAATGAAGAACGTGGGCACATGTTTTAACTGGTTAAACTACTCCTCTGTTGTTATAATTATTATTATTTTGGCCACTTTTTAGAAAGAGGGAAATAAATGAGGACCCTTGTAATCAAAGCGACACTCAATCATTTGTGTCTTTGGTCATATTCATTATCGAGAGAACTCACCAATGTGAGATCACTTGATTGCATACTTCACATACTGCAGGTTAATGACCTTTGACCTGTAGTAAGATCAAATGGCTCATTTGAAAGTGTCATGATCACAAGGGTGTCACATTTTCACCACAACACAGAACGGGGAATTAATCACCAGGGCAGTGACCTTAAAAACAGCATCGGAGGGAGAAGTGGGAATAAAGAAAAAGTGAAAATAGAAACAATTCAAAGACGGAGGATGAAGAGGAAGCCGAACTTGCTTAAAGAAGCACACATGTACTTCCTCCTACTCATCATCCTCGTCGTCCTCCTCCTCCTTCCACCCCTCCTCCCATCTCACCTCTCATCGCTTTAAAATTCACCTCCATCACAGTCGGATGTCGGTGGGACACATCCTTACAGGTCTGTCTCTCTCTCTTTCTGTTTGAAAGACTGAGGTGAATGCAGAATCTCTAAGAGGTGAGTACTGCATTATTAATCAGGAGGATTCGTTTTTAATTCTGATGAATTTGATGTTCAACTGTCCCTGTCCGTGCTTTTCTCTCCTCCTCCGGTGACATTACAGAGCTCGTGTCAGCGGAGATGTTGGCAGGTGCGTTAGTTCTGGCCACCATCCTCACAGCTTTACCAGGTAAGAGAAAAATAACACGAGAAATAGATATAGTTTTTATTATCATGTGCAAATCTAAACTTTAAAAAAATTACTGTTCTTTTTTTTTTCCTCTAAGAAGATCATGAATTAGCTATTTAATATTTGGATTTTATTCCAGATTTTGCGTCATAAAGGAGTCACACTCTTTAAATCAATTGAAAGACTGACTTATAATATCCATTATGCACCCAAGGTTCTGCAGCCAGGTGCCCTTGCCTTTACGCTCAGGTTTATTTATAAGTATTGATTGCCTTTTTGTGCAAGGTAGTCAGTCAGTCAGTCAGGCAGGGAGGCAGGCAGGCAGGCAGGCAGGCAGGCTGCGAGGCAGGCAGGGAGGCAGGCAGGGAGGCAGGCAGTCAGCAGCACAGGATGACACCACGGCTGCACATCGGGGCTCATTCTCACTGCTTCACTTTTTATATGTGTCCCTCTCTGAACTGAGCAACTGTGGTTTGACAAGTTTTCCTCTGAGGAGTCGCACTGGAGGAAAAATGTTACATGTGGGTTGTTGAGATTTACACGTCTTTCGGTTTCCAAGAACGTATTCCCTAAATCTACAGCAGCCTCTTTAATATGGCATGAAATTAGCGGATGTAACAGCCAGTAGATGCTAATTCATTTGGGAATCTGAGCTCTGAACACTGGAGCTGATGGTGACTTAAACATTTTTGTGCAGTATTAGAGCTTTTTAAGTACATCTGGGCTTCCTGTGGTATAGTTTAGTATTTTTATGCGCTTACATTTGTGCATTTGTGTCCTGCAGGTACCCAGAGCAGGTGGAGTGTGTCATTTTCTAGAAAGGAGATCTGTGTGTGGGCAGGAACTACCGTCACTCTGCCATGCCGTTATGATTACCCATCAGGTATATATATATATATATATATATATATATATATATATATATATAAGCATTTTTTTCATGCGTATGTATAGTCTTTAAAGCCTTTAAAGAAGCGAGGTCCTCTTTATATTAGCATTTAGAGCATCACCACTTCATCATCACAGTCTTCTTTACATTAATTACTGTGACTTTTCTGCTCTGTCTTCCTTCACAGGTCACAATGTGAGGCGGGTCATGTGGTTTCGTGTTTCTGCCGAGGGTCGCAGGGAGTTCACCCACCACAGCGACCCCAGCCAGATCAGCCTGTCGTACCGCGGCCGCACACGGTGCATACGTGACACGTGGCTAATAGTGAGGTTTTGGCTTTGTAAAGTTTCCATGCAGTTTAAGTAAGTTACGGTCATTTTGTCCCAAACCACAGCTACATCGGGGGAAGCTACTCCAGCTGCTCAGTCCAGATTCGAGGCGTGAAGCTGAGCGATGCCGGTCACTATCACTTCAGGTTTGAGACAGACCAACCACGGGGGAGATGGACCTCCCCTGACACCATCACCCTGGATGTAACAGGTAGATTCACGTAAGCTAAAGCTGCTGTGATGCAGATTAAGGTCGTACACTTACTGTGTGCGTGATTCAGACCTCCAGGTGCAGGTGCACCCAGCCAGGCCGGGCAACATGTTTGGGTTTGGAGAGACAGTGTTTGTTGGATGCGAGGCCAGAGGATGTGCTGCTCCAGGGAGGAGCCTCGCACTCTACAGGTATGTAAACAAACACAGTATATAGCCAAAGTCTGTCTCCACTGTTTAAGATACCGTAGATATTATGTGCTGCTCACAGGAATGGACTGAACCTGGGCTCCTATGAGAAGTGGATGATTATTAATCGATTTGACCAGCAGCATGCAGGAGCATACACCTGTCGACCAATCCCACCTCAGAATGTACAGTCGCCATCTCTCAGCCTGGCTCTGGGACGTAAGTAACCTCAACCAACCAACCAAGCTAGTTGCACTGCAGTATGTTAACACCTGGAGCTAAACCTCTGGGTAATTTCAGTAATCCTTATTTGTTAAATCATCCGTGCATGCCGGTGTTAAATTAGTGAAAGGAACTGGTTGTCACTGCCGTTTGCATTCTGCATCCTTTTAACATCCCCTTAAGTATGTCTGTTTTCTTTCTTTCTTTCTTCCCCCTCAGACGGCCCTCGCTCCACGTCCATAGCAGTCTTCCCTCTAGGGGAGGTGTTAGAGGGGTCATCCGTCACTCTGACCTGCAGCAGTGAGGCAGCTCCACCTGTCGAGAGTTTTGCATGGTTCAAAGGTAGAGAACTACGTGTAATACATGCAACGTTTAGCAAAAACTAACAGAAGAATGACTCTAGTGAAAGGAATTGACGGATAATGCTGCAGTGCTGAATGTTCCTTAAAAATTTGTAGAAACAACAGGAAGAAAAAACTTTCTTTGGGCATTTTTTATCCTCTTCGGTCCTTACATGGTGGTAGTCTCTTGTGCACTAATCTCCGTTCTCGGTCTGTTTTCTAGACATGGAGAGTGGCAGCATCCCAGACAGTTTCAGGCCTCAGCTCCACCTATCCCACCTCAAATACACAGACAGAGGAGAGTATTTCTGCGTTGCACGTAACTCCCTGGGAACGGATCGCTCCAAAGCGCTTCTACTCAACGTCACTTGTAAGTTTGTTGGATGACCGAGTCAAAACCCACATCAGACGCTTGAATCATTTACAATCAGAACTACATGATCAGTATTAGTATTTAATTTGTTCTTCAAAAAGCCTTGTTTTAAAATGTTCAGTCGGGGTCTATGTCTATTTTTACGGCCCTGTACGTCCTGTTGTCTGGGTTAAGTTAATTAGGCAACAGCTCCTATTTCAGACTCCAGTTAAAAATGGAATAATCTGTCACATGGAGAAATCAGGAAGTGATACAAGCTCAATTTAGACTTCTGCCTTTCTGTTTTCTAACAATCAATCAGTGCCGAGCTGAAAAGACTAATCCACTGATCGATTAGTCAGTTGACAGAAAATATATTCCTCCTCTTTTGATTAAATCTAACAGCTGTCTCAAAAGGAATTGCTAGAGCGCTGCAATTTTGAAAATTAAAATGTCAAGTTTTCACTTTTTGAGTTGTTGTATTAAGGAAAGACACTAATACTGCAGTAAAATAAAAGCTTATTGTTAATCAACTGAATCTTTAACATTAAACAGTGAAGTTGTCAGAATGTTTTTTTTTACAGTAAAACTATCTTTTTTATATATAAATGTTATTTGCATGTCTATTTTAGAAGAAGACAATCAAGAAAATAAAATGCCTGTATGTGCTTCCTTTCTTTATCTTGATTACACACTTCAGTAACGATCCTCTTGTGTCATCTCTGTCCGCCTGTGCAGACTCTCCAAAGAACACACGGGTGCTGGTGAGTCCACAAGGAGACATCAGAGAAGGCTCCCATGTGAACCTGAGTTGTGTCAGCCAGGCGTATCCACCCCCCAGCAGGTAGGAGGGGTCAACAGTAACCCGCCAGCACTGGACTCTGCACATTTTCTTATGTGGCAACTCTTTAATAGATGTTTTTGCTGTTTCTCTCATCATTACCATGATTTGTGCATTTGTCATCAAAGCCAAACACAACCTCTATCTTTTAACAACACATTGGTCCTATAACATTTTCATAATCCTCTTCATCATCATCATCATCATCACCTCCATGCTCTTCCGTGCAGGTACGTTTGGTATCGTATCCTAGGTGACCAGGTGGTTGCTAAGGGTTCTGTTCAGAACCTGACGTTCTCGTCTGTGCGCGCTCAGCATGCTGGTCAGTACTACTGCACGGCATGGAACAGATTAGGACAACAAAGCTCCCCTGTGGTTACTCTCACTGTGCTGTGTAAGTAGCAGATGCGTTGTCCTCTGGACTGAGATCCTCTTTTAATCAAGCCTCATGTTGCCTGAAACACCACTTATTTACGCTGTTGTGTTGTAACTGACGTCGGATGCTGTACAGTCAGCGTTTCAGTGTCTTTGTAAAGCAATAATCTACAAATCTCTCCACAAATGTCCTCTTTTCTCATTCTCTCTCCAGATCCTCCTAAGAACACTTCAGTTCTGGCCCGTCCCTCCAGTGTGGTGGACGCTGGCCGACCCCTGACTCTGACCTGCAGCAGTCAGGCCAACCCAGCGGTGGACAACTTCACATGGCACCGTTTAGCTCTGGACGGGGGCTCTGTTCAATGTTAGCATCGTAAAAATGTTCCACTCAAGGTTAACATTGCAAAATCCCCCAAAATACTTCGGCCTCCGTGGCAAAATGTTTGTAGTTAGTAAAGCCCGGTGTTTCTTTGAGGTCCTGCTCTACTATTTGTGCTGGAGAAGCTGTAACAGTAGCTCTTCTCCTTTTCTGTGCTCTGTCCTGCAGCATGGGGCACCAAGTCTGGTCCCGTGTTCACCTTCTCAGAGGTTGGTGTTGGTGAGAGCGGTCAGTACTACTGCGAGGCCAGGAATCGGATCGGAGCCCACAGCTCTCCGGTGCTCACCGTCAGAGTCAGAGGTACAAACAAATTCACTGTATCTGTATCGGCACCTTTGTTTCTTTTGCGACTTTTTCCCTCCCTGTCTGTCTTTTGTTTGACAATTTGGTAACTTTGTTCGTTAGCACAGCTCTCCTCAATTTAAGTTCCCGCTTTCATTTTTAGTCACACTTGAAATGTGACTTTAGGGATGTGGCAACTTCCAAGGCTTAAAAACGAAGCCGGTGTAAAAGTGGCAAAGGTGCAGTACCTTTGACGGCCACTTGAGGCTGGTTTCCGAATGCGAGTCAATTCTCATAGACTTCCATATTAAAATAACAAACTTTAGTGAAAACATGTTTATAGTCTGGAACAAAAAACTGCTTTGGTCTCCACAGACCTCATAATAGGTTTAAATTATGTCAAGAAACTCTAATTTATGCATTAAATTAAGAGCGTAGGAGTTTGGACGGACACTTAAGCACCCTTGTTAAGTGCTCACATGTTCTTTGTTGCTTTCTTACCTATCACCATTCCACAATTGTTGGATATTATGAAGCTTTGCACACACACCCGTTAAGATAAATTTGCATCTGAAATGTAGTGGAACACACCTGCACCGTGTTTATTTTTCTTTTAACAGCTGTGAGTATGTATGTGTTTGAACTGATGAGGGACGAAACCTCACTCTCACTATCACAGCGCTCGAGGCTCTGGTCTCCAGTTGTGCATGTTCCTCTGACTTCTGACTGGAACTCTATGAGTCACGGTGAGTCGCGTAAATCACTCTCACTATGAGATGAGATGAGGAGGAGGTGATGATGTGCTGTGGAAAACTACAGCCGGAGTCTAGACGGCCCAGAAGACGCGGCGTTAGGTTTGGAAATCAGAACTGGAAACACAAGACTCAAGTCTAGACGGCAGCTTGTTTATGCACCACTCTTTCCCTCTTTGATCACTTTCTTTTTCTATTTTTATATCTGCTGGTCTTTTTTAGCTCACCCCACTTCTCATTTTAAACGCTTATCCGTCCCTCATCGCCCGTCTTTCCTCCATGTTCCTATTCTTGCTGATAACCCTTGTACTCCCTCCATCGTAGGTCGTCTTAAGGTCATTGCCTTGGCTTCAGCTGTGGGCGTGTCTGCTGGACTCATCACTCTCACAGTGGCGATTATGATCAGGTGACAGGAAGTGCTCTGCTTTTTAACCAATTCTACTGTGTGCATTACTTTTGTGTCGCGACTTAGTTATGTTTTGTCTTTATGTCTTTGTCTTCACAGTAAGAACATGCACAGAGTTGACATGGAGTCAGCAGAAGAGGCAAACAAGGTACAGTCATTTTCTGTAACCACTTCTTTTCTGTTCTGATGATCCGTAACTCCACAAAAACACCAGGAGAGTCTCCGTGATGTGCGTCTTCAGTGCTCAGTTTTGTCCTTTCTGTGTGTGTTGATGCTTGTGCTTGCTTGTGTGACCCCCAGCGTCCATCGCTGACAGCTGACACCATGTTCTATGAGTCAGCCCAACAGACCTTCCCAGTGAGAAAGGGCAAGATGTCCGACATACCGGTGAGCGACTCAGAGTGTAATCTGAAGCTGTGTCTGCTGAGGAACATGTGGTAGTGTTAGTTTTTTGATGGAACTGTGTGTGTGCGTGCAGGAGGAGCCAGAGGACTTAAGCGACAGCTCCCATCCCTCCATCGTTCCTCTGAAGGATGCTCCCCCAGTCACAGAAGTTAAAAGTCACAGCGCTTCCTCCAGCTACATCACAGTGCACTACTCCAGACTGTCCGAGTATACATCCTCCTACTCTTCTTAATTCCTGTCTTTACTTCTCTTCTTCTCAGTCACCTTGTGTTGATCTGTTTACCACGCTGTCCGTGTACTTCCTTACTGTCTGCTCCATCTTCTGTGATTTCTATCAGTGACCTGTATTTATGAGGGCTTCATACATTTCTTGGCCATGTTTTAAAAACATTTTAGTGATTTCCTGTTTGTCTTTGGTTCAGCATGGATCAGGTGCAGGTACACAACATGCCACTGGGTGGTGACAGAAAACCAAAGGACTCCTCCAAAGTTGTTTACACTCTACTGCCACAGCCTCGCCACTGACCGGGAGGAAACAGCCTCAGGTTGGACAACTTACACGTCTTATAATTTTATATCACCTGAAAGCGATGAGTAGGGTTTCACTGGTGCAACAACAAATCTATGACTGTGACCTAAGGAAAAAAAAATCCTATTGCTGTCTCTAGATGGACAGAAAGGACACATTATAGATTAATGTGAATGTGTTTTATTTAAATCTAACTTGAGTTTTTGCTCTTCACATTTAAATGTGTTCTTCACCCCTTTCTTCCTCAGCTAAATAACATGTCAGCCATCCTTGTGTGAACCAGTCAGCCACTTACTTGGCGGGAAACTCACCTTGTGGCAGCGTGTGTCGGACTGGCTGTCAGGATCCTGGGTTCTCCACGACGGCAGCATGTGGTCGACTGAACCGCGTTGCATGTCTTTCATTTTTCTTTCTGTACGTCTTCATGCTGTCTGATGAAGGGACAGCATTTTGCTTGCATTAACAACCATAGTACACGCAACCTGGTGTCCTCTTGTTGAGAATGAGATTTTTATCCACTTATATGCACAGTAGGTTATGAAATTATCCTTTGCATCCTCCGGCAACTGAAACATAATCATTTGTATGAAAACACAACAGCTGCCAATGAAAATGACAGAATGACATATATATAGAGAGGAAACCCTTTAGCAAATGTATACTGATATACAGTATGTGAGTCAACGAAATAAAGAGCTGGTCGCCACTTGCTGAAGTTGCAAGGTTCGTTCAGTTATAGCCGGCTTCTGCTGCATCAGACTTCACGTTTTGAGCAAGCAATAATACCGATTACATGTCGTAGTTTGTTACTCTGAAGAAAAATAAAGCCAAACTAATGACTTCTGTTGTTTCTCTTGCTTTAATTTGTTTTTTTTATATGTAATTTCCCAATTGTGAAATCTAGTTTACAATTTAATGATATACATTAAAAACTTACTCTCACAAGAACCTATCCAATCTGCTAATTTTCTATATCGTGACTTATTAACCTTTGAACATGAATGCTTCTGGCATGCACTTGCAACACATTGGAGAATTTCCACTGTGACACTGGTTATTATTGATTCCCAGAATTTCACACCACAGACTTGATCTTACATAAAATGGGGAAATGAGAGATCACTGTTACCCTTCAGCAGTTTTGTAATAACGTGGAGTGGCCTCAGAGCTTGAAACACACACAGAACCATTTTGTTTGCCACAACATGATCCTAAAACACAAACGCGTGTCAGTCGGCATCACAATCGTTTGAAACCATCATCATGGGAACTATTATCTACATTAAATTTGTCGCTGTCATGTGCCCATTGTGACATTTAATTTCTTAATGCAGAACTGCAATTTGCAGTTGCCATACTCAGTGAGGCAATGTGCCCAAAGTGATGATAAGACAGTACAAAGTGCACTTGTCATGGTGTCACAAATGTGCCATTTTCATGCTCATGCAGGGAAATGACGTAGAGCAGACTACAACAGGGGGGAGACACAAACAAGGTCCATTTAGAAGTCACTTTTGTTGACTTCTGTTTAGTCCAGGACATTCAAAGCTTCAAAGGCAGGTTTCTGTACAATTCAGATCCTCTCAGAACAAAAAGCTGTACTCCAGTGCTAAGGAGCAAACCTACACACACAGACACCAGCAGAAAGAAAAACATCACTGAAACACACCGTCTGTTTAAAAGCAGTGTCTGAATCAGGCGCAGTTTCCAGTTTCTGTTGCATGGTCCAGTAACTCCACCCAGTGGACAAAGACAGACCAAACAGCTTACCATCAAAACAAACAGAACACACTGTGACGCCACAGACTCTCATGTCATGTAAACACCCCAGCCTCAATGCACTAAAGCGTCCTTGTGTCTGTTGTGTAGCCAAAACTGGCATTTCTTGCATATTTCTATTCAGTTAGTTTAGTAAATACACAATATGATCTCAGAAATGTTTATTTTTTTCAATTACATTTCATTAAAATGTTTTATTCTAAGAGCGGTGGCCACAAACAGAAAACCGACATTTACTGTATATATCTGGTTAGGGAGGAATTTATGGTGATGCCCATGAAGAAGAAGAAGTACCACAGTCCAATATCACTGCATGAGTCCACCTCAACTCTAAGGGACAAACAGTAAACTCAAAGTCTTATACTAAGAAGGTGGACCGAGGTAGGCAGAGATGTGTCAATATCCCATTGGTTATTGTACATAAACATGTAGATAAGGATTCACAGCAACTAGGAAATACAAATTGTCAGACAGTGACGGAGGACATTATCATCTAACTCTACAGCTGTGTCTGTTGACAGCCAGACAGTGAGACTGAAGACGCCATAAGAGGGACCATGGCCTTGGCATGTTCCTCAGAGAGAAAATAGGGCAGATAACTGACCCCAGCAGTAGGGAAGAGAAATTATTCTCTAACAATATCTACAGATATCTATAATCAGATCATAAACCAAACCTAAAATATTGCAAGATCCGAGTTTCCTGATTGACCTTACCCTTGGAGGTCAGATGGAAAAATCCTAAAGGAGTTCACCAAACTGTGCATGTGCTGCCTAACGTGCGACGCCTGTGGATACTGAGCATACACTGCACTCTGCTGCATGTTGTGTTTTAGTGGTGAGCTCTGTGAGCCATGGATTAGCAGGCCCCAGTCTTGTCTCCCCGCGTTCAAACAGCATTTGCATGTACACCGAACAGGCGTAACATTGTGACCGCCTTCCTAATATTGTCCCCCTTGTGCCTCCAAAACAGTTATGACTCATCATCGTCTTTCCTGGGGTGTCCTGTGGCGTCTGGCAACAGAATGTTGTTAGTGGGGGCCTTTGGGTCCCATGGATCTAGTTTAGGGGTAGGGGTCTCTGTGGATCGGGCTTGTTCCAGTGTATCCTCCAGATCAGTTTGGGATCTAGTGAATTCGGAGGCCAGGTCAACACCTTGTGCTGTTTTTCATTTTTTTTTTTAGTTGGTTCTTAAACTGTTTTTGTGTGTTCGCCTGTGTCAGGCTGTATCCTGCTGGGGTGGGATGGTTCCTCCAAAGAATGTCATTGCTATGGGGTGGGGGTCCTGGTCTGGTCTAGGTGGGTGCTAAATGTCTAAGTAACATCCAAATGAATGGCAGGTTCAAATGTTTGCCAGATGATCAATGTTATTTACTTCTCCTGTCAGGAATCATTGGAGTATGTCTATATTAACTTAATAATACAAAGCTTTCAGACTGAGAATGAACGTGTGAGAGGAAGCGGGGAGGGGACGTCTTCTACTTCTGCTTTTTACACCAGCATATAAAGCAACAAGCGTGTGTGAATACCTCAAACCTTCCTGCGGTTCTTCTGTCCACATTCTGTATTTACAACCTGTGTCATGGAAAGTTGGATTCTGATCTTTTTGGTGACAATACCAGGTAAGGAAAAACACAAATTCTGCTTCGGCAATCAACATCTACATTTAATGCAGCCTCTCTCTTTTATCAGTGTTATTAAGATGTACAGGGAAATTAATTGACTGTGTCTTTTAAAAAAAATTTAAATAAAAATATCTCCACAGGTGTCTGGAGTGGAGACTGGGGAGTGAGCTTGGAAAGTCGGTGTGCTTTAAAAGGGACGTCTACAGTTATAAAGTGCACTTACGACTACCCTTCTGGTAACACTGTCACTTCAGTCCTCTGGTCTAAAGCTGTGTATGCCTCTGACACCTGGAGGCTGTATTATCTTCCCTCCGGCCGCTTTCAATACGTGGGCAACAAACAGAGGGACTGTAAGCTGAAGGTCAACAATGTACAACACTCCCATGAAGGACGGTATTATTTTAGTTTTCAGACCAGATACGACAGATGGACAAGCCGGAACTATGCTTATCTGTCGGTGAAAGGTAAACGACTCAAAAATAGAATATATCTTATAAAATGAAACAGTTTTAGTAACAGCAAGTGTTTCTTTGTCAGAGCTTACCACCGTTGTGCAGCCAAGCACTGTGACAGAGGGAGATCGTGTCAGCCTGACCTGTATGTCAGGTTGTTCTGAACCCACGGAGGTTGTCTTGTTCAGAGATGGACAGCCTGTATCGAGTCACGTCTTCCAGGCCAGGAGAGAGGACGCTGGGAGGTACCACTGCGCCGTCTTCGGACAGGAACGCGCCAGATCGGACCCCGTGGCTCTGAATGTTCAGTGTGAGTATGTGACTCAGTAGGCCTCCTTTTCGCTGCAGACATGGCAAGTCGACGGTACTCCTTTCCATCTCGTACTAATACAGCTGATATATTTGGTGAATCCAGTGCTAACACAGGATTTACCTAAGGAGGCAGCTGTATCTCAAAGAGCGTGATTAGATTAGTGATTGCAGTGACTTAGAGGAGCTTAGAAGACACGGTATCTACTATTAGATATTAGAATGAGATTACTTATACACTGTTGCCCATAAAGTTAGAATAAAATCTTTTTTTTTTTACGTCTTCCCATGAAATGATAGTGACAATGTGATTTATTCTTAATAGATGAAGTTTATCTTTATTGATTGGTCTCTTCCAAACATATATCTGATGTGCATAAACAGGAATAAAGAAGGGAATGTGTCGGAAAAGAAAATGATTTCCACTTCATGGGTAGGGCGGCACAGTGGCGAGGTGGTTGGCACTGATGCCTCACAGCGAGAAGGTCACCGGTTCGAATTCATGGGCCGGCTGTCCTTTCTGTGTGGAGTTTGCATGTTCTCCCTGTGTCTGCGTGGGTTCTCTCTGGGTACTCCGGCTTCCTCCCACCATCCAAAGACATGCTCATTAGGTTAATTGATGATTTTAAAAGTGCCCGTAGGTGTGCATGTGAGTGTGAATGTTGGCCCTGCGATGGACTGGCGACCTGTCCAGGGTGTACCCCTGCCTCTCGCCCGATGACAGCTGAGATAGGCTCCAGCAGACCCCCGTGACCCCTAACAGGACCAAACGGGTTTAGAAATTGACTGAGTGTGACTGAGTGTGAATAGAAAATTATAAGGTAAAAGATCAATATCCTATATCTAAGTTGTTGCATCTTGGTGCACAATCCTCTAATCTATGGCATATAGAACATATAGTTTAATGTAAACGTAAAAATAGAAGAATTACTTGTTATTTGATGAGTGAATCTTATCTTATATCATGTCCTTTAACATCGAAGTCTCTTGTTAAAAGAAGATAACTTGTCTCAATCTTCTTTTTCATATTAAAAACAGTGAGAGTCCTGCATTTTGCTTTCTCTGGTGTGGCATCAATGCACCTCAGACGTGGTCAAACTGCAGGATCATTCATTTCTTATTAATCTCCTCTCCAACAGATGCTCCTGATAAAGTGAAGCTGTCAGTGGGTTCATCAGGGGTCATCGTCCAAGGAGGCACGGTGACTTTCGCCTGCAGCAGTGACGCCAACCCTCCCGTGACTCAGAGCGGATACGGCCTGTACAAGGACGGAGAGTTGGTCAGTTCAGGGCAGAGCCACAACATCTCGGACATCCAGCCCGGCCACAGTGGACGGTACTACTGTCAGGCCTGGAACAATGTCAGCAGGATGGGCATCGACTTAGTTAACTCCACTGAAGTAGTACTCGATGTCAAGTGTGAGTAGATTGAGAAATCTGGTTTCAAAGAAGAATTTCCCCCATGTCTGTAAGAAAAGTGTCTGTCAGCTGAAGGCAAATTTGGAAATTCTCAATTTCCTGACACCACAGCTTCCTCATATTTATTATTGCCCATATCTGTCCAAGGTTCAGGGTGACATGAAGTGTTTGTTTTTACTTTCTGCATATATATATGTATATATATGCTGCATTGATCTGATTGGACTCATGATGCTGATACCAGTGTGAATATCTCCTATATGGAATATCTTGAAATATTACATCATATCAAAATCTTTCCAGTTCCATAGACCATCTTCAGATTAGCCTTAAATAGGTGAATATATCCAATAAGAAAAAAGGGGAAACTATTTTAAGTAACCACAAAGGACAGCAGGTTGTGTACTGATTTAAATATATATAACAAAAAAAACCATGTTGAAGACATAAAACAATCTTTCTCCAGATCCTCCGACGAACATTTCTGTCTCAATGGATCCACCACATGTTGTTGAGGGCGACAGTGTGAATCTAACCTGCAGCAGCTCAGCCAACCCTGCAGCGGACAACTACACCTGGTACAAGCGCACCGGCTCCAACAGCTCCAGCTCAATGCTCCAGGTGGGCTCGGGACAGGTGCTGTCCCTCCCTGATATGAAGCCGTCTCAAGCTGGACTCTACCTCTGCCAGGTCAGGAACACAGTTGGAGTGAACAACTCACCTGAGATGCTACTGACCATGAAGGAAAAGCAGCGCGGTATGCACCACTTTACCATTCACTGCTTGTTTACATTTAAGTATGTCATCTTTAATATGTCTATTTAAACTGTGTGTATTTTTTTTTCCACAGGGAGTCCGTCGTTTCTGATCTTAGCCGGGGTCGGGATATGTTTTATTGTGACACTAGTGATTGCTGCGCTTTTATACCGGTGAGTCAGTGAGAGGTGGAGGAACATGGTGTAATTTCTACTGACATACATGTACACGTTTGCGTCATCTCTGCTTCTGTTTTCCACATGTTGTGACTCTTTGTAATAGGTTTCACCTCATGTCGCTATGACTGTCGGTGCTTGTGTCATTGAAATTTTTCTTCTGTTGCCACTTTTGAGCATTTACTCAGGTTTCAGACACAGCAGTGACTCCAGTGTATTAATACACAGAATACAATGATTACTTTTTAGCTGCAAGAGGGGATCAATGTTGCTGTCACTCGTATCATATCATATAAGACTAATATTACACAGATTTCATGGATACTGAATTTGCAGAAGGAGCTATGTTTAGTTTGAGAAGGTTTTTTTTGTTTGTTTTTTTAATTCCTGATCAGTGAAAATCTGAACTTCAGTTTCTGGAAAAAATTCAGCTTGCAGTGTTTGACATTATTACAAAACAAGTTCCCGAACATGTGACAGGATTGGGCAATTGAGAATGCAGTGTTCTGGCTGCATTAATCTTTTTTTGTCATCTTGGCAGGAAGAAAAAGAGAACCAGCGCAAACAAAAAAGTGAGTACACCGGACACAGTTAATAGCAGAAGCACAAAATAAAGATTTAAAAATATCTTCCACAGTTTTTTTTATGGTATTCTTTTCTGTGTCGTGAGCTATTCTTTTCAACGTGGCATTTGATGTTTTTGTCTTCAGCAAGCTTTGTTTGACTTGAGGCAAGATGGACGGAAATCCCTTTCATCGACCACTGAAGATCCGTCTGACACAGTTTATGCCAGCATTGACATGTGTCCAACCTCTCCTCCACTTGTCTCTGCTCAGGCATCAGCTCCTCAGATGAACTCACACCATCATCATGTAAATTTTGTGCACATTATGAGCACATAAAAAAGACAAAAACTAAACAACAGAGTTTGAATGTATTGATCCTTTCCTTTCTTTCAGGAGTCTACATCACATGAAGATGAGGTTACCTACTCCACAGTGACCGTCAAACCTAGAAACCAGATGAACAGCTGCAGAAGGCCACAGGACTCCAGGTGGGTTTACTTTCCAAAACACTGACTTGATCACAACACCGTTGGTCGAGTTGATACATGCAATCTTTAATTAATGTGGCTTTACATCAAAATAACCTTCAAACAGTAGAAAATATCAGCATGTACCGACAAAATGAAATCCTTTGGTTCAGGGGAACAAGTGTCCTTCATGTCTTCAGGGCTGAGTTTTTATGTTTGTGAATCAGGGCTCTTAAAACGGCATGAAAATATTGTTACAATAGACTTGACCTTGGATTTTTTAGGTTAAACTAAGCGTACTTGCATATTTGTAGGAAATCAATGTTCATCCAAGTCTGTCGTTATTGGCCCGTTAGCATCAGGGTTAATACAACACTGACGCTGTCACTGCTCCCCTTCACTTCTTTAATACTGGACTTTCCTCCTCAGAAGCAAACCAGAGGAGAACGACGACTCTGTGATCTATGCCGCTGTGGTTACATCCAACTCAGGTTCATCGACATCCCACTAAGACTCTGGGTTTAAACTGTGATCTTTGTTCATGTGCAATAGTCTTGAAACAAACCTGCTAAGGGGTTAAAGTGTATTTGTATTCATGATATTTATTTATAATACAATTTATTTTTATAGTTTGTGACTGTCGGTGCATTTTAAGTTTTTATTGTAAAAGGATCTATTGTGTCTATTGTATCTAATATACTGTATAATTGTAGTAAATATTTATAATAAATAAAAGTGATAATGTTATTTAGTGACTGTGTGCAAGGTGTTTTAATTAAGGTTTTTATTTCAATACAATACTCACAGTAACAAACTGCATTTCACAATATTTATTTCTTTTTGTATGTGTCATAATCACTGCGGGTGACAAACAAGTGTTGGGGTTATTTCAGAAAGAGGAAGAGGACCTTATCTGTATGAATTTGATCTTATCTGGACTGAACAGACTTGTTCAAGCTACATGTTCTGCTTAGTTGAGTGCGTAAGATCAGGTCCAGAAAGCTACTTATTTTCACATCACCCATATGTAGGAACAGAAAACACATTCAGTCAAATCTACATTACATGGCTGTGAAGATCTGTGAATCTTTTAGACATCTGTTAAATGTCTCAAATAAACATCTACATAAACAATATATGGACTAATATTTACAAGACAATGACAAAACACCGACTGGAATAGGACATAGATATCATCTTTACAAGGACGTGTGTGAATTTGATAAAGATGTCGTATCTGTAGGAATAATTCTTCTTCATACAAAAGTTATTTACTGCTCATAAAATGTATCGCACAGGTTTAATTGTAAAAGGAAGTACTTATGTGCTGTAATTTAATAAAGCTTTCTTCTTCGAATCAGTAATGAGCATTACTCATAAATTACCAGCACTTACAGATCAATGACGTATACAGTGTGGACTGCAGTGGACATTAGCAGCAGGAAGTCCACCAACCGCAGTAGAAAGTGTCTCGTGGAAGAAATGAAACAAATCTTCATTTAAAGAAATGGGAAGATTCAAAATTACATCTGGAATGCACCACACAGATGTGAGCCATCAAACGCTTACTTCTGTTCACAATGGCTATTTACAACTTCTGGTGACTTCTGGTGGAAAAGAAAAAAAAAGAAAAAATCATCTAAGACCAATAATTAGTTATATTTTACAAAAGTAAAATCCAATCTTTTTTTGTTGTTTTTTAGTTCATCATGTATTCATTACTTCTCAACAATATTTTAGGCCAAGATCTCTTTTACAGCCTGTCACATCTCTGTCGTAGCACAGTATCACCAACAGGACCTGTCCATATTTCCATCCAAGAGTAGAAAAAAGTAGAAACACTGTTGCAGGGGTCTCATGTCCGGGCCATTTTATGAACGCCTGGTGAGTTGTGATAGTTCTGAAGAAAGGGGAGAAGACATAAACTCAAGAAGACATTACAGCTGTTATCTAGAGCCTCCAACATAGAGACATTTGACATGAACTGATCTGTTTGTGCGTTCAGTGGTGACACTTTAAAGCAGGACATTTGTCTCCTCCATGTGGCAGTAATGGCAGCATTTTTTCAGACTGTAATCCTTCTTATGATCGCAGACTCTTTTTTTTCATCTGGAGCTTCAGAAACATTTCTTACACACTTCTGAGGTTATATTTTATCTTTCTGATAACTAGAGATGGTAAATTCATAGGACTGTAGTTACATTTCGTTAGCCTCATAGCATAATTGCATACAGTCATTTTTTTGGCCACTTACAATATCAATAAAAGTAGTCTACTCCTTCTTTACAGTTGTTAGCAGCGTGGGACTGTCACCACTGCCAGATTTCAACAGGAGGATCACCATATTTAAATATCCAATCAGGTTGCGTTAAACAAATATTTTCCGAAGGCTATCCGTCATTTTGACAGCTTCACACCCCAGACTTGGTGGCAAGTGAGCATAATAACTCTTGTCTCTCTTGATTAGTAGTGTGAGAGTTGGTTAAGTTTTGTTTCTCTGCCGTCCGAGTGAGTGGCTGCTGACTCTGAGCAGTGGTTATGAGTCAGTTAAGTTTCATTTCTCTGTGTATTGTGCGTAAGTAAGTGAGTGAGTGTCTGAATGCCTTAGTTTGCAAGTGGTCAAGCAGGGTAGTAGGTTTTGTTTCTCTGCTGAGTGAGATGTAAGACGTTTGAATGGTGCCGTTTATTGATTATATATCAAACGTGGTAGGACTCAACTAAGTCAGTTAAATAGACTCTAGATTCATGATTCTTGAGTCGTCTTTGATGGTCGGTTATGAGCCAAATCTTTCCACCGCCACTGAATATTAATTAAAATGAATGAAAATTAAATAGATTATGATAGGATTTTTATGTCCTTGTCAGTCAAAATGACAGACAACTAAAAAATCTTGCACAGTCTCTGTCTCCAATATACCGTGATATACAGATTTACCTGGCACTGACTAGCTTAATCAGCATCCCGTTAACTTTTTGGACGACTGCATAAATAAAATGGATGTTAAGATTTTATATATAAATTGGTTATTATGTGCTTGATGAGAGTTGTTGCGAAGTATATTCACTGCTTTTATTTTAATGCCAATATTTTGGGCAACCTATGCAACACAATTAAATACAAGTATCACAGTATCAAACACCATAATAAAACATTAACGTGCCCACTTTCTTACCCTCATGGCTGTAGATATCCAGGGCAGAAATCGAGACACTCTGGTGTAGACACCTGGTTTCTTGGCCATGGCACAGCCAGTTCCCCAGCTCACCACTCCCAGCAGACGATACCGATTGGTCTTAGAGAGACAATCATCTGCCACAAAAGGACCGCCACTGTCTCCCTGAAATCACAGATGATCATAAGAGTTCACACTCACATTTACTACCTGCTTCAGACAACCCAATCAGAAGATCATTATGCACTGGACATGGATCAGATTATTCACTGCAGAGACGTACAGCATATGAGAAATTTACCTTATTGGAAAGCCGAACACATAAACACATTTGTGCATCAAAATGCATAAACAGAGGCACACTCTGACCTGACAGGCATCAGTGCCTCCTTTCTCGTAGCCAGCACAGAACATGCTTGTGGTGATCTGATTGTCGTAGTAATCTGGAGCATTGCAGACTGCGTCACTGATGATGGGGACGTTTGCTTCCTGGAGAACATCTGCCAGATGACCTGAGAATGACCGTCAAAGACAGTTATAGGAAACAGATGTGTGTTTCTTGAGTAGAAGAATTTAAGTCTCAACCGTTTTTCTGTCCTTAAGGATTTCACTTGCCAAGATTAAATGATTATATTGATAAAATCCCCATGTATTTATTTGGTGTATTGATAGATTTAAAAATGAAAGCAACTACTGTGAAGTTAGAAGTAGAAGTAGACTCACCATAGTACCCTACGTTTCCCCAACCTGTTACTGTTCCCATCTGTCCGTCTATCAGTCTCTGACCATATGCTGGCAGACAAATCGGTTGGATGTATTCTACACAAAAACACAGAGACGTATATTGAACAGATCACAAAATCAAAAAATACTCGCTCATCACCGACACTAGCCAAACAGTTAATTTTGTCACAGTTAATTAATTTATGTCTTTTGACCGATTGTTTTTGACACATTTACTAAAACCACACTCTTAGTCACCCCCTTCGCGTCCTTCTGTTACGTCTCCACCATTCGATTTTCTATTTTGCTATGCCTGTCATAGCTTTCTAGCCTTTCTTCCTGTTTCAGCTTTTGTTTCTGAGTTGCTAATTTGGGTCCGTGGTCTGCAGGGATTAAAATAAAGTGCAAAACCAACCTGTCAACCTCAGACTTTATGTATGTTTTGTTCTTCCAGGAAACTTCCCGTTATTTTTGTAGTTCCAAATTCTCAACACTAGATGTCAGCATTGATTTGTCTTCAATAGCATTACAGCATTGCTAAATAGTGTTACAAAGGGCTATGGACACCAGCAGGAAAAATGAAACTGGTGTAAATTTTGTTGGTAATTGTGTCTGATAAGGGAAGGTTTTGTCCTGCCTATTGAAATTGAAGGAAAAGGATGACTGATCTGTCTGTGTCTCACCATTTATTTGCTATTCCTCCTCTGTCACCATTATCACCAACGAGTGCGGGCATACATACTTATTTCCAGAGAGTGCATGCACTGTGTGTCTTACCATTGAAAGTGAGCGGCTGGGTGAGGGCCAGAACAGCAATGTCTCTGCTGTTGTCATCGATGTTAGCGTCTACAAAGGGCAGGTAGCTGCTGTGGTAAACGATGGTCTTCACCTCCACCACATTGGCATTGACTGGTTTATTCTTGATGGAGCCCAGCAGCACGCGCCAGCGATTAACAAAACGATACCGCCTAGGACGGAAAGAGCAAATAAAAAAGGAGACGCTGTGATGTCACACATCTGTCCACACACAAACAAAATCTGAAGCAGAGACAGCGCAAACGTGAGGATGTTAACTATACATTAAAATACGTACTCTGGGAAGCAGTGCGCTGCAGAGACAATCCAGCGGTTTGAGATGATGGATCCTCCACACTGATGGACGCCATCGTACTGCAAACTGACTTGCCAAGGCCAGCTTCCTTGCCTCGCGTCCACACCACCAACTATACGGTCTGCTGCAAAACTACGCCTGCCACAGTCTGCCAGGGAGTCAGAGCAGTAACAGGCACAAATGCATATGAGACACGCCAAAATAAAGCTGCAGGCTGTGAAGAAAAACACTGGACAGAAAGAAAGGTGTACAAAAGGTGTGTGGGTGTAAGGTATCAGTGTATAAAGTGTGCCAGTATGTCAGGCAGAGTGGGTGTGTCTTACCTTGGCACAATAGCGTGAGAACTTCCCTGCTCTCACAGTCACTGAAACAAAGACAGACACAGTTGGCACAGTCAAACATCCCGAACTGAAGTCAATATTTCTTGGTGTTAACTGAGCAGAAGAGGAGAGAGAGAGAGAGAGCAGGCAACGAGAGCAACAGAGAGGACAGTGTAGAAGACAGGTGCAGGACAAACCGCACAGGTGTTTGTTACCATGGGAACAATGAGTCTTTGATTTTCTTGCCGTAGCTGAGCTCTTCTTGTCTGACACAGAAGAACTCTCCACCGTCGCCACTGGCCTCTGGCACAGACGTGACCGAGTAATTCACCACACTGAAACAAAGACACACACACATTAGTCGTGCGTCATGCTACGCAGAAGAAGTGAGGTGTAATTAGTTATCGTTATCTCACCTGACGAATCCCACTTCTTCACAGCTGATGCTAGCTAGAAGTTCATCGGCGGAGGAGGAACACACCTGACGCCACCTCCTCTGAGCAGAGTCGAACACTCTGAGACGCTGGTCAGCTGAATTCACCTGGACTGTATGGAAAGATACGGACCAGGGTTACTTTTAAAACAGCATTAAAACAATAGCACACATTTTAAAATTCAGGCAGGAGTTGACTGTTGACTGCTAACAATAATACTAAACTGAAGTCCATGATCAAGCCATGTCCTCTCTACTCACCGTCATACAGTCCCGTGTCTTCCTCCATTGTACAATATGTAACTGCAGGGGCATAACAGAACACAGCAGGTCACTTGAACAAATAATGAAAGCTGCTGATTGGCCGACAGAGAGAAGAAAATACTAAAAACTTATTAAAGAATAAAAAGACTATTGACTATTATTAGGTCTGACAAAAATGTGTGTCTATGTGTATGTGTGAGAGAAATGTAGGCTGACCTACGGCCCAGGCGGCTGCTCCGATGGCTCCCAAGGTCATCAGCGTTATACACGCACCAATCAATCGGCAGGGGGTCAACACACAGGTCAGAGAGATCCCCCTGCTCCCTGCAGACGCACACACACATCCAAACTGCTCTAGGTAAGTCTACACAAACTCTTTTGCAATGTTGCGTGCCCATGAACACATACGGGTATGCATATGCAAGCACACATATGAAGCAGCCTTCGGCCTTTAACTATATTATATAATATAATATATATGTTATATAACATACCAATAACACACTCTGTTAAAGGTAATGGGACAAAAAGAGTAAATACTGAACAGTGTGTAGTAGCTGACATTAAGTTATACAGATTTATCAACAACATTGTGCAACCTTTCAGTCTGCTCTGTTTAATTTGGGTACTTTTGTTCAGTGAACTGACTTGTTTCAGCACACTGCACCAATATGAGGAGGCATACAGCACAATTTCCTGGCACACACCGGAGAGTACAAATGACACTGATTAGATCAATAGTCTAAAGTCTAGCATTTCTCCACAAAGCGAGAACAAACTCTTAAACTGGGATATAGTGCCATGTCTGCCCCACATGCACATACAGTGTGTGAGTGCACCTGCGTGTGGATGTTATTCTCACTGAGCTCCTTTCTGCCCTTTATCCTCTGCTCGGACAAGAGTGTGTCCATTAGATCCTCAGACATGTAATGTGATAAACAAAAACACCATCGCCATCGTTATCACCATGAAGCCACCGTGCAAAGACAAAAGCTGCACTAAGGTTGCACCTCTTAACACAAATGCGTGAAATCAGTTCTCAAAGCCATGCATCTTGTCATCTACCAAAAGGTTTATGCGATCAGTGATATATTTTGAAATCGCCAACATGGCTGATTGTATGGAAGAATATTCCTCTGCTTTTGTTGGACTGGTGGTGACATCTTGTTATTAGAGGTTTAGATGTCGGCTCAGGTTAATTATGGGTGGAGCTGCTGGAAATTATGGGATACCGTGCTTGTGGTGTATGGTGGATTTAGTCTAGTACCTACTTGTCTGCCCAAGATCCCACTAGTGTGTGTGTGTGCAATGACTTCAAGAAAGCATTTACACATTTACATTTATTTTTTTAGAAGTGACCAAAGTGAATGCTAAGTTATTCATTCATTCTTCTTCTGTAAACGCTTGTTCCTATGAAAGGTCGCAGGGGTGCGAGAGGGTGAGAGGCGGGGTACATCCTGGACATGCCGCCAGTCTATCGCAGGGCTACCACAGAGGGACAGACAAACATTCACACTCACATTCACGCCTACGGTCAACTTAGAATCACCAATGAACCTAACAAGCATGTCTTTGGACGGAGTACACAGAGAGAACCCACGCAATCACAGGCAGAACCTTCTTGATGTGAGTCATCAGTGCTAACTACCACACCAATGTAACGCCCAGTGAATGGTAAGTTAATATTTTGCAATTTAGTTGTAGGGAGGTAAATGTGTATGCGTAAAATGCTGATATTCCCAATGGACTTGTCCTTTCATTCCTTTTATTTACATTTTAAACCCTGCATTAAGTTATTAGCTTGCTAGCTGTTAGCTCTGTTAGCCTCTAGATTCCAAGGTTGCCTAGTAACAGCCTTCTTCATTGAAGTTACTGCAGATCCACACAAACAGTGGTGTATGCTTGTGTATGAAGACAAAATGTATAGCTGTTTGTGTTATTAGATTCTACACACTGCGTTTGTCTATACTTGTATAGACCTCCATGTGTCCAGCTGTAACTTATCAAAAAGTCTGCTATCAGAGAATGGTTGAGTTGGCTTCTATTGTTAATGCAAATGAACTAGGCTGTTTCTATATATCAGTGATAGTGGCTGAAGGGATGCTTGCTGTCTTAAGTGTGATTTGTTTTATTAAACACATTGCATGAGACTGTCACAGTGGCAGGAAACAACTGGAGATGCTGTTAGTGTATGAGTGTTCACAGCTGATCCAGAGAAAACATTCGACATGGCAAGTTTCCTTCCCACCTCAGCCTCCCTCCCACATTTTCCCTTCTCTTTCACATCAGTATCTATCATTAGGCGTGTAAAATCTTAAAAACCTCATAATGAAACTGTTTTGTGGTGTGCTGCAGCAAGTCAAGGAATGACAAGGAACCAGTTGTGTGCAAAACCAGTGACGCTGCTCAGTCCCACAGTTGCTGAATTTCAATGTTGTTGTCAAGAAACGTGATAGTTGTGTAGACCTGCTAATCTATTGACCTTAACCTTCCTTTCTGCTATCTCTGCTCCCTCTCTTTAAGCCACAAACTCTACCTGGCTAAGTCTACCTGCACGCTCACTGCTATTCACACTTTTCTTGCCACTTTCTCCTGCTCCACCTTTTCTGTACCTGTCATCTCACCCCATCTCGCAGATAACAATTCAGAAAGGTCAGAAATGAGTGAAGAAAATATGGACAAAATCGGTAACGCTAGTGTTTTACTGGAAACGCTAGCACCTTTCCTCCACACCTCAGCTCCAGATACTGACACAGCCCACCCCTGTTATTCCCCAAGTCCTTCTTTCTTTCCTGCTCTCTTCCCCCGCACTGCGCACTTCCTAGTCACATAGCAGGACAGAACAAGCACGTTATTGTTTCTCCTTCTACCTGAGACCCACCTTCTGCCATGTGTATTATGAGACACAATGAATTTCTCTGAAGTCACTGTGGTATTGCTTGCTGATGAGTATGCCACAAAATGAAGCAGAAAGTTTGCAGTGCAGTCCCTATTGTACGTAGTTTATAAAAGAGTTTACTTCAACATGTCACACGGTTACAACCACTGCATTTAATCTGACAACAAAAAGATGCAGCTACAATAGATAAAACAGTACTCCACTGCTTTGAAGTCATTCACAATGTAGTTTGTTGCCACTGTGGTAAAAAAAAGAATAAAATGCTGGCATCAGAGGTAAGACTGAATCGCCACAGTGTGTGTGACCCATCTGTACAGACATATTTTTCCTCTGTAAAATCTATTGTGGGGTTATTTCTGTCCTCGCCTATGAGTCACATGTTACTCATTCCGTGGGATGTTGGGAGGGACACCCTTAACCTTGTATGCATCATAGCTCAGCTACCCCTGTAGCTCTTTGCTGCTGGTGGAAGAGACACAGCTGTGTACCAGATGAAATGTGTAGCTGTGCACTCCTGCCCCAAACCAAAGTGAAAACAAATTCTACACTAAGAAACCCCAACTTCCCAAAAGCTTAAAAATACTGAATTCTTTGCTGCGAGATATTAACCTTTTCGTCTGACTAGTATCCACTGGAATGCTACTTAATGAGCGTGTTAGTCGTATACGCTATGTTGATATCACAGAACAATTACAGCTCAAGCTGCATACTTTTTTCCAGAGCTCCCAATCACACAACACATGCTCCATCAACAGATTGTTTACACTGCTGTCATGGGAATGGATCTGTTGACATGTGAGCACAGTAGCTGTTATTACACTAGACAGACAGGGTTTAATGCAGAGAAGGAAAACCCATTTGTCTTGTGAGTTTGACTGAAAAAACCTTAGTAAGTACTTATTATTAGGTCTCCTGACCCTCACCACACTTCACTGCATAGTCAGCATCTACTGTATTATCCTTTGTCCTCTTAGCACTACTCACATTTGGACTTTGGGAAACAGATTTTCAAACTTCTTGCAGACCAGGAAGATCAGACTGTTATGTTTCTGGTCCATCAAAAACAGGACTGATCTTGCTTCAGCATACATCCATTCCAGTTTAAACAGGCACAGGGGTTTTAATGTGTTGACAAAATAAATGCTGAAGAATGTCCCTTTAGCAGAACAAAGTGGAGCTAGGCGTTGTATCAAGAGTGCAATCATGGAAAAATAAAATAACAGCACAATAGATCAAGAAGACTCAGACGGCAAAGCTATGACTCATTCATGTAGTGTACATGTGTAAATGTCCATATGCTTGTTTATATATGTACATGGTGTCACAATTGAGATAAACACTCATTGTTTCTTGAAGTAGATGCCTAATTTTAACTCTGACAGAAACAAAATAAGCTGCACCATATGTGCCACACCTCTGCCAGACTGTTTTTCCTGTAATTATGCACATTAGAGCCAAAGCCTGATTCACTGCATCTGGGTGGACTAGTCTCAGTCATGCAACAGAGGCTAACAAATCCAAACGTTTGGCTGACCATGTTCCGGCACAGTCAAGTTATGCAGACGAGGACAGCAGAAGAAGACATAGAATTGATTTTTAGCTGAAGACATCATGTGATGAGAGACTGCTGCCTTCATTTATAAGGTAAGTTAAGCCATAATACTTTCTGTCTAATAGATTTGTCTAGGAGGAGTTGTCTAAGTAGCCAACACATTTCATATTTCTGAGGTAAAAGGTTTTGATAAAAATTCAAAAGGTAGACACAGGGTTTTCAAGATGACAGTAGTTTCTTATTGGTCATCATATTCCTGTACACATCAACAACACGGCGTCACAGTTTGCACATGTGCTTTCTAGCAGCAGTAAAATACAGCAGGTAATCTTATCTGTCCTGCCATAACAGCGTCACATAACCTGCAGTAAGCTCATTATGAGCCATACATTTGCAAAAGACTACAGCTCATTTCAGCAAATGCCATGTAGCAGGAGGGCAGATGTGGATTCTCTGGTTTATTTCTCATTTTTGATGGAGGTGCATTGCAGCAGGGTAGGAGAACGGTATGTTACTACACTACTTTGTTTGTTTGCGATTGTTTTAAAAAAAAATAATGTGCTGAATGTAAGTGTACTTGTGGGCTGGTTAGTTCTGGCTACAAATATCAACATCACATTTTCTATTTGAATTAGGGCATGATCGTGTTGGTTGAGAAAAAAAAATACATTACAACTAGTCCAAGTGTGTGTTTTTCAAGCTGAAAGACAAACCTTAAAAATAAATCCAGTGGACATCAGAGAGATAGCCAAGAAGCTTTGGACATGCAGTTAATGGTTAACTGTTGAGTTGGCTCATGTCCTCTCCCGAATACAGAAAACAGGCAGCGTGTGCTTCAGCATGTCTAGCACAGCATTTTAACTGTGCATGTATGCTTGCATGTGCATAAACTGTATGTGTTAGAGGAGAAGGACGGGGAGAAACAAGAGTAGCAAAAACATGTGCACTCACCCATCTTCCCTTCTGTCACAACTTTCTCAGCATACATCGGTACACAACAGGAAGAAGGCAGCAACAGCAGACAATGATGAGGGTCCTTTCCTACTTCCTTCCCTCTCCCCTTGACTCCTCAGGGCAGGTGGACTAAGCCCTTGGCAGTCCCTTTTGCCTTGTGATATAACATTGAGGGTCATGTGTGAAAAATAACATATTGTATTACAGTCTCTTGAAGGTTCATCAAGTACATAGAAAAAACAAAACTGGTTCTAAAATAACAGTCCCACAATAAATACTTGACACTGATTCAACAGTGTTTTCATATTGGAGGCTTTGGTTTGCAGTGCTATTTAACTGTGCTGTACAGACACAAGTTTATATTATTTTGACAACACTCATTCAGTCAGTGGGCTAGGCTGAATAAGAAAAACACTTTAGTTTTGATTCAATCCAGTTTAACGGCACCACAAACTACATCCTCCAAAATGATCTGACATTTAAATCACCAGCTTTCTTACGCTGTTTCACCAGTCCTGGATTAGTTCAGGACTGTGTACCTAATGTTTCGGCAAGAAGTGAGTGTGCATTTCTTTAATTAATGATTCCCAAACATTCAGAAACAATTAAGATTGGCTGGTATCTATGGTTTAAGGCGCCTTGTTTGTATTGTTTGAGTAGGAAAACTTAACGACAAGAAGTCAACATGAGCAATAACTTTCTGTGTTATCTCATTTGCTATTTTACTGAAATTCCAGGCTTTTCCTGTACCTGTAAAGACAGATAACTGTCCATACAGGTACAGGTACAGGGCTGATAAACCATGACAGTACACACTGCTGTGCAAACAACAGGACATGAAATCACATGAGACCACTGAGAACATGCGACAGGGGGTTAAGGTGTATCTTCAGATTAGTTATTATCTCCTAGTCTGTTATGGCAAGCTAATAATCAAAATGGCGATAGGGGAGTTTTAATTAATTTGGTCTTCAGACGGACAGATTCAACAGATACAGTGCATTAACAAACCCACCCAGTTCATGCTGAAATGCTTAAAATAGATTCATTTACGATTGCAATCTCTTAATGGGACTAGTTTTAGTCTGCTAGCTACTAATGTCTTTTAAATTAACATAATAGAGGGCTTACACGCATGCATCTAGAGAAAATGACTCACCTGTATTTTTTGGGGGGGCAGGTGGAGCCTGGCCTTTCCCTTTAGATAGATAGATATATAACCGTATTTTTAAGGAAAGATAGAATGACTCGCAGATAAATACCAGTTTTCAGTAAATCCCTTTTTTCCGCTCTCTTCACAGGTTACTGACCCCGAAGAAAGAAGAGGTGGTAAAAAAAAAAAAAGCGCAGCAAATATTTCTGCGTCAGTTTCAGCACTTTTCTATCAACCAAAGCCACCGGCGGCCGCTTCTAACTGAAAAGAGAGGAACATTTGGAAGACCGGGCATAGCGAAACTAAGTTAGTGCAAGTTTTGTCGGGCGCTGGTGTCTGGGAGCCTCGGTCGTCCTATTGACTGGTCAACTGCGTGCACGAGAGGGGCACGAGTGACGTCACGTTGCGCTTCAAAGTGGACAAACCGTGCACGAGAGCTCTCAGACGCGACCTGCTGGAGCTGGACACGCTGTCTGTCCACAAGGGAGGACAAACACAGCAGCACTACGTGACAGTGTGTGATAGTGGCAGCCATTGTTTTGGCCTCATACTGTGTAGGTACCACTAAGTCAAATACAGTGTTCCCCTGTCTCCAACACACATACTTATGCAAGTGAGTTCCCTTTTTTTTTCTGACACTAAAACCTCTACTGTCATCAGCCCACTTCCTTATTTAGTACAGGAAACAAAGGGGACGCTGCTTAACCTGAACCTAAGGAGTATTTCCTTAGAAAGAGACTCATCACTGAGGGCAGACTGTCACACTGAGCACAGAGCAGTAGCATAAACTGAAGCGAGGAAGCTAGGTGAAGCCAAAGAAGAAGAGGAACAGGTGAAAGAAGGTCAGAGGAGTTCAACAAAATGTACAGCCACAACAGGAAGATGGCACCGAGCTGCTGGCTGCTGCTCACACTCTCCCTGAAAGGCAAGTACATGTATTTAGTAGATTCACGTTATCAGGGACATCACATCTATTCCTGGGTCAGTTATGTAGTACTTTATATTACAGCACACCTCCTTTACTTCTGCAGGTATTCTCGCGGGCGATTGGTCAGTTCATCTCCCCTCAGGTCCCATCTGTGCCGTGATTGGTTCTTCTGTAGTTCTCCCTTGTTCCTATGACTACCCCCAGAGCTCTAATGAAACCAGGGGAGAGGGGCAGCTCTCTGCTCAGGTACTCCCATAAAGAAGGCATTGTTTCCTGTTGGAATATATCCTGTTGTGTGTCTTTAAGCAGAAGATTATCTCTGGGACACAGTTTGCACTCAGAATGAATAAATCATAGACAGGAGGTGTATTTATTGTCTTTTGTCAGGGAGGTGAAGCAGGACAAGGCTACAAAGTTTTGTCTGAGATGTGGTGTCTGGAGGACAGTCGATGCATCACACCAAGGTACTGGTTAGAGAACAGAAACATTCGCAAGACCAGAGTTTACATGAGAAATAGCATCTAAATCCGTCTTTCTGTCCATCTGTCTCCGTCAGATATGTGTTCCACAGTGCACATATCTTCCCAGATCCGTCCTACCACAACAGGGTGCAGTACCTGGGGGAGCCAGGGACCAAGAACTGCTCTCTGAGGATTTCTGATCTGAGGCAGTCGGACAGTGGAACATATGTGTTTTACCTCATCACCAGTCATCCGACAGAAAAGATGCCAGAGCAGAGTGGCATACAGCTCCTGGTGGCAGGTGAGAAAAATAAATACCAGTAATAGCACTACTGTCCTCATAGTCGTTAACAATGACCATGAGTCACTAATGTCATCCTCTTCTCTAATTTAGAATTATTTATAGGGTTGCAAATACAATGAGTAGTGAGATAATCAGAAATCTGACAGTTTCACATCAGTATGCACGAACGAACACCGTTCGTGTTTCTCTGTCTTGTCACTTCTCTGTTGCCTCATGTCTGTCTGTTCATAAGTCTGTCACAGATCACACCTCAGTTTGGTCTGTTACTTCTCTCACTTTTATTTGCACATTTTTAGTACGGGTGCAAATTCTTCGCTCTAACTCCATACTCGTACTTGTGCATATCTATTTCTTTACTAAATTACATAGCAAATGTTTTATCATCCGTGACCGCTTCCTTGTCTACAACCCACAGTGTGCCCTATTTATGAAAAGCAGAACTGAAAGCAGCTTGCATATAAATAAGCTTGGCATAATAATCTGTTTCATAACATTAAAGTTTCAGTTTTATTTTTATTTTTTAACCAAATCACATGTTGTGTTTGTAGTCAAATTATATTCACTAAATGTGTGAGGACAAACTGTATCTTATTTTATGTCTTGAACTTAGACAAAAATGAGGATTTAGAGCATTTAAAGGGGATTAGTTGACTCCTGTGTGACTAGGGCAGTGTTGGTATGGGAAGTGGCATCATTCTACCACAATGACAATTTAAATTTTTGCGAAACATGTGTAATAAGTCCTTGTTGTTGTCTGGTTTTTACCCATTTCCATACTGTGCTGTCTTTTGTAATTCACAAAACCCAAATAATCACGGGTAACAAATACAGCTAACAAAAAAAAAAAAAGAACTTGAAAAAAGAGGGTGAGGCTATTGAATTACTATTTTGAACCAGGAAAATAGATTACTGGTATCAAGAGGTCATGTTATTAATGTTTTTTTTTGTTTTTTTTTCAAGGATCAGGCATTTTCTTTTCTATTTTTACTCTTTAACATTAATGACAATCAGGATCTTTAAATGTAGTTACATTTAAACCAAGGAACCTGTAAGAATACATGCATTTTAACCAGTTCCCCACCAAAATGTGTTTCTTGTTGGGTAGCTGAAAGATGAAAGCTGAAAGATAATATAAGATTAAAATAGCAGTGTTTTTATAACTGGTGTCTTCATTAAGCATGGAAAAATATCCAAAGTAGTAAAATTATGATAACATAGTATTTCTAAATTCTGGCCACGGCGTGAATATGTGACGTTTGTGCAATCATTCACTTTACTGCACTATTTGTTATACAATATACTAACCAGGAGGTCTGACCTCTTTCCTAAACCTTGGTTTCTCCAGAATCCTCCAGTGCAGTCTCAGTTTTATCAAGCCCGTCCAGTGGCATCACTGAGGGAGAGGCCTTGCGTCTGGCCTGCTGCAGCCCTGACGTCAGTCCGGCCGCCAGTTTCACATGGTACAGGAGCACAAGTACCGGCAAAAAACACAGTGGACAGACGTGGAGCATCAGTGAAGTTACCTCTGATGATTCTGGCAGCTACTTCTGTCAGATACAGGCTGGAGATAAAGTGCAGAACTCAGCTAGGCTTGCCATTGATGTACAATGTAAGTGAAAGTTTAGTTTGGTTTACGTCATTTAAAAAAAAAACTTCTCTGAGTTGATAAATTCTCTGGAAATCCTTCACCTAATGAAGAAACTTCCCCATATAGTTTGAAAGAGATAAAATTCTCTTCAACTCTTAGATTACGTAAGAAATATATATAAATATGTATAAAAAAACAGGATGTATTAAAGGTACAGGAAATATTGCTGAACCAAGCTACAGTATCTAAACAACTAAAGTAGCGTAAAAAAAAAACAACCACAGTTAAATTAATGCTGAAGTGATGGAAGTTGAATATAGACTATGGAAATTATTTAGCCTGATTTATTTCAAGTAAGAAAATGAACTTCTCTCATTTGAGAATTTCTCTCGAAATTCATCACTGAATGAAGAAACTTCCCCATACAGTTTGCAAAAAGATGAACTTGGCTTTAACTGTGTGATAGATTAGATAAGAAAATATATATATATATATATATAGACATAAAACAGGATGTATTAAAGGTACAGGAGATATCACTGTACCAAGTATCTAAATACCTAAACTAAGGTGAAAACCAACCAAAGTTAAGTTAATGCTGAAGTGATGGAAGCTGAATATAGACTATGGAAATTATAAATATCATGAATGCCGACAACTCCAACAAAAGTACTTTACCTGAAGTCACAGAGTAACCAATCAGTGTTGTACTTCCTGTTTAGACTCTCCTCGAAACACAACTGTCTGGGTCTCACCTGTTGGAGAGCTACAGGAGGTCCCCGTGAATCTGTCCTGCAGAAGTGATGCTAACCCGCCCGTGCACACCTACATCTGGTACCAGGGTGCAGCATGTCTCCCCGGAGCGGACAAAAGCTTTCATCAAGGAAATAAAACAGCGGCTACCCTGACAGGAAGAGGTGTGACACTCAGCAGTGCCAGCATCACCGCTGAGAAATATGGGCAGCACTGCTGTGTAGCACGCAACAGACATGGATCACAGACCCATAGTGTAATGCTCAAAGGGACCAAAGGTAGGCACTGACCATTTATTTATTATATTTAATCTGTCAAAACATGCAGGTTACACAGTTAAATTACAGGTTCAGTCAATAATAATATGCACATATAAACCTCATTGCTTATTCCTTCCTTTGCAGCAGCAACTAAATCCTTGACAGGAAACACACTGGTCATTATAGGAGTGACCATTGGAATCATCCTGGCCATTATAGCCGCAGTCGTCTTCTTTATGACAAGGTGCGTCTCTTCCGAACCAAATCACTGTAACAATCTTTAATTCAACAGCATTTCCTTTTCAAATGTCTTATGCTAGCTAAAGTAAATAATTTAATAAATTCCTTCAGTGCTTATTTAAGCATCAGGAAAGGCAAATTTCTGTTGGTTTCTGGAAAATGTGATGCATGAACTGGGTGCTGCTTGGACATTTTTCAATAATATTATTTGCGTTTCAGCAATGACATTACTAATAAATAGCTACTTGAGGGTTAGGGTGATTACCACAGTGATGTAAATGTGTTTGTTTACGTGCATAAATAAATTAGTCACTGTATTTTGAGACAAGTAATTCAGGACAAAAAGGAAAACAACAGCTTTAAAGCTACTTCAAGAACTTTTGTCTCCCTCTTCTGGCAGTGAGAGGGATTACAGTGTAAAATGAGACGTATAGTATGTACGACATCACAACCTTTTCTAAGATACTTCCTACGTTCTATTTAATTTCTTGACTGCCACAAACATTGAATACATTTGTAATGTTCCCCAGTTTACCATGAATCTTACACTAATGTATGTTTAAAAGTTCTACACTGTATCTGCGATGTTTTTTGGTGGGTGGCACAGAGGTGTGGTGGTTAGCACCTGTCCAGGGTGTACCCGGCCTCTCGCCCAATGACAGCTGAGATAGGGACAGGACAAGCCGTTACAGAAAACTAATGAATTAATGTTTTTCGGTTTGTGCTTTCAGGAGAAAGAAGTCAGCCAGATACCAGTCATATGTTCTCACAGACACAACTGCTACGGGGCCGTAAAGACTCAGCGACTCAGGGAAGGACCTCACAGCCACCAGCAGATCTTTTTACGTTCCACGTACAAATGTATGAGCCCACGGAGGGGCCCACGTGGGAACCTGAAGATCGCATGATAGACGTTACTGCACTTTTAAGCAAGCACTTAATACAGACATTGTAATGGACCCATATTTCTTTCCCAGCATATCTTTATTCTGTTACCTCTAATAACTTGCACCGTTTATTTTAGTACTTTCATTCTGTGGGATACTGTGGTCAGGAATAAACAAGTATTTATTAAAATAATTTGTTACCTTTTAACCAAATGTACTCCAGTTTTTCCCCAATGTCTGGTTAGAGAGTTATATGAACCTAATTACATCCTCCACAGTTCATCGCATATGAACACCACAGAGCTGTTATCTGCATTCTTCAACTGGATTTTGACAGCATGACACAAAGTACAGAAACAGCAATGATCAGAAACAGAAAACACTGAAGAAGATGTAACTCGAGGCCCGGCACTGATGATAAGGACAATGACAGGAAATAAGGTCATAAGGATCCAATTAAGTTCCATTAGCAGTTCATGCTGGGTGATGTTTTTGTGTAATGAATAAACTGTGCTCAGTGTGATAAGACTACAACAGATAATGTCCAGAGCCCGAGGAAGGATAAAAACCAGGAGGTCAGTGACTCTGACGGGAGGACGCAAAACTGCCTCATCATGTTATCAGTCTATTTTTAGAGTTCTGCTTTTGTCTAACTGTAAATTTTTATATTTACTGTATTCATCTGCAAAATAAGCAAATATGGATATGTTCATTTAAATATTTAAAGAGAAACTTGCACATTCAGAGTTTGTTGAATTTACCGTCTTCTTCAGCATTTCCATGATATTGTTTAAAACATGTCATTAGTGTTGCACACAGCATGCATACTGAGCTTCTAATTTTATTCATTATTTTTTAATCAAAATTTTAAAGGCTTTTTCCAAAAACTGGCCAGATGCAAACTTTATTTGGAAATTAAGAGTTTATTATATAACAAACTCAGGCTAATAGCTTGTGAGCCATCTCGAGATAATGGCAATATGCCTTACACAAACGTAGCACATCCAGTTATTACCGCAGTTCCTCAAACTTTAAATACTGCTTCTGTTGTAAAAAAAATAAATAAAAATGAATATAGAACTGCACCCAGTCGCAAACCAGCTATAGAAAAGGCTATGTTTGATTAATAATGTGAATAACAGTGGTAACGAAAGGTAACGAAACACTGAAGGTAAAAAACAAAACATTTTTGTGTGACATTTTTTTCCCCCCTTTCCTTCTGCACATCTTTTTCTTTTTTGTTTGTCTTTAGCCGTCTCTCTCCCGGACATAATCATAGTAGTCCTCCTCTGACGTACTCCTCCTCCTCCTCACCTCTCTGTCTGCACTACAAACGCGCCACTGCCTCCTTTAACAATGAAAACATTGGTTTTAGTAGCTGGACTCAGCAATTAGTTAAATAAAATTACCCACATCCAACTGCTGCAAAATCAATGAGTGATACATTTTTTAAAAAAGTGACTTACCACACCCAGATAATAACCACTGAAAGCAACAGCACCATGACTATTTTCACTCCAAAACCAATAGAAAAGATTAACCTGGTACCTGTGAGCAGAGACAGAAAGAAAATCAACCACAAAGAATTTTGTATTTTCACACACAAACATTGTTAGAAAAGCTATGCAGATACATTGTAAACTACATTCACAATATTTTTAATGCTTTTGTAGTCTTATAGCTTGTCATACTGCACTAGATTTTTACTTGCCTAATGCATGCCATTAAAGACAGTTAAGTTGCTGTGAACAATTCGTCTGTGGTCTGAGTTACAACCCGTGCCTCATGCACATTACGATTGCACAGTATGTCTGGCTCTTTAACTTCCCCACCATACTCACTGTCTGTTTCCAGTGAAAGCCGCACCTCACTTGAGTTGCTTCCCCCTAGATGATTCCTGGCCTGGCAGAGGTAGAGTCCGCCGTGAGACGTCTCCAAAGTTGGAATGGACAGCACCTGCCCTGAGCCCACCGGGAGCATGGAGCTGGAGACAGTGCCCTTGTACCATTCGTAGTCGTAGGGTGCAGGGTTACCAGCACTAATGCACGTCAGATTGGCACTGCTGCCAATTGTCAGGAGGCCAGTGTGACTCACCTCAATGGACACGTTCAGTGGAGAATCTGCAGAAAAGCAAGAAAAAAAACAGTACAACTGACTGGATGTGTGAAATAAGTATTGATTATATGAATTATTTAAAACAAAAGGTCATATATAGATTTTAGGGCCCCTAGGACAACTGTCTACAGAAGCTTTCTATCATATACAGACATGAGGCTGGTATCAATGTCTTCCTTTAGATATATTTATTACTCAATGACATAACCATTTAACAAATTTATATTTGTTAAGGCCTGTCCACCAAACACTGAATTAGTTTGCCACATGTATTAGTTTGTCACATTTAGCTGAACCTTTACCTTTAGTTGTGTAAAGGCTCACTAAGAACACAACGTCTATTCAATTTATAACCAATATGCTGTATATAAAACCTTTATATGAATACTGCAACAGCCTATAAAATAATCAGAGTTTCGTCTATGTACTTACACAGTACATCCAGAGTCATGGCATCTGAGAGGACTTCCTGTCCTTCAATAGTACATACGTAACTCCCAGAATCCTCCAGCTGAGCCTGGAAGTTCAACTTTGTCACAGGACGACCATCTTTGAGCCAGACAATTCTGTGACTTTGGCAGGATGTTTTACACTCAAGAGTCACGCGGTCCCCTGCTCTCACTCTCCGTGGGGACACTGTGGCATTCAGCTCTGGACATCAGAGGGTTAAAAACACTGGTATGAGATATTAGGAAAAATTAAAGCTTTAAACCAGAAGAGCAATGCTCGGAGTAGAATCACTTTACCTGTAACGGTCAAATACACAGAATCTTTACTGCGCCTCCCAAACCTGTCCGTGTCAAACCTGAAGTAGTAATATCCGGTGTCAGCATCCTGCAGGTTATGAATTGCCAGGCCACAATTGTGCTGGAGGTCACCGAGATATTCAGAACGATTCTCGTAGGATGGGATGTCTGAAAGCTTAAGACGTGTCCACTTGCCATCTTTGCGATGTCCTTTGTACCATGCTGTGCTTTCAACAACTTCCCCGTCTGCATAGTGATATGAGCACGCAAACTCCACTGACGATCCCTTCAAAAGGCAATAATCGGGGCTTTCAAACGTCACGTTCCAAGTGTCACTCGCTGTTTTGTCTGAAAGAACATGAAACAATCACAATCACTGCCAATCTATTTTGTTTTTACTTTGAATGAAATTAAATAAAGTAAGGTTGTTTGCAGAGAACAATAAAGGTCATGGGTGACTGGTGTGTGATAAATAGATAGATACGTAGATAGATAGATAGATAGATAGATAGATAGATAGATAGATAGATAGATAGATAGATAGATAGATAGATAGCATCGCCTGGAGTCCAACCAATATTTGGTCTTCAACTGTTAGCTCTGCGTTGGCCTCCACCATCTCCTACAGAAAATATCTAACTCAAGCTCTTTACTGTGTTCACTAGCTGGTCAGAATTTTTTCATATAACAATTTGGAGCTGGGTAAATATATAGGGACATTTTAGACAATACAAATACAAAACACCAAAAAGCAGAGGGAAACGACAGAGTTTAGTGATTAAGTAGTCAAAATAGAAAATATGGATTCTTGTCACTTTACGGCGTCAGTTTGTTATCTACAGTTACGGCCAAAGCGTTTTGTTTTTGTTTTGTTCATTTGTTTCTTAAGGGTCAGCTTTACACCATAGCTGATGCATCCCCCAGTATACGGTGGGGCTGTGTCATCACTTGATAAACTGCTTAAACTGAAGCAACTCCAGTGAATATTCACTAGATTGTCTCCTGTTTGCTGACTTTTCTCTCTGCCATCTCCAAACTACGCTCAACAGCTTTAGCAACGGAAACAGTTTCACAACTGAAGCTGTGAACAAAAAGGGGGGTTGTGGTTTCTACTCAACAAAAATTAGAATTTTGGAAAGTACCCCCTCTGAAAATAAAGAAAATAAAGCATTTTTATTATTCTGTATCCGTTTTGACAGCTCATTATTTCAACAGAAAACCATAAACTGTATCAGTAATCAGTAATTTAGAAACGGTATTGAAATCTATAATTAGAAAGAAGTGGAAAAACTGGAGAAAGTTAACAAAATAAAGATAAGAAGGAAACCGCAAATACAATATTGCATTATGAAAAAGAATCTCCTCTTACCGGGCTTCATTATCAGAAGCAGCAGCGCTACAATCATCTTCTCCACATCAACGTAAAGCACAAAGTTTCAAGACGGCTTTGAGATCTTGGGATGAGGTTTGATCTTTCATTAGTGGGCGTGATGGCGAGCTGCAAGGATCAGCAGTGGAATATATTCAAGAACTCCCCTCCGCGAAACCTGTCTTTGGACAAGGGAAATCTAACAAAGTGATGTTAAGTGATAGGAGGGACCTGCGGTCTTCCCATCCAACCCAACATGACGAGTCATCAGAACATGACGTTCAACAACACCGAGAAAGGGGAACAGAGACTAGAGAATAGAGAATGGAGATACTGTAGAAGTATTTGTCGGTTAACCTGCAAAGACTGGAGCAGGCAGGGTATTGCTTTGTCTTCTTGCTTGAATGCTTGATATTGATGTATCAGAGGACACCAGATGATTTACATTGGCTTGCAAAAGTACCCCTTGAACTTTTCCACATTTTGTCACGTTACGACCACAAACATAAATAGTTTTTGTTGAATTTTTTTTTTGTGAAAGACTGACACAATGCAGCACACAATTGAAGTATAAAGAAAATTATACATGAATTTATGATTATTATTTTCTTTTTTTACAAATACAAAACTGAAAAGTGTGGTGTGAAAAAGTATTCAGCCCCCTGAACCAATACTTTGTGGAACCGCCTTTTGGTACAATTACAGTTGCAAGTCTTTTGAGGTATGTCTCAACCAGCCTTGCACATAGAGACAAATTTTGCCCATTCTTCTTGGTAAAACACCTCAGTCAGCTCATGGAGATGGAGAGCGTTTGTGAACGGCTGTTTTCAGATTTTGCAACAGATTCTCGATTGGACTTAGGTCTGGACTTTGACTTTGATATGTTTTGTTTTAAACCACTCCATTGTTGCGCTGGCTTTATGTTTAGGGTTGTTGTCCTCCTGAAAGGTGAACCTCCGACCCACTCTCAAGTCTTTTGCAGACTCCAACAGGTTGTCTTCCGAGATTGCCCTGTATTTGGCTCCATCCATCTTCTCATCAACTCTGACTATCTTCCCTGTCCCTGCCGAAGAGAAGCACCCCCAGAGCATGATGCTGCCACCACCATGTTTGGCAGGGGGGATGGTGTGTTCAGAGTGATGTGCAGTGTTAGTTTTCCGGCACACATAACGTTTTGCATTCATGCCAAAAGTTCAATTTTGGGCTCATCTGACCAGAGCACCTTATTCCAGATATTTGCTGTGTCCCCCACATAGCTTCTGGCAAACATCCACTTCTTGTGGACTGTCGACCTCTGCAGTTCATCCAGAGTCACCATGGGCCTCTTAGCTGCATCTCTGACCAATGCTTGTTCAGCCTGCAAGTTTAGGTGGAGAGCTGTGTCTTGGTAGATTTGTGGTTGTGCCATAGCCTTTCCATTTCCAGATGATGGATTGAACAGTGCTCCGTGAGATGTTCAAAGCTTGGGAAACCCTTTTTATAGCCTATCCCTGCTTTAAACATCTCTGCAACTTTATCCCTGACCTGTCTGGTGTGTTCCTTGGACTTCATGATGCTGTTTCCTCCCCAATATTCTCTTAACAAACCTCTGAGGCCGTCGCAGAACAACTATGTTTGTACTGAGATTAGATTACACACAGGTGGACTGTATTTAGTCATTAGGTCAACTTTCGATCATTCAGCAATCATCAGGTGACTTCTGAAGGGAATTGGCTTCACTCAGAGAAAATGGTGCTGAATACATTTGCACACCGCACTTTTCAGTTTTTTATTTGTAAAAAATAATATTCAAATATATTCATGTTTATGGTCGTAATGTGACAAAATGTAGAAAAGTTCAAGGGGTATTGTATGACAGACTATACAGGGATCCTAGGTGGCAGCAATTGCTTCAGGGTATCGGGCCAGGACACTTGTAAGTTTAGGTGAGTGCATTAAGAAGAGACAGAGTCCTTATACAGTTCAAACTGTTTATCGGCGTGAGGGTGTGTGTGTGTGTGTGTGTGTGGTACTGCAATACAAGCGCAACAACACAGACTGATTAGAAAATAAACTACAACCTAAACATAAAAATACACTGAGCTAGCCAGATAACAACTGAAATACAGCTCCAGATTATGCATTTCACGTCATTAATCAACCTGAGTATTAATCTAAAGGCTTAGATGCAACATAAGAGGGACTGACACAGTCACTGATCAATTAGCATTCAGTATGCAACATATAAACGACAGGGATTAGCAATACAGTAACATAAACTTCTCAGGTTATTACTAATTAGCGGCTAGTTTAACGTCACTCGAATAAATGCTCATCACATTAAAAAACCGATGGTGAAAAACTACTGCTAAGTCATCAAAATAGACTCATGCACAAACATCAAAAGAGGGTAACACATAAGAACAGCAGCATAACTCACACCTATATGGACATACACACTGCAGAGATGGTTCAGCCGAAGTTTGATCTGAGCCGAGCGACACGTATATGGTGCGTTAAAGGCCCTCGGCAGGGTGGGAATTTACAAGTAGTAATTATAAACAACGAAAGAAACATGCACAGATGGATGAACTTTTTATGCAAGTGTGAATGCTTTGGCAAGCCACTGTACCTATCTTAAATGCTACAACTGCTTTTACATGTGACATTTCCTCCAATTTTTAATGTTAACATTATTAGGGACTTTGGTCAATCAGTCTTTGGTCAAGAACATTACAGTAACTACCTTACAGGTTGGACTGTGGTTGCCTGGGAACTGGTTAAGATCTGCTGGACAGATGAAACCATTTGGACGGGCTTTATGCGAGGATGGACGTCACCTGAGCTTGAAGCTGAATTTGTTTACAGCAAAGGTGGCTCTGACTCTTCAGTTGCGAGCAAAGCTATTTATTTTCCTTGTATTGGCTGAAACACACCACATAATGAAATCCAAAAGGCATATCGTCATATTCTGATAAGAATAATCTACACTATGACTGTGGCGTTTCAAATTATATTTATTTAGTGAGCTGCCCTTGAGTGTTAGTCTGGTTCCAATTGTGTTTAGTGCTGCTTGCTACATGTTAGCATGCTAACACTCAACAGATAATGAAGCTGCTAAATAAAATAGCTACCAAGCATTATAATTAGCAGTTAGCACTGTGAGCCTGTGAGTGCAGCCTCAGGACTCTGAATAGCTGGACTCAAATGATGCTTGCAGCTCTAAGTGTCCCTCTGTTATATAACAACATGCATGCGCTATGGTCAACAAGATGACGTGCAAGTATTCAAAGACACTACTTCAGTTGCCATTCAGACAGAGGCAAGTTATTTGAACTTATTTGAAAGCAAAATTTTACGACTCATACATTTGAATGGGACTCTTGGTAAAGTGTCCGAGAATTGAAAAATAAAGAGATTGAATGAGGGCGTGTGTAACAGATTTGTGTGAGAGAAAGTAAATGGTGCAGTAGAAAGAAAAAAATCTCGCATGATTAGTAGCTATTAGTTGGTTCATGACAAGCCTGCTCGACCTGTTTTTGTGTTGTTCGCAGAAATCCGACTTGTGCATCAGGTGAAGCCAGCATTCCTTCAGGTCGCCTCGTCATTCAGAACTTCCCGCATGGCTGAAGTGGGAGGATGGAGTGAGGCAGAGAGTGGAAAAAGAGAGAGTAAGCTGTGTGCACTGACACTCTCTTCACTGTTTACGTATTGGGACCAGATATGTGTCAGAGCAGCTCTGAGAAGTTGCCAAGTTCCACAAAATAAAAAGGACTTATTTTTAAAGGAGCACCCACTTACTCTCCAAATAAGGAACTTGAAGACCTGCTGGGGGATTTCCAGATCATTTCCTGGTTGGTCTTAATCCTTTGCTATTTCTGTATTTTTTTATTTGTTTATAAAATGTACAAAACTCTGGCAACACTGAATCACAATTCCTATTTAAAAGAACAAATGAACATTTGCTTAGGTAACAAAATGTGTCGGAAGCTCGTTTACTGCCTGATTGCGTTGGAGTTTTATTAATCAAAGGATTATTTCACATAAAATACACACACACAAAAGCCATCAGAAATAGTACTTGATCTCTCCTTGGATAAATATGGACTCATGGACTGTTGTATTTAAGGTATTTCTTCTTTCTTGAATGAACAGTAAAGGTGCTGCACGTTGTTAAAACTTTCAGATTAACGCATGGAATAAGAGAGACTGATTGGAGCTACAGTCGGTGAAAATAAGGAAAGCAGAAATGAGGAGGGAAAGAAAGGTTTCTCTCATGTGCTTGCTGCTTGTGGCCGTGCTCCAGATCAGCACACCCTCCTCAGGTAACTATTAATGATTTAAAACGAACTAAAGGTTTATGAACATCATGGCGCTCACATTACACTGAGTAAATATTTCTAAACTGAAAGCATCCATGTAACGCTGTTCAAATAGCGTGACAACGAGCCTCACACTGATAGCAGTCAACATTTATAAGTTTGTATGTTCTTCAGACGTGTTTTTGTCATTGAGACGACTTCTTCATTATTCTGTTGCAAAGCTTTCCAGTCTTGCGAAAAACATCTTTCAGGGAAATGTTGAGTATTCATTTGTCTATTCAAATGCTTGAGAGCCAGGAAGGAACGTCTCAGGTAGCATTCAGTTCGTGACTGATGGCACGCAACACTGTTGAGTGGATAACATCTCAGCAATTACTGGAGTAGGAATTTAAACATTGTTTTCACAAACAATGACTTCTAATCCGCCTCAGTTATATAAAATGGGCAGTGATTTAACAGACTGTCCTGTCGCTTCTGTATACCTACATCTCACACAATCCATCTCTGCTTCAGCTCAAGACATCACCACTACGAGATCCACAGTCAGCAGCTCCACCACCACAACCACTGTCGCCACGACCACCACCACCACCGCCACTTTTGCACCTCTCACTTACAGTACACGTCCAACTAATGTGACTGTGGCTGTGGGAGAACCTGCAGTGTTTCGCTGTGGAGTACCCGAAACATCTCCAGGTTTACGGTTCACCTTCTACGGGAGTCATGCCAACTACAGCCTCACCTGCCCCAATGGCAAAATGGAAGATATCCCTCAGGTGAGGAGCTGACCATCTGCCCCTGCTTTAGTTTAGTTTTTTTTGGTCACCCATTCTTCTCTCTTCAAAGATTTTTTTTTTCTGTCAAGAACAAGCACAGAATCCGTTTACAGCTAAACCAACAACATTTCTCTGTTTTTTTTTGTTTATTTAAATCAAATCCCATTTGTTAAATTAGTTTTAAAAGGCCATTTGGTGTGAGTCTTTGCATTTTGCATTTGCGTCTACAGTGATTACACTCCCTTGCCTCTTCATTAAGTGCACCAGTAAAACAAGTTGGGTATGCATTTGCATACACTGAAATAGCCTTCAAAAAGTGGTGATTCAACTGTATGGCATGCAGTTTGTGCAAATGTTTAAACAAATGCTGAATATCATAACCTTTATAGAACAAATTTAATCCATCGATTTTCATTTAACCCTCGTGCTACCTTTGGGGTCTCTGCGACCCCAAGTGAACGGACAGACATATAGAAAGCATGCAAGAGGGGAGCACGACTGGCAAGTGAATGTAGAGTTGTTTTGATTGTTACTGGTTGAGTTTGGATTTCGAAACAGGGTACAAATAGCATCGGAAATAGTCCAGACTACATGTCTGGGGCACAAAATGTAGAAGACAACGTAAGTATCATGCGATGCAATGTGACTCTGACTCTGTCGTCAGGCTCTCTATGGAAGTTGTGAAATGAAGGATGGAGAGTCACTGGCAGTGTGGACCCTCAGAGGAACCTCCTTCCCCGACAACGGCACCAGAGTTGTTTGTCAGCAGTCAAATAATCCTGACGCTCCTTCTGCTGCCCTGCTCGTTTATGGTGATAATTCCTCACACGAAATACCTTGACACACGCCCACCTTCATAAGATTTAGCTCATACAACAAATGCTATTTAAAAATGCCTCTAATTTAGTTTGTTTCTGTTTTCCCCGCACACAGATAAGGGCACCACCTACGCCACGCTCATCGGCTGTACCATCGGGGGTTTCTTTGGGATCCTCTTGGTGTTTGGCTTATTATACCTCCTGCTGCGAGAGTCCACGACCTTCCAGAACTGCTTCAGTGAGTACTGCCCCAGTTCACTGATGTGAAAAATGTCACATTTTGAGTTAAGACACCGACTGTTGATTGAGAACTGACAAGCATTGTGTGATATCTCTGTGTCTTTAGGGGGAGACGATATAGAAGAGGACAAGACCACAATAGTGAAGGAGTAAAAGAAGACATGTAGACAAGATTTAGCAGGAAATGATGCGCTTTGTAACAGAATTAGATTCCAGTCAGCTTCTGAACCAAAACAGGAACTTGATAATAAAAAAGTCTAAAGTCACAGTTAAGATCAGATCCTGCTTCTTGGTAGCATTAGGTCCTTGTTCTATCTGCAGTTAGTAGATCATGCCCTTCATGATAGGCTTTTATATATACATCTATGTGCCTTCACATAAAATAAATATAAAATGTGAAATGTTTTGTTGCTGATCTCCGATGTTTCTAAAACAATCTCCGTGTTGAAAGCAGTGCTCAAACCTGAACTTTTTAACAACAAGCAGCCTAGGACATTGACCAGAGAGACAGGTCAGTAGTCCTTTAGTATAGAGACTGTGTCTGTCCCCCGTCCACCTGCATTATTTAAAGATAAAACAAACAGAAGAGGAGTTCAACATAAAAACTTAATAAAAATTAAATCAACTTCTCCAGCAATTCAAAATAAGAGAATTAAATGTGGACTCCTGAATATCAGGTCCTTGTCCTCTAAAGCTGTTCTAGTTAATGAATTAATATCTGATTATGATATTGATGTGTTGATTTGTACATGTGACATCCATTGCACGTCTGTCCGTCCTGGGAGAGGGATCCCTTCTCTGTGGCTCTCCCTGAGGTTTCTTCCACATTTTTTCCCTGTTAATAGGGTTTTTTGTGGGCAAGTTTTTCCTCACTCGAACCGAGGGTCTAAGGACAGAGGGTGTCACTCCCTGTACAGATTGTAAAGCCCTCTGAGGCAAAACATGTTTTGTGAATTTGGGCTATACAAATAAAATTTGATTTGATTTGATTTGATTTGATTTAGTTTTGTGCATGTTGAACTATTTACCCGGATATCAAGTGGTTAAAGAGATGCTACAGAAAAAAAAAACGCTGAGTACATGGTCCCAAAAAAAGACTGATGCTGCCGGCCAAATGAGGAACACAAAAGTAGCTGAACTTCTGTTTTACAGCTGGATAACAACTACAGTCACTGCTGACGTCCACTCAGTTAGTTAACTACATTTTCACAGTTTGTCCACTGGGGGGAAGCACTTACTATGAACATGGCAAACTAGTTTGTTTCATAGAAAGTTTTCATTCATGCTCATAGAACGAGTATGAATGAAAACCTCTGACGCCCTAATGTTCAAATATATTCAGCTATTTTGATTGTTTTTGGTTCCTTATTTGACCAATGACATGATGTTGTCATGGCAAGAATTCCCAAGTGCATTGTCAAATAAATAAATCTAAAGTCTTTGTGTTTGCATACAAGCAAATTCAGCAGCTTTTGGTTCTGCAGTAAAAACCCTGGGGATATACGTTACTTCTCTATTTTTACCTTTTAATCCCTTCGATATATTTATAAAATCATCAGAGAAAGTGTGTCTTATTATCCTGCTGTCTGTCAATCCTGTACATAAGTCACAGTTGCCTATTAGTGATTGCTCTTGGTGTGTGGCCGATAACCGAATTAAAGCTATAGTATGTGAAAACGATAACTGAGTGCCCTTAAATGCTGTTGTTATACAAATATTCCTCTAGGCGTGGTGTGGAGAGCTTTGTAATCACTATATTATAAAACCATCATATACAATAGATAACTGCTTACAGTCTTGCTTTGTTGAACTGAGTAAAACTGCCCTGGAAAACTCATCACGGTACATTATAAACATCTGCTTTTTCTACATTTGACATATTAAATATCGTTTATCTATGCACACACATTAGAGGCGAAGAACTCACAAATATTTAATCTGCACGCTGGATAAAAGAATATATTCTTCTGGTTTACGGTAAAAGAGTGGACACCAGCGTAAACAGAGACACAAGCGTCCAGCGTTGACTAGATGTTCTTTGCTTCCCCCTGGTGGTGAACTACTTACATGTCAGGACCTATACCTGCACAGTATTTTGCCAAGTGTGTCTCAAAGTTATAAAAGTAATAAAAAGAGCTAACAAAAACTGCAGAAATATGACATGTTGTTAAAATGTAGGTGGGAAGAAATGACTTTTTTGTCCACTAAACAATCAGCTTAAACTCACTGTGTACAACACTAAAATAAGGTTAAACTGTACAGTTATAAAGCTTAACACAGCTGCTCCCATGAATGCATACACGACAAACTCAGAGAAGTGCACAATATAATATGATCACTTTGGTCTGCAGACACCGTGTTGTGACACCTGATGGAGCAACACACACTCACACACATGCACGCACACACACACACAGGGCTATCAGCGGGGGAGACTGCTCCGTGATCTTTTAGTTGATACAACGGAGGTAGTACGGAGCAATGTGTTGATTCAGCTGCTCATCTACGCCTCGGTTCACTCCACGATAGGCTTGTGTCATACTCTGGTCCGCAACTGAACAGAAAGTCTTGGTCCGCGGCGTTAGCAGTATTTAAGGGTCAGCCGGGTCATGTTTGTTCCTGACACTTTCTTCTTCACGTCTTAGGTCTGACTGGGATGACTGGCCTATCCTCTAACTCTAAATACACAACACATTTGTCATGTGACCGCAGGCGAGCCTCTACATTCGTGAGTTTCCAAATACGACTGTGCAAGCAGGAGTCTTTATTCACGGAAACCACTATGTAGATGAGTTTAAAAAAACGTTTAATTACTATTACTATTAAAATTGCTACGACTTCTACTACTACTACTAATAATATTAATCTTCTTTAAGACTTTTTCCTCATTTCTCCTGTTTCAGTTTCCTCTGCTGACTAACTGAGCTTCACTCCCTGCTATGTCAGCTATGTAGACCTTTAGTACTGCTGTTTATGGACAAACACCCTGAAACCACCACAAAAGACGTGTGTGTGCGCGTGTGCTTGTGTCGAGTGATAACCTACATTGTTTAGTGTGTCTTGTCACGACGACCTTTACCTTTAACAAAGATAATGAAGCAATTGAAGTTGCTACATCCGCTTCATTTCTGAGGGAAAGAGGGTTAAACACATACAAGTGAAGTTAAAGAACAATGACTCACTCTGAGTCAGGTTAGTGGAGGATCAGATGATCGGTTTTGTTACTTTTAGAATCATTTTAACCGCCCTATAGCTGACCTCTGTCTTTGCACATTGACAGAGGAGGGGTGGTTTTATTTTTCTTTGCAAACATGTTTACATCCCCCAAGCACCGGGGACACTGATTAAATTAAAATAGATTGATGTGTTGTTAGGATTCTGCTTCATATCGACCAGTAACATTTACACATGATATGGCCGTTGCTTTTTATATAATGGTGTAGCTGTACTGAAGTGTAATATGTGCACGGCTTGTTTTTCTTTTACAATAAAAGATTTTTAAGAGACCATCGTGTGGCCCATAATTCATATTAACCACGGGTAATTTCATCTACATTTAAACACTAATGCTGTTATGTAGTCATCAAAATGCTCATTATTGTGGACAAAATATTATTTTCTAATGAAGTGTCCACATTTACTGCAAGAAATATCAAACTGGGTATCCACTACATATTCTCTAGCTCTGCTAATGCTATCAGTGACATGCTAATGTCATGGGACACAGTGACCTTTATTTAACCTCACTGACAATAAGACAGGCGGCCGGTGCTTTATGAAGACAGACAGCAGAAAATACAAGGGCCTTAATCTATATAATGTCTTCATGGGGAACATTTATCTCTTGTGTGTCTGCTTTCTTGTCACCAGCTACCCCCTTCTATCTACTGTCAAATTATTTTATTATCACTTCCACACACAGCAACACGCACAAACCTTTCACTGCGTATCTCTGCGTCTGTGTCATTCTGGTCCTCACACTTATCATCTGCTGAGAGACGGATGCATGCCTCAGTTTTCAATGTGTGACAGAAGAAGGTATAAATAGTCACATCACCGCCGTGGAACACACACACGCACACACACGCGTTGCACAAAGTAAAACCAACACACATGCACAGAAACCGTCGTATGTACGTAAATAATATGATTTTCACCTACTTAGCTGTGTTTGTGCTAAACGGGTTAAACTGACGTAGGTGTGAGCAAACAACGTCTTTTCAGCGAGGTTAGGAGTCTTTGTCTTCGTCTTCAGTTCAGCTAAGACAAGAAATATCTCTACCTCCTGCCTGGGTGTTGTAAAAGGAAAGTGCCTGTCAACCATCAGACCAACACAGTGTAATCCAATGGGAGAAGAGCACCAGGGGATACCTGGATACCTGACAAGACCTCAGGGAGGGTATGTGACGGAAAGCAAACAGAAAGGAGAATAAAAGCAGTGATAAAACACTGAGAAACATGAACTAAACCCTTCGGTCTCATCTTGTTTCAGTTTACTTGTATATCCGTATTTCTCTGACTGCACTCAGTGATCTTGCACTACTCAGAGTCAGCACCTTCGCTACTTTGAACATGTTGCTTAAACATAATGCAAAAGCTTCATTGACTGCCACTGGTGTGTCAAAGCCGTGTCAGAAGCAATGCAAAGCTGATTTAAAATACTGATATGAGGCAAATAAGAGCAAAAGAAACGCTTAGATGTCTCCACACACGCTCATACCACATACCACTATACTTTCATATAAGAACGGCGTCTCTGAGGCAAATTGGAAAGTACTTTCACTCTGCTGCGCACATGCACACGCTGATGTTTATTGAATAACAGCGGTCTCGCATGCGTAAGCAGCCAGCTCACATTCACACTGGGCACATGCACACACAAATGTTTATATCCCAAATAAAGAGGAGGAGCGGGTAGTACTTATTCAGGTAAAAGAGAAAAAGACACACTTTTAACCAGACAGTGTCTAGGGAACATTCACGCACACTTCTCTCTTCCTGCACCATCAGCTCAGGTAAGCACAGGTCATAGCAAAGAGAATGAGAATCAGGGTCAAGGTCACTTTTCGGCAAAAATAAATTTGGTTGGTAGGCTCCTAGGTCTCAGTTGGGAGTGTTTGGGTTTCTCAACAACAGACAGAAATGTGTGCAGGATGTAAAATGCTTTTAAGGAATTTTAAATCACAGCAACAATTTGAAGAAAATCAAATAACAAATAGGCAATAGATTACTTTACTGGATGAATCATTCCTCTACATGTGGAGGGCTTATCTGGTATATTTATGACACTGTGAACATGTGCAGCAGAGCCTACAGTCATATTGGGACGTACTTTTTGTTTTGCACGCCTCTGTCTTTTGATGTGGTTTGTAGATTAATGTGTATCTTCTGCATAGCTTATCAGAATTCACATTTAAAACACATCCAGCGAGTTCAGCACTGCTGTGAAGTAGCTTGCAGCAAAGTTAAGAACTGAGACGTTAAAGACGCTGAGATGTGAATGTTTTGATCCTGATCCTTAACTGCTGACTCAAATGGATAAAATAATATGACAGTATAAATCTACTCTGTTAAATGCAATTGTATTGTCTGAAAAGTTGGAACATTTTAAAGGACAACAGCCTGGTTGACCTTGAATAATGTCAAGCTAACTGATATTGTACTGCAAGAACACTCAGACTAAGGTCATGTTTGGAGGCATAACTGTTTTTGGCATGATAGTGTGTCTTTGTATTATCTTTGTTTTCATTTGATGTCCATTTTTTGAACAGTTAGTGCACACTGTACAGAATATGTTCAACATAGATAAAATTAAATATCTGCACCGAGCATGTTTTTGCTGATCTGGCAAGACGAAGCATTTTTTTGGTTTCGTTTTATAATTTCCTAAGCTGTTTTCACGGTGCACAACCTAAGTTAGAGCAGGATTGTTAAAAATCTACCCGGTGAGTGGAAAACTACTTTAAGCTTGGAAAAAGCCGCGCAAACAACCGAGGAAAGGCAGTAAATTTTCAAATTGCAGTGACTCTTGCAGGACCAAGGGCATTCAAGGCCAGACAGAGGTGACAGGGAGGTTTCTACAAAAGTCGTTTTGGATGCTCACTTCCCTCAAACACTACATATTCTAAATGGCTGCAAGATGTGTGTGCTACTTCAAAAATAGGAGTTTATATGCTTTAAAATATAACTAAAGAACAGTGTGTTGGATGACCTTTAAAAACCAATGCAGAAATTACAGAAAAACGCAGTTTTGTCGAGTTTAACGATAACACGTATAATTCTGGATATACTTTTAAATAAAAAAAAAAATAAGTGCATATGGTAATATTGCCAAGTGAATAATAAATTCAGCTTCTAGTATCACCTGCAAAGTCAAAGAAAGAACATCAGGAATAGTTTTACTGTAAAGCACATGATAGCGTTTGGCAAAGGGGGAAATGAACATTTCTGCAGTTGAGTGTGGGTTGAAGGAGAGACCTGCTGGGTTTCTCCCTATAACAAAAAATGATCCTCTGTTTACTCTCCAAACACCCAGAATGCATCCCTGCTGACGAGACACTGACCTCTCGCACCACAAGGACGTTCTTCCTGGGGAGAGGGCGAAGTGTGCGTGTGTGTGAGAAACAAGAAAAAAAAAAGTGATGGGAAAAATGTCTCACAATCATCTTCTCTCTCCCTCTGTCTTTGTGTTTGTGTGTCTCTGTCTGACTCAGCAGTGTTGAAGATGGGACAGCTCACTCTTGTGACTTTAATGGCAGGTAAACAGACACCCCACATTTATACATATATATAAAATAGGACTAGATTATTCCTTAAAATGCTGACTACAAGGTGACATGGTGGAGCCGAGCACTACATTCAAGGCACATATCAACTTCATAAAATAAACATTTCTTTTCATCTCTTGCAGCGCTGTTTGCCCTTTTCGTGGAAACTGAAGCAAGTAAGGCCAAAACTCAAATCTTTTCCTGAGGAACTGCTTTGCAAATAAATGCAACATCAGCTTCTTTTGTAACATGTGAAACCATTATGCAGAAGGCTGATACTGAGCACTGGTTTGATCAGTCTCGTTTGTTGTCTCACTGTTTCTCACTAATTCATTTTTTTTTCTTATATCTCCCTCTCTTTGCTTTGGTTCTTCAGACCCATTTGTTTACAGTAAGTGTTGAACATCTTCATATTCCTTGTCACTTCTAACCAATTTTAATGGGTTAAAATATGATAAAACACATGTCTTTAAAAACGTAATTCAAGCATGAGATGATTATCCATTTCATGTCTGGTTATGTTTGCTTTGGAAGTGATTTTCTTTGTCAAGTGCGCCTGCCTCACCTTCAACATTATTATGTCTCAGACTATGAGAGGCTACGAATTGGAGGTCTGGTCTTTGCCTGTTTGTTGGTGGCTGGAGGAATAGGCATTGTAGTTTGTAAGTACCCTAACTGCATAAAAAAAAAGTTTACCTGTGAAAATAAAAATAGTTCACTGCAACAGAGGTGAGACTGAATTACGGTTTGTCTTCACAGATGACAAGTGCGGCAAGAAGAGCAGGTGAGATGATTTAACCCCCCCCCTTTTTGAACCTCAGTTGCTATGTGAGAGTCTGAATGTAAATGTGTGACTCCCCCCGCCCCTGCCTCTTATTGTCTCTAACTGCCGCCCCTCCCTCCACTCTTACCTTGTAGAAAAGGGGAAGACGACAGCAGTGAAATCTGATCTCGCGCCTGACAAACCGGTTTCGGCCAGGAAGAAAAGCTGACAGGCAAGAGGTGGAGAGATTGGGTGCGTGCTGGGGGGTTAAGTTGAAACACACCTGTGCAGATGGTTCTACCTGCGTAGACCTGTGCAAAGTAAACACCTTGTGTTTTTACATGCTTGCGAAATTTGGCATCATCTGGGTTAACATAGCATGCAGAGAAATAAATGAAGCCCCTGCTCCTGATGTTTTCAAGATGCATTCAGTTTTGCCCAGAACAGATGTAAATCAGATTCATTTATTTTCACAGAGATGTTTATGCCTGTAAATACACACGGAGCTGCCTGCTGCTTAGTTAAGTCTTTCCTCTGATGCATATACTGATAAAGGTACACTATTTGGAACAAAATGTAATGTTTAGCATTATCGTCAGCTGTCTGTTGCATGCTTTGCTATATTGATTTGAGGATAAATCAGTCTGCTACAAGTCTTTGGTGAATGCATCACAAATTAAAATAAATGTCATTACCCCTAATCAAAACGTTCTCATTTGTGTCATGTTGTTTTTTCAGGCTGTGTAATGCAGATCAAATGGTTTTGCTGCGGAAATGGAAAAGGCGGATCTTCCTTGTAGTTTACACTTTAAAGGATCATTGAGATTATTAGAGCTATTATTAAATGACTTCTGTCTGTTTATTCCAGCCGGGGCGTCAACTTGATTAGTTTTTTCGACAGTGAACATAATTTAAGTAAGATTACTTCAGTTTTACTCGACAAACTTCGACAAATTCGTTATAGACAAGCAAAACATTAACGATCCAGTTCTCCTCCCCTGCTGACCCTGGACCAGCCCCCCACGCCCCTTTCGTATCCAAGCCCCAGTCTCCAGCTGCCAAACATAAGCAAATAAACCGACCCTGGATCAGAATTGACCAACAAAGCTGTAGCATTTTAAACACTGCCCCCTTTTTTTTTTTTACCACCCAAAAAAAACCAAGCCAACCTGTTGAGCGTCAGTGAAGGCAGGGTGTGGGCGCACAGAGTGGAGAAAAGTCGCTGCTGCTGCTGCTGCTGCTTCTGAGTCACGTATCCGTCCGTTTGTGAGAAATTTCCGCGTGGCTGTCGCTGCTTAATACAACGAGTCGGAGGTAAGTGTTGAATAAAGAAATTTCACGAGGCGCCGTCTTTTAAAGCGTTTTCTTCGACTGTGAAAAATTTTGTTACTGAACTTCTAATTGCCCACATATGCTCGTCTTCTCGGAAAACTCAGCCATTTTATTAAACGTTAGGCTGTTTATAAGGATAGCGTTACATTTTAAGTTGGCTTTTTTTAAAAAGAGAGTTAAAACACGGTACTTCTTGTTAACTAGCGTTATTTTAAATCCGTAAAAATCCGTAAACGTTACATTTCCGGATTAAAACGCGTCATTGTTTTTAAAATAATGCGATAAAGTAAAAATAGGTTCGTGTCGCATTTTATTTTTCCTCGTGCCCACCAGTGTCAGGACAATGAAACGCCACGCGCCCCCGGCACCAAATGTGCGTAACTGCCCGGTACAGGTTCCTCCTTCACGCGCGTCTCTCGCGCTGTAGACACAGGTTTCCAGAAAGCGCACAAGTTGGCTTAAAGTAGTGTTTGACGCAAAAGAAAAGCTGTTGCTCTGTGTCTATTTGAAGTTTTGCTCTTTTTTTTTTTTTTTTTTTTTTTTTTTCAAAAACTCGTCGGATAAGAGAATTAAATACATTTATGACATGTTAAATAACATTAACATACAGTCATTACAGAGTACTGTGAAGCTATAAGCTGGTGTGCGTGTCTGTGTGCGTGTGTGAAAAGGCCAGCTGATAAGAGCAGTGGTGATAACAGTTTTGCTACTATGTGCCACAAGGACAGACTGGGACAAGGACAGAAGCTGTCAAGTTCTGCCGGTTGTTGAGGCTGATTTACATTTGAAGAACTAACCACTGGATTATGGCTCTTTGAAGGAAGCAGGATATTCTGGTTCAGCTCTTTTACATGATCTGCTGTTTTTTTCCTTTGCGTTTTTGTCTGGAGACCCTGCTTTGAAATATACATTTGATTTAAAAATATTGCACAAAGCTTTATCTGTGCATTTATTGCTGAAGCTGATTTAAACGTGGCTGCATTTTTCCTATTTGGTGCATGCTCCCTGCAAAGTAGCTAGAGACAATTCAACTTGTTTACCAAATCTGAGGTGTTCAGGGATTATCGGTAAATCTCAGCTAAAGACAAAAAAGAAACTTCCACATTCCTCCCTGTCTGCAAACAGCATATATTCTTATCGTGTGGGTGTCAGTCCAGTGAAATTTGTCCACAAATGTTAAAAGGTTACCTCTCACCAAATACAGCTCTCTTATCTTTATTCTGACCACAGAGGCACTGGTATTTTAGATATCATTCACACTGTAAGCCCCAAGAATGTGGGGTCTTCCTTCCTTATCAAAAAAAAAATCAATTAACAAACTGTCGTCTGCAGTGAAATATTGACTAATTCTTTCTGTGCTAATCGATGGGAGAGGCGCATTAACAAGTTTGACAAAGGGCCATGAATAGTTAACTGACTACAAGACACACAAAACAGTGGAAACAACTTTTTTTCCCTCACATTATTAATATATATAAACCATGGTTACAGACACAGGCACAGGTAAAGAAGTTGCCGTGGATTATGTAAACATCAATATTTGAGCCTTGGAGGCAACATACGCTACTTCAGGCCAACTTGGCTTGAAGCAGCGTTGCCTTGAGACAGAAAGAAGGTGGGACAGCATCCACAATCCACAAAGCATGCTTTTGAAATATGGCTGCAGTGTTTCAGGTGAGGAAACAGGGAGTTCAGAGAGGTGGCAGGGTAAGAGACAGAGATGGAGAGAGTGTGAACGAAGGTGGCGACAGACGGAGTTGTCTTTCCTTTCTCAAGTGTGGCAGACTTAGCTCTCTGTTCTCACCTCTCCTCACATGACCGCTGATCTTAAAAAAAAAAAAAAGATCAGCCGAGGAAAACAGCTAAGAGAGGACAGAGGAGACACATTTTCTCCTCACCTTTCCTCGCAATCACTTCGGGTGACTCTCAAACACAGATTTAGAAACCCCGGGAAGAAGACATTGATTTTATATCAGAGATGTGTCTGCGACCTTCACTGCACTAAGCAGAGACAGGGCTAATCATTTCTAATTAATTAACCTGCAATAATCAGCTCAGGCCTGACACGGAGGTTATTAGAGCAGTTACTAGTCGACACATGAAAGATTAATAATTTATGCACGGAAGGTGAGATGATATGATGGAAATGTACTCTCTCCTTTTATCTGCTGATTGTGACTGCAGAGCAAGGAGCATGAAGTCTGTTGTTAGCCGCTCGCTGCAAGGCTTGTGGTTACCATGTATGACGCATGGCTCTAGTATGCTACACTCCCTCCTTCCCTCTGTCGGCATGTCTGTGTGTCCCTCCTCATTTCCTCTCTTTCCCAACCGCATTCTCCCTCGTCTCCCCTCCTCCCTCTCTCTTTCATCCTCTTTACACAGCTTCTCATGTTTACTTCTAAACTTTTATGTTTCCAGTGATTGCCTGTCGCTGTCTTCCTACCTCTGTTACTTATTTCTTTCCTTTTTACACATTAACGGACGCCTGTTTGAAATCTTTCGGTATCCGTCAGCTGTTGTCACCGTGACAAGAAAGTCTGTTGCACATCAGTCACATTTCCAGGCATTCGCTGTTACAGAAACATCATTTAGTCACACAAGGGAGGTACATCTCAGAAAAGTTTTTAATTTGCACGTGTGCAAAGCAGGTTCACACTGAGTTTAATCCACGGCAGAGACCTCCATGTGTGTGACTGTGCGTGTTTGCGTCTCATAAAGGATGTGCTGCAAACTGGAATGCACTGCTTCTAATTTAGGAATAAAAAAAACGCCACCGAGAATAGGCAGCTGTCTTTGTAGTGCAGCACAGGAACATAAACACAACCACTGAAACAGGTGGGAGGGGGGAGTGTTGGAAGAAAATAAAAAATAGAAACAGAGACCAAGTTGCACATACACCAAATCTCATAGCACAGTGGAAGAAGTCTGATATTAAGACGTGCAGAATGTATGCGAACACGTTGTGTAAAATGTTTTCCTGCTTCTTGTGCATGTCAAACACACATTAATCACACGATACTTTCCTGTGACTCTAAACATGACCTGCAGCTTTGGGCATTGTAGGAAAAGGCTTTTCTTATAGACATTAAAGAAAATGTGTGATTTTAAAAGCTTGAATGTGTGTGTTTGTGTGTGCACACGGTATTATCTGCGTCTCTTAAGATTTTTTTCAAGATTTTCAAAGAGAAATAGTGGCTCTTTTCTGTACAGGTTTGGGCGCACCAAATAGACATCAAATAAATGGCAGCAGCAAAGGTCGATATCATTCAGAAAGGAATGTGGGAAGACCTTGTATTAGCTAGGACGCTGGCAAAGCTACAAAGTCTTATACAGAGCTGACTGCTTCTGAATCATGCCGATCAGTGGATCTGCTGTTCATTCACTCTAGATGTTGTTGTGAAGACATTTGTGTGTTTGAAGGCTCAGGTGAAATAAAGATGTAACCTGCGTGCCCTTTGAAGTTTTTGTTTTTTAGTTTACTTTTTTCCTTGTGGTCGCAGATTCAAGATACTGAAGTGGTTGTCTGGTGCCAACGGTGCAGGACTCTTTGCAAAAAACTAGTCTCTGTTTCATATGTCCACACATCGTCGTCGTCTTTTTCAGAGCAAGATGTCTCATAAGTATTACGATTCCAAGCAGTAGCCCAAAGGAGAAATCATGTATTCTTGTGGGTTTGATAATTTAGGTCAGAGGTTTTTCACAAATTCAAACTAAGTATCTTCCATCCTGGGTTCCTGACTCATACACAGCTGTAATGTGTTGTGCAACCTCACAAAGAGAAGAGGAGGAGAGTGAGATGGGAAAGGGGGAGATGAATATTGGCGTAAACGTAGAGCCTAGAGAGAGAGAATGCGAAAGACTTACCATAATGAGAGGTGAGGGGTGAAAGAGCAAGGATAGGCAGAAGTGCATCGGGAAAGGAAACTATCAGAGCAGAGATCTAAAGAGGCTGTTGATGGTTTGAGAGGAGACAGAAGGTTAACCAGAGCAGACAAACAGCGTGAAACTGTGGTTTCAAACAAACTGTTGATTCAGATAGGGAGAAAGAAGGCAGATGAAAAGAAGAAGCAAAGTGTAAAGACACAGTAAGACCGGAGCAGTCCTGAAGACTGGAAGAAAAAGAGAGATGCTGCGAGAGAGAACTGGAAAAAAAAAAAAGCATAAATAGTGATAGTCGGAGACAGACAGAGGAGCGTGACAAAGCCAGAACAGTGAACTCTTTATCCCTGGACCAGGCAGAGCTGGGCAAGGAGCTCCACAGGAAATTTGTGCCCAGAGGGGAAAAAAAATAAATATGGGACTTCAGCAGTTTCTTTGGCAACGTTTGATGTAAAAGTTGCGTGAAGCATGAAACCATAGTCGAGTAATGTGCAACTATTTGGATTATTGTTCTGTGACAGTACTTACAGCTATTTTTATGTCCGCTCTGAGCTCTCACCCTTGCTGGCATGGATGCATACATCTTACTCTGCCTGTCCACCAGCTCGCTGTGCTAATGTCTACTCCACCAGTCAATGATTTGAATAAAGCTTGAGGCTCCACCCTTCACCAACATTTGCTTTAGTGTTATGATCTTCAAATAAGAGCAGGGCGGCGCCACGTCTTTATACTCCATATCCTGCACTTTTCCTTCGTGCTCCACCTAACCTTTCTGCCCACTGAGTCTTTTTTATCTGCGACTGTCTTTCTCTCTCCTGTTTCTGTGTTTCTCTTTGTATCTTTCTGATGAGGTAAACCATTCTCTGGTGGATATTGGCCTATTTCCATCCACTGCATTCCCCCTGCCTCGCCTTTGGTTGCTGTGGTAAGGCACCAGGAGAGCAGCCCTCATCCTGCTCTTCTCTTTCCCCCTCGCTGCCAAACTGCAAATACCAGCAGCCGAGGAGGGAGACGCATTGTCTTTGCTTCCATCCTTTATTGTGGATCTCTTGTTTTCTAAGGTCACTTTGGATTCCTAAGAGACTTAAAAATGCTAGATGTGGCTCCATGCGTCTATAAACTTGCGGGAAATAGTGAAAATTCTCATTACAGTTCACACACAGTAACATGACATCTTTTAAAGTCTTGTAATGTTTATTTTAACAATGCAAAAATTTAAGTATGTTCACTTTACACCAAATATTTGTAATTTCTGCTTAACCTGAGATGAACTCAGCCGCCTGTCTGCATGCCAGCACATGTTATACACCGCTGGAAAGCTTAATTTCTTGAGATTAGAATGATGCACACTGTTTTCAGGATCCAATCCTAACTGTGTGCTCAGTAAGCACTTGTGTCAGACCCATTGCAAATGCGAAAATGTATACAACTCTTCTGTTGAGCCTCACAGTGTTCCAAGACCGGATAAAACTCCAACAACAATGGTCCTGTTACATTACCAAGGGTCCAGTAAATGTCCACACCAAACCTTTGCTCCATAAAGGCACTATGTCCTCTGTAGCAAACTTTTTTAATTTCTGTTATAAATGCATAGCCTCCACATTTTCTTGATTGTAACCTCTGTTAGTTTGCTTGTATTGGCCACAGCTCTAAACCATTTCACCAGGTCTTTGGCACACTCTTGTCGTGTCTGATGCTATCCTTAGTAAAAAAAAAAAAAAAATGTGTAAAATACAATTTGTTGTAGTATTACTGTCATATTTGAAATAGGAAAAGGTAAGACTCCAAGCTGTGGTCCTGTTGAGTTTTCCAGTCCACACCACCAAGCTACAGTCATTTTGAATGCAGATGTTATTGAACAAAATTAGGCAGACATACATGAAGTCCTTCTTTTTCTGTGTTTTCCCACTCCTGTTACTCCTGCTAGATTCTTGTTGTTGGGGAAAACATTCAAAGTGTTATCTTTCAAAAAAAGACCAAAACCATGCCTGTAGTCGACATGGTCCAAAAACAGCATTAAATTAACTTTGGGTATTCCTTTTATTGGCATGTTGGCCAAAGAATTACAGGAATTTCAAGAGGTTAACGAATAATTGAATTACGGTGAATTTTAAAGCTGTAGCGCAGTTAATCTTTACTGAAACATCTTTCATCAGTCCACATGTGACCTTCATTGGCTGTCACTGTTCTCAAATAGGAAATTCTTGAGATAATGGTGGACATTTTTCTCATTCCTAACTTTGACTAGATGGTCGCCTGTGTGCGCAGATCACCTCTGAAACAGTCAGTCATTCTCTGCAGCTTGTTGTCATCAAAACGTTGCATTTTTATTCCTCTCGCATGTGACTGTGGGTAAATGCCATTTTGAAAATTGGTAACGGGCGTGTTTTTCTTGGCCTGAGTGGAAAAGTGCAGTAAGTGGAAAATCACTGCTGTGTTACTTAAGGTGTGTCACCACCCAGTGCACATGGTACATCTGCTTCCACATGGCAGCTAACACAGCAGAGAGACTGAAATTGTTGTGGAAGTGCATTTGTCCATTAAGGATGAGCAAGTGAATCTAAGTATAACCTAATAATTACTTATTGTCAGACACTGACATTTAAGCATATCTGCAGTGACTGATGACACCTTAAACAGAGACAAAAAGCACACCATCTACCCACTAATGTGCTCTAGGAAATGGGATTAAAACGTCAATTCAGACAGGAATAGCTTTGGAAGTGTGAGTGCACTTTAATTATATTATCATGGATATTTATCCTTATCTGGAAGTACCTGTAGAGTGACAGCAGGTACTGCATGTACATAAATGACTATGCAATGTACATTTGCATGGTGGCGTCGGACTGTAGTCAAATATACACCGATCAGCCACAGCATTAAAACTAGTGACAGCAGAAGTAAATAACATTGACCAGCTTGTGACAAAAAAATGTTCTGCTGAAACTTTTGGACCTGGCCTCCAAATTGACTAGATCCCAAACTGCTAAAATATCTGTGGGGTGATCCTCAGAGGTCCCTCCCCTCAACACATAGGACCCAAAGGCCCAATGTTTCCGGACACCCTCAGAAGGCCCATGTCTATTCTCTGATGAGTCACATCTGTTTTGGAGGCACAAAGGAGACCTACACTATACTAGGAAGGTGGTCATAATGTTATGTCTCATCGGTGTAAGGTTACCACTGAAACAAGAATAGAAGAAGACGGCTGAAGCTTTACCACTGCAGCGGTTTAATGCAGTTACTAAAAAGATTTAGCTCTGCCGTTAAGGCTCCATCAGTGCACTTAGTGCCCATCAACATCAGCTCAAGTTTCTGTGTGTGTGAGTGGGTGAGTGTGTGTGAGAGAGAGGGAGAGAGAGAACAAGGGAGACCACTTTGTGCCTATTTGAATTTGATCAGATTTCTTTGTGTGTGCTTCAGAGGGAACGGATGCATGTCCTGTGAGAGAGATGAGTGCGTCTTTGTGTGTTTAAGTCCTTTTAGTGCCCCTCACAAAACTCAGAGTGGCTGAATGTTGCATCACGTCTCTGTTGACTCTGTTAACTGGTTCGAGCCAGTTTGGAGCACTGCTATCAGCCGCACACACATACCCACATATTTAAACATGATTATATGATTTGCCTCGTATTAATGCAACGAGACTCTTGTTCAGATTATCAGGGAGTGTGCTCATTTAACTTTAAAACGTGCAAGTGGTATACACTGATCTAACAGAGTGGAAGTCCCTTCTCTCCCAGTGGACTGGATCTTAAAAATCTATAATCAATAGTTTGTTTATATTAGTTATATTATGCCATGAATCACTCGTATACTGTTTAAGACTTAGTGTGGAAATAAGTTTTTAGGAAACCACACAGCCTAAAGTTGTCTGTGTGACTATGTGAATTTAAGCTTTTGAACAATACTTAGCTAGCTAATTGTATTATATATTATGTACTTCTCTATTTCTTCTATGGCTTAAATTGGGACCAGATAAACTAATTTCGTTCCATCACATATACCAACATGTGTTGAAATGACAATAAAGAATCCTTGAATCCTTGAATCCATGTAACACAATGGTAGGTGCGACTGAATATAGAATGAATAAAAATATAGACGTGTAAAGTTAGAGGGGGTGTAGTTGAATATGTACATACATTTACAGTATTTAGCAGCTACGTAAATAAATGGCAGTGATATTTAAGTCCAGTTAAGGCTCAGAGTTGAGCAGGCGGATGGCGTGTCGATAGAAACTCTTCTTCAGCCTCTCAGTCTTTGTCCTCAGGCATCGGAAAACGTCGGCCTGATGGCAGTAGAGAGAAGAGAGAGTGTCCGGGGTGACCGGGCTGTTTCAGGATCTTCTTGGCCTTTAACCTGCAACGTTTGGTGTAAATGTCCTGCAGGTTGGGGAGGGGGGTTCTGATGGTCCTTTACAATCTTTATTCCTTACTTGACTTGAAAAACTATGGCGTAACTCCAATGGGGACAAAACTGATTTGTCTCTTGCCTTGACAACCACACATACAGTGTTCTTGACAAACAAAGGTCCTACACAACTAAGATGACCACGGGACTTTGTCTCTGCTTATTTGCTGAGTATTGAAGTTTATTCTGTTTTTGTTTTTTCCAACAGCCTCAAGCTGAAAAGATGTCGAAGACCTGCGCTTTGGTGTTGATGACACGTGAGTCCTTTAAACCGAATCGCAGTTTTTCACAAAACAGCAAAAAACATTTCTTGGAATTAAATTTGATTTGTCTCAAATCAGAGTCAGTTTACGTCACATACATTACACATCACTTATATTAAGGCTCGTGGTCTGACATTTTCACTTCCTCTTAACAGAGGAAACCAGTGCGTGTTCTAGATAACATGGTAACCTGGTTGAAGTCTGGGCTTTATGAAAGGATTACGTCAATTGTAGAAATATATTGTGAGAGACTGTAACTGGTAAATAAAATGCTTTACAGTTACAGTATTGAGGCTAACAACATCTACAGGTTAGTGGAGGGAAAACAAATGAACAGTAAAGATTTAAGAGTTTATTAAACAGAGTTTTCAACATTTCTAATGACCTATAATTAAAAGTGATTTTTTTCATATTTGACTTTTTTTTTTACAACTCCTCTGTCTTCTTGCAGTCGTGTCCCTGGTGTTTGCAGAAGAACAAAACGGTAAGTGCACTACAGCCATTTATTCCTGCATTGTTTCACATAGTGTCCGGTAGCACAGTGTCATGCTTGAAATACAGTATCTCGACCTGATAGTTAGGCATGTCAAATATTTACAAGTGGGCCATTGTCTGTGCTCACCACACTTTGTACTGTTACTTCATGATGTCACATGGAGACCTGTCCTCGCTGCGTTTGCTTGTTTAACTGACCCTCGTTCATTTCTGTCCCTACAGCTGATGACCCCTTCACCTTTGGTAATTTACCCTTTCATTTAATCACTGTTAGATCAGAAATTCAGCAGTGACCAGGTAAATTCGACTCGACGTTATTAACGGTTTACGTGATCTGTTTGTGATCAGACTACCACAGGCTGCGCGTCGGAGGCCTCATTCTAGCTGCTGTCCTCTGTCTCATCGGCATCACCATCCTGTTCAGTAAGACGCAAAATACACACACACACACACACCTCCGCATTTAGCCGGTGCAGGCATGCTGTTGAAGGCGACATACTTTGTTGTGTTGCTAATCATCCAAGTTTGAATCCACATGTGACTGCTGAAATACCAGACTGTCAAGTGGTGCCTGGAGACAGTCTCCTACCCCCTAGTGTTCGGATCTTGTCACCCCTTTTATCATTGTAAACTTTTCACTACACTACACTATCACCCACACTGAAACCACACCCCACCCATTGATAAACTATTTAAATACTGTCTACTGGCACTTACGTTTATTAATGAGCTATTTCTTTGTTGATCACGGTAGACTGGAGCCGCCATAGTCCCTACTTTTGAATCACTGTCGATGTTCTGTGTAGATTTACCTTTATGCTCAACGTATGCATGAATGCCAGTTACCAGCTAACTATTTAGCAGGACTCTGATGATTCTTTCAATGTGCATAGTCTTAAACTGCATAAAAGTCACAAACAATGCCTCTGTATGCTTTGTCTTCTTCTAGGTGGCCACTGCAGGTGCAAGTTCAACCAGAACAAGAGGTGATACTTCATTCAGTAAAACGTTTGTGTAATTAGAGCGGAAACTTCAAACCAGTTTAGTATTATTCTGCAGTATGCAAGTGTGCTTCTTTGCTTTTCCCTTAACATTTTCTTTCTATGTTTGCAGGAGGAGGACAGGAAGCAATGCTCAGCAGATGCTCAACGACCAAGGTAATTAGCATTCATCCTTCAACAAACTCTCTTTTGTATTAGTAATTGGCAGTGAGACAATCTAAAGCTCAGCCTGTTCCAAACAAACCCCCCTCCCAGCAGTCGACACCGCATTGATGGCGTCCTCAAGAGATCTAACAGCTGACCGAATAATTTGGGGGCCATCCACACGAAACCACATTTTTGCGTAAACGCAGATGTTTTTATTTGTTTTGGCCTATTGTCCAGACGAATCCCGTAAACGCATAGCCCTAAAACGCACTTTTTTGAAACCGGGTCCCAGGGTGGATAAATTCGAAAACGCACTTCTCGCGGATCAGTCTGGACAGGGGAAACCGGAGATTTTGGAAAACGATGATGTCATCGCCACCATGGCCACACCCCTCGAGGAGCCTTCCACCTCTTATCTCGCGAAACGTCTCATAACAACATCAACAACAATGGTGGACTACATGCTTGCGTTACTGCTGGAGAAGATATTGAGCCTATTATGGTTACTAGGGCAAAATCTAATTTTTCCTTGAGTTTGGTTTCTTCGAAAGTCGATTTGTAAACAGCGCTCAAGCTTCATGCGCATGCGCCACCTCTTCCTCTCCGTTTTTAGTGAATTTCTGAAACTGAAACAGCGCCGCCTATAGACCTGGAGTATGAAGTAGCGTTTTGAGCCGTGTTAAGACCAATCCGTCTGGACGCGGATATTTTTGAAACCGTGCCAGCGAAAACGGATAAGAAAAAGATTGTTTTCGTACGTGTGGACAAGGCCTTAGTTAATTTACTTGATTCACGTCATTTGGCTCTAACTGAGTGTGAACTTCTCCTTTACATATTTCCACACACTGGTCGTTCTACAAACATGCGCTTCTTCCACTTCCACTAGGATTAAAATATATTTGTTGTCCAAAAAATAAATAAAATATGTATCTGTATTTGGACCTTTATGCAGATCATATAGAGCTTCTTTCACTCTGAAATACTGAAGATTTCATCACCCGCTCGGCACCCCGCCAGGGTCTAAAGTTATATTTACTCTATCCATCTGCTTCACTGTAAACAGCCTCGTGTCATCCACACACATACTGACACAGAATGGAAAGCACTCACAGTGCAAGACCGAGATGCCATGGAGCTTGCTGTTCAACAGGTGGTGGGACTCTGGGTGTCCATCAGGCAGAGAAGGAGGGAGACGAAACGCGGTGCTAGAGAGAAACGTGTTGCGGCTTTATTCAGTAGCGAAGCCACAAAAAAACATGGCGTGTTGGGTTTTTAAAAAATTAAGCAGATATAAACCTCGATGTCTGTGTTAAACCCCAGCTAGTTTGATTTCAGCAGCTTGGAAACAATACACAGGTGGCCCATATGGAAAACCTGTGTATGTGTGTATGTAAGCAGCACAGTGGAGGCCTACTGGGACATACTGCGCGGCTAGGCAGTTTCCACTTGCATGGACACACCCCACTATTTTTGCCACTCAGTTAATGAGCAGTGGTGTGAAGGTGACATTAAGCTACTAGTATTTATTTTTTTGAAAGCTTAATGCAACAGTGTCACACGGTTAAGTAGCCACTTCTCCAAATGACTCTCGCAATATCCTGTTTCACAGTCACATGATCCTGGGAATAATGCTTATACGCAGAGCATATATGATCCATTCTGGAGAAAAGAGAAGCACAAATGTGTTAATGTGAAAGATTCTGGCAGCACATTTATCACATTTTCTGAACTGCGACGCTCATTTTCCTGTCTGTCTGTGTATTTGCGCGTACAGGCCGTTCCTGTGACTGCTAGATGTCAACCAGAACACAGTGATGTCCCAAACCTGCAACCGACGGACAACACAGAGGAGCAGCAGGAATCGTGACAACTGACAAGATGCTTTTGTTGTTTATTTAGAGAGAGATCAACAGGTTGATCGGAGGTGTAAAGCTTTCTGTCTGATCTGCTGTCTGCACCACTACACATGCAGCCAACTCGGACGTAGAACATACACTTTTGTCACTTTCATTTCAATCAATTTATTATCATTTTTCATTTTTATTTTTTTATTTTTTTAGTTTCAAGAAAACTTATACCATTATACCGACCCATTTGAAAAATACTTTTACAACCGAAATGCTTGGTCATTCACTGGTAAACATTTGTGTTAAGATATTTTGCCGATTGAAGTGAAAGTGACATCACACAACAGTAACACAATCCTATTACCAAAAAGTAAGTGTCCGCATACTGTAGGCTGTGTCTCACACTTGTCTGTACTGTATGTGTAAGGTAAATGTAGATGTCGCTTAATGTGACCAGCCTAACCCACTGTCTGTGCTTTCGTGTCAAATATATGAAATCCACATAGTCCTGAGTAATTAGAGCGGTGTTGATAAAGTTTAGCTTTATGGAGGAGTGTAGTGGATTGCACTGTTCTGAGAGTCATGTTTCTATAAAAGAACTGTTGAAACGACTGTGGACTTTACTTTTCACTGTTCATGTCTGTGTCTGTGTGTGTGTGTGTGTGTGTGTGTGGGAGGTGGGGTCATACTATACAAAATACACCGATCAGGCGTAAAATTATGACGGGTGAAGTAAATAACATTGATTATCTTGTGACAATACAATGTTCTGCTGGGAAACTTTTGGACCTGGCATTAATGTGGATGTTACTTAGACATGTAGCACCCACCTAGACTAGACCAGACCAGACACCCCCACCCCATAGCAATGACACTCCTTGATGGAAGCAGCCATCCCCAGCAAAAATGGTTCAGGAACAACGCACAAAAACATGAAGAAGACTTGGCCTCCAACTAGGTCCCAAACTGCTCAAGTATCTGTTGGATGATCCACAGAGGCCTCTCCCCTCAACCCGTCTACCCCAAAGTCCCCCTCTAACGACACACTGTTGCCACAGGACACCCTCACAACTGTTTTGGAGCGAGACATGCACAAAATTAGGCGGACAGTCATAATGTTATGACCTGATCAGTGTCTGAGGATAAGAAATTTAAAAAAAAACTTTATTTTTTTGTTCCGCAATGGGGAAGTTTGCAGGTTAGTAAGACAGAGGAGATGGTGATAACATCCAGTTGCTGTTGTAGGTGAAATATGTTGTTTCTATGCTGGAAGCAGCTAAACACTGGGAAGACTGGGATTGTAAGTGTTGTTTGTGATCTGTAGAAAATACAATCGCAAGACAAAACAAACTGCATAGTGTAGTTTTACTTCCTGTTCACTTGAGAGGCCTGTCTTGTTTTAGTAAGACTCTGGCTCCATCTAGTGAACACTGAATATACTTCTCAGTAAGCCTTCCAGTTATCAGTGGAGTAATGTTCAGAAGTGTACAGTAAAGGCTGCAAATGCAATACGTGTAGATCCGTAGCTTGTAGATACATGTATATGCACTGATTAAGATTCTCATTAAATGTTTTGTCAAAAATATATATAACCCTCAATCAGTGTAAATTAATAATACCATCTATGGAATTTTACAGAAAACCAAATAACTACTACTCAAAAGCCCAGCACAGAGCCTTACTGCTGTCAGATCAAGCCTTTTAAGAACAGCTTTCCAGTCAACTGACCTTCAGTGGCGAGGTGGCAAGGCGATGTTGACCACTGCAGAAACACTGCAGACACTGTTCTGAAACACAGTGTCTGCAGTGTGTTGAGCTCTCAGCTCTTAAGAAGAAGTCTTTCCATGGAATTTCTTACTTTTTCTTTGGTGGCTGTGTTTCTTGCATAGCGCTGAGGCCATGAGTTGGAATCAGAATTAAAGAAAATGCATGTGGGCCAAGTGCAAGTGGGTTGTGTGGCCCAGACCAGTTTTGCTATGGGGGGTATACAACAGATGTAGTAGACGACGAAACAGACAGGAGACCCTGGATGTCTGTCTGTGGTAAGGGAGATATCGCCACACGTTGCAGATATGATCAAACCAAATCAAAAGTCTTCTCCATCCTCACCTACATCCTTCCACATGAGTGTTTGCTGCTGAAGCCACAGCCCAGGTAGCCTCAGGTTACCTGCTGCTCCTCTCATCACCTGAGTGTCCAACATGAGGCAGCAAATCTGATGTTACAACAAGAAAGTCGATCATTGACCTTTGGACTAAGATGTTCTGGTTCCTGGTACCAGAGCAGAGCGAAGAGCTCTAGTATGTAGGAAATTATCACTGTGTATGTCTATAATTCCTTGATTTCAGAGCTATCAACATTTTATATCCATGGTGACTGTTCAGTGCATGAAAAGGAGGTGTATTTTTGTAAATGGGATAAATTGTATGTAAACTGCCTGGCCAAAAAAAAAACAGTCGCAACCAAAAATAAGGTCACACTCTAATATTTTGTTGCACAACCTTTAGCTTTGATCACAGCATGTGGCATTTCCGTGGCATTGTTTCCATAAGCTGGAAGCAATGTCACAAGATTTATTTCCATCCAGTAATCTTTTCACCAAGATCTTGTATTGATGATCAATGGGATTAAGGTCTGGACTCTTTGGTGGCCAATCCATGTGTGAAAATGATGTCTCATGCTCCCTGAACCACTCTTTCACAATTTGGCATCTTTAAATATGCCCGTGCCAACAGGAAAGAAAAACCCCATTGATGGAATATCCTGGTCGCTCAGTATATTCACGTAGTGAGCTGACCTCATTCTTTGGATACATAATGTTGCTGAACCTAGACCTGAGCAACTGCAGCAAGAACAGATCACAGCACTGTCCCACTATCTTTCCAGTTTTTAATAATGTGTTGGACAGTTCATAACCCAGTGTCTTTCATCAAGGTTGTTTAATGAGACGCTACTCATTGCATCGCTTGGCGTTAAAAAACTTGTTGACAGCTGAAAGCTAATCACCCAGCAGTAATTATCCAGGAGGAGGCTCCTACGCATTTGCTTAATGAATCCAGGTGGTGACTTTTTTTTTGCATGTTCTCCCTACGTCTGCATGGGTTCTCTCTGGGTACTCCAGCTTTCTCCCACAGTCCAAAGACATACTTGTTAGGTTAATTAGTGATTCTAAATGGGCTGTAGGTGTGCATGTGAGTGTGAATTGTTGTCTTGTCTCTGTGTTAGCCCTGCGATAGACTGGCGAGCTGGCCATTGTGTACCCCGCATCTCGCCTGATGACAGCTGGGATAGGCTCCAGTCCCCCCACAGCCCTTCACAGGAACAAGCAGTTACAGAAGATGAATGAATTAATACCATCATATCACAGAAGTGAATTCTGCAGAATAGTGACTCAAGTCACGTGCAATTCACATCGCCGCCACTAGGTAGCAGTATACTGTCATATTTCATTCTCCAAAGCAACGGAGAAATTCATTCACAAAAAGCAGAGCACTGGTCCTTGGCCACATGGCTTTAAACCTATTTTAAAATTGGTTAGCACTTTGATATAGGCCGAGTCATTCAGTGCTTCAACTTACATAGCATCCAATACAAACAAACTGTAGGTCGTCTGGGTTTTATATGATGATCATTTTGTGGAAAATAAATTCAAAACATTTTTTTTAAATAATGGCAAAAAAGAAAAAAGTTAAACACCCACATAATTTATCCCAAATGAGACCTTCCACGACCTTCTTCAGCTGGGAATAAAAAGACTGCCGGACAACTGATTTTGCAGGAATGGCTTGCAAAAAGTTTGCCTGCAAGGCAAAAGACGGAATGTAAACCCTAAAAAGTTGCTAAAGAAATCTATTTCTCTCGACCCAACAAACACTCGCAGACTTTTGTTTCTTATCAATGTTGAAAATCCAATTTCCCTTGAAAAGTCTTAAACATGGCGCTCCATCAGCACTGATAATTCACCCGTGCCTCCGCAAAACCGTTTCTGTTCAATGATCATGCACCTTTTGGAGGTAGGGACGAACCATTTCATCCAACACAGGGGCCCCCTATATATTTTCTCATAACCACAAACAAGATAAAAGATAAAATAATGTGATGGTTTTAGTTGAATGCATTGTAGGCGACACATTATGTTAATGGATATATGCTGTTAATTTAACAATGAAGGAATTATCCAACGTTTTAATAAAATGTCAGAGCCCCTGTCAGTCACGGTCCTTTAGACTCGCCCTCACTTTTCTCCCTGACCGCTTGCTCAGGAAGACATCGACGACCACAGTCGAAAGAGGAATACCTCAGAAGTCGGTGGGTAAACAATTAAATTCAATTTAACAATTCGGAGGGAAATACGTGAACCGAGCGGTAAAAAACTGTGATTTTCTTTTTTTTAATATATATATATTTGAAAATATAGAAGTCAAAAAGCAGCATTATGGACCCCAAACAACCAGCGAGCGCTCCTCCGATGGGATGGTCTGAAGACAAGTCCTCCGTTTTGCCCCCTCCGCCCTACCAAGACAACCCGGGGCTTGCTCAGCCAGGGCCTGGGTACCCACCTCAGGTAACCAACGCAAATAATAACAAATTATATCATATAAAATGTTAAACAATTTGACCTTCTTTTTTTTTTCCTTCAGTGCATTGCAATGCTGAAAAATTTTTTATATTATATATAATGTGTTTGTCCTGGAAGGTTTGAAGGGAAATTGTTTATGTATTTTAAAACATTTTTTTTTAATTAATGTGGGATTTTTGTGAAAAGAAAAAAAAATGTATAGATGTCCAGGAGATGGTTATTATAATTTAGACCGTCTCTTGGGTCCAAATATGTCATTTAAAACATGTTGTCTCATCATTTTTTTTTTTTTTTTTGGCACTTCTTACAGTAAAATCAACAATAATCATGTGGTTTTGTTGAACTACTGAGATAAGAAAAAAATATATAGCTCTTGTGAAAGTGTGTACACTCATGCAAGCGCGTAGTTTCACTTCTTCTGTGGTCGCTTAACCAACTGTCTGCACTGTTTCACATTGACTCACCCTGTTCGTCTGAAAAGGGGTTTTAACAGCAATTCATTTGTTTGGCAAACAGGGCTATGGATATCAGCCCCAGTATGGAGGTCCAGGATATGGGCAGCAGCCTTACCCCGCAGGGCAGCAGTACCCAGGGCAGCAGTACCCAGGGCAGCAGTACCCAGGGCAGCCGGCCACTGTTGCTGTCCAGCCCACGGTGTACGTGACTCAAGCCCCCCTGGCTAACCCAGTCAACGACTACTTGTGTTATTCCATCTTCACCATGATCTGTTGCTGCCTGCCACTTGGAATTGCTGCCCTCATCTACTCCGTCTCTGTAAGTTACTTACATCTTTCGACTATCAGTCTAAAAATTCAGACGAACAAGATATTAAATAAAACAATTTGAAGCTATGTCCAAACACCAAAAAACGCATCTATCTATCTATCTATCTATCTATCTATCTATCTATCTATCTATCTATCTATCTATCTTGTGGCAAACCGTAAAAGCACAAGAACACAAGCATACGTGATTCACATAAATGCACTTAGCTGAAAAGGAGAAAAGCTGAAACGTATATATAGAGAACTGATTGTTAAAGAAACCACATGTGAGTTCCAATGGGAAACGCACAAGAGGAAGTAAAACCGCTACATATCCTCATTGGATGGTAATATCGCAATCCAAAGAGCGTTCTTTGCAGAGTGGATCCACTTTGAAAAGCTTCTTCCAAACCCATTATCATCTGAGCCCAATGTGCAGCTGATTTTATTCTTTACATATTATCTAACTGACAAACAATAGCTGGCAAGTGATATTGCTAACCTGTCAATCTGTATTGTCTTTCAATAATGATATAACATTATTGAAAGAATAATAGAGACCAACTGACACTGGATTTTGGGGAGTAAAAGTGTCTGATTAACCAGACACTCTAGCTGCCTAGCTTCCTTGCTAGCATTAGACAGATGAGTCATTCTTCAATAATGAATCAGTGCAACGTGAAATGCATCCAGTACAATCTATACAAGTGATAAATCCGGTCGGCTGTAAACAACAACACAGTTCTGCTGCTAAACGTACACCAGTCGAAACTGATATTGACTAGCCACAGTCTAAGGTATAGGAAAGACTAGTTAGTATTGATACTGCAGCTGTGGGACCACTGTGAATAGATGTGTGCTCTCTCAGTAAGGCATTAATGCATCAATACTTCAGACTTAATGATGTGAAGAATTGGATATTGCTATTGTAAACATTAAGATGCAGGATCTGCACATTTGTACATATATATATTGTTATTTTGGCTTCATCCTGGAGTCCTGCTTTAAAGAACTGAAAAAAGTGGAGTTTAAACCTCTGCGGGACATAGACGTCATAATATACGCACGTAGCCTACGCTGGTGCGAGCCATTTCTACTTGTGCACTTGTCAGTCTGACTCGCTGTGTAAAAACGCCACCCAAACGCCAGTCTGTGCCGTGACTTTTTCTGCCAGTCGAGATACTTTTTGTTTCTACTTGCCTGCGTTGTCGTTATGCAGACGTATAAACCGCCTATAAGATACAGTAACTGCCATATCTCAAGGTACAACATCACATACTTATGGTATTCTGTTCATTAAATAATAATGGCGAGAGCGTGTGAGAGAGTGCCAGGTTTGGGTTGGTCTGGGAAGTGTGGGGATCTGAGTTAAGAGGATGTCAACAAAAAAATAAATGGAGAAGTCATTGGGTGGTCTTGAGTGTTATACTAGGCTAGAGGTTCGTCTTCAGCTCTCGGAGGTTTTGTTGTATAAACTTAGACACACTGGGGACGTGGACTTTGACACATCTGAAAGAGTTTACGACAACACACTGCTTTTACATTTCATTTTTGTCTCATGTATTTCTGATAAGCCTTTTTTATTCTTGTATTTTGGTTGCGTTGGGTAACTGCAAGTTTATTTCTACACTGTCTCGTCTCATGAGTGGCTTGACATTTTTTTCATGCGATCAGTGTTAAAGCCATCTTACCTCCTAGATTAATTAATGCCCAAATATAAAATTCATTTGCCCGGTTACATTCACTGCAATCCTAAAGGAGTCATGGGAATTTAATGCTCAAATGATGCAAAATGTCTTTGATATGTTTATGTTCTTATGCGGGAATCTGAATAAATAGTCGCATGAGTTTAAAACTTGGAAGCTTCAGCGTATGACAGCGTGTTTAGGCTGTGCCGATGAAATGTGTGTTGGTGAGAACTTAACTGGGGCATACCTCCTAAAGCAGCAGATGTTAAACTCTATTTAAGGAGCATCTACATTAAGCACCTAGTATTTACGTTGACAATGGCAACAACACAGAGGAATACAATTCCACAGCCACACCGTTCATACGCTCTTTTGTGTTACGCCCTTCAGTTTATTAGTACTTATCATTATTGTACACCCTCGTGGTTAATATTATTAATTTATCTCCAGTTGGTCATTTGATCTGCTCCAGCCTACTGTGACTGGAAATCAGCCATGTGACCCAGCCATTAGCGATACATGTGGGTACCTGAATAAATAGACCACACTCACTTTAACCCAAGACTATTGTGAAATATCTCTAAAATAAGTAGTTCCGGTTTTGAGCATGATGGTGAGTTAGCATAACTCGCACTTTTATAAAACTTAATTTCCTTCTGTTGTAGATGTATTGCAGATAATGGAGAAATAGTAAACAACTCTGCCCCCACATTGAAGCCTTTGTGTGACCAAACTGTAACCTCACTGCTGTGTCTATCTGTAGCTAACTGTGTGGCTTTCACTGAGTAATCTTTGATGTTTAACTGTCTGCAGCATGCACTGGCTCACCAATAGAGCCATAGCTGTATAACAGACAAGATCAAGCATCCCTGATAGGGTTAAACATAAGACTTATGTGTTGATTTAGCTCATTTGAGCTTTTGAAGCCACATGGAAAACCCCAGTAGTAGTTAACTTGACTCTGGATTTACACAATATGGATCTCACGTCTTTGCGGACTTTAGTTTTGTTTCTCCTAAAACAGTTGCTCAACCTGTTGCCCATCCTGTTTGAGTTTGTTTAGTTTTGTAAGAGCGAATGAGACCATGCAATTGTTGTGGACAACCCTTTTCTAATAATTATGCTACATAAATAAACATGAGTGAATACTAGAATAGTGTTGATAAGAGACCCACGTGTCCAAAAGTAACCCTCTCTGATATATTTTGATTAAATGTGCCCCCAGCAGGATGCAGCCTGAAACAGACAGACACAAAAACAGTTTACTAACAACAATTCACTAGATCCCAAACTGATCAGTTGTCTGGGGGATGCACTGGAACAAGCCTGCTCCACCCCTCCCCCAGCCCATAGGACCCAAAGACCCCCACTAACAACATTCCTTTGCCAGACACCACACAACACCCTCAGAAGGCCCATGTCCATTATCTCATGAGTCCCAACTGTTTTGGAGGCACAAGGGAGACCTACGCAATATATACGCAATGCATTTTGTTATCATGATATCGAAAATTAAGGTTTTGCCGTTCAATTGCTTCTGCTTGATTCCTCCCATAACTAAGATAGATTTGCAGTCGTACTCAGGGACAGAAGCAATTGAAAGTTGTTGGTGAAAAGCCGCATACATGCTATAACCACCTGGCTCCTGTGTGCATAGCTGTTACAGATTGCGGTTTCCATGATCCATTTACACAATTTACACACAGATAAGACAAGCACTATAAAATGGTATTTATTTCCGGGCAGCGGGTGTGATGGCTGCAGGATGACTGTAAGAGCTGCTCTGACAAGCAATTCCCTAAAAAGCCCCGTCAGGTTGATGTTAGGTTTTAGACAAATTATGTTTGATTTTTAATCACGGACATGTTGCAATTAAGCAAGAAAGACTTTTATTTAAATGTATGGATGCATTTTTGTCTGTTTAGTAATTCCATTTAAAGGTTGCTTTTAGCTGAAAAACCAATCTACGACCACATCAGCAGCTTTGTGTGGCTATATCTAGACATACCAGTGCTTCAAGCTAAATGACAAGCTAAACACTAATGTTGATCGTTTCTATTGATGTGCAAACATTACTTATTTGAATGAACACAGCGATTAAGGCAGATGGGAATATAACTAGTTTAGAAAGTATGTGGCTTTAGGTTTTGAACCAAACTGCATTTTGATGGCACCAGATGAAAGGCATTGGTAACAATTACCATGTTGGGACTTGAGATATCTTATATCAGATAGATAATCTGACCGACTTTAACATCAGTGCATTTATGTGGACATTAGTTTTCCTCTAACAATCTGAATAATGGCCCAGTCACAATAAAACTGTGACTCAAAACAAACCCAATAAGTAGGACGTTCCAGTCAGCTCTTAGAAGTAAATATTGGCACCATACAGCCACATAAACACATTCAATACATTCTTTCTGTACATGTTTGCCACACATGGAAAAAACATCATGTGGCGAGACAAGTTTCCGGGAGGTGTTTAAAAACACGAAGACAGATTTGGTGTGGGCAGACCATGTCTTCCACTGTTACATTTCCAGCGGATTGGGCTGGAAAAACACTTTGCACATTGTGATTGATATTTTGGGGCATATACAGTAAATATATACCCCAACCTTCATTTTATTTAGCTTCCATGTTAACAGCTTAGTTGGGTTCTGGTTTGTTGTTCAAAAGGTTTGACGGATGGCATGATTTTTTTGTGTACTTTCAGTTGCAACAAGGCCATTTTGTGTGTAGCCACATCACTTCAGAGTAGGACATACAGTAATTATGAGCTCTGAGCTCTGAGTGGTTTCATTATTGATGTTGATAAGTTTGAGCGGTGATTCCTGGAAGTCAGTGTCGGAATACTGTCCCGATCTCCCTTTATCGGTCTTATCATAACATGTCTTGTCTGGCAAACTGATATTATAACCTGAATGACATCCACTCCCACACAGGACACATATACAATAGAGAGGCTTCTGCAGATTTTTTTTTTCTTTTTTGGTGATTGCAGCATGGAGTCATTCTGTTTTGTGCGTTATAGAAAAACAGGAAGACATGGACATGAACTAGTCTAACTGGAAGGACGGAAAAGACGTAATTTATTTGATATATATATATATATATACTGTGTATTTACACACAAAGCAGGAGTATAGTGCGGTTCTGTCTCTTATACTGCCACTGACTTTTCTCCCTCACTGAGCTATTTCAGTAAAATGCTTGAATGTGTAAATGTAAGTGCATAAATGTTGGTTATTATGAGGATTTAGTCAGCCCAACCCCCCTCTTGATTTTGTTCCTCGTACTGAAAGAGAAACCACGTCAGAGTGGTGGGAAAGGAATCTGCGCCTGATGGAGCGTCTGTCCATTTGTTTCCTATTGATTTAGTGGATGGTAACTCACCGTGTCTCCTTTATGTTATTACATGGGAGAGGTGGATGAACTGGACACAGAGCTGCAGACAAAAGACAGGCAAAAAATAATAATTAATAAATAATAAGAAAATGGGTAAGATTTTTAAATTTAGGGGTAAATAAGAATACAAGGGAGAGTTTGAAATGAACATTTTTGTGGTTGTGTTTCTCTGTTCGGGTGCAAGTCAAAGAGTGCGTCACAGTTTATAACAAAAAACTAAACAGGAAAGTAGTCAGAGACTGGAACCAGATAGAGCAAAAACACAAGAATAGGGGCGGGCATGGAGCTGGCTGCTGGTATCCATCTCACTTAACATTCTCGTTCTGGCATTTCAACCAAGGCCATTAAGAAACTAACTAAATGTCAGTTTTCATTTTTTTCCCCCATACTTAGACTATAGAAGGAGAATTAATAGTGTGCTTCAGCTCTGTCTTTGGAGGGTTTTTTTTAACACATACACTGTAATGGAGAGAAAAATGTGAAGAACTTTCTGTTGAACCCATGATGAGACACATACAACACAGCAATCATTGGAGTGTCCAGACAAACAGTTCTTTTGTTGGAATCGGACTCGTTTTCTCCAGCTCCAAGCCGCTCCTCTCCTCTGTGACAGCATCATCAAATAGCCCTTTGTGTCCCAAAGCATCAGCCTTCCCTCACAGGTCAGTTCTTTTCAGCAGTGGATGAACATTCAGACAGTAACTGGAAGAGGCCCTTGCTTTTGCGCCATATTTGCGACATGAGAGAATTTCCTCTCCCTCTTCTAGAAGTTTTACTCGCTGATTACGTACTCGGATGTTCCAGATGACAGTCATTTTTGTGTCAGATATGGAAGTCTTTTTTTTTCTAGATTATTGCTTTTTTTTTTACTACAATGCCATTTTTAGAGACTGAGGTCTCTTCAGAGCGAGTGCCTGCAAGGTCAGGGAGTGCTTTAACCAGATGGGGTTCTGTAATTTATCCAAATTAAAATATATACCAGAATCAGACACAGAATTAACAATGCAAAGCAATGCAAAGATAAGAATATTTAAGACGAGTAAAGTTCACCAGGATGTTTAACAAATGTAACTGTATGCTAAAGGCATAGCTGTGAGTTTAGTGAATGCAAATATTTGTTCAACAAGCAGGATTAATAAAGTGTCGTCTCAAATATTTTGGCAAGTGTTTATCTAGTCTCTAAGCCACGGTGATAATGAGATGCAGTTTCTTTTTTTTCTCTCGGGAAGATCAAGCCTCTGCCCCCTCAATTCAGAACGTCTATAGGCTTTAATGCATTCCAGGTGGGCGATTTTACAGACCTACGTAGTGGACCTTTGAAGTTAAAAATCACACAGAGCCCGCATTGAGATGGCAGGCTTCCCTGACATAGGTTTGCTGCCCCGAGGCTATGCCTGTTTAGTGTACATAAACGCCAGCAGTCACATGAGCCATGGCTAAAACAGGTTCTTGAAAACACAGAGAGAGCAACACAGAGAAATATTGCCTCTGTTTCTCCTACCCTCATCTTCAGCCAAAAGAAGGTTGTGGGTAAATTCAAGGGTGTGACGTGTTCAGTGGTTGGGCAAGGTGTCAAAATGTTCCAGGAAATGGTTAAAGTGACGGGTAAAAGACACAGAGTGAGACCGAACGGCTTTGACTTGACGTGAGAAAGTGAGATTGAGGCTTTTGATGCCGCTGCCCTCCTTTCTGTCATCAGCTGTATTCAGTTCTGCGTTTGGGCTTTTCTCACAAGTATCAGCCCCCTGCTCACTCGTATCCATTGTTTGGCTGATTTCATGCAGAAAGACAGACGGCCAAGTACAGAAAGACACTCTGACCACCACCCAAGTGATACTGCAGGGTCTGTTTTCTATAGGCTGCAGCAGCGGCAGCAAGAGGAAAGCTGAGCCAATCTGTAAAAGTCACATAATTGACTTTAAGCACAGGTGCATCAGTCTGTACCATGTAATTCAACACTGAGTAGAAGATGCATCCAAGGAGCTAGTCTTCAGAACCAGTGGATGAGCTTTTACATTCACCCAAACTCTTCACAAATACTACAGTAAAGTACAGGCAGGTTTTAAATCATATTCCCGGAAAACCATACACTCTGAAGCCATACGTCCAACTATATGCCAAATTTGTTCGCAATTGCCTACCTGGCTCTGGAGTGATGGTCTTTGTTGAGACGCATGTCCACGGTGATGTTAATACTCTGCATGTCCTAAGGCATGCAGCGTATTACTGAAATGAAAAGAAACTGTGTAGCTGCAAAGATAACATCTGGGGGAGTTATGTATTGAGGTTTTCTTCACATTTTCTTTCACAACCCACCCCTTATGAAAAAGATTCAGTCAGTTCAGTGTTTGTGACATATTTAGAAATGTCATTTTTATTGTTACCGTGATAAACAGCAGAAATTATCGGGATACATTTTTTTGTCCATATCGCCCATCTCTAGTCATTACTACTGGTTATTGCCATGGATTTCACAGGGTCCCAATTCTGTTTGGTTTGATCAGTATCATTTCATTTAAGGTATTTCATTATTTTTAAAATAATATTTACACATTTCGGAAAGCTTCATAGTCGCCATTATTCCCCCATAATGCTGACCCATTGGATGACTGAAGGGCAGGAAGGTAACTCTGGCTGCAGTGCTTTCCATAAACCTGCATGTGACCTGAGTTTGTAGCTCGCTGTTACAGCATATTGGCTTCCATCCCAAGCTGAAACTAGAATGGTTATAGTCTATGTCTAAATAATGCTTGTAGGTGTACTGGGCGTACACTGATACACGATGAAAGGTTGCAGACGACTAACCAAATGGTCAAATGTAATAGACGCAGTAAAAGATGCATTTCCTCGTCCATGTCTCTCAGTAGCCGGACAAGCACAGCTAATTCACCACCTTTATGACTCAGGTGGTTCAATGCTCTATTGCCTACAACAGTTTATTTATTTGCATGTCAGTAACTTCAGTCAAAGTAATTCTGTTGAATAAGTTAAATATTTAACTTATCCACTATTGTTTTTAAGTAACGGTAAGCAGACAAAGTGTTCCCAACACAGAACGATAATCTGAAAAAATGCAATGCACTAAATTCCTGTCATTACCACAAAGGTCACCGTCTCGTAAAAGGAGAAGTGCCTCAGCAATCACCTGACTGCACAGTCAAATTTACTGACAGTTGTAAACTCACCCTTTCTGCAAGGAGTGAGTTACAAGAAAAGTCTTTCAGATAGATAGATACAGTACATACCTAAGCTGTACGTATCAACAATGACTCTGCAATGATACAGTCCAGTAGGTTCCTCATAGGGAGGCCTTGTATAGTTGTACAGGGGGACAAACCGCCCCCTCAACCTGTCCACGGAGTATGCTTTTATTTATTTTGAGGCTTTCAGTGTGTGCACTTGATAAGGGTATTTTGACCTTCTGATATCCAAAAGTAAAACAAGCTACGAAAACCTCCCATGGTGAACTTTGGCCAACAGTGTGGAAGTAGAGCTGTAGGTCAGTAAAACTGGATGCAGAAGTTCTTGCAAGACATTGTGCAAAACAAAGCTCCCTCGTTAAGTCATCAAGTCACTCCCTTGGTGTATGAAGTATTGTGAGACACAAGGAGTACTGAGTGTAGGCAATGTAACTGTTAATCAGGACAATTTGGGGGATTTCCACAGTCCTCGCTGTATTAATCCATACCATGCACAGCAGTGGCTTACAACACAGCGACTCTCAGTACTCATTCTGCTAAAAAGACCATTATTAAGACACTCCAGGAGCTCCCCAGTAGCTATTTGCAGTGGGGTAGAGTCAGAAACTGCAATAAACTTGTATGTGTTAGTCCTGAAGTAGTTGGTGGGTATGTCTTCTGGCTCATCAAACATAGTTTATAATGCTTACTCACTTAATGTTTTTTACTATGTGTTGGAATAATGTGCTGACATTATCATCATGTTTTCAAAGTCTGCTTTAGACGCACCTGACACTATGGTTAATGATGGTGTTTACACCTGTGATCGCATGACACTGATCTACTATAACTGACTCAAAGTTACGAGGATGAAGGTCATAAGTCTAAATTAGGAGCAATTACAAAATCCATCTACTCACGAAAGAAACACTGTACAGGTACTGCAAGGCTGCCGTGACTGGGAGCAGCTTCAGACGCCCTCTGTATGTGATTTAATCCCTCTTGTTTGCACATATTAACTGAGCTGTCTAATCATGTTTAAACGTGAGTGAACTATGTTCAGATGGTAAATTTACACTGAGCGCGCACAGACAATGAGAACACAACTAAGTTCAAGTCCTCATAGATCGTTCCTAATGAATATGAGCTTTTAATTTCTCTCACGTGAGCAGCAATCCACAATAAGGTTTAAATATATTGTTATTTTATTTATTTAAAAAAAAAAGGAAAAGAAAACAATAAAGGCTTTTGAGGAATAAACAATGAAAACTGAACTGGTTCTGTCTAAAGGGAACTCCAGAGATACCAGACCAACGATATAGAACTACTAGCATCGAAAGCTAACTGTACGTTAAAATACTTTTAAGCGCCAAAAGCTCATGTTTTCGTTTTACATCATGTGTTTCATCAACTGTTTCTGGACGGGACAGTCACGTACTACCCAGCTGTTTACCTCTGATTCTAGCTTTTATGCTAAACTAATCTTCTGGATGTAGCATCAGATGTGAGAGCGAGTCATGTCTAGGCTTGTCTTTAACAACATTACAGTAGACAGTAAGGCTTTTTCGTATGTAGCTAAAACTCACTATGTTTCGGACTGAATAAATACAGGTAAGCTTTGGTGAAACAACCCAAAGGCTGAGTGGTGGCAGCACATAATGTACCCTGTGCCCTGCTGACAAATCTCTGGCTGCGTGCCGACTCCGTAGACTGCATATAAAAGGCCTTTCCTTTGCTCTCTTTGCTCATTTCCTGTTTTCCCGTTTCCTGCAGCAAGAAAAAAGAAAAATCTTTAAATTTAAAGGACGGTTAGGGTTTGTTGCCTTGTGACACGTGAGCCAGAGAGCTCTGGTTAATCATGTGCAGCTTTACTGTGACAGACACGGCCAGCTCTAAACAACACACACGCCATGATGCAGCCAGACACACAGAGAAATGTAATAGAGTTATGGGGTAGGCGTAGGAGTCTGACTTGATTAAGACTAAGGGCTGGACTTAAAGGCACAGTGTAAACCTTTATGCTGAGAACACTCTTTCAGGATTCCTGTTTCTCAAGATGTAACATCATTTTCACTTCAACTATACGCTCTATAGTGTCAGTAAATGTAGATTAACCTTCTCAGTTTGTGTTTAATATATCTGCACATGATATTATTTTATACTAAAGGCCCAAGGCAACAGTTACAGCTGAACTGAATAACAGATGACCTGTTAGTAACAGGAATGCTTACTTTCACTTCCAGCTTGAAAAACCCACAGCAGTGCATGGCACAGTCACAGTTTGGATTTAAGCCTTTTTCCAATTTAGATTTGTCAACTCTGTTGCTGCACCTGCATTAAAACTGCATCACAGTTTGATTTCCGGTGTCTTTCTGCCTCTGTCGAAAGATGTAAAGTACTGCCACGGTTACACTCATGAATGGTGACAATGGTGCCAGTAAAATTTACCTTTTCAGTTGCGACACTGGTTGGAGATGTAATCTAAGGCACATTATCACACCAAGCCAGGCAGAAGTACTGTATTTCCTTTGCGCATGTGACCATCTTTCACGTGCCAAATTGATGTCAGACAAACATTTCGGTCTGCATTCCTGTAAAACCGGACCAACACAGATTTGTGTGTTTCATTTTCGCCAGAAATCATCAAAGATGTCACAACCGTCGACATGTTGAGAAACAGCCGAGAGCATTTTAGCGTCTTCAGGCTCGTCGTTGTGGTTTTATGGTCTGTGACTTCACTGTTTCATTATTGCCGATGAGCTGGAGAGCTAAGTGCACCTTGCAGCCACAAAAGAGTCAGAAGAGTTTGTGGAAACCAAAAATGGAACATGGACTTACTTGCTTGCTTGCTAGATTAACCGGTCGCTAAATAAAATGATGTGATAAGATATATGTGTTTATATACCCAATGATATCAGAGAGAGACCCTGTCTAGGGTGTAACCTGCAGCAAGACCCAATGAAGATGATGGATGGAAGAGGATGTATCGATTAAAACAAGGTTATTAGGCACTTGGGTTTGCACAAGTTCAGAATTTTTCAAGTCAACTAAAATGTGGTGAAAGTCAAAATAACTAGTCGCTGATGACGTCACTAATAAAAGCAGAGTGGAAAGTGATGCTTTGCAACAATGGAAACTATATTGTTGACGTGGATATGCTGAGAACAGACAGCTCACACGCTACGTCAGAATCAGAATCAGAATCAGAAAGGACTTTATTGCCAAGCATGTTTGTGCATACAAGGAATTTGCCTTGGTGTTGGTACGCATAAAAACAAGATAGAATAGAATAAAATAAAATAAATATAGAAACTATATTTAAAATACAAAAATACAAAAACTACAAAATATATACACAGTATATATATATATTCCACCAGAACTGTGGGGTGATGGTGAGACTGATGTGTTCATGGGGGGGCTTGGTATTGTTCAGCAGACGGACTGCGGATGGGAAAAAACTGTTCGCCATGCGAGTGGTCCTACACTCGATGGATCGCAGCCGTCTGCCAGAGGGGAGTCTGTTGAATAGTCCATGTCCAGGGTGAGAGGGATCAGCCACAATCTTAGCTGCACGCTTCAGAGTCCTGGAAGCGTACAGCTCGTCGAGAGACTTCAGACTGCAGCCAATCACCTTCTCTGCACAGCGAATGACACGCTGCAGTCTGCTCTTGTCCTTAGCAGAGGCTGCAGCATGCCAGGTGGTGATGGAGCTGGTGAGGATGGACTCAATGATGGCCGTGTAGAAGTGAACCATCATTGTCTTTGGCAGGTTGAATTTCTTCAGCTGCCGCAGGAAGTACATCCTCTGCTGTGCTTTTTTGATCAGGGCGCTGATGTTCAGCTCCCATTTGAGGTCCTGGGAGATGATGGTGCCCAGGAAACGGAAGGACTCCACAGTGTTAACTGTAGAGTCAGACAGGATGATGGGGAGGAGTGGGGCTGTGTTCTTCCTGTAATCCACAATCATCTCCACTGTTTTGGAGGCGTTCAGCTCCAGATTGTGGCGGCTACACCAAGTCACCAAGTGGTCAATCTCCAGTCTGTAGGCGCTCTCATCTCCACCTGAGATGAGCCCGATGAGGGTGGTGTCATCCGCAAACTTCAGGAGCTTGACAGACTCGTGACTGGAGGTGCAGCTGTTGGTATACAGGGAGAAGAGCAGAGGAGAAAGGACACAGCCTTGAGGGGAACCAGTGCTGATGGTACGGGAGTCTGAGATGTGTTTTCCCAGCCTCACATGCTGCCTCCTGTCAGACAGGAAGTCTGTGATCCACCTGCAGATGGAGTCAGGCACGGTCAGCTGGGAGAGTTTGTCCTGTAGTAGAGACGGAACGACCGTGTTGAAGGCTGAGCTGAAATCCACAAACAGGACCCTGGCATATGATCTGGGGGAGTCCAGGTGCTGGAGGATGAGGTGGAGTGACAGGTTGACAGCGTCATCCACAGATCTGTTTGATCTGTAGGCAAACTGCAGGGGGTCCAGGAATGGGTCTGTTAAGTCCTTGAGGTGTGAAAGCACAAGGCGCTCAAAGGACTTCATCACAACTGATGTCAGGGCAACAGGGCGGTAGTCATGCAGTCCAGTAGTCCTTGGCTTTTTGGGGACTGGAATGATGGTGGAGGCCTTGAAGCAGTCAAGGCCTCCACCACGTACGGTGCGCTGCAGATTTGTATAGTCTGAATAAAAACAGGCTTCAACTCAGATAGCATCTAATAGTACTCCACACCTTGCCCTATGATGGGATAGTGCCCTAAATTCCCCAACAGGCATAAAAAGTTGTATCTTATCTAGTGTGCAGTATTTCCCTGAAGCCCTGATGCCCAGCCTCCTCCTCTCTGTTACCGTTTTTGGTGAAGTCGATAATTGACGACTGTTGAGAGGATTTGGATCGTTCCTCTGCTAGCGTTAGCTGACGCTTTTTCAGTGTGCATTGCAGAAGTGCTTTAGTGGTATTGCCGAACTGACTGACTGACTTATTTTGCATGTCACAGTAGAATGGGCTTCATCTTTAGTGACGTAGTTTCACACACTTGTTTTGTTGTTCTGATCGTTCGTGCAAGACTCGTGTCCGTGTGAACATAAAGATACATAAACGGGCCTGGATTGGAAGTTGCTCTGTTGTTGATAAAGGTTTACGTATTAAAAAAAAACGTTGTCTTTTCCAGTCACGTACAAACGGTTTAATTCTGTAATAGGAGCTATTCCCACTGGAATAACTGAGTTAATGACAGGTCCTTTGGGGAAACAAAATGTCTTTCAAAGAGTGCTTTGTTTAAATTTTGGCAGGATAAAAAACTGAAGTACTGTATAAGGGAACGACTTCAAAACTATAATAAGATTTCACGTCCATGTATAAACTGTCTTAAAACGAGGGAAAATCATGACAGAATCATTTTCCTATTTAACACACTTTGCACTAATTTGTTAACAGCCCATGTACTTTTCAGGAATTTCAAGTTTGGGTTTAGAGTAAATAGAATAAGAATTTATTTGGATTTTCAAATGTTAAAGGGCGAATAAACTAAAGTTGCGTAACAAGTACCTTTACCATCCATCCTTATATATGAAACAAGAAAACGGGAAGAGAACTAACGAGAAAACAGCGGTTATTTGATTTGAATGAAACCAGAAGTTCTGAAGTTCTGATAATGAGAAAAAAGGAAGTTGTTTACAGCAGTCAGCAGCAGTAATTTCGTAGCTTGCAACTGACATGCCTTGGGAACGGTACTCAGATGTAATTTTAGACTTCATGTCACAAGGTATGCCATCTGAACTCCATGTGTTTTTTCTGTTTGGATTAAGAAATGCATGTACCATTACCATTAACATAGTGTGGCATCTGCTTTGTTACTTCACCTGCAGTTGAAAGACTGGCCTGGATTTATCTAAGCAAACAAGTACGATTTTCCTCTTGCATCATTACCGCGTGGGCGATTGTCTTTCAGCTGGCAACAAGTTATATAACCCAAACTGATGCAATGAGGAGCTTCTCATTTCTTAAACAACCATGTGGAAAGACACATCCCGTGGTTGTGGAAGAGATGTTTGTCTGTTTGAGAAGGATGCAACATTCAAGAGAGAGAACAACAACCAAAATGTCATTTTCAAAACGAGGAAGGGACTTTAAACGTTTGGTGTATCCTCTTTCTCGCCTTCAGGCACGCGAGGCCAACCTCATGGGCAACAGGGTTGTGGCCGAGCAGAGCAGCAGGACCGCCAGGACACTGAACCACGTGGCTCTGGGACTCGGCATCGGCGGCATCATCCTCTGCATTGTCTACGTCGTGGTCATGGCATCCGTCATCAGCCACTAAATCTCTTCCAGCCCCATGTTGTAAAGCCCCACGTAGTCATTCTGGATCAGGCAATCTAACCACGTCAGGAATATTTCTCTTCATTTCGTTCAATTTGTATTCGCACATTTGTTGCCTTGATTGAAGTTATTATCAGCAGATGTCCCTTTATTGAGAGTACAGAACCTCTGTTTGTGTAACTCTCTAACTGACAAGAGTAATTAATACAGTTAGCCATTTATATTTCATCATTTATCATTGTTTTGCTTGAGATTCATTCTATGTTATCGCTCATCAGTAATAAACATGTTCATTGTTCCATTATTTTTAATCTTTGATGCCTTAAGAGTTCAGCCTGGATTTGGTGTTGCTCTGCCACATGCAGACAAATATTAGAGTTATTACAGCTAACATTCATTAGCAAATAATTGTCAGTACCAGATTTATAGATTATCTGAGACTTCATTTGAGTTCTGTTCAGTTCTGCAATTTTAGTTTGACATTAGTCTCACGCTTCGACAATGCAAAATATAGCCGCCTTCATCAACAGAACTATTATTATATATTATCACTATCAAACCAAAGCATGCTCACATAAAATTACATTTAACAAATTAACCAAAGTGACTTTAAAAACAATCCCAGAGTGGGAGATTTGTTTTTTGTAAACCTCATCGTGAACAAATCAAAAAAACAAGGAAAAGCACTGTGAGTCTTTGTTATCTTGGGCCAGTCATATATATATATATATATATATATATATAATTTTTTAAACTGTCCATTTGTTTATCCCAGCTAAAGGGAGCGGGCTGAGCCCACATGGTGGTTTCAGTCTGTTGCTCACTCACGGCTCAACCTGTATCGAAAACTGCATCGTGTTTTGCCTCACTGGCCTGGCTGCTGTTTGTTTGTGCATTCTCTGTATGTTTTCTTTTCTGAAGCAGAAAGCTTTACTGTATGGCAATTTTTTTTTATAAACAAAAGTATATTGACAAAAAAAAAAAAACGTCTGTGCCGTCTGGTTTGTTTCAGTGATCTTTATCAGGCAAGTCTTGTCGTAGCGCAGCATTTATCTTGATGCTGCAAAGCTAGGAGAGGAACCGTGGAAGTACTTCTGTATCAACAATCTCTCTCTGCTCTTCCCAGCGTCCCGTTACCTTGTTTGCAGCAGCCTGTCAGATAAAGTACAGGTGCTTTACTGCTTTATAGAGTCTTTCTCTGAGAGATGTACCAGGGAGAAAGGCTCCAGGATGTCAGCAATGACTTCAAGATGTCAACTGCATCGTGACGTCAGGGGAGTGTTTTTTTGTCTTGTGCTCTCACGGCACCGCCCACTCTTTGCTTGCTTTTGTGCTCTCATCACACGTATACATGGATCTCATTAATTTTTTTTTTCCATTCAACCACCCACTCCTCTCTGTCTCCTCCCACCACCCCCCTAATTATTTTGTTGTTTCAAGTCCGCCTTTCTTTCATACCCTCCAATCTCGTCGTTTTGTCCTCTGGGATTCTTCAAAAGTCCCAGCATGCCCGGATGTTGACCCATGACAGGTAAAGGGGTCTGCATTCATGAGCTCCCGGGATACGTTTAGATGTCGTGCAAGAACTTAAGAGGAGCAACTGGCAGCAGTTTTTCTCTCTCTCCCACTAACTCCAGCTACTGTGTTTTCTCTTCATTCTCCGCATGCTTCCCTGCAGCTACACCATCCATCCCTATGGTTACCACTAAGTTTATTACTGTAACACAGGCTCCCTGCTAAATGTCCTTAATTATTTTGAGTGTCTCTGGTAACCCTTTTGGTTTCCGTTTGACAACAGAGATCTGACTGGTGTTTCGGGGGAACACGAGTCAGATCTGTGGATATGGGATTTGCGGTCAGTCGATGATAAGACCTTTTAAGAGATGACTAAACTTTCCCACATAATTTGTACCAAAACATAAATGGGTGTAATTGGGGTCCTTTGAAATCCGCGTTAAAAGCATGACCAGGGGCGCCTTCATTAGGCGGGAAAGACACTGCCAATCAGCTTAGGCTACAAGCTGTGATAAGCAGCCTGGTTTTAATTATTTTTTTTCTCCTCCTTGTTCTCCTGCTTGTGAGTAAAAACATCTCTGCGTGCCTGGATGACCCCTGTAGGCCAACATGTGTTATTTGACCTTAAAAGGTCCAGGGCTGTCCTCCATCTCCTGACGCAAACGGCCATTATCAAGGAGAGCTACCTTCATAGCTGCTGAATAATATGAACCTGATTCTCATCCCATGATGACATAACGTTATTACAAGGTGTTATAACGTTTTTTTCCATATGGTTTGATGAAATGCAGATACAGGCAGCAGCCAGCTGCAGATTCAACAGGCGATGACGGTAAATGTGTTTGTTTTTTTCGCCCCCTCTACCTCTCTGTGTGCCCCTTATTTCATTTGTATAAGGAGGGAAAATTCCAACGAAATCCCTCCCTTTTAGTCCTCATGTTTCCCGGATGTGGCGTTAACAGCTGCCACTGGATGTGAACTGGGATAAGGTTACTGGAGTGTTTGTTCAGTGATTACTGACATCAGCAGCAAATTTTCCAGGAAGGTAAAGAAGCTGCAGAGGGCTGCAGAATAACAGCAACGCCACCGTTTACTGCTCTTTATCAGGAACTTGTCAAACATTAACATTGCTGAGCTTAAATTACAAGTAAGCGGTTGCAGCTACGTTTGGTTCAATAATGAGCTTTTACTGTCCCCTAGTGGATAAGACACGCCAAAAGCAGGAAATTGCTATTAAATACCAAATACTTAACATCGTTACAGGATTTATTTTACTGCATAAAAGTGTGTGTTCACCGCCTTTCCTACTACACACAGAGAAACCAGGAGCCGTCGTTGGCATACACTTTATTGAACAGCAAAACTTGATGAAAACTTTTTTTTTATCCCTCCAAGCGGGCAAATAAATTAAGTCATCCTTAAATTGATTCAAGAAGCAGTTCATGTGAATTTGTTCAGTATTTATGAGTCTCAGCACCGAGCACGTCCTTCACCTCGAATGTCAAAGTCATTTGTGGAGCATGAGGGGAAATTTCTACGCCACACGCACAGAACATCACTGATAAAACCAGCGTCACCATGAGCATCAAGAGCATATATGTGGAGACTATTGTTCCAACAGCTGAGATACACCACGGTTCAGCTGCTTCAAGCTGCTTAGTTTTCTTAACATTTATAGTGAGACACTAGCGATAGCTTAAGCTCAAGCCGCTGATTATCTACCGAACAAGAGCCAGGTGAAGAACACACGCATGAAGTGTAACCAAAGTTAAATACCACCGAGACTGAAGGCAACAGTGAGTGAAGACGTAAAGTCCGTGTTTTAACTATAACATATAGTATTCCTCACTGCATTAATTGTACATTTATGCAATATATACATGACTGACACTTCCCTCTGCAGATCTGCAACATTTCAAATTACAATCATTTCCACTCCTCTCTTCACTCGAAGGTTACAATCCTTTTAAGTACGATGGAAATGAGAGCATAGTATCACAAAAGGCCAAGCTTAAAAATGCAACACGTGTTAACTAGTTCTCTTTGTTTTTAACTGTTTAACAGCTAGTGGCCGACAATACCTCAGTCACCCACTTGTCCTGTGTTTCTTTATATATACACAAGTCACTCTGACACAAGAACCTTGATGAAATCCATCTGCTGCAAACAGATTAAATCAAGACTAAACACACATACAGGAGAGTAACAGGAAAGTGTCACAAAGGGAAGAAGCTGACAAGACTACTGTATATAAGAAATGAATACAAACGTGCAACAAAAAGCCAAATTTGTCCCAAAATGTCATCTCTAATACAGATCATCTGAAAAGTTACTTAAAAGAGCATTCAGTAATAGAGTTATGTGGATATGAGAGGAGAGGGGGAGGGACGGAGGAAGATCTCCTTAGTAGGAGCGGATGGCAGGTGGGACGTGGGCGCACTCCTGCTCATCCAGAGAGCTGTCAATGACAGGGCGGTACTTCAAGGTCACCTGTATGATTGGTCAAAAAGCAAAGGTACGTCAGAGAACATCCAGGATATGAACATTTAAAGCTTGTAGAGCAGTTAAATCTCAGTGAAACCACCACAACACACACACACTCCAGAGGATTGTACCTTTCCAGTCTTGGGGTCCACGTAGGACATCGTGTGTTTCCTCCAATGCTGCTCGAAGGGCTTCTTCTCTTGACCCTGCAGGGGCTTAGAGTAGTCGTACTCATCTACACGGTCCTGTAATGTAGTTAAAGAAGTAGTGTCAGAGGGAAGGCTGGTTGTAATAATAAGACTAACTGTCTTTGGGTACAAAGCAGTGGTTGATGCATTCAGTAAGCAGAGAAAAACAGACAGTAAGAAAGGAGAAGCAGAGGACGACATATACACAGATAAAACAGACCTTGAAGTCCTCTCTGGCATGTGCTCCCCTGCTCTCCTTCCTCTGCTCAGCGGAGTGGATTGTCTGGACGGCGTTCAGCATCAGATTCTGCAGCTCCAGCGTTTCCACCAAGTCTGTGTTCCACACGATACCTGGAGGAGAGAAGATCGAAAGCATGAGGAACAGAGGCAGGGGATGTATGCTCTGATTGAATTCATTATTTTCTATGTCACACAGCCATAATACTGCAGGTCCGTGCACAAAGACACAAGTAACTGGACACAGGAAATGCAAGAATACCTCTGTCAAAGGTCTTGATGTCATCCATGGTCTGGTAAATGGAGTCCATCTTATCGCATCCCTCCTTTAGTACAGAGCCGGTACGGAACACTGCAGCATGAGCCTGCATAGTCTGAACGCAGAGGTAGAGACAGATGTATTATATGGGGGGAGTCACACTGTAAGCATGTAAACGGCTATAACTGGCAGCGTGTCTGGGTGATTACCTTCTGCATGTTGAGCCTGATCTCGGAGGTTCTCAGACTTCCATTAGCAAACCTCAGCTTATCCAGGTTGGCCACGGACTCCTCTCCTGCACTGGGCTTCAGGGGAGACAGTTTCTCACCTGCAGAGAAAACAAACAAACAAAAAAAAAATGCCGGCGTCACATATCATCCTGCAGAGTGAGCGCAATCACGTTGACTGTCAGGGTGTTATTTGATATGAAAACAGAGAGATTTAATGCTGCTCAAACGTCTTAACAGTCTAGTGTTAAATATTTTTAAGTGCTCACCAGGTTTGTGTTCCTCAGCAATAGTGAGGGCGCAGGCTCTGCCAAACACCACCAGGTCCAGCAGGGAGTTGGCACCCAGCCTGTTAGCACCGTGGACACTGGCACAAGCCGCCTCGCCGCAGGCATACAATCCAGGCACCACCTTGTCCTGTCCGTCGGTATATGTGATCACCTGGCGAGGGGGGGGGGTTTAAAAGAATTGAGGGCGGGGTGCTCGAAGCGAAGCTCTTCGTTCTAAGTGAAGAAGGAAGGAACGTGTCTGAATGCAAGTGTGTGTGCACCAGTTATGTACCTGTCCCTTGTAGTTTGTGGGTACCCCTCCCATATTGTAATGGACGGTGGGTAGGACAGGGATGGGCTCTTTAGTGACGTCGACTCCGGCGAAGATCATGGCCGTCTCTGAGATACCGGGCAGCCTGGTAGCCAGCTGCTGAGGAGGCAGGTGGTGAAGCTGCAGGTACACGTGGTCCTTCTCTGGACCGACGCCCCTGAAGGAATAATGACAGAAAAGGAGAAAAATAAGCAACGGCAGAAGCTGGCTTGTCTCAGTCGGTCTTGGTGTTTAGAGACAAAAAAACAACAACAACATAGGGCTTTGTCCGTACCTGCCCTCTCTGATCTCTATGGTCATAGAGCGGGACACCACGTCTCTGGAGGCCAGGTCTTTGGCGTTGGGTGCGTAGCGCTCCATGAAGCGCTCCCCCTCACTGTTGATCAGGATCCCACCCTCACCACGGCATCCCTCTGTGATCAGACAGCCAGCTCCGTAGATACCTGTAAGGATTTGCACGTTAAAAGAGATGTCAAGGTTCAGTTACATAGTTAAACATTAATCATAATCCTCTCATAATCGGTAGCAAATGTGCAGCTCAATGTCAAAAGATGATTAACACAATCTATTAAATAACAGTTGTTTTAGCACTCACAGTAATTTGACAGAAAGCATGACTGATGTGAAAAACCAACCAGTGAAGCAGTGGGTCAACAATGTGAGCATAAAATCCTCAACATTTTATTGCCGTTATTGCTCCGCGGTGAACCAAGCACTGTTAAGTGTATTTACCTTGGCAAACAGAAAGCAACTTACTGCAGAAAGCAAGAAGAATGTGTTACTGTTAAATCTAAGTGAAAAAGAGTGGAAAAGTGAAAACAAATATTAGTAAGTTGCTGTTTTTATTGTTCCAGTTTCAAACAGTAAACTTATAGATACCTAAAATAAAGTCATTAATGTAATGTACAGCATGCTGCATTATTTATGTAACCAAATACAGAAGGCCACAACAACACTAAACTCTGCCTCGACGCTTGATGATCTCCCATCGACCACAACACTGTACTACATACGTAACCAGAGCGTATGGTGTCGAATGCAGGAACAAAAATAAACAAGGAGGTGTAACCAGCGAAGTCGGAAACAAGTCAGCCATCAGCTCAGTTTTACTACACGGACCGCAGATGATTTATTTGAGGCAGTAAAATACTTATAACACATAATTTATGGTCAACTCCATCATTAATATTAATGTATTACTGTTCTATACAATGAATAGGACATTATCTGTCACAGAAGCTTGACCAGCAATCTGTGCAAGCTTTGCACTACAGATAATTAGTGTTTATATAGCTCAGTATCTTATATGTAGTAAAACTAAATTCAAAGATTTATGAACCTTAAACTGTCACTGACAGTTTGCTTCAGTTACTATAACTAATCTGGACACGCCTTTCTTTAATTCCTGAAGTTTTTAAGATAATACACCTCAAGATAAGACTCTCTGCTGCTTGAATGCTTCAAGAGTCAAACTGCTTTATGACCATGGTTTAATAAGTAACAGAGCTTCTTTTCTCACCCGTTGGATGAAACTGTACAAACTCCAAATCCTGGCAGGGCAGGCCAGCTCTGGTCACCATCGCATTTCCGTCTCCTGTACTGGTGTGGGCAGATGTGCAGCTGAAGTAGGTTCTTCCATAACCACTGGAAGGACAGACAGAACTCATTTATAAACCATGACACATTTATAGTAACACATGAACAGAAGATATGTTTGGGTCTCATATCATAGTCATATTGAGTTGTAGCTCAGTGAGCCCCGTACCCAGTAGCAATGACGGTATTCTGAGATCTGAAGCGGTGAATAGACCCGTCCTCCATGCAGAGAGCGATCACTCCTTTACACTCTCCGTTCTCCATCAGCAAGTCCAGGGCAAAGTACTCCACAAAGTAACTGGTGTCATAACGAAGCGACTGAACAGAAGACAGAAAAATAAAGTTGAACGGAGGTCCACACAACGTCCACAGAGAAAAAAAAAGGCAGAGACCTGCTCCATGTGCACTTACCCTTCCGTAAAGGGTATGCAGTAGAGAGTGTCCCGTCCTGTCTGCTACACAGCAGCAGCGGTGGGCCTGGCCTCCTTTTCCATACTTGAGGCTCTGGCCTCCAAAGGCCCTCTGGTAGATCTTCCCATCCTCTGTACGGCTGAATGGCATGCCAAAGTTCTCCAGCTGGGAAAAAGACAGAGAACAGTATGATTTCTAAATCCACTACTATTATCATTATACTGTCAGATACTCTTTAAAGAACACATTAATAGAAAAATAAATCCGCAAGCCATCACACAAGAAGAGTGTAACTGATTTACTAATTGACCATGTTTGAATCCTTTAACTGTATTGAAGTTAAAATTATACTAGAAATTTTAAGTGTTAAAGATATAATAACCGACTTTACGTCTTTCATGGTCAAATTAAAGTATTTGCCAACTAATACAACTCCTGGTGTGCATGTACATGTATCTGTGTGAGTGATTTTACCTCCACTACAGCTGCAGGAGCCTGCTCTGTCATGTAGTGGATAGCGTCCTGATCTCCGAGCCAATCAGATCCCTTCACCGTGTCGTAGAAGTGCCACCTCCAGTCGTCTTGCTCCATGTTTCCCAGAGCCGCATTGATCCCACCCTATAAAGAATATGTAAAAACTCAATAAAACTTAGAAGAAACATTACTACTGCTAACTGTGTTTACTTGACGCCTTAGATTTGCATTACGTGTGCGTACGAGAAGTTGTTTTTAAAGAATATTGCAAATGTTGGTTATTATTGCAGCGTACTGTCAACATAAATAGTGTGTGGTTGTACCTGTGCAGCAACGGTGTGAGACCTGGTGGGGAAGAGTTTGGTGACGCAGGCAGTGTTGAAGCCAGCCTCCGACAGGCCAAAGGCTGCCCTAAGCCCTGCTCCTCCAGCTCCTACCACCACAGCATCAAACTCATGATCCACAACGGGATACTGAGTAGAGATCTGGAAACAATGAAAGACAGACATGTTTGAGGCCGTGGCCGCGTGCATTCTCACATTTCTAACCTTCTTATTAAGCATTCGGACAAACAACAGTGGCCAATTCTCGTCCGTGTGAAAGAGAAAAAGTAACTTACATCATCTGATACTTTAGCATTGTTCTTCTTGCCATAGATGGAGAAGTGAAAGTTCCTGGAGCCTTGAAGTGCAGCAGCAGGGACCTGAAAGAAAACAAGTTAAGTTGGTGATCACACAAACAAAGGGAGCACCGCTGCTCATATGGTTAGCATCCAACTCCAGGCTGCTTACATTCACAAAACTATCATACTTTCAAATGCAACTTTAAATGCATATTCCTGCTGGCATTTCAGTAATAATTAAAATAACTCAAAGCATGTATAATCATTGCCATTTGCCCCCTCAATATTTTAATGCATCATTTGTTCCTTATTCTGTGTTTTCAGTGATCAATGTTGTCATTAAATACGTACTTTGGTCTAAAACTGCCTAAAAATATCTATATGACACGTATGTAGCCAACATACAATGGCTAGCTGCACGGTTTTCCACAAGGGCAACTACAATTATTGCAATTAACTCCTCGCTTACTTAAAATTTTAACTAAACATAACCCCCGCTGTATAATGAACAACAATTAGAGATGGTGTAGTGGTAAAAAATATTATGTTTGACTCGGAAATTAGCTGTTTTCATGCTGTCACATTGAAACAACCTAGGCTACATAACAGATTACGCAAGTCACAATGCACCGGTTACGAAAGCAAAAACATATTCATTTTGGCGTCAAAAACACACATTGAGCACAGAAATAAAACACAAATGTACATTTCAAACGTTTAATAACAGCTTGTATGTACTCACTGCTTTAGTTTTAGCCAGATTCCTCTTGGAGAGGAGACGGGACGCAGCACGTACACTCGCCATGTTGTCAGATAAAGAACCGTTCCTGTAGCTCTGCGGAGGATCTCATATTCTGTAGCACAGGACTAAACCACTCTTCAAAAATGGGGGTGTAACATATATCACACCGAGATATTATAAACAAAAAATATATACAGCAGCGGGTTTATAACAGTGACCGAAGTATTTAACAGTATACATTCGTACTTATAAGCCACAACTGTAATTCTAACATCTAAAAAGTCATAGACACAAATAGTCTTTTCCACGTTTTACCCTCGACCGGTCTAGATGGTTTGCTGGAGAGTAGAAATTGTATAATCTGGGTGTGCAGGAACAAATGTATAAGTGACCTAGACTTTTCATTCAAGGTGAGACACCGCTCCATATTTTTAACAGACGTACGCTGACATGGCGTCGGAACTGCAAAGCTATATTTCCCCTTTGTTGCGTTTGTAATATATACTCTAGCGAGCATGGGCCATTGAGCTAAACGTGAGCTAGCATGTTAGCTGCTAGCTAGCCATGTTTGTGGTTAGCTGGGCTGTCAAACGTCCAAGTCATGACACACTGGTTCCGCTGTTGATACCATTTGCCTGTCTCGGTGTTTTGGTCCATGCTAACAAACTCCAATAAAGCCACTGTCACACATAATAACCAGGCATGTTTATGCTTTTAAATAGATTTTTTTAGCGAGCATAACTAACTGGTGAGCTAACGAATCAACTGTTCTCCCATTCATTTTGGATTGAGACAAGACTTTGATAATACACAGTTTTAAATGATTTCTTTATAATACTAAAGGCACTTTACAGCTGTTCTTAAGTGCTGTTAAGAAGAGAAAGCACCGCTACTCCTGCCTCCCCCCTGTTTGAACAATTATTATTACATATTAGATGTAAAAGAGTGTGTGATTACTCGTGTTTTGGTCTGATGTGTGTGTGACAGCGGACTCCATGAACAACCTGAATGACCCCCCCAGATGGAACATCCAGCCAGACCCCAGGGGTAGAGGGGCGGGGGCCGGAGATGGCAACCAATGGAACTACGCTCTGCTGGTCCCCATGCTGGGACTGGCTGCGTTTCGTAAGTTACACAAGGAGCTGTGTCTATGAGTGTGGATGAGGTCACAGAGGAGAGACACGTTTGTGTTTATGTCACAGAATGTATGTTCTAGTCATGTGGGTTTGAGGTTTGCACGTTGTGTCTGATTAGTGTTTTTGCTCCTTCTTTGTCGCATTAGTGAAATAACTCCTAAACATATTATACATCTTTATTGGCATTAGAATATCAAATGTCATAGGTAGACATGAAAGAAGACAGTACACTGCCTTCATCAGTGCAGTTTAACAAGAATGTTTTGTGTCTGTCACCATTTCTAACTCTTTTGAAATTGAGCAGGGAATAAAGTCGCAACTCTAAAAACCATGGCATCGTCACTTAAAACTCTCCTGTGCTCTATCCCGTCGTCCTCTCAGGTTGGATCTGGACCAGGGAATCTCAGAGGGAGATCCAGAAGGTCAAAGCGCAGTATAACAAAGACGTGTCCATGATAAAAATCGAGATGGAGGCACGTTATCGCGAGACACTAACGGAGAGGCGCAGGGCCGTGGCTACGCTGGAGGTGGAGCTGGAGAAAGAGCGACAGAGGGTGAAAGGCTACAAGCAGGCTCTGGTCTCACAGAGCCAGCAGCTTATGGAAGAACGGAAACAGTTACAGCAGGTAAAGATGTTAAGCATTTTATTGCCTGCATCTACTCTCGTTTCTTAAGTGCCTTTAAGGCTGACAAAGCTATTAAGCAGAAGTCTTTCGTGTTTCTTGACACTACGTTCCTTGTCATCCTCATACATTGACTCCTTTCCCAACCTGTAATCTTCTACAAGGAGCGAAATGCATTGGACGAAGAGAAGAAACGGTTGGTGAAGTCAGGAGCTGCAGGTGCTGTGCTGCATCAGGCCTTGGAACAAGAGAACGGCTGGTACCAGCGAGCCACAGCAACTCTAAAGGAACTCGAAGGTCAGCTTGTAGAGCGCCAGTATGCCTACTGCTCCCTCGTCCAGCCTCGAAAACAGCGATGGGAGATGGAGAGGAACATGCTGCTTAAGGTTGTTAAAGAGCCCATCGGGGCAGGACTGGATCTTGAGTCTGACCTGAAGGATATCTTTGAGAAAGATAGGTATTGTGCAGACGTCCTAAACGTGGACAAGAGGAAGAATGGAAGCCTCATGTGGGTGTACCTCAAGTACTGGCAGCTGCAGATCCTCACCCAGAAACACAAAAAAGCAGAGGAAGCCATATTAGGAGGAAAAATCCAGTCTGACGCAAAGTGACAAAAAGCATGAGCTTATGTTTTCATTTGACTTTGAAAAGTGTTGGTAGTATGCCGATCAGGAATGGAAAATGTCTTTGTTTTTCCACTTTGCAATTATCTTCACTTGGCAGGGATGTTATGCAAACATGAATAGGTGATATCAGCAAGATAGTATTCAAGTTTCATTTGCAAGAGGATCAGAATATATAAAAGATGAAACATTATGACCATGCACCGTTATCTTCATTTTAGAAGCCCCATTTAAGACCTTTTAGCTTTAAATTAACAATGAGATAATTCAGGTGAAATCCATATTGGATGCACAACCGATGCTAAAAGAAATCAGTGTAAGTAGTGGTATGAATTAATGTTAGTTGAGTGATTGCCTGGGATATTTTTTTATTTCTTCTTCTCAGATATGAAATTGGGGCTCCCATGAGCTGTTGTCCCATGTGTTGATAAGCCTTTCTGGAAATGCACTGTTTCTCTTCAGGAAATTACTAAAATGTAAAAAAGTACCAGGTCTCACACCGTTGCTGCACAGGTACAACCACACACTAAAGTGACAAATCCACACCTCTATCACATTTGTCATGAAAAAGGAATTTGAGTTGTTAAATTTTGCGGAATCTGTTTTATACACCTGTTGACACGCTTTTGTGGGACGACTTATTTTTATTTTATTTATTTATTTTTTACCAACCATGCAGTTTCCTTCATCTATGCCAGTTTATGCTAAAGTAAAACTTATAGAATAGTGTAATTTGTTTCTCGTTGCTGGTTCACAGGAGCCTCATAACTATCAGGGACGATACTAAAGGAGCATGTATGCAAAGTAGTGCTGGGTACTTGGTACATCTTTCCAAAAAAATAGCAACAAAAAAAAATCTATTGGAATTCACACTCTAATGCACCTGCAAGGAAATCATTATACCTGTGGAATATCTATTTTTACAGTCGGTCTCTCTGTGCTGTATGTTTTTGTTTTTATCTCCGTGAATAGGTAAGTCATTGAAAACATTGTAAATGATACACTGAACATTACTTGTGTGTGTAATCATCTGAATAAATTTAAGAAATTAATTTAAAGTTTTCTGTGGTTATTTTTTTCTTAGAGACAAAAAGAAGTGCTGTATTTATAAAAACACTTACTGGGGTTCACTTGGGGTTCCTCTGCACAGTTGTTGTTCCCGAAGAATAAACGGGAATGTATAAACACAACTGATATGTTTTATCCAGTCAACATTAAATATGCAGACTACTTTATTAGACACAGAAGTCACTGACAGTATTATTCCTGCAACATAGGAACAGTCATAATAAATCAGACTTAGCATCCGAAATGCAACATACACTAATCAGGCATAACATTATGACCACCTTCCTAATATAGTGAAGGTCCCCCTTGTGCCTCAAATGGTTGTGACTCATCAGAGAGTGGACATGGGCCTTCTGAGGGCTGCATCTTGCTGGGGAACCATCGAGGAGTGTCATTGCTATGGGGTGGGGGTGTCTGGTCTGGTCTAGGTGGGTGCTACTTGTCTATGTGACATCATCACAATGGCAGGTCCAAAAGTTTCCCAGCAGAACATTGATTTGTCACAAGATTGTCAACGTTATTTACTTCTCCTGTCAGTGGTCATAATGTTAAGCCTGATCAGAGCATCTTTACATTGCAAGTAGCACAAATTAGATTCTATTTATTATTTGTATCGGTATATACAACTATATAACTACAAAAGTGACATCCTAAGTTATATTTTTTGAACAGCAATCACAAATCCCCCTCCGTCATCTTTCTTCACTCTCTCCTCTGCACCCGATGAGAGACTTCTCCTGGAGGGGACATCAGACTGGAGGCTCTGAAGTTCACTCTCACTGGCTTGATGAGGTCCTGAGTTATTTCCTGTCTGTCTGCTCCGTTATTCTCCTTTCCTGGTACGACGACCTGCGCATTGCACCCAGAGGTGGCTGTGGTGCGACGTAAGTCCCTGGTGGTGTTAAAGGACGGTAGCTGGTGCTTTGTCAGGACTCCACCATTGCTGCCCAGCACCAGTGTCTGGCTGGGGTTCCGTTCGACCAGGAAGTGGACCACCTGTTGCTGCTTGTAACTCTCTCTACGAAAGCTGTCTGTCTCTGATAGTGTCAGCCTAGAAAGACATCAAGTGTTCAGATCCTCAAGTGAAAGAGCTAATACTCCATTACAAGTAAAACCCTGGATTAAGTAAAAATACTTTAGCGTTAATTGACATTAAAGTATATGGTCTGGCCCTCCTGGCTGCTATGCTATTTCCATCTTATAAGTGTAGTTAAATAAATGTACACAACAATGGAAATACTCAAGTACAAGTGCGTGTACAGGTGTGTTCCTTTAGCTGTCACGAGAATCACTGATCAGGATCAGTCCACAAAGTTCCACCGGTCAGTAAACAGACTAAAACTAAACTACAGCACGTCCACGTGATGTGTTTACAGTCAAAACACCAGGGCTGCTCTGTTGTTCTCTACCCGCCGTCCCACTGCATTTTATTATTCGTGCTACAGTGACTACGACAATAGGAACCACCTACTTGTACTGGGGTCTTGTTTCGAGGACCAGGCTCAGCCACCAGGCCTGGTAGCTCTCTTTCTTCCACTGGTTGTCCTCCTGGAGTTCACAGCAGGAGTTCACCAGGTAGCAGCCTCCTCTGCTCACACAGTGCATGGTGTGATTGTCTCACTGCCTAAATGTCAATAATTGTCTAACTTTAAATAAAACTCATGGGAAAAAGACGCAACAAGCTATCAAATCATGTGTCACCCTCAGTGTGTGTGTATCAAAGAGTCTGTGATGTGTGTGTGGTGGGCAATGTCTTAAATATCCAGCCTTGTTTCTATTTTTACTCCTCTGTGTCACATTGTTGTGAATGCAGCGAATGTCCTCACTTCAGACACCCTGATGGTTGGTTTTCATCTGAAAGGGGACGTTGGGTGTTTCCATGACATGAGCCAACCAGATTAGTCCGAATGAAAGACGAGCAAGAACCCCACAGAGTTTATTTAGTGAAATATCTGAGGGTGTAAAACTGGAGAAATCTCCATTTAGCCTGAAATCATACAGCCATTACTAGGGCATTTACTGTTGTACTGGTCTGTATTTGAACAGGTGCAAGGCTACAGGTAAAGAGAGGTAAACGTGCATGTGTGTGTGTTATGGCACAAATATGAAATGACTAATCCGCCTAAATGAGATGGATCCAGTGATCAACCCATTAGGTCAGATAGCCTATCCTTCGTCTCCTCATGTGTCTCTCACATAGTTTGCACGTTGCAGGAAGGAAACAGCTGAAGCTGTCTGTATCGCTGACAGCTTAAAAGCAATTCGTTAATCAGCCATGGTTTCATAGTTAAGAAGAGTGATGGGCACTGAGTATTGACAGGCTCCCAAGAGCTTAACTTGTAAAGGAAGGTGGGGAAGCAGGTATGTGATCCTGACTGAAGTAACACCCCTGTTAAATTAATAAAAAATTAAATAAAATTAAAAACATGAATCATATCTGAATGTTTGCACATATCACATGTAATTCTTTTGCATCATATTACATACGATATGATGACACTGAAAAAGTACAAAATACAAATAATGTAGAATAACCTGACTGCATAAGAAAGCGCAAACCTTTTAAACTGCTTGTGTTCAAACACCCAGTCTGAACACAGGCAAACTTTTGTTGCACACTCTTTGTATAAATTTTGTGTTTTTTGTGCATCTTCCCACGTCCATGGCCGAGGTGCCTTGAGTAAGCCTCTAACACCTTAACACACACACACACGATTAAAGAATCAGTTGGTTCAATGTAGAGAAAGAATTTCTCATTTTTGAGTGGGAAAATATGTGCCAAGCTGGTGGACTCTTCTTCTGACCCAAACAAAAAAAGAGCTGAGCTAGGACTACATGATTTTCAGTGACATTCATGGTTTGCACCTCGTATTTATGGGTTTAATATATTAATTCTGATGATTTAACAGCCTTATTTCTTTAACCACTGAAAAATATATGTAAACTTAGATATTTATACCTAGTTACAAGGCCCTTTGATTTGAGGAAACATTCTTCCCAGCTGTATTAATGCCTGAATGGTATGAAACTAAACTGTGTTATTCCTAACTCTCAGTCGGACATTGGCGAACCTCCGTTTCATCAAACTGCGAGGGTGAAACTGTATCAGAGGGCGGATCACGGTGTGGCTGAGCCTGTGAAAGCTACGCTGGACTCATCCCAGCGAAGACAGTCTGTTCCAGCAACAGAAACGCCAGTATTACATGACTTTGGACTGATGCTGACCAACAGGTGTTGCCGTGGCAACGGTAATGCAAATAAACACACACCTAATCCGGTTCTGAAATGGCATTTTGTTTTCTGCCACATGCAATTCTTCAGCCATTTATTTTTAAATTTGTTTAAATTGTTCATGTTTTGTTTTATAAAGTGAATTTTAATTTAGCCACGAATCAGATTTGTATAATTTCCATGTTTTAAATGGTGGAAATGACCCACATGATCAAAATTTGAATCAAAACATAAATCAAAATAAAAAATGAAGTTCACATGAAACATTGAAATATTACCAGTTTTATTCTCTTCATAAGAAATTTGACAGTCTTGGCTTTGAGGACGCCAACCAGTTGAAACGCATACAAAAAAATAAGCCATGATGTCAACAACGTCAAAGACTCATTCACACATTAATGATACACTATGTTTACAGAGAAAAGAGAAAATGTATGATAGATGTTTAGTCATCTATCAAGGTTCTTGGTAGCAGTTAAGTCGCACATTATAAACCAAACTGATACATCACTCATTTACTGCATTTCAGGCTAAGCGTACAGTATGTTTCACATAGGTCAGCCTTAATAACTGAACCAGGCAGGTCTCTTCCTTGGCCTCTCCACTATCCTCTTGTCTTTGTCTTGCTGACTTGCCGTTTCGCCCTCATACAGGACGACAGTCTCCACAGTCGGCGCCCTCAGTGGTCCACCTTCCATCGCTTTGATCTGCTGACGAATCTGAGACGTCTCCCTGCACACCTTGGCGTAACAGAAGCCACACATGACGTGTTTCTGCTTCAAGTGGCCACACTCCAGACATGGCTCAATGTTGGTCTGAGACAGGGAGACAGAGAAAGTAAATTACTGTGCATTTTTAAATTTCTAGTGACATTTTTGGCATTTGTGCACTGCAGTTTCTTGTGACCTACTGGCAAATGCCACTTGTATACACCAGAAAAATAAAAGGTGAGGTGAAGAAGTAAAAAGATATTAACATGTATGTTTCATGGCTCTGTTGAAATACATTATGTCCACACAGAAAATTAAATATCTGCAATTTCTCCCAAAATATGAGGTGCAAATCATAAAATTAAAAGGGTGCAAATTATACTTGTACATTAAATGACCACTTATACAGCCTTTGAAAAGTACAATACGAGTCCTTCTGTCATTTTTTCAAATCTCTTCATTTGTGCTGCGAACTTAGGGGAGCTCTTTTCTTCCTAAGTAGGTTTTTTTGCACTTTGATGGACAGATTATACACAGATTACACACAGATTACTGAATTTTGTCTGTTGTACAACATTTTAACAAATGCTATTATAGCTTTCTAGTGAAAACTGTCCATGTTGCAGTGTGAGGAAATCAGTGTACCCTCAGTGGACAGGGTGCTACGATACAGACAAAATCCAAATTTTACACTGTGTCTTTCAACCGTACCTTGACTTTAATTAGCTTTTCAACAGCTCTCCTTCTGGTGCGGTTGATCTCTATAGTGCGTCTCTTCTTTGGTGCAGCCATCCACATGATGCTGTCTAAGAGGCCAGGGGGCTGCTCTGGACTCTCCTCATCCTCCTTCTGCTGATCCTCCTGGTCAAGCTGAGGCAGAAGGCTGGGGCCATTCAACGCCAGAGCTGGAGCTGAACACAACAATGGAAATGTTATTTAGAGAAGACAGGAGGAAAACAATACTGGATGCAAAAGTTACTGAGAGTTAAATATGTGTTAAGTGACCCAGTCAGGGATAGAGTTTATTAGCAGGATTAGCACTAGCTAACGTAACTCGAATTGTTAAACTCACCCAAATGTCTGTCCAGTCCGGCCGCCTGCAGGAGTCTGCTTTCAATATTTAACAGAGAGCATCTGAGGCTCTGTATTAACGGGGCTAGATTCATCATTTTTAACCAGCACGTTTCTCATAACATGTCAAACAGCTCACGGTCACTACGACTCTTTACGTCATTAAGCAGCGACGACTAAGCCTTTTTCGTCTGTTTAATTTCCAACAGAGATGACTGCATTGAGCGCCTTACTGCCGTCTGGCGGTGGACATGATGAACTGCACTCAACCAAACCAAGCACGACTCTTTATTTAATTGTAACTATCACTTATCCTTTCTTTCGTCATGCAGTACCTTGATTATAATAATCTATCTATCTATCTATCTATCTATCTATCTATCTATCTATCTATCTATCTATCTATCTATCTATCTATCTATCTATCTATCTATCTATCTATCTATCTATCTATCTATCTATCATATATAGGTGGCGGTATACTCCCATTAGTGGATGTGCCGCTCTCCGCTCAACACAGAGTAGAAGAAGAAGAACAAGATGGCGGAACGAGGCTACAGTTTCTCCCTCACCACATTTAGGTAAACTTTGTTAAAATATTGTTTAAATCGTAAAGAGCACCTAAACTTCAATCGTGTAATGGCTGTTGTTGAATAATAGTTTGATAAAATGCATCCGCAGCTCTCTGTTTGGAAAGGATAACGTGGTTTGGGAGCCGTTGTAACTGATGCACTGTCATTGCCGTGTAATGAATCGGCTAACACCGACCGTTAGCATGGTGGCTAACAAGGGTTTAAACGAAATACAAAAGACTCGTTTAGAGTATCAGCAATTAAACTAGCTTAATTTGTTCACTGCAACAAAATAACATAGCAGGGCAAAATCGGTTTGTTTTAAATGCTAATAGTTTAGTGAAGATCTTTGCTAGCATTGAGTTAGCTCAGATGAGTCAGTTGTTTCGGCTTTTACTTTCAGTTTCACCTGTGTTATTATACGCTAATTCTTGTTTTCCAACTAAAGTATAGTAGTTGCTGTTGTTGGTATTTACTAGCATTATTAATGGTGCATCGTGTGTTTTCTTCTGCAGCCCCTCTGGCAAACTGGTCCAGATTGAATATGCCTTGGCAGCTGTAGCAGCAGGAGCCCCCTCAGTGGGCATCAAAGGTAAGAAGTCCAGGAAATCTCCATGTTTAGCTGTGGTATCCTGTATGGATAATAAATGACAGGCTTTTGAGAATGCATCTCTGTTGAATAAAGTTAAATGGCACATTTTAATGTATGGGAGGGATTTAGTGTGTGGTGGCTGCAAGAGGATGTGGCTCAATACAAAAAGTTTTAATGTTAATGATATTTCAATATAAATATAATGTAATATGATATACTGAAATGGATGCCCATTTCATTTTAATGTGGAAAAACAGCCACTAGGCAGCCACCAGCGTCTATCAGATACCGCACACTACAAAGCAGAGCTGAAGCTAGTTAGAAGAATCAGTAACTTCTTCTTTTTTTTAATTGTGTGAAGGTGTGCTAAGTGTAGTATTTTGTTTTCCAGCTTCCAATGGCGTTGTCCTGGCAACAGAGAAGAAACAGAAGTCCATTCTGTATGATGAACAGAGTGTCCATAAAGTGGAGCCTATCACTAAACACATAGGCATGGTCTACAGTGGCATGGGACCTGACTACAGGTGGGTGCTTTGCGTGCTTTAAAGCATCTGTTTTTCTTTTCTGACTTCAGATGGGAAGTAATGTCTAAAAGCTTCCAAATATCAAATTCATCCTTTGAATTCCATGTATCTGTTTACTTTGTATGTGAGAGGTCCACAAGATCTTGCACACTCTTTGTATAAATATTAAAATCTCACGTTCACAAATGGGTTTTGTCACTCTGACAGGGTTTTGGTACGACGAGCCCGGAAGCTGGCACAGCAGTACTTCTTGGTTTACCAGGAGCCAATTCCCACAGGCCAGCTTGTCCAGAGAGTGGCCTCTGTTATGCAGGAGTACACACAATCTGGGTGAGTACACAAAGGCACACTGGTGTTATGTTCAGTTTATTCAGACTGGAGATGGTTCCTCAAAACTCCCTTCAGTTCTGAAATTGGAGGTCTGCAGACACAAACCTTTGTAACCCTAATATGTCTTTTTATTTACCCTTTTAGTGGAGTGCGTCCATTTGGCGTGTCGTTGCTGATAGCTGGATGGGATGAGGACCACCCCTACTTGTTCCAGTCAGATCCTTCTGTATGTAAATAATAAAAAATAATGTCTTGAGCTTTGTGTGAGCTTTTCCAGCTCAAAATTAAATAATTATTTATACTCTTACACTAGAAATTGTTAAACTTTTTTTATGGCAGTTGGATGTGGTGATGTTAATTTTTATTCTGCTGTTTGTGTCCTGCAGGGTGCATACTTTGCATGGAAAGCCACAGCCATGGGAAAGAACTACGTTAATGGCAAAACATTCCTTGAGAAAAGGTGCACATCGAACACATTTCATGTTCATTAATTTGTGGATTTTAATCCCTGGATTATTAGCTTTGTACTTTGTGTTGCTGTGTTGGACACTCGGGGGTCACTGCATTTGTTAATGTTAATTATCAGTAACTAACCAGTATTTGCAGTGTTATATCTCTGCTCTTGGTTGATTGAGATATTTTGAGCAGCATGTGGAAGGGTCGATGTTAAAATGTGTATCATTCTGCAGTTATCCTGTTTTAGAGTATTTTTTTGAAATGCTGAGCATACAGTAGTGGCATCATAGTGTCATCAGTGCACATAGTAGAGGTGTTTAAACAATTTGTTTTCATTCTCCAGATATAATAACGATCTGGAACTGGAAGATGCCATCCACACAGCCATCCTCACACTGAAGGTATACTGTTGATAACATAAAGACATGCGAACGGTGCTCAGCGTTACTGTGTGTGTGGTTTTTGTTTTCCTTTACTTATACTCTCCTCTCTATGTTTCAGGAAAGTTTTGAGGGTCAGATGACAGAAGAGAACATCGAGGTGGGAATCTGCAACGAGGCTGGCTTCAAAAGACTCACCCCTGCAGAGGTGAAAGACTACCTGGCAGCCATTGCGTGAACACCCCTCCCTGGTCACGGGGACTCTGGCCACATTTCGACACAAACACCCAACAGCGCAGCAGCCAGTCGTCTCATTTTGTTTTATAAACCACGGTTATTCAGATGTGGCCTGACCACACTGTCACAAGGACAAACTGTTTCTGTCTCCAAAGCATGGTAGGATCTCTGCTGTAGTTTCACTATGCTCAAGATTATTAATGCAATCTTTTGCTGTTTGTGTGCACAGCTGACACGGCTGCCACTTACAAATTACAAATACAATATTTTGAACTTTATCAGTCAGCATACTCACGTTGTAATCAGAAATTGGCTTGGTTTTTCTAATTCATAGCCCAGTACGGTGAAATTTGGTCATTGGCTACTGTGCAAAATGTAAAGGAATGTGGCCTCTGATGAGTGAAATCTCAAGTCTTCCATTGAATCCTAGTTTCCTCATGGCTCATTTTTTAAGAGGCAATGCCCTGGGGGTACAACTTAAGCACTGATGCAGTATGCATTTACCCCAGAAATCACTTTGATTGTGGCATGGGGGATTTATTCAACTTAAGTGGTCAGACGGACTAGAAAGGAGCAAGTGAGGAGGGTCTAATGGAAAGTTTTGAGATTTTACAGTCAGAATCTGGTCGCCTGTAAGGCAGTTTTACATGATGTACTTTTTTTTTTTTTTTCAGGCTATAAACAAATGTTTGTATTTTCTCTTCTGGTATCTGTCACTTATTCCAATAAAAGACAACGAGTCAATGTTAATGCTGTGTTTTTTAATGTTGTGTTCTTAAAATTTACTCTTGAAACAGGTTTATAGACTTATTTATTTATGTGGTTCTTTATTTTGAAAGGGACACGTTCATAATAACACTGACAATTGCAGAAGGAGTTTAAAGTGTAGGTGAAGATAAACACCAGTCAGACATTTTGATATGCCATAGTAGGAAACGTATCCTATTGTTTCCTTTCCCTACAGAGTAGGTCTTGCTGACTATCATGGCTTACTGTGACAACTGATGCAACATTAAAACAATAAGTCTGCTGTGAAATAAGCTGGTAGTCAATATATAATGGATGTGAATATGTTGTCAGTGTGGTTATGCGGGTCGCTCTTCAACGGCTCTGAGCATTTATTCACACAAATGAGCGCGTACATTACAGCAGAGCGCGCCCTAACATCAACCGGAACACCTTTTCAAATCGTGGATCTATCCCTCCGCCAGTTGTTATGTTTTAACAAATACTGCGACTGGTGTAGCAATAGCAGCAACGGCGACATCTGAAATGTGCGGAATACACACTGTGATAAAAATAAAACCAGTTTTTTAATATGACTTTATTTACAAGTTTGCCAAAGGGTCTATTTTTCCCAGCGGCAGCTCGTAGCTGCGTACCTCATAACCTCCGATGACGTTTATGGCGCCAGAAATCAAGGGTTTAGTGAGCAGCTCGCGTCAGCTGGCAGATATTTACCGTTATCCCTGCTATGGTGGCTATACCGTAAACGACAGACATTTTATGGTGGATTATCGGCTTCTTTTTCCCGTCGTTCATGCTAGTATAAGGTCGCTGAAGTGTCAAAATGGTGATGCTACGCAGCAGTGGCGGTGGTGTCGGACCTGAGCCGGTGGTATCAACTCCGAAGAGGAGGTTGATGGAGTTGGATACAAGCTCCGAGTTTCTATCGCTGCTTCCCGCGTCGCAGAGAAAGTCGTCCCGGATGACCAGGTCTTCCCGGACCCTGGATGACAGCTTCAGCAGCCCCGAGAACAACACGATGAATGTAAGTGTATCCATATAAACCGCTTGGTTGAATAAATAATTCATTTGTTCGGCGAATAAGTTGCTTCTGAACGCTAGTTGTGCTAGCCTGCTAAGCTAACTAGCGAGCTACCTCAGCTTGTCACTTAGCTTCTGACAAATTATTATGTGTACCAATAGTCTCACAGAAGAATCCATATGCAAAGTCACAGAAACTCCCATGGCTACTGGATATTAGTTGATTTACGTGTAATAACGTGTTTGCATATTTTAAGCGCTACAAACAAATTTACTTGGTAACCAAGTCATCCTAATGTTTTTACTGCTAAGTACCACAGTCATAAAGCAGCACCTCATGTAAGTGTCCCAGATGTCACAGGTTAACTGTGTAGATGAGAAGATGGCTTGTATATGTGGGATATCTTGTTGTAGAGGACTTATTAGGTGGCTGATCATTTATTATACCTTAAAATTAACTGTAACATTCATTCACATTTATTCACATTCTGTGACTTGATTACAGAACTTAAATAACTAAATGTATTTTAATATCCTTAGTCTTTTCATCAGGATTAAACCTCAAAAACAGATGCTTTGAGTAATCTTACACATGCATGCATGGAATCGGTGTTATTAGTTTTGATCATAAACGGGTTGTAAAGTGCATTTCTTAGCAGAATCATGTTTTGACTGAGGAATTTGTGTCTGACACACAAACCATGCATCCTCTGAGAAACATAACAAGCCTAACAAAGTGGCTGCAGGGAAGACAGGCGCCTGCAGCAGAACTGACAAGGCAGACAGGGGTTCACTTAATAAAGAACAATTGTCACATTTAGTACAGTGGGACACATTACTGTACCCTTCCAGTCACGGGACAGTCACCCAGCAGTGTTAGCTTTGCATTTATATAAAAGTGACTTCATTTATGGAAAGTAAAGAAATTTATTTATTATAAATGAATAATCCATAGCCTGTGTTTGAAACGTACGGAAATTAACTATCAATTTTCGGTAAATATCTCAGTAATCATTGCAGAGCTTTAAACTGACAGCTGATTTCTAGTCGTGGGTCCAGTACATTAGAGCTTTTTTAATTCAGCACATATCTAGTATGCTTTGAGATATAACTTTATTGTGTGACTCTCAGGGACATGCAGACATGAAGCAGGAGGAAAGAAATGGTCTCCATCACTCCCTGAGGACCAGAGGACAAAGACATAAACTGGAGGTCTCTTTTGCCGACATGGAGCCAAAGACCAGCTCCCCTGCGGATGAAGACAAGGCTGGAGGCTGCTGCACCAGGTGAAACGGCATCGCTCGCTTTGTTAATAGTTTAAATATTGGTTATGTTATTTAACTGGATCACCTTTGCCCACGCTTGCAGATTTGATGGTTAGGTATTAAATGTAGAAAACTGGCCTCACACTAAAAGTGACCTTTGTACAGTAAATGGGCCAATATAGCTTGTAAGTTTGTAATTGTGCCTCAAACATATGATTTGTTTACCTTCCCAAGTTCAGTTGTATGCAATATGTACACCCAAACATCTCTTTTTTTATATATATATATATATGTACTTGATGACACAGGTCTGGTGTTGGACTGGGCTATTAATAATTACATAGCTTGTCTATTAATTGACATGCCTTTGGCCTACATTTTGTTTGACCACATTGTGGCTAAACCTTGATGCTACTCTTTTGCCTGCATTTATATCATTCTTTCAAAAGAATTTAAAGATTTGTGAACATTTGTAGAGCTAAAAATACAGTAAGATAACACAAGGAACTAATTTGTGATACGACGTGTCCTCTCTGTCTTCAGGAAATCTTCCAGGCTGCAGAGAGAAGGAAACGCATCCAGTGGCAAGCAGCAAGCAGGTAGAATACTTTACATTTCTTTGCAAAGAGCAGAGGATTTTATAGACCTTATACGTTGAGGAGCAAAGTTTGTCGGAGAGCATATATTATTAAGAGGTGAATGAAATGAGCTTCTGTTGGCACCCCAGATGTTCCAGATGAGGTGGAGGGGTCATCTACTCCAAAGAGAAGCCGCTTCAAACTTCAGAGCCGAGAAGTGGAGGAAGAGGAGGAGGAGGAGGAAGATCGCTCAGTTCGCCGTAGCTCCCGAATTACCAGATACAAACTGGATTCCCGTAACCAGTCAGTGCTGTATGATCGCCTCATCACCAAGTGAGTCCAATCTCTTTCAGTATTTTCTACTACTGCTTCAGTTTTAAAAACAATAATAATCACCTTAAGTACTGTTTGACCTAAACTGATTTTGTCCATCAGCACTGCTGAAGCTGTTCTCCAAAAGATGGACGACATGCAGAAGATGAGACGCAGACTGAGGGACCGAGACACTAATGAAGAGGTAATAACCCAGACAGGAAGCTTCACTGTTTCATTTGAAGCTCTGCATTGTATTCAGTTATATACTGTGTATATATATTATTCTGTAACAAGCTTCATGACCAGCATTAAGCCTGTTTTCTCTGGGCAGCTGGGCGTGTACACCAGTGGCAGAATGAGAAGGTCTCTGAGGACGAATGTGAAGAGTAAAGAAACTGAGGAGGAGAACCAAGGTGAGATGGATTAGGTGTGGTACCCATTTGAGTTGCATGGCAGGGAAATATGGTGTAAACTGTGTTAGTTGGGATAAACAATTTATATGCTGAGGACTTCACTTCACATTTAGGTATACTACAAGTAGGAAAGCTACCTGCGTATTTTCCTCTTTTATAACCATGACCTGGGTGACTCAGTTCAGTAGGGGTTGCACAGTGTCCATTTATTCCTGATGAAAAGACATTTATTAAGTAGTTTCAATAAAACTGCCTGTTCACTGTTTTAAATCAGTGCCCAGGCTTGTGTACAATGGGAAACCATATCTGTAGGGACACAGTCAAAGCCTCTATTTACATTGTGTTGTAACACATTAGCAAGCAAACATCTAATCTTTCAGTTCCTCATTCCCCAAAAGGCAAAACCTTCTCTACCCTCTGCAGTTATTGATAACTATCATCATCCCAGTAGTCATTGAACTACGCCCGCCATTACACACGACCTTATCTGAAAATGCAATGTTAATGGTTTTGAGTGTCATTTGCATAACATAAGCTAGCTGATGCTGAAGTAGTGATCAATGTTTCTATTGTATTATAACTATGTGGGACATTTACATTTCGTTATTTTGAATGAAAGTTTGATAAATTAAAGGATTATTTTGTCTTAATGTTTTGACCGTGGTATAACCAAGATAATGGCTGAGAAAATGTGGAGTATATCCTGTTTACATATGTTTTTTATTTCACACACAGAAGGGGATGAGGACGATAATGACGAAGAGGAGGAGGAAGACAGAGAAGAGGACGAGGAGGAGGAAGAAGATGATGAAGATGACGAAGATGAGGATGCTGAGGACGAAGAAGAAGAGAACCAACAACGCTATGACTTCAGACAGAGAAAGACTGTGGTTCGCTACCAGGCTCCACAAGATGGTACTATTTAAGAGACAATTGATCAGTTCATTGATTGATGACCGCATGCTCATCCTGATTTATCCTTTGTCCTAAATATAAAATCTGTCCAAGTGTAGTACCTGTTTTCAAATGCATGTGGACATCAGAAATGCTGCTGAAAACATTTATTTCACATTTATTTTATTTTTGGTAACCACATGTGATTGAGGAAGTTTTTTGTTTGCCTTTTGTCAGAACCCAGGGAGCCCAGAAAGCGCGGCATGTACTTCAAGGACGTCCACTCGTCTCCTACCAGACGCAGATTCAGATTCAGCTCCACAGCCCCCAGGAGCCCTTACAACAGGAGGAGAACCAGCAGGTTAGTGTGACCCCACAAATACATCTGTTGTCGGTTAATAAAATGTTTGGCAATGAGGAATTAGTTTTCTCTGTAACGCTTGAGGATCGTCAGAACAATACCTTCGTGGAATAGTCCTTCAATTCGTTCAGCAAAAATATTTCCCTTTTTACCAAAGCACGATCAAAGATTGCTCACGTCCTACCAGACACATATTAGGTGATATTTGTCTTGTAAGGTGAAACCTGCCTCATAGCTCACGCACTTAATAGAAGTTCTTAAAGATCGATGTCAGCAGTGTTTCTATTAGACTCTAGCGTTAACGTTGCATGTTAAATCCATGCCAAAATTGCTCTTTTTCCTCTTTTTTTTCTGATTGTCTTCCTTCAGGAATAGTTCTGAGAGGTAAGACCCTCACTGTTTGTCTTTGTTAGTGTTTACAGTTTCTATGTCTTTGCTGTGTGTCTTTGCTAGCACTGTGGTTGTTGGTAAATTTAATGTACTCCAACTAGTTTTAAAGTTGTGCCTCACAATCAAAACTACATACATTTTCTGTTACACTGTGTTATAATTTTCTCTGATTTAGAATCAGAAGTTGCTCAAACGTTTATAAATGTTTGAATCTTGGGTGGTTGTTGTTCGGGTGGTGTGTCCTTTAGGTGTTGGTGTGATAGATCGTTGATGGATGAGGCCCGTCTATGATGCTGATTCACTTTTAAGTCTCTTGTTGCACATACATTATTCATGTATGTGTGTTCTGGTTGTTATTGTTGTTTATGGTGATATAAGACTAGTAACGGCAGTGAGTATGGTTACTGTTGTTGAAGTTGGTTTTTAATCTTGTCTCTTTTGAAATAAGCCATTTCTTTATTTTTTAACCTTGCAGAAGGAGACATGCCTTCCACAGCAGCGACTCCACATCCTCCTCGTCAGACGATGAGAAATTCCAGCGGCGGAGGAGTAAGAACAGGAGCATACCAGTCAACAGGTGAGAGCAGCTGCAGCAGGAGGTTTATATTTTATATGTAAATGTGGATAAAGAGACACTCCAAACCTATGGGGTGGGACCAGTGAGACGATGAAGAATGACTGAGAGTGGTTTTATATTTTTCCTGTAGATGTCTGCCCATGAACCTTGTCAAAGAAGATCTGCTGGGGATCCACAAGGACAGGATGAAGATTGGAGCCAGCCTCGCTGATGTTGACCCCATGCAAATAGACAAGACGGTAAGAACGAAAAGAAAGAAGATACATTAATGCAGTACAAGATTACCAGGGACTTTACATAGATATTCTCTTTCGTTAATACACAGGATTGGATGTTACAATCCCTTGTGCATTGTAACATCTAATCCTGTCTATCCTGTGTCATAGGAATTAAAGAGCAGTCCTTATATAACCCTGTTCTGCACCTGATCCAGGTACGCTTTGACAGCATCGGAGGTTTGAGTAGACACATCTCAGCACTGAAGGAGATGGTGGTGTTTCCTCTGCTCTACCCAGAGGTCTTTGAGAGGTTCAAGATTCAACCACCCAGGTAAATAATCTGCGTTTCTGACAAAATGGAAGTTTTTTCTTTCATATATGGAAATGCTCCCACATTTAAGAAATTCAAACACGTTTATACAAAAGTGTGAATTTTCTGTAATACGACTGGTGTGATTGTAAATTAATATCATCAGTTTATTTTTTATTTTTATGCTTTTCGGACTGAATCAGTTTTCTCACATACTGGTCATTTACAGTATTAAAGTTTTTTTTTTTTTAGTATAGTTATTTATTTATTTTGGACGTGTTGCAAAGTCGTATTTGCATAGTGTGTATTTCACTCTGTTAATTTCCGGAGGAAAACCAGAAACAGACTCAAAACTGAAGTGGCTGTGCAAACAAACCAATATGTGTGAATATGTGTTTCCTGCTCTATCTTTATATATTTCAGACTTTGCAGTGCGTCTCTGTCTGCCCCCGTCTCCTGCATTTTGCTTCTCTTTCTCCCTGCTTTATCTGCCTCAGGCATTATTCTGATTTTCTCTTGTTTTCAGGGGCTGTCTGTTTTACGGGCCTCCGGGCACTGGTAAAACCCTCGTAGCCAGAGCACTTGCTAATGAGTGCAGTCAGGGGGAAAGAAAGGTGTCATTCTTTATGAGGAAAGGAGCTGACTGCCTCAGTAAGTGGGTGGGAGAATCTGAGAGACAGTTACGGCTGCTGTTCGACCAGGTAAGTTGTAATTCAATCTACTTTATGGGCACCCTGTAGGTAATGCAGTCTAGAAGTTATTAAAATGTTTTCTGAATTCTTTTTAGGCATATCAGATGCGTCCGTCCATCATCTTCTTCGATGAGATTGATGGTTTGGCTCCAGTCAGGTCCAGCCGCCAGGACCAGATACACAGGTCAGCTGTGCTCCTTACTTTATACAATACATTCACTGTGACCAAAGCTGTGCATCGCCTGGAATTTGTTGTAGCTGCAGGTAGTATCCTACTCAGAAGTGTAAACATCAAATGTATACAACCAATGGATTATCTGTGTGTTGTAACGTTTATCTTTTTTCTTCCATTTAGTTCCATTGTGTCGACCCTCTTGGCTCTTATGGATGGATTAGACAGTAGAGGAGAGGTTGTTGTGATTGGAGCTACAAACAGACTGGACTCCATCGACCCAGCTCTGAGAAGACCAGGACGCTTCGACAGAGAGTTTCTCTTTGGTCTGCCAGACAGAGAGGTGAGAAATGTGCCCAGTGGATATGTTTACTTGCAAACTAGTACTCCCTTAATATAAGATAAGATAAGATAAGACAGGACTTTGGGATGAACCCTGTGGGGAAATTAGGGTGTTACAGCGGAAGGAAACAACAGTGCAAGATGCAAAAAAAAAAAAGAATACGGCAGACAAATATGTTGTGTACAAAAAATATTTACATATTTTCATACATAATTTAGGATAACAATGCCTCATGCAATCACATTAGTTGACATAGACTGATCATTGTTTTCAGGATAAACCTTTGACAGTACATTAGGAATATATTAGCACCTATATATTTAATTTTTTTACAGTCAGTGGATGTATACTTTATCTTGTGGGTCTAGAAAGAGCAGCAGCAACTTTGTTCTTACTGCAGGAGTAAATCGTTTTTGACAACATCAAATTTTATGATCTTACTTTTTCGACAGGCAAGAAAGGACATTCTGAAGATCCACACTAAACAATGGACTCCTCCACCCTCTGACGCTTTTTTGGAGGAACTGGCTGATAAATGTGTTGGTATGTTTGCATGTAAAAATACAGATACAAATCTGAATTTACTGCTAAGCTTTTTTTGTATAAATAAATACCCAATGAGTGACAGCTGTATAAATGGGTATAAATATTCTAAATTATTGAATGCATTATTTCACTGGACTATTTCACATCCAGAATGTTGGGTCGTCTCTATCTATGCGTTTCCAAAGTTTTGCTGATTGTCTCGGAGACCATTAACAACAAGCTTTATGTTTCAAAGGTTATTGTGGAGCAGATATTAAGGCCATTTGTTCAGAGGCGGCCCTGTGCGCACTACGGCGACGCTACCCTCAGATTTACTCCTCATCGCAGAAACTTGTACTTGATGTGAACTCCATCGCCATCACCAGTAAAGACTTTATGTCTGCCATGTCCAAGATGGTTCCAGCTGCCCAGAGGTATTACCCAAGGGTGTAAATATGATTCTTACAGAGCATGTTCCTTCTTATAATTACTAAATATGATTGTTTGTATGATTCTTAGGGCGGTAGTGTCACCAGCCAAGGCCCTGATTCCTGCCATCCGTCCTCTGCTGAATGCTGCCCTGCAGAATATCCTCCACACAGTCAGCAGAGTGTTTCCTCATGCTGAGAAGGGCTTGAAGAGGAAGAGAGAACAAGGTGCAGCTTTTCTTCTTTATCTACGTCTGGGTTTGCCCTCATTCATCTTGGATCTCATCTGTGCTGTTCATTGTCTTGCATTATTTTACTTAATTTATCAAAATAATTTCCCCTGTGTCCATAAGTAATTACAGAACAGAACACTCCTAGATAATAATATTTCAGACTCATGGGTTGTAACTAGTGGGGTGTGTTTGTGTTTCCAGATGTGGCCTGCGTTGTGTCTGAGGATGATCTGATGTTTAGTGATGAAGAGGACTCTGAGGTGTGCTCCAATGGACAGACTTCACACTCCCAACTCAGAACACATGCTGCTAATGGATTTCTAAGCCTCAACAGGTCGGTCATTTGTTATACAGTATTGTTTCAAATGTTTCTGCACTTTACAGCATTTTTCCTGGTCTTGTCCAATTGCACTTTACTTAGAAGTGTTACGAGCTACCTGGAGTCTCAGTGACCCAGAAGATCAGTTAACCAAATTAATGAACTCTCCAAAGGTTCACTGAAAATAGACTGGAGACATCTACATCACCTCATCCATCTCAGTCTCGCTGCCATCTCTCCTCTATAGAAGTGTATTGAGCCAGCCCACATCCTACCGTCCCAGGCTGCTGCTGGAGGGCCGACCCGGCTCAGGTCAGAGCTCTCACCTGGCCCCCGCCGTTCTCCATGCTCTGGAGAAATTCACAGTGTACACACTGGACATGGCCGTGCTGTTTGGAGCTAGTGCAACTGCACCGGAAGAGACTTGTGCTCAGGTAAATTAGATACTATGCTCAAACTTGCTCAAAGAAAATATAATTTGAATAGATTTGTGTGGAAAAAAAACAAACAAAAAACTTTAAAATCAAAGGCCTCGTAGATCTGACGTTTCTCTGTTATTGCAGCCTTGTCAAATTCAGTGTGTTCTTTTTGGTGAACGTCACTGGCCAAAATGGCTGCCACACTAACTGTAGTTCATGGGCCCCACCTCCTAATACTGTGGGCAGTGGGGATAAATATGTACTACAGACATAAGTCATTTTACACAGATATATAAAAACAATCAATCATATGTGATATATGGATTTATTTATTTATTATTATCACAGCTATTTGATAAACTAAAAATATTGCTGTAAGGTTGTATGGTTGTTGCTACAGGATGGGTTTCCTTCCATTCTGTATTCATATTTAATTTTTTTAAACAATAAGCTTAATGTTACTTAACACTGAAACACATGACCTCCCTCCATAATAAAACAATGATTAAGGTTTATATTTGACCACCAGGTAAAAGGAATTGAGTAGTTTATGAGAAATCCTATTTAGTTCATTATTTGGCAGACTTCTCTAAATTCTTTAATATTCATGAACAGCTGGTTCACAGTAAAGCCAGGAAGAAGTTTTTTTTTTCTTCCCACCATCTGAAATACAGTGACTTCTCCCACTTCACACAAGTAGTCACTAATCACTCTGGCAGTTAATGTGCCAATATAGTTGATGCCACCTCTTATTAATGCCATAACCTTTGTGATCCATCATCTTTATTTTATCTTTCAGCCCATGTAAGGTTCTGTACTGTACAATGTTATGACCCTCTGTAAATTTAAATCCAGTTACTGTAATTACTCCACAAAATTAAGAATAATTTATGCAAAAAAAAATCTTTTATTCTGCAGATATTTGTTGAAGCCAAGCGCACATCTCCCAGTGTCCTGTACATCCCTCACATCGGCCAGTGGTGGGAAACAGTGGGCCCTGCTTTAAGAGCTACCTTCCTGAGCCTCCTTAGCGCCATCCCTGCCTTCTCTCCCATACTGCTGCTGGCTACCTGCAACCTCCGTTATGACCAGCTCAGTATGGAGGTATGAATGTGCCGAAACATTTAGACCCATTTTCTTGAATGTTAAAGAGCTCTCTGACACTTTTATTCAAAAATGCACCTTCCCTCTTCTGTTCCTCCTCATTTCAGGTGCAGGAGTTGTTTCGGATTGAGTACGGAGAGGTTTTCCATATCCAGGTGCCCACCAGGAGAGAAAGAAGAGACTTCTTTGAGGATCTAATCCTCAACCAGGCTGTTAAGGCCCCTGCCTCAAGAAAGAAAGCTGGTGAGCGATGGACAAAATTTATGCTAGTCTTATGTAGTCAGTGGCGCCCTGATGCGTCCTACATTCGGGCTCTGCATCATGTGGTGCAGTGTTTGTTCTTGTCTAGTGGTTGAATTGAATGTGTTTCACTTGTCGCACTATTAATCAGTCAACCCTCCACTTTCCTCAGTGCTCCATGCGTTGGAGGTGCTTCCAGTCGCCCCTCCACCTCCTCCACGTCAGCTGACTGAAGAGGAAATGCAGCGATTGGAGGAGCAGGAGGAAGACACACTCAGGGAGCTTCGCCTCTTTTTGCGTGATGTCACAAATCGCTTGTCCCAAGATAAACGCTTCAAGGCTTTTACAAAACCTGTGGATTTGGAGGAGGTAGCTGCTCTGTTAAAGTCTTATTCTCCAATGTCTCATGTAATAAGGCTAAGCTGTTCTAAAGCTATGCTGTTCTGGTTCATATCAGGCACACTGTTGTTTTCTAACGCCCAGCATAAGTCAAGAAATGACTGGTCAAATATTTGTATTGCCAATATTTATACATCCACTAGGAGGCAGACAACTATGACATTTATGTCCAGAAAGAGGGGTTTTAATTTAAATTGGCTAATGCATCACACAGTAAGCAGATACTACTCATGCTGGGTCTTATAAACAGATTCTGTCCTCTAAAATACTGTGTTTGATTTCCATATGTTTGTATTTAACATGTATTATCTGCTTTCAGGTTCCAGATTATGCTGAGGTGATTAAGAAGCCTATGGACCTGTCAACGGTTCTTGCCAAGATAGACCTCCATCAGTACGTGACAGTCAAAGAGTTTCTCCACGACGTAGATCTTATCTGGCAGAATGCCCTTGAATACAACCCTGACAGGGACCCCTCAGGTACACACAATGAACTATACACACACATCACAGGTCATAGAGAACAGATGTAGTATTTTTTTTCTTACAGTAACAGAACATTTCAGCTGTTTGCCTTCTTAACTAATGTGAATGTGGATATGTGATTTTCCTCCAGATCGTCAGATCCGCCACAGAGCATGTGCACTGAAGGACACTGTCAATGCCATCATCAGAGATGAACTGGATGAAGACTTTGAGAAGATTTGTGAGGAAATCAAAGTTTCACGCAGAACGCGAGGCAAGTGCCACATTAGCCATCTCCTGGTTTCAGTCTGGTTTAGCTCAGTTTTAAAATATTAACCAGTATTTATTATTTTTAGTTAACTGAAGACTGAGTCAGTCTGTGAATTTTAAAAAGCTTCTCGCTAGCGCCTTATGCGATACCACTATAATCCACTCTGGAACGTCATCTGTATTTTAATCTGTATTCGTATTTATTCAGGTTGCACCACAGCACGGTTTGCTCCCTCCTTCTATCACGTCCTTCCCAAGCAGCTCAAATCTCCTGCTACGGCCAAGGTCGCTGACATAACCCCACAAAGAGAGCCAGCTGGGGCCACTGTGGCAGTTACTCTCACTACAAGTTCGTCTGCCGCAACAACCCCAAAACACACAGGTAAAGGGGTCTTCTCTGTAAAAGAAAAAAAACTAAACAAAACACACAATAATACGCATTTAATAATTCTGGTTAAAGGACTACAACAAAGAAATATTTGTTTTCTTTGTCATTTTAGGCCACAAGAAGAAACGCCGGAAGAGCCGCTGGTCTATAGGCCACTGTCAAAAAAGGAGGTCTACCTCCTCTCCTCACGTGTCCAGAGATGAGACACAGTCTGATGAGGACGATGAAGATGGAGATGATGAAGATGAAGTTGAAAAAGTAGGAGACAAGCGTGATGAGGGTGACGGCGCAGAGGACCAGATGGTGACTGATACAGACTCAGGACCTGCAGCAGCTCAGGAAGGTAGTTTTGTGAGAGAGCAGGACTGTCAGGAGGAAAAGACGGAGGAGAAGAAAGCGGCTGCTGAAGATGAGGTGGCCCCGTGTGAAACAAGTGAGACGAAAAATGTTAACCAGACAGAGAACAAAAAAGAAAATGTGGACAAAGCTGTTTCTGATCAGTCAGTGGAAAACGGGGAAGGAGATGAGAACATTGAAACAGTGTCGGCAAACACTAACAAGGACGGCCCCTCTGAAGCAGAAGGAGACACCCAACATCTTGGCACAGTAGAATCTATAACTCAGCCCATGGAGGTGGAAGCAACAGAAACCTCAACCACAGATGCCTCTGCAGCTGCCAGGAGAGAGGAAGACACAGGCACAGGTTAGAAATATACAGTCTGACATACAAAGCTTGGTTTCTTATGCTGATATAACCAACATTTTAATATTTTTTTATTATGTCCATCAAATAAAGTGGAATTTTATAAGACATATGTACGTGTACTGCTTCTACAGATTGACAATTATTGGGAATCAAAGTTCATTGACACCTGAGTGAATGTGCAAGTAGACTGTCCTCTGTTACAGTGGTATAAATGTGTGATTGAGTGTGTATGTACTTTGTGTCTCAGAGCGGAACGTGAGGCGAATGACTCGGGCTCTGAAAAACGCCGTTCTGCAACAGCAAAAGATCAGTGTGGACAAAGCTCTGCAGATCCTGGACCAGGAAACTCCTCCTCTGGTCGTGGACAGAGACAAATTAAAGGTGTGGGACACTGGCTGTTTTCTATGGTGTAAAAATCCCTGAATTTTATTTTTCTCAATCTTTTCTGAAATGGATATTGATCTACCATCTTTTCTTCATATAATGACGTATATTTTGGACATTATGCCATGTTTCAGGAGCTGCTGGAAAGTGTAATAACCAAGACGGAAGGCTACGAGGTCTACAAACTGGAGAAACTCTACGCTCTGCTCTGCCAGTGCATCTATAGACATAGACGAGACTACAACAAAACTGCACTCATACAGGTTAGACTGTAATAGATTTACTTTTTTTCTGCAGACACTCTTAACGTGTCAAAGGAGGAAATAGCACAACAGTGGATAACAGCATTAACAATGACTGAAAAAGCACAACAGGGTTTTTGTTAACTGCTATATTTACTACATGTGAAATTTCCCAGTTCAGGCTTAATTAAGTATCTATCTGTCTTAGGTGCATACTAAATGGATCTTTAACATATTTGCTGTTCAGTATTGTTTTTTGTTGTTTTCATATATTCACATATTTTAATATTTAATGTCTCTTTTATTTCTTTGTCTTTCAGGAGTTGCAACAAGAGATTGAAGACTTCTGTTGACTTTTTCTAGAGAAATAATGTGACCAGTTTTTATACTCATCAAACCCCTGAGCTGTGTAAATATATAAACATTGGTTCTATTTTCATAGGAATCTACAGCCACCTATATTTGTGCATTAGCTAAAACTTTGTATTAGCCTATTAATTGTGTCTAATTAAATGGTATTCCACTAAATGTTGCACTTTGCCTTTTTCTGAGCTCAACCCTTCGAACTGGCCAGAGTTGTAGGACTATAAAATGCTACAGTTTGTGAGGAAACGTGACAGATGGTGCCTTATCTTTAAGCAAATCTTGCTTCACAAGTGTGTCAGTGATCATTTGTTACATGAGAGTATCTTGTGTACTTTCAATTCCTCTTTCACTACTACAAGTATATGTTATGGTGTGATTTGGCCTTGAGAATATTTATGTTGACTGTTTTAAATAGCGTAAGTAAAGTCTTTGCTGCTATCATTTAAAGGACCACTTCAACAATTTTATATGTTGCAGCCAGTTTACAAGACAGGATGAGCACTACACAGAATGTTAAAATCAGATATATGATATCTGTAATTGAATGAACTTGATAAAAAGAAATACTTGATTTACAAGTTTTGTGTGCTACCACTAACAAAAAGGGCATCTGGGATCAGGAAAGGAACCTAACAAAAGATATATAATTGCATCATGGGATTTTTTCTTAACTCTGACCAATTAGAGATCCATCCATGTCTTGAACATAGTTTTAAACTCTTCAATATATATCTTAACCAGCCTTAGATTGCTGCAGTGCAACATTAAAATGCTGAAGTGTCCCTTTAAATACTGCAGGTAACTCATTCTGTGTAATGTAGGAAGGAGTAACTATTATGAAATATGAAAACTACCCTAAGTTCACTCTGGTGTTCCTCAAGCCACGTTCTGCTCACTTGATGGGTTTTGCTGGACGATTGCTGGATGGCATATTTTGATGTGAAATTGCCAGCTACCTATGAACTCCACTAGCTATTACTCTTTTATTTTAGCACTGGTCTTGATATACACCAATCAGGCATAACATTAACATAAAGTGTAGGTCTCCCTTGAGCCTCTGAAACAGTTCAACTCAGTTTCAGCTCATCAGAGAATGGACATGGACCTTCTGAGGGTGTCCTGTGGTCTCTGGCGACAGAATGTTGTTAGTGGAGGGGTATTGGGTCCTATGGGTTGAGGGGAGGGGCCTCTGTGGATCAGACTTGTTCCAGTGTATTCCACAGATACTTTATCAGTTTGGGGTCTGGTGAATTTGGAGGCCAGGTCAACACCTTGTGTTTTTTGGGTTGTTCCTAAACCATTTTTGTGTGTGTGCCCGTGTCCTGCTGGGGACAGCTGCTGCCATCGAGGAGTGCCATTGCTATGCGGTGGGGGTGCCTGGTCTGGTCCAAGTGGGTGGTACATGTCTAACATCCACACGAATACCGGACCCGAACGTTTCCCAGGAGAACATTATATCGTCACAAGATAGTTAATGTTATTCTTACGTCATAATGTTGTGGCTGTGTGTGTGCGTTTGTGTGTGTGTGCATATACATATATATGGGTATGTGTATACATATACACACACATATATATATATACAAATACACATATATATATATATATATATATATATATATACACACACACATATATATATGTGTATATATACATGTATGTATATATACACATACTATACTGGGGTGTGTGTGTTTGTAGAGCAGCTTATACAAAAGAGGAAATTGTAGTTTAAAATGTTAAGGATATTATTATTATTATTATTATTATTTTTTAAAGTCTGAATAATAACGAGTCTTCCACAGCTCTACTGAAAGGAAACTCCAGTGTGAGTGTTGTCCTTAAGTAGCTTCTCATACTTCCCTGACAGGTCATGTCAGGACATATTGGCAGACCGCCGAGTCGAGAAACGAGTTTTCAGTCGACTTCGCGCTCTGTTTGACACCCACTTTCTTTCCGAAAACAACACGACTAAATTAAACTCACAAATGGCATACTGCAGTGGTAGAAATTAAGCCGTTTTTGTTAAGTTGTCCAATTTTTTAGAGCAGAGCGAGAGTCGCCGAGGAATGACGTCAGGACGTATCACATTGAATGATGACGCCGTTTGATCATTAAAAAAAAAAAAAAATCAGCCGTTAAAAAATGTCAGAGAATTAGGTCAGCAAACAACACGGTGCCGGCGGCCACATTGTTTAGAGTAAGTACCGCGCGTTTGATGCTATAACTTTTACAATACAAGCGCCCCTGGTGTGAAATAACCTGTTCCGACGAGAAGAGAGATGTCCGGTGTTTCCAGCATCTGCAAACGAGAGCTGTAGCCGTTAGACCGGTCCGTCTGTCTGTGTGCCTCCCTCGGCTGGTTTTTTTTTTTTTTTTTTTTTTTGGGAGACCATCAAACCCAAATAACGTGAACGCTACTGCAGTCCCGGCCAGGCTGGGGCTGAATGGTTAGCCGGGGGAAGGAGAGGCAACGACAGATACCACCAGACAGAACCTGAGGCTCCACTCTCTGCCGAGACCCAGGAAATCAGTCCTCGCCTCGTCTCGACAACCTGGTAGCAACACAGTGCACATTTCACTAGTTCCAGTAAGTTTACCGCCACACAACAATAATCACTGGCCCGGCTTACACTGGCTAGTTGGCCCACAGTATACACACGCTACACGCTGTGCAGCTACATAAAACGTCCTTGTATTGTACTTTATCGCTATAACGTTATTTTAATAATAACGAGTCAGCTAGCCCACGCCTCCATATTATTGAGCTGCTAACTGTAGATGCAAATGATCTAATGATGGCAATAGCAGCATAGCACACTGCACACACTTAACATTACCACTTCATCATCTTTTACACAGCGATAAGTCATGAGAGGTTGACCCAGAGCACAATACAGTGGTGTCTTAAGAGGTGAATATTTGTTGTAGCAAGATTTACTTGTGTTTGTGAATGCCCTAGTAGTACACAAGGCAGTAGCCATCAAGAGTTTAGGTTGTCACCATCAACATAGACACACTCTACTCAAATATTTGTTGTAACCAAGCAATGTGTGCCATAAAGCAAAATGTAAATACTGTCCCGGTGTTGCTCAAATCATTGTGGTTGTTTATTTATTTAGTTACATTGCAGTGCATTTTACATGTCTGGTGATTTGATAATATGTGTCGTCTATTAGGAAAATCAAATCAGTTCAAGGTGTATTATCAATTTGACGTGCATACAGCTGTAATGCAGACAGAATGAAATTGTGTTTCGTGCCCTGTTTCTGCCCCAACTCTGGATGAGTTCATGGACAGGGGGGCAGGGCGACTCCAGTCACTCTCTTCTCTGCTACCGTGCATCTGGAGTAACACAGTGATATATTAATATCATGAAACACTCAAAGATTTATTTGTTTCCATATGATTTAAAATAAAATTGAGATCTTGGACATCCACAGCCTTTGCTTTGAAGGTTTTAGAGACCTGTTTAGATTTTGGCATTATGGCGCCACACACTTTCACAACAAAGACAGTTACAGACCAAGGGTGGCAGAGGTTTCATAAACAACCACCTTTTACTTCCTCGAGAGGCTCTAATCAGCGACACCTAATCTGAAACCCCTGACTTGTAAATCTGTGTATCAGAATGTGTGATAAATATAAGGCTGTACTTTTTTTTTTTCATGTGAATAAATATAATTTTTAGTTGTCATTTGTTTGAGTATGTTAAATTGATTGATAGCAACTGCTATGGGCAAAATGGGATGCAACCAGCAATATTAATCAGTGGGTAGTTTCTCAATTAAATGTGTACTGTGAGCCTCAGACCTCAGGTTCATTAAAAATCAGCAGCACTGTGGTTACTTGGATGTCTTGGCCATTTTACTGTTAACTCATTGTTTATTAGAAGGATATAAAACATCATCTTAACCTTTAGATTTCAGAATGACACGTGACAATGAACCCTTAAAAAATTCACCTGTAAAGGATTTATTAGGACAGAATGAATGAATGAATGATTCTGTACACCTGTGCATAGATAGTATATAATAATTCATCAAACCTTTTCAACATACTACCTGTGAGTTGAGCTCTTATTACATACAGTGTTTCCTAATTTGCACAGCAAACTAAACATTTGCATATGTGAACAATAAATCTCCAGCATCATTTGACAAATTATTTATGTTTGCATATGTGTTTTGTGTCTTTCACTAGACATACATGATCCCAGGACTGTAGGATGTGAGCACGGTTACCTACGATATGTGAGCCCTGACAGTTCTGTCATAGAACGTCTTTGCCGGGAGTTTAAGTAAACAGAGTTTGCTTTTACAATGTCGAGCCGCCGGAAATCCACCACACCTTGCATGGTGCTGCCCTCTGATGTGGTGGAGCAGGAAGAGGTGGAGGAGAAAGCAGAAAGGACAAAGGAGGAAGAGGCAGGGGAGGAAGAAGAGGAGGGGAAGGTGAAGGAGGGTGCAGAGGAGGAGCCGACTGCTGAGGAGCTTGATCAGGCTGTAGTGGTTGTTCCCACTCCACCAGACGCAGGTATGACTCTTTTTGTTCCTTTTTCCAGTTAACAGGAATAATATGAGAAATATTTGCCACAATGAATTGTTATTGTTACTATAGATGAACCCAGTGTCTCCGCTGTAGAAGACAGTGAAGTCCTCAGCCCCTCACTGAAGCGCTGTGCTCCAAATCCTCCTGATGATGCGAGCAGTGACCAGCTGACCCAGGAACAACAATGTGATGCACCTGAGGAGGGGGGAGCGGACCCTGCAGCAGTTTCTGCCATCTCTCTCAGCAAGACCCCAATAATGAGGATGAAAACCAAATCTGAACCCAAGAGGATTGCCGTGTCCCTGAAATCCTCAGAGGAGGCTGCAGAGGGTTTTGGAGTAGGTGGTGAGGGAGAGTTAGGAGGAGAGCAAGAGCCCATTGAAGCACCACTGGGCCCAATGACTCCTGTGGAAATGCTGTTGCACGACTCTATGAAGCACGGGGGAGGTGGCTTGCTGGTCAACCCGCCATCAGAGCATCAGAGAAAATCTATTTTAAACCCCACTGTTCTGCCTGCTGGCCTGGCACAGGTAAAAAATTGTTTAGAAAACTTTTTACAGCAATAGTGGCATAAGTTTATCTGAAAAGTCTATTTTCACAAGACCTAAAAGCTGCTGGATGCTGCTTTTATAAAGAGTTAGGGTTAATGCTATTGTGAAATTTCAGCATCATATCAGCAGCCCTGCCACTGATGAATATTCATAGTCTTGGGAAAACAGTTGGTCAGCAGCTTGCTAATTAAGAGCTCAGGTGTTATCTCACCTTTTCACCTCTGAAGCATCAGCAGTCTCACTATTTCCGCCCTCTCGTCCTGTATTGCAGGTGCTTTCTGCCTTCCAGACCCAGCAGAGTACAGCAGCAGCTCAGCCCCAGCTACTGATTCCTGTCAGCAGCATCCCTTCCTACAGTGCCGCTATGGATACCAACCCTCTGCTGGGCACCACATATAAGAAGTTCCCTTATCCTTCTATGGGAGAGATTAACAGCTTGGCTGCACAGACACAGTTCACAGAGGAGCAGATCAAGGTAGAGGAACATGGGCAGAGTTTCTAAGTGCATTTACTTGGCTGATAAAAGGACGCTGTGTTTTCACCTGTGGCCAGTACTTACTGGGCTGCTTAAAGACTGGTCTATAAGCAAAGAAGCTCTTTGACTAACTGTTAGCAAAGCACTTGGACCATATGCTGTAGCAAGGCCCTGTAGTATAATTTATGCTCTCCTGTGTCCCCTTCAGCTGATGTGAAGAGACTCTGGTGTTAATGAAGTCTCCTTCTCTCCCTCTCACTCTTGAAGTGGTCCATGGTTCAGAACATTTTATGACTGATGTACATGGCATAAGCAGCCATGTGTCTTTATGTTTTTTTGTATTCTTAATGAGAAAAAGCTACCCAATCTAAATCAAACTTTATATATATTTGTATCAAATGTACTTGATATGTGCCCAGGTGTGGTTCTCAGCCCAGCGACTGAAGCACGGTGTCAGCTGGACTCCAGAGGAGGTGGAGGAGGCCAGGAGGAAACAGTTCAACGGCACCGTGCACACGGTCCCTCAGACCATTACCGTTATACCTGCTCACCAACTCTCAGCTGCTGCCAACGGCCTGCAGTCCATCCTTCAGACCTGCCAGATAGTGGGCCAGCCTGGCCTCGTGTTCACACAGGTAGGTAAGGAAAGAACAGGTGTTACATTTGACTCTGCCTTGCCCTGACTTTGACTTCCTCAGCTTGCACTTTGTCACCTTGCATCAAAAGGGAATGACTAGTTGTAATGATCAGTAATGCTTGTAGAGTGACACAGACAAAACCTTTGCTCCCTTTTGAGTTTTATCTTTTACCATGAACATGATCACATTATCGCACGTTAAATATATGAATCCACAAAATACACACAGATGAAACTGTCCTCGTGCCATCAAATGTTAGAATTAAGATGCATTGTATGTAACCAGCCAAAATGCAGTGTGAATAGGTAAACTATTACACTTGACTTTGCTGTGTGAAGTTTGAAATCTGAGATGACTGTTGGTTTGGTCTCTAGCCAGCCTCATAAATTTGAGCAGAGCGGAAATGTAATATTGGCAAAAAAAAAAAAAAAAAAAGTCAGTAGAGTACACAGTAGATGAAAGCATTACTTAGTGTTTTTATTATCTTATATTCATCTGATCTTTTGTAGGTCGGTCCCGGGGGGAACCTTCCCGTGACCAGTCCCATCACTTTGACAGTGGCAGGGTTGCCCAGTCAGTCCCAGAGCTCCAGCAGAATTTCCTGCCAGCCCACCCCAACAAACAGTGAGCTGAAACGAGCTACCACTGTCCAGCCTCCCTCTCTTTCTCCACAGGTGGGGACAACACACTGGGCTAGATTGTGCTCTCATTACTGTATTATTATTTCTTGAATGCAGTCAGACAAAACCACATCTCCTCTTCTTGTTTGACCTTTACTGTGGTCATTTAATCTTTCTCCTGACAGAGTGCTTTAGTTTCTTTGAGCAGATTAGTATGTAACTTTTTCTTCTCTCTCTCTAAAGGAGAATTCGGCCCTCAGTGCTGACACATTCAGCATGCGACCTAAGAAATCCAAAGAGCAGCTGGCTGAGCTAAAAGCCAGCTACCTGAAAAACCACTTTGTGACTGATGCAGAAATTGCCCGGTTGATGAAACTCACCAATCTGACAAAGGGAGAGATTAAAAAATGGTTCAGTGACACTCGGTACAACCAACGCAACTCCAAGAACAGCCATGTCATTGTTTTCCATGACGGAGGCGGGAGAGGAGGTGGCAGCTGTAGTAGCACTGCTAGTACCACCATTGTTATTGACTCCAGTGACGAGACCCCCGCATCTCCCCATCCTCCACGCACTCCTCCTGTGAAGGAGAAGGAAACTCGACCTAAAACATGGAACCCATTTCCAGACTTTACCCTGCAGAAGTTTAAGGAGAAGACACCAGAGCAGCTGGTGGTGCTTGAGGAGAGCTTTGAGAAGTGTAGTACCCCATCAGATGAAGAACTGAGCCGCCTAAGGACAGAAACTAAACTGACACGCAGGGAAATTGATGCCTGGTTCACTGAGAGGCGAAAAATAGCTGTCAGCACTTCTTCTCCAGATTCTTCTGAGGGTGGAAAAATGGAGGGAGATGGATCAAAAATAGGAGAGGTAGGAGGAACAGGAGGAGCAACTTCTACTTCTCCTTCTACCTCCTCATCTCAGAAGGGTAGTCAAACTCCTCCCGGAGGTCGTAGTAAGCAGCTGCCCAGCTGCAGCAAGAGAGACCTAAAAGATAAATGTAAAAAGTCTCCAGAGCAGCTCCATATTCTGAAAAGTGCCTTTGTGCGTACCCAGTGGCCCACGCCAGAGGAATACGATCAGCTGGCAGAAGAGAGCGGCCTTCCTCGATCTTACATTGTCAGCTGGTTCGGAGACTCTCGGTACTCCTGGAAGAACGGAAACCTGAAATGGTTCTTTCAGTATCAAAGCGGCAACATCGAAGGACCAACTAGTGGAGGCGGCATTAAAATGGGAAGCACCAGCGGCGGTCGAAAGCGGCGTGGACGGAATCGCGGTTGGGGACGATCTCGGACCAGGAAGCAGCCAAGGAGGTCCGCCTCTTCTTGTACAGATGTTGACAGACTGCCCCCATCAAAGAAATTCAAGACTAGTAGGGAGATCCTGAAGGAATACTACCTGAAGCACCAGTTCCTCAATGAGCAAGATCTGGATGAGCTTGTAACTAAAACCAATATGAGCTATGAACAGGTAATTGATATTTAGCTGTATATGCTTTTAATTATGGCACCAAGACCCTGCTTTCTAAAAGCTATAATGGACTAAGGTGATCATAAAATCCATCTTACTACCTTCATTGTAACTGAGTTCATAGATGACATGACTTACTCGTAAAAGCCAAATAGCTTCGTTCATGCTGTGCTCATGATTACCAAGGTAAGTGGACATAATGGAGCTCTCAACTGCAGTTTACATGTTTGTTTGTGCCTAAAATAACCACGGTTCATTTAATCCGCACCAGAAAGTCATATGAACACAACTAAACAATCCTGCACACTGCCAGTGATTTTATTAGCAACATTTTGGGCTGGTAGTCATATGAATGTACAGAAATATCACAGATGTCAACACCCGACTAAGGCAATTCTCTGTCTGTCATAAGGTGAGGGAGTGGTTTGCCGAAGTCCAGCGGCGCTTGGACATGGGTTTAGATCCCTTCCTGGAATCGGCTGCAAGGAGGCCAGACGGAGACGAAGGAGCAGAGGAGGAAGAGGAGGTGCAGGGAGAGTCGTCAATGGCCACCGAGGAGCAGACCGGTACAGGGATGGGCGATGAAGATGACGACGAAGAAGACGAGGAGGATGATGGGGATGATACAGACGACAGTGAGGTTTGGGAGCCATCACGTAGCGTGAGGAAGTCTTTGTCCGTTTCTGAAGACTAGTGATTTATGTGGGAAGCAGGAGCAAACTTTACTGAATGTTACAGGACAAATACTTGTTTGATCAAACCTGGAAGGCAGTAAGTCAGACCAAGTTTTTAGCCACTGATTTGCAAGTGCTGTCATTTTCAAAATGAATTCACGTTTTTTCCCCAAACACTTTCTCAATCATGCCTATATGAGACGAACACTTGGACTATTAGCTTTAGCCCATTCTGTCAGTACTGTTACTTTGATTTAAGAATCAATCGTGGTACAGCAGTCTAAAGCAGATATTATACAATATTTCTTCAAAAGAAATACCACAAAGTGCAATCTTTAAACTTAGCTGAAGAGGAAAATTGTTGAGATGAAATAGTTGCCACAAAATATGTTGCAACCTGTCACATCCCTTAATCCTTCATTGAAAACTATTGATGAATGCTTACCGATTTTAATGACAGATTTTGCACTGCTTGCTTGCTTAATTGGACACAATGACGGAGAAACATATTGATGCTATCTTTGTTATGCTGTTCTGAGCACAGGCCTAAAGTCAAACTTTAAGAATTTTATCTCCACCGGCCCTTAGTTAGCAGCACACATGGAGAATAAAGTTATTTATGTTGTATCCAGAAAGGTGCTTAAATAAGTGTCACCACTAGACGTCACCGCCGAGCAATGTACCCCCTCCCCAAACGACACCAGCATGCATGTGACTCTCTTCTTTAAGGACCTGTGAGGGTTCTCCCAAGGACCAGGCCGTCAAAATTAGCAGGTTGTTTGAGTTGACATGACTTGATAATGACTTTATCTGTCTTAGATGAAGGCTTAACATGAAAGAGTACCTTATTGCTGAATGAATGCCATGATGCTTTTAAATAACATAAGATGTCTACTAAAGTCTTCCCTTGATACTGGCTATTGGATTCATTAATATTACATGTTTTTAACCAAACTCCTACGGTTCTAATGGGAAAGATGTGTCAGAATGTGTTTAATTATGCACTGATATTAATGTTTTAAATTGATTTTTCATCTTTTAATAGAACACATCCTGTGCTAAATCTGACCTTTTTTGTGCCAAAGTTGAATGTGTTACCAGTGAGCTGTAGTTTACAGCTGTGGACTAAATATTGGCCACTGTGTGAGGTGGACCCTCAGGTCCACTGAAATAATAATAATAATAATAATAGAAACAAAAACATTTTGCTGCATTGTTTTTACTGGTGATGGGTCTCTGAAGGACTGAAGCAGAGTTTCCACCCAAATCATGTAAATGTAAGCGGCAGCTGCAGATCCAGTGTGATGTTAAATTAAATCAAATTGTTGCCTTGACAAGACAGCAATCAGCACCAAATCACTGACACGAGGCCTGTGAATTATTTTGGGTCCTGTCCCTTTCTTACAGTATTTCAGAGGGATGTCCTGATCAAGATTTTTTTTTAGCCCTGGTTGAGATACTGATCGTTTAACATTCAGTATCATCCGAGCCCTGATCTGATCTTGATTGAACAAAATTTCCTCTCCTGGAGATTCTTAAAGGCTTGTCTTATCCTACTTGTTTTCTCCTAGATCACATTTGCACTGTGCGACTGTAAGTGGAATAAATAGGGCTGACAAAGTCAGTGTAGCGAGGATAGGCGGTAGCCTGTACCTTGGCTTTAGAGGCTCCAACAGATGTTAAAAACCTGTGTCCTTTATTACAGAAATGCGCTGGTATCTGTATGATACCCATCCGTTCATGTCTGGATCAGCCTCGATACTTATCGGGACATCCCTAGTATTTCAGATATTAATTTGACTCTATTCTGCACTGAAGAGGAAAGCTGAAGCACCTAAAATTTTTAAAAAATGCACTTTGTCCACTTGTATTCATAGTGGACTAAATCCTGATTAGGCACCTTAATCTCATAATGTACCATAAAATGGCTCTAAGAGACCAAATCTGTTTTGTATGACTACAAACTGAACCAGTATTTTGCCTTTTTTTTATCCTGAAGGAATATTAAGAGTCTATCCACTTTTATATTATTCTATGTATTTCATAGTTGTAAGAATATATAGTTCAAAAGGAAATGGAACAATCACCCACCACTTTCAGTTAAATTAGATATTTTCAGCCCCGTTTGGAATAATTTCTCCATGTAAAAACGCGTTGTTACAATTGTTGTGTTTTATATTGTTGCTTTAAATCATGTGACCTGTTTCCCATTACCCGCAATGATCCCACACGCCATTGTCTGACTCTTTACCCCTCTCCTTTCGTTCCGTTTTAAACACAAAGACTCATGGTGTGCACTTCCCAAGACGATTTTGTAAATGTTAGCGGGTGTCATATTGATTCTCTGTCTCGTTAAATTTTGCTGAAACAGTGACGGACAAACAGACAGGGCTAAAGGGACGTCTTCAAAAGAATGACAACTGTTCAGAAATTGAAAAACAGACATTCTTGGAAAAGTTGCTTTCTCTCATGGAAGGATTTGCTGTGATAAAGAGAAACTCTACAGTATTTCCTCTGTGGTGGGAAGTCTACCAAATAATGCTCCTCTTTTTGTTCATGCTTTACTGCACTAAGATGACAGGACAAAAGACTGATAACTGTCTTGACTACTGTTCACAGAAAGAGGAGAGACTGATGATGCTTTGCAGGTAAACCTATGTGCCTACGTGGCTCGTACGCTTGTTTGAACAGAATTTCACCATCACTCGATGTTGGAAATGAGAACTCTTTCGGTTATTCTTAAGGAAGGCTTGTTCAAACTAAGTTGTGATGCATGACAGAGCTCTGCTTTCCGCTGGCTCTACAAGATGCCTAGAAACTCTGAAGATGACCTTGGAAACTCCGGTTGTAAGTCCAGATACCATGTGGTTCCGATATTTAACTGTATTTTGTCACCAGGCACTTGTCACAATTGATGCTGGCACTTTTAACTTTCCAAAATGCCTTTCAATGAGCATCTTTTAAACCAATCTTGGCTGTTAGCTGTAAGCCAGCTAGTTTAGAAGAACTGATGGAAAGTTGAAACCTTCATCCGTTTTGTTGTAATGTGACAAGTGCCTGGGCATGAACATAACAAACTCAAACTGTTAAGGTATACCTTTGTCTAATACTGCATGCAATAACCAAGACAAACAACAGCTCATTTTGTACATACAATATTATGGGTTGGTATACTTGGCGCAGTGGAAGCCTAATCTGGGCTAAACAGCTTGTATTAGGTGTAATAACACCAGTTAGTTTTCATTACCAATGTGACTCCAACCATGTTCCTGTTTTCTTCTTACAGTGTTGTTCAAATCTTTTAAAATTGCTCAGTGTAGAAATGTTATAATCTAGCTACTGCTACGTCGGAGGGGCTTTCGTCAACTAGCTACCTCCATTTCTACTGGATCTGCGTTATCACCAAAAAGCACATTCTACAGCCGCCATTTTGTGCCCTTTTGTAGGAATTGAATTGGTATTACGTATGTTAATTTTTGCTAATTCTACAAAATGACTGCTCATAATTAGCCTTGTTTTGTCCACAGATTAGGCTTCATCTTGCCCAGGTATCCAGCTCACAGTCTTTTACAGCGTGCTCTTTCTTTACTATAGTCAGTCTGTTCTGAATGGTTTTATATGTTTCTATCTATGAAAATTGTGTCATTATAACTCTATCCAGTGGACTGCTTGTTAACAATACAGACTCATAAAATATGTACAATAGAGTAGTGTTTTTGGAATAGAATCTGTTTTAGAGTGCAGTCAGTGTTGCCCAAGTGGCTTTTTTGGTACTTTTGGTCAAAAACATAGAGTCAGAACTCAATAGAAAAGACATGCACTTAGATGGACAAATTGCAAAAAAAAAAAAAAACCTGGGATTTTCTTTTTTGTTGTTGTAGTTGTTTGCTAACAGTGTTTTCAGATGTTAAGCTCTACACATACACTGTTTCATAGTGATACATCAAAGGACCTGTATTTTGGATTTAGTGACGTCTATTGCTGTGGAGGCACATTGCAAAGAACAGATTGTCCCTCCCAGTCCATTTGTGATGGAGAAGATATGGTGGTTTGTCCATTCTGGGCTACTGTAGAAACATGGCATAGCAGCAAAGTGGATGCCTTCCCTTTTTAGATATAAAGGACTCATTCTAAGGTAACAAAAACACAACAATTCTTAAATGAAAACATATTTCTGCAAATAGAAACTCCTAAATCCTGGTCCTTGAAATGTAACAGAACTTAACCTGAGCAAAGCAGCTCTTTAAAGGGGTGTTAAGATAATATTTTCTATCCATTATGTAACAAACTATGAACATTCAGCCATCTCGACGGTTAATGAAAACTCTGTAACAGGTGAACTGTAAGTGTTGTTGAAGCCAGCTGCAGCTACAACTTAGCCTGCATTCACACACTTTCCCCAGGTCTGTTAAAGGTGCCATGTCTGCTCACTGAGCTGTGATTTTATTACCAACACTCATCATGTTATCCCAGTTAATGTTGTGCAGTAGAGCTAACTAGCTAGCTACATTGTGGTCTGAGTAGTTTACCTGCTGTCCTATTATGCTCACATGTCATATCTGTATCCTTCGCGATACTCCTGCTATAGTCCTCACGCGTTTTCTGTACTTAGACAGCTAGTCGGTTGAATGTTTCTTACAGCAATCAGAGATTCAGATGTTTTCACTTTGCAGCTGCCAGCTTTTAGTTTAAAAAAAAAAACTTGTCAGAAATGCAAGATACTGTATGTGTGAACAGAATCTTTGTTTGTTTTTGTTTTTTAAACTCATCTACAACTTCTGTTTTCTGGTCAAATTTTTACCTGCTGACTGTTTTTACGCCACTGGTGTTGCTTCAGCATACTGTGTACATCTTAAGACCTGTCTTTCTGAATCATGACAGTCGTCTCTCAGCTCCTGTGTAAAGTTACAGTTGGTTCCACACACACAGATATAGCAACAGTGATCTATGTGTATGCTTTGCCTTAATAAATGTTCCTTTAGCCATTTTAAAACATCACTCCTGATTTTAACTGACATATACGTGGTTTTAAGATCCATGATGTTTAAAGCTGTGAACTCAGTCTGTTAAATCTACCGTGATCTGGTACGCCTTACCCAGACTGACCACTAGATGGAGGTCTGAGTCTTATTTGTAGTGGATCTAGTCAAAGACGACAGTCCCATCCAGTGTTATTCTTTGTCAGTGGAACTAACATTTACACTGCACATCCTGAAGTGTGTTGGAAACTGAGAGTATCTGTCATAAGCATTGACTGAACACAGTATGTATGTGTGATCACTCATGCAGTATTGCTTCACAAAGCTACAAAATAATTCTTTGCGTCCCCTGCAATCTTCAGCTTGTAGCTACCAGCTGTGAGACTGACAATTTGTGCAATGTTAATTTAAAACCCCAGCTGTTATTGAGGCTCTGGCTTGATTTCTAGCTTGATCTTGAAAAGATTTATATTTTATACTTGTTTGAGGACAAAACCCAATAAATTTTGATCAGAAAATGTTCACTTGTGAGAAGCATTTTACATGTTTTGCTTTAAATAAATGCAGTATGAAACGGTCCGGACTAAATGTCTATACAGAGGATACAGTGCTTCCTACTAACACCTTACTTTATATTTGACTCAGGTTTATTCATCAGCGTAGCTACTTATTTGTTTTAAATGTCATACAAAGGTTGTTTACGTGATTAACAGATACAATAACATGAGTGAAAACATTGTACTAGTGACCCAGATTCAGTAGAATTTAGACATGCATCACACTACCTAACCATGTTTTACAGATAATGATGTATGTGTCAGACGAGGAGTTGTTCCAAGACCTATCTATACTTTTTCCCCCCATTATCATTGTGGTTGATCTCAGCTTCATCTCATAGGATAATGTTGTTGCAGAACAGGTCTGACTTTGTTTTAGATGATTTTTGGGGCAGGCTAAACTTTAACCTGCTTAATGGATAAATAAATAATGAAGGAATATCTCACACCTGAACATGGAGCACCTTGCCCTCAGTTTAAAGATGAGTCTGTGTTTATTATATAAATGTAACTTGGATTGTAAGATGTAAGATTGTTTTTAAAATGTGTCACAGACTAAACATGTATGATCTTTACTAGTGTTTATATTTGTAGTTGAAGATAAACTGTCAGTGTATATCTATACCTAACTGCTTTCACAGCCACAGATAAATATGCAGCTTGGCTGGGGGGGACATTTTGAGCAGAGAAAGACCTGTAGGGAAGAGAAGGACCAAAGTGACCAAGTAATTCAGTGCCGAAGAATCTGCCAGCGAGCTGCAGGACTCATTAGAAGAAGACAAAAGCTTTGAGGGGGAGTCTGACATGGACTGCTCACTGGAGTCCTTCACTCCTGAGAGTGCCTCTGACCCTTCCTATGAAAGCGGAGAGGACGCTGTGGATCATGCCCTTCCTAACAGTGAGTGGACAGCAAAGAATGGACAAGTCTGGTCTCCACCTCACGGCAAGACGCTGCGCTACAATCAGGCACCCACCAGCATGATGCCATTAAGCCTGAATGTACTGCAGCATCTCAGCATGAGATGGATGGACCAGATTTGCCCGTTCTTCACTGTCCATTCACTGTCCCACTCCTGTTCAGTCCAGGGGACAAGATCTCTGTTGGTGACCAGCTGGTACCCTTCATAGACCCCTCCGATTCCAGATGGTCCGTCCCCAGCAAGCCAGCGAAGTACAGGTTAACAATCTGTTTTTCTGAAACACAGATTAACATCACATATCACATATAGCCTTTGTTTACATGGCATATGTTCTGTTGTGTTCTCTTTGCTTGGTCTTTTCAAAGTTGTTGCAGTTTGCGTAATAAATATTCACATTGATGAATCAGATGTTGATTTAAAAGAAAAAATCGATGCGACACAACCTGTGTATCACCTTCATTAATATAACGACAATAAACACTTTAAACACATCTTAGCTTTTATTTAGACTCGATAAGAACCCACACACAAATAAGTAGCATTTACATACTATATCTATTAATTTCCATATAAGTCCATAACACACTCTGTAAATCCCATTCAAGCTAATATACACATTGAAAGATGTAAATATAACTGTTTTGTATAAACAAGTAGAAAGTTTCAACAAAGAAGTTCATTTTTCAAGTGAAACTAAGCTCCGAATTCATTCATATTTCAAACAAATTACATCTATTTCTGTATTATCAATAAGATTATTTTTGAATATGCAGCAAAACCGCACCAGCAAAAGGTAAATAATTCATGTCATATAACCATCATAATACATTATTATCAGTGAGTGAAGTAACTGCAACAAAGAAAAACAAAAACTAATTTCACCAGCATTTACTACATTTAAAAAAAGCTCACAAATGATATATTAGAGGGAAGTCCACTACTCAATAAGCAAAGCACGACAAGCATTGTACTCTGCACAGATGAAATTATACTGATCATAGTCAGACTTCTTCAACCAGTAGTGATTTCCTGTCATGTCCATGACAGCACTCATGTCACAGTCTTCTTTTCCATTCTCTCCTGGACCCCAGCGTTCAAATGATACGACGTGATCATCGACCCAGAACCACAAATCCAGGGTGCAGCTGTAGTGAAGACCCAGCCATACAAAGGGACTGTCAGCCTTTCTGGCCTCCAACTCAACCCAGCCCTGGGTCTCTGCATCGAGGATGGACACCAGATCCATGTTTGACTCTCTGCAGTAGTACAGGGCTTCTTCCCAGGTTCTGTTCTCTTTGACCAGCATCAAGCCTTGAGTAAAGAGAGACATCTAATAAGATGAAGATTGACAATTACGTAGAAACAGAAATTTAACAAATACATAAGCTCCTCTATGAGTGCCGTCATCTAACATGTATTAATAAAACACATCTTCTGGTGGATTGTAATCTGCAGTAGGGACATTTTCTGCACGTTTTTTTTTTTTTTTGTTAACTGACCAGTTACCTGAGAACATTTTATCTTACCATGTTTCTTTGTACTGTAGATCTTCACCTCACACAACACTAAAAAATGTTTTCTTTTTAAGTGTACGGTCACATAGCGCCCAGATATTGGTCCATTGTCACATTCAAATGTTAGATTTTTTCCTCTGGTGGTCTCATTAATAGTTGTACACCTGGATGGAAGAAAGAGAGAGAAACAGATTGGACTGTGAGAAATAGTTGTGTTTCCAGCTCTGTTTGATTAAGTATCAATAGAAGACAGAATTCCCCTCACCCACAAATACAGCATAATGTTGTTGAGTAAAGTTAGCTGCAACTGTCTGAGAGCAGACTTTAAAAAAAAGAGTTTAAAACTGATATTTAGTGGTACTGAATGCAGTTCTCCTGAGTACTGTCTGCCTATATATATCCTTCTCCCTTATTACCACATATCACACTCATATCAGAATGTCTTATCTTACTGAATATAATTAATACAGGACGTATTATAATAGTTTGTTGTTAGAAATTATAATCCTAGAAATAAATAAAGGATAAATCACAAGCAGCACTAGACTATTGTAAAAGGTTGTACTATGGTTCATAGTAGAGTGAAGGCATTACACTTTATGGTGGGAAAAATCTCCATCAGATGAGTTCCCAATGAGGATCTGAGCATTCATTAGGTTGATATTGACAGCATCAGTGTTGTTGATGTTGATACAGGAAATTTCATATAGACCCAGTAAATCCATTGTCCACCAGGAGTTGGTCTTGTTTTCAGTGTGAGAACAATTATCATATATCCCATCAATAGCTCTGTCAGAACTGAGATAGGTGTCGTAGGTTGAAGACTGATTTGTTTTTCCTCCCTGTATCAGTTTTCCTGTTTTGCAGCTAGCTGTAGCAGAAAACAGAAAATAGTTCACTTCATAATATTGACCCATATACATCTTCAGCAGCAATGCTGTTATACTTTATGACATGACTCAAGAGAGATGAAACAGAGTAGAGCAAAGAAATGCATTTAACTCTACCTCCTTGGTCCTGAGCAGACCTCCCTGTCAAATGTGAAGTGTCAGAGAATTACATCAGAATTTATTTCATCATTCTTGTCACGTACATGCTTATCGTATTATTTTGTGAATCATTTACTTTCTCACATTCACATTTGACTCTGTGCATCCGTGAATCAAAGGAGCAACTTACCAATCAAACACAAGAACAGCAGAGTCCACAGCATCTTTGCTTTGAAAGAGAAGAAACTGCAGTAACTGTTGACTAGATGCTCCACACAAATGACCACAGACCAAGGACTGGAAATCACAAAGGCTTTGAACAAATGTCTCCCCTCTATCTCAAAGGACGCAAAAACTGACAATCCAGGTGGTGCTCAGCTACCTCTAGATCCACCAGTTCTAAAATGAACCCCTCTCCTTGATAAAGCCACATTTATTTCTCTTCCTCCACAGCTTCCCACATTGAAACACACTAACGTTATTCATTCTTGTTTCTGCTCAGATCATTTTCATTAGTAAAAGCAGCTCATTTGTGTCTGTCAACATGTTATACGTACAAAGCTCGCAAAGTTTCAACACATAAGTGCAATTTGAAATTTGCATCACCAGTGAAAGGTGTTGTTAAATGAGTCATTTTATTGCGGGACATCGTCACTTCCCCTGAATAAACTACTGTTGTTTTTATGTTTTTAGTGAGAAGTTATAAAGACAGACATTTGTTAGACTGATGGAATAAAAATAACATTTCCAGTAAACGAGTCAAATATAAAGTAAGGTGTTAGTAGGAAGCACTGTATCCTCTGTATAGACATTTAGTCCGGACCGTTTCATACTGCATTTATTTAAAGCAAAACATGTAAAATGCTTCTCACAAGTGAACTATTTCTGATCAAAATTTATTGGGTTTTGTCCTCAAACAAGTATAAAATATAAATCTTTTCAAGATCAAGCTAGAAATCAAGCCAGAGCCTCAATAACAGCTGGGGTTTTAAATTAACATCGTACAAATTGTCAGTCTCACAGCTGGTAGCTACAAGCTGAAGATTGCAGGGGACGCAAAGAATTATTTTGTAGTTTTGTGAAGCAATACTGCATGAGTGATCACACATACATACTGTGTTCAGTCAATGCTTATGACAGATACTCTGAGTTTCCAACACTCTTCAGGATGTGCAGTGTAAATGTTAGTTCCACTGACAAAGAATAACACTGGATGGGACTGTCGTCTTTGACTAGATCCACTACAAAAAGACACAGGTCAGTCAGATTTACTCCCAGAACTCCATCTAGTGGTCAGTCTGGGTGAGGCAACACAAAGGAGGACTGCTGCTGAATGATTCTCAACAGGAGCCTGTGAGGAGAAGAAGAAGAGATGAGGAGGCCTGAGGACATAATGATTTACTCTAAGTGTAGGCCTGTGGATGTGCATGAGATTTTAATCCAACTCCTTCTAGGAAACTGGTCAACAGTATCCAAACACAGTGGCTGTACCTTGTCCTGATGAAACAGGTGCAAGCTTTGAGACGAATCCTGTCCTCACTGAGCTCTGCTGCCTCCTCCTGCTGCTCCTCAGTCGCCCCATCCTCCTGATCTGCTTCTGATTTACATCTTGTGGCAGAACAGGATCCATTTGTGTTCTTTTGGATGAAATATATAGACTAAACTACTTTCCTGTTTAACACCATGACTTATTGTTTTGAAAATGATGACATGGTGCATTATGGAAATAAGGTTACTGATATACTCTCTATATTTGCTGTTAACAACATAGAAACATTCAAATACAGGGAAGTAAAGCAGTGAATAAACAGGGAAATGTTTTCATTTTAATTTCCTGAAGGCCATGAATCGAGTGTTTCTGTGGAACACCTCCAACATTGCTCATGATTTTTCAGTAATACCTGGTGACTGGACTTAGAAAGACTGAGCTGAATGACTTTAATTACCTGATAGTTCCCTTGTCTAACGGCCAAGTCTCCTCTAAACTTGTAGACTTTCTGCTTCTCCAAAGAATCGTCAGTATCCAGAGCAGCACTCTCACAAAACCACTGGAGACAGAAACACATCACAGAGCAGCTTCAGCCAGCTGATGTATCGTCACTTCTACTCTGTTTATTTACATGGATGTCCTTAAATATGCTCATCTAGACACGTGCAATTTAATGAGTGATTACTCTATTGACTTTGAAACATACAGTGGTATGCAAAAGTTTGGGCACCCCTTAGGAAAATCATTGCATCAGTTTGTCACTTGCTGAGCTTTTGAAGCAGCAACTTTATTTTATCAAATGTTATACCTTATGGAAACAGAAACATCTCGGTAGTGAAATCATTTTCATTGGTCCAACAGAAACATTTTTTATGTATATTTAAACAAAAATAGGCATGTGCATAAATTTGGGCACCCCAAAGAAATAATTCCATTAATATTTAATAGACTCTCCCTTTGCTGGAGGAACAGCCTGTAGACGCCTCCTATAGCCACTGACTGAAGTCCCTGAAGTCTGGCAGGTGGTACTTTGGCCCATTCCTCCAAACAAAACGCCTCCAGTTCAGTCAGGTTTCTTGGCTTCCGTGCGTAAACAGCCTGCTTCAAATCAATCCATACATTTTCAATGATGTTAAGGTCTGGGGACTGGGATGGCCATTCCAGAAGATTGTACTTGTGCTTCTGCATGAATTCCTTGGTGGATTTTGAACAGTGCTTGGGATCATTGTCCTGCTGAAAAATCCAACCCCGGCGTAGCTTCAACTTTGTGACAGATTCTTGAACATTCTTGTCAAGAATCTGCTGATACTGAGAGGAATTCATGTGGCCCTCAACTTTAACAAGGTTTCCAGTCCCTGTGCTAGCCACACAGCCCCATAACATGATGGACCCTCCACCATATTTCACAGTAGGCAATAAGTTCTTCTCATGGGATTCAGTGTGTTTTTTTCACCATGCATAACTCCTCTTGTTCTGACCAAATAACTCCATCTTAGTCTCATCTGATCACAGTATTTTTTTCCAAAATGCTTCTGGCTTGTCCAGATGTGCTTTTGCATACCTCATGCGACTCTTCTTGTGACGAACACTCAGAAAAGTCTTTTTGCGCATCAGCCTTCCAAAGAGCTTTTCCTGGTGCAAAGTGCGCTGGATTGTGGAACGATGAACAACTACACCATCAGTAGCCAGATGTTCTTGTAGTTTTCTGGAGGTGGTCTGTGGGTTGTCTGTGACCATTCTAACCATCCTTCGTCTGTGTCTTTCCAGTATTTTTTTTGGCCTACCACATCTTTCCTTCACAAGGACTGTTCTTCTGGCCTTCCATTTCTGCACCACATTTCTGACTGTGGAAATAGACATCCCAAACCTTCTTGATAATTTCTTGTACACTTCTCCTAATTCATGATATTGAATTATCTTAGTTTCTTGGTCAGTGGAGAGTTGTTTTGAGGCCCCCATGTTGCCAGGAGCCTAGGACAAGGACAGCCAGCAATTGCCTCTGTTAAATAGCCTTTTTCATGATTGGTTTTGTATTGAAGGCCTCACAAGCTAATCAAAGCAGTTTTGGGCTGCAACATGTCAGCTACAAATCCCTACAGGTCTTGAAATCAATGTGATTAAAAGGGTGCCCAAACTTTTGCACATACCATTTTTTACATTTTAATTTATTATAATAAAATTTTGTAATGATACTCTAAGAATTTTGGTCTGGAAAACACTTGAATGTCTACATCTCTGTGGGAAATAAAATCTTGTTGCTGTGATCGTCTTTTATAAAGTTAGAGCAAATTATTATGAAATCTTAGAGGGGTGCCCAAACTTTTGCATACCACTGTACTTACTGGATTCCTTGAGTCTTTTGAACTTCCCACTGAAAACATAAAAACAACAGTAGTTTATTCAGGTTCAGGGACGATGTTCCACAGTAAAGCTGCTCATTAAACAAACAACCTCCAGTCTCGTTAGCAAAGCAAATTTCAAATTGTACTTATACGTGTTGAAACTGTATTCGTGAGTTCTGTGGGTATAACGTGCTGACAGATGCAAATACTGCTGCTTTGACTGATGAAAACAATCTGAGCAGAAACAAGAATGAATAACGTTAGTGTGTTTCAATGTGGGAAGCTGTGGAGGAAAATAAATAAATGTGGCTCTGTCAAGGAGAGGGATTCATTTTAGAACTGGTGGATCTAGAGGTAGCTGAGCACCACCTGGATTGTCAGCTGTTTGTCCTTTGAGATAGAGGGGAGACATTTGTTCAAAGCCTTTGTGATTTCCAGTCCTTGGTCTGTGGTCATTTGTGTGGAGCATCTAGTCAACAGTTACTGCAGTTTCTTCTCTTTCAAAGCAAAGATGCTGTGGACTCTGCTGTTCTTCTGTTTGATTGGTAAGTTGCTCCTTTGATTCACGGATGCACAGAGTCAAATGTGAATGTGAGAAAGTAAATGATTCACAAAATAATACGATAAGCATGTACGTGACAAGAATGATGAAAGAAATTCTGATGTAATTCTCTGACACTTCACATTTGACAGGGAGGTCTGCTCAGGACCAAGGAGGTAGAGTTAAATGCATTTCTTTGCTCTACTCTGTTTCATCTCTCTTGAGTCATGTCATAAAGTATAACAGCATTGCTGCTGAAGATGTATATGGGTCAATATGATGAAGTGAACTATTTTCTGTTTTCTGCTACAGCTAGCTGCAAAACAGGAAAACTGATACAGGGAGGAAAAACAAGTCAGTCTTCAACCTTCACCAATCACTATTCTGACAGAGCTATTGATGGGATATATGATCAGTGTGCTCACACTGAAAACAAGACCAACTCCTGGTGGACACTGGATTTACTGGGTCTATATGAAATTTCCTGTATCAACATCAACAACACTAATCATCAAAATATCAACCTAACAAATGCTCAGATCCTCATTGGGAACTCATCTGATGGAGATTTTTCCCACCACAAAGTGTAATGCCTTCACTCTACTATGAACCATAGTACAACCTTTTACAATAGTCTAGTGCTGCTTGTGATTTATCCTTTATTTATTTCTAGGATTATAATTTGTAACAACAAACTATTATAATACATCCTGTATTAATTATATTCATTAAGATAAGACATTCTGATATGAGCGTGATATGTGGTAATAAGTGAGAAGGATATATATAGGCAGACAGTACTCAGGAGAACTGCATTCAGTACCACTAAATATCAGTTTTAAACTCTTTTTTTTAAAGTCTGCTCTCAGACAGTTGCAGCTAACTTTACTCAACAACATCATGCTGTATTTGTGGGTGAGGGGAATTCTGTCTTCTATTGATACTTAATCAAACAGAGCTGGAAACACAACTATTTCTCACAGTCCAATCTGTTTCTTTCTCTCTTTCTTCCATCCAGGTGTACAACTATTAACGAGACCACCAGAGGAAAAAATCTAACATTTGAATGTGACAATGGACCAATATCTGGGCGCTATGTGACCGTACACATAGAAAGAACAGATTTTGTACTGTTGTGTGAGGTGAAGATCTACGGTATTAAAAGAGATGGTAAGATAAAATGTTCTCAGGTAACTGGTCAGTTAATAAACGAACAGAAAATGACTCTATTGTTTAATAGCAGATGTGTTTTATTAATACAACATGTTAGATGACGCCACTCACTGAGGAGCAAACATTCACACTGACAACTCATTATTATTTTTTCACAACAAATGGTCACAACGTTTTATATATGATTTTATTCATGATAGATTATTTTTTATTCTCTAAAACCTTAGGACTAGAACATATGTTTGAGTAATCTTGCAAAGTATACACCATACGATCAGGTGTAGTTTTTCATTTAGTTTCCTACTTAATTGTCAATGTTCATCTTATTAGATGTCTCTCTTTACTCAAGGCTTGATGCTGGTCAGAGAGAACAGAACCTGGGAAGAAGCCCTGTACTACTGCAGAGAGTCAAACATGGATCTGGTGTCCATCCTCGATGCAGAGACCCAGGGCTGGGTTGAGTTGGAGGCCAGAAAGGCTGACAGTCCCTTTGTATGGCTGGGTCTTCACTACAGCTGCACCCTGGATTTCCTGTATCTGAATAGAAACATTCAGATACAGGGAAGTAAAGCAGTGACTAAACAGACTGGGAAAATGTAAATTCCTGAAGGCCATGAATCGAGTGTTTCTGTGGAACACCTCCAACATTGCTCATGATTTTTCAGTAATATCTGGTACCTGGACTTAGAAAGACTGAGCTGAATGACTTTAATTACCTGATAGTTCCCTTGTCTAACGGCCAAGTCTCCTCTAAACTTGTAGACTTTCTGCTTCTCCAAAGAATCGTCAGTATCCAGAGCAGCACTCTCACAAAACCACTGCAGAAAGAAACACATCACGGAGCAGCTTCAGCCAGTTGATGAATCTTCACTTTTACTCTATTTATTTACATGGATGTCCTTAAATATGCTCATCTGGACAGCGTTTCTCCACACGTGCAGTTTAATGAGTCATTAGTCTGTTGACTTTGAAACATGCTTGCTGGAAATGTGATTTTTGTTCTCTGATGTCTGTCTTTAGAACTTCTCACTAAAAAATAAAAACATTAGTTTATTCAGGGGCAGGGACGATGCCCCACAATAAAATGGCTCATTAAACAACACCTTCCACTGGTGATGCAAATTCTATATTGTATATTGTGTTGAAAACATGTTGACAGATGCAAATACTCTTGAGCTGCTTTGACTCATGAAAACGACCTAAGCAGAAGCAAGAATGAATAACGTTAGTGTGTTTCAATGTGCGAAGCTGTGGAGGAAGAGAAATAAATGTGGCTTTGTCAACGAGAGGGGTTCATTTTAGAACTGGTGGATCTAGAGGTAGCTGAGCACCACCTGGATTGTCAGTTGTTTGTCCTTTGAGACAGAGGGGAGACATTTGTTCAAAGCCTTTGTGATTTCCAGTCCTTGGTCTGTGGTCATTTGTGTGGAGCATCTAGTCAACAGTTACTGCAGTTTCTTCTCTTTCAAAGCAAAGATGCTGTGGACTCTGCTGTTCTTCTGTTTGATTGGTAAGTTGCTCCTTTGATTCACGGATGCACAGAGTCAAATGTGAATGTGAGAAAGTAAATGATTCACAAAATAATACGATAAGCATGTACGTGACAAGAATGATGAAATAAATTCTGATGTAATTCTCTGACACTTCACATTTGACAGGGAGGTCTGCTCAGGACCAAGGAGGTAGAGTTAAATGCATTTCTTTGCTCTACTCTGTTTCATCTCCCTTGAGTCATGTCATAAAGTATAACAGCATTGCTGCTGAAGATGTATATGGGTCAATATTATGAAGTGAACTATTTTCTGTTTTCTGCTACAGCTAGCTGCAAAACAGGAAAACTGATACAGGGAGGAAAAACAAATCAGTCTTCAACCTTCACCAATCACTATTCTGACAGAGCTATTGATGGGATATATGCTCAGTGTGCTCACACCAACAAAGAGACCAACTCCTGGTGGACAATGGATTTACTGGGTCTATATGAAATTTCCTGTATCAACATCTACAACGCTGGTTCTACCAATATCAACCTAATGAATGCTCAGATCCTCATTGGGAACTCATCTGATGGAGATTTTTCCCACCACAAAGTGTAATGCCTTCACTCTACTATGAACCATAGTACAACCTTTTACAATAGTCTAGTGCTGCTTGTGATTTATCCTTTATTTATTTCTAGGATTATATTATTATATTATTATATTATAATTTGTAAAAACAAACTATTATAATATTACTTATATTCATTAAGATAAGGATTCAATGACTCTTTATTTTCATTACAACACATGTTGGTACATGGGAAGGAACGAAATTGGAGGGGGCTACGAAGATCCTCCAGCGTTTGACAGTCCCACAGCCTCTGGGAAGAAGCTGTTCCTCAGTCTGGTGGTCCTGCTTTTAATGCTCCATAGCCTCCTGCCTGAGGGGAGGGGGACAAACAGTGTGTGTGCAGGGTGGGTGGGGTCTTTCCTGCATCTGGAGGTGTAGATTTCCGTGGTGGTGGATAGGCTGTGTCCCACCGTCTTCTGTGCAGCTTTCACCACCCTTTGCAGAGCCTTCTTCTCTGCTGCAGAGCAGCTGCCGTGCCACACAGTGATGCAGGAGCACAGGACGCTCTCCACCACACACCTGTAGAATGATGAGCTCCCCAGTCTGACGCACCTCAACCTCCTGAGAAAATAGAGGCGCTGGTATGCCTTCCTAATCAGGCAGGAAGTGTTGGTGCTCCAGGTGAGGTCATCGGTGATGTGGATACCCAGGTACCTGTAGCAGGATACCACTTCCACCGCTGTCCCTCCGATGTGCAGGGGAGGGGGGAAGTGTCTGCTCCTTCTGAAGTCCACGATCATCTCCTTGGTCTTCTTCACGTTGATGCAGAGGTTGTTTTCTCTGCACCAACCCTCCAGGTGTTCTACCTCCTTCCTGTAGTCGGACTCGTCGTTGTTCATGATGCGTCCAACCACTGCTGCGTCGTCCCCAAACTTCACAATCAGACAGCTCGGGTGTTTTGCTGAGCAGTCGTATGAGAGCAGGGTGAACAGGAGGGGGCTCAGCACACAGCCCTGGGGGGAGCCGGTGTTGAGAGTGATGGAGGAGGAGGAGACATCGTGGATCCTCACAGACTGTGGCCTTTGACCTAAGACATTCTGATATGAGTGTGATATGTGGTAATAAGGGAGAAGGATATATATATATATATATATATATATATAAATATATATATATATAGGCAGACAGTACTCAGGAGAACTGCATTCAGTACCACTAAATATCAGTTTTAAACATTTTCTTTAAAAGTCTGCTCTAAGACAGTTGCAGCTAACTTTACTCAACAACATCATGCTGTATTTGTGGGTGTGGGGAATTCTGTCTTCTATTGATACTTAATCAAACAGAGCTGGAAACACAACTATTTCTCACAGTCCAATCTGTTTCTCTCTCTTTCTTTCTTCCATCCAGGTGTACAACTATTAATGAGACCACCAGAGGAAAAAATCTAACATTTGAATGTGACAATGGACCAATATCTGGGCGCTATGTGACCGTACACTTAGAAAGAACATTTTTTTTAATTTTGTGTGAGGTGAAGATCTACGGTATTAAAGCAGATGGTAAGATAAAATGTTCTCAGGTAACTGGTCAGTTAATAAACAAACTTGCAAAACATCTCTGTTGCAGATTACAATCCACCATATGTTTAATAGCAGATGTGTTTTATTAATACAACATGTTAGACGACGCCAATCATAGAGGAGAAATATTCAACTCTTTATTATTTTTCATCACCGAATGGTCACAACGTTTCATTCTTTTCTACTTAATTGTCAATGTTCATCTCATTAGATGTCTCTCTTTACTCAAGGCTTGATGCTGGTCAAAGAGAACAGAACCTGGGAAGAAGCCCTGTACTACTGCAGAGAGTCAAACATGGATCTGGTGTCCATCCTCGATGCAGAGACCCAGGGCTGGGTTGAGTTGGAGGCCAGAAAGGCTGACAGTCCCTTTGTATGGCTGGGTCTTCACTACACCTGCACCCAGAAATATTTTTTCTGGGTCGATGATCACTTCGTATCATTTGAACACTGGGGTCCAGGAGAGAAAGAAATAGAAGACTGTGACATGAGTGCTGTCATGGACACGACAGGAAATCACTACTGGTTCAAGAAGTTTGACTATAATAAGTATAATTTCATCTGTGCTGCAGCTTCCTCCCACCGTCCAAAGATGTGCATATTACGTTAACTGGTGATTCTAAATTGGCCGTAGGTGTACATGTGAGTGTGAATGTTTGTCTGTCTCTCTATGTTGGCCCTGCAATAGACTGGCTACCTGTCCAGGGCGTACACTGCCTCTCGCCCGATGACAACTGGGATAGGTTCCAGCAGACCCCTGTGACCTTTAACAGGAATAAGCAGTTACAGAAGATGAATGAATGAATGAATGAATTTCATCTGTGCAGAGTAAAAGGCTTGTCTGGCTTTGCTTAGTGAGTAGTGGACTTCCCTCTAATATACTATATATCATATGTGAAGGGTCATGGCCCAGAGTAGCAGCTTTTTAAAATGTAGTAAATGCTGGTGAAATTAGTTTTTGTTTGTTTTTAACAGGTTGTATTTCTTTTCTTTGTTGCAGTTACTTCACTCACTGATAATAATATATTATGATGGTTATATGACATGAATTATTTACCTTTTGCTGGTGTTTTTGCTGCATATTCAAAAATAATCTTATTGATAATACAGAAATAGATGCAATCTGTTTGAAATATGAATGAATTCAGAGCTTAGTTTCACTTGAAAAAATAAACTTCTTTGTCCATGTGTATCTTCTACTTATTTGTTTATACAGAGGATTTCAAAGGGCCACACACCTGCACAGGCTCTCATCTATACAGCCGCTAATCACGCCAGACTCTGCCTACTTCCTGCTTGAGTCCTTCACTTCTGACAGTGCCTCTGATGCATCTACCTATAGGAAATGAAATGCTGACATTACAGAATGCATGGTTTTATACTGCAATGACAGTCAGATTAAAAAACGTGGTTATAATGGAAGTCTATGGGGAATTTTTGACCAAGAAGGTATCCAGATGGAGTATCTGGCACTACATAGAAAATAGGAATGCAATCATATCAATTTTATTGCTAATCGTTGACATATTCAAGACGTTAATCACCACCAAAGACCCATCCATCTACTGTTTAATTTATGGAAAATATTTCAACAAAAAAAAACATTTAATACTTCATATTTTCAGACTGGCATTTACAGAATATGGAGTGGTCTTGCTACATTGATGAATAAATCTGAGTCAAATATAAAGTAAGGTGTTAGTAGGAAGCACTGTATCCTCTGTATAGACATTTAGTCCGGACCGTTTCATACTGCATTTATTTAAAGCAAAACATGTAAAATGCTTCTCACAAGTGAACATTTTCTGATCAAAATTTATTGGGTTTTGTCCTCAAACAAGTATAAAATATAAATCTTTTCAAGATCAAGCTAGAAATCAAGCCAGAGCCTCAATAACAGCTGGGGTTTTAAATTAACATTGCACAAATTGTCAGTCTCACAGCTGGTAGCTACAAGCTGAAGATTGCAGGGGACGCAAAGAATTATTTTGTAGCTTTGTGAAGCAATACTGCATGAGTGATCACACATACATACTGTGTTCAATCAATGCTTATGACAGATACTCTCAGTTTCCAACACACTTCAGGATGTGCAGTGTAAATGTTAGTTCCACTGACAAAGAATAACACTGGATGGGACTGTCGTCTTTGACTAGATCCACTACAAAAAGACACAGGTCAGTCAGATTTACTCCCAGAACTCCATCTAGTGGTCAGTCTGGGTGAGGCAAGACAAAGGAGGACTGCTGCTGAATGATTCTCAACAGGAGCCTGTGAGGAGAAGAAGAAGAGATGAGGACGCATGAGGACATAATGATTTACTCTAAGTGTAGGCCTGTGGATGTGTATGAGATTTTAATCCAACTCCTTCTAGGAAACTCAACAGTATCCAAACACAGTGGCTGTACCTTGTCCTGATGAAACAGGGGCAAGCTTTGAGACGAATCCTGTCCTCACTGAGCTCTGCTGCCTCCTCCTGCTGCTCCTCAGTCGCCCCATCCTCCTGATCTGCTTCTCATTTACATCTTGTGGCAGAACAGGATCCATCATATTGACTAAACTACTTTCCTGTTGACTTGTTGATTTGAAAATGATGAAATGGTGCGTTATGGAAATAAGGTTACTGATACGCTCTCTATATTTGTTATTAACAACATAGAAACATTCAGATACAGGGAAGTAAAGCAGTGAATAAACAGACTGGGAAAATGTTCATTTTAATTTCCTGAAGGCAATGAATCAGGTGTTTCTGTGGAACGCCTCCAACGTTGCTCATGATTTTTCAGTAATACCTGGTGACTGGACTTAGAAAGACTGAGCTGAATGACTTTAATTACCTGATAGTTCCCTTGTCTAACGGCCAAGTCTCCTCTAAACTTGTAGACTTTCTGCTTCTCCAGAGAATCGTCAGTATAATGAGTGATTACTCTGTTGACTTTTAAACATGCTTACTGGAAATGTTATTTTTATTCCTTCAGTCTCACAAACGTCTCTTTTCTCACTAAAACATAAAAACAATAGTAGTTTATTCAGGTTCAGGGACGATGTTCCACAATAAAATGGCTCATTACACAAACAACCTCCATTTAGTGAAGCAGATTTCAAATTGTACTTATATGTGTTGAAACTGTATTCGTGAACTTTGTGTGTGTGACCTCCTGACAGATGCAAATACTCTTGAGCTGCTTTGACTAATGAAAACAATCTGAGCAGAAACAAGAATGAATAACGTTAGTGTGTTTCAATGTGGGAAGCTGTGGAGGAAGAGAAATAAATGTGGCTTTGTCAACGAGAGTGGTTCATTTTAGAACTGGTGGATCTAGAGGTAGCTGAGCACCACCTGGATTGTCAGTTGTTTGTCCTTTGAGACAGAGGGGAGACATTTGTTGAAAGCCTTTGTGATTTCCAGTCCTTGGTCTGTGGTCATTTGTGTGGAGCATCTAGTCAACAGTTACTGCAGTTTCTTCTCTTTCAAAGCAAAGATGCTGTGGACTCTGCTGTTCTTGTGTTTGATTGGTAAGTTGCTCCTTTGATTCACGGATGCACAGAGTCAAATGTGAATGTGAGAAAGTAAATGATTCACAAAATAATACGATAAGCATGTACGTGACAAGAATGATGAAAGAAATTCTGATGTAATTCTCTGACACTTCACATTTGACAGGGAGGTCTGCTCAGGACCAAGGAGGTAGAGTTAAATGCATTTCTTTGCTCTACTCTGTTTCATCTCTCTTGAGTCATGTCATAAAGTATAACAGCATTGCTGCTGAAGATGTATATGGGTCAATATTATGAAGTGAACTATTTTCTGTTTTCTGCTACAGCTAGCTGCAAAACAGGAAAACTGATACAGGGAGGAAAAACAAGTCAGTCTTCAACCTTCACCTATCACTATTCTGACAGAGCTATTGATGGGATATATGGTTGGTGTGCTCACACCAATCACAATCCCAACTCCTGGTGGACAATGGATTTACTGGGTCTATATGAAATTTCCTGTATCAACATCAACAACACTGGTTCTACCAATATCAACCTAACGAATGCTCAGATCCTCATTGGGAACTCATCTGATGGAGATTTTTCCCACCATAAAGTGTAATGCCTTCACTCTACTATGAACCATAGTACAACCTTTTACAATAGTCTAGTGCTGCTTGTGATTTATCCTTTATTTATTTCTAGGATTATAATTTGTAACAACAAACTATTATAATACATCATGTATTAATTATATTCATTAAGATAAGACATTCTGATAGTGTGATATGTGGTAATAAGGGAGAAGGATATATATAGGCAGACAGTACTCAGGAGAACTGCATTCAGTACCACTAAATATCAGTTTTAAACTTTTTTTTTAAAGTCTGCTCTCAGACAGTTGCAGCTAACTTTACTCAACAACATTATGCTGTATTTGTGGGTGTGGGGAATTCTGTCTTCTATTGATACTTAATCAAACAGAGCTGGAAACACAACTATTTCTCACAGTCCAATCTGTTTCTCTCTCTTTCTTTCTTCCATCCAGGTGTACAACTATTAATGAGACCACCAGAGGAAAAAATCTAACATTTGAATGTGACAATGGACCAATATCTGGGCGCTATGTGACCGTACGCTTACAAAGAACAGATTTTTTAATTTTGTGTGAGGTGAAGATCTACAGTACAAAGAAACATGGTAAGATAAAATGTTCTCAGGTAACTGGTCAGTTAATAAACAAACAGAAAATGTCTCTATTGCAGATTACAATCCACCATATGTTCAACAGCAGATGTGTTTTATTAATACAACATGTTAGCTGACGCCACTCACAGACGAGCAAACATTCACAACTCATTATTTTTCTTCACCAAATGGACATGATGTTATCCATGATTTGATTCATGACCGATTCTTTTTTTTTTTTTTTTTTCTAAAACCTTAGTACTAAAACGTATGTTTGAGAAATCTTGCAAATTATAAACCTTATAATCAGGTATAGTTTTAAATTTCTGTTTCTACTTAATTGTCAATGTTCATCTTATTAGATGTCTCTCTTTACTCAAGGCTTGATGCTGGTCAAAGAGAACAGAACCTGGGAAGAAGCCCTGTACTACTGCAGAGAGTCAAACATGGATCTGGTGTCCATCCTCGATGCAGAGACCCAGGGCTGGGTTGAGTTGGAGGCCAGAAAGGCTGACAGTCCCTTTGTATGGCTGGGTCTTCACTACAGCTGCATCCTGGATTTGTGGTTCTGGGTCGATGATCACGTCGTATCATTTGAACGCTGGGGTCCAGGAGAGAAGGGAAAAGAAGACTGTGACATGAGTGCTGTCATGAACACGAAAGGAAATCACTACTGGTTCAAGAAGTTTGATTATAATAAGTATAATTTCATCTGTGCAGAGTAAAAGGCTTGTCTGGCTTTGCTTATTGAGTAGTGGACTTCCCTCTAATATACTATATATCATATGTGAGGGGTCCTGGCCCAGAGTAGCAGCTTTTTTAAATGCAGTAAGTGCTGGTGAAATTAAATTAGTTTTTGTTTGTTTCTAACAGGTTGTGTTTTTTTGTTTGTTTGTTGCAGTTACTTCACTCACTGATAACAATATATTATGATGGTTATATGACATGAATTATTTACCTTTTGCTGGTGTGTTTTTGCTTCATATTTATTTTAATTAGTTTGTTGAAATTGTATTCTTGGGTGTTGGCTGTGTTTTTATTTTGGTTTATTCTAATTCTGTTATCAGAAACAAACCTACCTACCTACCTACCTTACTGATAATACAGAAATAGTTGTAATTTGTTTAAAATTTTAATGAATTCAGGATGCAGTCTCATTTGATTTATAGAAAACAGTTATATTTACATCCTTCAACGTATTTAGCTTGAACGGGATTTACAGAATATGTTTTTTAGGACTTATATGCAAATATATGGAGATATATGTAAATGCTACTTATTCGTGTATGGGTTCTTATCGAGTCTAAATAAAAGCTAAGATGTGTTTAAAAAGTTTACTGTCGTTATATTAAAGAAGGTGACACACGAGGCTGTGTCGCATGTCTCCCTTCGTCTGTCGGACATTTTCTGTCCGGAACGTTAGTTATTGGACGCTGCATTAGCCGCGCAGTTTACACTGAAGGACCGAGAGACCATGAGGATGTAAACAAAGAAGTGGAGCTGGAGTTGTGTAGTTCGTTTGGAAACTGTGGAGTTCAGGATTAATTATAGAGAATAATATTTGAACTAGTTATAAAAAAAAATATTTTCGGATGGAGATATTAGGTAGCACGTTTGACGACTCCGTGTTTTCGGAGGCCAGAGACCGAGTGTGTGTGTCCCTGTCCTCTTACAACGCCAAACTGTGTGAGCCTGAGGTAAATCTCTTACTTACAGAGGTGGATTGTGTCACGGGAAAACGCTGCAAGTGTGACAGTGTGAAAGGTTGTTTCACGGTAAAAAAGCTAGTGAAATAAAGACGCCGTTGTCCTTAGCTAGCTAGCTAGCTAACTGTATTTATCTTCAACTAAAAAATAAAAAAAACATTAGTTAAGATCATACATTTTTAGTCTGTGACCCATTTTAAAAACAATCTCAGGTTGCATTTATGTAATAAATACAGACTAATCTTTTGAGGGTAAGGTGCCCCATGGTTAGGTGTGAGATATTCCTTCATTATTTATTTATCCTTTAAGCAGGTTAAAGTTTAGCCTGTCCCAAAAATCATGTGAAACAAAGTCAGACTTGTTCTGCAACGACATTATCTGATCGGATGAAGCTGTGATCAACCACAGTGACTGAGGGGGGAAAAGTATTAATAGGTCGTGGATCAGCTCTTGATCTCTTGATCTGACACATACATCATTATCTGAAAACATGGTTAGGCAGTGTGATGCATGTCTAACTTCTGCTCCGTGATGTGTTTCTGTCTGCAGTGGTTTTGTGAGAGTGCTGCTCTGGATACTGACGATTCTCTGGAGAAGCAGAAAGTCTACAAGTTTAGAGGAGACTTGGCCGTTAGACAAGGGAACTATCAGGTAATTAAAGTCATTCAGCTCAGTCTTTCTAAGTTCAGTCATCAGGTATTACTGAAAAATCACCAGCAACGTTGGAGGCATTCAGCAGAAACAGTCTGAGTTTATGGCCTTCAGGAATTTACATTTTCCCAGTCTGTTTATTCATTTCTATATTTACCTGAATTTGAATGTTTCTATGTTGTTAACAACAAATACAGAGAGTGTACCAATAGCCTTATTTCCATAATGCACCATTTCATCATCTCCAAAACAAGTCACTGTGTTAAACAGGAAAGTAGTTTAGTCTATATATTTCATCCAAAAGAACACAAATGTAATTTAAGTTGACTTTAATTAGCAGCATGTTGCTCAACAGTAACATTTCCCTGACTGCTTTATAAAAGACTTCTGAGCAGACATTTAAACACATTTATAGACTTGAGGGAACCAGAGTGAAGGAATGAAATCCCAAATCTGCTGTATTCTGACAGCCTACCTTCTACTCTCATCATCTGAAAGCGTCTGTTTCTGTTCTTGTGGTGTGTGTGGTTCAGAAAGCTTTGGAGGCGTACAGCAGCTGCCTGCAGTGGATCGCTGACAACAACCTGAGCATCAGACGAGATGTACTGGAGGGAATGGCCCGATGCTGCACCAAACTGGGACAGAGAGACAGGGCACTGGACTTGGTTGATTTGCTGGTAACTCTTTCCCTGATTTCAAATTCAGTGCTGAACAGTGACTCATACAAATGATACAACTACCTGGAGCTGTCATATTCTTTATACTGTATGTCACGTTGATTAAATAAGACATTTTACAAGTTCTTACTTTAAATAATATTGGTAAAGAAAACCACTAGTATATGGTAGCTGGATAATTTTATTTCTGTGAACCTTATGAGCTAACAAAGGGAAATTTTAGATTTTTTTTGGATTTCAAAATAAACTAAAGGGATGTAAAGACATCAGTCTAAAAGGTTAAATTGATAACATCTGCATAATCTTTTTTTCCAGAGCAAAGAAGCCTCCAACACCGGTCACCTGACCAGCCTCCTGCTGCTTAAGGTCAGAGTTAGTCAGAACCAATGTTCCCTCTAATTTTTCATGCGCCTGGGCATACACAAAAACTCTGTAAGTCCACTGTGGACACTGTGAGCAACATCACACGTGCACGTTGGGGCCACACACCAGTAACACATCTGTCCAAAACCAGATCCCTGAAAGAATCACAATATAGCAGTAATTTCTGTTACTTTTAATATGTGAGTGATTTGGCCCACTTAACAGGAAAAGGACAGAAGTCTTGTTGTTGATGAGCTGTATAGTATGTTACATGTCAGTGTGAGGGTCCTGCTGTGGTCTGGGTGAGGGAGAGTCCTGCTCTGGAAGAACTGAGAACATGTACACCTTTCAGAGAAAAAAATAAACCGTGTATTAAAAAAATATTAAAATAAGAATAAAATAAATATCTTAAACAAAAACATGTCCTGCGTAACTTAAAATTGTATAAATTAATATAAAACAACAGAAAGCAGAACATTCATCTTGTAATGGTGCAATAAGAAAAGTGCAAACTGAATGTTTGAGGAAAAGTTGTTTGCTTTGTTGTCTTCCGGTATCTTCTTCCCAAGCAACAGTACCTCGACCAGTGAGATGAGCGGGATTCCCGCTGTCAGCTCACTGGTCACAGAGCAGGAGACGGTCAGCGAATAAGTTTACCGTAAATGTTACAGTTTTTCTCTGTTGGTTTGGCTCATTTCTTGAAACAGAAATTACATTCTTAAAACTATAAGACCATTTGGCCAAACAGTCTTACAGTTCTGCACAACATTACAGCTCACTAGCAAAAGCGCATATATCTCCCAAAACTGTTCACACATGCTTCAAAACTAGATTCCTTTACCATGTAAAGTGTCAGTACCATCAAAATGGCAAAGATCTTTCTCAATTGCTTTTGGCTCATTTGCATTCACTTAGTGCTTTTACCAAAAATAAACTGGATGGTTCAGCATAACACCATGGATGAGCTGCAGAACCTCATATCTCTCCCAAAACAGTTTACTTTTGTGTCAAAACCAAACTTCTTTCTCATGTAAGTAGTCAGTGCCCCCAAAATGCATCATCCCTGTGGCATTCTGTGAGCACTGCAAGTCAAAATGCTTAGATGTTTTGTCACTATGGCAGAGATGTATAAAACCTAAGAAAAGGACTTTACAGTAAGAGCAGCCTCCAAAGTTTGACATCACACACACTGCACTCATATTGCCAAGGAAATTGTAACCATTTTTATTCACATATAGCCTACATAAAGTAACTCAAGATTATGTACTGTAAAAACAAAATGTATAGGCCTACAGTTCTCTGTACATGTATGAAATATGAACACAAAAAACCAGAAAAAATATACCAAGCCTATAGTGCAGTAAACAAAGTTTCACGAGTAGAGACATTTTCACTGGTCATCACTGTCATCACCCTCTGTCTCCTGGCCACCATCTTCATCCTCCTGACCATCCATACGCTGCGCTCTGATTGGCCACATATTTTCATCAACATCACAGCGGATATTTTCCCTCGCGATGCAGCGAGGGAAAAAGCGGCGTGAATGACGCAACCATCCCCTACACTGATCCCCTGTAATGTCATCACACGCAGCATCCATGGCATGGAGCAGGGACCTCTGGTCTTGAGCACGATGCTCATACACTCTCCACCTCCATGCGGAAAAAAACTCCTCAATTGGATTCAGGAAGGGAGAGTATGGAGGTAGGAGCTGCATGAGCATCCTTGGATGCCTGGTGAACCAGGCCCTGATGAGCGGGCCTCGGTGGAAATTGACATTGTCCCACACTATCACATAGTGTGGGAGGTGAGGCCCTTCCAGTCCTCTCTCATTTTCTGGGACCAGATCAGTGTATAGGTGCTCCAAGAAAATGAGAAGCTTTTGGGTATTGTACGGGCCTAAACTGGGGATGTGTGTGGCCACACCATTCTCTGAAATGGCAGCACACATTGTTATGTTGCCCCCTCGCTGGCCTGGGACATCCACCGTGGCCCGCTGGCCAATGAAGTTGCGTCCACGTCTGCGGCCCTTGGTTAGGTTGAAACCAGCCTCATCAACGAACACAAGGACGTGTGGTGTTTCATTCCCCTCTAATGCCATTATTCTCTACAATAGAGTAAAAAAAATCAAATCAGTCATACAGTATAAAGTCATACAGAACAGTAATAGAAAATTACATTGGGCTATTCTATGTTCTCCTCCACAAGTTCAATATAGCCTACTACTGGCCACTACTCCAGTGGATCCAAACTTGGGATATAGGAGGTACTGCAGAAGTATTTGACACAAAGAGGAGAGAGAAATACTGAAGACAGTTTTCTGTTGCAGAATAGGCAAAATGTTGCAGTCAGATACAGTAAAGCTGGATGCTGCAGTAGTAAGAGAACACTGAAAACAAAAACAAAAAATAGAAACCACTGCTTACTGTAATTACAGTACTGTAAGGTTACGATGATTAACAACCAATGACTGACTTACATGTACATACTGGTACCGCAGCTCTTTTACCCTGTCAGAGTTCCTCTCAAATGGTACCCTGTAGATTTGTTTCATGGTCACCTGATGTTTCTTCAATACACGGTCTATTGTAGAGATGCTGATAGAGTAGATGTTTTGGAATATAGCGTTGTCCAGAAGGATTGTGTCATGGATCTGTCGCAATGTGATTGCATTATTTGCAATCACTATGTTACAGATCTCTTGTTCTTGGCGCTCATTGAGAAGTTTTCCTCTGCCACCCATGCGAGGTTGTCGCCCAATTCTAGACATAGAAGTAAAAGAACAACACTGCATTACAACTTCCAATGTATATGTCATGTATTTGTTGCAGAATGACTTACAAATGCATTGAAGTTTTACTTACAACTGTAATGCAACACTGCACAGTGAATGGAATTCTACTCTAAACTGTATCAATATATCCAATTTCCTTCCTTCAATTTACAGTATTTTCTTGTCATTTTTAAAGTGTCATACATAACATCACATTGAGATACTGTAAGCTACAGTATTACAGTACAGTACTGCAGGCCTCCCGACAACACACACACACAGAGTGAATAGTTTATACATGTCTTGCTTTACAGTATGGACAGTACTATATGCTACTGTAATGTCTCCTATACAGTAATTCCATCATTGAGTACTGATTGAGTACATACCTGTTTTCCCTGCGAAATGTTTGGACAATGGAAGAGACTGTAGAGCGGGGCACATTTGGCTGCACTCTGCGACCTGCCTCTGCCATTGTGAGGCCATGATTGATGACGTGGTCTATGATTGTGGCCCGAATTTCATCAGGCACAACTCTGTGTCTTCTTGCTCCTCGGCCTCTTCCGCCTATTCCACCACGCATCCGCACTCCTCCTCCTCCTCTTCTTCTTCTTCCTCCTCTTCCTCTTCCTTGAGCAGGGAGTTGCTCATGATCATTTTCTTGGCCAGGTACCTCCATGTTTATACTGCAAAAGGTACAGGCCCTAGCCAAGCTCTATATATACGCGTTTGGCAGCATTCACAATCATAGACAGCACCAGTCAGGTGGCTAAATAGCTGATTGATTGGTCATCTGAGATGTAGGAACTCCTCCTTCGTTAGTCAAGTTCTAATTTCACCTGACTGTCAATTACTGTCATGAATTTATGAAATGCTGCAAGAAATTCATATGGTTTTCATGGTATTAGCCTACAGTATGTTGACTAATTTTGACAGTTGAACAGACTATTGTGCATATGATGATTTACACAGTGAAATCATGCTGACATGTTTTGGAGAGAGCAACCATTAGACTGAGAATCAACTAATCAGCTTAGATCAGCAAGATCTATTCATTTGGAAAATGTGCTAAATGTATGCTCATTGTGCTAACTCTAGGGTACTTGTACATAACCATTTGCAAAGATGCACTAAGACACTTGAGACATGTACTAAGACATTTGCAATTTGATGAAAGCAATGAGAAATGCCATTCTGTTGTGAACATTTGCAAGGTGGTTTGGAGATTTGTCCATGTTATTTTGAGAATGTAATTTCTGTTTCAAGAATTGAGCCAAACCAATAGAGAAAAACTGTAATATAAAGCGTCCTGTTATTCATTAATTCCACTGACATTTAAAACACTACTTTTGATTATCACGGTAATATGGGACAATGCGCCCCATCTCAGCTCAGTACGGGACGCGTACTTTTGTTTCTAAATACGGGATACAGGAACAAGGAACGGTTGGCAACGCCATTAGTAGCATTATGTTTTCCAGAGCAGACCTTTCACTCGTAAAAAAATCTCACCCAGTTTCACGGCTTGTTCTTTTGTTTGCACACACTCCGACAGGCATACCATCTTAAAAGAACCACATTTAATTTTTACTTTGTCTTGGTGGTTGGATGCGCCACTGCGCAACTGCCTTAAGTCCGTCGCACTGTTACTTAGCTAACCTGCAAAACGCATCATATCACTGGCCGGACACTTCACTCACTGAGTTACATTGCAGAATAATACATAAACAAATAATTTATTTGTTTAATTTGTTTACAGTTCATATTGGAGTTTATTTTATGAGTTGCATAGATTTTCTTGTGCGTGAAGAGCATGCGAGCAGTGCGCGATTGTGCAAGCACGCATCTTAGAGGGAACATTGGCCAGAAGTCATTCTGTTGCATTCAAACTGATTTAAACTTCTCCTAAAGGTCAGCATCTACGAACATTTTGGAGCCGCAGGATCGAAGACGTGGTGTCTGCAGCAGCTGTGTAGCCTGGTACCGTTCAACCCCTGGCACTGGTTCAGCCTGGGACAGACGTGTTTGCAGCTGCTGGAGAATGACAGGACCTCAGGTAACATTAACTTCACTTCCTGTCTCACTTAACACCCATACCTGCTCTCAAGATGTTAATTATGCAGGTGAATTGTTGATCTTGTTTTATTTTTGTTTTACTGCTGTGGTTAATTAACTGTGGTATGTTATTAGGATCCTATTCTGCCACAAGATGTAAATCAGAAGCAGATCAGGAGGATGGGGCGACTGAGGAGCAGCAGGAGGAGGCAGCAGAGCTCAGTGAGGACAGGATTCGTCTCAAAGCTTGCGCTTGTTTCATCAGGACAAGGTACAGCCACTGTGTTTGGATACTGTTGACCAGTCTCCTAGAAGCAGTTGGATTAAAATCTCACGCACATCCACAGCCTACATTTAAAGTAAATCATTATGTCCTCATGCCTCCTCGATTCTTCTTCTTCCCACAGACTCCTGTTGAGAATCATTCGGCAGCAGCAGTCCTCCTTTGTGTTGCAGCGCAGTGAAAGCGTACTACAGATGTCAGAAGACGCGCTGCAGCGGCTAAATCCCAAAGAGACAACACTGCAGGCCCTCACTGAGGTGAGGTAACACACACCTAAATTACAGGCAGTTTCATGTGGATACAGATTTGACACAGAGTTAAAGTGTAATATTGTTACACACTCCCCTTCCTCTTCTCAGGTGATGTCAGATGACTTGACCCCAGAGAAGATGAGGGAGGACTACCAGGACGGGGAGAGTCTGACCAGTGTGTGTTTGCAGAGCTTCAGAGAGCGCTGGTGGAACAAGATCTTACTGACAGACATGTTAGAGACTGACGGGACACACAGATACAAGTCCTGATGCTCCTCTGTTGAATGTTCAGTGATCTAAGTGTATGCTTTGCCTTAATAAATGTTCTTTTAGTCATTTTAAAACATCACTCCTGATTTCAACTGATATATACGTGATTTTTTAGATCCAGATTATTTAAAGCATAAACTGTGAACTCAGTTTGTTAAATCCACCATGATCTGGTACGCCTTACCCAGACTGACCACTAGATGGAGTTCTGGGAGTAAAACAACTCTAGAGGGTGACACGGGAATCAATTGTCACTCCCATGCCATCCCGAGCCCACAAAACTACTCCCGTCATATCCTGATCACGTGACGGACCGATGTGGGAATTCCGTGACCCCAGACTATCGCACTTCCTCCTCCATGTTTGACAGCTGATGTCACACACTGTGAATCATCCTCTCGCCTCCTAGATACAAAGATCCTGTATGATGAACCGAAGATTTAAATTTTTGATTCATCAGTCCATAATACCTTCTTCCAGTCTTCAGTAGTCCAGTGGCGGTATTTCATGGCCCAGGGGACATCTTAGGGGACATCTTAGCAATGGCTTTCTTGCTGCAACTTATCCTGTCAATCCTGCAGCTCGAAGTTTTCTCTTCACAGTTGAAACTGGGACTTTGTTAATTGCCATTGTTAATTGCCTTTTTACACTACTTTCTGCAGTACAATACTGTTTGCCTGATGCTCATGCGGGTCTCGTACCACAGTGTGTACCAACACTACTTTTATGCAGACAGTAACCAAGAAAAGCCAAATGTTTTTTTGTTTTGTTTTTAACCTCTGGCTGTTCAGTACTTACCGTTGTACCATTTCAAGCTATTCATTGGACTTGCATGACTTCAACTGCAATTAATAACTTGAAAAATGAGGGTGTTCTATGACCTTTGACTGGTAGTGTATATTCAGGAACTTTGTGGGTATAACGTGCTAACAGATGCAAATACTCTTGAGCTGCTTTGACTAATGAAAACAATCTGAGCAGAAACAAGAATGAATAACGTTAGTGTGTTTCAATGTGGGAAGCTGTGGAGGAAGAGAAATAAATGTGGCTTTGTCAACGAGAGGGGTTCATTTTAATATTGGTGGATCCACAGCAGGGATGGGCAAACTAAATGATTTAGGCCACAATTTTTCATCGACACCACGCACTCAATCAGATATGGTAAAACTGCCATTTTAAATATGTTTTTATTTGTGTCTTTGAGTGTGTACATATATATGTTTAGAAAGAAAATAAGCACATACTGTAATTTATTTATTCATTTAATTTGTGCATTTTTACACTAAGTTTAATATGTTCCCTGTATACCCACTCCACCTCACTATCAGCAGTGGGCAATAGTAAAAAAAATCGCTGCTGTTTGCGTACTTCTGTTTTGAGGTCTGATTTGAGGCAGCCGTTGCAGCTTCAGTATACTTTTCGTATTTTGCTTTGTGCAAAGTGTTGCAGCGGCAACTGAAATCTTTCATGACAGATAGCGTCCAAGCTGACTAGGCACATAGTTTGCCTTTATATCTGTGAACTGATAACCTCCTTTCACCTGAAAGACACAAATTTCTCGATCAAGTTCTCTCTCCGCTCTGAGCCACGGCTCAATGTGTCTTCTTCACTGGTGGAGAGAAGACCTGTGGAAGCGTGTACGAGGCGGCGTCTGCATTAGAGGCCATCTAGTGGCCAACTGTGCCATTACAATTGATGCCATTACATCAGTGCCGCAGAGGATAGAGTTTTATAATTTTCAAAAATGAATCTAAGGGTCACTTCGAGTCACGCCAGTTGCCCATCCCTGATCTAGAGGTAGCTGAGCACCACCTGGATTGTCAGTTGTTTGTGCTTTGAGATAGAAGAGAGAGTTCAAAGCCTTTGTGATTTCCAGTCCTTGGTCTGTGGTCATTTGTGTGGAGCATCTAGTCAACGGTTACTGCAGTTTCTTCTCGTTCAAAGCAAATATGCTGTGAAAAATAAATTAAAAACAAAAACTATTTTAAAAAGTCCTCCTGCTATCCAGTGTTTATCTCCACAGTCTGAGCCACGGAGCAGAGTCCGCTCTCCTCCTCCTTTAAGATCAGCAGCTAGATTCACGGAGGCACAGAGTCAAATGTGAATGTGAGAATCTAAATGATTCACAAAATAATACGATAAGCATGTACGTGACAAAAATGATGAAATAAATTCTGATGTAATTCTCTGACACTTCACATTTGACAGGGAGGTCTGCTCAGGACCAAGGAGGTAGAGTTAAATGCATTTCTTTGCTCTACTCTGTTTCATCTCTCTTGAGTCATGTCATATAGTATAACTGCTCTCAAGACAGTTGCAGCTAACTTTACTCAGCAATATTATGCTGTATTTGTGGGTGTGGGGAATTTTGTCTTCTATTGATACTTAACCTCAGCTAGCAAGCTAGTTCCTGCTAATTGTATTTATCTTCATCTACAAATATAAACACTAGTTAAGATCATACATTTTTAGTCTGTGACACATTTCAAAAACAATCTCAGGTTGCATTTATATAATAAATACAGACTCACCTCTAAACTGAGGGCAAGGTGCCCCATGGTTAGGTGTGAGATATTCCTTCATTATTTATTTATCCATTAAGCAGGTTAAGGTTTAGCCTGCCCCAAAAATCATGTGAAACAAAGTCAGACCTCTTCCGCAAAAACATTATCTGATCAGATGAAACTGAGATAAACCACAATGACATTTGTATGACATTTTCCGCACATGTGGAGAAACGCTGTCTTGATGAGCACGTTTAAAAAGATGTTAATTTAAATAAATAGAGTAGAAGAGAAGATACATCAACTGGCTGAAGCTGCTCCATGATGTGTTTCTGTCTGCAGTGGTTTTATGAGAGTGCTGCTCTGGATACTGACGATTCTTTGGAGAAGTAGAAAGTCTACAAGTTTAGAGGAGACTTGGCCGTTAGACAAGGGAACTATCAGGTAATTAAAGTCATTCAGCTCCAGTCCAGTCACCAGGTAAAAATCACCAGCAACGTTGGAGGCATTCTACAGAAACACTCGATTCATGGCCTTCAGGAAATTAAAATGAAAACATTTCCCTGTTTATTCACTGCTTTACTTCCCTGTATTTGAATGTTTCTATGTTGTTAACAACAAATATAAATAGTGTATCAGTAGCCTTATTTCCATAATGCACCATTTCATCATCTTCAAAACAGCAAGTCATGGTGTTAAACAGGAAAGTAGTTTAGTCTATACTCGTCAAAAGTTTGGCATATGTTCTTATTTACTGGTTATTCTTTATTTTCATGATGACATTTACTGAAGGCGACACTGGCAAGGAAAAGACACCTTGAACAGATCCCAGCTCATATGGAGCGACACATCTGCCTAAGGTCAGCCGGGTAGAGACAGAAAAGAGAGCAGAGGACAGCAGAGAGACCATCAATAGCAGACTGAACTGGAGGACCAACAGTACAGCTGTGTACAAGAAGGGCTGCAGCAGACTCCATTTCCTAAGGAATCTGAGGTCCTTCAAAGTGTGCAGCAAGATGATGGAGATCTTCTACCAGTCTGTTTCTCTGCAGTGGTCTGCTGGGGGAACTGCATTGCAGCCAGTGACGCCAACAGACTGAACAAACTGATCAGGAAAGCTGGCTCTATCATTGGCTGCAGACAGGACACGTTTGAATCAGTGGTGGAGAAGAGGACTCTGAACACACTGTTACCATGGATAACCCTGACCACCCTCTGCACCACACAATAGACAGACAACTGAGCACCTTCTCCAGAAGGCTCAGACAACATCGTCGTCTCAAAGAACGCTACAGGAAATCTTTCCTGCCTCAAGCCATCAGTCTGAACAACTCCTCATCTGTGTGTGACAGATGACACTTTGGACTTTTGTTTTTCTTGCACATTTGCACATGCTAGTCTGATTATTGGTTGTTAATTCATTACATTTCATTGCAATCTAATTTAACATTTTAATATTCACCTAATATTGACTTATGAAGTTTATTGTGTATAGATTTTTGATCTTTTTTTTTCTCTATCTGTATTTTTATAGTTGATTTTGGCATTTTGTTATATTTATGTATGGTGCTGAGTGCCTGTATATCCCATCTATAGATAAAATTGCTCATTGCACAACACCCTCCACTTCTAAAGCAATTTTCCAATTGTACTTATAAGTGGTGAAACTGTATTCGTGAGCTTTGTGGGTGTAACCTGCTGACATATGCAAATACTCTTGAGCTGTTTTGACTGAAGCTGTGGAGGAAGAGAAATAAATGTGGCTTTGTCAACGAGAGGGGTTCATTTTAGAACTGGTGGATCTAGAGGTAGCTGAGCACCACCTGGATTGTCAGTTGTTTGTGCTTTGAGACAGAGGGGAGACATTTGTTGAAAGCCTTTGTGATTTCCAGTCCTTGGTCTGTGGTCATTTGTGTGGAGCATCTAGTCAACAGTTACTGCAGTTTCTTCTCTTTCAAAGCAAAGATGCTGTGGACTCTGCTGTTCTTCTGTTTGATTGGTAAGTTGCTCCTTTGATTCACGGATGCACAGAGTCAAATGTGAATGTGAGAAAGTAAATGATTCACAAAATAATACGATAAGCATGTACGTGACAAGAATGATGAAATAAATTCTGATGTAATTCTCTGACACTTCACATTTGACAGGGAGGTCTGCTCAGGACCAAGGAGGTAGAGTTAAATGCATTTCTTTGCTCTACTCTGTTTCATCTCTCTTGAGTCATGTCATAAAGTATAACAGCATTGCTGCTGAAGATGTATATGGGTCAATATTATGAAGTGAACTATTTTCTGTTTTCTGCTACAGCTAGCTGCAAAACAGGAAAACTGATACAGGGAGGAAAAACAAGTCAGTCTTCAACCTACAGCAGTCTCAATTCTGACAGAGCGATTGATGGGATATATGGTCGGTGTGCTCACACCAACAACAAGCCCAACTCCTGGTGGACAATGGATTTACTGGGTCTATATGAAATTTCCTGTATCAACATCAACAACACTGATCATCACAATATCAACCTAACAAATGCTAAGATCCTCATTGGGAACTCATCTGATGGAGATTTTTCCCACCACAAAGTGTAATGCCTTCACTCTACTATGAACCATAGTACAACCTTTTACAATAGTCTAGTGCTGCTTGTGATTTATCCTTTATTTATTTCTAGGATTATAATTTGTAACAACAAACTATTATAATACATCCTGTATTAATTATATTCAGTAAGATAAGACATTCTGATATGAGTGTGATATGTGGTAATAAGGGAGAAGGATATATATAGGCAGACAGTACTCAGGAGAACTGCATTCAGTACCACTAAATATCAGTTTTAAACTTTTTTTTTAAAGTCTGCTCTCAGACAGTTGCAGCTAACTTTACTCAACAACATTATGCTGTATTTGTGGGTGTGGGGAATTCTGTCTTCTATTGATACTTAATGAAACAGAGCTGGAAACACAACTATTTCTCACAGTCCAATCTGTTTCTCTCTCTTTCTTCCATCCAGGTGTACAACTATTACTATCACTACCAGAGGAAAAAATCTAACATTTGAATGTGACAATGGACCAATATCTGGGCGCTATGTGACCGTACGCTTACAAAGAACAGATTTTTTAATTTTGTGTGAGGTGAAGATCTACGGTATTAAAAGAGATGGTAAGATAAAATGTTCTCAGGTAACTGGTCAGTTAATAAACGAACTTACAGAAAATGTCTCTATTGCAGATTACAATCCACCGTATGTTTAATAGCAGATCAGTTTTATTCATAAACATGTTAGACGACGCCACTCACAGAGGAGCAAACATTCACACTGACGACTCATTATTATTTTTCCTCAACAAATGGACACAGCATTTTATACATGATTTGATTCATGATCGATTCTTTTTTTATTCTCCAAAGCCTTGGGACTAGAACGTATGTTTGCTGAATCTTGTAAAATATAAACCTTATAATCAGGTGTAGTTTTAATTTAGTTTTCTACTTGATTGTCAATCTTCATCTTATTAGATGTCTCTCTTTATTCAAGGCTTGATGCTGGTCAAAGAGAACAGAACCTGGGAAGAAGCCCTGTACTACTGCAGACACTTAAACATGGATCTGGTGTCCATCCTCGATGCAGAGACCCAGGGCTGGGTTGAGTTGGAGGCCAGAAAGGCTGACAGTCCCTTTGTATGGCTGGGTCTTCACTACACCTGCATCCTGGGTTTCTGGTTCTGGGTCGATGATCACATCGTATCATTTAAACACTGGGGTCCAGGAGAGAAGGGAAAAGAAGACTGTGACATGAGTGCTGTCATGGATACGAGAGATAATCACTACTGGTTCAAGAAGTCTGACTGTTATAAGTATAATTTCATCTGTGCAGAGTAAAAGACTTGTCTGGCTTTGTTCATTGAGTAGTGGACTTCCTGCTAATATACTATATCATATGTGAGGGGTCCTGGCCCAGAGTAGCAGCTGTATCTTCTACTTATTTGTTTATACAAAACTGTCACATTTGCATCCTTGAGTGTGTTCATTAGCCCGAAGGGGATTTATAGAGTATGTTATTTCTCACATAGACCATTAGGACTTATTCTTGTGTAGGTTCTTATTGAGTCTGAATAAAAACTAAGATGTGTTTCAACAGTTTATTTTCGTTATTTCGTTATCTCTCCCTTCGTCTGCCGGAAACTGTCTCTCCGGAACGTTAGTTATTGGACGTCGCATTAGCCGCGCAGTTTACACTGAAGGGCCGAGAGACCAGGAGGATGTAAACAAAAGTGGAGCTGGAGTTGCGTATTTCGTTTGGAAACTGTGGAGTTCAGGAATGATTGTAGAGAATAAATGTTGAACTAATTATATATTTTTTTCGGTTCCGTGTCCAATTCATGGCCTTCGGGAAATCTATATTTTCCCGGTCCCTTTTTCACTGATTGACTTCCCTGTAAATGTTTCTATGTTGTTAACAACAAATATACAGAGTGTATCAGTAGCCTTATTTCCACAATGCCCCATTTCATCGTCTTCAAACCAACAAGTCACGGTACTAAACACAAAAGTAATTTAGTCTATACACTACCAGTCAAAAGTTTGGACACACCTTCGTATTTAGTGGTTTTTCTTTATTTTCATGTTTATTTAAATTGTAGATTCTCACTGAAAGCTTCACAACTATGAATGAACACATACGGAATTGTAGTAATCATAAAAAGTGTGAAACAACTCTAAATATTGTTCATATGTTAGATTATTCAAAATAGCATCCCTTTGCTTTGATTACTCATTCAGCAGCAGTAGTCCTCCTGTGTGCTACAGCGCAGTGAAAGCGTACTGCAGATATCAGAAAATAGACTGCATCTTAATCCAATTCAATTTTTTATTTTTTATTTTTTATTTTTTTATTTAAATAGCATCAATAACTACAAATTGTCTCAAGACGCTTTATCACATCCGGCCTGAAACTCAGCCTGAAATCCTCAGAGCAAGGCTGAAGGTAACAGTGGAAAGGATAAACTTTCTTTTACCAGAAAGAAACCTTGAGCAGATCTCAGATCATATGGAGGGACACATCTGCCAAAGGCCAGCCGGTTAAGAGACAGAAAAGAGAGCAGAGGACAGCAGGAGAACAAGATAAACATACATCCGTCTAAAGCGTATATCTGATGATGACACATATACAACATATGATGTTACATGACAGGTTAAGAATATAAGAGGAATCATAGACGGGTTGGAGTATTCAGGTAGGAAAGGATAACTGCAGGAGGCCATGAAGACGGGGCAGGTTGATGAGACCATGACAACAGATGTAGTATGGAGCTCCACAGGAAACACACAACTCCAGGCCAAAGACATTCACAAGACTTGATGCCTGAGAAGATGAGGGAGGACTACCAGGACGGAGAGAGTCCGACCAGTGTGTGTTTGCAGAGCTTCAGAGAGCGCTGGTGGAACAAGATCTTACTGACAGACATGTTAGAGACTGACGGGACACACAGATACAAGTCCTGATGCTCCTCTGTTGAATGTTCAGTGATCTATGTGTATGCTTTGCCTTAATAAATATTCTTCTATCCATTTTAAAACATCACTCCTGATTTTAACTGACATGTACGTGGTTTTTAAATCCACGTTTTTTAAAGCATAAGCTGTGAACTCAGTCTGTTAAATCTACCATGATCCGGTACCCAGACTGACCACTAGATGGAGTTCTGAGAGTAAAACTGACTGATCTGTGTTTTTTTTTTGTAGTGATGGATCTAGTCAAAGACGACAGTCCCATCCAGAGTTATTCTTTGTCTGTGAAACCACAGCTGTTATTGAGGCTCTGTCTTGATTTCTAGCTTGATCTTGAAAAGATGCATATTTTATATTTTGAGGACAAAACCCTTTTATCAGAAAATGTTCACTTGTGAGAGGCATTTTACATGATTTCCTTTAAATAAAGGCAGCATGGAACGGTCTAGACTAAATGTCTATACAGAGGATACAGTGCTGCCTACTAACACCTTACTTAACGTAGCTGCTTATTAGTTATTAATAAGTGATTACTCTGTTTACTTGATGACCCTGCAGTTGTAGGGTGTATAAGCAGTGAACGGGATGAGGAGGAGTCTTTGGTAGGGATGTGGAGAAGGCTGGCTCTATCATTGGCTGCAGACAGTTTGCATGTTCTCCCTGTGTCTGCATGGGTTCTCTCCGGGTTCTCCGGCTTCCTCCCACCATCCAAAGACATGCTCGTTAGGTTAATTGCAAGTGCCCGTAGGTGTGCATGTGAGTGTGAATGTTGGCCCTGCGATGGACTGGTGACCTGTCCAGGGTGTACCCCTGCCTCTCCCCCGATGACAGCTGGGATAGGCTCCAGCAGACCCCCATGACCCCTAACAGGACTAAACGGGTATAGAAAATGACTGACTGACTTATAAGTGGTGAAACTGTATTCATGAGTTCCGTGGGTATAACATGTTGACAGATGCAAATACTCTTGAGCTGCTTTGACTGATGAAAATGATCTGAGCAGAAACAAGAATGAATAACGTTAGTGTGTTTCAATGTGGGAAGCTGTGGAGGAAGAGATATGAATGTGGCTTTGACATTTATTTTAAAATTGGTGATCTAGAGGTAGCTGAGCACCACCTGGATGGTCAGTTGTTTGTCCTTTGAGACAGAGGGGAGACATTTGTTGAAAGCCTTTGTGATTTCCAGTCCTTGGTCTGTGGTCATTTGTGTGGAGCATCTAGTCAACAGTTACTGCAGTTTCTTCTCTTTCAAAGCAAAGATGCTGTGGACTCTGCTGTTCTTCTGTTTGATTGGTAAGTTGCTCCTTTGATTCACGGATGCACAGAGTCAAATGTGAATGTGAGAAAGTAAATGATTCACAAAATAATACGATAAGCATGTATGTGACAAGAATGATGAAATAAATTCTGATGTAATTCTCTGACACTTCACATTTGACAGGGAGGTCTGCTCAGGACCAAGGAGGTAGAGTTAAATGCATTTCTTTGCTCTACTCTGTTTCATCTCTCTTGAGTCATGTCATAAAGTATAACAGCATTGCTGCTGAAGATGTATATGGGTCAATATTATGAAGTGAACTATTTTCTGTTTTCTGCTACAGCTAGCTGCAAAACAGGAAAACTGATACAGGGAGGAAAAACAAATCAGTCTTCAACCTACGACACCTATCTCAGTTCTGACAGAGCTATTGATGGGATATATGCTCAGTGTTCTCACACTGAAAACAAGACCAACTCCTGGTGGACAATGGATTTACTGGGTCTATATGAAATTTCCTGTATCAACATCAACAACACTAATCATCACAATATCAACCTAACAAATGCTCAGATCCTCATTGGGAACTCATCTGATGGAGATTTTTCCCACCATAAAGTGTAATGCCTTCACTCTACTATGAACCATAGTACAACCTTTTACAATAGTCTAGTGCTGCTTGTGATTTATCCTTTATTTATTTCTAGGATTATAATTTGTAACAACAAACTATTATAATACATCCTGTATTAATTATATTCATTAAGATAAGACATTCTGATATGAGTGTGATATGTGGTAATAAGGGAGAAGGATATATATAGGCAGACAGTACTCAGGAGAACTGCATTCAGTACCACTAAATATCAGTTTTAAACTTTTTTTTAAAGTCTGTTCTCAGACAGTTGCAGCTAACTTTACTCAACAACATCATGCTGTATTTGTGGGTGTGGGGAATTCTGTCTTCTATTGATACTTAATCAAACAGAGCTGGAAACACAACTATTTCTCACAGTCCAATCTGTTTCTCTTTCTCTCTTTCTTCCATCCAGGTGTACAACTATTACTGAGACCACCAGAGGAAAAAATCTAACATTTGAATGTGACAATGGACCAATATCTGGGCGCTATGTGACCGTACACATAGAAAGAACAGATTTTGTAGTGTTGTGTGAGGTGAACATCCACGGTATTAAAAGAGATGGTAAGATAAAATGTTCTCAGGTAACTGGTCAGTTAATAAACAAACTTGCAAAAAATCTCTGTTGCAGATTACAATCCACCGTATGTTTAATAGCAGATGTGTTTTATTAATACAACATGTTCGACGACGCCACTCACAGAGGAGAAATATTCAACTCTTTATTATTTTTCATCACCAAATGGTCACGTTTTATTCTTTTCTACTTAATTGTCAATGTTCATCTTATTAGATGTCTCTCTTTACTCAAGGATTGATGCTGGTCAGAGAGAACAGAACCTGGGAAGAAGCCCTGTACTACTGCAGAGAGTTAAACATGGATCTGGTGTCCATCCTCGATGCAGAGACCCAGGGCTGGGTTGAGTTGGAGGCCAGAAAGGCTGACAGTCCCTTTGTATGGCTGGGTCTTCACTACACCTGCACCCTGGATTTCTGGTTCTGGGTCGATGATCACGTCGTATCATTTGAACACTGGGGTCCAGGAGAGAAGGGAAAAGAAGACTGTGACATGAGTGCTGTCATGAACACGACAGGAAATCACTACTGGTTGAAGAAGTCTGACTATGATCAGTATAATTTCATCTGTGCAGAGTAAAAGGCTTGTCTGGCTTTGCTTAGTGAGTAGTGGACTTCCCTCTAATATACTATATATCATATGTGAGGGGTCCTGGCCCAGAGTAGCAGCTTTTTAAAATGTAGTAAATTATTTTGAAATTAGTTTTTGTTTGTTTCTAACAGGTTGTATTTTTTTCTTTGTTGCTTTTACTTCACTCACTGATAATAATATATTTTGATGGTTATATGACATGAATTATTTACCTTTTGCTGGTGTGTTTTTGCTGTATATTCATTACAGTTTTTTATTTCTAACAAAACCACCATATTGATATCGAAATAGTTGTAATTTGTGTGAAATTTGAATAAATTCAGAGTGTAGTGTCAGTTAAAAATAAATTTCTTACCCCACGTGTATCTTCTACTTATTTGTTTATACAAAACTGTCACATTTGCATCCTTCAATGTGTTTGTCAGCCTGAAGGGGATTTACAGCGTATGCTATTTCTCCCATAGAGCATTAGGACTTGGATGTGCTACTTTTTCGTGTATGGGTTCTTGTCGAGTCTGAATAAAAACTAAGATGTGTTTGAAGAGTTTATTGTCGTTACATTAATGAAGGTGACACACAAGGTTGTGTCGTAACCTGAAGATTCAATCAAATGTGAAAGTGTTAATCCCAGCGTCACACAATTTTAAATGTTTGTGTTTCTGTTCAATTGAAGAACTGCTCTGGTTTGCAGTAAACAGGAAATAAAGACAGTCCGGTTTTTACACGTTGTACCTAAAATCTAACTTGCAGCTTAATATGTTAATAAAACTTTAAAATGATGTTTTTTGCCAATCAATATATTCACATTTCTTTGAGTGCGCCTTAATCATTAAAGAGCTGACTTCCTCTCCCTTTAACATGGACAGTAAAATCCCCAACACACCCATGTAACAGATACACAGTCATTAAGTCAATTAACAGTGCTCCTTAGAGATTTGTTGTGTCTAATTTGTCTCATTCAAGTCAAGATGAAGATGAGTTTATCTTATAATGGAAAGCCCCAGCGTGGGTGAGAGGCAGGCATTGCAAAATCACCTTAAATATTTCACCATTACCTCCTTTCTGTGTAAAAGAAAAACAAGCATAAGCCAAAACAACAATTTGTGCATTCATTTTGTATGAACTTGATGGTCAGGTATCATTTCTTTAGCTTTATGTTGAAACATGTTTTTTATGAACTGCAGCTCCTGAGTGCGTGTGTGAGGACGGTTAATGAGTCCAATAAGGAGACTAATTTCTCCACAGTCTGTACATTTTTGTCAGGTCTAAATTCTGTTGGGATTGACTCCTCTGAAGCCTGCTGTGTGTCTGTCGGTCATGCTCTTGCTCCTTCCAAGTGTCGTAGTCACGCCGCTCTGGAACGACCTCCATCCTGGCTGTCCCCCTGTCTCCTGTCTCGCCCCCTGGGTGCCGCTGAAGGAGCCCTGCCGAGCCACAAATCTGAATCTTGCAGCTTGAAGATTTTGGGGAGTCCAGTTTAGCCCTGGATGGGGACTCATCTGCTGGGAGTGGTGGTGCTGTAGATGCATCATGGCTCCTGTACCCGTCAGAAACAGAGATGGATCTCTGTGGAACTGAGGCCAGACATGAGATCCCATTCCTCCACATGCTGACTGTGAACCTGTGGGATTTGTGTTAGGGTGCGACTGTAGGAAGGGCTGATCTAACCTCCTGGTTTCCAGAGAGGAGATTTTGTTTTGCAGCCCGGACGAGTGTCCTCTCAGATGGGTCACAGAGATCTGAAGATTAGTATTTGCTTGCAGGAAATTACCGGATGATAGTTCAACATTTGGTTTAAAGTTTAGTGAGTAGTTCCATTGTCCTCTTTCTGTGTTTAAGCCTGCAGTGATCCTCGGTGGCTTTGTCAATATGTTTCTACTGTTGGGCTGAAAAAAAAGTCTTTCAGGGCCCACATCTGAGTGATCAAGGTTTGAATTCCTCTCCAGAGCTGATTGATAATGCAGAGTCCTGTGCTGTCCATGTGTCGCAGAGGCAGCGTCCGTAGGGTGTGGTTCTTGAACACTGGCTGTGTTTTCATCTGTGGTGGTGATGGCGAGGCTGCCCAGCTGAGACTGAACATGTGAGAAGCGGCTCTGGTTGTGAGGGTCTGAGCGAACGTGGATCTGGTTTTGATTCTTTTCCAGATGTTCCACGTTTGTTCTTACATCAGTCTGGGCGCAGGCAGCTCCGACTGCGGACACTGGCTTTTCCACAGAAATACTCTGCAGTCTGCACTCTGTCCCTGGTTGAAGCAAATGCTTTGGGTACGGTTGTGTTGCTGAACCGGTGCACGGTCCTGCTATACCGCACTCCACCTCTGGGCTTTGGGGATTGCATAAAACTGTCATTGTGGCTTCTTCACTTTCATCCCAGGCCTGCAGGCACATTGTTTTGGTCAGGTTTGATTTCTGCTTATTGATACGGGTGTTATTATTGTGAGATGCATGTGATGTGGAGCGGAGAGTGACTGGCAGAGTGATGAAGGAGACAAATCCAGTGACGGGTTTGGAGCAGGAGTAGAGTCGGTAGAACTCCTGATGGAAAGGTGCGACTGAGCTGCCCTTTATGAGAACAGCAAGGCTCCGATGGACCTGCCAGGACAGCCAGGAGAAACTGAGGGGACCACAAGCACACAAACTAGATTATTACCCAGAAACTGAAAACGACAATTAAACATCAGAAACACATAAGATACAATGAGAATGCAGCATACACCGATCAGGCATAACATTATGACCAATCCTAATCCTAAGATTGTGCGGGTCAGGACAGTTGTGACTCATCAGAGAATGGACATGGGCCTTCTGAGGGTGTCCTGTGGTGTCTGTCTTTTACTTCTTTTAATGTTGTGGTTCGTGTTAATGTACCTGTATGATCCAGTCAGCACCTCCGTCCAGTCAGCGATGATAAAACTCTCTGCAACCTGACCCGTCAGCTTCTTGCCAGTCTTGGCGCAGTAGTTCTGTCCACAGACACTCCTTACTGACAACTTCTATCCACACAAACACAAGAGTTGCAAAAATAAAATACAATAAACAGTTAGCAGGGCCATAGATTGAGCTTCATCACCCGGACAACAAGCATTACATGTGTCTGGGAGACGTAAATTGAAGCAAGTCACATGGGATACTTTTTATTTCACATACAATAAGAGTGAGGCAATACATTTTGATTTCATTGCGTGTATTTGGCCGAGCTGAACCGTTTTAGTTACATGAGGCAGACGCTTTGACTAGACCTGTGCACCAGCACCGTATGAAGGTCAAATTATGCAAAAGCCATCCACCGCAAAGCGTGGCAGGAACTGACTCACGGGGAAGTTCTTGCTGTCCGTTTTGACGTCCTGCCACATGCTGACGAACAGGCTCAGGTTGAGACGATCCAACAGCAAATGAACGGACACGTTTCTCTTCCTGCTCGCCTCCAGAAGATCGCACAGCAGCTCTACGTCGGTGAAACTGTCCACCACTATGGCCAGGGCCTGAAGACGCACGCAGACAAGTGTTAATAAAGATGTCAGAATCCACCCACACATGTTCCTAAAGACTTTGACTCCTCACAAGTGATGGACTCATTAAAACCTGCAGACAGATATCACTCAGTGTGCATCTGGCATTTCAGCACAAAGGGTCAGGCACTGACACGTTTCTCTCTCAGGTAAAGAACGGCACGCTTGCTACATGCACACACACGCACAAAGGAACACACAAATATGTACCATTTTAGCCTTCCTGATGAACTGTCTAACCAGGTCTTTCATGCCAGCTGCCCCGCTGTCAGACGAGAGAAAAACCTCAACGTTGGGATCATCCAGGACAGGGTCACTTGATTTCACATCTGGAAGTACAAAAACATGACAGAAAAGCTAAAACTGTATACCCTCTGCTTACAAACCCACAGATGTCTTTACAGAATTTTAATATTTCCTTCTATAAAACATTTCTACTTTCCTCAAGTACGTTTCAAACTACCTTGGTCCAAACCTGTCACAGTAGGATCACTGTCTATTGACACTGCAGGGTACCGCGTGGAACTCCGAAAGCTAGCGGATAAGCTCCTCAACTCTTCATCATCTGATGCACCAGGACCATCTGTGTACAGCACACAACTGTGAAAAACTATAACACTCTTTCAAGCCCAGCAGTCTGCAAAGAAGAAATTATTTCTATAGACATATAACAACCATTTACAACCTGTGTTTCCATCCCTCCTGTGTTCCAGGATGTAACTCTTCTCCAGCTTTGACAGAAAGTCCACCTCTCCCTCGTCCTTCAACACCTGGTGGTATCCCTCCAAGCCCTGGCTGAGAAGGCAGTCTGCCGCAAGCCGAGCGCTCTCGTTGTGGCTCAAGTCTAATGTGGGACCGCTGACTATTAAGTCAAAGCCGGAGGAGGAGGAGGAGGGGATGCGGACGTCTTGAACCCGTCGCCTCACCTTACCCAGAGGTTTGGATCTCCTGTACTGCAGTATGGACGCCATGTCGCATGCATCCATGGCAGATGGAAGTAAATTAAAGTCTGGTTAGCTTGAGTATTGAATGTCCTCAGTGGAGCTACAGCAGCTCTGCAGATCACTTTCCCTAAGAGAGATCTACTGACTGAACAGACAGAGGTACAGAAAGGTGGATCCGCCCCTGCTAAGGGCAAATGGTTTCCGAAAACATGATGAGATGTGACAGGTGAGAACTGGGACTAAAAGTCCCGGTGTTAGTTAGTAGGTGAAGGAAAATACAGGAGAGTAGGTTTAACTGTGAATGTGACCAATTCATCTGCCTAAATAACTGTGAGCAGTTATTATTCAGAGATATTTTGAGACTTGGATCCATGTCTCTATCAGGTGAGTGATAACAGAGCGTGAAGGACTCATTTAGCAGTATACTTCCCAGCATCTGAGACACACAGTAATGCAGAGCTGGTGAGCACAGACAAAAGATGGGTGGAGGGATAGAAATGAATGAGTGACAGGAATGGAGATGGGTGTCATTTCAGCTCATGTCAAACACCACCTGGATGTTTACCGGCACGCCCACACAGAGCAGTGAGGAGTAAAGGTACACAGGTGAACTTCTGGTCCTAAGAAGAATCCAACAATTGGTTCTCAACTCCTTTACCTTCATTCAAACGACAAACAAAACAGTTTTGTTCATCTGAAGTCTAACCTAATGGGTCCAGCAGACAAGACATTTATAAGACAGTATTCACTGATATCCAGAATAAATAAATAAATAAATAAATAAATAAATAAATAAGTGAACACCAGAGTCGCAAAGAAAACATCAATCGTCTTGATTCCTTTTTCAGTTCATTTTATCCAAATAAGTTTTAAATAAAAACAAATATAAAATTCATTACAATTAAAAAATTCTAAATATCGCACCATTGCGCCTAAAAACACAACCAGTGTGAATGGAGGTAAAAAGACAGAAAAAAGGGATTGTCTGTATTTGTGGTTACCGTGGAAACACGATTTTGTACTGCACTGTGAACAATGCAAAGAAAAACTGTGTTTTATCACAGAGTGACTCAGCTAGACGTCCTAGCTACAGTACTACTCACACAGAAATGTTCACTGGCTACAGACAGACTGAGGTACAACAAACACAGCTGCTAATTACTCGATTACTAGAGCTCAGCCATGCATTTCAGGTTGACCTAAATCCAGGTGTACGTCATATGAAGCAACAACACAGCTGTACACCCAGAGGATTAACCTGTTTCTGTCCTGGTGTTTTCATGGACACAGTGGTTGTTTATGTGCAGTGGAGAGCAGTGATGAAAGCCGACAGATGGTATGCTTTTCAGTCTGAGACACTGTTTTGTTTTTGAGAGTTTGAGATTGTGCCGGTCACTGGGAGACAGAGGACAGCGTGTGGACAGACTGTGAGGACGCAGAGCTTCCCTCTTTGCCTCTGGCTGCCAGTCTCTGTCTCAGTTCGCGGATTTCCTTCAGCAGTTCTCTCTCACTGCTGTCCAGCTGAGCTCGGCCTCGGTCCAGGGAGACTGAAAAGATTCAGGGAAGGAGAGAAAGACAGGATTACTGACAGTAAGTAATAATGAACATTTGTGACCGATTATTACATTACAACATTAATGTCTCAGAAACAGCTCATCATGACTCATCAGAGAATGGACATGTGCCCTCTGAAGGTGACCTGTGGTGTCCTGTGGGTTGAGGGGAGGGGCCTCTGTGGATCATCCCACAGATACTTGATCAGTTTGGGATCTAGTGAATTTGGAGGCCTGGTCTTGTGCTGTTCTTCGTGTTTTTTTGAGTTGTTCCTAAACCGTTTCTGTGTGTGTGTCTGTGTCAGACTGCATCCTGCTGAGGATGGCTGCTGCCATCAAGGAGTGTCATTGCTATGGGCTACGAGTGTCTCGTCTGGTCTAGGTGTCAGTGATTAAGTCGACAGTTTGTTGCAGCCCTACTTCATCAGTTTATTTATTTGCAGTGAAACATGACAGTTAAAGTGACTTACAGACGGTGGAGGTGCTTTCTGAAGGTGAACTGCTGTTCAGACACATCGGCTTGGTTCCTGTCTGCTTTGGAGTAGCAGCAGAGTTGAATCGGAGGACTTCTGGTCCTGTGGTTCCAACACAAACAGCAGGGGTGGGACTGTGTCCGCGAGGAAGGCCTCTAGTCGAACACGGTGGCTTCATCTTTGTTTGTCTCCGCCCATCTGACACAAACCAATCACTGGAGCATTAGATAGATATCTGGAATATAGACTCTGTGTGTGTCTGTTTGTGTGTGGGTGTGTGATGTTGTCCTACCTGTTTCTACTGAAGGCCAGAGCTGTTGCTGTTCCTGTAGCTGAGCTCTGGTGTTCATCACTTCGTCCCACTAAAAACATAACAAGTGCTCATTGTCTAAGTGACTGACAGTAACCACAGAGAGCACAGATATTCACACAGATGGTCAGATAATCTAACCGACTAACACAAGTATCAGTCTTTATTATTATTATTAATCACCATCAATTATGTCGTTGTGAATCTTTCCAAACATCATGTACAGAGCTACACTGCCAGACACACCGTTTCTGTTCTCACCTTCTTTCCTGCCACATCTCTCATGGTGTCGACCAGTCTCTCCTCCTCCGCCAGGGTTTGCCCCTGAATCTCTGCAAGTCTCTCCCTCTTCCTCTCCTGCTCAGCATCGACCCTTTGCAGGCGCTCCACCACCTCTCTCTGCCAGTCCGACTCCAAACCCAGCTGGCACGCCTCTGCCAGAGACTCCTCCAGAGCCTGTTTATTTTTTTTGAGAAATATGACGAGAGGTACAGACCATAGGTATAGGATCTGGATAAGTGCAATGCTTTTGATAGTTTCTTGTGAAGTCAGATGGATAATCTATATATCTTTTACATCCTTCCTCTGTTTAGATGAACCTATAAGTACTGCCAATTCTCTGTAAAAATCAGAGACATAGCAGACTCTGTGTCTCTCACCATCTCTCACCTTCACTTTTCTTGCATTAATACCGTAAAGGACACTAAATGCAGTTAACCTCAGTGTTCCTCAGCATCTCTGCACTGAAGGAAGGTAAAGACTTAAGTTTCTACAACAGTCACTAACCTGCATGTTTGTCTCTGCGCTGTTTAGCAGCTCGGTGTATCTCGCCTCCTCTCTTTCTGCCTCCCTCATTCTCATCTCCACCTCTTCCTCAGTGCCGCGCCCCATGCGCTCCTGCTCTTTCAACAAGTGCTAAAAACAAAACAGTATTACATAGTTAGTAGGGGGGATATTGATACAAAAAATAGGAACACCTGTGAACACATGTTAAAGTGAAAAGGTCACATTATCAACTTATAAAGGTTTCACATTAAGAAAATATTCTCCAGGTTAATGGGCTTTGAGAAGAAATTGAGAAACAAGTGACAAAAACAGACGGAGGAAAGTATGGACAGGTCAGGAAGTTGTCGTCACCTGTTCAAGACGCTTCCTCTGAGCCTCCATCTCCATCTGTCTGACTTCTAGATCCTGAACTGCTGCGGCCGTCTCCTGCTCACGGAGATCCATCTGAAGCAGAATTTGGAGTTTAGAAATTTGACTTTAGAAAGAAAAGTGATAATGGTTTTCACAAATATCGACAAACCCATAAATCTGCCTGACAAACACTTTTACAGTAGAATCTAAACTACAGTCAAAGTGATGCAGCAGCCAGTTGAGGAAATTTATCATAAATATTTCCTATAGATACATAAACATTTTTAAATTCACTGAGGACAGACAACCATGTGGTTGTCTAATGCTGAAATCAAATAAAAAGAGTTTTAAAACCCTACTCAGTTTTGAAATCAGGTATCAAAAAGGTATGTGATGTTGGTCTGTGGCCCAACCTCAATACCGACTAAAGTCTGGCCCAGGTTTATCCATCAATTGTTCTGCGGGTGTGAATTCAGAGATAAATCCCCCTGAAGTCTGAGCCCACATCAGTGTTGCATGGTGAGCAGATTCTCCTTGTCTTGGGCTAAAAGAATGCAAAACTTGTAACAGATATAAGTGGCTAGTTTGAGCTATTTTATATACTTTAAATATTATGGAGTTAAAGTTTTAATGTAGCCTTAAATCCCGTCTGGCAATGACATTTATATTTCTTCTTTGAAGACATATATAAATCCACAGACAGACAGTACTGTTTACCTTTCTGCTGATCTCCTGGTCTAGTCGGTGTATCTGTGATGCTCTCAGGTCCTGCTGGTGCTTCAGAAAGCGTCTTCTAGTTGCATCTAGCAGCTGTAACTCTTTCACCTTGAGCTCCCTCTTCATGGCTGCCAATCTAAATAGGAATCACCAATGTCCACAAACAACTCCCTTAAAAACACATCATTCTTTGTGGTCATATTTTAAAAATAAGGTGTTTCGTCATTTACTTTGTCCTCTGCTGGGTTAGTTTTTCTTCTTCTTGCGCCAGGATGTTTCTGCGCTGTTCTTCTGCTTTCTGCAGCAACTCCTGTGTTCAAATCAATGAACACAGTCACTTGGAGTTCACTTAAATTTCCAATCCAGGGATTTTAGATGCTTTATTAATTCAACAAAATTCTGAAATGAGCCACCTGTTGTGCATAGTAGGCCTCCTCCTCAGCTTGGCGACGAACAAAATCTGCACGCAGCGCTGACACCTCCTGTCTGAAGACAATACAAAGATATTTACGTGTGATGTGCGTTTAATCAAAATACGAGTTTCTGCATCTGTAATCTCACCTCTCACGGAGATACTCCATCTCCTGCAATCGTATCCTCTCCTTCTCCCGGCTTTGGTATTCCACAATGAATTCTGGGTAATGGTTGAAGATGGGGTACTGGCCTCTGGTCAGTGGTGTAAAGTCAGACAGCATAGTCTTGGGATGGATGTCAGCAGGTGTAGTGCCCATGAGTCGATAGGCCTCCTTTATCATGGCTCCAACATCCAGGTTGTTACGATGGTGAAAGAAATACTGAAGGACGGAAATGAGAGTGAATTTCATGGACGGGGACAGAGAAGTTAACTGTAGGATGGTGAAAACATAAGAAAGGGCAGGGCAGCTACCTCAAAGTCTTGTTTCTGGGAGGACATCAGCAGAGGCTCACGACAGCAGATGACGTAGGCGACACAGGCCATGAGCAAGAATGACGGATGATTGGAGAAAATGTTGTCAAACAGTTTGAGCCACTCATCACGAGTCAGGACCTCAGAGAACAAGGTCTCCAGCAGAGGCCACACATAGAGCTGGACACAGAGGAAAAACATGTGCATAAATAAGAACAGATAGATGTAAAACTGAGAGCATGCAGTTTATGGCAGCTTGTCAGGCAGCTCCTCCAGAGACTTGTAGTACACGTGCTGCGGTTACCTGTGAAGTGATGCCACAGTCCACCAGGTGCTGCAGCAGCTCCTTGTCATGATGAGCCAGAACGTTCTCCGCCATGCTCAGGATGTTCAGAGGAGGGTTGGGGAAATACTCGAACCAGTGTTGACACCAATTCACTAAACAATCCAATATCCAAGTCAGCATTCAATGTTACGGTAATATCTTGACTTTGCATTAAGACAACTAATAAAATTGTTTTAATCAAAGTAGCAGCTCAAGCTTTCAAATTTGTACAGGAGAAATATTTAAAAAATAAGCATTGCTGTGTTACGGAGTACTGTAAAATGTACCTATGACAGTGGCCACCACCTCAAAGCAGAGCAGTGGATTGTTCTGGAAGAGCTTGACGAAAGGAAAGGCTACGAGTGGAAGGTACTCCACCTCTCCAAAGATGGCTGCCCAGTGAGCTAAGGCAGATAAAACCCTGTGGAGCACAACAAAAGCACCAAATAACTAATCAGCATGCAATTCAAAATCAAATAAAAATCCTGCAGTCACAAAACACATCTCAAAGAAATATGTGCACTTGTGATTTGCAGTTGTGTAGAAAGTACCTCTGCAGTCCTCTCTGCAGTTTGTGGCTTTTGATGGGGTATTTATCGTGTAGTGTGAGGTAGGCTGAATGGAGGCCTTTGTCAGTCAGGCTGCTGTATGCAGCATGGTTCTCTGGTAGACACAACAAAGACCGCCACACAAACATCCTGCAACACAGACGCATACATCATTCATATAAATATTGTTGCTGTATGATTTTCAGTCACCAGACTCAATCTTCCTCCTATGAGTTTTACCTGTACTTAGCAGGATATTCTCCAAATGCCTTAAGCAGAGCCACCAGTCTCTTCTTATTCAGACCAGCTGGAAGTTCATTCTGTTCAAGGAAAGACATATGGGCTTAATACTCCATCATGTTAGACACTCACTACTGTACACGTGGTCCTATTCACGGAAATGCTATAGAACAAAAAATCCAAACAGGAATAAAAGATAAAAAAAATGCTTAAGTGAATTAGAAATGTAAATGTTGCTCCTACCTCTTTATCCTCAGCCATGGACCCTGCTGGAGGTCTAAGTATCTTCACTTGTGTTCGTCTTCCTGAGCTCTTAGCTGGTCTCTGAACGACCGCTGACTTCACCTTGACCTTAAGGTTAGACAAGTCCTGGTCTGCTTCACCACCAGAGACTACTGCTACCTGAGAAGGAGGAGGCTGTGGAGTGGACGACACACACATGATATGAATCCACAAATGTTTCTTCCTTTTATCAACAAATCAGATATTTGTTGCCTTAACAAACACTCACCCTGTTCAGTTCCTGTGTGAGACTTTGGACACTGTAGACACTGATGCTGCCATTATCCATGATAGCTACGACATGTCGGCCATTAGGACTGACGGCAACTGACGTAATGGCATCATCGTGGGAACCGACGTGGAAGAGAAGTTTGCATGTGTGAATGTTAATGAAGCGCATCATTCCATCCTGGCTCAATACACCCAGTGTCTACAGGGATCAAACAAAAGGCTGTAAATACATATGTTCCAAAGAAGCGACAAGCTGTGATCTTGTGGAGTCAGTCTGGCAGAACAAAGAGATGGAGTTGGCATTCAAACCCACAAAGGATAATTTACAAAAAGGCAAGACACAAAAAAAAGAACATGATATGGTGCCGCGTTAAATTAAACTTTGTAAAGGTTTTCTCATTACTGCACTTTCTCTTGCCCTGTACTGTTAATAGATACAGAAACAAGAACAAATATGCGTGTTCTGAACAAATAGGCATAAATGCAACTGAAAACACAAGAAGTTAGATTTCAAAAACAAAACTGAACTTCCACAGTGAGACATTTTACTGGTCCTGCTGTGTCTGTACCTGGCTGGCTCCTCCATCAAAGCTGTCAGGCAGGAATTCCAGCTGTCTGACGGTTCGAACTTGTGTTGGCATCTGAATCACCCTCACCAGCTGTTTGCTGTCCAAACACCACAGGTGCAGCAAGTTTGAGCGCCCACCTGCTGCAAGGCTCTTACCATCACTGTCAATAAAACATGTCTGTGGTAAGTGTTGGTTAAAAACTTCTGATCACTATGTTTATCTGTTTTTTTGTTTTTTTTACTTTTATTGTGCTTGTTAAGTTGATACTTTGAAGTCCACTGAGATCATGGCTGAGATGTGAGAGACTCACCGTGTGACAGCGAAGGCCTTATAGGAGATTCTGGGTCCACAGTCGGGAACAGGGAGCTGGTACTTGCAGAAAAGTGTGTCACTCTCCCAAGCAAAAATGGAGTCATCACTGAAACAACTGAGGATGGTGTTACTGAGAGGCAGGAAAAACACCTGCAACAAACACAGCAGAAAAAGAAAGAAGGACAAATTTAGTAATTTAAACAATCATGCATCGGTGGCATTAACTGTTTAAAATCAATAAAAAAAAGAATTTCTTTTGATGAAACAGGCAGTTACTTGGGCAGTAAGGCTGCATGTTTACCTTCTGTATGCCAACAGACTGTCTGATGTTTAGCTTCCTCTTCCTCTGGAAGGTGTCCAGGTCCCAGAGCTGAGCCGTATCTAAGGACGTGGTAATGGCATAGCGTCCTGAGCTGTGGACAGAGATGGATGAAACTGCTCCCTCATGACCTCGCATCCAGCTGACCAGCTGCTTTGTGTCTATGTACCGAAACATAGAAGAGGACAGGTTTATTTGTAGTTTAAGTGGTGGTAAGTGATGAGAAGAAGCAGATATTATTTTTTTTATCAACCAACTGCTTTGAGTCTGAAAGAAAGCTCATGCTGAATGTGTGTGGTCTGTTGTTACAATGAAGGTCATTCTAACTAAATGTAAAGTCAAAACAAACAACAAATTAAGAACAAAACTATATGTTTTGATGATGTTCTCGTCCTACCTTTGTCAAAACATTTGACTGTGTAGTCTGCCAATGCCACAAGGAACTCTGTGGTCCTGCGGAGGCTGAATGCTAGAGCAGTGCACGCCTGTCCTGTCTTCTGCACAAGGCGAAATCTACCCCGAAAAAGCAGCAAAGAAAAACAAAAAAGATCAGACAGATGTCAAAGGATGTTGGATTTTAGTCCGAGGGCAGCTTTAAACACAGAGAAGTCCATGTAGAGGCAAATAAGAATTAGAAGTGTGTGTGTTATTCTTTCACAGCTAAATGGACCATATTCAACAATAACCACAATCAGTTACCTGTTTCTGCTGATGTCAAAGACATAAATGTTTCCGTGGTGATCTCCAGCCAGGAAGGAGTCGCCTGTGGTGTCAAAGGCCACATGGAGGAAACGCACGGTCTTGGCCTGCTGAGCGGTACGCACCACCGTCACTAATACACTGAGGACGACAAACAACATGCATTCAGTGGATGAGAGATGAAAAGCAACACATCTGAGAGAATCATGGCTGCTCTCTAGTGGTTACAAAGAGAAATCCTGTGAAAGGTAGATGAATAAATAAATACTATTAACAACCACTCAACCCTTTATCTGTGCAGCAATGTACAGATACAGATGGGTGATGAGACAATGGTGAAAATAAGGATGTGGCATAAATAGTTATGAAAAGAAATTCCCCATGTAAAAAAATATATATAATCCTCATTCATCAGCATCTTGATGGGGGTGACGTTGGAGTTAAGCACGAATGTGACTTTCAACTCACCGCTGTTTTAGATTTAATATGATATTAATATACTACCATAAACTAAATAGTATAAGAGTGATGATTTTAAAGCACAGCAAAATTATATCTGATGTGCTCTTATGTCGCAGGATGTTTACAAAGCGACTGTCGCACACAGGTGCACACGGGCTGGAAAACTAATAGTAAACAATAATACTTAGGTAAAGTCAAACCTACCTTTTCCCCGGTGCTGGTTTCCGATGCCATATTTTACCCTCTTCTTTGTTGCCGATATCAGTCACCTCCATTTTAAAGATGTCGATACAAATTCAGGGCGTTCATTTAGTTAACACCCCGTAGTTAACTTGACTCGTTGACGTTACATGGTTGCTAAGCTAACTGGTTAGCCGGCTAACCTCCTTAGAGGCGGAGCAAACAGCGCGAAATTTAAAAGAGCAAAATTCAGGACATTTAGCTTCAAGTAACAACGACAAAAGTCGTGCAGAATATCGATAAAAGTTTAGCAACATGCATAGTTGCTCGGCGCTCAGGAGGAACGTGAATGTTTAACAGACCTAACGTCAGTTGTTTCTTCAGTTTTGAGGTATTTTAGGTTTGATTTGATGACGGTTATTTTGTCGCCCTAAGGTGACGTAATAACAGAAGGCACTCATGCATTATGGGAGTTGATGTTGAAATTGTAATTATTAATTAACATAACATTTTCTATTTTTTTTAACCTTATTTCCCAGTTATGTGTGAATGCTATTTATAATTATTCACACTTCCAGGAATAATATTTTAAAATCGATACCCTTCATAAGTCTGCTGTTTCCAAAAGGTCTTTTTCCATGTGCCAAATGCACATTTTCCACACTTATTTATGTGCAATGTCTGCATATTTTTGCGTTTTTAAATGCACTTTGGGGATATATTTTCACTGCAGTCAGTGTAACTTGTACTTTCAGTCTGTATTACCTTCAAGCTGTACCTCCATGCAGACAGCACTGCAAATGGGACCAACTAATGCAATGCCTGACTTTACTGTTTCCTCTTTAATGATCAAAATCATTTTTCAAGATTTCAATCAGGGCTGAATTGAGAATGCCAGAACCTGACCTATATTAGTAAATTCAGAAACACATCCATTCTGCCACGTTTAAAAAAAAAATCAGAATACATCTGCCACTACCTTAAACACATGGTGAATTTGAATCTTCATCACTTTTCTTCTAGTGTGAAGTGTCAATGAATTAAATTAAATTACAATAAAACAAAATAAGACAAACAAATAAAATAAATTATAATGAAATGATAAGACTAATGAATAAAATAAGACTGAAAAAAGAAAAAGAAATAAACTGACAACTCTGGTTCACCACTGCGTCTGCTACGCCTCTTTCTGTTGCTGGCTGCCTCTGTATGGTCAAGCGGACTCTTTTGCAAATTTGACAGGAAGTACAATAATAACACAAAGCAGGAATAAATGTTGGTGAAATTAGATAATATAAATACGTCCGGCCTCAGCACGATTCCTTCAGATTAAGAGCACACATACATCAGTCTCCAAAACACATCTTAAATAACATACTCTATAAATAAATGTAGATGTCCAAAGCTCGCAATAGTCTTTATTCAGAAGTGTCTTTTTAATTAACGGGTTTGTTGGTTATTATGCCATGCCTTCATATCGGAGGCAGTAGCAGAAGTAAATTCGTTATTTACTTTGAAAAGCTAAGCCGGATGTTTACCTTCTGGCCTCAACAACTTTACGATACGTAAAACTAGCTTTCAGTGTAGTTAGCCACGTCATGTAAACTTAGCAGTGGAGCAGTTGTGATATAAAGACAGAAAGGAGTCGCAGTGTATTGGGGATAGTTGGATACTTTCAAAAGAGGGACTTTTATTGCTGCTTCATAATTTGGCAGTAATCCTATGGAAAGATGTCAGATATTTCGGACTGGTTCAGAAGTGTCCCTTTCATCACCCGGTCCTGGTTTGCTGGATCGCTTGGCTTGTCCCTCATTGCCAAACTGGGATTGATTAATTTCAGGAACCTCATACTGTTTCCGGATCTGATCTTCAGCAGATTTCATGTAAGTGTTTTCAGAGCCCTGTTTACTTGCGCATTTGTTATAGTGGGTGTCAACTTATAAACGAGGTGCTGATGTGTTTCGGATGTAGTCGGTTTGTTAGCAGGTGGCTAATACTGTTCAGTTAGCAGGCCGGAGCTGTACGACAGCCAATGAGAATGCGAGACGTAGGTTAGGACTTCCGGGTGCTGTCAAAATGCCACTTCATGTAGTGATACCTCTTTTACATACACTCTAATGAGTGACACTGATTTATGGGTTAAAGATAAACAAATAAGTGTTTAAAGTACCACACAACGTGGTGAAATAGAGCACGGTAGTATTTGATTATATAAACTAATTTGTATTAAGTTGCTGTTCTCGTGGCCACCACAAGGCGGAGACAGTATATAAGTATTTCTTCTTATTTTTCATTTCATATAATCATTTATATAATCTTACACTTGTCATTTAAAAGAACAAATAATGCCAGATGAGTGCATGGTCTGTATAGTCTTTTTTTAGTGTCTAATTGCAGTCCTTTGAAATGATTATTTAGTGAATGATTAGAGCTTTTGTAGTTCTATAATGTTTGAGTTCAACACCAAACAGACTGAAGCAGGTTGTGGAGTCAGACCAGTTCAATTAGTAGATGCAGTATTTGCCAAGAATGATTAAAACCATATAACTAATATGTATTAGAAAAAATACGAACAAATAATATAACAAAAAATTCATAAACGTGAGTAGCCATGTCTGTATTTACCTTAAATCCATCCAACACTTTGATCTGATCAATTCAATGTAAAATTTGGAGCGACACTTCTTAATGCAGTATTTAAATCTACCCTACGGGCTCTTTTCTACAGTAACAGGTATTGCTAATTTGTAGTGTGCCGTCTAGTATGTGCACTATGAAACAAGACCCTCGGGCAATGTTTGGGTGCACCGCTTTCCACACAGCCGGTGATGAGCCTGCAGACCTGTCAGAGCAATCAAGATACTGTTACCATGCTGGAATCTATGTGAAGGCTTGAATTGTTTTCCAATTGTTTAGGAGGCGTCAAGATATAGGAGGTGTAGTCGTTCATGTACATCCTGGCAGTTAACACAACTGTCAAGTATGATGAAACACAATGATTAATATACAAGGAGTGCAAGTTCAAGTAGGGAAAATAGTTTTATAATGTAATTGTGTATATGTATTCATTTTTTTTCACTTATTTTCTTATAAAAAATGTTTACGTTTGTGAGAAATTCAGAGAACCGTGTTGTATTTGTATGAGCGGTGTGTTAAACGTTTACGCTGCCTGAACTGTGGGGAGCAACCAGCGTCATCTGAGTGGTGTTCATGCTTCGGTGAGGTCATTCAAGGTTAGGAGACAGAATATGAATATGTAATGAGACACAAGTCTGGGAAAAAATAGCTCCCTTAATTATACAAATAAAATATTTGTGATAGAACAATGCTGTGTATATAGCCTGAGTATAATACACTAGTATATTCTTTAAGTGTCAGTATCTATGTGCTGTACCTCTTAGTATAGAAAGTCTTTGAATGAGTATTTTCGTGTATACTGGGCTGTTTTCATGGAGCTATTTTAGACAAAGGTATGAACAGACGTCTTCTTTCTGCACTGGTCACCTGAACAATCATTACACTTTCAGCAAACTTATATGACTGTGTGCTGTTTAACCTGCGTGGCTGCTCTGGTCATTAAAAAAGGATGCACACATCTCAGAGGAACACAAACGTTGACGCTGCTCAGTAGCTCAGTTCACTATTATTCTCTCTGCTCGGAGTCGTTAAACACTGGTGCTCGGCAAACATTAAGAAATTGAATCTCACCCTCGTGACTTACTGCAGCTAATTATTATTATTATTCAGGGAATCTATCGATTTAAACCACGATGAATTTCATTATTGCTGTGTAATGTACTGCATGTACTGTATATACAGACAGCCATTTATTTAGACAGCTATTTAAAACTGTGAAATGAGCAGTAACATAATGGTAATACAGTGAAGATATTAGACTGCGATATATAAACTCCTGACATTTATAAGTCTATAAAATGTCAAAGGCGTAGGAAAGGACGTCCCTGCATGAGCGCTGGGTAAACGCTGAGTTCAGAAGCTAGGACTGGAGAAGGGTTGGCGGCGTCTTAAAATAGATTAGTCACTTATCAAAACCGTTGAAGGTTAACGTTCTGTCAAAACAGGACTGATAATAATTTTGACAGTAGTGAAAGTCAAATCAAGGTGTTGATCCTACGGGGCATTTTGATTGAAAGAAATGAAGCATTTGTCCTTTCATCAACCCTTAAACACTGTATTGATCTGATCACTCTTTGAATCTTGTTTCAGATCTGGAGACCAGTGACGGCCACCTTTTATTTCCCAACTGGGTTTCAGTACCTGGTCAACCTGTATTTCCTCTATCACTACTCCACTCGGCTAGAGACAGGTGAGATCTCGGGCCTTCGTGCTTTAAGTCACGTTACGTGCTCTTTACATCTGTGTGCAAATGTTTTTCCCTCCTTTTCTCCTCCAGGTGCGTTTGATGGCAAACCTGCAGACTATATCTTCATGCTCCTCTTCAACTGGATCTGCATTGTCGTATCCTTTGACTGTGATTGCAGCCATCAGTCCCTTTAAGACCTCGTGTATAGATTTGAATCGACCTGCAGTAAATCATTCCCGCGACATCAAAGTTAGGCTGCCTTCGTTTGCTGTCTGCGTTCCTCTTTCATCTGTCTTCTCTGTGCCCGACTCCCTCTCTGCAGTAGTGTGCCATGTCAGAGTGGCTCTGTGCCAGTGGCCCAGAGTCAGCCTACCCCTGCAGAGCAGAGAAACCTAATCTAGGTCACACGCAGCACCCGCAAGAACAGTCCGGCCCACATCCCAACACTGTGCCGCTTTGTCAGGAGTTCAGCTTTGATTGTCTGGCTTTTCACAGGCGTTCCTGCTTCATAATTTGGCATAATTTTGTTTTGTCTTCATCTCATCTTAAGCCAAACATTTGAGTCTAATTCTGGATTTGGAAAAAATTGGAGGTGGGGTAGGTGTGATCTGCCAAGGTCAGATACCTTGCTCAAGTAGAAAAAAGGCAGAGGCGACTGCCAGCTCCTTTCAGGGCTGGTGTGGGGTTTTGAACTGGCAACCCTCCAGTCGCCAGCTGCTCTGATTTTAAGGCTCCATCTGTGATTGTACGGAGGTTGTTGTCCTTGACTCCATGTCTGTAGATAATTGGGGTTCTGATGAACATGCAGGTGAGACTTCTCCTCCTCTGTATTTACTGTTTACAGCAACGTGAAAAGTGTGTACACGTGTGTGCTTAAAAGTCTTAAGAGCGTTTCATAATCCAAGATACGCACTTACACCGATCAGCCACAACATTAAAACCACCGAGGAGTTAAAATCACACTTAATCTTGAGATGCTGTAATGTTCTGCTGGGGATGTTACTGGATGCTACTTAGACATGTAGCACTCATCTAGACCAGACCACACACCCCCACCCCAATGACACTCCTTGATGGCAGCAGCCATCCCCAGCAGGATGCAGCCTGACACAGACACACAAAAATGCTTTAGGAACAACTCAAAAAACATGAAAACAGCACAAGGTGTTGACCTGGCCTCCAAATTCACTAGATCCCAAACTGATCAAGTATGCACTGGAGCAAGCCTGATCCACAGAGGCCCCTCCCCTCAACCCATAGCACCCAAAGGCCCCCACTAACAACATGTTGTTGCCAGACACCACAGGACACTCTCAGAAGGTCCATGTCCATTCTCTGATGAGTCACAACTGTTTTGGAGGCACAAGGGAGACCTACACAATATTAGGAAGGTGGTCATAATGTTATGCCTGATCGGTTTATATTCTGATTAACACTTCTGTGTTTTCTGTAAAGTAAATGTAAGGCTACCACTTACTGCCTTAACAATCATCCAAACTATTTCTTCTAGTCACTGCCGTGATTAAAGATACAGTGCTAATCCAAGGAGACTCCTCTGGTGTTAATGTTTAATATTGTTGATGTTTTCAGCTGCTGATGATCCCGCTGGTCATGTCAGTGTTGTACGTCTGGGCTCAGTTTAACAAAGACAAGATTGTGTCCTTCTGGTTCGGAACACAATTCAAGGTAAAACGCTGCGAACGCCTCATCATTTCACGCCGTCTTCACAGACTTAGCAGAACTCGTAACGTTCACACTGACACTATTCCTGTCCTAGGCGTATTATCTGCCCTGGGTCATCCTGATCTTCAACTTTTTCATCGGAGGCTCGTAAGTGCAAATTTAAAATCTCCCCCTGCTCCTAAAAGGCGGCTTGTTATGTCGTAACAGCAGCGCTTTGGTAGTGGTGTTATTCTTCTTCTCTTTGTTATCGCGCAGCTTTGTGGATGAACTGACAGGAAACCTGGTGGGCCACCTCTACTTCTTCCTCATGTTCAAATACCCCATGGACCTGGGAGGACGCTGCTTCCTCTCCACACCAGAGATCCTGTAAGTATTTTTGTGTTATGTGTGCATTTTTTTGTTTGAAACGCACATTTTAGCCTTGAAATGATGCCTTTGGACGTTTGCTATCACTGGAGGGAACTTGATATACTGGTATTTGTGGATTTCGAGCATGTGAAAACGTACCTGTATTTGTTTTAATACACTTTGCTGCTACAGCTTCACTCTGTCTTGTTTGGCTTATTGAGGCTTCTCTTGCAAGTGTTTGCCACTTACAGAAGGATGTGTTAACGTCTTGCTGAGCCAGCATGCAGACGCCTTAACGTTTTGCTTCTTTGCAATATTTTGGCTTTGTCTTAGCATTTAATAATAAGCTGTAATATTCACTTGTGTCCGTGGGGAAAGCGACAGTTGCACAGCGTCCCACTGATGTGCAAGGTGCAAGCAACCAGAAGAGTAACTGTCCAGGTGTTTTGCTATCCAAACCTTTATTATGAAAGATAAATATTAAAAGTTTAAGATCTTCAAACCTTCTATTTCAAATGTTTATTTCTATACTCTAGCTTGCATTGCTTGGTGTGTCCGTTGCTGCATTCACTCACTTTTGGTTTCAAGTATCTCAAATACTTGGTCAACCATAACGCCACATACCAAGAGACTCCCATCAGACAATAGCTCTGCCACGATACATTTAGAAATATTCCAGTAAAGCTGTGGGTACAGGCCATGTCGCCAGATTTCAAATCTTTAATTTTAGTACGCACACACCAAAGTTTTCTTCTTGATAATTTAATTTAACGTCTCTCTCTAGGTATCGATTCTTCCCTAGCAGAAGAGGAGGGGTGTCAGGCTTTGGAGCCCCTCCCCCCAGGAGGCCGCCTGCAGAGGGGCCGGCGGGAGGAGGAGGAGGGGGACGCTACAACTGGGGACAAGGCTTCCGCCTCGGGGGTGAATGAGAGAACCACACCTCCCTCGCATCCCAGTTACAAAATGGCGCGGCAGTTGATGTTCCGGGTTAAAATGCTTGCTTCCTCACTTTTATTTTTTTTTCCTGTTTGAAAACCTGATTTAATTTCTCGTTTAAGTTTTAAAAGAGACAACAGGAGAAAAATATGTGGAAACGTGTATTTTAACAAAGAGTGACCCACACAGCAGGACTCAGACTCTGGCCTTAGGCTCAAAAAGTAAAGCAAGCTCATCTAATACTACTACTGTGGATGTGTCCATGTGAAACAGATTATTTTTTTTTTGATGATGATTTCTGAGCTCTCCTCCCATTCTCCTTCGCTTCGTCCCTCCTCCTCCGCCTTTTTTTTTTTTTTTTTCTCCACACCCCGCCATTGGACTGTCAGGACGAGAGATGTTGCAGCTGCACACCAGCACCCTGTTGATTTCGACTCTTGTGTTCCTCCCTCTCTCCGTGATGCCATATCAGATTACATTGTAATTACCAACGCACCGGGAGCGTGCTCTCAGCCATCCCTCAGCAGAACACGGGCAAAGCTGTTTAGAGAGCTCTGTTTCCAGGTCTGAATTTAAATGGGTGTGAAATGTTTTTTTGAGCCTCTGTGGCACTGATCTAATGTTTTATCTCGTTACGAAACTTGATTTGGGCCATAATGAGGTAAAGATGGCTCTTTCTTTTTCTTGTAAATATAACAATTGTTTATTGAAAGAATGAATGAGTCTGAGTGTAATTATTGTACTGTCTTTGTGTCCTCAAAGCAACACACCAACATTTAGATTAAAAACAAAACAAAACCCAAAGCTATTGGTTTTACTCTGACAAGGGTTAAATCTGGCACTGCTGTCGATGAGACTGAGTTTCTAACAACTCTGGACCACTTTCAAGGTACATTTTCAGTAATTATTATAACAGCTTTGAACAATGTTTTTGACCTCTACGGTTCATTAGTGGAAGAGGCCTGAAGAGAGTTATTTAAATAATGGATACGAGTAATTTCTAGACATGAGAGGTCTCCTTCGCAAAAAAAGAAAAAAAAAAAAATCAGTTCTCTGCGTTCTAGTTCTGTCTTCAGGAGATGTTTCAGCGTCACTCTACGTGCGTGTGAGGCCGGCGCTCAGATTGCGGTTTTGTGCCATAAAGCTGTCAACCTAAGAACGGGAAACTCTCAGCTTCAAGTGAATTGCCAAGATAAACTTACTGCCATGTGTGCAACATAATAATTTATGGTGGATTGTTGGAGGGCAGTAGCCTGCTCTTAATCTAAAAATATTATTTCTTATCCTGCACATATTCCAGTAGTCACGTATCAGAGCTATCCCAGAGTAAAGTGGCGCTCAGATGAGGTGTATGACTTTGTCGCTGTTGCCCTCCTGTCCATCGCTTTAAATCCACCCATACAATTTGACTGGGCTAGCAGATCTTTCTCTGGGATTAACTGGTTCCCAACAAAGCAACTCTAGCCAACTTTCCCCAGCAAACGTTTTGTGGGTGGCAAAATTTAGTCTTGCCCCGCAAAATATTGGTTAGTCAATGGGCTTAATGCTGTTGATGGACAGGAGAGCATCAGCAAGGAACCCATACACATCATCTAAGTGCAGTTCAGTTGAATTTGTTGACAACAAAATGGCTTTGATTCACTGTAAAACTATCCAATTGTGTGCAGACTGGGAAGGAATATATTGTTGTTGTACAGCGATGAGGCACAACATTAAAACCACTGACAGAATAAGTAAATAACATTGACCATCTTGTGACAATACAATGTTCTGCTGGGAAACTTTTGGACCTGGTATTTGTGTGGATGTTACTTAGACATGTACCACCCACCTAGACCAGACCAAGCACCCTTTCCCCATAGCAATGACACTCATTGATGGCAGCAGCCATCCCCAGCATGATGCAGAAAACGGTTTAGGAACAACTCAAAAAACATGAAGAACAGCAAGGTCTCCAAATCCACTGGATCCCAAACTGATCAAGTATCTGTGGGGTGATCCACAGAGGCCCCTCTCAACCCATAGGACCCCAATTCCCCCACTAACAACATCCTGTTGCCAGACAAGACAGGACACCATCAGAAGGACCATGTCCAATCTCTGATGAGTCAGAACAAAGGAGACCTGCACAATATTAGGAGGACGGTCATAATGTTACGTCTGGTTGTGTATATATAGTCCTAACCAGTCAGCTTATACCTGGTTAAAATCCTGGTGGCTTGTCTTTCTAATTTCTCTGCACATCAATCACACAACAAAGAGGGCATTTGACAGTTGGTTGTGTTTTTATTGAGTTACAGCAGACTTGGAAGTAGAAAATGAAAATGCAAGCGGTATTCTGTATTAGCCAGCCAAACGTACAGTATCCCAGATACTCGTCTGAACATGAAACTAAAGCAGCAGCAGCAGCAGCAGCAGCAGCAGCAGCAGAAAGAGACATTCAACCAGGAAACAGTCATACACCTGCCGTTCAAACTAGGGTTAAAATGACTTGACTTTCTTCACCTGCACAAATAATGCATGAATTTGCACCTTGAAACCTTGAACCGGAAATTACAAATATCCCTTCGGATCATTTTTTATAATGACTTGAAGCACTTCACGACAGCTTTGGCTGCTGTGATATCGCCACTTTTTGCCGTTTCTGTAGAAAATGAGCACGTTTGGTCATTTCTGTATCAAGACATTTGTGAACCCTGATTTTGATTGTCCTGAACTGTCTGTACAGAAATCCACTGAGCCCGGTCCTGCTTTAAGTAGAAAACCCCAGCCTAAAGCCAGAAAGCCCGTAGAGGAGACGAGAAATGTGTTCACAGATCACAGCTGAGCAAAATGGACGTCTGAAACGGTTTAAGTAAAAGGAGCTTTGATTATTATTAGTTATCATGCGTGAAACATTTTCACCAATTTGCTCTTGGCAAGTTCAGTCAAGAATATTTCAAGTTTTTTTAAAACAAAGAAGTGATGAGCTGAAATCGTCAGCCATTCTTCTGAGGCAGATGTCAGATAGGAGCAGAAAAGGCAGCGTGGTGCGATCGAACAGACACTCCGCCCTCTGTGTTTTATCGTTTCTATATCAGGAACATGGACATTCTGTGCCGTTTCAGCCTCTTGAACATGCCTCAGGTACTGATGCAAGAGCCAGCTGATGAGAAAGGAATTTCTGATGTGTGTTCATGCATCCGCCCTAATCTAATGCCGTTAGTCTTGGTCTGCCCGTGTGGCTGTTTTGTGTTCATTCTTGCAGCAAGCGAGGCTGAAGCTCTGTTCATGTTGTCCCGTCACGCTTTCTACTTGCCCCTCCGGGCGCTTCCGACTTCCACTTTCTTTGTGAGGGCGAGGCGAGGTGATGCTGCGGGAGTAAAGGAAAAGCTAGTTTCCTAACAGTTAGCAATGAAGCGATATCTATCACTACCGTATATGCAAGTGCCATTGAAGTCTACTCTTAGCCGAGCAGTGCGGATGTATGATTTCCAAAAAAATAGGACTGATTTTCAGCAAATAACAGACTATAATACACTTTGATCTTAACAACAAAAACATTCCAGGTTTTGGGGCAACAGTCTTGACTTCTTTTTTTTTTTTTTTGTTTAGCTATTTTTTTTTTAATATATATAAAATGTAACAAAATCTGCCCTCCAAGTAAAACTGTACAAAGTCCTTTTTTTGTTTTTTTTTGGAATACATAAAAATATTTACAGACGTCTTTCTATGAACAAACAAACAAAAAAAAAAGCGTAGTAGTAAGAACAATGCATCAAGTCCAGCTTTGGCACTCCTCTCAATGTCAGCGTCTGCACCTCTAATCAGTCAGTGCTTTAACAGGGCGACTCCAAAGCCCCTGGCGCTTTGTGATGACATCACAGGCAGACTCTTTCATCACTGGTAGCGTGTTAGGTCATCTTTAGTCGTCTGGTGGTGGCCGGTGACTCAGCAGGGTGATGGTGAACTCTACCTGGAACAGAATCGGACAGAAAGATCGACCGAAATTAACATTTGTGCCCTCCACGCAAACAATCGTTTAAAATGTTTACTAGTTAAAAATCACAGTCCTCCTTCAGTGTTCTCAAACAAAACACATGAATCTAAGCGAGCCTCTTCTGTTTTCAGGCAGTGAAAACAAAGCCGCACCGCCTACGAAAGTACAAATTATTAGAAAATGACTTTGAAATTTACCCTCATTTGCACCCTTTCCTCCAGCCTTTCAGTTACCGTAACGATGTGTGTGTTCATCTGTCTACATGCACAATGCTAATGATGGTGTATGCCATCTTTCTGAAGGACCAATCAGAGGTAATTGCACACTAATAACTTCCTGGGTAGCAGGAGACTGCAGCTGTGGCATCTTAAAGGAACAGTTTGCTATTTATCTATGCATTTATGCAAGCCAAGCTGCAAAGTGAAGCTTTCGAAATCTTTCTTTCTCCATCTCCATCCATCTATTTTCTGTAGTTAATCATGCCTGTTATGGGTCACGGGGCACTGGAGCGTGTCCGAGCGTGCACTGAGTGAAAGCACCAAAGCCTGTAGAGCAGCCATGTGCACCTTTGTAGCAGCTGCACTAATACATTTGATCAAATGTGTCCATGTAATGAAAAAAGTGTTGCTTGGAAATAAAAAAAACAAGTCATAAAAAATGATCAGGCAACTTTAGGTTGGTCAAACCGCTTCTAATATTGCTGCGGCCTGCTGTCTGTTTAAACAGGAAACATAAAACAACCAGCTTTCTTCACAGCTTTAAACTTATAGCTGAGCATAGCCAGACTCACATCTAATCAGAGTCTGGTAATACGTCATTTGGATTTCACTATGGGGCATGTTTCAACCAATACAGAAAGAATAAAGACAGATTTTACCCACAATTCACAGTTGGGCAAAGTCTGCACCAGTCTGCAGTAGTTGGGGACAGTGGACATGAGTAGTTGGCACAAAAATCTTAGTGTGTGAGGGAGTAAAGACGCGTTTGTCGCAGTCAGTCGATCACGTCCCAATTTGTTTGAGCTCAATCTGGACAAAATCGGGTCCAGATTGAAAAAGAGAAGGTGGGACACAGGAAACAGCGTCAGAAGACGACGGGAAGTGGCAGGAACATCAAAACAATGATAGAAGTGTTTGCACAAGAGTTTGATGCGTTCAGCTGGCTTTTTGACAAATCATGTAGTCTGTGATCCCTCGTCATTTGTTAAGTGTGTGACCTCCAGTCTGAAATCTGCTGAAGCCAGTCTGTTAGTGTGCACTCCCAGTCTTTTAAAAATCTGTTAAGACTGTGGAAGTTGTGTAGTGTGTCCCCAACTTTAGTTGCCATTACTCTTTTAGTCAATATCCACATAAAGTAGAGGAACCCCAAACCAACTTTCCCAAACAAAAACTTTGTGAGCTGGGGAAGTTCGGGCTGACTTCCAGACTAATAATCTCACTAGCATTTGGAACAAAGAGAATGAAGTGTCTGTTGTATTTATGTAAACACCTGACGCTCATCCCAGTCTCCTAAAACGTCATTCTTCTATAATCATAGTGACACATTAACTCCAGGCACTATAAACTTTAAGAGCCATTTAGATAGTTCAACCTACCATCAACCGGTGACTCTCCCCGGCTGCTCCAAAGTCAGAACCTCAGTGTCCGTCGCCAGCCTCTGTCTTTCCACTCCTGCTTCATTGTCCTCCCCCACCGCCACAGTCACCTTTACCCACCTGGCAAGAAATCAGACGCAGAGTTTAAACACAAACGGACTCCTTCTAGGAACTGGGCTCGAGGAAAGATGAAAAATCATGAGGATGCAGGCAGAAAATAAACAAAGTCATTAACGGCTTGCTATGCCCTAGTGGTGCTGTATTTTCAGACCAAAATCTTAAAATAACTGTTTAATGTGAATTTCGACCCCAGGAGATGAGAGATTTGTTTCCCTCTCCCTCTCCCTCTCTCTCTCTCTACCCACCTTCCTTTGTCAGCGGTGTTCGGGCTAGTCTGGTCCTGCCTGGTCCGGCTCAGGTCCGTCACACTGTTGGCTAGTCTGTCAGTCAACCACTGGACTTTGTCTTTCTCGTTCTCGCCAGCCTCCTCCACTGAACACAGTGGAGAAAATAAGAAATTGGAGGAAGGACAAAAACAAATTGACAAAAAAACAAAACAAACAAACAAAACTCACCTTTTGCAGCCTTGACATCCAAGGAAGCACTCTGGCTTTTCTCAGAACTCTGGCCGTTCTGTCCCGGTGCCTCTTTCTGCTCCTCCGCGAGGCTTTGGACGTTTTCCATCCAGTCCAGAGTTTCGCCGTTCTTCAGGGCCGAGCGGTGGTCCTTGAACCAGCGGACGATGTCGGTGCGTCCCAGGCTCGTCTGAACCTCCAGCTGGCTGTACTCCTCGGGAGATGGCCACTGGGTCCGGCAGAACATCTGCCAAGGCAAAGTTGTTTGTGAATAAAACACATTTTTCACACCATAAAAAAGCGTATTTAATTCAGTTTTATGTGGCGCTTTATTGGGCGTCAGCCTCATAGTACAGCAATTATCATTTCGTACACAAAACACATGATGCTTTTATTGATTTGGTAAAGCCCACAGTTTATGTCCAAAGCTATTAAATCTAGTTCCATCTTTGCCAACTACACCAACAGTGTATAAAATAAATACTGATGCTGATGTCTAGTATGTGACATAGTTTTAGACTTATCTGCACATCTGATCATGCTGTGCCAGTCACAACTTTTCCCATACAATAGCTTCTCAAGGTTATCTTAAAGTTTAATCTAATGGAGATGTGTTTTCATCCACTCTTCTTACCTCTCTGAGCAGGGTGAGCGAGTGACTACTGATGGGAGCCGGGCTAGTGGAGGCCGACAGGATGGGAGGATGGGGAGAAGAGGAGCAGGACGAAGTGAGGAACGGAGGAGACGCTGGGGAGGAATAGGTTGGCGGACGAGGGGAGGACGCTGCGAGCACAGGAGGGGAGGAAGAAGAGGACGAGGAGAGGACCGGCGGGTGAGGGGAGGAGCGGGGAGGCTTTCCCTCCTGCTCCCGGTGAGAAGCCCCGTTCAGCAGCGCTCCCGGCTGCTCTGCCCTGTTCTCCGAGTTCTTCGAGGCCATCGTGAGTAAAGCCTTCTCCATGTTGTCCCTCAGAGCCCTGCGCTCTGAAAACCAGCAGTCCACCTCTGTCTTGGACAGCCTGGTCTCCTGGGCCAGCTGGTCTGCAGCAGAACAGAGTTCAGTGGATCAGATGAGCAGGGTTGTAGGCTTTTTATAGAAACCCGGGAATTCAGTCTTTCTCTAGGGGACTTAAAAATGGGCTCATTAAAAACATTTCTCCTATTCCTGTCATGCAGGCATCCACCAGAGACGGCCCTGCAGCTCCTCTGGGGTGAGAGAAAATTAAGTCCTCATGCTGTGAACCAGTACAAATGGAAGAAAACACCACTGGATTTCCTAAAGTAATTTAAACATCTAAGTAATAAAGTGATGATCCTGGTAAGAACTTCTAATGCTTCAAGTGTTATTTTCCCACTTCACTTTTTAATAAGTGGCTTAAAAGTTCTGTAATAATTTTTCTAAGGGCCTTTGCAACATTACTGGATCCCACAGAGAGATAGAATCAGTCTCTGAAGCAGAGGTTGGGCATCATTAGTGTTAAACCTGCAGGAGGCCTGTCTATCTGAAGGCAAAAGAAAATGTGACATGCTCACATCAGGCGTCTAGATTCAGGGCTAGGGCACGAACCCCAAAGAGACTTAAATAGCACTGGTTTGAATGCAGAGACTCACAGTCAGCACATGACGGTGTTTTTTTTACCACGTTTGGCAAGTTTTAAGGAATTTTTTTAAACTGATGTTTTAAATTTTTTATTAGTCATCCTGACTAATCTGAATGACCTTACTGTTCACTGCAAGATGATGGAAATTAGCCTTTTTCGTGTGGCTCACAGTTCACACAGAGAAGAATATACTGCATATGTTAAACAAGCTTTCATTGCTCCCCATGACAGAAGTCAAAAAATCTGATGGATTCTGAGAAACCTTTAAACGGCATCATATAAAATGTGCTCACTCAGACTCTGTAGCACTCTGTATTAAAAGGGACGTACAAGCAAGTGGTGCATCCAGTCTTACTTGACGGACTCGTGGATTTTAATTTCAATAAAGGTCAGTTGAGCACTGCCTATCGCCAAAAGAGGCAACACAATGAGGACTGAGTCAACAGTTCACTTGGGCCTTGCTAACAGGTGTCAATGGAGAGAATCCCACACAAAACCACAAGCCAATAAAAATCTTTCAGCCAGACAAGGTTAAGCTCACATTCAAATGTTTGAGTGATAGTGACACACTAAGACGACTCTCTAAAAAAAACAAAAAACAAAAAAAAACACCAGCAAATACCACTTACAGCCGCAGGGCCACACCTTTTTAACCTTTGATTACGCTGGCGTGAACAGATCACGTGACGTTTTTCAAAGCGTCAAAAATAACTAGGTCACCAGACCAGGAGTGCTGCTGTCATCTTAAAAGTGAAGAAGTTTAAAACTCTCTTTCAGTTTTTGTTTGAGGCTGAAAGACAAACTGGTGATATTATAGTTTTCATTTGACAGTACAAAAAGAGTTACATTTGAACATTTGGATCTCTGGGAATACAAAGCACTGGTGTAACTCTCCTAATACAATTTTGCCCATAAGTTTGTTTTGAGTTGCAGCACCTAAACATGCCTCTAAGTATATAGTTTTACTATATTACAATTTCACCTTCATATGTTCATATTTGCAACCTATGTTTACACTTTCAAGTTTCAAAACAGTTCATTGAGCATGTTTGCGTTTTTTATTGTAATAAATGGTGGGGTTTTCAACTAGGCCATGATGATTTTTGTGTATTTTGGGGCCTAATATGTTAATAGTAGGTTAAAGTAAAACATTTAAGAGTCAGATCATATAGGTGAAGTTGTGCTAAAAATAAAGACACTAAACATGGGCATGTGGTAAAGATATTTTTAAAGCAACCATTCAAAAAGATTCCCAAGGGATAACAAAACAGTTAAAAAGAGAGGTTGTAACATAATTATCTGATAAATAAGCACACGCTGAGGTGGAGATCTTTTTGTTTTTTTGGCAAATGAAAATAAAACGAGCGAAAACCAAATGAGCTTTACCTAGTTCTGCGTCTGTCGGACAGTTGCTTCTCTGGAAACTCTCCTCCAGCGCCTTCAGCTGCTCGGACGACTTCCCCTTCACTCTCTCCAGCAAGGGAAACTGGTTGGGGACAGCTTTCTTTACGGGGCCCTCTTTAGGTGGTGGCGTCACCTCCGCTTTCACCAGCACGGGTGGTGGAGGAACACCTCAAAGAGAGACAACATCTATTATTAAAGGATGCAGCAGAAACACAGCATAGAAAAGCCATATTAACAGATCAATTGTATAATTCAGAATCATTTTCTTACTCAGTCTAATCTCCCTTTAAGACCTAAAACTGTATTTAATATTTTCAGCACAGATCACCACACACCTTTGAGATTGAGGAGCCTCTGTTCACTGAACCATTTCTTTATCTCTCCTCTGGACAGCCCTGTGGTCTCTATCAGCCGGTAGATCTATCACACAATAAAGTACAGAGTAAAACGTAAGGTGTGACATCTGGGTAAAGGAAAGGATAGCGGCACCGAGTTAGAAAAAGCAATCAAGAGAAATCTTTTCCCTTTGAGCTAGCACAAGAGATTTCATTTCACTCACATATTCTTACCTCATCTTCCTCGGGGAAAGGACACTGTGTGTAGCTGGACCTCAGCACCGACAGCTGCTCTGCTGTTTTACTGGTGTCGACTGTGAAACTCAGCACTTTGGGTGATGCCACTTTGGTTGTGGCCATGGGTGCAGAGATGGTTTGAATGATGGAGGGTCGTTTGCTCTCTGTGGCGATCGCAGGTGAGGCCAAGGGTCGTTTGAGCGACTGCGCCACCTGCAATGACAGCGGAAAATTTATTCTGACACATGCGTGTTATAATAGATTAGCCTGCAGTTTTTTTTGCATTTCTGTCCACAGTTTTCTACCTGGTTAGCCACTGTGAGTGCCAGCGGCGCACAAGTGACAGTAGGGCCGTTGGCTACAGGAGTCAGAACAAGGCTGGTCTGTCCCAGGAGCTGACAGGGGAGGGATTGAAGGACAGAGGCCGCCTGCTGCATGGATTTGGAGGCCGCAGAGGGGGCAGACTGGATGGTGGATGTGTTGAGCTGGGAAGCAACCACGGTGAAAGCCTGAGGCACGGAGGAGATTGTACCGTTGAACATTTTCTTCCTGGCTTCTTCCACCTGTCATAAAAAAAAGGGACTTATTGAGTCACTTATACTCGCTGCAAGACTATCAGTCTTTTTTTAACCAAAATTTATACCGTGCACTGTAATTACGTAAAAAAAAAGTAAACAGTTTGTTGTTAAATGTAATTAAGAGAATAATAATTATGTATAACTCAACAAGTGTCAGTAATAAAACAATAGCCCACATCCCATCAGCGCTTCAGGATTAGCCCACTTGTGCAGTGAGTCACAGCTAATTAATTCTTCTTTCTCTTCTATTTGCAATATGAATGCATGTTAAGTGCAAGAATACATTTAAGCCACAGCTGATCAGAGCAGCTGAAATATGACTTTGTCGCCGCCCTACCTCCTCAGGCGACCAGCTAATGCCCTGTTTGAGCCTCTGTGTGGTGAACCAGACTTTGATCTGCTCCTCCGGATGTTTCGAGGCGGCGGTGAGCCACGAGAGCTCGGCCTGCGTCGGGTAGGGGAACTTGTTGAAGGAAGAGATGAGCGTCAGGTTGTCGTCGAGGGAGGGGTTGTATTTGGTTGTGTTGAGGGGCACTGCAATCTTCGGCACCTGCAACAAAACAAGTCGATCGGTCTCCCATTTTGGAACGGCATAATGTGAATAATGACGGGTATTAAAAATAGAAAGCGAATGGTAACAACCAAATATGCAATTTCCCTTTCCTAATAATTTCCTACACATTTGGAACCAATTATAGGAAAAAGGATGAAACTAAAATATATTGAAACCTAAAATATATCTGGAATAAGTTTTAAACTATATGCTTGGACTGTAGTTGGATTTTTGTATGATGAGCTGACCTGCTGAGCGCTGAGTCTCAGTAGTAAAAATGAATAGGATGATCATTTTTAATATCTGACACTTCCTGAAACTTCCACTGAAACTACTGAACCCTAAACATAGGATTAACTTTAAAATGTTAATTAGTCAAACTAACAACTAAAAGTTTATCCACAAAAGAGTCCAGTCTGATATTTTATGCTCTTAGTCGCCAGAGTTGGATAAGAAGATCAGTTTGACTCTGGTATCTATCCTCTCAACATGGAGCTAGATCCAACAGTTACAGTTAGCTTAGTTTGCTAACACGACTTCAGCTATCCTGCTAGCAACTCTGAAGCATACCGACTATCAACTTGATTAGATTCTGGTAAAAACATAGCTATCACATGTTATTTATTGAATTTTAAAGGTGCTGTTATAGGTACTTCTTTTAATCTGTAGCCAGATTAGCTGTTTGCAGCTAACTTAAGCTAACTGCCTTCTGGCTGTAGCTTATGTATCACAGCATTTAAACTAATCGTATTATTGGTGCATAATTTCCAGATATCGGGGCTGATAATTATCTGGAAATTATGACGTCATCCCGATAAGTCCGATATCATGACGAATGGCCTCGATAATATATATTTTTGTCAGCACTGCGGTGTGAGTGGTTGTTTTAATCAATCGCTCCAACTCCCACATGAATGGCCTTAAGTGAATGCTGCATTTAAGTTGTATCGGTATAATCGGAAAAACAACATTCTGGCTGAGTTCCCTCATGCCGGAAAAAACTCGTCAGCTCAGTCATGATTTTGGTAGTAGCTGCCATTACCCAGGATGTTACACATAAACCACAAAAACATAAAAGGTCGGTAAAACGACTCTCAAACCGGGAACTGAACTTCCGTCACCACCTGAATGCAGCACAACGTGCATACGTTTGTAAACAAACAACATGGCAGCGGCGGTGGTGTGGGACTTTCCGAGAAGTCCGAAAGTTTCCGAGGACGACATTTCTCTGGCTGTTTGTAATAAATGTTTAAAGAAAATGCCGCGAGGTGAAAAATCAGCACCAGCTTTAATACCTCAAACATAAAAAGTAATTTGAAACATAGCCATCTACATGATGGGGTTTTTGAAGGCGCATGAGGACGCCAGTGTGGCTAAAGGTGATAGCACTAGCAATGTCTACCGCTACCATAGCAACCCCCATTTAGCCACCCGGAAAGAAGACTAATTAATTAACTAATTTAACTCTTGTAAAGCAAGACCTTTTCCTTCATTCAGTCCTACCTGGGTATAGTTTAGAGGCCGCTGCAGGGAAGGCATGATGTGAGAAAGGCCGTCTGCTTTGAGGAGAGTCGACTCTGGGATGATGACCGTCCCATTCACGTTGACCGCTGTGATTGGTTTCTTTGCAAGATCGGTGGTCAGTTTGCCCAAATGAGACTCTGTCCGTTTGTTGTCCGATGACATTATTTTTGGTTTGCCAATCTTGACTGTGGTGGGTTTGCCCAGTGGCGGAGCGCCTAGTTCGTTGGACGTGTTGTAAATGACTGCGTTGTTACTGCAGCCCTCTATGGTCTGTTCTAGGATTGTCTGATTGTTCATTTTGATGCGTTTAAACTTAAAGTTGCTCTCCCCTGGGTGGCATCGCTCGTTGTGTTCTGTCAGGGTGTCAAACTTCTTCGTGTTGAAGTTGCACACGGCGCACAGGTACAGGGGGTTGAGGATGACGTTGGGGTGGTTGGCGTCAACGTGTTCTTTGAAAGTGTTCAGGTTCTGTGTGGAGAAGGTGCAGTATTTGCACTCGTAGCCCCCCTGCTGCCTGCGCTGAGGCTTGGAAAGGTCCGGCGGCTCTGTTGCTGGTTTGTCAGGAGCCGTGGGGGGGTCCGAGGCCTTGCCCATTAGATCCAAGCCCGTGGATGGCTCGGGTTGAGCTGATAGATCTGTGTCCATCGGCCCCTCTTGGGTATGGTTCTCTGGAGTTGCCTGGCAGAAAGAAAAGTCATCACAAATGAGTTCAGTCATTTCCAGCTGCATGACTTCAAATCAGCACACATTCACTGAACTCCACACTGTTGACACAAGACAAATTTACAAAAATCCCAGGGTAGAGAAAGTTTCCTGGACTGTGCATTAATCCTCGATCAGCTCCATCCCACAAATTATTTAAATTTGAACTCATCAATTTCATGCAGTGCAGTGCCTGTTCTGTTAAACACAGCCAGTTAAAGAAAAGCTAACTGAAAGTGTACCTCCATGTTGTGCGATTCCTCTTCCTCATCATCAAGCTCCACCATCGTCTGCTCTGGTCGGATCATACAGGGAGTGGAGGCCTTACGTCGACTGGACATGATGGTAACAGAGTTTTTCCTCGTGGACAGACGCCCTCACTTGATGCAGGGGATTTTGCAAATGAGGCTATAGCTGAGGTTCCCAGGGTGCAGACCTACTGTGAAAAGACAGTCTAAGGTGCTTAAAGTGTGGCCAGCAGCGGACTGGAGAATGCAGATACTGGCCCAGGCTTTTAGCAGAGCCAGCAAGCGCAGCACAGCTTCTGGGAATGGACTCAACCACGGACGCTGGGATTAGTGGCTGGAGAGAGAAGATGGCAGCGTGAGGCGAAGGTCTGCTGGAGATGGAGCTGTTGTAGTGTAGGCTGGGCTCGCCGACAGTGTCAGCTCCACTGCTGGATGACTTCCTGGAACTGCATGACAGGATGTTACCTGGACGGGAGGAAGGAGAGAAAAGCAAGAATGCAAAAAATTAGAAACACTTGTTTGCATTTTATTCCTTTTATCCATATACCGCTAAGAACATGGCTGACATGATTGCTCAAAACATGGAAGTAAAGATGCAACTGTCCAAATAACAATTCAGTCCAAGTTAAATTAATTTAAAATGAAAGATCCTCAATCAGTTCAATCAGCACAATTTGAGCCCCATTTAAAATGGCAAAATGCATTTACACAACTGAAATAAAAAACAAAGGCACTTACAAATATTTTTTTCCTTCATTAGCGGCAAACACAATAAAATGCAACATGCCGGGGTATTTTAACCCAGCGGTGTGTCGTGTAGAACTTTAACAAGCCAGTGATGAAAAATGGCTCAAAATAATAATAAAAAAAGGCAGCGGATAAACACAAACAGCGCACCACAGCACAGACGACAGTCTTAGAACGGGAAAACACTAGTTCTGAAAATAGAAAAAAGGCGTAACAGGCTTTACAAAATATCATACATTAAAGAGCAAAGATTGACTGGACAATGGAGGAGGGAAAAAGCACTGCGCTGCTTAATGAGCACTTGTTGTTTCATGCCAACCGACTCATTTCAGCACTGCAGTGACTCAAACTTGCAGAAAGTCCTTAAAGCAAAACAATCATTATTAGATGCAAAGCGGCTTCAGTAGCTTTGGTGTGTTTTTTTTTTGTTGTTGTTGCGTTTCTTATCTCCTGCAGACGTGCACTTTTTCCATCTCATGCGGAAATGCAAATAACAGCCATGCACCGTCACGCCTACGTATCTATTTGATAAAAAACAATTATCTGACAAATAAGCAACGCTCACTGTAAGCATACAGACTTTGACTGTTTGACACACTTGATAATTACTTAGCAGTTTATTTTTTTAATGTATTTTCACTTCTACAAAAGTATTTGTAACGGTTCTGCTGCCGTCTGTAAGACAAGTCGTCCTGAGAAACACTAACTAATATAAAACCAGAGTGAAAAGAGTGAGAAAGCAGAGATGAGAGAGAGAGCTTTAGATCTGTTTCTTAAAAAGGGCCCAGGGCTGCTTTAGTCGGGGGTTTTGTGGACGTGACACCTTCATCGTGAAAGAGCATTTAAAAAAAAAAAAAAAGGGAGGCAGAGGGAGGGCGAGAAGCGGGAACTTTCCTAAGGTGATATTGTAATGAGTGGAGAGGGTGGAAACGAGAGGGAAGCTTATCTGACTGAAAAACTCTATTGATATTCTGGAGGCCTCACGCCGAAGCTTCATACTCGCATGAGTAAAAATCAAATGAGTCGATGCGGCGGCGGCGGCGCTCTTCTATCAGGACATAATGAGGTTCCATAAACCGAGAGAGAGCAGAGGACATGGGAAAGTCCTCATCTAAATTAAAAACACACCACTGTAAGATATATATATACGAGTAATTAAAACTAAATATAGACACAATGTAATCCTACCAAACAAAGACTCAACTATTGTGCTGATGGTGAGTATTTTTTCCAGGTTGATGACTTGCACTGTACTGCGTCACGTACCTAACGTGGGCCGCTCCTACTGCAACACGTCAAATACCACCGTACCGCCTTCAAGGCTCGAACGCCGCTATTCGAGAGTCAACTAATTGTCCTGAGATATCTCAACTCCTCAAACAACCCACTGAGGCATCATTAGAATGCAGACTCATTACCATGGTGTCGCTATAGCAACTGTGGACATAGAGCTGTAGTCAAGTGGCAGCAACATCCGTGTCACTGGCGGAGTCGGTACAGCCGTCATCCGTCTGCATGTGTGTTTGTTTATTACGGGCAAACAAATAAAAAGAAAAAAATAGGAAAGCCTCAGGAAAATAGAAGTAAATGCCAGGAAGTGCGTTTTGGCCACTTGGGGAAATCCCTGTTCGTGCAGGATGCACTGACCGGCGCCTTTCTGTTGAGCCTCCAGAGCTTGACTCACAGAAAAACCCTACGAAGGGGAAGGTCATGAACACTCCTGAGGAAGAGATGTCACTTTTTACAGTAACCAGAGCAAGGCTTAAAAGCACTTAGATGAGATTTCTCAAGTAGCGGACGCTCTTAAAAAAAAACCACCTTATTCTTTCACCTTGCTATTGGAAAAGATGTGAACACCAGAGAGCATCAACCCCACGGTGTAAAAGCATAATAATTAAGTGTGCCATTTGCCAAAGTCTGGCCTGGCCTGAAAGCCAGCAGCGTGGCAAACATCTGGTGAGAAGACGCATCTGTCAGCTGCATCTCAAGTGCCACTTCATGCGGCCAGCTGAACTTCTGCTGCCTCGCTGCCGACACAGCCTGAGCACTTTTTTATTTTTTTTTAGATGTGCTGATAGGCGATCGAAGCGGAGCAAAAGAGAGAGAGAGATCACCAGGCTGTGGCTGGATTTCTACCTCCTACAGCTGTGTTAAACCCACACAAGCAGAGCGGAGCGGAGCCGAGCAATTCCATTTATGCAACCTCTGTGTTACTGAGTTAAAACTACTTCTATGCAACTTAACTGGACGGCAACAGATGTTGCTTTGCATACCAATGAGCTGCTGTCTGGGTCATTTATTAAAATAAAATCACAAAAAACGATCTTACGGAATATAAGCACAAACAGCTCTGCAGTCTGACCAGTTGCAGTCAAGTCAAACATGTGCACTGACCGTCTCAAACAAAGAGAAAAGCCTGTGTAAATACTGGTGAACATCGAGGATACACTGGCACCGACAGCCTCTTCCTCTCCCTCTCTCTCTCTCTCTACTCTGTCATTTTCTTTGAAGAGGGAGGGGCGGTGCTCCCGCTGCTTTGGCTGGCTATTTGGGAGCACCGAATGCCATCATGGAAAAGAGAAGTGTGATTAATAACCATGGCAATGCACAACTCTATTCAACGGTCGCCCAGACTTGATCAAAATAACTTGTATAATACCTTCACACCACAGCCTCCTGTCTTGTGGAAGAAGAAAAAATAATAATTGTTCGGTGTCCTTGAGCGAAGAATTCTTTATTCTGAGCTGTAGGACTATTCGGCTGTAACCCTCCACGCTGCAGAGCAGAAAGAAACGCGCTCAAACTACTGTTTCCGACTGACAGTCTCCCGTCTGATCTTCCCACATGCTAACTTTCACTTTATTCTCAACACCAAAACCGTTAATTAATCGTCTGCGTTCTGCTCCGACTTGGCTACTTTCATAACCCGGGTCAAAATGCCAGACTCCCACCTGTTCGTTAGTGTGTCTAACCTCGTCAGCCAGTCAGCTTCTGTGTGCACAGTGAGCTCAGTGCTGGAGCCACAAACTCCCTACTGTCTGGATGCTCATTAAACTTGTATGAATACTCAGGCTGGCAGCCTCTTGCCTGCCCGTCTGTCTGTATTTTCCTGTTGTCTGGCTGTCCGTCCGATTGGTGCATTATATTAGTGGAGCCATCTTTCTGGAGGAGTTCCCATTTATTGCAGCCAGGCAGCAAATGCATTTATCAGCCCTGGCAGTAATCAGTTTAAAGCTACACACTGGCATACATACTGGGGGAGAACACATGGGAAATCAATACAAATCCAGCATACCACGCTGAGCAGGCCTTAGTGTATGAAGACAGACAGACGGTCTAATACGACAGAAACGTAACAACGGTCCTATAGGAAGGACATCCATCCATCCATCCATCCATCCATCCATCCAAACGGCAGCGAGAGGGGAATGACAGTCAAGTGAAAAGATGAGTCACAGCAGCAGGCTCTAACTCAGCTCCTATTTCTGGGTGTCATTAACGTAATCTCGAAGTGGGGTGGAAGGGGGGGATAAAAGTGTCTCAGATGCGCTTTCTTTCTTGCAGATATTAACTATGGAAAAATCCGTCGGATGCAAAAAACCCGTGTGCCAACTTGTCAACACTCGCAACCCCCGACTAAACTCCTAACGACTGACTTTTAAAGTGTCGTCATTAGAAAGAGAACCTTCTAGAATCTCTTTGGAAACTGCGCACAGAGGTTAAGGCTGCGTGTAATTTCAAAAAGAATGTAGTTAAATAGGTAAAAAGCTCTTAAAACATAGCTCTGCCGCTATAAGGATTCTTGCAAGGCCACGCTCGGGATGTGAACCAAAGTCTCAAAGAAATAAAGCAAAGCGAGGGTCAGAGTTTGCAGGCATGCGGCCACTAACACAAAAGGCATATGAATGGCAACCTCTGTGGCTGCCACAACTGAAGCCATGCATGAAGTACAAACCAACCAGTCACACTGCAGCTCTAACATAACAGCTCTAACAGTGGAGCCGCACAGGAGCCTCAAGCTCAGGCTCCTCAGCTGAACATTTTATTTTAACTGTAAAAAAAAAAAAAAAAAAATCTCTCAAGTTCAGTCACACATTTTATATTGCAAAAAAATTAAACATATTGCAAAGAGGGAATGCGCAGACACATCTTCGCTGGTTGTTTTCCCTCCTGACTGTTTGTTCCACAAGTCAGCCACTGCAGCGAGGAGGACAATGCGTGTCTCTGACTCGTGTGGGTGAGGAGACACACCACCAACATTAATACAACGTGTCCCAGCAGGAAGGGTGGTGGGTGGGTGTGTGTGTGCATGTGCAGGGGGGGTGGGAGGCAGAATTTCGGACCGTCACAGAATTAATTTAAATCTCATCACGCGGCTCCTCTAGAGCAAAGCAAAGTGCTGCACTGTGTTTGAGTGCCTGGTATGTTCTGCATAGCAACAGAGCGCCGCTACTTTTGCTGGGCTGGTACGAAGGCTAAACGTGGATCGATGATGAACGTGGTCATTTTGCTACCAGACGCTGATCTATACTTGGGTTTCGAAGCTGGTAACTGTCTGGTTGATATTTGAAACGATACGTCAGATGATGAATGATCGATTCTCTTAATTTACAGAGTTGTGATTAAACTAGCAAACATATGGGGGGGTATAAACTTGGGACACTTTGAGCAAACACAGAGGTTTCTAAAACACCTCTAGCATAAATTTTCTGTGCATTAACACACATCCTTATATTGAGACATTAATCAATGTGACAAACCGGTACATACTCTAACCTTGGTGCATGATTTGTTCACATCAGCAACTTTCAGTGAGCGTATACAGCCTAATGTGGTTTCACCTTTTTCTTTCCCCCCTGGCTGTATTTTCTACAGCAGCAGGGACGCCATCAGCTGTCCCGACAAGCTGCCAGACTTTCACTTGGGAAGTTCTGGGAAACTCAAATCAATCCACAGCGACACAGCGGCCGTTATACATCACACCGTTAACCCCATCAAGCCGCCTATACTGCATTTTAAATCCAGCTTTCCCTTTTGATCCGCTTCGGACAATGAACCTACACTAGCCCCGCGCTGCCAGACCCTTCTCCTCCCCAAACACACACACACACACACACACACACAAAAAGGGCAAGCTTTAAAAATATCCAAGTGTCACCCACTCTGCAGCTGATGGTTGTGTTCCTATGGTAACGCTGTAACCAACTGAAAAGCGCGCGGGAGTGTGCGCCTGCATCCAGGAGCAGAAACCCCGCAGAGGTCAATCGGTTTCACGACGGCAGCGATGTTTGACGCGCAGCTCGACCTCTTTTTTTGTGTGTGTGTGTGTGTGTGTGTGGACACATCTTTTACATTATTATAGTGTGGCATATTCGGAGGACAGAAACCTGGTGTTGATTCGTGTTTTTGTGGAAATAAAATCTCACTGGCGGAACAGATGACAGTGCCAGTGTGTGTTAACTTACAATGCCACCAATTGCAGCCTGGAAACTGAGTTCAGATAAGAAATTTGTAAAGAAAAAACCTCTCTATTGTGTTTTTACGTCGTCTCCTGAAGGTCCTGATGCGTTGCCAGCACACGTGCAGTCATGCAACTAGTTCAGCATGTTGCCGCAACCCCCATGCTTGCACAAAGCGGCCAAGGCGACAAAAGCCGGCATGTCGACGAGCATCCATTTGACGCAGGTGCAGCATTTTCTCAAGAAATATCCCTCTATGCAGCTTCCATCACAATAGCCCAACTTTTGCTGCTCTGTATGCACGCCGCATTGTAGCGCCCCGCTCTCCTCTTCCACTCTCCCTCCTGGCCTTGTACACATCCAGCGAGCTGGAGACACACACCGCATTACTCTCGCTTAAAAATCTTGCACTCCGCAATGTCGAGCTTTTAAGAGCTTAAACCACTTCAGCTCTCTTTAGGCATAGGATGAAATGCGACTTTTCTGTTACAGTAAGTGGAGTGGGGTAAAGGTCGACCACCAGCTGGCAAATTAGGTCAACAACGGGACGCGGGAGGGGTCTGGCAAAAGTTCACTCCAAAGTTCACCACGCTGTAACCAAATGATATCGCAGCGTAATGCAATGTGACGTCTCTATACAGTAAGCCCTCTACATGTGTCTCCATGCATGAGATGTAGGATTAATGTCAAAACCATCTTGTCAAGTCCTACTGAGAAAGCCTTTTGTGTTTATTTATTAAGAGCCTCAGCGAGCATTCAAAGCTCCTGTGCGGCTGGATTTCCCACCTGTCAATCTCTGCCTTCCCTGCAGTGGGTGTGGCTTGTGAACTGTCGCCAGCCTTTCCTCATTGGGTCTCAGGCTGGAAAGGAGGGGTGTGTCTGAGCTCTGCCAGCGGCTGACGTGGTGCACTGCAAAAGGCCTTTTTTTTTTTTTTTTTTTTTACTGAGCTCTCCTCTTTCCTCTTTTCCAACCCCTCAAACTTGAAATCCTGAGGACACAGTAGGAAAGCCGCATGCTCAGGCATGACTGACCTTCAATACACACACTCGTTCAATGCAAAAGTGTAAAGCTAACTTTAAATAACTTCCACGTCCTGGTTGACACAAGTTCTAAAACGGTGCACTGTGAGAAAGGAGCCGTCCGTCCGACCGGTGGATGATGCACACTCTGTTGTTTTAATAAATGCTTACACATGCAGAAGAAGCACGCCGCTGCACAAATTGCTAGGCGCCCATATGCTTAAATAATAATCAATGCAGCGATGAAGCAGTGAGGTCTTTAATAAAACACAGTCATCCACTGCTTTATGAAATGACTGACTGCAGTTGCTAATGGTGGGTTCCAGTGTACACCCTCGTTCTCCCACACACACACACTTATCCTGCAGCCCAACGCTAGGCCGTCTCTTGTTTCTCATTCACGCCGCTCAGACATTCTGACTCTAGTGTCGCTTTTCTATCCTTTGTCGCTATCCGGCTCTCCCCCGTTTTTCTCTTCCCTCTTCTGTTCGGGTTGAATTTTCCGACACGTTAAGTGCCACGGGCGATCGTTCAGTTCTTTCTAATTATTCAGGATTTTTTTTCGTTGTTTTCTGATAAGAAAAAGGTGGCGACACCACATCGGGTGCACGCCATTAAAGGTGGGGATTGTCTTGGACGACACATGAAACCACCAAACGTAAGAACGAACGCCATGACCTTCTGTGTGCTTTACCTGGAAATGTTGCTGCTGTGGTGTGGAAGATTTCCAAGAATCCGACTAGGTCCTGAGCTAGCAAAACACAGCCTTTCACGCTGGAAATCGACCTGACACTAACATGGAGAATTGCTTTAACAGGTTAAGGTGCGTGTGGGGCTTTAGTCTCCATCGGCCTCTCACTTCCGCTCTCTTCTTTCCTCACTCTCATGCCATGCCATTCAATCGCCTCTTCCTCTTTGTCACTCTGTTTCTATCTCAGACATCACACTCGGTCCCTGATAGTGTTGATTTCATGCTCCCTCGCCGCGTGCCCCTATGCATCGCCTCTTCCTCTGCCTCTCTAATTGTCTCCTTGCCTTGCCTCCATCACACTCGCCCTTCTCAGCCCCACCTACAGGTGATGAGCTCATCTCTGTGGTTGCCTTAGTCACCTAACAACACGTCTGAGAAGCCCGGCGGAGGAGAGGACCTGAGCTGTAAAAACACACCAGAACAAAGCACAGTGTACATGATGCCGACGTCATCGCAGAGCCAAGCTGAGCATGACAGGCCCGCGATGACAACAACCTCCGTCCTCCAACCCACGATGACTCATTCCAATCTTTCACCAAGAGAATGGACAGCCATTATATAGCCCTGGACTGGATGTGGTAATGTGATGCGAGGACAGGAAATGGGGGACAACATTAGGCAAACACAACATTATACAAACACTTGCCAGTTTATTAGGTACACCAAGAAAAAAACGAACGCATTCTGATATCACCGTCCTGCAGGAAATCTTGAGCTTCTTCAGCATTTGTCTCAAGCTGCTGATTCATCTGTGTTTTCATGGTGGAGGCTGTGGTTTGTAGTACTATTGAATTGTGTTATGCTGCAGAGTCACAATCCCATTCTACTCAGGGTGCTAGGCTAAATAACAGAAACACGTTTGCAGCAACTCCAAAATGATCAAACATACAGATTAGCACCTCTATTTTGCCGTTTAAGCAATAGAGCGGTCATGAAGATAGGATGTAGTGCAAGACTGTTACACTGAAATGCATTTATTTTCACTGGTGTACCTAATGAACTGGCGGGTGAGCGTATAACCAATTAACTGATTGTTTTGTCTCGCATATGGCAGGTAAAGGTAAAGTGCTACTATTTGCGAGGGCTAGTCCTGAGCTGCTGCAACCAGCGCGACTCCACTGTGGGCCGACCTGACCCGGCGCCTAGCACCCATAATTTTTTTTAATAATGGTGGGAGGAAACTGGAGCGCCCGGAGGAAACCCCCGCAAACACTGGAGGAAAACACGTGGAGCAAACTGCACACAGAAAGGCCCCGAGATCTGAACCGAGGACCTTCTCGCTGTGAGGCACCAGCACTAACCGCTGTTCCACCGTACTTCTTGTCAGTAATGCCCGCACAAGTAGAGAAAGTGGAGGAAAAAGAACATAGCTTTATAGTTCACCGTAATACACGGCAGTAAAATCAACCTCAGGCCCATTATCAGCAGCTAGGGTAGGAGCAAGCCACTCAGAGCGCTATTTTGTTTAACACAGCCGTCATCGCTTCCAACACCTTGCGCTCAATTATCCCCATAAAAACAAAGGGCAGGATCAATGCTGCTAGCATGCTTCTGATGTTTTTACACTTTATTTTGTTGGTAAGCCAAATGGAAGAATAAGCTATTGGCAGCCAACGGGGAAACCTGCTTCACGAGCATGTATGCCTGCACTTGTTTTTGCTGTTGTTAAGGAGAGAAGCCATAACTCTGTGTTGGTTAATGAACAATCTCACGTAAGATGCTTGTGTGTGTGTGTGTGTGTGTGTGTCGCTTTCTATCGACGCGTCTACTGATCAGAGCGGTGCAGCAGTGTGTAATGACGGTAAAATGATGAAGTGTGCTTATGTGAGGTGGTTAGCCTAGCAGCTGCACAAGCAAATAGAGCCATCAACAGGATCTAATAATAATAATAATGATTGATGTTTATTAATAAGATTTCACTTAACAGCAGTCATTATTTTTATAAGTGGAAAATTATCTGCTATATCAGTTATCATCAGTAATATAATAACTTCATTAAAGGTGTCCTAGGTGAGTAGTTAACTATGAATAAATATATTTAAAACACAGCAAACAGGTAAAAGTTATTTGCAAATAAGATTAGTTTTATTAAAACGATTTTAGAAAAGCAAAGGAGCTCATCCAGTGATTTCTTTTATTACTGTTCTAATGCTCTGTTGTAGCGCCGGCTGCACAGCTGGAATCCGAGACCCTTCAAACAAAACACTAATTTAACGCGCCTCAAACCATCCTGCCTCCAACACCAAACAGATATCGGATTCGCAGCACTCGCATCGCACATGCTACCTGCCACCTGTCCACTTTCATTTATTCAAAACAAACAGAATTCTTCTCAGCACGGAAATGTGTTTTCTCGTCAATCTTTCGTCTCCACGTCGGTTTCAGTTAACAGCCAGACAATTTTGCTGGATCTCGCGAGCATGATTGACGCGTGCAACATCTGGTGGCACGGCGACTGTCAACAATTAGACAGTGGAAGACATTTGTAGAAATCACACACCGATCAGCCACAACATTAAATACACCTCCGTGGATCGGGCTTGTTCCAGTGCATCCTACAGATGCTTGATCGGTTTGGGATCTAGTGAATTTGGAGGCCAGGTCAACACCTTGTGCTGCTTTTTGTGTCTGTGCCAGGCTACGGCTGTTGCCATCAAGGAGTGTCATTGGTATGGGGGGTGCCTGGTCTGGTCTAGGTGGGTGGCACATGTCTAAGTAACATCCACACGAATGAATGCCAGGAAAACACTGAATTGTCACAAGACAGTCAATGTTATTTACTTCTCCTGTCAGTGGTTTCAAAGGTGTGGCTGACTGGTGAATTAGACTACACTGAACTTAAAAAAACATGTATCGGTGTGACTTGAGATGTGATCTTTGCGAAACACGAGCCACTAATTTGACATTACCTCTGATTTTATTCGGAACAGCTTGTGCACACGCCACCTGAATAAATCCAAATAAATCCAAACAGAATATTTTTTCATGCAGTTCCTCGTTCACGATCTGACGCGATACTTGACGCTGTATTTTTTTTATTTTTTATTTACTTCTTAAGAAATGTGTCAGACTGAGTCTTGTTCATTTTCCACCATGTGACTACAGTAACAGAACGAACGCCTTTAGGAACAAGTAGAGCGGATCACCTCACAGCTGGATGTTTTGGCTGTGACATTCTAAGAGGTCACAGTACATTGAGGAAGACGGCACGGTTGAGCAAGACTGGAAAAATGTGCGCTTAAATGAGGGCCTGTTCGTTTTATATTCCGTCTCACTGTAAATCAACCAAATGATTTCAGTGTGCACGTATCGTTTCTCCTTGCGAAACATGCTCTCTCTGCCTTTTGCCGTCATGGCGCAGCGATTCTAGACCAATCAGATGTGTTATGGACAGCGGGGCAGGATGTTGACATCTGTGCATTTCTCTAATCTCTTCTTGAAACTGTAAAAACAATTCAGCAGTGTTATCCCATACACCTGACAACTATAAGGATTTTAAATTCTCACCTTTTTTTTTATTCTCACATCTTTCTAATGCACACTCAATTTGTATGGGCGCACCAAAACATGAATAATTCACATCTAGTCTGATTTTATTTAGCGGAGCCAACAAAATATGGTAATTTCTAATATAATAACAAGAACCGTTTTAGCTGCGTTTCCTAAATTGTTCTGCAAAAAAATATAAAATGAAGAGAAGCTTGGCTACACAACTGTCGCCGTGCGATTTTAAAACCGTGTGCTTTCATCAACTCGAGCAGGTACGCGCTTTGAATTGTTCAACCGCCGACAAAAACGAGCCGGCCGTCGCTCCAAATTATATAACGTGATCTCCTGATTGTGCGGATCAAAAGTGGGAACCACGTGAAGAACAAACAGGAGCCAAATTTCTCTTCACATGGAAAGAGCAAGGGAGCGTGGCTCGGAGAGCGGAGCCAAGTTTATACCCAGAGGAATCACTGGTAACGGGTCTGACAGGAGGGTTAACTGCACTGTGATCAAAATCACTCACATCTTTAACAGGGGAGGGGGGTGGAGTGGGGAGGAGGGAGAGGAGGGGGGGGCGCTGATCAGAGAATGTCTAGAAATACAAAACACCCGGGTCAACGCAGTGCTGGGAGAAAATCGTCTAATGAAGACGTTTCGTAAGATCCTCGCCAACAGAACACGACTGGGTGCGAGCTTATAAAAGGAGCATCTACTTGTAGTGGCTGAGAGTACAATTCATTAACAATACAGTACAGATGCTTTGAATTACTGCGTGGTAAATCTGTTTGTCGTGATGAGAGGCGCTTCTTTTAATTCCAGCCTGCGTGCTGACGGAATCAACATGTAACTGCAGCGAGCACCGAGAAGCAAGCCGGAGCCTCCTGTCCCCGAATGACTCCGCTCTTTAAAAATCTATCAGTCGCGTGCTACGTTTTCTTTGCTTATCATCACCGCCAATATTCATGCTGCATATACGCTCACCTACCAGCTCATCAGGCGCAGTCCTGCTCTAAATCTCAGCTTCATGAGAGCTATGGTGTTCGGGCCTTAGATTAAAAAAAAAGAAAACACGGAGATTTTATTTTGAAGGAAGTGGTTTGTAGTAATATTAAATCATTTCGTGATGTAGAGGCACGTGTTCCCATTATTTTGACATCCCATTTAGTCAGAAGGCAGGCGAAATAATAGAAACGCTCTAGTCTTTGACACCTTTCTTGCGTCACCTCAACACAAACCAAACATTATAAAAGTCAAGAAGCCAAGTTACTGTTACATGAGAATGCATGTGCTTCCACTGGTGTACCTAATGAACTGGCAATCGGGTGCGTGTTGTTTATGACAGGCTGAAATCGATCATTCATACTGTCCACGCACGAAACCCGATACAGATTCCCCTGCCTTGGACTTCAATACGAATCTGAAACCGGTGCTTTGTTATTCTAAAAAAAATATAATTCACCACTGCACAGGATATACTGGAATTGTTTTTACGTGATGCTGCAGCAATGACAACTGAATGAATCAAGAGGAAACCATGCATATACTGTAAATAAATCGTCTGAGTGTGTGCATGCTGTCTGAAAGGCGTCCGATCATCCTAGTAAATAATGAGACGCCACAATTATGCAAGGTACAAGCGAGATGAGTGTTGGTTTTCACACGGACATGTGGCAAGATCTGTGAGTTTGTAGTGGCGAAACTTTACAGCGGGCAGTAATAAACCTATGACACAGCACTGTTTCTGTGATTTACTGTAATATGATAGGAGATGGCATGGACGTGTCAGTTAACAATAACTATAATTTATATAAATCTTGCCTCCCTTTGTGGTTATATCTCCCTTCAGTGTCTTCTTTGATGTATTTTCAAGCGGTGCAGCACACAATAATAGAAACCAAACAACCACCAGCCTTCTAAAATGTGTTACCGGGTGAAATGAGGACACATCCACCCCCCTCCACCTCCCACCCTCCCATGTTTGAAGCCGACTCTGCACAGGCTGTTTACAGTCTAGGGCACCGGCTCCGTGGGCAAAGTTGATATTGAGAGTAAAAACAGAACCACGCCTGGACTTTTCCAGCGGTTCCAGGCCCACTGCAACGAAAAAGGGCTACGGCACCGTCTGCATGCAGCAAGAACCGTGGTCTCGGAAGGGGGAGGAGGCATCACCAGGGGTAACGGTACGCCTACATCGCAGAGTCGCGCAAATCAAAGTCTACGAACAACGTCAGACTCCCCAAAAGTTGCTCTCTCAAGACCTCCGCACCGCTGAAGGCGAGCGGCCACGCCGGAGCAGGAGCGGGCTCCGACGGACCCCTCTCTCCGCCGGCCAGCCCGAGATGTGACAGAGGGGCGCAGAGAAGCACTCTCCCCAAATGTTCCCCCCTCTCGCCATCGACGTAACAACATGTCGGCAAAGGACGGCCATGTTTTGCTGGTTATGTCGACACACGGGGAGGAGGAAAAAGTAGACACGACGTTTCTCCTCTCTGCCCTCTCCGGCCGCCGTCACAACGCCTCAAAGTGAAACTTAAAACACACCAAAAACGTCCAATTAACAACTCGGCGGGGACGTTGGGTCGGGTACGCAGGTGTAAACGACAGGGGCGGGCAAAGTTCACGCGGCGAGACAAGTTAAAATATTTACGCAGAGGCGTGTGGGGTGTTTTTGGGAGCCACGCAAGAGGAAGAGCGCACCGTGAGAGGGGGGCGCAAACAAACAACTACATGCAGCTTTAACTTGAGGGAGTTTTGAGAAGGGAGGGAGCCGTGGCGAGTCGTGCGAGGAGGAGGAGGAGAGAGAGAGAGGGGGGAAAAAAACACACAGAGGAAGAGTTTATCCGTTTCTTACCTGCCCAGCGTTTTGGCGCGACGCTCAGGTGGCGCGGTACAATCCCAAAAGAGACGCCTAAAACCCGCAAACACGCTGAAATCCGCTTCAAACACTCTCGCGGCGGCCCAATAGCCGAGCAGACAACAGGCGACAGGAAAGAAAAAATTGGCGATCACAAGGAGGATCTACGCCAAAAGCCACATGATCGCCGACGTCAGAGTACGTATTTGCATGCCGTACCGGAGCGCCGGTGTCCGTCCATAGCGGGTCCATAGTGCTACAGCCGCGAAAAGTTTAGCGGCAGGCTGAGGGAAGTGAAGCAACTCTCCGTCCAGGCGGCAGGAGGAGTGCTGGTGTCTCCATGAAGCATGCCTGCTCTACATTGAAGCTTGCAGTGCTCTACATTTGAATGAAGTGCGCTTTTGTTTTTATGTGAGTATGAATCTAAAAGCTGTGAGTGCAAAGTCTTGTGAATACAACTCTAATTTCTACGACTACGAAGTCTTCACTGTGAACACGAATTCAAGTTTGTGGGTACGAGTAGAAAAAGTGTTGAAATGACGTCACAGCAGGTCACAGGGGAAAGTAATCGAACCCCGAGTGATGCGCCGAAGCCGAGGATGGCTGACAACAGCAGTGCACCGATGGACACCGCGGGTAACTCAGGGGAAGCAGCATCACAGGTAAAGTAAATAACACATCCAACATTCATTTATTTTTATTTAGTTATTTATTTCATGAAATTGTACTGTTTTAAATCATATACAGTTTATGGACGTGAAGACTGCTACTGCTTTAGCTTACAAGCTAACGACATGCCCGGTGATGCTCAGTTAGTGCTTACATTAGCTACTAGCATTAGAAGTTGGTTTAAGTTAGCTAATTAGCGCTGATGAAAACAAAAACAAAACTAATTTGAGATATAACGTGTATATTTGTGTAGTCTTATCTGTCATAAACAAGAGATTAGGCGTTACGGTGCGCGTTTGTGTCGCAGTGCTAGACGGTCTGAGGCTCCATTCTCCACGTAATTAGTCGTTTATTTAACCAGCACTATTACTCTGAAGCTGTTTAATCAAGGTAAAAAAAAATAACCATAAGGAAAATATCCTGCATAGTTCCTCTGTAGCCTCTTTGATCAGAGCTGCGCCCCCAGTAGCGGGCGCACCGCTGCTGGGGGCCCTATAAGAGTTATTATTATTTGCCTGCAGTCATTTGCTTGAGATTAGGCGCACAAGTGTGGTTTGCATGGGTCCAGACTGTAGTAATAATAATCATAATTAATAATATAATAATTGATTTTTGTTGTATTAACTTGCATGCTAATGATTGGCATATATATTATTTAGCTAAAATACAAAATTATTTTGAATGTCTGTCCAGCCTATGTGGAATTGATAGATTACTGTATGTTGGTAAATGACTATGTTAACAGTGGCATTTAATACATCAAACTTGTTGTTTACAGGGACCAGTAGCTGCTCGGTTATTGGAACGCCTGAAATCAAGGATGACAGATGTGTTGAATCAACCACACTTGAATTTGGACTATTTACAATACATTGTAAATCAAGAAGCATTCATTGTGACGGCTGCATCTAGTACTTTAAACATCCCAGCTGAAATTGTGGAGTGTCTTTTATCCCTGCAAAATAAGATCCACGCAGCTGTTTCCCAAGAGAGTCCCTGTGCTTTCATTAGAGCTGGAGAACGAGGCCGACCAAAGTTCGTTTTTTCTGAGGAGCTTCTGTCCCGGCTCATCGACGTCCCCTTACCAGTGTCTTGCATTGCAAATCTGTTGGGTGTCAGCCAAAGCACAATCTTCAGGCGTATGCGTGAACTTGGCTTGTCCACGTCCATAAACTGTATATGATTTAAAACAGTACAATTTCATGAAATAAATAACTAAATAAAAATAAATGAATGTTGGATGTGCCTTGATTGCGAGTCAACTGCTCCCTTGGCTGGCCATCGCATGACCTGCCCCAAACTCTGCCAAACTGAATTCTGATGAAGACTAAAATTGATCACAAGACTACTCACAGCTAGAACTCAATAAAACATCCTACCGACATTCTCAGCTCATGTGTAGGCAGAATTTTGGGTACAACTTTTTTATTTACATACAAATGTTTATCATTACGAGTACGAATGGTTAGAATCATGGACACATCTTTTTGGAAGCTCTCTTACTCCATAGTCTTGTTGCCGTCAACTCGCTCCCGTGCTGACGCCTGCCTGCCCCTCTGCTCTGAGCTAATTGAATATTAAAGCAGCGGAGGGGGCGTTTGTTGCCCCCTCAAAGCCCCACCCCCTCCTCCGTCACCCCGCCCACCTCAGTCTCTCAATGTGTGCGACGTGCATGTGATGTGAGGAGGCGTGGGGCTGCTGCAGTGCTCTCTGTCTCTCTCTCTGCTGGAGTCTCTCCCGCGCTGATGCAGAGGCAAGCACATCTGTCTTTACGTCACGCAAAAACACACTCACATCTGGATCAACGCAGGTTATCGTGAGGTCAGATGATGCACAGAGTTGATAGTGGTGCAACTGAGGTGACTGAGACAGCTCAGCGAGCTCTCGCACACAACAGTGACCTCCACTGGCTCCACTTCAGAACTGATTCTGACCTTGGCCTTAAATGTGCCTCCCATCCTGCCTATAACTAACTGTGATGGATTCCTGCAGTTTTCGTTGTTTTCTTTAGGGACACGGGCAGAATATGTGCCATGGCAGCTAGCTCAGACGCCCTAAATGGTGTTAGCTGCGTGGAAACTTTAAGATTAAGATTCCTTTTACTGACATTGCACAGTGAAACTCAGGTACACGGCCTGAAATGCTGCTTAAATATGAAAGAAGAAGTGCATGTACACACATAGTTAACATGTATCATGCTAGTATGAGTATTGTATAATATTTCTATGCTATATTATAGTAGAATAATAAATGATATTGCACTGTTTGTAATAATATTGCACATGTGGAATAATAAAATGCTGGCAGTAATGAAATACAGTCTAGATGTGTCTATACGGTGTGAAATTTCAGTTTCTGATGGACCTGTATCTCAAACTATGTGTGTGATGAGTCATTTAAAGTGCTTGCTGCCTTCTGCAGGCATAAGGACATGTAGATGGTACCCTGAGAAGGCAGGTGTGTGTTAGTGCCAGCATCAAACAGTTAGAGAAATGAAAAATATTTGAACAGTCACAGATTCTGTCCTTTTTATTTCCTGGCCAGACCTGATAAAACATCTGAAACCAGTTACACAAAGCCTGCTTCTGCATTTGTCGCATTATTGTGTCTCAGTGTGCGAAGGCTATTTGTGTAAACACCTAGTGTGCTGACGCTGTCTGAATACATAGTCTCTGGGTGACAACATGAAAAAAAAGTTACTAATGGCAGAATAGAAATAGTCAGATTAGACAGGTTCCATCAGGGTCCCCAAGCCGTTTAAAGATTTTGTTGTTGTTGTGTTGTTGTCTTGGTTAATCTAGTGACGTTTTATCTGGCATGTTGCATTCAAATATGTTTCTGCAGCCTCAATATTATGCATATTAAGCAATTATGAGCAGCAGAGTTGCTCATTTGAGGCCGCCAAGAGGTTTGAATTTCAATTGAGACGGTGAAATGATATGTTGGTTGACTAATGACTCAAATTTCAGTAACAAATCACTGTAAATGCCAAGGTCAGAAATACTTATCTCAAAAAAGGTGACTGTTTGTTGGTTGGTTACCTTCACCTGAACATCTGCACAAAACTGTATTCAAACTCCTTTTTCTTGCACAAAACAACTATGAAAGAAAGATAGATGCAATAATTATTCCCCCAAAATAATATTAAATGTCGAGAGCATAGTTAAGATGAACTGCAGCTTTGCTCTCTGATCATCTGAAGGACTGTTTTTATTGTTGTCTAGACATTCAAACCTCTCAAAGCTTAGAAATGTTAATATTCAAGTAACAGTTGTGGCACATCAACAAGATATCTTTGCTTCAGCTGAGTCTCAATAGTTTACTATTGACAAGCCTCCTTGATCTCCTGTGGACCACTGAGAAACGATTGATACGACTCCAAAATGTAGATAGTAGAGGTTAAATAGAACTGGAGTTTCCTAACTGACCTGCACTGACACTAGTCAGGACAAATTGATGACACCGCAGCTGAATGTCAGAGGTCACCCACACAGGTTAGGCCAATCAGGCATTAGCCTTTAAACCATCTGATATTCAACATGTTGTCAGATTCAGTTCTTGTCAGGATATATGTCTGGTAACATGCCATTTGGATTCCATTATGAGACACGTTTCAACTATAGACTGTATAAATATGGATGCAGAGACTGCTCCTTTAAAGTCAAGCCAAAGGTCAGTAGGTCATAAGCTCCACCTCCTCCATGTTAGTGGATGGGACTCAGGCTGAACTAAAACACTAAAATATATGTCAAATAATATTTTTTAAAATAAATAAGTACATTGAATAAGCCAATGTTTCCTTGTAACTGATATACGTAGAGTGCGGTATTAATTAAATAAAAATGCAAGTGAGTCCGGCGGAAGTGTGGTTGGACTGTACCACTCTGGCTCTAAACTTCCAAGATGGCGCTGCCCATAACCCCAGGAAAATTGCATCAGTTTGGCGAGTGCAAGTAAGTGGCGACACATTGTCCATATTTATACAGTCTATGGCTTCGACTAAAATACCTCTGCATGCAGCTGGATTATCTTACCACCTGTCAGATCCATTTTGTTGTAAATAAGTTAAACTACTCAGTGCACAGATGCCATGTATGACCTCATGGCTGCTACTCTTCTGTCTATCAAGGGATCTTTGCAGGGGCATAATCAGGTCCCAATGGAGAGACTCCAGACCCACGTTTCACCACAATAAATGTGGATGGGGAAGTTGCTGTTGCTGCCTAAAACATTTTCTTGAAGACAAATGATTCCACAAATGATTGGTGCAGAGTTAAGTTCTCTATTACATCACTTGACCTTTTCCATTTTGAAATGTAGTCGTAGTCTGGTGTTGTTCTGACAGTACAATATTATAATACAATACTTTATCCAACAATAATGACACAAAATATTTGTGTCATATTAACTTTTAAAACTGAGAGTTTATATGTGTTTTTGTTGAACCTTTTTCCGTACCATGTGCTGTATGTGTTGTCTGGATACACAGTCTTAGTTTAGTTTCTCTTCTTAAAACTGTTTACTGAAACACTTCAGTCTTTTTTCTTTATAACAAAAGGAACAACACTCCCTAATCATATGAAAGAACACTTAAGAGAACAAAAACACACAAAGACACATCAGCTTCAGTCATACAAACAACACTGTGTAGCCTAGCAGCATTACAGAGATTACAGGGTTTTAAAATGTAAGAAGGTATTTCAGATGTCCCGTGATCTCAAAATACAAGTCATTAGTTTTCATTATAGATTATGTTGGAGCTCTCCCACGTCTTGGAAGAGCATCAAACACAGAGCAATTGCATTAGGAGACATCTGCTTCTTTGCTAAAACGCTTGCCTATTACTATAAGGAAAGTGGATAATTCTGTCACGTGCACTGTTGATGACAAACCAACACTTGAGTTTAAATCATTTTTCTTTTTGTTCCTGTGTTAGTTACGGATCATTATCCTCCTGCAACCAATCTCGCAGTAAAGTTTTTGTTGTTTTTTGAAAACAGATAATAAACCCATCTTCTTATGTTGAGGAACATTGATATCTGTAGCACTAGAAATCAGAGTTCACAAAATATGAAATATGGCTATGCAATGCAATCTAAAGGGAAAATACAGTTCTGCTTATATAAGAATTTTCACGCCTCACAATTTTCTACATTTCTGCATAAAAATCACTCAGATTTTCACACACATCCTTAAAGTAGACAAAGAGAAATATTATGAATATGTATTTGTTTATTGAGGAAAATGAGCCAATATTACATATCAAAGGTGTAAAAGTAGGCGCACCCAAGGACTACAAGTTATTTTCAAGACCAAATTGGAGTCCATCAGTTTAGTGTTTTAAGTGTTTCCAATCAATATAGTGAGACTCAGGTATTGCTCAGTGCGCCGTTTTGTTAAAAATAAATAAATTATAACATTTGGGATTTGTCACAGTCTGATCTCCAAAAAGAACATTTCTGCCTGTTTGTAGTTTGCTAAACAAATGTTTTGTGGACGGATGAAACCAGAGAAGAATTATTTGGTTTAAATGAGAAGCTCTCATGGTTGGCGATGAAGCGACGCTGCATTCCAGCATCAGAACCTCATCCCTGTTCGTGAAACATGGGGGTGGTAATGTCCTTGTTTGGGCCTGTTCTGCTTCATCTGGGCCAAGACGACATGCCATCATTGAAATATACCAGCGTATTCAAAAAAAAGGAAAAATGTCGGGATAACTGTCCATGAGATGAATCTTAAGAGAAACTGGGACATGTAGAGATAGAACACAAGTCCTTCTACAAAATAATGGCAAAAGAAAAACAAAATTAATATTTTGGACTGGCCAAGCCAAAGTCCTGACCTTAATCCAATAGAAATGTTGTGGAAGGACCTGACGCAAACAGGTCATGTGAGGAAACCCACCAACATCTCAGAAATGAAGCGTTCTGAGGAACGGGCTAAAATGTGATCCAGCTGCAGTAAACTGATCAGGGACATTTAGTTGCTGCACAAAGGGGTCACACTAGATACTGAAAATAACAGTTCATCTACTTTTGCGCGATACATATACGCACGTAAATGATTCATTTACTCGAATAAACAAATACAAAAGCATAATTGCTCTGTTCCATTTCCATTTCTCTTCGTCTTTCTCTATCTTTGTCTGGACTTGATGTTTGGAGTCACGGGCTGTAGTGTATGTGGTATGACGTGTTTCACGTTGACTGTAGTGCAAAAGAGCTGTTTTATTTATTTATTTATACAAAACTCTTATTGGGCTCTTGTGTTTACAGTCCTTTTTATTTAAAATGAGTCATGGTTTAGTCATTTTTATTTTTATTTTGACAAGCAACATTCATTTACCATTTTTAAAAGATATATGCCACTGTATATAGTAAATTCTGCGCTAAGATCAGAAGTTGATGACTGTTTCAGAGGATAAATGTGATTGAAATAAAAGTTCACTAGGTGGTGCCAAATGGCTGCATCATCACACCTAAAACAGCGCTGAGCTCAGCTGAACTGACCCATGCTTGTTGGACTACACACAGAGGAGGTGCTACCAACTCATCAGAGAGGGTAATTATAATGTTTTTCTTATACAACAAGGACGGATGAGTCTTAACTTAATCATTGTGTTTGGTGTTAGAAAGTTTAACTTCTCACTCTACTTATTCTCAAGCCAGGTAGATTCATGAGTGGATTAGAATCACTAGAGGAAGTGGAGGGTTGACTAGAGTGGGAGTTTGAAGGTGGGAGTTTGACTGGTATTGTGTGGTCCAGTGGAAGCTGGAGGTTACACATGGCCAACCTCTCCTCCTCTACATTTATACATCCCCAGGATGAAATCTGTGGAGATCTTTCCTTCTTATTGTGTGTTTTATCGTGCAGGTTTTCTGTTGTTTTTTAAGCACTAATGATTGCCAGTTGGCTTTTAAACTAACCCACACCTCTGAACAACAAATGTTAAGCAATAGTCAACCAAACAAAAAAAAGCTTTTGATTTCCCTAACATGCTGAAGCAGACTACGAGTAAAGCTAATTTAAATTGTCACAAAAATGCTAACAATAAAAATAAACTGACTGCGTGTTTGTGTGTTCTTCTATATTGCATTTTGCCAAAACAGCTCTAATGCACTGAGGATGTACTGTGGATGTAAGCACTGGGAGCGCTGGAAGTGTGATCCATAGGAAGCTATGGGTTGTGGGTTGGGGCCTCCATGGATTTGACTTGTTTCAGTGCATGTGCAAGATTTTCAGTCAGATGGTATCCCAGGTCGACACTTTGGTCCGTGTCTTGTGTTCCTGGAGCTGTTCCTGAGCAGATTTGGAGGTATTGCATGGTGTATTGTCTTCCAAGCAGAGGCCGCCCTAGTTGCGGAGCACTATCGGTGTCCAGCAACAATGTTCATGTGGTGGTATGCATCAAAGTAACATCTGGATAAAGGCCAGGACCCAGGTTTCCCAGCAGAACACTACATTGTTCATTTTACTTCACCTGGTTTTAATGTTGTGGCTGACCCAAGTAGCGAACTTCTTTTCTTTTCTACACCAGTAATTTAAGGAGATTGGTTTCATGGAATTGACCAACTAGCTTTTCTGCAGTTACAGTCATAATTTATGGTTAAACATTTGTCCTAATTGATTTGTTGTAGCGTTTTATTGTTGCAATACTTTGGATATACTGTAGTTCAAAAGAGTTTTTTACGCCTGTGTTGTGTCTTCAATTTCCCACGCTCCAGTTTAGGCCCATTCAGTCAGTCAGTCAGCAGACAACTGGAATGAAATCAACAAGCTGTTTTGGTAACAATACATTCACAGACGGCTCATCCGGTGGGAGCTAAAGTCTAAATCCTGATTCTGCTGCAACCTCAAACCTACTGTTCTTCCCATGTTCAGGTCCCAACAGTGGTATAGTAAACGAGGGGGGGGAGAAAAGAGACGTGGACGTTATTTAGAGGGAATGAATGAGACAAGGGGTTGCTATTTATTTTTATATTTACATGTCATAAGAGCACGGTGATAGGCAACAGATGACCTAGCGGTTTAAGAGAATATCGACTCACAGCTGTGCTCCCACAGTGCACGCTGCCAAAGTAGCTTGCTGAAGAGCTAGAAACCAAACAGGATGAGGAACTAAGGAAAAGACATGATGCACAGACTCTCTTTCAGTCTCTGTGCTTAATTAATGCCAGAAGCTCTGGAGGTCAATTAAGTTCACCATGTTTGGTAGATTTGGTTAATACATTGAAGGCTTGTTTTACAGAAAAGGACCAGGCTTTGTGTACGTATTAAAGTACTTTACAGTGAAGTTGTGCCAGTACTAAAAAAGCAAAGCCAAAGAGCCTGAATCCATGCTTCCCTATTGACGACAGATTGTTTCCTCGGATAGCAGAATGAGTTCATATAATGTGAGAATATACAAATGCACAATTACAAATGTTTTTTCAGCAGCATCGCATCTCCTCCCATTAACTCGGCGAAGACGGATCCAATAACCTACAAGGCATAAGAAGGAAGAAACCTGATCACAACTCTTCCTCTTCTCCCAGTCCCTCAGCTCCTACCTCTCGTCTCTCTTTGCATCAGCTTTCTTTGATTTTAAATCTACGTAACTCTATTGTTTTGTAAGACAGAAAACAGCACTCTTTTTAATTGAGCAAGAAAGCAGCACAATGCACAAAGCGGGGCAGTACTATGTTCTCCCAGTACACGCAAAAAAGGGGGAAGTGGACAATTTATCCAAAGATTCATCACCCCCATTTCCATTTCTGTGAAACACTTATCCTTGCGGTTTATGGTACCGCCACTTCACAAAACCATGGTACGAAAATATTTACCGCAATGACATGAACAGGGGAGGAAACACTTTGAAATCGCCTCGCTTACGCATTTCAAATGTGCGTCTTTATTCCGTCATCGCCGGCATGAATAAAAGTGTTTGTTTGTATGGGGAACACCAGCGCGTCTGTAGGTGCCACCTCTATGTGTGATAGTAAAGTTTCTCAGAGTCTGACAGAGCTACCACTGTAATCATCAAACACACACACATGGTTGCAATTACACCATATGGCTTCAAGTATCAGGGGAGGGAGAGAAAAAAAAGGAAAGCCGAGGGAAAGAGATAGCAGAGGCAGTAAAATTAAGATGAGATAGAGAGGAGAACAGGGGAAGGACAAGAAGATCAAGGGACAGGGTGGAAGACGCTGGAGTTGGAGATGGCAAGATAAAATAAAAAAAGCCAGAGGAGGATGAGAAGAAAAGGGGGAAGTTGGAGAGAAACTTCTCAGTATCCTTTATTTATTTCAGGTGAGGGGTGCAAAGTGTAAAGCTCCCTTCACTTCTCATTGCATGTGGCAGTTGTGGCAAATTCACGTCTGGTGAGCTCCGTTAAGCCGGCCTGAAAGTGCTAACCTTTGAGGGGATGGAGACCGGGGCAGCACTCAGTACAAGATGCTGTCGTTAGCAGGTTATTCAGGTTTTTCACTTCCATTTAACCTCCTCTGACGGGGTATAATCTGTTCCACACAGTGGTTGGCGGATAGTTTCTGCTACAGGCGTCTTTTGAATCAACTATGTAAACGTAGTTATCCTGTTGACTTTGCTAAATGACCATTAGATGAACAAATGTTTAGTGTGGTGGCTGCTGGAGTCCAGGTATTTTGTGGCCTTCGTGACGGAAAATAAGGGTTGGTTTTAGAGCTGTTGCAATGATGACTAAGGTGTTTAGCAATACCGTTAAGTGAGGTGTAAAATGAGTTTTATTTCATTAGTCTGACACATGGCCGTAAGACATGGATTTGTTCACATCTGGAGTACACGGTTTTCATCCCCTTTTAGGAGAATGAGTGGAAAATTAGTTTTATTTCGTTAGTCTAATACTTCGGGGACTGAGCTGAACAAATCGCATTGTTTCACTGAATCAGTACAAGGTATCAGTTATCGGGTACTATGTTAAGGTAACACAAGATTCCCATGAGGCTGCAAACTACAGTATTTGAGGTAAATCCTGGCTTTAGTCTGATCACCATCATACATATGAAGATAGCATGTTAGTGCCTTGATTTAAGCGTCTATGAGAACAGCTGGGGCAAACTGAACAAGACTGCAATGGCTGGTCAGAAGTACTCCATAAAACACTGCTTGATGTTGAATGGACTACACACAGAAGCCTTAGGACAAAGGTCTAAAGCAGTAACAGTCTCTGACAGTCAATAAACCATTGGCGTTGCATGTGGTAGAAAAACAAAAATCGTCTTTCCTTATCCAGAGGTGGTCGGCCAAAAAAGAAACCTCAAATGTTTGTGTTAATGTTGAGAACAATACGTTTGGTTTGTCCCCAAACCTGTTTGGTAATCAAAACTTTTCCAACATGACCAACATTACTATGTAAATATGAACATCGCAGCGTATATTTACAATATATATACAAAGGAATGAGGCTGACGCACAAAATGTATGAAGCATAACAAATAGATGTTCTTTCATCTATACACACTTGATCACTTGGTCCATCATCAGCTCTGCATGTTGGTACGTCGGCCTCGGGCCTTTTGATCCCCAAGGAAGAGGTGAAGGTTATGACTAAGGTGAAGAATCTAGTGTGACCAGCTGCTGACCACAAATATAACACAAGCAGTGAAGCAGGACAATGTGTGGACAAACGTCTGTGCATGAGAAATGGTGGAGAAGAGGAAGAAGAAACCGAGACAGAAGATGTCCCCTAGGACTTCACATTTTTTCTTGTGCAATTTGTTGAAAAGCAGTCGGCTTTCAGCTAAAGGAAACTCCGGTTTCAGCTGCAGGAGGAAAATAACCTGCACACACAGTTAAGTTGTTGTGGCATGTTCAGAGCAGTATGGGCATACCGGACAAAACCCAGGTTCTAGTTAGAGAGTTATAATCAATCAGCTCTGTCAGTGATATTGTATTTCATTCCTGCTATCAAGACACATCTGAGCATATAAAGTATCTGTTCCATCCTTTGGTTTCAGTGTGTACCTACCTGGTTTACAAATGCATGGTGCATTTGGCCTGTGAGTCTATAATCAAAGTCTCCAGCACCAATGTTATGTAATCTGTTGCAATGTGTTGGCTATTTACGGGGGAAGTTTCCCCTTTCATTTCGTTCTATACAGCCTCTCTGCTGAATGTCTGGAGGGGTTTTAACATGTATCCCACTGTAGAATTAAGACACTGCAGTAAACAGTGCTGTAGTGATATTTAGTAAATACGCAGCTCAATAGTTTATATAAAGTTTTTATTGCAGGGCTTCGGAGTAAGGCTATAATTTCCTAAAGAACACTAAATCTTCACAGCATGACTTCGTCCTGCTGTTTCCGACTGTTTCCGTATACATCGTTAACTAGCGCTTCCCTCGTTCACTCTCCCTGCCTTGCTTGCTCCTCTGTTATTTGGAAAGCACAACATTTTTAAAGCCTTTTTGTCTCTGTTATTATCTTGCTCCCTGATTACAGATGTCTCGACTCCACTTAACAGTTTCGACTTTCACAGGTTTATTTCAGCGATGCCACTTCACAAGGGACAAGAAAATATTGTACCAAGCGTTGGTAGTTATACTCTGCCAACCCTGATATCTTTTAATTTTTTGTCCTAGCTGGCTTAATTTTATTCTTTTCACTTCCCTTCTTTATATTGAATGAACAATGCAGGTATTGATGTAGTCAATTCATGCATGTCAGGATGCTAAAAAATCTGAGACTGAACATTTTGCAAATTTCTCTAAAGTTCTGCTTCACACGTCTTTTTCCCTTCCTGCACCTCCCTAACTTGAACTTTCCCAGTCTCTCCTTACCTGACCTTTGTACCCCCTTGCTCCTTCTCATTTCCCTATTCTTCATTTCTTTTTCATCCACACAACAGCGGTACATGTGTGCACCAAAAAAGGTCATGTCAGCTTTTAATTACTACACCCACACCGCACAATAATAAACTTTTTGCCAAATGAACGATGTGAATGTTCCCACAGCTTGTTCTCTTCACCTTCTTCCTCTCCTTTCTCTTTACTTTTTTTGTAACAACCCAAACATGAGCCTTCCAGCTGGGTGTGTTGCGTGTCAAGGAAAATTAATTGGCCTAAAGTGGCTTAACTACCCTACTGGCTAATGGTGTCCGTTTACAGCTAAGTGAACCAAACCCAGCGAACGAGTGAATGGGGGCACTGCTGTGACCACAGTCTGAGCGGTCAACTTGAATTGGCCTCAACTCGGAAGAAGGATATATTCCAGCTTGATTCCCTCAGATTTTACTAGTTTAATTGAATGTCCGACCCACGGTCACAGGCGCGGGCTGAACAGCTCCCCTGAATAATGGATGGGAACGAGGGTGAATTGATATGTGGTCACTGAGGGGGAAAACTGTTTGAACTCTGAGAACACTGTTTGATGTCCGGTATGGGATCTGGAGCGCTACCTTTCATGCTGTTTCCTCTTGGTGTTTTGTAACAAGGTCAGTTTTGGCTGATGGTTACATAAAAAGTGACCATAAAGCTTAGTGGCATGGTTAGTGTGTGCTCTGCACTATTATTGTGAGCCTTATTGTGGGGACAGTGTAACAGTTTCTACCTTGCTGGACATGATAGTTCTGGCCTTTTGTCAGAAGAATCGCAATCTCATCCCTACCTTGAAAAAAGGTATCTTTGCATATCTCTGTGACGCCTCCTCTTTGAAGAGAGAAGTGGCAAAAGTACTCACATTCTGTACTTAAGTAAAAGAATGGATACTTGTGTCAAAAAATACTCTGGTAAAAGTAAAAGTACTGATTCAACTCCTTTACTCAAGTAAAAGTAAGAAAGTACAGGTTCTGAAATGTACTTAAGTAAAAAGTAAAATTTATTTTTCCATAAATGAATTCATCTATTGATAATTTTCCAAAATGAAAAAGTTCTTGCAAAATAATCTAGACTTAATTGACCAGATGTCCTTCATGAGCATCTGGATCATTTTTAATAGCAAATTGAGTGTGATTGGGTTGTTGTTTTTAAACTGCTAGCTAGTGTTGTCAATTTGTTAGACCTACTTCTCAAATTGGGGTCAGGTGGACTTTCAGTATTAATGTCTTTATTGATGCTTGAACAGTAAACAAGCCTCCAGTCACTAGGTGGCAGCAGAGCTCAAACTGATCAACAGGCTGCTTGTCAAAACAGTAGAAGAAGAACACAGGAAGCGCATCGTCGACTTTCCTTTTCTAGTCCAGGTCTAGTCCAATGCTCTAGTCATGTCCGGTCCGATCATATCACGTCTTTTATGTCTTGTCATCCATGGAGGAGGTTGAAAAAGTATACAGATATTAGTGTACAATTAGGGAGTAAAAGTAAAAAGGACAGAAAAAGAAATACTCAAGTAAAGTACAGATACCTGAAAAATCTACTTAAGTACAGTAACGAAGTATTTGTATTTGCCACCTCTGTTTGAAGGAAAACTAAAAACCTTATTGTCGTCAGAAGGTGGCCATACAGAACCCAAGTCGAAACTGAAGAAGACGCCAGAAGCCAAATAGATCTGCTGCTGTATCTGTGGCAGTTTTAAGACAAGAGGTGCCAGATCCAGACACCGTGGATCAGGATCTGTACATTTGTTCCACGCTAAAACAAATGACCACATTCTCAAGTCTAGACAAACATCTCATCAATGCTTGTGACTAAACAAATCGTGATTATGTCCTGTGATTAATCCTTGACACGTTCCCTTGGTGTTTAATAAGAGTCAAGTATTTGCACATAAACTACAAAAAGACAATTCCTTTCAAATCAGGGAAACTGAGACTGTAGGTTGCTGCTTCTTGTAAACGTGACCGCAGCTAGTCGCCTGCTCACCACTTTTTTAGTGGGCCTGTCTGTGTGCATGTGTGTGGCAGCTAGAGGAAGCTGAGTGGCGTTCTGGTTTCCTTTTCCCAGCTCCATAAAAACCTGGAGACCATTTGTTAACTGTCAGTGGGTTAGCCTCTGTCCCCAGTCTAACCTGAAATAAAAACCACTGGACTGCTATAACGGCTTTGAGACCTAAGCTGCTGCCACATTTTACGCCATTCAGTGGTTTCTTTGATCCGATGCGCTTCCTTAACTTAACTTTGTCCACTGGCTATCTGACGTTTTTTAACATGTTGAAACAGAGTCTGAGCATTTCAGTGAAGAATGACTAAAAAAAAAAAGAAATCATTTGGATGAGTGTTTCCTGTGGTAGTTAACTATTTGACTACTCATGCCTTGCCCTTAGTGAACATCAGCCCTGGTATTTATCAACCATGACTCACTCAGACGTGGCGTGACTATAAGTCCCAGTTGTCTCTGATCAATTAAAACTGGATGGTGCAACTGTGCATCTTGTGGTTGGGTATTGTTGTCCTCCCATCCTTCACAGCTCTTCTGCCGCAAAAAAGATACGAGACAAGAAATGATCAGACACAGATGTCCTCATGAGACACATTAGACAAACTATTTAGAAAGTGACAATGCAATTTAACCGGTCTGTACTGGATCCTAAGAAGTTCAACGAAATTTGCTTAAAGAGTGTCTAATGTAATATGAAGACATACTAAAAATATCTAAGTGACCATGCAGACCTCAACCTTGCTGTTAAGTGTAACAGTGAGGTTGAGGACAAATCTACACTATACATCAGTGTACAGTATTTTTTTAAATATAGACAGGAACCGCATTACTTAAAGCCTTGAAGCCTGATGAGGCAGCTAATATCAGCTAAAATCAGCTGCTAACAAAAATAATTTTGTATTTCTGCAAAACAGAAATGTTGCGTCTAGCGTTCATCAGCTAGAGATGGCAGTGTTGGTCTGTCAGCTGCTTCACTGCTTTGATTTAGACTGGAAAAACTAGCTGTTCTATTGATTGCGTCGCAAATGTGTACAGGTGTTCATTACCTCTCCCCTCATGTGAATGACAACTAGTAGTAGGTGGTTTAGATTTCCATGTTCAGTTGAAGCAAACAACAACAACCCCTACGCAGACCCTAGCAGTGTAACTGACATGCACCTCCCCAAGAAATGTAACTACGCACTGTGGCAATGCAGCGCGCATGTAGGGCGCAAGAGCTGTGATCGGTCCGCTTTATTTATTTTTGGCTGCTTCTCCATCTCTGCAAATCTTCATATTGATTGTCTTAATCAATAAAGATGGAACACATACAAAGGTTAACTGGGAAGGTTCAGAGATATAAACATTTGAATGACTCGTCTTTGGAGAAATTTCAGCAAAAGTTTCAATCGCCATTGTTGAAAGTGAAGCAGGAAGTGGAAACAAAAATGAACCCGACACAGCACTTACTAGCGTTTGGGTGATGTTTTTACAGAGCAAGCCAGAACGACGAGTGCACAAGAATAGCTAGTATAGCAAGCATGGCTAGCACTGGCGCAGGCTATGTAGGTTATGCTGTTTATTTCTATTTTTTATTTCTTTTATTATTGCAAAGGTGTAAACTCCACTTAAGTCAAAGTTTGTTCTTTCTTAGTGTAGTTTGTTCTCTTGACAATTTTAAAAATCAGAACATGACATTGTCTGAATCAAAACATTAGCATCATTAGCATGTCTGATAACGAATGAGCCAAACTCCAGCCCTGTAGCTAGCGTCAATAAAGCTGCAAGTTGATTTTCCAACTGTCAATCTAAAGAAGATGAAAAAGAAACGGAAGAACAATTTTCCCTTACATTTAGGGGGAAAAATGCCAAGACAAAAGAGTGAGGTTGAGAAAATGGTTGAGGAGACGCAGTGAACAAAAGGCAAGATTTTAACTGTCAGTTTTAATATCTGTCAACAGTAGTATACTCGCTAACGATTGAGCCAGAACATTTACTGTTGCCTCACAGCACCATCTGCTCCTCCTTAGAGTTGTTTTCTTTTTGTCATTAATTATTATCTAAGTGTTGATGTAGATCCTAGATGCTACATATCAAACATGTTTGATATTAATCAGACCCCGAAGTGTCTGTAAGCACTTTGGTTTAAGAGACTCTGATGTTACCGGATACTGTGGTCTGAACACGTTACAGAGGGTGGTCCGGACTGGTTTTCTCCGCCGATTGTCAAGAGGGGTGAATTTGGGGATAACTTGGTCAAAAACCCCTTTAATCAGAGCCCAGAATCAGTCTTTCTGAACTTCTCTACAGAATGTTTTCCAAAAAAAGGTGATCAGGTTTAGCATCAACATAGCCCTCACTCTCTTCTGCACTCCACTTTTGTTGTAGTTGCGTTCTTGTGAGCTTTTGTTCATATTAAATATCTGAGTGAGGAAGAGACACATCAGCGAGAGAAAGGGTTAGAGGTTAACATGCTCAGAGTTAGAGGCTGTGTGCAGCACTCAGCATTGGGTGGTCTGACAGTATAAGAGCTCCAAACAAGTGCTCATCCTGCAGGGACCCCGGGCCAATCAGAGCAAGTCCAAACCCCAGAGGACAAGGGAGAAAGTGGATTAATAACTCAAATAATTAAAGCTGATGTCACCCTGACACATTCAATAACCCAAACACATTCCCATGCACTCATGTGGCGAAAGCAATTAGATCTTTTAACTCAGAGATGACATAAAAACCCATCGTGTATAGAAAAGTGACTTTATTGAACTGCAAACTTTTCATTACTTGTACTTGTAAAAAGCTATATTAGTGTCTTTATTGTGCAATTCTGCCATTGCTCAACATGTCAAAGGATATTTGTGTTTATTTAATGTGAAAAGGGGATCACCATAGAGCCATCCTTTGATCTAACTTGCTGAAATACCCGCAAGTGCTCATTACACCCATGCAACGATTTACAAACCCCAACCCCTGCGCTGCTCAGTCGACTTACTGACTGTGGAGGCTTTGTTCTGTCTGTGAGTCTGTGTGCTCACGTCTTAAAACATACATGGGGGGGCTTCCTAGGTGGTGGCCTGTTACGGAAAAAGGCAGCAGGAGACAAGGTACACACAGACACACTCACATGCAGTCTATATGCCTGAAAACAGACCCAGAGATGTGCATCCCTGCACGTACCTTCACTTTTTCCCCCCTCCGTCTTACACACACACACAGTCTCATCACAAAGGTTACTGGAGGTAATTGTGTCAGAGAAGAGAAGGAAGCTGAGCTAAGGGGGGAGCTGCAAGGAGAGAACACAGGAGGCAGGGGAGGAGGAGGGAGGTAGAGAAAGAGGAAGCTGGAGCTGGAGGGGTCCACATGCTAATTGGAGCCAAATGGGCTGCAGATGAACTGAAGTGGTTTGCTCGATAGCTGCAAAATGCACACACACAAAATCCTCCTCTGTCTGTCTTTTTCTATATATTTCTTTACAAATAGTTTGTGCTTCATGTTCGTGTTCCTCTCTTTCTCCACGCTCACATGTTACACTGACGTCAATCAGGAGAGAGCAGCATCCTGCAATCAGTTTAATTCAAATAAAGATATACTTAAATTGATTTACTCATTGGCTGATCTATCTGAGTGCTAGCCAAATAAGAGTTCAACAGCCTCATTTAGTTGCTCTGTTTTGGCTTCTACCTTCTAACGTGGAAATTGTTTTTCTCCATTGCTGCTAAATGATCCAATATGTTTGCCAGCTAATTGCATCCATTGTCTTAGAGTCGCCTGAAACAAAGAAATCTAAAGGAGGAAGTAAAATGCTCCATTGAGTCTCAAAGAACAGCAGAGTTAGAGGGTATTTATAAGAGGTTTAGGGCTCAGTGGTTACCAGAGAAGTTGGAGCCATTTACAGCTCCTCATCCAAGAGCTCACTGTGGCCGTGCTTTCTTGTTCCATTACTGCCTGGAAAAAGGAGGTCTTCATTGCGTTGTGCTGCGTTGTGTCTCAAAGCAAGTCCCCCTCTGATCGTCATGTGTAAATTGTAGATGGACCACCATTAGCCTTTTCAGCCATTAGAGCTACTGTAGCTCATCTGTTAGATTGGACCACACTGCACACACCACTATTGGATAGGTACTGTCCACTATAGACTGGAAACTCCCCACAATAAGAAGTTACCTGGCCCATTTGTTCAAGCCATCAACATTTGGCCCTTGTCAGTGACTCTCAAACACCCTTAACCCTGTTCACTCTCTTTCTAATATACCCTACCACTGACAGGAGCCGTGAGAATGAGATAATCTGTGTTATCATAATGCTGTGGCTAATAGTGTGCTGTGGCAAAGCACGTCCGGAGCCTGAAGTGCATTTGGAAAAAGAAAAATTAAACACATACATAAAATATGTGTGCAAGCTACTAATAAGCAGCTGAAACCTTCAGGTGTTTAGAATATCCTGGCGTCTTGATTTTGATGGATTGGTTTCATCCATTAACTTCTGCCTTTTTAATAACACTTTCAACAGACAGTAGATAAAACAAGCAAAGGGGCAGAACATGAGAGAGGTTTATATGACTGGTAGAAACATGCCTAAACAAAAACATGAGAATGTAGAGAACAGAAAAAAAAGGAAGCCCGCTAAATCGAACACATAAGTAAGGGTTTGTAAAAACTGTTAACAGAGAGGCACTGAAATATTTGACATGTTGGTTTTCCAGTTACGGAGCTAAGATTGAAAGGGTTTCCATAATCTGCAGCTGTCAACAAACGGCTTTGCTGACTTTTTATCTCAACTCCTAATTCCTAAGTCTGTACTTACTCACCATGTGAAATTACAAACTTCTGTAAACTGTTTACGGACCTTGCCAGTTCTATGAAATGCAGGTCCAAGAATACAACAGACTTATGTGCATGCATGAGTACGATTAACAACGTAGATGTGACCGTGCACAGAATCTGCATTCAGTCCATGTGAAGATTTGTTTGAGTTTCAAATCAATACATGAAAAAACAAAAACAAAAGCCTCAACTCCGGTAAGAATGTGAGTAATTGCGTTGATCCTATTAGGTGGTGACCTGCAGTGCCAGAGCCAATCAGGACGCATTGCACCATGGGGCTGCTGTAGAAACACCAAAGGCCAAAAACTAATTAGCCCACTAGTTAATTCTAGCGGGCTCTGTGTGATGAAGAAGAAATGACAGCAATATGGGCACAAGGGTATCAGACACGCTTCCTTTTGAAGATTCACAGGCACGTTGGAAGCATTGCGCCCACACAGCATTCACCTGCTGTGTGATTTCTGGGAAGCATAATCACCTGTTAACAGCTGACCTGTTAACAGCTGACTTTTATGGTTAGTAAGTTGTTTGACCAACAAACAATCACGCTTCTGGTAATATATTGGGTGGGGTGGGTGTGGGGTGACAGTCGGCGATCTCCAGTCCTCCTCGGACCTTTAGCTCGAGTGAAAGTGCAGCAACCTGAGATCATTGAAGGCGAGAAAAAAGTCCTCTGTGCACCATAGCTCTCATTTATCTAGCTTTACAAGCATCTCCTTGTCTCCACATGTCACTGAGCCAGAATGCAGGTAATGCTAAGTTTGCTAGCAATAGAAAACAGCTGTTTTCTAAGATATTGTCCGTTTCTACGGCTCGATAACACGGCACTAACCACACAGAGGTAAACTAATACTCTTTGACGCAAGAGGTGTTTGCCAAGGTTTCAGTCGATTCCCGAACATGCTATTGATCTAACTCTAAGCTCTGGATTAAACTTCAGCATATGGGATGCATTGTCAGCAATTACACAACAATGGCAAATTTGACAAAACGAAAACACTTTCCCCGGTCTTTGACACTGAGTGCGTAAGAATCGAGACAACGCACTAATTTTTTTAGAATTGCCGGGGCTTTGTCTTGCTGTTTCTATTGTTTTCCAGCTGTTCACCTTCTGAATGATGAAGTCATGACAGACCCCAGCATATAAATGAGAGATACAATGTGACCATTCACTCGTGGGAGCCAAGATGAGGCAGAGTGGCTCTGCGAGGATCGGCCTCTTGTGGGAAAAGTTCGTGACAGCATCAAGAGATTGATTAGTGCCTGGAAAAACAAAACAGATGCACATGTGTATGTCTGTGTATTATCTATCTCTCTCTGTCTGTCACACACGTTTGTGGCTTCATATCACATGACATTATGATGATAACTTATTTTAAAACATTATTTGTTTTTGGACAGTCACACATTCACAGTAAAAGCATCAATCAAGGTGTTATACTAGCCGTGTGTGTTCAGATAATCATTCGCAGGAGTCGATTGAGTGGCGTTTAGATGGATCAGCAAGATGTATAGAAAAATGTTCAGGCTTTTGATTTTTTTTAAAGTATTCAAACTCAATTTGATTTCAAACTAAAATAACCATTTAAAGATGCTTATACTTTCTTTTGGCCACAACAGTTCCCTGACATACCATTCACTTCAGAGGCATTCATGGCGGAACCAGTTCTGTGCTTCTCAGAGGATACCATGTGGAACCGATTTAGTACAGAATGTATAGCTGATACCATAGACTGTATACGAGTTAATATCCATCACCTCAGCATGGGCTCAGACCTTATAGCAGACCATATTTCTCACTTTTAAGGATTGCAAGATTGGGTGACTGGTCATTTCAGGCCTTTGGTTTAAAGCATGGGTGTCAAACATATGGCCCATGGGCCAAAACTGGAGCCAAAAGCGAGAGCGTCCAATCTGAAGGAGACTAATTATTTAGTAAAACTGGCACCTATTCCTAATTTGTCCACTAAGGACAGCGTTGTTTTAGTCAGATTTGAAGACATAACACAACACTCAGAAGCAGAACTAAACAGCAGAGTGATGCTAGGCGCCAAAATTGCGAAATTACTTTCAGGTTGTTCATATTCATCGGCCAACTGGGCCGTTCTGTGCAGAGTTTGCATGTTCTCCCTGTATCTGCGTGGGTTCTCTCCGGGTACTCCGGCTTCTTCCCACCATCCAAAGACATGCTCATTAGGTTAACTGGTGATTCTGAATTGGCCGTAGGTGTGAATATGAGTGTTTCTCTCAGTGTTAGCCCTGCGATAGACTGGAGACCTGTCCAGGGTGTACCCCACCTCTCACCCAATGACAGCTGGGATAGGCTCCAGCAGACCCCGCAACCCTGCACAGGAACAAGCAGTTACAAGAAGATGAATGAATGAATGTTAGTTGTAAGTTATTTTGCTGTTATGTTATTAGTTCGGTCTGCTTAAGATCAGACTGGCCTGGTTGAATGCTGCCCCTTAACTAAAATGAGTTTGACACCCCTGGTTTAAACTTAAAGCTCCACCACATCAGATTTTAAAATCTAGTGCAGATTGCAACCCACGGAGTGCTCCTTGCCAGACTCTCCCAAAAACAAAGAAACAAATGGCAAAAGACCGTCTCTAGAGTCAGTGATTACTCTCTAAATTGTGGGTTACTGTAGAAACAGAGTTGCAACATGGCAGACTCCATGGAGGAGGACCTCTCCTTGTGTAGGTGTAACCGAGAACTTGTTAACACAGCTATTTTTATTTTTAGGTTATTATGCAAGAATGAAAACAGAGCTGGGCAGGAGCATTTGGCATGTGAAGTGACAGGTAGTGATCCTTGAACATGGAGAGGAACAGGGTACATAAATTCAGACGACTTGGAGCACGAGTTACCTCACGGGTAGACACAAAGAACTGATGAGGAGTACAAAAGAGGCCAGGGTAGATATACTGCAGGGCTTGTTAGATGAAGAGGCTTCTGGTGTGCAGGCTGATTGCAGAGAAGGAGCTGATTGGATTACCACGAGCAGAAACTCACAACGCACTCACAAAACAGGTAATAATGAGGGAGGGAAGCTGTTCCCAGTCCTCAGAGCATAAAGTCTGGCTTAAGTGATTAATGCTAATTAGCAAATGTTAGTATGCTAACACACCAAAGTGAAACATGACACATGTAAACATCAGGGAGTTAGTGCAGCACATTAAAATGAGCATTTAGGTCACAGCACTGCTATGCATGACTGTAGTCTCACACAGAGGCGCGAGCCGGGATGATGGTTAAATAAAGTCGAATAAAAAGTCACTAAATTAGATCTTACTGTTTACGCAACAACGTCCCAGATTTACTGGATCAGAGATCTTGCAGTCAACCTTTTTATATTTTTAGCTGTCCCAATGAAATCTGTCCACATAAACCAAAACTGTCAAATCTTACTGCAAAATAAGTTTTTATGTGATTTAAGACCTTAAAACCGTGCTGCACCAGCACTTGTGTGCTTCACTTGGCTAAAGCATCCGTTAGAGTTCACCGTGGCTTGCTCGTTTCCCTCTGCAGGGAGGTCATTAGTGATAGTTCCAGTCCTTTGGAGGACATGTTTTCACTTCATGAAACAAAATACTATACATCCCACGGGTTCAGCTGTTCGCACATGGCGCTGGTTTTAACAATGAGTCAAATAAACTCGGTACCGGCCGTATCAATATTGGAATCTCTTGCTGATCGATTTTTTTTGTAACTTTAAGATCAAACTACACATGTTTTCGCAGTTTCCAAGCACGTACCAGATGTTACTATTTGTCTTATCAAACTATACTTCTCATGCAGTGTCAGTCATTGTTTAACACTTACAATTTTATTGCATAATAACCTAAATTATAATGATTGTGATGATCTGTTCTTCCCCCCCCCCTTCCTCTGTCTCATTCCTTGTCTTCCTTTTTGTCTGTCTGTCATGGTGTTCTTTGAAGTGTAAGGATGCATGACTGGCTCTCTTCCCCAGTGTCTCCAAGAAAACATCCAGGATACTTAAGCCAATTACATGCTCCTCTGACCGGTAGATGCAGCCCGTGGAGGAACTGTAATACATCAAGAGAAATATACAAAATTCTCAGACTTTGGTAAAAAATCATAAACGTTACGTTACACTGTGCATTAATCATAATGCGAACATTCATTTCTGGTTCATACCCATAATCCTGATTTTATGTCCTTCGTGGTTCCAATTTGGACGAGAATCTAATTGTTTTCTTGTTACTAACGCGTCCCTGACTCACCTATTGTACGTCCCAGTCACCCCATTTTATCCCTATGATTACATATGAATACTAAGTAAGCTGAATCATTTTCTAAATCACTTCAAGATCTACTAAACTTTTAATTCACAGAAGAATTACTGAATGCATAAAGTTGTCAAAGGGTGGTAATTAAGATCAGTTCTGGTGGACTGGATTGGGTTAGTTTGTTTTTATGGCGGCGTAAAACACTGGATTTTTGAAAGCTCTCCAAGTGTTTATTTTTCTGAACGTTGGGCCGTTAGCTTTGTGACTCACATGCTGCGCACGCAACAGTACATACACAGAAAATCATGAGACAAATGATATCTGTCCTCTTTTGCAAAAATGTACATTAAGCACATGTACATCTCATCTAAAAATGTAGTTTGTTGCATGTTTGATTTGTGGATGCAAAAATCTGCTCAAATGTGCCGACTTTAGTTTGTACACACTGCAATCCAGTGTTTTATGCGATGAGCGGTGTTGTGGGAGAATGTTAATGACAAAAGGCACCAAGGGCTCTGTAGTGGTGAGACAGTGATGCACGATTTAAGACAGACGCCATTGTGTTGGAGGCTTTTGGAAATGCCGTTCACTTCACATCTAGAGCATGAGAAAAATGTCCAAAGAAGGAGGAATTCAGTGTATTTAAGCGAGTGTGACTTAAAATACGTTTTGAAATCTCCATGCACGAACGCTCAAACTCCAGCGTGGTTACAATTACAGCGCAGTTAACGAATTATGTATTGTCTCTATTTTTTTCCCCTTAAATAGTTTTGGTTATTGCAAGGCCCAGTGAGCCCTGCAGTGGATCAACCTCTAATGATCTTAGTTAATGATGCAGCTACCCGGAGGATCAAGTAATTCCGTGATGCCGGTAATTTGCCACTCAGCAAAATGACAAAACTTATTAAAATGGCAGAAACGGAGGGTGAGGTTTCAGAAGTCTGACCAACGGATTAGAAATGTCTTGCAGAGACCGGAGGGGGGCGGGTGGCCACAGACTGAGACAGAGAGGAAATTTTGTGTAAGAGAGAATATGAATACTACTGTTATCGCTGCCTTTCTGTTGCTCCAAAATGTGAATCGAAGAAAGTGGAGCTGAAGGTTTGCTGAAATGTTCAGTAATTACAGGCACCAGACAAGTAGTTGCTGCTGCTTTGTTCTAACATGGTACAGTGACACACTTGAAATTCAGAGTAGACATACTGACATGATCTTTGAAATATTTATTTGTCATCATTTTTGGAACAGTTTCAGTATTCTGCATTGCTTCACACATTTGTCAAAAGCTTTTTTCACCCAAAACATCCTGCTGATTAATGAACTGGTTAGTTTGACTGGTGGTCTTCTTTATAACGTTTGGTCCAACATTGGACTGGATCCCTGTCACCCTAAACCATTGGCATTTCCTAATATGCCTTCGTATCTGCACTTATGTTCTCATCAATCATCGCTCAAGTTATGTCCCAATTCAAAGTATGCAAGGTACACATCTGGCCAACACGTACAGTTCCTGTCCCAGTCATTTTTCCTGTTCCAGACATTTTATACAGGTTGCATCAGGACGTGACCTTTGTTGACTGACTTGTTACAGTCAGGTATCCCAGAATGCATATTGCAGGTGACTATTCTGCATCCTCCTGTCCTCCAGGATCTGTGCTTGCTAATGGGACTTATCGAATCCAAACTACCAAGCATGCATGTCCGATGTTCGTGTCCTTGGTATTGTTAAACGCCCGAGACCTGGATGAGGTGGTGAAACCCTCTCTGCTCTTGATGCCTTCTCATCATTACATGGCTCCCTATTTCCATTTTTTTTCCACTTTCAAGAAGTGAAAAAGTTGGCTTTGTCTATAACCTCAGTGTCTCATGTCTCTAAGGATGAGTAATGCAGAAAGGGTAAGTAATTAAAGTGTTATCATTCAACCCTCCCAAAACAAACGTGAAATCTTTATATAAATATATGATCAATAAACTGAAATTTGGTTTACACTGGAAAAAAAAAAAAAAGGAAAAATGTCAACATGTCACCACAGCTCTATGAATACTGCTTTGGCATGTAGAGAAATTCCTGACCGGATCATCCTGCAGTGCATAGCTCAGCATCAGTCAGTCTTGTGTGTTACCATAAGTAAACTAGCTGTGGTGAAATGTCATTAACCTCCAACAGTTGGTTCTTTGGTTTTCCCATGAGAGGAAGTCTTAGTTTGGTTTTTCTCATGTGTGTTTATTTGCGCCTTTGTGCGTGAGTGTGTCTCGCAGTGTGTGTGGTCTGCTCCAGAGTAACACTTCCCGGCTGCAGAGGTCATCCGCGGTGACACAGCAGACAATCCACCATTGTAAGGTGATGCCTCGTTGCTGTTGCACGCGTGAGCGAAGGAGTGAATGAAACGGTTTGCTACGTGCAGCCCGACACGTCATCACATTACCCGCTGCTGAAATGCAAAAATAATATATGCCATATAAAGATGTTGCGCAATGCAGTCGACAGAGTCAGCAGAGCAGCAGTAACATTCAACCCTTCATTTTTTAAAGGCTTCTCCCGTCTTAAATACAGTTTGTACAAGAGGAGAGCAAACAAATATTGCATTGTGTAAGCCTGCCATAATATTCCTATAATAAGGAGAAATGCACTGTAACAAACTTTACACGCAACTGAGGTTCTGTGAACTCTCTGCAAAGACATCAGAGATAATGTCAGTGGGAGTGACTTTTAATGCCGAGGTAAATGGCTGCATGTGCATATAAACACCCTCCCTGGCAGTTTTTACGAGAGCGCTCTCCTTTCCTTTCTTGCCCTGTGTGTTTGTGTGCATGCATGTGCGCGCCGTGCAGCAGTGTGCGCCATTAAGCAGAGCTGGATGGAAGCCTAGCCCACTGTATGCGGCCATGGGAGAGAATGAAAGCCAGGGATGGGAGGGGCTAGGAGAGGGGCTACAAAGCATTGGGACAGTGAGGTAACACTTGGCTGCTCAGCAACGTTCGAACTAACAGCTCTATTACTTTATTACAATCGCAGCATTGTTATTCCTTAACAAACTGTGACCAAGCTGGTTACAGTTGTAGCTGATTTTGCTTTCATGAGTGTACAGTATGTGCTGAGTTTACAATAAGGAGACTGTTTCAAATCTAATTTAAAGAGTACCTATCTGGACACTAAATATGAAGCAGTAGACGTTGGCTTAGGCAAGCTTTAAGCCCATTTACACCGATCAGGCACAACATTATGACCACCTTCCGAATACTGTGTAGGTCTCCCTTGTTCCTCCAAAACATTCATTCATTCATTTTCTGTAACTGCTTGTCCTCTAGGGGGTAGGGATGGGCGATATGGGCTAAAAAAATTATAATTTCTGGTATTTATCACGGTAACGATAAAAATGACGATAAATAAACACCAATTCAGGCAAATCTTTTTGACTATAATGCATCGGTAAGTTTTACTTACTCTTTGGATGAAGTCCATGCTGCTTCTGCATCCTTGCGCATTTTCTGGTTTTCCTCATATTCTGGGTTGTGCTTGTGTTTGAGGTGGTGGAACAAATTAGTGGTGTTACTGTCCTTTTTATGCACTATTTGTTTGCACGTTGCATGTTGTAATTTGCTGCTCCGCGTCAGACTGTTTAACCCCTTAACGCCTAGTGTCGCAAATTCGCGATGCACTGTTTCCGTTCAGACTGCAGCCAAAATAACGCATGTAATACTCCAATGTCGGTTTGTGCACATTCAAAAAATCCTAGGAACCTTTTGCAAGCACTAGTTTCTCGTAGGACCGGCCGGAGTGGTAAGCAAAAATACAAATATTTAATTTCTTTATGTAACTGAAAAATCTCTGCAAGAGGATAGATAGCCAGTCTATTGCAGGGCTAACACAAAGAGAGAGATGACTATTCACACTCACATGCACACCTACAACCAATTTAGATCACCAATTAACCTGACAAACAATGTTTTTAGTGGGGGCCTTTGGGTCCTGTGGGTGAAGGACAGGGGCCTCTGTGGATCATCAGATACTTGATCAGTTTGGGATCTAGTGAGCACCTTTGTGCTGTTTTTCATGGTTTTTTTTTTCTGCCATCAAAGAGTGTCACTGCTATGGGGTAGGGGATCCTGGTCTGGTCTAGGTGGATGGCCTAAGTAATGTCCACATGAATGCCAGGTCCAAAAGTTTCCCAGCAGAACATTATATATTGTCACAAGCTGGTCAATGTTATTTACTTCCTGTAGGTGGTCATAATGTTATTCCTGATTGGTGTATACCATTCGTTTACACATATAAAAATAAAGATAGTCTGTTCTGTTCAAATATTAATTTAAAAATATCCGTCTAAAGTAGACGTATTTCCTTACTGTCAGTACTATTCACATACTTGTATGAGCTGCCGTGGCATTGGTAAGGCCGGGCCTGGCACTCTGCTGTGGATAACACTTACAGCTTCCATCAGCCAAACATTCCCTCACTACATGGCATCCAGACAAGAAGGGTCTCTTTTGGTCATTTTATTGCAGCCGCGATCTGTCAGCTGGTCGTTTAATCAAATCTACATTAACAGTTACAGAGTCTGCTTTTGGTCAATGGAAGCGGTTCGTTAATGCGTCTGCACATGACAGCGTTCAGACTGTATGTAACGTGCAAACGCACGTTCTGAACACACAGAAACATTCGCCGTGTCTCTTTTCATCCTGTGTTTTTTCCATTAACTAGTGTAAATCCATCCCATAACAAACGCCATTAACTTAAACAAATGGTGGTGTTTCCATAACGCTAACCACCAATCAGCCTAAAACCAACGTATATACACAGTTCCACAAGTGTACACTTTCTCCTGGCAGCTCCACTTAATGTGCATTTAAACCACACGGAAGTGTTCTGCCAGGGTGGCCCGACGGTGATGAATTTGCGTAATAACACACAACAAGGGTCTCAGAAGACCCGTCTTCGACAATGCCAGGGCTCACACTGGTTCTTTACAGTTGGGGAGCTAATGGGCTGAGGACGCTGTAACCACACTGTGTATACAACCCACTCGGAGAACGGGGCGGGGTGGCAAATGTGAGGCAAACGAGAAAGAGGCAGAGAGTGCAGGAGGTAAAGTGGGGGTGGGAGGAAAGTGTGCATATGAAAACAAATTGAACAGCCGCACTAATAGAATTAAGGATCGTGTGATCCTGTCACGCTGCCAAATAAGGGAAAGGGCTTTTGCGTTGCTACCTTAAACAAGTCATCAATTTCCTGCCAGCACACACAGCAAAGAGCATTTACTGGTCTGCAGCGCCTCAGGTAGCGGACTATGTTGAATATCTGGAACAATCACACTCATTACAGTGACCGAGCCGAGCTGCTTCAGAACTTTTCAGATTTATTATTGATTTGCACCGTGCAGTATTTGTTCCTCCAGGTCCAGAATAGACTAAAAACAAATATACATTGTCAGATCAGATGAGTGTCAATAAGCCATCTTGAGTCAGCTTGACTAATAGATTTGTTTTCCACTTGGGGGCAGCAAAAGTATCTAAAAACATCTGAAAGTGATATTATCTGAAAATGACATTATCGTTTTAAGAAGGCGCTTTGGGTGAAATGTGATATGTATGTTTGTCACTGAGAGCAGCAGCTGTTTCATTGTCTCCCTCCATTAATGATCTAAAACAATCATTTTCGCAGCTTTCAAACACAGTGCAGAAAACAATACAGCCACTGTACTTTTATATGTATACAATTCCCTCTAATTACGCATTCTCATAAAATCTTTTTCTGCTTTCTAGCTTGCATGACACAAAGTAGGGGTGGTGCACGAGTAAAAAGTGTCTATTAGCTGTGACAGCAGAGCAGAACTCGTTAAACCCCAATGGTGCCGATGATGGCACACTCCTCTCGGTGACAACACAGACCTCCACAACTCACCAGAGCAAATGTGCAGAGAAGTAGCACGGCTCTGCTCCCCTCTTCTCTCCCTCTGCTCCTCCCTGGTAATTTAATCAGAGGATTAAATGTTGCCACATCGGCCCTGCTTTTGGACAGTTTTCCTCCCATCACTATGGAGCTGGGCTGCTTGATAAACACACGCACAACCAGAGAGCTGGCTTCTCCCTAACACATCACACAAGAGCACAACAACCTTGTGATTGCAACACTAATATTTATGCACGTCTCCAAAGGATAAAAATGAAAATGTATGGGAAATTTGATACAGTCATGTGAGACGTATCTCATGGGAGTTTTTAGACATATTGACACGATGCCCGCGGATATGATTAATATGTTTTAAGAGGATAAATACATTTTTCATTCTCTTTCATTTATTTTCTTTCTTTTTACCATTTAAACGGATTATGAGGGTTATGTTGTAACCAACACGGTCTCATCCAGATAAATGTTGCTATTGCAATTTTCCCCTTGCAATCATTTTGACATCTGGAATTCAGAAGTGACTCTAATTACTTGTTTCTTTTCATTCGTCAAAACTGGATAACTGGTGCTTTACATGTCCACGTGATGCTGGGCTTTACATGGGTGATTGTAAAAAGGCCGATTGTGTTATACAGAAATTACTTTTTACCAGGAGTCTTTGCTTGTGCTTTAGAGATGAACGGGTGGAGCTGTTTTGAAATTTGTTAGCCCCCGCTAACGAGCTAACCAGCTAACCAGCTAACTAATAATCTAACCAGTGTGGCTGCAATGGATAAGGTGTGTAAAAGAGGTGATTTTATTTCTTAGGTCAACATCTACCGAGCGCTTACTTTATGTTGAACCTCTCAGTCGTGTTGCATGAGTTTGCACCAAAAATGTTCATCATATTATAACAAAACCAGGCAAACTAGTCTTTTTCCATGACTGCTCAGTACGACACGAATAAGCCTTATTCTAAAAACGCCAAGAACAAAATGGAGCGTCGTTTAACGTCCAGGACGCACGTGTGGAGAATGTGGACGTCTCCAAATGCGGTCAGACTGAATGGATCTCAAATGCATCCTCAATGGGTGGGCGTGTTGGTCCTGGGTGTGTTCACTCTAGCGCTTTAAGCTGGCTAGCTGCAATCAGATTTCTCAGGGCACGTGTTAATACCGGGGTCTGAACGGGGCCGTAGTGACCTTCTGCTCTGAGACATCGTATTCCTCCACAGCTCCACTGCTTGTAAACTCAGTGTAACATATTTTTGGTCATGCTAGCGTTGTGGACTTGAATCCAAATATGCAGCTCCATAAAGTTAACACTTTTGGCTTTTGGTGAAATGTTTCAACAACTACTAGATGAGATTGCCATTACATTTTGGCACGTTGGATAGAAATGTGTCCAAGCAAAATGTAAAAATGAACAAAATCCGCCACATTCCCGTGGTCTCGGTTGTCGTACTTGTTAGAGCAGAACAGCCTGCTAACTAAGATACTGAAGAAGGTAACGTAAGGTAAGGAGAAGCATTTAACTGTTAGCACCCAAGTGCGATGTTAGTAGTATTAAAGTAAGTTTCTGGCTGTTTTTCACTAGTTATGCATTTGGCTAGGGTCAGTGACAGTGTCACAAGTGGCATGAGGGGATACCTGGATCCTGCAGAGCTTGCACAGGCAGTCCAACTCCTCCGAGATGGCACACGCTAAATGGTTTGCCTTGTCTCTCAGAACGGTCTCCAATGTATTAAGGAGAGTCCAGGAGACAGACGGTTACTCTAAAAGAGCTGGACAGGGCTGAAGAAGGTCCTCAGCCCATCAGCCGGACCATTTGTGCAAGGAGGAACAGGATGAGCACTGCTAAAGGCCTACAAAATGACCTCCAGCAGGCCACTGGTGTGAATGTCTCTTATGTCCTCAGGCATTAATACAAGCACATGGGGGTGGGGGGCATACAAACTACTGAGTACCATTCTGAGTTGGTGCAATGAAATTTCAGCAACAATGGGCTAGTCTGCAGCATTGCATTGCAGACTTGATCATTCCCATTTACATTGGCGTCCTTTCATTCTTAACACATTACCCTGTCCGTATCAGTGCAGCTATCCAGCATGATTTGTTTTCCATTATGTGTTTTCAAAGTGTTCCTTTCATTCTTTTTCTGAGCGGTGCATGTTGTCATGTGGGTTCTCAAGCTGTCTGTAGCCGAAGCATAGTTTTTGTTGCAGTAATTGTGGCAAAACCTTCATCCCAGATGTTGGAGATGGATGCAACGTTTCCATTGTCTTTGTGGTTATCTCAAATTATTCGGACTTGACTTTGATGCCAGCAGAGATATTATCATATGTATCACATATATTCAGTCTACTGACATTCACAAGCTTGAGGAGTTAGTCCCACTCACTGTCCCCACAGAACCAGCTTGCCCTGAAGTGAGAAATCTCCCTCCTGTGATGAGGGAAATGTCTGTGCACAGATCAGCATAATGACCACACAAATAGCCTCTAAAGTCATATACAGTATTTATTATTCAGGGGGTTTTGCCAGTTCAGAGCCTGGTAGCAAATGATTTGTGAGGCACTAGTGCAAAGCCTGAAGCTGGGTACCTTAGCGCTGAGAAGACATTAAGTGAAATTAATGATTTTACATTGTTGACCTTACATTCATAAAAAAAAGCCTGTTAGATTAATATAGTTTTCATTTTCTGCTCTGGTTTATTTCCCACTTTAAGTGCTCTACATCTTCTACACCTGAACATGACCACATACGCAGACGAGCAGCAGTGGAAAGAGCAGGTTCCCATGGTGAACATGTTATGTGTAAAGGACTAGGCCGCATGCCAGCTGCTCCACAAACTGCTTCATACAAAGTGACGGTCAGCTGGAACGCAGTCTACGCGGAGGCCACATTGGAGTCGCTGTAGTCAATGGGCTGAGCTACATTGTAGAGTTTTGTGTTAACTTCATCTGTCACAACAATGTGGCTTTAAGTGTAACGTGAGAAGATTTTATATGCAAGAGAAGTGGCAATGTATGTAAATGGTTTGTTGGGCTGCGATGTGAAGGAAGGTGTGCAACTTCAAGCAAAGCCTCCTCCACACAGGTTCTCAGGAATTAATGTTGACAAGTCTGGAGCTGGGTGCTGAAAAACATCTTAAGGTCAAAGCAAGCTTAAATAAATTCAATATGTACCCGTGTAGCCATTTTGCTATAGCTTTGCTTTGTAAAAATATGCTCAGCTGCAATACATTAAAAGCAGTAGATCAGGTATTTCCTCTGTTCTAATTCCCATGATTATGAACTCACCATTACAAACTGTAGTGGTTGCACTTTGTTATGTGAATTACGGTATCAGCAGTTATGCTTGAAATAGGCTGTAAATGTGCAGGATTATAGCAGTGGTTGAGCCATGCTTTGAAGCAATTTCAATTTTTAATAGATTGAAGTAAATACTCCTTTTATTTGGTTGCTACTAAACCGAACAGGAATCCACGATCCTCCTGAGATAATTTCCACTAACTTGGCGATCATCTCATAATTCATGTAGTGCCACCAGCAGGATTCACACCAAATGTTTGTTCCCGAATTACGAATGTGTTGTCACGCGGAGGAGTGGGGTTGATTTCCTATTTTTAATTCTTGCTCTTAAGTTTGATTTTGATGTATTCTTCTTTTTTAGGTTTGTCTGGGGAAAAAAAACACACACATTTGGTTAGGTTAAGGAAAAGATTAGGGTTAAGGCATAACATTATGACCACCTTCCTAATATTGTGTAGGTCTCCCTCCATAATAGTTGTGACTCATCAGAGAATGGACATGGGCCTTCTGAGGGTGTCCTGCTGTGTCCGGCAACAGGATGTTGTTAGCGGGGGTGTTGAAGGAAGTCTGTGGATCAGACTTCTGCTGCGTCCCACAGACACTTGATCAGTTTGGGATGTAATGAATTTGGAGGCCAAGTCAACACATTGTGCTGTTTTTTGAGTTGTAAGTAAACTATTTTTTTTGTGTGTGTGTGTCTGTGTCAGGCTGCATCCTGCTGGGGATGGCTGCTGCCATTGAGGAGTGTCATTGCTATAGGGTGGGGGCGCCCGGTCTGGTCTAGGTGGGTGGTACATGTCTAAGTAACATCCACATTTTCATTTGAGTATCTTTCATCCAGGTCCAAAGGTTTCAGCAGAACAATGAATTGTCACAAAATGATCAATGTTGTTTACTTCTCCTGTCAGTGGTTGTGGCTGTGGCTGGTGTGATGTGATGCTGGATGAAAGACACTGTAATGAAAATCCCCCTTTAATTCAATTTTGGATTATTTTACAAACTTACATGAAACCTGGATGGAAATCGCTGACCAAGCTAAAATGCTTTATTAATGGTAAACATGTTTATGATTGAATCATACCTGGTAAATATCTGCATGCATCACCATGAGTGTGCTACCATGCTAGCGTTAGCATTGAACTCAAAGTAGACGCCAGCACATTCAGACCAGCCTGAATGGATGTGATCTCTTTGAAATTACTCACGCTGCAACTAGCTTTGGCTTGCGTTTCATCCCAGCTCTTAGACACCTTCTTCCTGGTTTCTAGACTTGCCTTAAGCTGATATTCATCCGTAACACATAGCTCAGTATAGTTGGTGTGGAACCGAATGGGTGATTCACAGATTCTTTTGGCTTTCATAACTGGGGACTGGGTCTTTAGTGGGTCCCTTGGAAGTTAAGGAGCTTAAATATTTACCAGTAAAAGCATCCCTGACTAATTTGTCTCTGGCAGTCTGTATTTCTCACCGGCATCCACATCAGTTACTGTCTCTGCAGTTATGGGAATGCTCTTTGATGCTCGATGACTTTTTACTGCAGCCACGGAGCTGGAAGTGATGTGAGAGTTTGTGGTTACAGTAAGAAACTTGGTAGGAATGATGTGCATTTGGCCCACCTGTGAGACAACACACAGATAAAGAGTTTTTCTGTCCTTTCCTCTGTAGAATAAATCTCCTCCTCCTCCACACACACACACACGCACACACACAGACACACACAATGGGTCCTGGAAACTAGGACAACGGAAAGCCCCTTTTCTCCCCCTACTATCACTCCGACTGCGTCATTTAGTCGACTGCAGCTCTATCATCCTTCTGCATTGGTCCTGCTCGGAGAAATGCCGCGTTCACGCGATTACTGGTGCAGCGTGCCTCGATTTAAAACGAGATGCATTCGTGGCAGAACTCCAGCCCCGCTTATCGAGCGACAAATACACAGTGACAGCTTGGTGAACGTTTCCCAGCTGGTAACAAACTGATCTCTGCAGCCTGTTGCTCCTACCTTATGTGTCTCCAGCTGAGACATAAGCTGAAGTTTCTCTGTGAAGTTGGAGGAGTTCGAGACAGATGATAAAAGAGAGACGCGCAGTGTTTAAACCTGTATATTTTATCTCATAGCGCAAGAGTATAGAAAAATGCTTTGGGCGGTTGCTTTCTTTTGAACAGCAGTGAAACATATGGAGCCATAGGGCAGTATGGACATATGGTGGCACAGCAGGTACTTTTCTTTTCTTTTCTTTTTTAATAATGTTTTAGTTCAAATCTGACTCAGTGCCTTTGTTCCCATCTTTAATCTTTATTGTTTGCCTTTGAGTTAATCAGCTATAAAACCAAATCTCTGCCTCTAAACTGCATTAAGCTATTGAAGAAAAGACATCATCTCCATCCTTTTACCTCCTGGGTTAACATTTACTCACAGTGCACTTTTGAATCCTCTCATATGCTAATATTGATCCAATATTTTGGCACAGAGAGCTGTGGTCAGAGTTGTGACTTTCAGCAGATGTTGAGCAACATAAACACGCAGGGAGAACGTAGCAGTTCCATATGTGCACTCAGCCAAGCATTGGGCTTCTCTCTGATGGAGGCCAGGATGACAAAACAAAGGATGCCAACCCTTAAAACAACAAACCGCACTGTACTTCTGCGGTCCAAGTTTTGATGCCCCTGCTGCCCGTGTGTTTGCTGGGTTTGATTTGTGGCAGAGCCTTGCTTCATTCACTTCTGCCTTGTTCCCTTTTCCTGGCTTTAACAAACTCCAGGTCATTGCTTCATGTTCCCCATCAAACCCTTTATACACTATTTCTTAGTGACTGTATTGTTTATTTAGAAGTAGTAAAGTGCTGAAAGGGATGGATTTGCTGGCAAACGCAACAATAAATCATTGTTCCTATTCCGAACTTGTGTTTCATTTATAAACAAAGTTATGATGTAATTATGGTAAAGAGTGAGATTGCACAGAAGCTGTGTTTTTAGTCACTCGCTATGAAAGTTTTATTCATTTGGACCTGCCCCCAATTTGCACAGCCCACATTTCCAGACCTTAAAAGTTTGTTTGGTGGAATGCATTAAGGACGGGCAGTGTTGACACTCACCAGCTCTGGCTTGTATCTCTGATAAGTCTATTACGTACGACTGGGCTCCTTATCGCACCGCTTCCTGTGACGCAGCATTAAAGGGTCAGAGGTCTGGAAGTTCCAATATTCAGTTATTAGCTATGTAAAAGTGAAAAATGGTGTTTGGATTTCATGGCAACCCAGACTTATAACAGACATTATCTCTGAGACGCGTCTGAGAATTTTGTGACTAAAATAGTATATTTCTCCTCAGCTGACCTCTTGGCTTTCTCTCGACCACTTCCACTGTTTTTGCATGTCTCATCTTGGAAGATCAAGTGCTGCTGATAATCTCCTGTGACTCACAGATCAACTTGGCGAGGTTGAAAAAAAAAATACAGAGAAATCCAAAGGAACTGTCCAACACAAGGGAAGACTTTTAAAGCCAGCTTACATCTACAGGATATATCTACAGGGGCCTTGAACATTATTTTATCAATCGCTAAATTTGCATGGCACAGGACTTACACTAATGGTTTCCAGTCACTTAAATAAACAAATATATCACATGTTATTGCTTTTAATAAACGGGCACCTTAGTCGTTCTTCTACCCAACTACTCTTTACTGCATGTGTTAAAAACAGTCTAATAGGGAATGACATTGTGCAGAAATCTTCTACTGTGGCTTGATATCACAGCACAGCAGGTGTTTTTCCTTTAACAGCTGATGGGAAACACCTGCATACTACGTGTTCCCTTAAAATGGACTGATCCACACCTACTTGGCACGTTGAAAAAGACATTACATCTATTAGCCTACAGAGAAAAGACACATTATTTGTAGCTATGTGGCAAAGCAATTCTCTGCTATTCACCTGTCACTTCAATATGTCCTTCGAATGTAAGCTAAACCGATTGGACCTTCCAAATTTTGATTTCCTGTGAGACATGTCAGCTCACAGCATGCCGTGGACAAGCTAAGACGAATTACCCTTCATTCTTTTGGCAGCCATCGAGCAAAGACTGCAAACTGTCCCCCATTTGGCATCTTGACACAATAGAGTATTGTTGCGGCGCTGAGCTGAACTTTGGGGGTATTGCTAAATGTGTTTCTAAAAAGAGACTACGCAAGGGGCAGAGAGAACAAGAGGCAGGAAGAAAGGAGAAGACCTTTTCCACAGATGATCTCTTCACTAACATGTTTTTACAATGTCCGTTGGAGTTCGGTGACTCTTTAGTTCAGTGATTCAGTGAGCGCAGTGACTCAGACACATGCACTATATACACAGAGATTTCAAGGTTGGGGGTCAGTTAAACACAGTCGCTTTCATAGAGCAGATCTGAATCTACTCAGGCCTCGATGAGCCACTGCAAACCCATCCCGTATAAATCACAGTGCAAACACCGTGGTCTTGAAATCCCCGTTATTACAAACAGAAGACCTGAGTTACATCATTCCTCTGAGATAAAACAACATGACGCATGATTACAGTATCCTCAGTGTAGTTCTGATCCAACTGGGTTCTCTGAAATATCTCTTGAATGGGTTGCCAAAAAATCTGGTACATTTGGTCCATGACTGCCACAGTAACCTTGATGATCCCTTAACTCTTCCTCTAGCATCAACAACTGGTCAAAGTTTTCATTTGTTAACGTCTTCTAGCTGATATGGAATAGTACAAACTTTAAATGTCATAGGAACTGATGGAGGGATTGAAGTTCTTACGTATCCCAATCTTTCTCAGAGAAACTAAACTGTGTTCACTAAATATCAATGATCTTTCCATTTTCCACAGTCCTTTATCATCAAGTCTAGATGGTTTTGAACCAATACCTTGAAAATGGCAATTCCATTAACCTCAGGCTACGGCATGATGGTCCGAATAGGGTCTGCGTAGGGTCCGCGCTAATGGCATAGCTATGGTGTCAAACCGCACATTAGGGGAGGCAGGAGCAGGCAACACAACGACTTGAATGAAAACTCAAAAACCAGAACTTAACGTGCTGTAGTGATGGCGGGGTAATCCAAACACACAAATCCAAAAGAAACTGGGGAAGACACAAAAACCAACGATGGACCACCAGGAAAAATCCAAAGAGGTAACAGCACAGGGGAAATATAACAGACGGCTAAACAGGGTAACATCACAGAAGACCTGACAGCAAACAAAGGAAAAGGCAGGGCTGATGGAATAATGAGACACAGGTAAGACCATTGAGGGCGGAGCACACAAAGAGAAACCAACCCTGCTAAGTGGTGGATTGGACCACCAAGGAAGAACTTAAAATAAAAGCAGGAAACACAAGGAAAACCAAACAGGGTCAATCAAAACCATGACATGTGTTTATTGGTGATTATCACATATTAACATGATAGCATCTGGAACCAAGATGATTTAAGTGTTAAGCTTTATGCTTCCTTAGCATTTTACAGGTGCCATTATGAGCTGTGTTTGTATGTTTACATTAGCATTCAGTTTAAAGTCCCTGCTAAGTACAAGGCTGCTAGCATGAATGCAGACTGTTTTGGAGGTTAGTCGTATCTCCGTTCTGTCAGCATCATTCAGGCATTGGTTGCCTCGTGCTATAGCTCAACATAAAGAGCACTATGGCACCTGCAAAGGCCGGGAGAGGATTCTGCGCTGGACGAGCATCTCACAAGAAACAAACCCATAACCAAAAAGGTCAAAGGACAACCAGATCAACCAGAAGCAATTACTGAAGTCACAAGGGTTACCTACTTGAGTATATGGTGTTTTTGGGACTTTCCATCACTGCAGGGTTTCCAAATTACTCACATGTTGCATTGTTAAAATCAATCAAGATGTTTTTCATCATCTTTTTTTTTTCTTCTGCAAACTCAACAGAGCACTTCATGGCCAATTTAATGACTGATCTGCTGAGTTCAGATCTCTGCTGCCATGTGAAGTTTATGTGACTGTAAATATATGCTATCATTTAAATCAGCAGATGTGTTTCATTAAAAAGCGGTTCTGCAAGGTTAACCCACAGGTAATGAGGTTATTCATTACATGGAACCATTACATTACATGTCCTTGTGTTAAAAAGGTCGTGTTGCAGTACAAAGCCGAAGCAGCACGGGCTACTGCATTCATTTATTCATCAGACTGCGTGTGTGTGGGGACCAAAAATGAATTAAAAATTTGGATGAAATTTGCATTTTTGTCCTTGTATTGCTTTTTATTTGTGTTATTTTGAATACAGATGTGGTGGAATAAGTGGAATTTGCACAAAAATTTATTTTTTTTCTGCAGAAAATGTCTGTTTCAGATCAGTTCTAGGTCTCTACCATCTAAAGAGAAAGTTAGATATTGTGAATTTAGAGTACGTGTGTTTATAAAATCAATACTCTACATGCATAAACGGTTAGAATTTGTCATTTAAATATATACTTGGAATCATATAGACATTTGGTTTGGGCTGTGTTTCATGACCCAGAATGCATACCTATCAGTACAGGGACACACACACATGCAGTCGGTCGCTAATCAAAGGCAGATACTGCGCTTAATATTTTGTAGCTTTCAGGACACACACACTAAATCAACTGGTGGTCTCTTCTGATCTTTTTCCCTTCTGCTCTTGATGAATTTAAGCCTTCCTCACAATCCCTTCCTCACAGGTCAACAAGGTCTCTAATCACGCAGAAGTCAAAACGCACCATCCATGAACACGTCACTTAGGGTATGGGAGAAGTTAGGCATGTGGGTGGGGCATAATGCAATAATAATAATAATAAGGGAGAGAGCTAGGTGAGCACAACAGCAGCCACGCGCCTCACTTTTTCCGACTTTCAGTCCAAATTACTCAACTATGTCATAAAAGTTTCCTTGGTCACTCAGACGAATGCATGTAAACTCTACAGGGTCACTTCAATTTCAACTTAAACTCTCCCACATTTCTCATGTGATATAAACAGTTCATGTATCGCAATGAAAAAAAAACAAAAACCCTCAGGTTCAAATCACGTTGTTGATTCTCGTGAGTAGTGTAGATCCATCTTTACACGACTGAAAATGCTACTTCATAAACCAGGTCTATAGGCGCCGCTGTTTCAGTTTCAGAAATTCACCAAAAACGGAGAGGAAGAGGTGGCGCATGCGCATGAAGCTTGAGCGCTGTTTACAAATCGGCTTTCGAAGAAAAAAAATTAGATTTTGCCCTAGTAACCATAATAGGCTCAATATCTTCTCCAGCAGTAAAGCAAGCATGTAGTCCACCATGCTTGTTATGAGACGTTTCGCGAGATATAAGAAGTGGAAGGCTGCTCCAGGGGTGTGGCCATGGTGGCCATGGTGGTGATGACATCATCATTTTCCAAAATCTCCGGTTTCAACTGTCCAGACGGATTCACAAGAAGTGCGTTTTTGAATTTATCCACCCTGGGACCCGGTTTCAAAAAAGTGCGTTTTAGGGCTATGCGTTTACGGGATTCGTCTGGACGATAGGCGTTTACGCAAAAATGCGTTTTCGTGTGGACAGGGCCTAAATCTGAGGCATCTGCTCTTGGAAGGAAGGAAGCGTCCCCCTTTGGAAATTTACTGGTAGGACCAGCTGGGAGGAGACACCGGGGTAGACCCAGAATATGCAGAAAGGACTTCAGGCTTACTAAGAGCATCAAAATGTTCACAAAAATGAAAAACACTTGCTTGTTTGGTTGCGCTGTTTACCAGATGAGATGCAGGCCAAAGGTTGATTTGAACTAATTTGTCAAGTGGAGTTATAGTAGCTTGTTTGTAAAACATCTGAAACAGGCTGAAATCACTAATGGCATTACTATCAAGGGTATCAGGCCAAGACAGATCATTACTTTGTTGTGAAAATTCGCATCTATTCGTCTCATGATCAAGAGTCCAATGTTGCGGCGTCTTCAAAGTGTTACTCTGTACAAGGACAATCTACTTGTTTATACTGACTCTCTCACTCTCTTTATTAGGCCACATTCACAGTCAAACTATGACACAGTTTTAGGCAGCCGTGTGTGTTGGCAGCTCATTTAGACAGACTGTTACTCATATGAAACTAAAAACCCTTCATGCCAGCAGATCAAGACTGATTAAGACAAATAGTTTGCTCTGGGCTGACCCTGTTTCTCCTAGAGTGTTCCCAGAGTAAAAGAAAGGAAAAAAAAAAAAGTGCATATTGTTAAAAATCACCTAATCACTTCCAGCTACTGGGTATGTTCTGTATACGCTTCAGAAAATGCGCTCCTTCATTCTCTTTATTATCCCTCTCTTCAACACTCTCTGGTCCATTGCCTTCTTTCCCTTGCTTTTACCTGAGATACTAATATAACGTCCGTCTGTGTGTCCTTTGACTACACAGAGGCAAAGCCTTTGACTGACTGAAATTATTACAGCCACCACGGTCCCACTGCTTTCGCTCGCTGCCCCCTGCAAAGGCATGTTTGCTTCTGATGGGAACCACATTGTGAGATCTATGAGGTTAGACGGGGACTTCAAAGACACTTTAACTGTCTTGCATGCAATAGCACACACTCGCAGTTCAGTTTCACACTGGCTTTGCAGCACTGCTGTGGGAAGGAAGCTCAGTAGGTATGAAATTAAAGTACAAACAAGATGAACACAAAACCTCTGCTAACTGACATCTTTGCACACTGGTCACCCCTTAACGACTTGTCCAGCGTGTAAAATTGGTTTGGTTTTAATCTCTGCACAGTGTTTTTGTTTGTTTAAAACTCCATTTAGTGTTAGCTACAGGAAGATTAACGAGCCATGATAAATACTGTTTCTAAAAGTGCAAATGGTGCAGGTCTGTGTCAGAATTGTCTGCATAAACTGTAAAAATGAATGCTGACCTACCCACATCACCTTTTCAAGTCACCACATGAAGGGAATGGTGCTTCCTGAAATGACAGCAACGGTTGGCATTGCTTGTAAATTGTTATGTGCAGAAATATTGCCGTTATTCCCACAGCACTGGGCTGGACTAAACCAAGTGACCGTGCTATCATCACATTCCTTGATATATCTCATACTTGTCCTTTTCTGCAGCAGCTTGTGGCAACATATAAAATAAGACTCTTTGTGAATGCAGCACCACATGGAAATGGGAAGCATTCTGCATCTTTCTTTAATTCAGAATCTATACATCTGGTTTTATTTGATGTTGAGGAGGGTGGCATAGGTTAAGACAGTATGTTAACAGACTGGAGGCAGTGAACCACGTCTGTGCCAACATTGTTATTGATTGTTGTGACCCTTTTCTTGGCCCACAACATAAAGAAGGAAACCAGACATTAAGTTTGTGAAGTCTGTGAAATGCATTCAGGGATACCTGACTAATACCTGACCTGACAAGTTACCTCCCGATGCTTCCTCAATAAAGCGGGCTTGGCAAGAACTCACTGGTACTACACTTCTTCAGATGCGTACCTTGAATTCAAAGAGTACTTTGGCAGCGAGTGATGGCGTTTCCCGAATCCACAGGAACAAAAGCACGCATGTTGAGAAACGCCCAGAGACACCTGCATCGCGGCTGCAAGGGAAGGTATAACAGGCGTAACAGCTCTCCCTTCAAAAGGGTTCCTCCAGGAGCCCTAAAAACAATCTTTACAAAGTACTTCGACAATCTTGTCTTGAATCCATTAGACCTAGGGGTGCAGCTGCCACAGATGAAGATGGTTACACCAGTCAATCAGCCTTGCACTGGCACACTGTAAAAGATTACAGCCCCATTAAGTTATGTGAATGCATTTCTTTGTTTTAACTCCAATCGTCACGAAAAGTTTTTTACATCGAACTCAATCTAATACGTCTTCTAAACTTAAAGTTATCCATTGTCTTGACTTCTTGTGAGTTTTGTCTGTGTGGTCAATATTCATTTAACTCATATCTTTAAGTTCTGAGTTGAAAAAAGCAAAATGATTGAATACTGGGAAATACAGAGGCTGCCACACTTTTTTAATTAGACAGAGCTGTTACCATAAAATGGGAATACATTTGAAACAAGGCTCTACAAAAGAGGATAAAACCACTCTATTACAACGTCAGCAAAAATATTGGCAGAATAATTTGGATTTTAGAAGCCGTTTCTGTGCCAGGAATGCATTTAAAAGTGGCTGTTATTTGGTGGATCCAATTTAAATGTCCTCCTCTCTGAACGGCCTAAATAAAACAAAATTCTGGCAAGATGTGAGTTGAATCTGTCTGGAGCTTACATAAACCTTTAAAATCTGAGTAGAAACAAAAACATTAGTGCTCTCAACTTGAAATGGCAGTTGATATGAATAAAGTTGTGAGCTCATTTGACAAGATAAAGTGAGTTTTCTTAATGTAATACTGTAACAAAGTAAGTTGTACCAACTCATAGCATCAAGTTAAAACAAGAAATGATCAGTGAAACAGATGTTTTCTTTTTTAAGGCAGCAGTTGACATTTTGTTTTTAAATTTTACTGACTTAAAATCTTTTACAGTGCACCGGGCCCACAGAGATGTGTAATATTTAACAATGACTTCGACTAGGATTTAATTCTCACTCTGTACGTTCACTGCTGCTGCATATTCCCAAATTAGAACTTATGCAATCCCTTTTACAGATATTCTTTGTGACACTCTACTGTCATGTGTCTTCTCACTTCTACTCTTCTACTGTCTCGTCAGGAGCCTGGTAATAAGGACGCTGTTATCTCAGGTGTAGGTGACAAGTGTGATTAAAATAAACAAATGCAAACCCAGTAACAGACTTTTTCAGTGGAAGACATGGAAGACATCAGTTATGAACTGTCAGACCTTGTCAGCAGTGAAGAACACATGGAGAGTGCACGCAGATCTCACAGCAGTATGAGTCTTTCCAGGGCTGGCACTCTGTCTCATGCACACACACACACACACACACACACACACACACACACACACACACACACACACACACACACACACACACACACACACACACACACACACACACACACACACACACACACACACACACCCACGGGGCTCAATCCCCGTAGAGAGCAGTAGCGGGCAGCAGTGTGGGAATAATTTCACGGCGTGGAGAACCCACACAATGGTACAATTCGGTGGAGGGCGGAATCAGACATCAAACATCATCTGCTCATATGGTTGGTCCTTCCTCATCTTTATCTCTATGTTCTTTATCTGTGTGTAATCAATGTGCCAAAACTCATAAGTCTTCTGCTTGTGTAATGTTTTCTTTTCTGTCTCTTCTTCTCTTTGTATTCATACAAACACACATATGTCCTCCGTGCCGGCACAAAGATTCTGATGATCTGAATGCTAAATCCTGAAAGCCGCAAAAATAATGTTCTCTTAGTTGTCCACATTCAAGCACGCACACACACACACACACACACACACACACACACACACACCGCCTTCCTCTCCTTGGCCTCCACACTGCCGAGAAGACAGGAAGTTTGGATGTAAACTAAAGCGGGAATATGGGCCGCATGAATGAGATCACCCCTCGGTTTCACTCACTCCGGCTGCGATAAGGGAAACGGAGCAGACGCCATACGTAACACTGCAGGTAAACACTGGGCTTGGCGATCAAAGCGCAGGGCCGTTCGTGTTGTGCTGGGAACTGAAACACTGGAGCCCGTGGGGCGGTTCACGGTGAGGGGTTGTGCTTGCCATTTGCGTTTGTTTTGGAAAAGGAGTCAAGTCTTCTACTTTAGAAAAACAAGCAGAATACTACATTCACCACACTTGTTCACACATATGCCATTGAAAATGCAGCATTCACACACAGTTAATATTTAAACCCCTCACCTATCACCCTATAAATGACGAACACTTCTTTACCCATAAGCACAGTAAAGCAGGCACAGATGATGATTTAGAAGGAGAAAAAAAACGTTTTAGGATGTGGCACAAAAGGAGATCCACACTCTAGATATGGCATAAATTAGCAGCAGTTTAAGAAGACAGATGACATATGGATAGAATAAGACAAAGTCCATGTGCGTCAGAAAGGCCTTGGTTTACCCACTGACATATTGCAGGCCGCAGGAAATTTGTTCAGATGAACCTACCACACAGTCTATGCTGGGAAATTGTCGTCCGCAGAAAATGTTTCACTGCCCTTAACAGCCATTTATTATTCACTCTTACAGAACACAACTACTGCCATATAAACACAAAAAGGAAAAAAAAACTTGCATCTGCAACATATCATACTCCTGTGGGGCATGTTGTGCTGTTCTGAACTTGAACGTTAGACCAAAACACAGATCGTGCTACCGAGGGAATATTGCATCATACCCTGGCACCGTTTAGTGCAAAAGAAATATTGTGTTGAACGCACAGACACACAGGTGTAACGTATACACTGTCATCATTGTATATGTGCTTTACCATGGACCTTATATTGAAGTCTATACAGGTTAAAAACAAAACAAATCAAACGTTTATGTGGCCCTGTCAACATGAACAAACCGTGCAGCTTGGCCTTCGTCCGGCCATGAGAAAAGAAGGAGAGTGTGGAGTTGTTTGGGTTTTGTCTCAAACCACATGTCTCAAGGTTTTGTTTTGGGATAGCGCAACCGGCTACGTGGCAACAAGCTTCCATCAGCCCTTTGACAAAGTCCTATAATCTAGCACTTTTATGAAGATAGAATGATTTTGGGAAATAGGACGGCTTGCATCAGAAATTCGGATACACATGCCTTTTAGAGTTGGCTGCTCAGTGGGGACATTGTCTTCTTTATGATTGCTTACACAGAGGTGGACTCACATGGAAACACCCTCTCCACGCTCAGCCTATCTTTGTTTGTGTGAGTTAGCGAATGACAAAGAGGTGTTAACATTATAGCGAGACGTCTGAGAGAAGAGCTGCAGGCAACCTGGGAAGGCTTCAGTATTATTATGTCTTTAAGTTTTGGCCTTTAAGTTTGGAGCAGACGTATCCCAGGCATAAGTGATGACATCTATTAAATGAATTCAGTCTTGTAGCTTTGCTTTTCTTCTGTTATACAGCCATAACATTATGAATGTGAATAACACTGATTATCTTATTATTATAGCATCTGGCAATAAGCAAGTGGGTGACATTTACAAGGGCCACATTGTAATGGCTGCACTGATCAGGCATAACATTATGGATTGTGAATAATAATGAATTAACATTATGACTAATATCGTGTAGGTTTCCCTTGTGCCTCCAAAGCAGTTGTGACTCATCAGAGAATGAACATGAGCCTCCTGTGGGTGTCCTGTGGTGTCTGGCAACAGAATGTTGTTAGTGGGGGTCTTTGAGTCCTATGGGTTGAGGGGATGGGCCTCTGTGGATCATCCCACAGATAATTTGGAGACCAGGTCAACACTTTGGGTTTTTTGTCATGTTTTCTTTAGTTGTTTGGCTGCATCCTGGCTGCATCCTGCTGAGGATGACTGCTGCCGTCAAGGAGTGTCATTGTCTGTGAAGGTTCTCAGTCATCCAGGTCATAGTATATCCAAAAGGGTTTAAAAAGGGGGCAATTGGACTTTTTGAGAAGATGTTTCACCACTCATCCGAGTAGCTTCTTCAGTTTTAACCCTCGTGCTACCTTTGGGGTATCTGGGACCCCAAGTGAATGGACAGCCAGAGCATGTAAGAGGGTAGCACAAGGGCTAGGGGAGTGGTGAGAAGTCTGTGCTTTAATAGGAACTCCTACTGAAACTTGCTTGTTGTGTTAACAATCAGAAATCGGTGTTTCCCACCACTGGAACATCTTCTCAAAAAACTCTACAAGTCCAGTTGTCCCTTTTTCTAACCTTTTTGAATTAGTGTCATTGTTATGGGGTGGGTGTGCCTGGTCTGGTCTAGGTGGGAGGTACATGTCTAAGTAACATCCCCCCGAATGAATGCAAGGTCCAAAAGTTCCCCAGCAGAACATTGTGCTGTCACAGAATGATCAGTGTTATTTACTGATCTCCAATAGGAGAGGTCATAATGTTGTGGCTGATTGGTATAACATAGGCCAGGCCGTGATATGTGCCATCTATAAAATAACCAGCTTCAGACGACTGGCAGCAATAAGCAAACATTCACCAATCAGTCTGTAGTCATAACTTGACTGTGATTTGAACTGACTGTTTCCTCCAGTCATGCCTTCTCACACTTCAGACTACAGAATATTTTTAATGAGTCTCTCATGACTCATCCCTCTGACTCCTACACCCTGACAGGCTAAGTAGGACATCAGACTGACCCTTTGACCTCACAAATAAATCAGTTCTAGTGGTTGGTGGACATGAGAGTGATTACATGCATAACCCAGACAGAGACAATGTCAGTGTAAACAACAGCAATATAATGGATGTCATTGTTCACTTATGTATATTTTTGGAGAAGAAGCTGTACGTAAATGCTCTTTGACTGTTATGAGATGTGAAATATGTGCTGTTATTGACATTACAGCTGTATATCTCTCCCTTTAATCTAACGCTAACAGAGAGGCCGTCTGATTTCCCTATCCCTCTTAACAAATGTACCAAAAGCCAAAACCAGAGACACCGACTACTAGACAGTCCACCAAGCAGCCAGGCATGCAGTCATCCATACAGACTGCCAGACAGACAACATGCCCTATTGCTGTTCACCCTACAGGTGAAAGAGGTCAGTGGCCCACTCCTGATCGCTGCAGAAGAAAAACAATCCCAGAGCATGAGGAGGACTGCGCCGTTGACCGAGCAACGGACAACACGGTGTTGTGACAGCGGTCTAACTCTGAGGATCTGTCCTTCACTTGGACCAAAAATAAAATTCTTACGAGATTCTTTCTGCTGAACATTGTCCAACTGAAGACCTGAAGTATTTCACACATGTTACCCCAGGATCTATAAAAACACCACTGTTATTTCTCCTCAGCTTAGTGGTAAGAAGGGGGTGTCTCTGTGACTTTAGCATGCTTTTATTCTCAAAGCAGCAGACTGTGAAAGCGAATAACTTTAAGCAATGAGCTTTTAAAATGTTTTCACATGTTCTAGCAACAGTGGGACCCACATCTATCACTTAACCCTGACAGATGCCCATTACTTTGAGCTGCCAGCGATTGGTGGACGAGGAATCTTTATTCTTTGCGGGTGTATCCCTTCCAGAGTTTATAGTTTGAGAAGTTTTTGCTCCTGAGCGAAATGTTGACAGTATGTGGCTAGTCAAAGGAAACACCTGCATGGTGTCTATGAGGACCTCGGGGGCCACAGAAGGCCTTTGAACTAGTGGAAACTCACACACGGCTACAGAGGGAGGAACATAAACAGAGCCCGGCAGGATCCTAATCCCCCAAATCCAGGGTAAATTTCTAGACAAAAAGTTTCTTGCTGCTTCTTATAAATGAGTGGAGGTATATTTATACTTAACATCTTAGAAAAAAAAGACACATCAGAACTCCAACTGTCCTGTCATATTAAGACTAAACTGTATATATGTACAGTATGACTTTGTGTTTGTCAGTTGTAATGGACTAGTCTACTAAAACACCCAGTCGAATCTCATTAAGTCTCTTCGTATCACTCCTCCCTGCTCTGAGTCTCTCCTCTGGGTCAGTGGGTCGGGGCCCCCAGATTGTGCAGAGCAGTAAACAGTCGCTTCAATTTGTCTTAAAAACCACCAAAACATACTTCAAAGCCCTGATGACGAATGATACGAAACCTGTAAACACTTCTCTTCCATTTGTCTCGGCCCAAAAACAGCAGACTTCCTCATATATGTGTTTTCTGAAGTAGAGTTAATATATACTTTGTAATAAGGCCTTCAATGGAGAAGGTTAAGCAGACGGTTCTTTTTTGACACTAATATTTATAATGAGCTCTGTATAGGGGTTTAGACAGCATGGACTGATTGTCAATCAACATGCCTTTTTTTTTTTATCTTAAATGAATAAAAAATTATTACAAGGTCATCCTTGGACACCCACAGGGCATATGCAGCATGCAGTAGTAATAGTAAGTGAGACAGTAGTCACCTTTGGCGTACAATCCCACATAAACCGTTAAGTATGTTATAATTCATGTGGTCCAAGGACATTTGAAGGCTTTTGCAAATCATCTTGGCATTGTTCTCAGGCTTTAGAAAAAAGCTAACATCAATCACAGGTCTTTTTCAGAGAAAGGGCCTTTGTATTGGTTGTTCTACCAGTTCAGGTTAGCCGTGCACATCCCTTCCAATAGTGAAAGATCTGCAAGAAATAGTGTAGTATGACAGCACAGTGGCTGCAATTGCAATTAGGATAGAGAATAGGGGAGGGGAGTGGTACAGGAGGAGGGTTGCATCTACAAATCTTTTACCTGTTGGCTTTTTATAGATATCTGCCTACCCCGACTCTTACTATCTGGGGTGTCTAATGCATGCTGATGATAGGCAAAGGGATCCACAAAGAGATGACTCTGGGGGTGTGGAAGCTGTCACTCATAAAAACAAACAGTTGCCTTCATTTCCACGGAGCATTTAACATCTTGTTGCCCATTATTTCGTTTTTTAGACCACAAGTGTACTGTTACAGTCACTCAAGTCACCTCAGTGAACAAACCCACTGTACATGATCTGTCCACAGACAAAATGAGCAACTACACTACCAGTGTAGCATTAAGAGCATGAATACTCAGATATCATACTTATAGATCAACTCCAGATCTAGTCATGGGGAACTGATCTGCTTAAATCTATTTATTTCTGTGGACTTCATGCCGTGATGGACAGAAGAGTAACAGTGGTGTAGACATACCCCCAAAATGAAGTCCAATTGGAGTGTCACTAGACTCTGATAAGGACTGATTCAACCATTACCATCAGTAGCTTGGTCCATGACCACAAAATGCATAACACAACCCAAAAATAAATAACTTGAAAAAGAAGAAAGGATCTTCTGCTCAATCCTATCCTCCACGCAGACCTTTTCTGTCTGTCTGGGAATTTAATCCAGCTACATTCCTTGTAAATGTCTCTGCTACTACTAATCATTTGGCTACTTCTGGCCTCCAAAGCATTTCAGTAGTTTGTTGCCATCCTGTGATTCAACCTTTTAAAGGGATGCCAGAAAAGCAGCTGGGATCTGCAGACGCTTTGTAAAAGATCAAGGTTTTCCATGAGCTCACCAGCCTTTCCAGGATGTGTTTTAAGTAGTCTTCTGTCAACCCTCTCCTAACATTACACAAGTCCAGTCCCCTCTCACTTTTAAAACCATCATCGTGTCTCTTCAGAGACGGTGCAAAACGCAATTCAGTGTTTATGAAACTCTTGTTCGAGCATTGGCTGTAGCTCAGTTTGTGTTGTATTTTCAGTGAGTAGGGCTAAATATGAGAGTGGCGACTTGAACAGCTCACAGCGCTGCCTCTGGTGTTAAATGGGTTAATAATTCAAAGTGCTCCACAAGCTCTGCAGTAAAATCTTTATTTAAGCCACAATGGAAACACAGCTTTTGACTGTCTGTGTTTAACGTGGCTTGAGTTGAGTGTGTCAAAGGACATATCGCATTTTATAACTTTCAACGGAGAGATCTGGGTAGTGCAGTGTTTGTATGCTTTACCTTACATCATGTCCACTGGCTTGAAATGTGAATGTGGAGGCATGCATTAATGTGCTTATGTATCTGGGGGTATGTATTTGTGTCTGAGTATGGTTACATGTGTGTGTTTGAACATGGATAGCATCAGCCAGAGGAGTCCCAAAGACAAATTCGTGGGAAAACATGAGTGGCGATGGGCATAGTAATTGTTCCTCCCACCAAAACAGTACACAGACATTTTATTTCCACTTGGGTGCCACAAGAATAGGTGCTTAGACCCCTTCCTTTGGTTTGATTATCTGCTGCTATGCTGCTGATAACCAACTCTAGCCTGGATGCCAGCCCCACTTTCCCTGCACACAAACCTTTCTGGGTGGAAAGTTGGTCTGAGTTTGCTCCGATGGGAACTGATTATGCTCCAATTGTTTGGGCGGGCCAGAAGAGTAACAGCGTCATAGTCACACACACCAACTGAGAGCAGGTGGTTTGAATTTATGATCACTGAGTGCTGAGGTATTTGTTTTCTCTGTTACAACTGAAACACATGCAAACACATGAAACCCAAATGACCAGGCTAACCCAACTCTGTTTGACCTGATTACATCTACTTAGATGCAAAAGGATATTAGTATCTGTTGCATCAGCGTTGAGGAAATACTCAAAGTATATCAGAAAAAGCTTGGTGTTTGGAGAGTTTGGAGGCCAATGCCCGGGTTCTTCTGTGTTCCCAGGGATGTTCCTGCAATGTTTTTGAAGTGTCCATGCTGTCGCCATGTTCAGGTTTTGTCAAACTAACATCTACATGAATGCCAGGAAGCAATATTTCCCAGCGACTGCATGAAACGAAGCAAGCACCTGTAATGTCATCTACTCATTCACCTTTAACAAACTTCACACCATCACATCTCACAAACATTAAACCTTTGGTGCAGGAGATGAAGTATGAGATGTTAACCTTCACCGTGCAACAGTAATGAGCAGAAGTGCTGCTGCTGAAAGACTTTGACACAAGGTTATGTAAAATACTTACCAATTCTGGGAGACAGTAATACTCAACGGACGCTTGAATATGAGAACACCTATAACCTCTTAACCCTGCCACACCTCAGTCCCTCGGCTGAGCACATTGGCGTCAGAGAGCTCAGAGACAGGCAGCACAGAGATTACTTTAAACATCGAGGCATCAAGGCCTGGCTAAGATAAATCAAAACATGTAGATTTAAAGAGAATGCCCCAAAACTTGCTGTTCTCTTCTACTCCCCCTTTGACAGCCACACACACCTACAGCCCTTGTACACTTGACATGGTACGTTAAACAGACATCAGCCTTGGTCAGGTGGCGGTGTCAGGGAGCAGAAAGTAGGCGAGCTCCTCTGGGACAATCATACAGGAGACAGCTTGACTTAACAGATAAACACATTAGGGTTTCTGCTCATAAAAAAAAGAAAGAAAAAAAAAAAAGCTTTTTGTGCCACTTGACAGAGGATTAAAATAAGAAAGCCAAAACAAAAAACATATTTATCAAATCCAGTCTTTTATGCACATTTAGTGTTAAGCAATCTTATTGTCCATGGGTATTAAGAGGTACTCCTTCCCAGATTGTGTCTTTCTGGGATACTGGGAATTGTAACCATGGCAACCACGTGTATTTGTTATGGGAGTGCTGAGCCTAAACCATAATGAAAACACTGGAAATGAAGAGAGAAACGTGGAGAAAAGTAAGTGGAGTTCAAGTGGAGAGAGTGGCAGGGTGGAGGAGTGTCGCTTTCAGTGTTTTGGCTTCTTTTTAGACACCCATGACAAGCTGCTGCTGTTGAAATGAGACGAGCTTAGTCCAAGTTGCTGTATTGCAGTGACAAATGAGCACGTCCACCTGACCCTACGGTAGAAGTCAAGAGAAAGAGAAGATGAAAGTTGATATGGGGATACTTTCCTCAGTCTGACATTGGGAGTGTTCCTAAATTCAGCAGAGTTGTGTACTCACGTGACTTGGACTCGAGTCAACAGTCTCATGGCTTGAAATAACTATCAAGGCCCAAAGGTTGAAACTGAAGGAATTGAGTTTGAAAAAAATAAAAATAAAGAATAAATTATTAGGAATTAATTACCAATTCCCCATTTGCACACATGGACTCTGAACAATATCCCGTGATTCACAATAGACAGATATTATCCTAGGAAGCTGGCATGGCATGATCCATTATATGTCCAACTTAATTAGACGTTAGGTAGGCCACAGCTCTTTTGTGTGATGTCTAGCTTTTCATTATTATCATGATTTTCAAAGAAGAATAATTGATATTAGTTGATTTCTCTCTTGGGAAGAAGTCTTGTTGCAGCATTTATTACAAATGGACAGTATTATTCCTGCTATTTCAGTGGCATTAATTCCTTCAAACGCACTTCTAATCAATTAGCATAGCTCGGTGAAATGGGGGCAATAGTATGAGCCAAATAAAGAAGTGAAATGCCAGTATTTTTTCCTTGATTTGGGATCCTCTCAAAGATCAGGCCAGAAGCATTTGTTCCCTTGACCAAGTGAGTCTATTGGTTGGTCCAGACTAAAATATCTTAACTTTTCATCCAGTGAAAAGACATGTTATTATCTTGTATGTTAGTGACCTTTTGTTTTAACCTTTTGTCCAAGGCACCGTTGTGCACTCTCATAGATCTGCAAATACAGCTAGTGTTGTTCAATATTTATGACCATCACTCAGGACTGACTGAGATCTATCTGCTTAATTTTCATGTCATGCTATGTCATCTCAGTAATGTATGGCCATATCTTTTTACCTTATACTGTGATCTCAACTGATTTGTAACAGATTGAAACACATACATGTTTTGTCTTGTGTCCCAGAAATCACACACGCATGGTTTGCAGAGCAAGTACCGCAAACTTTCCAGAGAGCAACAAAGCAATGAAACTCTGGTAACTCATCATGGCTGTCCAGTGGCCAGAGTCCGCAGGGCAGGGCAACACCTATAGCGTGTTTTTCTTGTTGAAGAACTTGGAACATGCATCTGTGTGCTGTGGTCTGTTTCATGACTCTACGCTCCTCCTGTGTGCGTAGTGTGGGGGTTTACAGACGGGAAGGGTGGGAATGTTATTGATCATTGTCATGGCGATAAATGAAGATGCGTATGCTGAATGTTGGAAAGGCTCTGATATACACTTTCATTTCTGCGAATGTGCATTCAGCTGTGCACTTGTGAACTTGTAGCCTGTGGCTTGTGTGAATGTTTCATATTTGTATGTGTGCACACACTGAGCCTGCAGAGGTCCAGATGTGAGGATTTGCTTGTTGGTGACACCCACCATAAATCTGAAAACCTTAACTAATGAACAAACAGAAGAAACTGAAAAGAGGGTTTAGCAGAAACAGAGGGAAGAAAAAAGTAAAGAGAGAAAACAGATGAGTGTAGATTTGGACAACCACGGAAACAGAGTGAGAGTAAGAACACAGGTCGTAGTGGAGAGGTTTTTAAACTCTGACTGGCAACAAAGTGGAGCTGTGGCACTAAAATGGCAATAAGCGATATAAATCAAGGCTTTCAATAGCAGAAATAGTATCTGATATGATGAATGTTCAACTGGGAAACTTTTGGACCAAGCACTCCCATCCCATAGCAAAGACACTCCTTGATGGCAGTAGCCACTTCCAGCAGGATGCAGCCCAATACAGGCACACACACAAAAGAAGAAAACAACTCAAAAAACATGAAAAACAGCACAAGGTGTTGACCTGGCCTCCAAATTCCCTAGATCCCAAACTGATCAAGTATCTGTGGGATGCAGTGGAACAAGCCTGATCCACTGAGGGGCCTCTGAAAAAAAGGTTATTGTTCCGTCTGCCCATGCCATGGTCCGGTGTTGCCACCGTATCTGGGCTGCTGTCCGGAGCTGCTGACCGGAGGTGCTGACCAGCTCCGGTGTACCAACCAGGTCAGAAGGTCTGGTTCTCAACCCGGGATATACATTTCCTGCAAGATTGCTTCTCACTTTGTGGGTATGTTCCCAGTCTCCAAGCTAGTCTGCTTTGAGACTATGGCTGCCCCATCCCCTGAGAGTTCATCACACCATCCATGTCAGCTGAGTTAAGCTGGTTCCTGCAGTTGAACCTTCTCCACCTCCCCAGATGATCGATGGAGGCCCTGTCTACATCATCATGTTGGCAATAGGGGCTGGGGTAGACAATTTTTCGTTGCCTGTGAAGGTTATGGACCCAGAGAATGGTCATGGGTCCCTGCATGTTTTGTTAATGACTATTATGACCATCACCCACAGATGCCATCCCTAAAGGGGGGATCTAAACGGTTTCGTTTTGTGTTTCAGTTAGCTTGTCCTCCCATATGTTCCTGCCGTTGTGATTGTCTTCCCTTGCCTTATTTCCTTAGCATATATTGTGTGTGTCTCCCTTAGTCCTGTGCCAGTTCATCCTGTCTCATATCAGTGGAACCAGCATCACCTCTGCCTTGTCTTTCCAGGTCATTGTTTTACTTAGAGCTTTTGTTATTTTCCTCGATTGTTTGATACATTATTCTTACCTAAGATTACATTTTTTCCTCATTGTGAGTGATTTCGAGTTTTCTCATTCGTCTTGGTATTTTTCCTCGTAAAGAGTGATTTTGTGTTGTCTCAGTCATTTATTTTCTTTTAGTGTTTACACCTTGTGCTGAGCGATTTTTATTTATTCTTGGAAATAAAGACTGAACCACTTCCACCTGGATCATGAGTTTATCATTAAGTTTTTCTCACTAAATGACAACACATGGCTTCTGAGTCAGGCTGCCGATGCGGACTTTGACTGCGGATAGCATACGGGGTCCCTTTCATCAGCAGAGAAAACCCCTACAGGGCTCCCATGAATGTTTCTTAAAGGTCAGCTGTGACTCTGCGCCTTTCTAGCAACAGGATATTCACATTAAAGTGTAGCCGGCTAGTTTGGGATCTAGCACCACTTCAATGTTCATTCCTGAGTTATAGCAAGAGCTAAGAAATAGCCTGTAGTTAAAGTTTGTTGCCTTCCGACAGTGGATTTCTGGCATGAGGGTTTGACAGTGTTTGTGAATCTTTTCACTCTTTTGAAGATGAATTATAAAGAAAACAATGAATCTTCTTTTGATGTGTATACACTGCAAACTCATCTGCTAAGTTTATGGTTTATGAGGAACAGACACAGACACAGAAAACATGAAATGGTTTCAAGAGGAGAAAGAATATTTCTACAAACAATTTCTTCCATTTATCTCCTTTCAGGGATTAACTACTCCCCCTCTCCTTTCCCATACTGGACCGTACATGTGGAAAATACTCTACATATCTGTCACTGTGACTCAGCCTCTCACTCCGTCTGTCTGTGAAATTATCACAGCCAAAGTCAACTCGTAATCTGAACTTTGGAAAACTTTGTGATGTTGTTTGCGTATGAAAATGCAGGAATGCCCATGCTGACATCTCTGACATGAGCACATATGAATGAATATGTATGATTTCCTCAATTCACATGATAAATATTTATGTTTGTCACGCTTTGCACTATAGGTTGACTTCAGTGACAGAGAAGTGCAAAAAATTACAATAGTTTGACATGTTTGCTTACATTACGCTCTCATCGTCTTCACATGTTCACATTTACACCGAGAGGGGAAGGAGTGACAGACGTATATAGACATTTCCTAACGTATTCAAGTGTAACATCTGGCCACGATCCTTTGGTAAAAGCCTCTGACTCACATTACATGCATTCTTGTCACACTTTGATGGTGCCTTACGCCATGAAGTCAGTACACAAGAAAGATAAGGCCAGAAAAGGTAATCTAAGTCCAGTTTTAATGACTCAACAACAATCTGTGAAAAGGGATTCCTGAAACTATGAACGTGTCATAAACCAGTTGAGTTTTTGCCAAATGTTGACTTGTTTTCCTTGTAGGATTATTTTTGTCATCACTGCTGCCTTAGTCCTGGTGGTCTTTTACATATGCTGAATTTACATACAGCTAAAAAATGTCTCTTTTGGCCCTGATCTGTCATGGATTTTCAAGGTGAGGTAGGACCCAAATGCTGGACACTAAACTATGAGGATGGTGTAGGCAAAAATTACATTTATTTGCAGGAAACACAAAACACTGCTGAGAAGGCAGGAGAACCAAAAACAAAAACCAAAACCTTCAATAAAGACAAAAATGCAATACAAGATGAGAGAAATGGTAGAAAACAGAGGACAAAGGGAAAAGCAGGACTATATATACACTCCCGAGTGCAGAGGAGACACAGGTGAAAACAATCAGGGCGGGGCAAACAATTACACAGGTGGGAAATGACAGGACAGGAAGGTAACGAGAAACAGGTGCAACCAATCAAGACGGGGAAGACAATCACAAAGGCGGAAAGGAACACAAGACAGGAAACCAAGAACTTAACAAAATAAAACAGGAAACTGAAAAACATGAAACATGAACGAAACTCAAAACATGAACACAGGGAATAATAATAATAATAAAAAAACATGACACACTCTCTTTGAAGGAAACACATCTTTTATTCTCCTCCAAACTACACCTCAGCTGAGCCCTAAACACGCGAAATAAACTGGCCTGTTGCTTCTGTAGTGTCACCCAATCTTGGGAAACACCCCAGAGACCGTAAAAGAATGGGTGTGTCCCTGCAGTCTTGATTCCAGACAAGATGGGCCACATCTGGATAGGAGAGGATGGAAAAGACAGGAGTGATTTATTACAATTAGTTGAGAAAACCTCCTCTGATTGTGACGTACAGCTTTGTCTCGGGCGGTGTCTCAGCTTTGTTGGATTCAAATTCAAATTTGGACAGTTAAGTTAATTCCTAATATTCAAAGATGTCAGCACACAAGATGAGACCGAATCCAGAAAACATAGCTATTCTTAGTAGGTTTTAGTGTAGCAGTTTATTGAAATGGAGGAGACACTGGACAAAAAGTGGATGAAATAGTCCTAAATAAGTAAATGTCCATTCATCATCTATTAGCATTTAAGGGGTCATAGATGATGGTGACTGGAGCCTAAAACAACTGTCACTGTGCAAGAGATGAGACAGCACCCACACTCATAGGGATCACCAATTAACCTAACAAGCAATGTCTTTGGACTGTGGGAAGAAGGGTGATGTAACGAGGGCCACAACATAAATTGGAGACACATGACAGAGTTACAAAAATAAAGGTTTATTTCATTAAAAATAAAATAAAAATGCAACAGGTGAAACATGGTGCACTTCAGCAGCTGAAAAGTGTTCCCTTTAAGTCTCTTCAACAAGGCCCTTCATTCGGTCTTCTCAGGTGAGACTGGTTAAGGTGATTAAGCACAAGCCAAAGACACTTGCACAGCCAGTGGAAATGTAGAGCGGCATAAGGGCACGACACCGGAGAAAACCCACGCATGCAGAGGGAGAGCATGGAAACTCCACACAGAAAGGCCCCAGTCACCAGACAGATTCAAACTCAGAACCTTGTCACTGTGAGGCGACCACTGCATGGAAGTGCCAAATAGATTTATGTTACTTTTATCTATTTATTGTGTTTTAATGAACATGGCTTGTGGATACTCAACGTTCTTTATCAATTATGTACTCAAATGACGAACAACGAAAGTATTTGTGAGGAATAAACAGTAATGAGTTCCATTTCCAGCTTCAGTTTATAGATTCTTTTCATAATTTTGAGAAGCTGAATTGATTAGCAGCACTCCAGGAGACCAATGTCACTGGACTGAGATTGATCTTCTTTTATGGATGTTTCAGTCTCCCTTTTTAGTAAAGCAGAGACGTCTACTGGAGCATCTAATAACTTTTTATTATTCTGTGGAAGAAAATCATTCAATTTGAAATGGCAGTAAAAACGTTAGACTGAAACAAGATGTCGACTCTCAGTCATTTCCTTCATTTCTGCATTTAACTGCATTTTGATTTGAAGATTTTAATTGTGACGACAGAATGCACAATTGTTAGGTGTCCTGCTCAACATTAAGTTTGTTGTACACTGATCAGCCACAACATTAAAACTACTGAAAGGAGAAGTAAATAACAGTGGCCATTTTGTGACCTGGCATTCATGTGGATGTAACTTAGACATGCACCACCCACGTAGACCAGACCAGACACCACCACCCCATAACAATGACACGCCTTGATGGCAGCAGCCATCCCCAGCAGGATGCACAAACTCAAAAAACATGAAGAACAGCACAAGGTGTTGACCTGGCCTCCAAATTTACTACATCCCAAACTGATCAAGTATCTGTGGAATGATACACAAAGACGCCTCCCCTCAACCTATAGGACCCAAAGGAACTCACTAACAACATCCTGTTTCCAGACACCACAGGACACCCTCAGAAGGACCATGTCTATTCTCTGATGAGTCACAACTGTTTTGGAGGCACAAGGAAGACCTACACAATATTAGGAAGGTGGTCATAATGTTATGCCTGATTGGTTTAAGTGAAGGGGTCTTCAATACACACGTGAAAAGCACATGGAGCGCATTTTCAGTTTAGCTCTTTCTGTTGCGTGTCTGAAGTTGTTCAAAAGAAGGTGTTTCACTCAAGCTGTCAGTGTGAAACTTCAGTGAGTTTACCACATGAAATGTGGTGCTACTCTGAATTCCTATCCTCGTAGTGGCCTGAGGGATTTCAAGCTGTCTTTCTTCCCGCAAAATTTATACTTTCAGCTTACAGCATTGCCTCGCATTTCTATACTGTGCCTCTTCTTATATCATCTCTGTGGGAATGAAAATGGATCTTGAGAAAATAGTCTTTGTAGATGGTGGTCATGAATTAAAATGAATCACATGGAGATGATGGTGGTGGTGGTTTCCAGTCAGTTTTCACGTCAGAAATCATATATAAAAAGGTTCAGGAAAACTTGGCAATGTTACATTATCAGCATCCATACAGTTAGATGAAATACGGCACACAATCAATCAAAAACAATTCCTCTGAGTTATTTTGTGAGCTTTTGTCATTTTGGCACAGAGCCCCTGAATTATTTTGAAATGTAGATCCTTCAAAAGAAGACACAGCATATAGGGCGTTCTCATAGACCCTAACCTACATTTCTGCTAAAAATTACCAAACACCACTGAATTTAGTCATGCTTATCTGACAGACAGGATGTTGAGGCCTTTGACTAACTAATGAAATCTGATTTCCTCTCAGAGGGTCCTTCATCTGTCCACTGTTGCCCGCTGTCTGCTGCAGTCCACCACATGTTTCTCATGCATTGATTTTCACGCACTAGGTTTAACTCACAAGTTTGTTTGGAGCCTAAACTAAACATAGGTTCTAAAGGTACGTTGCTGTATCAGATGGCCGACGCTTGGGGTGTCCTGCCAGCTTGGTGTCCCGGGGCATGTACCAAAAAACAGGGATCATCAAGAGTTGAAGACGCTCCTTTTTCACATAATATAAATATGAAGATCTGCAAAACTGCAATAAACTTATGAGGTTTGTATATACAGTGATATATTTGAATGGCATTACATGTTGTTCAGGGAATCACAAACTTAAATGTTTTAGAATTAAAGGGCAGGAGTAGCCAAACTTTAGATGACAACAAAAATTTGTTAAAACCAGACAGATGAATCAAAGTAAGACTAGTTTGTCTACACGACCAGTAGACATGTGTGGTGCATACCAAAGATAACCTCATACTAACTGTGGACATGGTGTTGAAAAACTGTTTTGGTCATATGTTGACCATTTAACCAAATGGTCTCATGTAATCCTCAAATACTCCCTTTCTCTTCGCTTCAAAACCACATCATGCCGTCTAGATGTTTATTCTGGATGTGTTGACAAAAGTCTCACAAGAGCCAATTTTGAACCAGAAAGTTAGGGGAATACTTTGGGGAAGTACCCACTCTATTGCCTTTGTAGTGATGTAATAACCAGCTCTCGTTAGGTACAGCATCTTCCCTCAGTTCTGATTTACATGCATGAATGCCCACTATAAGCTTGGTAAAGCGTAGACTGCAGTGTTGGTCCATTTCTAAACATTTGGTACCATTTTCAAGGATAACGGGGTTTGCCCACCAAGGTCCCTTGTGTATTTGATTCTCTAACTCCAACATGCATCGATCAGCCAAAACATTAAAACCACTGACACGAGTAAATAACGCTGACCGTCTTGTGACAATGCAATGTTCTGCTGGGAAACTTTTAGACCTGGCATTCATGTGGATCAACACGTACCACCCACTTAGACCAGACCAGGCACCCCCACACCATAATAAGCAGCCATTCCCTGCAGGATACAGCCTGACATAGGCGCACACACACACAAAACGGTTTAGGAACCACTAAAAAAAAACATGAAAAACAGGATAAGGTGTTGACCTGGCCTCCAAATTCTCTAGATCCCAATCTGATCACATATCTGTGGGGTGATCTCATAGGGTCCAAAGGCCCCCATTAACATTTTGTTGCCATACACCACAGGGTCACCAAGTCCATTCTCTGATGAGTCACAACTGTTTTGGAGGCACAAGGGAGAACTACACAGTATTAGGATATGCCATAATGTTATGGCGGATGGGCATTTTCTTTTTTAAAAGCTTTGTGCATTGTGAACTGTGCAGTCCTGGTTCCCAGACAAAGAAGACTTCCACCTGTGACAAAACAGACTTATTCTGTGATGTGTAATCTATTAATAGTTGCCACTGGCTCTGATAAAATGATACGATAATGATGAGAAAGTCATAGCCAATAACATTTGCTTCCAGCTAAGATTCTGTGATAACAGCATCAAAGCCAAAAACAACAAGACATGGATCCTGTTTTTCCATCACGGCACAACAATCCACTCTGTATTGTTTCAAATGGCTCTAACAGTAAAAGGTGCACCGGGAGGAAAGTGTTACACCGCAGAAAGTAGAATAATTCACTGACATGATGGGTTATTTTACATTTTCCTATTTGTGCAGATTCTGTAAACATACTTATCTATATTTGTGGCAATAGTTGTTAATTTGCATGTAGCTCTGTGAGGTTTACCAAACAGTGTCAGCTTGTGGTTTTCTGAGTGTGAGTCCGGAAACCACAAGGCAACAGTATTTTAGTAAATGTTTGCTTCATGCAGACAATTTACACCCCCATGCGAAGTGTGGCCACACATGATCAGTCTCTTTGAATGCAAACTGACTTGTTATTGAATGCATACCAAGTAATAAAAAGAGATATATGATAGTTTAATTAATGAAGTGTGTGTGATGACACAGGATACCACAGTGCTGAATAAAGAACTGAAAAGAAATGAAATATATGACAGACAAAGCCCTTTAAATGTCTCATTAAAGATGCTAAACAGTCGTCCTTTGGATTGAGTTTTGACTCATGAATTATTGTGGTGATCCTAGAGTCTACTTGGACCCTAGCAAAAATGTACACACTAGACTAGACACTAGACTATGCACAACGAACACAGAAACAATACATGTGTAGCTAAGTTAGCTAATGTTAACCAGCAAACAATGTGATGCAAGTAAAAGTTCTATTCAAATCTCTCTCCCCGACACGCTAGACTAGCAGCGTTCATTTAACTACCAGTATTATCATTATTAATCATCATTATCTTCTTCACTTGATTCCCTCTTTATGTTTCACAACTAAAGCTTTTCCTTTTTGGACTGGGTGCCGTTGTCATAATTTAAATAGTAACGCATGTAATATGTGACTGGATCGAGTGCGCAGAGTTCTGGGACCACCTTAGGGATCAACTAATTGCACGCTTTGCTTGTTGGACAGACCGAAAACAGGCTGAACTTCCAAAAATCTTGTTCGCAGTATGATTTGCAGTAACTTGCCGTGCTCTAAATCATCCAAATTGGGAAAAACATCAGTAGATTTCAAACAACTGCCAGTTTATCTATTACTGAATGTCCCTGGCAAATGGCGAGAGCAGACAATTTAATTTAAAAATAAGCCACCAAGAACATCAATCATCACAAGATCTCAAAGTAACTCTTGCAGCCGGTTACACCGTTAATTCGTCTACAGTCAGAGAGTCATATTTGATCTGCCTAGGAGGCGTGCCAGGAGAACATAAGGACAAAACTATCGGTTGTCATGAGTGAACAAAGAGAGATGAATTGAACTTAGGGTTATTTGGTAAGTGCTGTAACAGTAGACATGTTTGGAGCAAAACAAAAAAAGACATCTTCTAAGGTAAGCCTTATGCTAACTGTGAATCATGGTGCTATTTCAGGCACCTTACAAACTGCACCACACTATGCTGCAAATAAGAATTCGACATCATGTCAAGGAGCCCCTGGAAATACTGAAATACCTGAACAATACTGAACAATGGAGGGTTGAGGATTGGCCTGGTCAAAGGCAGGAGCTGAACGACTTTGGATTTTTCAAGGCCGACTAATATATGGTCTCATATAAAAGAAGCTACAGAGGCTTTTCTGCAAGTTTACTGAAGCTTGAACACTGGCAACTACAGCCTCCTTCTCTCTGTTACCGCAAGTCATTTGGTGAAGCTGTTAACTGACTGCCGCTGACAGGATTTGGACTGTTCCTCTGCTAGTGTTAGAGTATGCCTTTGCCTTTAGAGGATGAGTGTGCATTGCAGTAGTACATTTGTTGTATTTCAGGTCTGACTTACGTATCCACACATTTGATGATCTGCTGCTAGTTTTCTTCACCGACCCACTGGGCTCCTGCATGCACCCATCTTCTCGGATGCGTCAATGTTGCGTGACTAGTCGACTTCCTGTTAAAAGCGTCATGGCTCAGCAGAGAAGTCACCTAGTCGACCATTCGGTACAACCCTCAGTCAAAGCACAGATTCAGATTCTGCTGAAATGGGCATTATATGCAAGGAAACCACATTTTCGATGTAAGAGTAGTCAAACATTAGAGGCTGATCACCGCCAATAGATGCAAAATGCAAGATCCAATATGCTTCTTTCTGCAAATGCGGAAAATTCTACTTTCTAAAGCCAATGTGTGTTACTTCTTCCACACGTGATTATTACCTCTATCGATATTTCTTTTGTTGAATGTGTGATTAAACAGGATAAATTAGCTTGTGGCTAATCATCTGTAAGTATATCATCTTTATCTACAGGCCAGTTTCTAAGCAGGTCAAATGCTTGTCCAAATTATATTGTAAATCCTACAAATTCAATAAAGCTTGCATGATGCCTCTTCTCATGTGAACAATTGTCAGCCTAATATATTCAATTACATCGGGCAGCAAACATCAAGCCTTATTTGGTGGATTCTTACTTTACAAACATGCAATGATTGTGCAACCGCTCTGTGCACAATAACACAAAAAATACGATGTAAACGCAAAAGTGACTGTTGCTGAACATCTCCCTTAGTTACACTGTTACCAATAGGCTGCACACAGGAAGCAGCCAGATCACGTGTGAATAAAAACATAAGGAAAGACATGTTAGTAAGAGACAGAGAGCAGCAGTGTGAAAGAAGCTTCTCTTCCAGTCACCCCCTCGAACATCAGATTGCTCAACCGTTTGGGCAAGCCCTTAATCTCTCTAAAGGCTCACACACAAGGACCCTCACAGAGACTCACACTCATGGAGAGCCAGACACACACTGATGTAGACTCCCAGGGCTCCTCTTTATCTTCTGTGTGGGTGTTCCGGTCACTCTGACTCAATAGGTGACACAATCACCCAGGGCTGATGACGACAGCTTGACGTGTGCTTATTTTGTGTGAGGGTGTGTCTGTGGGAGGCTACACCAAAGACTGTCATGTCAAACCAAACAAGAGCATGATATGACACCAGTTACTGTAATCTTCTTGCTGGAGTAAAACACACCATTCAGCCATAGCATTAAAACCACTGACAGGAGAAGTAAATAATATTGACCATCTTGTGACAATTCAATGTTCTGCTGGGAAACTTTTGGACCCTTTTACCACCCACCTAGACCAGACTGAACGCTCCCACCCCATAGCAATGACACTCCTTGATGGCAGCAGCCAACCTGAGCAGGATGCAGCCTGGTCATAATGTTATGCCTGACTGGTGTACTAAATGATACTGCAGAAGTGGTGAATCAAACGGACATTGCTTCGTAGCTTACACTGAAAACAAAAAACTCTGAGGTCTGTCCCAGGTTTCCCCCCCATTCACAAGGTCTCTTAATCATAATCATTCACCAGTCTTTTTCATCAGTTCAGTCTTGTTTTATGCTGATTAATCGGACCAGTCCGTGGAGAAAAATGTAAGAACTGAACTGTAAAATGTTGTTTGAGCTTTGCCAGACAACAAACCACACCAGCTGGAGTGCATGGTTAGCATTTTCAGTGGAGTTCCTGTGTACCTGGCAAAAACCCAGAGTCCAGTCATGTCTGTGGTGAGGAGAACTCACTGGTAGTTTTGTGACTGAGGTAGGCCTCTTCCTGATCAGTTTGTGTAGCCAACTCTATAATAAGAAGCCAACACGTGGATTTGCAATATCTTTAGATACTACACCTCAAATGCACATATTTGGGTCAGTAAACCGAAAAAGTTGTTGATTTTTGTGTTGTTTTAGGCTGGGTATCTTAAACAAAAGAACACCATTTTTTTCTTCTTCATATTTTGTCAATGTCAATTCAGTGTTTCACAAGCCTGATCAGAAATTTTGATGATGCCAGGATGCAGCCATGGGCCACCAATTGACTCAATTACATTAAATCATTTTCATCGTATACACAGTCACCATGCGATCAAACTGAAAGAGACATGTGACATTTGACATCACTTAGTGTGGCTTTTGAGTATGTTACTTGCAGCGTATTATGTATTGATTTCCACAATTCAGGCCGACAGGTTGGCAGGCTCTTCCACATTGATGTCGTCACTGAGGTCTTATAGCACCACTAAATGTAATTAAGCCGTGTGACACCCTCATAAAAGTAATTTATTTCATGGTTGCTCTACTGAAAGGATACTGGCACAGATGCATGTACGCCAAGCCACATATTTATTTCACTTATTGAAATAATAATAAAAAAAACATTTATGCCAGCAGGCAGTATGGCTTGTCTCTGTTTTATACCCGTGTGGCTTTTTGTGTCCTGACTAACATTAATCGGCCAAAGGTAAGCCCTGCTTGGTGCTGCTTAACTCTTGTGTCTTCGCCATCAGAGGCCTCCATACAGTATTAAGAGTCATGCTCCTTGGGAGATGCAAAGCCTTTTCTTTACAAAACTGAAAGACGCCATGTGGAACATAATACTCCATATTGAACCCAACCAACCCCATTGCAACACACAGAGTTATAACCAACTCTGCACAGATGGAATGACAAATTATCGGGATTACACTTTACTTGGACATAAAAGATATGTGCTTAACTGATCAGGTTGACATTTGATAATGAGTTTCGTCACAGAGAGGGTTTCATATTGATGTCCCCAATGCTAACCCTAACCCTAATTAATTCGTGGCATGTTTCAGAGCAACATGAGCTGACTGTCAGCCTCAGTTAATCGTTTTGACCTCAGCATAATCACTGTTGCTCCCACTACATCAGCTCATTTGTCAGCACCTTACTCCAATGATGATTACACATTTGCGACTGGCCCGTGCCCTGGTTGGGATGCGAGCCCTGGGTTTGGCGGTGAAACCGCAACCAGGTTCACACCCCACAGTGAAGTCATGTTGGTTGCAAAATTGTTTTTCAATTTATCAGTTTCTCTCTCTCATAGAGACGGTCATGTTTCCATCACTTCAGAGGACAAAACTTACTTTCATTTTCATTTATCGTAATGCTATTTAAATTAAATTTATCGTAACCAGAAAATTGGCCAACATTAAACGCCTTTCCTAGACCATTACCCCAGCCCTGACCATAACAACTGTGTTGGTGCCAAGCTCTAACACTTATCAAATTGTAACTTTTAACTTAAAAACAAGACTCAACAGGTTTTAAGCTTCAAAGTACTTAAGTAAGTAAGTATTCTTTAAAATACTGTCTAGAGAAACTCTTGGGCAGATAAACACATGCAGTGCAACTTGAAAATATTTGCACCCCTTTTCTACACTTCTGGGTAAATAAAAGTCTTGACAGTACACAAAGAAAACCCAATCAAACAAATAAAACATAAATATTATACTTTGGTCTTTGTTTATTCTGGAAAATTAGCTTTTGCACGTCACATATCTGTGACGTGCAAAAGTAAGTCCAACAGTCCAACTCTGGGATTACGAGAATACATCTGTTCAGAAGTGTTGAAAATCACTGATTTGTCACAGAACACAAGACATGTGTTGGAGTGTCATTTTTATGCAGAAATGTAGAAAATTACAAATGGTCGCCTGAATGAAAATTCATGGACCGGTTAAAATTGATCCGGATCACCCACAGCACCTTAGAAGTTCTGATTTATATTTTGACAGGGCCCTTCTCAAAGTAAATAGACAGCCCACGAGGGAGCAGTGATGTCTACGTCCATTACACAGCTAGTGAACTATCAACTCCCCACCCTTTCCAGTGGTCACTGCTCGTACATCACATCTAATCACATCACGTCACATCTCACCCATTTGTTTTGTTTCTCACGTGATTTTAGTGGAACAAAAAGCTTTGCTTTGTGGGAGGTGATGAACTTTAGCACGGAAGTGCTCTAGTTTAGGAGAAACCAACATGTTGTAAATAATAATGTTTTTTTTCTTTTGAGTAAGTACCTTCAAAGAAACTGTTGTCTGTGACATTATCATGTACCAGGACCAGAAGTTTTGTTTTATTAAATGGCAATACCATTTATCTGTAGGGGCACTCCAACAGGAAAGACAAAGACTTCTTTTTGGCAATGAGAACCAAAAAACCCAACTTTAAACTGTAATGCCTATGGTGCATTGCCAATCCTTCAGAAGTCAGCAGCCAGAAGTAATTGAATTGGGATGTTTGTTACGGAAATGAGTAACTTTTGCAAAAGGTTTAAACTTGTTTTTGATAATAAAATAAAATGCATTTTTAAACATTTGTCCCCAATGTTCAGTCTTGTTCAGCTATTCCTCAGAGGGGTTTCACTCTGCATCCTTGTAAAGAATCACTCTGCTGAGATCTACTGCTACTTCACTACATTAGTTTCCTCCCCTGTTACATGAGAACTGAGATCAATGTATGTCTTTTACTTTTCTAATGAGTTAGCGATATAAGCAACCTAAAAACATGATGAAAGTTTAAAGAGAGGCCCTCATGACAAAAAAGATTAAATTCACCCCACCTATAACACTACTGACTTGCAGAGTAAAGCATTTCTTCAACAACCAAATCAATGTTTTTGCACATAGAAACAGGCTATACACCACTGGGGATAGCTTTACTCATCATTACATCATTTGTTGATTCAAGCTGCACCCTGCATCACAAGTCTCATTTTGCACGTGCAGAGAGCTGGCTGACCAAATGTCAACTGAAGGCAGTTTTAAAGCAGTCACCTTATAACCCAAATTTCAAGGGCACATTTTTCATTAATGAAGTCCAGAAGAGGCTTTCTGTGCATGTCCCCAACAAAGGATAATTTAATCATATAATGAATCTATAAACCGGAGAAGCATGCAGCGTATTTGCACTGAGGGGCTGCAAATAAATCTCGTTCCATGAAGCACGACATCTCAGTGAATGGTGGTCAGTCAGATAAGACTGGACGGTCTCTCTGTTTCCTTTAGTGGAACAGATGTGATAACAAGGGCCCACTTTGGTCTGGGAAAAAGCCTGGGATAACAAATCTATACCGGCCAGTAACGCACATCAGCGTAGACCTGTGTGCAGTGAAGTCAGAATAGGGTTTCCCTGAATTGTGTTATTAAATGTAAAATCAGCAGATTCAAAATGCCAAATTTTTGAACTTTTATTAATGTTATTTAAGCTCTTAAGTCATCCTAAAAAATGGTAGAACAGAAACATAAAGTAGTACTTGAACTTAATCATTTGTGTCTTAGACCTGATCCGTTTTTATCTCATCCAAGACTAAAAGTTCCACGTGCATGAATGTGTGTTTAAGTGTGTGTGGGTGTGTGTTTGTGTTGTGGTTGTCGGTAGGTGAGTAAAGAAAACCATCCTGGCTCCTTCTAAAATTACATTACAGACGGAAGAGGATAACACACACAGACAGAGATAGAGAACCACTGTGACTCCGTTCCAACTGGTGATTAGCAGAGGCGGAAACTCATGAGATGCTGGAGTGTATTTAGGTACGCACTCCTGTCTCGTGAGCTAATTTTCCAGTGGAAACACTTCCTCTGTGTGTCTTTGACCCTTCTCCGGTCAAGATCTGAAGGAAAATTAAGGGTGGACTACTAGATCGGAAATAATGTAACGTCTGTGCGCATGAGTGCATGTGACTGCGAGCCGAGAAGAGGTCGGCTCGTTGCTAGGTTGCACACGACATCTGACTTTCTTGACACATCCATCACGTATCATTGGAGCCGCAACTGACAGCAATCAGGTGAATTTGCCTTCCTCACTGATTCACTGTTGATTCTGAATTAGCATAAATGCTATATAAACATAGCTGACTGATACAGTTGTTCCAAGTGTGGTCAAAGGGAACTCTGCTCCACACACACACACATAATCACACACAATCACACACACATGCACGTGCGCACAAACAGATCATCTCCTTGTTCCCATAGCTTTATAGAGCATCTGGGCTCAATTTCACACTTCAAAAACATTGGGAACAGCACAACCCGTGTTGGCCAGCACTGTGTGTGCGCACTGGACAGCAAGTTGTCCCACTGGATAGAGATCTGATTGTTGATATTCTCCTGCTTGTTTATGTACAAGAACCAGCGCCAACAATGCCAGGGACAAGAGCTGGTACTCGGACATAGAGCAGCTGCTATGTGGGGGGCGGCCTTTGCGTTACACCGACTGTGTGTGTGTGTGTGTGAGAGAGCTGGAGGGTGTGGAAGTGTGGCTTTGTTGCCAGATCTGCCACCCACCAACTCTGAACAGCAACAGAAATTAACACACACGTACACGCAAAGTAGGATTTCTGCTTTAGGCCCACCGGTAACACAAACACCCGGAGCGCACCTTGTGTTTCATGTGAGCGGCGCCAATTTAATCTTAGCTTTAAGCAGCAAAAGACACAGGCTGGTGGACTCATATGTTGTTAACTCACCTCAAGCAAATATGCAGTCTAAGTCTCAACATATGATTCCAGTGCTGGGTCACAGGATTGTTTACATTAGGATCGACCTTTGCCTGATTTCCTCTTTGTTCAGCACATCAGTGATCCTCATCATTATTTTTAATATATTATTTTTATGCCCATCTCCTCATTATTCAAAGACTCTTACTGTACTCCCTTCATCCTATTCATGTTCGTCTCCATCAAATCCACCGGTACCGCAGCTTTCGTTATCCTGACATCATCCCCTCTCGCTCTGTCAACATCGGTCCCATCAGTATCCTCTTCTCTTTCCCCCTAATCGCTCTTTAAATTTTAAAACCCTGGTGTAATCAGCTGTGTGGCTCAGAGGGGAAATCCCCTCAAAATTACTACAGGAACTACTCCAAAAACTAATCTCACTTTCAGTCACGTGAACCTCGCTTTTTCTTTGTTGACCCTGTCTGGTTCTTTTATTTTTTTCGCTCTGTGTCTTCTGTCGCCTTTCACAGTGATGGGTGTTCCAGATTTTAACACTGTCATGCTCTTTGTTTGATGGAAAAATAGACAAAAAAATATTGACATATGTTTGTCAATTTTCTGCTTAGTAAGAACTTTAAAATAATACTGCTTCCAAATTTTACCTTAGGGTGTTGACATACCATGGTTGCACCACCGGTGAGTGATTGTGGCCATGCTGTAGTTTTAGTAATGTATCTTGGTTCTCATTGGACCACCATTGAAGGCTTCTTGGCTGATTTAGCATGTCAAATCAGAGGGGGTCCAAATTAGTGAACCAATGCACAAAAAGAGAAGCGACAAAAGTAAGCCAAAGTCAAACTGACATCACTGTGTGAAATGAAGAAACTGAAACCTTGCTGATGACAGTTCGTATAGCAGCGGTCCTAGCTCTTTTGGTTGAACCTTTTCAATGACAAATGCCGACTACTGCCCCCTGCTGGAATGGAGACTTATTTCCTCTCATTCAGAAGCTCCATGCTAATTGGCTGTGGCGTTTTTACTGTTTTTAGGGAAATGACACTATAGTCAGTCTTTGTTGCACCTTGTTCTTTCATGTCCTTTTGTATTTTTATCCAAATTTGAAGGTGGATGTGAAGGTTTGCGGTTTTGACCTTTACAGATGACTTAAAGTGATTAGTCCAACATTTTGTGAAATATACTCATTTGTTTTCTCACTGGGAGTCACATAGGAAGATCAATGCCACTCTTATACCTGTATGGTACATATGAAGCTACAGTGAATACAGCAATTGCATCTGCTATCCTTCTGTATGGCAAGACACCGGAAAATAGCTAAAGCAGACAGGTGGTATAGGCCAAGGACAATGGTGAACAATCCCCTCAGCTCTGCATCTTTTTACAGTTTCTCTTGTATGAGCAAGAGTTACTGCACAAATACTGCATAATATAGCTGCAGTTGTACACATTTAACTAAATGTATTATTGCTGTGAAACAACTGCATCCAAAGATACAAAAAACTTTCCAAAGGACAGGAATACATTTTTAATTATTTACTTGACTATGCAACGATGGGACTGCTTGTCATCGTAGATGTTCAAAATCCCTTTCTGAACAATAGACTCAGAGTCATCAACTAATGGGAGTCATTGGTTCTGAGGTCAAAATGTCAAAAACACTACTCCAGTTTTACTCACACAAACCTGAAAACTTGAGCATTAACCTTGGTAAACACTTGACCCTGAACAGACTGCACTGCCTGAAGGCAGAAAGAGCCCTCTGCTCAAACAGATGGACCTGAGGAACCAGCTGTTGCCTTGAACACCACCACCAGACACGCGTACATTGAAAAACACTGATGCACATGCACACACACTCACACACATGAGCTCACAGCCTACACCAGGGCTCTCCAGCCTGGGAGCGCTATTCTGCAAGAGCGAGATGAAATGTTGGTGCGCAGGAAAACCATTTTCATCTTTAGAGACGAGGAAGTAATCACACAGAAAATTACACCCATGAAAGTTACAGGAGGGATCTGCAGAATCACACTGTAGTCATTACTGGTGTAAGATGTTGGCTGTCTGCTGCAAATGGAGACATGCGTTTTCCCTGTTTTTCCTGACAAATGTCAAGTTAGTAGTTCACAAGTCGCTGAACATAATGATATAATTTTGGCTGGGAGATTGTTCTTGGAAACAAGCTATTCACTTCTAAGAAAATGTGCACAGCACTGCCTTTCAGTCTGTGTAATTTGACTTCATAATAGCAACTGTGATAATAGCAACATCCTGTGTCATTGAAGCAGTACAGCAGACCCCTAATCTGGAATTAGAATGAGTCTGAGTGAGTTTGTCCACTTATTTTAAAGGTTTTATGAGTATGATTTATGATAAGTTAAAACACTTCTTCTTCTTAAACTATGACACCCTTGTAAAGTGATTTATTTCTAAAGGCATCTGGAGAATAAAGTCATTTTTTACTTTGCAGAAGAGAACAACCCAGAGATACCTTAAGTGGCACCATTGCCTGAGTTGACAGATCTAATTTTTTCGGTGTTGCATTCAGGTGTGGCTTCCCTATCGTTGAGCCTCCACTCTTACGGGGCATGCACACACACACACACACAGGAAGAGGCTAGAAATGATGTGGCAACAAGAGACCGTGGAATGATACAGTATTAGACGAAAAAGGCTTTGACAACACAGAGAGGCCAGGGACCAAGTCGACATGATTGAGGTGACAACCAATGGGAGTGACTGATACGGTTGGTTGACATATGACTCAAACTGAGAGTTCTCCAGATGTTTTTCTGCAAGGAAACATCATCCACAACTTTGGTTCCTATTCCGCTAGATTTAAATGGAGGAGTGGTTCGCCACTGCCGTCCCCAACAAACCTGAACTTTATTACTACACTACAAAAATCAGAAGTGTGTTGCCTGGTTCCACATCACTGAAATCAACGCACACTAAGTTACAGGACGTGGTTTCTCTAATCGTGAAAGTAAATGTAAAGTAAATAATACCAAAATATAACAAGAGTCTTGCTATGCTGACAGCAGGCTTGGAGCACGGGGTGAAGCATGATGGAGAAGCGTGTTGGACTCGGAAACATAGGGGATTATCCAAGAGGGTTACCTAGGCAACCAGAGCCTGGAACCTTCACTAGCGATGGGAAACGAGAGAATCCCTTTATATGTGATCAGGATTTATAGTACTTGTGTTATCTGCCTATTAAAATTTGCATGACATAAAGTGTGACATCCTCCAACCATGAGTTGTTCTTGTATGTTATTGGTTTCACATAGATGTAAAATGTGAATATGTGCCTTAAATTCAGACTACAGTGTCTCAATGTACAGTTTAAATGCGTTTCGGAGCGTGCGTCCCAAGAGAAATAGCTTGACAATTTAAGCTTAAAGATTTATCTCTGACCTTGTTATTTATTTGCCAAAACCCAGAGTCTGACATTCCTGGAAACCTTCATTTGCCAAAAACCTATTTGAGGTTGAGATTCACTCCCTGCCCACTGCATCCTGTGATTTTTATGCAAGGTTTGGTAATGAGGGGGATTAAGAGCCTTTCTGGCTCGGAGGGAAACAAGGACAACACATGAACGCTGTGTTTAATTTGGCTCTTTATTTATCACAGCTACCAGTTGTCTGGCTCTCCTCGTGCTGTGAATGTTTGTGTGTGGCAGACGGAGCGAGAGGTGAACAGACTCAACGACCAGCCTGGTGGAAATGTGACTGCTTACTATCTCCCGTCTCACACTACGAGATACTGCGATGTTTCTGTGTGTGTGTGGTGTGTGTGTTTGCGTGCTTGTGTTGGCTCCCAGGGTGGTTATCAGGCGCAGTGGGTGGGAGGAACAGCTGCACTGACCCTCAGCTGATACAACACTTTATTGGAAAGAGGATAAAATTGGACCTTGTGTTTAGTTTGTGTGAGTGTATACGAAGTGTGTGTGCGTGGACTGGCAATGAAGCGACAGTGTTATTTCTGTTGGCACACGGTTACTACCTCTAGGAAGAGTCACAGTGTGATTCGAAATGTTGAAATGTGCTTCTGGAAACTTTCAACACTTAGGCAATTTTTTTTTACGTCCTCCTGCTCCTTGTCTCCTCACAGTCATCTCTCGGAGGTCTACGGAGAGATTTTTGATCGTTCTTGGCTTTGCTACATGCACTTTGACCAAGAAGAACATCAAGTGTAACGACTTCTGGAAATTAAAAGTGGAAAAAACCATCCTGATCAGTAGCTGACTGACTTCTGAAGGTCGACGCTGCCAGGAAACATGCTGTCGATTTGCTACTGACTGGAACACAGCGCAGCGCTGTCTTGCCCACAACGTTTGAAAAATTGACAGGACATCTGCTGGCAAGTGATCTTTCCTGGTAAGATATAGCAGGAGCTAGGCTAACTGGCCTCATCTCTGAAAGTTGACTGATTGCCTTGGCAACAGTTCCCACAAGCAGCACTTTTTGTTCTTTGTCGTTTTCCACACCTGGAAAGTCACTGTAGGCACCCACACGCTCATACCCGGTTCAGACAAAGGCTCTGTCTGTACAGAAATCGTTGATCGTTCCCTCACAAGTCGACCTGCGGGTCAAACGCTTTGGTGATGGTACTCAGTGTCCAAATGTCATCAAATGCATGGCTGAAAAAGAGGGGCAGGAGAAGCAGGGAGTTTAAGCAGTTAAACGGAAACCAAAACTGAACTCTTATCTGTTATTTAATGTATTTAAGTGTAATACTGTGTCAGTGAATGTATGAAACCAAGCCGCAGACAAGAGTACGGGTTAACTGTGAGAAACAGGGTGTTGTTTATTTATAGGCCGATGGTGTGCTGAGCAGACCCGTGTCATACGTGAGTCTGAAAGGTGGTAACACATTTAACATAGCAATATTGCGCTCGTCTGTGTTTAAAATCTCTCAGCGCCTCTGCAAAAGACCAGAGCCGCCTGAGGCTAAAAGGTGCGACATCTATTGCATCCTAAACATCCCAAGTTGATTTGTTTGTAGAGTTCCGAGGTTTTACCCTCCATTTATTTCAGTGTAAGCTCCCCTCAGTCACTCCCATGAAGTCACTGAATGGAGATTTGGCCTCAGCACATCCAATTCACAGAAACCACAGTGTTTTTTCATTGTGTGTGTGTGTCTGTACTGATGTTGGGAAATGTTTTTTTCTTCTTCTGGCATTTGGTGATCTAGCTCCTATTTTAGCACTAATCTCCAACCTGGGAGCAAAACAGAGTCAAAACACATAATTTCCCATAAACAAAACTAAATGTGAGCCATCTCCAAACCTCTGCATGTGCACACAGACAAATATAGACAAATACATGGATGCATGTCATTATTTGCACAAGATTTTTACGATTTTTTACAAGAATAATAATCAGCTGCTCATTATCTGTTCACAAAAGGTTTATAGTTAACTACTGATAGTAGTGGAAAATCTTACAGCATTTGGTGATACCAGTAAAAGCCACATGTAAAGGGTTCTTTCATTTAAAGTCAAGCTAACATGTTCACATGCTTTACAGCGGCTTGCGGTTTTCCTTTTAACAAACAGGACAACGCTGTAAAGTGCAACCATAAAGCTGCTATAATTACCACCAGAGCTACTGTGGGCTCGCGTGTGCATGGAAATCTAGTCTGTTTCAGGTCCTGGGTGGCTCTCATTATGAGTATTTATTTTTGTTATTTTATGTTCCTAATGATTGGCTGAACCCATGATACAAGGACTTACTGTACGCCCGATTGACTGATGCTCACGTCTGTTTGGAGACGTTTGACAGTTGCTGAGTCATAAAAAAAAATAAAAATGACCTGTTGAGCTGCGTAATTCTCCAATGCAATTACTCAACACAAATATTTACAGTGTCATTTTCTGGTTCACAGACAAGGATACGAGGATAGTGATGATGGGCTGTTTAGATCTCCTCCTTGCAGCTGTTAAAGAGTCAACACATATGAACCGTTTCGGTGACAGATTTAACTGTTGTGCAAAAGTAGATGACTTCAGTCCTTCAGATTCGGTGATTTTTATACTAAAAATCTGGATACGATCAAGTTTTCTCCGTCAACCATGCAGTGTATTTAGATTTAAATGACGTAAGGTCAAAAGGTTTCCCTAAATTACCAACCTTGCCTCTTAAGAAGTTCTGGTGGTTAACCCTGTCTTTGAACGAGGTCACGCTGTATCGTGACATCAGAAGCATGAAGAGTTAATGAGGTTAGCTGTGGCTAATGTGTCAGCAGTCAGGTGGCCCGGGTGACAGGATGGGTGGGTGCAAACAGAACCTGGGCTGAATTCTGTTTCGTTTGTTAAGTATTGTTTTGACAATGTAGAGTTTAGATTAGTGCTGTGCCTCTTGAGCTCAGGAGAAAGAGGTGATTAGAGGGTCAAGGCTGAGTCCAAACCAGGAGGAGTGTTTAGAACTTGACCAGAGTTGCATTTGTGCTTCACTGCTCCCTTGACAATAATACAACCAGAAGGGACTATTTTGCAAAACCACAATAATAAGATGTACTTGTATTTTATAAGCCAGACTGCATCTGTAATCAGTGGAGAAATGAAAGCTTGGTAGTAGCGTGTTTCTGCTTTAGTATTTCCAGTTGCTTCTCCATCTCTGCAATTTTCAGTAAGGATGGAACAAGGATGGAAAGGTTAACTGAGGAGGTTCAGAGATACAAACATTTGTATGACTGTGTATGGCAAAAGTTTCAGTCGCCATTGTTCAAAGAGAAGCAGGAAGTAGAAACAAAAATAACCTGACTGGCAAAAAAGACATGATTGGGTGATATTTTTTACAGAGGAAGGCAGAATGATGACTGCACAAGTATAAATGGGCGCAGGCTACGAACATCTAGTCTATGGCGTCTATGTCCTGCAGTACTCTAAAAGAGCCTTTAGCCTAGAGGCCCTATTAGAGTGTCACAGTTCTAACCCCAAATTTACGGAGCCAAGTGTGGAAAAAGAAAAAAAATCTGTTTATTGTTGTCCACAAACCAAATGGTTTGTTAAGTATCTGTCAATTAGGTATAAGGCTTAAGGCAATTCAGTGTCAGGATCTTTAACAACAGACATGATGGCAGACTCTTAACTGCTTGCTTCTCCAACGGCAGCCATTTGGTTGTAAACAAATTCAACACCATGGTGCTCAGACATGCTTCACTATGTCTTTGTTACTCTTCTGTCCAGCACTGTATACAGGCAGAGCTCCCAGAGCACGATCAGTTCAGAAATGCCAACTTTAAATAGATGATACAGGACTGGCAGACAGGACTATGCGTGTAAGCCTTGGTGGGTCTGAGTCCTGCTCAGCTCCGCTGTCATATGGGGTTCCACAGGGTTTAATTTTAGGGCCCCTGCTTTTTTCACTGTATCTACAGCATCTAGGGTCCATCCTAAGAAAGCATGGCATTTCCTTTCATTGTTATGCTGACAATAGTCAGATATATATGCCACTAAAGAAGAAGGATGCTTTCTTGCTCAAACCACTCCTGTTGTGTCTTGAAGACATTAAAGCCTGGATGACCTTAAACTTTTTAAATTTCAATGAAAATAAAACTGAAGTGATAGCGTTTGTGGGATCTGTGAACCTTACTCTGTTGATTTGGGCCCCTTGTCACCCTATGTAAGGCCAGTAGTCTCAAATTTAGGCTTCAAATTGATCAAATTGTGATTTTAAATTGGATTGGCAAATTGGTGCAGTGGTTAAGTCCAGCTTTTTTTTTACCTTAGGCGGTTGGCAAAAGTTAAGTCTTTACACATCAGCACTTTGAGACATCATCAACCATCATCAATCCATGCCTTCATCACATCCCAGCTGGATTACTGTAACGCACTTTATTTAGGGGTCAGCCAGTCGTCCCTCGCACGTCTCCAGTTAGTCCAAAATGCGGTTGCTCGCCTCTTAACTGGAGGACGTAAGAGGGAGCACATAACTCCCATTCTGGCCTCCCTCCACTGGCTGCCTGTGCACTTTAGAGTTCATTTTAAGATTCTTTTATTTGCTTTTAAATCTTTAAATGGTCTCGCTCCACCTTTCCTCTCTGAGCTTCTCCACCCTTACACTTCGGCTCGACGTCTCAGGTCAGCTGATCAGCTGCTCCTAGAGGTAACGAGGTCTAAACGGAAGCTAAAATGATAAGACTGCAATACAAGAAAACAGGAAAGTGATGTTGCTTGTACTGGCCGGGTCTTCTTTGATAGTAACTCTGTGACTGTGAATGTTGATGAAGTGATAAATTATCCTCTGTTGATGATGAAAAAACTATATCTTACTGCAACGCAAAGACAAATGGTTTGTTTTATTCTGAAACAGTAGCTTATTAGAGCTGAGGTTAGAGAGACAACTTTGGGACAGTAAGGTCAAAGGTTTGCCTGTCCCCCTGTGTCCATGGCTGAGGAACCTTGAGCAAGCACCTAACACCAAATAGGGTCCCCACTGCATGTACGTACACACTGCTGTGCGAACAAACGGATGTGTAAAATTGTCCATGATGGTAAATAAAGCTCAATAAAGTTAAGTCCCTCTATCTATCTTTCTATCTCTATATAAATATTAGGAGAAACTCAGATATACAGGCGCGAGGAAATGGGAAAATGCAGATGTACTACAGGCGTTCACACCAACAGATGTGTTGTGTTGTATTGTAGTGCAATACACACACACACCCTTGTTATTAACTGATCCAGAATGTGTGGATCCAAACCAAGTGATTCAGAAGGTTTTCTGTTGAGTGCTTTGTTGCAATCGGGGCAATAAATAAGCAATATTGTTAAACCATCATAAAATGGTTTCCTCCAGACCTGATCCTGAGATGAGACTTCACCTTTTTAACGAGGATCCTGGACTAAGAGACGGTGCACTTGAGGATACGTATTTTAATGGAGCCCAGGGATATTGAGTAACACTAAGTATTTCCAGGAATTGTAAAAACAACAACAATTTGAAATACACAATAAAGAAAACAGTACGCACACAAAAAGCCCTCCTTCTGTTATTTCATAAAAATGTATATTAAATCTGTTCTTTTTGCTTCAGTCACTCATTCGCAGCGTGGCGCAATCAGCTGTGATACATTAGATTTCAAAGCTTCTTATGTAAGACCAGGTTTCTGTAGGATGTGTTATTTATTGGCCCCACGGCAGTACAGAGAGGTTGAAAAGGTGGCCAGGCTGGAGTTAAATGGACCCTTTTCACGAGACATGAGCTGGGGTCACCAGGTTATGCCAGCAGGAGTCTGAGCGATCAGCTTCCACGTCTTACCTCCCAGCGGCAGTTGGGCTTTGATGAATTATTCGGTGAGTGAAAGGGAAATTTTAAAGTGCTATGTAAACTCATTTTATACATGCCGCATCACTAATCTCTTGCTCCTGTAAATGTGTCTTTTTCTTTTTTAATTCGCACCGCGTCATCGGGAATCGTGCACGGAAGCAACTTATACGAAGACCGTATTACAACCTTTTCTTTAGTGTTTGCATAATCAGACTGTACTCAGACTGTACTCCATGCAACACATACAACAAAGTTATTTTAAAACTAAACTGTCGTCTGGCTGCGTGTCAGTTTTGCAGCTTTGTCCTTCTTGCAGCAGCCACCATGACAGTGAGGAAATGACATATTCAGTCTTGTCATCTTTACATATTTTGTTGCTCTATGGCCCAGGGCATCACACATGTGCCACTGCTATAAAGAGCAGTAGGGGTTAAGAATAGCCTCATAAAAACTTATTTGCACAGTTTAGGCCATTGTTACAACTGTTGTTATAGCCTAAATAAATTCACTCAGATGTACGTAGGAGAAAATGAACTCATGTGGGAAAAGTGCTGTGATTTCAAAGGGCACAGCTGGCAACTGTGGCCCATTCGGATGTCAAGCATGTGGAAGTGACTCGGCAGAGAAGATAGACGCTTCATGGTTGAGTCAGATTCCCGAGCAGGTCATTCAGAGGTCAAAAGGTTAAAACAGATTTTTCTTTTTGGGCCTAATGCGCCACATCAAAAGTGCAATAGGTTAACATAATGTGTGAAGAGGCTGTCTTTGAACTGGAAAGTTCCCAGTGGTTAGGCCCAGCATCAGCACCAAGAAAGCACGTACAAGGATTAGTGTACTGTATTCAGTGGGGTTCCTGAGACAAAATAACTCAATGTCTGGCTTTCCACACACCTGCTTCTCAAATGTTATGTAACTGTAGGAATGTAACTGCTTTCCATGGACACTTGGGGCCATATTTGCATTTGTGTTGTTTGTTGCACACCTGTCCAGCCACAATCAGGATGTTTCCTTAACTTTCAAGATTTAGCAAGGAACACTGTCACTGTGGAGAGTCGTGCCATCCAAATTTATATAAATATATAAATGTATATAAATTTATATCATTTCTCCAAATTATAATCATTAAAAAAAGAAAAAAAGAAACTACAGTCACGGTTTAAGCCTCTGCGGGACATAGACGCCGTAACCTATACCTGCCACCAAAAGCGAGCCTAAGAAGAATTTTTGTTTCTACTTCCTGCTTCACTATCAACATTGGTGACTGAAACTTTTACAGAAGACCTCCTCAGTTAATCTTTCATCGATGTGTTCCATCCTTACTGAATCAAAACAATCAATTTGAAAATTACAGATATGGAGAAGCAGCTAGGAATACGAAAGCAGACCAATCACAGCTCTTGCGGTCTGCATCGCTGTCCACACCCTACACAGACCGTACGTAGACCGTAACAGCGTAGCCTGGCGAAGGAAGAGATACAAACATTTGTACAAATCGTCTTTGGCAAAATTTCTGAAAAAATTTCAGTCACCGTTGAAAGTGAAGCAGGATGTAGAAACAAAAATGAACTCGACTTGCAAAAAAGACACAGCGCCCACTAGTGTTTGAGTGGCATTGTTACAGAGCAAGCCAGACTGATGAGTGCACAAATATAACTGGCTCGCACTGGCGTTGGCTACATGCTGTCTAGTCCCGCAGAGGCAAAAACCCTGCTTTAGGGTCCATGTATGGTCCAGGTTGTTGGCGTAGCTATTGGGTCAAATGGCACTGCATTGTAAGTACTTTGCAATATTCTGTGTACATGAACATTTTCACCCAGAATAAAGTGTCCAAAAATGATAAGAGTGGGTGAAGACTGCTTTGAAGAAAAAAAGGAAGCTCACTGACAATCAGACAATCACTGCTGAGCATCAGAGCATTTATTCTGCTCTGTCTGAATGCCCTCCACATAAATTTGTGAGTGAGTGAGTAAACTGAAGCTCTGTATATCAGCACTTAACATATAAACTGAAACCCAGGGGCGTCTCAAAGCCAGTTCTGAGATTTATGAATGTGATTGGCTAAAAATACAGAAACATGCTTTATGGTCTTTATTAGGGTGTGTTTTTACTTTCAGAAATGCAAACCAGAGAAGCCTAAAAGCACTATTTATCATTAAAGGCATTAACTCCATGTGTGTTTTTTGCCCCTTGGCCTGCTTTCACATGGTGGTATCACAGTGAGAGAGAAAAAGAGGCTTTGAGGATAAGAGGAACCACATCGGTGGACCAACTGATATCTCTCTTTAACTACAGCTCCTTTCTGCCATCCTATTCTGTCTCTCAGTCAGAGGCTGACACAAATTTCATGCAACTGCACATGGTTTCCATTTCCCCTTCTCTCTCCAGCTCCCAACCTCCCGGTGGCGTCTCCATTTCGTCTTTGCTTCATTTCCCATCCTTCTCTCAAGTCCCATTTGTCTTCCTTCCCTTTTTTTTTTTTTGCTTTTTACGCATCTCTGTCTACTCATTCCCGTCAACGTTCCCACCTACAGTCACTTGTCTCTTTTTACTATCATTCCAAACATAACAAAATTTCTAATTTATTGCTTATGATTTGAACAACATGTTAAATCAGGCAACTTCTCACACTCAGCACATCTTTTATTACCCAATATTCAGTTTCCCTGCATCATCATCTCCATCAGTATTACCAGATATGAAGTAATTATTGTATTTGTACAAGTTTCCCGTCCTTAAGCTGCCTTCATTTAATTCCCACATACAGTGCAGCTTAAAGATTTTTGTACCCCTCTTAATTTTCTGTATTTCTGCATATGATATTGATAAAAGTGGCTTTTCGCAAGTCCTGAAAGTAGGCAACGAGAACCCAATCAAACAAATGAAATATTATACTTCTGGACTTGTTTATTTGGGAAAATGTGCAAAGATTAAGTGGAGTGGAAACGCACATTAATCTGGATTCTTTCCAATCAATCTAATGAGACTGAGGTGTCGTTCAGCGCCCAGTTCTGTTTTGTTTAGGAAAACCCCAGTCTGATCTTCACAACACATGTTTTTGGAAGTGTATGTTGGAAAGGACAAAGCTTCCTGAGGAGCTCAGAGTTGTTTGAAACTCGACTCAAAGAGTTTTTGTTGCTCATCTGGCTGGAAAAGGTGTGTGAACAAATGGAGGAGATTAAAGACGACTGTTACCCTCCACAGGAGTGGTCGACCAACAAAGATCACTCCAAAAAGCAAGACGCATGATACCCTGAGGGGTCACAAAGGACACCAGGGTAACTTCTAAGCAGCCGAGGCCTCTCTTGCATTGACTAATGTGAATGTTCATGGTGCCACCATCAGGAGAATGCTGAACAACCATGGTGTGCATTGAAGAGTGGCAAGGACAAAGACTCTGCTCTCCAAAAATGAACACATCGTATGGACAAGCCAGAAGACTAGATGTTCTGTGGACAGATGAGACCAAAGTAGAATTGGTTGGTTTAAATGATGAATAAACACTGCGTCAGAACATCATGTCTGTGAATCTCCAGGGGGAGTTATGCCCTTGTTTGGTTCTGATTTGCTGCAACAGGGCCAGGACAACTTGCCATCATTGATTGATCAATGAATTCTGAATCATACCAGTGAATTCTGAAAGACAATGTCAGGATATGCGTCTGTGAATCTCAAGAGAAACTGGGTCATGCAGCACGACAACGATGCCAAGTGAACAAGTCGTTCTGGGAAAGAATTGTTCAAGAAGAACAAAATTAAGTCAAAATCCTGACCTTAATCCAATAGAAGTCAGCGTGACAGGGTCCTGGTGTGAAGACTGTGTGTAAACAGGATGGCAGAAGGTTGCAACAGTTTTGAACTTAAATTACAGCTGACAACAGCAGAGGACAACACCTTTAAAGTTTGATAGCAAGGATATGATTGAAATTGTGGCAAAATCTAAATGGTTTAGCTGAAAATCCTATAGTTAGAGAAAAAGAGAGTGTGTGAGAATGAAGGAAGTCCTCCTGACTGAATCTGGGCCAAGATCAACTTGTTCTGTCAGATATGACTCACATTCAGTAATATTCCAGTCATTTTAATCCTTTGGCATGATACTTTTCCCATCTGATCACCCTCCTTGTTTGGCATCACATTTTTTATTTTCAGCTTGTCCCTCTCTGGTTCCAATTTTGTCCCTTCCATCCGACCCCAGCCAGTCTAATCTTCAATCCATCCTCTTTCTCGTTCTCGCTGACTCCTGTGGGCCCTCTAGACCCCTTCATCCCTTATTGTCTATCTCTCTTGCCACCCTTAATGGGATATGTAAGCCAGGCCTGACAGTGTGTGGTAACACAGAAGGCAGCTTAGGCCCCCCAAACACACTAACCCGTCAATCTTGCTAACTCAACACAGGCAGACCCCTAGATCGCCAGGGCGATATGACAGAAAAAAGTAGGTCATATTTTGGAGCATAGCAGAGTTATTATGGAACCAATATAGACTAATGTTGTTATCCTTCAAGAAGGCCGAGGTAGATCTGTATAGGAAAAGGGTGATGTGACAGTTTGATGGAGAAAATGAGAAGAGCCGAGTCCCCGAAGAGAAACTGATATTCTTTGCCCCATGATACAAAGCTGCGGTTGTCTGCATCAGTTATGTAACGTGAGGTCACCTGTGGTCCACTGGCCCACTGTGAACAACATGTAGTATTAAACTGGAGCAATGCATCAGAAGTAACGGTGGTTCCACTTCAGATGGTATAAAGACTTAATCCATTAGGATAACTACTATAGCTGGAAATTAGCTCAGATTACTAGCACTTGATGTTACTGTTCATGTTGTTTCTGGGTCTCCTGAATCATCTGCAGCTCATACTCTGACATTTTGTGCATTAAGAGAAGCTTAAACTTGGAGTTTGCAGTTTTTATCTGTAAAAAATGTTTAAATTTCCATTTTAAAAATACACCTGAAACAATTTTAAAACATATTTTTGGGGCCTTTGGGTGTGCATTTTACACCAAAGCAGCTGACTGACATTTTCAGACACACACTGTGCTGTCCTCTTCAGTGTGATCTAAATATGGGAGCATGTAGTTAGCCTCTATTGCTTGAGAATATTGATATAAGCCAACATGGCACTGGTTGCTCATACTGATCGGTTATTTAACTTTTGTTTTTCAAGGTAAGCTAGATTTCTGCTCAGCTAACTTGCCCTATTGGTGCTCTCCATTATTTTCCACAAACTGTTTGCTTCTCTCGCTCTCATTTTATAAAGCAAGCGGCCTCGCTATAGCTGGCTAGCACCCCATTCCCGTGTGGTGACAACAAATGTCAACACTGTCAAAGGTCATGGCAACACGTAGCCGAGTGCCTCATCCCTCTGCCATGTGATTTGAATCACAACACAAAGTAACTTGTAGGGGCATGGAGTGAGGGTATTAAGGATACCACAAGGAGCTATTAGATATAACAAATTATAATAGTGGCTTTAAGAGGCGGTGTGTGTGTGTTGGTGAGCACGAGGATCTGTAGCAACTAGCAGCATCTGTGCTTAGCTGCAGGGAATGTAAAGCTTTGACTCATCAGGAGAAGGGTGAAGGGATGGGGGTTAACAACGAGTAATCACTCGTCCCTGATGCTGCTCACGACTCCCCTGCGACTTCTGACAACTGCTGGGAAGCTGAAGCAGGAATAGTTAATGATAGAGTCCATGGACGAAAAAAAAAATAAAATTGCAGTCACGTCTGCATGGATGAATAATCAAGGCTAAAACATATAATCTGGCTTTCCTATTAGTATTTTGTCTCCCACTCTTGCTGACATAAAGATTTAGTTTCACTGGTATAAACACGAGAATCAAGGCTGCTTTCTCAAAATACCGTTGCTCTGTTGTGTCTCTGTTTTTCCCAGCACTTCGTTTACACTTAATTTCATTTGGTCCTCTCCCCCTTTCTTCACCACCCCGCTTACATTAGGCCCGACGTGCAGCTTTCTATACCTGCGCTTCAGCTCAGCGATGGAGGTCGAGCCAGGCAGTTTCACTTTGATTTCGGCCAGTGTTACCGCGACGAGGATAATCGATTTGACCGTGACATGGAGGGTAATTTGCATCAAATGTCATCATGCCGAATCAGGTTACATGAAGCAAGACGATAGCCAGAAAAGAGAGCCAGAGAATATTGGTTATCTGATGTTTGGGACTGTTTTTTAGACAGAAATAAACCAAACCTCTGGTCTTGTGCTACTTTTTAAATCTCTAGAGTCTGCAAAAATTGCACAGCATTTTTAACAGTAAAAAAGACATTTTGACTGCAGAACCAGTCTGAGAAAGATTTTATTTTCAGTCTCTAAAGAACACACCCATTCCCCCAAGTTTATACTTTTCTCTCCAGCCTTAAAGTGCGATGCTGCAGACTAATGTAAAATCGAAACTGTTAAACAAATATATTAAAAATTTGCCTGCATCGATCAAATATCTCTAAGCATAACTGTTCAAGTGTTTATATTATATGAAATATAATGTTTATTGTTAAGCCCTAATCTTTAAATAATTCCTAACAATGGAGAAACATCAGAGAAGCATGTTAGCAGAGCTTCTCTGATGACAAACTGTTTCATCCTGTTAAAAAGGCCTTTAACGTCCACGACCAGTTTTCATCAAGTGTGAAATCTGTCCGGAACATGAAACTGTGTCAGACAAAGCAATCTGTCAAACTCCCCTTAAGCATCTGTAACTACCTAATAATGACTACTTAAGGCTTAAGTAAACAGGCCGAGCAATAACATGTATCCAGTGTCCAATAAAGGGAGCCAACTAAATCAAGTCTGAAGATTGCGGTTAGGCGGGGGGTCGGTGTAATATGTGTTGTAGGGAAGAGAGCGCAGAGGGGAAGCCTTTGGAAGAGGTCAGAGGATTAGGGTGTCTTACTGTGGAGTCAGGATTCTTGTTCTTACACAGGAATTTACATCAAAAGACTTATTTTACAGAAATTGTATGTTTTTGCTGGCTAATTTTACATTTTTAAAGAAAATGTGGACAGTTATATTTCCTCTTTTTATATATATATTATATTTTATAGAATTAATTTATTGCTCACGGACTAATAATGTGTTGTTAATGATGTTGTGAGGAGAAATATATGAAAATACAAATTGTCGTACGCACAATTCAGTGTTCTGCTGGGAAACTTGCACCTGGCATTCATGTGGATGTTACTTAGACATGTACACCCACCTAGACCAGACCAGGCACCCCAACCCCTTTATCAATGACTCTCCTTGATGGTAGCAGTCATCCCCAGCAGGATGCAGCCAGACACAGGCACAAAAACAGCTTAGGAACAACTCAAAAAACATCACAAGGTGTTGACCTGGCCTCCAAATTCATTAGATCCCAACCTGATCAAGTATCTGTGGGATGCACATTGTCTTGCCAGACACCACAGGACACCATCAGAAGGTCCCGTGTCCATTCTCTAATGAGTCGCAACTGTTTTGGAGGCACAAGGGAGACCTACACAATATTAGGATGCCTGACACATTTATTATTATTATTATTTTTATTAATTTACACTTTCTAAATCCCAGAAATTGCACAACCTTTCACAAAGTTATGTTAATCTGTAAAACACCTACCAAGGCTTGCCATGGTAAATATTAAATGGACTACACTTGTACAATGCTTTTGTGTTTCAGAGGAGAATACAGTGGATGGGAGTGGATCTGGAGGCCGAACCAGACAAACAACTCACTCACTGTGATTGATAGAATGGCACCCACACAAAGTGCTACGCGTCATTTCCCACCCTTTTGTTGATGATCTGCAAAGAACAGCTCCATCCTAATTTCACTCATCTCGGTGCAGTAATACCGTCCATAACCAGGACCTGCCCTGAAACCACAATCAGCGCGAGCCAAATTACGGCGACCACAATTCTAGCGCTGGTGCAGCTGCGCTACTGATTTGTACACTTCTTTTAAATCTCACACACAACCTTCTAATCCTCAATCCAGACTGTTATTCTGGGCTGGCTGCCAGGCAGAGTGAACCCTTACAGGCTAGTTTCCCACAAGAGGTGGGTGGGATATTAATCTGACCGTTGCCTGTCTGCAGCTAGTGCTCTCAATAGCTAGAAACATCTTGCAAATATTACGTTATCCATAAAAAAATTAAATAAATAATAAAAATAAATTTGTCATTGAGTGAGTGCTTCTTTTTGAGCGAGAAGTGCCAGAGATTGCTGACCAGATTTGGACCTAAAAAAACACAACGACACACAAGAGACTACTTTTAAGAGTGATTCCTGTAAAACTACTGGAATCAAGCTCTCTGGATGCGTACCTTTCCTGTGTGTGCGTGCCACCTCTGGTCAACATCAGTCCCTCGGTCTTGGGTCTCTTTCTCACAAACATTTATCCTCCTGGCTCTCTTCTCTTAACCCCGTTTTAGCAGCCCAGCCCAGGGCAGGAGCCAGAGCCAGGCCAAATCAAACAAACCTCTGTATCTGCCTCCACGCTCCTTATCATCACAGTTGACTGCTCGCTCAGACTGCTCGCCTCGCAGCTGGCCCTGCTGACAGAAAGTATTTTTCGTAGAGGGCACGCGTGACCTTTAATTGTTTTCTTTCAATTACATATTTGTGTGATATGTGTATCTTCAGTGTGTGTTCTGGGAGACATTTTCTTTTTCAAAAAAGGTTAAATAAAGGTATGTGTCATGTATTTCATAGAAAGCAGATGTCATATTGTCTGAAAAAATCTAAAGTTGACAGACCTGCTTTATCAAAAGCAGCAAACTTCTACAGTAGGTTACATTTAGGATGGATTACAAGTGACAAAAACAATCACAATCTGAGAACTATTGACAAGTTCTAAAGCAGTATTGACAGCTATTCTTGTGTCTTGGGCAGGAGAGGTTCCAGATGTAAGATTTGTTATTTCTCTGGCAGGGCGGAAAACAGACCCACCCTGCCTGTCTTTAACCCTAGACTGACCTTTCCAAACTACTTTCTGCTGCCTGTTGCTGTCATCCTGACCTACATCCGTCACAGAAGAAGAGGCTTGCTACAACAGCAAGAGATAGTATTATCACCACGCTTGCACACGTTTAAAACAAAAGGTTTTCAGCAAAAAAAACAAAAACGCATCTCATCTTTTAAAATAAATAAAAAACAAAACTGCACAAGATGACTAAAAAAACTCAAAACCGTGAGTTTTAATGAGTCTGGTAAATTCGTTGACAAGCTGGTATTCTTGCAGGGCGTGGTGCAGCTGATTCCACAACCTGGACTCAGTGTGTGCTGTTGTCTGGCCAACATATGTAGAGGTCTGGCAGAGAGATACTCACCAGGGTGTTCCTCGTGAAAGTCTGTGAGAAAAATCTTAAAGCCGGAGAGGAGTCGGCGCTTCTCAAAGCGTGGGTCGGGCCCGGATCTCCGCGTTCCGACAGTCTCTACCGTTAGACGGGGTTTGATTTACACGGGAATGGAGCTCAAGGACTCTTCAGCAGGGCGGACACTCCGGCCTGTTAAACAACAAGCCCATTATGGACCGTATGACGGGTTTCGTAATACCTTTTTAGTACTGATTCACATAATACGAGCGACTTTAGACATAATAGACATAATGAATGCTTGGATGGGATATTGGTGTAGCAAAAAAAAAATATATATATTTCCTCTCTCTTCTGTTTCAAGCAGTTTTGCCAGATGACAGATCTTTTGATGATACACATATCCGCTGGCTTAAACTTAATCAAAATCACTGACTTCAATTTTAATACTTTCCCATTAATCATATTAAATTATTCCCAATAGCCTATTCTTTTCGTTTTATGGCTTGTCTGTCTCTGAGCCGCGGTGCTTCTTGCAGTGCAACTTAGCAGTAGAGCTTTTGTCCAGTCATATTTCAGCCTACATGTGTTGCCAGAATCAAAGAAATCTACCTGGGCCTTCACGATTAAACCTACAGGCTGCTGAAGCTTGAAACACATTGTTATGAAGCTGTTTATTTAACCAACCACATTTCAAATTTGTATTCTTAGGCCTTCTCAGTGGCCTTTGGTAGCGTCATTGCTTCCTCTGACTGGACGGACAGAGAGCCGCTCTGTTTAGGCCAGTGGTTCATGTTCATCTGTCACAAGCTGTACAAGAAAATCGTCCTCATTAACGTTTTGATCTCTACTTGGCGAACCACAATGGCAGAAGGAGGAGAAGCTGTTGACTTGGTTACAGATTTTAGAAAGTAATTTTTACGGTGGGCTTTGAAGGAAAAGCTGGATATTGTGAGGAAAGGCCGCCTAATCCCGTAGGGTGTGACCACCACTTTCAGAGCAGCAGCTACGAGCCCTACCCTTGGCTGACAGGCTCTGAGGAGAACTCAAAATTGTTTCTTAAGTTCTGGTGAGTAATATGGATCAATATTGACACCTCTGTTAGATTTGACGTATTTGGCGCTGGTGTGGCTACAGTGAGTGAGAGGAGACTTTGTGAATTGTTCTAAGTGAATTTCTAGAGGTGTCTCGCTATGTGAGATACCTGTCTACGATGAAACGTCACGTTTTATCCTGTCGGTATGATGTTGATGGTTTCTATAGCGGTGGCATTATAACGATAGTATTAAGAGGTGTTTTGAATGAGGTTGAAAGGTAGGTGGTAGCTGGAAAATGCACGGTCTGCCACTGCTACATACTTCTACCATAGAGGATAAGCATCTCTTTTGTCAATTATTAATTGGCACCAGGCCTGGAATTCCAGTCTATTTGCATTAGTCAGTCTTGGTGTAAGAACCTGCTCACAGAATCATTATTTGGAGATGTTTTTCCCATTGTGGACAAAAGTGGAAAGGACAGTGAAAAGGTGGTTAGCACTGATGCCTCACAGTGAGAAGGCCCTGGGTTTGAATCCATGGGCCGACTGCGTGGGTTCTCTCCAGGTACTCTGGCTTCCTCCCACCGTCCAAAGACATGCTCATTAGGTTCATTGGTGATTCTAAACTGGTTGTAGGTGTGCATGTGAGTGTTAATGGTTGTCTGTATCTCTGTGTTGGCCCTGCGATGGTATGGCGACCTGTCCAGGGTGTACCCCACCTCTTGCCTGATTACAGCTGGGATAGGCTCCAGCAGACCCCTGCGACCCTTAACAGGAATAAGTGGGTACAGAAGATGAATGAATGAATGGATAGACACAGCATCCTTATGACCAAGAGATATTTATTGTCTAAACATGAAGCCGTAACAAACCACATAAACAATGGAAACCACTTGGCTCTATAATTTTTAGCATCCAACTTTTATTGAACTTAGGGTAAAGCAGAATAATAATAATAAGGTTCTTAGTCAGTGTCTCTATCCAAGTGTGTGTGTATGTCCATAATGTTGTGCACAGCATTTGCACACAGGCCTTGCGCAACCTGTCACTGCGTCTCTGGCTATGCAGCCGTATACGCACATTTGTTTTTTATTGATCCCCGTTACTAATTTGTGTCGTGGGGATTGTTTTTCGAGCAGCACTGCGTAAACGGACACCACCACAGAGCTGAGTGTTGGCTCTGATTGATGAGACTATAGAGGGTGAAGCAGAAAGTAGGTCAGGAGCGAACCATATGAAGTCGAAGGAGGGCAGCGGTCATTAGTAAAGCACGGTGTTTGTGTCAGGATAATAATGTAGGGTCTCTCTGTACAACTGCAGTTGCATTAACGGCTTTTTTTGGCAGTTACAGCACCTTATAGTGAGGATCATATTACAAAGCCAAATGTCACACAACCAATGAGTGATAAAAATGTTTATTTACATAATTTACATACCTGGTACTTAATAAATAAACAATCTACAGATGTATCCCTGGTGGATTTTAGTGATTTAAAAGCGATTACAGGTCATTATTAACATATCTAAATGATTTACAGATAACTTGTTCGTTCGCAAATGTTTTACAGCTGCACGTTGTTAGAACACCCAAACATTAAGGTCCTATTTTAATTTGCAAACATCCAATCTCTCATTCACGAGCAACAATCCCTAAAGGGCCTTTTGCACTTCAAAAGAGTGCAATCTGGATACACAGTTCTCTGCAGTCTGTTTAGATTGTTATCCATCTAGCAGTATGATTGGGAATGCATACGATCAGTCAGCTTTTTGTAGCATGAAATCGAACCCAAACATACAGTCATCTCCACTGACAAGAACAACAAGGGGAGTCAGTGTGGGATTACACATTGAGGTGGAATAAACAGTGGTAGAGTCTCTGAAATGGAGAAGGCCCATGGCTCCCCACCCAAGTCACAGCTTTTCGAAGTCAAAGTTAGAAAATGCGAGGGGAAAAATGATCCTGGTGCCTTTTTTTCTGCATATATTGAAGCAACCCCCAAAAACAATTGATTGAGATGTAACAGCCCAAATATCTTTGAGCAGACCGGTCAGCTTATCCTTAGGAGAGTCAGGTATACCTCACTCACAAAACTGGTGTAGTAGAACCTCTACAGCATATGTACGACTGGTCACTAGCTTTTTTCCCCCCATGCAAGCTTTACTCCACTAAACAAACTGAAAATACAACCTGTGTAATTCTGCCCTGCACTCGTGGCATGAGTGTAATTCAAAACACTGTAATGCTGCCCAGACTGGCACAGCCAAGCTCTGCTGGTCTGCTGTGCTGTCTGGCAAAGCTCCGGTTTCCTGGCAAGCTGCTGCATAGGACAGAGAGAAGCTGATTAAGCAATGCACCGCAGCAATGCCAATTAACCTACTCTCTGAACAAGTCTGCTCAAAGCCTCTAAATTCAGATGAGCAAACCTACACCCTGCTGCAACAGCTCATCTCACTCATGGTCCACTAAATGGCAGTAGCCTGGCAGGTGCAACTGAAACAGATTCTTGTCTTTTATGAATTAAATACATTCTGTGTACTTTCTTCGTGCAGAAGTAACTCATATGACTTCATTTGCACATGCACGACAGTCACCATCAATCATCAACAAATTATGGTGGAGATCTGAGAGCATTTTCTTGTTAGGGCTAGATACTTTGGATTTCTCTGTGTTTGTGTGTTTTTAGGAGTCCTTTGATACTGACAATATCCATCCTTGCGTCCTAATGGTTTATAATCACTTGAATCTATGAATCAGTGAGGTTTTTATGTTAAACAGAAAGTCAAGTGCTCCTGTACACATGGAAACCAGGGGTTGAGGAATGGACACTCAGTTAGTTGATGTATTAAGCAAATAGACAAGTAAAAACATTCAGTGTAAGCTGGAAAGCAAACTCCTTTAGCTATAAGCACGTAAAACTGTACGTTACTGGAGTGCAACAACTTTGTCTTTTAGAAAATATCTTGCCAGTTCTGAATCAAAATCCTTGCTTTAACAGTCCCGACCCGTTTGCCCTTCCACTAAAGAACACTCTTTTTATTCACTTCATTATATCTCATCTAAATCGCTTGCTCAGAGGCCTTAAAAGTTCCAGAAAGGCCAAGGCCTCAGTTAAATAGAACATCGGGATCGCCACAATGCTCTGTGCCAAAGTCCGCATCCTCTGCGTTGAAAGGATGTGGTGTGAGTTAAAGTGTTGTAGATAGAAACACGCTGAGGAAGCCGAGCGGGGGTTCCACAATAACAGACGCCCCACAGCTTGGGGTGGATCAGGTCTCGCTCTTGTAAACATTGATCCGCTGGCGGCCTCCCCTGCTCTCCATCTAGGTCCTGCACATGAGTCAGGCCCGTGCCTGTGCGCGAAAAATTCGACAGCGCACGAAACGAAAGGCAGAGGCGCTCTGTTTGTGTGTTCTGTTCCTGCTGGCTGATGCCAAATGCATTATTTGACTTCATTAGCCCCACCACACGTGCACAATAAAGTTGTTTAGCAAAAACAAGCAAAGAACAGGCTGGCTTAGACGCATGTGCACATGAAGTACGCAATAAAAATGACTAAAAGCAGTTAAGACGCAAATGCAGACGCAAGATGAGTCAGGAACCAGGGACAAAACAACTTTAACGAAACTTGCTAATCAGAAAGAAAATGCTTAAATTCTCAATGCGGGGAAATTCACACTAAAGTAAAAATATAGTACCTGAGATGTGGAAACATACAGAAAGAAACAGGCAGACTGACAAGACACAAAGGGAGAGGCAGGACAACATATACACTTGCATTACTAATTGGCACACAGATGAAACTAATGGGGTGGGGGAGCATGCAGATACAAGCCTGTTCTTTCTGTGTCTGCGTGGTTTCTCACTGGGTACTCCAGCTTCCTCCCACTGTCCAAAGACATGCTTGTTAGGTTCATTGGTGATTCTAAATTGTGAATGTTTGTCTGTCTCTCTATGTTAGTCCTGCGAAAGACTGGAGACCTATCCAGGATGTACCCCGCCATCTCGCCCAATGACAGCTGGTATGGGCTCCAGCCCTCCCATGACCCTCCAGAAGACAAGCAGTTACAAAAAACTGAATGAATGATTTAAGTACGCTTTGTGTCATCCTGTAAATTATCACGAATGTGCCTGTTTCAAGTTCACTATTGCACGTTCAAAACGTACTTTACTCAACAGCTTAGACTCTTCACACGATGAACCTTTGTTGTTTCTGTTCTGAGTTCTTATAATTTGACTTTTTCCTCAAGGATTTTCCCCTAAAATCCCCCATTATGTGTTTGAAACCATAGCTGTGCAGTTTTCCCAGAGTAAAATCGTCTTGCAGGACATACTTAAAAAAGCAGTGGGCCTTATCGTTATAGTAACAGATACACACATAACACGAGGCTTCTAATGCCCATGTGGTTTCATTTAAATTAATGAAAGTTTCTAATTTCTAAAATCTCCTCTTGATTATGTGGCAACTCGAACCCATTTCATTTGTTTTACTCTGTTCACTTCAAAAAACAAACAATATTTTAAAACTGGTCTTTGGCTAGCTTATCAAGATGGCGTGTAATAGTTGGTCATCAAGAAAATTTGGCCAAAACTGAAAAATAATTCTTAGGGTTATCATAAGACAACACAGGCAGATGGTTATAGGAATGATTGCTGTTAATATAGGACCAGTAAATGGTAAAAACCCAAATTTGCTGCCACAAATCAAGGACAAAAATTAGCTAAAACATTTTTTATGTGTGCACAAAACTCATCATAGAACATCATAAACATCCAGAGACAAGAAAAAAGAGAGAGAGAGAGAGCTGTCTCTCAGATGACTTAGTGCCGGAGCAGCAAACACACACATTGCTCATTGCTAAGAAGCTAACGGCTAACGACTAATATTGTTTAGTCAGCGTGATTTTTCCCAGGGATGTGTTGATGGCGGTGTTAAGTGGAGTCATGCTGTGTAACATGAGTCTCTCTTTCTACCCCGCAGTCTTCATAAGCATTATAGTTGCTGTAAGCCACTCCATAAATCTTGCGCTAAGGCTAATTGCTGCGTTGCATTCAGCCAGTAGAGAGCATAGAAAGAGGCAAAGGGGGAGAGAGTAGGGGAATTACAAGGGGGAAAAAAGATTCCTCAATTGCATTAGTCATACATCTTCTCACAATCTCACATGCGTGATTGCACATGTAAATACAAAAATGTACTTGAACACACACTCTGATGCACATCTTGCTCAGGCAAACACACTGTCGGCGTGTTGGTTTTGGCTGACGCCGCCTCCTGTGCTGAGCGAGGAGATTGGAGACGAGCCTCTGCTGTACGTTTGTGGAAAACCAAAACGCAAATTAAACTTGCGCAGCTGTGGGTGCGCGAACACGTGTGTGAGCCTGCATGCTCGCATCTGTGAAGCGATTAGCCTGCAACAGACGCATCCAACCTTGTGTGTCACTAGGGATTTCTTGGCAGCGATGCAGCAACTTTGGTGAATTACTGGAAGTTACCACAAACACCCACATGCCTACATGATATTTGTTACTCAATGTGTTTCCCACTGCCAATGGAAGAGATGTTTCAAAAAAGACATGACATGCATTTGCACATGCTCTTCTTGCAAGCCATTCTGCCTCAAGGCGATGCCCAGATTTCACAGAGCATGAAACCAACATTACATTTTTATATCACTAAATCTCTGCTGCTGCCTGAAGAGATGCAAAAGGCTGCTGTATTGCTCTGTATACAGTGAAATTTAACAATATATATATGGATGTGGAGTACTAGAGCTTTGCAGGGCTTTGTGGGTAATGTGAGCGCATGAATTTGACAATGACAAGAAATGCATAGATTTTTTTTTTCAAAACAGTCCACAGACAAATCCACATGGAGTGTCAAAACTCCTGGCAATATAACAAAAGAAGAAGTTTTAGCACTGAATTCATTTAGTGGAAGATGATGAGGAGGAGGATCCAACGGTGCTGACCACATCAGTTGCGGCTTCATCCTTTGCAAACACTGTCCCTTCCAGAAACATACATTTAACCCACAATGGGAGAAAACAGTGTATTGCAACCAGAGAGAGACATATCAGCTGTTCACATGGTTATTAGGTGCTAATATTGATGGGCTTACAAAAGGCCTGCGCCACACTGTGGAATATGAATGCCAATGTAATCATGTACGCATGTGGTGAACCAAAACTCACTCCGATAAGTAGAGCTACAAAATGCTTACAACGTAAGCCTGTATATTTCTCAGTAATTATGTGCTAACACAATGGTGGTAAACACAGGCCCATGGGGGATATTCTGCACAATTGTGAGAGTGCTCCGGCTGTCTGTGCAGCTTTTGCTGAGTAAAGAGTATTCTACCACCAAGTGTGCAGAAAGTGGGAGTTTTTACTTTCACTGACATGCACAATCATACATTTGCACACACACACACACGCGCACACGCACACACACACACACACACACACACACACACACACACACACACACACACACACACACACACACACATATAAGTATATGCACACTGTTGTGATTCTTAGTATTGTCCCAATATGACCGCTTTTAGTTTGGCTGAAGTTTATTCAGCCATGAAACTGCATAATGTGATCAAACTGTGATCTACACAGCCTTGTTTGAATGAGTGGGTCTCAGTCCCACCCACCTCCTTAGAGAGTGTATAGAAAAGTGTGGGTGTGCGCGTGTGTGCGTGAATTACTCTGCGCTATTGTGTTTCACGCTTGCTGCCAATCCATTTTTCTTCCCCGATGATTGTCATATTGGCACGTGGAACCGACAAGCATTTTATTGTTTATGATGGTGTGATATTTCTAATTGACGTAGTTGTAAATAAAGCATTCAGACATTTGTGTGTGTCTGTTTTCTGCATGGAAGGCGTTGTTCCCACATATTGAAGACAACACACATGCACACGGGTTACCATGCTACAGTACAACCGCCCACCCATTCCACTTTCTCTTTCATACACACACACACATAGAAATCAATTAACATGCAGCATGTGTGATCTATGAAGCGCAGCATTATAGCGTCACTGGAAACAATTGGACTTTGTCCTGGATCGATTTTTGCCGGCACAAACACACATTTGTGCAACATGCAGACGCACACACACTGATTGCTGTGTATTCTTGGGCAGCTGTTTCCTATCATATTGTGATTGGTTTTCAGAAACGAAAACAAGCACGTACCACAGCCACTGCGGTTCACACACAGGAGACTAAACTGTAAGGTTGACCTGTACCTCACAAGTCATTTGAAAGCTTGTGCTTACACTAAGAGGGAGGGTTGTTTTTAATATTTAGGAGAGGCAAAACTGCATTGTATATTAGATATATAATATAATACAGATTGCATGCAGGGCTATGACGCAACAAAACCTGTTCTGTGGCCTTTGCTGCCCTGTGAAAACACTTCCCTCATCGTTTAGAATTGCCTCGATAGATCACAGTACAAGAATACAAGTTTGTAGAGGTTTACTCCAGGCAAAGAGCAAAAGATCAGTAAGGAAATCCTTTGCTGCATGCTGCATGCTGCATGCATGAGCATAATCGTTTCAAGATACGTCCCTACCTCCTGCTCCACTCAGATGGCTTACACACCTCCATGCAAACAGCTGCGAAAGGTAGTGTAACTAAAGACATCAAAGATGAAAATATCTGCTTGGTTGCTAGCTGCTCACTGGATTGAGACACAACCAATCATAGAATCATTACCTGCAGTTTTCTGGCAGCTAATCTTTCTTGCGTTTTATGCTTTGAGCTCGAGCTCAGTGGTGGGTCTTGTTGAAGTTTGTATCACATGCTGAGTGTTGAGACCTGCATGGTTTCCATTATGGCACCAGCCGCTATTTACGCACACACTCCTAATTGCAATTTAAATGGTGGATAATGGTCTGTCGGAAGGAAACATACTGTTTAGGAGTTGTGGGTGAATGTCATTAATGTGCAGCAGAGCGCACTGCTGTTTGTTACCGTGGCATGTGGGCCTTTGACTTGTAAATGTGCCTGTGTTTGTGTGTTAATGGGTGTGTTCTACACATGGGTGTAAATTATGCACTCAACCTCTAATGCTGCGCTTTGATGGTAACCAGGGTCTGATGTCTCTCAGATTACATTTAAGCAAAGATCTGCACGCTTTGTGAAACTCTACAGCGAAAGCCCCAGAGTTCATTGCTGCTTCATTCACAAAGTAGAAGACAGCAAACCAAATTAAACTTTCTATTTCTTTTTCCAACAGTCTTTTATTTGTAGATGATGAAAGGAAGAGATCCAGCACTATATTCAAGAGGCAATGATTCGATGCTTTGATGCAATGATCCTGAGGCACTGGCCTCCCTTATCTGAATTCAGGTCTGAGTATATGGTTGAAACTGCTGCAGCAAATCAGCCATGAAGTTACAAATTCCTGCCAACTTTCATTCACTGCTACTACCAGATCTTCCTGTTGTAAAACCAAATAATTGTTGTGTCTCAAAAATGAATAAACGAATGAATGAACAGTTGTAAAAGCTTCTATATTTGAATGAATTTAACTCTTACATGTTGCTATCTTTTGTGATTTATTTTGTCAAATTTTCAATGAGAATTACAGCAGCTCGAGCACTTCTTTCTGTGTAAGTTATCCCTTGTTGCTGGATGTAAATGTTGTAGCAACAAAACATGGAAACAAGGGACAACACACATGTTTCTGTCTACACTGCAATACATGCTACACACACAGACAGCAAAAGAAAAACTTAAAGAAGAGTAAAAAGAGTTGATGAGTGAAGAAAAATATTTGTTCAACAGCTGGTTCTACGTCAGCCCCGTGTAAACTGAGATGTGATGTTTCAAAGCCTGTTAATGTAAAAGATCTAACACTTACACATCCTCCGCTCTCCTGATCCCCCCCTCCATTCCCCCTTTTTTTCTTGCCTGCTTTTACATGTGTGCTATTTTCTCTCGCACCCTTTAACTAGCTGTTTCCCTGTTGGTACAACAACAAAAAACAAAAAAAGCCAAATTGTTACAGTAACAGAGCACCTCCTGCTTTTTTTTCTCTCAGAAAATTTATGACCACCCTATGGGGAAGCAGCTTTAACACACAAGTGAGGAGAAGAGTGATTTCATGGATGGTAATGGACCTAAAGCAACATGACCCCGAAGACCCCCTCCAATGAAAAGCACATTTTTAACGTTGTTAACATGCAATCAGCATTTTATACCTTTGAACTGCATTGTCCCAACTACAGTTGTAAAAACGCATGTTTAAAAAAGCAAGCGATCGTGTCATCTTTATCTAGAACCTTTCTACGCTGTTCTTCTTTCTAACAGCACATCTGGATGAACTTTAGAATCTTGACTTGACAGAGCTGGCGACTGGGGACAAGATTCATCGAACCAAGCCAACACATTATTACCTGTTTGCTTATACAGTCAAACCAAAGGACCGGGTTTTTAATTATTACCATCAAGTGTCGAAACCATTACCATTACTCCAGTATTACTTGCTGTCAAGTGCTAGGGCGGCATCAAAGGTGAGGAGATGGGCGGGCATCGACACAGGGACTCATTTGCACGCAGTAAGCGAGGTGTACAGTCACATCAGGGACTATTTAATGCATGAGGGATTTTTTTTTTCATGTATGTGTAATTTGGATGAATATAGAAGAGGTTTTCACTGTTGCTTGGAGACGAGCTTTAAGAGGTGCCTGCAAAGTGGCAATGTAGGATATTTGTTAGAATGTAGTTCAGGTTGAGGCGGTTAAAATGAATGAACACTGATCCAATTATCGCTTCTCAGCAGCAGGGCAGCACTGACAGCAGGCAATGGGCCGTGGAGTCATGGTTTCAAATTGCTCAGTCCAGCCTTTGGTCTCATCATGTGCAGAATTTACAGAATGGATCTCATATGCTACAGCGCAATAGTTGAATAGCTGAGTAGCTTTACTATTTGGAACCATCACTGGAATAATTTACTGAGCAACTACAATATATGATGCAGTCATAAGTTCCTAGTTATGTTTTCCATGTTAGCAGTGACGGTGGTAATGTCAGTTGTTTCTTCTGTGCCTTCCACAAGTTAGCGTCGTCACTGTTAGCTTGTTAGCTTGTAGGCGTGCTGACATTAGCTATCAGTTCAACAGATTTAACTTACAACTCAGAAACTCTGGTTTATTCTTATTACTCATGATTCCTTCTCCTTTCTTCTCGTCTTTATGAGGTGGAGGAACCTTGGAATAGACGATTCGCTTTTTGTCTGAACACATCTTTAGTCTTGCAAAAACATACCCGCATCCAAGGTGACATATGCAATCAGTCATTTAATGGAACATCTGGATTTCATTTTCTAGTTTTACATCATTGTGTCCAGCTCATTAATTTATTTTACCATACTGTGAGTGAACAAGAGCGCATACGTATTTACGTCACAACCGTCTTTAAGTTAGAGTAATGCACCTTTACCAGTGTTGCCTGATTAGGCCTCCTCTCTCAGGAGCTTGGAACCTCCATCACTGTCTTGCTTGCTTGGTTGCACCTGTTTAGGACTGACGGCTTAATGTTGTTATTACTTTTACTAAGTCATTCAGAGCATAGCCACACCCATCATCAACCTTAGCAGAAGTCCAATCATCTGGAATAATGTGTGTGGTTGTGCAGGGTTCTGTAGAGGTAGGTAATGACTCGCAGTAATGGAAAGTTGGACGCATCCGCCATTAAAGTCAATAATTAACTCTGTGATTAAGTCACATTTGGGAAAAACTATAATACACGTGTTCACTGTGATGTTTTACATGAGTCAAGCAGCTGTGTGTTTAACTCCAAGTAATATTTAGCAATAGTGGTAGTCTAAGACTTTGGGGTGCAGGATTTTGGCAAACCAAAGGTCCATGCTGAATGCAGAAGTCACTGATTGCTTGGGGTCTTTATGGGAAACAGTTGAAAAGCCTCACAATGCTATGGCAGCCATAGCATTGTGAGGCTTTTCAATTGTCATAAACAGCAACAAGTTTAGGTGTGGTCCAGGCAAATGCACAGGGCTTAAACATGTAAACACTGCAATATGCTGTAAGCAGATTGTGGTTAGTTTTTCTCACCGCTGTAACAAATGTGGCTGGTGTTGACGGGCCACATCATTAAGCTAGGCCCATGCTTCCAATCAAGACATTAACAGGAAACACGTGGTAGCACTAAATTAAATTCTTCTCTTATTCATTTATTCATTCATCTTCTGTAACCGCTTGTCCTGTGAAGGGTCGCAGGAGGGGGGAGCTGGTGCCTATCCATGCTGTCATCGAGCGAGAGGCGGGGTACGCAATGGACAGATGGCCAGTCTATCGCAGGGCTAACACAGAGAGACAGGCAGCCATTCACACTCACACCTAAAATACCCAATTAACCTAACGAGCATGTCTTTGGACAGTGGGAGGAAGCCAGAGTACCCGGAGACAACATGCTTGTATCAGTGTGTACCTGTGTCTCATTTCCCAACAGCTATGGTCTCTTTCCTCCTATGCAAATTATAAATTATGCCAGTGATTGTAAGCCTAAGTGTCAAGTTACTTGCCAAAGTCGTCCAGTGACAGAATCAAGGGCCAGAAGTGTTGCTCATTCTCTGGTGTGTACATACAGAAGGAAACTACAGACGTTGAGCTGACGATGTCTCAAAGTTGCACAGAGCTCTGTAACTTAAGTAGGAGGCATTACAACCAAAACCTAGTCATGTGGAAACATGCTGTAAAGTTGCTCCCCATGCCGACGCTAATTAAAGTGAACTTCAGCAGGCTGACCTCTAGGTGCATGACTGCAGATATTCACAGAGAAGGGAGGGCCTCCTAGACTGACGCAGCACCGTCAGCTGCAGTAGTTCTCCTGGACTGAGGAAGGGCAACCCACTGATTAGACACCAACAGATAATGTATTGCATATCGTATTTAAGCTCTATAGTCAACTACTCATAATAAATAATGTGCTGTCAATATGCATTTAGATTTTTTGGCTTGTTATTTTGCGTCAATCTGATGAGAGACCCTTGTTTATAGCAGTGACCTTAACCACTTATCATGAAATGTCATGCAATAGCAAACAAAAAATTAAAATGCATTGTCGTTATAAGTGTGCATAAAATGTGCATAAAGTATAAATGTACTCCAGGATCTTGTCTATTTACTAACTTTAGCACTAGTAATAGTTGAGTGTGCAGACTATGACACTATCATTGCATATGTACATTACATCCTATATGTTTTGTTCTATACACAACACAAATGTGTTCCAGCAGAAGAAACCTTTCAAATACTTGATCCAGAGCATCAGCATCTGCAGATTGAATGATGTGATGTGCAGGATGTTTTGTTGTTGTTGTTGTTTAGTTTTTTAAGGTTTTATAGACTCGGAGTGAAATCTTTAAAAACAATCAAACTAATCTGGAGTCAGCGCAGAGGTGCGGTGTGATCATTTTTCTTCTTATTTTTTTGTCGCAGCATTTTAGATTCGTCACACTCTCCCCCTCTCACTACCTACTCTTAAACCAGGAAAGAAGGTTTAGCAATTTGCCAAATAAAAAAATAAAATAAAAAATAAATAATAATTGCAGATGTGGTCATGTATTTACACCATCCTTGTGTCTGTGCAGTCAAACAAACAGCTACCACTGTGCTCCACAGGCACTATGAATCAATGTAACCCAGTCTTTAAGCTATTTGAGTCTTTTCTGGGGGTGCAAATTTTTTTTTTTTTTCACTTTTGTGTAAAGGCAAACAGGTGGGAACTAATCAGATAATAAAATGGATTCATAATTTACATTCAGCCCTCCCCCGCTGAGATGACACATGCCTGCCCTTTGTGCAGCTTTTAGCCATTTGAGTAAAAATGTCAGACAGACCTATGTTTTCGAACTGTGTGCATTAGCATAATCTAAACACGAGCACTGCATTTGGAAGGGAGCCTGCTAGCTTGTTCCTCACTATCAAAGCCCCCAAGTCTGTTTCCCATATTTGTTTTGTACAACATGGAAAATATCCCAGACTGATTGTAAGAGAAGATCTGAATGGCTTCCTTGTCTTCTGTCTGATCTCGTCTGTTTTTCCCCCCAACTATTAATCTTATTGGCGCCATATGTTTGGCTCCTGCTGCTACAGTTTACCATGATGTATGTAGTCCAGGCCTCGAGAAAGCCAATAAACAGCAAACTAGGAGAGAGAGCGGAGCTGTGACGATGACATAATGTTGCCTGCATTACAAACACTCAACTTATAGTTACTATAATGCTGGATGAAAAGGAGGTGGGTATTTCAACTTTTCCCAGCGAGGGAAGAGATAGGTGAATAATTTCATTGCATGTACACTATGACCCGTAGCGTATTGGATTCTCATTATCCTAATTTCAACATGGATGTCTAGTGACACCTCTGAATATAACGCAGGAAAATATTTAGAGAGAAAAGTTATATAGTGTAATGATTTGGCCTGTGGTCATAAATCCACCTGAAACCATGAAGCAAAAGTAACTATACAACAGTTTCAATATCCTCGAAACCATAACTGATAGACCTCAAGAGCCCATGTATTTGCACAATACCCACAGGTATCTGAGACATAACGGAACGCGTTTCCTTTTCCTCGCTCCACGGTCATAAATTTATGAACTTTGGCTAAAGTAATTTGAAAAGCTTCTCCTAATGGATGCAAAAGAGGTGGGAAGTTATGACCGGGATTCAAAGCAGAAAAGACGGGCTCGCAATGCTTTTCGCAGAAGTCCTCAGACTCTGGGAAGAAAATGAACGTTTCTGTCTAGACGAGGTAGTGAAAAAGCAACTGGAGAAATTGGACTGTTTTACTGGCTGGAGCCATTTGCTTCCTGGCTGCTTTGGCTTGAGCTTAAGCGGAGTTCTGTTGAGGTTACACCTGCTGCGACGAACATCTGTTTGAGAATGACTCGAAGTGTGTGTGTGTGTGTGAGTGACTCCATTAATCTGGCACTGGAGCTAAATATATAACATCTTTATTCTTATCGAAGCAGTTGTGGTTAATAAGGCAGATAAAAGCACTAAGTCATACTTTTCTGCACGTTTTTTTTTTTTTTACACGTAATGGTTTAACCTTTCAGCCAAAACATCTGCTTAATGTCACCTTTTTGTTAACTAAGAGTGCACCGTGCATGCTGCAAATGCAAAATGTCACCTCTAAAAGCAATGTGAAACTAATTAAAAAAGGTCAATGCCATTTGCCAAGCCGTCCCCGGTGGTGAGACATTGAAGAGTTCAGGGCTCTGGTTCACGACGTGCTCATCCTGTGACGCTCCATGTGAGGAAACCCTGAAATCTGTGCCACTCGCTCGCAGCAAGTCAGGCTGGATCCGATCACGCGCTAAAACAACCCGACTACTGCAGCGCAGTAGCCCATCCAAGTCCTGTGGTTATACATCACGGAGAACACGAGAGCCAGGGAGACCGCAGTGCTCCGCAGGTAGGCCGCCAGATCACTTGAAAGAGAAACATCTGTTGAATCGATGTGGAAGCACTGCAGCTTGTTTTAGTAACAAAGTGTGACAGGAATAGCCATTTGGCTGGCTTGTGTCTTTGTGTGTGTGTCTGCCTTTCTGCAAGTGTCTGCATGCATGTGTGTGTGCGTGTCCAGGTGTTGTGGGAGGGGAAGACAGTAGCAGGAAATTCTTTCTGATAGCAAGAACCAAAAGGTGTCGACTGACTGACTGACTGGCTGGCTGGCTAGTTGAAACAAAGTGATTTGTGACTTGCTCTCTGGGTGGCTGAACGACCGACCCACAAGTTGACGTTACATTATCGGCAACCCTGCAATCACCTGATTGGTTGGCCTGTAAGTATACCGGCTGGTTGACTGACAATGTTTTCAGACCGTCAATCACCTTGGAAACAGAGAGTGTGGTGGGTAAGGTGGGGGAGGTTTCTGCTCGTGTGCTGTTAACCCAGGCTGAAACAACATGGTCACCCACTTAGTTTCCTCTCCGTATCTATTTACAGCCGTGCTCTGCATTCTGAGGAGTCATGACAATCCCAGAAAAGATTTGTTGCCTTGTTGGAAAAAAATAAATAGCATGCATCTCAATATGCATCAAAGAAATAAGAAACTCCCAAGATTTCTGCATTTAAACACCTATTGGGGCGGCTTCCAAAGCATTTTGATGTAGGAGTTTTTAATGTACTTATTTTGCTTTGGTAATAAAATACAACATGTTATTTTTCACTCCTCGGGGTAAACACAGAATCCCTGATTGAATGAATGTGACAGTCCTGTCATGTTGTGAGGGATTGTTTCCTAGAAGACCTACATTTCTTCCCCAGCAGAGCTTAAAAGAATGCACTGAACTGACATAAAAACACTCAGGTTACACTGAGCAACAATAAAACAGACAAACCCAAATGAAGAGTTGTCTTTTTTTGGGATAAATGATGGATCTCAGATTTCAGATCTGCGGAAGCTGCTTTTCTAAACGGATTCAGAAGGCAAGAGAACAAGCCACGATTTGTTGCTACTGAATCAAGAGTTAACCGCAGAGGAGGCAGTGAGTGATAGGCCTGTCATTGCCCTGCAACTGTAACTAGGCATGTCGGGGCTGGGATGCTTTCTCCATATGCTGAGTTAAAGTAGATGAGAAACACAAAGTTTATGTTAAAATTGACCGATTTGCAGTCAACACATCCACCATGGAAGTATTATAAAGACTTTATGCTGCACATTACAAACCAATTCAAATATTAACCAAAGCACCAACATTTGTCAAATACACTACATCAGCCGCAACATTAAAACCACTGACATATGAAGTAAATGACATTGACCATCTTGTGACAACACAATGTTCCGCTGGAAAACTTTTGAACCTGGTATTCATTCGTGTGGATGTTACTTAGACATGTACCACCCACCTAGACCAGACTAGACACCCCCACCCCATAGCAATGACACTTCTTGATGGTAGTAGCCATCCCCAGCAGGATGCAGCCTGACACACACAAAAACAGTTTAGGAACAACTCGGGAAAAAAAACGTGAAAAACAGCACAAGGTGTTGACCTGACCTCCAAATTCCCTAGATCCCAAACTGATCAAGTATCTGTGGGAAGCACAAGCCTGATCCACAGAGGCCCCTCCCCTCAACCCACAGGACTCAGAGGCCCCCACTGACAACATTTTGTTGCCAGACACCACGGGACACCCTCAGAAGGCCCATGTCCATTCTCTGATGAGTCACAACTTGGAGACACAAGTAGACCTACACTATATTAGGAAGGTGGTCATCATTTTATGCCTGGTCAGTGAAAGCAAAATAAAAACAAAATCATTATGTCATGCTTTTCCAAATAATAGTGTGCAAGATAGAAGCTCGCATGGGTTTATGTTTGCATAAAATGGCTCTTACATCAACTTCTCCTCTACACAGATCGATTATAAATTCGTGAAAGTGGTTTTTTTTGCATGATTGCAGGTTTTTGCATGATGTGGTTCTGAGTCGGCAGCAGTTTCAAACAACTTTTGGAGCAGATGACGGTTTAAAAGTCTTTGAATGTGCCAGTGAAAGTCATTTTGGCCAGAGGAGTCAGTGGTTGGAAATCAGAAGCCAATCTTCGCTGCCTTCTTTCAAACTTTTGTAACGCATATTTGTATTCAAAACCAAATCAGAACTGAAAGTGGTGAGATTGCCATCTTTAATATCTTAAGCTCCATGTGCTGCAGCCAAAGACTGCTGGGCTTAGTGAACTCAACCGGCATAAACATGATAATAAAAGTGTAATGCAAAACCAACATTTTCTCTTATGTAAATATTCTGTAATAGTCCACCTTGGGTATCCCTTCATTATGAATTAAGCTTATCTTAATTTAATGCAACAAACGTATTCCCTTTTACAAACATCTTAAGCTGAAATGTGGCCATAACAATCACGCCTGGTGAAAGGCTGGCTGCAAACAAAACTGTCCTTTAAAAGAAGTGTTGTCAAACAGTTTCTCCGTATTACTTCATGTTGACTTCCTCTCGCTCAGCAGGGTTTTTTTTCCCCATCCTGGATTGGCTTCTATCTCGTCTGCAGGGAGAAACACAAAGTGGACAGTTTTGAATTTTCCCACTGCTGTTTTATTTGAATAATAACAGATCTAATTTCTCACCCTGGACAAGCTCACCGTGGGCTGACAAAAGGAAAATCGCTTCAATTTGTCTGCGTCTTTACTTTTCAGAGTGGCCGCCAGTCATAACACGGCGCCTGATGAAAAGGGGAGAGTGGCCAAAAACCCCGAACAAATACAACCGACGCAGCGGAGCTCCGTGTCGGTAGGCTGCGCGGGCCCGTCGCGGTTTGAACATGAAATAAAGATTACAAACGTTGTCACTCCAATCAGTTAGCGGTTAAATTCGAGCGCTACCTCAGACCTCACAGTTTGTTCATTGGAAAGCCACCTTCTTTTTTATCAAGCTTGTTGACATCCACAGTAAAAGAGGTTGACAGACAATCTAGCTTTGCAAAATATGAATTAGTCCCAGGACTACAGGAATAAATGTTCACCTCTGAGATAAGAGGAGGTGTGAAGGGAGCTTAAACAGGAGCTTGACTGGACATTATGCTTGGATAAATTGGTCCAATCTCTGCAGATAAGATTGTGCAGCAGCACCACATGAACTGTGGTATGTTCTGTGATGGCGTATTGATGGTTGTGAGTGTATTCTGTGTGCATCCACAATGTGCATGTCTCTATGCACGTCACAAGGCAGATGTCTTTCCTTCCCAGCTGCTGTTTGGCTTTCAACCAGTGCTAGGTTACAGTACACTGTAAAAAATGAAACAAACAAAACAAGTCACAGCGATAGGATTCCTGCTTGATTTGTCACAATAATTTTAAGTTATTTTAGTTGCGGAGGTTCAGACAGACAGTCTTTCTTTGTTAACCCACTCACAGTAAATATTAGACGCCGTCAGACATTGCGAAACGTTCTGTGCCTGTCTCAGACTTTGATTCATTTTCCTTCTATCATGGTTTATTTCAGCCCAAAACCATGATATTTTTCTCAACCTAACAAAATAGTTTTGGTGACCTAACCGCATGTGAAAACAAAACGTAAGTCAAAAAAATAATGTGAAGTTCTGTGGGAAAGTAATTGTCACATGGGACACAAACCCTGGTGCCACTGGTGTATAACCTTGATTGAAGTGGGTTATAATGCAATATAATGTCCTTTAAATGATATAACCAGCAGCTTACCCGTCAGTTCAGGGTCAGCTCTTAATATTAGCAAATAAAAAAATGAAGGAGCAAATATTTCACACTAAGCTAAATGACGTTCCTTGACCAACCGCCAGCCTCTTGGCAGAGGAAATGCAAACAGATTAAAAGCCTCATGCCTCGTGTTTGCCTTTGTTAATAATATTACTTCAGAAAAAACAAAAAAAGGTTTGCTGGGTGTCATGTCTACTGTGTCTGTCAGTCACTGTAATGAATTACCAAACCTGTCAAAGGTCAACACTTTGACATAAGACATACAGTGGTTGGATTACATCCTCCTCCAGGTATGCATCCAGATGTAGCCACAGACTCAGGTGCAGGCCGTTACATCTGGATGTACATAGTTCTGGCTTAACACGTTAATCTATCACTGTACCTCATGTGGAGAGTAAGATGAAGAAGCTCTTCATGCACTATGGGACTGGTTCACACATGATATTCACACCACAGATATCAAAATCTACACAGGCCAAAGACTCAAGAAATAGTATAGCAGTGTGTGTCAGGCTCTTCATCACCTTCTAAACATCACACATGGTATTTTCTCTGGGCATAGATCTTTTTCTTTTGTATTCTGGATCCTGGATGAGCTGCACAGATCACTCACATAGCTGAAAAATGAAAATTTACGGTAATGATTTTGAAGCTGCTCCTCTCAGCAGCTTTACATACATACACCTGAATGCTCCTCCAGTCATGACCAGCGATAGAATACAGAACAAGTTGCATATGGACACATGAAAAAACTGTTGGACAAAGGAAATACATTTTATGGCCTGCACGCTGCTGAAACACGTCGTAAAACTCGAGTGTGTGAGAATGCAGCACATGCCAGCTCTCTCCATAGAGGCACAGATAAATTTTCTTTCAGACAAAATGATTCATTAGCATAATCATTTCACGTAGCTCTGGTTTGGATGCAAACCACCAGCAGATGCTTTGCGTATCATTATCATCAGCGCGGCCGTAGCTGCGCTAGAATCCTTCTATGACTTGGCCGCGAGAGACACTGTCCGCAGGTCCAAGGAATATAAAGACAAGATTGGACTGAAAACATAGATCTGTGATTGTGGTTACACACTACTGGTCATAAAACCGGTTCAACAAGTTACAGTTTGTGGTGAATTCTGCTCTAATTTGACCAAGAGACTGGATCTGGTTTGCCAGGCCTGTGGGAAAGCTAAGTGGGTGGCTAAGTGCTGAAATTATCTACTAAAACAGTGGAATGTCCTTGTTAAGATGAAGTCAAGGCAGACCACAATCTGAGTCTCTTATTAGGTAATGTTTGACTTTCTTTGCCAAGAATTTGTCATGGAATTAGATAATATAAAATTGATCAGTTTATGCTCAGCAGTCACAGTGGTTACGTTTACACGGACAATATTTTTTTAACCCCAATGAATGTGGACGCTGAATGAATCTATTTAAAGATATGTTTACATGCGCCAAAACATCAGCCAGAATATGAATTTTATTTGATCTGACATAAACATAACAGGAGAACGAACCCCCCCAAGAGTGTCTTGCTCCATTTCTGTCTCTCCTGGAAACTCCTCACATCATCTGGTGTTTGAGGGCAGTTTGTACAGACTGACACAGTTACACAAGTCCTTTCTTTCTCAGATTGTTCTGTTGTTGTCTTATTATTAGCAGAGTACTAGTATTAATGCAAACATACCTGGTTAATATCCATACAAAGCACAATTATCTGAATCCTCCTCTCCTGGCACCTCTCTTCCTTCAAAACTCAGACAAGGCTGCTAGTATTACCACCTGCCATCTTTTATTATCTTTAGCTTCAGTTAAAGAATACTTTCACTGAAGTTACTGGTTCTGCAAATACTATAATACTGTACTGTTATTTAAAAATATAGTAAAATATTGTCCGTTTTACACTTAATTGTAAAAGGTAGAAGACACATATATAATACAAATGTGTTTGTTCAAAATACAGATGTAAGACAGTAGAAAAGAGACTATAGCTGCTAGTGCAATTGTAATCCATTACAAAAACTTGGCCAAGAGATGTTTAAAGGTTCCATCCTACTTGTTCATTCATCCTGTAACTCATCCCAATAAACTTTCCCGGCGGCAATAGTGACTGAATGTGTCATTAACAGTAAAAGGTGTTAAGAAATGTGGAAAATAATTTGTGAATTCATCACACTCTTCCGATGAAACTGAATTCGTAAAAGCGTTACGGTCCGTCTTTGACTCAATACCAAGAATCTTCCTGATAAGGAATGCGCAGATGTGACTAAGAGCAGTTGTCTGTGAAGATTCTCAATCATCTAAGTCCTGACATGTCCAAAGACAAAGCTAAAATAAAGGCAGCAAATGTTTTTGGGTTAGTTCTTGTAGCCTGGCTCTGCTCAGTATCTAAGTTTGGTGTAAAACACTTTATTATTGCTGTCAAATCATTGCACTGACAAACTTGTATTTAACTTCCAGAGAATATTCAGGCTTTGTTTCCAAATAATTATCTTAACAACTTTACACAAATCATTGTCATAAACATACTCTTGATGTACTAATTTAGACCCTTCATGCAAACCTTAGTTATCTATAAACGGGGAATACCATTACATCATAGCCAAATACTTGAATTTTCCCCTGTAGAGGACTTGACAAGTGTCTGAATCTAAAGCAACACTCTGCTGTGTTTCTTGGCACCAGCAAATCTCAGAGCAATTCCCTGACTCAACTTTGGCTGCGGTCCCGGAAACATACGCAGCGTATGGCAGACATGACGAGGAGAGCTGCAGCAGCGTGAGGAAGAAGCAGGAATGGAGGAGCAGGAAGGGAAGTGTAAGGTGGCTAGAAAACACAAATTTGAATACAATCAGAATTTCACAAGAGAAAGGACCAGTTCAAGGGCCTCTACATGGAAACCAGTCAATTTAATGTGAGCGGCTTATGTCAATAGACGACATTAAAAAAAAAAAAAAGTCAAACAAGCTACATCTAATAGGCGTTTTATGCTACTGCGTCAATTTGATGCTGTAGTTACAGTGACAGCACAGATCCTACCCAGACTCCCCAGAAATGTAACTGTGCACCTCGGTGATGCACATTCCAAGAGTTGTGATTGGGCCGTTTGCTGGTAGCATATTTCCACTTTAGTATTTATGGCCGCTTCTCCATGACAGCAATTTTCATTGTTTTCGATCAATAAAGACACATCGAGGAAAGGTTAACTGAGGAGGTTCGGAGATACAAACATGTACATGTTTGTGTTTGCCGAAATTTCGCTGAAAGTTTCTGTTACCATTGTTGAAAATGAAACAGGAAGTAGAAACAAAAAGAAGCAAAAAAGACACAGACTAGCTTTTATGTGGCATATTTACAGAGTGAACCAGACTGACAAGTGGACAAATATAATACGTGCGTAGGTTATGCCGTTTAGTCCCTCAGAGGCATAAACTGCACTTAAAATGCAGTGGGCTGTTCCACCAACATGGTGGTGACTCCTCAGGCCTCTTGAACAACAGTTTCCCTTTACCAATATGCCTACAGATAACATTAGGTCCAGTGTGTGTGTCGGTGTTCCTGCTAGCTCTCTGATAGGTTGCGTTGTTTTTGCAACCCAAGACTGGCCTGTTTCACTTCGATTGAGAGCTCCTTTGAAACCATGAGCAGTTTCCAAATGCCCCAGACTTTTTCTTTTCTTAACGGATTAGGAAACAATAAAGGAATACCCTACACCTGTCCTGTTTTCAGCCAACCATCTTATTACTTTTGACTTGAGATAAGGAGGCTACTCTTTCTCCAGTTTGGATATGAATTCCCTCAAATTAAAGCTCAGGGTCTATATGTGTATATGCATTACCTGGAACTTGGATGTGCGATGTTTTTACAAATGCAATGCCTGGTATTACATTTGCTGAACAAACCCGCTGAATGAGATAATGTGCAAAGAAAAGAAGCAAGGTTGCAGACTTAGCAGTTGTCATTTTAAAGACAGACAATGGAAATCCAACACTACGCACAGTGTTTCAGGTGAAGTAGGACCCAAATGCAGAACACTGCAGGACAAGGACAGGAGTTGGGAAACAAGAGGAAACTGACGGCACTGCACATGAGGCAGGGTAAACTGAGAACTCAAATACAAAAACAGGTAAGAACAGGAGCAGAGGGGTAAGCTAGCAGGGAACAGAAGTCACATACAAGAACATGGGAAGGATTACAGACGACACAAAGGGGAAAGGCAGGGCTGTATGTGGGCAGAGGGGTGTTGAGACACAGGTGAAACTAATGAGGGCGGAGCACACAAGGAGAAACCAATGAAACAATCAAAGGGGGAAAACACAGGAAGTGATACTAGACAGGACACACCAAGTTAGAACTTTACAAAATAAAACAGGAAATCTTCATAACAGACCAACGCTGAGCTGCCTCTCCTCCAAGTCAATTGTGCAATTCATTTCACTAGAAATGTACTAAGTCCCTCCCAGCAGAGGTTGGATACACACAGGCAGCACACAGAAATGTTCCACTAGAGATAGCCGTACAGATTTCCAGTGTAAATAAATAAAGGCAATCACAGTAGCCTGGACAGAAAGCCACTGTTAATGCTGCACTCTCGCCATCATTGAGCAAAGCTCCCTTTATCAAGTGTGGTTGTGGGTAATTGTGTAGCACATACCACACTTCAGATTTTGCAAGTTTTCATCCCATAATAGGCCTGTAAATAACATTCACTCTTTAACAAATGCTAATGTAATCTCTCCGCAACATTAAACAAGCATTGTAGTCCATTAAAACTAAAAAAGAGTCATTCAGACATCCCTCTTACCAGGTAGAAGGATTTAAATATCTACACTGAATGTCAGTCCGGCACACTGCGAACTTGTCTTGAATGTTGGTGTTGACAATCAGCAAGGCGATAACCCACTGTCTGACAGGAGTCTGAATGTGATTATGAACAGGAATAGATTTAAATAACAAGGGAAAAACGTCTTGCGTGATTTTTGAAAACCACACTTCTGTGAGTTTTCAGCTCAAGAACAGAAGTTAAACCCGATAAAGAAGCTTTCTTATATCCCAGTCCCTCTGTCTCTGAGTCTGGAAATTAATGTAAGATGTTAGTTTTCATTTAAATCTGATGAATTCTGAACAATGTTTTGGTTCTTTCTTGGCCGAGGCTCAGACATGGATTTGATCAGTGATCGTGATTGAAAGGCTTTTCTCTCGCTCCCTCTGTCTCTCTGCTTGACTTCCTCCCAGGGGTTTTCCTCAGACAAACATCCATCAAAAGCACTAAAAATGTGATGACGTCTGGCGCAGAAAGTGGATTAACATGAAGGAATGAACTGACTCTTGATCAGGAAAGTACATCTGACAACAGTTAATGGCTGCTGGACAATGCAGTAACCTGCAAAGAGCAGATGACATTACTGACCTTCTTGGTTCTCTGCGAGTGTCCCTGTACCTTCACAGCCTCACTTCACAGCTGACTTCTCCTCATGCTCTACCAACAGATTGACATTTGTAGCCTTGATGCCTTATCTTTATCCAATGGACATTGTATAAGCTCATTCATACTAGCATAATTTTAATAGTGAGTGAGCTGTGTTTTTCTCCTATTTTTGAGTAATTTCCCAAAATAAATTCATCTAATTCATGGATGTTCTGAGTGCAAAGCCAAATACCCCCCTCGTGCACAACTGGACCACAGTGCGAGTGAATCAGAGGTAAAAAAGACTCTGCATGGGCAAAGGTGACGAGTCTTGTGCAATATCTACTTTTTGAAAGTTGTGGTTTTGGGATTACCTTGTTCCCCTTAGCAAACCTGAAGGGAGAGATTAAATAAGAAGTGGGGGGTAAGAGCAGGACAGAAAGAAACATTAGGACACGAGGAGAGGTTGGATGAGTGAATGATGGAAGTGTGTGGGTGTGCATGTGTGTGTGTGTGTCTGTAATTCACTGGTAGGAGGCAACAGATGTCAGTGCAGGGGGTAAGGCTTTCTCCAAACTGAACGGCCCCCCCAGGAACATTAGTTACTTACAGACCTAGAAGACATGGTGGGGGTGGACAAGAGAGAGAGACAAGGGGAATGCAAGAGAGGGTTGAAAAGAAATGGTGAGAAGAGAAAAGTAGAAGAAAGGGCAAAGGAGAGGAGATGGCAGAAGTCACAGTATAAGTCCCAACATGCTTTCAGGCAGGCACATTTCTTATTGGTCTAAATGGTTTTGCTAGATTTCCATCTCAAATGTGATTTAGCCTGGCACTGGCCAACAAATGCAAAAATGAAAAGCAGTCTGGAACCTCTCAGTGAATTTTCCAAGGGGCGTTATCAGTGGGTGCGGACCAAAATGTACATGGATAGACCCATGACCAATCAAATTGTGTGACATCTTGTTCACAAATGTACGTTAATGGAGCCATATTTGGTTGGCCCATCATGAACAGTTTATAGAGCAGCACAGTGGTGTGTTCCTGTGTCTGCTTCGGTTCTCTCCGGGTACTCTGGCTTCCTCCAACCGTCCAAAGACCCTTTCCACCACGGTGAAGGGTGCTTAAGGCAGTGCTTGTTGGCCCTAGGTGTGAATGGCTGTCTGTCCCTCTGTGTTAGCCCTGCGATAGATTGATGACCTGTCCAGGGTGTACCTCACCTCTCCCTCAGTGACAGGTGGGATAGGCTCCAACACCCCTCCTCGACCCTCAAGTGGTTACAAAAAATAAATGAATGAATAAATGAAAAACTTATACAATGTTAAGTTTATTCCCTTGAAGTCCTTGGGGAACAGTTTTAAATCACAACCAGCAAACCTGGTCTGCACGTTTGAAATCCTCAAGTGCTGAGCAAAGAACACATTCACGTCTTCATTTGTGACTTTTTTCTTATTTTCTTTATTAATCTGTGGTGTCGTTAAGAAATTCAAAACGACTAATAGTTACAATCACATTTCAATCAAATAAGCCATCTCATAGTCATAACTCAGGAACTCTCAGAAGTGTGTCGAATAGAGAAATAAACCTCCAGCCATGGTGTTTTTGATCAACTAATGCAATCGGTTTTAAATTAGTTTAGTTGGAGTTAGCACGAAACATGTGCTGTCTTTTCCAGATGAGTCAAATTAGGACTGTACCAATGATAGTGATTTACTAACTATGAGGCAGGTTAGTTTTATGTCTTTTCTGTGGAAGCAAAGAACTTCACCCTTGAGGTAACACAGCTTGTCTTTGTCGTCAATTTATTATTTTATCATAAGAGAACAAAGGATTCTTTCTTCAGCTGGGAGAAGTAGGCCCAGTACAAAGACTGACACATTTTACAAGGGGTCTTGGTGGTTGATTGGTTTCACTTGAATGCAAACCGCAGTCTACAGTTCCTGTGTTTACCAGATATGATGGAGAGTTTTTATTACCTTATTGTTTTCAGGATTAAATTCAATCGCACTTTGGTTTGTTTCAAAAAAAGACTGCGTTTTTTTCCGCCACAAAGGCCAAAAGTCAAAAAATTTTGAGTCACTCCTTTGTCAAGTTTTCCACAATCATCCTGTGATCCTGAGAAAACAAGAGTTGTCTCGTGATTATCTTGTCATCTTGAGACATCACATCAAGTAAGCTGTTATCACGAGAAAACAAGCTTTGCTATGTCGAGATAACAAAATAACTCGTCTTCTCAAAGTACGACTTCCGTGCTTTTCTTTTCACTTCAGGCATCATGACCAATAACCCAACATCAAGCCTTGCCTTAGCGCTCAGCCAGCAGAGATTTTCTACAGTTCTGTGGTGGATCCTGTCTCAGAGAAAAATATAATTACCAATTTTCTCCCACTGACACCGCAATTTATTTCCTCATTCTGGGAGTGCGGATGACTAATGGTTTCTGGAAACTTTATTTATTTATTTTATTATTTTTTCGACCAAAGCCTCTTAAGCAGATGGTTCTGTCTGACAGCTCCTCTGACAGAAAATGTGTGCTGAAAAATGTGTCAGCCTGTCATAAACACATTCCAGTACGTACCAAATAAACTGACCACGAGCTTTGCAAGCACGTCCTGTTGGCAAACATCAACCGTGAAACCCCAGAGTCTCCTAAGAGCATTCCTAGAAGCTCAGAGAAATAAAGTGTTCCTAGAATCCATCTGTCTTAGGACTATTTATAATATTTTCACCTCGAAAGGTATATACAGTAACTGTAAGTGTTTTAAGTGTACCGGCCCCCACGTTTCTTAAACACAATTGTCAGATTGTATCTTTGCTTTTCTAAACCTACCTAAGATGTTGGATTAATGGAGAAGATCTTCAGCAAAGACTTCCATCCCTCCACATGCAATGCATGAATGAATGGAGACAAACAGAAATTCACTTATTTTAGATTGGGGGGAAAAAAAATATCCGTGACCAAAACAATCTCAGTCAACGCCTCACTCACTGAACAGCAAAGGGAGTATAATTCACTCACTCAAGTTAGCATTACATCCACTTTATCTTTTGTCATGCTTCCAAAAGGAAGCATGTCGCTGCCAGAGTAAAAACTAAATAAGGCGGATCAGTGCTGGAAGTGAACAGGGGTCATGCAGTAGTCAGCCGCGATACCACTAATAGTAGGAAATGACTCGATATTATGGTAACTACACGTCCTCACATACTAATGTGTTTCTGATTTTCCCCCACAGGAACTGAAGTCAATCTGAAACGCAGGTAGAAGGGCGGCTCATTTGAATTCTGAAGTTTTTCTGAACAGTTCATTACACAGGTGATAAATGGACACCGTGCGGCTGCAGATACATTTAAAACATTTTTTGAGAGAGACAGGGAGTAATGGCGCGAGAGAGAGAGTGGGGATGAAGTGCAGCAGAGCAGTGAGAACCAGAGAATAGCTTTAGTTTGTGGGGTACCAGTTCAACCAGATGAGCTACAGGGACTGATGCATTTCTAAAAAGGGAACAAAATGAATATGTCTCTTTTTTGTTACAATAAAATGAATTTAGTTTATCGAAAACGTTCCTTTCATTCTACAAGTTTACAAGTCATCCATGTGTTTCGTTCGGACTGAGGGGTCACGTTGTTAAAGAGCATTCATGTTAAACTGCCAGTGTGACATGTGATGATGTTAGTGACATTCAAAACATAACCTCAGCTCTCACAGTCCATTTGTTCAGGACAAGTAGCGGTCTGAATATATCTCTGTATTTTCGCACACGTGGCCGACATAAGGTAAAGTAAATGAAGCAGCAGGTTTCATACACAGGTGCAAACGTAGCCACGGGAAGTCCCATCTGCTGAACACTGGACGTACAGGCCCTCTAACCTCTGCAGCCCAAAGGAATGAATGGCTCTGCATGTAGCTCGTTACCTAAAAACCTAAAAACTGACACACGTGCGCATAGGAGAGTATACAATGTCAGTGTATCTCAAAAACATATCCACACAGACTGATTCACATTATAAATTCATCACACCCAATCCACAGCTGGCTCATACAGATGCACGTAGGTATGTAGCAAAAAATGATCCCTAATGTAAAACATTTTCATGCTCAATCTTGAATCATGTGTTGATTCACTATATACAGTCGATGGATACATTTACATGAACTTTAAAGTTACTGTTGTATTTGTCTCTCTGTCAACTGAATTACTCACTAGGATGGAACTCCATATTGTCTATATTACCGCAATGTAGAATAGTCTGGTCTCGACAATGGTGTGGGTAAATTATATCATTAGATGCATTGACCACTGTATGTAGAACTCCTAGTGGAAATGTTTTTTCTATGGCTGGTTGGGGTATGCTAGCTGTCTGGTTGGGGTATGCTAGCTGTCTTAGCCTATGTTCTAAAGGGATCAAGTATGCAGAGGCAGCCTGGACCACAATTAGGCTGTCCTGTGTGTTGTCACGGGAACATGTAAAGGGGTAAAGGTTACAATAGCATGAGAAGAGCATTTGAACTGCAAGAAATGGATATCTAGGTGGTGAAACATTGATTTCAACTGAAAACGTTTCAACTTAGAAGTCTGTGAATTAGCTACTCATGGTCACTCATGCACCGGTGGCATCTCTTCCGCCTAAACTCCATGGGAAGGTGCTGTGTTTCATTGAGGCTGTCCATTCTAGCTAATGACTGCGATTCCACCAGACGTCCCACTCAGTACCACTTCATTAAAGTTGCAAATGTGGTTGATTCTCCCGAGCCACATCAAGCTGTGCGGAGCAAGGTGAGCAAGCGGGAAGTGAGACACAAAATGCAACCCTATTAAATTACACAAACAGAAAGATAAAGACAAGTCAGCTTCTCATTGTCAAGACCACGTAGTGGCTGTTATTTTTTAGTTCAGTTTTCTGTCCTTTTTGTCTCTTCCTGTTTTATTTTGTAGTCTGAAGTCTGTCTTCCTGTCTAGTTCTGTCTGTAATTGCTTTCCCCACTCTCATGTGTTTCACCTGTGTCTCATTGTCTCCCTCTCCCTCCAGATTGTCTTGTAGGTCTACCTTAAGCATTCCGGGTCGTATCTTCTCCAAGTGATTTCTTGTTGTGACTTTAGCTTTTCTTTATTACCTGAGACCTCTGTACCTTAGCCCAATTCCTGAATTCCTGGTTTTGACCCTTCATTTGATTAAACAACCTCTGAGCCAGCCTGATCATTGACTCCTCCATTTGTGTCTACCTGATTTGTACGTGATACACTTTCACAGGAGTGCGAAGCCATGCAGTGTTCTCTAGGAAAGGACCCAAGCACAGGACTGACAGGAGTGTTCTGTCAAGTTAAGAAAGGATTGAGTAGAGTTCAAAAAAGAAGTTGGCTGGAGAGAACAATCTGGAGCATGGACCGCAAGGTACATTAGGAAGAATACATGGTTCACAGGTAACTACCACAGGGGTAAACTAAAGAACTAAGATGAAGGAGAGTAGACAGTTCTTCAGTAGTGTCTTGGCTTGACTGGATGACAATGTGCAGGTGAGTTAACAGCCCAGACTGAGCGTAATGACCATCAGCAGCTCTAATCTGCACACCTGAGGCAAAAACTGAGGCAAAAACACAGCAATGAAGCACGAAAGAGGACAACAAGTCATCTCTTGACATGCAAAGGACAGAACTAAGCCACACTGCACCCAGAATGTGACACAACTACCCCTGGCTGAATCTCCTGTTATGCTATGACAGTGTGCCACCATGCACAATACAAGTAGGGCACTGACACTGAAACAATTAATTGCATTTTACTAATGTTTCTTTCCATTAGTGACAAATGTTTTGCTTTGTGAAAGTTGCTTCCACTGTGCCGAGTGGCTGCAGGAGTCTTTTGCAAAAGACATGGAATAACAAGAGGACTGAACGAAAAAGGTGAAAGTTTCAAAATGTCTTAATGTCTGCTTTGTTGCTTCACAGGAGTTTTACTTCAGCTGTGTCTCTTTTCTTTGGGTCTTCAGCAGGACCTCTCAAACTCCCTCTCGTACATGCCCACAACTACCCACTTAGATGCACTCCGACAAAAAGCCTTTCAACTGTGGTGGGAGCTGCTGAAGTATGAGAGACCTGCCCCCACACCGCAAGGTCCGTCTAATCCTTTAAAACGCCTGCTTCAGAGTGTGCTGAGAGACTGCTGGGAAATGTCTTTCCCAAATCGATGGCCTGCCAACTTCAGTGCCATGCCCTCGTCAGAGCCGTGAGTAGTAGTGTAAGATGAGTGAGATTAATGATGTGATACAGGCTGAATTCAACTGTAGGAGTTTCAGCCTTGGATCCAGTCTACTGCTCAGGTTCAGTGTTTGCTACCCAGACTTCCTGGTTAGGTAGGTACCTGGACAGTTGCTGGTCTACAGCTTAGAAAAAAGGAAAATGGATAGGATGCCAATAAAAAGCTTTCACCTCCAGAGAGAGCTGTCTGTTATGAAGTCAGAGCCCAAAAAACATAATGAGTGCATTTGCTGGTTTTTTAGCTCCTCAGCTCCAGCTTTCCCTTCATAATTATATCCAACAAGGTCAGGGCCAAACCAAACCTAAGACCTCCAAAGTTTCCCCCTTTGAGGTCCATCCCCCCTTGGGACCCGACAACTACCCGTTTGCTTTGAGCGTTCAAAGCTAAACCATGCCTTCCCTCGTCCGCCGCTAAATCAATCCCATCTCCAGCTTTAGATGCTCTGCCTACCCTAATAACCTTTGCTCTAGCCACAACTACCGCAGACCTAAAATGACCAAGTCTCAGGTCTGGTTACATTCTGCCAGTCACAGCTCCTGGTTTCCTTCCCCCAACTCTCCCTTCAGCAGTATTAGTTTCAGCCCTGCCCAATTCATAGCTCAGCCCAATCCAAACAAGACCCGTGCCAGTGTAAAACAGGGTGCACTTCATAAAAAGTTGATGTCAGCTGGCAAAATGGACAGGCGGCACTCTGTACTCCCAGCAAGTGACCGTGCGTGTATCAGTGCACGCATGCCTGGATGTGTGAATGTTGTGTATGTGTGTCACTTTGACCCAGTCTCCATCAACAGACAGTTTTCAGTTGGTTTCAGCTGGTTTTGAAGTGATCTCATGGGAGCCATTAGCCAGAGCAACAGCCCCCTTTGAAAAAGAATGGCATCATGGAATACAGCGGGGTGACAGCATTGAACTTGCACGTTTCTGGATGACAGAGAAGTTAATGACTGCTTGCAAACTGTCTGGAGCCAGTGGGGTTGCTGCGGACAATACATTCTGTTGTACTTAACTGCATTACTTCAAGAATATCACAAAACGATTCACTTTTTCACTTCAAATTATCGATGACACTCCCTGATGGCAGCAGCCATCCCCAGCAGGATGCAGTCTGACACACACAAAAACAGTTTAGGAATAACTCAACAAGACATGAAAAACAGCACAAGGTGTTGACCTGGCCTCCAAATTCACTAGATCCCAAACTGATCAAGTATCTGTGTTGTGATCCACGGAGACCCCTCTCCTCAACCCATAGGACCCAAAGGCCAACACGAAGAATATTTTGTTGGCAGACACCACAGGACACCCTCAGAAGACCCATGTCCATTCTCTGATGAGTCAGAACTGCCACAAGGGAGACTTACACAACATCCGGCAGGTGTTCATAATGTTGTGCCTGATCGGTGTGTGTTGATTTTGTGTTTATTGGTTATTCTAACCAATAAAGGGTTAGAATAATAAACATGTGGTTAACTTTTATAGTTAACCCCTAAACATGAGTTCCTCTAGTCATCATAGAAGGGATACATCCATTTTATCATTTCTACCATGGCATTTCTCTTGCCACTCATACACACATTTGAGTATTAGGGACTAATTACCCCAAAGATAGAGGATATGTTATAAGCAAAAAGAAAATTGAATTACTTTCCAGTGAAAACTGATCAAAAGTGTTGCCTTTTAACAGAAAAAAGTTGATCCAAATAACTTTTTCCTATTAGAACCTCTACAGTTCTTGGCTGAATACATAACCTTTGTCTTACTGTACTGTAACTGTCAGAGGTCTCGCCGTCATCTTTGGACTTTCTGCTTTCCCCCCTCCCAGTCTTTCTCTCGTCCAGTTCATCCCCTTCGTCTTTTCTCTGTGTCCAGTTTTTCTTCCACCTTGTCATCTTCTCTTTCATCTTCCTCGTCTCTCACACACATTTCAACACACATATTGAGACGGTCACATACACACACACACACATGCATACGGTTACAGATAAATTCACAGTGTTCGAGGAACCACGCCCTGTCGGAGTCACGCCTTGATACATTATGAGGCTACACCCCTGTTTGCTCTGGCTCATGTTCCAATTAGACACAGTGGGAACTCTGCTATCGATGAGGGTGATTTAACGCACACTCACACACATGAAAACCCACTTTTGTGATGGATGAACGATCAAGTGCTGCCAACTTGCTTGGAGACATCATTAACTTGTGTTCTTCTCTTTGTTCCTGTTTATGTTTCTTGTAGTTGGCTGCGCGCTGCCACTCCATATTGTTCCTCTCATCTCTGCAAAATAAATCTTCTTTTGTACCATGTTTGGGAAGTCAAGTGTATTAAACGAGTCTGTCTATTGACTAATCAGAGACAGCTGCAAAGTTCGGAGCTATTGTACAAAATCATCTTAACCACATGCAGGAGAATTACAAACTCTGCAAAGAAGAAATGCAAGGGAAGAGCCTTTCTCATTTGCAAAGCAATGGCGAACAAATATAATGGCTTTATGCTGTAGGAGTGACACAGTATGCTCGGAGCGGATTCCTTTAAACCTTTGGAAAACTAGAAACCGTTTAAGCAGAGATCTTCTTTCTAAGAAGTGGGATTGTTTAGTTACTTGGCTCTCTCTGCTCACAGCTGCCGTGCTCTGTGTGTGTGTGTGAGAATATCCGTGTGTGTGCTGGCGTAAACACAGATAAACATATAAATATACATGTATATAGACGTGTATATATATACACATATGAGAACCGGAAAAGTGTACGTACATTATGAAGTTTGTTTATGCAGACATTGGCTGAAGTTCACGCGTGGATGTTTTTGCATTATGCCCTTAGTTAGTCGCCGTGCATGCGCTAATGTGTGTACAAGTATCCACCCAAACACAGTGTTTCCTAGAAGGCTAGCTAGCCGATGTGAAGCGCAGTGGTCTGGCTGTTTGGGCTGAAAGCAGGGGATTTTCCCCAGCAACCTAATTAGACCCAGCAATGATGTCATGAGCCAACCATGGGTCACTGTTGTCAAGACGACAGGTAGTGTGTAAACCCAGAGCCTCTCAGACGCAGTGTAGTTAAGAAATCTGAGCTTGCAGCCTGCAAATAGTGCTTCACGGTTCTTAATGACACTCCTTAAAACAATTTAAAGACACCTGCTCTTCAGACTGACTCTGCCAGGGTTTCATTTTGAGCTGCAAAATGCGCTATGACACACCAGCAGAAATCAGTGCAAGGCGTTCTTTCCAGGATTTCAGTCTTTAACGTTGTGCTGCGGTGATCATATATGTTAACATAATTGCTAAACTGTGCACTCTCTTCCCGTCCTGCACCAACTTGCCCACTTCCAGACATGCATTCATTCTTGCAGCTCAATCACACACTCATGCATGCAGATGTAAACATGCTCCATGTTGCAGGATGTCTGCGCGTCAGGGTAATTGCCTTAAAACAATATTGTCTTTCTCTGTGCTGAGTGAGCAATAAAGGATGCAGTTGTGCGTCTCTGACCATCATCATTTCATGAAACTACAGCTTGGCTAACCCTTGACCTAAACTTAACCTTAAACTAACTTTAATATTTGTCTTTTGTGCCCATTTCAACAGATTTAGCTCTCCACAACGTGAGTAACACTTGGGCAATACTCAGTCACACACACAGCTAATGTGATCAGACAGAGTGACACACCACAGAACCACTATCTTCACTTAAAGACTTGCACAAGACACAAAAGTGAATGAGCTCTCTGTCTGGATTTCTTGGAAGTGTGTGCTGCGTACAGCTTGTGAGCGGGTACGCATTGCATTTAACATGCTGTCATCAGGCCTAATGGTCCAACCATACTTTTCCTATTTGAGGTAAGGTCAGTGTCCTGAAAAGAATAGGAGCCATTCACAACCAAAATTGCGGAACATATTGGCTCGATGAACAATATCTGTGGCGTATTGAGTCCTTTTTTATGGGAACCAATGTTAGATGTCAGAAATGATGGCAATTTGTTAGCAGTATGTACACAGAGGGAGTCGGGAACAACAGACCCTTCTGTTACTAAAAGCTCAGAAAGCAAAGGAAAAAAGAAACTTTGAACCAAAAGAAAATAAATTAACACTAAAAAATAACACATTAAATGCTCTAAAAGAAACAAGCAAGTGGATGCTTCCATAGTCGAAAACCTCAGAAAGTGATTAATGATTCATACAGGGACTACCAACCAGCTCACAGTGGATTCTGGGAAGAGAGAAAAAGAGGAGACTGTGCTGTTTATCACCCAAATACAGGCCTGGGCAGCCAACTGGAAACAACCTGGTAGTGATTTCACAAGACAAAAGGTAGCCTGTCTTTTCCTTACACAATTCAAGCTCCAGTCTTGAACAAAGTGCCATGTTGTATGTACATGATGATGATGATATAATGGTGTAGATGGAGAGCAGAGGAGAGCGAGCGGAGAGGGGTGGAGAAACAGATATGGTAGGATGATAGCTGGAGGGAGTTAAAAAATACATGCAAGAGCAAAGAACAGAGGGTTTGATGGCGGGACAGGACGCGAAAATAAAAGAAGTGGAATGATGTGAAAGAACACTGAAACAAAAGCTGTTAGGATGGAAAGGTGCACATGGGGTGCAAATTGTAAAACCTGAGATGATTCCTGAATAAAACATGGAGGTTTTGATGCTGTGGTGAAAACTTTTGGCACGTGTTGTGACATCTGTGATGTGTGTTGAGCTGCTTGTCTTCTGCAGCTGATGGCATGCCATGCAGAGACAGGACGACATGAGATGTGTTCACCTCCTGTCTGATAACAGACAATATGATGCTTGGGATGTAGTTGTAGGCAGCATGAAGATAACGTCCATGTGCTCCAGCCAAAAGAAATAGCCTTTACCTAAACCTAATTAACTTACGTAAGCGACAAAGAATCAAATAAAGCGGTCTGCAGAATCTGAAGCGACTTCTGGATTCCATTTTTTTTTTTTTTTATCAACTAGTGTATTTAAGTCAATAATGAAACGCAAAGATCAAATTTTAAATGAGTGCTGCAACATAATGGCAAGCCTAAATGTCTACAGGTATGTAGCACCCTTAATAGACTCCATGGTCACCGTGCCATGAGGTTTTTAAGGAAGTACTTATCTAAATACTCATTTATAAATCAGCCAAATCATTAAAATACAGATTCTCAAATGAATTTTCAGGGAGTTTAAGTCTTGGTAAAAAGATTAAAATAGCCAATTCATATTATTATCTTTTTTTTTAGTTAATTTAGAAAATTTCAGTCTTGATTAAACTGGTTATGGATGATAATCTGAGGGAGAGTCAGTAGTTTGATCCCCAGTACATGAACATCATGCCAAAGTGTGCTTGAGCAAGACACTGAATCCAGAGTTTCTCTTTATACAGTAGACTGTAGCCTCATTCATCACTTTGTTATCTCTTTTAGTAATGATATTGATGTAATAAGACATTTATTTGAATGAAGATATCCAAGATTTGTGCTTGCACATGTGATTCATATCAGTTTCATTTTTTAAATAATGTTGCTGTCAGTGCTGGTATTTTTTATACACACCAGTATTAGATGTGTCAGGGCAGCTTTCATTGATATTCTGGGAGGGCACGCTTGCCAGAGCTCCTATTTCTAAGTTCTTACTGTGGAATATGTATACAGGACACCTTATCCCATCAGTTTATTTAGCACTCGTGTAAATACTTTGGTGGTACTCATCAATTATATTTGGTCAGGAACCGTTTTCCTCACCTAACCACACCAACCGTTGACTTGGTTCACTCTCTGAATCCAGAGTGAGTGAGTCTCGGTGCGTCCTGGGACTCCGGGATCATTAACACTTGCTGAAACCCCCCCTCACATGTTTGGCCATGAAACACTCACGTGCAAACCTCACATCATTTCTCCTCGTTTCTCCCATGCAAGAGCCTTGGGTTCATTTATGTCCGCATACATGCCGCACTTCCTGGCATCTGTAATGTGTCAGCTTTTCAGGAACAGAGGAAAAAGCTGCTCAGTTTCACCACTGACCTCAAAGATTTTTGACTTGGGACAATGCATCATGCACAACTGCACAACATTTATGCAGAAGATCACTTTGACAGATCAACTGAAAGGCAACCACCAAATTAGGACGGGAGACTATGCTGACTAAGGATACTGACAACTAATTTGTCCCTTATACAGCTGCATGTCACAAATTAGCGGCGTGAGGTAGCAGATTACATTGTTCTAACGGGGAAATTAAGCGAGTTAAGGTCAAAATGGCCCGGAGGAAACTCTGCGGTGGTCGGGTCATCCTGCGAAAAATAAATAAAGACAGCACTGTTTATTTTTACTGTGGTTAAATGGGAGGCACTGAGAGAAAGAAAAAAGCAGAGGCAAGAGAGAAAGGAAGAGAAAGTGGTTTATTTTCGCTGCGGCAAAATGGGTTTGTTTTAACTTTGCCGTGTTTGGAACTGGATTTACCCCCTGTGTCAGCCGGGGAGAAAGTCAAAGAGGAAGAAAAAGAAGGTGGACACGGTGACAGGAAGGTGTAACACAAGGAGGTAAGTGTGAAAGCAAGCGGTGAAAAGTAAGGGGTCATATGTTCATGCTTAGTGTTGGGAAATCAGAGAATGAATCAAGAGATTCCAAGTGTATCAGTGACGTGCCACAGCCACAGCTCTGCAGAGCCCCTCTATTAGTCTCTGACTCTTACTGTTACAACACACACACTATTCCCCGGGAGAGTGTTTCCTAAAGGCAACTGTGCTGTTGACGCACTGTTACGTCACTGGTTTAATTGATTCCTGCATCTCTGCACAGAATAAAAGACTGTACAAAAAAAAACTCTGCTTAGAAACACAAAGTTTTCCTGATTTTCAGCAAAATAATGGTTTTGATTATTTGGTGGTTTTGACAGTTGTTACATAACTTCTATGCAACGTTCGTTTGAAATGATGCAGACTGAGTTTGCCTTTTGATGAGATTCAGGGTAACAAAGGCCCTCTTCAGACTGCAAAATCAGTTTTCCGACAAATCCAGATTGTATCACAATGTATTTTAGAAAGTCTTCTAAAATATCATTTTAACAATATTCAAGGGCTTCCAGCGCCGTCAGCAAACAACCGGACAACAGATAACTGATATTTAGGCCGAGACCTTAGCTCTTCCATGAACCTGTCCTTGTTTATAATTAACTTGAGAATGGAGCTGGAGTTGAGAGACGATTCTTCCAGAAGCGGCTTTTGTTTAGGCTTTTACTTGACACACGGTCTACAAGGACAACTTATCTGCATCTGCCTGCTCAAACGTGATTGGTCAGACTTAAAATGAAAACCAAAAAAATCTCTTAGAAGCAAAATATCTACATCTGTTTGGGATTACATCAGATATTTTAATTTTCCCCCGGGAATCGATAAAGGATTTCTGGTTCAACACGAGATAGGATCAGCCCGCTGATTACATGTCATTATTCAGTAAATGTATCCACGTACGCTACTAGCCCACGTAAACGGATATGAGCTGAGGACAGCGTGTTGGTGTAAGAAATGATGAAGTTGAAAAATCCGCATTTTACAAATCAATGTTAACACTGCATCTAGTTACTCATATCAGTTCAGGCAGTTACTCAGAACATGACTTCAGTTTGAATCACACACTGTTGGACTGTTGCTCAGAGAAAGGAGCAATTATTAGACGACATGAGGAAGCCCTTGACCAGCTTTAGTTGCAGCTGTTTGCAATTGATGGTACAGTACAGAAGTACAGTCATTTTTATGAGAAAATGATTGTCCTAGCAATGTTTGTAGGCAACTAGAACTTCACAAAAATCAAAAAGTGCAAGTATTGAAGAAGAGCATCAGAATTGTGTTGTTGTGAAGCTTTTGTGTTTCATTGTGAGGAGCACATACAGATCTATAGTGGTCCCAGATCAACCTGATTCTTATTAACCCTAACCCTAATAGAATGGTATATTCATTACAGGGTAATTTATTGTTGCAGCTCTTTAAACCACCCCACACTCTGGCTTATGTTCTTGTATTTGTATTGTAAGGAACAATGTTTTTTCTAGTAATGTGAGCTCCAGACCTAAAATCAAACCAGGTATCTTGAAGGGCTTCAAGTAATATACCTGTGGTTCAGCCAGTTGGCGTATTGTGAGGAACTCTTGATTGCTATGGTTGAGTTTTAGGTGATGACAGGAAGAAACAACTTTCCAGTCATTTTTGATTTTCATAAGACTGACTTCATGCTCAGATGTTATTTAAAGGCAAAAAATAAAATCCTCTACCACTATGCTAACTATATAGCCAGCTGTTCTTGCTGTCTTCTAAAGCTACTTAGATCAAAGTGTGTCGTTGTGTTTCCTCTTTGGTGCTTTACAGGCCCGTTCAAACCTTTCATTTAGATATAATCTAGGCAATCCGATATACAAATGTCCAGCTTTAGATATGTGTGTTCACATCTGGCATTATCTGTTATATCTCCATCCAGCTCTCCAACATCCTCTCAAGCGCAGTAGAATCTTTTGTACATCCAGTGCTGTTTTCTGTGTGTGCGTCATGGCTTCTTACTTAGATTAGTTTATTTATTTTAGTTTGTGAACAGCTACAAGGACAGAATATTTTAAAAGGCTCTCATTACTAAGGACAAACATCACATAGAGTCTTTAATGCGACTCATGACGCATTGCGTTCACACTGCCACAGGAATGCGGACAGATGCAAACCAGACCACGTCCAAATATGGTCAGAGATCAAATCTCCCCTTTTATGTGATGGGATCGCCCAGATCAGATCTTAATGCAAGGTCTGAACAGGCCCTACCTTTACTACCCTGCACTAATGCCCCCTGCCCCCGCCAAATTCCTCCTGAACTTCTATCCTCCTACTACCCTTGTACTACAACTACCCATATGCATGGTCAACTTACTGTGCATATCCTTAAGTTCATATCCTGCTGTAATTGCTATAGTGCTGTCAAGATTGGCCTTTGTGTACACTGGAACACTGGATTTAATTTAAATCCATATGTATATCTGTGCATATGTACACACTCTCTACTTATGGTTGGATGCATGCATGGATGAAAGCTGGAAAGTACATTCCCTTGCCTTGTATTTAAACATGTGCAATAACAGTAAAGTTGAATCTGTCTGTTTTTTCTGATTGTTTCATGTTCACCCTGTCAACCAAGCATTTCTGTGAAAGCTCCATGATGTAAATCTCCTTGTATGAAATGTTTCTTTTGTTTTTTTTTGAACAACACCATTAAAGCCCACCTCAAAACTCCCTATTGCACAACAGAACTCAAGGATGCTCAAATATAACGTTTCACCAAGAAATGGTTCTAATTACAGAGAATCGTGTTTGGAGAAACATTGCGTAACGTACAGTGCATACAGATTTGAAGCTAAGTTACTGTGCTGAGCACCATGTTAAATTCAGAAAGATCACAGCTGGTCAGTTGGCGCTCAGACTTGGTTGTGACCTTTAACCACTGATGCACAGTGGGATGTCGCTGACCCACTTTCCACAAAGAAGTATGGGAAATGTTGGTTTTGCTTCTGTTCATTTATGTATTAAAACAGAAAGTACATGTGCTACATTCTGTATAATTTAGATAGTCGCTATATACACCGATTGAACATAACATTATGACCACCTTCCTAATATTGTGTAGGTGTCACTTGTGCCTCCAAAACAGTGACTCTGGACATGGGTGTCCTGTGACGGAACAGGATGTTGTTAGAAGGGGGTTTTGGGGGTGATATAAGTTGAGGGGAGGGGCCTACGTGGATCAGGCTTGTTCCAGTGCATCCCACAGATACTTGATCAGTTTGGGATCATGGGAATTTGGAGGCCAGGTCAACACCTTGTGCTGTTTTTCATGTTTTTTTTAAGTTGTTCCTAAACTGTTTTTGAGTGTGTCTGTCAGGCTGCATCCTGCTGGGGATGGCTGCTGCCATCAAGGAGTGTCATTGGTATGGGGTGGGGGTGCCTGGTCTGGTCTAGGTGGGCGGTACATGGCAAAGTAACATCCACATGAATGCCAGATCCAGAAGTTTCCCAGCAGAACACTGATTTGTCACAAGATGGTCAATGTTATTTACTTCTCCTGTCAGTGGTCATCGGTGTAGATGCACAAAAATGATGTGTGATTTATAAAGTAAAACAAAAGTAAGGTTATCAGACTGTAGCATACGGCTGTCTTATATCCCTGGACCTAGATTTGCCTCACATGCCTTTGACTCAGATTCTAAGCACTCATTCTGTGCCCACATTGTAAGAGTAAAGAGTGATAATAGCTAGTATATATGTAAGTATACACAATTAAATCTGCTGTCATGCATGAAAGAACTGATATATTTTTAATGTAGAGCTTACTGAAATGATCCAGCCACTCTTTGATGAAAGAGTCAACGATCATCAATCTTCATGTTGACACAAATCAAGTGAGTGTTGACCTGACAACAATCATGCCATGACAGATCCCTTATGGATAGAAAACAGGCAGGCATGCTTTGCACTGAGTGCCACACATTATTATATTATATATAACAGTGACACGCCTATATGAGCAGGAAATGGATCGGTGACAGCATGTGTACTGACATGATTTTCACCAGTGAGTTTAAATTACATTACGATTGAAGGGCTGATCCTACACATCATCTCAACATGATTCAAAATGTATCCTTCCAATTACAGTTTCACCTCTTGATGCAACGCAGACTTTTATTCTACAGTTTATACGGAGCACCTGAAATGCAACCAAATGCAACGCCCCTTGAACATTTGTCTTGGCAGCGTCCTTGGCGAGTTCTGGGCGAGTGTCCGATCTGCTTTTTATCAGTCACTGACAGATTTCACTGTTCAGAAAGTGCGCGTTCCACCTCAATTGAACCACAACTGCTGAAACCAAATCTGAGTGGAGAGCAGTCAGCTGTAGCGTCCCATCATCGTCTCCACCGCAGACAGACTGATTAACCGTTTGTTAAGTGTATATAGTTTCTGCACACGCGGGCTTATGTGGACCCGAACGTGAATATGACTTCAAGGGTTTGTCATGCTTCTAAAGCTCAGCGTAATTACACCTTATTTGCTCAAAACGAGGAAAGACAATATTCGTTGCACCTTACAGGTTTCCGACAGCTGCTGGTTGTCTTGAAGGGTAAAGTTGGCTGTAGCGGAGAGTTACCAATGAGGTGTGCCAAGCGCCATGTCCCGAGCACAATGGGGAAATAAATCTGCATAATTTCTTAAGGAAATGGAAGGATTCCTCAGTCTGGGTTAAATCGCATCAGTTTGTGCTTCTTAGACTCTTTACCTGGGACACCTGGCTATGCCACGTCCACAGTTACCTCCAAATGCATCTTCGATAAAACAGACAGGGCAAGTACACATCTGGGCCTTTGGACTGCACTTGGTCTGATGAATGCTTAAGTATTTGTGTTTTCACAAAAACACAAGTAAAGAAAAGATTGCATATTGTTAACTGTCTTTTTTTCTCTCCCTGTGTGATTGCCTGAGTGAGTGTGTGAGATCAATTTAGGTCAGCTCCACCCTCCCCACAGGCTGGCAGCTGGCACACCTGCGATTCATCAGCTCTCACCTCACAGCTCAAGAATCCAGCTCTTTCTTCCACTCATCGACAGATCGTGCCGTTACCTGGAGGGTTTATCCACTCACTGTGGACCTTGTCTGCCTGCTACACTTGTTTGAGACGGACTGTAATTTTCCCTTGTGTAGTAGAGTAATCAATAAACTCTCTAATGTGCAGTTCAGTTCCTCTATTTTTCCTCTAGTGCCTCTAGTTATTGGATGAAAATCGTAATTCATCCAATGCGTCATAAAAAGTGAGAAACAAAGACATGATGTGACATGACCAGAGACGTTTAGTCTGAGAAACGGATCCAAGAGTCTGAGTGTTTAACACATACTAAATCACTGTACAGTGATTTACAGTACTCTGGGACAGGATTTATTTTTCATCGTGGCAGCAAAGGTGTGATATCATGGAATTGTGTATAAATTATTCACTACCACTGGCACAGTTTGATTATCATAGCAACTCATTTCAAATGTTTTATTGCATTAAATTGCAAGTGAAATGGTACAGGGTTACGACTAAGAACAGGGGATTCTTCATCCAATCCAACAAAAACACAAAATGTGTACTGATAGCACACAGCACGCTGTCAGATAGTATTGGGTTGAGTAACTATTTTTATTTCCTCTTTCTTTGTCAATTGCAAATGTTTTATACCTGCGGTATTTTCCAGTGCAGCCACCCGATGCCAGCTAGGTTAAGATCGTTGTGCGCAAGACCCTCCCGACCCTCTACAGAATAGGCTGTAATAGATAACAGGTGGATAATGCTGTTTCCCATTATATTGATATTATTGAACGACAAGAAAGTGTTTTAAAATGTACTCTGGAAATAGTAAATCATGCTAACAAAAACTCTTATGTGTATTTCTCAGGAGCCCAAATGAAAGACCTAATTTTGCTATTGTATTTTTAAACTCACGTACTTGATACATGAATACCTGTTGATTGTGATCACTCACAAAATAGACTGAAATGGGTTTAGGGCAAACCACGCATAAATACAATGATCAGCTCAGTATGTAATACACCATGGAAAAAACAAACCTTCATACTAGGAGTGCAGAAGATGTGTACACGTATAAATGGATGGATGTATAATGTATACATGTAATATAGATTGGAACAGATTTGCTTTTTGTCAGACTGGCATACATTGTACATACACTGTTGTGTCTTTTAAACAAATGAAAAATAACTAAATCAACTAAAAGATAATGAGATCATTTTTGTGAAGGATCAGCTGACTGTGAACGAGGCTCCCCCAAAGCGAGAGAAAGCGAGAGATCATCAGGTCGGTCAGCGGGTTAGAGGGGAGGTGGGATGCAACAACATGAGCCCTTTGGATTACTGATTACTTTGGTCACCGGTCCATCTCACCCCGGACAGCTGTGGCTTGTCCACTCTGACCTCTGGATGAAATATACCTGCACCTCAACAGCGCGGCCTATACGCTCCCTGCATTATCTCCACCAGGCCTGCTGGGAGAGGAATGGAAGAAAAAAAAATAATTGACAGGGTTTCTCTTTAAAGGCTGTGACAGAACAGGACTGCAGAGGCCTTTACGTGAGCTGGACAACGTAATTTATACCCCTCCACTAGCAGGTATGCATTCCCCTTTGTGAGACGCTGCCTGTTACATCCTTCGTGCCATTTAGCCTCTTATCACCAACTTAGCAGGCCTCCTGAATAATGCCTGTTTAGAATGACAGCACTAAAATGTCGAGGATTCCCTTTGTAGTGTAAAAGTAGGAAGTGGGGCTCGCCAATCAGTGACAGTGATGCATCTGTGAGACGTAGGCCACCAGCTGATAGGCCTCTCTGTGGGTGTGCTTTGTTCTCTGTGGTGTTACAGTGATGGAGTCTTACAGGTAAAATTACAAAGCAGTAATTTCCATTAACAGTTCACATACGTGCATTGTCAGAAAATGAGTTGGAAAAGGTAATACTGACGCCTGATTCTTAATAAAACAAAGCACGTGCAAGCCAAAATGGCAAAAAAATAGTTTCTCAGGCTTTCTGATAAAGAGTTGGTGGAGTTCTCTCTCAAATATTTCTCTAGAATTAAAATCAAAACTACGGACAACTTGGAATCAGAGGGCAAAAAAAGTCCAGACATCCAAATGCTGAAACCCTTTCAGAAGTCCTCGTTTTTGCTGGAGGCTCGTGAAGGTTTCAGACCCCTTAATTTAGCGACTCTTTCATACATAAGTTTCCAGCTGGTTCTGTGACCATAGACCTGAAGGGTCAGTTGTGACCCCAGACCTGACATTCTGCACTTTGACCTACGAGGCTAGAGATCATGCAGGCAATTATGTTTGGCCACTAACCACACCAGAATCAAAGGAAAAGCAGAGCTTTCGCGTTAGTGCGAGAGTGTTATGCAGATAATTATGGCCATCCTGTCAACAAATCAACTTCAGACTGAAACGAAATGTGCAGAAGCGGCTCGCGTTTTTATGTGCGCAAAGGAGCGAGTGCCTTTTTCTGCATGAGAGAGCCTGTGTCTCGCGCTGAAGGTGGAGGTGATACAGAGAGGGAAGAATTTGACCCAAGCTTCCCTTGGACCTGGGCTAGCAGGGGTCCAGTTCTGTCACATGTTCGCCTGTCTGTTCAGATAAGAACAACGAGTACAGGGAAGGGTCTACAGAGTGGTCAGACAGCAGGATATTCAGATAATGTAATAGGGGAAAGAGCCTCATATCACGTGTCAACATCATGAAAGGCTGTTATCTGGATCTGAAACAAGATTAGAGATAAGATGCTTTTATTTTGTCTATAGTAGGAGCAAATCAAGAAATCTATCATGGAGATGAGGACCATGAAAGTGTTAAAACAGAAGGCAGATAACAGAGACAGAGTCTTTAAGCAGCATGTTTAGTTTGCTGCATAGCAACTGCATTTTTTGTTATCTAACTCTCTACTTGATAAAACCCTTATAAAGAAATACTTTACTAAAGATGTTATACAACGTATGTCAGTTACGCCACATGTCAAAATTAGATTTGCAGACTGGCGATACACACTTCCATCACTTTCAAATCGTCTGATAAGTGTGTGATGATGTTAATGTAGTTCCTGGTGCTTTAGTGAAACTTCATCCATGCTGCGTGTAAAGATGAATTCTCAGTGTGAAGACTCTGGCCATCACCACCTTGGCAGTGCCTGACTCCCAGATAAATCGAAATCGGGCAAAGAGCAAGCTGGAGTGTGAGTGGAGTTGAGGCAGTTGGTTTTCGCCGAGCCAGACAGCTAGCGACCTTTGAAGGCTCCCGCCTGTCACTCAAAGTTTAATTTTAAGCCTTGATATAATTCAAACAGATGAGTTATATAAAACTCACCCACACACAGTTTTTATGAATGGAGAAATTTGACCAGTTTTTGTCCCAGGCTGTAAACGCGTTTATTACTCAGTTTTAGGTCGAGCCTCGAGTGGCCATTTGTGGAACTGCAGTTTTTGGCACAACTGAGTTCATTTCGTTATTCTTCTTTGGAAGTAGCTGATTGTGAAACGCTGGCGAACACCAGACATTCGTCACCTCTCTTCCCATTCTTTGAGTCAGAGTGATTCAGTGTTTTGTTCATTCACTGATTCAGTAACTGGTTATCAGATTAAATTAAAAATCCAAACCAAGATGTTTAGAGAAATGGTCAATTTGCACCATGTAACTTCATGTGGTTTGGGCAATAATCATTTTCTACAGCTCTCAGAGCACAGAGAACACTGAACAACATACACTATAAACTAATAAACGTTTTTCATTAACTTTAACCCACTTACATCTAATGATATAATCCGCACCCACTGCAACAATTTATAAGTGATACCACATGAAAGACTGTGCGGTCATTATGTCATCCAAAACTCACAATCACCTGTACTCATAATTTTCAGGAATACTCGCTCCATCCTTTGCATCGTCTATTACAGGAAGCAGCCCGCACCGGGGGGCCTGTTTCTCTTTAATATCAGCTTCCAGTCTCACCGCTGTTAGTGGAAAAACGTTGCCAGACTTATTTACCTGATAACGACTGGGTTTCCCTGCGGTGTCTGGAAATGTTTTTTTTTTTTTTTTCTCTCCCAGTCAGCTTCATCTTTAATTTAACAAAAACGCCAGCAGCTGACCGATGAGTAATACGCCTCTACAGAGCAGAGCCAGATAGAGTTCATCTTAGTTCACTTGAATTTTGGTAAGAATAATTGTATGCAAGTCTGGACAAAGTTCCTTTAAAAGAAAGTGTTAAATAAGTGTGACAATTGTGAATAAAGCATGGATACGGAAGAAATGACAATGGAAATGTGTAAAATTTCTTACATTAAAATAATACCTTACTCCATTTAAAACACGGGCAAATATAACCCATCACTAACTAACAGCCATAATTTAGCTCTCAGATAAAAGCCACTAAGTCCCCTGAGTAAAACCATTACTCTACTAATAGCAGTCCTTTGAAGCAAAGGAAAGGGACAGCAGCGGCAGTAAAGAGCGACCAGCAGACTTCCTGCTTCACGCAGGTCATTTAGACTTGTGCGGTTATACGAGCGTGTGTTGGTCTGACGGAGGGGAAGTGAGTGAGAGTGAGTGAGAGTCTGACAATGAATCAACCCAGATGCATTTGTTGTTCATGATAGAATTAAACAAAATGAGAAATTTTATTCCAAATAGTTTTATTAAATAGATGTTAGTACATGCTTTGTCTTTATGTACGTGGTGATATGTCATGTTTAAAACACTTTACAGTGACAGTATACTCAAACGCTTTAAGTTAGGGGAAAAAAAAAAAATCACATAAATCACATAAGGGTTTTAGTCAACTTGTTAAAACAAAACAAGGATTATCATGATAGCGCAGACATGAGTGGTTATGAGTGGTTACTCAGGGACTACTGTGGGGCTACTCCAACAATTTACTGCCCTCAAACTCGAGGGCTTCAGGGAGCCAAAAACAGCTTTTTAAAATGAAAACAACCTCCATCCAGGCTGGTGTTTTGCCCCAGTTTCAGAAGTAATCTCGTGCATTCGTACTACGCCCCTGAAAACACATGCTGCTCCGTGTGGGGCTGATAAGGCCGCTTGCCATGCGAAGTGCTGCAGATCTCTTGAATGACAGTGTCCCTCCAGGGCACAGGCAGAAGTTGCATGATAAAATGCAGAATTTTAGCAACCGGTGTAGACAATGGACAGTTGTTTGTTATCCATGCTGAATTCAACAACAAAAGGCTGGCGTGTTAGGGTGAGGGTAAGGATGCGTAGCTACTGATAACACCCAATTAGGAAGTGGATGTCTGTGTTGTCAGTTCGTTTCCGTCTCGGCCAAACCAGACTAAAAGGCAATTCCATTGGTTTTAAACCAATTTTGGATCAGCTACATTTTTGCAATTCCCCTTTTCAGTGAGATGTTGGAGTAGTCTGTTGCCGCAAACAGTTATTAAGTTCACTGCAGACTTCTTGTTGATGCTAAGCCTAAAAGGACCCTGAGAACATCACTATAACATCAACAGGCACATTTGTTTTATCCACCCAAAGCCACAGAAGTACCTCTCAAACCAAATAACAAGTGAACTCAGAGGAGTGCACCTTTAACACATTTTCCAAGTTCCAGACATTGCAAATGTCTCCAAGCTACCTTACATACTGACCAGATCAAACCTGATGTGAAACAAACAGTTCAGCACGAGTTCAGTTTCTTGGCACCAGCACTGTGAAGTTGTTAAATAAGATGGATGTCTCTCGGAGGACAGGAATGAGGTTTCCTATAATTACATATTTCATCTGGAATTATACATAGGGCAATCCATCGATCACAATCTTAAATGTTGTCTTGGAAACCCTGAGGATTATTAGTCATGTCGTCATCTAGGCCTGTTCTTTAAGTCAGCGTGAGAGATTGTCAAATCACCGCAGCCATGCGAGCCAAGCACTTGTTCTGTGCACACATACTGTTCGTCAGCGGTTCAAACGATAATTGCAAGCGAAGGACAATGACAAGTTGTTTATAAATCATAACTTCTATAGCACTAATCATTTTTTTTTAATTATTAATGAAAACAAGAACTGTGTATACTCAAACCCAGTTCTTATGAACTTAAACTTTTCAATCACAGAATCTCACGTAAATAAACATCAAACTAATGTTGCAGAGATAGCCAGTGTGCATTTAATCTACATTTTTTGAAAATATGTGTGCATGTGTGCAGACAAAGTTACAGGAGCTGATGACCCAGATGCAACGGTGGTGTGGTATTTTACACAAATGACAACACGGCAGCACCCATGTGTGACATCACAGTCTCCTCTGCTTCCAGAAAAAAAAAAGGCACATAAATCAAGGTGCTCAGATGAATAGGTTAGGCGATTCTAATCGTACCTCACCTCACTTTTATTTGATTATCTGATAATTTAGATCCGTACATTGCTGATCAGTCATCTCATAACAAATGAATCTAATTTTGTGTTTCTTGCCAAGTGGCAACAACCACAGTTTGACACTTAAGACTTAAATACCACTGATGGTCTCTGGTAGCCTGTGAGTCAGGTAACACACCATTTGGATTTCAATACAAAGTGTCTTTGAACCAGTGGAGAAAGCAGAACCCTGCATGCAATTGAAACAAGCAGTTACAGCTATTTTGTTGTGAACAGATTCAACTAAAGCCTTCTGATAAATCTTTGCCGGAGCACAATCAGTTCCCAGCGGAACAACAACAGACCAGATTTTCAAACATTTTGTGGACCTGGGAGGTCAGGCCGTCTTCTCAGGCTCCAGTAGATTTACATTCAAAAATCTTCAACGTCACTTATGCACTCACTGCCATTTTATCTTATTTCCTAGTTAAGTAGATATTAGGTTTCAAGGAGAACTATGTCTGGGCGTGTGACTGGCTTGATTGACATATGTAGTCTGGAGGGATTTACGCATCATTTGCACTTGACAAGCTAGCAGGGTCTCACACATGTGAATTTGAAAAGCATGGATGTTGTTTTGATCCATTTGTGACAAAATGACTGTTATTCTGTTGTGTATTCTGTTGTATACTGGCCATCTATTAGCCTAATTTGACCAGTATTCATGGCTTATTATACAAACAGACCCTCAAGGGATTGAAAAAATCTAGTTTTAACGTTAGTAAATTACTATTTTCTGGATGATTTCTAATTTTGTGCTGCGCTTTATGCACAATTTTACCTTTATGCTGAATGCACAGTGCACCTTTAACGTTGGCTTTAACATGCTGTACGCACTTTAGCCGTGGATGCCAAAGGAAAAACTCACTGAGTCCACCCATCCCATTTCCTCCTGTCACGCCTGGGAATCAAATAGGTGCCCCTCCAGTCTCAGCCTACAGCTCAGCACCAACCAGGTTTCAAAAATCATTCCCAAATTTGGAAATGAATGAAAAAAAAAAAAAAATGCCACCAACCAATAAAGTGTCATTTGCTGCATCCATGTCTCCACTTTCTCACTTTCTTTTTAATGTAAAAATAACTCTGTTCTTAGAAATAGCACTATTTTGCACACAGCACACGTTACATAATCCTGTTTTCCTTATTGATAGCAGCGGCTTTTCACTCAAGGAGATGCAGTGTGTGAAAAAGATCTTAGTTACAATTGCTCATTAACTCCCAAGTACTCCCAGAACAGTGTAATCTTAGCTCACTTATGCAGGCTGTGACTGCTTTTTGGCTCGCGGTATGACAGTGTCTCCGAGTTGCCATGTTGCAAACATATGGAGCTCTTGGTAAAAGCTGCTCATTGTCCTGTGAGGGGGGATGATGATTGAATACATGTCAACTGTAATCCTCACAGGTTGTGGTCTGCGTGACCTCAAATAACACCAAGCGCTGGCTGAGACGTCAGACTGGGCAGGACGGGGGCCACTGGAGGAGAGAGGAGAGGAGAGGAGAGGAGAGGAGAGGAGAGGAGAGGAGAGGAGAGGAGAGGAGAGGAGAGGAGGTGGTAAGATATGGAAAGAGTGGAGGGGGGGTGGTGAGGGTGGAGAAAGACAAACAGAGGCAGGAGAAGAAAGAGAAGAAAAAAGAAAGAGGCGCAGGTAACCAGAGAGAGAGGAGACAGACAGAGAGTTACCCTTTACAACTTTCAAATTACCGCTCTAATTTTGCATGGTGGTCTGGTGTTAAAAATCACCCTGGTAACAATACAAAAACAAGATGGGTGGCGTTTTCCCATCCAGACCCTCTTCCCACCCTCTTTTTTTTTTTTTTTTTTTTTATCCCTCCACACACACACATTCACCCAAATCAAAGCAAGTGAGGGGTGCAGTCTCCTGCTCTTTCTCCCCCTCATCTTAAAGTCAAGTCTCTCTCTCGGTGGCCACGCCGATGCATGGGTGCGTGTCTGACTACAGGTTCCCTCCACAGACACTAGCAGGTCACCGTGGCACCAGTGGAAACTCTGACCCACCCTCGACTCCTCACCCAGACGAAGGGGGGAGGAGGAGGAGGAGGAGGAAGGTCAGGAAGATGCTTTCCTCTCTGGGATCAAAGGTCACTTCTATCCATTACCAACACTGCTCCACCTCAAGCGCCTGCGTGGAGGAAGAGATTAAAGCGTCCGCGTGGATGTCTGAAGGATGAAGAAAGCAGCACTGCAGACACAAGTCAGTCTGCTGCGGAGTTCAGTTTGTACTGTGACAAACCAGACATGCTGCAGATAACTGCTTTTAGGTTAATATTGATTTGTCTTCCAACGCCACATGTGGGGAAATGTCAAAACACTGCACACATTAACCTACAATACAGAGTTTGAATTATGAAAGGAGAAAATCAGGAAGTTAGATAACTTTTTATAGTGCAACAGCTGCACAGAGAGGAGGTCTGAGCGGAGGAACTCTTTTAAACAAAGGTAATATATAGTATTGGGCCAGTCAGTGCTATTGCAGCTCTAATTTATTATAGGCTTTTGCTGATTAAACCAATATTATCCCCCGAGTTATTGCTCTTCCAGACCCCAGCTGTGGCTTTATTGCATACAAATATAAATTTGACTTTAAACTTGGCCATGTGTGCCATTTAAGAGTCAAATATACTGCGATATAACGAGACAAAGCCTCCGCTCGACCTCTGCCCTCCCTAAATATCATTTCATCCTGATGAGGGATGGTGTATTTGGGAAGCAGGGCAAAGGAGATTTCCTCCTCTTCTCCAAATTCGGGAAAGATCGCAGCTTAACATACAGCCCTCCAGAGAGACGTGGGGAAATCATTGACAGAGGGTTGCGACGAACTTAAGAGCAAAGACACATGGTACCAATTGGACCTGAACTCCTTCGAGTAACCCTCTTTATGTCAGGGAGGAGAGAGAAGGCGAGCCCAGCATGGCAGCCTACTGTGTGTGTGTGTGTGTCGGTTATTTCTATACGACTACCACGCCCAGTTTAATCCATTTTCTGCGACTGTGTGTGTCTGCCTGCGCTCTCTGCCTCTGACATAATCCCGGAGGCCGCAAAAATCTATGTCGACATCCAATCAGCAGACGTTTTTTTTTTTTGGTGGCTTTTTGATTGAGCCGTCTAGAAATTGCAGTTCACACCCTAAAACCACGCCTCGAGACGCCTCTGATTTGAGACGGTGGTTACACTAAACTCAGCCCTGATTTATACCACCCACCCATTCAACTTCTTAATAAAATCTTAAGCTTATTTTGCTGCATTTTTATTTAAATATTCGATCCGGTATGAAGCCAGGCGTCTTGAGCACGCTTTTAACTCCATCAATCCAGGATTGCTGAACCGAATTTTTAATAAATTATCTATCTAATTATCTGAACACATTAATATATCCCTTCTGCAATAAAGCCAGTGAGGTAATTTGTTATGCTTGCCATGAACCCACCGTAGAAATGCGCATAAGCAACAAACAAATCAAATCCAGTGGAAAAATATTATACAGAAAAATGGTTCCATTGCAAATAGACTACATGCAATTCCAAAAGCAAAAGAAACGTTCGGGTAAAATATCAACTTGTGAGATAGATTTGAAGCATTTTCAAATACAAAACCTGTAAGCACAATAAAAGAATCGTACCAGAACAGGAACTATGCTCACAGATTCAGATTCTGCGTCACCAAAGCACAGCTGAGAGATTGCAGCACTTGGTTTAAAGGAGTGCACTTCAAAGACATGACTGCGGCGTGAGTTCAATGGGACGCACGTTGCGCTCACAATATTTAAGATCAGAAAAGACAGACGGATTTCAACAGGGTTTTTTAAGCCACTACACACCTGCAGCCTTTCATCTTACACTTGAAGCGGTGTAATAGCAACCACGGCGATGAAGACGACTTAAAGAGATAGAAACAGTTTAACTTTTGTGCCAGCTGTTAGCTGGTATATCATTTTTGCTTCTGCATTGATGTCTTTGATGGTTCTTGGTTCTGCTCCATGTCTACACCCCTTTTAAGTGCAGGTTGGTTTAGTAACGCAAGTGTGTTCAGCAGGAGAATGAAAACAACCCTTCATGCACCTGGGAAAGCGCTGCAGAGCGTCACTCATTCATTCATTCATTTTCTATAACAGCTTGTCCTGTGAAGGGTCGTGGGTGGTGCTGGACATACAGCCTGCACCCTGGACAGGTCGCCAGTCTATCGCAGGATCCCTCTTTCAGTCCAGACTCAGTCCGGATTCAGATATGGATCGGCCCTTTTATTTTATTTATTTATTATTTTTTACCCATGACCTTGCTCCACTAATGTTTAAGCTGCCCCCACTGACTTGACTTGTGTTTAATCTCAGACTCCTATATTGGACAAGGCAAAAACTAAAACAAACCAAAGGCTGACAGAATGAAAGGCTCAGGCTCACAGCAAGCTACACCTCCCAGGATAATTGCTTGTGATACACAGTTCTCCTTCCTGTCTGTGAAGTCTTACAGTAGTAGATATAGGACACATAGAATATGTATGTAGTGGTATTAGCTATGTCACATTGTGGTCTGCAGCCAGTTCATGACGGTTCAGTCTTATTCAAGGCGCTGATAACAATTCACCTTTTTGAAAGACGCTTCACAGAGCCCAGAGCCTGAACCAGCAGAGCCAGGTGGTGAAAGCAAGGAAAGCGCTCTTAAAACTTCAGGAAGCCTAAAGCAGAACCCAGGTCATAGAGAGACGGGTCCAGACAGTAGCAGTGATGAATATCGTTAAATATTGGTGAAGACAGCTCGGAGAGACAGAAAGATCAGTAATGATATGAGCTGTCAGAAACGTACATTATACATCTTAGCACCAATGGACAGGGCAGCTAACTCAAAGGCATCACAGTGTAATATCAATGTGTTTTTTTTTTTTCTTCCCAGAGACATATCTGCTCTACGCTGTGGTAACTCTGCACCCACTTCCAGGAGTCTGTTAGTGATTGTGTATTTCCTTGTTTAAATAAATACTCGAGTAATTGAGCTTGTGCAAAATTCCAAAGAAGCAAAGAGCCTCATTTGCCCCCCCCGGACACTATATGGCCCCTGTGACAATGATGCCTAGTACAGTCGGGAGCGGACCCACCGGAGCTCGGAAATTTGTGTTTTTACTGCACCGCGCGTAAACAACGCAGGTCTGCTGGGGATTTCCTACCGCAGGCCCCATTTGTATTCATCAGTTCGGCTTGTAAACATTCAGAACGTGAGCTTTTAGAGAAAGGATGCTGATCATGTGAGTTCTTGGAAATCATTCCAACATGTCGTCATTATGAACCGTATATCTTCTGTGATAATATTTCAAATGTTTTTATTTATCGCGTCTGGGTTTCCGAGGCCTCAGCTTTCAGATATCCTGAATATATGGAGGTGAAATACTTGATAAAGCTTATTTGAGTTTTCTTATATTTGTGTAGTCACTTCTGTAAAGAAACAAAATGAAGTTAGAGCTGATCCTTCTTCCGATGTAAAAGCTCTTCCTACTGATGCAGACTTTGAGCAGATGATTCTGTCACTGTGCCATGTCTCTTTTTGCTGTTTTGCATTTAATTTATTCCCAGGCCTCCTCGGTTACATTAGAAAGACCTTGATCACTGTTAAACTCATCCCATAAACAGCTTCCTGTTCCTTAAATTTCAGATGAGCACTTTTAACTTTTTTGCTGCTTGTGGAAGGACTTTCTTCAGTTTAGAGGATTTTGTGAAGATTTATGGTTTTCAGAACAAATCCAAGACAGTACTCTTTATGTTTCCTAACTTTTGAGTCTACCAGGTATTACAGGAGAATCCATGATGATGATGATGATGATCACCGACTTACTCACGGTCGTAGGCGTAACATGAGCACTGATTTTTAGTTGGATGATCCCTTTAGATTTGAGAGGAGCCGCTGCACCGTGCGTTTCAGACCTCTGGCTCGGGGTTCCGTAACACACAGCACTGCCTGCTGGTCAAATGAAGGAACTGCACCCCAGTGAATCAATGAAATGACTGAAATTCCATAACATCCAAACTCCAGCTCACACGTGCTCTTTTATTATGCGACTTTTTTGGGGGGTTCCTGAAGCTGATCTCATCCCTGGAGGTTTGTTATTTTTGTGTGATCATACATTCATCTTGGCGTCCATCGAGTCAACTTACACTGCCACTGTGCGCGCATCTGGGCACCGAGCTTGGAGCTGTGCCACTTTTCACGCCGCCTATAAGTTGTGATTTAACTTTCAATGAATGGGGGCATGGCCAGCTAATGTAAGTGACTTTCTCTGGCCGTGTGTCACTACTTCAGGAGTTTGAATGAGTTTGGATGAGTCTCTCTTTCTCTCTCTCTCTCTCCCACCTCTCTCTCTCTTCTCCTTCTCTCCCCCCTTCTCTTCTCTGTCGCTCCTCCTTACACCCCAAAACCTCCCCCTCTTATTAAAACAACACACCAATCTGTTGTAGCCCGGTAAAAGGGGTTTGGGAGCCGCAGCAGCCCATAAAGGAGGCTGCACACACACATATCCGTCTGGAAGGAATTAGACAGCTGAAACAGCGGCAGGGAGACTTTTGGCCACTTCTGCGCGCTCTGTGTAACCTGGATGCTCGGGGAGACTAGGCTATAGAAATACTTATGCCCCACAAGAGAGCAAAAAATACAACAGCTCTGGCACATGTTTGATTATTGTAGAGTTTTTTTGGTTTTTAATTTTCTTTTCAGTGTGCCTGACGCTGCCAGAGTTAATGGCTTTCTGAAGACCTTTGAAATATGAATGAAGTTGATGGAGAAGAACATTTATCATTTTCTCATAGTCTACATTTTATTTATACTTTTTTACATGAATGATGCCAAAGTTGACTGACATGATGATTGTGTTTGTGCACCAAAGATGCGTGTGCTCCATGGTTAGTGACTGCAGACAGACTGTTAGAAGTTAAAGAAGGAAAGCAGCCGAGTTTTTTTTTTTTTTTTTTAGTTTTTTTATTTGGCTTTTTTTCAGCTTCCAGCTAAAGGCAGGAGGCGCACGTTTTCTTTCATTTCTTCCTTTCTTTTCCCCCTCTTCTTTTAATTAATGAGGACCGTTTTGAGTGGATTCATGAGAGTCATTACTACTCAAACTTTGCCGCAACTTTTACTGCCTGTGGAACGGTACCAGAGTCGACGCAGTTGACCGCATCCTTTCCCAAGGACAGACGAGAGGACAGCAGCTGCTTCAAGGTAGGCGGCCGGTGATCGTGTAGTCCGGTGACCCTGCAGCGCGCTGACAGACGCGTTTTTTACGCAGAGGTGTTTTTGGAAACCGCTCAAATTAGAATGAAAGTGAACGCGACGATGCGCCAAAATGTCATGTTTTAAACAGATACTTAAGTGTGGTGGGTTATTTCACGATTCCAAATCAACAAAGGTAAGGTTAGGGTTAGGGCTGATGCTAAAAGTTTGGAGGCGTAGCCTACCAGCTGTGGCAGCAAATGTGCGTAAAGAGCCAACAGCTGATCTGAATACGATTTAAATCAGGGGCACATATGTTAGTTGGTTTTTAAACTGCTGTCAAATAAGCAAAAAAAATGAAAATACAAGTCTCTGAAGTTTATTTTTTCTTAAACGAGATCTGCATTCACCATTGTCCAGCTGTGCCAGGAAGTATGGCAACCATTCGCCCGGATTACTCTGCTAATCCCATAAATCAGGTTATAGCCTGAGAATAAACCAAATTGATGACGTCTTTGAGATCCGTGAGCCAATGAGAAGGCTGGATCGCGGTAGGAGCGCGTAATTTGATGCCGAATGTGGAAGTCAGACATTTCACAGGAGAATACAGAGTAGCAGCGTTATCTTTTTACACTTGCAGCGAGCGTCTGTTGAGGATAGCGTGACTAATATTAGTGGTGGCAGGCAGTTATCTTGCTGATATGTTCATCAGTTAATCTCTGTCCTGGGGCCACTATATGCATCTACTGTGCAACACTATAGCCTCCACACACCCACCGCACAGGCAACAGTATACACACACACACATGCCCAAATGCAGATGAACATCTGTCTCGCCACTTTGACATATTCTCTTCCTCCATCCGCCTACTGACCTCTCGGTGCACAGATAGCGCTGTATGACCCACACAAGGAATGCCCATCTGTGAGTTGGATGCGTGAGCATTCCTGACATTCACCCGGTTTCTATCCAGTGCATGGAGTCTACTTCCTAAACACCTGCATTATCTTTTCAAGATGCATTTTAAAGCTCCCACAAGCTGACCTCGTGATTATGTAGACCTAAGTGTCAGGAGCATGTTCTCCAGTGCCAGGGAAGATCTAACTACAAGTGCATGCTATTTTTTTTTAAGACTGTATCTCCAAAATGTAGATATTAATAATAGACTAAAAACACATGAGAGCATGTGCACGTGTCAACATACCCAAACTAATACCAGCAGACTGTTTTTAATCTCTGTCCTCCAAGGAGTTCGTCTTTTTTTTCATATACTGCAGAGCTACAGGATGTTCTTCCACACAGCACACAGAGCAGTTTACAGGAAGGCATTCCATGGCTGGCCTCCATTAGAGCTCACAACAAGTCTCACGTGCCATTACTGCTCTCAGCAAGGGTCCTCCAGTGTGTAGGGCCCTGGGGCTCGCTTGATAGTTGGCAGGGCAGAGCTACTGACGCTAGAAGTGCATACAATGTGTATACCGCCACCAATTTGCCGTTAATGTCACCATTTTTCCAGGTTCCCTTGGTGTAGCAGGCTGGCAGCACTGTAGCCAAGTCAAAGTAAGAATCTGGATGTCAGTGAGGGCTGGGGTTAGGTTCCCACTACTTCATACTGAGTCACACAGAGTATCACAGGGAGGGTAACAGCCATGGATCCAGGAGTTACAGTGTACATTAAAGCAGGCTTAGAGCTTCACAAAGTAAGCAGTGTGTGTGAAGCTGCTCTCATGTACCACTCATGGTATATCCTGTGGTAAAATTCACTGTTATCTCTTGGCCACAATTAACCGTGGTACCACCGAGTGCTATGATTAGACTTTTCTATCACATCGGGGGAGGATGGGGGGGCATTTATTTTGGAGCGCTGCTGATAACAGTCCACGGTCAGATAGAGAAAGTGTCGGATCAGTGGATGATGCAGCGAGACCGAGCTGGACTGCCAAAAGCTGAGGCATTTCTAAACTTTCTGCGGCTTGCAGAAGCCCCACAAGCATGACGAGTTAAAATTGTAGTCCTGGACAGGACAAAGAGACAAAAAGAAAATCAAACGGGTGATGACACACAGAGGAATGCTGTAGAAGGAGGCATTCCTTGCTGAGCCACATCTGTACTTTGGCTCTTTGGAGTCCACCACAGTGGCGTAGCTCCAGTGCCTCAGCTGGCAGCAAACCGGTCCAAGTCTACCACTGTGACTCCGGTCTCTTACCCCCTCCCTCCCTCCTTCTCTCACTTTCTTCCGTCCAACCTGCTCTGAATGCCGTGCTCCTCCGCCTCATTCTGCTTCTCTTCTTCCACTTGCATTCCTGCGACGGGGATGAGTCAAATTGAGACTCATGAGTCAAAGGGAGGCTCATCCCGTTCCTCAGAATCGAGAGTGGATTTACCTCAGCGGTTAATTAAATTGCGGGCTTCCTCGTCCACCTTCCCTTTTAAATGAAATGAAATCAAATGACCTCAACGGTTGCGGTAACAGAACGAGATAACAATCAGAAAATGAAGAGGCTGTTAGAGGTGGAGGGTAATGCAAAACACTCCGCTAGAATGCTGTAACCTCTGCCGCCGCACCGATTCCAATAAGACACGGAAAGTGAGGAAATAAAGAGACACCGGAGGATGGAGGAGAGGTCCACCTGATTCCAGTCATGTCAGGAGTAGCGCAGCTAAAGCGCAGTGGGCTGTGTTACGGATTGGTTCTTAAAATGACAATTTAGATTAACTTTTCTATCTTGAATTCACCAAATTCTTCATTAGAAAGCAGCTCATGGAAGCAGGCGTGTATTTGCGTTTCAGCCTTGACTGTGCCGAGTCAGCAGCCAACGCTCAAGCCTTTCCCAGCCGCTCCCTCTCCTCTGCCTCGTTATCTTCTCAAGAGCACGTGAGCCTTTCCTGCGTCCAGCTACGGCCGTCATGAGGGCCATCTCCACGTTTAATGCTTTTTAAATGCACCCTAGCCTCCTCCAGCCCTGCCCTGTACGCACAGATACACAACTTGACGCACACAGAAGATCGCAGCGTGCATCGCTTGTGCATGTGTCTCGTCCATAGTGCTTTTTTTCTTTCTTTCTGTTGGCAGAATATCTTTCACTTGAGATTTCATAGGTGTGCATGACTTCACCAGGTCTGCTTTTCTAATACTGTCGTGATGGCAACATAAAAATTTTCCAGTACGTCCTCTGTGGATCCCGAAGCTCTTCGAAAACCATAAATATCATGAACAACATCTTCATTGGCGTGTGTGTACTGTGAGCTGAGTGAGATATAGGCATTACTAATGATATTTAACAGCCTTAACCTGTAGTCATGCCAAATACAGTATATACCAGCCGGCTGTCACTGGTGTTTGATCTGTGAATAGCACCCTTCACTCCAGAGCCGCTGATTTGTTGTGCCTCCAGCCGGTGACTGTTGACTCATGCTAACGTAACAACGTCAACTTTATGATATCCCAGCTCCGCGCAGGCACCGTCAGCTGTCTTTGTGGGTCTCTGTGCAGATCATGCACACGTAAACTGAATGTGAAATACGGCTCCTACGGTGCGAAGACACGCGGGCGCGGTCTGGCGAGCCCTGTTATGTTTTACGTTCTGTCACAGGCCTTGACCTGGAACCCCGCTGACAGAAATTCCACCGCTCTCCTGTGAGTCAAGCCACGTCTTCCTCTTCTCGGCGCGCATATATGCCATCGTACGTACACCTCGTTCACGCAATGGATAAAACACACGGCGCGCACATGGGCAGCGTTCAGCAGCTACCCTGACTTAATGGCATTCTCGTTTACCCAGACAGGCCACATGTTCGTCTGACAGCTGTCTGCCCTGCAGTCACAAGCACACTGTAAATGGCTACACCAACTAGTACTGAAAGTATTTTTATTTTGAAAAGTAAATGCACCAATCAGCCATAACATTATGGATAGACAGGAGAAGTAAATACCGTTGACCATCTTGTGTCAGTTCAATGTTCTGCTGGGAAACTTTTGGACCCGGCTTTCATGTAGATGTACTTAGACATGTAGCACCCACCTAGACCAGACCAGGGACCCCCCCACCCAATAGCAATGACAGCCCTTGTTGGCAGCAGCCATCCCCAGCAGGAACAGGTCAAAAATACATGAAGAACAGCACAAGGTGTTGACCTGGCCTCCAAATTCACTAGATCCCAGACTGATCAAGTATCTGTGGGATGATCCACAGAGGCCCCTCCCCTCAACCCATAGGACCCAAAGGCCCCTACTAATAACATTTAGTGGCCAGATGTTTTGGAGGCACAAGGGAGACCTACAGAATATTAGGCATAATGTTATGCCTGATCGGTATACGCCTAACTAGAATGTGACTTATATTTAGCCATGATGAGAACTTTGCCTGTGTAGCTTTGCAGTTATTTAAAATGCAATTCATTCATTCATTCGTTCATCCCTCCATTCATTCATTCATTCATTTGCTTTATTCTTTCTAAACATCAGCATAGTGTTATCTTTGAGACCGAGACAGTGGGTGTTTCACCTCTGGGACTGTGGATAACGTCAGAGTGAAACTGCGGCAGCATCCAACACAAGGTCACCATAGGGTTGAACACACACGCACACACGCGCTCCATAAAAACGAGATAGCGACGGGGTTCTATCCCTCACACATGTCGAGATATAAAAACAAACAGAAAGCTGGGGTGATATCATCAGTATGTGTTAGTAACACGTTCAACTTGCGCAGTTACATGTCATATACTGACACGCGAAGAAACACACACACGGGGCTCCGCAGTGACATCATCCATAGACCGACAACTCCTCCACTGTTGCAGATATTGCTCTGATTAGAGGATTTGTCTCACAGGGACCAGGGGCCGCGATGCGTTGTGACTAAAGCTAAGTCTGCAGTTAATCTTTCTGCTGTCTGACCTTATTGTCGGTCTGACCTTTGCACGGCAAAAAAAATTGTGCTTAAGACGCAGCAAAGAGAGGAGCATCCTAGCATTCACTTGGCGTGCGGCGAGGGTGAAGCCATCGGAACACAACCTAAATATAGTTTCACAGTTTGGCTTTGTAATTTCACCATGAACTATTAAGCGGAGCAAGAATTTCACATCAGTGGAGTGGGTCAAAAGCAACAAACACTGTGTGGAGTTTACACGTTCTCTGTGTCTGCGGCGGTGTCCTCAAAGTTGTTTTAGTTTTTTTCCCACAGTCCTAAAGGTGAAAGGAAAACTATAAATTCCTAGTCCATGTGAAAGTGACACTGCCCTAAACGTTAGGTACATGTTGTGTGTAGTTTGTTGCCGCCCTTTTGTTTTCCAGTGAGGTTTTCTCCTTCAAAGAGTTCATTCAAAGTGTGATGCACAGAGACAAGGTCAAGCAGTTCATTCTGCACTACCTTATATAGTTGTAAAATGTTAAACACACATGAACAGGCTAGAGGGGGTCAGCTTAACACAATTAAAAATGTGTATTTTTACAGACACACGGTCTTTCTAACTCTTGGCACGGGTGTAATGAGCTTTTATACGTACATATGTGTGTGTGCGTGTGTGTCAGGGGTCTTGTAAATGAGCGGCTGACGTTAAGAGGCTTGCCACGTGCCAGAGGAGGCCGGCTACACTGGTTGTGGCCTTCTCATCCAGCGATCAAATGAACAAGGCATTATGTCTGAGCCAAGGGGCGTGAGCATGTGTGTGTCTTTCTTAGCCGATGCCTCTCTCTCTCTTCTCTCTCAGCGTTTCTCGCTTTGTTTTTTCATCCGGCAGTTTTTCAGCTCACCATTATCCTCTTCCCTCTCACCGAGAACCTTCTCCTTGCCCCGTCTTTACGACTTTCTCTCTTTATCGCTCCATGCAGCGCTCTTCCCCTCCCTCCCTCCATCTGTCTTTTGTGTTTAGGTGTGGTGTGAGGAACTCTGGCCAAATTACAAACATCTCTTGGCTTTGTGCTCGCTTCTTTTGATGACTTGTCCTGGTTTACACGTGCCGCATGTCGAAGCCAAATCTACATCACTCAAATGTGCATCATCTGTATGTGTGTGGATTAAGCCTCCAAGACATTACTCCACTTTCCTCCAAGTTTCCTAAGGATAAGTTTTGAATCTGAGTGTTTTGTCTCTGGTCTTTGCCACCTTGGCAGCGGCTTACTCCGCCTAGCTTCCAGCTAAAGAAAAAAATGGGCAAAAGGGTGAAGTTTTTAGTGCAAGTGACAATAAAATCAGAACCCACTTGCATCTCAAGTGAAAAACCTTGATTTTTGCACCAGGCTGTAAACACGCTTATTTCTTATCTCTAGAGGTCTATGGGACCCAACTCACATCTGGAGCCAGCTTCAAGTGGCCATTTAAAGAAGTACATTTTTTTGGCTCTTTCACATGTGCCTCATTTTTCATCCGCAGATGTTGAGGCTTCACGTTCAGCGCATGTGTACCTTATATGATGTGATAGACATGATCACATGAAATATTCTTTGTCAGGTTCGCTGAATGTACACCCCAGGGCATTTGATGCAGCTGTTTGAAATGCACCTGAAAAGCTTAAATAATGTTAATGTCCCACAAGGGGGCGTCCTGCCGACTCATTGACCAAAGAACTTTAACCCTCCCGATGTCAAAAGGTTACACTCTCTCCTCTAGCACGATATGTATGTTTTTCATCATGTTTAAAGCAGTGCATTGCCACACCCGCCTTCCCGTCACTGAGCATCTTCATCCTAAGTATCTACTCAATTGTAAAACTTTTTGTTTTTTTACTTGCAATACTGTCTTCGGGGAGTCGCACATGGGATGCAAGCACATGCAACATTAGAGAATCTTAAAAGCTCTTGTCCTCTTCTTCCCACGGAGATATAAACAGATGACATCACAGGGTGGTCCGCTCTGCGTTGAGCCGAGCCGAGCCACGCTGAGTGGGTCTCCGTTGGCCTGCCAAACAGATGGCGGTAGCAACATAATAACGGCTGGAAACAGACTTCAAGTGTTTGAGCCGGAGGATTTTGTGCAGCAAGGCTCATGAAAGACCGCTGCTCAGGGTTTAGACACAAAGGCAGTGGATGTTCTCCAACGGTCCGCTCATAAAAGCGCAGAGAATAATCTGTCTAGATCAGATCTCCTTATAAGGGGTTTTTGACGTGAAATGCTCGGATTTCTGTTTCGGCAGATAAAATAATTATCGTAATCAGTGTTTCTCCCTAACATCTAGGGAGCGCTCGGAGCTTGGATGGTTGACAGGAGCAGCCAGCTGGTTGGTTAATTAGGTCAAGAAATCTTGTAATGTGCGCCCACCCACACTAAAAGGGGAGTTGGAACAATCGGCTACTCACAACTGTCTGACATTTAGACAGGGATTTTGGGAAGGGGTAGACAGAGGGGGAAGGGGAAAGAGAAAAATAAAAGGGAGACTTTACAGCTTTCTCTACCTGGGTTTGTTGTAGCAAAACATAAAAGGTTTATGTGGCTGAACATATGAAGCCAATAAGCATTTTCCATATTTTATGCGTTGTAATTAAGTCGTTGTATTCTTAATGTGAGGCTCCAAATTCCTTTTCTCTGCACATTTTCAGATATATTTTATGTTTCGCTGGAATGAAAATGGAGCGTAAAAACAGTTCACCAACACCTCATTCATTGTGAAGCGTTTACCCCCCTAAATGTAATCCTTTTCTTTTGTCCATAGATGAAGTGTCAAAGAGTTCTCACTTACCTGAGGATATTTGGGACCACTATGTTCGGGGTGTCCCTCCTAGTGGGAATCTCCACTGCCTACATCATGGGCTACCAGTTTTTCACCACAGCCCGCAATCACCTATCCTTCGGCCTGTACGGCGCCATCTTGGTCGTCCACCTCATCATCCAGAGCCTCTTTGCACTCTTAGAACACAGAAACATGCGGCGCTCCTTGGAGACGCCGATCAAACTGAACAAATCCCTGGCGCTGTGCATCGCGGCGTACCAAGAGGACCCGAACTACCTGAGAAAGTGCCTGGTGTCGGTGAAGAGGCTCACGTACCCGGGGATCAAAGTGATCATGGTGATCGACGGGAACTCGGACGACGACTTGTACATGATGGATATTTTTAAGGAGATCATGGGATGGGACAAGTCGGCCACGTACGTGTGGAGGAGTAATTTCCACAGCAGGGGGCCGGAGGAGACGGACGAGAGCTACGCCGAGAGCCTCCAGCAGATCTCCAGGCTGGTGCTGAACAACAAGTGTGTGTGCATCATGCAGAAGTGGGGAGGGAAGAGAGAGGTCATGTATACAGCCTTCAAAGCGCTGGGAAGGAGCGTGGACTATGTGCAGGTAAGGCTGACAAATGAGAAATCTTTTCTGTCAGTTGTTGTCCTATATTTGTAGATGTCCACACACAAACGCAGGTAAGACAAGGACAGCTGAAATCCAAACAGTAGCGGGAGAGGGAGAGAGTGTAAGCTAGACTGGAGGATATGCAAACTAGGCATGCATAAGTTGATGATAGAGGGAAAAACAGAAAGAGAGAAGGGTGAGGAGGCGAAAGGGGGGGCTGTGCCAAGCCAAATACGGGCTCCACAAAGAGTCTTTTGTGTTGCTTTTAGGCAGACGGTGGCTGTGTGCATCGTGTTGTGAAGTGTAGCATGAAGAGGGGCAGCAGTAGCTGATGTCTAAAGTCTAAGTGTAAAAACAGATCTGTTTCACGGGGCTGAGTGTTACATCATCTACAAGAGTGGTATTCAGAGTCAGAGTCCATAACTGTGTCAGTGAAAGGGTACATGTTTATGCATATATCAGCTAAAAAATAATAAATTAACATTTTGTAATACAGTCAGCTCTTTTAGGCCTAAAAGTTAGGTTATATTTGGGAAACTCTTTGGGAAACCCACTTCTCTGGCGCCTTTCTTTATACGGTCTCCATTGTGTGTTGGTGTGGATTGAAATATAAACAGCGCCTAAAAACATTAACCGCCGTGCCAAGTAGTTAAAGTCATGAACTTTTTCCTGCAGGCAGTGATTGTTAAAAGAAATGTGGGCTGTTGAGGAGATATATCGTCTGATCATTATCAGGGTCAGAGAAGTGATTTGTAATAAAATTGCTCAATTCGGCGCGCTCGGAGAGTTCGCTGCTTCGGCCTCGCTTGGTCCACTGTGACCAGTAGCTCAGAGCGGCTAACGTCAGCTGACACAACAGTGTCATATAAATGCCACTTGGAGCCACAGTGAGCTCCACTCCGCTTTAAATCTCACACAGTCTCACATTAAACTGTGTATCTGGAGAATCAAATTCATTTGAAGGGTGGAGTTGTCATGTGTCACAGTCTGGGCTACACATGACTCTATGCCTTTTTTCCCATAATCTACTATTAAATGGTGTGATATGTAATTTCCAGTGACAATGTTTTTCTTTTTATGAATGAATGAACGACTGTGTTAAGCCGCACAGAATAATGGGCGGTTTGTCCGTGTTGTTGCTTCACCAACAGTCTGCAGTTTATCTACCTTTACACTCTAAAACTGAAAAGCTAATTCAAGAGCTTTTGCACAAATGACAGTTTTATAGGTAAAAGATCAACAAGTGTTAATTTGTCCCAATTGTTCTGTAGTATTCAGCCAGTGCAGTTACAGACCAGACAAGAACATGTGAGCAGAGCTTGACGCTAAGTAGAAATCGCATCAATATAACAACATTAGAATGAATTTAATGAGTGAGTATTATAAAAAGGAGAGCTGGTCAATAAAAGCTTAGTATCTAACACCTGCAGCTGGTTTCAGCCTGCCCCAACGATAGATTTCCAAAGAACTTAGTGCAGCACTGCCAGCAATCATGCTGGTACCCATCAACATTCAAGAATGGGCGGGACATGCCTTTCCACTATCATCAGACACTGCCCCTAACAAACAACATCTGATGTTTTTGTTAATGGGGATTGGGCTCTAGGTTTGTTTTAAACACCAGATTTTTTTGAAGGCCGGAGAGTTAGCGTTTATAGAAGAAAGCAGGGAGAGCTACAAAAGAACATCAGAAAGATAGTGGGGCGATGGGCGAACGTGTTTCAGATGAAAGCAGTTGCTCTAATCTTTGGTGCAGGGGATTTTACGCAGGTCAGTTTAGTGTTACTTTTTACTCAGACCACTGTTGTGTGACATTGGAGGTATGCTTATCTTTTCTCCACACATTGCATTTATCAGCACTGAAAATCCTGTCTGAACACATGGATACAGATGGCTTTTGGTCAACTCACTATGCTGTTTTGTGGGTTTTTCTTAGGTGTGCGACTCTGACACTATGCTGGACCCAGCATCATCAGTGGAGATGGTGAAGGTTTTGGAGGAAGACCCAATGGTGGGAGGCGTTGGAGGAGATGTACAGGTAAATTTAAGATTCTCAGCATATCCTTTCTGCAACTGTCTCTTTAAGGAAACTAGTACAAGTATTATTAGTATTTTTATTTAATCTGTATTTCAAATGTCCTCCTTTGTTTCTTTGCTTATCAATTCCTCCATAGATTTTAAACAAATATGAGTCATGGATCTCCTTCCTGAGCAGTGTGCGGTACTGGATGGCCTTCAACATCGAGCGGGCTTGCCAGTCCTACTTCGGCTGCGTTCAGTGCATCAGTGGGCCGTTGGGAATGTACCGAAACTCCCTCCTGCACGAGTTTGTAGAGGACTGGTATAATCAGACCTTCATGGGATCCCACTGCAGTTTCGGGGATGACCGCCATCTCACGAACAGAGTTCTCAGCCTCGGGTATGCAACCAAATATACTGCTCGCTCAAAGTGCCTTACAGAGACCCCAATTACATATCTGCGGTGGCTCAATCAACAGACTCGATGGAGTAAGTCATATTTCAGAGAATGGCTCTACAACTCCATGTGGTTCCACAAGCACCACTTATGGATGACTTATGAGGCCGTGATCACCGGCTTCTTCCCATTTTTCCTCATCGCCACTGCGATCCAACTCTTCTACCAGGGAAGGCTCTGGAATATTCTGTTGTTCCTACTCATCGTGCAAGCAGTGGCACTGATTAAGTCCTCATTCGCAAGCTGCCTCCGAGGTAACATAGTCATGGTGTTCATGTCGTTCTATTCTGTACTGTATATGTCGAGCCTGTTGCCGGCCAAAATGTTCGCGATAGCAACAATCAACAAATCCGGATGGGGAACGTCTGGGAGAAAAACAATAGTGGTGAACTTCATCGGGCTGATTCCAATATCGGTTTGGTTCACCATACTCTTCATTGGGATTATATACACAATAATATTACAGACAAGAAAACCCTTTCCTGAATCGGAAAAGCTTGTTCTAATCGTAGGGGCAGTCGTGTATGCCAGTTACTGGGTCATACTGTTGACATTGTATACAGTGCTCATAAACAAGTGTGGGAAGAGGAAGAAGGAAACACACTATGATATGGTGCTGGACGTATGACTTACAGACTACAGTCATCCTTTACCACTGAACTCTCTTGGGTTGCCCTCACAATGTTGTTGGTATTTAAAGGTTTTGCAGATGCAGAGCAGCTCTGGAGGCAAAATCGGCTGAGTTCAACCAAAATGGGAAAAGAACAAGAGGTTGTTTTTATTTTATGTTATTTTTTAAACTTGAATGATAAACGCATCTAAACAGCAGTGACTGTGACCATAGCATTAATGATCTGCGTCCCAGCTAGCTCATTTTACCTACGATGTTTAGCCAAAGGTCAACAAGTGTAGGCTAACTAGCTAGCTAAGTCAGAATGTCCGAAAGATTACCAATATTACAGTTGGCAGTGAGAGTCCTAGGCGTTTGTAATATTAGCTACCTCTTACCCATGTCATTTTCACTGGGCTTCAGTCTAACATTAGCAACTTTGGTGAAAGAAACTGTGGATTTTAGCTTCCTCCATTAGGGTTCAACTTGACCTGCATGAATATTTTACCTCCAGAGCACCGTTGCGTCTATAAGTAATGTTTGTGCACCTCAGCTACAGATGTATGTGTTGCCCTCACTACAGGGAAGCCGGTAAACAAGGCCGACCATGGTTACTCCACTAAATGACTGCATCACATTGTCTATTGCGTTAGAAGCAGCAAAATGTGCTGATAGATGCTATTATCAGCAATATGCCATTAGTTTAATGGTGGGTATTCAGTGTGGATCTAATGAATAGTTGAGGTGGCCACTCTATCGTAAAAAACAAACATAGAAATACACCTGTTTAATGTTTCAGCATTCCAGGGGCAATGGGTGTAACTTTTTAGTGTTTATATCTGTTTTGAGAAGAACTTTCAATATCAAAGCATGGAGGGGTGCCGGAAGGGCTTTAAAAACGGAGAGCTGCTCACTTTCTATCATTGCACTCATGTCATATGGGAAAGATATAACCTTCCTTGTACTCTTCACCTGTTAATCTTTAAGGCAGTAAATACCACATCTGGAACTGGCAAAGGAATCAGATAACCTGCCTGCCTTGCCTCTGATGCCAGCAACAAGAGAGCACTTGTCACGTACCCTGTGGAATTTATATTTCAACAGGTTGTAACCTTAGCGTAACGTAACGTTCCTCCACTGTGCACAGCCATTTGCTAAGTTGTGACAAGTTGCAATTGAGTTAAAATGAAGCCAAATGTGTCGCTCACACATTGCACATGCATGTTGAATGTGAAACCATCATACCATATCATCACTCAATAATCATGCTAAATGGTTTGTTGTTATTCCCATATGACATGTCTGCGGTATTTTCCTCAACGTTTACAAAGTGAAGAATCTCAGACTGATCACTGATTGGTAGATATAATCTCCACTTGATCAGGTGAACATGTGACCACAAGAGAGAGAAGGTGTATCATTGCTGCTGTGACTGTTTTGTTTTTACAGGAACAATGACTTTTGTGTTTCTCCTTTTTTATAATATGAATCATGGGTGTATGTTGCAAAAGTGGTATTGAACACTATTATTATTAATGTATTTCTTTCTACCAAGATGAATGATAACCACCAAGCAGACAAGGTGGACGTGTTCCAATCCAAACACGTTGTGATTTTTACCTTCCATGCTGTATGCCCTTCCCCATGTTCCGTTCTTCTCATATTGCAATGAAGACCATGTGGCTACACCTCTTTTCGCTGGGCTGAACAATGCAGGCGAAAGACTAAATGAGAGAAAATGGTGCCACAATATGGGAAAAGAACTACCTGAGAACGGGAACTTGAATAAGGGCACTTGATGAAAGGAACAGCATTGTGGACTGAAGCAAGTCTGGTGTTTGCTGCAGACCAGGAACAGACATGAGTTTAAAGGGATAGGTCGGATTCTTTGAAGTGGGGTTATGTGGAACTTCTCCATAGTCAGTGTTTTACCTAGAGTAGATGGTGACTGGCAAGCTCCCAAAAGTAGACAGAAGTACCAACAAAACCAAGCAATCCAGGTCTATTTTGCTGCTGACCACATCCACAACACTTAGGGTTAGGGTTACAACACTTGACTGTCTTGCCCAGTATTCCCCTCTTCATCCCCAGCTGAGGGCATCAGCTGTAGGTAATACATCAACTATGGATAAGCACCTCATACCACCCCATTTCAAAGAACCCGAACTACCCCTTAATTCTTAACGCACTTTTATGTATCTCCCGTCATCCAGCATCAGGCTTGACGTAATCGAGATGAAATACCTCAATGGTTCTCTTTGCATTGCATCAAGGCGTCAGGGTGCCGCCCAAAGACTGATGCATCCTGATGGTCTCAAGTAATTTATGATCTGTTTGTGAGATCAGATATGAGGGTGTCCTTTTTATACACAGCTCCTTCCTAAGTAAAAGCTGGATTTCTCTGCCTTGTCGACCCTTTGCTGTAGCCGTTTACTTCTTTTTACTTCGTATTTTTCCAATGCATTTTTATATACTTTGTTCTATTTTTGCTTAGCTACCAAAGATTCTTTATTTTCATTCATGTTTTTGTAAGAAAAATTGAAAAAAAAAAGTGTATTTGTGGTGTTTTCAATTGTTCCGACAGTGACTTGTATATCTGACCAAATAATGTGAAATGACGAGCTGGTGGTTTTCAACAATAAAAATGCAATTGGTAGGGATAAATTATTGATTTCAAGAGAAATTGCAAGAGTTGAACTTGTGTTTTTGTACTTTATACTTAGGTAGGAAGCCAGCATATTTATTTAAGATCATTCTGTGGTTTAAAGAAGACTGTAATTTGTAAGATGTTTCTCTGTCATGCATGTAAAACCCCTAAGGTTCCATACGTCTACACTGCAAAAGCAATAAATACATTCAGAAATGATTTTTAATATAAACCACATGTGAACATGATTGTTAGACTTTTTCTTTTTGTTTTTCTTGAAACTATGTCTATGAAGTCGTGGCTTAATTAAAAGGAGACTGAATATTTCCTATGCAAAAAAAGAAAGAAAAAAAAAACATTTCAGAAACATTTGCACAAATATGTGTATAAGTTGTGAGGTGCCTTAATAAGCAAAAAAAGAAAAAAAATAGGTGACATTTTATAACGTTTAAATTTTTTTGGTATTATTTCAAGGTGTAATGAATGAGACTGACAGCTGAACTATGTCAAACTAGTCGTGGACAGTATTATCATAAAGCACTTTTGTGTTGTGCCAAATAAAAACAACTATTGTTTTAATTAGCACGTGTCAAGAGTGTTGATTTAGCTTCTCAGTGCTGTGTTTGACTGAGGTACCCATGGAGTTGGTTCTTTAAAAGTCAGAGCGATTGCTGCAAGATCTAAAAACGACAAAAGTAAAACCACACACACACGCAGGGTTACAGCCAACTGTGCAACTGAAGGGCAGGATTTGCCCCAACAACAGGACTTGTTAGGGCAGGTTGTATTTCGCCATGTGTGGAGAAAACCAACATCAGTTCTGCACTTATGTTGAAAATATTCCAAAGCTAAACCAGCAACTTTTGGGTAATTTTAAGTGTATTTGTATATCCCTTCCATGAAGATAAATACTTTAATTGTTGTTTTTTTATTCATCCCCACCTTTAACCAGCAATCTGGAATGGTTAAGGCCCAGTTGCAGCATCTCTAAAGCCCTGCACAAAACACACGTTTTCTGGTTTCTGTTTTCACATTTGATTTTGCCAGTTTGGGAGAAACATTTTGGCTCGAGGAGGAACGCATGCACACAGCTGTCAACTTAAAAACTAGCAATTTTATTAGGGAGATACCAGTCATCTTCCAAACAGATGCTGTTGTCCGTGTGGGAGGACTTCAGGCACTGGCATGATTATGTGTATATTGTCTTAATGAAAACGTTAGATTTTCGGAAACCTAATCACTCTGGCCCTAATTATTCAATGATGTTGTTACTTAGTGAACTGGCCAGCGTGCAACGCAAACTCAAACCATGTTCATCCATTCGCTGTACTTTCGTTTTGTGTTTTTTTTCTTTTGTGTTCAGCGCAAGTGAATGGAACATGGACATCAACAAAAATGCTGTCCAAGACATCCAAAAGGCTTGTTTCACAGTTTATGTTTGAGCTGCTAGATCGGAAATGACCAGTGGAAGCCATTTGGCCGGTTAGTTCATTCTGTAACCAGAAAACATGGGTGTGTGTTTGTTCTATGTTGACTCAACTAAATCCGTAGTTGTTGGATGGACACACACATAGTGTACGGAGCAGACATGGCTCAAGTAGTAGGGTGGGTAATTGCAGGGTTTGAACCCAGGACTTTGTGCATCCCTCCTACTGCCAGCATCACAGTTCCACCATTACTGGTGTAGTAAAATTGTCCAAATCTATCATTAAATCGCTTATTGTGATGTGAATCTTCATGAGAAAGACTTTCTTTCTGTTTGTTCCAACGTTTTCTGTCAGTCATCCTCTGCTGGATCTCTTTGCTGGCGCTATTAATGGAAACTTTACAAGATGAACACTGCATTGATTTGAAAATAGCCAGTGCTCCAAATAGGGTTTTCCATTGACATTACCAAGTATTCATTACTTAATTACTGCTATTTATATAGGGTTATTTAACAAAAGCACTGTAAATCACTGGCAGTATGTGAAAAGACCAAAACCTACAATTTATCAGGCTAGCATGTTTATTATGAGTCAGTATAGAGCACTTGTGTATTGATCTGCAGGAGAAAAAAGTCTGCACTGTTTCTCTGTCACCATGAAGAATGTTTTTTCAGAAAACGTCAAACTGTGCAGACATATTCTAACTTTAATATTTAAGTCCTCAGGTGGAACCGATGGGCTTGGAGCTGAATGCCATAGAAGGGTAAGGGTAGTGAAAGATATTTTGCTACTTTGCGGAGTTTTTCCCACTTCCAACATTGACAGTAATTAAACTCTGTGTATGAGGGATGCCTGTGGTCTGTCAGTTCGTTTTCTCTATTTTTGAAGGTACAGCTTCCTTGATTACATTTTCTACTTCTTTACTGCAGGAGCAGGTGAATTCTTAGAACCCAAGTTACACTTTAGTTCAGGCCCCATTATCTGTGCCATATATCTGTAGTTTACTCTGTCCCTATTGCTGGTCCTTTCCACTTCAGCTCTGGAGACAAATCATTGCTGATTCATGTAAAATGCACTGGTTAATTTAATTAGTATTGTACTATGGCTTTAATTTAAAGCAAACAAAAAAATGTATTTAATTTTCACAAAACATCACTGTTCACATGTTTGACTATTCTCACATTTAGAATTTTTTAATAAAATAGGGTTTATAGTGGACTCTGAATTATTTCTTCTCAAAATCACACTTCGTTTTTGCCTGTAGCTGAACATTTCTTCAAATGACCCAATATGGGAAAACAAACATGAGTGATTTATTCAGGACTACTTCAACGTCCACTGGGAACTTTCAGGACTCTGGGGTTTAAATTAGAAACATAACAATGTGGATATGGAAACTAGTGCAATCTGTACATTATTCCTCTCAGGATGTGAATCAAGACAGAAAAGATGCATTAATCTTCCATATTTTAAATAGACAGTTGTGAAATGTGTCAGCTTACTACTGCGTCAGCTGCCTTACTGTCTTTTTTACACGACCACAGCTCCTACACTAGATGCCATAAAATATCATTACCATTGTCTTGATACAAACTCTCGGTTGCATTGTCTGTTAATGTTTATCGCATGCCGTGTCTCTTCGTGAAGTGTTTCTCATATATTCAGAGGAGAATAGAACATGTGTGTATAGCAGCAGCGCAGCAGAAGCAGCCAGACTTTCCTCTCTGTGCGTCAGTAGTCAATGGAGTCACTGACCTGACTGTGCCAAATACATTACAGCACTGCTTAGCGTCGCTGCTAGCAAGCTAATGGCTCCCCGCTGGCAAACTATCTCTAGCAGCTGACTGAGTCGTGCCCTGCTTGTTCCTCTCAGCTCGATGCTATTTTTCTGCTCTGCCCAACCCAAACCCAACACTCCTCCTTCATGTACCCCTAAACCTGCACTGACTCTACCTCCTTTTAACTGCAGGACGTATTTCAGATTTCACCACAGAGACTTGATCTTTGCACAACTTGGATGACTTGAAGTTCAGTTACATTCACAGTTCCCAAGAGGTGATGCTGTGTCTAAAGCTTTTTTTATGAGTTGGACCTAAACCTTTGGAAGGTTGTAGTTCTGGAGCTGAGAATTGGCAATTAGACATTTGTTTTTCTTGGGTACTTTTTCGCAAAGCATTAAAATCAAATCAGTTTGGGATGTTTTCCAAAATGTGTGTGCAGCCGTAAGCAGAGAAAACAATATATCGGTGAAGGTTCCCAGTCGTCCGTGGTCATGGTTTATCTGAAAACCAAGCTAAAACAAAAGGCAACTGGCCTTGGTTCGGAAAACAATACAAAGAGGAACCATACAAAGTAAGCACTGAAATGATAGCAGATGTTTGACTTATTGCACAGCTCTTCTATTCCAAGTAGCTGATCATCCACAATAATCCAAGGATGAATGGTGAAGAAGACCATTGCTAAACGTCAAAAGATCTAAAGCTATGGTGAGCCTTGAGGGACCAAGAGGATCACAGAAAGAAATCAAACATTTTTGACCATGTCAGACACATGTTCTGTTCATAAACACACTCATTGTGACATGTTCTGGACAGATTATTGGCAGTAAAACATCCATCCCATGGAACAACTTGCACTGTCTTCACCGCCAAGCTGAATATTAAATACACTTGTTGCAAGAAGCTCCAGGCACCCCCACTGAGAATATGCCGTACGCATCAGGGAAAGCAAGAGATTGAGAAACAAATCCTGCTAAACGAATATAGGACTTGATGTTTATTTGATGATAACCCTATCCCCTTTGCTCCAGTAGGATAGGTGCATCAGATTCTGATTGCTGGCTTGCATCACGCACATGTAAAATGCTCTATTTATTCATAGATTGCCAGTAATGAGGTGTATAACGCAAGTGTGCCAAAAGCAGTTTGTGAAACATGTCTAGGATGCCAGCTGACATAAATTGAACGTTCAGATGAGAATTTGCAAGTGAATCTGCTATAGCGCTGCGAGAACATGCGATCTAAATACTGGAGCTGATACGAGCAAAAGAATAACTGTAAATGTAAATGATGCAGTAAATGCATGGGGTGGAAAATTTAAGGCTAGGAACACTAGAAAAACATCTGACTCGAGTTAGATTAAAGGTGATGCATGGAAAGAAAGACGCTGCAGTAGCTCTCTGTTTTCTACAACGGAGCTTTAGTCAAACAAATGGCCGTAAAATTGGAGGGCAAACTGACCGCAGACTTGGCTGCAGCACAGGTACAGTGTGTCTGAGGTTTTACCTTAATTAGGTCACTTTCTGGATGAGTTACTTAATGCCTTAAGTAACTCAGAATAAAAAATAGTGTTCGTTGGACATTACATAAAATCACACAAAAATCTGAATAAAATAGAAGAATAATCTTCTGGCGTTAAAGAATAAAAAGAGCATGACATGAAGGAGTAAATCAACATGATGTTGCATCAGTCCGCTTCCACGTACTGTAAAATTTCTTTCCCTGTCTGTGTTAGGTTTTCCAGGAGGTCCCTCCAAAGACTACTTCTTGGTTTCTTGCTTTCATTGCTGATACACATTTGCTCATACTCTTCAGTTGTCCAAGCTCTCATCTGTTTCGCTCCCTTTGAACACCATTTCCTCGGTGGATTTGGGATCAGCGCGTATAACTGGCCTCGAGGTCATTTGTGTCTTTTCAAATCCACATGTCAGGGCGGAGCGTTTCTCTCAGTTTGATGCAGTCCATACACCCCTGCCCCGTGGGATTCCTCAACGTGTTTAGGGGTTCAAGAAACTTTAGTTCAGATAACTTATGTAAAGCCCCCTACCTCCGATCGCTGCCACGTTTCTGACATGATTCCCATTCGGACAACTTATTTCTTCCTGTCCTGGCTCTCTCTTCTCACCCGTGTCTTTTAAACTAAACTCCCACAACTTCTTCTTCTTCCCTCTCCCGCCAGTCTCTCCATCCTCCTCCATCTTACCTTTTCCCTTCCCTTTCCTCTCTCCTGAACCTTGTAACCACATAATGGGCCTCATTCAGCAGGGGCTAATTGTTTTAAAAATTCCCATGTGTTCCCGTGCCTCAGACAGAATTAAAGTAGCCTTTGATGATAAATTAAAATCTGCCTCTTTGCACGTCACCGACTTATGAAGCACAACTCTCATATCAGCAGATTAACATGGAGGTCGTCATAAAAATTCCTCTGAAATTCTGAATCCAGTATTGTATCCCATCTGTCTTCTGGAACTGGAGTTGCTGAGTGGAGCTTTAATTGGGGATGTTGGTAGAGTCCAGACACCTCCTGCCCTCTGGCTAAATACCAGGCCACCCAAGGTTTAGTTCATTCATTCATTCATTTTCAAACCATATCTTGTTGTAGGATTCGATGTCTTTGCTGTGTCAGTTCAGAAATGTATTTTCTCCGAATCCAACACAGTGTCAATTAACCTGTACTATACAGCCTACACCAATCAGCCGCAACATTAAAACCACCGACAGGAGAAGTAAATAACATTCATCATCTTGTGACAATTTGGTGTTCTACTGGGAAACCTTTGGACCTGGCATTCATTTATGTGGATGTACCACCCACCTAGACCAGACTATACACCCCCAGCCCCATAGCAATGACACTCTTTGATGGCAGCACCCATCCCCAGCAGGATGCACCAAAATCAGTTTAGGAAAACTCAAAAAACATGAAAAACAGACATGGTGTTGACGTGGCCTCCGAATTCACTAGATCCCAAACCAGTCAAGTATCTGTGGGATGCACTGGAACAAGTATAATCCACAGAGCCCCCTCTCTCAATCGATGGGACCCAAAGCCCCCACTAACAACATTCTGTTACAAGACACCACAGGACACCCTCAGAATGTCCATGTCCATTCTCTGATGAGTCACAAGGGATACCTTCACAATATTAGGAAGGTGGTCATAAATGTGTCAAAGCCTTAAGACACTTACAGTCATTTGTGTGTGTGTGTGTGTGTGTGTGTGATCTCCTGCTGCTTCTTGAATCTCATAATTCCAGGAGAGGGATTCACAGCAGGACGGGTAGGACTGTGTGTGTGTACACTGGTAATATTCATGTTATTTGTACATAAATCTGTTGAAGGGCCTGGACCAAAATGTCATCAAAAAGCTACGGGCAACAAAGGCTCAACGCTGCGTCCCCCACATCTGGAACAAAAAGCTACTCAAGGTAAAGGCTGCAGCCAAGGCGCTCTGAGGGGAAATAGCTCACCATACCCTCAAGTGGCAGTTGTTTGTGTTCATCGTTCAAAAAGAGCAATCGGAAGAGCAAGGTCTACAGATATACAAACAATCCAACAGAGATACAGAGTGGGTCTTCGGTTTCTTCATTCTAAATGGCTACGTCACAGTAAAAATATTTATGTACTGGACTGTTACGATGCAGCCAATATGAAAAAAATTTGAAGAGCTGCCTGTGTGTGCCCTCTTGACATGACCAAGCAATTTCCCTTATGGATGAATTAAGTTTATAAAGTTTATCTAAGACTAATACACTGATCAGGCACAACATTATGACCACCCAATATTGTGTAGGTCTCCCTTGTGCTTCCGGTTGTGACTGGGGTGTCCTTTGGTATCTGGCAACTGAATGTTGTTAGTAGGGGCCTTTGCTGCCATCAAAGTGTATGATTGCTCTAGGATGGGGGTGCCTGATCTGGTCTAGGTGAGTGCTGCATGTCTAAATAACATCCACATGAATGCCAGGTCCAAACGTTTCCCAGCAGAACACTGTATCGTCACAAGATGATCAATGTCACTTACTTCTCCTCTTCATAATGTGGTGGCTCTCTCCAACCGGAGGGCTCTGTTGGCCATACATGACGTGCATGACTATGCCACTGGTACTCTACTGTCCATTACTGCATAATGTATGCCCAAATGGTGTTATTGGTCCAGCAGATCTGTTGGGGGGCATATTTAACTCCCAACAGAGGGACTCCACAGCAGCTTTTACCCACAAACATTTTGTTGTTGGGGGAAAGTTCAGGCAGGTTTCCAGGCAGGTTTCCAGGCTGGTTTCCAGGCCGGTTTGGATTTGACCTGTAGGTGCTCTGCTGAACATGAGGACATATTGGTGTCTCCTGCTGAAAATAGTTTTTATTTTTAGAGTGACCTGAAGATTAAATTATCAAGCATCTTGGGACGATAATTAGCTAACATAATGAAACACAGGAAAACCCCAACATGATTTCTCTCTTTGAGGACACTTTTATATGGTGAGATTAAGTTTTATGACAATTAGACTTTATCTTTGCACGTCATGTTGCACATTTGCCACATTCACAGCTTTTCTTGATGAGAAGCCAGTGGAATCACACATTATTTTTTCTTTTATTCCAATAAATTTGTTTTTATAGGCTCAGCTCATGACTTGTGAGCTGCCTAACAAAACAAACACATCAATGAAATTAATAAAGTCATGATGGTGGATAGTGGGAAAGGGACTTATGTTTATCCGTCGCACCTTGTAAGCTCTAAACTAGTGAGGCTAAAGGCTGAATTGAGCTGTCTGGATAAGTTTTATAATCAGGTTACAGAGTGTATCATGTCTCCCTTGTATTAACAGAACCCATGTGCCTCTTTTCGTTTTCCACCTCTGTATCTATTTTAAATCTTTCCTTCACTGTATTTCTTTGTGTATTACACTCCAGCTTAATCCCACGGTACACATTGAAAACGTTCTAATTTAATAAAGTAATGTGACCCCTCCCTCGTGGAAGCTGATTAAAGGACCACTGGCTCTTGTAAGGGAGGGTATCCTTATGTGTGCCTGATGACCACTGCAGGTTCTGGATAACTGTGAAAAAAAAAAAAAAGATGACGACAGTTTTGGGGCTTTTGTGGACCTTCCATTAGACGTAGGCTAGTAGAGCAGATGTAGGAAGCAGTTTGAGCTCTAATTTAGAGCACATGAACTCTTAACTATAGTCAAACAGGCTTTTTTTTTTAATCATATGCCAATACTGGAGGGATTTGACTCATTTTTTCCTCTACGGACGCAGATGATGTTCACGATTTACCCGACATCCATAAGAAAACCATAAACCGATTGCAGAGTCTCTTTAATGCCGTCAGTGATAATAATGAGTAATGAGGGTGGTGTGGTTTCATGTGAACACCAAAATCCCCACCGGGATAAACAGTCAAACAATTGTTGCAGCAGCAAACAATGCAGAGCGCTAGAAAAGCCCGAAGACGAAGGGCACATCGAGCACGCACATCTTGTGAACAGACAGTTGCAACCAAATAATAAAAGAAAAACAACAAGAGTTGTCAGATTCTGCTTTGTTTTAAGCAAGTCAGGGAGCACCACCACGAAGATGTAAAACACATATTCTGGTGAAATCCATCTGAGAGCGTGAGTCTTTCCTTCACTTCAGAAGCAATTATTAGAGAGACACGCAAAAAATGTTTTTGTTTCGCCACATCTCTCCACACGATGGCCTGAGCGCCAGTGATTGGTGGATTGCGGGTGACATGTGGCTGAAAGCTCCAGTTAAAGCTGGTACACATGAGCATTTTGGTCACATCTTTCTTTTGTAATTCCGCTTGACAGCTTATGCGGGAAGGATGAGCGATGTGTCCAACGTGTTTCAGTTTACTGCCACCGGGTTCTGTTTTTGTCACGGCCTGCTTTGAATTGTTTAACGCAGTGTGACAATGTAAAAACTGATTTGATTTGGTCTAAAGCAAACAGTCGAATTAACAAGAACATATTGCTGAGCTCTTAGAGGAGGACAACTGATCGTGTCTTTATTAACTTAAAGTCTTCATTCTAAAGGATTTTAAGTGGAATACAATCCTTTGTCCTTGATTATTCCTGAAAAAAAATAAAGAAAGAGGAAAAAGCAGCAAGAAACGTGTCAAAATAAACAGGTGATTCTGTCCTCCAGCCAAGCTCACGTGTGTGGTACTGAAGGGGTCGGAGGATCAGAGATGAAGCGAAGATCCGATCCCAGTGGCGACTCATTAGCAACATGCCAAATAAAGATGTGAGTGCATACACTATGAAACTGTTGCTGCCACAAACATGAGGGAAGAATGTTCTAGGCATCTTATGATTAAGAATTATCCTGAATTTACTGCAATTATATCTATTTACCGTAATCATATCTCGCCAGTTCACACGGCATTCCGATCCCATGTGGATGTATCAGAGGAGCAGTCTGCTCTGGGCCCTCTGCCCTCGTCTCAGCCTTTTCTCCTGAGGTCAGATGCCTTTCTATCTCACGAAATTGAATTTGGTAATTTTTCTGTTAGGGTAGACGACTGGATTTAATAGTCACTCAAACAGAAGTCACAAGGATCATCTGAAAGAGAAATGTATTTGCTCTAAACGGAAGCTGGGAATTTACCAGATGCGCTTGTAGACTTCAAAGTGGAGAGGTCTGAACGGCGTGACATGACCTGATTATGCCATTAGCATGATTCCCAGGTCTACAATGTGAACCCACAGCAATTTTAAGGCCCAAACTATTCATCTGGACCAGTACTGTAATTGTACAAACTACAGGCCTTTTCTCTCAGGGTGCAATAGATTTGGTTAGTTTATTTTAGCCTCTCCATTACACTGTTTCCCAGATTTATTTGCCTGATGCTGAAAAGTAGCACTTTAATCATTGTTTCTCAATTGCAACATGCTTCTTTCCACAAAATCAATCCAGTTTACTCACTACTCAAGAGCTGGGCCTAAGAACACAACATGTCAACGAATAGTTTTAGACTATTAAAAATATTTTGGCTGTTAAATAGAAAGCTACAGCTATCAGCTAGCTAATTTAGCTCTGTGGGCAGCACAGTGGTGTGGTGGTTAACACTGATGCCTCACAACGTGGGTCCGAATCCACTGGTCGACTGCTGCCTGTCTGTGTGGAGTCTGCATGTTCTCCGTGTGTCTGCGTGGGTTCTCTCCAGGTACTCCTGCTTCCTCCTACTGTCCAAAGACATGCTCATTAGGTTCACTGGTTATTCTATACTGGCCGTAGGTGTGAGTGTGAATGGTTGTCTGTCTCTCTGTGTTAGCCCTACGATAGACCGCCGACCTGTCCAGGGTGTACCCCGCCTCCCGCCCAATGACAGCTAGGATAGGCTAAAACCAACCCCACAACCCTTCAGGGGACAAGCGGTTACATAAAATGAAAGAATAATTTAGCTTTACGCAAATATTTACAGACAGCTAGCTCCTCTGAATTATAAACAAGTTATCTCTTGTCTATGCAAAAGCCCATATGTATCTTCCCTGGCCAACTCCTTGCTTGTCCAGAAATAATAATAAGGTGGGGGGGGGGGGGGGGGGCGAGTGGAACTGAGACTGGTAGGTGATACCTAGATAGTGTCATGGTTCTGTGTTTTGTGTATTTCCTGTGACCAGGTTTGGGTTTCTTTGTGTTTCCTGTTTTATTTTGTTAAGTTCTTCCTTGGTGTTTTTTTGTCTCATTTTACTTCCTGTGTTTTCCCCCCCTTTGACTGTTGGATTGGTTTCTCCTTGTGTGCTCCGCCCTCGTTAGTTTCACCTGTGTCTCCTCACCCCTCTACCCACATATGTATGTATATATATATGACATTCCTGCATTCCTTCCATTCCTGCAGTGCCTTTTGTCTTTTGTTGTTAAATTCCTTTTGTTTCCTTCTCCTGCCTCATCACAGTGTCTTGTGTTTGGGTCCTATTGCTATAAAACTGTGACACATAGACACCTATCCACATGTAGCCCTTAATCATCTCCGACTTAACGCACAGTTGTCCTACAAGGCAAAATTAGCCATAGAGACCAAAAAGACTGTTTAATTCTGCTGTAAATTTGGGCATTTCCTCATACTCTTTGAGAATTAACTGCAGGGAACTGCAATTTCACATTGGCATCCCTTTTGACCCTGAGTTGTTACTCTTTGGTTATTTCTTGGCCATGAGAAAAAGAAATTTTAAAATTGGGTAAAGTGTTAAATTGCTGTTGGTATTTTTAGTTTACCCTTAGTTTTTTGTTCAGATTAAACAGAAATGAAAAATAAGGACAGGCTAGCCTTTTCTTCCCGGTACCACTGCTTGAGCTAAGCTCACCAAGATAACAAAGAAGGCATATTTCCCAAGATGTCAACATTTCCCTATAAACTTACAATAAAAACAGCTTTATGACCAAAGGCTCGAAGGATGAATTTCAAAATGACCTTTCAAGACAAACAGAGTGAGATATGACGTGATTTATGGGACGGATTTGGAAACGTCAACTCAGCTGTGACTGCTCTTGTGTTCCTGGAATGATTATTTATTTATTTATTTATTTATATATATGTGTGTGTGTTCGTGTGGAACGAGCTTGTCTTCTGATGATGAGTGGCTGTTTAGTCGCGACTGTCGGCCAAGAAAAGCTTTGGGAGAATAAAGTGCTGATTTGGCTTCTATTTTTGAGAGGAAGACAGTAAATGCAGCAACCAGCGTCTCGCTCTTTTTCACACGCTACGCACACTATTTAGTCTGTCATCATTAGGGATATCATGATATCATAATTATTTCTCTTCACACTGCTCGGAGGAAGCCAGGAAATTGCACCTTGGCTTTGTCAGAGCATTTTCAGTCTTCGAAATACAGCGGCTGTGGACAGGCAGGAAAGAGCGGACATTATGATAAATAACTTTTAAAGGAGTTAGATCTCAACACAGACTGTGTGGAGTGCATGAGCAACAAGGTTTTAATTCTCATAGAAAGTCTTCCATCTTTAGATGAGGTCACATGAATACAGTGACTCCGAAAGCAAGTCTCCACTGATAAGACTTTCAAGGCAGCTTCATTTGTGGTGATTGGTTTTATTACAAACAATGTGTCACAATCAAGCCCGGTCTCAGATATCCGTGCAGTGCGGTTCATGTCATCTAGACTCGTCTTTGGGAGTGATGAAAGGAAATGAGTCAGGGGCTGAGAGGGCAAGGGAGTAAAGCCCACTGCCTCCTTAGCTAATTTGACACATCCTCTTTACTCACAATATTTGGACTGGGATCTGGTTTATAAACTATTTAAAGGTCCATATAAGAATGTCTAAATAGAGGCGAAGCAATAACTATTTGACTTTCACTCTGAGTGGAGTCCTGAGAGAGAAAAGGAAAGATTAAGCTGAACTTAATAGGGAGGTTAAGAGAAATAAATAAAGATTTTGGTCAGAGAAATGACATGGATATGACCTCAGACTCAGTATTTCCATGTCCCCAAAGTGAGACATGCCTCATTTGGCCAGCCAGTGCACACAGAAGACTCGTGGAGACTCGTGGAGACTCGTATTAATTTCTTAAACGAGTGCTTGGAAACAATTTAATGCAATATTCACAGGTTAGAGGAGCACAGCCACCTGAATTTCATGTACAATTTGTCAGCCCATGTGAATCTTATCACTTTAAAAGCTGACCCCTAGAGGGCCGGACGAATATCTCCTGCAGCATGTTGTTTCTCAGAGCAGGCAGTTGGGCTGGCTGTTGATTTAGTGTTGCCAGGGGAACCTGGGATTCAAGGATGTACTCCAGATGTTTCATGAACAACAAGGGGACTTCCTGGTTCCTGAAGGACTGAAAGTGCACGTCAACTTTCGCGTGTGTGTGTGTTTATCTGTATTTCCTAGAAGCTCCGAGCGCTCGTCAGCAGCTGAAACTCCACCAGCAGGCGTGACGTCAGAAGAAGGCCTCTCTCAAACCCATCTCCTCCCAGCAGGACAGAACGTTTCTTCAATCTCCACCCAAATAGGAGTGTATGGACTGCTACACACCGCTGCGTAAACACACACAAAGAGGGAAAGCAAGTGGGATAAAACTGAAAAGAGGTCAAAGACTGGGAGAAGTAATCTAACTCTGAGAAAGACAAAAGGAAAGAGAAGCAGCAGTATATATTACAGTCAGGACTGGCGTGTGGTCAATAAAAGGCTTTTGAAATGATCAGAGCATTTGCGTCGGTCACAAAGCAACGTTGCATGTTCATCCAAGTCAGTAGGTTCAAGCGACAGGTCTGTTAAAATAAATTATCCTCCTTGCTACATTATTCAGTTATCAGATGGCAATGAAAATGTCATGAATGGGAGCATTTAAGTGGGAACAGCAGCTGACAGAAGACTTAAACCACTGAAACTTGCTGTAGGGTTGTGTGTCCCTGATTTATTTTTTTAATACTATTATCTACAGTAGACTCCGTGGATGACCTGATGCAGACTCTGAAGATTGCACAAGGTCGTACAGCATGTAAAGTCAGATGTAAAGGTTTGCTAGTTAGACAGGGTATTTGCCTCATGCATTTAACGCAAAAAAATAAAAATAAAAATATGCAGGAACCCCCGTGGATGTTTTGGAAAGACTGACTGTGCTACATACAGACCAGGATGTAGCAGAATGATAAGGTGTTCCAAACGCTATGGGACAGCCTGAGGAGGGAACATGTTGCCTTTTCGTCCCATCAGTCAGCAGGCATATTCTTCAGAAATCTCAGCACGTTATTCCTGAGGAATTTGGAACAATTTCTCACCCTGAGTTTAACAGCATCTCTGTGTCACTCTATTCAATGGCCGTAGGTGTGAGTGATGGACAGGATGTACCCCGACTCTCACCCAATGACAGCTGGAATAGGCTCCAGTCCACCCACGATCATCCACAGGACAAGCATTTACAAAAAATTAATAGATGAAGTTCTCAGTTGTCTAGGTCAGGGTATATTCAAAGGACAAATCTGAAACAAGGGCAACTCAACTTGTTGATTTTCTTGAAGAGCCTGGTTGTTAGAGTAGATTACAATTTATTTGTGCAAGAAAACAGAATCATAACAAATTGCTGCAAATACATGCTTTTGACCCTAGTCATGTGGCCACCACCCAAAGATGTTCCTAATGAAAACCATTCTCCACACAAAAACTGTTAAAACAAGTGGTTTGAATGGCGCATTCGCAGTCAGTGCTGCATTTTGTCCTCAGAACCGTATGCAGGACCAATAGAAAACCCAACAAGACCAATGATGGACTCACTCAGGTAGATGAAGGAATTGATTTTGTAGACCCTTACAGGCAGCCTGTAACTATTTGTGCTTAAAGCTGTTGCGCATAGATTTCTAATCCAGTAGTATCTGTAAACTCAGAGCAGGTGTTCAGGCATGCATTTCCATGTTTCTTTTGCCTCTAAGTGCACTGTATACTGTTTATACCACTGAGACCCAGAGATTCTTGGCACAAAACCATCGTCATGTTCTCATGCAGTCTTTGAGAATACAGTTTTAGAGAATTGCAGGTACAGTCTCAGATGGTAAACAGAACAAGAGTTATTTTCTAACACTGGCATCTGCTTGTGCTTGTTAAGATTTGAGGAATGACCTTACCATAACGTCTGCAACCCTTTCTCAGGATGAAACTACATTCTGACTTCAGACAGCTTCTGGAGTCATTGTAGGGTTTGCAGAACCGGGACACTGAGGCTGTCAGGGAAGATCTGTGTGTCTGGCCTCTGTGATGGCTCCTCTGAGGACCTGCTCCACTCTCACAGCCTACTACCTTGGAAAGTCTGGTCCACATATTCACTTTGCATTGTATGTGTGCAAAAATGCAATAGGTGGAAGACAGAAAAAATACAGGGCTAAACTGTGAGCTTTTAAACCTTTCATCTGAAATGTAACTCCTCTGATTTCAGCCCTATTCAGTAACACATTTGACTATGGCTACTATTGCACTTTGTAGATAGTTATATCAGACACTTATTTGGGAAGTTTAACTGCTACCTCAGCTCTATCTCTCATTTATTTGACATATGGTCCTAGTTGCCTTTGTCTCTGTCATTATGGTTTCAACTCCACTTTCAGCTCCAGGAAACAATCATCATTGGATTCCCAGCACAGAGCCATATTCAAACCTCTCGTTTACTATGAAGTAAAAGCTGTGGTCCTAGTTCGGGCGCTTTCTCTGTGAACTGGGTGGTTTTGAACATTATTCAAGTCGGATGGGTGAACGAACTTTGGACTAGTTTACGATCTGATGCTGATTGGTGTGTGTGTATGTGTGGACAGAGAAGCTCCATCTGCTTATCAGTTGACCATTTGACGTCATCAAATGTCATAGTAGCCAGATGTGAGTTGTCATGGTCGTTGGCTGCTGCAGTTTGTGGCTGGATGATTTCTGTCCTTTGACTGCATTGCTTTTATGATAAGCTACAGCAGTGTGAGCAATCTGGGTAGTTAAAGTACAAAGCAAAATATAATGTTTTTAACAGTTTTTGGGCAAGGTCTATAATGTTCTGAATGTTCATTCACTTCTGATACTTCACCTCCACAGCACAGAGGAAGGTAGCTGAATCAATTGCTACCGAATCAAAAATAGTCTTCAGATATTTGTAGTGGATGTGGTTGTGTTAGGTCCTAAAGACTCCTAGAATGGGTTGAAACGTGATCCCATGCTTGATAATACTGGATAATATGAACTCAATCTAAACTTATTTACAGTGTTTATTAGTTAGATTCTGCTCAAGTAACTCACCACATTGCATCTCTTACCTAATCCAATGTTCCTGCCTTTTGTTCACTGTTAAAACATTTTACAAGCACCATGTAATGATGTCAGCATAGCAATCGAACCTATCCCACTGCCTAAAACCTGCCTGAGAGCCTTGTAGGTCCAATAGATGAGATGTTACCATCTTGGACACAAGTGATGGTATTCTACTCTCAGGACAACGTGTTCTCTATAAAAGCAGAAGACGGAAACAGATTTTATCAAGGCACATCCCTTTAAGAATCTACCATCTAATGGTTTTAATTTTGAACTGGCCTGAAGACACTTCAAGCTGCATGCATTTCCTCTTACTGGAAGTCTTTCTACGCAAACAGCAAAGAAGCTATAGAGCCAATCCATCCCCACCTTCCAGCAAATTTCACGGTTAAGCAAGCACGATCTTAATATCCAAGATCAGAGCGTCACACTTCTGGGAAGCAAACCACAACAAATCAAACAGCTTTTTAATCTGTGTACCATTTGACACATCATTTTGAACTGATCTCATCTATGAGCTCTTAATTCCTCTGTGAATTACAGCGACTTGGCAAGTGTTTGTCTCTTTTATTAATTTCCTTTTACATGATGATTTAAATCCCATATCTAGAATGAATGATTATTATGACCACTGGCAAGTAAAGTGAATAACATTGACCACCTTGTGACAACACAATGTTCTGGTGGGAAGCCTTCGGACCTGGCATTTGTGTGGATGTTACTTAGACATGTACCACCCACCTGGACCTGACCAGGCACCCCCACCCAATAGCAATGACTCTCCCTGATGGCAGCAGTCTACGCACAAAAACGCTTTTGGAACAGCTCAAAAAACATGAAGAACAGCACAAGGTGTTGACCTGGCCTCCAAATTCCCTAGATCCCAAAGTGATCAAGTATCTGTGGGATGATCCACAGAAGACCCTCCCTTCAAGCCATAGGACCCAAAGGCCCTCATTAGCAACACTGTGTTACCAGACACCACAGGACACCCTCAGAAGGCCCATGTCCATTCTCTAATGAGTCACAACTGTTTTGGAGGCACAAGGGAGACCTACAGAATATTAAGAAAGTGGTTATAATGTTATGCCTGATTAGTATAAGTAGCAACACAGAGCTATAGGCCTTGAATCAGCTCAGGTCAAGCATGTTCTGTCCATTTAACTCATATAATCATTCAATATATCTTGTGATAGTATTATTCTGGCCTGCATCATGTTTCTAACATCCATATATTTAAATATAAAAGAAAGAAAAGTATGGAAAGTGTAACTTGTGCATGTTCAAGCTGTAGTGTACTCCACAGTACCAACGCACCCACCCACACACAAACACCTACACACACACAAAGAGCAAAGTCAGTTCCTTTCATACCCAAGTAAAACTGCATTAGGTGACTTTCCCAAAAGCTCAGTAACATTATAAATCCTTGGTCCTCCATCCACCGAACAATAGACTGAAAGGGATCAAGGCACTGAATCCGTTTGAGAAAATCACCCCTGCTCTCTCTCACCCACCGGACTCCAAACGGTCTCCTACCTGGTTATTTATCAGTGGGGCTTGGTCTTTATAGAGACCTTCTCTTTTTTGGAAAAAAACCAAAAAGATAACGTGATTAATAACATGCATAAGAAGCTTGATGGGATTGGACTGCATTCATGGCCTGTAGCAGTATTATAAATACAGTCTTTGGAAATGCTTGCACGCAAGTTTGAGAGAAACCTTTGCCGTTGTTTGAAGTGGTGATCAAACAAACAGACTTCGTAATGTCGTGCTATTATGCAGTCCTTCCTTCATTCTGTATTCAGTCAGAACTGTTTTCTTGTTGAAACCATGTGGGAAAGGCATAATGTCACTTTTCACAAAGATTATTTCAAGACTGAAGCTTTCCTTACTTGGCATTGCTTTTGCTTCTTCTTCTTCTTTTACAGCCCAACAAGTTCTCAGTGTTGCCGTCCGGGGGCAAAGCAAGCCCTTGAGACTGTGACACACTTAAGCTGTAGGACTGCTGGCCGGCTTTGGTGTTATCCTAGACTAAACACTCAGTAAACCACAGCAGATACAAACATTTTCACGGCTGGCACAGCACTGCAGTGACGGAGGCAGACAGACGGAGCAATGGTGAACGAGATGGAGGAAGTTGTCCTTTGCGCCAACGTCTTGTAGTGCCCGCGAATAAAGCATACATTTCTGTAACTCCAACTAATTTCTCTATGTTTTGCATCCATGTTTTTACAATTTGACAACCACCCCAGTGTCCATTGCTTACAGGTATCCATGCCCTCCAATTCTCCAAGCTAAATCGCTGCTGGCATTGGCCACATCTACAGATACAGACATGAAAGCGGGATGCATTTTCTCATCTGGTGCTCGTATCTTCTAAATTGTCAAAGCATTCTTTCGCATTTCACTCTTCCATTTTCAGCCTGCATGCATAAACAGGAATTTACTGTACGTTCACGTGTGCATGGTTGTACAATAAAGTCTTGGCTTTATGGTGCCGCACTGCAGGGTAGTGCCGTTTAATTCACAGAGTCATAAAAGCAGTTTACTTACATACAGACTCACATTGTTTATATATACAAAGTCAGCAAAATGCAATCGAGTCCACACACACACACACACACACACACACTGAAACACATGCACGAACTCTGAGTCATAGTTTTGCAGATTGGTTGATTTTCAGTTGCAGCTGTTCGTGGCAGAAAGCTTACCAAACATCAGCTGTTGAGGGTCTGAAGTACCCCTAGACACACTCTGAAGACTTATTTAGTGGGAATCACGTGTGTGTGAATGTGTGTGAGGAGTGTGAGTTCCTTTTATGTGTGTTGAGTGTGTGTTTGGACTGGGGGTCTAAAGGGTTTCTCGGGTTCATCCCCGACACCAGCAGAAGGTCCTGACACCGCCCCCCCAACCACACATGCACACACACACACACATCAGCACTAATGACTAGAACCTGCAAAAGAAAACAGCCAAAGACGTAGGCGGAGATAGCACGACCAATTTAGGAGTGTTTAGGAAATGCTGACCATAACCCAGACAAACATTTGCCGGCTGGTCCCGTTTCAGGTTGTTAGTGGCACGCACACACTTCTCAGATATGGGACGGTTAAATATTGACAATATGCTTTGAAAAACATACCGTGGCACTGAGAGTTTAACGCTGTCAACCACGTGCTGCAACATCTCAGACGAGCCGCTTTTGCTACATGTAATTTCCTATCATCATTTTACTGTTCCACTCGGCGATTAAGCATCCGTAAGGAAATCTTATGAGTTGATTGACCTCATAAGTACCAGCTCTTGCTTCATAATCATCATGTTTTGGCACTTTCTTCTGTATAAAAGCATGTACAAAACAAACAGGAGGAACATAAGAAAAGGGGGGTACAGCTAAATCATCTCTGTAACAACATTTTATACCCATAGCATGATCGGATCCCTGGCTCGGGTTTCTAATTAGAGTTTGCCTTGGGCACCGACACATCAAGGGCATCATTAAACTCCCGATGGAATATACGTCAGCCTCAGCTGCACCTACACATTAATGAGGCTCTGTTCAGACTGACGTGTCGCCTCCAAAAAACAACGAAAAACTAAATTTAAAGCAGAAACTTTGTGGCTTGCTCAACTTTGGCCACAATGCAAAGTAAGCTGACCTGTTCCTTGTGTCCAGTCTACTGTAAAATGTAGCTCAATTGAGATATATTGTTGGAAATGGGTTTCGTGGTTATCTCAGGATATTCTGCCTTAATCTCATGTCATGGTCAGGCTACTGACAGCAAATTGGTCTAAAAACATCCTGGTATTGTGAACATGTCAAACATGAAGCTGTAGACTTGTTAGCCTTGCTAACCCGATGGTTCAGTCTGAATGAAGAAATCTGATCTGCCAACATAAAGGCAGTCGTTACGGAATTGAACTGACAAATTGAGAAACTCAGTTGCAGGTGAATGTGACACACAGGTCCACTCTCAATGCAGACGGTGGTGGAGGAAGGTAGCAAATAGCGTAGGACTCCTTGGGGATTTCATTTTGGGTTGGGTGTCAACCGATAAAGACTAAGAAGGTGGCTAGTCCTGCTATCAGTCAGACCACTACATGAGTTATTGAGTTATTATGAGTTAATAACTATTCAGCCTTTAAAGTTGTTTAGCGGCCAATATCTTTTACAACAGATGTGAGTGGAAACAAATTTAACCTAAAGGTGCTCTGACGACAAGTATGAGTAACATTGCTGTTCATTCTTCTGTCCATCGCCGCATAAAGCTCAACCAAACAATCTGATTGACCAGGGAGATAATCAGTTCCCAGCAGAGGGGTCTGGACCAACTTTCAACACAGATAATTTGTAGGTGGCCTGGCTTCCAGGCTTGAAGGAAAGTGCACCACAGGCAAACTTTACAGAGAACTAATTATTAATCTAATGTGTTATTGCCAAAGTATGTCTTTTCCTCATTGCCCAGCATCTTTGCGTCCCAGTTCCAGGCCAGGGCCCGTATTGCCTATTTAATGCCTGAATTTCCAGTAACTGTCCTGTGGAACAGAATATAAAGTTGATTTTGTCCAAAAATTGGTCATGTGACCAGTCAGTCCCAGTCCTGTCACATGCAAAACTGTTTACACCCATATTCCTACCAGAAAAGTATTACAGGTTGAGCTGAACATCAAAAATGAAGACATTCTGAGAGGAATATGTATCAGCAGTTTAAATGGAAACGAGGTCCAGCAGACACATACAGTATTAAAAGGTATGAGTCAGGATAGAGAGTTAAAAGAAAGACCGCAATGCTGCCAATAATAGTCAAGGTAAAACCGAGAAACTGATAAATACAAAGTGAAAGAGAAACCACTCTCAGTCCAATTTTGCTTGGCTCTCTGGGTGGGCCCGGAGACGCACCGAAATTTAAATCATGGTTGTTTGACTGGTGCTATATACAGCCACTCTCAAAAGCATCAGCTGTTTAGACGACCGGCAGCGCCCATAACGTGCCGATATGCTCTCCGTGTTTTATAGTTTAGTTAGCAGCATCCTCTCCCGGAAGGGCGACTCTCCTCTCTTCCTACTCTCCTCTCCTCCTTCAATTAATTTATTAATGTCTCCAGATGTAATGTTGTATTCATGCTAAAATTTCACCATATTATATAAAGGTGGGGGCGAAATGAAACACCTCCTGGTTTCAGTTCATTGCAAGTGTGCTCATGCAGAAACATCTTGTGGTGCTTTGAGCTGTAATAACTGAGTGATCATGAATTTATTGTCAGCTGTGGGATGTGTTCGCTGGTGTTAGAGACAAATATCCTGAGCCGCATAATGGTTTAATATCACAAAGAGGGAAAATGTTGCTTTATATGTAACTTGTACCCTGAATAGAAACTAGAACGGGGAATACTCGATCTGACTGTCTGTCTCTGACGACACATTTTTTATGTGTTCGCGAGTAGCCGGAGAATTGAATTCCAAGAAATAGAGAAGGAAGGATTAAGTCTAGTGCGCTCCACCCAGCGCTGTTTAAATGGTGCTTTTTAAAACAGGCATGTCTTCAGACGCAGTTGCTTTCGCTGATAACTTTCCCCCTCGCTCGCTACATACAGACACAGGGCTCAAACACACTAACAAATGCGCCCCACAGGTGATACCTCAAGCGCCGTCTAATACGCTGTGAGGTCATGCTTCTGGGAAAAGTTCGAGACGTTGGAAGGGGAGGGATGGAGGGGGGGCGTCTGAAGGGTGAAAGAGACCCGTAGTTGTTCTGCAGCTGCATGGCTTACATGTGTTGTCGTGTTGGCTGCCAGAAAAACCAAGACGCTCTCCCTATGAATTCATCATCAGACTGTTTCAACTCAGGCACACCCAGTGGACACAAAGCAAGACCTTGATATTTAGTCACCCTGCAAGCATCTCCATGTAGTCTCTTCCATGTTTGCGTTTGAATTCTGTGCTGCGCTTCAAAATGTGACGTTCCAGGGAGAGCTACTGCACTGAAAGTAGTACAGTAGTAGTCATTCTCTAAGTGACATGTCATCCCTTCTTTTCCTCAGTTCACTTTTACTCTAATCCCTCGCACTTACTCAACCTACGATCCTAAGATAGAAAGGCGGCTTCATTTGGATTTAGATCCAGCAGAAACTTGATCGGCCCTATTTTGGCCCTGATCTGCAGAAGAAAATGTCAGAACTTGAGTGACAAGGATTAAGGAGCTAGTCTGAAGGAATGCCGCCGCACATGCCATCCATTTGGGATGCCAGTTGCAACCCAAGCAAGCCAGCTGAGTTAAAGAAATCGGTCCAGTGTTTGTACGTTTCAACATTTAAAGCTTCGCACCTAAAGAAAACTTCATATCATACGTGTTTTTAATTTGCGCGCAGGCAACTGTTCCCACAACGCTCTTTCCAAACCCAAACATTACAGCATCCTATTCTGAGACTCACCTTTTTAGACATGGCAGTGTGTTTACACAGTAAGGTGATGCATTCTGAAACTGCCGTGACCTCATGGTCTTTGACAGCTGCTGGTATGTACGTAATAAAGGAAAACTAGCTTAGGGAGGGAAGAAAACGCTTTCTGGGTGGGAGAAATACCCTCATAATGTATTACAGCTTATATTGGGGGTGCGGAGGAGGCCACTGCAGAGACGCCGGTCGGTTTTAAGGAAAAAAAATAATGTATCTGGCGCGTCTACTGGAAGAGGTCCACTGGAAGAGGTCCACTGGAGCCACTCTCAGAAAAATGGCTTACGGTTCACTGAAATTAACTAACAACAGAGGTGAAAGTAAATACAGCAAATGACCCACCTATCTAGACTAACTGCATAACCTCAAAAAGACATTTAAAGTCTTTATTTATATGAACAGATTTGAAAAAAGGACAAAAAAAAGTCCAGATTTGTGGCTTTCACCAACATTTTACAATTTTAACTTAGATGCAATATATTTTAAAGCTGACAGGTGACAGTCGAAATGTTAATTGACTTCTCATAGAGTATATGCAAAGTAGTATAAAGCGTACAGTAGAAAGACGAGCTGCACATGGCTTCATAACTTTTTAACTGAACAGCAACATTTGAACTTGAATAAACACTTCCCTTAATTTCTCTGCAGTCATCATGACGTGTCACAGTAAGGCAAACACTAGTGTATTAACGATGGATCAGTTCCACTAAGTGTCCTAGTAAGTCACCCGCTAAATGGAATGGAGCCATTACAAAGACAGATTTACCCTCCTCATAGTGACAAGTCAAAATGTCATAATGGGTACATTGGTAGATAGCAGCTACTTGCATGGACTAAAGTAGATTTACATGCACGCACAGCTGAAAATGTGCAATGCCTATAAAAAGTATTCAGCCCACTTGGCTTATTTGATGAAAAATTGCAAAAAAAAGAGTCTTCTCCCATGTGAAAATTAAAACTGATTTTTACAAACTAATATAAATTAATTAAAAATATATACCGTAAAATAAGTGTTTGCATAAATATTCACCACCTAATTTAACAGAAGTACAACCAGTGCATGCCAGTGGTTAGTGATAGTGAGTGCAGTTGATGTGTGTCAGGTATTTGTAGTATAAAAACACCTGTGTCTGGGAGTCCAATCTGTGGTTCATCAGTATTCCTACTACAATTAAAACATGAGGACAAAAGAACACTCCAACAACTCAACTCAGAGAAAACATCACTGAAAAGTATAAGTCAGGAGACAGCTACAAAAAGATTTCCAACTCATTGGACGTCCCATGGAGTTCAGTTAAATCCACCATCAAGAAATTGTAGGAGTATGGCACTTGTTTAAATCTGCCGAGAGTTGACTGTCCTCACAAACCGAGTGACCAGGCGAGAAGAAGACTGGTGAGGGAGGCCACCAAGATATCTACGACCACTCTAAAGGAGTTAAAAGCTTCAGTATCTCAGATGGGGGAGACTGTACATACGACAACTGTTGCTCAGGTTCTTTGCCAGTCAAAGTTGTATGGGAGAGAGGCAAAGAGAAAGCCACTGTTGAAAAAGGTTCATATGAAATCTCACCTAGAATTTACTCAAAGACATGTCGGAGACTTTAAGGTCAATTGGAACAAGGTTCTTTGGTCTGATGAGACAAAAATTTTGCTTTTCGGTCAACAGACTTGACACTATGCCTGGCTAACACCAAACACTGCACATCAACACGAACACACCATCTCCACGCATGGTGGTGGCAGCATCATGCTCTGGGGATGCTTCTCATGAGCATGGCCTGGGCGTCTTTTAAAGGTAGAGGGGAACATTAAAGCAGAAATACAGAACACTGCTAAATCCTGGAGAATAATCTGACTCAGTTTGCAAGAGAACCCACGACTTGGGAGAAGATTTGTTTTCCAGCAAGACAACAACCCCAAGCAAGAAGCAAAAGCAACACAGAAATGGTCCAGAGACAACAAGGTGAAGGTTCTAAGTGTCCAAATCAAAGCCAAGAACTCAATTCAATCAAGGACTTGAAAAGACCTATTCACACTCCATCTCTGAAAACTGCAGTGTCAGATGTGCCAGCCTGATTGAGACATACGTATCCACCCAGACTCCACCCAGAGCTGTAATTGGGCTACTAAATACTGACCTGTAGGCGAATATTCACACAATCGATTTACTTTAACTTAGATATTTAGAATTAATTGACATTATTTTGCGAAAAAATCGCTTTACAATCGAATATTTTTTCTTTTTTGTGTGCAAATTCTTGCCAAAAGAGCCAAATTAAATTGACCACAATTTCAAACATCCAAGGGGTACTTGGATACTTTTTATAGGCATTGTTTTCCATGCAAAACCAATAAAATTATATTTTGGCCCTACATGACAACGAGTAGGTATTTAATACATGGAGGGAAAAAAAAAACCTGTAAGAGGTAAATCAAACAATGCTGTTAATTTAAGCCAATTAAACCAAATCTGTTTGAAGCCTTGTTTTGGCAGACAAAATTATCCTTACTTGATATGACTGTGATGTAATGTGTTTGTATGGGTTTTATATTTCTTCCCATAGTTTTAGTGTCCGAAAATACTATTACAGCACTTTCACCATCTGACAAAGAGTCCTGTCTGTCAGTGAAGGTTTTTTTTTATTATTATTTGTGAGATGTGTCTGGGGCGGTTGCCATGGCATCACATCCACACACTGTGCAGCTGTGGTTGCAGATTGCCAATGTGCAATAAAATGTGCAGACTGCTCCCTCTGGTGGGTTGAAGTGAGTCTTTGTGAGGGTGAAAGTTTAATGTGTTGTTCCTCTAGTAAACTGACGACCCGTGGAAGATTACTACCACGAATTATTATTTCACATTTAATGTACTTTAGAGGCTGCAATGAGTTGTTTTAGTCGTTACTCTTAATCGGAGCTGCAAAGTTTATTAAGGAAAACCAAAATCCTTAATAAAAATGACAGATGGAGGCGTAATTTTATACTAGCTCAAAGGTATACAACAGTTTAGAGCTTTGTAACAGAGGACATGTTAATGTGTGAAAGAATGGGATGAAGAACAGTAAACGAGGACTTGAATGAATTCCTTGTCGCCGCTTCTGTTCTGGGGTCCTGGTTCGGCGTACGCTTCCTCTTCCTTTCCTTCCATTTTCTTACTGGGACACTGGAACAGAGCGGTGCCATCATTAATGTTATTAGTAACACCTGTGCTCTTCCTGCTCTGCTAAGTCAAAGCGTCTGGAGAGAAAATGGCCCATTAAACGGGGACTGTAAAGGCCTCCGGTGCTGAGAGAGGGACTAATTAGGAAACAAATGGAAAACACCTGTCAGGGTGGAGCACTGGTGGACCAATTATTTAAGACTGTCATATTTATTTTTGTGTATCCATTTAATTTTGGGGGGAAGCATCGCTTAACAATGAGATATTATATGTCCAACATATGGTAACGTAAACATTCTTTTGCCTGATATATACATATAAATATACACCAATCAGGGATAACATTATAACCACCTTCCTAATATTGTGTAGGTCTCCTTTGTGCCTCCAAAACCGTTGTGACTCATCAGAGAATGGACATGGACCTTCTGAGGGTGTCCTGTGGTGTCTGGCAACAGGATGTTGTAAGTGGGGGGCCTTGGGGAGCTATTTGTTGACTAGAGGGTCCTCTGTGGGATACTTGACCAGTTTGGGATCTAGTGAATTTGGAAGCCAGGTCAACACCTTGTGCTGTTCTTCATGTTTTTTTTTTTGTTTTTTTTTTATAGTTGTTTCTAAACCATTTTTGTGAGTCTGCATCCTGCTGGGGATGGTTGCTGCCAACAAGGAGTGCCTTGCTATAGGGTGTGTGTGTGTGTGTGTGTGTGTGTGGGGGGGGGGGGGTCTAGTCTGGTCTAGGTGGGTGGTATAAACTTTTTTTTTCTAGTCTTTCTTTCAGACTTTGGTATTTCTCGAGCTTCTCATGGTCTTTCTTCCTACACAGTATCTTAAGTGTTCCTAGTACTGCACTTTTCTGGACAGAGATCTTGGACTTTGTTCCTGGTCCCTCTGGGAGACACTCTTCAGCTTAGCAGTCACTGTTCCTCCTCTTCGTTCCTCTTTATTCCTGATGTTACTATCGCTCAAGATTGCTACACCTATCAATATGACCCCCTTTCTGCCATATGTCCACCACTTATATGTCTGGTTATTTAGTCATCACCAGTGGCACTAGCCTGGATGTACGACATTCCACAGCAGGAGCTTGCCTCTGTCATTCTCTGCTACTATTGGGAGTTTCTCCTTTTTTGTCCTGGGGACTTCCAGTCCATACTCTGCACAGATATTCCTGTACACTATGCCAGCAAGTTGGTTATGGTGTTCCATGTAATCCCTGCCTGCTAGCTAGCAGCTTATACCCTATTGTTATGTATTGGATGTTGCAAGGGCATCTTTGCACAATCTGCACCTATGTCACTCGTGGCCTCTATTGATCTTGTACATAGAGCCTGTACCTCTTGCTGCCACATTTAGTGCTTCCATGTTTTCTTTCAGTCCAGCCACTGGTAGGATTTTTCAATATCAGCCACTTGTAATGCCATGGCTTGGTTACTACCTACTACGTTGGTCAGCTATCTCTTAAAGGATGCCGACTGTATAATTTGGCCATAACTTTTTAAGCATAATGCATATAAGTTCTTTCATACAGGGTAAACGGCCTATTATATAATTACATTTTACATTATTTCAGAAGGAGACAATTCATGTACTGTAAAAACAATGTGCGCTTTTGCTTTTAACTGTGAATCGATGCAGGGTGGAAAATTTGTTTAATGCAATGTTCTTTTTAAGCTTATTAAAACATACCAGACCTTTGTTTAAATACTAAACTCTCAATGGAAGAAAAATATCATGACGGTTTTAAATGCATAATAGTGATATTTATATAGAATCAGCATGGTCTCTTCTTTCTCTTTTTTTTATTGGTGTAGATCTGAGAATAAAGTTCTATCCTAAAATTAAATTATTATGTGAATTTCAAAGTAAAACTTTAAATGCAAAGATGAGGCATTGAGCCAAATCCAGCCTCTCCTCTTTTAATAGACAACTAATGGAGAAAAATGAATGATGACTCCTAATGAAAAATGGGGGACAGGGGAGGAGGGCATTTGTGTTTCAAACCATCCATGTCATATAATTTCGACTGTGATGAATTAAGGGAAATTATTGTAAAAGTAAACTGTGTATTCATTCCAGGGGGTATCATTTATCACCTCCTGACCTGTCAGACTACTTAATCAATTAATGCCCATGCATTAATCCATCTTCAGTCTTTCCATAAAACTAACTTTGCGTGTCAAAAGGAAGCGGTGATTTATCACAGGCTGACCATCTGAGCCTCTGTACAGGGCACATGGTGAACCTTCCCTATTTAGCAATTTGAGATATTTCTTCTTTTCTGCAATAACTTTTGATTTAAGACTACCAGAAACATGTTTGACACAATATGATAAACATTATTCAAGACAATGTGCTATATATGCAGTATATATCCATAGTAATACATTTGGTGCGGTATTTAATGTCATTAAGAGGGCTCTAGAAAAGTCAAATACGTCAAATATGTTTTTGGTCCTGTTTGAACTGCACCATGATTTACACACGTGATGATTTTCCAGGCTAAGACTGACACAGTTTGTTGTTTTGATGTAAAATATGTAATTAGAAAGACACAAGCTACACAAGCGAACTCTAAATGGATAGATGAGGTACAGTCAGGTTCCATGTTCCTGAAGAATAAGTTGCAATGTGCCAGAGTGATAGAGATTTCTTGATGTTTGCTGTACAAGACCCAAAGTAAATTGTATTTTACCATCTTTACAATGGACAAAATTATCGTTTAGAGTGAAAAAAATAATGCCACCATACATATGAATTTGCAGGGTCCCAGTCCCATAGTGTCCCTGGGACGGTAAGTCGCTGGTCGAACATTATTATATATTATTATTATTATTTTAATTTTAAACTAAACTTGGCCACTATACATTATATTACAGGTATTATTACTTAAGTGCAATATTGTCCAGCACTCTGGCCTTGTGTACTTGTGCAACACATTGTGAATGAGAACAGATGATTACAGTACTTGCATGCATTATTGGCTGTAAATAGATTTAAAACGCATCACGTACTCACTGAACATGAGGTATGCTATATTCCATGTAGTATATAGCGATATTTATACCGTAAATAAAGTGCTAGTCTGAGATGCAGCGCAGGAAATCACTGCTCACCAGCGGTCGCACTGATTCCACGCAAATATTAAAGCATTAGCCTATTACGCTTGTGTTGTGGTTTCGTTTCTCCCACGGAACTTAAATGCGTCACGTGATCAACACAGCTGATGTCGGGAAAAAAAACAACAACCAAGAAGTCGCGGGCAGTAAGGCCGCCTTCTGTGACGCATGGCTCACGCTACGGTACGCCATTTGTGTCTAGCAGCAAAAAGCGCGGACATTGGAAACAGTCGTGGAAATAGAGGTAAGCTGCATAAATATTTGACTATGCCGACTAATTTTAAATCGAGCCTCTTCCGCTAAATCGATACTGACATGTTCGGACTGTTATTAAGTACTGTTTCGGCATCAGAGCTCACCGTTTCAGAGGTCGACATTAGCCTCCTTTTTGGGCCTCTGTGCTGCCGTCGTTTTCCAAGCCTCGCAGCACTGTAGACCCACCTTAGCCTCGCTGTGATTGGACGACACGGCTTATGGTGCGATTTGATTGGACGCCTCCCAAATTACCGTTGGGGAGCATGTTGCTAGTTAGCAAGTTAGCAGCGGTACCGCAGCATCTTAACCTAATTCGTGATCAGGTGTTAAGAGATGTTTACGGGAAAAAAAACTTTATTATTGCAGTGAGTTACATAGGTGCAAGCTCTGTTTGTATGTGTACATACAGTTTCTAGTGGGCTGTGTGAAACATCTTCGACTGTCTTTTACATTACTTTTAAGCTAACGTCTGATTGTGGACTGTATGTAAAGTGTGACCGCTTGTGTCTGATGTCACTTAAACCGCTGAAAAGCAGTCCAGATATTTGAATTATAATAATGTAATCGAGAGTAGAAGCAAGGTTGCCCTTACGTTCACGTAAGGGGCAACTGATTTGAATAAACAGGCAAACTTAACTTGTTTGTGAATGTTGTATTAGCTGATTCCAACTGTCCAAGTCACATATGTCCTGGATAAGAGACCCTACATATCTAGGAGCCACTCTTCATTATAGTGTATATTGAAATTCACGATGGCAATTAAAGTTAAGACCATATTAATGAAGGTTCCCTCTTGAACTTGGGTTACTCCTGTTAATCCTGTACTCGTAGTCTGCAACAATACACAGTAGATGGCGGTAGTGTGCACAGTAAACTCAGTTCCCAAGTTGGAAAGATACAAAATACACCGATCAACCACAACATTAAAACCACTGACAGGAGAAGTAAATGACAATGACCATTTTGTGACAGTGCAACGTTCTGCTGGAAAACTTTTGGACCTGACATTCATGTAGATGTTACTTAGACATAGGGGGGCAGCCGTGGCCTACTGGTTAGTGCTTTGGGCTTGTGGCTGAAGGGTTGCCGGTTCGAACCCCCGACCAGTAGAACGCGGCTGAAGTGCCCTTGAGCAAGGCACCTAACCCCTCACTGCTCCCCGAGCGCTGCTGTAGCATGGCAGCTCACTGCTCCGGGTTAGTGTGTGCTTCACCTGTGTGTTCACTAATTTCACGGATGGGTTAAATGCAGAAATCACATTCCATGTATACACAAGTATACATGTAGCACTGGCACAAGCCTGATCCACAGAGGCCCCTCAGTAATGTGACTTAACTGAAAGTAAAAAGTCAGAAGATTATTTCCTACTTATATTTGCATCTGTTCTCACTGTATGTGCAATGCATACTTCAATTTCCACACTGAAACTGCCATAAATCCTTCTTGCAGGTATGCACCTTGAACTTAAATTTGAAAACATGCTTCAGTGATTGAGGCTTTCTTAGATGCAACACAACATCATAAGGATATTCAGCATTTTGACAACATGTGGAGAATCTGGACAGAAATGTTTCTGGTGGGCAGTAAAAAGTGGTGGACAAAGGGTTGTAGAATCTTGTTGTTGCAATAGTTTATGACCTGTACAGTTAAGACCACTGAAGGACAATGAGACTCAGTACATTTGAGTACCAAACTGTTGCAACAGCAAGCTAGTCCCAGCCGTGTCCATTACTTTTTAGTGCCCCTGGAAACATTTCCATTGCGGCCTGTTTCTATAATTTTTGCATTTGCACCATTTTTTTTTCTGTTGTGTAGATGCTGTACATGTTTTGTCATATATTTGAGGATTTGCTTGTGTTTTGTCTATTTGCATTTGTATTATAAAAATAGTTTGATGGACTTGGCATAAGTGAACATGCACAGTCTACTCAAATAGTCTACTAAAAAAATGTATTAATAGTATGTTATATGCTGGACATACACACAAAGCGAGACAAGACTGCAGAATTATACTTTGCCAAAGAAGATAAAAATAAGATGGATAATGCAAATACTTTAACTATGGAGCAGGAAAGGCTGCATGTTAGTATGCTGGAATAATTACAGAAAATGTGACTCACATCTGTCATTAAAATAGGGACGTATAGTAAAATAAATAAATAAAAGAGTGTACTTTTTCAAAGGCTGTACTTTGGGGTCTGTCTAACCTGAAATAAACCATCTCAAGTACACTTTCTAGTAGTGTAGTGTTTGTGAACTGTTTCTGCCTTTGTAAAATTACGTAAAAGGTCCAAATTACAGCAACCGTATGAAACACTAGTAGTGTGTCATATTGTGAACAAGTACTAAGAAGCGCTGTTTTGAGGCAGTTTGTGCCTAGAACCACTAGATGGCGACATTTACTTGTGTTTAGTCAAAATGGGTTGCAGGTGGATTATTATCCATTATTACTTGTGGTTAATTTTACAATTTCTGGCTAATGTACTTAACTTGTTTACTGGATTTTTATTACGTGCATGGAAATGCTCTTCACACAACTGAAGATGATTAACACAAGCCCTTTGTTTGTTTATTTCCTGCAGGACTTTGATCCGGCATTGAAGAGAGAAATCAACTTCAGTGTTGTGCACATTCATATCAGGATATGATATGGATAAAACACTGACATCAGGAGAGGAGGCTGTTGTGGACAAAGTGCCTGAGAATGACACCAGTGGGAAGGGACAGCCAGATGTTGTGGAAATGAAGGAGACTGCTGGAGACTCTCCCAGTAGGACTGGTGAGCCTGATGGAGCAGATGAGGATGCCGCTGAGAGGCCGGGACCAGACTCCGTACCTAAAGATGAGAATAACCTCTGCACAAATTGCGGCTTTGCAGCCAAATGTCCAAGATCGCTGAAAATTCACTCTGCACGAAAGCATGGAAAGACCCCTGATAAATCTGCAAAACCTCCTGAAAAAAATAGCTCTGATGCGAGTCCGGACGAGAGCCAGGAGGAGTCAGCCATGGAGACAGGAAGTGGCCTTGAACGAGCAAAATCTGACCAGGATACGGATCACGATGAACAAAAACAAACAGACGGTGACAATGACACGAGTGGAAAGAGTGCCAATAAAAAGGCAAGTGAGTCTGGTACACAGCAGGCAGATCAAGAGGATGTGACCCCTACCCAGGAGAGAAGAATAAGCAAGCGAACTCCAAAACCGAAAATCATTTATTCCTGCAACTACTGTGGTCAAGAATTTAGAGACAAGTCTCCTCTAGATGTGCACACCCAGAGATACCATTCCAAAGACACCCCATACACATGTGAGTATGTCCTGTTGTCCTGTACAGAGTTGAAATCCAGCCACATGCTGAATTCTTTTTATTCTTAAGATGTTATAGTTTAAACTTTGATTGAAGTGCCATGGACGTATATTCATAGTAGTATATGTTAAGTACATATAAATTATGGTTTGTTATCAATTAAGTATTGGTATTAGGAATTTTATTAAAAAATAAATAAAAATGAGACTTGTAAAGGTGTCTCTTTGAAATGTCTTTCAGTTAACACAGATGAGAACATGGATGAAAGGGGTGAAGCTGCGGTTCCAGGCAACACCATGAACGCTACTCCAACACGAGTGGCGTCCAAACGCACATTAAGCAGGTTCCAGCTGAGGTGTGGAATGTGCGATTTTAGGGTTAGCACGGCAGCGCTGCTGGAGGGCCACACTCGTCTCAAACACCTGGACCAGGAGTGGTACCGTTGCAAATTATGTAACTTCTTTTCAGCCACATCTGAGTGGATGGATGCTCACTTGACTTCAAATAGCCATATGCAGCTGCAGAAAGGAAAGCGGGGGAGCACGGAAACTTCTCCATTCGACGTCTATGTTGAGAGCGTGCACAGGGACGTTGCTGAAGAGGCCGATGCGATCGTCGATGTGGCTCAGGGGCCTGGTGAAGAAGGGATAGTTCCTGTGACAGAAGAAGAGCAGGAAACCGATGAGGCCGTGGAGGCTGCCAAAGCTGTGTTGGGTGAGGAGGAAGACTCAGAGGTTGGGCCTCCCAAAAAGAAGAGAGGAAGGCCGAAGCAAGGGTCCACAACCACTTGTGCGTACTGTGGTCTGGTAGTGTCCAACGCTACCAACCTCAGCGTTCATGTTCGCCGCAAACACAGCAAAGATTACGGTTACAGCTGCACACTGTGCAACTACAGCTGTGTTACTAAAGGAGACATGGATCGTCACTGTATCACCAAGAAACACGTCAGGCGAATGCAAGAGTGTACAAACAAGAATCCAGATCCTAATCAAGTAAGTGAATCATTGACGGAACCCGCAAGCACAGAGGGCCAGGACCCAAATACAGCTCCACAAACCAATGACAAAGACCAGGAATCCGACAGCGCGTCTTCCAAAGAACACAGTGGAGAGGAGCATGCTCAGTCAGACGCAAACCAGAAAAAAAGCAAATACGACTCTGTTAATGCCTGCAGCCTCTGTGATTTTGTAGCTCATGCAATCCCTTCCCTCCACCTTCATGTAAAGAGAAAGCACACCAGAGACTTTGAGTATGTCTGTTTAGCATGCAGCTACTATGCAGTAACAAGCAGGGAAATGTCTCGTCATGCCAACTCAGAGAAGCATAAGCAGAAAAGCCAGAAATACCTGGAACAGCAAAGAGTTTCGGCGACTCCAGTAAAGCCCAAGGAGGTCACTGACTCTAACCCTGAATGTGATCCTCATAGCAACACAGAAATGTCTGAATGCTGTTCCAGTGACAGTCAAGCTATGGAAAGCCAGGGCACATCGGTATCTGGTGTCACCACAGAGCCTGTTAATGCTGTAGATAATGAGGCTGACAGTGTGGATGAAAAACAACCAAAGAGTATTACATCTTCCTCTGATGAACCAGCTACAACCAACCAAACAGTTGAGCTAACGGAAGTGTCTGAACCCCAGGAGTCTCCAGAAGAACCTCCGCTTTCTGTGGATCAGTTCACACAACAAGACAGCCAGGACAAAAGTGGTAAACAAGCAGACGATACTGATGCGATGATTGTGGATACGCAAATGTCCAAAATCCCTCCATTTGATGGCTGCATAGTATCAGTGAAGGCCCTTGCCGAGCAGGAGCATGCACTGCAGAACAGTCTGGCTCTGGAAGGTGAAGCCGCAGCGATATGTCTGACTGGAGAATCTACAGCAACCTCGGCCTTCCCATCCCCGAGCTCTGCATATGTCAAGAAGCTCAAAACAAAAGACGTGAAGTCAAGGGAGGAAATCAAGGGGAGCGGCTCTCGCATACGTTGCGATGACTGTGGCTTCATGGCAGACGGCATCAGCGGCCTCAACGTCCACATTTCAATGAAGCACCCGTCCAAGGAGAGGCATTTCCACTGTCTGGTGTGCGGCAAGTCGTTCTACACCGAGAGCAACCTGCACCAGCACCTGACCAGCGCCGCCCACCTCCGCAACGAGCAGAACAGCGTGGAGGAGCTCCCCGAAGGGGGCGCGAGCTTCAAATGCGTGAAATGCACCGACCGCTTCAGTTCAGAGCAGGATCTGTTCGTTCACATTAAGGAGAAACACGAGGAGCTGCTGAGGGAGGTCAACAAGTACGTGCTGGAGGACACCGAGCAGATCAACCGCGAGCGCGAGGAGAACCAGGGCAATGTGTGTAAATACTGTGGCAAGGTGTGCAAGAGCAGCAACTCCATGGCCTTCCTGGCACACATTCGCACACACACTGGTATGTATCCTGCTTTTGGCAGTTCACTTACTCCTCATCTACTCATCTACAACAGTATGTATGGTATATATTAACTAGGGGTTGTTCAGACTAGTCCAAAAGTTGTTTTGTTGACTTCACTCTTGTTCCACAATGCTTTAAGCATCATATCAACTAGTCACTGATCACATTACAATAACAAAATTGATGCTTCCAAGAAGGATCCCAATGGGCCATTGCAGCAAACTAGCAGCAGTTTCCCAAGTGTGGAAATACTTCACTAAAGATGGAGCCCTTAATACTGTAACATGCATAATATGTAAGTTAGTCCTGAAATAAACAAACCAAAGAACTACTGAAATGAACACTGAAAAGGCATCCGCTAACGCTAGCAGAGGAACGGTCCAAATCCATCAATCCAACAACTTCTCCAAAAGCTGTGTGGAGATCATCTTATACAACATGTTACGATGTACTATTAAATGCTATTGAATGTGCAGATTTATACAGCCTATACATATCTGTGGCACACGCTGTCTGCCTTCAGCTCTCCGTCTGTCCAGGTCTCAAATATAGATTTCATTGTTGTAAAGCATTACTTTCTACTTTGTTTTTATTAGTGATTCATTAACTAGTCTGTGCCGACTTGACTTTCATCACATAATAGTCGACTTTGAAATATCGTAACTCCTTCAACCCCTAATATTCACCAATGCAGAAACTACTATCCATCAATGCAGGTCGATAACCTCGGCAAACACAGTATTTTAGATGCTTTCAATTTATCAACTTATATTTGACTAGAAATATGATTTTGTTTAGCAAACCATAAATGATATAATGTGTATATATACACGCAGTAGCCTGGAAACCAGATGAAATACCCTGACAAATCTTTCCATCCGGAACCACTCACTTGGAAAGTGATTATGCTCTGGCAATAATCTGCCAGACCAATCGAATCTTCTGGGCGGGCTTTATGCGGTGAAGAGCAACAACGACGTTGTCATAACACATCCTCTGAGCACCATGGAGTTGAATATGTTTACAACAGAATGGCTCTGATTGGTTGTAGGACTGTCCCAGAGGTATTGGTTGAAACACGCCCTGTAATGAAATCCAAATGGAGCATTGCCATTCTCCGCACCAGGTTGTGCATACAGTAAATCTTACTACAATCATTGCAGCTCTGCTGTTGCTGCATGAATCATCAAAGCTCCTATTACTGATACACATTTAGCTTGTGTTTCTTATGAGGCCTTTTAATGCCGTACTTAAATACATCATGTTTTGCCCAAAAATCTTAAAAGGAAACCATAATCTCTTTGCTTAACTCCTCAGCTATTAGGCCTTTTAAGGTACAACAGTATTGTGTGGGGAGATACACACTCTTCTTTGGTATCTCAGGCTAATGTTAAGGCTACTATCTACTTCAGCCAGGTAATGGCTGTTTCAGTAGAGGAGAAGGTAAAGACTGATTGAGCTTCAGACCAACAGGAGAGACGCTAATGGACCCCAGATTGGGATTCCCTGAGCAACACTTGGTCAGAGACATGTGTGACTCATAATTGATGTGTCCATTACCAAGACTCAGTTGTAATTATAGTCAATAAGTCTCTGTAAATGTGTTAAAGCTTAGGCTAAAAGCATTGGAGGTCCAAAGAGAGGTGGGCTAATAATTTAAAATAATCAATGCAGACGTATTCAAAGCCTTTAATTTCCCTGGTGTCTGTACGTCTATGTTTGTGTATATGTGTGCGAGCGCTCGCAGTGCCTTGCGAATGTGTGTATATGTCAGCCTTCATGGCTAGCTGATTATCCTCAATCCATTAAGATTTATCTTGTCATTTATAATGCAAAGCAGGTCTGTGTTGGTCAGGGCTTCGGCTGGGAAATGTCCGGCAGGTTAAGAACATGGGGCGCACCATTACTTCTCCCTGACCATGTGTATTAATTGCTTTTAAAATCAACTTAATGCAGGAACGAGATGTGAGGGCGCCATCAATAAATGCCCCTCTCTGCCTCCTTTGGTCCATCCCCCTTTCAGGCTAAACTTTAATGGGACTTTAATTGAAGTCCATGCTCTGTGCTTACCTTGTGCGTACATGATTGTATGTGTCTGTGTGTGTGTCTGTTGAATAGGAGATGGAATAGGACGGTTGCCAACGCGAGACTCAGAGAAAGCGGGTGGTTTGTGTGGGTGTTGTGGTACAGTACAGGAATTTTACGTCTGATTTAACTTTACAGATAAGGAAACTTTTATTTTTTTATTTTTACTTTGTTCTGGTATGTACGCCGGTCATCGCGTGTGCCATAGCCACATTTCTTACTGCTGTGATAACTGGAGGTTTAAATCCTGATGATTAATGCTGAGCCCCCACTTTCTTCTTATTAATGGTTGCCCTATGCGTATTCATAATTTTACCCTCTGTCATAATTCTTGAGTTTTGAGGTCACTTACTTAGTGTTACTTAAGAAAATGAAAGCATCGACACCAGGGTCCCAACAGATGGCATCAAGTCAAGGGCACATTCAGACGTTTCAAATGACGAGTGCTTCACGTTTCACCTCTTCTTTTTTTTTATTATTCGCAGAATTATGTTCTTGTTGATGGGATTACATCTCCACTTTCATTAATGTTGTCTTGTTTGCGTAAAGTGCCCATTTCTCTTCATTTTGACAACACATGCCAGTTGTTATTATTGCTAAGTTCGCTCATTACAGTGAATTATTCACCTTTTATGTGGCGGTCATTTATTCTGGGAGTTTGTTTGTGGTAGCTGTGGAGCAGCACGGTGGGGGTCTGCCAGTTTCTGAGCTGGGAGCACGTCCAGATCCTTTTAATTAAGACCTAGTTTTTATTCACTTGATTAATCAGTGAAATCAGGAGACGGTAGTGGGAGGCTGCACACAGATTTGTCAATTTGTCCCTTAAAGGAAACGCGTACGCATGCTTGCATTTTGCCAATGAGGATACAGCAGGAATTTGCATTTTGAGGCAAATTGGTCACTTTTTCACCGGAGTGAGCTGTCTGACCTCAGACTGAGCAATGGACGCACAAGCCATGCATACATGCTAACGTTCAGGATGGGATGTGGGTTTGCAGCTAAAGCTGTAAAGTAAAACAGCAAATACTCCTCCACGTCTGTGTATTTTAAGAACTCAACACATGGCTAACACTTACCTTTCAAAAACTGACATTCTCAAGACCGTTAAATACCCATGCCTTCTGCTGCAGCACCCACCGTGCTGGCAGTGGAGGCACTGGTGGGAAAACAGTGTACAAATGGAAGCGTCCCGGCCCCAGATTTGTTTGGCTGAGATGGTGCAGGGCCATAAGAGGGCACTGGAGGATAAACCGACTCTCAGTAGAGCCGGACAAAGCTGAACAGAACTTAAAAAGGAGTCGGTGAAACATTTTGGGATATGGGTTCTTCTTGAAGCGCTTATGGCAGAGGGAATCATTCACGTTTAATTTTCTGGTCAGACACGTCTTATTTTCCTCACTCTGGCTTTGGCTTTCTTCCCACCCTACTGACACATGCCTTGGTTTCAGAGGCCAGAAACAAAATATGGTTCGCCAGTGTCCAGATGATGTGCGGTAAATATGTTGGGGAATTCCGTAAACTTGTCACAAAGTCAGATGGAAAATAAAACATTGTTGGTGCGTCTGCGACACCAGTTCTAGGACAGTTCAGACCAGGAATGGAAAGAGATTATAGGAGAAGGAAAAAACAGGTTCAGTAAGCTTGGGGCTCGTAACATGCAGATTTAATATATTTTTTTTGGATGAATGAGTGAACATTAGACACAAGAATGCTTTGTTTTTGGAGCTCATATAAGGACTAAAACAATCATTGAGATGCTGTTGCTTTAGCGTTTGAAGTTTCCGTTTAAACTTTCTTTCGACTCTGCATGAATGCAATGCTACATTATATCAGTGCCTCTCAAATACTCCCTGCATATTGAAATGTGTTGGGTTTTTCTTTATTTTAGACTTTTCACAGGTGGCATCAAACTTTGTCTTCCCAAGCAGGACCTCCCTGTGCTGTCCAAAACATTAGATACACCAGAGAAAACTAATTTGTCCCCGTAGTAATGAACTGGATTGAATTAAAATGTTTTTCTGCCTCTTCTATATGATTGGGCTCTCCAGCTGATAGATAAAGCTTCCTCATTTGTTTTAAACTAATGCTGAATACCATAACCTTCATGAAGATAAGATTTAATGCAAGAGTGTTGCATTAGAAAGCATTCATTTTCACTAGTGTGCCTAATGAACTGGCAAGTGAGTGTATTTTTCACACTTTGGTGATGGGACGGGTACATTTTTATTTATTTTTTACTCACAATGAATTGTGCCGCAATTCACATGCAACGCTGGCGAATCCGCTCGCCGTATAGTGCGACGTGAATCCATTCGTTGGCTAAAATAAATGAAAACTAGAAGACGGCTTTAAATAAACTCTGACCGTGTGTGACGGATGAAAACGGTACCGCTCAAGTGATTTATATAAAATGATCACGTATAATTCTTTAACCTGAAAAGTGACAACCGAGGCTGTGACAGGAGTGTGTGGCATGTGCGAGGCATCACCCCGTGTGTGTATGTGTGTGTGTGTGTAGTCAAACATTGCACGAGGCCCCTCTCTCCTCTCAGGAAATGAATTAGTCATTCCCTGTCTCATCTGGGATGTGAGGGAGCCACATCGCCCCTATGTGGATGGCAATATTAATTTAACATGACACCGCATTGATGGTCAATTTCAGTTTCGCGGCGGCTGTTTAAGTGGAGTGGTGGAGTATTAATGTGATAAGATGTGAGAACTGAGGGACGTTACATCTCTCTCCTTTCTGCCATGTTTCATACTCAGCCAGCCATCTGGACAAATCAGCTCCCCACACGCCTCTCTCTCACCTCAACTTTAGGTTGTATGTGTCTGAGCGCGTGTGAGGGAGAATGATTGTCTCCCCCTCTGTTTGTCCGTGGGGGACTATGTTTGGTGGATATAATGCGCGTGTCTGTATGCACATGCTTAGGTGTGAGGTGGGGTTTCGAGATGTAGGTATGTGTAGGTGTGATGGTGGGTGCGGTGTGAGTGTGTACGTCTGTCTTTTTGTTTTGTTTTTTATGGGTGTTGATGATTTTGTTGTGTGATTATGGTTTTTTTTTTCATGTGTGTGTGAAAGTGGCTTCACATTTAGGTGTGAAGAGAAGAGTGTATGGAGATATTATGTGTTTTTCTACTTTTTATTCCTTTGTGTGTGTGACTGAGCGTAGTGTTTTTTTTTTTTGCGCGTGTTTGTGTAGTATACTGTCGGGACATGTGAAATGAAGAGGCTGGCTTTGCTTTCGCCCATGTGCGGACCCCCTCCCCGCCCCCGTCCCCTGTGTTTATGGGCCTTGTTAGCACAGGCTTGCCTTTCAATCTTCGTTACCGGCGTAAAATTCGATGTGTCGTACTTCCAGCTCACAGCAAGTGAACCGTGTATGAACGAATTAGTAATCTACACAAAGTGCTTAATCAAATCAGCAGCTGCCCCTGGAATAAATATTGTAGAACGTCTTGGGATATTCACTGGGAGAAGGGTTTGCTCAAAGATGCGTACGTGGATATCATACCAGGCTGCCACTTAGGCTGGAGTGTCGCACTGTGCCACGCTGTCCTTAATTTGTCTGGGCCTGCTGAACAAAATACTCAGTTTACTTTCGCATATGTTTTGTTTCTGATAAGACGTGAAGTAAATTCTGTCGCTGAATTTAGCATTTGGTTGTCAAGTGTGGCCTATTTTCCATGTTAAATGCCAGATTTCGTAGTTTTTCTTGGTTTTAAAGATCCCAGATCCCCGTCTAAACTGGAGCCGGTAGCTGGTGCAGACACCGGCCCTCGCTGCTCTGCTGTTAAATGACGGATAGCAGGGGGAGGCTTTGCCACTCTCTCAAACGCTACCCCGCCCTCTGGACTTATTAATGACAATAATTAGGGAGAAACCTCCCTGCGAAGCCCGCCAGAGTGATTAGCGCTTTAATGATGGAATGGGAGGTAGTGAGCGCACACAGAATTGATTTACGTATTCGCCCTGACCTTTGGAATCCAATTTACGCATCCACAGGCAAAGGAAGAGTAGGTAAGAGATGAAGGAGAGTGACAAGGATAGATAGAGAGTGAAAGAGCTGCCTGGCACTTGGAGTGTGACTGTAGTTTTTATGGGGACTGGAGTAAGGGCATCTGTTTTTATAATTCTGAAGTCATTTTGTGGCTGTGAAGTGGATTGAAGCCCTCGCACGAAACTAATAACAGTCTCCCACGGCCGGCGTTGAAAAATGAGCCGCGATGTGAAATCGCATTCCTGCCCAGCAGTGGTGCTTTTGTGTTTTATTAAAATTGCCACGTCTTTTCTTTCAAACACAACATTTATTGCTGCTCATGATTTCCCCGTGCTTTGTTTTTGCAGGATCTAAGCCCTTCATGTGTAAGATCTGCAACTTCGCCACCGCTCAGCTCGGCGACGCCAGGAACCACGTCAAGAGGCATCTCGGCATGCGGGAGTACAAATGCGACATATGCGGGTGAGTCCTGAGCAGCTAGCATCTTTTAAAGGTGGCCGAGAGCACTTTATTTAAAAAGCAAGGCTACAATTTGATTTGTTCACTCCTGAAAGGTTAAAAGAAATTGACAGTATCAAGGAGTAGTGGGGGGAAAAGGCTTTGCTTGGTGAGTTTGGTGACAAATAAATCGAAAACTGACCTTTCAGGAGGAAACCGGGTACTTCCCATCTTTTAATGAGTGGTCTTCTTCTTGCCTTTCAAACAAATTCACATGAATTCAGAGAAATAAACAGATGAAAGGTCTTTAGATGAGAGGTTTGTCATTTCTCCAAACAGCTGCCTTGGTTTTTCAGATTGAGAGCTGAAATTGAGATGCAGACACCTGCGCCGGCCAGCGAGTGGTGTGTTCCTCCCGTCAAGTGCTATCTGTTAATTATCTATTGCACAGCCCACTTTAAATTGCATTTGTCTCAGGCTAATTCATAATTCAAGCCAATTTAACCCTGCCTGACCATAATAAGAGAAGTGGGACGGATTTGCTGCCAGTCTCATGCAAATTCCTTCTATCAGATTTTAGATTTCTTTTTTTTTGCGTACCTTACCACCGCTTTGGTCCCTTAATGTCCTGGTTGGAAACCTGGAGTGAAACAATTCATTTTAAGGCTTTTAATTTGGAAAACATGGCAGCGGTCCAGTAATAATCCAAAATTAAGCTCTAACCTTTAAGTGCTCCCAGGTTTATCTTAAAAAAGACAAATTCATTGGTCCCCTCAACTTTCTTTTAAAGGTAAAAAAGTCAAGTTTATTTTACCTTCTTCGTCTGTTCAGCTGTACAAATAATCTTAATTGGAAGTTTATGTAGGTAACTACCAGCCTATAAATACCCAGTGGTGCACATTATTATCGCACTACCTTGCACCCCCTACATGTAGACCATATGTTGTGTTCAGCTCCTTTCGTTCCCGTGGTAGACCTCCTGACTGCCTTGCCATGTTCAAACGGACGTGTTAAGCTGTTTAACACGCAGTCGGGGGAATACAGTAAATTGTGGGATTTCCAGCTTTGTGCCATCGAGCTTCGGCGGCTCCGCGTTCGCCGAGATGAAGACGTATGCGCAGTTATTAGTTTCTCCCCCCGCGTGGTTCTGTGTAAACCGTTCCATTTAGTTCAGTCGCGGGCCGATTTTGTTCTTCTGAAGCCGAGCACAGCGAATGTGCTTATTTGCTCCCACTGATGTTTCGCAAACATATTACAGCGGGAGCAAACAAGCTTTGGTTTAAACACAGCTTCTACTTTAATGAGAGGAAAGACTCATGTTTCACAAGCACTCCAGCTAAAAAGAAAAAAACTCTTCTCCCCAAGTGCTGCGTTGGGCTTTGACCAAGCGTCTGGCTTTACATACGTACACACACACACACACACACACACACATGCACGCATATACATACAGAGCAGTTCTCCAATATGCCTTTAAATGGGACTACTAAATACGGCCCCTGGTTTCACAAATCATGCGGATGGAGGAGCTGTGTGCTGCCAGTGCCAGCCACTGGTGACAAATCGGCCCTGTGTGCGCTTTCAGTGCTGAGTGATCACCAGGCCATCCCTCCTCTTGACTAAAGAGCAGCAAACACAAAGAAAACCCCCAGAAACACCCTCATTAAGGCCAGAGCCACGCATAACCTGCTCCCCCTTCCCAAACTTTTCACGGTATGTCCTTAATCTGAATCTAAAGCACGTTACTAATGGATGGCCATGTTTCAGGTGTAATGTGTAATGTGATTACCCGTTTTGTTTCGGGTGACCTAGAAAAGTGAGATTATAGCGCGATTAAGCTCTGCGTTCTCCCGCGGATACTAATGACGGGGCAACGGTTTGCTTATACCAAAAAAAACAAGAAAAAAACAAGAAAAGTTTTTGGGGGGATTTTTATGTGCAATCACAATTTATCATGCCAGTTAACACACAAGTATGTTTGGGATCCTTTTTATATGAAATTTTGATTTCAATAATTTGTTCCTTGCTTACGTACTCTTGAGATGTAGCACTTGAGAGTTTCTGGGTTTTAGTTTCCTGCAATTTTGTTTACGCTCAGCACATTCTTCGTGCGTTTTTTCCCCCCCTCCTTCCCTTTCTTCCCCTCGCCGCCATCGATTTCCGTGTTTTCCTTGTTAAACTTTTAGACTGGAAGATTACCTCGGCTCTGACTCCAACGAATGGATGCGCCGCACCTCGGCTGTCCGCCTCACTTTGGCTCCGGCTCTCTGCGGCCGCGGCTGTCTTTTCAGCGGCCGGGGGGATGGGAGTTGTTGATAGTTTAAGATCATATTGTTGTGGCATTTAATTAACAAATGCAAATGCGAGGCCAGGACAGATTGGAACCCTTGACCGCGCTGCCAATCAAACCTGATCGCGCCCGGCCGTTGCATCGCTCATCAGCTTTCTGCCTCCGCCCTCGCCGCTTCCCCAACTTCTTCCTCATCTGTTTGTCTGCACTCTTACCTCTCTATCTGCTCATCTTTGTCTTTATTTAAAAAAAAAAAGCATGGTGTATGTCTTAATTTGCCTATAAAGAACACTTAAGGTGTAAAAACAGCTGAAAAAAACACACAAATTGGCTGTTGGCATGCAAGATAAGATTTCTCATATTTAATTGGTAAGAAAAAAAAATAAAAAAAATCCTTCCAGCATGTGAGACTGCAGATTCTTGCATTTCCTCCTGGCGTGTTTTGTCCACAGTGGGGCCTGGCCACTTAATGAGCCTCCTCCTCTCCTCCATCATTTCGCAGAAAGGTCCGTGGATTCAGCATTTCCACCCTCCCCGCTCTCTTGTCCTCCCTAAAGATGCAACGGACATCCAGTGCTGTTGTAGGTGTTAAATTATGCATAAACAGTCTAAATGCTTTGAGGCATTGGTTTAATATCTCAGCCCGGGCCTTACAAGTATTAACACTATCATGGACATGGATTGTCCTCTTGCGGACCGGCGTTTTTATGATTATGGCTCATAAACTGCCCCGTTTTCTGGTGTCACTTTTTGAACAAAGCTTCAAAGATGTATGTCCTCTCCGCTGCACGGGAAAGTTTGCGGCGTGCTAAAGTTTGTGCTCCGTGTGGAGGAGGCTGCATTGTGTTCTTGCCTCCCTCCCCTCCAGCTCTCTTGACTTAGTGTTGGAGAGAGTATATATAGTCATGATTTCATGTTGGGTGTTGTGTGTGTGATTTGACTGTTAACAGGATGGGGCTGGCTCATGTCAGGGTTTTTATGTCCCCCCCTGTCTTGTGAGATTGTCTGGTCTGTTCCCAGAATAGCCCATCAGTTCCGCCCTGTGTTGCTCATCCGCTGTAATGTGCCTTAATGCCCGGGCCTGTATGAGTAGTGTGAGGCCTGGCAGTGACAGTGGAGGAGCATCTTAGCTTGCTGCTTATCCAGAGAAAGCCGTCACTTAACTCAGCCCCTCTATTGTCTATCCACACCCCTCTCCTTCTCCCCTGACGTGATTCTCTATAATCCCCGAACAGATTCTGGTTAGAACTCCCTGAGAACTATTTTTATGTTTTTTTTTTCTTCCCCCCTTCCTTCCTCCCATTTAAACATTAATGGTTGTTGCAGATGAAGAGAGGGATCCCTATGAGGATGATTATAATGTCACTCCGCTGATCTCCCGCCGCCCCGAAATAATTGTACATCATCGCTTCATAACGTGTCAGAGAGACACGTTGGTGGCGTGCAATTAAAACCGCAGAATATAATACACCAAATTACTGCCTGTCAGGCCCATGAACAACACACTCGGTATTTGAGTTACACTTAATCATCACGTACATTAGCGATTTCGCTAAGATCCCCTCCGCACCCAGCAACCCCCCCCACCCCTCCTCCGCTCGTACGGCAAGGACGTGGAGCACACTGCTCCTTACACAATCCCTGCTGAGGGACCGCGTTGTGTGGTACAACAGCTCTAGGATAGCTACGTATTTATGTCGGAGTTAGACCTTTACGCCCTTAAATTATTTAGCCGTGCGTGGCCGAGAGCATGCACCGTGTGTTGGCGGGAATTCTGAATACTTATAACGCAACAATAAGCCTTTTGTGCGTGTGTATATTTTATTAGTAACGTTATCACTTCAGATGCTCGTGTAGATGCAATTAGAAGCAAGTTAAAACTAAATGCGGGCGACACTTCTTAGTCTTTTGCATTTGACTGAACCGCAAAAATACGTCCGGCACATCCAGAAGTTGAGCATTTGTATGGATAAAACGACACAAATGCTAAACGGGTTCCTCGCCTGACTTTCCCGATCAAGCCGCCGCAATTTCTGCTCATCAAACGAAGCACCGTGCACTTATCCCCGTCAGGAAGATGTATTAACGCGCACCGCTTACGACACCTCAGAGTCCGGGAACACGGTCCTTGTCAGTCAGCGTGAATCCCCTGCACCAAAATAAACACATCTTGCTCTGATGCATTTAACGAAATTTAGTGTGCCATTATCGGAAATGAAATAAGTAACGCTAAAGGTCATTTGGAAAATAATGCAGAAAGGCTGGTCTGGAAAGGTTAAGTATGTGACGGAGCTGTTCTGATGATAACGAGGGCTGCGTATGGCTTGGAGAGCTCTGCGTTCTGGTTTGACTCGGCACTCTGCGATCGCTCTTTATGACCGAGACAGCTTTACAGCCCGTTACCCCCCATAACACGATAAAGCGCAGCATAATGGATTGGATGTGTTTAGTAGCCTTGGGCTGATGTTTGTAAAATTAATGTTTTTTGCAATAGAAACACACTCGTGCACAGGCGCACATGCACACACACGCACACACGCGCAGAAAAAGGCAAGTGAGGAAAAATAGAGGAGAGGGGAGAAATCCAGACGGCACCGATGTATCAATATAAATCCACCGGTGTACAGTTTTATACTTTTTTATACTTGTTTCCGAGCCGAGTTGTCGCACTCCGTTTAATCATAAGCGATGCGTCCTCACAGGTATCGCTCAGCTGAAGAGATGACAACAAACATATGGCTTCATTAGTCGGGTTTGTGTTCTAAGGCCCAGCACTCAGCAGAAAGCCAATGAACGCTATTAAAATTGCGTTTCAAATTACACAGCGGCGCGCACTCGAGGGAGCGCCGAGTCTGTCTGCTCGGTCAGTCTCGCGTCGGCGGAAGGATTCTGGTTGAAGAGTTTGAATGGGACCCCACTCGGCAGCTCCGAGCGCCAGAGACAAAGAAAGAAATCTCAGCACATCAGTCCTATTAGGTTTTAATAACAATCTCATATTCTTCAGCGGGCCAATAACAGGGGCCTCGGGGCTTCATAATCAAACCATTTCCCTTTAATCAAAGACATACCAAAACAAACGCTGGGCGAGATTGGTAGTTAAACCAGGGAGCAAACGCAGCACCTAAGCTGATGCTGGTAAGTTACACTACTCTTGAGGACTGTTTTAGTTAAGAGGTTATCGTCTGCACTATGCACGATCTCCCTAACTTCTTTTCTAAAAAGTTCACTTCACTTTTTTGTTTTTTGTTTTTGCTAAGTCTCAACTAGCAAAAGTCGCCCTCATGACAGCATTTATACACTTTTATAATTCACCTCAAAGACGAACGCCGCCCAACGCATTTACGCCCAAACCGGGACAAAAGAGGCGCGAACTCTATCCTACAAAGCGCTTGAATTACTTGAAAAATGTTGCTGAACAATCCGTTCTATAGAGCTAATCGTGTCATAGGTATATTCTAGGAGAGGGAGGGGGAAAAAAAAAATAAAGAGAGGGGAAGTTAATGAGTGATTAACAACAGCAATTAAAAGATGAAGAGGAAGGCAGATGAAAAAAGGGGTGTAATTAAAATATCAGTCCCCTCATTGTCAGAAGTGCGAGTGTCATCCATTGTGCACTTATTAAAAAGCTGGGTGGAGGGGAGGGAGCGAACGGCGCTTAATTCCAGCAGCCCAAAGTGTCTGGTAATCTGCCCATGGATGGAGCTGGGAAGGGCTGTAACTCATGTTTAAGTGTTGGGGCCGTGTCATTGCAGGTTCACAGTCATGCATTTCTGTGTTGACACCCATCGGGGCAGGGGATATTTGGCAGTCAGGAGTAATTTAACTTAATTAATGGGATGCATATTTGATGGAGGAATAAAATATCCCGGCTCAGCAAAGTGGAAAAGGGGAAAGATTTAGTGGGAGTTAAAGGTGGAGGGGAGAGTAATTTGTGCATTCAGTTACCGGCTGCTTGAGAGACAGAGAGAGGGAGCAAAGGAGAGGAGGAGGAGGAGGAGGAGGAGGAAGAGAGAGGAAGAGTGCGTCAAGGCTGATAAAGATGGCAGCCGGGAGAGAGGAGGAAGCGGAGGGGAAGATGAGAGATGGATGGTTGACACAAAGCTGAGCTGATGTGTAGAGGGGAATGGGCTGTCCCTCCATTGAGAGGGCCATCAGACTGACAACGCTTGATTTAATTGATATCCGGACTGAGCCCTTTCTCAGCGCAAACAGACACATTACGCTGGTTTGCAAACTTGTAGCGGAGCTGCCAGGAGCCTTTTTAATATTCATGAGGGGGCTTTTAAGGGGCGTTCGACAACGGCCTCCTCCCTCAGCCACCGCTGCCTCTGCCGCCGCCGCCACCGCCGCCTGCTTTCCAACATGTCTCTACTACCAACACACTCACTTTACCTTCCACTCACTCACGCGGCAGACGCGCAACACGCCGGTTCCCCCAGACAAACCCGTGGCCTGACGCGAGGCTGTCACGCCGCTCTTAATCTCCCCTGGCACTTTTAATTGACTTCCTGTAGGTATAGATTATTTTCACGGCGAGTCTGCCACCGAGATGTTTGATACCGTCCCGGAGACTGGCATCTGGGACGCTTGTAGCTCACCGGAGATGACGCCGCTATCTCGCTCTCCGCCTCGCTCGCCTTCTCCCTCCTCCTCCGCCCCGCTCCGTGTGATGGCCAGACTTATTGGGGGAACAGGGGAGAAGTAAAATGCAATCAGTCATTGCCATAATCATAATTGAGCTGATGTACCTGCTGGGAGTGCTGGGGAAATGTTGGCTTGGGTGGAAGGGAGGCTCTTTGTGTCTGACTGATGCTGTTAGTAGCATTAGGGCCGATATACGGCGCAGGTATTGGCCTTCTGTTAAGAGCTGGACGTCAGCCAGTTGGTGCTGTCCAGCTGATATGATGGATATGATGTAGTTTCTTTGATTACACGCCGTATTTATGGAAGAATTAATCAACACTGTGTTGCCTGTCAGAGGTAAGGCCTTTAGTCTAATGAAACAGCTTGATCAGATTCCAAACAATTAACCATAGATTATGATTATGATTAGTTGTTAGGTCATTTATATAGCCCAGTCCTACTTATGATATCTTAGGGAGCGTCGCACGCCCACGATCAGCAGTTTCTTTAAGTGCCAAATCTCTCAAAGAAGACTAGGAACAATGCATCAGATGGCTGGGTATGCGGAAGGGTCGTAAAAGCGAACACAAGAAAATAAGTCTAGAAACACAACTGCGAGTTTATAATCTCTTCCATCTCCTGATATCCATTGTCCTGATGTTGTGGCCTGGACATTTATCCAAGCATGCTGGGATGAAACTCCCGGAGAAGCGCTCCGAGTGGCTGCAAACATTTTGGCCCCGAAAATGGCGACATGCGAAGTTATGAAACGCAAACTGTCAGTGGCCCGAATCCAGAAAACACAGTCAGGGATGCGAGCCTTCGTATCTATAGCGCCACGCCAAATACCGTTCTCAATTTGTGTATCGCATGGCCCACACGCGCTCCTACCGGGCTCGCAAGCCGTCAGAGACCTCCGCCTACACTCCGCCGTCTAATTACACATTCGTCGTACGTGCGCGCTGACTCGCCTTCTATGTTATGATAAAAGCCTGACGATGCTACGTCAGGCTTTAAAGAGACGCGGCGTCGCTAGCATTATGTTTGAGCCTCGAGGCCGCCCAGGATCCATCGTGGGCTTTTATTAAGTTGGCGTTTTCAAGCCTCTACCCAGTATTATGTGGTTTGTAAACTATCAAACAAACCATATCTGGGGCCAATCTCAGACTTAGGGTTCTATTTTCTGCTGCGGATCTATTTAATTTAAGGGATTACATAAAATGTCTGTACTCTGCACAGCGTGTCACATTAGGTTAACTCCCGTTTCGGCAGGCTTGTTAAATTTGGCCCCCGTGCTCCGTAGCCCCATCATTTGGCCGCATCCTTCAGGCTTAATATTACAAGATCCCCATGACTCTCAAATTTATGAAGTGATATTGACCATTGTCTATGCGAAACAGATAATAAGCCGTGATGAATGGCTGACATTAGTGATGAAATTACATCAACCTTAACAGGCTATTGTATTAACACACCTAGCTCCAGCCCACTCCTCCCCACCGCCCATTTAATTGATTAATTGCTGACGTGGATGGATGAGGGGTTTTGGGTCCTGAATCGGTGGCTGATTGCTAGTCAACCATAAACAGGAGCAGCCGCAGTGGGCCCTCAAGGGCAATATTCATGCTCCCCAACCTTATGGTGATTCCTTATCCGGCTCTGACAAGAGGAAAAATATTCGGCCATAAAAATGCTGGTATCACCGGGCTGACATATAAAGCCCTCTGTCACTCCCTCGCTCTCTCTCTCCCTCCCTCCCTCCCTCCCTCCCTCCGTGTTGCGTCTCCTTTAGCTCTCAGTCGCTCAGCACACCCGTCGGACTCCGAAATCACCCATCCTCCTCTGCATTGTAGCTAAAGTCCCTCAGGTAAGACCACCCCCCCTCCCCACGCCGCGCGCCTCCCCAGCTTTAAATATGAGCAAATAATGGTGGAGTGAGTGATGCTGCCTGTGTCCTTGACTGGGATCCTCTGTGTGCTGTAGCCACATCTCACTGTCTCAGAGTCCTGTGGGACGCATAAAACACCCCCGTAGAAAAACTCCCAAGGCTTGTCGGTGGCATCCGTCGGATGGATGCGGGGATGCAGAAAGCCAATGAGGTCTTTGTGTGTGTTTATGTAAGTGTAGGAGGGGTGGTGGGGGGAGGGTGGGTAATGTTTACACTGCTGTGTGTTTAATGAGAGGGGCACTGTGTCCACTTTAATGTGTTTGCGTTTCAGACGTGGCGCGACAAAGTTATTACGCCGCTCATCACGTCTCCTTTGTGTTCGGCCTCTTCTTTCGCGGCCCTGGTGGCCGGTTTTGTGTTTAGTGGTCGGGAGAGGGGTGCGTTCAGGTTCAAGACCTTCTCATCGGCGTTGTTGTCACCAAATTGTGCGGAGCCTTCTTAACGGGGGCAGATGTGAGCGCGGGGAAGTCGCTCGCCTTGTAGTCCGACATCCACGCGCTTCAAGACTCTAAGACAAGTGGACACGTGGCCGGGAGATTAGAAGCTCCCGTGCTATCTTCTCCTCTCCAACACGGCGTTAACCTCTGCGCCGCTGAGCCCCCCCCCAGGCCGAGGCGTAGGTCTGAACCCCCGCATCCAGCCGTGAAAACGCTGACACATCGATTACCCGCGAGAGGGAAATAACGTCGAGCGTGATGAGGAGGAACGCGCCGCGCGAAGAGGAAGCATTTATTCATTTATTCTGTTTATTCAGCAAAACAAACAAGAGGTCAGGATTATGCTGCAGCACTGATAGCCCGTTGTCTATTACAGTTAAATTTCAAATTAGGGGGTTCACTCTGCCCACTTTTATGGTCATTTCAAAGCCTGCCCGCTGCCTTTCAAGCCCCCCAGCAAAATCAGATTACTTAGACTTTTACAGGCTGCATAAGCTTCAAGTAGAGCCACAGCTCTTAATTTGTTTCTCAGAGTTTGAGTTCAGAGCTCAAAAGAAGCAGGCGCCCGTGTGACTTGCGGTCTCCTCGTTGGACATTAGATGGCGCCATTCAACTTGCTAGAAATCCAACGAGCCGGGAGCTCATTGGCAATACGCGGCCGCCTGCCCGGCTGTGTGAGCGGTACGTCTGGACCTCTTGCATGAATGAAATGTATTTGAGGTTCTTTTGAAAGAAAGTTGACTTTAAATCTGTGACTCTTAGTATTTATTTCAATTGTTATTTGTCGTGTTTTAAATACAATACAGCTAGATTATATATTAGGTACTTGTGTTGTGACAATGCTTGTGCTGGCGGGAGTGCGACATTGAGGTGAAAGTTTGTCATGCACAGAGCTGGATTATTATTTAGCGACTTTAATGAATTAAATGCGCAGATGCCGACAAATGATAAAGTCTCATTTAAACGTACTCGGGTGTCCGCTGCTTTCCAGAGTCGTACTTTAAAAAGTAGAACATTTGCTTACAGAATATTTCCCTGTATCTTTTAGTTAGACTACCACTGAATGTTAGTGCAGTAGTACATGAGCCAAGTTGGAGGCTGGGCTTGTGGCAGGGCAGACGTAGCGTTCAGCAGGGTTGGGGGAGGTGGAGGGGGGTGTCCCTGCCGGTGCTGCTTTAACTAGGACAAGCCTCTCTATACCGGCGGACCTCAGGGGCCGATCAGCAGGTCTCAGGAGAGGCTCCCCACACGGCCGTCTCACCAGGCCTGTCACGAGGGGGCTGAAGCTGGGCTGGGCTGGCTGGGCTGGCTGGCTGGCTAGCTGGCTGGGTGTGGGGCTGCTGTGATGATTGTGGTGGGTGGGTGGGTGCACGGGTGGGGGCTGACATGCCGAGAGGGCAATTACAGCAAGGACAAAGACTACACAGTGATAAGTCCCCACAGCACCCTAATGAAGAGAGCAGGTTAGCCCGTTAAAAGGACCGGGGGAAACGAGCGCGGCCTCGGTGCGTGTTTGTTTGCCAGCGAGTGTGTTTGTGTGTGTTTAACCTACCCGAGGAGGATACATTTTCTGAGGTCATGTTGCTACCACGCTCGCTAACCTCGCTGACTGATGCCTTCCCCGAGCCGGTGTGTTTTCTCCTCGTGGAGCCAAAGCAAACAACAACATGAAACTGGAAACCAGTTCATCTTCGGGGAATTGTATTCCTTTGGCTGTGTATAGTGAGAAAAGAACGTCCCGATGCAAGCTATTAATGAAATGAAATCTTTAAAATATCGCGCCTTCGGTGGGTAATTGTTGCACATTAGCGGACCTGCGATTTGTTTTTATCACACCACTTAATGATTTTTTTTAATAATATCCCACTTAAAAATTCAGTACTTTATATTCTGTATTTTACACGTGGAATAAAATGATGAGTCTGGGGGTCAGCAAATATATTATATATATATGTATATTTATGTGTATATATATTAAAAAAAAAAAAAAAAAAAACAGAAAATGAAAACGAGAACAGGGAATCATTTCCAGAGAAGGATTAACTGCTTTCCTCTTTTGGTCACTTTTTGCATATCCAGCCTGGATGTGATTATAGCCAGATCGTGTTATCAGACAACAGATCCCAGGTGCATCGCAACTCTCTTCTTCTTTTCCTCTTCTTGCTTTCTCTCTTTCCTTTTTTTTCTTTTTTGGTAGGGGTGGGGGGCGCAGCGGCGGCAGAAAGAGAGATGGTGCGTACCTGATACTGCTGTGTTGGCACACCCGTCTGGGATCTGATAAGGGAGCCTCTGGAGCGGCGCTTATTCAAATCAGTGCATGTTCACAGTGAATAGGAGCAGGTAAAGGCAATAAGATACAACGCGATAACCTTTCTGGAGAGGGGGAGAGAATAGTTTTACACCCCGTTTCACAGCTCCGCTGCACCAGATGAGGGATTTTCAGCAGGTCCTAATTGATTTGCTATATACAGAGTTTTGCGGATAAAATGAAAAAATAAAACTCGGAACAGTTGTTGGAGTTTAAACAGTTTCACGATGCATTGCAGCGATTTTTATCATCCGGCTTTTTTTTTTTTTTTGTTGCTTTGTAAATTAATCAGCTCTCAACCTCCTCATTGACCGACTTCGACTGCTGTATTGGCAGCGCTTGTGAGTGTGGGGTTTGTGCTGTGGTTTTAAACGCACAGCTCCGTGTTTATATTAAATACATATTCAAATGTCACATAATCAATTCGGCTATTTTTTTTAAAATTTTATTTAAACATCCGCCCCCCCCTCTCCGTAATCTCTTCTTAGATCCAGCTCGGACACAAGAAGGCAGGAACGCGCTCGGGAGTGTGGGCGCTCTGCTTGCGAGCGTACGTCTGCGTACATGTCACAAACATAAGCATCGCATTAAATCAATTACATTTAATGTCACTGATCCGCAGTGATCAGTCTTAGAGCCACTGTGCAGACATCTGAAGTGAGGCTTAAAGCTTAATTGCGGAGTGGAGGGTGGTGTGCCAGGGAGTCTCAGGGGGTGGGGCGGGGGAGGAGGACGGCGGCGGGGTGGTGGGTTGTAACATATGTTGCGTGCGCTCGGTGCAAGACTCAGCAGTGATAGTTAAACATTGGGGTGAAATGCATCCTCCGAGGGCCTCCGTGTTAATGTGTTTGGCTTGCACTGAACTCAGCCCTACTCTCTGCATCCCTGCATTTAGGAGCACAACGTTGTAAAAAAGCATCGCCGGCGCTGAGTGTACGCCGCGCTACAAATTATGAAGAAAATGGAAAAATTATTGCGGTAATAATAGTAATTACAGCGGCTAATAATTACGATGCTGCCATAATATACAAATAATATTTTTAATTAATTGACCACTTTACTGTTTTGGGTATAACGTGGGAAATAATTATTTCAATTTGCCTTGTTGATTATTCTCGGTGTAACTGGTCATCTACTTTAGTGGGAAAGGATTTCATCTTGTTGTTTGAGACACTGTTTTTGTGTGTGTTTAGGAGAGGGAGAGGGAAGAAAACAAGCAGACTGGTGGTTGTAAACTGCTCGTGATATCAGCGCTATAGTCAGAGACGATGAGAGGATAAAAAGGATAAAATATATCATTAGGTTTCCTCCGAATTTAAAGAAATACGCAGAGTTAATTTTAATAACATGGCCCTGAATGCCTTTTAGATTCTGCAGATATTCATATTGCAGAATTCAGTGACGACCCTATAATTTCCAGTGAAGTAGGGCTATTGTGCAGCACATTACGGTCAGGGATCTAAGGCGCAGGGCTCTCTCGCCAAATTAACGTCTTCTCTATTTTCATATCGACTCACACAGTATGCAGCCTACCGAGCGAACGAGATAATGAAACACCCCGGTTCCCCCCTTTTGCAACCAAACACCACTAATCTCATATATTAGTCACCCGCGCTGGCGCACGTTTGGCCGGAGCAGTCATTCTGAAAAAAAAAAAAAAAGTTTTGCCGAGCCGAGGCGACACGGACGCGTTTGACGGCTGCTCTGTGACGCTGATAGGCCAAACGGTGGTGGGAACCCGCCACTTTTAATCACGCGGAGGGGGGCGGGGGGTGGGGGGGTTGTTGGCTTTCATAAGAGCACGCGGCGACTCTGACAACTCTAATAAGGAGAGGTGACAGAGAAAGTTTCTGTGTTAGCGGCAAAACAGAGGGGGAAGGTCTTGTGTTTTTTCTTTTTTTTTTTTTTTTGGACCGACTATAAGAGATGAATTTCACAATCTGAGACTGGATGTGTGGTGAAAGAATGTCAGCATTAATAAAGGGCTTTGGGGACAAGGTCACGCGGGTCCCTGTACAGCAGAGCACCTCGAGTCTGTTTGTGGCTTTGGAAATAGGCAAAACATGCAAAGACGTCTCCCTGTGCATAAGGTAACCGACTGGAGTTTTTGCCAGTCAACGTCTCATTGCAGTCTAATTTATGATTCCTCAGCCTTTTTTTATTTTTTTTTTTATTCAAAGACAATCTTAGCTGTGGAAGAGAAAAAAAAAAGGAGCGAAAGGAATGATGCTTTGAGGATATAATTAAAGATATCGTTCAAAGAACAACTTTTTGCATATTTGAATTATTACTGTCGTTAAAAACCACACAAAATATGGAAATATGATTGCCGGAAGCACATAAATCAATGATCAGCAAGGCCTCAGAGCCCAATAAATATGGGGAGTTAAATACTTTAAAATGCAAATCACATCTTAAAATTTGCATATGGGTGAATTTAAAGGAAGTGTGCTTCCTTAAGACCCTCTGAGGTAGAAACGGGTGGTGCTGGAGGGGGTTAGTGGGGGGCGGGAGGACACAGACAGACAGGCAGCCGGATCCATTTTTATATATATAGAGATATCTCTATATATATCTATATATATTATTTCTTTTTTATTAATTGTCATTGGTCAAGTTGTTGGATCGCTCCACATGATAGCAGCTGAAGTGGGCTGACAGACACGACTGCATCTCTTTTGTGGATCCAGAAAGTGCCTTAAGTGATGTGAATAATTAGGAGTTAATTATTCTTCATCCATCTAAATCAGAAAAGGACAGATATGGGAATGGAATTTATAATTTTAGCCCGACGTACTGTCTCGTCCTAATGTGGTAAACTAAAGTGACTCTGAATAATACCTACTGACCTTCGAGTAATTACGCCTCGCTTGGCAATTTGCTTGCTGTTGCTAATTGAGGGTATTGATTCAGTGATATTCATATTAAAAATACATATGTTTTATAGCTGGGCTTTTTTTTTCTTCTTCTTCTGGTTGTCTTTAATGTATTATTAATCCTTATTCTATTATTTTTTAACAATAATTAGCAGACAGGATGTGCTACACTGGAGGGTCGTGGTGCTTTCTTTGTCCTACCCACTGTTGCAGGTAGTGTATGTTTTGCCAAACTTTCTACTGGATCTTAATTAGTTTTTGTTTTTTTTGTAACATAAACCGGTCTATGCAAAGTCTATCGCCCAAACTACAACTGATACAATTAAAATATCTTTTTGTTGTGCATCAAATAAGCAGCTAAACGGCGCTAAAGGCGGTGTAAATAATTTCCTCCCAGGCTTCCATGTGAGGGATAGGATCCCACTAGTTTAGCATAAACCCCCCTGTGTTTTTCCCTCAGACAGTTAAAGACGCTCTGGCGGCACCGGCGGATCAATGGACACGATGTCTCTTTGTGCATTAACACTCAGGTTAGAGTGTTAGGTTAAAAACCTGCCCAGCACCTCCCCGGGAAAAAAAAAAAAAAAGACGAGAGAGGGAGAAAAATCAATTTTCCTACTGGAGTCAGAGGGCCGATGTGTTGGTTCTGAAGGCATCCCTTTACCAGTATGCGTGTGTGTGTGTGCGAGCGGCGACGTGGGGGGGGGGCGGCCGCGGTGCGTTTGCATGTGTGAATGTCCTTCCAGTGGCGCCTGCAGGTATTGACCAGTGCAGAGGACGAGCTGCCTCAAACACGTCTCTCCTCCCTCTCCAGCCTGTAATATTTTAAGCCTTTTTCCGTCGAGCGCGGCACCAGTGGCAGCTCACAGCCTCATAATAACCCAGATAGGGATCGATGGCACTGGATTTAGGCACTTACCCCTGCTAAAACTGGTAAACTCATTTGTCTTTCCTGCGCGGCGTTCTCCCCGTTGTTTAAGGAGACACTTAAAAGAATCCCCTGAATTAAGATAATGTGACTGTTGGTGTGTGATCAGGCAGGCTCAGCTGAAAGGACAAGCAGCTTTAGCTCTTTTATTAGCTCTCTGTTTAAGGGGCCATACATGTTTTGACGGAGTCCAACTCTCTTTATTTTATTTCTGTCATGCCGATTAGTGTGCCAGGGAACACCCGCTCTGCTCCCGCACGCCCCCTCCCCACGCTATGAGTGTATATGTGTGTGTGAGAGAAAGAGAGAGGGAGAATGTGTTAAGCATGCCAGCTCTAAATGAGATGGACCAAAGTGTGATGGCCCTGCTGCTCCTCTTGTTCAAGCCCACATAAACGGCTCGACGCAAATTCTTGGTGAAGGACTCAATGGATGCCGTGAAATCGTATTTGCTGCACGGCTAATGGCAAAGGACTGGTTCTGCTGGAATGTTCCTCAGAGCAAGAAAACACGTCATTCGGCCATGATGCACTATGACCATTTGCACTTTACCGCGCACGCTGTATGGATGTTTTACTGTGCGTGCGTGCGTGTCGACATGATTCCAGGAACTTGGGCAAATAAATGCGTTTTAAAACTGCATGACAATATTTTATAGGAGTGTACAAGGGATTAATATTTCCCTGTAACCCTTGGCTGGCTGTGCCAATTCAAATAAAAGAAAGCCTCCGTATCGAGCGATTCGTACGCCGTACGCCACCCACACAGCTGCACATGAGCCACTGTTCAGCTGCACAGGGAATAGAGCCCTACTGAGCCTGTAGAGGTGCTAGTAAAGGTGCCTTGTCTGCAAAAAGTAGGACAATGTGTCACTTTGGAGGTGGAGGGAGTGTGAAAAAAAAAATGTTAAAAACAAAGGAAGGAAAAGAGGAAAGGAAGTGGCGTTATGATGAGTCAGAAAAGTGACTCCTCTGAGGAGAACAACAAAAAAAAAAAACTTCACAGACCTCACATTCTTTTTAACCCACCTCCCGACGCACATATATTTTCACCCCCCGGCCCTCGGCCTCGCACGGGCATCTAGTCCTCCTTTCTGCGTGTGAAACTACAAAGGGGCCGTTCGTCCGAGGGAGCCGCTTCGCCGTCGGTGCCGCCGGGTGCTTGCTGCCGCCGCCGTTGCTGCTGGTGGTAATTAGGCGTCACAACACTTAGGCCGGGTGTCTCGCGCGGCGCTGAATTCCTCCTGACGTGACGGAGGGATGGAAGAGTTATTCAGTTCTGCAGTTTCTTCTGCTCTGCTGGTCATCTGTCCTCTTCGGGGCCCATCAGCCTAAACAGCCCGCACGCACACACACACACACACACTCCGTGACCCCCCTAACAACCCCTCCAAGCAGCCGGCGGCAGAAGAGAGGCAGTGTGTTGGAGGGAGAGAGAGATATCAAAGCCCTGGAGGGGTTAGCGGAGGGCTGTGTGCAGTCAAAGAGATGTGTGTGTGTGTGTGTGCGGTTGGGATGTTGGGAGGTGGTTAGAGGGCGTTAGTCAATACTCAGACCTCTGCATCACTAACTGTACAGACAATATAGATCAATAACGGGTGAAGGCACATATATTTTACTAATTACTGCAATAATTAAAATGGTCTGTTGTGATTAGAATAAAATCAGTACGTGGTCAATTTTTAGCTAAATGGGTCCAGACACTGGACTAATCCTGTTTCAGCCTTGTTGCTCCCTTGTCATAAAATCATTTGAGAAAACAACATTAGCGAGGTAAAGTCTTTTTTTTTCTTTACCGTCTTGATGGGTCAACCGCATACAGTAGACCTGTGGGACAAGACGAGAGAATAACTTTCTTAATTTATTGCCAGTGCCGCGGCAGGCGACGGCAATCAGCGGAGCTACACCTGCCCGTGATTCGGAGGCTTTAATTGAAACGAATGTTAGCGGTTGTCGGCGCGCTTAAAAACAATACCTCTGCTCCACAAAGGCTTTTTAATCGGCTCCGGGTCGCGTTCGCATTTGCATGTAGTTGTCGATCCGCTATTAATAACACATACGTTAATACCCTCAACAAAAGGTTTGATTGAATAATGAAGAAGGCAGCGGGATGGGATGGGATGGGAGGGGCGGCGGAGGGGGGGCGCGGGGTTGGGAGAAATCTGCTGTGGCAGTAAATTTGGAGTTTGTCTGGCGTGCCAAGCACATCGCCGGGCTACGAGGGAGAGAGGGGGAGAGAGGGAAAGACGTGCTGCTTTCATGTCCCTAAGCCATGTTCACGTCCACCGAAGACTTCTGTTTTTACACAGGTAGGCAGTTTGGGGACTATCTCGGTGAGGAAGAAGGGGGTAAAGGAGAGGAAAAAAAAGAGAAAAGAAAGCAACAAGAGGAATCAAAGGATGTTCCCCCCTGTTTTAATAATGTAACAAATATTCTAATTTCTAAAAATAAAACCTCCTCCTCATCCTTCCTGCTAATCTGAGCAGTAATTTATTCCGTCCCAAGGCCATATTAGTATGCTAGCCAAGGGCAAAATGGTTACGACAAAACCAAGTTCCCTCAAAAAACTTCGCCACGTATAAAAAGAGAGTGAAAAGATCAGGCTGCAACTTGTGGACAACGTCTTCATTTAGGGCTAAACACGGTTGATTGTAGTAAAATAAAACCAGTTCGATTGGTAGAGTAGCTGTGCTGAGGCTTACATTAGATTATTATTTATTTTTTTTGCTTTAGTACAGGTGCTAATAATTAATGATTACACTTTTTAATAGATTTAACACAAAAGAAGAAGAGGAGCGGTATAATTTTAGAGCTAAAACAAATGTAGCATAATGCCGTACTTGGCTCTGCACATGCAAGCATTTTTTATTTCTGATTAATTGCATCTGAACTGCGAGTTTCCGTGTGTGTGTGTGTGTGTGTGTGTGTGTGTGTGTGTGTGTGTGTGTGTGTGTCTCCCTCTGTCCACATGGATATATCGATGCCATTTTATGAAAAGCAATTGAGCAATGGGACTTTGTACTAACCATCAAACAGACACTTCATTATGGGAGCAGTGATAACAAATACATTGCATAGGATAATGATGGCAGCGGTTCATATTGTTCATTATACGTCCGCATGTCACGCGGCACTTTGAATTTATACGTGTGTGTGTGTGTGCGTGCGTGTGTGTGTGTCTTTGTCATTTTACAACATCATGTTTCAGCAAATTAACGTCTGAACCGCTGGGAAGAAAAATCTACCATCATTTGCCATCGGTGACAAACAATATATTTTGGATAATGATTGCATCTATTGGCTTCTGCATTTGTAAACGTGAGGTAATGAATTTCCTTTGCGAGCAAATGAAAGCAAACAGAGATGTTATGTCACTTTGCTTGAACGGGCCTTTCCGGATGCATGATGGTCTGTCATCTCGTGATAAACAGTATCTGTGAGGAAGGAAATAAATTCCTTTTGTATAAGAACATGCTACGTAACTGCCCCTCTGTGTGTGATGCGTAAATGTACCTATAGATTCTAATGCTGTTCAGACGCAGGAGGAGTGCGATGTGGAGTCTTGACGGGTGGAGGCCTCTGGCGTGTTGGCTGCCTGCGACTTGCGGGCCCCGTCAAAGGTTTTGGGGCACTGGACTGAGTCAATGCCTGCCACACATGTGTCATGGCTTCCCTCCCTGATGAGCCCTGCAGTGCTGCAATCAACAGTATTATTGCTTGGAAATGTATATATTTAATTTGTGAAACAATGACAGTTTCGCTTGATTTATGGTGCAAGGCAAGGTTTAATTAATTGAAAAATGCATATTACCCCGTGACTTAATTATTAGCTAATTAATCACCGGGTACTTGTTCAGAGTTCCCCCTCCTTTTCCCCGTGTTTTCAGGCATATTTCTGTGTGTGTCTGACACTTGAATTTCCTCCCGGGGTCATTTTTATGTGAGGTCACGCTTTTTCTTCCTGAGTGGCTGTTGAGATGGAGAACATGCGCTGTAGAATGCCTTCGGTAGAGCCGGGCGGCACGCAGCTCAGGTACAAAAAAAAAACTGAGTATGACTTTTAGAAAGTCTTGCCATCTAATACTTTACCGTGGACAACACACTGGACAGATTTACACAATGTTTTTAAGTATTTCATGTTGAGAATATCATCAGTAAACTCTTTTAGGCTCATTTAAGGTACTGCGGGACATAGATTTTCACAATGGCGACTGAAAATATCACTCAAGACGAGTCATGCAAATGTTTGTATCTCCGCACCTCCTCATTTAACCTTACCATGATGTGTTCCATCTTTATTGATCCAAAACAATCAATTAAAAATTTGCGGAAATTGGAGAAGCAGCCGGAAATACTAAAGCGGAAATACGCTACTACCAAGCGAACCAATCACCACTCTTGCAGTCGGTGTCGCTGTGGCGTATGGTTACATTTCTGGGGAGGTGCACCTCAGCTACACCACTAGGGTCTACGACAAATTGACACAGAAGCCTAAATCTATGCCCATTAGGCACTGGTTTGACCTCACATTAACATCCAGCCTGGGAAATGCGAATGGTACCAGCCAGCTTTAAGTACCTGTGTTCACCTGGCACCTGCGATTAAAATGCATCCCCACATCCAATCCAGCCAGGACTACGACTGAGATCTGATCTCAGTTTTGCGCACTGCTGTTTGTAATGGATCGCTTTTGCTGTTTCAGAACCATGAACCGTGTGTGTGTGTGTGTCATGACGTGGAGAAATGATACACATTTTGGAACAAGCTGCAAAGTCTTTCGCACTAGAAGTTATTTATTTTATGATCTGGGCTCTGATGTTAGTTATATGAGAGACCTGCACAAAGCTAATATTCTTCCTTAAAAACCTTAAAAACGTCGATACCCACCGTAATTTCACCGCTGTGCAGTTTGAAGCAGTGACAGAAGAATCTCCAAAGAAAACCCTCCATATACATTAAAGTGATTGCATCAGCAATTAACCATATAGTTATTTTTTATAACACAGCATGCTGAAATTAAATAATTGTATTTGTTCATTTGCATTTGATTTATTTAAAAAATATTTTAAACTTTTCTCATTACTAATGAACAGGCATCACTTATGGTGTTTGTGTTCTGTTTCACGTCATCATCATTTGTAAAAGCTGTTGTGTGTTTTTTTTCTGAGTGAAAGAAGCAAAACACCACGGACACAGATCACTTCTACTAAGTAGGTCAGTCCTTAACATGGCCCAGGATGCATTGTGTGTCCATGCTACCAAAGGAATCCAGTCAAATGTGCAACTCCATATGTGGTCTGAGATCGGTTCTCTCAAATATGAGTACACCACCTGTACAGCTGTAAATCCAGCTGGTCACTTGGGATCTGATTGCCCAGGACAAATGTTAATACCAAGTCTGAATGAGGCCTTAACCTGTCATATTTACCTTCATAAGTACCTTTGTAGAGGATTCAGACTACTTACCAGCAGCGCTACCGCTAGTTTTTCTGTCTGTGTGGGATTCCTTTTATATTTAAAAGTAAGATTTCTACCCACACGGTGTACACACCTCAGGACTACCCCGATGATGAAACATCAAGTGCACAGGGGTGAGAAACCTAGCATGTTATCAAAACCTCCCCCAGCTCTGCACCCAATCACCCAAATGATGTGGCCTTAACCCGAGTGACCTGGCTGCAGGTTCTAAATGTGGCAACGTGGTCGCCTCAGCCCCGCTCACAAATGCAGATGTAAAGGTGGTCCCGCGTAATACGGGCTCGCCCTCATCTACACTTCAAACTCTACAAAAAAAAAAAAAAGCACAACTCCCGGCTTGTTACACACATAGAACGTATTCATATCTTCCCTAGCAGCCTTGGGAAGCACAATTTGCCAAAGGTGTAAACTGATCCTCTGGGTCATGGTCAGAAACGGTGAATAAACGTCTCACTGTTACAGCTGTCAGTGGTTTACCTCACGCTGGTGGAGGGCCTAAATAGTAGTATTTATGTCAGTTGGTTTTCTACTGAAAACGCGGGATGATCTAAAGATCAAGGATTTCCCGTCGTGAGAGCTTCTCCAGATAGCCGCTGTTAGAAAATGATAGGGAATAGACACATCGGATGCAAGCATGCAAGAAAGAGGAGGAGTTGCGGCCGCGGCTAGAGGCCGGCCTGCCAAAACACCGTACGTCCAACACCCATTGAGCCCGCCTGGCCACTGTCTGGCCCCCGTGTGCCTGCGCCTGGTAATGGTAAGCGTTTTAAACTATTAGAGCTGCTGTGAAAAAGGCCCGTTTGAGTGCAGAGCTGTCAGTCTGCAATGAGGCAATTGGGGGTGGGGGGCTGTCATGGCTGTCACTCAATGGGAGGATGAGAACTGTTTGGCCCTAATGGATTCCTCCAGGCGGACGGCTTACACGGCGGCTAGAAGTAAAATCGATGCGTTGTCATGAGCGAGTGAGGCATCATCAAACGGCCAGGTGGACGGGGAGGCAAGGAAGGGGAAGGCCTGCGCCGGGTAGTTATGTCTATATCTCAGCCTGTCTTTCCGTGTGTGTGTGTGTGTGTGTGGTTCAGAAAAGAGAGGAGAGACAGACAGATGCTCAGCTCGGCTTTACACGCCCAATGGGGCCTCTGCTATGATTGTAAGCATGAAAGGGGGCTCTGACCTCCATCATCTCTGTTGCTTTTATTTTCCGGTTCTCTTGGAATCAGACACAGATACACACAGACGTAGCCCTGCGCACACACACACACACACACACACACACACACACACACACACACACACGGATAAATGTGAAGCTGTGCAGACAAGGGGTATATTGCCCTGACAAAAGTCAAACATCATCTTGTAGGCAAAATCACTTTTCATATAGCAGATTTCTACTCAGTGATTCCTGGTTTTGACTAGGACCTGCAGAGAACGAGGCAACTGAAGGCCATGCAGGCTAACAGCGCATGACAGGACTTCACATCTGCACATCTTACTGCAAACTGCAAAATGTTTAATCTAGCAAGAGGAACAGACTGGAACATCCTGACAGTATATGATGAACATGGGCAACCTGCAGGAGGACGGAGGGAAGGGATGGAGGAAGCTGCAGCTTGAAATCGCACTCGCTGTTGCAGTTAACAAGAAGACGATCGCAGTCTCAAACAACCAGAGAGCTAATATTGTCATAAAACCACAAAAATATATCTAAAAAACCAAGCACACACAGACAACCATTAACTGCTTCAGCTTCTTCTACCTCTCACTGGTGTTTACCGTGGTGGAAGCGCTCCTCCAGGGACGCGGCGGGGCCACCCTTTGGCCCCCGACGGGGCCTGAGGGAGCGGTCCGGGCCTATTGATTGGCAGGCAGAGTTGGAGGAGATTGCTCCAAGCTGGCTGTAGGCAGGCTGCTGATGCTGAGCAGGGATGCTGGTGTTCAACTTCCCCACTTGGCCTCCATGTCTGGGCTCCGTCAGCCTGCACCGCCTCTTGTCAACCTGTCTGCCTCTTTATCTTCGAGTCTAAGGGATATCTGATGATGTCCTGTGTTTTGTTTTGGTTGTCTGCAAATGCCGCAAGAAGACGTTTGACTATACTGAAGCCTGATAGGGTTTCCTCTGATAGGGGTTCATTGCAACTGCACTTTATAGTGACTTAATCCATCTACATACTCACATGTGCACCAAATCTTTGGCTGAATACTTAATACAAACACACTATTTAGTGTTCGACTGTTTTAGGGGTTTTGTAACCTTTTATTTTAAGGCTAATATGAGTTTTGAAGCTTCACGCCTTCACTGGAAACCGATGCTTAATCATCGCAGACGTGGACGAAAACAATCAAAGCTGTCGAGAATAATATACTTTTTTGTTCTTGTACACAACTGGGCTGGCACATTTTTACAAAACCTAATCTCGGGAAGCTGGGATCTCTCTCTCGTGTTTGCTCAACACTCCGCCAACCTTCAGCTCAGAACTTGAGTCAAGACACTCCGAGTACACTTCTTGTTAGCCTTTGGAAACAGGAGTGTCTTCTCTTTATTGCTGAACACATGAAAGAGTTGGTGTTGATTAAGGAGGCCTTTTAAGCTGCGAAAGCCCTAAATGTGCTGTGTCCTTAGTAAGATGAAAAGGAGTCGAAGTTAGCCCGAGTTGTTTCTTACCTTAGCTCTTCCAATGGGAGAACCTCTGGGAGGATGCCTGAGAGACAGACAAACTCCAAGCCCTTATTCTTTATGCTAATTTCTCCACATTTTACTTGTAATTATGCCCCAGCATCCTTCTCTCTCTCTGTCTCTCTCTCTTTCTTTCTCCGTCCTCCCTTTTCTTCTCTAACTGCACCCTCCCCGTATGTCTCCTCTTCTTGAAGATGAAACATTTTCTCGCCTGCTCCATCTTCATCAATTTTTTTTATTTTTTTAGACCTTCCTCTTCTGTTCGCCAAAGAGCATCTGATTATTTCCATCCTTATAGGGAGTCGTTCCTCTTAGATGAAACAAAATACATTTTAGTTCCTTACTTCATAGCGGCAGAATAAATTGGAACAACATGCCCCTTTATCGATGTGCTACGGATGTCTGTTCAAGCCGGAGTGTTTTGTGGTGACGTACGTCCCCGTTCTCCTTCTAACGTGTCACTTCCCCTCCATCTCCGCACCGCCGTTGCCCATATTTATTTTATCTCGCTAATGTGGGTCACCCCTGTATGGCGGCCATCACCGAGGCACAGTCAAATAGCCGTGTCTGAAGCCTACCTTTGGCATGATTTATGGGCCGGTGTGACGCTCAGCTCTCAGAAGGACTGCCATTGTCCTGCTACAGCTCTCAACTCTCGACGTAGGGGCGCTTTGTCTGCGTTGAGGCAAACCAGACCCCCGTCTTTAAAAAGAATCAAATTATTTCATCATGTTGGAAATGAAAAGGCTGTAATTATTCCTAATTAGACCCTGACTTTTTTCTTTTCTTCTTTCTTTCCCTTCTTTTCCTCCTCCTCCTCCTCCTCGCCTCCTCTCTCTCTCTCTTCTCACTCCGGAGTTTCGGAGGTGAATTCTTTTTCCAGAGGGTTGGAGATTGCTCCGAGTCGGAGCCGTCGTGGTGGAGAGTAGGAAACAATTTTCTGTTCAGTTTGAAATTGATTAATATAGGCTTTTGACAGCTCTCCTGGCTTTGATATTCGTTGAGCGGGGAGGTCTGAAGTGGTGTGATGACACTGTAATGTTTGCTTTAAAGCTCTACCTTAATGGGGCTGACTCCACAATGTCATGATGTTTCACAAGCCAGGGGAAAAGTGAGAAGCAAAACACACCACTCGCGGAGTGTTAAGGCATGTGCCTGCGCGGGAAGCCTTGGTGGACCACGGATCCCGAGCGCGCCCGTGCAGCCGTGTAGGGTTTCCCTTCCAATAACACCCCTCCACGCTGGAGAGCACCAGCCTAATGGCCGGCTATCACGGAAAATCATTTTCTGCCCGCCAACTATTTGCATGTATCTTTACCACACAAGTCTTGTCGTTTTTAGGCGGCGCTACAATTTGCTTAGCAAATCCGCCTGCCATTTATCTATCAAGGGGGAGGCTGTTGGTGCGTGTGTGTCTGGAGAAAGTTGGGAGGTGGCGGGCTGGTGGAGGTGGTGGAGTTGGGGGAGGAGGAGGAGGAGGAAGCAGCGAGCGGAGGCAAATATTTTCTCTGGCTTGCGACAGCACAGTGAAAACACACTCCTGATGCTGATGTGTATTAGAAGTGAGCCGGGCAAATATTAGCACTGCGTTACAGTGGCGGAGTGGCGGTGTGGGGATGCGATGGGAGGAGTTTACTGGGCTGCTGTGATATGTAACACTGGCGGATTCAAAATAAATGGGCTGCCACACACGCTCGCACACAAAGTCAGTGCATTTTCACTCTTAACATTTGTAAGGTAATTCTTTTTCACTAATAATCCATATTATTGATCTTTTTTTTTTAATTGTTTAGTGCATAAAACTTATGATTTGGCAAGATAAAGTTAATAATTTGTCCAAAATATAATAAATGTATGATCATTTAAAACAGAAAAAAGCAGAAAATACTTTATTAGACAGTTATTAATGCTAATAGTAGATTGTTTCCGCTCTTATATTCTGGTTATAAACCCATAATATATAATCATAAATACGAGGAAGTCTCAGGACTGACCTCCAGCTCTGCATTTAATCTATGACTGACGTGAACTCACACATACGTAGACAGTACACACACATGCAGAGCTACCCAGCAGCCCACCCAGTTCTCCCCAAAACAAATCACAGCGTCTGCTCAGCCGGACACTAACTGGTTCAGGTTGGCATGTGTGCTGGAGGGCACAACAACAATAACAACAACAACAACAACATCAACAACAACAAGAAGCAGTAGCAGCGGTTAACTCCACCCACATATCCTGCATAAGTCAGAAAGGGGGGGTGGGGTCAAACAGAACGGTGATGCGTCTTGTTTGTCAGCGACGGAGTGCGAGGAAATGTGACAGAGCGCTGGAGGAGGTTTCCAAATCCATTTCCTGCTCTTGTCCGTCCACATCAGCCGCCGCCGACGGATCCGCTGGTTCTCATTGTGTTGTATCGTGGCGGGGCGGAGGATGTGGATGCGGAGGGATGCAGGGTGGGGGTTGGTGGGTGGGCGGGGGGGGGGCTTTGCTGGTGCACACATGCCCAAAAATGATGCGTCTCCTTTGATCTGTTCCAGTGTGAGCCACATGAACATCTCCGCCGCCAGGCACCCGCACACACACACACACACTCACGCACGCCCACACACACACAGACAGCCCTGCAGTTTGGCCCTTTGCACTTTTTATAGCCCTGCCCAGTCTGTCTTTCTTTCGTGTGTGTGGTTTTGACTTACTCCGGCATCTTGTTTTTCCGTCCGCATGATTTTTTATTTTATTCCCCCCCCCCCCCCCAGATACATTTGCAAACTCACTGTAATAGGAGCCAGTGTTTGAGGTACAGCTCTTATTAGTTCCTTATCTCAACTAATTACCCATTAAATAAACCACACACACACACATACGCGACCGCTCACACACACGCATGTTTCTGGATAATTAGTAACCGGACAATTATGAATATGCATTTGCTTAATGCACTCGCAGAAACATGAATATATCCATTCTAATTCAGTCTATTGACTTGTCATGCTTTTCATGATTCGGCGCTAAAGGCTGTTGTGGGTTTCTCCACCGCGATACAGGATCTGCTGACTGGACTTGATAGCCGTGGCATGGGTGGTTTTTCCTCCACTGGGTTGAGGTATGGACACATTCAGCCAGTTCACTATTTATACAGTATGTGCAGTGTTCCATGCGCAGTCAGTTTGATACTTCATTAGCAGCAATTGATGCTGGTGGCCTGCAGGCGACCTCAGGAGTTGGTCCAGCAGCTGCAGCTGTGAGGTCTAATTCAGCCCTCACTGGGACTCCACCAGTATGGCGCTCTTATTAATGCTGATTCCCCGTGTGTTTTGCATATCTCCGTGTATTCACTCCTGGCTCCGAATATTAAAAAGCCCCGTTAATAAACTTTTCAATTCTGGATTCATACATTGCTGCGGGTTCGGACAGTCTGTTCTTGTTTTTCTTTGTTAGCGCTGCAGTGTGCTTTGTTATTTTCAGTCCGCCTGTCCTCTCTGGCCTGTTGTGCAGAGAGGAAGCTCGGAGCGGTGTGTGTCACATCAGGTGCGTCAGGATGCCCATTGGCTACCGGCCGCCGACCGGAGCCATCCCGGCCAATCAGCTGTCGGCGTGCTGACCTTTTCGCGGGCGCCCTGACCCTGATGGGAGGTGAAGTATGTGGCTGGTAGCAGTCAGTACTGGCACAGCAGGAGGAAGAAGAGGAGGAGGAGGAGGAGGAGGAGGAAAAGGACCAGGCCGCAGGGCGAGAGATTTTCTTGGCCAGTCACTCCTGTTCCTGTCCTCTTTCCTACTCTCAGCTCCTCTTCTGTTGGAGTCATGGCAGGTTCTCTTGGCCGGTACGCACCGCATTTCACATGCAAGCCCTCATCTCTTGTTACGAAGTCAAAAGTAGAACAGCGTTTGCCACATGAGATACTTCCAGACTCGTCCAAAGTAGTGTGTGCATTTTTTTTTTTCCAGACTTTGTGCTTGTTGTTTAAAACGGTGACTTGTCCCATTTCCCACTAGCCTCTCCCGTCGTCTCAGAGGTGCTTAGCAACAATCTGTCCTCCCGAACGAGAAAACAAAAATCAGAGGATGCTTGAAAATGCTCTGAAATGCAGTAATGAATATTTTAGACATAAAGGACCACTCTCCCTGCCTCCATTTGCCTGGCTCAGTCCTCCAAACAGCCCTTTTAAAGTCAAGTGATGGGGGTTAAGTTAATTATGCACATTAGGGCCAGACTCCCTCCCTCGCTCGCTCCGTCGCTGCGTACGTGTGTGCGTGCGCGAGCGCGCATGGGCTGCGGCGGTGGCTCGGGATGCCGAAACTCTGCCTTTAATTAAACACAGATGCATGGAGGGAGAGGCTGTCTGTCACACAGACTTTTAACAGCAGCTGCACGCGTGCAGACATGCACGGGCGCGTACGCAGACACACGCACGATTGATGGAGATGAAAGAATGTAAGTGACTTGGTGTGTGCGTGCGTGCGCTGAAGGAAACAAAAAGCCTTTTCTTTTCCCACTACGATAAATAACTTTATCTAAATTAAGCTAGACGATTATTGGCCTATGAATTTGCAGAAAAGTTGTTTAGAGCGCATGATTGCAGAGTCTGATTTACGTCCCCGTTGCTGTTAAACATCATCCAAACTCTACTTTTTGTTCAGTTAAGCTGCATTAAAGTCACTTGTTTTATTGGCGTGCGGTATCTGGTCTCCCCTGACACGACAACTGATTGATGTGATTTATTAGCAAAGGCAAGAAGAAGCCGGTGTTAAAGACGAGACTTTGATCTAAAAACGACATGAAAACGAAAAATTAATGCAGTTTCAAAATTCAAAATGGCTCAAAAAACAAATCGAAAGTTCAGCATGCGTTAAGAAAGCACATTGTAGATTTAAATAAAATGAATGAATAGATGAATAAACAAGAAAATAAAATATTAAAAATATATCTAATTTAAAAAAAATATATAAGTGTGTGTTTTGGGATGATAAAAAGACAAACTTTATTTTTTTTTTATTTAATTTCCAAGTCTTCAAACTTTGCTTCCACAGTCAAAACAATAGAATGATATTTTCATTTTTTACTTTCCTAATACTTGACTCTTTCTCTTTCATCACTTAAACCTGAGCCTAATTAAGGATATGCTTTTTCCTGCTGCTATCCTCGGAAGCCGAAAAATCCCGAACCTCTTTCTTTTCCTTTTTTTTTTGTCTCTTCTGTGCCTCAGCAACTGGCTCGTTTTTCATTAGAGGATTGCCCCATTATTTCACTTCTTGTGATAAAATGACAAAAGATTACTCACGAGGAAATACTAAATACAGAGCCGGACCGATGGGATCTCCCCTCATATGTAACGCTGCCGCGCTATGGCTGAAGGCTTCATATTTCCTATTTCTCTCTCTATTATATATATCTGGCAGAGTTGTAGATACAAGGACTGTGTGTGTGTGTGTGTACTGTATTATAGTCTGGGTGTCCCAATCTGATCAGACACTACTAGCTGGTCAGCAGACCTTGCTTTTTTTTTTCATTATTTATTTTTTTAAAAGAAAACCTTATTTTAGCCGGAAAAATAGAGAAAAATTAGTTGCACCGCCGACACAAATGTCAGCGAGTTGGGGGGAAGAATAACTTATTTCGCACGGAGAAGGGAGTAAACACGGGCCACAGATGGCTAACTGGGAATTAAAAAACAAAAGACAAACATACAAAATAAATAAATAATAACCGCAGCGTATCTATATCTAAGATGATTCATATTTTATTTCAAAGCGGTGCCTGCATTGGTCACATTTTTCAGAAGAGGATAATAGAAAATGTAAAGATACGGGTGGTGAAATATGAGTCGGTTTGGGGAGGTAAGAATGAGAAAAGATTAGCTTGAGATTAGAATAAGAGAGATGGAGGAGGGCAAAGAGTCTTGCGCTGTGTGTGTGTGTGTAGTTTGGGTTTGTGTGTCTGTCAGCATACGTGTGTGTGTGTGTGTGAGAGAGAGAAGAATGATCTTATACACTCCCACTCTACTTTGTTTTCTACCTACCTCCACGCCAGCAGATTGGACATCCTTGACCTGCTCTGCTACACTTACACCTGCCCACACATAGCTTTTTATTGTATCTGACCCGCGGACCCCGCATATACCTCAAATTCACATGCTTCCCAGTTCATCCAAATATTCACAAACAAGAAGGAAAAAAAAAAAAGTAGTTTGCAAAGTCTCCCAACTTCTTCTCTTTCAAACTAATAAACATATGTTTGTTTTGTGATATTGACACCATTGTTTTTGCATATTCATTTGCCTGTTTGTATCAGATAACCCACCTTGAGTCGAGCTCCCGCTGTTGTTTATTCAGAGAAGCTGTTTTTCTCGACTCTCCTGCCGCAGTCCTTCAGTAGTTCAGAGGCTGGCGAAAACCATTCCCTGAGTGGCTCGGTGTCTTTTTAATTTAACAAGACACCCACAGAGGAGACTTGTTTTGGCTGCTACCCCCTCCATCCTGAGAGTCATTAAGGCCGGCCCACGGTGAGGGAGACCCAGCCGGACATTAGCATAACCGGGGAGACCGACAGAAGGAGTCCTGGGTCATTGGAAACTTCCAGATCAAATGCTCCCCGTTACCCCGACACTCGAGGCTCTGTTTAACGCCAGCAGGAACCAGCAGCCCTGGGGATGTGTTGACTGGCTAAAACCAACACTACCAGCAGGCTCACGCACACGATCTTTTCAAGTTTTTTAACCTCTTCTGCTCTGCGTTTGAACAACCGGCCCTTTATAGTTCTATTGTTCAGCTGCAGACTTGAGCCTTTTCTTGTTTTCTATCTATTTATAATACTCCACTAAATCTCCACTGCCAGTTCATGTTTTCAAGTGTTTTCTGAAGTGTTCATAGCGGGGAAGTCTTTCATACATGCAATTGTTGAACAGTACACAGAATAAGAAGAGAGAAATGTTTGTAAGCTGTCCAGCTTTAATAGACATTATTTAGATTAGATTCAACTTTACTGTCATTGTGCAGAGTACAGATACAGACATGTAGCACCCACTTAGACCAGACCAGGCACCCCCCATATTTGGATGGCAATGACACTCCTTGATGGCAGCAGAAAACGGTTGAGGAACAACTAAAGAAAAAAAAAAAAGACATGAAAAACAACGCAGGGTGTTGACCTGGCCTTTAAATTCACAAGATCCCAAACTTGATCAAGTATCTGTGGGATGCACTGGAACAAGCCTGCTCCACAGAGCCCCCTCCCCTCATCCCATAGGACCCAAAGGCCTCCACTAACAAAACACCACAGGATACCCTCAGAAGTCCCATGTCCATTCTCCAATCAGAACAGTTTTGGACCCACAAGGGAGACCTACACAATATTAGGAAGGTGGTCATAATGTTATGCCTGATTGGTGTACATACTGCAGAATTGTTGCATGTTCTCCTTTTGTGTCTTGTGGTGGATTGTCCACCTCTTGGGCAGTGCCTGCTGGGAATCGTCCCTAGCCCCTTGCATCCCTGTACTAGGATTAATAGATGATGGATAGATTGATATTTTTATGGCTGAAACTGTCATATGGTAATGTACCGTAGTATATCTGTGTCATTTAGAGTACACGCTCCTTTCTTACTTAGAATGGGTGGGTCATTAGAGTTGCGAGTCCTGGTTGGATTACATGACATTACATTTGAAAAGGTCATTTCTATCTCACAGCCGTTGTCAGTGTGTAATCCACCCGTCAACAATTTGGATTGCTCGGCTCAGAAAAGAAAAAGGGGGGGAAAAAAAAGAAAGCCAAACACATAATTTTCTGTTCACATAAAAAGTTCTCTGTTGTTTTTATCATCTTGGAATGAGGCGTCCCTTTCACAGGGCCTGCTCTGATGGCATCTGCTTTGCTTTAGAGGAGAGCTGAGCGATTCACAGTGACGGACGTGGTCGACTCATCACGCAGGGCTAATTTACTCTAAGTTCAGCCGCGTATGTGTTACTTCAGATCTGTCACGGGATCACGTTGACGTTGCTATAGCATGCTGTTGTTTTGTTATGGGCACTAAGAAAGCCAAACACCGGGACAAGTCATGATGCGTAATGTCATCTGACAGAGAGGGCCTGTTGTTGTGTGGACATAGCTGGCAGATGCTGCGACTGCTCTGTGTGTGTGTGTGTGTGTGTGTGTGTTTCTCTGCGACCATACGTTTCTTACTGGAAGTAGAAATGGAAGTCGTCTTTTTCTGCGTAATATTCCTGTCTTGTTTTTAGTCACTCTCATAAAGCTGTTCAGGAGAGGAATGCAGCTGCTGAAGGCACTTAAAGCCTACAAGGGCTCTTCAGCAGCTATTTGGATTCACATGAATTAAATTGCTTTGTGTAAATGAGATTACTCATATCTTTTTTTTTAGTCACTCTGTTAATGTGCCAGGCAGAGTGCGTATGGTCAAAAGGCACTGGTATTTCTTCCAAATATTGTACATGTAGTTTTGTATTTTATTTAAATTTTAGGTCATTGTTATTTTTTCAGAGAAATTTCTATTGTTGTCATTGTGTCCTAATCTTTCAGTCACTTACCTCAAACCCTTTTAGTCAACGAACTTTGGAGATAGTTGCGTTTCTCTAAAGAGTATGTCTCTAAACGTAGGGACCTACCAAACCGACTTCATACAACTTCCGGCAACGATGGTCGACTTTAACGCTGCCTCGTGTCGCTTGTGCCTGCGCAAAACCATTGCGCTTGAACACACCACAAAGACTACAGCCAATGTCCAGTGGGGACACACTGTACGTTCTGCTGCCGCGCAAAAGACAATAAAACTGGAAGAGCTGCTATGAGCTGGAAGCCAGGAGGAAGTACAAACTGTTGCTGGCCTAATCAGTTGATCTACCACTATTCTACTATCTGCTGTTCAGACTAGTTGATCATGTTGTCATGAAAATATTCCTGTGTTTGAATGCTGAAATTAGACAAAGATGTAAAAAAAAGAAAAGCCTGTTATGTGAGCTTTGGACCGTCCGATTAGTCGCGGCCATAGGTACGTAAAAACGTGGAAAGTTAGCCAAGGCCCAACTATGGCCGACCTTCAGCTGAACATGCCTTAGACCGCTTGATTTGTAACCCTCCATCACCCGCTAGCTTCTGTCGTTACGGTTGTCCTTTTCTTAAATGTTATGGAGTAGTTAGCTAGCTAACAATTTTGTGCGAAAGTTAAGCTAGATATACGTAGAGGTTATCAGCTGTGTCTTTATTGTCTTCTTACTTAGCATAGCAGCTAGAAAAACGTTCACAACTGTGTCGACATTGTTGTTGCTCTAGTCAACAGAAGGCAACTTTCTAAGTTTAGTAACAATTATCCATGATGATGCTAGCTAGGAGCTGATTGAAATAAATAGGCTAATTACGTTATTTCGTTATTTCGTTTTTTACGGTGTGTTTAACTATTAACGTGATTATTGATGCTGTGATGTCTTATTCAGGAAGGAACTCTTAGGGCTTGATAGTTAAGACGTAATTAAGTGTCAATATGGCATACGTTTTTCACAAAATTCATTCATTGCAGACGACTAATGAGCTTGATGTACATGATTGTTAAACTATCCACTAAGGCCATGGTGCAAGTGGAATTTTCTTGTGTAGAAGGAATTTACCCATTTTTCTAAGTTAATGGTAGATTTATCTATACCCACTGCACAACATGTGCTCTGATTGAATCCTATTTTTAGTACAACCGAAGAGTTTATCCGTAAACCTGGCGAGAAATCTGCCTCCTCAACGAGGTCCAACAACTGCGGTGCTGTCTTATGATCAAAGGAAATAATAAAAGCTTCCAGGTTTTCAAATAACTTGTGTTCACACCAGCCCTTGTGGCTTTGCAGAATGTGTTTGAAAGCTGCCTAGCAGTTCTGTTTTGAGCGGAGAGCCGCAGCTTCTTCCAGCACTGCTTACAGATGTTGAAGCATTGTTTATCTAGTTAACACATGCCAGTCGACGAGAAGAAGGAAAAAAACTTCTGTCTAATTAGAGACGAGAGTCATTGTCATCTGTCTCGTAATGAGGAATCACGAAGGCATCTTATTTCTCTCAAGTGCCATTTGATATTTCACTGTGTCTACAAATGAACAGGGGACAAGTTTCCATATTTTAAGGCGGCGCTGTAAACAGAGTGCTGTTTTTTTTTTTTTTTTTAGCATGTACTGTCAATTACCCAGTGGCAATGCAGATGCAGCAGAGTGCTGCGCTGACTGGCTGACTGGCTGGGTGGCTGACTGGCTTGTCTCTAGGAAACCTCTGAAATATGATTTACATTGAGAGCATGTTGTAGCAAACCCTATCCCACGATATGCATATTCCCCCATTGTTTGTGACAGTTGGTTGTACCTGCGCCGGGGGGGAAGAGCGCCAAGTAGGCATCCGACTTTGCATTTCAGTGGCTGAGCTCAGGGTCAGGAGCACATCTGGTTGACTGGGAGGTTGGTGTGTGGTGTGTCATTTCAGTGTTTCAGATTCCATAACGCGCACGCACGCACACACACACACACACACACACTACACACGAGCTCACTTGTTGCTGTGCAGCCGGAGCCTGTGTGCACAAAGCAGCAGCCGCAGCGGCACACAAACAGCAAACCGGCGCACCGGTGCACTCCTACACAAACAAACAAACACACCTGCTGCTCCTGGCAAGTCGCTCTGACAATCAGCCCAAGGAGGGAAGGCAAACAAAACAAACAGTTTAATTTACATGACAGTAGCCTGCTTTACATTAGCATGCCGTGGCAATGATAGAGTGAAGCTCTGCTGGAAACAGCAGGTAATGAAAAGTGATGGTCCTATTTGCGGTATACTGTAAGTACAGGAATGGGAAGCCCGAGCAGTCAGAACTAATAGCGTGCACTGCGCCGCGTATCTCCCAGACAGTCCTTTGCTGTGTTGTTTAAAAAAATAAATATATATATAAAAAAAAAAACTCTCCCAGTCTCTTCTAAAATAACTAATTTTTCAGCACTGCAGAATAAATATGAGCAATTTGTTGCGGTGAAGAATTCAAGACGTGTACATGTGTTAAGAGTTCTTTTTCGGGTTCTCCGTTCCTCACAAACTTTCCTGCCTCAGATAGAACATGAAATGTTTGTGCAGCTCGTGCAAAACAATTCATGTGCAATTTTAACGAGCAATTAGCTTCATCAATGAATGAGTAAACAGGTTTTTTTGTTGGTGTTTTTGGCCCGGTTTGTAATTGCGAGGGACGCTGCTCCGCTCACGGCAGCTGTATTTTTACATGGGAAGATTCATTTCTGCGACGTTGCGCACAGCTTGCGCGTGTTTGCGTCTTTAGCAGATGATAGCACGCGCTGACCGTGTCGTGTCTGTAGTAATACTATTTATTTATTTGTGTCTGTACATGATTGTGTGTGAGTGGGGGGCCGTGTGTGTGTGTGTGTGTGTGTGTGTGTACTGGCTCCAGTGGTCTGCTCCTCATGTAAAGAGATAGCATCTTCCCACAACAGATCAATAAGGGAATATTTCTAGAATCCCTGCTTCTGTCTTTTGATTTAACCAAAGCATGCGTTTGTGTGTGTGCGCGCGCACAAACGTGAGGAATACACAAACTGACAACCTCACTTGTGTCCTGGTGGATTGGTTGAACTTTGCAGCCATTATTGAATCTATCGGCATATTATCAGACACAGAATGGGTGTATAGAGCCGTATTTTGTTTCGACTCCGCTCCTCGTTGAGACCCATAATGCAGTTTGTGCTTCCTGTTTGTTCATCAGTCAGTCCAGCAGCCCACTTGCTGTCTCCTCAGCAGCTATACCTTATATATATATATATAGTATAGGCAGAAGTATACTGTCCTCTCTAGACGCACTAAATATTGACATGCATGTGGATTCATTCCGTCTCACACGGTCTCCACCACCCCCTCTCCTCACGTAGCTCATGTTTACTTGCTGTAAATTGTCCTAAAGGGACACAGCCACAGATGATTTATGGTGCCAGATATGATTAGATCCCATGTATTTTTACACAATGGACGTTTTTTCCTTTTTTTTTTTTTTCTTTTGCATGTGGCACCTTAAGTGGGAGCCAGTAGTCATTAACGACTGAGTAAACAGCATGTTCCCTACTTATTAAAATAGAGCTTCATGTTTCGTCCTCACGACTGTCGTGGCAGCGGCGCCTTGGTAACAGAGGACAACCCGCTCTGAGTGAATGTGAAAATATTTATCTAAGAATGTATAATGTGTCTGCAGAAGGCCAACATATTTCAAAGTACGTAACACACTGGTTTTCTGCTAAATTAAAGACCTGACTGAGTTGCAGATAGTCTGACAGCTAACAGAGTGTTTCTTCTTCAGCTATACCTACTTATATTTGCAGATTACGGATAGTATATTATGAGACAAAAACATTTGACACATATTATATTATATTATATTATATTATATTATATTATATTATATTATATTATATTATAAAGGCAGAATGATTCAGCTGATGTTTCCAGACTCAGTTCTTATTAGATAATGAGCAACTCACACTTGGTTTTAGTTATGGCCTATGTCTCAACCAAAGCATTAAAACATGTAAATAAAAATTGATTGAACAGCTCTTAGATGATGTGTATGACTACGTCACTGTTACTGTTCTGCCCGTTACCAGCATAAAATCCAGCCCAAATGATTTGATTGGTCCAGATCTTCACTGGGTTCCTTTGCAAATTCAACTTTTTGTGGGTAGGGTCAAATTTGGGAGTAGTCATTAACGACTGAGCCTGAGATTCCCGGATACACAAAAATTGTAGGCAAACATGTGAATGAAATGTGTTAATTTAAAAAAGGCAGGTATTTTAATGACTCATTAATTTGCTCCATGATAAAGATAATGGTGGACGGGAAATTGCAACCAACAGTGCAAAACTCCGGTAATATAAAATGGTCTATCATTTGCAAAGAAAAGCAAAAAATGTACCCACCTAGACCAGACCAGACCAGATACCCCCACCCATAGCAATGACACTCCTTGATGGCAGCCATTCCCAGCAGGATGCAGCCTGACACGGACACACAAAAACAACGGGAACAACGCAATAAAACATGAAGAACAGCACAAGGTGTTGACCTGGCCTCCAAATTCACTAGATCCCAAACTGATCAATGCACTGGAGCACTGGAAACAACCCAGGGGAACCAAAGGCGGCCACTAACAACATTCTGTAGCCAGACACCACAGGCCACCCTCAGAAGGCCCATGTCCAATGCTCTAAAGAGCTACAATGGATAGGATGGAGGCACAAGGCCTGCACAATATTAGTAAGCTGGTCGTAATGTTATGCCTGTTCACATACAAGAGCTAACTGATGTATTGAGCAATCGTTCCCGCTTTTCTGGAGTTGTGTAACGTCTGTCACAAAGCCCCCTCGCGTGTGAAAATGTATTTAGTTCCTGATCTCCTCTGCACCGTTATTGAGGTGGGACGTTTTCAACAATAATGCTCCAGTAAAATACTCGAGGGAGGTGTGCACAGTGCATTAGTCAGTGCTGTGGACATGTAGTACACGTAGGTTTTCTTCACCAGCAGATCATTCACCAGCTGTTTACGTTTTGCTCTGGAGAGTATTCAGACCTGTTGGTGTAGTCTGGTGCACTCTTTCTTTCTTGCAGAGGTTGCACACACGCAGTTCAAGGTTATTCCCCAATTCGGCACAGTCCAGCTCGCAGATAATTGTCAATAAAATTGATCTTTGTATTTTTTTTTCTTCGTCTGCTCATATTTTTCCATCCTCCTCTTCCTCCCCTCCCCCAGACACTTCCCTTCACTCCACTCTCCTTTGCCCGTGTCCTTCTCTTTTCATCTTGAGCCAGATAAGTCTGCTTCGACTGCCAAGAGCAACGAGTATCACTGCATGCTCCCCCCCCCCCTCCCCTCCTCTTATGTTCTTCTCACAGTGCACTGAAGCCATGTCGCAATTTCTCAGGGAGTTTTGATGCCTGGATGTCTCCTGTCTGGGTCCATCTCGTCTGAGCCGCAGTGCCGGCCCTATGCGATCTGAACTGCGCTGCCTCGCTGCAGGTCAGCCTTCACGGCCGATTAGTGTCGAAGCGCCACTTTGGTCACAAGTTGTCGGGAGCGCTTATCGTGAAGATCAACAGCGATCAGTCTCGCTGCTGCACTCCCTCTCTCTGTCCGAGTCCTCTACATCTCCGCTCCCTTTCTCTCTCCTTTCTGTTTCCTGCCCTCTCCCCTTTTGGCATTACCTCCCTCCCCCTTCATGTTTTTTCCCCTCAAATCACCACATTTCCGTCTCTATCTTATCATTGTCATCCTTGCTTTCTCCCACCTTCCTCCATGTTGTTTCTCTCGCTGGATCCGAGCAGCCTTAAATGTTCTGTTGTTCCTAACGCACCCCGCTCGTTGGGCAACACCATAAGGTTAAGGAAGATGTGAAATCAGATCAGAATTAAGGAAATATAACCTTTTGTGTTCATGTTACAGGAGCTATAGGAGAAACACGCATGCCACTAAAACTTAAAATCATCGCAAGAGCAGTTCGGTTCCGCTGGCTCTTCCAATTCTTCTAATTAAATAAAAATAAAGCAGCATACGTAATATTTATTCAGAGAAGTAAACACATTTAAGACTTGTCATTGTCGGTAACTTTTGCCACTGTTGCTAAAGTAAAGTTGAGACCCTTCATTGCTCTACGAGTCAAAACATCTTGACATAATTTCATTTGATCGGCTCTAGGGCTAACTCGGATCTTTTGCGTTTGCGCTAAACCGTTCACACACTTCCGCGTCCGGTTCGTCCGCTTCAGCAGACACAGATCCAACTTGTATTTATTTGTCCTTCCCCCCCGCCCGCCGCCGCCGCCCCTCCATCTTAATCCCTCCTTCTCTCTCGGTGCCTCCGCGCGCCGTCAGGCCTCGTCTGTGGCGAGAGCGGAGACGAGTCATGTTTGGCCTGTCAGTGTGGCTGCTAGTGTCAGTATCTGGAGCTGCTGGTTCTACTGACAGCGCTGGAGGGGCTGCTGGTCCTAGCAGAGTGCAGCCGTCACCCTGTGACACGCTCAGTGTCACCGATCCCCTCCGTCTGGTGACACGCCATCCCCCCTCCTCCTCCTCCTCCTCCGCCGCCGTCCTCGTCTTTGCCCACCACCGCTGCCGCCGCCCCCCCAGCCCCCGCAGCCGGTGGCCTTTTCACTGCCACTCCGCAGTCAGTCACTCAGTCAGTCAGTCGCTAACTGCCTCACTGAGGACTCTTTAGTAGGAGCTGACCTACATGTGTTTCTGGAAGCTGATATGCAGAGATCTTTAGGTCGAGGTTAGCGACGCCGTTTTCAGTATCTTCATGTTTTATCGCCGTTTTTGCAGAATTTGTTATTGAATGCGCTCTGCAAACATGACAACCTTTAGTGTTCCTGTAATGTGATGGAGAAAAAGAAAAGTATTTGATTGGTTTATAGTTACGAGTGTGCAATTGATGAGTTACCGGGTGGATGGATGGATGGACGGATAGATAGATGGATAGATAGATAGATAGATAGATGGAGCGTCTGTGCGCAGCGGGACTAAATATGTGTGTGATTTAATCTGGCCTTGGCGAGTGTGCAGCAGTGACAAATGGATGCTCACTATGAAACCCCCTCATCCAAGAGACAGTATTAGTTTTTGCTTTAATTACCAGCAGCAGTAATGTTTCCTATCCATAACTGTCGGCCCGCTAGAATGCAGCCTGGCAGAGGGGTGAGGGCCTTGTCTTTTCTCTCAGTGGGCCTCCTGTCTCTTCCCCCCCCTCCCCAATCCGTCTATCCCCTCTCTCTTTCTCTCTCTCTCTCTCTCTCTCACTCTGTCTCTCTCCCCTTTCCTCCCCCTCCTCCTCCTCCTCCTCCTCCTTCCCCCGCTCCCCACCCCCTCTGCTCCCGCCGCATCTTTCATTTCAATATTTCAATATTTATGCCTCATCTGAGAAAGTTCAAAGTCACAGTAAGGAGGCATAACTTTCTCCCGCCTCCCCGCAGACAGCGCAGGACCCTGCCTGGTGGACAGGACAGGACAGGACAGGAGAGGAGAGGAGAAGAGAGGAGAGGAGAGGGGAGGCTGGTGACGGCTGCTTTCCCCTCCCCTCCGCTGGTCACTGGTGACAGGAAGAGGGAGGAGAGGCCCGGCTCAGGGAGTTGGATACAGATGGCTAGTGTGTAATCGATAGGGGTTTTTAGACCCAGCAGTGACACACTTTAGACTGACTTATAGTCAGTTTGTGCTGTTTCTTTTATAAATTACATATAAAAGCAAAAAGTTTTTTATGTTTCCTGTGTTTTCTAATGGATTTTTTCAGCTTCAGTTACAACAAATACCCTAAACATGCAATATTTCCGTTAAACCAACATCACTCTACACTAATACAAGACTACACACCTTCAGCTAAAATTAGATTGCGCAACGTGTAGCACCTCGAAGACCCGGGGACAGCGCTGAGGTCCCATGGGTGCTGCTGTTATCCATGTCTGAGCCCGTGTCACAGCGTGGGTACATTCCTCCGTGGGACTAACTGACCACCTCTCTTTAAAGAAAAAAAATTAAAAATCCCGAGCCAGTTTTAATAAATAAAGTGTCTGACAACTCTGTCCTTTGCCATAAAGATCTCTGACAGCCGCCGTCTGGTAATAGATTACCCTAATTACAGCGTCCCTGAGTTTAGATCACAACGTCACGTACTCAGCCCGTCGCTCTAATAGCCATTACAGCCACTACTCTCCACTCCCCTCCTGTTAATGTAAAGTTGTAAAAAAAAAAAGAAGGCAGGAATAATAATAAAAAAAGGAAAAGCCAAAAGGAAAAGGTCGTCCTCATTTGCATGCAAGCCTTCATTAGAATATGCGAATATGCTAAGGACCGGAGCCGGCGCTTTGCATGTGCAGGTGATGAATGGCCGGTGCATCGCAGAACGGGCCGAGATGGAGGCTTCGTCACCCTCATCTGCATAGCGCACTTTGTTTACTTATTTATTTATTTATTCATTTACTTCTGAGTGCTGGCTCTCCGTGATACATCTCGCGTCTGTAGATGGTGACTGAGGAGGACCTTTGCGATCCAGCCCTCCTCCTCCTCCTCCTCCTCCTCCTTCCCCGCTTCTCACACTCACTTCAATGAGACAAGGCTTTATTAAACGGCTAAATGAGAACTTGGAGGTTTTCACGAAGCCTTCTTTGCTACTTAAAGAAAAAAAAAAAAAAAGGTAGGAATGTTCGAGCGGCACCTTCTGCAAAAACGTTCGTGCCTGTTTATTACTTCATACATTCCAGCAAGGACTTAGTCGAGGCATTAGAAAAGGGTAGGAATTGGCTGTTTATTGAGCGGTGATTCAACCTGTAGAGCGTCAGCGGTGGGAGGGAGGCCAGCGTTCGCTTGAGTGAAACGTTGCAGGGTGTTTTTGTCAACGGGTAGTGAGGGAGGGGAGGGGTAGTTGGGAGGTGGAGGGCGAGTTTCCAGAGAGAAACTCTTCTCTTCACTCTTCTCTGTTGCCGGGGCGGCAGATGGTGGGTGTCAAGACAACGGCAGCAATAGCCAAACAAAGACATCCTTTGTGTGTGTGTGTGTGTGTGTGAGTGTGTGTGTGCGTACTTTCTGAGAGGTGTAGAAGTGTGCTAGCTTTGAGTAGGAGGCAACAGCATCTATAATAACACTTGAACAGCGCATTGTGTAAAATTCCTGAGCTGCACTCTCACTCCAGCTCCAAAAAGTCCGTTGTTTTATGCCGTTTGCGGCGGCTGACACCTCACTGGTGCTCAGAAACTTCCTCCCGGGGTTAAAGAACGTCCTTTTAAAAAAAAAAAAAAACTCTTTAAAATGAGACAAGATGACAGGTGTCACATCTGAAGCTCAACTTTCCACATCCCGAAAGTGTGAGCTTCCACTTTGAGCAAAATCCTTCATCTCCTTCATTCAACAGTTACGCTTCCTTGAGCCTAATAAGTCATCCTTTGATAGGATCGCTGAATATAAGATTAGCACCATCGCGGTTTATTTTGCTCCTCCGGAGTGTGACCTTAGCTGCCCTTCACAGAGGCGCGGGGATAATGAGAGTGGTAGCCGGCCGACAGACGGGCTTTGGCATCCGCAGCTACGCCCTTCACTCAGCCGGCTGAGGAAAAACGTCAATACGGAGGCCTTATGTTTTATGGATTATCTGCTTTAGCAAAACTATAGCGGGAGAAATACAACTCTCGCTTGTCATGTTGCCTCTCTAGTTCTTTTTAATGTGCGAGACCACATAGCAAAACAACAACGGGGGGAATTAGAGGCTGTCTTTTTTGTTTTGCTTCCTTTCAGTTTTTTCAGTTCTCCTCCTCAGTCCTGGCGTCTTCCAGTCGCTCAGGTCTGGACGCGGCGACCTGGTGTTCTTTGATTTATCATCTTTTTTTTTTTTTGGATGTGTTTCCGTGTGGCATTCATCTCTGCTACCAAACTAATGCGCGATATAAAGTTATTACAGAGCTTTAGCTTCTGGATATTGAGTAGTAATTATTCATTCTTTCCTCACCGTCTTTTTCATACGTTTAATTTGTTCTCAGAAGACCGGCAGATATATTGTATAGTAAACAGACTAAATAAATCATGTATTTTTTTGGGTGGTGTGGGGGAGTTATATCAGAGGCTACTGTTAGATTTCATCCCCAGGAGGCATGGGGGGGGGGTGGCTTGCTGTTGTAAACGGACCCGAGTGCGGCCCTGGTATCCGCAGTTTAATCTGCCCCACTGGGGGCCACACAGAGGAGGGGTGGGGTGGAGTCGGGGCGGCCTCATCGCGGCTCTCGGTTCACGAAGGAGCTCAGGGGTTAGAGGGTTGCCCCTCGTCTTTCCCCTCAATTAGACTCTTTTAGCGGGAGATAAGACCCTACTGGGGGTGTTTTCCTGTTACGACGAAGCGAGCCCTAATGGTTCCGCTTACACTAATATCGCTGCGAACGGCTGAATAGAAATATTGCGGCAACCTCGGCAGTGGTGTCCGCCTTTGGTATCGGCGCGGGAACCTCCGCGACCGCTCCGAGTCGTTCTGAGACCGGCATCATTTAATGCCGTTTAACTTCCAAAACAAAAAGGCTAGTTTTATGTAGCATGTTAGCGGCAGCCCTGTCCTTCAATCCTCACAGCTATGCTCGCCGTCTTAGCAATATCTTCTACACGTTTAAGGCTGTAAAGTAATTTTGCTTACTTCTCAATTTAAAAACAAGCGAAAAACACGAAACAGCCTGTTATTTTTTATTTTTTTATATTATTTTTCACTCCCCACCCTTCACCTCTTCTCCTCCCAGCGCACGCCACACACACACACACACCTGAAGAGACCCGTATAAACATAAGGAAACCTGCATTACAAATTACTGCACATCATAGAAATTGTGCAGCAAGCTTTTTAAAATACCAGCGCTGCCAGTGAGGCGCTTTGTAATTTATCCCTTCACGGCTGTTAGCTGCGCAGCGCAACGGTGATTTATTTGGTTTAAGAGAAGTTTTGTTTAGAGAGATAATGAGCAGGACTTCTCTTTAATGATTTAACACGGCGCGGTGGAAAGGAGTAGGGGTGGGGGGGTGGCGGCGGGGAAAAAAAAGGCACATATATTTTTCATATCTTTAACTGCACTGCAGAGAGAAAGAAAGGAAGGAAGGAAGGGAGGAAGGAAGGGGAGGAAGAGGAGAAAGATGCATTAGCAAGAGAAGCTAACAGCCGCTAACAACCGGTGGTTTTGATTCATTTTGTTTTGCTGCGTAAGAATGAGACTTTTTCACCTCCTCGTAGCGCGGCGTATATTCGGTACGTTGCGCGTTTCATTTATAATACTTCTAAGGACATGTTGTCTTCATAGCGGATAGCGTCCCTGTCCGTAAAAGTGAATTGTGCCAGCCTTTAGAAATCTGCTGCGGCCCTGCCCGCGTCCCTACCTCGTCTCTTTTTTTTTATTATTATTATCATTTTACACCTCTCTTTTCATCTTGACACCACATACAGTACTATTCCGTCTTGTTCAGCGTTTTCACGTTTCTCGCCTCGCATCTGAAATCCCAAATTAAAGCGGTTAATTAGAAAATATAATGAAGCTGAGTAGCATAATATGCAAACAGTGCTATGACGCTCAGAGCTGGGGGCTCTCCGCTGAAACGCTGAAACTGCCATCGGCGCCTAACGATGATGATATCAATAATAGATTACTTCATCAATCGCCGTTCTCTTGAAGATAGAAATGCGCTGTTGGGAAGGGACTGAATTTTTATTTTTCATTATTCTAATTTTTTCCCCCCTTCCCCTTCTTCTTCCTCTCTCCCTCCGTGTAGCTTCGAAAATGCCTGTTTCATCTCACATTAGGGTTTTTGCTCTGCATAAGTGCAGGTGGAACTTGCTCTCCCTCTAAATGATCCTTTAATGGAACAGTGTGCACTGGAGCCGGGAACTCTATGGGGCGCTGCCACTGTCGATGAGAACTTGGGCTCAATCAATCCGTCAAGCCCCATCACCTGCCTCAGCAGATGATCCAAAAAACCCCTTTGGAGAGGCAGAGTGAGCTTTTTATGTACCTCCCCTAAGAGTGGAGGACACGCACGCACGCAAGCAGGCGAGAGAGCGAGAGAGCAGGAAGCACGCGCAGACGGCGTTGTCACAAGTGAGAGGTGTCTGTTTCGTTTCTGAGCCTTGACGTTGATCGGCCGTCGGAGAAAGCACTCCTGCTTCTCTTTTTATTTCCATCAAGATCATCTTAGAATAGATCAAGTGCTTGCTTTGCTCTGGCACGTGGCTTAAAAACTAAATCAAGGTGAAGTTATTTATTTATTTATTTATTTATTTCCTTCCTCTCCCCTAATATCCCTTACATTATGGGATGTTTCCATAAGCGGATCTCTTCTAAGCGCGGGCATTATTGATGCGCGGTCGCCTCTTGGTTCCGTCAAACCGAGCGACGTCGCCGCAAACCGCAATTGCCTCCGCTTCTCACCCTTAGTTCACATTCACTCCGGCTTATCCGGATACTCCATCATGATATTTCATATTCCTTTATTTCCCTTCTTTCCCTCCCGTGGCTTCTCTTTCTCCATCCTTCCATCACCATCTATCTCCACATCTGCAAATTTGACATCACATTTAGTTCCCCCCCCCCATCCACCGCTATAGGCTCGCTTGTAGAACATCCATTAAACCCAGCCTGTGAGCTCGGCACAATCCCTCTGTGCTCCGTCCTCCGTTCTTGATGTCTGCCTGCCTGTCTGCCTCTCCGTCAGAAAGGCAGTCGCTCTGTCTGTCAATAAATGTCTTATCTTTCGGCTTCTTGTTGCTGTCTGTTTATCTGTCTGTCTGACATGTCGGCAGCTGTCTCGGCGCTCCGGGGTTGCTGTCAGCCAAGTGTTGGTTTCTGTTCTTCTGTCAGTTCACCTGCCTGTCAGAGCTTCTCAGATTAGACATGTCAACTTACCTCCAGGTTTTTCCGCTTCTGCAGGATGGCTTTTTTTTTTTTTTTTATGAAAGAATAAATAAAAATAAACACATTATGTTCACTCTGAAGTGGAGTAAATTAGTTGTGGCATTGTGAAACGCCTTTCAATCTATACATCTCCCTTTTCAGTGGTAAATAATAGCCTGTAGGCGCAGTATCATTTGATATTAGAAGAGCTAATGTATGCATTTGTCATTAGCGCAATGTCATGTCAAACTCCGCTCTCTTCTCCTCTGTGCCTAAACATTTTAATAACCTAAATATGGGAGTGCTACACCGCCGCAGAAGAAGAAGATCAGCGAGAGAAAGGGAAGCGCCGCCAGAAGATGGATGGGGAGGAGGCGCTGTTGAGATGAGCGCAAGGAGAAACAGAAGATGGAGGTGAAGGGAAATGAAGGAAGCTGCGATGGCGGCGTAGGAGATGGAGGGAGGAGTGTGCAGAGGGGAGCTACCTGCTGCTGATGGCAGTCAGAGTCAGTGAAGGATGGAGGGCGATCCAGCTGTGACATTAAAGCAGCAGGTGGAGGCCATCATTAGGACTGGCACAGGAGGCTGGATGAGCCCGCACACACTCGTTTCTTTGGGGCCCAGTGGACCACTGCTGAGCGTGCGCGTGTGTGTGTGTGTGTGCGCCTCCGAAAGAGCTGAAGCATACTCCCATAACTTCAGAGCTCATCCCTACCTCCCCTTTCATCTTTCCCCCCACGGAACTGCTCTTCCTCGTCGAGGTTTTTCGGGCAGCGGTGCCCGGCGAGGGTTGAGCGCTTCCTGCATCTGTTGGCTCTCTCTCGTAATGGATTTTCAGTTACCTTTCAACCGAGTACAATGCAGGGCCTTGTTTGACTTCGGCTTCATTTTTCACCTCATGGCTTTTTTTTTTCCGCGTTGTGATCATTCTGCAGCGGCGCACAGAAGGCAATAAACTGTACGTTCAATCGATAAGCTGCTCCCGGAATTTCCTTCTATCATGTTACTTAGCTATGCGGACATTAACTCGGCTAGTATTTGCGCACAACCTTTATCCGCTCGTCCTTTCTTTCATTGTTTGAGTTGGATTGTTGTCTTCTTGATGTTTGAATGTCTGGGGGGAAGGAATAGGACGTTTCTGGATATTTGAAGTTCACATTTCTTGGTCACAAAAAACAGTTTGTGATTCCGTAAAGCAACGGTGTGAGAGCAGAGATGTCATAATCGAGCTAAGGCCTTGAGTCTGTTTGTCCTCTTTCGCCTTTCAATAATAATCATTGTAAGAAACCTGAAGAAACCGACATGAATAACTCAAGAAAAAGTTGTCAAACTATTTTTTTTTTTGTGTCCAACCTGGGTTCATCCCTGCCTGCCTCGCGTGCAGCTCTTGGGAATGGGTGCGCATCATTTGGAAGTGGGGGTCTGCGGTACGTCTAAGCCAAGCCTTGCTCGGGGCCCTTTCTTAGATCTCCCATCCCTTCCGGACCTGTAGATGGGCCTATCCAGGAACACCATTAGGCAAATGAAGTTGTTTTGTATCAAGTATTGACATGTTATCTCTCCATCGTCAGGCGGCGGGAGGGGAGAAAAAGAGAAAGATTGTAACTGTGGGTAATTGAGCCGTGTCTCCCCTGCTTATCGGTAAAGCTCCGGCACGTCACGGACCTAACGAGCTGTGGCGCGCCGATTAGTCTGAAGGGAAAGTCGAACGTGAAACACCAGAGCCTCCGTCTTTCTTTTTCTTCTTCTTCTCTTTTATTTTTTTCCCTTTTTTCATATCTGCAATGGATATTATGAGCCTCCCTGGAGGGCAGAGGCACAGCCTTATTAGTTCAATTCATGGGGGGGAAGAGAATTGATATGGATGAATGGCATGTTAAAGTATCCCTTTGTAACAATAACCATCAAGGCTGATGGTTCGGGCTGATGATGCAGCCCAAGGCAGCAGGACGACAAGCTGAGGCCTTGACCTGGATGCCAGTGGATGCACACACACCAAGGGCGGGGGGCTGATTACACACTGCCTTAAACAAATGGATTTGCCCCTTTAACATTTAGATATGGGATCTTTTTGTGTTTTAGCGCGCGTGTGTGCGTATTCATGAGAAATGGGATACTTGTAGTTGTCTTTTTGTGAGTAAAAATTGCCATTTGTCTGTATTTGTACTGCGTGCGTTTGCTGCATGTGTGTGTGAGCGCTCGCGGCCCGTGCCAGGTGCCTCCACGGGGCATTAACCAACTCGCGCTCGTGCCACTCGGAGAATAATCCAGTAAAAAAAGGGCGAGATGAGAATCTCACAACATGCCAGTTTGATTTGTACCCCTCGCTATCAAAGAATGCTAATTAAAATCATATTTTGCATATGTCTTGTCTTTCATGCGCATATGCAAATTGCCCCTGTTGCCTTTCAGCACTCTGTAATTAGGTTTATGAAGGACAGCTGTAATACATAATTAACAGAAATGTTTGCAAGCTCTTTTTTTTTCCACCCCTCCACGTCTAAACACTGCGACTTAAACAAGCATGCGTGAAGTCTTCCAAGGCCATGCTTTTCTCTCAAATGTATTGATTAATTCTTCTGCCCCCCCCCAAAAAACCTCCAACCACAACCTCTCAGAAATATCTTAATTATGCTATTTGTTTATTTATAGATGATGGCGTCAGTCAAAAGGCGCTTCCAGTGAGCCCGAAACGCTCTGCATTTTGATCTCGCCTTTCTCCCTGATTGGAGTGTACAAGGTTTAGTCATACGCTCGCTCCCAGTTTAACTCCGAGGCAGCGCTCTGGACGGGTGGATGGATTGAGTTAGAGAGGATTGAGAATATCTAGAGTGATGATAACGAGGCAAAACAGTGGAACATGTTTGAATATTTATATGGTGGTGTTAGTTAGAGTCGGCCTCGGGGGCCTGGATGACGGACGGGACTCTGGGGCCATGATGGAATGGAGGACGCAACCGTGCGTGTGTGTGTGTGCTGTCCAGACGTCGGGGGAGGGAGTGGGCGGGGGGCGGCGGGCTATAGCTGACATGGTGACATAAATGGTGAAATAAGTACGCTTGCTTCCTGATGGACTGACTACCGAAGTTAGGAGGACAGGCTCAGAAAGGCGCAGACGGGCTCGCCGGAGAGAAAACAGAATAACGATATGCTTGGAAGGAGAAGAAGTGAAACATCCAGGAAAGAGAGAAAGGACGACGGAATGAATGGGAGGAGCGAACGGCGACAGTGCCAACCACATGACTGCCGGTTCAACTCCCTCTGCCTCTTTCATGTAGCGCCGTCCTCGGCTCTCAGATGTGGTCATTGTCTCTCAGTTGCACGATAATGGGAAGTGATGGGTGCTAAATGAAAAGGCCAGGGGATGAAAACACTGGTGAAGCAGCTTGGATGTCAGAGTAGTTAGTCCTGTCATCCGTTCATTATCTTTTCATATGTTGTTTAGGAGACATGGTAAACTCAGGGCCCTCGACGGAGACAGGACGTTGCGGTCGGCGTCGAGCTGCGGAGCCCTGGCGTTTTTGACTGCGCTTGCGTGCCGCTGCGTGCACCGTATGTTCATGCGCTTTAAATCCTTGCACGTGTGCGCATAGTTGTGTGACACATTTGTGTACAGCATGTGGAGAACTTCATCTAGATTCTCCCTGTGCGTTCCGACCAGAAAGGTGCCTGTCAAACACGAAAAACTTTATATCCCTCTTGTGGTCAAAAGTTTCCTATGAATTGGAGTTTTTTTTAGTCTGTCATCGATTAACAGAACAATAGTTATTTGACCCAAAAACCTGTTTATGTCCTGAAAGCTCAGTGTCAGATGTTGTGTTTTTTAAAAAAAAAATCCGCCTTGGGAAAATCAAGGAATGGAGCAGACAGATGAGCTTGTGTTCTCATGCAACCATTGGAAAGTGTCTTAACGGTGGGAGAACAAAGAGACGGGCAACAGACAGGCCGTCATGTTGGGAAAAAAATGGATGACTAATAGGCGGTTTATACTTCGCCGCAGTGGCTGCGGCGGCGATGTAGGCTGCTACCCCGACCCTGCAGCCGAAGCTGACATGCACCTCCCCAGAAATGGAACTGACGTGGCAACGTAGACCACAGGAGCTCTGATTGGTCTGCTTGGTAGTAGTGTATTGCTTCTCCATCGCAATTTTCAAACTGATTTATTTGAATCAATAACAATGGGACACACTGACTGACTTTACATTGTCTTTAGTATCCTGGTTTTGAGGCTTATCCCGGCTTTGGGCACGTCCGGCATATGGTGTTTACATAGAACACAGAGAAACCCGTTTAGTCATATCCCTGTATACATGATAAATACCAGAAACCCGTTTTCTGATCGCTGCATCCTGTCTGCGCATGCGTGTGTTACGTCTTTTGTTTACAAGAGATTATGCAGGTGCGAGTGCGAGGTGGAAAACCAGCTTTTACGCAACAGACTTGAATATGTCGGCATTTCTGTGTTTTCTGCCATCTAAACGTAGTCATGTTGAGTTCATTCATTATTTTAAGGAAAAATTCAGTCTCTTCGTCGCTCCAAAAGTGAGAAGTTCTCGTTGCCGCCATGTTGATTGTATATCTGGTGCGTCACTGGCCTCTCTGTCGCCTGCGCAGACAGTGGGCGGCCATCAGAGTTCGGGATAAGGTGTATACATGGCCCAGTATCCCGGCTTCTATCGGAGTACTCCATGTGGCAAAACCGGGTTTCTTGAAACCGGGAAATGGGCGTAATCCGGTTTCTGAATTCGGGATATGGTGTTTACATGTACAAACACAAAAACGGGATTCTTCAAAAACCCAATCAAAACCGGGATACTAAAGCCCATGTAAACATGGTCATCCAAAAAAGTTTTCAAAAAAGGCAACTGGACTTGTAGATTTTGGAGAAGACGTTTCACCACTCATCCGAGTAGCTTCTTCAGTTCTGAGGGAATGGTGGGAAGTTTGAGGTTTAAATAGGAACTCCTCCTGAGAAACCTTGCTTGTTATGCTAATAACCTGAAACTGGTGCAGCTATTTCCACTAACGACTGGGTACTTACCTGTTGGGCGGACTGTTTTGGTCCCTGTCCTCTTCTCTATGAATGGTTCTCTAACGACTCTTGTCCGTCTGAGGCTCCAGTGTCAAGGTGTGAATGAGACTGAAACTTCTTGGGGACAGAAGTTAAAACTGTATTGTAAATAGATGGCAAATGTAAACATGGTCATTGAGGAAAGGTTAACAGGGGAAGTTCGGCGATAGAAATGTGTGTATGACTCGTCTTTGGCGAAATTTCGGAGGAAATTCTGTGAAAGTTTCGGTCGTCATTGATCAAAGCAAAGCAGGAAGTAGAAACAAACATGAACCCGACTGGCAAAAAAGAAACAGCGCCGACTAGTGTTTAGGTGGTGTTTTTACAGAGCGAGCCAGACAACCATGACTTCCACCGGCGTAGGCTACGTCGGTAGGTTGCTGTAGGGATCATTTACCATTGTCAGTCACATGGTGCTTGGGTATAAAAGAAGTTTCCCGTCATATCCGACATGCACAGTGATAATGAATTATGTTATAAGTTATGCTGAAATAAATGTCTGAAAACATTTACCGTGACCTTGCATTGGATTAAACTTGCATACTCGATGTAAAAAAGTTTTTTTTTTAACCCTTCATATTTGTTTGTTTTATAGATGGGCCTTCGTGATGAAGAAGCACCTGAGTACTCATATGCTGGGGAAACATGGAGTTGGACAGCGCAAAGAGAGGTAAATAAACCTGTAGAATATACACCGATCAGCCACAATATTAAAACCACTGACGGGAGAGTAAATAACATCGACCGTCTTGTGACGATACAATGTTTTGCTGGGAAACGTTTGGACCCGACATCCCTGTGGATGTTACTCAGACATCTACCACCCACCTAGGCCAGACCAGGACGGTGGTCATAATCTTATGCCTGATCGGTGTATATGATTAGTCATAGTGAAAGAGCCTGACTCAGAAAAGCTTGTTATGTGAAAGTAATTTCTAGAACCTGACTGTCAAGTGTCTCAGCTTGTTTTCAAGAGATGAAAGTTAGAGAGACAGGAGGCAATTAATTCTAGGTTTTGGAGGATGGCTACAACCCCTATGGAGGTCTGCAAGCTTTTAAGCAAAAAGAAAAAAATAAATAAATCCCCACTAGTTAAATTTTCAAGTTAAATATAACTTGAGATCCTCCCTTTCCCTAATGAGTTAAATGGCTTTCGCTCATGCTGTCTGTCTCGGTCTCTTGCTTACATCCCTTTTTTCTGTCAAACTTTATCTGGCTCCCTCCCTCATCATACTTTCTGCTCTCCCTCTTGAATTAAGGATGAATGATGTTTCTTTTACCGTTTTTTTTTTTTTTTTTTTTTTTGCTCCGTGTGTGTGAGTGTGTGTTTCTAGTGTATGTGTAATGTCTCCCGCTTGGCCCTGTCGATCAGAAACAGAGCCCTGCTGTCAGTGCGTGTGTGCGAAAAAAACGAAAGATGAGGAGATGAAGTTGCGAAGGCCCCCCCCCCCCACCCGCCGCCGCCCTCCCTTCCCTCTCCAACACTGACAAGCCAAAATGAGACGTTAAACACCTCTCAATCTGTCAAGCGAGCCGCTAAAATAGAAACAGACCCGCTTTTTCATTACTGCGCAACCAAATTGATACTTTTGACAACGTGCGGTATTAGGAATGACAAGTGGCTTCAGATATGGGAGTAAGCAGCCCGACCAGATGCCTCTCCATCTCTCAGACATTATCAACTAAATTCCTACTGTCAGCTGTTCATCTGGATTAGATGGAAACAAATCCTCATATCCTCAAAACTGCTTCAAGTCTCTGTTTCATCCGCGTTTTTTTTTTTTTGTTATCGTATCCTTTATTTATCCAAGGATTGCTGACAGAGGTCCACACTTAGAGTCCATGCGTCCTGTGATTGTCGTCCACTTCATCCGCAGTCGTCTTCTGTTCATCGTCTCCAAGCAGAATGACGCAGGGCTCAAAAATGAAAGATTAAAAGCAAACCAAGACAACAAAAAGAAGAAGTTACAAGACCTGCACCAACTTTAGAAAGATAGAGGAGATTATTTAATAAAGAGAAGAAAAAAAAACAGGGATGCTTACAAGATGCTAGGCCTTCTGCCAAGCTAACCTCAAGTTTTTTTGTTGGGCTTGATAGAAAGTTCAAAGTTACAGACTGCTGTAGAGAAGCCTCCATTTCTGCAGTAGCATTACATTTGTATTTCCAGACAGTATAACGCTTTACCTTATACGAGGGTTTTTCCTTGTCAACCAATGCCGGAGCGGCCAATCACAAGTTTCAGGAGTATTGCCAGTGGGCCACTTAACTGCTGGGCCAGTGTTCCTGTCAGAAACGAGATGATTAAAGTCCATCAAGTGAATAGAAAGTGACACACGATGGATCCTATAGTTAGATGTAACAAAAAGTAATGTAGAATTAGCAAGAGAGAGCATCATTTAGAGGCTGCCTTTACATTAAAACTTGCTGCAGTGAATGCTCTGCGCATTCAACATGGACGTAACACAAATTAAAAAAGCTGAATAGTTTCTTCATTTGTATGGTTGCTTCTTCTAATTCGAGAAAAAAAAAAAAAGACACTCTTGCGTACGGACGCTCCCTTGGTTCCACTTCTGTCGTTCACTTTCATCAAGGGCCTCTTCCAAGAAATACTTCAGAACTAATCATCAAATACCATCAAAATAACATTTTAATTGCCACCTTGACATTTTCTTTTCAGCCCCAAATTCTCCATGAAATCAAATAAACGTTTCGTTATCTCTACTGAGTCATCACGGTCGCTTGATTAGTGGCTCGTCTTCAAGGACAAACCGCAAAGTCTAAAGACGGCCACTGATTCCCGGCTAACCAGCTGTGTCCTCTACTGTACATGTGCATGTTCTTCTTGGCCGTTTTCTGCTTTTTCTGATTTGTGTTTGTGGCGCAGACAACACACACATATAATTTTTTTCTTACATACTCCGCAAGAAGCGAGAAATTTGTTCTTGCAGCTATAGGAGCAAGAACAAATTTCTTGGTTCTTGCGTCATTTTGTTCTTGCAGCCCTCGTTGTTCTTGACACATCAATAGGGCAGAACTTTGTGGTCCGACAAGTATTTTGTGATTGGTCAGAAATTGGAAGTGGGCGTGGTTAATGCAGAAAAGCTGAAATACTAGTGACCGCTTCCAGATGTTTGCTGTAATGGGATGGCCCTATGAGGACTTCCCTGGAGTTCGGCACTGCATTTGAGTTTCTATTGAAGTATAAATGACCTAGCCAGGATGAATTTTGTTTTTGTTCTTTCCTACGTCAAGAGCAAGAACAAATTTCTTTCTGCTCGCATGGTATGTAATGTAGGCACAAGCTAATTATAACTTCTTACCCTGAAACCAAGTCTTACCACTTGTGGTCCCCACACTGACAAATATACACTATAACATTATTATTAGTCCACACACACCAAAAAAATACCACACACACATACACACAACTGTCTACTCCCAGTCCTGCATGCCACCGTCTAAGTATCCTTCCTTCACTGCATCCTTTTCACTCGCATTTACACTTATGCAGACACAGACGCGCACACACTGGCGTGCACGCACCCAGTCCCCCTGCACGCGCACTTAGAAGGGAGGACGGCCACAAGGTTTGTTCTATTTAAACCTGTAAAACACGGTGTCATCATTTTTCTGACAGTCCTGCAGACAGAATTTATCTCATCATTAATTAACCATCATATTTCCAACACAGTGCAGCTTAATTAGCACAAGGTCATTGGGGAGGGCTTATTAAGTGGAACAAATTTGGGCAAGTGTAAGGGAAGGAGGCAGAGGACGGAAGAGGGAGAAGGAGGAGATGGAGGGAGATGAAATGACACGGGGAGAGAGAGAGAGAGAGAGAGAGAGAGAGAAGGGTGATGAAAGAAAGAAAGAAAGACAGAGAAAGAAAGAAACAAAGAAGGAAAGGAAAAGGGAAAGAAGGTGAGCAGGCGTATCTGTGTGTGTGTGTGTGTGTGTGTGGGTTTTGGACTGACTTGACAGTGCTGGCCCGGTGATTGATAACTGCACTGGTTTTGAAAGCCCAGACCTGGAGACTAGGACGGTAGCTGAGGGAGAAAGAGAGACAGGGAAAGGGAAAGGAGGGATGGGGAATTGTGAGTGTGTGTGTGTGTGTGTGTAGGAGGAGTGTATCTGGACCGGCAACTGGGGACCGGTGGGGAGGGAGTGTGGATTGGGAGGCAATGGGGGTTGTTGGGGGGAGCCAATTGCAAACATATGCTGGCTGGCAGGCGGTGGAGAGATGGATTGCAGTGGGACAGTGTCAGAGAGGCAGTTTCATCACCATCTCTACGGCCCTGTTCACCAGGTATTTTTAGAACACTGGGGAGATCTGTTAGTCAAAGGAAGAGAGGCGGAGAACCAGGCGGAGGCCGTAGGTTACGCCAGGCTCCACTTAGCCAAATCCGTCTGGGACCCTAAAAGGCAAGTTATTTTGGGTGGGTATCTGTGAGGTGGATAGAGCAGCGCTGATATGATTTTTTAAAGACTGATGACGCTGACAGGTTTTTCAGTATCACCGTTCATGGTTGGCTAATCAACCTAAACTGTTTAACCCCTGATTGGTAGCTGAGGGCAAACACGCAAGACAGTGGCATTGCTGTGTGCGATCCAGACTAAACAGGCTGTGGTGACTAAAGCCAAACACAACATCTTGTTGGTCACAAACCTATAAATTTTCTTGTCATACGGATTTCTTACATGCTCGCGCGTTCGGATGAAGCTAACAGAACCACACGGAGAAAACCCACAAAAACACAGGAAAAGCCATGCTCAAAACACACAGTGATTATTTTCATACGAGTTAAAAATATGTTTCGTCTAGACCTGTATGTAATCAGGTCACGGTGTCTCATTACTCCATCACTCCATGCTAATGAGAGTAGTGGACAGTGGCAGCTAGCGCTGGTCAGGCGACTTTAAATAAAAGGCTAATATTAGCCCCTTATATTGTTCTAACCCCAGCGGGGAAACAGAGGAAGATGAATCGGAGGGGAGGAAGGGTGAGATGACAGACTCCCAACTATCTGACAGGTTTCTGGGTGAGAGGGAGAGAGAGAGAGAAGGAGAGAGAGGGATAGGACTGAACTGTTATAAAGTGACACAACTGGGTCTTCGTCTCAGTCACACCACCACTCCTCACTGCAGGCACTGAGCGGAGATGAGGGCTTTTTGTCCTTTTATCTGCCTGCGTGTGTTTGCTTTCTCACAGAAGTACACTTACGAGGACCCGGCGTCCTCGCAAGTTTACAACAGCCCCGGCTGAACGAGGTCTGAGCGCAGTGGCTCGCAGTGATCTCAAACAGCTTTTAATGTGGCTCAATGCAGCTCGGAATCAAAATACGAACTTGTTTCTTTTGTTATCACGCCCTTGTAATACCAACTTGAATTATCCCCATCCCTCAGTGCATTTTTCCATCTGAATATATAATCTCTCTTATTCGGTTAATGCATGCAGGGTCTGTGCCAGCCAAGCAGGAAGAAAGAAAGAATAATAAACTATTGCGGAATCTCCAGAATCTGTGCAAAGCGTCCACATCAGTTAGATTTTATTGATTCCGATTGAGCGTTTCACTTGAGAAACGCTTCTTAGGCGAACTTATTTATAAAAGACGGGTTGAATAGGGAGAGGCTACGATCATCGGCCGTGGATGTGTGGTGTTAACTGGTACAGCAAAGAATAAGGGCCCCCGAGGAGGAACACGGAGTAACATCACATTTGAAGTCAGTAATGAATAATGAGCATCCCCTTTTTTTTTTTTTTTTAAAGCAACAACCCCAATACTTTTTATATCAAACTACTGGTTCATGTGTTCCTACGCGTGTGCTCGTCAAGGTTATCGTAGAACTACAACTACGCAACACAATTCATAGTTTTTTGTCTCCGTTTGTGGCCTTTTTTTCCCGCGGGGTCGGCAGACACCTAAACCAACACTTGGGTAACAAGGGCGTGGATGGAGCGCGTGACTGACAGCGGCGGCCTTGGCTCAATTGCTCGTAATTAGTTCTTTAAAAGCAGGGCGCCAAAAGACAACTGACCTGTCTCGCGTACCTGTTTTTGCAAGTAATTGTTAAAACGCCAGCCATTTTCACGCCTGTAATAATAAACTCCTTGAACTAATACACTCATCACTCTTGAAACAGGAGTGCCGACAAGCCAGAAGAAAGATATATTTGTTTAAGTAGGCGGCGAGAGAGAGAGAGAGAGAGAGAGAGAGAGGAGGGAGAGAAGGTTTGCAGTGTTTTGGGGAGGTGCAAGTGCAGTTTTCTTCTTCGTCTTCTTCCTGCAGCACTGCTGGATGTGTGAGCCGAGTAAGCGGCTGCTAAAATCCCTCCACAAAAAAAAAAATATATAACAGAAAACCAGGTGAAAAGGCATGAACGCAGATCCAGAAATAGCTAGCATGATGCATGCAGCGCAGGTGTGATGACTCACAGAATGAAGACGGGGATAGTCAGAGCATCCGAGCATCGTCTCTGAACAGAGACACTGATTTTGGATCGGCGTGTGTAAACGTCTCCTGTCTTTATCTGTGAAATCATTATTTGTCTTTTATCGAGAGTCGTGTAACATTTATTTCCGCACCTTCCCGTGCCAGATTTGACATACATATATACGTTGCTGCGGCCGGTCACGTCTGCTGTGCCAGGGGCCCGAGCTCAGCTGAGCAGGGCATCTGGCTTCTGCAGCGCCGGGCTCTGGGCTTGCAGCCGCGTACCAGCATGCCGTGCGGCGTGGCCATATTGCCCCGGCGCAGAGGGCCAGGGCCGTGCAGGCTGGGCGGGGGTAGCGGCGCCGGAAGAGCCCTGCCTGGAGCCAGCGTGGTGGCAATATGGACCACACGGAGCAGGCAGGGGTCAAGTCACACACTCACACATACACACAAAAAAAAAACACGTGCCTATGTGTGTGTGTGTGTGTGGGGTGGGGGAAGAGAGAGATGATGGCACTGTGATAAGGAGATAAAGAGTAGATAAAGACAACCCCTAATTCATTAGAATAAATCCTTTCCCTTAATTATTGATAATGAATCTGCTCTTTAATCTTTCTCTTTCTTCCTTCCCTTATCTGCCCGTGTCAGCACTTTGTCTCTCTGGCTTGGTGTTGGGTGGTAAGGCCTAGTTTTCAGCCACCCAAGGGCACCAGTCAATAACATCCTGTGCTGCCGGTGTACTGTACTGTAAGCAGCTGTGAGAGGAGCAGAGCGGAGGAGCAGGAGGCAGCAGGAAAATCTCAACTTGAAAGTAGCCATGGATATTTAAACATCCTTAAATCCCTTCAGATAACGCATTTATTTGACTTGTTTAATAGCGGGAAACAGCATAAAAGAAGCTGGCGTCAGCTGCTGAACCACAGCCGTACACTAATAGCTGACCAGTTTGCACAAGCAGCCAGCGCTGTGTAGTAATCCCAGCGCAGGATCAGCAGACTTGTCTCACGGAGCTCTGTTTCCCAGAGGTGCGTGCCGCCCGCCCCGTCCCGCCGTCGCACTGGCAAGGCCCGAGCGACCCCTAGCTCACCTTTGTGTTCGCTGGCTGCCCGTTTGAGCGGGAGCCAGCGGACGGCGCCTCCCTGTTTACCCTACTCAATATTTCATGGAGAATGAACACTCGCAGAATGAGGGATCGCGTTAATATTGCTGTTAAAATTAAGCGATAATTAAAATTTGTTAGTTTAAAAGCCATCGCAGTCTATAAAAGTTTGATTACTGGAAAATTAGGTGCATTAAGTTTTTATGGGTTGGCCTGTGCTATCGCTTGGGAACGATTTTTATGCACTTGTCATGGGCATATGGTGCGGAATTGCGAGTGTGTGTTTGTGGGCAGCGGGTGTGAGGGAGGCATGTTGCCTCTCCCCAAAAGCTGACACACTTTAATGTTAAAATCTCCACCCCTGTGGTCTTACTCATCATTAGTTAAATCACAGCACTGCCAACACCGTTCGGGAGCCGCAACTGTGACAAAATGCCAATTATAAATCTGAGCCTTGCAGTAGAGAGGTCAGGGGTCACGCAACCCATAGCCTCTTTATGGTCGTCTCATTTGGCGAGTTACGTTACATCAGCACTCGCATTGAGGCTTGATATTGTTGTTGGTCGCTCTTAACTTCCAGCGCGGTTGTTGCAGGGTGCAGCGGGGTCCCATCAGCCCCTATTACTAATAATAATGTTAGTTAGCAGTCGACAGCCCGTCCCAGAGTTGGAAGCCACTCGTCATGTCAGAGCAACGTGACCTTGACTTGCGGAATAAATCGGCCGCGGCAGTCCGTCTTCTCATAACAGCGTCTACCTCATCTGGGTAGTGCAGCTCCAACAGTCTCTCCAGCTTTTGAAGTTTTTCTTCTCCTAAGAATGATGTCACCCACCGCCGAAGCCCAAGTGACATTACTCAACCAGACAAGAACAGAGAATGTGCTCAGTTCACCTTCGTATTCATTTCACATCCTGTGGCACAAAACCAGGCAGTTATACAGTGACACAATTGTGCAGCTAACTGTTGACAGTGGTTGGACATTATGCACAGTGGGACAGTGGAAAAACTGGGCTGCTGCCAGCCTGTTTTTCTTCTCTATTGAAACATCAGACTGTCATGGCAGAAATGGATGTTGCCAGGCATTACTAATGAACCAATTAATCAATGAATTAGCTGAGCAGCGATTAAATTAATGCGAGCTGGACGGCCAAGCGGCAGTCGTGGATATATCCTGGGGAAGGTGATTAACACAAGCGCAGAACAGGCAGCGATCAACAAGGCCGCTATTAAGTTGGACAACTTCCTGAACTTTTCTCTTTTCAGCTAAATGCGGAACGGCTTAATTCGTTTTTATCTTCATGCGGTCCGGTGAAAGATTGTATTTTGCCACATGGCTGCCCGGTGACGGTAATACGCCGCGGAGCTGTTTTCAGCGGAGGATGACGCGTGCGGTTAAATATTGTGATTTGTGTTCAAAGTTTTTGCCACATGTTATATCACTGCACAAATGATAAATGCGGCTTATCGGAGGCCTTTAACATGGACAATATATCTCAAATAAATACCCTGGAAATATACTGAACATCTTATGACGTTCACAGCCTCTGTTGGCATTTTAATACAATAAATTCCAATATATCTGTTAACACAAATGTTTTATTTAATACATTATTTAAAATATTATACTCACCTATGACCACAGATGTACTAATTTTCTACATATTTCCATCATCATGTTTTTGCTTCTTAAGTTATGGTTTTGCATTTGTGTTTAAAGCATTAAATAAAAGGATTTAAAGTGCTGAGACATTATGGAAACACTTTCCAGATGTTCTTCCAGAAGCCTAATGGTCCCTTAAAGGTTTAAAATGATGGTTAGAGAAAAAAGTTTTGCATGCTCATTTCTCTAATTTGGGATAAATTTTTGTAAAATAAATCATTTCGTGATTGAACTCTTCCTCATTTTGCAGGGGACCCCCGGTGCACCCTGAAGGAAACCTGCACATGGCGTAACGCGTGATAACAGACTTGCATTTTTGCATCTTCTGAAACCCGGCGCACACGTTCGAGCTGCGTGTAAACAGTTGTTTCGTGTGTTCGTTGCCGTCTAAAGTCGATCCGTTGTAGTGCAGGACGGTGGTCTCCAGTGTGGGGTCAGGGCTCAAGCCTGAGCAGTCTTGAGCAGGCTGTAGGGGACCTTTAGGGGCCTCAGAGGAGCCTTTAGCAAAGTAGCTCGCCGAACAAAGATTCACTGGAAATCGTTTTTTAAAAAAAAGTTTAATTTCATTTTCAACATTTCTTCATGTAAATCACGGCTCTACGGCTCCTCGGTCACCCCCCCCCCAAAAAAAAAAAAAATAACAACGTTCCCTTAGGGCCCAGTGCGCTTTAATGTGTGTGTCCATGACGCCGACCGTCACGTTTCCCTGTTAATCGTCCAACAATAAAAAAAGAACTCCTCGTAATTCGCTTTGTGTGGGCCGACGCTTCAGCGCTGTACCACATCATCTCCCGACTCCCCCCCTCACACAACCCCCCACCTTATTCAACTTGAGCCGTTATAGAAGACAGGGGTGGGCGAGTCACAATATATGTGGAGGAGGGGGGGGTGGGGGCGTCTCCCTTGATTATGTGACATCCTCCGGAAGACGGCTGGAGTTGTTTCCTCCATTACTTAGAGGGGGGAAAAAAGAGGCCTTTTCACTATTGAGACTGTCACTCTCAATTTGGGATAACGGTAAGCATGCACAAGGTCTCCTGAATATACCCCCCCTCCGTCCCACCTGCTCTCACCCCATTTTGACTCCGCACACACACACACACGCTCACGCACCGACACCACCCCGACTTCCCCTCCCCCTGTAGCGGGTCGCCGTGGTGACAGTTTGATTAGATCATCAATCGTGGCCGTTAACAGCGGTTTTCCTGAGCACCTGGACCGGCAGGTCACAGCTGGCTCTGAGCTACCGCTGTCCCCCTGACCCAACGCTGTGTGCGTACGTGTGTGTGTGTGCAGAAGTATGCTCGTGGACACACAATTGCACAGTCCAACACAATGCGGTTGTGTGTCCGAGACCAGCTTTTTGTGATATTCTGAACGTCCACGTGCAGCCGGATCCGTATCGTTGTGTCGCGAAGGCTTGTGTGCGATCCCGTTTGTGTTGTTAGCGTGTTTGTGAGTGTGTCTTCACGTGTCCATTTTGAAGTGACCCCCAGTGTGGCGCGGGGCTTTGTTTGGGCGTTCGCTGCCGTTTCAGTTCTATACAAATGAGAGAGAACATTTCCTCGGGGGGCCTTTGGGTCCACCTTGTAATTTTTTCGAAAATGTTTTAGTCTGACCTAGCCTCGGAGGCAGCGCTAATGACTGTTTTAATTCCGTACGCTGGTTGCGAGAGACTACTTTCTAGAGAATAACAGCACTGGCAAGTAAAATACGCCAAATAAAAATGTTTACACATCCACAGAGACGACTGGTGGAAGGAAAATTAGGGGAATGGGGTGACAAACCAAGGACACGTGTGCTTCCACGCGTTCTTTGCTAGACACTTTCTCCGATTGCATTGTTCTCGTCGTTTGCAGACACCTGGTTGTAGCAGTTACGGCTATTCATCTGTAACGCCACGCACAGCCTTTACCGTAGCTGCGACGCGGCGCACTTCACAAACACACACATACATAAATTCACCTGCTTCCCTGCGTTGTCTTCAGCGGCTGTATCGGGTTCCTCGTCGTTCTGGTAAAGCAGTTAAATTTATGGGCTAACAATAATGGGACAAAGTGTGTGTCTCATTGCGATTCCTCAGGTATTCCGTGATTAAATAAACGTCCCCGGTCTTTTCATAAAGCTTGTTTATGGCAGCGTGGCACCATATGCTACTGCTTCCACCCCACCCACCCATCTCTCTCTCTCTCTCTCTCTCTCTCTCTCTCTCTCTTTCTCTCTCTCTCTCGTTTAATTCTCCCCCTTTTTTCTTTGTCTCTCTCTCTCTCTCGTCGGTTGCCTCTCTGTGCTTCGTACGCCGCCCCTGCGCTGCCTCTTCCAGATGCGGGGCAGCCATTATTCTGTGGCGGAGTCGTGGTGGAGAAGCTAAAGTTGTTGAATTAACATGTAGGAGCCATTACGGAGTGATGATGATATCCATCTGCGGCGTTCATAGGTGCCGCTTAGTAAATTGTCTACGCCGTAATGGCACAACGGTAACGATATGACTCTTGTTTTATCAACTCCAAGGTCCTCCCTGTTAAGCAGGTGCTCGACAGACTCTTTGTTGGTCAGGCCATTGAAACGTATTTTAATTGTTGTTCTAATCTTCGTAGCGTAGTTATATAAAAACCTCCAAATACTACGCAAACACAGGCAACGCGGCAAAAGTTGGGTCTGGTAATTAATTCTCAAAAGTTGTATACAACCGCATGTGTGTCAGGGAAAAAAAAAGGGCGCAATCTTGTACAAAGCAAAGTCAGAAAAAACAATTAACTTCTCCAGCCAGGACATGGCAGTAAACACATGTGATTGTTCACTTTATTGTCTCCGTTGCGGTAGAAGGCCAGACGCCGGGAGACGGCGGTTTGTACACTATAGACTTTTGTTGTGATTATTAATGGCCGTTTCACATTAACCTCGCTGTGCTAATATACTCGACAATGGCCCAAATCACCTGAGCGATGAGGACGATGGAGGCGGCCCTGTCCCCCTTGTCCAGCCAATGCAATAGCAGCTACACCGCCCCCTCCACCTCCCCCCCCCCCCTTCTACGACCATGACCAAGATTAATGAAACCTCCGCCGTTTTTAATTAGCATGGCCGCAGTCATCAATTACGTCTGCCCCACCCCAAATACAAATATTGTTATATTTGGGGGGGAAATTCTTGATTTATTTCATTGTGGTGGCCGAAGGAGTGAGATGAATGGCCTCCCATCATGGTCATTTGCAGAGATGAAGAGGAGGAGAAGAGAAGGGAGAGAAGGGTGGGGGGTAATAAGATCACTAGAGGAAGGCGGGAAGGGGGGGTGGTGTTATCGCACATTCAGTACAGTAGAGGACGTGGACATGGCTGGCCAGGGTGAAGTCAAATCTGCAGGGAGAGGCCGGTCTAGGTCCCGGTGTCCCTGTGCAGGGATCTGACTCCAACTGTCCGGGAACTTAATTAGACTTTCCTTGAACCCAGAGCTGCATGATAGCAGTTCTTCTGAAGCCAGAATGAGTAACAGGTAGTTGGACATCGTATAATACAAGTCATAGTACTACACAAACTACTTCAACAACGCTTAGAAGAGTAAATGCACCAGTTGTTTTGGATTGATCAAACTGATGAGACCTTTTTCAATTACAAAATGTGTCACACACAAAAAGCTAGTTTTCATTTCTTTCTCGCTGGTTAGCCCCTTCAAGCAACTTATTTAGAATGTGTTCAGAAAAATAGTATCAGTAAGTGAATTAGTCTATTTGCGTAAGTCCCAACGGTGTGTAGTTTTAATGAGTTAAATATCACAGTTTAACAATGTTAGCAATCTTCTCAAGACACTTTACACAAACCAGAGCCTTCTGCTTTGGCCGAGTAGAGTGACAAAAACAAACATGGGAGTTGACATATTGTCAATTACGCCGATCAGGCATAACATTATGACCACCTTCCTAATATTGTGTAGGTCTCCCTTGTGCCTCCAAAACAGTTGTGACTCATCAGAGAATAGACATGGGCCTTCTGAGGGTGTCCTGTGGTGTCTGGTAACAAAATGTTGTTAGTGGGGCCTTTGGGTCCTGTGGGTTGAGGGGAGGGGCCTCTGTGGATCATCCCACAGACACTTGATCAGTTTGGGATCTAGTGAATTTGGAGGCCAAGTCAACACCATGTGCTGTTCTTCATGTTTTTTGAGTTGTTCCTAAACCGTAATTGACACTCATTGCTATGGGGTGGGGATGCCTGGTCTGGTCGAGGTGGGTGGTACATGTCTAAGTAACAACCACAAGATCCGAACGTTTCCCAGCAGAACTTTGAATTGTCACAAGGTGGTCAGGGTTACTTAGTTCCCATGTCAGTGATTTTAATGCTGTGGCTCATCGATGTTTGGTTCCTCTTCATAAGCATCCTCAGTACAGCCTGATGTGCATGTCTCCAAGTTATTTAAATGAATCGAGTCACTACATTACTTTCATTTGTTGAGACCAGGCCCTTGGTGTTTAGGCAACTTATTCAAGCAGACCATTTGGCCACTATCACACTATTACAATTACTTGAACACAAAAAGAAACGGTCTTTTTAGTCTGTTTTAATGTGATGTTTAGAACTGCAGTGGCTGGCAGGTTAGGGTTGCTGCCTAATGTCTTGGCCGTAGACACAACCCTCATTACAGCTAAGCACTGTGTACTAAGCAAAGGCTCCTTATCCAAATAGCAAATAAGAAAGCTTTAGTAAATTACTTATCCACACATATTAATGTGTATTATTTTAAATGTCTATCCAATACAGTAGCAGAGCTGGTGAATACCGACCGGACTGTTTTAGTTAAATCCTCATGTGATGTTGCTTTTTCCCACCTTTGTTTCTTTAAGGGGGTTTCTGCTGGCTCTTGCTCAAACTGAGTCTGGACTTGCTTGCCTTACATTAGCATTCTTGTGTAAATCGAGTTATGAAGAAAAATAAACTCCTCCAAATCACTTATTCGGGAAGCGCCACAGTCGCCCGGTTCATAAATTATTAGCCCAGCGCCGCTCCTTTTCTGCACTTCCTCACGTTTGCTAAAATCTGACTCGGGTCGTCTCGCTGTAATAATAGCGCGAGCGTGCGCTGCTTTATGACTTGAAGATGTGCGCGGCTCCTTTCTGTGGTTTGGGAGTTTGGGTGTTTGCGCTGCGGTGAACCACCAGCCATTTCACTTCTGCTGACCACACACACACACACACAGAGATTTTATACCCTTACTGCCGCGGCCGTCGCCTGCCCACTGACTCAAGAGAGAGCGGTGGGAAACATCTTGAATATTTTATGAAGCTCGAGAACCCCACCTCTGTCTCCCCCCCTCAACCAAGCACACCCCGGCCGCCGTGTCCAGCAGCGCACACACACACACACACACACACACCGGCAGAAAACAGAAATAATGTTTTAAATGCAATCATTGTCAGGCCCAAACAATGTCATTTATCAAGGGAGCATTTGGGACTGTATAATAAGTTTCACATTATTAATACAATTTTTCATCCTCTGTCAAGCCTATCTGATTTATGGCACGCGTGTGATCTAAGGTGATCATTGAATTACAATTCCAGTAATAAGAGAGAGAATGGACCTGGTCTTTTACTTCTGCCCACTGGAGCACGACCCCCCCTCCCAACTACTACTACCACACACACACACACACACACACACACACACACTCGGATAAACAGCCTCCAGTTGCAACACAGAGCAATTACACACCACATACAACAATAGTCACAACAGGCCAATTTGGGTATAACTTTTGCCGGTCGTACCACAAAGCAAATTTGTGAGATATTTGTGACTTAAGCGAATAAGCCAGCTTCGTCATTTTAGCAAAAGAGGAGACGGAGGAAGAGACGGGGAGAGAGACGAATGAACCTAGGCCCTGTTAATTAGATAAGGGACAAAGCTCATTATTCTAAAATGATATTGGGGCCCGGAGAGTAAATATGAGTGGCCTGTTAGGGGCTCGGTAATGGGACGGGGATGCAAGTCGTTACGGGGCCGAATGATTTACAGCTAGATGCTCTTTGATGTATAGACTGTACCTTTTATTAAGTGGCTGTCGTTACGGTCACTGGCTCAGTCATTTCCCTTTGTGTCTAATCAAAATCCATAACCAGACACCCCGCCATCCAGAGCCCCGGCCGCTCCAGATGGGGAGGAAACCAGAACGGGAGCGTCAGCGTTCCTTCCCACGGCCCGGCTCCTCTCCTCCCTCCCAGCCCGAGCTCGCGTTCAGCGAGCGCTGCGAGGGATTCTTGTGGAACTCGCCGTGCAATCTAACAAATAAACAAATGGGGACGCGGAATTCTGTTGAGGTAATTAAATAATAAAGACGGACTCCTATCATAAGATATTGGATCCGGTTTGAGCAAGTATTCGCGCTATTAGCAGTCTTGCTTTTGGCTTTATCAGATTAGCTCGTTGGTGAGGGCCCGCTGATCGGCGTCGTACATCATCCTGTTTGATTTCTGTTTAGAGCGAATTTGGGGAAGCTGCTAATTGGATTGTGGGAGTCTAGCCCCGGTTAAAGATGGTAAACAGCAGCGCCGACTTGTCCCCCAACTCGCAGCCCCACAGGCTTTTGAAAAACGCCAGCTCTCCTCAGGATCGCCGCAATTTATGACACATTTTCTCTGTATTCTTAAAAGATAATTAGGTTTATCACCGTTTTTTTTTCCACCCCTCCTCTCGCAGCTCCCCTTCCCCATCGCTTTTGTGTACCTGAGAGCGCACAATCGCAGCATAAAAACATAAATATTTCTGCAGCACAGCAGCGCTGGCAGGTGAGCCTAATGAAATTCTAGGAGTGTAATTTGATTTACGAGGTGCTAATGCGGCCTGATATTAGAGAGAAAAAGCTCTGATATGGCTGCCTTGTGCTGTATTTAAGGCCTATCAGAAGCCTGATAAAGAGCATCCTGTCCTCAGCACTGCGTCTGAGTTATTGTTGCAGATATTCATATTGATAGTAATTCTTCCCGACGCAATTTAGTGCCGGCAATATATAAATATGGAGATAATAGTTAATTTTGGTGGCTGCTCAGATTGCGATGCTTTAAATTCAAGACTTACCAAAAAAGAAACGAGAGAAGAGGGGAAAAAAAAAACGTGAGCCGCTAAGCATCTGGACACTTTTTAAAGTGCCGTTCATAGGCTGGGTGGAGGGGCTGGGGAGAGGCCTTTGACCGAGCCACGTCGCACAAATCAGATCCCCGGTACTTTTCAGCCGCCTGCTAATTTCAGCAGGAAGCTTTTTGGAGCGCTTGATTTGCAGTTTTTAGGTCGAAACGTTTTGATTAATAGTCCGATATCTGTGAAACCTATTAGGCTTTTAAATTAACCGAGTCTGGAAAAAAAGACACATCGGACCAGAGCGCTCGCCGAGAAAGAGATCATTTTTAGATGTTTTGTTCAGAGTCATGTTGTTTCATTTGCTCGCGAAAGAAAAAAACAAAGGGGGGACTTTTTACAATTTAAGCCTGTGTGTGTTGGCGTAGAGTGCTGCGCGCGGTCCCAGTCTTAACATTTAGGTTTGTGTGTTTGGAACTGTTGAGCTATGGCTCATAATAAAAACAGGCAATAACAGGGCCACCACAGAGGGACCTGGCCTTTGCGCCTCCCTGCTCCCCCTCTCTCGCTCCCATCTCCCCCTCCGTGCCACCTCCTTCTCCTCGTGGCCTCTCCCCACCCCCTAAGTTATGGGCTGAATAACAGCGCAACAATATTAAGATAACATTTCCTGATTGTTTGTCAGGCAGGAGGCTCCTTCACCCCGCTTTCATCACGTCCACCGTGTTCATTAAATTGACAATTTGTATTTGCCCTACAGCGGGATAAACAGGAGCTTATCTGATGGGCCTGGTCTTTTATTATTTATTTCATTATCTTTTTTTTTTCTCCTCCTCCTCCTCCTCCTCCTCCTCCTCCTCCTCCTCCTCTTTCTCCCGGGATTGAAGGTAAACATAAATCAGCAGCAGCATCTCTGTTGTGTGCCGTTGTTTATATTGCAGTCATATGCAGCAGCACTCCTCTCGGAGGAGGTTCGCCTGCAATACTCCGCAGACACATGTGGCCTCTTCATGGAGGTTTTAGTTGCTGCGCTGCGTGACACGCCGCCTTTACACCCCTGCCGGTCTCGGCGTGATGCGACTCGTCGGATACGCAACTTTAAAATGGCGTTCTGTTTTTCGGACCTGCTCCTGAGAGAGTCTCCGATTCGGGCCGGAGATGGATGCCTTTGTTCATTTGAATGTTAAACTAGCACCATCCAGGAAACCGATTTGAGTACCCGCAGACCACAGTGACTGCGAGCATTTCTCCTAAGCGCCGTGAGCGATGATGTTGCCCTGTTCAATATCTTAGCCCGGGAACAAGGCTGTCGTCGGACAGCGTTGTGCACGCAAACGAAAAATAACGAAGCCGGCGCCCTTACTTAGGAAACAGTTGTCCCAGAAATTTAATCTTTTACCCATTTTTTACCCAACACCCCCTCTCTAATCAGGTTTCAATTGACTGCCATTGAGGGAAGAGCTTCTCCTCAGACACATATATAGGTCCGAACCCAGTCAGACACCATTTAAGGCTTACTCAGTCTTCCTCCCAATATCTTGGAGAGCTCAGGGCCAAATGATTTAATCTTCATTCAGCTAATTTAGTCTGGATTTAAGCTGCCGGGTTGTCGAAGTGCAGAGTGATGGAGTCTGAAAACAGGATGAGAAGAGGGAAAAACGGAAGGAAGGAGGGAGGGAAACGGAGCGAGAGAGATAAAGTTAGAGCGATGGAGGGAGAAAGAGAGAGAGACGAGGGAGGAGGAGGAGGAGGGGGAGGAGGAGGAGGAGTGGGGGGCTGAAGATGATGATCCATCCTGACCCTAGTGAATGCTGTCATGTTCCTCCCTCTAGGTAATCTCTCTCACTCACTCGCTATTTTGCATGTGAAAATGCTCTCCTGACAGTTGCATATCAGATAAATTTTCTCTCTTTTTTCCCCTCTCCCCCTCTCTCTCTCTCTCCCTCCCTTTTCCCTTTGCCAAATAAACAACAGTCTTCACTTTGAAGTTGTCTGTTTGTGTCAGTTTGGCTTGAGGCGAGAGTCGGCCTCTCTCTCCAGCTCTCTCTCTCTCTCTCTATCTCTGTCTCTCTCTCTCTCTCTCCGTCTCTCCCTTTTTCTGTCTTTGTGTTACAGTGAGCAGAGAGCATCGGCCGCCTGTTCCCTACCGCAGCGGCCGGCCAACATGGAGAAATTGTTAGTTGTTGTAAAAATCAAATTAGCAGAGTCCATTAAAAAAAAAAAAAACGTAATGTTTACGCAGCATAAATGCAAACTTGAAGTATCAGTGTGGCTCTAATAAATGACATATTTCAGATTCTGACCACAAATGTAAAAAAGGAACATCCTCCTGTTCTCAATCTTACCAAAACCGCCCTCTTTGAAACACTCCTCCTTTTAATCACGTGTACCGTTTCCACTTTACTCCACACACTCTGCAAACGTCCCCCTCAACAAGCACCACCTCGCCACGTGGGGGCGACAGTGAGCACATGGTAGTGAGTCAGGGCTTTCTTCCCAGCCCCTGTTAGAGGTAGAGTAACTACTCCTAAGGGGTTTCTCTCACAATTAAGGTCAGCGTGGCCTGTGATGTTCTGACAGCAGCCCCGTATGCCTGCGCTGACGTCAGGATCACGCCGTGGTATGGATATGGTAATGAGTGACAGTGCGGGTGCCGCGGCGTTGCGGCTTCCTGCGCGTAGAGGCGAGAGGCTCACCTGTGTCTTTGAATAAATCGGCGTGGCGCGTCAATCACGTCCCGATCAGAAGGGGGGAATAGAAGGAAGGAGGAAAGAGGTGAGGGAGGAAGGAAGATAGAGACATAATGAGAAGTAGTAGAAGTTTCTTTTTTTTCTCCTCCTGCCGTGGCCTTTGCTGATCGGTGCTTGAGAGCAAAGTGAAAAAGTCAAGGAGCAGTGATTGCAGAAATAATAAGTGAAATTCGGGCTAATGAGTTTCCTCTTTTTCTCTCTTCTTGTATGCATTCGAACATATTCTGTGGGTGTTAATCTCATTGACAGGTTTCTAGTATCCTGATCCTGGTCATTTGTTTGTTTGGAGCTCTGACCCACGGGGCCACTGACTTCCTTTCATATCTGTGTCCTTCTTTACTGAGGATTTGTAACTATTCCAGTCTGGTTACAGTCTCTACATAAACCTTTTACCACAGTCACCCAAGGAGCCGTACAGTTGTCCATACGCCCAAAGCCACAACCTCCTATGTGTCATTAAGAATCTATGTTTCATGCTGATAGGTCCCTGCAAATCAAGTGACGACATTTGTCATGACAAGTCATGACATTTTCCATTGTCATTGTGTATTAATACCTATAGTAAAGAACTGTGACGCACATTAATTGTTTTGGGGCTGAAGGAACTTTTTTTGTTTGACACTTCAGGAACTATCACCTGTAAGCGCCTATCTGTACGTCGTCTTCATAAGTTGTCACCCGTAGACCTGAGCTTTCCATCCCTGAAATCCTCGTCAGGAGTTTCATACCGTTCCCAGGCTGGTGAATCTGAAACGGGTTGGCAGCATTTTGTGAATTAATTTTTTTTCTGCTGCTTTTAAATTCAGCTCTCGGAAGCGTTCTGAAAGTTTTTAAATATTTGAAATTGGCAAACCTCTCTGTCTCTCTTACCCCTCCGTCTCACCCGTGCTCCCTTCCTCCTTCACATGCATACGCAAACGCGTTCGCTCGACCCCTCTCTCTCCCTCTCTTTTTCTCTCTCCGTCTCTCTCCCCTCCACCTCCTACCTTTGGAGTGTTTTGCATGGTGCCTGGCTGTTTAGAGGCAGTATGCATATGTATGGGCGAGACGGTGGATCGTGACGGGATCTGACATGCGGGGACAAGATCAAAGCGCTCCATCTGATCCCATAAAAACAGACGCAAACCCTCCTCTCATCCTTACAAAACCCCCACTGATAGTCTACTCTGCCAGCCCTGACTCCTCCATCTTCTCTGCTCTCCTCCTGCCTTCCCTTTCTCTCTCGCTTCCCCTCCATCCCAGCATGCCGCGTGCCCACGTCAAGGCCTGCCTGCCTGCCTGCCTGACTTTGCGATTACGCCCCGTGATAAACAATGGCCCGTTTAGCTCATAAAGCAGGAGTGTTGTGCATAATGCTTACAATAAAAGATAGCATCTCTTCACTCATCTTATTTACCTCTCCCACGGTGGCACGGGCGACGAGCTGTTCTATAAATACCGCGGGGAGGAAGGAAAGGGAGAGAAATACAGACGCAGACATACATCTGTTGGTCAAATAAAGTCTCCGGCAAGGCGGCCGAGAGGAAAACAGAGCCGCTTAAAGATGCATTTGAGCTTGGAGCCAGGTGATAAAGGCGCCATCTTAAAGCTGCTCCATCCTTCCTGCTAAGTGAGCTTAAAATGTCCCCTCAAACGCCACAGGACGTCATCCATATCGCATTTAGATTCATCTTCATGGAGCATATAGATTGATATGGAAGCCAGGACACATTTTCCTCTCCCTCCTTCCACGTCCCTCCACCTCCCCATCTTTAATTCCCCCCCTTTCTCCCTTTTCTCCCTCCCTCCCTCTCCTTCTCCTTTGCCACCCCTCCTTCCAGTAAGGAAGATGTATGAGTTTGAATTATTGATTCAGACACATGCTACATGCTGCTTGGAGTCATTATTTGTTCAGGTGAGTGTCATGCTGCTCGCTATGAAACAGATACCACGGGGATTAAGCGACACAATCAGGACTTAAAGACAGCCGCCCTCCCTAAAATAACATGGCCCGCGCCGCAAGACGAATGCTCCCCAAAACCCGACTTCATTTGTTTATGACTCGCGCATTAGTCATTCCGCGCCTAAATTATAGCGCGGGGGTAAAGATTAATTCAAGCGCGGGCTTTTTTTTCTATTGTTTTTTTTTTCTTACTTGTGTGTGTTTCTTGAAGCCTAATAACGCGGCAGATGAATTTAGACGCAAGCATCCTACACACTGATTAAAAAAATATAGAAAACAAAAAAAACGCACAAGCTCTTTGTGAAGTCGTGGGCGTCTGAATGAAGAACAGACAGATGTCCAGGGCAAAGACAGAATGACATGCATATTCACATATTTTTTTATTAATTTTTTTCTCAAAAGAAGCTTTAAGCATCACACGACAAAATAACACCAGACAATGAATAATGCTTTACATTCATTGGATTGATACCGACTATCCAAAGCCGGGGCGAGCGCTCAAGTTGACAACAGTAATCAGAAAAATGTATTTGTGGAGCAGTTTAGACGGAGGGAAACGCTAAACGCGAGCGCCTTAAGAGGGAAGCGGGAGGTAAAATGTTGCTAACTGTTCATTTAGCCCTAGCTAAGTGGTCAGGGACACTGGACAGGTGAACTCTATTCTCCCCGCTGGCCCTGCAGGGAGTGTACGTGTGTGTGTGCGCGAGTGTGTGTGTGTGTGTGTGGACTGTAACAGAATTTCTCTAGTCCTCTGGGCCCTGGTGCAAAGCAGAGAATAAATGGTGGAGGTGGCAGGCCAGGACAGAAAAATCAATGCCTGCTTATACAGACATGACACACCAGCAGCCAGCTGCATTCTGTGATGTGTGTGTGTGTTTGGTCGTAGATGTACAGCGCGCAATCATACGGTCCTGTGCTCCGCCGGGCGTAAGCGCGAGTGCCCGGCAACCGCCATTTCCTCTCTCGCGGGGTAGATTTTCTAGCATTTTACGTCAGCTTTGGGATCAGTAAATAACTCTTCGTTTTTTTTTTTATCCCCTCCCCCCTCATTCCTCTCTGCCTCTCTTATTCTCCTACAGGAAGTTTGAATGCGAGTTGTGCGAGCGCTCCTTCAGTGAAAAATGGGCCCTGAACAACCACATGAAACTGCACAGTGGGGAGAAGCCGTATAAGTGCGCCTGGCCGTCCTGCCACTACTCCTTCCTCAGTTTGTCAGCCATGAAGGACCACTACAGGACGCACACTGGTGAGAGACACAGATCTAGCAGCCTCCACTGCGAACCATTACCCCTACTCCTCCATAAACACACAGACTGACGCACAAAAAAAAAATCATTAGATTTGCTTTTTGCAAGCAGTCAGTGTTTTTATGAGTCTGGGACAAAGGGTTATTTGTCAAGAAAGACTAAACTTGGATCAGACAAAATGTACTTTCTCATCCCTCTATAGCGCTGGAGTATACAACAAAATGAAGTTCATGCGAACTGTGAAAATCTCACATTAATTATGAATCTTCACAGCTTTGTTTGGAATAAATACACGCAGGTTTTTGGCTGATAATAGCCACGACTTGTCCATCTGTACCGATTTTTCAACATCCAGAGAAAGTCGAGAACCGGCTCTTGGCAGCCTCGCGGACGCTCGTTAAATGGTTAAACGCACCTCCTGATCCCGATAGGACTGTCGCTGGTGCGCGTTATGCCAGCCAATTAATAGCCAAAGGAAAACAGCACAGGGATGTTCGAGCGAATGTTTGTTTTGTTTTCTGCCATCCTCCAGACTTTGAGGGTTGCATGTTGAGGAAATTGAGGTAGTGTGTGTTCCCCAATTCCAACTGGTCGTCATGTTTATTTCCCCCCAAATCCATCTGGTCACCAAGTGTGTGTTCCCACAATCCAGCTGGTCAGCGAGTGTGTGTTTTGATCGGATCCGTCTGAGAATATTTTCTTTTCTGCTGAAGCGGCCGTGTGTGTTTCTCCGCGATGAGAAATGGAGGAAGACGTACGGGGCGGGAAAAAAACAAACAATTGAGTCATTCATTCATATTCGGAGCCGTTGCTCCAAAAAAAGAGAAGTGTTAGAAAATGAAAGAGATCTTTTAATGAACAGTTAACAGATTTATAAAGCTGTCTTTCTGGTTAAAAATGTATAATGTGGATGTAACCAGTCATTTTAGAAAGACAGAGGGGAACTTTAGAACAGATCTGTTGCAGTTTATTCACTTTCTTTCCCAGCATATATATATATATAAAAAAAGCTGGATCAACAGCAACAAAATACAAAACTTGAATCTCAGCTCTGGGATAAGTGGGCATTTTCTCACAGAGTGCTGTTTCCCTTTCTGTACGTACAGTAAAGAACACAGTGGGACTGCTCCGACTCGTGTTTTTTGCTTAATAAAAACTTTGGATAGACAGATGGTGCGGTGGGCGGTGGGAGGATACTGTCTTGAATAATAGCCCCCCGATAGGAGTCTAAGTCAGCTTCTTTGAAAGTGTCTTTATGCTGCAGCCCAGCAGTTTCCCCTCGGCCTCAGTAATGTCCCACACATGGCTCCTTGATGCCCTTTTAAGTCAATGACAGAAGCAGCAGCAGCCAGTGGCCTGACAGCCTGACTGAGCGCTTGCAGGAGAGCCCTCCATCCGTCACGGGCGCCTGCTGTGTGTGTGTGTTGGTGTGTGTGTGTGTGCGTCAGTGTTAGGCTTGCTGGATGTTATTTTAAATGTGTTTTAACAGTGATGTAACGTCAAGGTGCCTGTGACATAATTAGACGTTTTATTTTCATTTGTTTCCAGCTCTCATCATTCCCCATCAGGCCCGGCTGGCGTCACACTGTCACGTAGCTGTCACCTGAAGAGGTGTGGGTGGGTGGGTGGGGGGTGGGGTGGGTGGGGCTGCGTGTCTTTGTGTGAGCCGTGCGGTACGCAGACTTGAGTGATTGAAAAGGGAAAAATCTACCTCGTTCTCATGAGCGAAAGGCTCCGGCTTGATTGGCGACCCCCTCCCCCCTCCAAAAACAAAACACAATTTGCTCTGCCGTGACCTCCGACACTCCTTTGCCAGTTGTAATTGGTGCCGGGTCGGACGGTTAGCTACAGCTATACAATCATTACAATCACATTCCGGCAGCCGACCTGACACGCTGAAATATTATCTGCACGGGTGTGATCTGTTTAAAGGTTATAAATCGTCTCCTTCGCGGAGCTAAGATGCAATACTAATAAAATAAGAGGACGATTTAAAAGTTGAACTAATCCGTCCAGGGAACAGAGCAGTCAGTAATGGAGGGCATGTGAGTTACAGTGCGTGTGTGCGGCGCCGCGCGGAGGCTCGCGGGACGATGACTAACTGCCACGTCTGTACCGGGGCTGACTGTAATGGTACACACATGCAGCTCATTAGTTGTAAAGTGTAAACGTCTATCCCTCCGCCGTCTTCACCGCGGTCTCAAGCTTTGACTTAGTTCGCGTCAAGTGTGCATAATTGGTTTATAAGCCCTTAAAATAACATTTCTAATCCCTCGACAAGAGTTGATGATCGTGCTGTAACACTGTGAGACAGATTGAGCATAGGTTGAGCCATGAAATGGGGCACACACATAATTTAGGAGAGTAATTACCAAAACACATACATTCATAAGTTTTGCCGTAGACGCTGCATATATATTTAAACAGTGGCCCATAAATACAAGTGCAGCGTTTAGATCCCACTTGCGCTGAGAAATTTTGCCCCGAACAGCAATTGTGCAATCGGAGCTTAGTATCACTGGCTGCTCGTGGCCTTGATTACCCGGGTGTTTTGAAGCTTTGCGCATTCAACTCTAGAGTTTGCAGAGATTTGTAGCACTTCCTGGATCTGAAATACAGGTTGATACTCAAAACATTTCACAGTCACAGTGCCAAGCCATGGGAGGAACCGGGGATTCAGTGTCTTCCTCAAGGCTCATTTAGTACTGCAGGACATAGACTCCATAACCTACGCACATTTGTGCACTCGTCAGTACTTGGCCCTGCCATATTTGTCAGTTGACGCGTCACAACTCTTTTGAATGCTCATGGGAGGCCTACGCAGTATTAGGAAGGTGGTCATAATGTTATGTCTGATTGGTGTATTTCCTTACCATGTTTATAATGATAGGACTAACAGTCTCTACTCTGTTGAGCCTTCATTTCTACGTCTTCTAAAGAGATCATCGTGGTGCTTACACTTCCCTGTTTGGGGTGGTTTATATTCCTGGAAGGGATCTACGCAGAGTGCATGGCATGTAGGGCAGCTCATGGCAAGAGAAAGGAGAATTGTGTTTGCTTCCTTGGCTACTGAGAGACGTAGATGACAAAATGCAATGTCTCTAAGACGTGCACTTACAATTGGGGAGAGGTGCAAGTCAACCTATGGGGTATGCATGCTGCCGGTCCAACACAGAAGCCTAAACATATGTTTACTCTTAGTTTAAGTCACCTAACTCTTTTCGAAACCCATTGTTTCAAAAGTTAATGCGGTAAAACCGCTCCCACCACGACTGTTCACACCGCATTTGGCGAGTGAGAAGCTTGTCAGTAGCTAGGTGCTGGGTGGGATATCACAGCAGATATTTCAGCTTGTCACAGTGGGAAAAGCGCAGCTGGATTTCGTAATATTAAAAATGACTGCCTTCCGTTTAGGGGGAGCTGCTCGCAGGTTCCCCGCGCTGTGCAGCTTGGGTCTCTGTCACGACTTGCACGAACGGATCTGAGGCATTGTTAATGAAATTTGCCTCACCTGAACCCGTCCTGCTATGATAACTCAAAATGTCTGCTAATGACGAAAAAGGCCTAAAGGCACTTGATAAGGGCAAAATCAACAATACGTGTTTTGCATCGCACCCGTAACTGCACCGCATCCACACTAGCAACCAACTGTAAGATTAGCTTCCCGGGAAAATGTCATCATACTGTGGATACAGTGTGATGGCTGTGACACGCTGAGACCCCCCCAGCCTTCCCAGAAAAAGAAAAAAAAAGTTAACACCTTGGCTCTTCTCCTGCCTCTAACGGGATTCATTGTTCCTATCTGATTTGTGTGTTTTTTATGTTAATCACTCCCTCCTCACACACCAGTCGTGTCTGAGGGAGGAGGGGGGCGGGGGAGCGGGAGGGGGATTCAGTGGTCGTCAGCCGCCAGGGTCATTTGTAACGGCTGATGAATGAGCGACTCAAATAAATAAATAACTGCACTGCGTCTGACCCACCCAGCGTTTCCCAGGCTCTTGAGCGTCGCGGGGAGGGAGTGCGGCGGCGGCGGCGGCGGTTGAGGGAGGGTGTGGAGGGGGCGGGCGCAGGGGAGGGTTGAACACAGCGACAGGGCCACAATTGATTTCCTCATTGCTTCAGTTTGTCGCTTAATCTGGCGATATGCTGATAAATCTTCGCACTTTGTCAATTAATTTCCCTGAAAAATGAGACCCAAAATGGCGAGCACATCAATACAGCAGCGGATTCCGTGTCAAAAATTAAGCGGTAAAATTAATTGCCCTCCCATCCGCTCCTGCTAAAACATAACTAATGAGGGAGGCAATTATAGCTGCATGCAGACTCCTCCGGGGTTATTTAAAACACACACACACAGACACACACAGATACATATATATATATATATATATATACAGTATATTCATACACGCACGCACATGCAAAGAGAGGTTGTATATTTTGACTTCAAAGTTCTTTTATTGTCTCGCAATAAGGCATTTTTAATTCCGGTAAGGGCTGAGGGTTGAGGTGTATCATGGGAACAACAGAGAAGAAGTGATGGGAGATATTCAAACAGTCAAGAAGTTTAAGGGCTCTCGGTGCAGACGCATTAGCAGGAAGCGTGATTTTTAAGTCATCTGGTGCTAGACTGTAGCTTCCTTTTAACAAATGTTTGCAACTATGGCCCTGATTTACATTTGTTTGCAGCTGTCTGGCCTTCACCTCAGCACGGGAGGATTGATGTTCGAGATCAGGTTCGACTAAGACTCAAAAGTTTCTGCTAGAGGATAAACACATAGTTTTATGGTTAATGTTACATGTAAATGTTTAGCTTAGCCCCGAACCGCAAATGATTGCAGTCAGTGCAGGGTTACGTTGGGTGGATGCCCCCCCACCACCTCCCACCCCCACGCTGCTTCAGACAGGCAGCTCCTCCTGTGTTGACAGCGGCACGTCACTCTTCCACCGCCCCACCTCGCTGTCCCCACCCGGGTCCTCGGAGGGCTCAACCCCGCAGAACAGCAGATGAAAAGCACACATGTAATTTATCGCCAACGTTTCCTCCTCAAGAATAATTGTGGCGACCGCGGCTGGGCGTAGGGATCGATGGCTATGGATTTTTCTGTGGTGGGGTCTTGTAGCGTTGGGTGTAATGAGAGATGGAGAGGAGGGGGGTGAGTGAGGCGGGGGTGGGAGGGGAGGAGGGACTGCCGCTGTTTTTCTGGTAGGGGAAAAATGGTCTGACCAGATGCTTAGTAGCTCGTGTGGAGTTTAGAGACACAAATAAGACCACTTGTTAGATAAAAATATATTTTAGCAAATTCCTCTACAATCAGCGTAGAATACGTAAGAACACGTGGAACCAAAGTTTAACACGTGTAGTATTTCTCAAATGTTTTGCACTACATTTGATTCAGAGTCAGTGGACGGCTGTGGTGATGTTTGATTATTTTGTGAGACTTTCATGAAGACGTTTTACCACCCATCTACCACTTTGAACATCTGTCGGTGGCACACACTCGCCTGACCAGGATCTATTAACTTTAAAGGCTCTTTTAGGGAACTGCAGGAGATAGACGCTTATGCACATAGCCATCGCCGGTACTTGCTCTGTATCAACACCTCCCAAACACTAGTTGGCGCTATGTCTTTTTTACCAGTTCATTTTTGTTCCTACTTTCACTTTCCACTCCCTGCCATGTGTTGCACCTTTACTGATCCAAAACAATCAATGTGAAAATTGCAGAGATGGAGAAGCAGCCGGAAATACTAAAGCGGAAGCGCCCCACTACCAAGCGGACCAATAACAGCTCTTGCGGCCTCATCACAAAGTTACATTTCTGCGGAGGTGCGTGTAAGTTATGGCGCCGTAGCTTCTGCGTCAACTTAACACAGAAGTCTAGGGCGGCACATTGGTCTGGTGGTTAGCACTGATGCTTCACAGTGAGAAGTTCGAATCCATGGGTCGACTGGGCCTTTCTGTGTGGAGTTTGCATGTTCTCCCTGTGTCTGCGTTGGTTCTCTCTGGGTACTCAGGCTTCCTCCCACCATCCACAGACATGCTCATTAGGTTAACTGGTGATTCTAAACTGGCCGTAGGTGTGAGTGTGAATGGTTGTCTGTCTCTCAGTGTTAGCCCCGCCTCTTGCCCAATGACAGCTGGGATAGGCTCCAGCAGACCCCGCGACCCTTAACAGGAATAAACGGTTACAGAAGATGAATGAATGAATGTTCGGAATTAATCTGGCTCCTGTTTTAGTTTTGGTTAGTAGCACTCTAACTGCCCATTAATGGCCAAAATACTACGGACTAGAGGAGTAAATAGAGATGAACGTTGTTGGGGGTAGATGTTAAGACTATTCAGAGAAGGCTTTTCAATATTTGACATATATGGCTTCCTTCACTCCTCTTTCAAACCATCTGCCCCCTCTGACTAACTTCTCCCCACCAGTCACTTACAACTGAAGAAGCCACTTCAATGAAACTCAAACAAGTCCAGCTGCTTTTGTTTTAGCTTTGTTTTTGGATTCTTCGTGACATGGATGACTGAGAATCTCCACTGAGGGATGAGCTTCAGTTTTGGGTGTAATAAAAAGATGTTTGTTACTTCTTTGATATTCAAGGTTGTAAAATGTGTTAGCTGTTCTCAGCTCTGGTCTTCATAAGTGTTTTCAAGCCACAGGCTGAAATGTGTAAAGCTGTTCAATATGCTACAAGCGACGCTTTGACCATTTTATACCTCTTTCCCTCCTCCATGTACTTTGGAAGCTGCGCCAGAAAATCCATACTCCACAGCAGCAAAATACAAAACTCATATACAGGCTTTCCTCCATTGCTGGTATTTAAGGCAGTTGATTTCTTGTAGCTACCTTAAAAAAAAAAAGCAGAATAGACATTAATTTATAAGATAACATTGTTCCTTTAAAGGCCATCCACACTGGGACTGAGAAGTGAACCTTTTGAGTCGGCTACCAAATGCACCTTTTTTTTTTAAGGCTGTTTTTCTCTCCTCTAAGTGGCACTGCATTAAAACTCTTCTCACAGTCGAGTGGCTTTAAATGGGTGTAATAGAGGAAACTTGAGGCTGCTTTGTCTCTGTGGACTCGCTGAAAGCTGCTATCTGTGCAGATGAGGAGCGGAGCACTGCTGAGGCCCAGCTGGAAGAGTCACCCAAATGTGTTATCAGTGTGTGGCAAGAGCCGGAGTTCAACATCAGCATTTAGATGACTGTTTAGGTGATGGGGATCTCAGCTGCGCATGCATGCACGCTGAGTATGCACGTTTCAGCGTGTGCGCAACATACATACTGTACGTCACACCACATGCGGTTTGATTTGTGTCTGTGCGTGCGTGCGTGTGTGTGTCTGTGTGCACGGATTTGCGTGTGCATTTTTTTCCCAGAGTGAGTCCTGTCACAAATGTCGCTGTGTGCGTGCGTGTGTGTCGGATTGTGTGCATGGCAGAGAGAGCGAGAGAGGGAGACCAAGAGAGACCATCATGCTGTTAATGACAGAGCCAGATGCAGAGAAGAGAGGAGGAGTGTAAAAAAGCTCTCCACGCTCCCCATCTGGAAGGCATCGCCCCCAAATGAAGTTGTACAAAACCATCCCATTGATAATAAAGCTAATTTTTATGGCTCTGACAAGTATGTAATTATGTTCAGCGGTGCTTTTCAGATTTTATCACAGTCAATAAACCACACTGGCAATTTCCCGTCCCCCATTTGACATATTTACACGGATCCATCTGATTGGAGGAATTAGTTAGCTATGAGAGCTCTGATGGATATACACTAGTGATCTGTGACTTCTGTTCGGCTCATCTGTTAGCCAACTAGACCCTCTGCTCATCTGCTCAGTCTGTCTTTTCTTTTCTCACTTTCTCTCCGTTGACACGTCCCCTGTGTCCCCCCGCCCGTCTCGCTCTTTGTCTGAACTTGATCTCTCAGGCTTTTGCTCAACGGCACCTCGGCCGTCGGAAAAAAAGCCTCTCTCTGTTTTTTCTCACAGGATTCGAGGATTTCATAAATCCAATTCAATCAGCCTTCGCTTATTGCCACCCCGTGATATTTGAGATTGCAGTTTCACTATTTAATTGTGCTCGTTTTCGATTAAAGTCGATGCAACTTTGAAATTAAAAGTGATTCAAATGAAGCTGGTGACTTATTAAGTACGCTGATCTTTATTTAGTTGAAGGAAAACTGCTGAAACAAAATCACTTTCGCGACTTGTGTAGCTTTACGTAGTCGTTTGAGCGTAATATGGATGCAACAAAAGCTGATCTAACCTCACGTCGCCTGTGTCCGGGCCAAAAGGTTGCACTTGTCACACACTCCAAAGACTACAGCCAACGTCCACCCAAAACATGTTCTGTGCTTGCTTGAGAGGAAAACCTTTTAGCTCTGAGGCTAGGAAGATGCTACAAACTCTGGAACGGAGCTAGCCTCTCCTGACTGATGCAGATCAGTAGGCCTGCACTTCATTCTGTCTGGATAATAACATGAGATGAGATTAGGTTTCGTCCTATCTCTTCCCGTGCACTAGTTCTCCAAACAGCCAATCAGAGAGAGCAAGATGGAGAGAGCTCTCCGGCCGACTCATTGTGCCGGATAATTAACGCAAAGAACAGTCCGAAAAGCTGCCGCTAGCGTTCAGAGTTGTGTGGACGGTGCGGGACATACCGTAAAAAAGCGTGTCATGGCTCTTAGATTTTCCCTCCGCGTCACAGTTGTACAGTTTCACTTCCAACAGAGTAATACGTCCTCTGAACAGAGGGTTGCATCAGATTCATGTTTTCCAATCAGAATCTTCTGTACTGTATTAGACACAACAAGCTTGAGAAAAATGTTCCTCGGGTTAAGTAGCCAACAGGTATGTCAGTAGCACTACCTTCTATTTAAAGATTCAACTGTTTACCTTTGTTTTCTCTCTTGTCTAACTCAAGGATTTGTTCAAAACCTTCAGTTAAGATTGCTTCAAGTTGTAATCTACTAGAATTGATTGTTGGTTTTCACTGATCAGCCACAACATTAAAACCACTGACAGGAGAAGTAAATAACATTGACCGTCTTGTGAAAAGTCAGTGTTCATGGAGATGTTACATAGACATGTACCACCCACCTAGACCAGACCAGGTACCATAGCAACGACACTCCTTGATGGCAGCAGCCATCCCTGGCTCGATGCAGCCTCACAAGAACATATGAACATGAAGAACAGCACAAGGTGTTGACCTGGCCTCCGAATTCACTAGATCCCAAACTGATCAAGCATCTGTGGGATGATAGAGTCCCCTCCCCTCAACCCATAGGACTCAAAGATGTAAATAAAAGAAAAGTTTGTTTCTCCTCCTCAGGTACCTGGTGTCTGTCATTCACTCTGGTTTCTTCATTCTTCATGTCCCTAATGATCTCTCCCTCCTTCTTTCATTCTGCCTCTTTAGGAGAAAAGTCCTATCTGTGTGACCTGTGTGGTTTTGCTGGAGGCACGAGGCACGCCCTCACCAAACATAGACGCCAACACACAGGTACGAAACAACGCACACTTCTGGGCTCGTGTCATAAACTTATCTACAAATGCAAACTAATTTCCTTGTATTGTCCTCCAGGTCAGATGTGACCTGTCTCAAATGTTTGTACATCACATAGATATATATAAATGTGGTTATACTGCCCGTGAATTCTTCAAAGACACATCCAATATTAGTAATATTAGTTGAAAAGTGTTGACTAACTATGTGTGATACCGAGTTGGGTGATGCATTTCATAAACAGACTGACTCAGACTTGATCCGGGAGGACAAAAGCCGCACGACTGACGGGAAGACAATACGAGGGTTGAATCCTGGATGGAAACTGATACTTTGAGATCCGAACAGCCGCGCAGTGTCTCACTCACACACATACACTTCCCGCGCAGGCACATCAGTGTGACAGGCTGCTGTCGGTGATAGGCATGTGTACCAGTATGGCTGACTGAATCTGAGATTTTTAATTTCAGTTATCATTTCACCATGTCATTCTGTCGCTTAGGGAAATTGCCTTTTTCAGATAGGCTGTCAATAACGAGCGTTTTTTGGTAAACCGAGATAGTGAAACAAATGCTGTTCTTAACCGTTGTCTGGCAGCCGTCCAACGATCAAGAATCCACTTATAAATATTCATTTAGCTTTTCATAATTCATTTAGTTTTTCCTGCCATTTCCCCCCGAAACCTCCAATTTCTGCCGTCGTCTCCCGTGTTGACACGTGTCAATTCCGCTGATTTGGCTCCGCACTCGAGATCCGTTGTCATGCAGGCCCACATGAGCGGCGTTTCTTATTTGACGCGGTTTTCTTGGCGAGATTGACTGATGACAGATTTAGATTTAAAGGCCACTTTGAAGTCACATTGTGCTATTATATTGTACATTCACATTTCCCAGCTTTCATGCACAATTTATGCCAAAAGTGAGTAGGCGGTAATTAACACTGGACGCTGAATCTATTGAATTTCATGCTTAATAATAGATAAAAGAGACAATGTGGACACTTAAGAATATCCAAACCACTTGTCGTCGCTTCCACCAACACCTCATCATGCTAATAATCTATAATCACTAAACAATAAATTATTCAATTCTCCATTTGGATTGACGCCAAAATCCTGTTCATCATATAACCTTATATAATGATTTAAACCCTGCGTTTAATTGAAAATGATGCAGCAGCTACATATTAAATTTAACGGTAATAAACTGTAAAATTTCTTTCTTTCTTTCTGTTTTTTTTTTTATTTCTCTTGGAATAGGTGCTCATTGTGATGCAAGCAACAACGAAAAAACAGTGACAGGGGCAACAATAGTTTGTTAGGCTAAACATAAGAAAAAAACCTGGTGGAACATCTCCCAACTAATGAGGTTAATTGCAACAGATCACTAACATGATTGGGTGTAAAAAGAGAGTCCCAGAGAGGCTGAGTGTTTTCCGAGGTAAAGAGGAGGATGGGCTCGCTGCTCTGCGCGAGGCTGCTTATGCAATGTTAAATATGAGGATTTAATCAAAATATTCAGAGAATCTGGAGAAATCTGTGTGAATAAGCGACCTGAAAACCAATATTGACTTTCCGTGACCTTTTAACTGCATTAAAAATATACATAATCCCTGCATGTCCTCGGAGAGACTTCTGAAAAGTGAACACAGTCTGTAGATCTGCATCTGCAGATGCAAGTTAAAATCAACCGAGCTGAAGTGGAAAATGGTCTGTGCTATGGTCTAAGGACGTAAAAAAAAAAAAAAATTGAAATTCTTTTTGGAAATCACTTACCCAGCACCTTCCAGCATCCTGCAGAGGAGAGGGACAGAGCGGCACTCCGTCTGGGCTTGAGCTTGGTGTATATTCCTCTAACCAGTCTACGTAGAGCCGATGCAATAAATAACAACAATAACTGTACTTTTGCACAAATTAATCTTTTTTTGCCCAAACCACTACCTCTCCAATTCAGTTTTTTCTTCCAAGGTTAAGCAGCTATTTATTTGTATAGTTTACTCCACCACCCCTCTGTATATACGGAATGTCTTTATATTTCTAGTTCTTTCTCTATATATTTTTTAGAGTATTGTTTTTCTTGTATATTTTTTGTACATATTATTCAAAAATTTCTGTATTTGTGTTTTTTTCTGTAACTTTTCACTCACATTAGTTTAAATCAGTTCATTAATTTTTTATTGACAGTCTTCGGTATGATAAGTTTTAGATAGGGATACACTGAAAAATTTCAGCCGAAAACCGAAAATGCACGTATTGTTTCGGAGAATTTTTTTCAGTTTTCGGCCAAAAAATTTCAGACTTTTATTGCCGAAACAACACGGCTGAAACAGGATGTTGTGATGATGCAAGCAACAACCGCAGCAATCTTTCGGCCGAAAAGTCCCAAAAGGCCCAAAAGTGCATTTTTGATTTTCGGCCAAGAAATTTCGGCGCATCCCTACTTTTCGACATATATATTGACAGACATCGCCTTGATACATGAAACTGAGCCTTTGTATGAAATATTTGTAGCTTGTTAGTAGAGTATATTTTGCGAACAAAAGTATTACAGTACAGTGTCGCATTGTGAGCCAAATCATGCCAGTTGTAGCCTCTATAAATGTGTCTATGTGTTTGTCGGCTCCCACCAGATTGTCACCTTGGTCTCACCACTATTGTCTGTCTCTTTTTATCTTTTCACCACCCCCACCCCCACCCTACAGGAGAGAGACCCTTCAAATGTAAGCTCTGCAACTTTGCCTCCACCACGCAGTCCCACCTTTCTCGCCACAAACGCGTTCACACCGGGGAGAAACCATACCGCTGCCCCTGGTGCGACTACAGGTACCGGCTCATTGGCCCGCGCACGCTTGGTGGCGTTGATGGCCACCGCTGTGGCACTGATGATCAGGGGGTTGATAGGTGTGGGGGTAGGTAGGAAGGGATGTGTGATGATGAGATAGCAGGTGGCACTGTAGGGTGGTGTGGGTGGATGGAGCGGGGGGGGCTTTGTGTGTGAATGCGTGCGTATGGTTGTGTGTGTGAAGGTTGGTTGTGAGAGGTGGAGGGCAGGCAGGTCTAATCTCCACAACGCAACTCCATCTCATCACTCTGCCATCATCAACAGGCCCAGCCAGATCTCCCCATCACACACACACATACACTCTCTCTTTTCCTCACACACACACACACACATACACAATATCACTGTCACTGGCAGGTCCCTGTCATTAAAACACCATCATACCACATCAGTAATTACACAGGAAATTGTCGGTGAAATTGAAAAAGTTTTGGCTGGCGTTGCACATCTCCATCTCTCTCTATCTCCATCCCTCTCTCCCTCTGTCTTTCTCCCCTTTCTCTCACCCGGTGCTTCCTCGTCAGGTTGTGGCAGAAGAGTGTGAAAGAGAATGATCTCAAACCCATCATTGGTTTTAGATGTACTTTTCATTCGTTTCTTCCTCTCTGTGACAAAGTCATTTCAGCAGCTTGCTACACCTGCTCCGCTGCAGCGAAGCTCTCGCCACTTGTTTCGTCTGCCTTTTGCCTGCAATTTAACTTTGAAGAAGGAAAAAAAAATGCAGACAAGTAATAATTGTTCAGGCTATTATTTTGCAATTATCAAATGATTATATCACCTTGAGCTTAATGTTATCACAACCAGAGAAGGGCTTTTGTTAAATCACATATAAGGGGTAAATGCAAGAGGCTTTGTAATATTCATGTTTGTCATTTAATATTCCATGGGACTGTCATTGGTCACATGTACATGTAGTACATGTAGTACAGCAAAGTAAACAAACTGAAATCTGTTTTTGACTGATTGGCACAAACTTTGTACAGACATTTGTTGTTCTCAAAGGGCTGCAACAGTGAGTCAACATAAGTGACGACGGGAATATGTAAATGCATTGATTCGCATGGAATACATCTACACATCACAATGTTTATGGTCATGGTTCTTGCTGCTAGGAATGCTGGAAAATGATCAGACACCCAATAAAATGCACACTTTCTAAAAATGAAACCACCGCTACGCACGAGCATCTCAACAGAAAAGATCAGCTTACTGTCCAACCTCAAAACAGCAAGGCAACAACCTCATCGTTCAGTCATACTCAATAGTATTTATGCTAACTGACGGCGGAATAAAGTAAATAACAGCTTTCTTGATTAAGTCTACGCTGCAGCAGTCTCACAGTTTTTTACAACCCGGATCTTATTTGTGGCATAAAAATACGATCGTTTACTCACCCGTGTAACTTTGGTGTCATTTGGAGTCATCCGGACGATATTTAGATCCAGTGGAGCTCCGCATATATCAGTATAGTGGGAGTGATCCGAAACACAGCCTCTAAATAACGCGAAACTCATTCATTTCACCAATAGTTTGTTATGATGCACTAGTGCTATTCCCCGTTGAATGCAGAGTTACCTGTTATATAGAGGTTTTCCAGTCTGTGTACAGACCCCAGATGATGATAATGCGGGATACTAACTGCTAAGATGATTTAAACGAAGATTATTTGAGTAGCAAACAATGTTATGAAACATCACTATGTTAAAGTGTGTCATTGAGAACATGTTAGCATACTGACTTAGAACAGAAAGTGTCTGTGAAGGTTCAAGGTTTACCTAAAAAAAAAAAAATGTTCAGAACTGACAAAACTACTTGGATTTGTGGAGAGATGTCTTCAAGTAACCCTCATTAGGTCAGTAGTTTTACTAACTGATTAAGTATTTGTGGGATACTTCTAAACTGAGATCATTGACTCACTGTTTTTCTCTTGAGGTGAATTTTTTGCTAACAATATAAATCCGCTGAACTGAAATAACCCCCCTATCAGAAAGGTATTATACGGCAGAGCAAGCCAAATGTTCCTGGCCCCATTGTTCCCTCGCTGATACATAATGATCATTACAGATAGCGGCAAATGAAACAGTAAATTAGAAGCCCAATTAACATTTTGGTGGCCCCAAGGGTTCCGACGGGGTCCAGAGGGGAGGGAAGGGGGTGAAAGGTAGGGGGAAGTGGGGGAAGGAGGCTGTGGAAACGCCCTGCTGACTTACTAATGCGAGGATGAGGAATTGAATATTGGGGGCCTCAGACGACCGCTGCTGGGGGGCGGGCCCCCCGCCTTCCTTCGGGTTGCTAATACATGTTTAAAACCTGGAGGTCTCTGGTGGCCTGACCACGATAAAGAGCTACTAGATGAGGTAGCACGTTTGACCTTTCAACACAAGCCCCGCTCATGAAATAAATGTGCTGCAGTTGTAAAGAAATACGCAGCTGTGTGTGATTGACAGTTCCCGCTCATAGAAAACGGATCGGTTCTGCCGCTATACGTCTGATTGACTTCATTACAATATGCGGCGTTAAATGTTATGCGTGTCGTCTATGGTTCTCAATTGATACAATGTTATCCCCATCATGGCTGCTCCCTCAAATGCATGTAAATGAGCACAGAGTGACTGATGTATCAAATGCCACTCATCTACTATTCAGACAGAGATAGATAATAGAGGAGGATAATTATAGTTGGAGAATAGTGGTAAAAATATTCTAATGATATTACGCGGGGAGTCCTGGGCTGTCAATTAATGATGTGTATTTGATTATTCTACAGCTATTTATGCGAGCCCCAAAACTTCTTTACTGTAGTGTTAAATGAATCATTTTTATTGTTAGCCATGAATTTTATTATATATTTTTCCTCATTAACGTCACCGTGGCATCTTAAACGGCCTAATTGATATGTAGCCTCTGACTCCTGCCACGTTACCGTGCCTCTGGGGCTGCTATTGTTTACTGAACGCCGTGCCGTTCGCGTCTCAATCTACCTGTTAAAATAATGTTTCAAGTCAAGGCGATGGCGGCTTTGAGGATGACACGCTTACTGCCAGTGCCAGGAAGGTTTGCGACCTTGTAAAGTGAAGGGAGAGATGAGGGAGGACGGGGAGGCATTAATGATGATAACTAGGCCTCCTTGGCAGAATGAAACCCAAACAGCACCGATGATCCCGATACCCCTCCCTCCTTCCCAACTCTTAACACACAAAGAAACACATTTAAATCTCCTCTAACGAAGCGCCTCTCAATTACACCTCTCCCATTACCATACAGTCTTTGGGAGGTAGGAAAATATGGAAATGGCTGAAATAAAGGGGGAGAGAGAGAGAGAGGGAGCGACAGAAAGTGGCAGAGAAGGGGGTGATGTATCCATTGAGCATCAGGACGGCTGATTCCCATGGTGAGTGCAGGGGTGGGGGAGGAAGTTGAAACAGTGTTGGACTAATTAATACAGTGTATAGTAGGAGGGCTGGTGTGGGCTTTCACTAACTGTGACACCTGCTGACTCCTAAACGCACGTTGTGTTGTTTTAATATGACAATTACGCCATTACCATATCTGAGAGATAGCATGGCCCCCCTAGGAATCCACCCGCGCTCTCTTTAGAACCTTTTAGCTCCGCTTCAAATTTTTATCTATTTATGCTCCCTCTGCTTTTAGAATAAGAAATCAGTTCGCTTTCGGTGTAAGATGTATTTTTCTTAGCGGCATTGTTTGCGTTCAGTCATGACACGTGGCGGTTTAAAATTCAGTATCCTGACAGGAAGTCAACAGATTGCTGTGATTTGTCTGTTGCTTTGCGAGTGAAGGTTCTTAGCAAAGAGACAACAATAATTACAACTTAATGTTTAGTGTAAATACGAATTATTTTGACGAACTCTTTAAATTCTGTAAATCTGATACCAGGGTTTCCCACAAGATTTTGTGGGACCAGAATGTCGGCACATTAAAATAAGAGCGTTTTGTAACGTGTTTAAATTACCGTAATAATGCGGATGTTGGATTTAGCGACAAATAGCCGCGGCCTGTGCAGTTCATCAGTTCATACGGGAACAGTAAACATAATGCTGTTGAGACGTAGCATGGACAAATGTACGTAAGATTAAATAAAGTATCAGCGAATAAATCAAATGTATAGTAAACAATTTAACTGTGCTAGCTAGCTCTTATAATGTTAAGCTAGTTAAGCTAACGTTACGTCTGGAGTCATTTCCTCTGGGTTTTGAACATCTCTCTTTAATTGCAAATCTCCATGGTCTAAAAAAATCAAGAGCAGAAACATTGGGTTTTAAAAAGTGGCAACGAAGACAAGTTTTATTAGAGAACAAAACAAATAGCTTCACAACCTATGTGAGTTGTCCGTGTCAGGTATCGTCAGGTTAAATTCAGTGCGTTATGAAACCGTGGGGGAGTAATTTAGACTCTGGCGGGCCACCATATTTACATGGTATGGTAAACACTGTGATACTGATGGGACCCTCTGGGACCAGACCTTAGTTAACGATTAGCAGCATTTCTTATATCTGTGCTGTACAGAAAAGAATGATCAGACTTTTTTATTGGTTTTTGAAAGTTCAAGCCATCAGTAATCCATTTTCCTTATTTCTAAATGCTACCCACAAAAAGTGTTTTTGGTTTTTTTCAGTTGAGATTGGCGCATCCCAACACATTCTTTGGCATTGTGAAAGAGCGCTCGTTGTTCACCGCTAGCTGCTGCTTATGTATTTCGCACGGCGTGAACAGAACCCAATGAGGGACCCAGTCTGTTTTATTTTTTATTTTTTTTAGGCCGCAGTGTACTATGGCTCCTGTGATGGAGAGAGGTGTCTCCGCAAAAGTGAAAACAAATTCTCTCCTTGGCTGGCGTGAGCTATGGCACTGTGAGGCTTTATTGTCCCGGCCAAGGTGATAAGGGAGAGTAATTGCGTATTATACTGTCCGAGAATGTCAGGTCCAAACTGAGCACGAGTGCACCATCCATCAGCGCATGATGGTGTGTGAGACCGTGTTCTACACTGCACATGCTTGCTTGCATGATGCATTAAACACATGTGTGTGTGTGTGTGTGTGGGTGCGTTTGTATGTATTTATGGATTCATGTCTGTATACTCGGACCCAGATTTATAATTTTTATTTTAGCACAAACTGAGGTTTCTATATATCTCTATTCAGTATAGATGTGCATGTTTGTCTTCACCATTCAGGGCTTCACTAACACTTGTGTGTGTATGTGTGTTTAGATAGAGCCCGGGACCAGGTCAGGCAGCATCATTAATCTGCAGACGGTTGTGTGTGACTCTCTGAGCTGACATCGTTACATCCTATACCCCGCAGTAGCTCAGTGCTCGGCCTGCCCTATCTGACCAGCGCAAAGACCCACAAACTCACACACGCACAAAGACACACAACATGCACCCCTAATCCGCCACCTTTCATACAGCTGCAAAAGACGCGTATGGCATAAGGGATGTCTTCACACGTATATATCTCTAATGCATTCAGTAGACCTCTGGATGCAGCTCCCAGCACCGTTACACACTCAACTGAAAGACTGCAAGCAAAGAAAATATCTGAGAGAGATACAAAAGAAAGAAAGACAGAATATCTGAGGAAAAAAGTCGTAAATATCGTTTGTTCTGCTGCTCGTGAAGACGCTCTTTAGTCATGTGCTGATTGTGAGGCCTGTATCACAGAGGCGCATTTAGGCAATGAATTCTCTGAGAGCCTGTCCAAACATGGCTCCTCCCTCAGCTCCAAAGCCCAGCTTGAGATTTTTCATTTTGTGTGTATATATATATGTGTGTGTGTGTGTGTGTGTCATCATTACAACTAAAATAAAATGTTAGTACAGCAAACATTTCTTGGGAGTGTTGCCAAGCGTTTATCTTCTGTTTTCTCCCTCATGACTCTCATCTTTTAATCTTTTTTTTTTTCGTTCCAAAAAAGGAATTAGGTCTTTTTATCTTTGTTTGCCTCCCTTCAGATCCAACTGTGCAGAGAACATCCGGAAGCACATTCTCCATACTGGAAAACACGAGGGCGTCAAGATGTACAACTGTCCCAAGTGTAACTACGCTACCAACTCTCCCATGGAGTTCCGCAACCACCTGAAGGACAGTCACTCTGATATTGAGAACCCAGACCTTGCCTACCTACACGCAGGTAATGTGCTTTTAATAATTAATCTTTCACAGATATAGATACTGTAATGCACTGTGGTAGCTTGCTTGGCGTCTACTGCCCCCTACCTCACTAGATATCGTACCCCACAACATCTATTACACAGGGATCAGGCATAACATTATGACCACTGAGAGGAGGAGTAAAGAACATCAACAATCTTGTTACAGTGCAGTGTTCTGCTGGGAAACGTTTGGACGTGGCATTCTTGTTGATGTTACTTAGCCATGTACCACCCACCTAGACCAGAGCAGGCACCCCCACCCCATAGCAATGATAGCGGCCATCCCCAGCAGGATGCAGCCTCACAAAAACATATAAATATGAAAACAGCACAAGATGTTGACCTGGTCTCCAAATCCTCTAGATCCCAAACTCATTAGGTATCTGTGGGGTGATCCACAGAGGCCCCTCCCCTCAACCCATAGGACCCAAAGGCCCCCCCACTAACAACATTCTGTTGCCAGACACCACAGGACATATCAGAAGGCCCATGTCACTTCCCTGATGAGTCACAAGAGAGACCTACACAAGGTGGTCATAATGTTATGCCTGATCGGTGCACGTAATGCAGTGAAATACCCGTCCCTGATGACTGCTTTCTCATCACCAGTAAAACATCATAGAAGGCTAAGAATGTCTACATTCATAAACAACAATACTAGAAACTCTTCTATGTTTGAAGGATCTCGATACTTATTTCTATCGGTGTCTTGCCTGAGGTGCAGAAGATTTCTTATCTGGGAGTTGCTCCCTATCACTGTTTTTATTTTTTCTTCTTAACTGTTAAGATGCTCCATTGAACAGCTAAGAGATAAGTGTTAAACCTGAACATTTGTTGAGCTACAACTTCAAAAGATCTGAGATTTATGTGTAGGACTGAGAATCACAGCTACGGCCCTGCTGTGTTGTTTTTGCTCATTCGTGAGCTTTATGGATAAGCAATGAAAAAGGATTTTTAAACCCATTCTTACAACCTGATCTCCTGCATATGTTAGAGTGAAAAACATATACCTGCAGACAAGTCAACATTTGCAGTCAATCCACTGAATGAAACCACCTGACTGCCCTACAGCACCTGCCCAGGTCCTATTATTCCACAGGGATCTGATCTTATATACTCTTTGAGTGCATTCTGGTCGGTGGATCTAGCCTTGTTATTCAATGCTGATGGAGGGCACCCGTCCACAAAGAGGCGGTCCTCAAAGATTGCTGGTCTAGCCATCCCTGCCAATCACTCAGGCCATAGAGACAGATGAAATCTTGTTCCTTCTCTATTGGTTCCTTTGTATCCCAGTGTTCTCCCTTTGTCCTTGAAGGCCACCAAATCCAATCGGCCGAGTGCTTGTCCTTCAGAGGAGCAGGGAGGACAGCCTTTATCCTGTTATCCCCCTGACCTTACTTAAAGGCAGTGTAGTTGGTGGGGTGCACCATGGGAAAGAGGCCAGACAAGGACGTTACAGGAAAATGGCTGCTTTCTGGTATATTTCCTATTGAAACCGTATGCATCCGGGTCATGTCCTTGTGATGACTCTTAAAAGTTTGTTGTTTTGAATCCCTGTAACGGGCTTATTCTGGGTATAATTCCCTTTTGTCAAATTTAAAGGCCGAATTCTGTCTTTGCTCTCCTTCCCTTCCACCTCCTAACCTCCATGCTCAACCTTTTTGCCTTCAGCTACTTTTAAAACACCTCCCTCCTTCATATTCTCGGAACCCTCTCACCTTTAACCAAAGCGCACCTTTACATCTCTTTTCACCCTTCCGCACAGCTCCCCTCACCTCTGTTTGTCCTCGTTCGCGGCTGACCTTTGGTGAAGAACACATTCTCACGGACTCATTTTGTACCTTTGTCTCCTCCGAAGCTTGACCCGTTAAACCGTATGAAAGCGGCAACACTTACGCCACCAAAAGAAGGACATGCCTGAGCAAGCGGCGACCGGCATCTGCTGTACATCGTTGGTTTCGGATTTCAGCGTAATGTGCGAAGGTCAGATCTTGTCTGGAGTTTTCCGTCGTCTTTCAGTCATCTGAAGGAAACACATCCTCCTCTTTTAGTCAATTTAAGCAGCATATTTTCAGGATGTCATCTTGACACCCTAATTCATATTCAGCTCACACCACATCACAGATATGAACCGGAGAATGACAGCGAAAGAAATTATCTAAAAATACAGCGGACGTTGTTTCTTGCCCCAGAAATAATAATATACAGTGTATATATTAAAAAAAAAAAAGACGTGACCAGTGCCACACACTCTGGAAGTGTTACAGTTTGAACGAAGCGTTGCAGCAATGCAGAAAGTCAACAACTGATTAAGACCAAAGCAATTAAACTATAGGTGATTTGAAAAGGCATTGAAAGCACACGTGTGATCTTTCTCCCTCTTTCAAAAGACGGAGACGGGAGGTGGGGGTGGTAGCGGAGAGAGCGGTTCTTCATCTAAGTCGACAGAACAAGACCAAAAGAAAGAGACAGGGGAAAAAAAGATTAAGAAGGTAGATGTTGAATTAACCTGCTTGTGATTGCTCTCTGTCAGTGTGGCACCAGGGCCGGCAGTGAGAGGCAAATCGTCTGTGATGGCCCTTCCCGCTGTTCCCCCTTTGAAAGACAGAGATCAAACGCATCCTAGTCACGGGCCCTTGTAGCCCCTCGCGCCGGATTGATTGACACCCGAACGTCTCGGCTGCTGCACTGTCTTTGCATATCACTCTCTCTCTCTCTCTTTCTTCCTCCCTCTCTCCCTGTCTTCCCTTCTTTATTCAGCGTCGCACTTCGAATTAAAGCCCCTCTCAAGGATGAAAGCAGAGGTCCTTTGCAAACGAAGGAGGGAAGAGAGGGAATTAGACTCAGAAAGTGATGGAGGGGAATGATGATTAGAATTTAAAGGGGAAGAAAGAAGGGGAAAAAAAGAAAAGAGTTTAGTTATGTGAGGGGGGAAAATGTTGCTGATAGGACACTTTTTAATAAAATGGTAATGACAATTGTCTTCCTTACGCGATCTGCAGAGAGATACGCCCGAAAGAAGCGGAGGCGCGTCGTGTGATCTCGGCGTTAGATAGCGCCGCGGCGGAGCTAGAGCCACAGGTACTTCAGACGGCTGCGACTTTGCTAAATTGCCCCGGGACTAGAACTTTCTTTCTAGTTAAAATGCTGCCAGTACGACTGCAGCAGCTTGGGGAAATGGTACATTTCTTTTCTTCGCCGTCTCCCACCAGCGAGGTCAGCTGTGGTTGCCGGGCAATGGCTTTGTTAAATCAGCCCGACGTCTTGTTGAGTCCCGAAACCTATGTTTAACACACACACATATACACACAGGTGAGATGTCGCCATTAGCTTCGTCGGCGCATCTTCATTCCACTATTTTTAATTGTGAAATATTTCCCTAATTTTCAACCAAGGTTATAATTGCGTATCTTCGGGGCACAGAGATCAAATGCTTTGTAATTAGCTAACAGCGACTGAGGATCTGCTGCTTAGTGCCTAAAAAGATAAAACAAATAAATAAATAAACTTCTTCAAGGCATTGTTGCTGCTTTATGCAGATTCTATTTTCCTTAATAATGCATGATGGATGGCTACTGTAGAGGGCTAGAGGAGGCCTGGCCTTGTAAGTGATGATCTTAATACACAGTTATAACCACAGGCAAATTCATTTGTTTGCATATATTATTCCTTATTAAACAAATCTGTAAACAAATATGGGTTTGGATGGCTTTTACTTAAGTTATGCATCTGCGTGCCTCCCCAGCTACTCGTCTTCACTCTCACCTTCTGTTCGTCATGTAATGAAACATTACTCTCATGAGTTTTACCTGCGTATTGTGTTACAGCGGCAGTGTTGGATCGCGGGGGGACAGGTGTGTATGTCATGCAAATGTGTCCTGGTATCCCAGCGCATATGACACTGTGTCGACGTTGTGAAAGAAGCCGCAGACACCGGCGATAAAATCAACATCTGTTTCTAATAACAACGTGTTATATGTGACACGTTTCTACGTGGGAAAATATGTGGAGAAAGGGGGGGAAAAAAAACAATGCATCACAGTTTTTTTAGTTTTTTTTTTCTTTATTGAAAAAACCCTGATAGGACATCAAGTCGTCAGCGCTGGTGATAAACCTGTGTCTTTGTGTCACCTTCCTTATGTTGCACCTGCGTGATAGACATTAATGAAAAAAGTCATTCTGTTCAGTAATATGCAACATCAGAAGAACAGGGGAGAAGAATCTGATGCTGTCACGCCACTGTTTGTGTTACATTGAGCTGATACTTTGAAAAAAAACTGGGGAAAGTAAAATGTTTTTACGAGAAAGGGAACATGCAAACTGTGATGGAAAAAAAGTTAGCCTATTTATTCTGTTCTGTTGCGACATTTGCTTCATATCTGGTCTGAAAGTCTTGTACTCACAGTATGTCCGTTTTTATCTCTGTTATGTCTGTTAGTTACCCCGGCGAGCCTACATGTATAAACTTGAAGATGACTCCATGTCAGTGTGGAGGTGTTAATTGGTGAATTCCCTCATGGAGTAGTATCCTACAGCTTCATCTGGTCCTGATTAGCTCACTTTCAGCCACTGAAGTGAACCCTCAACCCCGCGTTCCTCTCCTCACCCTCGCCTATCCCTCTTCTGAACTGTTGCTCAGTGTTTTACACCAGCTATTTTGCATCCGCGCGCTCCCCATTTAGTCTTGTTAGAAATATTGCAGCTGAGAAGCAGCTGCTCGGTGCCAGCGTCCCACGAGACGTTCAGCAACGGATCCGTGCGTCTGTTTGGGGTTTAGCTAAGCGTTTTAGGGAAACTCGCACACCATCCGTTGCATGCATCTCAGAAAACCAGTACAGGGCCGGTCTGGGCCGAGCAGGCAGCAGTTCCTGCATAATGACCTGCTCCAATGAGCGTGAAAACTCCCCCAACCGGCTGCATTTATCACACATCAGCCACAACAAACGCTCTTTTGTTTCATCCTCTTCTTCCCTTCCCTTCCTCTCGGTGCCGATCCCAGTGCTTCCTCTCAGCCATTTAGTGGCCGTTCACGAGGAAAGCCTGGCACGTCAGTATTGAGACACTGAAGCTGTAGGATTCTTCAAATACAAAGTGATGTCTACATTGTGTTTTTGTCGCCTTAATGCCATAAAGGAGATTTCTCTTGTTTTTATTTTTTATTTCCACACGATAAATGACGAGTGGAAGGGTAGTGGTGTCATTGTCAGACTGGGTCAAGCTCTGCCTCTGCCTGAGCCTCTGGACAAGCTCTGTGACTATCAGAAACTGTGAAGCAGATTGATGACACATGATGTATTCTCCCTGGTGTTGCAATGGCACAGTTATGTTAGGTGTGTGCTTATGTTGCACTCTTCTAAAATGTTGCAGATGGCTTATGTAGGGCACAGTGTAACCATTGCACGGTATGACAGCAGGACTAAAGAATGGAAAATGTGAGAATCTGCAAAGGTTTTAAGTCTGATCACGGCACTGGGAGGATAGGAAGTCGGACTCTTAGTGGCACAATTAGGGGGACGGCGATGAACTGCTTTGCAGCCGCAAAAAAACATGTATAGATGAGACTTAGCAACGCGCATTTTCCTCAGTTAATGAGAAATCTTCTCCTTCTCAAGACTGTAACAACTTTTCTTGGAAAGCTACAGCACAAGTTTTTGTTTTGACGCTCCGGACCAATTCCCCGGTGTGAACTGGAGAATCGCTTTTGTAAACTATCATTTTATAGACATCCTAAAGGAATATTCCCGTGCCAATGGATTATTTCAGTTCTTTCTTTTTAATCAAAAGATAAAACGGAAAAATGGCTGCCGTGTGAACTTGAACTGGCGGCGTAACGCTTTCACATGACTGCGCTTCACTTAGGCGGAAACACACATAGACAAACACCTTGTGTGAGTGACATGAGGTAGGGATGCTCTCAGGCAGGGCTGCTCCTCCTGTATGGGACAGTGAATATGGGACCAGACAGGCCGCCGGTTCCTATAAAGCCTCATCCATAATTCAGTCCTCCTTCTCCCTCAATTCAGACACATTGTACACTTCCAGCTCCGGCTAACAGCTAAACCTGCCTGAGACAAGAAAGAAAGACAGAAAGAAGTAGTTATTGATGAGAAAGGTGAGCAAAAAAGAAAAGATAAAAGAGACGGGGTAAGAAAAAAAGAAAAGGAAACGCATATTGCTAAGGAGAGGAGGTTGAGAAACAAGGCCAGACTGCTGATTTTCACTTGCAGCTCAGCTTGCTCCATCTTGACCTTTACTGAGTCAACACCGCTCCATAGCACCAACATGTTTTCCCTGGTCTGCACCCTCATTGGCTGAAGAGCCCTTCTTAGATCTCCACCACGACCTTTGACCCCTCCGCTGCGCTTAAGGACCCTCGTCTTCCTCCTTTCGCCTCCCTCCGTGTGTGTCGTCTGTTTGGTGGCTCTCCAAACGTCTCAGCATCTCTAATTACCAACAGGCTCAACTTTCCCCAACTAAACAACCAATTACCAGCGCTTTAGCCCAGCCCAGTCCCATGTTTCCTGATACAGTGGCCTATTAGGGCCCCTTATTTCTCCCCCAGCATAATTGAATCCCCTGGCTTCTCATCAGTGGGCTAATTTAAGCCAATGTGCAGAGTTGGTAATCAGAGGGGCTGCCTATTAGACTATCAGACCCCAATTAAGTGCCCTCTTATTTCCAACATAACAAGCCACTATCACTACTGCTGTTATTGTATTTCCCTTTTTAGTGCTCTGCTTTGTTTGGGTAAATCTGTGGTCTGTTTGTAGAAGAGGAGGAAGAAAAGGAAGTTAAACAGTGGAATAAAGGAGTTTCGAGGTTAAGTTTGCAGTGACACAGGTTGGGGACACTAATTAGGATGATGCTCCCTATAGAGCAAGGATGTGCCCATTTTTCTGTGGCCTGAATGATGTAGCTCAGTGGTTGTGTTGTTGCAGTGGATGTTGGCTTTGTCCATCTTTAAAGCAAAAATCGTATCGTTCCACTTCTAGGCTAGGGATCTTGGCTTGGGTTTAAGTTAATGTATAAGTTTTTTTTTTTACCTGGGAAACCTCTTCTGGAGTACTTGTTGCTAACACAACAGATCATACCTGCACAGTAAACCCCAACCCTAAAGGTTTTATGGGACAAGGCCTGCCTCCTCTTTCAAGTCACAAACATAGTGATAGAACCAATAGGTGAAGCATAAGGGAAATACACATCTAATCTGTTGCATTGACTTTCTTACTCAGTGCAAATATCTCTAAAAAAATGTATGGGCAGTGGCTTAAAAAATCCAAATATCTATCTTCCACCGCCACTTGGGTCTGCCATAAACTGATGTGGCTTCATGCAGCCTTAACAAATAGATTTGAAATGGAAAAAAGTTAAGCGATGAACGCCTTCACCACCCGCACTTCTCTATGTCCTCTCACATACGCAGAATATCTCACTTTTTTCCCTCATTTTCTCCCTTTTTATTTATTTTATTTTTTTCCTGTCCTGTCTCGGTGACTAGTGCAGTTGAGGGGAGCCAGAGTGTGAAAGGGGCCCACAGAGGGCTGATGAGGACTGTCTCACCAAAGCGTGTCTCAAGTCTGGAACTGTTTCTTTAACGTTTGAGTTGGATGTGTGTGCATATACTGTATATGCGAGTGTGTGTGTATATGGTAACAAGGATTAGTCCGTGCGTGCGTCGTGAAGTCTAAGTGTGTGCGTTTTGTGTTGGTGTCGACTCCCCATAGCCTAATTAAAGGGCGAGAAAAGCCACTCACAGGGAGATTAAACCTAAAAGGGTAAATTAGTACTCAAAAGGGGTGTGGCATATTCACACATACGCACAGGCCATGAAATCTCTTCTGACACCTGTGAAAAAAAAAGAAAGGAAATAAGGAGTTTGGCGAGAGGAAAAAACCTTTGTGATTCTATAGCAGAGTTATGTATTATGAATTTGTTGAGTTGAGATGCACTTTATTTGAAATTGTAGATAGATAGTTTGGCACGCTTTCAGTGTATGGTTTGGTTAGCTGATGAGCTGGTTAATCTATTGCTTTATTAATTTACTAGTTTAAAATCGCTTTGAACTGCCAATGTGATCAAATGTAATTTCAGGTTTCCAGGATTATGATTTCCCAGAATGTCAAACATAACATAAAATCTGAATAAGGTATTTGAACCTTATTCAGAAGAACTAAAAGTCTAAGGTGTTTTGTAATATGGTGTTTGCTTCGACAAATTAACACATTTTCTTCTACATAATATAAAAGAAACAACAAATTTCTATTTATATTAGATAATAGAGTAATTCTCAAAAAATATGACATGGTTTATTCTTAGATGGAAGACATAAATAAAAATTCAAAGAACAAAACACCACTTTCCAACATGGCCCCAAGATATTAAAAGACAAATCAAAATGACACAATGCAAGAAGTGGAGCATAAAACTAAAAACTTTAAACTTAAACATCCAAAAACAAACAAACCTGAAGCCAACGAAGCTTGACCTTTTGGGTTTCTTGAAGACGTTTCACCAGGCATTTTGGACATGTTAGGACTGTGCTTTAAAAGGATAACAAATTATATCTCAGTTCACCTCCGTGTTCTTCCCTGTTCCCACCTTTAAAAACAACAGGACAGGTCCAGTTGCCTTTGAAATCTAAAATGCATTCCCACAAATTTAATGTGAAAAAAAAGCAAAATATTTAAATGCTCAATACAGATTTTGATGGATACAGTGTCGTTATTTGCATTGTTCCTAAAAAATAGTATTTTAAAATCATTAGCATGTCATTTACAATGCATGTACAAGAAATTACAGACAGCCTAAAACATAGCCTTGTGGCACACCACATGTAATAGCTTTAAGTACTGATATTGATCCTTTGTTTTGTAAGTGAAGACTTAAACCAGTTTAACACTGATAATCATTTACCATAGATTTATTTTACGTTTTAAATTGAGTAATTTATATCTGAATGGTTTAGAAGAGAGTGACGTACATGTTGTTTTTTTAAACAAACCTTCATGCCGCATCATCGGTCACCCAGTTTCATATAAATATCAATGCAGCACCTCAGGCTGCGCTGATATCTCTTTCTAACTGTCTTTTTACTCTTTTCTCTCTGCACCAGTCTCTTTCTCCGTGTGTCTTGGGGTTTGTGTGTGTTTTAGGACGTTTTACCATTTTAGTGATGTGTTTTTGTGTGTAGAGAGTGAGTGATATGACTCGGGGCCAGAAGCTGAGCTCTGCCTTGCTATCTGTCTCTCTATCTGTTTGCCGGTCTGTCTGTTGTCTCTTCTGTGTTGTCTCCACTCTGTTTGACTGCTATCAGACAAGTGTGTTGTTTGAGAGTGTGTGCATGTATTTTTTTTTTTTGGAAGGGGGAGGTGTGTGCACCTGTCATGTGTCAGTGTCTTTCTCCGAAGTCAGGCATCTAACGGAAATTCTCGGCTTGGCACACACGCACACACACACACACACATCATTTCACACAGAACTTCTCCATCTCCGATCTTATAGTCCTTTGCCCCAAGGACTATGTGTGTATGGTTGCACATATAAGAGATTTGGTGTGTGTGTGTGTTTCTGTGCATGAGCATACACCCTTGCATGTCTTTTCTGTTTGTTTGTGTAAGAAAATAGATCTTGGTTCTGTCACGGTGGAGCCTGCAGGTATAAGAGGCCTTAACGGATGTCTCTCTCAGAGAAACACACACACACACTTTTCACCCACATGCACAAACACACACTCACACGTACAGGTCTCAGACCCCCTCTGCCTCCTGGACTTGCGGTGAGGAATACAGATTCAGGCTCCTCTTTAGATAGTGATCAGCTTTGCCGTGGCTTCAGAAATGCTATCTTTACCGGGCGGCTGAATTGATAATACTCCCCCCCTACGCATTTTATTACAAAGGCCCAGTTTGTAAAAAGGTAATCATTTACTGTTGCTACTATCTCCCCTGAGCCATACATCTTCTGTCTTCACAGGACAAAGTTCTCCCGCTGCTACCGCTGCTGCTTTTTTTTTGTGCGTGTGTGTTTTTTTTTTTCCACTTTGCAAGTGGGTTTGTTTAACAAACCACCTGGAAGAATTACATCTTTTGGTTATATGTATGTATTCTGTGTAGATTTGCGTGGGCACTCGATGTTTATATATGCATGTATAGGGGATAGAAAGGCTGAAAATGACAGTGAATGAAGGACTAATCCCTTTGGGCACATTGCGGAATCCAATACCAAGTACCAAAATCTCATCATTTCAATTATCATATTTATCATATTTATTCATTTTCTCCCAGCCAGGCTTAATGCTGTCTCTCTCTTCTGCTCCCTCTCTCTCTCTCTCTCCCCGCTCCTTTCTCTGTACATTAATCTATTTTTTCCTCCATTGCTCTTTCCACTGGCGACATGTGAGCCTGCCAGTCACGATGACTGACAGCACTCAAGTGGCCTACGGAAAAGCAGCTCATTTTTTCTTTCTCGTTTTCCCTTTTTTTTGGTCCGACATTGTGCCGGTGATGCCGGGGCCTTATCAGGAAACCCAATTTATTGCCGTTTCTCTGGGCGAAAGGGGTTGCCACTCACATTGATTGACAGCTCTCAGATTTGCAGGCTGCAGTGTAGGGATTTCCTTTAAGTTGTTATGTTTTCTTTTCTTCTGTTTTTTTTTTTTTTTTTACTCCCCCTGTACTGTCGGGGATTATTCCATCGCACACAGACGTGGAGGCACATTTTACACACGTACGCAAAGGCGTCGCAGATAGATCAGCTGCGCTCGCTCTTCTCGAGACCGTCGTTTTTCGCCTGACCTTGGCGGTAATTTTGACTGACGGACGGCGCTCTGCGGTCCTGCCTGCCGCACAGCGGGTCAAGTCCAGCGTTGTGAACAGCTTTGTTTTGGGTAATTGTTTTATTCTTGAGGGAGAAACTAAGGGTAAAGAAAATAAACTCACTTGATTCATGTAGGGATTGGTATTTCTCTTGTGCCGTCTTTGTGTGTTCAAGTGCAGAGACATGTTTGTTTTCACAGCTCGGAACATTTCATGTGGGAATGTGAGCAGATGTATGAATTTATGTTATGTGCGTTTATACATGTGAAGGCCTGTGTCTGTCACCATGCGCGAGTTTTTTTTTTGCATGTAAGCAAGAGATGCCTCAGTCTGTGTGTGTGTGTGTGTGTGTGTCAGCTCCCATAATGTTTGCGTTTGTGTGTGTCAAGTATGACCTCCGAATCCTAAGGCTTATCGCGGCGGTGTTCCACATTATTGATAGCGAGCGGAGATATCGACAGGCCAAGCGCCGGCAGCTTCCAGCAGCGCCGGCAAGCGGGATGGGACTTTGATATGACATATTGTGCGTCTCAGCACAAGCCATAAATAATTCTGACACGTTTTTGTATGCATGGGAAAGTCCTTGATTCAGCCTCCCATAAAAATAAACTTCTATTATGGAAGGTATTTGTCAAGTGGGTGCGTGATGGATGGCCCGGCGTTTACCCCATGGCAGGACGATGGGTTATGGATGCCCGCCGCCCCTTGCCGGGGGAGGAGTCGCACCCAGCAACGCTGACACCAGAGTAATTACTGCCCTCCTCGCCACGGCAACGGAGGGAGGGAAGTGGAGGAGGGATGAGGGCAGAGAGTTTGGGGGGGGTTGTTTTATACACACACCTGCACCTCTCTCCAACCCTCCCTCCGTACTGTCCTGTAAAATGAAAAGCTGGGACGGGCTCCGATGATTGGTCACAGGCAGGTGGATGGACGGACAGATAAAGGGGTGAATAATTACATGTGTATAGTGATTTACTGACTGATTGCCTCAAAGGGAGACAACCGCCATTATTTCCCACAGAGACGTCATATTTTTTTACACATCAATACGCTCCCACATTAGTTCTGACCTCTTGAATCTTGATTACTGGAAGCAAATGAGCCTTCGGTGGCGGTCATGAATACTGGTCGCGATCTTACGACGCGGGCAGGTTTACTGTCCCGTCACAGTTGTCATAAATCAACCACCTCCTACTTTGATCGAGGTTTTTAATTGCTTTTCTCCATGTTACAAGTGATTAGTTGATTAAACTATGAATCATTCTCTAGAAAGTAAATAGCTTTTTTGGTTGTTGGATCCATGCTGGGGAGTTAGAAGAACTGATAACTAGACGTGAAATAAGTAAGAACTGTGGCAGCTAGGTTTATATAAATTTTCCAAAATAAAGGTTGTGTAGCTGGGTGCATAAAGTATCATATGTAGGACAAACATGTCTATTCCAATGCATTCTCATGTTAGTACACTTATGAATATGTACCGGTATTTGCGTGTGCTAATGAGCACACGTGTGCATGTTTGCATGTTAATCTTTGGGCCCAGCAGCCAGACCGAGCCATGGCTACGGTGCCATCTGACGAGGAGGTGGAAGGTAGGCGTGGGGCGAGGGATGTTTGCTCTCCTAACCGCCGTTACCCCACTACCCGCGTGGGCGTGCAGGTGGGGCGGGCGGTCAGGGTGGGGGGGGGGGGGACACTGTGGCAGCTAGTCAGTGGGAGTGACACCTGTTCACCGCTCCCCAGCCCTTTATCCTTACAGCTGCTTCACGTCCTCTGCCTCAACCTTTCCCTGCCTTCCGTCTTCCTCCTTCCTCCTTAGCAGGCAGAGTGGAGGGGCGGGGAGGGGAAGGGAGGGGAGGCTCGTCGCAGCAGGCTGGGGAGCAGCGAGTAGGACCGGTCCAGATGTTGTTACAAGTGGAGAAGGAGGAGGGTTTTGTCAGGACGCAAACACAAACTCAGACAATTACTGTAACATCAGCAGATTGCCTCGGTGCCACTAAGGCTGCTGTTAAGTGAGATGATTGGAACAAGATGCTGTGTTTAAGCCCCACACAGACTCCAAAAACAGGTAAACAGGACCTCGGATTGTTATTTTTTGAATAATGCTAGGATTTTTTTCCAAATTTCAAATAAAATAGTGAATTTAAACTGTCAGATAAGATAGTAGTTGGATTTGTTTTGGAGCAAAACTGCTCCTCAAGCCAGTCAATGGATTTAGACAATGAAAGACCCTAGAAATAGTCACACTTAACCTTCAGGCTTCTGCAACCTTTTCTGCAAACACTGTGCTCTAACCCCATCTGATGATAATTGCAATGCAAACGTTCAGCGATAAAGAAAAAATTGTTAACATTTTTTGTTTTGTTTCTTCTCAAAAAGCCCTTCATGCAGCCTTAATTATATTTTATTATTTTTTACGTTGCATGCAAAGCTAAATAGCTAGTAACCCATTTTACATGATAACCCCCCCACAACGGCCCTTGCATGCAAATGTAGTCAGTATTAAGAAATGCTTGTTTGCATGGAATGAGCCTTGCTTAACCTGGTAACCCTCTCCCAAGGTCCAGATAGATGGACTGAAGCTGCTGTCGGCTGCTACAGATTGGGGGTCAGGGAGAGGAACAGGCCTCGGTCAATAGGCTTAGAAGACCATCAGGGACTATTGATTGTGGCGGACAGTGAGGCCAGCTCTGCACTAATTGTTTCTTTACTAGCCTGTGGCAAAGACAACAGTCACGGGCAGACACTCATGAATCTTACATCTGTTTTGTTGCGAAAGCACCGGGAGTTAATAGCCTTTGATTACTGAGGGGTTTGTGTGTGTTTGTGTAGGTGTGTGGATGCGGGTGAAGCACATGTTAGAATGTGTGTGCGTCTAATGCACAAGAGAAAATCCTGGATTTGGAAAAATAAATAACGAATGTACAATATATTAAACATTAATTCTGAGTGCGATTAACGGCTTCGGTGTTACTTGTTTGTGCATTTTAATATTTTTATCCCTTGTTTCGTGGAAGCGCAATACCAGAACCTGTAACATAGGAAGTATTTAGATTTTGACACTATCAATTGTAATGTTATCAATATTAGTCAAGGGCGGTTTGTGTACCGTTGAAGGAAGTGCAATGCTGTGAAACGCACATATATGAATTGGTAGTGACCATGTTATTGTCCTTTTGGTGATTAAGAAGAACTAGATACTGGATTTAAAGATTGCAATGGTCATACATTTAAAAAAGCCTCAGCAGTCTTCCTTGGACACACAGGTTTTTTAGTAATATTCATGCAACAGCTTGCACCATTTTTAGATTGTACCAGGCCTTAACCCCTTAACGCCTGAATTGATTTTTCAGTTATATAAAGAAATTAATTATTTTTATTTTTGCTTACCACTCCGACTGGTCCTATAAGAAACTAGTGCTTGCAAAAGGTTCCTAGGAATTTGTTTTGAATGTGTACAAACCTACATTGGAGTACTACATGTGTTATTTCGGCTGCAGTCTGAGCGGAAACAGTGCGTTCCAAAATGCGACACTAGGCGTTAAGCGGTTAAAGTCCGGCATAAGTTTTGTAACGGGTTAGCGTTGTCTCAGTTCCACCTCTTTGCCCATTTTTGAAAGAAGCAGGAGTCATGCAACGCTACGACGGCCACCACACTGAGCTGTAAAACAGCTCCTTAAGACCCTGTGTCATTAGGGAGGGTATATCTAACTTCATATCCCGTCCATGATCCTGTTGTACATGCAAACTCTTCTTCCACCTGAGACCAGTTGAGAGCATCCGAGACTTTCCCTTGCAAAGCAGCTTGAATTCCTGTCTAAATGTAAAACTGAATATTATATAATATGCTGGTAATGAGCAGGTCATTAGGAGTACTAGTAAGTGCTTTATCAGAAATCTTCTTTCCGCGCACCAGTCTGAGTCACTACCGTTAAATATAGTCTACTATTCAGTTGGCAGTTTAAATTATTTCAGCAGTGTTTACCTTGGCTCACCGTTCGCTCTATGCAAACAGTTATTCTGGTCACCCACACGCCCTCCCTGCTTGATATCTGTCCAGCAAGTATCAGTTTTACCGCCGTTGTAGATCTTGTCCGGGTTTCAGAGGGCAGCGTCCCGTACAGGAGCCCTATCTGCTATTCTAACCCCGCCGCAGTGGCCGAGCCCGAATACAACTGCGTGCGGCTTGTTTATTGCATACAGCAGCAGAGTTTGTTTGTGGCCGCCTGTCAGAGCGACCGGCCTGTTGTGATGAAAGACACTTGGACCTTCCCATCCATTTCACATTTGCTCCAATCAATTATTCAACAGGACAGCCAATTAAAAATGAGGGAGAGCGGTCAGGGCCTCGCCCCCCAAAGGCCGCCACTAGACAACTCTCTCCGTGAATAATTGGTGCAATTAATTTAGCATTGAGCAATAAAGGAGTTCTCACTCTCCTCTCTGCCCCTCTCTCTCTCTCTCTCTCCCTATATACCGCAGAACCTCTCAACACACCAGTCATTACAGACACACATCACAACAACACACACACACACTGCGGTAGTAATAATAGTAGACCATTCAGGAACTATTGTACAATGTTCAAGAAGGATGCAGGTGAGGCCAGAGCTTCCAGTCGCTATTTGCCTCCTTTTTATTATTGTTTTTTTACTGAGCAGCAGTTAATCACTGCACGTAATGCAACACTGCATTAAACAAAGCACATTTTAACAAGAATCAAAAGCCACAAAGCTGAAAAAATGACATATTTTTCATGATATTGGTGGATATTTGCTTTATAAGCTTTATCGCGGTTGTGATTCCCCAGCTGCTGCGTATCAATGTGAAACGTACACAAAATAAAAACCCAGCTGTGCCCTCTGGGACGCACACGCACAAGCGCAATTGTGCAACACAGCAGGAAGGAATCCAAGCTAAAATTGGCGAACCTTGGTCAGATCGTAAATTATTGCCATACAAAGGAATTATTCCATTTGCTTGATTCTATACATTTCTCGCTCTTGCCGTCTCTTATCTGCAATTATGGTTAATTTGCTGCTGCCCTAGCGGAGTGGTGCCTGCGCCAGTAATGGCACCTACACACACACACACACACACACTAATAAGAACACTCAGGAGGAGGGTAATAGTGACAGCTAAATTCCACAACAGCTTTGATTTATTCAATCACAACAGAAGTATTATGATGCACCCTCCTCACCCTTCCCTTCCCCTCCTTTATGACCCCCCGATCCCCTCCTTCTCCATCACCCTCTCTTTATTGATCAATCTCCAACTCCCAGTATCGCCCCCCCACCCCCTCCACACACACACACACACACACACACCGCCCACCTCCATGAAACCCCCCCCTCCACCCACCTCTTTTGATAGCCAGATTGACAGTTGAGTAATTTCACTGTCAGTGCTGACTGACGCATGGTAATGGGAAGACGTTTCAGGGCGGCATTACAACACAAAATAATTTCCAATTTACCGCTCATCAAAATCTCAAAAAAAAAAAAAAAAAAAAAGAAAAAGAAAAGAGAAAGCAAAGAAGGGATCGGCGGAGAGAGGGAAAGAGAGGACAGGGGAGGAGGTGAGGAGAAACACAACAGTGGATTTATGGCTTCAATTACTGATATTTCACATTTAGTTTAAAGCGACATGTTTTTGTAATGTGACAGGCTTCACTGGATTTGAAAACCTCTTCAGACCTCTCCACTCTCCTCTTCTTGTCCCCCCCTCCTCTCTTTCTCTCTCCCTCCTTGCCGTAGAGATAATGAAAGGGCGATGGGAGTGGCGGTGGTGGTGTGGGGGGGGGAGTCGGAGGTTGAGGAAAAGAGTGATAGCTGTGACTCCTGAGCCTCTTTAGAAGGCAGAGGAGGGACGGAGACGACGCCTTAAGCTTTGATACACTGGATGGATTTGCGAGCGACTCACCCGGTCGTTCACTGAGTCACTGTCTGGAATTACAATTGTAACCCACTCATCACTGATGGACTTAAACTTTGCAACACTTATCATTGATGAGGTTTAATTGTTTTCTAACTTATCTTCTTGCTGATGGCTTGTGAGAAGAGCCTCTTGTTTTTGTGCAGATGCTTGATGCAAATAAACTGTTTCAATAATCCTTAAGTGTGTTCCACCATGCTAGATTGTAAGTGATGACTTAATACACCGATTAGGCATAATATTATGACCACTGACAGGTCATGTGAGTAACATTGACCATTTTGTGCAATGTTCCACTGGGAAACTTTTGGACCTGGCATTCATATGTATGTTACTTAGACATGCACCACCCACCTTCACCAGACCAGGCACCCCCACCCCATAGCAATGACACTCTTTTATGGCAGCAGACATCCCCAGCAGGATGCAGCCTGACACAGATACACACACAGATACAGTTTAGGAACAACTCAAGGTGTTGACCTGGCCTCCAAATTCACTAGATCCCAAACTGATCAAGTAACTGCGGGATGCACTCGTAGTTACAATGCAAGTTACATCCGGTCCATAGAGGTAATCCTGTTTTCAGCTGTCACATGAACGCCACATTTCTTCCAAGCTCTCTGTCTGTCTGTCTGTCTTCTTCCATTCACCTCATCTGTGTTTCTCTCCCACCTAACTCTGCTCCTGCTCTCAGCCCTCCCCGCGCGTACCTTTATGCTTTGTGCCTTATGCCTGCATTAATATGGCTACAGTACGCTTGTGCATATCGCAACCCGCCCTCCGCCCAGCTGCTAGTCGTGTCACAGCAGAGATTGATAAGTTGATGCTAAAAGCTCTTTGTTTGAGGAGCCTCCTGGAGTGAGAGGAAAACACCACCTGCTTGCAACGGCACCATGAGAACACACACACACACACACACACACAGACGTGCATACTGTATACAGACACACACTCAGCAACATTCGACAGTGCAATTTAAATATAACAGCAAACCACATTTTTCATAACAGGATATTATTAACCTCAACAACTATTGATTTAAACTGCTGTTGTAGGCGATATGTATAGATATATAGATGTAGATGATGAAACAATAAAATGTCATATATTTTATAAACTTATTATATATATTTGCAAAGAAAAAGTGGTACATGGAATTCAAAAATATATGGGCTCATTTTGTTTTTGAGACATTTATCACCACTAATCTAAAATAAACACTGCTAAATGATTATTACCTGTTTATCGAGGTACAAGGAGGCAGTGTGTAACAGACTCTCATTTACATTAATTATACAGCACCTGACAAACAAGCTAATCTAAAGCTTTCTTTCATGTTGCATTATACATGCAGATGATGGCTCGGTGACAAAGGCAGAGAACATATCTGTACAGATAAGGTTAAGTAAATGTGCAGGAGACAGTTAGCTGATGTATTTGTCAGCGTGCATGCCTCTGTTACTGTTGCTGCATTTTTCTTTTACTCTTATCAATGCAGGTGCTTAACCTCCATCAACTAAACAAGCACAGTTTCTCGGGGATAGCACAGCTGACACAGAGGCATGGAAATAGAGACACATGCTTCTCAAACTAAAAATGCAGAAAGTCAGTGATTAATAATACTTAAAGACATGGTCTTAAGCAGCGCTGATAGTTGGTTCTCAAGCTGAACTGACCCCAGAAAAATCCCATCCAATTTAAATTTGATTTTAAGAGAAAGACAAATGACCAAGGAAGACTTGCTAAGATCATCCATTACTTTCTTATGAGGTTAGTTTGTCAATAAATCATATTTTGTTTATAAGACCTTTAAGTTTTCTTCAAGACGAAGCAAGAAGCTAGACATTTGTTCTTGCACCAAGGCTGCAAGAACAAGAAAAAAGTTCATTCTTGCCAGGTGATTTATACTTCACGAGAAACTCAAGTGACAAACTCAGGGGGAATCCTTGTAGGACCCTCCCACTGCAGCTTACACCACACACGCTAAGCATTGTGGAAGATGCAGGCGATCACAGAACACAAGAAAAAAGTTCTGCCCGGTAGATGTGTCGAGAACAGGCTACAAGAACAAACTTCTCACTTCCCTGGGAGTATTTAACAGCTTTTACTTCTGAGTAGAGCTAGTGTCCTAGCAGGGTTTATTTAATACCTCCAGGGAAAGTCTAAATTACCAGTGAGAGAACAAGAATGCACAAAAGTATGGTGTTTAAGCTCAAAGAAGGGTAGTACTGCTTTAGCTCTTGCATTGCTAACAACGAGATGCATTGTGTGGCCAAATCAGAGGGTATATGTCACCCCCCCAGAGCCCCTCAGTTCTCAGTTGCCACTTCCACATAACAACAGGGGCCGCTTGTCAGTCTTTTATTGTTCACGTGTGATGCACCTAGCAGCTGTTACTGTATGTTTGGGAAGCTTCATATGTCTGTGAATATGAGTCAGAGTGTGTGTGCATGTTGATGCCATATGTCTCCTTCCCCAGATAAACCTTCATATCTGCTCCAGAAAACGAAGGAACAGAGCCAAAAGACTAAAAGTACACTGGCGTCAACGCACACAACATTTACCCGAGCACTAAGTAACAGAGGAAAACAAGATACCTACCAATGAGGGATATGGCTTAAAAAAAAAGAAAGGAAAGCAAAAAAAAAATAAAACGTAGAAAGGTTTTTATGCATGCATGTGTGATCCCGTGTGGTTTTTCTAGTTCTGGACCGTGACACTTTATCCGTCCTCTATTAGAATCCCTGAATCCAAACTTGTGGTATTCAATCATTTTGATTAAAAGCCGCGGTCTCTAACAGAAGTGCTGGGAGTGGAGCTGCACGGCGGCCTGCCACGTTTGAGAATTCATATATTTTCATAAACTTTTAACAATGTCAATGAGACACGTCTTCAATCTTTGGCTGCGCGACGGCGGGGCATTCAATCTTTCTTTAGCTTTTCGACAGAAAATTTGAATACGAGTGCAGTGTTATTAATGTGACAGTTCACATGGGGGGCTTCACGGGGGGATTTGTGAGGTTTTTTTTTTTTATTAGTTTTGGAGACACTTGAAGCAGAGAGAGAAGGAAGGGGAAGAAGCACGCTCTGTTAGGTCAAACACAGCTGGAGGGGCCTTCTCCGCAATCCCAGCTAGCGGTGACGTTAACATTTTAATTTTGCACGCCCAATTAACAAAACTAACTAACCAGAGACATTAATTTCTGCCACAGTTTCTACTGTATATGAGAGAATGGAATGCATTTTTGTCCTGTTGTGAATCTCTTTATTTATGTATCATTCTGGTTTGTAACCCCTTACTCTCCTCAATTTTCTATTGGAATTGCAGTCAAATCAATATTGCTCTAATGCTGATTTATTCAGAGAATACATATCTCTGCCCTGGCTCTGTTTTAAGTGATGGGTCGAGGGATTTATCAGTATATTTGTGCAATCAAGAAAGCTGACTTTGCCACCTGAGGAGGTTAGTTTAATCCAAATATTAATCAGGATTTTCTTTTTTTTGTTCCGTTTTGAATTAATTCTGATGTTCGGGTTTGCTTGAAAGTGACCCCGTGAGTGATTAAAGCAGGACGACTTTGAGTGTATTGCATTTGGATTGATAGGAGGTTAAATTTAGCCTGATGCTGTACATCTGATTGCCCTTGATGCCGTGAGGAGCAAAGCCTGGCTAATATGAAATGGTTCGTCAATGCCAGATCAATGTGTGCGTCTTAACAGAACGCTCGCCGGCTACACAATCCATAACAGTAGGTTGGATGGAGCGGCCCAGCACTGTATTGAGTGTCTGTTGTCTTTGACACATCTTTGATGTCATGGGTGGTGCCACGGAGGCGCCTCAGAAACACGCCAGTCCCCATTCATATAGCTTTTATTACCATTCTCTGGTTACACTCCACGATAACACAGACCATTTTATCACCATTAACTTCACCGGTGTAGATATCCATCTGTCAATATGCAAAGTCTGTCTATTGACCATGCTCATATTTATGGGACGCCCATGTGTTTGTGTTGTTGCATGTGTCTTTGTTCAGACATGGTGTATACATGGGATTCAATTAAGATTTCAAAAAATCTGAGCCAGAATATAAACTATGCTTAGACACAGGGTAACTTTTATTTCATAATACACACACATATTGAACTAAATTACAAAAAAAAACATATTTCTCTCTTGCTTGTGGTGCAGCTGGAAGAAAACAGTTATTTTTTTGTCAATGGATCTATTGATTATTGTTCGATTAACCTATTAGCTGTTTTCCAAGTAGTCAACGAATCCTCTGGTTTACCAATAACTAATAAACAGAACCATCCCCATATCTATGAATTAAGAACCTATAATACCTAATAAAACTATTGGTAAACGTCATTAATTAGCAAATATGGTGCTGAGTATGACAGAACTTTAGCAACTGGTTCAGATTGCACCCTTCTAGCAAATCTGTTCAGGGAAATCTGCATGGTTTAGTTTAAAAGGTTAACATGTGCATAAACCGCTTGCAACCTGCAAATGCACTGGGAAGCATTGTTGCTATACTAGCCATTAGCATCTGCGCTAGGTAGTCTTTGCTGAGTTCTTCTCACTGTAATAGTCCAAATGATGAGGCTGCTGTCAAGTCGTTTCAGGAACGGGAAGCCGGCAGATCTTCTTTGTTGAGGTTGCTTGCACAGCTTCGAAGTATTCCGCACAACCTATTTACATAGTCAAGGTGTTGCAACCCTCGATATACTTGTGTTGGACCAACTTTTTTCTCTCTCAAAGTATTGCTGCAAAATTAATGGTTTGCAGAGAGTTACGTGATAAGAGTACAAATACAGTTGGTCTTTTGAATAAACTCACCATCCAGCTGGCAACCTAGTTAACAAGTTTTGTAGTTTGCGACCAGCAGTAGAAAGCAACAAACAAGCAAACTCAAAGGCACTGTGCAGAGAGCCAAAGAAAAGTTGACTGAGCAGGTGTCAAAAAAGAAGTGCTCCCTGGATCCAAGGGCATATCAGGAAAAGAGAGATTAGACTTTGGTGCAACTTTGCGATCAATAAGCCAGTTCAGTGACGATGATTAGGAAATTTTGAAGTAAACCATTTTCATGCTGTAAGCGTTCACCTCCAGTTAATTGCAGAGGAGGCAAAAATCTCAAAGATGGATATCTCAGAACCTAAACCATATGACAAACCTCATTATAGATATGTGATGGGATGTTGTAATCTGGGGCTAGCAGACCCTCTGTGTGAACAAGTAAACTGCAATGCTCCAGTCATAATAGAAGATTCTCCTATTTTTGTCACGAGGCCAAGATGAGCCGAACACATTCGTCTAGGCCTTCTGTTTATTTTCACCTGCACCTGAGCATTACATTCTTTTTTTTCCTTTCTTCGTAGACTGTTGTGTGCATGTTTCACTGAGTTGCACACGGCTCGTGTAATGTTTTCTCCTTTGACTTGCGGACCCTCCCTTGCTCTGAGCTGAGTTTTCTCCCAGCCTCGGCTGCGTCTCACTGGCCCGTTGTCAGGAGAATGGATGGAGTCCGTCCCCCCCAGTGAAAACCTGGCCAGACACCGAGTGCTAACCCACTGGATAACAGATAGACACAGACACCCCACATCCCTTTTGGGGATTTGAAACGGGAAGGAGGGGTGGGGGGGGGTTCGGAGTCAGTCTGTGTGTGTTGTGTCTGTGCGTATGCATGTGTGTGTGTGTGTGTTCCAAGAGCAATCCCGTGGTCGTTTGTAACCCTGGCACTCTCATAGCACCTGCTGCCCAACCCAGGCAGCCTAGTAATGATGCAGACTGATGATGTTAATAAGAAGAGGTGCCCCCCTCGGCTACGCGGCTCAGGTAGGACGCACGTGCCCACTTATCCACACACGCATACACAGGTATACACGGGGAAAGGTGCATACGTGAGCCAAAATGTACGTTTAAAAATTTTTCCAACATTAATTCTGGCACGCGCAAAGATGCATTACTCGCGCGGTTCTTCGGGAAGCTTCGATTGTTTAAGGCCGGAGCGGAGGAACACTGCCTCCCTATCTGCGCAGAGATACAGAAATAATAATGGAAATAAAAATGTGCCGGTGCGTGCGTTGGAAATCTTTCCGCTGGAAGGAAGAAAAGGGAATTATCACATATAGCGATGTCGTCATGCATGTAGCAATACTCTGTCTCTTTTTATTTAAGAGATAACCATCAGTAATTGGTGGTTGATGTACGGTTCCCGGTCCGCGTCTGCTATAGGTACATTCATATATATACAACCGTACCCTTTTTAATCTGTGTGTGTGCCGTGGTTTCACAGGATTGCTGTGTTTGTTTGTGGTCTCTGGAGCTTAATCTTGTCTCTCAGTCGCGATGGTACTGCGCGGTAAAAGATTTCTGGAACCTGCCTGGTACAGGTTGCTAGTTACTTTATGTCTCCCACTGCGGTGTCTTTGTTTTTGTTTTCCTTTTTTTTATTTTATATTTTACCTCACAATCCGGAAGAAATTGATGGAGCCGCCGTGTTTATTCCGGCAATGTCAGCATAGCGCATACACACTTTCACTCTCTCATTCTCCTCCTCTTCCTCCATCTCTCCATCCCTCCCTCTCTCCCTCCTTCTCCCTCACGAGGTAAACATATTTTTGCGGAAAAGCTGACGGAGAGCTTGTTTTAACAACCTCAAGGTCAGCAAGTCAAAGCCTGCAGTCGTCACGCCACCCTCGCTGCGCGTCGGTGGCCTCTATGCGTGTGTGTGTGTGTGTTACAACAGTATGGCATCTCCATGGCAGATTTATACCTCACTGTGCTCCTTCAATAATTCAATAACAGTGCCTGTGTCTCCTCCCCAGCTTTCAGTGTCATTATAGAACAGGGCTAAATGCCACCAAGCCCGGTCCGTCTCTCCGTCGGTGTATCTTTACTGCAGAGCCAAGGCACACACACACACACACACACACGGCGTGCCCACACACAAACACACATTCTGGTGCGCTCCCTGTTGCCCCACTTTCAGGCGAGCTCCCACAGCTTAGCAGGCTGTCTCCTGTTGCAAACATTGCTAAAAGCCTGCTATATTTGTCATATTAGCAAACCTGCTAATTTCCAGTCACAACACGATAATTTTTGACCGGAATCGCCTCTTGCTTTCTTACTTACTACTCTTGCAGTGACGGCGATTGCGTTCGGCCGCGACGGGCATAAAAATCAGTCACTCCTTCAGCTCTCTCACCTCTTTTATGGCCTGTCGATGCCTCCTCCCTGCGGTGTGAGGCTGTTTTAACCCTCCTGACCTGTCTCCTAGCCCTGCTTAGCTCTGTTCTGGACATCCGTGACTCCTCTGGTATTACGAAGCTCCTTCAATCTCTCCCATCGATCCAGCTCCCCCTCTGTTGCTATGTGCTTCAACCTCTCTCTGACCCGTCTTCTACTGCCTCATAGTCCTGTCTAGTAATGTGCCCTGTGCAGTGCCCTCCCTGTGCATGTGTCTATGTGCGCGCGTGTGCACGCATGGGTGTGTTCGCCACTGACCTGAGTGATGAGTGGTGACCCTCTGGCTGGCGCCTGGCGTCCTCCTCACTCCTATTGATTAGATCTGAGGTTTCATACAGTAGCCGCCTCACGTGACTCTGTCATTTACTGTCTCTCCACTGTCTCCGACCTGTCTTGCACGCACACACGCATTCATTCAGTCATTTAGGAAGTACGTGTGTAAGTTATGAGCTCGTCCGCTTCTGCAGTAATGAATGCGCAAGGGGGTTAAAGGGCCAGATTCCATACTGCATGTATGAACGTGCACGGGCATCCGAGAAAATGAGTTTAATTAAGAGACAACAGATGCAGCATGCTAAGTGCTTGTATCGTTTAGCTTATAGCTACAGAATGAGTCAGCAGCAGAGTGAAGTGTGAGTGAGGGATCAGAGAGAAAACGAGGATACAGCTGTCCATGTTAATATACATCTTCGGGTTTGATTTGATTTGATGGAGTGCGATTTGCGAGTCTTTCATTTCTCAACGTGCCGGGTCGCTCCCTGCCCTCGCAGATTTGGTAAACAGCGTCCTGAGAAAAACTAGACCTTTCTAGCAGCGTGTGTGTGTGAGTGAGGGAGTGAGTGTGCGCGCACACATGTGCCTCTTCCACTCAGTCTTTGCCACAGTAATGCTCAGGTTAAGTGTAGTTGCAGGCTATTATACATCATTAGGGTAAGTAAGGCTCAGGCAGCGCGGCAAGAGAAATGGACTCTTTCAGATGCTTCATTCCTCACCGGCCATGGCTGAAATAGGACCTGACGTCACACATTTGCACACACACGCGCGCGCACACTCACGCTTGTATACAGGCACAAACTGCTACACGTTGAAAGCAGCGAGTCACTTATCCAGTCAGTCAGTCACAAATCACCCCGTCAATCAGGTGGTTTATGGAGGCTAAAGCTTCCTGATGGCTGCTAGTCAGTCAGTCCTGGCTGCCACTCGCCTGCCACAGCGGAAATTAAAGCATTCCTAATGGATAGACGTGAGTGTTTTATTATGTTTTCACATTATGATACATGTTAACACCAGCCTCGCTGGACTTAGAGTGTGGTAATTTCTTCTAAGCACATCAATTAGAGTCAGGCTACTAGATGGGCTAGATATAGGCCTTTTATTAAAATTAGAGATTAGACATCCAGTATGATAGATAGCATGCAATTCATTTCACTTTTATTATAGCCCTGATTGGCAATGAACGTCTAGCAATGAGGACGTTGTTGTTGTTATTATTATATCTTGCTTAAGAGTTTAAATCCTGACCCTGTTTAGCGAAATTAAAACTTGCAAGGATATTTCCTATGAGCGTATCTTTTCTTTTCTTTTTTTTTTTGGATGAATAATTTAATGTATAACAAAGGCCCCTGTCAATCAGACCATGCCGCAAACACTCGCATATTCTTCAGAAGGCTAGTTCTATACATGTGTTTAGGACACAAGTATGCAGAAAGAGTGAAATGTCCTCTGGTGCCTTTCTTTGTTGTTCTATTTCCTATGCAGAGAGAGTACAGCGGTGTCCTCTGCCCAGTGAACGGACCTCCAGCTGGGTTTAAAGACAGAGGCTGGCTTGGTGGCAGAGCCACGGGAACCGGGGAGGTGATAGATGAAGGAGGGCAGGAAAAAGACTAATTGTTCTCATTACAGAACAAATAAAAATCAATACCTCTCAAAGCAAGGGGGAGGTGGTAGTGGTCTTGAAGGGCACTGTAGTTATTGCATAGGAGTGGATTTTGTTGGAATTACAAGCGGTGGCGAAGGCGTAGTGGAACCGATCACATTTGAATGCTAATTCCGATAAAGGACAGTTAGATTAATAGATGTGGCGGTCCAGCGCTGGCCCTTCCCCGCATAAAAACGCGGTGGGGGTGTTTGAGTTTGAGGTTTTAAATGCAATTAAATGAGAAAACACACGGTTAAAAGAAAAAGGGGGAGATATTTCCCCAATTTTTTCAAATTAAAGCAGGAAATTTCATTACCAGGGGAGCATATTTTACACAGGCAATTACAAGGTTAATACATCTTCAACATCCCCCCTTAAAGTCCTCATATATTTGTTCAGGGATTTTGTTCTTGTATTTTAGTTTAATTGGCTATGCAGCGGATATGCAGAAGGTCTGTGTAGCTCACACACACACACACACACACACTCGAGCACTCAAATGCAATAGATTTGTATACATTAATTCCTTTGAGATTTAGTCTTTATCATATTTAAAAACCACTGCACACACACACACACACACACACACACAACCCTCACTAGTGTTGTAACAGTAACCTCGCCAGTACTCTTCTCTTAGCCTTGATTTTTAACTGCTTACCTTATAATCACTCTGACAACCGGCCAAACGGTTCCTAAAACCCCAAACGTCGCCATAAAGGTAGTCGAGAACTATAGCATCACGAGTCAGAGCTGAACCAAACAACATATGCGCAGCCTCACGCACGCACGGACACGCTCAAACCATTTCTGCATAGAGTTGCAGTAGCATATTGGCAGCAGAATGTGTGTGTGTGTGTGTGAGTTGCTCAGACAGAGCGGCCCTGGTCTGGTTTCTCTCTGACACAGCTGACAGCGTCGTGTGCATGCATTTCGCGTGCATGCGTCTGTGCTGCGTGTGCATGCATACGTGGGAACGTAAAGCAGCTCTCACTCACGTGCTCGGCTCGACCTACGATGCACGGGAGTAACAGTGGCGACGCGGCACGTACTGTGTATGCTCCACTTTAATGTATTCATAATGCGAGTATGAAAAGTTGCAAAGTAAAGTTTCGAAACCACTTTATAGGACCTAATAAGACGGTCAGCACTCAGTTTTATGAAAGAATATTCTTTTAATAAGCGGATTAAAATACTAAAGTGGTTTGTACTGTAACATGTCGATGCTAGTTTCCTCAGAGTTTCCTCCCTGTCAGGTTGTTTTCCTCTTGATTTAGCCTGTCTTACATCCATAGAGACAGCACACCGTATGATAGAAATTCAACAGTGAGGCAAATTGGCAGAGCCACAGAGGGCGGATCGACAGCGAGAAGACAAGCTGGGAAGGAGGCGGAGAGCAGAGGAGGCAGTGTGAAAGATAGAGAGAGAGCGAGATGGAGATGATGATGGAGGGAGAGAGAGACACAGGGAGAGAGAGAGAGAGAGAGGCTGTGGTGGTTTATATAACATCTCCAGGATGGTCTTTGGCATGCGTCAGGGGGCTGAGCCATCAATCACTCCATCTGTGTAAAATCACGAGCTGACTCCAATATTGCTAAATATTTATACTGTCACATACACACAGGCGTGCAGATGAAAAGAGCCATTCATTAGGGCCTTCTCAGGCCTGTCAGCCTGGAGATGGAGATTAGAGAAGCAACCTCCCACTGCGCCTGCCTCTCCTCTCACCGAGCTCCTCAGCCCTATATATAGAGCCATCAGGACGATAAATATCTCCAGCATGCCTCTGTTAGGTAAATACCCAGTAAATATGGCAGAGAGGATCGGAGACTAAGCTAAACAGAGCCGTGCGTCTGCGAGTGTGTTGCGTGCGAGCGTGCGTCACTCAGCGGGGAACAATAGGGAATTGTCATACTATATTTTTGCGTGGTTGTACTGTATGGATGGCGAGGCTTTGATTTTAGCTGGCATCGGTGGCGTTGTGGTGCATAAAAGGTGGCGAAACTGCTATTTCACAACTGATGATTACAAGCCAAACAACGCATGAGCAAACAATATAAGAATTTGCTTCTTGTATTAATCTGTCGTCCCGACTCAGGTGGGTTTGAGGCTACTAACTTGGGTGTCTCCTCAGACGTCCTGTCGTAGTGTTATGTTAAGCACAATGACAGTGTTTTTGAAATCTGACCCAGTTTGACCTCTACCTAAGAGAAAGACCCTATTAATGTGTAGATGCAACATATACAGGACATTACTCTAATGGAAGACATCGAAATATGAGCCTTTAATAATTCGAAAATCAGTTTTCCTGTTCCTTGTTTCCTATTTTATTGTTTTTTTTATATATTTATTAGGCCAGAAGCATTTTGCCCATACATTCAGATCAGTCAGACAATATAGAAAGTTCCAGCACATCCTCATACATAAATAACAGAATAGGGTGGGTTGCCCCAAAATATACATATCAGCACTTGTAAAATGTGCAGACGTCTGCATTCGGAGGTGCAGGGCGCCGTGGACTTTAAGCCAGAAAACTGGGAATTGTGTCCCGTGTCGGACAGCAGTTTTCTCACATAGTTCAGTTAGTATCGCAGTTTTTTTTTTCATTTTGTTTATTTATTATTATTATTTTAGATGGTTACAGGTTTGGAGAGAGATCACGTCCTTTTTCTTAAAATAGACCCTTTTCATTGCATTACACACTTCCTGCTCTGGCGGGGAGATTACGCACGCACTCATTCACACGGCCTCAAGAGACGGCCCTGACGCAGACATCCTTTCTACTGTGGCTTGGATGGACAAATGGTCAATAGGTGTGCGTTAGTGTCACTGAGTGTCAGAAGAAGACAAACTTCGGTAATTTTTTTTCGAGTACAGGAAGATGAATCCTTCTGGAGTCAGTAGCTATTGTCATTTTCAAGTGAATCATTATTCAAATAATGGAAAACAAGAGAAATTGGGACTAATAATCTAACTTTAGAGGATTACATTTCTTCTTCACACTTGGCAGGTGTATTGCTGGGGACCCAAGTACATGCACTGTTGAGTGTGAAGATGTTTGAGTCGTAATCTACGCCGATCAGCCAAAACAATAAAGCTACTGACAGGAGAAGTAAATAACATTGAGCATCTTGCGACATGTGGATGTTACTTAGACATGTAGCACCCACCTAGACCAGACCAGGCACCTCCACTCCATAGCAGTGACACTCCTTGATGGCAGCAGCCATCCCCAGCAGGATGCAGCCTAATACACACAAAAAAAATAAACGGTTTGGGAACAAAAACATGAAAAACATGAAAAACATGAAAAACAGCACAAGGCCTCCAAATTTCCTAGATCCCAAACTGATCAAGCGTCTGTGGGATGATCCACAGAGGCTCCTCCCCTCAACCCACAGGACCCAAAGGCCAGACACCACAGGACACCCTCAGGAGGCCCATGTCCATTTTCTGATGAGTCACAACTGTTTTGGACCAAGACCTTTGTAATATCGAGATAGTGGTCATAATATTATGCCAGATCGTTGTATATTGGTATTGGCACTATACATATATACATATAGAATTGATGTGAGAAGTTGTTTTCTGTTAACAGCAGTTAATAATTAATGCGCCTCTTTAGTCAAATATTTTTCTTAATTCCTTCGTTTTAATTGTGAAACTTTGCTGCTTTTCTTGTCCCATGTGATCATAAAACAACAGGTCAGACAAACTATATTTTTTAGTTTCCTAACATTTCATAGACCAAACAGTAGATCCGTTATTTAAGAGCGCCCTTTGTAGTTTACTAAAGTCAGGAATGGAGACGAAAACATCCCCTCCGTGACTGATGGCTGTCGTCAAGCTTAAAGATCCAGGCCTCTCTTTGTTTGTCCTCCGAGGCCTCTCTGATGAGATATTCCAAAGCATTGTGTCTGCTTCTGTCTCTTTGTCTGCGTTCTTTGTTTATCCCCTTTCTCCCTCAATCCAGTCGAGACCGCTGTGACTTAATTTCTTCCACCCGTTTTTTAGAAACTCCGAAAGCCAGCCATTATGTTGCGATTATTCGTTTCATCCGCCTTGACGGACCTCAGATCACTGCGCGGTCCAGGCCTTGGCAACAAAAAGACATCAGCAACATCATCTTCGCACTGTAATTACCAGAATGGGGAGGAAATTTCATTTTGATTAGTGAAAAAGCTTTTATTCTCAGACTCACATCCATAATTAATCATTAAATCATGGGAGAGTGAGTGAGAGGGATAGATGGAAGGGGGGGGGCACAGTGAAAGGAGGATGGAGGGATGGACGAAGGAAGGGAGGGAGGGAGGGATGTAACAACAGAGAGAAAGGGGAAAGGCATGCAATTATCTGCAGAACTTCGACATCCCCAGTAAATCCACGGAGCCGTCTGACATTGCTAATTAAAGAAGCAATCAAAGGTCCACCTCCAGAGCTTTTGAGACAAGAGGAAGGAAACAGGACAGGGGCATGGAGAGAAGGTTTAATGGGGAGAGTGAGAGAAGGGAAGGAGGAGGAGGAGGAGGAATATGGGAAAGAAGTGCGTGTTATGATCTTTGTTATTGTTTCATATGTCAACCTCCCCTCTTGGATTCTTGGACGAGGCTCTCACACGCCCCCTCGCTCTGTCCTCTTGTTTTTCTTTCCCTCTCGCATCCGGCCATCACACCTTGATCATTTCTGACCTTCATCTGCACAGTGCAAATAGCTGTGATTTACAGCATCGGGAGAAATAAACAGCGCTCCAAGAAAAAGTAATACATTAGTCATATCTGGTTAGCCGACGTTAAAGTTGAAACGATGCATGTTCTGATGCTTTTCTGGGGCACATAATCAGCGACGGAACCTGCAGTCATCAGGTGTTTCAGGCCTTTCAGCATCAGACGCCCTCTCCCTGGCAGCCCTGCTGAGGTTGATCAGGCCTCACTTTGTGCGACTGCGGCAGCCTCCCACACGTTTGCTCTTCTTATCCGCAGCCAGCCAGATGAATTCTCGTCATGTTGTTGGATGGTGGATGATGCTGCTGCTCTGTCTTGCCCTCGTGACGCGAGAGCAATTGATCTTTTAGTGGGGCTATCCTGCAAAGCCGGTGGTGTGTCTTCTTCCGACTGCACGGGATAACGAACCCCCTTCGTATTTCCTTTAATTTGAAAGTCCCCTACATCTGGGCCTCCCAGGAAGTGGATAGCTGCCCGTCCGAGGTCTGCATCAACTGACAAGCACTGTTATGTATTACTCCCTGAGACTATTTGGTACCCTGAGGTTTTTTGATCTCTTTGATTCCATTAAGCTTTCAAATATTAAACAGAATCTTCATTTCTAAAAGCAGATTTCTGTGTGTGATTTTCCTTTCTTGTAGGGAATCTGGAAAGCAAACAATGTTGCTGTGTTTTCTTTTAAGTCCTAGTGTGTCAAACCAAGTCTCTGCTTTTGAATCTATCCGTCTGTGAATGCTTTCAAATGAATCCTGCATCCAGATATTGCAGCTTAACTTGTTGTAACTGAAATTACGTTGATGACAAAAAGAGACAGGCAGCTCTGTGGAGAGAAGGCGCAGTCCCCCCCCAGTATATTGTGTTTTTCCCTCCTCACCTTTCACCTCTCTTCCTCCCTCTCTCACTCTCTCTCTCTCTGGGGGCACAGACCTGGGGGACACCAGGTAGATGGAGTTAGTGTGGACCAGATTAGACTCACATTGGGTCATCCTCTGTCAGCAGAAAAAGAGCTGAGAGCAGGACGCTGACCCGTGTTCCCTCTGACCACTTACAGTGTGTGTGTGCGTGTGTGTTTTTGTGTGTGTGTGCTTCTCACCTCTTGATCCCTCAGCCACCTCAGACATTGGGCCACTATATTTCATTGTCCGTGGCTTTGGATGCTGCGATAGTTACTGTGTTCATTCTGAGTGAGCCTCCTTTTCTTGATTTGATATATTTTGGATCCATATTTTGCATCAAACATCGTATTTTAACCTTTGTGTATTTCTACGCCGTTAAAAGATGAGAGTTTTAAACTGTATCCGGAATACGTGAATGTGCGTGCAGCTATTTTATAATAAATGGTACATCCTAAATTATTGATGAATCCATATTCTGCATCCTTTTTTGATGTAATTCCACTGAAGGCAGTGATTTCCTTCATGTGACAATGAAATACACACAGCTTAGCTGGAAACTTGCCCATTAGCTACTCTGCATTCTTGTTTGTTTAAACTGCTCTCACTTAAAACTATGGTTCCTACAGCGTATTATATGCTGCTGAGCTTTAGTGTGTAATCGGTTAATATTGTTATTCGAGTTTTTTTATTGCACTCTGGTAAGAAATACTTAAAAGTTGAGATTTTGAGGATTATTTGATTAGCGTCAATAACTGTGTCTAGATCGTCCAAAGACATTTTACAGAACCCTGAGACTGAAACGCTCTAAAGCTTAATTTATAGTCGTGCATCAAATTCACTCCGTAGCTACAGCTTAGCGTCAGACATCACACATAACAACCTGATGTGCATCTCCCTAGAAATGTGACCAAGCGTCGCGACGTCACAGACCGTGGCGGCTGTGATCGACCCGAGAACGCGTTTACTCGTGTCTCAGCGGCCCGAACGAGCCCAGAAAACTCTCCCTTCCTCAGCCTCCTGCAAACCCTCTACTCAGACGTCTTCTCTGTGTTCTTTGATTTCTGTGAAACTAACTTTTGATCCGCACTTATTAACTTAGACTCCAACATGATCCGCTCAGCTCCACTCCCCATTGTGTGAAACACAGAGTGAAACTCAAGACTTCTGACCGGTCGCCGTCTCGCCTTTTAGTGCCGTGATTAAAGAACGCTGTCGATACGCCAGCGCGAAGCGTAGACCCCTACAGCGCAGGCTTCTCATAGACCGGTTGCAGTATAAACCAACACACGAACTCATGTTAGGCGCAGAGAACTCTCTTTAAAGTGGAAGATACCTTCAACAGAACCAAGCTCTTATAGCGGGTACCCACCTGGTAGAGGCCGGCCAGATAGAGAGATAGAAAAAGAGCCAAAAGAGGAGGAGATTATCAAACAGATGATTTCATACATGCATCTGGATAAAGCATACATGAAGCATAAAAGCTCTTTTAGAATACTACGGGAATTAGACGGCGTAACTTACCCACGCAGCTTGAACCAGTGCGAGCTACCGAAAAGCTAATCTGCACCGTGTTTTGTTTTGCTAGTCGGGTTAAGTTTTGTTTCTTCTTCCCCGCAATTTCAAAGAAATTTCACTGAAGAGGAGTCCTACAAATATATGTATCTCCTAACCTCCGTAGTTAACCTTTCCTCGATGTGTGTTCCGTCTTTATTGATCCAAAACAACCAATCTGAAAATGGTGGAGATGGAGAAGCAGCCGGAAATACTAAAGTGGAAACACGCTACTATCAAGCAGGTCAATCAAAGCTCTGCGTCGCATAGTTATATTTTTGGGGAGGTGCACGTTAGCTGGAGTCTGTCTAAACCACCTCTAACACATTATGGAAACAAAGCCTGCATGATACTAGGTGATGCATGATTCATGGGAGATTGATACTGGATAAAAAAAATGGATAGAGCCAGCATGTAAAGTACTGAAACCTATGTCAGTGATGGTAGTAGTTATATGAGGTATCATAAGCAGGTGGGAGAGCTTTGCATGACATTTATGTAGGAACAGGCAGCTGCACACATTAAAGAAACAAAGAGGAAAGCATGAAGGAAAAGCACACGGTGTGGTGTTGGAGACATTTTCCTGCCAGACACAAACCCCTTCTCAATCGGGGGAAATGAGACTATAAACTATAGAAAACACTCAACCTTTCACTATAGAGAACACTTCACTGCCAGAAACATAAAAAATGACTTCAGCGGGCCGGAGGATTTATACTGTGACAGCCTTTTAAAGAGTCTTACGGTAGGCCAAACATTGTGTTACATCAATTGTCCACAGAGAATAAAAAAGGACAATCATTTATCTCACAGTTTAGCAGATTATGTAAAAAGATATGCGGCGTTTTCTTGCAGCTTCCAGCTAAAGTCTGCAGATTAATACTGGTCTTCAGAGTCACTGCATCGGTGCTGCTGCCCAGAAGGGCCTCCGTCCGTCGGTGCCCTCATTCTCTTTCTGTTTATTCGTCCTTGGGGTGTGTTCATCTCTCTCTCTCCCTCTCTTTCTCTCCCTCTCTCTCTGCCCTGTCCACCCGGTGTCAATCTGGCTGCTGTATAATTGGTTGTTTTTTGGTCGGCCGGCCTGTCCTCCGTGGCGTTGATTCATGGCGTTTGTAAAGGTGACAGTAGCGGCTGTCCCGACCAGACAAAGTAGAGCCATCGCTAGCTGGACCTCGGCTGACCCGCTAGTTTGCACACACACACACACACACAGATACACTTAAGAGCTTTGTAGACACGGCGCAGCTTGGCTTGAGGGCCTCATAGCGGGGAATAAGAGAGAGAAGTAAAGTCGTTATGCATAAAACTCAACCGGAGAGGATCCTCACGTAAAAGCGAATCAATGCATGCTCTATGGATGATTGTCGATATCACACACAATACATACAAGTAGGCACTTCACATGCAGCGTGGCTTGAGATCTGTATGTGATATGTGAAGAATTTACATGCATTAGTGTGAGTGGGGAACACGCGCGCTCAAACCTTATTATGAACATAGACTGACCACTTGCAAACACAGAAATAGAATATATTATTGAAATAAACCTTTATACAAAATTACTTAACGTGCATATGCATAGAAAAGAAAAAAAACTAAGAAAATGATTAAATAAATGTCTTATCTTCATATATAAAATACACACACCGGCACAGATGCAGACACACAGCGAACGGCCACATGTTCAGGCCTCCCCCGGTGACCTGAATACACCCAGAACCGACACTTTATCTACTTAGCGGTGTCACCTTCAAAAGCCACTGACATGCACGCACACACACACGTACGCATCCCCTCATCTGTAAAATACAACCCCTCCCGCCCCCTCGCCGCACGCACAAATAACAGCCGTATGTGTGTCAGGTTTAGGGGTCTCCATCACGCTCTTTTTAAGGCGCTGCCTTCATATCTGTAATTGAAGGTAATCGCCTGGTAAAAGGATTGTGAAGGGGTTTTGTGGGGAATTGATCATAAGCTCTGGCTTTTTTCACAGTCCTGCCACTGACCTTGTAATTGATTTTGAGAGCATATTCCTTCCCCCCCTCTCTTTTATGTTATAGGTTGATACAGTATAATTGACTTTCCTTGCTGTAGTTTCTATTCTGGTTGATTTGTTCTTTGTGTGTGCGTCCATCCCCTCGAGAACCTGCTTAGATTTACTACATTTATATTCAACTTAGCGATAAAATTCAGGTTTAGGGGTTGAAATGAATGCAGCCTCCTTAAAAGTATCAGCGAAATCAGCGTTTACGTGGGCGGGCGCTGGTGTGATTACACGTGCATGTTCAAGTAATGTAACATTTGCGGCGAGCTGACCTGTGTTGCAGCGAGTGTAATTGATTGTGTGTGCGCTGGTGTCTCGGTGTTAAGGTTAATTTCTCTAACTGCTGGTAAGTGCTGTCTGACCGCTCCCCTGGCGGCCTCTCCGGGCTGAAGTAATGCCACTTAGAGGCCCCGGGCCCCCGCCACAGGCCGACCCATCGATCCGCTTGATCAATAATTGCATCTGTACCGCGCACCGAGCAGGGAGGCTCCCACGCTGACCTGATGCTAACACACCAACTCATGTAAGGCGCACCACGTGAACGGTTATCAAACTGCGGTCCAGGGATCACCTAAGGGTCCTTAAAGGGGGTTCCAGAGGATCCACAAGTAAAATTAGGTTTAGGTTAATGGCAGCGACATTTCATTCGTTGAAAATGATCGTATTTAAACAGTAGACTCACTCTGAGCACTGTTTTCTCTTTATATAACACATCCAGATCAGATTTTTCTTTCTGATTAAGCTTTTCATTTATTATGCTTGTCTACCAGTTGGACTTAGTTGCTTGCAACCAGGTCTGATCTTGAAACTTTCATACTTGGCAGCGACAGTTGCAAAGAAGTGTTTCAGCCAAGTACGATGTGATTTATTGCTCTGTGTTCTCCATATTCGTTGTTGTCCTGATCAGGCATGCATCTCTGCCTTCCTTCCACTCATCTCATTCTCATCTCTTTACCACCCTCTGACTCATCCTTACTTCTATTTACCCTGCAAGTTCTCACACAAACTAGAGTCATAAAGGAGAAATAAAATAAACACGCTCTCATCCCTGGAGGTATGGATCAGCCATGCAGATGCCGTTTTTATTCAGATTAATATAAGTTCTTTCGCTCTGTGCAAGTTGATTATCAGTCGCCCGATTTGGTTCTTTCTGTCATTTTGAAAATCCGAATGACATCACTGCCTGCCTCTGCATCCTGTTCTTCCTCCTGTTGTTTTATTCCTCTCAGGGAGTCTCCATCTTGTTTCAGATCACAGCCAATAAAGCAGCCTGCCTCTCTCCCTCTCTCTCCCTCACTCCCTCCTTCTCTCATCCTCTCTCCCACTTCCTGTTAAAGGAGTCAGTCAGTCAGAACACTCAAAACACATATTAAACAGGCATCAGCCTCTCGCCGGGGCCAAATCACGCTGTTCAAATGTTGTTCTTCCACCGGGAGCGCAGGACAACTGAAGAGATGGGATCTGCAACATTAACTTGATTCACGGCTGCAGCGACTGAGTGACACTCCATAAACCTCAGCGGGCCGCCGCCGGGCCCCGCCGACAGCGCCCCACGGCTAATGTGCCACACAGTAGCGACGCGTAGCCCTCACCGCCCCTACAGCAGCGCGCCGCACACTCCATAACACACGTATGAGCGAGCACATGCAGAGACGAATACGCATAGAATGTTGTACATAGAGACGCGTCTGTAAAGCCTGACCTTACCCCTCCACCCACATGCCGGCACGTACTGTACAGGTGACACGTTCATAGAAATGCATATATGCATTAACACATACACGGTGCAAACCCGAGCTTTGGTAGGAGTTCCTGCACTAATATAGCCCTTGCTCTCTTAAACACACACACACACACACATGCGCACGCTCTTCCAAACAGGTTTTATGGTAATGCAGTAGGAAACTGCACAGCCACTGAGTTATTGTCCTCTCCAGCCGACCTCTCAGCTCTCAGCGTTTTGGCGTAGGCAGTTAGCATCAGCCCTGTAGCTCTGTGTAAATAGGTAACCTCTGCTGCTCAAAATGCCAACTTCTCCTGGCTGCCTTTCGACAGCGCTGACTCCCTCCACACACACTAACTACGGTGCTTGTCACTCCGGATACAAATAGTGGAGCCGCGATTGATATTTACCACACAGACTTGTTGCCTTCGTGCTGCGGTGCCACAGTACGTCATTTTTTTTGATAGTTTGCCCTCAAACAAATGCATAGTGTTATCTTCCCCCTGCATAGTCAAGGAGATAAAGAGATGTATCATGAGAGGGGAGGAAATAAATGAATGAATGGAGAACAGACACTAATAATACAGTCAGAAATATGTTGATATTGTTCACGTACTCTTAACTAAAGGCTCTTTTCTAGTACTGATTGGACCACATAGCCTGTGGGAGTGTGAACCATTTATTGTTGGCGCTGTCTTTTTTGCCAGTCGCGTTAATTTCCTACTTTACTTTCGCCGAAATTTCCCCAAACACAAGTCATACAAATGTTTGTATTTCCAAACCTCCTTAGTTAACCTTTTCTTGATGTGTTCTATCTAGACTCGTCCAAAACAATCAATCCAAACATTGCGGAGATAGAGAAGCGGTTGGAAATACTAAGCGGAAATACGCAACAACCAAGCGCGCTAATCCCAGCTCTTGCGCGTTGTGTTGCTGCAGCATGTACTTACATTTCTGAGGAGGTGTACATCAGTTGCGGCGTTAAGACGCCATAGCTTCAATGCCAACTTAACACAGAAGTCTACTACAGTGCTACGTTGTCTCTTGATTCTCCAAAAACTAGTTTTTGTTCTGCGACATTCAGATTTGTAAAGTCCCTGTTACGTTAAGACCTTTAGTCAACACTGTTCTCCATAAAATGTGCTGCTATCAAATGAACCTGGCTGCTGTAAGTGTTTACGTGTATGTAGTTTCATTAGAATAACCAGCTATTTAGAGTTAGACCTGCATCAAGTTCTCATCTGTCCCTTGTTTAGCTGATGGATCTGTGTATTTCTTTAAAACCTTAATCCAACGGGAAGTCAATGGAATCATGTGCTTCCAGAAAAAGGCCAGAGCACAGTGTATTCCTCTGGTTTATTAAAGCTTTGAAACGTTCTGAGGTAAGCTTCATAAAGTTAGAACAAGTTGTTCTTGTTTTGATTTGCGGTCGGTTGCATTGCCACCACTTACCAGACTGTAGTGCGGTCGACTGGATTGACAGCAAATTGTTGTACCACAGCCTCCGTCTTGTTTACGTCCATGTATCCGTGAGATCATGTGAGATTGTGCATTCATTGCTCCCCGACACAATGATCTAAATTATACCCCGATCAGCCACAACATTAAAACCACTGACAGGAGAAGTAAATAACATTGACCATATTGTGACAATTCAATGTTCTCCTTGGAAACCTTTGGATCTGACATTCGTGCGGATGCTGCTTAGACATGTACCACCCACCTAGACCAGACCAGGCACCCTCACCCCATAGCAATGACACTCATTGATGCCTGACACACACACACACACACACACACACAAACGATTTGGGATCAACTCAAAAAAAACATGAAGAACAGCACAAGATGTTAATCTGGCCTCCTAATTCACTAGATCTGTGGGATGAACTGGAACAAGTCTGATCCACAGAGGCCCCTCCCCTCAAGGCCAAAGACCCAAAGGCCCCCACTAACAATATTCTGTTGCCAGACACCACAGGACACCCTCAGAAAGTAATTATGATGAAACCGTGTGCACATTTGAGATTAGAGAGAAGAATGTCTGTGAAGTTTGTGATGTAACCAGATTTCACTAGAGCCCAGCTTAAGACATGAGGTCTTCCCTGTTTCCTTGAGCACTCTATGTACAGATTTTGTACCTCCCAATTTTAGACTGTAACTGTGTGGGATGAAGTGTCTCGTGGTTGCCAAACATCTAGTGGTCACCGCCTACTTGTTCAGTGAGAAAGAGAGTCAAGACTAATACATCTCTGCCTGTTTACACTGGAGGAGGACATGGCACAGTTGGGTCAGAGACTGTTTGCAGGCGCAACTCTGACTTTCTGATCACAGTGTCAACCTTGTGAGTGCAGGACATTAAATGTCAGGGGAAGATAGGAATATCAATGATTGATGAGTTTGTTCCTGTATGTACTGTGAGATCTATGTGATCCCGTCGCTACCCTTGGGTGGAAAGCTTGTAGCGCCAAAATGTCAACTTTGCAGGAAGTGAGCTAAAACAAAAGAAGCTGTTTTGTTATTTCCTGAAAAGTTTTGAAGAGGTCTTTACGGGAGGGGGTGGGGGTTAAGCCTCTGTGGAGCTAGAATCTGCAAACTTTCAAGTGCAAATATTCATGTGTAACTAAAACATTGCAAATTAGGGTCAATATGCATCTCTCGAGACGATACGTGTGTTCTCTCTTACTGTACAGCAAGTTCATCCGCACTCGGCGGCTTAGGCGTGAACAGAGTCTCCTCCTCACTGTCTCAAATTCCCATTTTTTTTCCCCCGCATAGATTAGCCTACAAGTGTCAGAGCCAGGCGCTGTTTAAACAATGGCATTTCTAACACTGTTCCTATCACCTTGGAAACGCCATGGCAACCTGTGATCTGAGAGGGCACAGTGTGGCTCAATTAGCACCAGGCGTATCTCACCACAGTCTTCTGGCAGTCGAATATCTCCATATTCTGTCTCCTTTCATGCATTAAGTGACACAAATATTTGAAGTGTTACATCACCTTTTATGTCAGCTTAGCTTTCCGTGTAGTTTTTTTATTTTTTCTCCTCCTCCTCTTTTCTCCTCCTCCTCTCTCCATACACAGGCTCAACAGTTGGGGCTGCGGAGGACATTGAGGGAAAGATGAATGTGCATTGCCATGTGCGATATGGGCACTAACTGCCATTCCCGATTTAGTAGTTTTGGACGTGATCCTGTCCATCTTCGCACAAAAAGATTTTCTATTTTTACTCCCTGATTGGACTCCAACAAATCCTGTCTGTCTTTTCTTTCAGCTTCCTCTTGTCATCTCTCTGTATACTTGCATGCTGTGATGACAGGAAGTTTGCAGTCACACTCAGGCACCTTTCTTCTCAGTTTTCATGTCATTTTTTAGCAGTCTAGCCAATAGGGCTTGATTCTGTTTCACTGCTGAATGCTTTTAATAAACGCATCAGATAAATACTAAGCAATGTAATGTGGGATGTGTCTGTGTGTTCCCCAGGTATCGTATCCAAGTCCTTTGAGTGTCGCCTGAAAGGCCAAGGGGCTACATTTGTGGAAGCAGAAGCTGTGGAGTCCCCTGTGCACAGGAAGGACTCGTCTGGGGCATCTGGCCATGATGACTCTGTCCAGCAGGTCATCATAATCCAGGGCTACGGCGACGGCGAGGTGTCCATCGACCAGGCCCTGGAGGAGTCGGCCTGCTGCCACGCTGCAGACGCTGGCCATGGCCGGCCAGGTGGCCGAGGTTCTCCACATCACCGAAGACGGACAAGTCATAGCCTCAGGCAGGGAAGTGGCATCTGCAGGTGCCCACCTGGCCGGAGGCAGCACCCAGTACGTGGTTCTGGAGTCGGGGGATGCCAGAAAGGAGCTGCGGGCCATGACCAGAGGGGGAGTAACCGTCGCAACCGCCGCAGGGCAAAGCCACATCGTCTCCGAGTCGTCCACCGCTCTGGACGCTCTGCTCAGCGCCGTCAGCGAAATGGGCCACCAGGAGGAGATTCAAGGAGAGCCGGCTGTCGCTGATGAAGGTTTGACCCCCGAGGTGGCGGAGGCCGCACAGAGCGAAGAGCGGCCGCAGGTGAAACAGGAGCAGGAGGAGGCGCGGGTCATCCAGGAGGCCAGTCAGAAGGACATGCAGGAAGTGCTGCAGCTCGCCGCGTCGCAGATGATGAAGGAAGGCCTCACTCAGGTCATCGTCAATAACGAGGGCACCCACTACATCGTGACTGAGCTGGACGACTGCACCTTACAGGTGGAGGGAGGTGTGTATGGAGAGGCTGGGGCCGGCGTCGAGGAGGCACAGCAGGTGGAGCAGGAAGCCGGAGAAGAGATGGTGGTCTACCTGGATGGAGCTCCTCATAATATAGTGCTGGAAGGGTAGAGGAGATCTGACACTTCCTGCATCTCCTTTAGCTGACCCTGATTATTTTTTTCTTCTCTTTGTACATCACATCTGTTGGCTACAATCTTCTCTCGGGCTACGCCAAACTCAGGTTGAACTTCATGTATTTTGAGTTCAGTGGCAGGAACAAGGTCTTGGTGCGACTTGCAATTCACACAGACACCAAGACTCTTGAATAATGTGATGCAACTCAATGAAATGAGTACAAATACTTCCTCTTGAAGTTTTTTTTTTAATTCATCTGCTATATGAGTTAAATGGCTCTTTAAGATAAGACATGGATTTTGCTTTTTAGAGTTAACATCTGCTTTTTGTTGTCTTTATGAATGTTTATCGCCACCTTAGGTTTCGTTTAGCCGTAAAAGAATTTTGCGTCCCAGAGTTTGACGCGGTGGTTTCATTTTTTGTTTTTTTTTCTTTGTTGTGTGTCGACGAAAATGAAAAATCCCAACGCGAACCATATACGCGTCTCGTTTGTAGCAAAATTACAATCCTGCATTTTAGTTTTTTGTCAACTCATTTTAAAACCACTTTAAAAGCAAACAAAAAAAAAAATAAAGCATCTAATTTCTGACAATAAAACCTCCAGCGCACGTTTATTTTCTTGGCGGTTTCTTTTCTTTCTGCTAACCGTTACCTTCAAATGCACATTTCGGCGTCAATACCATGTTAACGTGTACAGTACGGCGCCATCATGCAAGCAACATGCGCATACATGCATCAGCTGATGGCTCCCATCACGCTTTCTGATCACTAACACAGTCATTATCATCACCATTATCATTATCATCATCATGATCACCATCACCCTAATCGTCATCCTCTCATCTCTCCCCCCATCAGGCCCATTCTCTTCACTGCGTACAACACGCTCTCTCCCCCCCCCCCCAGCAGTATTCAGCACTGGAGGGAGAATCAATATTCATTTAGGCCCCTACACAGGCCTGGTTTCTGATGGAGTGAGTGGGAGAGCAGTATGACGGCTGCGAACACAATGGCCGACCGCTGAAAGTAGAGAGAGAAAGCACTCATACACACCGAGGGCATCAAAAGATCATCCCTTTAACACACACACACAAACGCGTAGCTCACGCAGAGCGAGAAGGTGGGCTGAGAGAGAAAGTGGTGGAGGAGTGGGCAGGAAAAAAAATAAAAATGAGAGCATTACAGATGGATGTTGAGAGAGGAGAGAGGAGAGAGGTGAGGCCAGAGAGAAGTGAAAGAGCGGTGAAATCCACAACCACACAGAGGGAAGGGAGCCTGTAATTTCACATAACACCTGTCTGCCTTTCAGCCTGTCTTTGTCTCCTGCTCCCAGCCTCATGTTGAATTTATAAACGCGCGCGGCCTTTTTCGTTTCTCGCTCCTTCCCTCCGTTCAGCCGAGGTATAGGCGCGTTCTACGAGCGAGAAACGGAAGTTTGTCGAGACCTACAGAGCGGTAAGAAAGCAACAAGGACACTGACAGAACTTATAGTTGATTTGTAATTGTGTGTACACCGATCAGCCACAACATTAAAACCACAGACAGGATAAAGTGAATAACATTGACCATCTTGTGACAAATCAGTGTTCTGCTGGGAAACGTTTGGACCTGGCATTCGTGTGGATGTTACTTTAGACATGTAGCACCCACCTAGACCAGACCAGAAACCCCCACCCCATAGCAATGACACACCTTAATGTCAGCAGCCATCCCCAGCAGAATGCAGCCTCAAAAAAACAGATTAGGAACAAAAACATGAAGAACAGCACAAGGTGTTGACCTGGGCTCATCATCAACTGATCAAGGATCAGAGGCTTACACAGTATTAGGAAGGTGGTCATAATGTTATGCCTGATCGGTGTACACATTATATACAATATAATTCTGCATGATTTTGGACAGAACTACCTGGATTTCCTTAATTTAACAGTGACATTGCACTGGTTTTTAATTTGATATCAGTTAATTAATCTAATCTTGATTTAAATGTTTAAGTTAAGACCTCTGTATGTGTTTGACCACTTTGTGAGCACGAGTCAAATTGTTGGCTGTGAACTAAAGAAAAAAAACTGCATGACACCTAACTGACCTCTCCACATGATACGTACTTTATTACTGCCTGTGCTGCAAATAACAAAGTGCGTGACCTCGGTTAAGCCTTGCCCCTGCCCTCCATAACATCAACCCTCATTGTGTTTCTCCTCTCCTTTTTCTTTTTCCCCCCTCTCAACAGGAATCTCCGTCTGCGCCCCCGCTCGTACATTATTCTACATGTCTGTCTGAGTGATTGTGTACTGTATTGTGCGCATCCCCACCCTCCGCGTGTGTCTCCCTAATCAGGGCTGGATGTGCTCATTATTAACTGCAGCAGGCCACTCGTGTGACATGGAAGAGGGAGAAATTAGCAGCTGTCAGCCAGTGATGAGTTCATTTCCTGACAGGCCTCTGCTCACAAGAGTCCTGCTGCAGACGACCAGACGGCTGATGGAAACCTGCCGCTGGAGCCTAATTGGAGAGCCGGAAAAAGGCCGAGGGGAGGAGGAGGAGGAGGGGTGAGGAGAGAGACGAGGAGATCGGGATGAAGAAGCGGGAGCGAGGGCGGAAGTAAGCCGTGAAATGTATGTTTAGAACGTAACTCTACATTCGCGGCGGCGTCTTGAACGTCGACAGCAGACTGCTTTGTTGTTTCAGCAGAGGAAAGCAGCGGAGAAAGAAAGTCTGTTGCTGTAGTTGTTGCCGGTTCACCAGTTGTAGATGATTGTTGTTCAATGTTGATTAGACTCCTCAGAAGATCTCCATGTTCACACTGAAACGCTGCTGACGTGTTCGTGAAAGCGAGACTGTGAAGTGCAGTGAAAAATATCGACTTAACTTTTACTTCTGACAATTTAAAGTGTCTATAAGTAATATTTTAAGTCAAAGCAGTGGAATACGTGACCGCCTGTATGCAGCGATCAGCCGAAACATTATGACCTAATATTGTGTAGGTCTCCATTGTGCCTCCAGGGACTCATCAGAGAATGGACATGGGTCTTCTGAGGGTGTCTTGTGGTGCCTGGCAACAGAATCTTGTTCTGTGGGGGGCTTTGGGTCCTATGGGTTGTGGGGAGGGGCTTCTGTGGATCATCCCACAGATACTTGATCAGTTTGGGATTTAGTTAATCTGGAGGCCAGGTCAACACCTTCTGCTGTTGTTCCTTAACTGTTTATGTGAGTCTGCATCTTACTGGGGATGGCTGCTGCCATCAAGGATTGGCGTTGCTATGGGTTGGGGGTGCCTGGTCTGGTGTAGGTGGGTGCTACATGTCTATCCACACGAATAAATGCCAGGTCCAAAAGTTTCCCAGCAGAACATTGTATTGTCCCAAGATGGTCAGTGTTATTTGGTTCCCATTCACCGTCCTTCCAGCCACTGTAGCCTTCTATTTTCTGAGAAAGCTAACGCTAAACCCAATGGTCCCCTACCTGCTTGGCACTAAGCAACAGAGTGGCGCAGTTGGCAACTAGTGTTTAAACAGAGGAGAGACTTCAGCAGCTGAAAAGCAGATTTTTTTCCAAGTATAAAAAGTGCAGCAAACTTCACAGCGGCTCGGGCACCTGGAAACACCGGCTTAAAACGTCGTCGCTGATTACCGCACCCACACCTGGAGACGCCGTTTTCCAAGGTTTCCACTCTGCCTTGAATTGCAGTTGGCTCATTTTAGAGACAAGAGTGAAATCTGTTTGGCGAACTCTGTTGACATACTGGGCTTTAATTCATTTCTGCTTGGATCCGGCGGGTGGAGCAGCCGGTGGTAAAAGGTTAAGGCCGCTTTACTTTAACTTCGAGGGGCAGGGTATTTTACTTGCTGTTTTTTACTTCGTGAGCGACTTGGTGGAAGTCGCCAGCGTGCTCGGGTTGCACGCACGCTCGTGCACGGGGACAGCGGCGTGCACTCTCCCGGGGGCAACTCTCATCACTCTCCTGGGGACAACAGAGAGGGACAGGAGCGTGGATGGCAGTCTCTCCCTCTCCCTTTCTGTCCCTCCCTCCCTTCTCTCTCTATTTCCCTGAGTATGATAAATATGGCAATTCTGTTTAGTCGCCATCTATAGAAAACATATCAGCCCGGGGATCATTTTCTTAATGTCTCCACTATTAGTTTTGGCTTCCCTTTGGCAGTATTAACATGCCGGCTGATATGCTCTGTTTGTGTGTGTGTGTGTGTGCGTGCGTGTCCTCGGGGCTGCAGGTACAATTCTATTAAACCGGACTTGTTTGTTTATTTCCTGTCTGTCTCCATCTACACGCGCCCCCGCCCCTCCCAACCCCTCCCCTCCCCTCCCCTCCCCTCCCTCCCCTCGCATCCTGGCCTGCACGCCCGTGTTAACGACAGGCCGCGCGCAGCGTGTAAAATCAGAACCCGGTGTTTGTTTTTGTCATTTTTTTGTTTGCCGTAAATCGATAGCCGTTTGAGACAGAGGTGGAGTGCAGGGGGAAGCCACGGTTCAGTTACGGTTCATCTCTTCCGTGGGAGTTGTTATGGGAAAACTGAGAGAAAGGAAGGGGAGGGGAGGGGGGGGTATGCGAGGAGCCCTGCATGGCTCTTCTCCCTTTCTCTTACTTTTCCTATGTGGCTCTGCATTTGTGTCTTTGATCATGTTAATCCCTGCCTAGCGCCCGCCCCCCAACGGTCTCCCTGCCATAGACTCACTGCCACACACACCTCAGCGCCTGACAGAAATTGACAGCCCACTCTATCCCTCACACCCCCTCCAAAATGGCAAGCATTCTTCATTCCTCCATTGAGCAGCTTACCCCAACTCCAAAAAAAAAAAAAAAGAGCGAGAGAAGCGAGAGCGAGAGGAAAATAAAAACACAAGGCTGGCTTCCCCATTGACAGTCTGCAGCACTTCATTAAGGAGAGGCAGTGATTGAAAAGGGATCTGATTAGCTCGCTATGATGAGATAGCAACGTTTCAACCTTGGACCAGAAACAACTGCAAGTGCTTTTTAATTAGGCACACAACACCGAGGAACAGCACTTCAAAACCTAAAAAAAAAAACGAAGGAGAAGGAGTGAGAGACACGACGAGTGTCTGCAGCAGAAGGGAAAGTAAATGACGAGGCAAGGAGTGGATCAGCGGGAGGCCTGTTCCTTCACTTTTCCAGCAACGCCGTGGAAGGGGAACTTGAAAAGCTCCGGTTAAGTTTCTCCTCCATTTAGATTACAGTATTTAAAATGATATACACTTCTTCAGGGGAAGGAGAAGTCATATCCGAGCTCTTCAATTACACAAGTTGACGTCGTCAGTTTCGTATCAGTGGCCTGATGCAGCCTCGGAGAAGTCGGCACGCTAGCCTGCGCCAACACGGCACTCTGTTTAAATAGCAGATCTTCACTGTCAGCCCGCGATAACACCTTTCTACATACTGTAGCTGCTGCAGCCATCTGCTTCGTGTCAGCGCCGCCGTATAGGGGTTAATTCTGTTGGTATATTCAGTTTAGCAAAACAAACAGCGAGACGGATGAAGAGAGAGGGGGATTTAGGGGATATGTCACGGCGAAGCGAAACTTTAATGTTTTATTTGTTAAAATAAAACTGTCTCTTAAGCAGTAAATACCTACAAGGTGCAGGAAAGAGAAAATAACAACTTGTATCAGCGATGAAAAGCAGAAGTGGTCAGGAGTGAACTAAAACTATCATCATAAAGTTTATACCGTTTGGATTCGCTTCAGGTCAGCAGAAGGAACAGTGATCATTGCACGGGAAGCTAAAAACACTACTGCTGCTCTTCTAGAAAATAAGATAATGAAAGACCAAGACAGACAGCTACACCGATCAGGCATAACATTATGACCACCTTCTTAATATTGTGTAGGTTTCTCCTGTGACTCCTGTGACTCTTCAGAGAATGGCCATGGGTCTTCTGAGGGCGTCCTATGGTGTCTGGCAACACAGTGTTGGGCCTTTGGGTCCTATGGGTTGGGAGGAGGTGCCTGGTCTGGTCTGGTCTAGGTGGGTGCTACATCCACATGAATCAATGCCAGGTTCAAAAGTTTCCCAGCAGAACACTGAGTTGTTATTTACTTCTTTGTCAGTGGTCATAATGTTGTGGCTGACCGGTGTATTCACCGCGCTGTCCGCCAGCTAAGTTGAGCGCGTCGGCGCTTCGGCCAGATGATTCCAGTTACGACGCGGAGCCACTAACTCGTCCTGTGGGGGACCACGAGCGTCTGGACGGAATTTTATGGTAATCCGTCCAATGCGCGTTGGAATATTTCAGTCGAGTTCGGCTCTAAAATAAAATGCCGGACATCACAAAGTCATTAAGGGCCCATCCTCGGGGAACAGTATGGGGCAGCGCAGAATTTCGTAACAAAACATTCAACAGTTGCTAAGATGTTTCCATGTGAACAAAGATTCAGAGCCGATGTTTTTTGAGAGGTGCCATACCACGAACAGATTCTTGGAGCCACGTGAGGATAACGTATGGTTTTAGACTGATGTGTATGTGATGTGTGAGTGGAAATGACTCGACTGATGCTGCTGATGCCCTCAAAGCCTGTGAATATAACTCATGAGTCACTGGCTACTGCCGAGTCCATTCAGACTTTGAACCTACACCAATACTGGTGCATTCTTTAAAGATTAACATGCCTGTTTGACGTCCACAAAGCAGTTTGTTTTAAAAGCTGAAAAGGGTTAAAACGTGTTTGTCATTTCAACCCAAAGCTAATTTAACACAGCCTCTGTCTAGAAGATTCAAGTGTAGGGTCGACTCTGCTGAAAATGTCGACAAACCCACTGTCCAATTCCAGATAACTAATGCGAACGTATCAAATGTAGCTCTCAGATCAACCTGTCGCATCCGTTTCCCTTTCTCCTAATGTACAACAAGGAAGTGAGGCCTCGACTCTCAGGGTGATCTCTTTTGCTGCGTTGAGTTTTAGTGTCGCTGATATTGGATTAGATGTGATACTGCTCCTGACTGTGCAGCTGCAGAAGTGCAGTCGCAAATGTACGGCGCTGCCAATGGGTGGTGTCTGTGCCATTCAACAGGACTCACATTATTGGCTAATTCCCTCATCCCCCAGTGATCTAGCTGGCATTTCGCCTCGCTGAAAAAAACCCTAGACGGGAGTTAGCATTTGAGCATAATGCCCTCAAAAAAAGTGGAATACGTCAGCCGCGAGGATTTATTCCCAAATTGATCTTAAACATATCTGAGCTTGTTATAATTTCACCGGTTCTCGAGTCGCTGGGTGTTTCAAAGCAGGACATAATTGCGGTGCGCCTCCTTCCCGGCCACCCTGACCGTCTGCCTTTTAACCATCTCGCATGGCGAATTGAGCCCCGCATTTGTGAAGTGTAGCCCTGGGAGTCCCCTAGTGGCCCCTGCCTTGCTGTAACAAGCATGGGGGGCCCCTGTGGTAAGTGCTCTCTGGGGACCCTGGCTCTGATCTGGCCGTCCCTGGGGCCCTGTTAATTCCTGCTCCGCTCAGAAAGCTTCGCTACTCTCCACTGCACTCCTCCTCTTTCTTCTCATGCAGCTCTCCTCCTCTTCTTCACCCACCCATCGTACTCTCTCTCTCTCTCTCTCTCTCTCTGTTTCTGTTCTATATGTAGAAGGTGTGCTGTCAACAGGGAACTTAGACCAGTCTCATTAAAGAGCCGGTGGAGGTTGTTGGAAGTTGTGACGGTGACAGAGATGTGCAGATCAGTGGCAGGGCAGCGCTGGGGTTGGAGAATCCGTCCGTTAACCAAAGCCTGCTGATAGCCGGTTGAAATATGATGTGGAATCAGCCCAGTGTCTCTCGGAATCCAGTCCATATTTTCCCAGATCTGCTTTAGTGAGTAGAGAACGTCTCAACGGTGGGACGTGAAGGTGTGGGGAACGGGGAGGCGGCACGCAGCACATCCCACTTTTAAAAAACGAGACCTCGGTTAGTGCGCTGTAGAGTCAAAACTGAGACAGATCGTGGAAAGAAAGAACTTTCGGAGCTAAACCAACGAACCTAATTCGGGATTTTGTTCACCTTCTTGTCCAGCAGATGGGATTGCGCCTCGTTGGTTGTAGCGCCGATGAAAGTTGAACCAAAGTTCGCGGCTGACCGTTCCGCGTACGTGCAAATATTCCTGTGATCTGAATCAAAACATCATTTAAAGCTCTACATTTCTTAGTGTGAACGTAAACAGTGACAAGTAATTAAAGAAAACAAAAAGTGCTCAGGCCAGAATCAAAGACATTCTGGTCGACTGTTCCTCAACTGAGGAGTGTAAACTTGGATGCACCACCCCCAACCGCCCACCCAGCTAAAGCGTCCCCGCGCACAGGATTACACTAAAAAAGGGCATCCTCCAAATGGGACAATAAAAGGCCCTCGTGCTCTTCTCACCATCATCCCTATCGTTCCGCGAGCTCTTCCATCTGCCCTCTGCCCCTTCCATCCTTCCTTACTTCCTTCCTTCCTTCCTTCCGTCCCCTCCCTTTCTCCCTTCCACCTCTACCCTTTTGGCTTGGCTAAGAAAAGGGTTCTGGAGAGCGGGGGAGCCGGAGAGGGTCGAGTGGAGGCGTGTACATGCGGGGAGGAGGAGGAGGAAGGGGGAGGCGTCCAGATCACGCCGGGCGACTCCACGGGAGTGATAAGAGCGAATAAGCTGTCAGCGTGGGCGTCGGATGGGCCTTATTGTTCATATTTAGATGGAGGAACAATGGCGGGGTGTCAGGCGCCTATAGTTCATAATCTGCTGATGCTGACCAAGTGTCAGTGTGATCCATGAGCACAGAGGCTCCTGAATCCTTAAGCAATCCCCCGTAGGAATGTCATGGGGGAGAGTACAAATGGGACAGCATCTGCCGGACTATAGATAGATAGGTATAGCAGGAGGGGAGGGAGGGGAGGATATGGAAGGAGGGCAAGGGGAAAAAAAGAAAGGACAGGAGTAAAAGAAGAGGTAGAGGGAGGGAAGGTGAAAAATAAAAGGAATTGAAGGGATTTTACTAAAAAAAAAAAAGAAAACGGACAAATTTTGTGAAAAGTGAAAGCTGCTAATTGTGAAGCGGCGAGGAGGAAAGCACCTGCGAGCGGAGGGAGCAATAGATGGATGGATGGGGATTAAAACGAAGAGGCAGGAGGGAGACAGAGAGCAAGAGGGGAGGGGTGGTGGGGGGGGGGAGAAACGGGGCGCTGATTGTGAGGAGGCCTTTAGCTGTGTGAGCTCCCACCTGCAGGTGAGGCAGAGAGGAGAATGGGTGTCAGATTAGAGGGAGGCCCTGAGAGCTCCTTCCCCCACAATGCAGGCTTGATTCCGGGCAGAGCGAGATGCCCCCGAGACGCCAGGCGCACACTGGAGCCGTCACAGCCTATCAGCCACTTTTCTTTGCCCGTCTTGATCGAAACGCAGCCACGCTGCCCTCGCAGCGCCTCAGCTGTGACAGATGACAATTAACGGTGATTCTTTGATGGAGTTTCTCAACAGATCCTATCGCGCTGGAGTGCGTGCGTGCGTGTGTTTTGCGACCCGACGGTGCTTTGAAGAATTGTAAAGAGGCACGCACACACGCACACTGAGCTCCGGTCACGTGTTTCGCTGGCGTTCTCGAATGTGTCACAATGAAAATGCCCCCCCCAGGCATTCTTCATTTACTGTCACAACCATTAGACATGGAAGGGGAGAAAAATAAGAGATGGTATCAGTAACGCATGAGCTACAGTAATTAGCCTCCTGATGCAAGTATGCGTGTGTGTTTGCGTGTGTTTGTGTGTGTGTGTGAGAGAGATGAACACCAGTGTATTCCTACATCTGCTGTGGACTCTCATCAACAAGAGCTGTGTAAACTGGAATCACCGCTTTCAGTCCCAGATTCTCTAAATTATATATCATCTCCAATGACTCATAGTCCTTCTATAAGCTATGCTAATGCCTCCATTAGTTTATGAGCTGACACGAGATGTAATGGGAGCCTTGTCATGCCGTGCTGATTCCTTCCAAGGCTCCAGATCTTCATTTTCTCTGCCGTCTCGTTGCCTGCGCCACCACCTTAGCATCTCCTCTCGCCTCTCCCTAAGCCGGTGCGTGCGTGTTTGTGTGTGTGTGTCACTCTTTAGCCCGGCTTTAACATGTCGAGAAGCCGTGGGTTTTGTTAATGCTTACTGTCATTAGTGGCTTGTTATCACGGGAGCCACGAGCAATTTCATTATCTCCATTTTTCTGCAATGACTATGAATAATAATGGAGTACTGATTTCCAATTTGTGTTTTGCTAGCATGCTAGTGTTGGTGGTTTGTTTCAGATGTAGCATGCATATAATAATAATAGTAGCAGGAGTCGTGTTTTATTTTTACTAAAGTACAATCAAAATGTCGTGGAAGATTTAGATTAGTCGCTACACAAGGTTAGAAGAAATTGGAATTACTGTATGCACAATCAAGCCAATCCCTAAAGGCAGGTCTTTTAAAAAGAAATGTGTTTTTCTCTCTAATTTCATCCAATTGCTCCTACTGTATATGGCTGCTGTTCTTTTGTTCAGCGCAGTGCAGAGTCTGTAAAGCACAAAACTACCTGCAGACACTTCACATTAACACGCTGCCACAAGACCTGGGAGGATTTTTACCCTTTGAGTTGTTGGGGAAACTTTTAATGTGAAACACATGCAGAGGAAGTGACTGCGACAGTAGCTTAGCTTAGAAAGAACCTGAGTAACGGCTCTGGAAACGAGTCAAGTGAGGCTTTGTTGTTTAGATGTTGCACTGAGAGCTGAATTTCTGAGGCGTCTGAACTGGAGAACTTGGATGCACTCCTGAAATGATTGCACTAGTTTGGAAGAAATAATTAAATCTTCACCTATATATGTTTCATTAACATGCATCTTATCTTGTTTCAGGCGTGGAAGGTTAACTCAAGCATGAAGAACGGGAATGCTTCGTTTGGAGCCAGATAACTCATCAACTATCCAGAGAGCATGCCTCCTAAAGCAAGTTTCATGTGACACTGATTTATTATCAGTTAAAACTTACTCTGCAGCAGCACGAGACTCTTAGCACCAAATGTGGTGATGGACATCTGGCTGCTTCCTACAAACATCTCCATCAACAATGACCTCCAAGCAGGTCAGTAAAATTACTGTTGGAGGAATAAAAACAGTAGAAGAACAAGCAGATCACTGTCTCTCACTCCATCAGAGACTACCAGGTCCCGTCTGTTGTGCCCCTCTGCATCTCCACTGACTGTCCAATGGTCTTTGGCTTGTGCATAATCACCTTAACCAGCCACACATGAGAAGACTGAATAAAGGGCCTTGGTGAAGAAGCCTAGGAGGATCACTTTTGAAAGTCCCGGGTTTGAATCCATGGGCTGAGTGGGCCTTTCTGTGTGGAGTTTGCATGTTCTCCCGGAGTCTGTGGGTTCTCTTCAGGTACTCCAGCTTCCTCCCACCATCCAAAGACATGTTCATTAGGTTAATCTGTGATTCTAAACTGGCTGTAGGTGTAAGTGTGAATGGTTGTCTGTCTCTCTGTGTTAGCCCCGCGATAGACTGGCGACCTGTCCAGGGTGTACCCCTCGCCTCTCGCCTGATGACAGCAGGTATAGGCTCCAGCAGACCCCTGCGACCCTTAACAGGAATAAGCTGGTCCAGAAGATGAAAAAGTTAGCAGACTTACAACGAAGATGTTGCAGCAGGGCAGATTTGAAAGATCTTTCAGCACCGCTCTCCACCAGATCCTCTAACCACTACTGTTGAACGTCGAGATGTCCTGACTTAGGGCCAGGATGGAGCATACCTACATCCCTCTAAGATCCTTGAGCCTGCTGTGGCCCCATCACCTTCATCACCTCCTATGACTCCATCCAACTGAACCTGCTTCAGTCCTGGATGGTGAAGATGTGTTTGAGGAGCTCGCCAGACGCTCTGATCCTCCTGCCTTTCCATCTTGTTCATTTCATTGAATTGTTCACCTCTGCAGCTCTTTTGTTTATTGAGCAATGTGCGTCATTTTACTGTTATTTTGTTTTCATTTTCCTGTCATTCCCCGTCATTAAACTCATTGTTGCACTGCAGTCAGTCTTTTATTTATACAAACTAATGGAACAAGAATAGAAGGCAATTTTTAATTGAAATTACATAATGTCTTGCTCGCTTCTCAGGCTTGCAAATACAACATCCAGTGCATGAGAACTTACAATGAAGAATGCAACAAAAAAAGCAAGAAAATATTTAAATTACAAGCTGTTCAGTCTAAAAATGTGCGACAACATTCAGCAGCATTCTTTGCTGCATGTGAACACGCTGCTTTCTTGTTTCTCATGCCTTTTCAGGTGTTGAGCTACAACGTCGCGCAATTTAAAAAAAGTACACCGACTAAGTAATGTGGCGTAGAGAGGAAGCGGGACAGTGACCCTGAACTTCACCTCCATAAAAGCGCGGCAGGTTGCCATGATCCAGCCGCCGGTCTCGCTGGATCTCGTTACCCTGCATGCCCCAGGTTCTTCCGCCCATTCCCCTCGTACCGCGTTGGCCTAGGTCTGGGGTCTGCTCAGCATCAAGCGTCGCACACCGATGTCCAACACAAACACGCAGCAGTCAGAGCCCGGCTCGGTGAGCGACGCTGCGGAGGCCTTTCTCTCCGCGTTGAACGACGCTGACATCACTGAGAGCTAAGCCAGTCCTTCACCGCACTCCCAAAGGCTGAGGCTCGCCCTTCGTAATCAGTGGGTAGATCCCACAACGCACACACACACACACACACACACAGACACGCTTACGTGCACAGAGGAATGAACTGGCACTCATTCGCTTGGTTGAAACAAGACAACACAGGCTCTCAGTGAAAGGAGACATGCGTTCAATCACACAGATACACTCTACGGGTTTCAGTCAAAGCAACAAATCACTGCATTTCAATGGAATCGCTGCAGTCAGTCTATTACTGTACATAGGTGAAGTTATATGCTTCACTTGAACGTTTGTTAGCAGTAAAACTGTGCAAATTTAAACCTAAAAGATAAATTATGAGTCAAAACATAACATATATATTCAAAATGACTGCAATTCTTCCACCAGACATTCACTTTTATGCTATATAAAAAATAACCTGCACACAAACACCCACGTTTTCACACTGTAACTCACCACCTACACAAACCACACCAAACCGCTTTAAAGGTCAAGTGAAGACTACGTTTGAACCTATGTGCCGAGCTAAAGCTGATGTTTTGATCCTGATTTTATTACACATCGGTGCTTTAAACAGCTCACAAAACTCAACATATCCATCTTTCATCTCCTCTTCATGCGCAGCACTTGCACGCAGGCAAGCGCGGAGCCGGTGCGCTGCCGATACCGGCGCGGCCTCGCCCCGATCTGCACCGCGTTCATCCCGGAAGAGTGTGCACAAAAGCGCCCATTGTGTGCTGAGGATTCAATGCCGTGCCCCGAGTTAGCATGGGAAACAAGAGGCTATGGCTCATCTCTGACACTTAATCCCGTCTTGCATGGCGCGATCAAAGGAGTCTGTCCTATAAAAGAAAGTAGAGAAAAAAAAAGAAAAGAGAAGCTATACACCTAATGTACTGTAGTGGATTCTGAGTTGCAGCCGTGTGACTCGTAAAAGCATCAAACTGGGCTGGTGACATTAGGTACAGAGCTGTGTGGTCTTAGGCAGCAAAGTATGGAGGCATTTGGAAACAATGCAATGAATAGTTTTTATTTTTATCTTCATAGGAAGTGTAGTAGATAATAAAAATATACTTATAATGTTCGGCCTGATGGCCATTTGCTTATAAAAACAGCACCAGTTCTACTTCTTGGAAACGTTTGCGCACAGTTTTTCAGGGTACTTGAATCTTGGAGAGTTTGCCACGGTTCCTCGGTGGTCTCAGGCTGCCTCAGTGTCTTCTGTCTCTTTATGTAATTATAGACTGGCTCGACGTTGAGATCGGGCCTCCGTGGGGGTCAGACCATCTGTTGCAGGACTCCTCGTTCTTTTCTCAACGCCGAGGATTGCTCTTTATGACTCCGACTGTGGATTTGTCATGCGCCAGAACGGATTTAGGACTGCTCAGACGCCTCCTTGACGGTGTTGCTTTATGCGGCGGAATCCGAACAGGTTTTCGTACGGCGTTTGTACGCCGGTGACGGGGCTTCGGTTTGTACTATCGGTGAAGCCAAGGAACATTTAATGGGGACCTTTAAAATGTGCTTTCTTCACATGATTACCTGTGAAATAGCGTTTCTTCACGGGACCTGTGCCCACTTGGTTTGGAAGGCAGCCTGACGTTCCCCGCCAACCACATTTTTGTGCTGTAAAGTTATGAAAGACTCCAGACCAACTTTTGCGAGCTTTAAGCGATGGACAGGAGAGAAACAGCGATGTAGTCACTCCTTTTACAACAAACTTTTTTTTTGTCTTTATTGGTTGAAACAAGACCCAGAATGAAACCCCAATGGTGTGTTACCAGACTCACACCATAATAGCATAACATTATGACCACTGAAAGGAGAAGTAAATAACGTTGAACATCTTGTGACAATTCAATGTTCTGCTGGGAAACTTTTGGACCTGGCATTCTCGTCTTCCTCTCTCTCTCCCTAAGTTGGTTCACCTGAGCAGGCAACTGGTGGGAGCACCTGACTCAGCTGCGGCCAGTTATCAATCAGCCCTCTTTAAAAGGCTGGCCTTGGCTTTGCTCCAGTGCCGGATTATTCCCCATGTCATGGTTTGTGCAAGTTCTCTGCATTTTCACCTTGTGCCTTTGGACTTATTGGACTCATCTCTTGTGCTTTTTCCCTACCTCCCAGTGCCTCCCAGGGAGAGCCAGAGTCCTGCCCCTGTGTTTCCAGCGCCTTTTGTTTGCCTTTTGCATTTTCATTTTTCCTTCTGGGATTTACATCCCAGCTGAGTTTTTGTGAAGAAACTCAGCTTCATTGACTTTTATACGCAGTTGTTGTCTCCTGCTTTGGGGTCCAGCCACCAGCTGGATGGACTTTCACAATCTGGGACGCACTGGAACAAGCCTGATTCACAGAGACCCTTCCCCTCAACCCAAAGGAGAACCCCCTAACATCATCCTATTACCCCCAGAAGGTCCATGTCCATTCTCTGATGAGTCACAACTGTTTTGGAGGCACAAGAGAGACCTACACAATATTAGGTCATAATGTTATGCCTGATCAGTATATATGCTGAGAAGAACCGAGTTTGGCCATGCCAGACTGGTGCCCACTTCCTGTCTCCTAGCTGTGTGCTCACCAGGTCCCTAAGGTGTTTAATGGCAACCATTCTGAAATGTTACCCAACTTCATATAGGAGCCTCTTGCCTCAGCAGAGGTGTGGCAACTGCCTGTAGCGGTGGCCTCAGACATCACTACAGTCGAGTGGTGCGGGTGCCCCAGAGAGCACCTAGCGGAAAAAAAACAAAACAAAAAAAAAACAGTGAGTGCAGCACCTACAGCAGAGCTACCGTGCAGCTACAGTGCATCCACAGTACTGTACGCGGCAGTCTGGGAGTTAGCTAACAGCCTCAGGGTCAACTTAAGGGCTCTGACTGCAGGCCGGCTCAGCGTTTGCATCAGACTACATTTCTTCCCCCAGTCGTTGTCAGGTCGCAACTGGCCAGCAGCGCCGGTCGGCATTCGGGGACCGGGCAACATTTGCATCAGACCACAAATCCCTCGTTCCGCCGCACCTTTTTTCTTGTCTCTCCGGTGCAACAGAAGCAGACATGACAGTTTGCTGACACTCCAGCGGAGGGACATTACCGCAATAAGTTGGCGAGAAAATAAATAGTGAGAGGACGTTTTCATTACTCCTTCCGAGGTCTCATGTTACTCACTTACTGTGATTTATTTATTTTTTTTTTCCTCTTCTGTGGTTTAAAAATTCAACAGGGTGTATTTAAAGTGCCAGCTCGTTACAGACACAGGTTGTTAGTTGCATCGAACATCATTTATATAGATATGAAAAGAAAGAACTTTCTGTAGTCGGTCCGGATTTCCAGTTGCTGAAGCTTATTTGTGTAGGGAAGAACTGATGCCAGAAGTTTAGATTAACACATGTAAAAAAACTATTTACTTCAGTAAAACTGTTGAGGATTATTGTTTAATGCGTGTGAATATGAAGTTAAGAACTCTTTCTGTAACAGAGGAGAAGACGTCAACTCGTGCACTCAAATAATCCTGCGCTGACGCGTCAACCTTTCGACTAAATGCTGCTTCTCCCTGCCTCACGCAACTCTCTCGCCAATTTAAAGGGAGAACGGCTCACGTCAATTATGGATTTGCACCGCTGAAATGTGCATGTGATAGAGGGTAATAGTAGAGAACATGTTTTATTACTTAATTGAGTGGAGTTCCAGCAGGCCTTGTAAATGAGGAGTGACAGTAGGCGTTATCGCAGAGCGCCCTGGGTAATTATGTTCGGCTAAGTCTGGCTCGGAGGAGGTGAGACTCTCGCGCTGGTTATAAACAGCGGAGTTAGACGGAACGTGCGAGCACAGAAACTGTTTTATTACCAGGGCAGAGAGCTCAGTGTGTGTTCAGCGGGAAGAACGTCATTTATTGCGCCGAACGCTTATCAATTTAAACTTCCGCCCGAAGCCTGACACCCGCTCAAACAGGTTTGCATGCTACAATTAGCACATGTAACGACTTCGCAATCAAAAACAAAAACAAGCGTGTTTGGAGCACTCAGTCCTGGTGAGAGGTGTAATCATGTTCGGGGCAATTAGGCAGGTTTGTTGTTCTCTACAGCCATGTTACGTACCTGTGGGATGCTGATTGACTCAACAATCTAATTAGGTTTCGTTATGGATCCTCCACAACGTGCTACGGTTGAGGCCTGTATGGTGCAAAGGGCAACAGGGTCATAGTCCTTAAGCATCCGCCACAAGTGCGCCGAGTCTTGTTGTCCTCTAACCTTGATCCTTCTGCTGACCTCGAGAAACAGAAAGACGGCTCTCATATTTGAGTGGTGATGTTGCTCTGATTCCAAAAAAAAATCCAGATTATGCTGCTTGTCAGGAACAGTTGTTCTTTCTAAAAGGAGTTTATTCACTTTGAGGTGTCCTTTACTGAGAGAAAAAGAAAGAAAAAGCACAATGATGAAGGTTTATAAAATGTGCAGTTAATAAAATAGTGGAATACGCAGAAAAATAGCTGTTTTTGTAATATACTCAAATAATTTGTTTTATATAAGCAGCAAATGTGTTCAGTTCATATGTATGATGAACAAAAACAACAAATTACCACATTTAGTAAGCAGAAACCAACAATTTTTTGGTATTTTTATCTTAAAAACAGCAAAAAATATCAGATTTCAATGTAGTTTTATTAATTTTAACCTAACAAATTAAATGAGTGAATAATTATTTCAATATCGAAACTAAACACACACATTAGCACACACGCACGGATTTATAATAATTCTTATTTTTATCATTATGTTGAATGCATGATTTTTGGGAAGTAAAATAAATAAAAGAAACTAAACTAAAAAGACTGATCATTGCCAAAAAGAAAAGCAACAAAAGATAGAGTTTACAGATTATACGTATGAATTTATGATCATTTGAAATAGGGGAAAAAAAATATATATATATATATACAGTATATATATATATATATTTATATATAAATTACCCTGATAAAGTTTCACACCGTCTGCGCGCCTCTGCTGAGAATTGCCTTTCCGTGATGTGATCTATTTGACGAATAAGAAAGATAAAGACCTGGAAGATGAACGGCGCATGATGGAGAATCACAGATGTTACGGGGAGGGGAAAGCTCCGGCCGCGTGACACTTTTATCTATGAAAATGGATAAAGCGCGGAGAACAGAGGATCAACACAGTGAGGGCAAAGTCTCCATAGACTAATTATTCCTGTGACAAAGTGGAAACCGTGCCGCCGTTGTCCCCGCTCCACCCAATCACACATGTAGCACTGAACTGAGAAAGAAAGAAAGAAAGAAAGAAAGTGTCCTCTGGAACGCGTACGCTTTCTTTTTTTCCCGTGGAACTCTAGGGTGAGAGGAGAAGCTCTGATTAAGGCGGCGTGCGGTGAAGACAATCCACGGTGTCGCCCACCTTTGGGGCCCTCCTTAAGTGGCCTTAAATAAGATAATAAGGGCGATGGGCAGAAAAGAGAGGACTTTGTCTGCTGGCATTAGTGCGATGGCCGTGTTAGCGGTGATATCTTTGAGGGGGGATAGTGTGCCAGTAATGAGACAGGGTTGCCTTCCCTTGCCGGCCTAATTAATCCTACATTTTCATAGCGTATAATCACTGCCCACAGTGCAGCCGTCTACCGGCCGGAGAAGAGAGATGTCGGAGGAGCCTCTATCTGTTGCTTTATCTTTCCCTCTCCTCCTTCCCTCTCTCTGCAATTTATTACACTGGTATCCAGAGTGAAGTGAAACCTCCCAGTATGGGCCTATCTGTCATCTCTACATTATCAGGAAAACACACTGCCTACCATATTGTGCTACAAGGGGCTCGGGCAAATTACTATTTTTATGGGACATGATAAAGGAAATGCTGCCTTATGTTCAAATACGTTACTGTCTAAGAGGAAATGGGAAGGATTGAGTGCCTCGGATAGCTGTGTGTTTTGATCTTTATGTGCGCGTGTGTGTGTAGCAACCGACTCTGTTACAACTGATGGATAACGCAGTGATTGGTTTCAGTCTCATAAAAATGTGTCCCTGCAGGGTTAAAATGCAATAAAGCCTTTAAAATGTAATACACTGCCAAATAATGTGTCTACATCCTCGTGTTTGTACGGTATCAGCTGAAAATGTTGTAACGCCGCTTGTGTTTGTAGGACCGGGAAAGAAAAATTGGAAATATTCAGATTTTTTTATGCTGTGCTATGACTTTTTTTTGTTTGTTTTTAAAGGGTCCCGGTTATTTTTTTTTCGTCCTCCTTAAAATAATTCCATATTAACAGAAAGAAAAGCGCGCTTGACAAGGACTGTTTCCGTCTCCAGACGGCAAACGCGTCGAGGACTGCGTCGTCGCGCTGCTCGGCGCCGTTGAAGCCGTGTTGCGGAACGATCCCTGAGATGATAAAGAGAGGAAAGTGAAAAGTCACATCCTGTCACATCTCATGATCTCCCGGCTGAAATGTGAGGCCTGCAGGGCCTTGGGGGTGACATCCTCCATATACCAACGCACCACAAGGCAGTGAATGAAGGAGGTGGAGAAACAGAGGGGGCGGATGGTAAAGAGGAGGGAGAGAGAGAGAGATGGAGAGGAGAGGGGTGGAGCATATGGATGAAAACAGAGTGGAGGATTTACTGGTAAATAAGCCTGTGCCGAGGCAACTGATCCTGTCCCTCCCTATCTCTCTGAAATCCTACTTTCCTCCCTCCCTCCCTCCCTCCCTCCCTCCCTCCGTTTCTATCTCTCTCAATCGTTGTCGGTGTGAGACAGATACCCCAACCTCAAAGTGACAGGCCCTCAAACGACTTGGCGAGGAAACCAAGCATTAATTAAGTCATTGCCGGACTGTAATTTCCTTGAGAAGTGAAAAAATGCACGAGAAAAGGTTACTGAGACCTTTTCTGTGTCAAAATTACCATTCGTCATGAATATTAATGCACCTAATGAAGACAACCTTTGCTTCATCAAGAATGTTCTGGAGCAGGGTGCCACGCTGATAGACTCTCCCTGCCTGTTTTTCTCCTTCACTCAGGAGGGGAAACTGGCACACACACACACACCCCTACACACACACACACATACACAGAGACTAATGCACACACACAAACTGTGGTTTACGCATCTGAGTCACCCTCATGCATCTTTTTCTTTATGTGGAGCATCACATCGTTTCAAAGCCAAGGCATCATATTTGACATGCTATTTAGGAAAGAAAGCAGCGTATATACTAAAGCACTGCAGTGAGTCGCATATTAGCATTTAAGTACCGAGATGGTGAAGGTGAATTTATTTTTTATATATCCGATGCTTTTGTATGGGGAACTGTTAAGGAGAAAAGGGGAGAACGCACACAGGCAAATAAAATGGCAAAGGGTGAACGTGCAGTATGTGTTAAAGATGCTAGTTGCATCATGGGAAGTGTAGTGTGCAGCACGGTTTGGCTTGACCTATGCTCGTGGGCTGGACGTGTGGATGTCTTGTCCTCTGCTGCTTTGGTTTTGACCTTTAATTAAAAGATCCCACCAACTTTCTATGGCAGGAATAAAGTGGTTGAGTGAAGCAAGCAGTTCACGAGTTCTAGTCACCTCTAGTGACGGGGACGACAGTGGACAACTCAAAAGACAACCTTTTCAAATTAAACCAAAAGTATCTGCATGGCTTTTTCACGGTGATTTAAGTTGTGTTTATCACTGATTGTAATGTTTAGTGCTAACAGGTCACACCTCATTTTTATTGTCCATTATTACTAGTGTGGCCATCATCACAGATCAGGCATAACATTATGACCACCTTCCAAATATTGTGTAGGTCTTCCTTGTGCCTCCAAAACAGTTGTGACTCATCAGAGAATGGACATGGACCTTCTATGGGATGTCCTGTGTGTGGCAACACAATGTTGTTAGTGGGGGCCATTGGGTCGTATGGGTTGAGGGGAGGGGCCTCTGTGGATCATCCTACAGATACTGACCAGTTTAAGATCTAGTAAATTTGGAGGCCAGGTCAACACCTTGTGCTCTTCTTCATGTTTTTTTTGACCGTTTTTGTGTCTTCATCCTGCTGGGGATGGCTGCTGCCATCAAGGAGTGTCACTGTTATGGGATGGGGGTCCCTGGTCTGGTCTAGGTGGGTGCTACATGTCTAAGTAACATCCACACGAATGCCAGGTCCAACAGTTTCCCAACAGAACATTGTTTTTCCACAAGATGGTCAATGTTATTTACTCCTCCTTGTCAGTGGTTTTAATGTTGTGGCTGATCTGTGTAGCTTAATCACAGGTTCTATAATAAAGCGTCAATGTCCCCAGAGGATGACTACTGCTTTTAGTGGTGGCCTTACATTTCATCCAGCACCTACCACCGCCTTAAGGATGACATTTGAGTTTTTATGGAAATATCTTGAAAAATACTAATCGCCATAAAACCTGGCACGGGCGCTCAGTGTGATTTATGATAATGTTGGTGTTCCTTCGCTTCACATCTAATGTCAAACATTTTATTGGTCGTGGTTTAATGCTCAGAATACGTGCTAAGTCGATGACATTCGCTCAAACCTCTGTTGTACTTGCGCAGGCGCCAGCATGCTAACACATTAAGCTAAGATGGTGAACACGAACATCGTGAACGTCGGCGTGTGATCCATGTCTTGGTGAGCATATTACGATGCCTGTTTAGAACGGCTGCTAGTGTGGCTGTAGACCTGTACGCTTCTCCTGTCTGCCTCTTTGGTTCTCAGCACAGTCTCTTTGCTGGTGTTCCCTTTTTTATTCCAAGTTGAAATATAAATGACATCCTCCCCAGACTTTGTCCCACGGAAAATCTACAAGCCACTGAGCTGTGCAAGAGCAAATCTAAAAGCTTTTATGTACTGGTTACCGGTATCTTCATACCAGGAAAGTAGAGTATGTGGAGATGCTTTAATACGAGGCTGTCAGGAATCGTACCTTTAAAGATTCATCTGATTCTGACTTCGCCTGAAATAACCAGGCAGGAAACAGTGAAATTATCCTTTTAAGTGCCATGCCTACATTCACACGCGGCGTAGTCGCCACTACTCAGCCGCCATCTTTGGCCTCTTTACTCCTCAACGTCTCCCTCTCCCCTTGACACATACCTCTCATTAATTCAGACCTGTCACATCGACACACACACACTCGCGCGCACACACACCACACACTCGTGGTATCTCAGCGCAGGGTGACAGCTCTGCGCTGAGTGACAGCAGCTCTGTCTGTCTGCTACAGGAAGATCTTCTGCTGCCAACAGTTTTGTAAAGTAACCCTCGACTGTCACTGCGAGAGAGGGAAGGGTCATCTATTCATATGTCTGCCTCCTCAAACTGTAAATAGCTTCCAGTGATGTCCTCCCTCATCCATTATTAACTGCTTTTGAATTAATGACAGTCTTTTATTTTGCACGCGGGTGATTGTTTGGCATTGACTCACCCGTCCAGTGAATTCCACTCTATCCTGTGATTAGTGTGAGTTGTAAATGGATGGATTGCTCTCCACTGATGGGGAACCTCATCTTTTTTAACTTCAACCTGACTTGTTCCCAACTTCCCTGAAGAGCTGCGCCGGTTTTGTTGAACAAAGTAGAGGTATGGGGAAAAAAATCTCGTCCTCTAAATTTGGAAATGTCCAACAAGACTGTCTGTGGAGGCAGTGTTTCACCTCTAATAATGCAACGGAGCTGTGTTTCTATGAATGGGGACTGGATTTTTTTATTAATTTTTTTCCCTCATGCGCGCACATGTGTAGGCACAAACGAACACACACACACGGGCGGTGTTATACATAGTCCGCACTATTCTTGGGATATACTACACCGTGCCAGTGAAGGCAAAGAAAAGCAACCTGGATTTAAAACAAGTGACGTGCCAATTGCTTTTTTTTTTTTTTTTTTAGGGGAAGAAAAAAGTATTTGTTCGAGCTGAAAAGGAAATTGTCGTCTTCTGAACACAAACTAAACGCTCTCCACTCCTGTCTCACAAGTGACTTCAGCAAAGTGTTTCCATTCCAACATATAACTCAAAGGAAAAACGCTGACGTGCTGTTTAGTGACCTTAATATTTCAGAGATTTGCAAAAAAAATAAATAAATGAGTACTTACGTAAAGACCCATTGCATCTGAATGGTATAGAAACAAAACACGGCTCTGTGGGTGTTTCATTCAGCAAAGATAAAATCCTCTAGACATGATTAAGTCCTGCAGCCAAAAGGATCCCCAGGGAACCCAGTTAAGCGTCTGAGTGGAGACGTGGAGCTTGATCGCGAAGAAACTTGAAGACTTAAAGTTGAGTTTCACTCAGATGGAGCAAATAACAATGGCAAAACATGGTCGGACCTAATGCGAGGTGTGTCCTAAAGAGTCTCTACCTCATCGCCAGAGAAAAATAAGACTGCAGGAGTCACCACATGTAGTTATGTTGGTTTACACATCCTTTAGTTTACTTAAACGCACAGTAAGAAGTGAAAAAAATGGTCTGGTATCAGTTATTGAGTTGAATACTGATGCAAAAAATTACCTATTTAACAAGTAAAAGCTGACAATAATTGGAAAACATGAAATTATTTGTATTTTATTGTTTTATTAGTTTTATTTTTCTTGGTTTCCTGTCTTGTGTCCCTTCGTTATCTTCTCACCTGTGTAATTGTTTGCCCCGCCCTGATTGTTTTCACCTGTGGCTCCTCTCCCCTGTGTGTGTATAAATAGTCCTGCCTTTCCCTTTGTCCTGTGGAGTCACATTGTTTTTTTGTTTTTTTTTGAATGTCTTGTTGTGTTCAGGTCGTGCTTGTCTCTAGCCTTGTTTTCATGCTTTCAAGATTCTTGTTACTCGTAGTTCATGTCTTGTTGTAGTTTTTGTCTCGTCATGCGTCGCTCGCTTTTTCAGTGGGTTATGTTTCACTCAAGTTTCTGTTTCATCAAGTTAAGAATTCCTGCCTCGTTTGCAGCTCCTTTGTTTTTATTTAAATACCTCATCACATTTGGGTCCTACCTCACCCTGCATCCTCCACTAACCAAATATGCTTTTCCTTGGTCTTGTTCTAACTTCCCACCCAAACCTTGTCTAGTTTAAAAAGTGCATGCAAACAAATATAAAAAACTGAAAAACGCATTTTAGAGATGGTTTAAAATGTCATTCCCATTGGATTTCCTCACCCCTCAAACGGACAGAGCTACACACCAGCGTAGCTCCATAGTTATGTTGTTGCCACAGCAACTCATCCAGATAGACTGGTGATGTCTAGAGGCACAGATCTGATTTGACCACCTAAAGATAAAGGTGCGGACACTTGATGCTAAAGATCTGATCCGAAGAAAGAAATCAGATTTGCCTGTAGCCTGAACAAAGCTTCAGTTTTGCTGAAAATTATACAACTCACTAATACAATAGTGTTGATTTTTGGTACTGCAGTAGACTGACGACATGTCCAGGGTGTACCCCACTTCTCGCCCAATGACAGCTGGGATAGGCTCCAGCCCCCCAGAGGACAAGCGACTAAAGAAATGAAAGAATGAATGTTTTTTATTTAGATTTACTGACTTACTCTATGAACCTTTGAGTCTTCTGCATTACAGTAAGTTTTGGTAAAAACTTTTCCACCACGCTGATCTTCATCTCCCCTAGACATGCAACCCTGAAACAGAAAAGAGTCTTTACTTGTAAACCATATATCCGACCACTCACAAAGACAAAAGAACCACCGCCAAACAATGCAAAATACACAAGTGCCAATTATTTTCAGATGTTTGCGGGTAGATTTGTTTTCTTTAAGGAGCCCTTTTCGGTTTGTGACCTGTGTTTGTGTTTGTGTGTGTGTGTGTGTGTTCATGATGCGGATTTGGACTGAGTTCAAATTTAACTGCGAGGACTATGGAGGATCTCTGGCATCCCCTAGGTGAGAAGAATAAAACTGTGATTTGTAGTCAGAAGTTCTGCCAAGGAAGCCCGTAGCTTGAAGGCTCGGAGACTCACGAGACAGACGTGAACACACAGTAAACCATTCACAAATGTCAAAAATGCTGTTTAGTTTTTATTTTTTTTATTTCATCACTTGATCCGTTACGCATCAGTCTAAGAAAAGGAAAAAAAGAGAAGAAAAAGACATTAATTGGCCGTTCGGAGACACAAAAAGAAAGTTTGCCTTTGTTGTGAATCTACATAAGAGTCACCACCATACATTATCATGAATAATACATCCATATCTCCTCCATAGCCACGGGTGGTAGGGATTAGATAAAGCGCCATAAATAAGCTTCAAAGCCCGCTGTATGCCGTTTTGTTACACCTCGCCATAGAGGCCTTTCTTTTAATCACAAACTTAGCCTTAGCTGGTGGGGCCCTTTTGTAGCGATTGTGCTGGTGTCGCTATTAGCGCGGGGCGGCCCCGTCTGTACACACGTATTCATTTACCTAATTAACACGGAACTCACACTGGGAGTCAAATGAAAGCTACCGTAGGGGAGTCGCAGAGAACAAAGCCTGGCGAGGAAGCCCGGCTTCCTACTGTTGCCAGCGACTGGATCACCGGGGGGAAGGAAAAAAAAAGAAGCAAAGATATGTGGTTAATCTAAGACACAGGTGATGAACTGACATTGTTGTCTGAAATGTCCTTTATGTTCTGTATGTCTGTCAAATGGTTCCTCTGTAAATCATAGAAGGATCATTGTTGAAGGTCTTTAATATACAAGAAGACATCAGGTATATTGTTGTCTATCAGGAGCATCCGATTTAACCACAACATGACAAACCACTGCTGTCAAATGTTAAAGCACGAACAAGAGAGGCAAACACCGTAATCATACCATAATTAATCAGCGTATGAGGACCTCCACTTGACTCTGTAGTCAGCAGATCTAATGAGGACATTATATTTCAATCTGTGCAGCGAGTCCTTACAGTAGCTTTCACAATATTCATCATAACATGCAACAAGGTAAAATCTTCATTCAGCGATACTTCTGCTCTGTTTACAAAAAGGAGCATTTAACCGCTTGATTCACATACACCCATCAGGCATAACATTATGACCACCTTCCTAATATTGTGTAGGTTTCCCTTGTTCCTCCAAAGCACTGGACATGGGCCTGGTAACAGAAAGTGGCCAGACACAACTGTGGATCCTGCCACAGATAAGTGATCAGTTTGGGATCTAGCGAATTTGGAGGCCAGGTCAACATCTTGTGTGTGTGCCTGTGTCCTCCTGGGGACGGCTGCTGCCATCAAGGAGTGTCATTGCTATGGGGTGGGGGTGCCTGGTCTGATCTAGGTGGGTGCTACATGTCTAACTCACATCCAGGTCCAAAGGTTTCCCTGCAGAACACTGAACTGTCACAGGATGGTCAATGTTATTTACTTCTCCTGGTGATTTAAATTCATTTTTTCCTTACTAGAGAAAAAAAGTTTACAACAACTAAGAGACAACAACTGACTTGTAGTCTAAAAACATCTCTGCTTGACTGACATGGGAACTTTACATAGGGAAAATCTAATTAGTAGATTTTTTTCTCGCACAGCACGACAAATGAGAGCGTCGGCTGTTAATAAAAAAACAACAAAAAAAAACACCACGCTCCTCACTTCTGGAGATCTTCTACATGTGTTTTTGTTGTAGTTCAGGTCAACGTTGAAGAAGTGTAGAGTAACCTCATCTCGGCAGAAACACACATAATTAACTTTCTTCTTCTTTTTGGCGACAGCTCCAAAGTCTGCCTGACAGTCGGATTGAAACCATTCCACAGTGTGTGTTCATATCTCCATCACTATTTGTCACTTCCTCTTTGAGGTGGACGCTCCCGTTTTGAGTTAATTTAAAAGAGTTGGTCGTCTTTAAGGACTGATTATCTTTAATTAACAAGATAGATGCTCATCTGTCCGCCTCTTATCTTTGTCTTGTGCTCTGTTAGGTAATTTCCAAGGCTTATCGCTTGCTGCAGTGTGATAGGTAGAACTAAAAGACGTCCATTATGTGAAAAGTCATACTGTAATGTTGTTGTTTTTTAATGCACTCTAATTAACTTTGCGGGATAAAGCACTTTTCTTCTGCAGCGATTTACAGAAACTAATCCCATAATTCCCCAGTAACCAGTGACAGTGAACTGGACGGTATGCTGCATTTGCAAATATCGACATCTTTATTGGTTTAAGTTCACTGCTTTTCAGTCATAGGTTTAGTGGAAACAAGAAACCTGGGAATCAGTGCAACTGTGTCTGAAATACTATGATAATCAAAAAGTCTATGACATCCAATACTTTCTACTATCTGAGACCGGTAACTGTGGTATGGTTAAGGTTGGAAATCTCGTGCTAAGCATGGACAGTGTTGGGCAACCAAAAGAGAACTCGCAGGTCTGTGAAGACACATAAAAAGGCACAGAACAAATGCTCTGAATGTATCGAGAGATGCAGAACAGTCCAATATTATTTGTTTAATTAGGAATATTGCATTACAATCATTTTGAGTGTAGTGTTGATGGACTGAATAGCTGCATGTTGTCATTATTCGCTTTGCTAATCTAATCTAAATTAAGCTAGTAACCTCAGATTTAAGGAAACTCAAAGCTAATACTGGCACCACAAAATAAATCTTGAATAAATATTTAAGCTCCACCCCTTTACGACTAACAGAAACTTTATTTTATTATTATTATTCTGTGTCCATGCTGTATTATATCACATGAGATTATTACATGTTTGTGATGCGCGCACACACACACAACTGCGGGGATTAATTACGAGGGCTTGGATATTGCATCAGCAGCCAATTATCACCTGAGGAGAGTCTGCTGGCCTCAGTCGGTTGGCAGCCATCAGCTATCCCCCTTCCCTCCCTCCCTCCTCATCACGCCTCGCCCCAAAATCAGCCGCCCGTCAGCTCGCGGCAAATTGAATGAGGGGCCGGTGAAACGGATTTCCGCACAAACACACAGTGACAACGAATCTGGGATCGCAGTAATAAACTCTAATTTATCAAGAAGAATGAAGGATGCAGCCTGGTCAGAGTATGATCTGTGACATCTGTGGGTAAAGAAAAAAAATGAAATAAACAGCGGAGGGACAGGAGAGAAACAAGTGATCCGTTTAAACTTCCTTCATGTGGGAAAAGTCTGCTGTGTTTTATTGGTAGTTGCTGGCCTGTTTCACTTGAGCACCCAGGTGTCCTTTAGTCCTAAGCGCTGTGGAAGATTTTCTTTTCTAGCTGACAACAGAATGAAAGGTAGGAGGCCTGTGGAAGATTAGAAAGAGCAGTTAAAGAGAGATGAAGAAGAGACGGACAGACGCCGAGACGGACAGAGGGGGAGAGACGGAGGGCGAAGGGTGGAGGGCATCTCATGTAATGTTGATTTCAGTGAACCCAGATTCGCCTCTCACCGGCGGCCTGACCTCCCCTGACTCGGATGATCCTTGTTGCCATGGAAACTGGCAAAACAAGTGTGACACTCCTCTGCTTTTGCCACCCCCGCCCCCCTGCCCCCTCTGAGTGATGAAAATGAATGTGGCCCCGGGATCAACACGCAGCCATATTGGCAAAAAATCGATACTTTTCCCCCTCTGTCTTGCGTCGGCCCAGTAAACTGTAACATATCAATCCATATGTGTGCACGCTCTACACTAATCCTCGCTGTTTGTGCGAGTTGTGTGTGCGCGCGCGTGTGAGGAAGAGAAATGTGTTGCGCCGAACAAAAGCTGCCCAGCGTGTTTGAACCGCTCCATTAAAACAATCTTTGTTTTTGATACAGACAAGGAGAAAAAGAGCGAGCTGACTGAACACAGACTTGTTGTCAGTCTGAGATGGAGTTTTTTTTTTTCGCTGTTGTTTTGTTTTGCTTTTCTTTAAATTCTGTTTCTCATTACCGCGCCGAGCCTCAAGCAGTGAGGGGGAAAGAAAAAAAAAAAAAAAAAACGAACCAGAGCAACTGTGCCTGAGCCCAGGGCCCCCCAGGAGCCACGGGGGGTCCCTACTTTGATGGAGGCCTGAGCATCATTAGAACAGATAGCATGATGGGGTCAGAAACACACTGCTACCACTGCACCGCTTGTGCAGGCTCCTAGCAGCACTGGCTCTGACAGACACAGACACAAACAAACAAAGCTTTTTCTGTGTGATTTCTGATGTATCAAATTAGGAAAAAATGCCCAATGAAAAATGAAGAAAGGAATAAAGAAAACAAGGTTAAAACAAACAGAGAAAGAGCAGGACGTTGGAATATATGACACCGGGTTAACAGAAAGTAGAAATTCATTATGTAACCCATTGAGGTTCTCGCGGAAAGTTCACCGTTCATGAAAAATGAATATGAGCTAGCGCTGCCTTTATAGGCGTCATAAAAATTATACTGTTGTACTTAAATTTTTTAATAAAGTGACTGCGAACATTTAGGGAGACTGGCATATGTTAATAAGACCGAGAGGAGCAGGCTGTCCAAACAGCATCGCGGAGGGACAGTCCTGCTCTAAACCATCCCTGGTCCTCAAAGGTCAACCATATTTTTATAATAGCAGCCCTATGGCCAACTCTAAATCTGTCCCCCGGAATATGGAAGCCGTCCAGTGAGAAGGTGCTGGAGATAAAGCCTAGTACCTGCACGAGGCGTCGTTACGACAGTCTTTATAGGTGGGCACGATAGAAAGATGGGACTGTTTTAAAGAGTTGGCTTTAAGTAAATTTCTGTCATGTGATGAAGTGGTAGTGTCTCAATTCTTGGTAGATATATACAGTACAACGTATACTTTGCTATGTTGGTCCTGACTTGAGCATTCATTTTCTGTAATCGCTTGTCACTTGTTCACCCTGGACAGGTCGCCAGTCTATCACAGGGTGAACACAGAGAGAGAAACAACCTTTCACACCCACATGCACACCTACAACCAATTTAGAATCACCGGTGAACCTAACGAGCATGCCTTTGGATGGTTGGAGGAAGAACACTGTTTATAGGTTAATACACTGCCTGGCCAAAAAAAGTCACCACCTGGATTTAACTAAGCAAATGGGTACAAGCCTCCTATTGGATAATTACTGCATGGGTGATTATCTTTCAGCTGGCAACAAGGTATTTAACCCCAACTGATGCAATGAGTCGCTTCTCGTTTCTTAAACAACCATGCTGAAAGATGCATCTTGTGTTTGTGGAAAAGATGTTAGTCTGTTTACAAAGGGTCAAGTCATTGGCATGCATCAAGCAGAGAAAACGTCTTAGGAGTTTGTAGAACCTACTAAAACTGGGTTAGGCAGTGTAGTTTGCCTGCTCTCTGTATAGGATAATGCTAAACTTCTACTGCTAAAAGATGTTTTAGCGTTTTAGCTAAATGCATTTAGCTAAAACAAGGTTGGAAGCTGTGTACGGAAAATGCTCGGCTCTCAAGTGGTAACATCAGCCGTGAACCCTGAGATCGCCGCTGCTAAGCAACTTCAGAGACCAATGAGTCTAACGGTACAGGAAATTAATAGACGAGTAACTTAATGCAAAGGCAAAGCGATGAGGCTGCTGGGAATGTCAACACTGTCCTCAGACATATCAGTTAACAAAGAAAACTCTATACGACTAATCAATTTGTCTATTCACTTCCCATCCACCTCTGTCACAACTCGTGAACTCTGACCTCACTGAAACGTTTGATTTACAAGTCCGTGGAAACAACAAGAGATGTGATCTCTTCTTGTGAACGAGGTAAACACAGCAGCAGTTATTAGAAATCAGTCAAGGTAAAAACCAGAGGCCATCGGTTACACGGTACAAGACCATGTGGTAGAGCAAACAAACCCATGAATGTATTTCATTAAGCAATGTGGGTCTTCAGACATTGATTGTCAGGATAGATAGGACAGACCCTTCAGGCATAACATTATGACCACCTTCCTAATATTGCGTAGGTCTCCCTTTTGACTCATCAAAGAATGGACATGGGTCTTCTGAGGGTGTCCTGTGTCGTCTGGCGACAGAATGTTTGGTAGTGGGGGGCCTTTGGGTCCTATGGATTGAGGGGAGGGGCCTCTGTGGATCAGGCTTGTTCCAGTTGCCCAGCAGAACATTGCATTGTCACAAGATGTGTCAGTGTCATTTAGTTCCCCTGACAGTGATCATAATATTACGCCTGATCGGTGTATGCCGCATTATCGTTAAGGGGGTACTCTCCAGATGTAGGTTACTAACCATGAGGAGCAATAAGCGTGTGAAACTTCTATAATTCAGAAGGTTTTTCTGTGGGGTTAGAAAAGGAGTGTGTGTGATGGAAGCCACTCATGAAAAGTATCACGTCACATTTTTGAAACTTGATGCAACAAGAATAAAAGCCAGGATATCACAGCTTCTGCAGACCATCCTTCTAAAACATGACTCTCGTTCGACTGTGGAAGGGCAACCTAACTATCTTATGCTGTTTCTACGTATCCATTATTGTCCTGGTTGAGGATTTCTATTTTTTTTTTTTAGTTTTTTTTTCTGACACCAGAGAACATAACGACAGTATACTCTAAGAATCAATAAAGAACTGAAAGACGTTGTGTCTGTCACCACAATTGGATTCCCCCATGTGGGACGTGTGGACGATGATGAGTGACAGTCACCAAACATGTCAGGAGAATGAGTTATCCGTCAGTCCGTGACTTCCTCTTCATAGCCGTGTGTAAAAAGCCACTGTGAACACCAGCTGGACCGAAACAAAAAAAATCAACTTTATTTTTTTTTATTTTTTACTTTTTATAGTGCCAAATTAACCACACTTTGAAAGCAAGGCATGCTGCGAACAGTTTAACAGCATGTTAATGAATATTGTTACAGTGTGAGGCTTTGAGAGGTCAGCACATTAAAAGAAAACTTGTTTCACCAGTTTGCTCAGAACAATCGTCCACTAAAATGTGGAAATGAAAACATCACACGCATCACATCAGAGTTGGCCCGGTTCTTGATACTTGAGTCCTAGTCCTGCCTCACTGATCTCCTTTATTCCCACTGTATCTGAGCATCTGCATGAGTGTGTTTGTGTGCGAGTACATGTTGGGTGTTGACGTTCATGCTGTCGGGATCTCGAAGGGTTGTGTGTGTGTGTGGGCTGTGATGAGACCCTGTCTCTGACACGATGCTGCTCTGTTAAGGTCAAGCCCTACAGAATGTCAGAGATGATGACACGCACTGAAAGGTTTCATCTAATCCCTCCATTTCCCCTCTTCCCCTCCGTCCCTCCAATCTGTCTACCCCACCCCACCCCGCCCCTCCTCCGTCTCCGGCCCGCTCACTCACGAGACAAGACAGACATATACCGGCCTTCACCTGCAGTCTGCGTCAAGACTCTTTGCCGGTGTGTGTCTATGCGCGCGTGTCTAAGTAGTGTCAAGCCAGGCCATCCCGCTAGTAAGGCCAGATCAGAAATGCCTGAGGCCACTGTCTCTGCGTCTGCGTCTGGTCTTTAAAGCCCACAGTCAATCATCTTCAGTCCTCACCTGCAACGCACATATTTGTTTGGTATTACATCGATGCTTCGGCAAACTAACTTAACTAATTACCTACTTTCCGTTATTGTAACGACATTTTATATGTAAGAGCTGCTACAGTGACAGTGACAATAATATTAGGCTACAGAGCTGAAAATATTCAACACAACAAGAAAAGTCTGGGACGTTTTATACTGAAAGTCCAGCCTTCTCTAGTCTTTACTCACTGTAAGAAGTTGTGGGCTTTTATTCTGAAAATACAACATACACAAAGTCCTATGTGACAAGTGTCAGAGTCTTTGAAAACCCATGACTTCTATAGAGCTCAATGTTATAAACATTAGCCTAACTTGCCTTTATGAATATAAAGTTGTTGGATCGTGTTAAAAACATGCTGGATAAACAACACTTGGTTTCTGTACCTGACATAAAGTGATCGCTACACAAGTGAAATCCGTTTGTTGAGGGATCCCACCGCTACGTTTTCTTGTGCCTGCTTCCCGTGTGTTTTATTACAGTAATCCACATCTGCCGTCTTGCGGGATCTTTGGGAATCCTATAAAACGACTGTTCTTGTCAACCCGAATACTAATTCAAAAAGCGTTCTTTCCTGCCAGTATGACGGCGTTGTGATAGCTGGTGCAGCATGATATCAGCTACCTGAGCTTTATGCAGCCTCTTTGTTATAGGTTCTGGTTTCTTTGCATGCTTTTATTTTGAAGAAGTAGTTTGCTTCTTTTAGTCTGAAAATCTAACGTATCCGCTCTCTCTTTGGTCCCTGATGGGGCCCTTTTTGGGGGATTCAATAGAGCCTGTTCATCAGCTCCTGAAAGTTTAACAAACTTTCAAAATAAAATCTCCAATCTTACGGCACTGGGTGCTTTTATTATCTCTTTTATATTTTATATTGAGCGTGTTTGTGTGTCTGCTTGTGGGAAGCACATTTGGGTCGTGCTTTTGCACTGATACAGACTGGTCTCAGCTTTCGGATAGCAAGCTTAGACTGTGTTTATCTCCACAAAACACTGAGAAATCCACTTCAGTATATTCCACACTCCATACAGATTCCACAATACTGACAATAATCTTTGTGCCCATGTGTAAGAGATGCAGAATTACTAAAAGGTGACTAAAAGGAGTTGCCCAAAGACAGAAGATTTTTGGAGACGCTGAAGTTTCTCTTACTTTTACACTGATCCTGATACTGGGGGACATGATCTGAGTGAATGTTAACTTCTGCAAAAATACAACATTATTCTGATTGCCATTAGAGCAGTGAAGAAATCGAATGAAAACCAATAAGACAGTGGATTAGTGAGCTTGTACCTTGGGAGTCCTCTTCCCTCACTGTATGTAGGGACTTTGTGATATGTCTTGGCCCAACGAGAGAAATCATAGTAATGTATATATATTCACACAGAATGTAAGGAATTAGGGAACCGCACATGGGAAGAGGGTGAGCGGGAATCATTGGATGCTGTTTCCTTAATGCCTTAAACAAAAAGAGGGAAAAAAAAAGCATAGTCTTATCCCACAGATGTTAAAGAACGCTTCTCGGCGCAAAGTGCAGCAAAAAATCACGAGCAATCCTCTGGGATTTCAATTATTCCCATATCTGATCCCCTCAGATCTGTTTGAAATAACAAAGTTTAATTCCTCCTCTGTTCACCTTCACACAAAGAACGCCTCGTGACAGTCTTTGGTTGCACGTGAAAGCAAATCTAATTCTGTTATTTCTAAACAGCGTCAAATGGATTCAATTAAGCTGCCATGAAAAAGAATGTTATTTACACCTTATGAGATTACCTGGACTTAATTTCCCGGGGTTTTAAATAATTGACAAACAGCATGTGCGTACTTAACTAAGCCTCGCATTATGCGCACAGTTGAACATGTCATCAGTTAATCTTAATGCTTTTTTACTTCTACGTTTCCTTCCTTTTCCCCCTCTTTCCCATCGCTCGGCTGCACCGTAGTTAACACTTATTAAATTAGCAGTCATCCAGTGATCAAACAACAACCCTTTTCCGTAGAGCCGACTGAATGACGGCAGAGGTCTCTTCAACATCTGGTGAGATGCCGAGTTTGGTAAAGGGAAGCACAGAAGCCTGGCTAATTATCTTATTACAATTCAAAATCAAATACTCTTTCTGTAAACAGTACAGCTTGGATTTGTTTCCTTTCTTTTTTTCTTCTTCTTTTTTTTTGCACCAGTGAGCAAAGAAACGACGTTGAAATCAAGATGCCTGGCTCCCTTCCCCTGCACCCCCCTCAAACTGTCATTTATCCTCTCACCTCTGTGGATTGAGTTTGGAAAAACTGAGGAATGGCAGAGATGGAGAGAGCTGAGGGAAGGGGGAGAATGAAGGTTTATATAAAGAAGAAGCAGCGCTTGACGGTAACTGGTTGAGATTAGCGCCTTAGGGGTACAGCGGTGGCTGTGATTTTGATACTGCGCCCCCAGCTAAACGCTGAAGGCCGCCTTGCCTAGAGGAGTCTGCCTTCACCCACAGGCAGTCAAAGATTGTTTTCTTACCAACATCTCCTCCTCCTCCTCCTCCTCCTCCTCCTCTCCACAGACACCTGTCATATCCAATGTCAAAACTCCGCACAGAAAGGAAAAGGCAACGCAAAGAATAAACAAAAGAAACATGCTTTTTTTAAAGGCACCCTCTGCATACAGATCTGCGAGGGTGAGGCCCCGGCGTTCACCCGCCGCAGCCTGAGCCAAACCTGATTCAGAGCGCCGAGGAACAGGATTCTGCCGGGAAGCGGAGACGTCTGCACAGTCGTATACTTGTCTCGTTTACTCATAAGCGAAAATTAGGAATTAATTTAGCAAAACCGACGTCAAATTTCTGTTTTTATGCCTTTTCTTTGGCGTTCAGCTCACCATACATTTAATTTTTGATAAAGCACGCTAATTATTGGCAGCAAATTAAAACTAGCAGTGACTTGTTATAGGTGAATTTTTACAGGGGATCAAATTTCTCAGTATCTTTTGCGAAGATCAGCCTCCTCGTGACACAATTCTAAGGTGCAAGGCTAAAACAAAATGAAACGTAGAGGAAATAAAGACCTGAAAATGCAGCTGCAGTATAACTACTTAATTTAAAATGGTAAAGAACGGAGGCGTGGTGACTGGAAGCCCAGTACTTCTAGTCCCTATGTTCATTCATTTAAATGATTTAATTAACATCTATCTAATCTGTATCAGATCTGTACATGCCAGCATTTTCTTGTGGCCGAATTTAGGCAATAACCTGGTTTTGACAATATAATGTAATTCGGTTTGCGTGATAAATAGGCATCATGAGATTAGACAGAACATTGAGGCTGCTCCTGTTAGCCAAGGCTAAATTGCCCTTTTTGTAAAATAATTTGATATTTTTAGCGGTGAGTCAGAGGTCTGCATTCAGGCTATTGTGAAATAGTTTCTAAATACTTATCTTTTACTTTTATTTTTTTTTAAACCCCCCCTTTGTTTCCTTCCTCTGTTAAAAAACAACACAAATGACAAAATCTCATTTGAACTCACGCTGGCTTTGGAAAAATTATTTTCTATCAAATCTAGTGTGAATGACCTTTGCCACCCCGAGCAGACACGGCTGCCCGAGAAGTAAGGAAGAAAAAAAAAGAAAGAGAAGTGATCCCGGTGTGAAGTGGCCCTTGTTGTCTGTGTGGTTAAGCAGAAGTATGAGATGACGTGACACTGGCAGCCGTGCCAGGCGGTGTTGTTGCAACCAATGGGGGGCAGAGGACACAACACAGAGTAATGGCTGCTACAAGCCATCAGCCTCACAGCGATAAAAACACACCGCCACATTTCGTCTGCCCTGTTTTTCTCGAGTTTAATTCCTTCTGTTTGTTTGTTTGTTTGTCGACCTTGCCGTGTCAGCTGACCTTCCTCTATCCAGGACCCCGAAGAGAGAGAGAGAGAAAGGGAGAGAGAGGGAGAAAGGAGGGGGGAAAAAAATAAAACAATGAGCAGGACACTGACATTTCTGTACGGAGAAGGAACAAACAGCACATACAAAATGCCCCCCCCCTCTCCCCTCCCACTCCCCATCCACTCCCCTCAGACAAATTTACTCAAAAATATGTGCGTGTCTTGAACGTCCGAGGCTGTCCGGCTCTCGGCCACCATTGCCAAAGAAGTGTCATGGTGTCGTGACAACTTCAGCGACTGCAGTGCGACGGGTGACCCTCGGCCGGCGGAAGGGGGGCGCTGAATCCCCCACCCACCCCGGATCCTGACAGATGTCATATACCTCCTCCATGGGCACCTTCTGTTTCCTGTTCACCTTTCTCCATCCTGCAGCGTTAGGGCTCCTGTCTCCACCTCATCAAGGCGCGCACACACACATACACACACAAAGGAAGGAGGGACATGAAAACTGAGATGGATTTTTTTATTTTTTTTGCTTGACTGATGTCAAGGTAAAGGTTTTAGCAGCTCCACCGTCTCGTTTTCTCGTTCGTTTGCGCGCATCTATTTATGCCTTTTTGTTTAAGTGCGGTCTGCTCGACTTAAATGCGCATTCTGCACTTCTCTGGCGTCCGTATCGCCTTCTCGGAGGACGCTTCCTGTTGTTTGCCAAAGGCTTTTCTCTGAGAACAGTCGGTATTTTAGTCTTAGCACACCCCACTCAAAACCTGTTTGCACAGATTTTCCCCATCATCCTTCAGACCGTAGTTTGACAGAAACACTTCAACAAAATGAGATTTCGCCTCGTTACATTGTCTTATACTGTTACATCAAAAAGTGTCACCAGCCCACTCCATGAATAACAAGTCTAACAAACCAAAAAGCCTTATGATATTAGATTCCCATAAACCTTCTGCTGGCTGCCTCCTCGCCCCGGATTGCGTATCATCCACTCAAAATGCTCGGCTAGATGGAAACGTGTGGACTAAATCTGATCATGGCGCGAGATAATGTTCACTTCTCACTCCTGAAACACAGACTTGAGTAGGAAACGGAGGGGATCCTGTGACTAACCCATCAATCACGGTGACATTTTGCTCAAGTGATGGATATTCTAATTTCCCTTTTATATACAGGTGCACAGGATGGATGGATGACGATTAATGGACGGGCAAGGCTGTTTCCACAAAACAAAGAAAGGCGTAGCGCAGCCCGCGGCGCCACTGTGGAGGGCAGGGGAGCTACGTTTTCCTCGTGTTTTGAAGATGATACCTCACATTTGGGACTTGATGTCCCTGCAAACACGTGGAGACAAAGTATACATCCTGAGGTGACAAAGGTGTTGCTAACACAACAATTGTCTTCCTGTCTAGAGGGACCTACAACAGGTTCCGCAGTCACTTCCATGACAGCCCTCGACACCCTCACCTCACCTCATTTTCACACAACCTGTTTCTCGCTTTCTGTCATTGCTATCACCTTCGTAATTATTCCTTAACGTTCACCCCACCTCAGACTGCTTAGTTTGTAATTTATTAGAAAAAAAAAAAAATGCATCAGCGTCCTTGGGCATCTCTTCCGTCGTGTGTGCTTATCTGTCAAACTCTTCAAAGTCGGAGTTGTGTGCCAAACATTCGTTTGATGAAACCTTCTGACTTATCAGTGCTGCAGGCTTGAATCTCTGAAGAAGTGTCCTTAGAAATCTTTTGTACTTTCTTTTTCCTCTATGTCAGGCTTTTAAAGCAAACATCTTTCATTTTGGGCCTTCCATTTCACAGTTTTCCTACTCTGAATCCACTACAATGAAGGACACATCTGAACTAACAATTAATTTAGAGGTGGAAAATCTAACTTTGCTTAAAAAAGGACAACAGAACAGCTTTTAATTCAAATCTAAATCAGATTTTTAGCGACTCAGATTGTTGAAAAGGGTTTATTTAGATGAGTTTCAACATTTCGGATGATCTAATTGGACTATTTTGAACCACTCTCTGTGCTGACATTGAACGTGGACATTCATAAAGCATCCGGCACTTGAGACTTTTCCTAAGACTTAACAATCCAGCCTGAGATCTCTCTTCCACCTCTGTCCTTCTACCTCTATCTCACTTTATCTCTCCCTCTCCATCCCTCCCTCCCTGTCCAAAGCTGTCCTCCCAGCCATCTGTCATGTGATGTTTATGGGCCCTTTTGCTTTTGTGTCCTGATGACCACTGTCACAGAGAGCTACCCATTACCGATGCGGCCTGATGAACGATGTTACCCAGACGCATCGCTGACACCCCTGTGTCCTTGGCCGCAGAGACGCTGCTTCACAAGCCAACTCAGGCCAGTAAAGAATGAGGACGGGGGGGGACCTGGGGGAGCAGGACTGAGGACCTGTCCGTCATCCCGCCGACAGGATGTTCATATTTCCACCGTCGTCTCCCCTCTCCTCTTTATCCAGCCAATGGAAACGCGAGGCTGGTCAGCACGGTGACGACGCTGTCATTAATCCTGAGGTGGTGAATCGCGCCCTTGCCTTTCACCTGAATATATATCTACATCTGAACAGACACAGCGAGGGACCCTCACTCTGCTCCAAAGGCCACAGAAGACGCCCCGAGGGGTTAATGTAGGTAGAAAGAGATGATGAATGTTGCCGAGCTTGATTTTATCTGTCAAATAGAAATGTTTTTGATCTTTTATTCAGCGCGTTCGCTGGTTGTGCACCGTGTCGGAATAATGTTGTGACAGCGGTAAATAAATGCTGCTCAAATATGATTTTTATCCACACTGTTACATTATGTTAAAATTCTTCGGGCTGCTCTTGAACTTGGTCACTGCCACGTGTGAAATCCTCATTTGTCAGATGTTGGCTGGCGTTTGATCCAAATGTGTGGTGCTGACATGCCAAGCTGTACATGCGTGCCGTAATTTCTTTCAGTTATCCATTAACTTCCACCAAAATGTGGCAAACTGAAATAATCTAAATTAGTTTAACATTTTCACCTTTAAAACAATTCTTCAGTTTTTCAAGGCACTTTGAGGGTCGGGTTGTGGAGGACGCAGCCTTTCTGTTCATTTATCCTGCCTCAGAGTGTGTACTTACGGAAAGACTCGATGGTGAGATCGGGCCTTTGACGCGGCCCAGCTATACTGCTGCGGGACCTTTGTGTTTTTCTAATCAAGTGCAGAAAGGAAAATGGAAAATTAATCAATACATGCAACATTTATTTAACTGTTGCACACTACTGTGTATTCTGCACAAAGACAGGATGCGTTTCACATTGAAATATATTGGTACAGATGTTGTTGAGACAACTGTCGTGTAATATAAACCAGTGCTTCTAAACGAAAAGATCTGGATCTCTTTAAGGGACTGTTGGAGAAGTCTGAGGTTTCAAAAATCGGATTGTCATCAAGCTGTACAATTAAAAAAAAAAAAAAAAAAACAATTTCTACCCTTAAATTAACTTAAATTAACTTATGTTCTGTTTCAGGAGACACTTACTGTGTAAACTATTCTTAAATCTTGCTTTTCATTGTATTATATTAATGCTGCCTCTTCAGCCATTTCATTTTTTTTTGTTTGTTTTTAAAAAAAGTGGGGCTGCCCTTCAGCCCCTCAGACATATGTAACAAAATAAGTTTAGAAACCACTGATCTCAGAAGCACCCACTTTTGACGGAATTTAACCATTTTCATCTAAACCTGTGGATTTATTCTGGCCCGCGAATCACCAAACACTTGGTAACATTACAACAAAAAGATCAACCTCATTAAACTCTGTCAGTCCGGACCGGGGTCAGACGGATAATATGGATCTGGAACAAGGAAATCTCACAGAGGAAATAGCAGTAAAGATAATCCTTTCACAATAGTGTAGCATAATGCGAACAATCTGTTGGACAAAATAAAAACCTCATTTAATCAGTGAGGCCTTCTCCCCTCTTGTGTCACACTCCCTCCCTCTTCCTCTTCCTCTCTCTCTCTGTCTCTCCACGAACGTCTTTACTGGCCGGTGAAGCCGCTGATGAATTCTTAAGCAGATCACACTGATAATTGTATTTCATAACTGTCAGTTGTGCGAAGGCTGCCAGTGTGCCCAGGAGCTATTTGTGTCTCACTGTGTCCTCCACAAACCTTCCCCGCTCCCCACCGCTCCCCACCCCCCCTCCAACTCTGTCCAACCCCCCCAATCACCAGGGATGTGCTTACTGTCTCCGGCCCCGAATTACTCAATCAGGAGGACACATTTACGGATGACACCTTTATTACAATTAATCAGGGGAACTTGATTAAGAAAGTTATTCCTCCCCTTCATTGAGACTTACACAAGTGGCGCTGCCGCATATTGTAATTTATGTCCCACTGAGCTCCCGCGCCGCTGACAGACAGAGAGGCAGACAGATTGCCAGCCATACCGAGACACGTGTGGACATTTGAGCGTTGGCGAGGGTGGGCGGGTTTCGCGCGCGCGTGCAACCCGGAGACGCGTGCACGGCCACAAACAAACACATCCCCTCCCTATCATTCTGTCACGCACAACTCAGGTTTCAAGAGTTTAATAAGTGACTTTAATTGGCTGTAGAGATGCGCTTGCTAAAGGAGGCTCGGATATTCCATTTCCCTTTCTTCTTGTCTCTTTCTTTCACTCTCTAACACACACACACACACACACATGCGCGCACACTCCTGAATGAAGCCGTCTCTTTACCTTTACTCACAGTTCCTGGGTCTGCTGTGGCTAATTAGTTGAGTGGGGTTTTAGGTTTGGTAATTAGGCGGAGGTAGGAGTGATGGGGGCTCGGGGAGTTGGGGAGTTGAGGGGGTCTGACTGACTTGCAGAGAAAGGAACTGGACTGTCTGGATCCTGGCAGCACCAGGCAGCCAGCCTGTGTCCCTTAGGCGCCTGGAGGTAGACTACCGTCCCACACTATGAGGGTGATGTCTTTGTTATGTGCCACATACTCCGGCGAGGGGAAAACTATGAGGGGGGGTGAAGGGAGTTTAGTGGAAGGGAGAAGCGAGAGGAAGGCCTTTGAGAATTTCCCCACCGTGAATGTCTTCATGCAACAATACTGCATACTGTTGATTTGAGCGAAAATCTGAAATGGACTTGAGGAAAAAGGGGGGGATTTTGTTTAAACCGCGTCTCAGATTGCTGCATTTACCGTGCAGGATTCACTGTGGCCGCAAGTGACAAATTACAACATAACAGTAATTGCTAAAACATAGTGAAACAGTAACACAAACTGAGAAAAATCATCACGTTGTCAGACTGAGCGTCTATTATACAACAAATCCTATTATTTCGCTATCGGTAGCTAACAATAACCGCAGCCGGGCTACAAGTCATTCAGCACCGAGTAGAACTGTGGCAGCGAAGCTGATCAAGGATGCGTCAACCGTGTTATTTCTTCTTTCAAAAGCTACATTATCAATTCAAGATGAACAAACGTGAAAACGTCTGCAGGCGCGGAAACCAGCACTTTGCCTCTTTTCCTTGCACCAATTCTTTGCACTAATCTACGCGCCGTATTTAAGACGCACACATTTGCATTTAAAGCCAAATTTAGTTTACCCTCCATTACTTTCATGTACATAACTATTTAAATTGAACTCATGTGTTAATGACCCTTTCTGAGGAGCGCTGCCGCACCAACTCTTAGCCAGAACGAGAGGGACGCTTAGCATAATTTCTTGAATGAGGAATTTCCCCCCACCAGTTTCGCCATCACATCACACAGCAGCCTTCTCCAGAAGACCTTTTCTGTCTTTTAATGTCTTGTTTACGCTCCGCAGTTCCCGGCTGCTTCACTGCGATGCCAGTTAGCAGGCTAGGACTGCAACACAATCCAATTAAATAAAGAGTGTTGTCTCTCCAGGTTCCTGTGTTCTCTAATTGGGGCTGTGACTGCTCACTAATCAGCGGAGGTACAGGTAGGCCCCGGAGGACGGCGAGACAAGGCCTCTCCTGTTAATTGAAGAGATGCTAAACCGGGCCTCCTCCTCCTTCTCCTACTCCTCGCAGTCCGACGTGGATGCACACAGTACTCGAGCATGCTAAATTCATCTAAACATCCGCGCGCATCACCACCTCTCTCACCTTTTTTTTTTTTTTTTGTCGTAGCTGGCATGTAGGAGCTTGCTTTCCTATTATTTCACCTGAGCAAACAGTACGGTTACATGGGTGACGGTGATAATTTAAAGATCGTTTGTTCGGCTGCACAGTTAGAAGACGGACATATGCCAGACTTTAATACATTTTAAATCTCATGGATCAGAAATGCAGTGTGTTCTGCAACAGGATGCTCCAGGTTATGGATGAAACAGGATGCTTGCATGTTTGAAAAAATAAGTGACTGCAAAACTTTGTACTGGTGAGTACCGGCATTTTTTAAAATATACAAGGAAAGTGACGATGGAAGCTAGCGGCCTCTAGTCCCTGGCCTCTAGATGTTGACACTCGTCATAATTAAAGATAATTGTGAGTGCAAGCCATCACCGTCCAGATAAAAAGGACTTTGAAAGTGACCACCGTCTTTGCCGACAGTGACTTTGACTGGCGCTCCGGCTTCCCACTCTCTGGTCTCAAATCGCCATTGGCCTGGTGTGTTTCTGATTTCCTGCACCGTCTGGTGAAGGTAGCAGCTTTGCATGCTGGGGTCACACCTGTAATGTATTTCACACTGGGTTATATTTCGAGTAGCCACCTGGATGAGGAAATAACATGTTCACAGTGCATGAAGACTACAGCCCTCCCTGCCAGGTAGGAACAGGTGTTTGTTTTAGACGACGCACAAGCACATCAATACAACACGGGACTGTTTTAACGTCTTGTCTGCGTCCGCCTTCTTAAATCCTGTTTTCCAAACTTTCTGAGCGCAGCTTTTCTTTTTTTTTTTTATTATATAACACTCGCAATAAACACTTATCTCCTTTTGTGCAGCAGTGATAATCTTTGAGCGTCACGTAGAAAACAGCCGCATGCGACTGAACTATATACGTTCTGCTTTAAGGCTTTGTTTCGAAAAACTAAATTAAACACACACACACAAAAAAATGGAAATGAAAAAAAAAATGTGTCAAAGGGCATTCAGCGGAGCATTCACTACGAGTGATTTTCTTTCCCCCCACCTCGAAAATAATGACATTTTCTAGTCCAACTCCTGGTTAGCCGGACTAATTTTTTTTTTATTATGTGCAGCTTCGGGGCATGTGAATGAAAAGATTGATTGTGTGAATGCCGCTTCTGTCAGCCACAAACAGGCAATGAAATGCCAAGCACACCTGGAGCAGCACTCACTTTTGACAAGCACATACCAACGTAAGCCCCTATTAGAAAAACAATGAAGTCTATCATAAAACATTTATGGTAGCTAAAGTGCCTGAGAGTGCTAAAAGCAAGCACATTATGGCAGCAGGTCTAAAATTATTTCAGAGGTGGACAGAAGGTGGGGGACGCCAGATTTGGAGACCCCATTAAAAATATTTTCATACGTGAAATATAGAGGCTTCTGTTTCTGAGTTTTAATATGTGCAATAGTATTATAAAAGCAGAGTTATTAGCCAATTTAAATCATTAGAAATTAAGTACACTGCTGCAAATTTCCAATGACTGAACGCTCACATGCATGAAATCAATCACTTTTTATTGTACTTTCAAAAGTATGCTAGTCGAAATGTTTATTCATGAAAGTGTTATTTATCTTTGCTTCATCAATCATCTTACAAAAATAAAGAACCTAACCTCTATTAAAATAAATGCTCAATAAAGCTATTAACAGTCTTCTGTTTGAGACTTAACAATCAGTCGCGTTCAAGTATGATTTCTTTAGTGCATCAGTTAAATCACAGCTTACTATTACTAACAGAGGGTGGTGCCACTTCGACCACGACTTTGCCCAGGTTCTTCCCGGCGTACATGTAGTCCACGGCCCGGAAAACTGACTCCAAGCCCACGAATCTCCCCTCCTCTGCCATATCCCCACAGTCCACCTCGCACACCAGCTTCCCTTTGGCGAACATCTGCATTATGCTCCCCAGAGCCTCCCTGTAGTCACCGAGGAAGTGTGGCAGGAAGAAGCCTCGAATGCTGGCCGACTTCTGGAGCAATTTAACCGGCAGCGTTCCTCCTCGGAAAGGCGGGACCCCGGATGCGGTCTGGTACCCCGAGATGAAGCCGATCACTATCAGCCGGGCTTTATTGGCCAAACTGTTCACTGCGAGTTCTAGGACGCTGCCTCCGACGGACTCGTAGACGACATCTACGCCTTTTGGGTACTCTTTCTTCAGCATCTTCGCCAGGTCTTCTGCAGTGTAGTTGATTGGCCTGTCACACCCGAGGGATTTAAGGAAGCCGGCTTTCTCGTTGGATGAACAGGTCCCGATCACGTGGCAGCCGGCCTTTTTGGCAAACTGCACGGCAAACTGCCCCGTTCCTCCCGCAGCCGCTGTCACCAGGACAGTCTCACCTTTGGCCAGGTCGCCCAGGCGTTTCAAGGCGATGTAGGCCGTGGCACCGCTGACCAGCAGGGTTAGGAACTCTGGTTTCACCGAGGGGACGGGCACACTTTCCTTGGCTGGCACCACCGTGTACTCTGCAAATGAACCGCTGCCGAAGTAGGCCACAGTATCCCCGATGGTGTAACGGGAGCTAGCGCTAAGGCCAAGGCCGACAACCTCACCAATGCCCTCAAAACCGGCATCAAAGGGAGGCTTCACCGTGGGGTCGTAGCGGCCTGCTGAGTAATTAATATCAGAGGCGTTGATTCCAACAAAACTGAAAAGAGAAAAAATAAATAAATGAGGATTAAAATGTGAGAAAATAAACCTGCTACATCATGACATGCTGAGCAAAAAAAAATAAATCATATATTAACATTCACTTTGGCGTGTAATAGGTTTAATGGGGTCGTTAGCGTGAACACGTATTTCCTGAAATCCTGCGCGAAGGTCAAGACGTCAGCTTCCTCCCCAGGACACGTGCGCACGGGGGCACAAACACTCCGGTTTGTTTTGGCAATGATTCCCCTTTCCCTCGAAAAAGCACAGTCCTGCACTGACAGGGAAAGGCTTGTATCACAGAACACATTGCATGATGTCATGATTCATTGTCTTCAGAGACACCCACAACAAACTGCACTTTTTAAAAAATCTTAGATAGTTGCTGCTTGCCTCTACACGAAGACGGCCGTTTTCATCTTACTTCTGTAACACGCTGGAAACAAATATGAGAGAAAGGAATGTATAAATAAATCATTTACTGTCTTTTAGAGCGGCACGCATGCTGTGCCTCATTACGGTGCATGTCACACGTGTACTTTGAGCCCGTAGCTAATGCTTCTGTGGTTCACGGATGGGTAAAGATGATATAACAAAGCACCTTGATTTCGCTTCTTTACATCTGTGGAATCGGTTCCCTCGTAGAGACGTATTATTATCAAAAGGTAGAACGGTTCGGATGCACGGAACTAAAAATACTGAACCGCTGCAGTTTAAATAAATCAAAACAGGCAATCTGTTCAAACCTACAGCTTTGAAAAAACTTTTGAAACTGATCCGTCGCAAACACGGTTTTCTGTAAAATCACAGCGTGTGCAGCAAACAAGACTCAACTGTTGATCTAACATTATAGTTTAATAACCCTAATACGTGATGGAGTTTACTGAAGAATACTACACTTAAATTAAGAGTTATAGTTCTAGTTTTGAACACATAGAAAATCTACCTAAAATATGATGCACCTGTCTTTCATGTGCATGTCATGTACTGCACTTACGCAAGCGCAAACACTGATAAGACGTGATGCTTTAAGAGCACACGGGAATCTTGAATCCTGCCACTGCAGGACAATATGTGCTACCGACTTAATGAATAAGACGGCGTTTGGAGTATCAGTTTCTCTCTCTCAAATTCCTCATTTGAGACTTCCGCATTTTACTTTTTTTTTTGTTACTTTGCAAAAGGAGAGAAAGGGCTCTCAGGTGGCAGACGACTTCCACAAAGAGACGCGGCCATTGTTGGGTTTAAAAACAGCTGCCACGACTGCGGTGCATCCCTAATGCGAGCACCCCAACGGTCAAAGGTCTCAGCTCACGAGCAGCCGATCCCTGTCTTACGAGCTACCGAGATCCTAATGTATCGTGTTTTACGCTCAGGTAACGCAAAACTACCATTTTACTGGCAGTAAATGCGACAGTAAACCCTCGGGTGTGCATTTGTGTAAGGCCATTTTAACATCTAAAAAAAAAAAAGAACACACAACAGGCACACATGCAGCCGCAGTAAATCAAAAGCAGAGTGAGATATCACCTCCAGCTGAGATCAAAAATACCATCTTTTCCCCCCCAAAATGTAAATGAGCAAATGTTTACTTTAGTGCCATTCACAGCATAATCATTTACAATATGCCATGCTACAAAAAAGGTGTGCGTAATTGACTTCTGAATGCACTGCTGGCTTCTGCTGCTGCGAATGAGAGATATGATGCTGCAGTTCCAGCGCCATGTAACACTGCATCTCCTTCTCCATCATCTCCATCTCTTGATGCCAGTCTGAGCCCCCCCATGACTTTCTGTTTGCAGGTTGGTGACGTAGAGAGACAGGAGGACAGAGAGAGAGAGAGAGAGAGAAAGGGAGAGAGGGAAGGGGGAGAGAGAGAGAGAGATGCCGAGATAGATTGATAGACAAATGCAGAGAGGGCGGAACTTGGAATTACAGTACAGCGCTTATTCCTCACGTATTTTGCCATCTTGTGATGATGATGATGATCGCAGGTGCTGGACATGGGTAAATCGAGGTAAGCGCCCTATTTCTTATAACTTCTCAAGAATTCAATGGTAGATTGACATCAAATAATGATCCGCAAACGGACTCGGGAGCACGCTCCGGGTTTACCTATTGCCATTCCGAACGCGCCCTCAGACAACAGTGCTATCCGTTTGTGTTCACCTTTCAAAAACAACAACTTACCGATTTCTGACGAGCAAGTCCGCGTCTCCGGGTGTGGGAACGGCGACGGTCTGAACAGAAACGGCCTCTCTGAAATTGGGACTAAGCTTGGTTACGACCAGCTTTTTCATGCTGCTCGGTATGGAGGATCCTTTAAAATCCATGAAGTGCGCTGAGTAGGACATATCTATGATGAAGCGCCGCGCAACCGGATGAACTCCTGAAAGTGCGTCCGTGCCTCTGCTCCCCGCGCCGATTGCCGATACCGCTCTCCTGCCGTGTCTCGCCAGCAGCAGGGTGGACATGGCTCCGAAATGTGGCAAAGTTCAACTTGACGTGCGTTTGTGGCAGCGATAAGCCACGCTGCCATTAGCCTGCGCTGTGGGCTTTTCCTTTGCACATGCACAGCGCGCAGACCAGATCAGACCAGGCCGGGCCGGGCTGAGCCGGGCCGAAACGCGCTTTTGAAAGCAAACCGAAACAAAAAACGCGGTGCTTTTGCAGCGCGGCTCTGTTATTTAGGCAGAAACGACGAGCACGGAATCGAGTTTTGGGAATTTAAACGTTGCACTGGTGCAGCCTGGTAAGAAGCACAGCAGCGCCCCAGACTTGTCGTCGGAGTCCCTCCCCTTCCCGGACACAACGCTCACTTCCTAGTAAGGTGAAACAAATCAATCCTCATCTCCTTACATATCCTCAGCCGCTTCACTCCCACGAAAACAACGCCGACATACCGGATATTTCCCCCTCCAAACAAATCTACAAATACAAACACAATTCACGTGGCGCAAATTCCGCTTCTTTCGCTTTTTACTATTTTTTATTCAGAGAGCTGTTGCGGAGCCGCGTTTGTGCTACACCTGTATCCAAAATATCCCATGTCGGAGATTTGTCAAAGTGTGTTGCTTCTCACTCCGTTTTGCTCGCATGTTTCGTGAGTGTTATCACACGGCTGTCATTTTCTGGAAGCATCCAGATTGTTGGGAATCATGCAACAGTACTGGTGGCTCATATTGGACCACTGGATCCTCGTCCCACCCTCAATGGGAGTCAAGAACCGAACTCGTGCCGTGTCACTGCTACGCTATCTATCAGACGACACCTAAGTTGCAAAAGCCTTATACTTGACTCACACTTATTGTAGTTTGTGACACATGTTCTTGTAAGACGTGCTTTCGGTCGCTCCCCCAATAAGTTCCGAAAGGCTCCTCCTTCATCGGAGGTTTGGGATTTTTAAAGCAAAGGGAGAAGGAGGGAGAGAGAGAGAGAGAAAGAGAGAGAGGGAGAGAGGGGGGAAAACAAGACAATTAAAAAGATTGACAGGTAGGCTCCTCTGTCAGGGGTGACGCTTGTGGAGAGGGGAGGAGTAAAAATGTAGCAGGAAAAGCCACTCGATGCGTCTGTCTATCAGTTGAGACTGTCTGAAACAGCTTCTGGATCCACCGCGTTTCCATTTTTTCTCTTTTTAGAGAGACCTCGGATCAGTCCCTGGAGTTTCCCCCTCTTTCGTGATATTTTTTTTTTTATCCTCCAAAAGAAGCGAATATTTCAGTCCATGTCGATCTGTTGTTGGCGAAGCTTGGATGCGCCTGCGTCTTGTTTGTTCCCCCTCTCTCTCAAGTGATATCCTCTCTCCACCGCATCAACCACCCCTCCAAAAAAAAAAAAAAAAAACGACTCTGTCCAAGATGCGATGAGATGAGCGGTGGAAATCATTCTCACGACTCCTAAAACGTAAGTAAGAGAGAACGGCTGCTCGTCCCATTTATTTCTTTTTTCAATGGGAGAGAAGGAGGGCAGGAGGGGAGGGAGGAAAAAGTCTCCGCCGGACTGGTGAGGCTGGATCCGGGCTGAGGTGGCGTGGTAGTGACGGGATTGACATTAACCCATCTAATGCCTGTCTATCTATTTTCTCCTCTCCCCTTTCTCTCTTCCAGGTCTCTGGCAAAAGAAGAACAAGGGACACAAGGATAAATTACTTATCAGAGGTGTGCGCTGCGCTCACGCAGGACTTATTTGTTTTGTTTCCGCCAGTTTATTTTTTATTTTTTTAGTTTTGGTGTGCGTAAAAGGCGCAACAAAGTATCTTCCCCCTCCAAACAGCACTGGAGATTAGGGGGATTTTTTTCCCCAGAGGGAGTGAACTGAAAACTTGGGTTCCAAGGTGCTGTTTTGCTGCTTCTTCTTCTTCTTCTTCTTTTTTAACGCTGCCATGAGAGAGATGAAGGAAGATGATTTTTAATGGACATGAAGGTTTCAGGAGCTGGCCGAACCCCTTCGTCATTTTTGAGCTGATTCTCGCCGAAGCCGATCCAGCTATTAAATCCAAACAAGAGCTGCCAGTTTGAAAAGACGACTTGACATTTTTCAGCTCCGAAATCAAAACCCCCCACCTCTGCCTCCCCCGGAAACGGGATGTTTTTTCAAAACTGATAGACTTGATTTGTTTGTAATTCCTGCATGAGAAGCACCGTGGAACGTGACGGTCACTATGCCGAGGAGAAAGCAGCAAGAGCCGCGGCGATCAGCAGGTATAACCCGCCCCTCCTTTACGACCATTTCCCATTCCACTAACCAACTACAGTTTTTATTTACAAGTGTCACATGAACAATGTCTCCTTCCACGCCGCATTCTCCAGTTGTGTGCTGCATGCTGCGTTATATTTTATCAACTAACTTAAAATATATATTTTTTAGCACAACGCGCAACTCAGCCGTGACACACAGTTGTGTGTAAAATGTATCTAATTGCGCAAATGACGCACGCATCCGCGCAATGCCACTTTGAGATTTTTTTCTTTTTAAATCCTCCTTTGCCAGGAAAGTTCTATTAAGAATGGTGAGATAAACTAAATGGCATGTTATGGGGGATAAAAGGGAGTTTTGAGGTTCAAGAGTGAGTAATGATGAATAATTGACTGGGAAAGAAGGGGGAGAAAACTGGTGAGAGCCGGTTTTTTTCCTTTCTTTCTGTTTTATTAGAGGATTGCCATCCTTGATTTGATGCGTGATTGATCGCCTGTCATGTGGCAGGCTTTGATCTATTCATCCCTGATAAACATCAATAAAACCCTCCGTGAAGACAAGCATGCTCCTGGTAGGTTTAGCCACTCAGACACACTAACCCTCCTGTTGTTTTAACCAGGAACTGAAGAGCTTAAAAAAAAAAAAAGTTGTGATTTACATGATGGAAAAAATCACCTCATTTGCTCTGATGTGCAGATGAAAGGACGATGTGTGTGTGTGTGTTGAATGGATCGTAAGAAAACTCAACCCTAACACCGGTTTTATTTATTTAATCTGCCGTTTAAATCCCCTCGCCTTCCTTTTTGTTCTTAGAGATATACGTTGAGTTTTTTTTATTTATTTTTTTTCTTCCCCCCCTCCCTCCAAATTCACCCCACATTCGCTGTAAGAATCGGTGCTGAAATCAATATCCCCCGCTGGAGGGGCCAGTTTGATATTTGCAATGTGACCAACTGATAAAACCAGGTGCTTGGCAGAGGACCGACAAGGTTGACTTCTAGTGGTTTGGATTTGGACTCCCCCTTTTTCCTCTCGTCTCCCTGCAGCCTTTAAACAAATGTAAATGAGTGACAGGGGTTTCTACCTCTGTGCTAATGAGGCCGAGCCTTTGAAGTTAGGCATTAACAACTGGAGTGAACAAAAGACAGTTACAGAATTTTAAAGAGATTTTTGAAATATGAGGTGCAAAGCGGGTCGAGCAGGAGGGCCAGCCGACGGAGACTTTGAACTCAGCAGGTTTTATCATTTTAAGCAGGGAGCTGGTGAAGATGATGGTGGTGCTGCTGGTGGTGGTGGTGGGGAGCATGAGGAGGAGGATGAGTGTAGGACGGGGAACATTCAACTGGTGCTCGCTGTTAACTTCCTCCGTTCTCCTTTGGCTTTCTAGTAAAGCGGTGTTAGTGGGATTTTTGGCCCACACTGCAAAGCAAGGTTTCTCAGACTTAGAAATTACTCTACTTTTTTTTAAGTGTGTGTGTGAGAGAGAGAGAGCAAGAGAGAGAAAGAAAGAGAGAGAGAGTTGCAACCATTGTTTTGGAAAAATATCCCTCTGCAAAAGGTCTGCCACGGTTGGATCATAGTCGCTCCCGTTAGGTTGCTGCATGTAGATGAAAGCATGAAAAACACAACATCGCTGTGACCCCTCCCCTCTCTTACCACACACACACACACTCACACACCATTGATCCGTTACACCGTCCACTGAGTGTCATGCACATCATGGCTTGTAATGGTCAATCACAGCTTGGCAATGGGATGCTTTCCATTCTTCCATGAACACGGCGGTCGGTCAGAGATAGCTCCCTCCGCTCCTCAATCCCACCAGTAAATAACCAACTCACAGCCACGCTCGCGCGCACACACACACACACACATTCAGACTCAGACTCACCGGGCTAGCCCGATGCTCCACTGGGAGCTGGTGGTGACCTGTGGCTTCATCTCTGTGCTGCTCCGCAAAGAGGAAATTGCTCATGGTGTGACTGAGCATGGAAATCAGGAGTCAGACAATTAAAACAACAACAGCAGCAGCAGACTTGTCCGCGCAGGTTTCTTTTTCTTACCCTTTGCCTCTTTTGGAGGATATTGCTTGCTTTATTTCAGGGTTTTCGAGGCCACATCGTGCACAGAAATGTCGTGCTACGTCAGAAGCAGTGAAAATTGTAGTTGTGGATTTGTCGAGTTTCACAAACGGCTTTAATATTTGTATCTCTCAGGCAGCTTCTTGGGAGTGACATATTTATTTTCTTTTTATTGCTTATTTCTCACAAATCGAACATTTTCTTTTTAGCGATTTAATTATTTATTCTGCGTTAAAATGTGCAGCTCCGTGGGGACAAATTAAATCTTTCAGGAACAATTACTTTATTAATTTAAAAACATAATTTTGAAGTGGTCGTGTGTCTGTGTGTGTGTGTGTGTGTGTGTGTGTGTGTGAGGCGTTAAGATGGCACATAAAATAACCAAGATATGAAGTGACATTTGCTGCACGTGAAACAAATACACCGCGCAATGCACTTATCGTCTCTTTAAAATATTTTCAGCGGGGAGTTTTCATGGAGGGGGAAACCAAAGAGGAAAATCCGAGACGGACAGAAACTTTAAAAACCTGCATCAGCAAGTTTGGGAAAAATAATATACGCAGTGTAGCTGTTCGTGGACAGACGCATGGTCCTGTGTGTGTGTGTGTGTGTGTGTGTGTGTGTGCGTGCGCGCCTACGATGCAAACCTCACCTCGTCACCAAACGATGTAAAGGAGGTGAAGTAGAGGAAGGAGTGGCGCCGCCTTTCAATGAGGAAGAGGAGCAGATAAGATAGTCGCTCTTATTTCTGTGGAGCATGATGGTTAATTATAAGAAAGACCGTGTGTGTGTGTGTGTGCGTAGAGTGGGGAAGGGGTGGCGGTGGCGGCGGCGGTGGTGGTGGTGGTGGGGGTAAGGTTGTTTCCCGTTGGCTTCATTAGAGAGAGCCCTAATTATCTGTGGAGCTGATGGATTTGTGACAGGCCCTAACGATTAATGCTGACAAATTCAGTAAGGTGTCAAGTCCGCAGCTGCCTTGATGTAATCAAGTTGATATTATACAGTCCCCATAGCCCCTAGTGCAGCACCAACTCAATTTGCCTGCGCAGGTGACAAATGGACTTTGCTACCTGACTAATCACGTCAGGAGACAATGCCAGTTAATGACCTCAGTGAGCCCCCACACCCCTCCCCCCCAACACCCCCACCACTCTTATAACCTTGTAATAAGCAGGCCAGACCAGCTACAGCACATCGCAACCGCTCCCTCTGTCCCTCTGATTTTCTACCGTCTCGTTCTTCTTTTTGTTTTCGTTTGAATCCTCGCAGCCATGGTCTGTGCTGAGACGGCAGCGCGTTCGCGTGGAGCTTCCTTCTCCCGTCGTCGGGCTGGAATGTCAGGGTGGAAATTTTTTTTATTTTTCAACTCAACTGTTGCGAGGGATTTATTTATTTTTGTATTAATGACACGGCTCAGGCCTGTTCTAACCGCTTGATATATCGGCACTCCAAAGTAATCCCTGGAACCATTTTTAAAATCCAGACGTTCTGTTGAAGTTTTTACACTTTTGCATGTGTTGCAGCCCCTGCTAGTAAATCACCGCTACATCATAACACGGCCTCCATGTACTTTGGCTGAACGTCCTCCCGGCTCGGTGCTGCAGCCGCCTAGCCGAAGGCCTCTGGTTTACTCGGAGCTGCTGCAGAATCACAGTGCCCAGGGATTAATGATTTTGCATGCCCGGGGCAGCTAAGATTACACAGCGACCTTTGTGCTCTTACTTGACGATGCTGTTATGCGATATTCTCCCCTCAAAATAATCAGCAGGCTGAGATTTATGTGCCCCCCACCCTGCTGTCTACACCGGCGTCCTGAGGAACACAGCAGTGCCTAGCCTCTTGGTGTGTTTTTTCTTCTACTTTTAATGTTGCTGGATTTGAATAACGCCCTCCTTCCTGAGAATTAGAACAGTCTTGTTTTGACGAAAAGTTGATTTTCAGTAAAGGAACCAGTGTCTCTGGCCCCCGAAAGTTGCGGCGGCTTATAACTTCCGATGGCTTAGAGGCTCCACGGCTTCTGAGAAATGAGAAGTTTATGTTAGACTTTGATGAAAAATAAAGTGTGCGCGTGTTTATGTAAGCGAGTAAGAGAAAGAAGAGGAAAGAGACGAGGGCGAAGAGAGCACTTGGTGTGTGTGTGTGTGTGTCTGTGTGTTTGTAGCTTAGCACTGACCGGTGTTAGTTTTCCTGGAATGAATAACTCAAACGAGTGTAAGGGTAACCGCGCCATGTTAGTCATCCTCTTTAGCGTGGCCTGCCTTCAGATCCCCTCTCTGTGCCCCCCACCCCTCCGCCCCACCCCACAGGAACAGGACAAACAACCCTCTAGCAGCAGCGCCACATGTTCCTCACTTCTGACTGTCATGTCTCCGCACTATGCCCAATCAAACGGAAGGATGTCAGGCAGAGCGGGAACACGCATTGATCCGCCCGCAGCCTGTTTTTATTTTTCCGCCCTCCGGGTTGGGGCCGCCGCGTCATTCTCCCCGAGCGCGGTTTGGGCGGTTGGACCCGGCTAGGGAGGTTGCGCTAATTGGAGCGGCGGTTGTCGTTAGCAGGTGGCATCGATCGACCTCGTCGATAGCCACTTTTGCTCCTGCGCCGCCCTGCGAAACTAATAGTTAAATTTACATCTGGGATTTGAGCCAGGCAGAGGTCAAACGCGCTCCGCTCGCTCTTCTAATGCCTCGAGTCACCACAAGTGCCCCCGTGTTTGTGTGTGTCTGCGTGCGTGCATTAGTATAAATACATTAGTTATGTCCATTGTCATTGTAATTCTTTTTTTTGAAAGTGTTGTGCACAGAAATACCACTTTTTATTCTAATTATTGATTGTCTGTGATTGACTAGCAGTAAAATGGGTGGCATTATGAAGGTTTAAGCAGCGTGTGTTAAGCTTTTCCTGTTCACATAGATAAGGATATATTTCACACCACAGCTCTAATGCCCCTCCTTGTCTTTTTCTCTTTCTGATTCTTTTCGGGGCATTCTCAACAAAAGCTGCCCTCAGGGCACTCTGCTACCATCACCAGCAGTGTGTTGCCCCCGCTGCACTTTAAACACATACACACTGTCAACCGTAAACACAGACAGTCAGACAGACAGACACATACACACCTACACCTAATGCTTAAGTGCAGCCAGCGTGTCTCTGTGGGAGGTCATAATGGAGGTGGCTTAGTATGATGGGAAATCATATCATTAAAGCAGCCAGATGTGCTTTGTTGCCTGCCTTGCAGCACATAAAAACAGCAGCAAGTCATGGGATCCAAAAAAGAAAGGAAGGAAAAAAAAAAAAAAAAAATCCCAAGTCTGAGAAAATCAAGTCTGAAACAGATAGAAAGCAGCCCTCTGGGACTGGGCTGACAAGCAGTCTCACTCCTGACTGCCATAGAAAAACAATTTCCCCCCCTAAATAAAGAATATTTGTTCTCGCTTTTCTATATTGCAGCAGCATAACGAACTAGTTTCTTCTTCTTCTCTCTTTTTTTTTTTTAACTTTCGTGAAATTCCGATAGGACCAAAGCCCTGATAAACGGCTTACTGTCACCGTTATCAGCTCTCTGTTAAGTGTGCTTAATTACTATGTAATATTTGTGTTGTGCTGAGTAATTACATTTTGTTAAGGGTCCGCAGTAGGGATGTAAGGCTTAAGAGCTCATTAATGGAAAAACTGTTGATATGTTGTGTTTTTCTGCATTTTTTTTATTTATTTTTTTTAATTTTCCACCACCCCCCTCCTCCTCCTCCTCCCTTCTCTGGCACATAATTTGAGACGTGAGGAAGATAAGAGGGGAAGCGTTCAAGAGAAGTAGTCATGCAACATTTAAAGCGCAAAAATTGACATCTCAAATTTTCTTAAGTAAAGTATTACATTTGCCGAGGGTAAATTTGCTCTCTTGATCAGCGCCGTGCCTCCTCGAGAGGCTATGGGGAAAGTCTGCTAGAGCCAAATTTAACATGTTACTACTATCAATAAAAGATGAGCAATTACGGAATATTTTGTCTAATAAGTATTTGAATTCCTCGGCGCAGGAGGAGGAAAAAAAAAAAAAAACAACAAAAAAAAACATGTAGCTTACCCACTCATTACATCAGTTAGCAGGGGGAGTGAGAGGCAGCTCTTTGATGCCAACAAACAAACAAGACAAACGAGATGGGCCCACTACAGAAGAGCATGAAGCCCTATCCAGGGACACCCAACCCCTGCACACTCCTCCCTCTCCTCCCTCTCCTCCATCTCCTCCATCTCTTCTTCCTCTATGCCTCTCCCTCCCTCGCCTCGTCTCTTTCGCGTACCTCTCATCTCTCCCCTCATTTCGTGGCACTCCCTCTCCCTTTATTTCTTGCTCTCTCTTTTTTATTTCATTTCATGTTTCTCATCTCGCATCCTCCTCTCTTCTGGATAAATGCTACTTTTTTCTTTTCTTTTTCTCTTGCCGCTCAAAAGCAAAGAGAAAAGAGAGAGGGGGACGACGGTTGTGGGGGTGAAAAGTGGGGATGTGTGTGTTTTTTTTTTTCTTCTTTCCTTTCTTTCTTTCTTTTGTAACTGCTCGCTTCTTTCCTGGCGCACCTCATCAGACAAAGTTAGGTGGAGATTGTCGGGGGAGCGGGGAGATGAAAAGGAAACAAATGAGGAAGGGAGCGAGAGGGTTTAAACTGCATTCTTGACTTTGTGTCGGGGCCGTTTTTCACCAGATACTGAATCATCTCAGCATGGTTTGAACACAGACAAATAGGAAATAGGTCTGTTTCTTTTTTTTTGTCATTGCCATAATTGAATGCAGTCGGGAGAGATGGGGTGAATAGATATTTGATGATGGCAGTGGGCACCGATGTTTAGTCCAGCGGCATCAAAGATGGTGGTCCAGAAGAGGGGCGGTTGGCTAGGATGAGGGGGGGAGGGGAATGAGACAAACTGTGTTTCTGGTGTTGGTGCTGCTGGTGGTGGCGGCGGTGGCGGTGGGGTAGGGGGTCTGCACAAGCTTTTAGGATGGGCATTAAAGCTGACAGATGAACGGGGACGATGGACAAATTCTCCTGCAACAGCTGTGACTGCCGCCATTATCCTGACAGGTGTCAATTAAGAATTACTGCCTGGCCGGCCGAATGCCCCTCCCGGCTCGCATCCCTCTGTCCCTACAACACCGCCACCGCCACCGCCACTACTCCCACCCCCTTGTCCAGCTGTCGGCGTGCGAGAGAAATAACACTTTACCCTTGTCAGTGCTGTCACAAGCCCCGCAGCCCTCCCCCCCACCCTCCCCTCCTTTTGCCAGCGGCAGACGCTCACTGATCAATAGCTCGCAGTATTAGCGGTCACGGCGATGTGTGGTTGAGAGCGTCCGGCGTTTTGTCCATTTTTAACCCCACAAACTGTGAGCTACCGCTTAAAGACTGTCACATATAACCGTCAGGATGCAATGACGCCAAACTGTTTCGCTTAAGATGTAAAGCTTCAGCTCAAACCGCTGCATGCCGTTCAGCATCCTTGTTGCGCGCGGCGAGGTGCAGCTGCACACTGCGCGCTAACCTCTCGTGATCCTCTGTTACTCGCCCTGATGGCTAATACAGGGCCGCTTTCATTCCACATTGCAAAGTGGGGAGTTGAGGTCAGTGAGTGAGAAAATGAACAGTTGCCAATGCCCCGTCTTCAAGGCTCGCTTCCTGCAAACCCGCCGGCTGACAAACAAATTTTGGGGTCGCCAGACTTCTGGCTTTATCCAGAAAAAAAAAAAGGAAAAAGACGGAAATTTAAGAGGCGTGTGTTGTCCTTTTGCTGTATTTATTCAATGGTTAACGGTTTAAATCAGTGCAGTGGCATGCGGTTAAATTCCCCCTTCGTTTTTATGCAGTGCAACAAAAGAGCATTGCACGTATCCACGCAGCCAAGGGGCGACAGAGTGCGTGTCAGAAAGAGGGGAAAAGTTTAGTGTTACATACCATCATTTCCTAATTATAAATTATATAATTTGCGATTACATGCATGTATGCTGTACGGCCTTACAGGCTCCCGTGTCGTGCTTTTCCTCGGCGTCTGTAATAAATGCGGTTTTCGGCGTCGGAGCAGAATAAACACGAGAAGCTTCAATCGGTTGAAGGAAGAAGCGAAAACAGCAACACGAAAAAGCAACATGAGAGTGAGCGCAGAAGGCTCCCCAGGAATACACAGATGGATTTGCATGTTCACTTGGGAGTTACAGTTTTGGATTTCCTCCCTAGAAATCATTTGCCACAGAAAATAACCGGGGAAGATAATATCAGTGTTATTTCGCTACTCCTGCTTTATTTGCATATCTCTTGTTTTAAATAAGGCAACCGCTCGGAGTGAAATTTGGTTTGTTTTTCTGAGCTTTAGTCTGCATCACCTCTTTTTTTTTTTTTTCCACCCTATCATCGCAAAACCTAATGCCTCTCCCTTTCCTCGCTCTCCTCGCCCTTTTCTTTATTTCATTCTCTCTTACCTCCTCTCTCCTGTCTCACACTGGCACTACACTGCTCTGAGCGATTATCAAACCTGAGAATATTTTCCATCCCCATGCAAATCACCCCACCATGCGCTCTTATCGTTCCTGCTTCGCCCACCACCCCCGCCCCCCACGGCAGCCACCCCAAACGGTTGTGTGTAATCAAAGTAAACGGCAGCAAAAGCTAAAAGGGAAATGCTCTTTGTGGAGATGGATGGAGGGATTAAATATTAACCGGATGCGGCTGACTTAAGGCAAGTGTTTTACATAGCTGCTCTCGCCATGGACGCCGCACATTGATCCCCCTCGCCCCGGCGCCTTTTACTTGTTTGGCTGCCTGCCGTTAATTTTTCACCATCATCTCGCCGGCCAGAACCTTTAGAACGGAGACGGAAGAGGGAGGCCAGTGAATGGTTCAGCCATCTACGCCAACCCCCACCCCTCCTCCTGCTCTTAACGGGGGCAGGTGAGATGGATGATAGCAATTTGAAATTTTGTTTGTGCGTGTGATCATGGAGATTGTTTTCGGTATTACCGTGGTGTAACAATCCCAGTGATTAATTGAGGCAACGGCTCGGCTCCGATTGGAGGATTCGCGCCGAGGGGGGGTGGGGTGGGGAGTGGGAAGTGTGTGTGTGTGATGGGGTGGTGTAACGGGAGGTTACCGGTCCTCCGCCTTCCTCATTCTTGACTCGTGAATGTGGCGTTTTATCAGCTGACCTTGGAGCCTAAAATTGCTCCCTTTCCTAAACACGCTCGCAACAAACGCGAATCCCAACGTCTTGCCTTTCGCACACACTGCCCCTCTTGTCGCGGCACTTCCTTCATTTCCTCATGCCTCTTTCTCCCTCTGCCCCAGCTGTGATTAAAGGAGAAAATCAAACCACTCAAACCAAACTTTGTGCAAGAAGGAGACTAAACAAAAACAGAATGGCTACAGTGGCTTCACTATTCATGCACAAGGACATCAGTGGCAGGAATGTGCTTCCAGTGGCAGCGGCGCTGTGTGTTTTCAATGTGTTTGTTGTCTACATGTGTCTAGCAATATCCTGTGGGTCACAGAGGCAGCTTGTTAACGGGGGGCTAATACCAGTGGCGGTTCATCCCACCTCCCCTCCGCTAACCGCACATACACAAAGTTGTTGCACGGGTGCTGCTGACAGCATTGTGCAGGCCTTTCTGGCATTTATAAATGTGTCGGTCCTGCACCAGAGGTATGAGCGCCCCCCCCCCTCCTCCTCTCCTCCCTCCTCCCCAACCCGCACCAGCCAGAGTGCACATCTGACGGGGTCGGAGGCAGGTCACGACCCCCAGGTGGCCACAGCCCAGGCCGGCGCGGGCTCTTGTTTGCTCTCCTTTTCCTCTGCGTTTCCGTGGCGCTGACTTTCCGTGCTACTTCACTACTCCAGATATGAGCCTCTTCCAGCGGGCATCGGCGCTCCGCTGCTGGAAGGTGCAGATAGCTGGTATTTGTAATGCTGCATGGTATTAATTTGACGATTTCCATGCCGCCAAAAATTCGAAAATACTGTGTGTTTCAACCAGAATTACGTGATGTCAAGATGCTCTGAGCCAGTAAGCCAGTAATAATAGCAGTGGTAATAATAAGAACACTAAAAATATTGTTGCCTTGTTGTTTAATCCAATAAAAACGCCGCATTAAAAATGAAACGCAGTTAAAAGAGCTTACCTGTCACGACATGGCCGTGTTTCATTTCACAATAAATGTGATATGATGATGATGATGGTGATGAAATTTCTGCGCACCTTACCGGACCTGCAGTCCTTTTTTTAAACGTTGGCAACAATCAAATACGCCTCTGTCTTTTCCTCCTTTGTCTTTTGGATCCTCACCAACTTTCTCTGCAGTTTTCTTTCTCTTCTTCCTATTTTTCTGTGCCTCTCGCTCTTTTGCTCTCCTATAGTCAAAGTAGCCCCGGTCCCCATAGCAACACATAGCAAACTCTTACTCATTAGTGTGTGTTGCAGCCCGCTGAACGGCCTGAATCCTGCTCCTCGTTCCTGTGATTTCATTCCAAGACGAGCATCACCTCATCTGCCTTTTTTATTTATTTGTTTTTATTTTCTAACCTGACTGCGCAGAGTAACCGTCAGCGAATAATATCTGGACATTTGCTTGATTCCAAATCTTCTAAAAGTGACTGAATTGCGGAGTTGTGTTGGAAGATTGAGAGGCGACACTGGGAAACGTCCCTCCGTCACGCCTGATTCAACGCTCGGCTTTTTTTTTTTTTTTTGGCCGTTAAATCTCCAGTGCGTTGATAACAGGTCAGCCGTTGAGAAAGAAACGAAGGGGAGGAGGGGTGTAAAGAGAGGGAGGGAGGGAGAGAGAGAGAGAGAGGGGAGGGGGTAAAGTAAGGAAGAGGAAGAACGAGTGTATGATTAGAGAGAGCGTAAGAAAGTGTATGCGAGCGGGGGGGAGAAAAAAAAGGGAAAGAGCGAGATTGGTCTTTTTTATGCTGGCTCACCCATTGCGTGGGCGGCGCATGGAGTGGAGAGGTCAATAGGATGCCGTGATAGGCTAATCTGCCAGGAAGGGAGGGTTAGGGCAGGCCTCATGGGAGCAGCTCATTGGCTAGACTCATTTGCCCTGTGAAATAAAATCTCATTGTGTCTTTGTTTTCTTTTCTTTTCTTTTTTCTTTTTCCTCCGCGTTTTGAAGATTGATAGTGCGGGTGTTTGCTCTGAGAAGTCCTTTGGAGTGTTTGAATATTTATCCGCTCGCATATATATATATATATATATATATATATATATATATATATATATATATATATATATATACACACACTGTATGTACTCGTGTAGCTGTGTGTGTGGCATACAGTTCATCCTGGTTCCTGTGGGAGTGTGTACATGTGCAACATTTCCAGAGCAGTGCGTGCTCGTACTCCAGTCAGACACATGGATGACAGATGACCCAGTGGGAGACACCAGCCATCCTGCCCAACCGGAATCTTGCCCCCCCACCCCCACCCCCCCTCTCCCTTACCTCCAACCCCTCCGCCGCCTATTAAAAAGCGTGTACTTTGTTTACTTCCTCGGCTTTTTGCCATAAATCCTGGATCCACCTCCGATGTGGCGTTGCCCTCTTTTCCTCAGGTTACGGCTTTGAACACGATCATAATAGCTGCGTCACCGCGAGAGTGTGTGTGTGTGTGTGTGTGTGTGTCTGCGCGAGAGAACAAACCAGCCGCAACCTGGCTGCATGCATGCCTGTCTATCTATCAGTGTGTGTGTGTGAGAGGGAAGGTGGGGGGGCTTACTGGACCAGAGGAAACCTAAATCCTCATATAAAAAGGCCATGCACTCAGCCTGGGCTGAGGGAAGGGGGGAGAGGGAAAGGAGGAAAGAGAGAGGGAGACAGAAACGGCGAGAGAGGAGAGGGAGAGGGAGAGAGAGAGAGAGAGAGAGAAGGGGAAAAAAGTTGATTTCCTTTTTCAGCAGAGCCATACATCACAGGGCCTCCCAGCTGCAGTGTCACAAGCTGACAGAATGACATGTGTCATTTATCAAAGGGGCCAGGCGGGGGCCTTGGGAAACGTGCACCACAAAGCCTGAGAGAGTTCATTCCAACGCTCAACCCTCCCTCCTTCCCTCCCTATCCTCCCTCCCTCCCTCATCTCGACTCCTTCAGCCCGCCCCCGCTGTTCTCTCTCCTCCTCGTTTTCTCTCCTCCCTGCCCCCCCTGCCACCCCTCCCTCACCCCCACCCCGACCACCTCCACCCTCCCTACTCACTTTGCCTGGTGCCAAAAAAACGGCCCTGTAATGTTTTCTGTCTTCCTTGTACTCTCGCACAGCCGCTGTGTCTGTCTGTCTGTCTGTCTATCTGTGTGTGCGTGTGTGTGTGTGTGTGTGTGTGTGCACTTGTGCGAATGCAGGGTTAACCCGATGAGTAATGGCACCAGCTATACTTAAAAGCCAAAGTTTAAAGATCATCCAAAAGCATATTTTTATGCATTTATAAAACAGCATTTCTTAACGTCATTATCTTTCTCCCGTGGAGAGTAGCTGTTTTCTCTCTCTTCGCATCACTCACTCACTTTTCGCTTTCATCCCTTCTGCGTCTTTATGGTCTGGAAACATTTACATGCACGCACGCACGCGCCATACCTGCTACTGAGGAGTTGTTTGACAGAGAGATTACAGCTTTCCCGGCTGATCGGGCCCCAGCCGGAGGTCCGCGGGGTCACGGCGCTGAGCGCTCGGGGCCCGTTTAAGAACGCATTACGCTGCAGAACAGCTTGTACATAGGAATGCCTGTCGTAACCGACGTGTCGGTTACAATAGAGAGCGGTGTCAGTCCAGTCACGGCTTGCCTATCTACCACTTCTTGCGTTAATGTCTTACCTCACCGCATGCACTCCATTTCCAGCTTCCTCTCATCCATCATCGGCTCACCTTTCATCCCAACCCGTCATCCACCCCCATCATCGGCCTCGGCTAGGGTTAACTCCATTCCAGCCACTTCCAGAATCAATAAACTATCTCACCTGGGTGCCCTTCCCTTCCTCCACCTTGGTCAAATCTTGCCAGAGTCTTAACACTGTAACCCGCTGCTGTACTTGTGTTCGGATGCTGTAAAGCAAGTTGTGTCGCCATGTTATGTTGTTTGTGAGTGGCGTGTTAACGTTGGCTAGAACTTTTTAGCACAGGCAGCCGAATGTGACGAGATTCCTGTTCTTCTGAGGAGTGATAGGAATTTATTATGAGTTATAATTCGGATGCATTTGTCAAGCATTTGTCTTTAAAAACCGCGCACCAGACTAAACGGAGTACGTTTCTGCTTCTAGCGCTCAACAGTCCCGTACGATCAAGTGGACAGCCTGAAGAGAAGCTGAAAAACTCTGGGTGGAATTCTCTTTTTAATAATACAAACCCAACTCGGGGCAGGATGAGAGCGAACAGGGTGGGGAGGAGGAAAAAAAAAAAAGCTGAAGAAGACGTGGGGGAGTCCTTCTGCCAGTGTAATGTTTCCTTGCTTTGTCTGCAGGGGTTAAAAGACGTGGTACATCATTAGGTGGAATATTCAGTGGCGGCGTCACCGAGGGGTGACCCCGCTAACAGGTCAGGGATAGTTCACCCTTTAAAGCCCCGAGCCCGCTATATACGCCCCCTCCCCCGCGGTGCTCTGTACACACAGGCATAGGTGTGAGTCCAAGGCTGAGAGTTTTCACCGTGGCCATTTTGATATCTTTGTTTTCCTCTTGAGTGAGGAGCGTTCGGCAGTGGAAGCTTGTAATTGACTGCAGTCAAGTTTAGCCGCGGCCTTATAAAACGATCACATTCAAAGAGCTTCCGATGCAGCGCCGAGACAATTTGGGACCTATGATTCACACCTGTTTTCAATAATAAGCGCTATCCTTGAAGCGTGATCGCATCAACGCGTGCCCTCCATCACTTCTGCCTCTCTCTTCTTTGTCTTTTTCGCCTCCTTTCTCTACCCTCTCCCTGCATTTTTTTGGCTGTCTGTGCGTGAGCGTGTGTCACGGAGGTGGGGACTGGGGACGGCAGCCCCCTTTCATTCGTCTTCATAAGCCTCATTTATTTTTGTAGCCAGATGTGAGCTGACAGACATCACTCAGTGCCAAGCCCCTGTACCCGTCCCCGTCCTCCTTCCATCAGCACCCCTGAGCCCTCCCCGAGTCCCACCAGTCTCTCCCTCCTAGGAGGTCAGGCAAACACCCTCCGACCCTCGCTCCCCCCCCCACCCCCTCCAACGCCCACGCCCACCCTCCTTCCACCAATTCAGCATTACGGAAGATGGATGTGTCTTTAAAGCAGAGATTGATTGTGGATATCAGAGTTATGGCGCCATTCATCACTGCAGATATTATTCAGACGAGCAGGATTGAACAAGGAGGTGGGACGCTGAGCCCATGGGTGAGTTCTTAGTGGGGTGGGGGCAGCGTGAAGGAAGTTTAATAGATTTTAGATGAGTGTGCGTGTCGTTTTGTGTATTTGGGACTGAACAGTCGTGCGTATGCTCATGTACTTGCTCTTACCTTCATACGTCTGCCTCACTTGGGAACTCTGGCATGCGTCTGGCTGTTTCTCAGCTCTGTCCTCGTCAGAGTGTGTTTGTGTGGGTTTGTGCGTGGAGCTGTCTGCATTGATCTCCACTGATGTGATCCTCCTTCAGAGTCTGTTCTCATCGGACTCTGATTTACGGCTTCATTAGGATCCTTGCGCTACCTCCCCTTCCTTTTGTCTCGCTCCTTTCGCCAGGTCACTCCCGGAGACCCGTGCGCACTCAGACACACAGTCAACACACACACACACACACTCTCTGCAGAGAGGGGAAAGCTGCAGCCAAAGGACTTTTCTTAGTTTGTTTCTGTTTTGTTTGTCATCTTTTTGAATAATCTCTCATTATTCATCAAGGCTTAGCACCTCATTGTGCCCTGAGAGTTGAAGTGCTGTGGCGGTTTTGGAGGTGCTTCCCTACCCCCAGGCAGCCCCACTCGGCTGAAAAGAGCCCTCATTGTGTGTCGTCTTTTATGGCGCTGTCTGAAAGAGAGGGATGCACTCCAGTCGGCATTGAAATGCACGTGGTAGAGCAGCCAGCAGAGCAGGACAAACACCACAGGTTGTAAACGCATTGAAAAGGAGTGTGTGTATACGAGTGTGTAAGGGTGCGGGTGCATGAGGATGTGTTAATGTGAGCGAGTGTGAGTCTGTGCAGGCTCTTGACTGAAAGGTTTTCACTCTCTTTACCTCCATTTTTTCTCCTCCTGATACAGTTTGCCACTTACTTAGCTCCCCCCCCCCCTGTCCACCTGTCTTCTGTAGTCGCCTGAAATGACTTTCTTCTTCCTCTACTAAGAAAAGAACCTCAAAGTTTTCGCTTCTCGTGTTTTTTTTTAAAATCCCCACCGCCGCCATTATCAGGAGTCAAGCCATGCAGAAATGTAAAAAAAAAAAAATAAGAAGGTAATCACACTTTGTGCTGGTGCTTTTGTCGTCAGTTCATGATGGAAATAGGTCTAAATATGAGATTAGAACCTGCCGGTGACTGATGCTATTAGGCAGATATGCCATAGACTTTACTATCTCCCATGAAGGATTAGCGCAAATTATACTGGGAGACAGGCTTGATTTCTCCTCTGCCTGGCTGGATGTGGGCATTTGAGGCACTCTAAGTTGACAGCGTCTATCTCTGCTTAGTTCTCCGAGACAGGTTGTGTGACAGCTGATGCCAGGCGAGGGCTTAAAAAGTGTGTATGTGTGGGTGTCTATTTGTGTGTTGGACGATGTTTGGTCTGTGTGTGTGTGTGTGTGTGTGAGAGAGAGAGAGAGAGTTGGAGAGTTATAAACTGACAGGCGAGTGTGTTTGAATGTGATTGCGTGTCAATGGTTTTCCTTTTTTTTTTTTTTTTTTCTTTCCTGAAAACAGGTTCTCTTTGAGTAGTGTGACAATTGGGAAAGGCTAATTTTAAGCTTGGTGGCTTCCTCTTTAATTCTACACTCTCTTATCTAGCGTTATTTTAAATAATTAAACTGTCGGTAAGGCTGTCCAGGTGAAGCTGCTTTTGTAGCTATGAATAAGTAAGAAAGCTGGTCAGATGCCCGACCAGGTGCTGGATTTCAGTTTTTAAAAAATCCATTTGTAGGAATGCTGATAAAAAACAAAACCCAGATAACAAACTCATAAGTTTCTCCGCGCATTGCAACCTTCACTTTGATTCAGAAGGGTCCGTCACAGCAGCAGGCCAATGGCATCCATCACCTAGAGCGTAATCTAAAAATGTTTGAACTATGATGTTGATATAACTGGAGGAAGGTGGTCGAATGGTGTGTTCACCTCTCAGGAATGTTTGAGGGAACATGCAAATGCTCCCTGTTTTAGCCCTGCTGTCTCCTCTCGCTGCGGTGATTTAGGAGGGTGACATGTCCTTTAATGTTGGGTAGTAAACTGGAGGGGTGGATTTATGGCCTGAAGCCCTGTTTTTCTCCAACGGTCTCTGTCCACTGGCGACAGAACAAGCTCCGCCCTTACTGCATTTGAGGTGTTTCTAGTTCCTACCGTATGGCCCTGTGTGGCCATATGTCAGGGAGAAACCGGACAAAGCAGAAGCTTCCTGGTACAGTAAAAGATGACTTATGTGATCAGATATCACATGATCCTACCCAACTCCAGCAAGCCGAGGTCGTTTACGGTTAAACCTGCTATGAATTAGGGTAGCAACAAGATCAGTCCTCGAACAAAGACTCTTCCTGCAGCACATTCCTGACATTGAAGCTTATTAACCTTGTGATTTCTTTGCGGTTTACTTGATATTCAACTTGTGAAAATTTCAACCAAGGCAGCACTCAAATGCAACAAAGCGGCGATTCAACAAATCACCCTAAAACAAGAACCGAAGTGAGCGATCTTCAGTGAAACTCGTATTTCGATATCTCCTCTGCCTTTCCACTCATCGTAACCTCCTCTCCACTTTGCTCCTCCTTAGTCTGTGAGGCATAATGCACAGCAGTGCCTTGCTGTGTCAGCAGCTTTCAAACAGGTCAAAATGCAGAGGGGCTTGTATAGGTGTAGGGTTAGACTGCTACGTACTGTGAGAGCTGTAATGGAGCACACTTCTCTTGTAATGTAATTAAGACAGTGAACAGTTATAACCCCCTAACAAACAAGTGTGCATGTCTGGCTTTCAAGTGACTTTTGGAATCATGTGTCTGGTGAAATGCTTTGACAGCTTGGCAGGAGCGTGAATAAAAGGAAACAGGTGACTTTTTTTTAACGCTATAAAAGTCATGTCAGCACCGCTATTGCCATATTAAAAGCCTGTATCAGTGTGCTCTCCACAGAATGTTCCAGATCAGTCTCATCCTCTCCTCGACACAGTTTGACTGATCAGCGCAAGGCCTAGTTTGCTGCTGCCAGCATGGGACTCGATGTTCGTTTCTCTATTTATTTCCACGGCCCATGCGTTTTCCCCATATAAAGACAGTCTATGTCCGACCGTGTCATCGCGTGATGGATTGCATAGTCCTCTTCTCGCAGGAAGAGAAAGGGGGGATGGTGGAAAGAAGGAAGGAAAGAAGGAGGGAAAGAGTGAGTGAGTGAGAGAGAGAGAGAGAGAGAGGGAAGGAAGCAGAGTGGTGCGGTGCAGCAGTGAAGGACATGGCAGCTTAGCGCTGGCCAAAAAGACTGTGCTGAACACCTGCTCCTGTCTCCAACGCCCCTTCAACCTCCTCATTACCTGTCAATCTATCACAAGGCAGCCAGATCAAATGTCTGCAGCAGCCAGGACTCGCACAGGGAGGGAGTGGTGGGAGAGGGAGGGGGGAGCGAGGAAAGAAAGAGGGGAAAGAGAGGGACAGATTGCATGTCTGGGAGAGCAGAAAATGAAGGGGATGTAAATGGAGCAGCTGCGTGTGCATATCGAAGATCTGTTGATAATTTGGAGTAAAGTTTGTTCAGAGTGCAATTATTTAAAACTTCTGGAGGTAGTTTGTCATGTTGCTAAATTTAGACGTCGTGTAATGCAGACTACTTGTCAGTCGGGTATGGATTTATGTAAATGGGCTTTTTTCATTGTCATAAGCTGGAAGACGTCATGAAAGACATTTATTTTGAATTTAAATCAAAAAAAGGAACACATCAGAGGAGTTTTTAAAATCCAATGCTGGGCATAAATGATAATGTTTTGGCAGTCTTAATATATATTTGTATTCCCTGCTCTGACCCACTCTAAGACACCTTCTGACCTTTGACCTCTGCAGAGTAAAAGCTGTGAATCTGTGCCAGACAAGTACCTTATGCAGGGAGGCGGGGCCTGTGGTCTCAGATTACACAAATAAAGCTGTTGTGACTGCCGTGTGTGCGCGTTTGAAACACATTAGTGCAGATTTGCACCTTTTCGTGTGTGCACGCCGGAGTGCACACCGAGTTAATGAAAGTATATGAATTGTCCGCGTGTAAGCGTGCGTTGATACATGAGACGGTGCGTTTGTGCTCTCGGTGTGTGAGTGCTCTTTAAGAGGCAGATGAATTTGAGCTCATCAAGGTGCATTAGTGCACACATGACCAGTCCCAGCCCTCTAGTTCTGATCCCTTTCAGTCCCTACTCACTCTCCCAGTGGCTCCCTCCCTATTTCTTTTTCAGTCTTTCTCAAGCTCCCTCACTCTCTCCCTCTCTCTCTCTCCTTTAGTGTGTGAGCTGTGGTGATTTACGGTAATTATCCATCGTTGGGTCATCTATCAGGCTGGCTGTTGCTAGGAGATAGAAGCAGCTGCTGCTGGCTGTTGTCTTGTCAGGGACAGTGCATGTGTGTGTGTGTGTGTGTGTGTGTGTGTGTGTGTTTGTACACACTCATGTTTGTGTGCGTTTCCTGGGATCTGGGTATGGATGTGCGCACGCCGGTACTTCAGTGTGTATTTATCGGCGGCGTGCGAGTGTGTGCTCAGGTAAAATGGTCCATCCTGATGTGGGGATTTAAAAGCGCAGGTGGTGTAAAAGAAAGAGGCGAGCTCTGAAGTCAACGGATGGAGGGAAAGGATTATAGGAACGAGGGAGACTTTGGCGATGGGTGGGGTCAGAGGTTGAAAGGGGCCAGGTGGAATCTGAGTGCGTGCGCGTTTGGGGAGGGTGGGCAGCTTAAAAGGCACAGGTGTGTGGTGATAGACAGGGGAGCTGTATGATAAATTTATCCAGGCAGATGGAAGTTGGAAGAAGTCGGGCCTTGGGGAGTAGTTTTAGTGGCAGTGAAAATTGGAGGGGGTGAAGCAAAGTCTATTTTCTATTGGCAGGTGATCATACGCAGATGGGTGCTGGTTCAGATCCCCGCAGAGGGGCCTATTCCTCTTCATTTTGCCATTGTAATGCGCCGTAAACCCATTGTGTCGACGGCGTTTCGGGTTTCATGTTCTGCGCGCACCATTCATGCATGAATGCGTCCACACACACACACACACACACACACAGACATGCACACACACTGAAAGGTCAACTGCAGACATTATAGTCTTAACAGTCTGCTTTCAGTGAAAACTTGTTAGAGGAAAGTAAAAGCAAATAAATGCGGTATCATGGATAGCAAATAAAAAAATAATAATACTGGAAATGTATAAAAGAATTCGCCACTAGTTACTATAAATTTATTATAGCATTGGAATGAATAATAATAGCAACAAAGAAAAAAATATCTCTAAATTAAATGGCAATTTAAAAAAATAAAATAAAATTATAGACCTTTTCAATCAAAGCAAAGCTATTGAAATAGTTAATAATAGTTATTCTGGCATCAGTGTGCTCTGAATATTGAGTCCGCCCCGTACTACAGGCTGCTGCTGCTGCTGCTGAAGCTGTCTTCACTAGTGTCCCCAGTAGTTTCACTGAACTTCCTGTTTGCTTAACCTGTCGGCAGATCGGTAAGAGGCAGCTGGATGCAAGCCACACGTCCATACGAGCCGCGGCAACTGTAAATACAACCTCCACTCCCGGCTCTCCATACCGGCCTAATTGGCTCCAGTTAGCATTTGTCATTGCATTTAGGGGTGAAGATTAGGAACACCTCTCAATTAATCTGCAATCAGCCTGTTTGTTAATTAGCTAACCTGTTCTAAGTGGCCTTCGGGGCTCTTGTGTAATTAGCTAAGCTGCTGAGAAGCGGGCCTGTGTGTTGACATTGACCTAAAACGTGCGAGCCGTGCGCACGATACAGGCGCGCACACACACTCAAATGAGCGCGCTATATAAGACACACACTTCTGTTAACGTCTCCAGTCATGGTCAAGAGGGACAGGAACTCCTGATTCCCTTGGAAATTATGCAAGCATTGTGTGTTCAAGAAAAACAAATGCTTAAATACAAATGCAAATGCACACACACACACAGTAACGTACTTTATTAGCAGCTAGTTGCAAGCTTGCTATCCTCATCCAAAAATACACATTTGCACATCGTCATGCTTGCAGCGGCACACAGATTATTCCTCCCCTCACTCCCACAACAAAACTGCATCCCTCAAAAGCATTCTTAGAAAAGGCGGGAGGGGGAAAAAAAAAATACATACTGTACTCCCCATGCACCTACACTCTTTTGAACATTTCATCCTTTTCAAGTGCAACAACATCCCCACCAAAATGAACAGCTTCTCCATTGCTGTGTCAAAGCCCCTTTTTTTTTTTTTCCTTGCTCACTTCAAAGCCATTTGTTTACTCTGCTGCCTCCTGACATTGTCTGTGGTAATTAAAGGAGCGCACTGAAATTTATGGTTTAATTATACAGGCCTTGTTATGCAGAGAGGACCAGGATGGGCTGATATGCTCAATAAAAATAAATAAATTCCATACGGGTTTATTGAACCCGCTTTTGCGTGCAGAGTGCAATCGTTCCCGCCGCTCAGGTGTGTGTGCGTGTGTGTGTATGCGTTATTGTGTTTATGTGCCCCTGCGTATGTAAATGCGTGCATGTTTATTTATGTATTGCCTCGCAGGACGGCAGTGGCAGCTTAGTGTGCAGCGTGAGTGGGTGAGAATGAAATTAAAAAAAAATAAAAAGCCAGATGAATTGCAATCGATTGGCGCTGGTTCACCGTATTGATCCCTGAGCATGTTAAAGCCTGCTGTACTCCATGAAGAACACTCAGTCAGTCACTGTGGGCTCACCCCACCTACACCCCTCTCATCCCTCCTACACCCCCCCTTCACCAGCTAACATACTGTATACACTATCAGATCCATCCCATATTGCTACTGTATGCATGCGTAAAAAGCAGAGACAATAGCGACTGCAGCTCCAGCTAGCGAGTATATGTGTGTTTGTTATTATATATATGTGTGTGTGTGTGTGTTTTGGATTTGTGCATATGCTGTAATGGAGAGTGATCTTGGCTGTGGCCCACGAGCAGCTCTTCTGAACTGATCTTTGAGTTGGTATAAATAGCGCTCGCTCTATAAATAAAACAGCAGCACCTTTCACACTCACTCTCTCTCCCTTACACACGCATACGCACACATACAAATCGGCCCACTCGACTCTCGGATGTTACACCTGGCCAGGCGCGATCACGCGCGTAAGTCGCGCATTGATCCACGTATAGTCTTTTCCTGAAGGTCGCGCACGAGGGGGGGTTTATTGGCATATTTGCTCAAGTACGTGACCTGTGCCAGCTTAACACCGGCTACCTGTCCGCCCCACTTTACATTTACGGAGAAATGATCAAGGTCAGCTGACACGATCGGGGGTTTAGCTTGTGCTTTTATCCAAACTGACCTGCAGCGTGAGCAAACCGCTCCGGCATATCTTCCCCAAAATCTTGACAAAAACGTCTTTAGCCGATAAACTTGAGCTCCTTTGGTAACAGATCAGTCTCTTTAAAGGCCGGGAAGATTTTCTCTCAACTTCCAGCTCGGATTGTTGCTAGGCTGGCAGGTACTTGTCGAGATAAAGACCAAAGTTTTAGAGGGACGTGACTGGCAGATGCGGTGCATTATTGCTATCCCTCTGCTGCTCGCTAACAAACCGCTATCTGAAGCTATCAGTGCTGTGACTTTACATTATGCTACTGGCCCAGGGTAACCCGACATGACTTGAAGCGTTTGCGTGGCACCGCCGGCGCAAACTATCACCACGCGCAAGGCTGACGGTTGACTCACTGAATATCTGCCAATAAAACTGAATTTCAACGCTAATCCTGTTTGCACAGCACTTATTCACTTTCACACCACTTTCTACATCAGTCCATTATGTAGCCATGTGTCTGAAGAACATGTCCCATCCGCCACTGTCTGCGGAGCTCAACTCAAGCTAGAAGTGTTTTGAAATGGGGTGCAGAAGGAGGGGAGGAGGGGGGGGGAGATAAATTGGTACAGCGAGCTGGAATGCTGCAGCAGTTATTTAAGGCCCTGTAGGTGCTGCCTAGGCCATATGCTCCCATTATTCCGCTTGGGAGGGGCCCATGTGGGCGTGTGAGCAAGGCCGGAGAGAGGAGGAGGAGGAGGAGGAGGGTGGGAGGAAAAGAGAAAGAGTGGGTAATGGAGGGGAGTGAAAGGAGAAAGGTAGCTGAGGAATTATTTTAAGGAGAGCCCTCCTATCAAGCGCGGGAGGAATTTTAAGAACGGGATACCGGGAGAAGCCTGAGATGAGAACGAATTAGCTCCTGGAGTAAATGATCGCCTTCACCCTCAATATCCGGCTCTTTCACCATCGTCTTTGCATAATTCATCTCGTCAGATTTTGAGGTGTGACGGAGTATAATTCATGAACTCGTGAACTTTTCAGGTCGATAGCTTCTCTTAGGCTAGGGCCTCTCAATCATTTATGCGGCATATCATGAAGCGGAGCTTAATAAGGTTCTGTATGAGACACCACCAGGTTATTTATTATTTGTTCCCTTTTCACGAAATAAAAAGACATTTCCATAACTCGGCGCAGCTGAAAAGTTTTAAATACCAGACTGTCACACTTCTGTCCTGCTCAGACTGCGGATCCTCAAACTTTTATTTATTTATTATTTTTGCCAGGGAAATAAATCTTGAGTCATACAGATAGTTTAATATTTATCCACGAAGAAAACAATGTCCAAATACAGCTTTGCTATTAGCTCCGTATCTCCCCCCTATTTCTTCTTCTTCCTATCTGCTCAGTCTCTTGTCAAAGTGAGGCCTGTGTTCCCGATCAGGGCATTGCTCTCATGTTAGCCGCTTCACGGGAAGCACATCCCAGCATTCCCTCTGACACGCCGGCAGCAGCATTACCATAATTGGCTTTTCTACATGACGGGACAGAGGAAATAATAATGTCATTTTATTTACAGCCCTCTTGTCCCGGTCCGAGAGCTATCACCCCCACCCCCCCACCACCCCTCCACCCTCTCTCCTCTCTCTGCACCATACACTGACATGCACCCCTCTCCTCCTCCTCCTCTTCTGTCTCATCTCCCTCTCCCCCCCGCTCCCTGTGCAGGGCGCGAGTCGCGTTCTGCCACGGCGTGTAGGTCAAGCGATGGCTTTTTGATCAGCTCCTGTCCAAAGCCATCAGGGTTGAGAGGCACGTAATGGAGAGTGGGGTGACAAACAGAATCTGGGGAAGGAATAAGACTGCCAGTTTCCTATTAGGGCCCGGCCTAAACGGCCTCTGCCCCCCCTCCCCTTCCCACTCCCGCCCAACACCTACCCCCCCACCCTCCTCTGCCGCGAACCCACTCCTGCACTGCCTAAATCACATGAGTGAAGGGGGCCGTGATTGGACATTAGTGCCGCAAATGACTGCAGTGATTGCCCCCTCTTCCCAAACTCACATCAAATAAATAAAGAAATGTGTGTAAATAAATAGAAGGAGGGGTGTTGGAGAAATGCGGTTGGTGGTTGAGGTGAGGGGAGGCTGACTGGTTTCATCCCCTTTCTTTTTTTCCCCCCTCCTCTCTCCCTCTCTCTCGTTTCATCGCCTTTCTGCCTTTCTTATCTGGTTTGTTTGGCTTTGACAGCGGCCAAATGGTGAAGCTCCGCGAGCCTGACAGAGAGTTTTATTGATTTAACAACCAGCAGACTCTCGGCAAAGAAAAGGGAGAGGGGGGGAGAAAAAAAAAAATGGGTAGGGCGGAGAAAGATAGCAAAGTTTTGAAAAGGAGTGATATGTCTCTGCTTTGCTCCTTGCCAAAACGCTGACGTGTCCGCCGGTTGTATTTCATTTGGTATCGCGTGCTAAAATCGAGTCAGTACAGAAAGTTACGCCGCGCGTGAGGGAGAATGTTTTAGGGATGATCTGTACTTCTTAGGTCGATCATGTTGTCCCATTTCGGGGCCCAGAGTTGCGCCGGGGCCGGACACAGGGCGTTCACCACAGTCTTTCCATCAGAAAAAAAAAAAAAAAACGTCATATCAAACAACGTCTCGTCTCTTGTCCACAAAAGGAGACTGCACTCAGCTGTGGCGGGGGGCCCTGAGCGCTAACGTTAAATGAACAAACCCTAGATAGGGAATGCTGAATCTGTCATAACACATTGTCTGTAATTTTAATATATAAGGTACAAAACAGAATCAAGAGTGCTTCATGGGTGCATTAGTTGGAGTATGCCTTCAGGAACTCTCTCAGTTAGATAATAATAATAATAAATGAGACAGATGGGAACAAAACATACTTGAGTTCTTTCAAAGCTCATATTTCGGTTCAAATAAGACTCCCTAACCTAATCTGTAATCTCTCTAAAGTATATTTTCTAACTCAAGACATGGAAAAACTTTGAACACATGCATTAAGCGTATATGTCGATCTTTCAGGTCACTGCGCATTTATAAAAGGCGGTACTGCAAACCTGTTTTGGTCCTTACCATATTTTAAATCCCTTTTTATTAGTATCGCATTAACTCGGGCGTGCAGATATTGGGAGATCAGTGACACCGGGATGCTAATTCTAGCTTCCGTGGCGTGTGTTGTTGGTGATCTGGCGTGGCTGGTGGCGGGCTTGATTGCTGCTGCTTCTGACAGTGAGTCTGCAGTCCTATCCTGGCCACGCTGCCGCCTGTCTCCTTGATGGCGGCACGTCCCCGAGCAAAAGTGACAGGCGCTTTGGCGCCCGTGCAGATGGCCCTGCTCACAGCCATCACCCACTCGGCAAACCAAACCGCCAGGGACGGCACGCCAGCCCTACCCCTTCCCCGAGCCCGCCCCCTTGCTGCCGGTGTTGCTCCGCATATGTGCATCCAGGACGAGAGAGGGAGCTTAATCTGCTCGCCAGTCGGAATCGCACATCTTCAAGTCGCGGTGATTGAGCTGATCCGCGGCGCTTAATATTCTTCCCGTCTCATCCTTCATATTTTAGCGCCTTGTCAGAATGCGCGCCGCATCTCAAAACAGATGGAGAGATCATTGATTTCAGACGCATTTCATCACTAACGTTGTACATTATGGTTTGCGAAACCGTCCACTTGGTCCCTGTGATTTTTACAGATGTCTGTATCTGCCAGTCTTTTGTCTGTGTGCTTTTGATATCTCCCTCTTTGTTGTTTCCATGACAACATGGCAGGACAGGAATTGATTGACAGGGATCGTCAAAGGGTTCCCTGGCGACCTGCTCATCGTTCGAAGCCCCTCCCTGCTGCAGTCTGTGTTTTGTCACTCACCCAGGGATATTTCTGATCTGCTGCTTCTCATTCCTGCTGTCTGTGTGTGTGTGTGTGCGTGTGTGTATGTGTGTGTATTAAACACCGCCAGCTATTGGGGTTTAGCTATTTTGTTGGCGGCTGCTGACACCAGTGACTCACATAGGTAATTCCTACTGTATGTTTGCACTGTTCTTGTGGGCTTGTGTAGAACGGATAGCCGTTCTGCAGGATGCTTTGTATATTAAATGGCTGATATGTATTGATAGCCTCCTCTTCTGCAAGCGGGTTAGTGAGTGGGTAGGCACTGTAACAGAAGACACTCTGCAGATGTGTTGTAGAGAGTACAGCACATAATGCTAATCTGCTGTGTTAGGGATTTTCAGGAGTTTTAGAAACTGTCTCGGTCTCAGTCTGTCAGTGGGATTGAAGCGCAGCCAGGTTCTCCTGTAGTGCTCTCATTTCACAGAAATCCTGTCAGGCGTTAGGGGAGTATGTTGCTCATTTGGAGAAGGGTGTATCAGTAGCACACGGCGAACCCAGACTTATAGGCAATATTATGGTCGGTGGGTTCAGGTTTGCACTGTAAGAGCAAATGTGTATGAGCTGAAAAATGCATAAAGCGCACACACGCGCGGGCGCGGGAAGGCGAGCGTGCGGGCGGCGCTCGCATTCGCAAACAGGCACTTACAGAGGCACTCACACGCACACACATGCACATCATCACGCAGTCACAGTTGATGGTGCAGCTGCTCACCTCCCCCACCTCCTCCACCCATCTCCTCTCAGGCAGCAGTAAATGGTGCCAGTGTATATATATCAGGTATTATGTCCACTTAGATTATGATATGACAGGTTAGCGTGCCGTTTGAAGTTGACAGCACATCTGTTTCATCAGGAGAGACTGATACTGGCATCTAGGACACACATCTCACCATGCAGGAAGAAGATAAAGGAAGAAGCTAGGGGGCCGTCTTTCCTGTCTCCCTGCCTCCCTCACCCTCTCTCTCTTCTTTTCTCTTACAGCCGCCTCTCCCCCCCCACCTCTTCTTTTCATTCACTTGTTCTCCCTCTAACCAACTCCTGTCTCTCTTACTTACTGATGCTTGCAGTAGCTTCCCTAGCATCCGCACAAATAGTATATCGTTCTATCTCATTTGCCTTAACACATTATACTGATAAACCTGTTACATCGCAGCCTTGTTTACTTCCTTTTCCTCATGCCTCTTTCTTCAATCCTTCTTTCCTTCTTTAATCTGTCTTCTTATTTGCATTGTCCACGCCGTGTGCATAAACTGTCTGCCGCAGACATGTCCCTTCAACAATCCATGTGCCATTGTTTTGCCATTTCCTGCTTATTAGCTCAAATGAAAGTGACCTTCATCTCATCAGAGTGAGTAAGGAAAAGCTGTGATATCTCCCAAATCAGTGCTTTGTTTCTTCCCTCCTCGCTCAGTTGCATAACCCGAACATGTGAGGAGCTGAACTTTATGGACTGGATGAGTGAGATGCAATAAAGCTCGGGGAAGGGAGAAAGAAAGGGAGAAAGGGGAGTCGAACATGCAAGCATGCAGCTGGCTAACAAGGCCAAACAGCCAGTCATTTCCTGGGGAACATGAGGCATGTGTGGAGGAATAGATAGTTGGGAAGGAAAAGGACAACTGTCAGAAGCTCAGTGATTTATTTTTCCCTTGGAGGCTTTTTTCACCGCTGGCTTTCAGAGCCACATGTGTGTAAAATACTCACAAACTCATGCATGCATACAGGCGCGTACACACACTCACACTGGATGAGAATAAAAGCCTACATTTCCCATCATTGAGTATTCATTCCATGTTATTTTGACAGTGGTCCTGTTAGTGAGCTGTAAATGTTTAATTTCACTAAGCTGACCTCTTTTTTCTCTCTTCTTTTTTCCCCATTTTTGTCTTCTCTCTCTCGCTCTCTCTCCCTCTCTCTGTACTCCAGCGTATATGCCCGAGGATGAGCTTAAGGCAGGCGCTCACGATGAGGAAGAGCACCTACAGGATGACGGCCTTTCATTAGACGGCCAGGACACTGAGTTTTTGTGCAACGAGGAAGAGGAAGATGTGGATGGAGGCCAGCCGCCCAGCTACAGAGACTCGCCACTCAGCAATGGCACCAACCCTGATGCTGGATACGGGTCTCCACTCAGTGATGCTAGCGATCGACTCACAGACTTCAAGAGCACCTCTTCCAGGGATGGTCAGGAGAGGGAAGGCACTGCTTTGCCCTTTCGCCCCAACAATGGCCTCTCTTTCCAGGATAGCCTGGCACAGATGAAAGCCGTCTATGCAAACCTCATCTCAGATGCCTCTTGGTCTAGCATCACAATGGACATTATGAAATCCAAGCCTGCTGCAGCTGGCAGTGTCAACAGTGCCCTCACCACTCCAGAGCCTGTCTCTACCGCCTCCGTCTCCACAACTACAACCATAAACAAGAGCAGTGGGGTCCATGTGGCGAGCAGTCACCACAATGGCAGGAGCTCCAGCACCACTGTCAACCACACAGGCAGCGCCAGTGGCACGACTAATGGCACGCCTGCTAGCTCTGTTAGCAGCCACAATGCTACCAGCAGCAGTGGGAGCGGCAGTGGCGTGGCTACTAATGGCAGCGGCGTGGCCTACGACTGGCACCAGGCTGCACTTGCCAAAACTCTTCAGCAGACACCCTACCACCTTTTACCAGAGCCTAGCCTCTTCAGCACAGTGCAGCTCTACAGGCAGAACAACAAGCTGTATGGCTCTGTTTTTACCGGTGCAAGCAAGTTCCGCTGCAAAGACTGCAGTGCGGCTTATGACACACTAGTGGGTTTAACAGTTCACATGAATGAAACGGGCCACTATCGAGATGACAACAAGGACAAAGAGGAGGATCAGGGGAAGCGCTGGTCCAAACCACGCAAGCGTTCCTTAATGGAGATGGAGGGGAAGGAGGATGCCCAGAAAGTGCTGAAGTGCATGTACTGTGGCCACTCATTCGAGTCTCTTCAAGATCTCAGCGTTCATATGATCAAGACCAAGCATTACCAGAAAGTGCCTCTCAAAGAACCGGTGCCAGCGTTGGCCACTAAACTGGTGCCCACTTCAGCTAAAAAACGTGCTATCCAAGAAGCTATAATGTCTCCATGCTCCCCAGATTCTATCCATGCTGGTAGTGGTGGTGGCAGTTTATCTCTTGGGGATGTTGGCAAAGACACAAAAACTGCAGCTAACCCCTACGTTACGCCAAACAACCGTTACGGCTACCAGAATGGTGCCAGCTACACGTGGCAGTTTGAAGCTCGCAAGGCGCAGATCCTCAAATGCATGGAGTGCGGCAGCTCGCACGATACACTGCAACAGCTGACCGCTCACATGATGGTTACAGGACACTTTTTGAAGGTCACAAATTCTGCATCCAAGAAGGGCAAACAGCTAGTCTTTGATCCAGTGGTGGAGGAGAAGATTCAATCTATCCCACTACCGCCGACCACCACTAGACTCCCTGTTCCCAGTAGTGTTAAGTCCCAGCCTGTGTCCCCTGCTCTCTCTTCCTGCTCAGAGGAAAAGAGGGAAGGAGGCGAGGATGAAAAAGTTGAAGGTTGTGAGCTGATGGAGAAAAAAATTAAGGAGGAGAGAGATGATACGGGTGAGAAATCTGAGACAGACACTACATCATATAAGTACCTTAGAGAAGAAGATCTGGAGGAGGCACCAAAAGAGGGTTTAGATATTCTTAAATCCCTTGAGAACACAGTTTCCAGTGCAATCAGCAAGGCTCAGACGGGCACACCCACATGGGGTGGCTACCCCAGCATTCATGCAGCCTACCAGCTGCAAGGTGCCATGAAAAGCTCAGCTACTGTCCTGCCCCCAACAGTCCAGAGCGTCCAGATGCAGCCAATGTTTAACAGTGGGCTACGAGGTCTTGTGAGTGACCCCAACGCAGTCATCCACTCGCCTCGGAGCCCTTCCTCCCCCACTCCCCTCAGGAGCAATGTCACTGCCATGGAGGAGCTTGTGGAGAAGGTGACAGGAAAAGCTGCCACTGTGAAGAAAGAAAAGGAGGAGAAGATGGTGAGCCTGGATAGATGCCGACCCCCATCTTCAGTAAAATCTCCTTCCCCTGCACTGAGAGAGCATAGAGAGCAATTAGGGTCTCCAAATGACCTTTCCGTTGGTAAACCATCTGGTTTGAGAAGTAGCAGCCCGGGCAGCGTAGATTCAGAGCTTATCTGCAAGAAGGAGCCTAAGGAGAGCCTAGTAGATGGCCACAGCAACCACTCAAAGAACGGCTCGGAGGTGTGCCGGTCCCCGGTAACTAATGGCAACAGCCTTGGCATCATCACTGATCACTCACCTGAAAGTCCTTTCATCAATCCTCTCAGCGCACTCCAGTCAATCATGAACACACACCTGGGAAAGGCCTCCAAACCAGTAAGCCCAGCTGCCGATCCACTGTCTATGCTTTACAAAATTAGTAACAGCATGATGGATAAGCCAGCTTTCAACCCAACTCCTCAGGGCAAGCCAGCTGAGCCCATCAACCACTTCCAGCTGTATGAAAACAATGACCAGCCCATAGACCTGAGTAAACATAAGTCCACGACCAATAGCAACAACAACAATAACAACAGCAGCAGCGTGCTTTTGACAAACAATAACGTAAATGGCAACAAACCCCTCATTTCCCTCTCTGACTCAGTCTCTTCTCCTCTGAGAGAGAACGCTCTGATGGACATTTCCGACATGGTGAAGAACCTCACAGGAAGACTGACGCCGAAATCTTCAACTCCCTCCTCCATTTCAGAGAAGTCGGATGCCGATGGCAGCGCGTTTGAGGACGCCCTCGAGGACCTCTCACCAGTGCAGAAGAGGAAAGGGAGGCAGTCCAACTGGAATCCCCAGCATCTCCTCATCCTGCAGGCGCAATTTGCCTCTAGCCTGAGGGAGACCTCAGAGGGCCGCTACGCCATGACTGACCTGGGCCCTCAAGAAAGGGTCCACATCTGTAAGTTCACAGGCCTCTCCATGACCACCATATCCCACTGGCTGGCTAATGTCAAGTACCAGTTGAGACGAACTGGGGGCACCAAGTTTCTCAAGAACATGGACTCGTGCCAGCCCGTGTTCCTCTGTGGCGACTGTGCCTCTCAGTTCAGGACTCCCTCCTCCTACATCAGCCACCTGGAGTCTCACCTGGGCTTCAGCTTGAAGGACCTGTCTAAATTGTCAACTGAGCACCTACGGGAGCAGCAGGCTGCCTCAAAGGTGATCACGGATAAAATGACATTCGGCAGCCCCCTGTCAGCCTTGTCCACGCCAGAGGACGACACAGGCTCTGTGTACCAGTGCAGACTTTGCAATCGGACATTCGTCAGCAAACACGCAGTCAAACTGCACCTCAGCAAGACCCACGGCAAGTCTCCAGAGGACCACCTGGTGTTTGTCACTGCTTTGGAGAAACTGGAGAAGCTAGACAAAATGGAGAAGGTTTAAAGCAAGCAAGTCTGGAGCTGGGGTTAAAGACTGACAGCTGTGGAACTGACTAGAATTTCATTGCACTAAAATGACATTGTTCACAGTTACTGCACTGGGCCGAACTGAGCCGTCAGAAAAAAAAAAAAAAATCAAGTCTTATAATTTTTTTTGTTGTGATAACTGCCTGACTGGACCATGTCTTTTCATGTTAATTTGTTTTTGTTTTGCCAAGCTTTTTTACACTTATTTTGTAATATATTTATATGCTATTTGTCTGATCTGTGCATGTATTTTAGTGAATCAAGGTTAAACACAAGATTTTAATCTTTTTCATGGCAAAAATACAACTACTGCTTCAATGGTAAAAGCGATGAGTGGAAAGAATTGGTGGAAGAGAAAACTGTATAATACTTGATATGAAGAAGGTGAAAATTACATGTATACACCAAAAGAATGAAAGAATATCCTGAAAGACTGAAGTAGCACCTTAGACAGTTGGATTTGTAAAGAGACCATGTATTGAAATATCTTACATTTGTCAAAAATCAGATTTTGAAAGATCAAGGATTATCATTTCCCCCCCTTCTCCTTCTTGGGTTTCTGTCATTGCAATGTTTTTGATGATGAATGGCCTGCTCATAAATCTGTCAGTGTAATAGAAAAAAAAAAAAGGAAAAAAAAAAGATCATGTGAACATTGGAAAAACTGAAATGCTGCTTCTGGTTACAAGTCAATCAGTGAAAATGAATGGCCATCGGTATGCAAGTTTGCTCAAAGACCTTTTCCTTGTTGTGAAGTATCACCTTATAGCAATTTTCCAGTTGTATGGTTTGTTACAACTTTCTCTTTCTAAATTGTGTCGCTTTATTCAACTGTAAAGAGAAAAGTCCGTTACGTGTAAATGAATACCAGTGAAATGTCAGTACTCCATAAGACATATCCTACCATTTGAAACGGCTCCACATTCTTTGTATCTTAAGGTGTGTGCATTCTCTAACTTTTATATTGTCATTTTATATACAAAAATGATAAAAAATAAAAACAGATGGTGTATATAGATATATGCTGTAGAGCTACAAAATGTCCTTTTTTAAAGAAAAATACAAATTTAGCTTCTTTGGCTTGGTTTACAGAAATGATTTTAATTATACTTGCATCCAATTTGATGCATGAAATGGTGTGGAAAATAAATAAGCGATGCACAATGACTATACATTTCAATGTTTTATCGACAATATTGTAAAAAAAAAAATACAAAAAAAAAACCTTTTTAGCACCAATTAGTTTGTTTCATTTCTTTCTCAATTGTAAAATAAACCCCAAAGCAGTTGTTAACAGTCATGTATTTGTGGTTGTGTGTTCTTTTGACACGGCGGTGCACCAAACTCGACGAGTACGAAAACTTAGCTCGGTGGAGTTTGCTTTCCGGGCAAATTAAAGCACTCGCACCCACATCAAATCCTAACCCCGGCGTAATGAGATTTGCTTTTATGGTTAAGCGTACGAAGAGGTACGATTGAAAATGCCTCACCGAGAGTGCTCATTTTGTGCGCTGCGGCGGGCCCGCTTTTATGTTTGCCAAATTTTTTTGGGAGAAAAAGAAAAGTCACTGGTGTCATACTTGCAACTGATGACTGAGCCGCATCATACCGCCAATGATTATTATAATGATGAAGATGAGTGGGATGATAAGCCTGTAAGGGTGCCTATTGTACTGTAAGAAACCCATGCTAGGCTTGTGACTGGCCTTCGGAGGGCCGTTCTGAAAGAATCAGTGTTATATTAATGACGGTAGTGTATTTATCTCCGTCTTCTGGGAACAAAATCAGATGGGTGTCTGTTCTGCTTAAATAAAACTTGGCAACGGGGAGGCTATAGTCAGAGCTCAATCCCGACTTAAATGTCAGATTTAAGACACGACTCAGCACAGTCGGTTTGTGCCGTGCATCATTCGTACAGCCTTGGTGCCGTCGTCTTTAGCACATCTTTTTTAGCAGATTTTAGAGACAATAACATTTCCCAGGACAGCGTTACTTATCACTGCAGGCTGATTAGGGTCAGGGTTAAGGTTAGTTAAATCATCTAAGGGCAGTCATTTAGAGTTGGATGTGGTATGTTGCAGAAAACTCTTCCTTTTCCACTTCATTCTCTCCTTTATTCGACTCCAAATGAAATACTGACAGCAGAGTTTGGCCCATTTTCAACCAGCTTCTACCCGATCAGTTATTCAACCTTTCATGCAGTCCATCATATTTTTGTTTATTTGCGTGCCGCAGTATTTTCTTAAGCTTCTTCATTAAATGTATACGACTGTTTTAACATCCAGCTGGACATCCGCAGTGTGAGAGCTTAGCAACGACCTCCACATGACCCCCAGACAAATGCAGGCCGCGAGTTGTGGGGTTTTCTACCTCCGGCAGCCCTGCAGGTGAAGCGTCTGCATCAGGAATTTGATCTCTCATCTCGCCCTCATGTCTCAAGTTTCTGATAGAGTACTTACAGTGCTAGCCTTTGTGTGCATGAAGCCGTGCTGCAGTGTTATGACTTCCATTCCTCGCACTCACAACATGTCTCGTGTCAGCTGAGTCAGTCACACACACACTCGCTCTCCCAGCTATATTAGCATGAGTGTCTTTGTGCAATTACACACCTCCTCGATCTGGCTGCACCTCGCTGTGTTGATACATGGATTCGGTGACAAAGGAAACACAGGCGGAGGGCAGATTAGCCCGGCTGAAGATGCAGCATTCCCGGAAAGGGGCTGCTAGAGTTGGGGTTATAAAACAAACAAGGCAGATAAACAAGCAACATTTGGAGGAGATAGTGTTCCCTGCACACCAGAAATAAAAAACACCTTGTAGGTTTAATACCCCACAGCTAAACCTGTAATTTTGCTGTGCCGTCAGATAGCTCCTGAGCCGATAGAGACTCTTCCCTGCTTTGTTAGAGATCAGTGCACTGTTTCCTGTGCGTATTCTATGTAAATTACATGCGATAATCGCCACGCACGGCACAATGCTGGTTCCCGTGGTGCAAACGGAAACCGAGGGTAGATAAACGCAGGCTGGGCCGATTTGCATAGCCTTTGTGTTTTGGGCGCTGCTGAACGTGAGCCCTGAGGATTGGTAGGGATTTCCTCAAGGTTTTGTATAAGTAAATGCCTGCTTCCTCCCAGGGCTGGGACCATTATGTACAGCAGACAGGGGTGGGTGTAGACAGAGGGCACAAACGGAATAACAAAATTACCTGTGCTGGTGGGAACGCGGGGAGGGAGTATTAACCTCCGTACCTCACATCTGCCTCTGCCTAGATAGAACTGGGATATTGGCATTTGGATAGTGTACTCTACTTTCCTCTCTGATTCTGGACATAACACAGAGTATTCAGAGTATATCAGTGTGATCTGTGATAAAGAGGTGCCTCTCTAAGGTTAGGACTTTTAGAGAAGTGAAGTTAAACAAGAGAGGGCGTGCTCGTGTTTGATCTCTTCTCCGAGGTTCACCTCTAACGCCTCCCGGTGTGTCATTACCTCAAATTGTATGTATGTATGCTCAGGGGAAACACACCTGTGGTATTCCTGACAAGCCTTTTGTTAGGCTTCACATGTTCTCGGTGGCTGCTCCCTGTTCGCATTCGATAGCGGCGTGAAGATCATTGTCAGCCGCGAAACAAAGACAAAGCTCCCGCCGAGGATCCCGATGCGTGTCTGCAGTCTGTAAAACCTCCAACTTTGCACACGACTCCCGACGTATGGTTTAATACCCTTCCGAAATACCTCAAACCAAACAAACAGTGTCTGACAGAGAATCAACAAACAAGGCGGCGACGGCGACGACTGAGAGCCTTTGTGACGGATCAGAAACTAAAGTCGCAGAAATCTGTTTGGATCCCGATAAAGCGCCTCATTGTGGAAATTGCATTCATGGAGAAGTTATCAGTGCTCGCATTTTGCAGCGGATACTCGCCTCTGTCTATTTTTATGTTCGCATAAGTCAGTTTGTGGATGTGATTTTAATTATGTTGCTAGGTTTCAAGCTGGGAAACGTGCAGGATCCGTGGCAATCCTACCTTCTGTTCGCACTAACAGAAAAGGGCTTTGTACAGTACTAGCACTGTGGGTGCTAAAATAAATGCTTTCAGGAGCGTGAGCATCATCAAATTCGTGTCAGAGAATGCACTAAAGAAACTTTAACATTATATATTGAGACAGTTTAACAAATAAGGCGCGTAGCGTGCTGCAAATAATTTACTTTTTCTCGTAACCCTTCATATACTCAATGATGGCCATTATTCTAAGATGATTCATTTATATAAGTTAAAAAATCCTTTATAGTTTATTAACCTGTCTCTGTTTATTAGAGCCATGCCACATTGTTTCAGTTGGCACAGCGGGAGAGTCACGCCACCGTAGCTGCGAGCGCAGGACCCCCGCCGGAGTCTCTAGCAGTGTATTTGTATTTTTTCTGACGGACACGCGGCAGTCTTTCATCAAGGTGGGTTTATTTTGCGGTGGGAGGCTTGATGTGACAGAGTTGTCTTTAGAGAATGATGGTGTTTGACAGCGCAGCAGCGGGCGAACGGACGTAGGAGATCATCTCGGCCTGCCAAGCCTTTACTTATGATGCGGTGGTGGATGAGATCTGCAGGTGCGAGTCGCCAGGCCCTTCATCCATCACAAGCCCGGACAAAACACAAAGGATACATGGGGGGGATGAAATGTTTCCTCCATCTTGGGGGATGAGGGATGTGGTTTTACAAAGCAAGATGCGATACCTATCCATTCTGCTCTTACGCTGTCATTTTTCTTTCTTCGCGGGTGGGGGAGGTGGGGCGGGGGCCGGGTCCGTTCGTTTTGTTGCGAGACTTTGTTTCTTGCACTTTTGTGCAAGATAGAAGCCACGCACCTTTCCATGAAATATGCATTAAAATCCCTAATCTCCGAGCTCCAAACGTGCAGTATGTTTGGCGCTTGTTTTTCCATGCACACCTTCTCTGCTAATTTATCTCCATTTGCATGTTCACCTGGGGACATGTCTATAGCTACAATAATAATCCATGTATGAAAGATTAATGACACATTTCCCCTTATCTGTTGTGTATATGTATGATTTAATCATTGACCTCTCAGGGTTTTCTTTCCTCTGAATATGAGAACGACCATGTTCCTGTCATTTCCTATTTCAAATCAAAGAGGTCAACATAGAAAATGTCTCAAAACCAATTTGTGTTTCAAAAAGACCCTTGAGAAATAGTGGCTTGTGCTGTGTTTGATATGCACAAAGACACTTATCCCTTATCTATCTTTTCAGAGAGAAAGAGAGGGAGATAGAGGGTGAAGTGCTCCAGGAATCAGTGCTGCCTCCATGAGATATGATGCTGCTTGATTTTGATCATTGACATTTGCTTTTTCATGCATCCCGAAAAACAAGGCCTCCCTTCCATTAAGGAATTATTCAAATGACCTTCAACAGTGCATGTTTTCCTACAGTTTTGTTGTGGGAATATGAGAACACATACTGACATCTCAATTACTTATGCAAGGCTCAGAGTGGGCCCAGTGGATGCAATCACCGTGTGTGCAATCCTCAGTCACTCCGAATCACAGAAGCTCCCGGACAGACACACATAATTCAGACAAGTCAGACAGGATTTGCATACAAAGACTAAAAAAAAAAAAAAAAAAAAAAAAAGAGAGAGGGCATAAATAAAAAATGCACCATCTTGAGCGGCAAGAGAAGGTAGAGGTTTGAAGGGGAGGGGGAGGAGGAGGAGGAAAGGGGAGACCGGTAAATTGTTTTAAAAAGGTCTTCCATGTCATGTTGTGTATATAAAAGGGTTAGAGCAATATACCGAACTGAATCCCAGGCCTTTGGCATTTGGTTTAGTGTTGTATGTCATTTAATAAAATAAAAAAAATGTATGCATCTCCACTGGAAATAACATATTTTTATTGTTGCTGATAGTGACTGATAGTTAAATATATATTTAATCGTGTAAAATTGTTTTACAATTTTACAATTTTTTTTTAAAAATGACAGAAAAACACTGTTTGAAATGATTTTATAGTGCAAAATACATGTAAGTACACATAAAGATACTGAGTATGGGTACTTAAAATAACTACTGACCTTCAAAAATCCACACTGATCAAACTTTTTTTTATGTAAGGTCACTCATCCATCAGCAAGTAGATTCTCGCAATGGACAAAACCCTGTTGTCCATCTTTATCTTTTTTCTTTTTTTTATCTTCCGCCCTTCTGGAGGTGACACACTGTCTCATCGTTGGTGATGGCTGGGGGGGTGGCGGCGGCGGAGCGGGTGAAGGGGTAGAAGGGTTGTGGTGGCTGGGGCAGGCGGAGAGGCGGGGTGGGGTGGGGTGGGGTGGGCTGCATCGGAGGCTAACCCGGCATCCCGTCATTAGCGTTGTGCGGCGGAGATGCAGGGGCACCCTGACACATGTCACGGACAGCCAGCCGAGGGCCCACGTATGAAGCTGACACGCCGCGCATAATTTATCCCGTGACACGATCTGCATGTCGAGTTGTTGATCTGTTGTGTTTGGTTTGGACATGGGCGCTCTGGCAGGGAAGACAGAGGGAGGGGAGGTAGAGGGCGTGGGGGGGGGGTTATTATTATTATGCAGGTGGGGTGGGTGGGGGGGCAGGAGGAGGAGAAGAGCGAGGGCGAAGAGGTGGCTGGTGTGTTTGTTTTTGAGGGGCGGAGGAAGGCGGCATCTTGGTGTAGCACACACTGGAGGGGCGACACATTTGTCATGTCCACTGAAAAGCAACATATACATAAACAAGTGCATTCAAATTCACTAATGCAGACGCACAGACTATATCGCTCTCTTTCGCACACACACACGCACGCACAAGCACATTCACACTTCGGGGCTATGCATGTTGAGTCACAGTGAAATCACAGCCATAATCTTGTCCCTTAAGACATCTGCTCATGAGTGAAAATGACTAATATTGTTGAAATGACCCTGTGTCATTCCGTTGCGTGTGATTGTTTTCCGGGCCTCAGCTGCAGCGTGTTGTTAAATCGGCGCTGACACCACATCTCATCAGCCTCACATGATTTTTGCTTCGGTGAGCATTTTGAAGATGAACACGGAGTTTCTTTTTTTTCTCCTCTTTTTTTCTTTATTTAATTCACTAAACCGTTTAAAGCGTTTGAAAGTGAAGTCTGGTTGTACAGCGTTTATGGACCTGATTATAACTAGGTTTAACTAGAATATGTAAATACGTAAGTGTGTTGATGTTTTACAAATCACCAAATAAGTGCATTAATATTGCAACAAGATATCAGTTAGGATGCGGCTTGCTTTTTAAAAAATAAATAAATAAAATGTATCAGTAAATTTGTGTGTTTGTCTGCGGACATGCTCCTCAGCCATCAACTTCTCCTGCCCCCCACCTAGCTTGGCTCGTTTACATGAATTATGCATATGACCAGTCTCGTTAGAGGAGCCCCTCCCTAATCACGCTCCTAATCCCCGCAGTTGCCGCGGTAACCAGATTAGACACGACTGCGAGGTACGGTACGGGGCCCTCGAGGCCTTTTTTTCTGGACAGGCCTCATCCTGGGCAGGCTTGGATGAAGGTCTGGAGGTCCTATAGGCCTGTAGGTCACCTGTCCACTGATATTACTGCACTGACGCTGGAGGTTGATGGGAAATATTCATTTCTGTGCAGCTAAGTCTGCTGCCATGGGCCCGAAGCGCTGTCCAGGAGTAGGAGCAAAGATTGAGACTGAAATAACGACTCTCTTTTGTAAGAAATATAATGTGATGCCGTGTTATTGATTGGTCCTGCGTCTTGTCCTGTCATTTCCAGATAGCTTCAGCTGGAATGTGAGCATTACGAAAGGAAACACACACAACTGTCATGCTTTTTTTAATGTGAGCAGCATCTGACTTTCCTACGGTTTGATTTGTGTCGTCTTCTGTTCTTAAGCTACGTATGTTACGTGTGGTTCGTCTCGCATTGACTCCATACGTGTCAAAGGCTGTGGCGGATTTAAAGGCAGTGACATTCACATTGTCAGTTGGAAGTTTGCTCGGCCAGAGCGGATGGAATTTAGAAAATTAGCTGTAGGCTTTTTATAGGCTACAAACTGGGCTATGTTTACAAAGCTACCGTTGTTTTTCGAGCATGAACTGCGGATGCGGTGCCAACGGAATAAAAGTTCGCTTGTGCCAAATACAAAAACTTGGCAAGAAGGCACAATATCCCTTTAGTTCAAGACCCTTATTATGAAGGACAAGATATTAACTCACACAGGACAGGGTACAGAAGATCTAACCTTCTGCGTGTGGTTTCTCCCCTGACCACAGCTAGTCAATATGTTTTTGTTAATATTACTTTAAGATTAGATGTGTGACCACAGGAATAGTTCCAGAGTGGAGTGGGGGATTTTTTTTTCTTTTCTGGAAAGCCTGCAATGAAAACTCTTTTTTAATGGATTTTACTGGCGATTTTTAGTGTCCTGTAAAAGTCTAAAAGCTGTTTCCAAGACTTGTATAAACTGATCATTTCCCAGAGGATTTGGACCTCCGGGGCATGTATTGTACATTTATTCCCCTTCTTTAAAAAATACTACAATGTGTTTGGAAGTGGTTTCCGTGCATTGCCCACACGCAACTCGATCACTGCTCTCTTGTGATCCCCTATTAACAGTATGGGTTGATGTTTTTGTTGTCATAGGTTGCCAGGAAGAATTTCTTAGTCTGCAAGGAAGAAGGAATACTATCAAGAGAGGCGTTTGGTGAATACATGGCCTTTTGTCTGGCTTGGATGCTGCTCTTGTTACGTTTGGTAGCATGTGTCAGCCGTAAATGAGCAAATTTAGAGTGTAACTTTGCTGAGAGCCTTCGGGTGGACCCCAGCGTTGATAACCCTGTGGTGTCGATTTGAAGAAACAAAAGTGAAATGAAGGGAAAATGAAACAGGCTGCCATTGTAGGCAGCTTGCATGTAATCGTCCTGTTGTTATTTCGAGCCCGTTAGCTTCACAGCACCAGTTGGAGTTGTCCATCTGTTTATTAAAGGTTAACTGCCTCCACACTTATGAGGCTCACGTTTCTCACGAACCTCAGAGTTTACAAAATGCAGTGGGTTGTCTCTGACGGATTTTTTAAAAGTTCCCGTCTTCTCTGATAAAAATAGTGAATGCCAGTTTTTGTCACAGTTCGTGTGGCATGATCAACTTTGGGAGAAGCTGAAGAGAAAAGCATAATATAGTTTGCTATGATTTTTACATGCCAATAAATGTCCGTTACGTTCAAACCCTTGCTGCACAAGTTTCCAAAATGTTGATTAGGCTAATCTCTCTGTATTTCACACTACGCCGGAGTTTTAGATCTGTTGTCTGTGACAACATTCCCCTGCTGGGGCACTGGCAGTGATGCGTTTCATGCGTTTCAGTTATGTCAACTAGCAATGATTGTTTGTCAGGGCTCAAAAAAGGGAGAAAACGTAACAATGGAGACAGGGAAAGCTCAATAACAAACAGGGGTTTTGAGGGATATGTGGTGAAAAACAGGAGTTAGGAACATAACTATGGTTTTATGAATTCTATAAACACAGGTCATGTCCAAGAAGAGTTTCAGATGCTCCGGATAAAAGTGAAATTATGCAGTGGAAGGCGAGGACAAACATGGATTACTCTTGGTTTGGCATAGACAAAGGTTCCACTCTGTTTTAACAGAGATGAAAACAGAGAAATGAGAAGTAAAGTAGCAATTATCATGACATATCTGTATGTAAGATTTTTTTTAATACTTTTCCTGTCATATTTATTATCCATATAGTAATCAAGATAAGGTCACGCAACCAGAGAACAAGGTTTATGACTTGCAGTATAACACAGTGCTCTCTTGTAATGGCCACACACCACCATATGACTGCAATGGCTCATAGGTAGAAAGCTGAAATTACGGTCCTTTCTTTGTTTTTTTTTGTTTTTACTTTTTTTACTTCACCCATTGTCTATGTGTGTACATTATGGACACTGACGTTAAATCATTTCAAAGTATGCAGAGACCAGTGTTGCCAGATAGGAAATGAAGACCCAAAAAAACTCGGAAAACCACATGCCAGGACAGTGCATTTAAAAAACAAACAATGGCTTTATTTATTGTCACATTTAAACACACCCACCAACCCAGTCAGTTGCACCTCTTTGCACAACCACAGCTTCTGTCCTTAACTACGACTGGCAACGCTGGCCAAGGCCAACCTCTCTGAGAAACAGTTAGTTTCACTGATTTCCAACACGATTGCTTTTTTTTTGCCATATTTTCACCATATAAACAGAGTAATAATATTAAAAAGAAAGACACTTTTTGTGGCGTTTCCAAAGCAGCTCAGCAGAGCTTTGTTCTAGCAGATAATCATGTGATTCGTCTCCTTAAGACACGCTGCGAATGACGGCTCGAGGCAAGTTTTTAAAGAGGATATTCCAAAATTTCCAAAGAAATTAAGAAACGACTTGCAGCCACTGGCACTTGTTGATAATGTCAGGTTTGTGCAAGAACTGAAAATGCAGCGACCGTCTCTGATGTTAAAATTAACCTGCGTGTGAACCGAACTCGCGGCGACGTAAACGTTGGCTTTTGAACACCTAAAACGTGCGGCTCTGTTTTCATCAAAGCAGTACATGAGCATACAAGGAGAAAAGTTTAAAAGGAGCCGGTTGCCATGGTGACTTTTGCCCCACAGATTATGTGAATCCTGCTTCCTGTGGATGGAAGTGACACCATGACTGCGCTACCAACACATTTTCTCAACGACTAGCCCCACCCAGCCTCCGACATCCGGCACCCAGTATCCCCCTCCACCTCGCCACCCTGCTTCTCCTTTGTTAAGCCAAGCTCGGAGTGCCATAGACACAGATGAAGGCGTGGAGAAAACACATGCCAAAAAGGCCCCCCTGCCACTCTCACTCTTGCACAGCGACAATGATAGGCTGTCATCACACAGCGATCAGCACTGTCACCCACAACATTGCAGTGCACAAACACACACACGCGTACACACAAGCACGCAGACACACACACGCACACACACGGCATAAACATGCATATACACAGGCGTACACACACTCATACAGGACCCACGGCTGTGAAAATCCGCACCATCCTCGACAACACTGACAACCAAGTCACTGCTGTCACTTCAGTTATTTTTACACTGGAGCCTGACAACACATCAAAAATCCCTCTCGCTATGGGAACAACATGAGACCACTGCATCAAGCCCATTAGACGCCACGTGTCACATCAAATATCTAATTATCTGCTATTCAATATTCCCAATTAAGTTGGAAACATTCGCCGTGCACATTCACACAATAATTTACCACAGTGTTGTGTACGCTAACTGAGATGATAGAGCTGGTCTAGCTGTAAAATAAAAAAAATAAAATAAAATAATAAAAAAAAAACAGCTGCTTTGCTGTCCCGGTGACAGTGAGGAGGCTGAGGTGGATCCTGGGGAGAGTGATCGCTTGCTGTGGTTCAATCCTGTTTTCTGCAGATAAAATCTGACCAGAAACAAAGAGAAAAACAGACAGAGAAAGAGCCAGCTATTCTAGTATTTTTGTCCAGGCTGGTGGAGCAAGAGTTAACTTTCTTGGCCCTGGCTGCTGTCAGCAAGCAGAAGGCAGCTATGTGATGAGTCTGATTGGCGGCCGATGGCGGTGAGATCAGTGGCAGGGCTGTGCGATGGATGCCATCTTGGACGGCTTGTGATGTGCAGTTTGTCGCCTGGGCTTCACTAGGACGGAAAGCCTTGAAAATACTGCTGGCTGTCACTCAAAGAGAAATGTGCTGCGGTTCCAAAAAGGAAAAAAGAAAAGGGAGACTTCACCAAATACCTTTTTGTTTGCTACCAATTCATTTCACAGCCGCTAGAATATGAGGGTTAAATAAAAGGTGGATAAAGTCTACTGTTGATCATAATCACAGGGATGGGCATCCTCAGCGATGCATTATTCCAACATATATCTTGCTACTTTGCTTCCTTTTACTTATTCTATACACTTTATCTCAATGCGGTTAGGTTTTTGTTACAAAACTAGGTTCAAGTAACTAAAAATATATATTATGGTTTGTTGAAATAAATGTGTTTATCAGGCCAACCATCTACCCTGACCTCCTCACTGCGAGTATTTGTGGCAGTGTACCGTATAACAATATCTTAAGGCTTTACAGCTGATAGAGAGAAGTCTTTATTCAGGCCACTTATCACTGAAGTGTAAATATTCTCATTCCAAGTATTTGAACAGACAGTGCTGCCATTTTTCTCGATGCTCACTATCGTGAATGCAAAGCACTGTCTTTCAGTTTAAAAATTAGCACTGGTTTGTGTTTTAAACAGGAGCTGATTTGTCTACGCGCAAGAGGCAAACCACCAATGGTTCCCCGCGCTTCAAGGAAAACCCCACCCCGTCTCCCTCGCCCCCTTTTTTCCCCCCATTAGCCCCTTGTTCGCCATGACAGGGTGGGATTAATCACGGTGTAAAATGTTACACATCTGTGCATCACCGGATGTAGGATATACCACCTTCAGATGGGCTTGGAGGAAATGTGGAGCTTTAACCGACAAACAATAGCGCTGCTGCAAATCGTATTACATCAAGTCATTTTATTGCGCTTTGGGAGACGGATGAAGTGGGGAAGCATTCCTTAAACGATTCGTTTCGCTGCCCCTGAAGACCAGGAAACAGCGAAAAAGTATAAGTAAAGCTGCAGGGTCGCCTCACCCCCAAGTGAATAATCTTCAGAAATCCTTTCCCATTGAGCTGCACCGGCTAAGCTAACCGCTACCAGCACTTAGCTTACTGCACCACCAACGTTTCAGCATCGGCCGGGAGAAACTACAACTTTAACCACCTGATCTACTTACTGAAGCCAAATCAACGCAGCAGGCCCAGAAATGGGCCTCTGCCGGTAAGTACTGATCCCTCCTACACTACACTGGTACTCACTGCTAGCCGGCAGTAGAGTCTGTTGCTACGTCACGCTATCGCACCAAAGGCCTCCTTACTGGCCGTAGCTCTTTCCCCAGAACCCTCCACCCCTAGACGAGCCAACTACCTGCGGCGGCAGCGGCAGCCAGGCCCAGGCCCAACTACCAGCAGCGGCGGCAGCAGCAGCGGCAGCAGCAGCAGCAGCCAGGCCCAGGCTCAACCACAAGCAGCAGCTGCAGCAGCAGCCAGGCTTAGGCCTACTATTAGGCTACCTCTGTTCCCGATGGGCCCACTCACCTCTCCACATGACTGCAGCAGTTGCCTTCAGAAGTCCCAGAAGATCGCGGAGCTGGAGCGGCGGATCTCCAATCTATACTGTATCAGGGACGGAGAGGACCTCATTGACTCCGTGATTGCAATGGGTCCTGGTCCTCCAGGAAACCCCGCGGACATGGACTCCACTGTCCCAGAACTTAGTCCACCTGTCAGCTCCATGACCGCTGCTAACCTGATGGCCCCCGCCATCGACCCCAGTCCAGCTCCCCCTGTCCCAGAGTCTAGCGCACCACATGTCGGTTCTGTGATCGCCGCTGACTCTAGCCCAGTTGCCCCGCCCCCAGCTGAGCTGTCAGTCTCCCTCCCGGAGCCCCGAAATGCACTGCCCCCGTCAACTCCGCTTCTCCACCAGGATCCGTGGTTGACGTTTGGGGCCAAGCCAAAATGGGCAACTAAGTCAGCAGAGCCCGTTTTTACCTCAAGCCCAAAATGCGCTAGAGCAAACAGCTCTCCACCCAAGCTATGGTCCTCAGTGCACGGGAAAAAACATCGATCTGGTCCAATATCTCTGCCACCGTCCGTGATAAAATCAAACAATAAATATGACATCCTGAGTGTTGAGGACTTCCCTCCACCTCAGTCGGCTCCTGATTGTCCCGTGCCTCATCTGCCACTGGTTGTCGGGTCTGCTCCGAGACCCCCGTCTACGACCTCCGCTTCGCGGCGTAGGATCGTGAGGGAGGCCGCTCTTGCGGCGAGACGCTCTGGTGATTTTCCCCGCTGGGAAAAGAATAAATCACCATCTGTCACCGTTGAATTACCAGACTCTCCAACAACTCTTCCCGCAGAGCAGCGGGGCGCGCCCCCTCCTCGTCCTCGCCCCCTGTTTCCCCCAACCACTGCGATAGTGGGCGATTCCATAATAAAATATATCCACTTCTTCAACTCCACCACACACTGTTACCCGGGAGCCACAGTTGCTAAAATCACAGATCTACTCCCAGATCTAATAAAAACTCTCCCACCCTCCGCTGACCGTCTTGTCGTGCATGTAGGAACAAATGATGTGGTCCGGGGTCAGTTCGGGCCGCTCAGGAATGCCTTTATCAAACTGCTCACTGCATTAAAAGACTGTGGCAAATCAGTGTTCATCAGCGGCCCACTTCCCACTCACGAACTAGGTGCAGAGCGTCTCGGTCGGCTCCGACAGCTCCATTCCTGGCTCCAGGCTGCCTGCACTTACTACGATTTTAATTTCATTGACAATTTTAACTCCTTTCAGAATCGCCCCTCTTTCTATCGCCTCGATGGTCTCCACCCAAGTAAACTGGGTACTGGTGTGCTTGCGGCAAATTTTCAATATGCGGTCCGCACCACCAGTCAACAAGCACATGCATGACTGTTGACAAACAACACCCACGCCCCTTTTCCTGACTCTTCTTCTACTACGGATTATTCTTCGGAGGGCACTGCCTCTCGGAGCTTCTCCCCCTACAGGCCAGGACTTCTCTCTCCCCCCCGTATCCCTTCCTCTTCTTCTTCACCTACTACACCCTCCCCGTGTACCACTGCTGCCAGCTTCCCCTGCGGGCCCCCGCTACTACTACACCTATCCACCGCTGGCCTCCCCATTCAGACCATCATAACTGTCAGAGCCCTCCGTCCCCATGTCACCTTCCGAACAGTAAATAAAAATAACCTATCACACATCAAACCGAGTGCCCCTGCCCCCTCATCTCACAAGCATGACCGCACTAGTGTCAAATTTGGTCTGCTCAACATCCGCTCCCTCACTAACAAAGGTCACCTCATACAGGATCTTCTCACCGACCACAAATTTGATTTTCTCTCTTTAACTGAAACATGGCAGCAGCCTAATGATTATACTTCACTTAATGAATCCACTCCTCCAGGTTTTGCTTACAGCTGTCAACCTCGTGTTTCTGGCAGGGGGGGAGGTCTTGCGATGCTCTATCGCGATAAATGGAAAGTCCTGTCGGTGTCTACCCCTGCCTACCCCACATTTGAATCCATCACCCTGCAATTATCTGGTCCCACACCCACCATTGTAGCCACTGTGTACCGTCCTCCAAAGATGAACAAAGAATTTTTTAACGACTTTGCTTCATTTCTGACACACATTTCCACGCTATCTCCAAACATAGTACTTCTGGGGGATTTCAATATCCATATGGACAATATCAGTAACACCCTCACCAGGAATTTTTCATCTTGCATTGACAGCTTTGGACTTCAGCAATTTATCAACTTCCCCACACATTCAAAAGGTCACACTCTGGATTTAATATGCTGCTCTGGTCTCTCTCCTGTCAACTGTCACGCAACTTCCCTCCCCTTTTCTGATCACATGCTGGTATCCTTCAATGTCAACCTTACACTTTCCATGCTCAATCCCCCACGTACTATCTCCTTCCGTAATATCAAGGACATCAATCTGGACATCCTCTCAGCGAGCATCAACTCCCTCCCCAATGCTGATAGTTTTTCCACCCCTGATGAACTGGTACTCCACTACAACAACAATCTCCATAACCTCCTGGACAATTTTGCCCCGCTTAAATCCAGATCTGTCAATTTTACACGCTCCGCCCCATGGTTCACCCCAGCCCTCAGACAACTCAAATCCAAAGGACGCCAACTGGAACGCCTCTACAATAAGACTGGTCTCACTGTTCACAAGGATATCTTCCACAACCATATTCTCCACTATAAGAACTGTATCTCACAAGCCAAATCCACCTACTACTCCAGCTTAATCGATGCAAACGTAGGTAACTCTAAGACTCTGTTCTCACTTCTCAGCAAGATTACCCATCGCCCCGACTGTCTCCCCCCACAGATGTATTCCACCGCCTTCTGTAACTCCCTTCTCTCCTTTTTCACAACCAAAATCCATGATATCCATCAACTACTTGTTCCCAGCTTCTCTCAAGACCCACCTTCCATACTCCACTCCCTGCCACTCCCTCCTCCTCAGTCACTCTCAGCATTTGTTCTGCCATCAGTCTCTGACATTACTCACTTGATTAAAAAATCCAAACCATCTTCCTGCCAATTAGACCCCCTCCCAACTTCTCTTGTCAAAGCCACCGCTCCCTCCCTTGCCCCTCACATCACGCACATAATCCACTCTTCTCTCACCACTGGAATTGTTCCCTCACCCCTCAAAACAGCTGCTGTCACCCCAATACTCAAGAAACCTGGTGCAGACCCGAATGATCTCAATAACCTCCGTCCAATCTCCAATCTTCCATTTCTTTCCAAGATCCTTGAAAAAACTGTTGCCTCTCAGCTCCACTCCCACCTATCTCACAATAATCTTTTTGAACAATTCCAGTCCGGTTTTCGCCCACTCCATAGCACTGAAACAGCACTCCTCAAAATCTCCAATGATCTTCTCCTGGCAGCTGACTCTGGTCTCCTATCCATTCTCATCCTGCTTGACTTGAGCTCGGCCTTCGACACCATCTCTCACACCATCCTCCTGGACAGACTCCTCTCTATCGGCATCACTCACACTCCTCTCAACTGGTTTAAATCTTACCTCTCCGGACGCTCTCAGTTTATCCAACTGAGGTCTTTCACATCACAACCACTCCCACTAACCTCAGGCGTACCCCAGGGCTCAGTCCTGGGGCCCCTACTCTTCATCATCTACCTTCTCCCCCTTGGTCACATCTTCCGGAAACATCACATTATCTTCCACTGCTACGCAGACGACACCCAGCTCCATATCTCCACCAAACCGGACTCTACCCTCCCACCTCCCTCGCTCACCGACTGCCTCCTTGAAATAAAATCCTGGTTTTCATCCAACTTCCTCAAACTAAATAGTAACAAGACAGAAATTTTACTCATTGGCACCAAACTCACCTTATCCAAATCTCCCAGTTTCACCCTATCCATCGACAACTGTCCCATTTCTCCTTCCCCCCAGGTCAAGAGCCTTGGTGTCATCCTCGATAGCACACTGTCCTATTCATCCCACATCAGCAACATAACCCGGTCCGCTTACTTCCATCTACGCAACATCAACCGCCTCCGCCCCTCTCTCAGCCCCCATACAGCTGCCGTCCTGGTCCACAGTCTTGTCACCTCCCGGCTCGACTACTGCAACTCACTTCTGTTTGGACTGCCCCAAAAATCCATCCACAAACTACAACTTGTACAGAACTCCGCAGCCCGCATTATCACAAGGACCCCATCCACCCATCACATCACACCCACCTTGCAGCAGCTCCATTGGCTCCCCATCACCTACCGTATCCAGTATAAGATTCTACTCCTCACTTTCAAGGCCATCCACAACCTCGCCCCTCCTTACCTTTCCGACCTCCTCCACATCCCCACACCTGCTCGCACAGTCAGATCCTCTTCTTCCATTCACCTCTCTGTTCCCCCCGCTCGCCTTGCCACCATGGGGAGCAGAGCATTCAGCCGCTCTGCTCCCCAGCTCTGGAACTCACTTCCTCCTGACCTCCGTAATATCACATCTATTAATCTGTTTAAATCCCAACTCAAAACTCACCTGTTCCGACTTGCTCATCACATCTAAGTCACTACACTTGTTTTAATTCATTTCATTGTCTTTTATGCTGTGTTATTAATATTTTATATGTGCTGTTTTTTATGCTGTGTTTTTGTTTATGAGATGTTCTGATATCCTGTATGTAATTATTTTCTGTGAGGCGACCTTGAGTGCCATGAAAGGCGCCATACAAATAAAATCTATTATTATTATTATTATCACCCTTTTTAAATTTTGTGACAAAACAGACAAATTAAGCCTTTGCCCCATGCAGCCTCGCGCTCCCCCTTCCCTCCTCCATCCGTACACCCCCCCTCCTCCCTTGTATGTTTGTTGCCTGGAGCGCAGATCGGCGCTTCATCGCAGACAGTTGGAAGAGGACGGCAGGGTCAGCTTTGCCTGCAGGCACGGGGCCCCCTCGGAGCCGCGGCCGCCTCTCATTTCAGCCCTCAAACAGCATCTACAAGAGCCGAGGCACTGGCTGCATCTGCTGACCAGGAAGTAACACAATAATAACATCAGCAAACCAAAGCGGACAAATGAGGACAGGATCAACGTCTAGCGTTATGAAAGAGGTTACTTTGCCTTTAACCTAACACGGTATGAGAATAGGTATTTATGACATCTGGGAGAAAAATGGTAACACTTGAGGAGGCACTCATTTAAGCAGCAAGACTTGGAGCGCTTCAGACTATGCAGCCATGAGCCAACAGTTTCGTAATGACTGGCAGGAGTTTGTCAATGATCTGTTACATTTATACTGCGACAACTGCTTTTTTTTTCTTCAGTCTAACATTTTCACTGCCTGTCCTTGAAATACCCCGAATGGCCATTTACTTTCCTTTCATTCCACAGATACTGTGTTCATGTTAGGGGCTGTGGGGTTATCTTGTTTTGTTTTGCACAAACCTGTTAGTCGTAAGTAGGGGTTGGATTTTTTTTTAAAGTCTACTATTGTGTGAGGAAAGTGATGCAATGTGAAGTATGCAGAGAACAGCCAGCCCATGTGATGCATACTGTGTACTGTAGATGTGTATCGTAATGGTACTTCACAGCATAGACATATATACATAGGCGCCTCATTGAGCGCTGTCGTCTGCGGAAGCGGCGTGCCTACAGGGCGGCCATCTTGGAACAGGGCCTCTCGCTCCTACAGTGCATTACATCTATGGAGGAATGGCATTTCTACACAATAAAAGTGATCATAAATCGCTCAGTTGAAGTCATCTTTTCTTTACAATCCTCTGTCAGAAGCTAGTCTGTGATAACATTAAGTAAAATTTGTATTTGGGCAGTAAAACCATATTTTTTATCATAGCTGCATGAGTGACGTTTTTAACAGATCAATACGTTTGGAAATCAGTCCAAATTTCAGCGAATAATTCTCCTTTGCGATTGAGGATTACCTGTTTCCTTTGGATATTCATGCACCGCTGCCTCTGCTAGCCTTGTACCAAGATGGCGGCGCTTTAGGCACGTCCCTCCACAGTCGAAGTGGTGTCTATGTATATATGTCTATGCTTCACAGCGTGTTGTAAGATAGGATAGTGTAGCCAGGTTAAAAAAAACTGCAGTATTTCTCTGAAGCCATCTCCGTGTACAGTAGCTAATAAATTTGACAATACTATTCACCAACAAATTGCTGATGTTCAGCCTCCTCTCTGTTACCGCAGGGATTTTCGTGATTTTCCGTTCATAGCTAGCGTTAGTGTTCATTGCAGTACTACTTTTGTTATATTTCAGGACTGACTCATATTTTGCATGTCACGGTAGAATGGGCTTCATCTTTAGTGATGTATTTCCACACACTTGATGAACCTGTTGCTAGTTTGCTGCAGCAACCTACTGGGTTCCTCACCTTGTCTTCTCCGAGGCGTCCATGTTGTTATATTAACGTAATCAGTGACCAGTTGACGTGATGCTTAAAGCGTCGTGGCACAGAAGAGAAGTTGACAAACCGACTGGTTGGCTGATCAAATAGTCGTCGTAAGTGACATATTTCTCCCACTGATATCATTTGCGGAATCAGAAGTTCCAATTGCCATGGGGTTTTGGTCATTACTGCCAAAACGTATGCCAGTTTAAGAGGTCACCAATGGTATCCAAGCTATTTATTTTCTCTCGCTATATTTTTCATAGATTTAACTAGGTGGCTAAGTGGTATGATTATGTCCATTTCCTGATTCCCACCTATGCAGCTCTGATTGCTCAACTGTCTCTCCGACTCCCAGAAGCAGTCATCAGTGGCAAGGACGTCAGGCACGGTTGAATTTCTGAGCATCAAACAATCAGGCAATGATTCAGAGCCCTGATGTGTTTCTTGAGGCAAACGCGTTTATTGCGGCCTCAAGAATTTCATTTAATGAAAGAAAGAAATAAACTGTGAGCAATACTGGTGCCATGTAAAACCGCGAAGTGGTTATCAGTCATAGCCGGTGCCTCCGAGAGCCTGTTGTCAAACTGCCACGCGTTACAAGAAACAAATGTCAAATGTTTCTTGAAGACATCTTCCAGAAAAAAAAAAAAAAAAAAAAAACGATAATGGGACCTTCAGACAGAACGCGACGATGCAATGCTGTGCTCCGGAGCCACTTATTTCAAACTGCTTGCGTCACGCCATGACAATTTGACACTCGGGCAAGTAAACTACAAATGCACTTCCCGCTCAGCGCACACGGCAGGAAATTTGATCACTTTGTGTTTTGACTAAAATCGATAGAACCAATGGGAACAAAGCATCCAGCCAGGCACTGAATGCGATGTGGAAAAAAAAGCGACTGAGTTCGTATCAAGACTTTGAGAGAAAAGGCCTATCTTATCTCGGAAACAGGTTTTCACCCTACTAGGCATGTCAGGTGTATTTTAGCCGTTGGGTAGCTTGTTGAAAGTAGGCAATAGATGTAAACGTAGCTTAGGCTTGTTGTACGTTTCCACATAAATAGCTCTTCAGACTTCTACATGTTTCTTTTCTGAAGTAGTGAAGTAAAACAACAAAGAAAAGAAGTTTGCCTGTTTAGCTTGGTCTTCTGCGACTCCCTAGAAGAGTTTTGCTAATCCCAGCGGCAACTGCAGTACAAATTACGTACGTCTCTGAAAGGGCCATAATACAATTGTCACTTTTCCATTAAGCTGTTCGGAATTATTGCTTGTAGACAGGATTTGTTGATCGCTGATCAAATCACCCAGTCAGTTAATAATGTGGCGAACCGTCGTCGGCGCAGTCTCAGTGTTTGCGTGGCTTTTTGTTGCTGGCTATAGAAACTAAACGAAGGGCATATCTATATGGCTTTGGTCTTTAATGAGGCCTGTTCTGGCTTTTTAAAAACGGAGACAAGGTCCTTATCAGACGCTTTCTCCCTGAGGATTGTCACCCTTTGCGGAGTATGTTTCCACGTAAGAGAGATTTCCCTGACACAAAGGCATCTCTCGTCTATCTGCAAAGCTTCTTGAAGTGTTTATCCACCAGAACTGACAGAGAGCTGACTTTAATTAGCACCATCTCCCTTTTTATCCCCCCCACCCCTTCCCCTGCCAGCCACCCCCCCTCCCACTCTCCACAGCGCCCCCCTCCCCTCCATCCCACCTCCCAACTCTCGTCAGATTGCATAACTTCGAACTGAACCGTATATTAGGTTTTATTCACTGAGCTTTTTGAAGGACCAGTTCATAGCGAGGAGGAGAGCGAGTCGGCTGCTCTCCTCCTCATTTATGGCACATAATTAAAAGTAAATGACAATTCCACTCTGCTATTTAATTAACCACTTTAGATAAAGCAAACACACATACAGTATGGTACAGAAAAGCACATACACATCACTCAAACACTCAAATGTGCGCACACACGCACACGTAATAACCAAATCCAGAAGGCGCGCACACACACACAAACCCTTGCAAAGAAGCAGGTCACACCCCCCAAGTCTTATTAAACCCCATAATATTTCAATCTGGGGCTTTACTGACTTTGATAATATTCAAACGGGAAAGCCGCCCCTCCCCAGACGCCTTTTTTGGGGGGGTGTCACTCAAGTTGACACCCTGTAAATACTCTTTCAAGCTCCCGTTTCAGCTATTCCCCCCTCTGTCCAATCATTTGTGAGTTTTCTCAGTGTTAATGATGAAGGGTTTAATTCATCATAACAGTATTCGCACAACCTCTAATTAGCAGCAACACTCGTACAACAATGCCAGCGTTATCTCCTCATGCAAATGAGCTCTCAGTCTGTTGCGTTTGCTAATTTTATGAAACGGCAGGGCGATAACTACGCAGGCTGTGCTAATCTTCCCTGCGTTTAACCCTGGTTTTCTTTTTAATCCGCCATCCATAACAAACAAACAACAAACAATAATCCTATTATCGGCTTGATGATTCTTCTTCTTTTGACTTTTTTTTTCTTATTTTACTCTAATTTAATCTCAATTATGGGCAGGGAGCAACATTGACTGGCATGCACTTTCTCTGTACATTCAGATTTTCACTCCAGATGAGCTTATTGAGTTCATCAATACAATCCCCCTGACAGAGGCCCGGCGATAACATCGATATAATATTGTGTGAATGCATAATTATTTGCCATGTTGTGCCTCATACCACTGCGGAGCCTGAAGTATAATGAATAAAATTTAATTAGCACCAGACTGAGGTGTATTAAGGCGTGTACAGTGCACACAATCATTGCTATATTTTTCGAATATTCTGAAATTATATTCACAACGAGCATGTGATGAAAGCTGGGCCATGTGCAGCCCAGGCAGCGTGTGCACTGTGTGAATGTGGAGTGTGTGTGTGTGTGTGTGTCTATGGTGGGTGGTAGGGGTCTGGCTTGTTATGACCCTGGGTGCACTAACCTTGTCCGTATTGACAGCTCCTGCTATTTGGGGCCATAACTGTGAGGGATCCCTGTGGTTAGATTAGTGAGAGATGAATGCTCTGCGCCTGTGTGAGAACATGCGAGTCTGTCGGCATGTGTGAGAGCGCCTTTGCTGTTTCTGATTATGCACTTTACCTGTTGTCACCGCGCGAGAAAGTATCAGGCATTCTCTCATTTGCCCCAGCGACACTTTCAAAGACACGCAAGATTCACAGTGTGAAGGCTTTAGTTAGAAGGGAAAACATGACAAAATCATACAATGTGCGACATGTCATTATGATGACTCCGTGGATTGTGTGTATGTGTGTGTGCATCAAGGCCTACATCGTGGTCCACAAACAATCAGTACAGGTCATTTTTATTGACCTCATAGAAATCATCCTGCTTTCACAGACATTAAATAGCCAGTAAGCATTCAACTACTGTATTGCATACTGTATGTATATAGTACTCTGCAGCATAGCAACAACCCCAAAACATAAAGATTTATCTCCAGTAAGCAAGAAGGCTCACGCAACACATAGTTTGGCACACACAGACCCTTAAATCATCTGAGTGCAACAGACAGAAGTAATTGAGACAGCCTAAATTCACAGAGGGACTATGGTAAATTCTCCAACATACTTGGAACAAGCTACCTGCCAAATACCTGGATGAACTGTGAGGAGATCTGGCGCTGTTTTAAAAGGAAAGGTTGGTCATTATTATTAATAATGGCTTGACCTAGGCTATTTCTGTTCACAAACAATTCCTGGCATTTTTATGTAATGCATCCTTTCTTTACGTTTTGTGCCCTAAAACACACACATTTTCATTGTTTCTAATCTTGTCAGGAAACAATGGGTTTACCCAGCCACTCGGCCAGTGCCAACTAGGATAGGCCCACTGATCGTCTACAGGATAAGCGGTTATGGATAGTAAATTAATTTGTGATACTCGAAGTATAAATCATTTGTACCATACAAAACAAGGTATGAAACTCACTTGAAGTGATTATTAACCAAATGGTTAATAACCATGTGGAAAGGTACAGCCGTATGTTCACTAACATCAAAACATTTGAAGCATTTTGCCGGGAAACACACAGGCACAACCAAAAAAGCTTGTCACCTACATGGTTTATGGTTGAAGGACTGGATGAGCACGTAAAAGTAAAAGATAAAACCTTATTTCCCATGAACAAAGACGATAAGAAACGGTGGTCATAACATTCTTTAGGATTCCCAGCCTGGCATAGCCACAGCCGATGAGCTCTTTGCCCAAACAGTGTGATTGGCCTGGCAGATCTTTGCTGAGGCATCATCAGTTCCCTATTAATTCCTATGGAGCATCTCTAGACCATCTTCCTACCAAAACAAATACTGGGAGAAAATCTCGCAATTTGAGTGTGTTCATGAAATAATGTAATGATGTCAAGCCTTTGTTAATAACACTCTGCATCATTACCTGTTGAGGTGAGGCCTTGAGATGAAATGACATAGCCATGGTTTGTTTACCCGGCTGGGTCAAACGAGACAATTACAGCTTTAGGGTGCTGGTGTCAAAGGGTGCGATGTTAAATAGGGATGGGGGAGGGCGAGGGGGGCTGCGGGGGTACGAAGCGGGACATCTAATGGATTGGCGCTTGTGTTGATATGGCTTCTGATGACATCCTCCTTCCTCTCTCCGAGCCCACCAGCCATTCCCTTAAAGATGTAATGACATCTCATAATTAGCATAATGTGCCAACTTGTCTGCTGCTTTTAGCTGTCACACTGTATTTGTCTGAGCCCGGCCAATTACGGCGGCACGGCGGGGGTGGGGGTGTACAATGGGGGCAAAGAGAGGCTCACATGATTGGCCACATCCCACTGACTGTTACTCACAATTTAAATGTAGTGCATTGTTAATTACATAAAAGTTGACAACAGTCTGTAAATCAGCTGAAAGGAAGCTTTGTTGCTTGTGCATGCTCAAATGCTCAGTGCAGCGTTAAACTGGCATATAAGATCAGTCACATGGGTTTTGCATCGAAAATGATCAGTGTCACATGGTCTGTGTCACACAGAACGGATGACTTTGATGCATTCAATAACATATTGAGTGTGCAACTGAATGAAACTAGTGGCTATGTGTAACCTCTAATTCCAATGTGACAATTCAAATAGAGGGAAAATGTTATAGATTTAATTGTCAGTGATGGATGTTGCTACAGTTGTGCAAAAACAACAGGTTTTCATTTAAGAGCCAGTTATAGCACCTCTTAATTGTGCTCCACAAGCTTCTTTTCTGTTTTCTCAATTATGTACTGCCCTGACATTTTGGTGAAGTTAAATTAATAAAATCTCACTAGAAGCAAAAGAAAATAAAATAAAAGAAGACACTCTCAGAGCTGCAGAGCTGATAAGCTGACAATCACTTGCAAAGCTGTTTAGTTTAATGGTCACAAGTGGATTATGGGAAACAAATAATAGCCGATGAGTTTCCTACATTTTTGACTCTTCGGCACTTTATCCCCTCAGAGGTCAGAGCAGGGACAACTCAGCTTGGTGTTTGGTCAAAGTTGCCAATTTTTATGTCAAGTTCATCGTAGTCATCCTACTTCTAGAAAGATTACCCAGTGATTGCAGCAGTTCCAGTCAAACGAACTGGAAAATGAGTTTTCTGCAAAGTTTTTTTGCAGCTTTACCGTCCTGATATTGTGTCTTATTAACTCACTTGTAATCCTGTTTGGTTGTCTTAGTTTTTCCTGTTTCTGTTCAGTTCTATAGCGTTTTGTTTCTTGCTTTACTTCCTGTGTTTTCCTGCCATCTTGATTGCTTGATTGGTTTCTCCTTGTGTGCTCCGCCCTCGTTAGCTCCACCTGTGTCTCGTCCCCCCTCCGTGCCTGTATATAGTGCTGCCTTTCTACACTGTCTGGCCAAAAGAAAAGTCGTCACCTGGATTTAACTAAGCAAATAGGTACGAGCCTCCTATTGGATAACTACTGCAAGTGTGATTGTCTTTCAGCTGGCAACAAGTTATTTAACCCCAACTGATGCAATGGGTAGCTTCTCATTTCTTAAACAACCATGTTGAAAGACACATCCTGTGGTTGTGGAAAAGATGTTTGAATCATTGATTTGAGGAAGAAATGTGGTTGGAAAAGAATTCTGATTGATTGTCATAGTCAATCACTTAAATGTTTTGTGAAATCAAATTGAAGAAAAACAACAGTAGAACTCGGGGCTATGTTTAATGGCGAAAGTAAGAGCATTTCCACATGTACAATGCAAAGGGAACTCAAGGGATTGGGACTGAACAGCTGTGTAGCCTTAAGAAAACCACTAATCAGTGAGGCTAACCGGAAAAAAAAAGGCTGCAATTTGCTAGGGAGCATAAAGATTGGACTCTGGAGCAATGGAGGAACATGACCCTGTTCCAGAGTGATGGGTGCATGATTATTTGCATTGTAGATTTTCAATGAAAACATCAAAACTATGAACGAACATGTATGGAATTATGTAGTAAACAAAAAAGTGTGGGTCTCAGAGATTCTGAGCACTTGTTGGCCCATCTCATCCCAAACCATCTCAACTGGGTTTAAGTCAGATGACTGTGGAGACCAGGTTATTTGGTGCAGTACTCCATCACTCCCCTTCTTGGACAGATAGCCCTTACACAGCCTGGAGGTGTGTTAGGGGTCACTGTAATGTTGAAAAATAAATGATGGTCCAACTAAACGCAAACTGGATGGGATAATATGTCGCTGCAGTATGCAATGGAAGCCATGCTGCTTTTAATTTTGAATAAATCCCCAATAGCATCACCAGCAAAGCACCCCAAAGCACAACCAAACCTCTTCCACCATGCATCACAGTTGGTATCATACATGTAGAGACCATCCATTCACCTTTTCTGCGTTGCACAAAGACACAGCGGTTGGAAGCAAAGATTTCAAATTTGGACTCATCAGACCAAAGCAAATATTGCTTCTGGTCTAATGTCGCTTCCTTGTGTTTCTTGGTCCAAACGAATCTCTTCTGCTCCTCTGAACAGTTGATGTAGAGATGTGTCTGCTACTAGAACTCTGTGTAGCACTGATCACCTCTAATCTGAGGTGCTGTTACCTTGCGATTTCCAAAGTTTCTGGTGACTCAGATGAGCTTATCCTCAGCAGCAGAGGTGACTCTTGGCCTTCCTTTCCTCATGTGAACCAGTTTGGCCGTAGCGCTTGATGGTTTTTGCAACTGCGCTTGGGGACCCATTCAAAGTTCTTGCAATTTTCCGGACTGACTGACCTTCATTTCTTAAAGTAATGATGGACTGTCATTTCTCTTTACTTAGCTGATTGGCTCTTGACATAGCAGCTGTCAAACAGGGCTGTCAGCTGTGTCACAACACAACTGATGGTCCCAACCCTATTTAGAAGCCAAACACATTCCCCAAATGAACCCTGAGAAGGCTCACCTGGGAAGTGAAAACCATTTCAGGTGACTGTATTATAAAGCTGGGGTTTGCAGCGCTGTCAACAAAGCAAAGGGTGGCTAATTTGAGGACTCGAAAAGAGTTATTTCACACTTTTTTGTTTACTACATAATTCCATATGTGTTCATTCATAGTTTTGATGCCTTCATTGAAAATCTACAATGTAAATAGTCATGAAAATGAGAGGGCGTGTGCAAACTTTTGACTAGTAGTGTACATTCTGTTATTTGTGTGACCAGGCCTTGAAATACGTCGAAAGCAATGTCATTGGTAGTTCCAGTCCAAAAATAGCAAAACAGAATCTGTCTTCAAACACTCAACCGTTGCCTCTGCACCTACTGCAACAATGTCTTCTGTAATTGGCCGCAAGTCTGAGTTTTATATAGCTCACGCCGTTTAACAGCATCTAATAAATCTGATCACTGTGATATATTCTGCGCCGTCTTGATCATGGTGAGAGAGGAGCAGCTTGTCAAGAAGCTAAATAAACCTACATGGAAATTGTCATACGCTGAAGATGCTCTATTCATCAGGCGTGTTTTAATCCATCTCCATATGATTCCTGCCCTCCCTGCTATACATCCAAGTCTCAGCAGCCTTATATATAATGTATCTGAACAGAAAAGAAATGGAGGTGACAGAGTCAGTAGTTACTATGATCAAATATCATAGCTGGAGGCTAACTGGGCATCAGGGCCCACTGACAGACACAATCCACAGGGAATGAAGGGATAGAAAGAGAGGGGGCGAGAGAGAGAGGGAAAGAGAGAGAGGATGTCTGTAGTGTAAGGTAAAGGATGGCTGTGTGTCGGTATAAATCACCATTGCGGAGGCTAATCTCTCAGGGTCTCTGGCAGGATAAATACTTTGCTTATAGATCCAACACGCCTCAGTCTCCGCCACTCATTGGGCACGCTCAGTAGGCACAAGGCCTCCCTGGGCACGGTGCTGGCTTTCCCCTTTAAATCATCCCTCATTCTCATCTTTTTTCACTCCCTCCTTTCGACACTGAGGGGCTGAGAGGCTGGCCGGGTGACTGGAAGAGGGATGAGAGAGATATTATTCTCATTTCTCTTTATTTCCTCACACTTCCCCCTCACTGCGAAAAAAAAAAAAAAAAAAAAGCAAGTCGCTCTCAGCCAAGGCTTTTAATCTCATATCTGATCTTAAAGTCTTCCTTTCCCTCAAATGAGAAGGTAATTTGGACAGCAAGGATGAGATAATTCCTTGTTACTCTTGCAGCCTCGCCTGTCACTGGATTTTTTTTTTGCCACAAAGACGCCGCGATATCTCGTAATGCAGATTACTCGACTTGAAAAAGTACACCAAGAGATATTCTCGTCTCTGTGTCGCCCGATGACAGATTTTTTTTTTTTCACTTGTGGCAAAGAGGCACCTTTTGCAATGCTCCAGTCATTAAAATTTCCCTTTTTCTCCCTTAACTTGTAGCGGCGACAAATAAAATCAGCCTCTGTCCAATTCCTCCGCAGTGACGAGGATCGTTTCCTCGAGTGCAGTTCACTCCGTTGTTTCAAAACCAAACTGTTTGCAACTGCCTTGCTCTCCATTTCCTACATTTTGTATTTGCATGTCCCCTGCTTCACCCCTTTCATCACACTGATGGTGAGGTAAAGATATCCTCCCCCCCACCGCCTCCCTCTCCTCCTCCTCCTTCTTCTTCCTCTCCTTTCTTCATCCCTCCCTTGTTCCCTCTCTCGGTAATCTGGTCCTGTCTGTAACAGTGGAGTCGCTGCCTGATTGAAACAAACGGCCGCTGATTGCTGATCAGCCAGCTGTAAAGCCTGGCAAGGATATGAGCTAATGAAAAAATGGACCTGATTTGAGAGGCACTGAGCGTCGCTCACCCTGCTAGCCCTGCTGTCCCCTGCTGTTACCCTCTATCCCTCCGTTCCTCCCTCGTCTTCCTCCCATCACCTCCTCCGCCTCAACCTGTCTGCCCATCATTGTCACATATCCTTACTGGGAGGGAGAGAGAAACAGAGGGAGATGTAGAGGATGGGCTGGGGCTGGTTGTTTAATGAAAGGCAGCAAAAAAAGAATTAAGAGGTTGTCTTTGAAGGTCTGTTTGCATATGTACCTGCCTCTGTGTTCTTTTTGCTTAAAGACCAAATGTCTTCAAACTGCAAGAACAAAAAAAAATGTCTTTTTAAATGGGGACATTTCGGACTAGCACTCATGTCTGCAAACAGGTTTATGAGACAGTGTTTGAATATGTACACACAGAAGTAGGTGTCACATAATTGACCAATTTGCTGTAATGGTATAAAGCAGCCAAAAATAAAATAATATAATGAACTAAACAACACCTAAACAACACCTGATATGTTTTATATTCTTGCTTGAGCATCCAAGAAGTAATTTTTTTGTAGCGAAAGTACAAAGGGTGCCATAATCGCATACAAAGAGAGAGATTTGTTCACATAATGGACCACTTAGGCCACAATGAACATCTTGTGTTTGTTTTTGCACATTTTGATAATTCCCCCTCCCCACTTTGATGCATACAAAGGCACAAAGTAACACACTCTGACCCCCTCATCTTGTAGGGTCAGCGCTAAAGTGGGCAATAATTGCCAGTGGCAACTCATTAGAATTGGTGATTTGGTGAAAGTAAAGTTGAAAAATAAGGGAAAACACACAAATAAATGCATGCACGTACACATGCTGCACGCGCCGCTACACATGCACGTACGCAAAAGCAAGCACACACGTATCTACAATGCCAAGACGATGAATTAAAATCTTCATGACCCTGTGTACACAAAATTAGCCACAGGGCCAACAGACCTGCATTAGAGCAGTGCATAGTAACAGAGAAGAACTCTAATTGGGGGTCATTATTTAAGCTGAGAGAGGGAAAAGGCTGAAGACTCTCGTATTCACTCCTCTTTCTCCCTCTTTTTTATTTGACAGGCGCAGTAAATTAAGAAAGTGGTGATATTTAATACCTTTTAACCTCCCCGAGACAGTTTTCTGATCAATTACTAGAGCAGGCTGTAATTGTTAGCCTGGATAATGATTCCACATGTGAGAGAGCAGCGCTAAGATGAAGCCCTGAGTGCAATTACCTTAAACCCTTCAAGTGTACTGGTGTCTGGAGAGGACATTATGGAAAGAGAGAGTTCGTAAGACAGGCAGAGAGAACCTGCAGAGAAGGAGGCTGCCATTTGAGGAAGAGGATGATGTGAAATCATCTGACAGTGAGGAGTAAACCCTGCGCATAAACCTAAAACACACTGACTGATCACATGAAATAACATGCTGGGGCTCGGCTTTGCTTTGGTTTGTTAAGATGACGGGAACATTTAGCATCATAAGTACCCATGGTTAACGCAGCCATTCCTAAAACAGAATTAATGCCAGTTGTTTCCTCTGCTAATCACCAAATACTAGCCTGCTAAACATTACCACCACGGTAAAAATAGCTGTTGCTAATGTCACTGTGAACATATTAGCATGACAGAATTAGCATGTAACTCAAAGCATTGCTGCTCCTAATGCTCCCTTCAGATGTAACGTTTGAGCTTGTAGTTGGACGAAATGCTTGCCGTTCGAGTGGTAAAGTTGGTTGTAAAGATGTAAAAAGGCGCTAGGCAGCTGTCGACATCTAGAAGCCACCCAAGCTAAAGTGGTGTCGGCATGGGTTTGTAGCTGACATTTGGTTACCAATGGATGTTCCTGGCTCTGGACATGCTCTTGTATTATTTCCTACCCCAAAACAAGTCCAAATGACACCAATACAACATAAAAGTTTTTTTAGTAAGGACAGAACTGACTCTTCTTGCGATTACCTCTCTCTGTTTGAAAAGAAAATACCGCTAACGATGCAGGCGACGCTCCAAGGTCACTGTCTGCGTGGTGATTTTGTTGGTAGGAACCAAAGTTGTGGATGGTGTTTCCGTGTGGTCCGTGTTGTTTCACAAGTCAACTCTGCTGCCATCTTAATGGCATGTCTTCAAAGCTAAGGTAGTTCGGAAGACAAACTATATGACTTAATAACCATACTTACCTTACCATCTACCAAAATCTGCACTTTTGTGGTTGTAAATGCTACCAAATGGCAGCATTCATATGAACATGGTAAAAACAACTGAAGGCATAGAGGCCTCAAAGAACAGGAATCTTGATAATGCAATGTTTGTACTGTTGCTGTCCTTCACTCTATTAGTTTTAAAGTACCGTCTATCCTTATCTCAGGTTTGCTGCCAGTGGAGAGAAGGATATAAACAGGCAGCTACACCGATCAGCCACAAGATCGTATGGATGTTACTTAGACATGTACCAACCGCCTAGACCAGACCAAGCACCCCCACCCCATAGCAATGGCGCTCCTTGATGGCAGCAGCCATCCCCAGCAGGATGCAGCCTGACACAGACACACACAAAAACACTTTAGGAACAACTAAAAAACATGACACAAGGTAAAACAGCACAAGGTGTTGACCTGGCCTCCAATTTCACTGGATTCCAAACCGGTAAAGTATCTGTGAGATGATCCACAGAGGCCCCTCCCCTTAACCCATAGGATCCAAAGGCCCCCACTGACATAAATGGACACCAACACAGGACACCCTCATTAAGCCAAAGTCGATTCTCTGATGAGTCAGAGCTGTTTTGGAGACACAAGGGAGACCTACACAATATAAGGGATATTAAACATTTCCAGTCCCAGTATTTCAAACTGTGACCTCTGTTGACCTCTTGTGTATTCACCATTGTTCCTCATGTTGACATTTGGTACAGTTCCTCAAGAACCCATCTGACTTTTCTTATATTAAAGAGATGGAAAAAGTGATAACATTATACACATGGTGAAAATCAGTCTGCGTGGACTGGCCTTGGCCTTGTTTTTCTATAGCGCTATTCTTTGGTACTCTAAGTGCTTTACAGTCACAGACGCATCTACCCATTCAGTCGCACAAGCACACACACATTCACAGCAACTGGGGGTTCAGCGTTTTGCACGAGGTGGCACATTTTAGAGATCGAACCACTAACCCTCTGGTTCATGGACACCCTGCTTTACCTACTGAGCCGCAGCCGCCAAGCAGAGAGATCGCTTCCCTGTATGTGTTGCCACATGCTGGCATATTGGCACTGACAGTAATGTGTTAATGTGTATGTTTGTAGTTGATGTTTGCATACAACTTTTCAGTTATGTGCTGAAAAAAACTAATTTGGGTGCCCCCTTTCTTGGCCGTGAATGCCGTATGTAGTCGAGGATTTCCAGATCAAATTAGATCCTACAGAAGGTTTGTTTGGTCTGACAGTCTCTCTCATATTAGATAAATGTTTTTTTTGTTTTGTTTTTTTTATTGTGGGGGAGGCTTGGGTGCACTTGAGGGCACTCCCATTTTAAACAGCACCTTTTAACACAACACACCCACAACAGCAACTCTCTATTACACCATTGTTAGAGACCAAAAAGGAAACATTAACATTCACATTAGCCGGCTTTAATTTTTACCGCCCTGACTGTGGAGTCGCGCATTTTCTCACTAATCTGCATGTTTGGAGTTTCAGTGCTGGAATGCATCACGCTTTTGAATATTCATGATAAACAGCTACAAAGAAGCGCTAAAATGTCCCACTTGAGTGGAAGCATTGTTGCTCAGCTGAATATCTCACCGTGTTGTAAAACCCAGCAATACGTTTGAAATATACTTGAAGTAAAAATTCGATACGAAAGATATTTTGAACTTGTGCATGTGAGTGAAGAAACTGCATCTTTTCTATGTAAATGAATGAAAAGAGTTTGAAACTTGGTTTAGGAGTTACTCACCTGATTCATCGCGACTTTGACAAGCTTTTTTTCTAAAATGCATAACTCGTGAAATCCCATAACGGATTGGTTTCAGAACGTGGAAAAGAACAAGAGTCAAACTATACATTCATCACAGCTTGTAAAGCTCAAGGATACAAAAGAGCTATTGCTTTACAGCTTTCACAAAGCCTTAATTTGTTACTTTCCACCCTTGAACTGCTCCACTGTTTTGCATACAGTGAAAGATTTATCAGGGGAGGTGGGGAGGATGCGAACAAATAGTGAAATTTCAAACAAACAGAATGCTTGATTTCTTCAAATATTGAACAGTTGGTGGTGTTATCTGGCTCGGTGACCCAGCGCTCACAGCAGGCAGAGCGGAGTGGCATGGCCTGACCTCCTGTCTGTGGCAAGGCTGGCTGGAGGCTGAGGAGAGCCGAGAGAGAGAGAGAGTGGGAGAGGGAGAAGGGGAGAAGAGACAGGCAGAAAAGGACGAGGGCAAATAAAATACCAGACGCCTGCCCAAGAAACACACACAAAAACTAAACTAGCATGAACTCGCTGCCACCCTCACCGCACCCCCTCCAATATCAAATATGTTAAGGCCATCTGTTTTTTTTTAACACGAGTAAACAACAATGCACTGTCAATACCAAAAGGGCTGCGTGAGCACCCTTGTTTAATATTGAATGGAAATAAATTGCAGTGGTTAAAGGTTCCACATTTGGTATATGTGAATGGTGCCAGGCAATTCTTGAGTCACTCCAATGTGTTTGTTTTTTTTTTTTTTTTTTTTGGATTGTTATGAAAATATTTTCCCATCAGCCTTTCACTACCTTCACCATGAGGTACTGTCAAATGAAAAAGCTTCATCTCTGTTCACACTGGCCAAACAGCACCGTCATCCAGTTTTGTGCAAAGCAGCCCCTTTCTGTGTTATAAATATCTCTAATGTCTTCTAGCTGAAAGAACGTCAGCTGGACTTGTACGCTTTCTTAAACATCTTTCGCCCATAGAGGTGAACACGAACAGCTCATGAAAAGCGAAGCCAAAGCAAGTAGAGCTCCCCCTGGTGACTGGCTGCAGTATAGGTCATAAGCTCCACCTCCTCCATATTAGTGAACGGGACCAAAATAAAACACGAAAGCACATTTTTTAGCTACACACGGACAATTCTTTTTTTTTTTCAAAGAAGGTTTCAGTCATTTTTAGGTTGTTATTTTTAATACTGATGCATATTCAAGTTTCCATTTTCGGATAAGTTTCGTAAGTTATTTGAAGCTATGGACACAGGATGTGAGTTAGTCTGGCCGAAGTGTGAACGGGTCATCAATATCGCGGTTCCACTGGACTCCGCTCTCGGATCATATACAAACACAGCCTCTTAGTTGCAAAATGGCGTCGCCGTATCCCCAGGAAAATACCATCAGTTTGGCCAATGCAAGGAAGTGGGGACGCATGTCCATATTTATATACGGTCTATGGCCTGTTGTTAAAGTCTTGACATCATACATAGATAAATGGCTTACTGTACATTTAAGAGGCACAAGGGGAGAATGTTACAGTGGCCGTGCAGCAGAACAGCATGTTAGCGGTGCATTTTCAGCAGCTTTAGGCCCCTGTCAGCGTCTAAACGGGACAGTGCTAATGTGTTGTCATCCTCGGTTTGTCAGTGCCTACCAAGCAGAAGACCATCAGCCTGGTCACGTGCATGAAAATGCATTGCAGTATACTGTATTAACTCACTTTAGGTCACAACTGCATATAAAAAATATCTGTAAAGGTTCCCAGTCATCCACGTCACAATATGTCCAAAATAATAATAAAAATAAATAAATAAACATTGGAGTCTCATGCCATTAATAGGACATTAGGGTAACATTCACTGGGGAAGAAAACAGGAAAACAAATTCCTCCCAACTACAGGGGAGTATCTGGCTCTTACACACCATAGTCATGTTCTGTTGCATTGAGTTTAAACTCTGGACCAGTCTTTTCAATAATCTGTCTAACCTGATTGTTTAAAATTATGCTTGAGAAACCCACAGTTTAGCTAAAAGATAATTCAATGACTGTGTGATCATACAGTTTTGAGTCATTTAATATTTTAGTGATATTACACAGCAGCTGAATCACCAGCTTTCTGTTATAGTAAAGTGAACAAGATGCCAAATGATTCATATTTGAATCACAACAATTATACTGAAATAAAATGCTATGTGAAATGAACCCCACTGACCCACTGTTAAGTTTACCTCGGTGTTATTATTGTATTCAATGTGAAATGCCACATACAGCACTGTTTATTCTTTTTTTTTTCTACTGCTCATTACAAAATATCCTGTGTTTGGCCTTATGTGCATTACTTTAATGGCCAGCAACACACAAAAACAGACAGCAGTTCCTGGCTCCAGTGGCTAAAAAGTAAAGTGACGTGATGGAACAAGTCAGTGAAGTGATGCTTCACATTCAGTAGAGTTGAAGTCCCCTGACTCTCCTGCTATTATAATAGAAACAGACGAGTTTGATTTACCATCGCAGGCACTGAGATGATCCATGCAGCAGATGTTTTACACTTTCTGACCATTTATTTGTAGAGTGGGAACGGAGGGGGGCTTGGGAGGGGTATAATTAGGATTTATGGAGTGAATCTGCAGAGTTGCAAAGGCGACTGATGATCCCTCCTGCAAGAAGTGTCTTTGTCTGCTAGGTGAGGGATAACGGACGGCGCCACGCTGACAAGGGCAAGGACAAGAAGTTAGATGTTTTAGCGCTGCTCGCCGGGTCCCTCGTCGGCTTAGCGCAGATGAGCACGCAGATACACAGACGACGCATGCCTACGCAAACACACGCGGCTCACGCTTGTATGTGCGCACACGCGTCCATCTGCTTAAGACAAGGAGATAGTAGTGCTCGGGTGTGCAGTCCAGATTTTATTTAACTGCATCACGTCGAGATTCATAAATATACTTTACACCAATCAATCATTACATTATGACCACCTCCCTAATATTGCGTAGGTCTCCCTTGTGCCTCAAAAACAGTTGTGACTCGTCAGAGAATGAACATGGGCCTTCTGATGGTGTTCTGGCAAAAGAATGTTGTTATTGGGGGCCTTTGGGTCCTACGGGTTGAGGAGAGGGGCCTCTGTGGATCAGGCTTGTTCCAGTTCATCCCACAGATCAGTATGTGATCTGGAGACCTTGTGCTGTTTTTCAAGCTTTTTGTTTAGTAGTTCCTAAACCGTTTTTGTGCCTGTGTCGGGCTGCGTCCTGCTAGGGAGTATCATTGCTATGGGGTGGGTGTGCCTGATCTGGTCTGGTACATGCCTAAGTAACATCCACACGAATGTCAGGCCCAAAAGTTTCCCAGCAGAACACTGCATTGTCACAAGATGGTCAACGTTATTTATTACTCCTGTCAGTGGTTTTTATCTTATGGCTGATCGGTGTATATTACAGCTACGTGTAAAAAAAAGGTAAATGCACGCTCGCATGTGCAAAGCATCTATTTCAGTTTAGAACAAGATCCGTCGGAGTATGTACAATATGTGCTTATCTAACTATGCATCCAAGAATAAACACGAGGCGCCACACACATCCAAACTTCAGTGTGTTGCCTAATGTGCTCTAGTCCAGCTTGTCATTTTTGAGGTTATGGCAGCAACAGATCCCCCACAGTCCAGCTCAAACACTCAACATTTGTCTAAAGAGGAAGTTCTTCTTATGTAAATGTGCTACTTTTGTTGTTTGAGGGTTTTATTTCATGGCATCACATGAGCGCGGCTCCAAAGTACCTCCGCTACGTCGGCCTAATGGGGAGTCGACCAGATGACTCACATTTGTATTTCTGTTTCTCTCTCTGAGCCTTTGGCCTGTAGCCTGAAGCTTGCCAGCGGTCATTAAATTGGTTATTTACAGTAAACAGCGCTATAATCCTGTCACAGCCTCTCCCTCGTCTTCCACAAAGCCTCAGCCAATGTTTGGTGGCGAGGGGAGCGAGTGTTAAATGGGTATTGAAGTGACGTTATCTGGATTTCTTTCTCCCTCTTTTTTTTTCTTTCTCAGATGGATGTGGAGCAGGGTTTGTTTGTCTAAATGTTAGCACTTTGGAAGAGCTCCACAGCTGTGGGCGCCTAGATCACATTGGAGGTTTCACTGCGCACACACGCAGATAGACACACACACACACACACACACACATGCACTGCTCACTCACACTCTGACAGGCAGCCATGTTGGGCTGGCAGCTCAACAACACAAAGCTTTTATCTGTCAGTGGTCAAGCCTGACTGAACCCCCGCTACATTATAGGCACTCACACACACTGACTCTCTCCCAAACACACACGCGTACGCACACACACACACATGCGCTTTGAAAAAGTGCCATTTCTATTTTTTTTTTCTCTTTAAAACCTGGCTCAAATCTGCTCTTTTCCGGAAATTAGCCATCTGTGCTGCCCGTGAGTGACAGAATGTTCATATCAATCCTTCCAGGAGATGATGAGCACCCCGTCTGCACAGACAACACCCACACACACCCACCACAACACACACACACACACACACGGCCACATTTCCAGGAGCAAGTCATTTGTGAATTTGTTTTTACTATGGATAATGGCATGAAGTGAACCTTCCCTTTGAAACAGATGAATTTTCTACTGATTCCCATGGCCGCTCATACGAATGCGACACTTTCACACACAAACACACACATGACCACATGCCACGCAAGACGAGAGCGTGCGAGAGAAGCAGACAAACACACAAACACACTTTCAGGATTCCTGCAGGACAAAGATGGCTGGTGGTTAATGAATCTTAGTTAACGCCATTAGATTGAAAGATGAGAGCTGTCCGAATGCGCCTTCCTGTGTATGTGTTTTTTCTCCTCCTGTCTCTCTGCCTTCCTCCTCTCTGCCTCGATTTTTTACGCTTGAATTTCGACGAATGGCTTTCATCAGCAAAGCGCATCTCATTAGCGGCGATGATGCGCCGTATGTTGATCATCATCATCTGTGAGTGGACTGATGAGCGATGAATGTCAGCCGTAATGGAGGCGACAACGCTGCGTCCCGTAAACCCACCGCGACACACACTCTCGCTAATTACTCCATATAGCGCTGTTACCGGCAGCAAAACGACTGCAGCGGCACCAGTAGGAGCAGAAGTGGAAATGACAATCATAATGAAGCATATCAGGTGCATCAGTTCACTAAATGCAAGCTGTGTATGGTATTAAAAGAAAAAAGAGAGAGAAAGTCACCAGACCTGAATTTCTGGGGACAAACTGTGGCGATGGTATCACAGATGACTCATGGAAATTAGGGTTTGGTCAATAAGTGCGGTATGACCATAAGTACATTTCTTGAAGCACTGTACGTGTCTATCTTCTACGCATGCTGCGTCATAATATTTCTATTTTGTGACGTTTCAGAGGGAAAAACTCATCTCAAATGCTGCTTTCACATTAATGCAACATGCAAGTGTTATTTGTCTGTGTGTAGCTAAAAATTGCAACTTCATTTGCACTGTAACTCACATAGTAGTTTTTGTATGAGTGTTGAGTTGCAACAAATCCTCCAAATTAAACAGCAAAGCAGATCATTTGCCCATGAGCTTTTAGACACAGCACTGCTAACTGTAGAATTGCATCATCTTTCTATGTATAACAAAACACTAGAAACATGTGTTATGACTGTTAATGTTTTAGTGATGTGGGTTGTCTTTTTTGGATAGTGGCACAAAAATTACTCAGTTTAAGATCACGATTAAAGTTACTTTGTTAGAGTTGTTAAAGGGGAATTACTGTTTTTTTTTTTACAACCTGGGCCTTATATCAGGCATAATATACAATAGTTTACTCACCCATGTAAGGTAAGCGCTGAGTATAGCCATATAGTTGGAGTGATCAGGGCACCGAAATACAGCCTCCAAATAACGTATTAACTGCCAGGGAACTCATTCATTTCACCAGTATTTTGTTATCATACGCTAGTGCTATTCCCGTTGAGTCTGGAGTTACCTGTTATCATGATCCGTGGGTTGTTATCATCAGTGGTTTGTTGTTCTTTGTCCAGCTGTTCCTCTCTCTGCCGCCGCATCCTCCTTTGAGCGGGCTCCTCATCCATATACTCTGGCTCCAAACAGTTAGGACGTCTATCTTAAACAAAGTCGCCGTCCACAACCTCAGAATCTGAAAAATATCATCATCCAGGTCACAGGTTAGTAGGTCAATCGATAGACCTTGTTATGTAGTGGCTGTGTTTCGGTGCCCCATTCACTCCCACTATATGGATATACGTGGCGCTCCACTAGATCTAAATAGCGTCCAAACGACTCCAAATGATATGGGTTGGTAAATGACCATATTTTATGCCAGAAATACAGTAAGGTCCAGGTTGTAAAAAAACAGTAGTTTCCCTTTATAGCTGATTAGCAAGCTGAAAGGAACTGCGGTTTTCTGAGTTGACCCATTTATCCACCCTGACCTCCTCTCTATGGACAACACTTCCATCTGTTTACATGTTCCTCTGCAGCTTTTTGCTTGTGTTCGTGTTTTAGAAATTCATATCTGACAAGTTTACTTTGTATTTAGCGTCAAAACATGTCACAAGGCTCTGACGGAAGGCTCATAGGTTCAACATGTATGTAAAGGAATGAAAATTCTTTGCATTGAGATAACATGTAAATCCTAGGAGGTATTTTAAAGGGACATTTCCTCAACAAGGTCACAAATCCACCAGGAAGAAGATATAATTAGGTGAATCCACTACTTATACAAGCTTACAGTGTTGATCTTACCTAGCCTCACTGACACCCACATCTTCTGCACTATAGGCATACGCTAATCGTCGGAACAGCTTATGAATATTTACCATACAATCATACCACCACCATGCGCCGACTCTCGCGCATCACAGGTGTTTTTTTCTTCACAGGTGACAGAAGGAATGCCGCGATAGCAATATATATTTTTTTTCTTTGTTTGAGGGTGTTTGTTTGTGATATCGCACCTCATGCTAACTTGCAAATTATTGAGAGCCGGGGTAACAATAGCAGGCGACTCTTTTGTCCTCTCACCACTCGGGTTTCGACTGCTGATGCTGTGATTCTCCTGAAATCCACTTTGGCTGCAGCACAAATGAGACAGAGAGAGAAAACACCGTCTGGAAAACACCCTCAAGGCTCCCGTCTCTGAACCAGTGGTCAGTCTGGAAGCTGTGGGAGGTTTTGGCCGAGACAACTGTTATTTTTCAGCCAGTTCAAAGCGTGTTCCATTTCATTTTTGTATTCTTACACGAGAATCTAATAAGAATGCACAAATATTAATACTGTAGGCCCCTTTGCTTTTCGTTGCTTTCATGTTATCGCGCTTTCAGTTTGGTGCTTTGGTAATTTGGCAACTATGGGACATCCAAATGCCTCTCTGGAATCTGACAAATCTATTGCGCACTACCAAAATTTGCTCTTCCAAAAGTCTTCCGTTCCTTTTTGCCGCCTCCATATGTGTATTCCCAAAATTCAGCTAGCCTCTCCACTGTGGTTTTGTCTAATCTGAAGTCTCCAACTTATGTGAGAGAGAGAGAGAGAAAGAACGAGAGAGTGTTGGAAAGAAAGAGTGTGTACCTCCGCTCCAGTTTGGAGAGATTTATGAGTGGACCAAACCAAAGAGTCTAAGAGTGTATACTCAGAGAGAGTTTGGGAGGAGAGATTTACGATCAGCTGTTTGGGTCATAATTCAAAGTTCATGCTCACATATATCACATTTTGAATCACATAGATTATGAGAGAGGAGAGATTTATCATACACAAAGGTAGCTCATGTACAGGCTCCAAAAAGGCAGAGAAAAGCAAAAAAAAACAAAAAAATAAAAAAACACGCTCACAACTCAAACACCAGATGTTTGTTTCATTTTAAGGCAACACGATCCTTAGATACACTGAACCCCGGTGATATGATGACTTGAAATTAGTGCCGGTGATTGCCTTCATCTATAACGCACAGTAACTATTAGTCATTTTTTTTTTCTGCATAAAAAGAAAAGCAGACATTATTTGTCATGTTGCTTTTTTTAAAAAAAATCCGATAATTTTAAAAAATCTTAAAGCGCGCTTTCAGTCATCTCTTTGTGATTTACAGTTTACATATCATTTTTGATTGCAATAAAAAAAATAAAAATAAATAAAAACAGCTGCATGGTTCAAAATCTGGGGGAAAAAAGGTCACATCCAGACCAGTGGAAGCTCTTTTACAAGTCTATCTTGATGTAAACTTTACTTTTCTATTTCCTATGATTTACTGTTTGGAGTGCGTTAAATGTTTCATGTGCCACAGAGGCCACTCTGCGGAAACCTATTCAGCTCTGAACACACAAGCAGCCCATCTATTTCTGTTCCTGTTTGTTAAATATTAACCACACATTCCTGCTGTCTCATCCACTGTGTATAGGTGTAAGCGTGTGGGTGTTTGGGAGATAGAGAAAGCTACGTGTGCAACCTTTCTATTTGTGTCCGTGTTTGTATGCGTGTGTACGCGAGTGCTTGTGTGTGTAGGTTTAAGATGACACAGTGCACTTGGATGTGTAATGGGGGGCGTTTCTCAGACCAGTTCTATCTTGAGCCCCTTTTTTTCATTTTTAAGACTCTGCTGCATCAATGTGTGATCAAATGCTGGAGTTAGCCGATTCTGATATATCTAATGCAATTAATGACTTCCATTAGATTTGGTATGCTATGGTGGCCCCCTAAGGACAGAGCACTCACAAGAGAGAAAACATTAAGAGCAATGGAGCAACTACGAAAACACATACAAACAGGAAAAACTAATAAATAAATCATCAAAGGATCTGCTGAGATAAGACTGTGCTCCCCAGGATGACGACAGTCCCTCGGTCAGCCGGTCATGTCAGGAGCGTAGATGTTAGCTAATGTCGGTAACAAAAATGTCTGTAATGTCATGTCTGTTTCTCTGTTGTTCTGTTTTTGCTAGCATTGTTGCATGCATTTTTAACCACTTTAAATTACGGAATTTGCAGAGTTGCAGAGAATGTGACATTTCTTGACAACGCGAATGCGTCAAGAAATCCAACTCTAACTCACTGGACTGTTTTATACTGAGAATTCCCCTCCTTCAAAACACATGCTCTGCACAGAGTCTGGATTTTTCCGTTTGGCAAATGGATAGATGTGTGGAAAGATGTATTATATACAAACTGTTCTAGGCAATGTATAAAACATCCTAACGCTAGCCCACTTCCCAACCGTCACGGGGCGAGAGGTGCAGGGCTAACAGAGAGAGACAGACAACTATTCACATTCATGCCTACCCCCAATTCAGAATCGCCAATTAACCGAACGAGCGTGTCTTTGGACGGTGGGAGGAAGCCGCAGACAGACACAGGGAGGACATGCAAACTCCACACAGAAAGGCCCCAGTCAGCTGATGGATTCAAAACCCAGAACCTTCTGGCTGTGAGGCATCACTGTGCCTCTCAAATGGTCAACATTAAAACACCTAAAAGACTGTTTATGCTTCTGAGTCAATTTGACAGCATAGCTACAGTGTCAGTCCAGACCCTACACAGACCTTAATGTCGTAACTCAATGTGCACCTTCCCCTTCCCAGAAGTGAAACTAGAAGCTGCTTCTTCATCTCCACAATTTTCAAATTTATTGTTTTAGATAAATTAAAATAGAACACAACGAAGAAGGATTGACTGAGGTACAAGCATTTGTACGTCTCTTCTGCAAATTCTTCAAAAGTTTCAGTCACCATCTTTGAATGTGAAGCAGGAAGTAGAAAGTGATGTAAATTCGGGTGCCGTTTTTACAGAGCGAGCCAGACTGAGGAGCGTGCAAGTGTATATGGCTTGCACAAGCATAGGCTACGTGTGTAGGCTACGTACGAAGGCTACGTACGAAAGCTATGGCGTCTGTGGCCTGCAGAGGCATAAACTGTGCTTTGGGCTGAGAATACAACTTTGTACTGACTCTTCACACACACACTCAAAATGTGAAAGTCTAATGCAAAGGACAATATTTTTTACATGTGCAGTTACGCTCTTTACGACAAGAAAAAAACTTAAAAATCTTAAAAGTTTTTTTTGACACTATGTGCTTTAAAACAGGATTTTAAATGTTCGTTTTTGTCAAGCATATTTCAAAGCAGATGCCATTCACTCAGCATCATGACAACAATAAGATCCAAGACGTAACCCAGCTCTCAGTTGTTGGTAAGTCTGTTTTCTGTGCTCGGTTCAGGTGGAAGAGAATCCCCATGCAGATGATGCAACGCTACTTTTCGTCTGAACCCGCTCGCTGGCCCGCGCGAGACAATTAATGAGAGTGTTTTGTTTTCTGGAGGCTCAGTTCTTGTGAAAGTCAGTGTGATGAAGCTCTTGTTTTTTATCTTGACCTTGTTGGAGCCTCCATCACCCTTCCAAATTAATATTCAAAAGCCCTTAATTAAAAACCCGCCACCCCGTCCTCCTCTGGAGCAGGATAAACAAATCTGGGGCTGTGTTTGTTCCCTTCTGGCCCATCCTATACTCTATTTTAATGATTTCACTTCAACCTCAGAAAGAAAAAAAAGAAAAGAAAAAAAAAGCGAGATGGCACGATGCAGCAGAATGTGACATAAAAAGATGAAGACAAGACATAGCTGGGGGTGACTGAGGAGAGAAGTGGTGGTGGCAACGGGATGGGGGGTGTTGAAGAGGGTGGCGTACTGTATCTCAGAGTCGTAGTTAATTACAAAAAGCATTAATGTTTTATTAACCCCTTATCAGTAATTAATCATGGGTCTTTGATGTAAAGTTCAGCTTACAAAAGCACCAGGAACAAATTCTCTCATCCATATTAGCCCATTAAGCCGGCTGGTATGGACCAGTCTCGCTAACTGCAGAGTGCAGGACAGCCTCCGCAGGCATTAAAGCATTTGTTTTGACAGCGCTGTTTGTTTTCTACTCCCAGAAGCCATTGCAGTGCACCTCCAACTCCCACTAGTCTCTCACCAAAAGAGCCAGTTTGCATTTCAAATATGATGGAGCTATTGCATATTGTGCACAAAATTCCACCTTTTTCCCCGATGTTTCCCTCCATTCCTGTACGTAACATGTTATACCTGACTGCAAGACAAAATTAGATTTTGTTTCCCCCCCGCACACACTGTTCAGAAATGCACTTTGTGTCTTACAACAATGACTTGCCCCGTCGTTGTGTTGTCTGCAGCACAACACCGCAAACTTAAATCTTGCAAGAACGGCGTCTGAATCAGCAGAGGAGTGAAATAATTGCTAACAAGAATATAAAAATGTGTTGAAGTTGATATTATTCGTATATAAATATATTTGTCCAGAATGTCCAGAGTCTGTTTGTGCGTCATAGCTCAGATCACGTTAATAGGCGGTTTAGGCTTCGGTGTCAATTTGACGCTGTAGCTACGGTGACAGCCCAGACCATATGTAGCCTGATGTGCATCTCCCCGCTTGGGAGTACTGTATTTCCACTTCAGTATTTCCGGCTGCTTCTTCATCTCCAAAATTGTTGAATTGATTGTTTTAGATCAATAAGGATGGAACGCAGCGAGGAGGAGGTTCAGAGATACAAACATTTGACTCGTCTCGCACGAAAATTCTGCAAAATTTATGCTAGTTACCGTTATTTTACAATGAAGTAGTAAGCAAAAACCCAATTGGCAAAAAAAGACACAGCGCCACCTTGTGTTTAGGTGGTGTTTTTACAGAGCGAGCCAGTCTGACAAGCGCACAAGTATAAGTGACTCGCACTGGCTAGGCTACGTACATAGGTAACGGTCTCTAGTCCCATATGAGCCTTAAAGTGGGCCTAGTTAAATTTTAACAATTATTTCCACGCTTGCAAAAGCGAAACATATATGTATCAGTCGCCTTGAAATGAAATGAATCTAATCCCACAATATGGCGCAATGCATTTCAACCCTGCAGCCCAATTTTACTCTCAACACAAGCCTGAGAAAAAGTGAAACGGCAACACACAAGCGCATAGTTCCGTCTCTGGCTTTAAATATTACATGTAATCGATGGTTTTATAAGCTGCCCTGTGTTGCGAAGAGGATTTGTTGGAACCCGCTGAGAGGAAAACCACCATCGCCTTTAACCTACAACCACCCTTTTCTGACTTTCTCTGGCTGCTGTCTGAGGTGATCCCGGGGTCAGGGGTGAAAGAGAGGCCAGCTGGACTGTGAGAGGGTGATCATGAGGTCAGTAGACCCTAGAAAGAAGCCCCAGTGTGTGTGTGTGTGTGTGTGTGTGTGTGTGTGCGCATGAGGGAGTGGAGTAGGGGAGTTGGGAGTGATATTCGGGGTGAGAGTCAGGTCAGGCTGCCTATGTACACTAAAGCTGGGGTGTGCCCTGCAGGTCAGTCAGTGGTCACTTGGAGGAACTTGCTGGATGCTTTGTGCGTCTCCACGGCGCGAAATGCGTGCTCAAACACAGCTTTCTCCTCGCCCGTGTTAATCAGTTAGCAGATGACGGATTGACAGCGGCATTATTTGCACGTTGGGGGGGGAAACAAACTGAACCAAATGTCAGCTCCTCCGCAGTTTTTCCTTTCCGCTTCGCAGAGAACCGAAACCCGAGCGAACGCGCCGGCGACTTCTCCCCACATCCGAGGCATGTTCTCCGCTCCGCAAAAAAGTGCGACAAGACACTGGAGGCCATGTTACCATTGTTGATGCTTTTGTTGTTATTGTTCCTGCCCGTGTTGATTAAATTAGGAAATCCTTTAAGTCGGCAGAAAAGAGGGGAGCGTTGTTTTATTATTAAAGAGGAAAGAGACACCCCGGCAAACGTTACGCCGGTTAATGAGAAGTACAGCAGAGTGCTTCAGGACTTGGAGATTTCAATAACATGGCAGAGGAGCTAGCACCCCCCCACCCCCACCCCTTCCACCGCCCACCGCCCCTCTGTGAGGAGGATAATACAACAGCCCCCCCTCCGCCCGGTTGCTCCTTGCTTGTTTTCCTAGCTGGCAGAGCAGACTGTAGGTGCTGTCTGAGAGACAAATGCAGTTCAACAGCCTTTAGCTTTTCTTGTATACCCCCTCTGCCTTTTTTTTTTTAATTTTTTTTTTTTATTACAGGTTTCACAAAGGATACTAAAAAATCCGAGCTCTGGAAAGCAGATAATGGGGTTATTGATGGGCATTACTGAAGATTATTGTTGCTGATATTTTCAGGGAATTTTTAGAAGTTTTACTGTCAAACAAAACAAGACTTCTCACACAGCAAAGTAATGACTCTTTACACGTTACCAGTTAAAGTTAATACAAAAGACTATTCAGTATTGATTCCGCAAAGAAAAGATACGCATTTAAATTGTAATGTGCTAGTAAATCTAGTGAATCTAAGCTTTGAATCATAAACTGAACGATCAAACTCTTGTCTGGCTTTTCAGCTTCTGTGCCGTTAGCTCACAAGATCTAGATTTCTATCCAGGCAACCGGTGCCAGGAAGGAATCCAAACTGAAGTGGCATTTCGAGAAGAACGGGCGTCTTTTCTTGCTTTCTACCGCCACACAGATTGTAGCGTAGGTGGGTGCCACTGCCGGGGCAAGGTCGCCTTCAGCGCATGTATTTCGTGCATGTGCGGATGCATGCGGATGTGTTCTCGCCTGAGCCGGAGCGGGTGCTCGCGCGTGCCCGCCGCCGATGAACGTGCCGGAGTGCGTGTGCGCGGCTGCATCTGTTGTTTAGAGGGTCATGTCAGACTGTGGCTTCATCAGACATACTGCAACTGCATTCCCCTCCTACACGACTGCTGTTTTCTCATACAGGCATCACGGGCGTGTGTGTGTGTGTGAGAAAGACAGCGCATAATGTTTACATACACACACTCTGAGTCTTTGACCAGGCAAGGCAGTAAACAGACAGCAATCATAAAAACATGCTGTTGATCCCTCATTGTGTTTAATCAGTGGATACCAGCGAAGGAAACTGAGCATATATCATTATAGCTGTCTGTCAAAGGTGGCAATACAACATTACCTTCGCTCGTACTGCCTTTTAATGTAACAACTTGTAGTTCTACTGAATATTAACTGCATTTACGGCAGTGAAAACTGAATTTTATAGCTCCGGGAGAGGATATTTACATAATACTCGGACATCGAGGGCTTTCAGGTGGCATTGAACACACTCATAGCTACGCTGACTGTGGAGTGGCTGAGTAAAGATATACATCTTATTCAGATTAGCAGTGCTCACCGTAGTGTGACAATTTGGAAATGCAATTTGTTAGCTTTTTGTAAAAATGATGTAAAATCTGAAGCTGGCATTAATTAGCCAAACCACATAGGACCAAAACTGTCAAAGCTACAGGGGACAGCGTTCCCCATTTACTTTCTCTAAATAACACCCTGCTTCCTCATTCCACGGCAAGGTTATCAGTGAGACACGGTGCCAAAGGTCAGACAGTAGTCCTCTGCGTGACCCCCTGACCCTGCCGTGACCCGGCGACTTGAGATTCATCAGGGCAGTGTTACTGCTGAGTGCACGGGGGTCATCTACTGTTCAAAGACACACACGGAGCGCCCTGCAGCCACTCAGATCATTATTCCTAGAAGAGCCACGCCACTGGCTGAGTGTCCCGGCCCCCGAGCAGCCTCCGCGGTAAAGAATAACCAAGCGTCGGGTGAGCCGCGGCCCAAAAGACAAAGTAGAGCGCACGCCGCTGTTTACACCACCCCGCAAAGAAATGAAATGTGAAATGTTGACTTCTTGTGATGAATTATCTGTTTCTGCTTCGCCGCTTTGGAGTTTGTGTGCTTTGCTTGTTCTGCTAGCATTATAATATGCCATTTAAAAAAACAAAAACAAAAAAGAAATGGAAAAAAAAAGAGATAAATGTCACGCACGTTGACAGCGATACAAATATTTGTTGCTTCCCTGGTGTTTCACGTTGACAGATCTACAGGGGCCACCCCTTGACCTTTTGACCGCACCGGGCCTTATGGGTAATGATGATACTGATGGCCTGACAGCCAGCTTACCCAATGGCCATCTGGAGCAGCTGTCATGGTGGCTGATTGAGAAGGAGACCCACCACCGGCCATGCATTGATTTTTTTTTTTTTAACCGGGGAGCCCGCCTCTCCTCTCAGACTCCCGCAAGTCGGATCTTTTAGCATCATGCTCACCCTGAACTTTGACCTGAGAGAGAGTGGAGCTGGAGGTCACTGTCAATGCCCTCCCCTCTCACCCACTTCCACTCACCCAAAAACGATGAAGATGATTTACAGATCAAAACAATAGATATATACTGTAATTAGAGATATTATGTTGCATTTGTTTCTGTCTACGCTGTTTTTGGTGCGTTTACTTCATGGTGCGTAGGAAATATGAGTATTTACACGCCTCGTGGTTAAAACGCATTTTGAATCATATCTGGAACGTATTTATTTTTTTATTTCCTGCTTGTCATACACTATTGATTAACTATCAGTGCCAACATATTAAGTAGTGGTTAAGTACAATGTCTTCATTCACTACAGTCAATAGCACCAGTGCGACCCTGAGGTTTGAGTTCATAGTATAGGGATTAGCATAGCAATTGTCAGTTATATAAGCAGAATGATAATGATCTGCTACAGACAGTACAGGCTGAATGCAGAGAGGGGCAGAGCAGATTGTAACCATGACCAGCTTTTCTTACAACGTCCACCCCGCCCCCTCCCCGCCACCTCCGACAACACCACCCCCTCCCCCCCACACCCCTTAAACAGACACCTACACATACCACCGCAGCCGTATAGCGATCCGTATAATCCGACAGGCTCGGGGAGTGACTGATAGCTATTGTTGTGTTGGAAAGCTTTTGTCACCTGACAAAGAGCTCCGGCTTTGGCCCTCATCCCTCCGCATCATCCTCTTCCTCATCCTCTCTCTCACGGGGATATGGAGGGGCCTCAGCACCCCATCATGATGACTGATGGAGTCGCGGGGACGGGTGAGGAAGGAGGAGATGGGGGTGACGGCGCACGCTCGAAAAGGGCTATCTTCATCGCGGGGGGAAAAACTTGCAAAAACTATCCGCGGCATCGCAGTGGTAAATAAAACAAGGCTTAAAATGCAGTATGCTTCTGAGGAGCAGAAACAAAACAATCGCATGTCCACTGAGGATTTACCAGCTGTCTTGATTAACACGTTGAATGAGGTATTGACATCGTAGCAGAGCCTCTAACCAGCCACCGGGACGCTTCTTCTTCTCTTTTTTTTTTTGCAGCTCTGACACTTTTATTTTTGCTCATTTCGCTTGTTTATTGTCATGGTAATGAAGTCACAGTGTTGGTGTCATCAGGAGAAATCTAGCATTTTGGCCTGGTTCCACCGCTAATGTATGCAAGAGCTACTTTTCCTCTCTCATCACTGTCAGCGAGCCGCTCGCCACCAAAATGGCTCCTAATTGAGCGAACTGGAAACAGTAAGCCAAGAATTGAGCTGTTAATGTACCATACTCGGTATACATGCCGCGGAGTTTTAAATTTAGCTGTGAAATATGCTCCTCAATATGTTTCTGTGATCACCAAATCATCGCACGTGATGAAACGGTTTTGTTTTCCCGTTTGTTTGTTTTTTTTTCCTCGTGACAGCGAGGGTTTCAATGTAATGAGTGGGAGTGACAGAGCACTACTGACAAGCTTAAAGCATTATAAATGTTGGGACAATACAAACTGGCAGACTGAATGCTTGAGGTTTCTCTTTCTGCGAGGCAAAGACACGTTTTTTTTTCTCTTCTCCTCCCCTCCTTTCCTTTCTTCTTTTTTCACTCCTTTTCTTGTATTCATGCCATTTATCTCAATGGCCCCTCAGTGCACTGTGGGAATAGCAGCAGCACTTGCGCCATGTGTGAGACAAAGAGAAAGGTCTGTTTCAACACCATCAATCCCACAATCCCACACAGTGACGAGCGAGAGATAGTCACCATCTGTGGATGTGTTTCTCATCACTTTGCCTAAAAGTAAAACTGTACCCAGCAAAAAGTTAATGTGTGAACGCCTCAATGTGGCGTTTGTCTAGGTGTTTTGGAGATACCTCCCACTATATTCTGCCTTGCCTTATTTTTGTATGGTGTGACATTTGCGGCGGCCGTCCACATGCGACGTGGCGTTCGGTTAGTTCGCGCGTTGAGGAGGGAAAAAAAATAAAATAAATAAAAACACAAAGACATTTTCTCCCTGTGTGCGTCTGTGTCACTCTGCCTGCCTCCGCTGTTGCTGTCTGTTTTGCCCTCTTTCTCTCCATTTCTCTCTTCCTCTCATTCCCTGTCCCTGGCTGCAGCGCAGCAGCCATTAGCTTTACAAATCCAGCCTTTGATCTCTGATTTGGGCGGGTGCCTAGGAGAGGAGGGGTACTCTGCATGTGTGTGTGTGTGTGTGCGTCTAGCTGGCTATGTAGGCCATTGGAGGGCTAGCTGGCACTGCAGAGGAGGAGGGTTCACGACCGGTCCACTTCTGCCGAGGTATTACAGAGGGAGTCGATTTCCAGGGAAGAGGCCGTGATGATAATGCCGCTTCATTTGCATTTGTACTGAGCGAATAAGCTGCCTAATGGTTTAAATATAACTCACTTACTGCTCACTCCAAACTCCAGTCCTCTCTCCCGAGCCACTGTTTCTCCAACACTCCCCTCCCCACACGTGCTACCTTACCTTCACTTATCTCACCCTTCGTAGCCTCCCGTCCCGTCTCACCCTCGCCTCATCTCTTCGGAGAATATCGCCTTTCCGCGGCCATGTGACTACATATTACATTATTGAACAGAAATCACTTTTAGCTCTTTGGCAGCATTCGGGGGCTGAATCAGTCCTAGACCGCTGTTATCACACATACTAAGTGTTTCTGTCGCGGCTCATTATTTAGAGGTACCAGTGTTTTCAGATTATGATTTCTCTCTCTTGCTGTCTTTTTTCTTTTTTCTTTTTTTTTTTACAAAAATAGAACATTTTAATTCATACGTATTGTTAGAAAACTTCTGCAAGAAGTATTTTAGTCGTCATCGTGTTGTGTGGAATGAAAGGTTTCATTCTGTCCAAATAAAAAACTCTTTTTACACCACAGTTAAGCATTTTTTTTTTTTACTACAACTTTTGTTTTATAAATCCTAAAAGGCAGAAAAGCTGTGTTGCCTTAATTCCGTCCACCGTTTCAACCGTCCACTTGTCCATCCAGCCGCCTGTCTACCTACCTGGACCCTTTCTTCTCCTGTTCTCCCCTTCTCCTGAGAAGTAATGAATGGCTTCCCTCACTGCGGCGGATTCACCTGTTTCTGCTTCAGCCTTCCTCCGCCGCATTAAGTGGGGATTTATGGAGGCGGCTTCCCATTGAACAAAACCATTTGTCTTCCAGTTTGGTTTAACAGCACTCTTTATTCCCCGCAGATTTAAGGATAGGAGGCTGGGGGTGGGTGGGGAGGGGCAACACCATTAAGGGCTACGGCCCTCCCAATTTCTCTCACACTTACATTGGGAAGGCAAACAGCCCTGAGCGGTCTGCTCCTAAAGAGACCTCTGTGAATAGATAGATGCCTGATGGATCAAGTGGAGTGCTAACACATGCAGGAGGACTGTCCCATTTCTGGCTCCTTATGCGTGGCAGGAGCTGCTGGATTTCAAATGGGACTTAAAGTCGGAGCGGTTTTATTCCTCACCTAAGAATAGAAATGTATAAATGAAATCAGAGGCAGGTCTGATACACCGGGGATACGCCAGATGTAACAGCAGGCCACAGAGACATTTGTCCCTAATAGTGGAACTATTACTGAATCCTTTATTGAAATTGAACCGACATGCTGGAGACTCTCTAATATCATAACCTATAAAACTGTGATGTTTCATAATTATTCAGTGGCAAGCGTATTTGGGTGAATCTTTTAACTGCCAATGACTGTGTCATATGTAGCTGCATTAGCGTCTCATTACTTTGGAGATAGGGCGAAGATTCCTTAATGCCTCTCGACAGGCCATGATGTAATTACACAGTGTTTGTTGCAAGTCAACATGATAATTTGTGTTTCCAAGGGATCTGTCATACGCCCGGGACGCCGGGCGCATAAATGATTCAGCCCCTCATAAATGTCCTGATTGAAAACAAGCTGTTGCCCAAACCAACTTAACTATCTTGTCACCGTGGCACCTTGTGGGCTTAAAATACACAACTAGAAAAAAAAAAAAAGAAGAAACAAACAAACCACAAAAAAAAAAAGAAGATCATCACAATATTTGGTGCTGTAAGGCAGAATTATGCATGAAACTGTAAGAAGAGCTTACCTTTCATTCCTGCTCTCCTTCTTTCTCTGTGTGTGTGTGTGTGTGTGTGTTTATATGAGAGATCAAGATAGGGAGAGTGTGATGGCAGGGGGAGTTTAGTGTATGTGTGAGACTACTTTGCAATTCCCCAGAGGCTGCAATTGTTGTCGAATTTACCCATTCCCACCCTCTGAGCTCGACCTAACAAGACTACACAACATCTGCACGGGGGCTGCGGAGTTTAAGAACACGGCGGAGGCTGTGTTTGAGAGAGGCGTGTGCGCGTGAGTTTGGGGGCGTTGATTTTTATTTTATTTTGTTTTGTTTTTGACTATCTGTTTTGAAATCTGCGCGGTGGGCAGGGTGTATTAAAGGCAGAGCGAGGTGTTGCTGCGTAGCCGCCGGGTCTGCTGCACCTCTCCAGCATTCTGACTGTGACCCCAGCCTTCGGGTGTGTGTGTGTTTTCATTCTCTTTGTACACACTCTCTAAGATGTTTTCGCTCTCCTCCTCTTTTCTCCTCTTTTTTTCCCTCCTCCTCCCTCCCTCCCTCCTCCTTGTGTTCCTTGCAGAACAGAGCCCCAGATACTGAAGATATTGCCCCTGGTTTATTTGGTCTGTCTCTCCCTTTTCTCTCTTTCTCTTGCCATACATATCTCCCGATTCTCTTCTCTCATCTCCTTTCTTTTTTCCCTTTTATTTATCTTCCGCAAGTCCTCTCACTTTGCGATCAATACGGTGTTTCGCTTGAAGCCTCGCGGCCAATACGAGAGGAGCCACGGGATTTTTTGAAGTTAGAATGCTAAACATGTTAAACAGCGAACATGTTTTGAAAATTTGGGATCATCGGAGAGATGTTAAACGTCTGAGTTTGTTTTTCCCAGCTCCCAGCTGCGTACATGCATCAGACGCTATAGCTTTTTATCAGCAATCTTTGATCTCGCTCGGCTTTTTATATAACATTTCTGATTCTTGCATTTGAAGCTATTAGCGAATCACTAAATGAGGGATGTAGCAGTTATCGTTACAAAATGAACATGTGACATGCATATTTATATATTTAGAAATTTACTTTGAAAATCAGCTCGCCTCGCTCGAAACCGACACTGCATGGCGGGCTCTCCGGTACGCAAGCTTTCGCGTGATTCCCGTATAGACTTAAAATGTTCAGTTCATAGAAAGAGTACATCTCTCCTGTCTTTTTTCTTTTTTAAAATTCATTAAAATTCTCCAGTACGAGTGTTTGGAGGCAGTACAGTCCGTGTTTCCTTGAACATACTGTATTACCACACCAGAAAAATAAGTTTCTAACATGTTAGTAAATCAAAAATCTGAATATCATGATGTAAACAACTGTAATATTTAACCCATTGTCATTTTTGCCATAGACCTGTCCAGATATGTAACACACATAACCGCTTGTCCTGTGAAGGGTCGCGGTGTCTGCCTATCCCAGCTGTCATTGGGCGAGATGCGGGTACGCCCTGGACAGGTCGCCAGTCTATCGCAGGGCTAACACAGAGAGACAGACAACCATTCACACTCACATGCTCACCTACGGCCAGTTTAGAACAGTTTTAATACAGTTTAAATTCTGAGATAAGATAAGCCTTTATTCCTCTCACTGTGGGGACATATGCATAAACAATGATAGCCTGGGATCAGTAACTGACCCTTTGTTGGCGTCCTGCGTTACTGTTGCTAGGCTGGTCAAACAACAGTGGGTCCCACGCCCACAGTAAAACGATAGAAGCCTGTAATAGAGGTAATGTGGGGGCGTTAGCAATCGTGCTAACGTTAGCTAACAATGGAAAAAATTACAATTTCATTCTCAACTTTTTGGGTTTTATGTAGGGTTTGTTCCTCTGCTATACCAACGCTTGTCGACTATGGGAAGGGACCCACGCGTTGCCATTTTTTGTCTGGCTAACATGGGGTCAGTCTACTGGGTCTCAGTACTGTCACATGCAAACTAAGGCCATCAATAGATTTCCATGATTCTCATAGCTAACATGCATTAAAGCAGATTATATTCCCTTTTTAGTATCTGTTTTAAATGCACCTTGAAGGGACATTTTGAAGTTTGTATTACTCTTACCACCGTCTCAGCTCCCTGTTCAGTTTTTGGCAGTGGATGCAGAAAACTTTGTTCTTGTCGAGAGACGCATCTGGCAGGGCTTTGAGGCTGAACTTGCCGTTCAAAAGACCCCGTCTCAATCAATTTCTGCTTGCTTTTTTCTTCTGCTTCATTAGGCTGTTAGATTTTGTTTTATTTATTTATTTTTTTGGCAGTTTGGGCTGTCACTTCACGTAATACTGCCCTCTGCAGGGCAGAATTATTTACTACAGCCGCACTTCAGCTTCCACCATGTTACTTTGTGATTTTCCAACCTACAGGGTGGGCTTGGGGTCATGATAATGTGCATGCGTGAACTGTGCATTATGAACGTGTTAAATATAAACGTTTAAATATGTTATGAACGCTTATATTTTGGGGGTTCGTTTTTTCTTGATCAGACCATCTCTGAACACATTTACACTTGCATTTGCTGCGTCTTTATGACCTTGATTTGAGTCCAACATAACCTGGACCTCATCACTGCCAGGTAGATACAGTATAACCGTCTCTTTGTTATGCTCTCTCTTGATCCGTCTCTCCACTCACTCCTTCCTCTTTGTTAGCAATTTTCTGCACCTGCTCCTCTCGCTCCTACTGTCGGATGGAGGCTGCTACATCCCTGATGACTGTCATCATCATCATCGTCTGTCCGTCCGACCGGCGTTGATGAGCCAGGAAGGCAGCGAGCCAGCTAGCCAGACAGCAGGGCTGTGGAAACAAATGCAAACTGCCCCATGTCCCCCGGTCAAATCCAACTGTTAGGCAAATAATATGCAAAACTTTGGAAGTGCAACCGAAACAGAGAATGTAAATCAGGTGCGTCCTTATCACCTGGATTTGTAGCGACTGCGTGTAATTCATGAATGAAAACACCATGAAGTTGCAACTGTTAATATGATTTTTTTGAAATTTTAGGTGGGGACTTAAAGAACTTTTATCAGACCAGGTGTTGTCAGAGTTTGTTCTTATCTGAATTTGAATCTGGGGACGCAGCATTTCAGCAGTTACAGAGAGTGGAAAATACCTCTGCACACAACTGGATTGTCCAACCGACCAGAACAATCTAGCTGTAAACAAATTCAACCCCACAGTGCTTAGATGGCGTGTACACTGCTCCTACTCTTCTGTCCATCACCACATTAAGGCCCACCCAAAGATTTTGATGGGCCTAGGAGATCTTTGCAGGAGTGTAATCAGCTCCCAACGGAGAGACCAATCCTTCCACTCCGAAACTTTTGTGAGCGAGAGAAGTTGGGCTGGCTTCCAGGCAAAATTTTATCCAGAGAAAGATAGAATCAAATTCTTTTTGACTATATTTTGGATCTATCCTTATAGTTTTTGGATGAAAAATACAATTAGAAGTATATAAACCTGTACGTATAGATAAAGTTGGTGTGTATTTGACGTAACGCTTCCAGATGCACATTATATACACACAGGTTTTTATTGATGAACCTCAGGGGACGGAGGGGTAAACCTCTTCTCTGGTGGTCGCCAGTACAACACGTCTGCAGCGATCGCGGTGATTATTAAACATGCGTTTTTTAAAGTGTGACACCGTAAGTGATGTAAGTGAGGAACAAAGGCAGAAGAGTGAAGGAATGAGAGTGGGGGCGAGCGAGGCAGATGATAGTGAGGAGTGATGGGAGAGAGGGAGGGAGGGAGAGAGAGAGATTCAGGCATCAGTGCTTTTCCTCCAGGTGTCTTTGGCCTGCATGATTTCATCTGCGAGGCCATAATAAACTTCCTTAATGAAATAAGTAATTAACATATTATAATTGTGCAGCGGATGATTTTGACAGAGATCATTTTCCATATCTAATGCTATGCTAATTTAATCTGTTCCCCTCCTCTGCCCGACACGACCCTTTCTGTGATTAAGTTTCATGGCATCTCACTTTCGCTTTTCCTCACCTCTCCTTTTTTCCTGCGCCCACCCCTCCGCCCCCGCCCGTCCTTTCTATCCTTTTACTTCCTTTCTCCGTCTCTTTCTCTCCTTCTCCCGTGATGGATTGACTCCTCTGCGGAGGTTCAGGGCCTTGTTGTTGTGGAGTTGCAGGCAGAGGGACGTGCACAGATGGCGGGGGAACTGGAGGCTGGGGGTTGGAGGGTGGAGGCCTGGATCTGTATGTGTGGTCTGATCTCTCTCCGTCCTCCGCCTTCTCTGCATGGAAAAAAGAAAAAAAAAAAAGAGGAGAGCACGAAGCAGGAAGCGTAGGAGGTGGGGGTAACAGCGCTGATTGAAATATAGCTATAGGCTTGGTGGTCATGTGGACTTTCTGCCTCCAGTATATTCGCCCTTGAGTTCATGTCTTTACTTAAAGTTGAGGGAAAAAAAGGCAACTGATAGCTGGTGAATTTCAGCAATGGCTGTATGTTAAGAAAGCTGTGATCAAAAAGAGTTACGTGAAATGAAATTCTCTTTCATTGACAAGCACAGAAGACCTTAGATCAGTTTTTGGCGGACGTAAAGTCCGGTTTAGGGATTTGGCTAGTGTATCACTTTGGTTCAAAATAAAATAGTGGATGGACTGCAATAAATGTTTGTACATGCATATTCACAGTGATCACCCGCCCTTTTCCTATCTTTCCTATCCAAACCGTATCCAAATCCGGAATTTAGAATTGAAATTTAAATGCAACACTAATGAAATTCCGTTCTCAGCTCAGCCTCGGCCGTAATGAATATGAAATACTAACATGTTAACGAGGCAAACTAAGATGGTACACCGGTTAAATGTCACACCTGCTAAACATCGACACGTTCGTCACTTAACACGCTGGCATTAGCATTTAGCCCAAAGTGCTTCTCTGGCCAGTTGTTTTACAAAATCTAAGCTAGAGGAAAAGGCAAACAGTGACAGAGGTCGCAGCTAATCTGAAGCCAAGCACTGTTGTTAAAGGCCCAGATAGGCAGTTATCCTGGTTGGCCCTTATACACATAGCCACCCTAGATTGTAGCCAACTTGTTTAGATCACAGCTGGAGGTGCTGGTACAGGAATGCGTCAAACCAAAAGTCTTAATCCTAAAGTTTTCATTGCGAATGATCAACAGGCTGAATGCTGAAAAAGTGATGATCTCCTGCTTTCCCCAGCGCCTCTGAAAGAAGAGAGAGAAACGGAGGGAGGTGTTTCAAGGAGACGGAGGGGTGGATGTGTAGAGTGGGAGGCAAGGGACGAATGAAATCAGCCAGCTGTGGTTTGATCTATCCCATGTGATGGCCGACCCCCCCCCTCCACCTCCCCGTCTCCCCGTCTCCCCATCACCAACCCCTCTCTCACACACTCTCTCGGTCCCTAAAGTCTTTCTCCTCTGGCTTCTCTGAGCAGAAGGAGGCACCCACTGGGGGCTCTCCATTTTCTGTCACCCATGAAATGATGCGTACAACACAGCCCAGCACAACAACCCACCGCCCCCGCCGCCACCACCACATGCACACAACTCTCACCCACTTCCCTTTCCCTTAAATCCCCCGACTCTGGCAAGAAGAAACGAGAATTCCTCACTGTGCAGCACAGCGACGCAAAAACGGTAACTTTTGTCTTCTGCATTTGTTGATATGGACTGGGACACAGGAAGGGGCTACTGGGATCCCGTTTCTCTTTGCACTAGTTCTGAATGTTTCCTTAACGCTCATTTAAAGGACAGCGTCACACGGTGTAACCTACACACGAAGCCTACGCCACTGTGAACCATTTGTCCTTGGCTCGCTCTGCAAAAATGTCCCCTGAACGCTAGCTAGCGCTGTTTCCTTTTTAGCTTGTTGGGTTCATTTTTGTTTACACTTCCTGCTTCACTGTCAACAACGGTGACTGAAAAATTTGACAAGTTCTACAAATGTTTGTGTCTCTAGACCTCCTCATCTCGTGTTCTATCTTTATTGATCCATAACAATCAATTCGAAAATTGCAGTGATGGAAAAGCAGCCGGAAATACTAAAGCGGAAACACGCTAGTACCGAGCGGACCAATCAGATCTCTTGTGGCCTGCGTCACTGTGACAAGTAGCGACATTTCTGGGGAGCTGCACATCAGGCTATGATGTTGGGGTCTCCGTAGGGTCTGGGCGCTGTGTAAGCGTAGCCACAGTGTAAAATTGCCGCCCATAACCGCTAACCTCTATGTCACAACGTGATATTTCCAAACATGAAGAGGCACTTAAGGGTTCTTTAAAAGTTTAGAAACCCAAATCTCTGCGCCGTAGACCTCCTTTAAAATTGTGTCTGGGACGTCTTTAAGTTATTGTTAATATCAAACCTATACGATAGTCTTGAAGGACACGTAATGCAGGATTTCTCCACGCTCATGTTCAAGTGGTGCCACAGAAGGAGTGGTGAGCCAAACAACAAAGGGTAAGACGGGGTAAATAATGCATAAGCAGTATTTTGTAGAGCAATTTCTACCATTCCAAGTTGAGCACACAGGAACAACTGAGATGTATAAATATTGAAGTGCACAGAGGCTTTGTTTGCTGGGAATACACAGCTGTTTTGTGCGTCTGTGTGTGTGCGTCAGAGAGAGAGAGGTCAGGTGGGGCAAACAGAGGATGAGTAATGTGAAAGAGCTCAGATGTGAACATGGCCAGCAACAATGAGTGAGTGACAGGACACATGCCACTCGATAATGAGCGGTTCGCACCTGCATCTTACCCTTTTCTTTCTGAAACCGAGAGCCCCCGCACCCAACCCCCACCACACTCGCACGCTTGCACACACACACATACACACAGGCTGCGACCCCCACCCTCCAACGTACCACCTCCTCCGCCCCAGGAGCGCCAAATGAAGGTTAAAACCTTCCTCAATGACAACTCCGCCGCTGCCCGGGATGTGGCGATCACAACAAGACAACGGTAAATCTGTGGTCGAGCCCCAGCGATGCAGTGACCCTACGGGCCAGACGGCATTTTGTTTCAAAGTTTGGATACGAGGTGCATTATCTTTTTGATAGAGATGGTGTTCTAACGTACTGTACACGTAAAGGTCAATCCATTTTTTTCCAGCATTTGCAGAACAGCGGCAGCAAACTTTGTGGCACGCAAACAGGCTATTTATTGTCATTTTCTCTTACATACGAGGCAGAATTTGTACCATTTTTTCTTTTTTTGCCAGGAGTTTAACGCCATCTGTGTGTCATTGCACTTCTTCAATGATGAATCATAAAGGTGTGGATAACGGCAAATCACCTCCTGCAGCTTCTCCCCAAAACAAGCTGTTCTCCCTACGCATGAGCGGTCGCCGCGCTCTCGACGGCGTCCCGGAAAAACGCGACGGACTCTCACGGACACGTGGGAAGAATGACTGGGCCTTGGGGTTTCTATAACAAATCTTATGCCACTCAACCCAGCAACCTTTAAACTTGTGATCAGTGTCTTAATTGATTTCCTTATGACATGCAGCGCCGTTTGAACACAAACAAATCAAATGACGTTTTTTAATTTCCTCCCACCGTCATCGTATTGGTAGGGTGACACGACGCCGCACAAAGCGAAATGTTAACACGATACGAGTACGCCGCATTTCACAACGCAACCTGAGACATCAACCATCTGCACAGATGTACTTGAAAAAAAACAAAAACAAATCTCATCTGATGATTTCAAGTGACTCCGAGCAGCGTGAAGCATTTCACAATAAAACATACAAAAATAGAAATGGCCCCTCTCACAACTGGGGGACTATTTCCTCTATGAACGTGTCAAGCTGAGCGCGTGCAGCACTCTCCCTCCTTTGAAATACCTCTCTGCCACAAACCGCCGGCGCAGACACAACAGGTGCTCAAAGAGGAGGAAAATGAAATCAGTCGTTTCTGTTTCAACATCTTACTCCCTGCGCGTTTTTGTTCATTGAGACGGTGGCGTCGCCGGGACCGAATGGTAATCGAGGGCTGTCACCTCCGTCGAACGGAAACGCCACCCGGCAAACATGTCAATCTGCGCACGTCAAGGACAGTAGAGCACGGGAGAGAGAAAGATGGACGTCTCTCATTGGAATTCCGCTCGGTTATGCGAGCTTTGGTTTGCACAAAAAAGGTGTCTAGTATGATCTAGGGGTATATGTTAACATGTAAAACATAATAATCAGACAAGCACATTACTTTTAATAGATGCACATGAGGTATTATAAGATATAAGCACATTATAAAAGCATTTTAAGGATGTAATAAACTTTGATATGAAACTGGCAACTATTAAGTAAAGTCACTAGGCTGCTGTATATTGCTGCAAGATTTGGAGTCGATTAAAAAATAGATGCAATATATCAAACAATAAAATCACAGACAGAGGATCACTAGTGTAGCCACTTAATATCTGGCGCGTTACCACAAAAAGTGCACAACTTCAAATGCTGGCAAACAAACAGCTGAGAAAAAAATAATCATTTCTGGCTGCACATGAAACCTAAATATCATTTCATCCCTTTTCTTCTCCTCTCTTAGCATCCCCCCTCCCACCTCTCACCCACACCCAAAACCATCTCTCTGTGTGTCTTTCCTCTTTATCTCGGTCTTACTGTTTCTCTCTGGCTCGGCTCTGATGTTCATGGGGAGATCTCAACATCCCTAAATCATCATCAGAATGAGAAAGGAGTCCCAGGGCTAATGCAATGCAGATATGTTGTCTTTTGTGTCGGAATATGAGAAAAGGAATTTATGTGAGGCGCTCGGCGAGTCAGAATTCATTTCTTGCTCGAGCTTTTGCCCTGCAGTCAAACGTAAACTGACTGCAGACTCAGCTGGCTGACTGAGGCAGGACGCACACACACACACACACACGCACGCACACACCCAGAGAGAGACCGAGTGAGGACACGCACACACGCAGACGTGCAACCCACTCAGTATACACGCATGGACTCCCTAAACGCTCGGCACATTCATACACTCACATCCAGCCCCGGCAGTCTGCGCCTGTGCTGCTCAGCGCGGCCTCGCCGTCCTTGACTGACAGGTGTACATGGGTGGCACAATGGCCGCCAATGCTGTCCGGAGACCATGGTAACAATAGCCAGTCTCCAGGGAAATGAGCAGCCTCTGAGTCGACGCTCTTCAGACATGAAAAGAGAACATTTCAGGTGGCGGTGAGGAGAAGACGAAAAAAAAAAAAAAAAAAAAACATTTTTGGGGGCTCGCGCTAATCAACATTGCCGCCGGCAAGCGCTTTGATAGGGAAAATGGATTCTGATCCTTGATTATAATATAGGGCGCCGTCTGAAGCAGCTCAAGCGCACGTGGAGCTTGAAAGAAAAGCAAGCTGAAAACCAAGAAAATTGCCTCTGCTTGACCATTAGGTGCGTCATTCAGATCTTTTTCCCTAACATCTGAGGAGCAAAACACGGACGCTCCAGCAGAAGCGAGGAGGACGTCCACGGTCTGATTCTGCAGAACACGCGCGGAGCAGAGTGAACATCGAGGGGTGAATATTAACAATGAGGGGGTCTCGTTCCCAACAGCATCCTGCTCTTCATGACTGCGTTGAGGCGTACCCCCGGATGAACTTGACTGATGATTAAGAACGCTAAAAGGGACGGCTAACAATCTGCGTTTGTGTATAATGTGTGCGAGAGAGACAGATAGAGGGAGAGAGAGGGGAGAGAGAGAGAGAGAAGGGAGAGAGGGAGGGAGACAGGGAGTGATGTACTCTTATCAGTCTTCCCAGTCCTCAGCAGCAGCAGATAAACAGAAGTGTGAAGGGCAGTTGCGCTGCAGGGGGCTGATTGACATGGCTGGCTCCCAAAGATTTACACACACTCACACTCGACGCACTTTATTACAAAGCTATGAGCCAGAACATTATAACCATCCCTGTTGTTGTGCTGGTGTGGCCGAAACAGCTCCGACACACCGAGGGATGGGCTCTCCAAGGCCTCCGAAGGTGTGTTGTGGTTCCAGGCTGCAGGATGTCAGCAGCAGATCCACGAAGTAGCGTATTTTGGGTGTTTGGGTGCACAGTTTGCGTGCCACTGATGTGATCAAGTGGCAGCAAAACTGTGGGAACCTGCCTCTCAAGTTTACCAACATTTGCCATTAGCAAAAAGTCTTCCCACCTTTTACCTTTTGCAAATCCTCTTCCTGATTGGTAGTGTAAAGCACATAGGTTTCTGTAAAATTCACCAAATTCAACCCTGGGATTGCTTCTCTATGGTTCATTGTCCTCCTTTAACATATCACAAAAGGGGGGAAAAAAATACTTGTATCATTCAGTTATGATGTATTGCAAATGAAATCAGTCACATAAACATAGGCTAATTCTAGCAACACTGTGCGTGTAAGATAAACTCAGTACCGGCAGCTGAAAGTAAATAGGGGATTAAAGCTGAGGGAAGAAAAAAGGACTGGCCCATGTCTCAGGGAGGACAGGGGGAGAGTGGAAATGACTGAGAGAGTGTTGATGGACAGGCACCGTGCACATTTTTTTGTGTGTGCTTTGGCGTTTGTTTGTCGCACATCACGTTGATGCATACTGGTTTGCATTTATGTCCCTGTGTAAGTGTGTGTGTGTTTGCGTGTATATATGCGTGTGCTAGCAGATTATCGAGCAGGAATGCCCCGTGGCTCCATGCTGCTCCACACCAAACAGTGAAACCAATACCTTTTTGTCACTGATAAAACTGGATGGCCAGAGATAGGCATGCATATTATCACGCATGCACACGCACGCCGCACACTTATGCATGTGTGTGATATATGTGCGTGCGCGCGTGTAATACACTCCTTCAAACACACCATACACTCTCCCTCCTACACTTACCGCCTCCCCAGAGACAAAGTCCCAATTTCTCCACTGCCTGCAGTCAGAGGGAAGGATGGGGGGGGGGGGGGGGGGGGGCAGAAGGAAAAGAGCGGGAGAGTAACGAAAAGAAAACCCAGATGCTATCAGCCCACAGAGAGTCACCGGGGTCATTGTCATGTGTCAGTCAGTGTAACGCAACTCTCCCTGATAAGCCGGCCGATTGCGGCGATTGGCCACGATGGGTGACAGTGCGATACCGCTCTTTGCCGGCGCTTCTGACGAGACACGAAATTAACCCCCAGCGCTTTGCCGATAAACATCTAAAATGGTTTTGGGACCCTAGGGGCTAATGGGAAGAGACGAGAAGCTATCAAAATATCAAATGTGCGTGACAAGCGGCACAAGGACCAGGTCTGTCAAACACTCGCCTCTCGGAGTGTGATTTAACTCCGCGGCTTCCCACAAAGCCTGGCCGCGCAGCGCTGAGAAATGAGCCACTCGTCGCCTCTGTCTGTGCACGGTGAAGTGATATTTTAATAGACATTTATTTAGCCGAACCAATGTGAGGTTCTGGGTTTTAATTAGGTAAACAGCTCGTTAGGAGGAATCAATGGCGTTCCTTTAATGAGGGTCGGGCCAGGCTAATAGCTGAGGCCGTTTCTGTCTGAAATCCCTTGAAAAGGAGTGAATGCAGTCATCGCTTCCTGTACTGTAGCTTGGTAACAGATAGCTCTATCATTGAGTAGAATATGTGCAGTGTGTACCTGAGCGTGTTTGTGTGTATATGTGGTTTCGGTTCATGTCCTTGGCAGGATATTTGAAGGACAGGAGAGCAAGTGGTAGCAGACAGGGAAGTCTGCGCGTATGTGTGTGTATGTGTCCCAGCTGGGTGACATGTGAAGGTGATGGGTGTCACCGGTGTCCCTGTCGTTCGAGGGCATGTCTCTGCCTGCTGGCTCTGACACCAGCCTGACTGACTTATGATCAGGATTTATCATCTTGATTTATGATGAGCCTGGTTTGTCCCTCTCACAGCTGGGAAGACAGGAAAGTCTGTATTCGGTGTGTATTCGCATGTGTGTGAAATAAAGAAAGACAGGATTCTATGATCTCTCCCGGCGGCAGACATGAGTCCCCGCACAACAATGTACCTTTAAACAAATCAGTAATATTTCATTCACTAGACTGAGAAATCCTAAGAGCGAAAACAGTTAGTATGACGCCGGTCTCCCTCAGCAACTAGGCGGCGCTGTTTTTTCATCCGGTGTGAACGCGAATGTCAAGCAAGGTGTTACCTGAAGTGAAAATTATGCTTTTACATTTCCCTCGATAAATAAAGGTTACAAACCATATTTCAAAACTGAGTGCTAATTGAAATGACTTATTAAAATGTTTGAAAACTGTGAACACAGATAGGGCACACATTGCATGCCGCATGTCACCACAGCAAGCTATGAGTCACTTTGCTTTCATATTTTGCTGTAACAGGCAAGCAGAGTCTTGACTACTAAATGCCCGGCGCAGGGACATGGGGGCTATTTAGTAAACATTCTTCAATTCCATGCCAGCCGGCCGACAGAGCAGCCGGGCAGCCTCTTAGCTTCTCCCTTCAATGTTGGGATGCAGGGAAACAGGCCGTCTACAGACCCAGGGGATGGAGGGATGAGAGGGAAAAGAAAAGGAAGAGGAGGAGGGGGGGAAAGAGACAGAGAAAGAGAGAAAGAGGGCACTGGAACACATCCACAGATTAACCCTCGTGGAGGAGATGGAAAATAGAGCGGAACTGAACGTATGTGTGTGTGTGCGGTTGTGTGTGCCTGTGCAGAGAGAAAGAAAGGGAGGCGGGGAAGGGATGAACAGCGACATTCAGATGCGTCTGGGCACCACAACACAGGGGTGTCCATTTTATGTCACTGCCACGCAGAGGACATCAGCGCAAGAAAAAAAAACAACAGCAAATGCACACCTTTAATTCTTCAATGCAACAATCCACCGTTCCTTTTCTCCCTCTTCGCATCTTCTATCCATCTGCCGCTTTTAATCCTGTCTTAAATAAAAGCAGGAAGACAGGGTAGTAATACAGGTGCAGAGAGGGACTGATTTGTGCCAAACCTTCATCCATAAAGAGGGTGTAAGGTTCAGCCTGATAAGAAAAGAACATTTGTATGACAGGAAAAAGTTTGTGTGTGCATACTGCTGTATAGAAGTGAAGTGTATTAAGCAAGCAAGTAGCCAGCATAAAGTACAGGTGTGAACACGGAATGCAGGAGGCGTCCTTTTGCAATTACAGAGTTCTGGGTCATTGATTTAGCAAAAACAAAATTAAAATAATAAATAAAAAATAAAAAATAAAAACCTGCACGATCACAACTATGAAAAATCCCCAGAAGAGAAAAAAAGCACCATTTATTTTTGCCTGTTCATTAGTAATGAAAGCCTTTAAACGATTTTGTCTTTGTGGCTGTTAACAAACTGAACAAATAAATAAGTCCAAATAAAAATTAACAAATGTAATTAATTGAGTCGGCCATGTGTAATTCCTTCATAACATGACGTCGTCATCGCGTCATCATATGTTGCTAATTAGCATTGCAGGTCACTTAAATAACCAATGTCAGGATGGAGATAAATAAATAAATAAAAGCTTAATTTTGTGCTTTCTGTGAGTGAGAGACCCTTTACAACTTATTATGTTGGCAGACACACAACTAACTGCAATGTTTCTGCTTTTGAAACAGTGGTAGGTAGCACATAGCTAACAGTGATGTATGTAGTTCTGAAACAGCAGTAGGTGGCATGCAACTAACAGTGATGTGTGTGGTTCTAAAAGAGCAGTAGGTAGCACGGAAGTAACAGTGATGCTTGTGGTTCTGAAACAGTGGTGGGTAAAACACAACTAACAGCGAAGTTTGTGGTTGTGAAACAGCAGTAGGTAGCACGTAGCTAACAGTGATGTTTGTGGTTCTGAAACGGCAGTAGGTAGCACTTAGCTAACAGTGATGTTTGTGGTTCTGAAACGGCAGTAGGTAGCACTTAGCTAACAGTGATGTTTGTGGTTCTGAAACGGCAGTAGGTAGCACTTAGCTAACAGTGATGTCTGTGGTTCTGAAACAGCAACAGGTAGCAATCTGTTATACACAGCAGCTGTTAGCACAATGTTCAACTGCACTCAGTGTTCATTTGCATTCAGAGCGCGAAACTAATACTCAAAGCTGGATATTTGTGAGCTAATCATTCAGGACTCATGTAAATACCAGGTTTGAACAGGGCCTGAGAATTAATGTAAGCTAGTAGAACATCCACCAGTTTGAATGTGTTTGTATGTAACCTCTACCCTCTACATCATTTCTCCATTGTGGCTGGATGGAGTCATTTCCCTCTTAATTTGCACTATGTGATCTCGTATAATCAGTTTTAGCTGTCGAAACTCAGTTGAGTTGTGTGTCATTATCCCTCAACACTGTGTACCGCATACAAAACTTTTTTTTGGAAAATAAAATATGTATTCTTTTACTATTGCATGAGTCACCGTGCTCATCACAATAAGACATTTGCTTAGCAACAGCAGGAGAATGTGAAGAAGCAGTGTATCTTGAGAGAACTCAAGTGACCTTTAAGATGTCTTAATATTCCCCGTGGGACAGCACGTTCTGATGTGTCATGTGGCCTCATATTAACACCATTCTATGCAATTTCTTGGATCACATTTGATCTTTTGTGAATATCTCCTTGAATATGCATGCCGTCGTGAGAAATGCACGCCTTTGCTTCGTCTGTGCTGCTCTTTAAACCGAACATTACACCAAATGTGGCCGAAGCATAACATGACCATTACACAGCTTGAGCTCTGGCCAGAAGAACTGTGTTACTGTTCAACCACGAGTACTTTTTTAGCATAAAATCATCATTATTAGAAGTTTTCCTTAATAAATTGAGTAGGTTTTCCTGATTCCATTAAACTCTGAGTGGAAAAAAAGAGGACATCATTGGATCATCAGATCCAGGTTGAGAAAGAAATGGGAGACGTATTGTTCTGTATCAGGAAAAACATTTATATGCCGTGTATCAAATACTTACTGTGAATCGTGTTTTGGCATTTAAGAGCCAGAGTGTGTACTTCAGTGCTTAACATCGCTCAACAATGTTATAAAACCGGCTCTTAATATTTTATGATAATTATGACACTATAAAAACTTTAAATTGTTGCCATACTATTATGAGGTGTTGCGTGTTGTTTCACATTGGCACTGGTTCTAACACTCTTTCACGGGAAGATTACTTCTGTGTATGCCACTATTTTCACCAGGTATTACACTAATGGGCGGTAATCAAATTATGCTGCCGCACTGTTCAGATTAGGTCATTAAATTGCATAAGGGTTTATTTATCCTCACACAACCAGTTTCCGAGGGTAATGAATGTTTACTTGCCTTTGATATAATGCGTTTGCTCGTACTGCTGATCACATGCTCCCCCGCTGTGGTGAAAGCTGCCTTGTGTGTGTTTGTGTGTGTGTATATACGCTTGCTGTATCTTGAGTTGTGGAAACAGTGAGCACCGTACAGATCCAGATACACAGTCAGATACACGGGGGAATAGCTGTGAGTGAGTACTGTTGGTTTGTTTGACAGGGACCTCTTACCCCTGTCTCTCACACCTCCGATAGAAAGAGACAAATACACCGGGATGGCAGATAGAGGCAGATAGCGGACGATTGAAAGGGAGCGCGGCGAGGGAGAGAGAGAGGGGAAAAACATAAAGATAGACCACGAGGTGTTGAAGATGGGCCTGGGGAATAGGAGGCGTAGCATAAAGGAGCAAGAGCAGAGCGCCAAAGGAGGGGCGACAATAAAAGGGTTGGGGAGAGAAGGAGAGAATTAAGGGAGGAGAGGGGTTAGAGAGAAAGGGAGGGGAAAGCGAGAGATAAGGAGGGAGAGAAAGCTTGGCACTGCACCGGGTAGTGGAGGGTTTATTATTCTCTGTAGCACTCAATCAAACGCCGGCCCTCTGAACAGAGAGCAATGCTGGCGAATCATCCTGGGGGCTTTCTCTCTCTCTCTTTCTTTCTCTCCCTCCATCCCTCCCTCCCCTCCTTGCACTCCCCCCTCCGCTCTCTCCCGGTCCTTTTTTTTTTTTTTTTTCCTGCGGTGTATGAGTGCTATCCATCTGTCAGCTGTCAGTGCCAGTGAGCGATATACAGAGCTGTCACTTCACGTCAGGCCGGGTTTGGGAGGGCCCTTTTTTCTGCAGCTGCCGGTCTACTTTCCCTACGGCGGCGTAGGAGCGCTGCGATTAAAGCACAAACACAAGCGCGCACACAAACACTGACGGTAGGCCGATGTATTGTTTTAACTTCACTGGCCTTTAATTTAATACTTGATACAAGATCAAGAAGACGATTAACGTAATCAACACTGTGGTCTTAATGCTTTCTTATGTTCTTTTTGTACTTGTGCAACTTTTTAAAGATAAAAATGAAGTAAAATCTAGTATCATTAGGGAATATACATAAAAAACACTCCCTGTGTTATTGAGAGCCAAAGTAAAATGCTGAAATCTTAGTTTTTAGCTGCCTTGAGGAACACCCTTACCCAAAAGCCCTAGACCAGCATGGAATGAAAGCTGTGGCCCGACAGCAAGAGCGAGTCCAAATATTTAAATGTAAGCTACCACGTAACCTACGCATATAGCCTGAGCCGGTGCAAACCATTTATACTTGTGCACTTGTCAGTCTGGCACGCTCTGTAAAAATGCCACCCAAACAGTAGTTGGCGCTGCGGCTTTTCTGCCAGCTGGGCTAACTGTTGTTTCTACTTCCTGGTTCACATTCAACGATGGCGACTTTCGCCGAAATTTCGCTGAAGATCTGAAAAAGAGTCCTACAAATGTCTGTATCTCAGAGCCTCTTCAGCCAACCTTTGCTCAATGCGCTCCATCTTGATCCAAAACAATCAAAAATTGCACAGATGGAGAAGCAACCGGAAATACTGAAGCGTAAATACAATGCTAGTACCAAGCGGACCGAGCACAGCTCTTACGTAGTCATATTTCTGGGGAGGTGCATGTCAGGCTACGGTGTTAGGGTCTGAGTTGACGCTGTAGCTACAGCATCAAATTTACACAGAAGTCTTAACCTCGCACAAGGGCTGAGGATATTTGTTTGAAAGTCTGTAATGACGGCAAGAGCTCACGGCTAAAGCGTTGGTAAATGGCATATGTGGTTTCATCAGTTCAGTCTGAGTGTCTGGCTATGCTGGTAATGTTTTACGGATGCTGTGGCATTTGTACACCAAAATTTTGATGAAAATCATGGACAGGTGTTCTTAAATGATCCAGAGTTTATAAATCTGACATAAACCACTGGACAACGTCAAAAAAAAAAGAAAAAGAAAAACATGCGGGTCTTCAAGCCGCGGTAACATTTGTCCTTGTGTTTTCTGTTACACGCTGGCGCTGCATCAAAGTCCCGAACAAAAGCTGTTGGGTTTTGTCTATAGTGTGTGTCAGCGCCTGGCATTAGTGGGGTTAAAACAAGAGGACTGTGCTGCCAAACTCAAAGGGGCTTGAAAGGATAGGATGGAGGGGTAGGTGGGGTTAGGATGGATATGTGCATGTGTGTCTAGATTTGTGTGTATGGGGGGGGGGCAATTACACAAATTAATTGCAGTCCTCTGCTGACACGATTCAGGAAGAAGACATGAAGGGTACACATGTGTGTTCTATGACAACAAGAGAAAAGGGGATGTGCGTAGCTTCCTTCCATGCCTTCCATTTGTATATGTTGACAAGATTGCCGGGTTTTTGTGCCTATTGTGCCACTGCTGCCATTCCAGCGCCAATTGTGTTGGGTTTTGGGGCCTCGTTATTAGAGGGTGACAGTTTCTGGGCGGAAACAAACACGACTCTGACGATTAACACCGTGTCACCATGTCAGCTCATACTGTAATCCTGATATTCTGTCTATCGCACATGTGTGCAGAGAAAGGAAGGGGGAGGTGAGAGGAAGGGGCAGTGAGAATATCATAGGAATACAGAAGGAGGCATAGCCCAGATCCCATGAGAGACAGATAAAGCCGTGTCGTTCATCGAGGACATTGTGTACGCGGCGGTGTGCTGTAATGCAATGTTAACATTCTTCCCAATCCAAGGCTCTCCACGGGGAAGAGCAAGGCCTGCTGGGGGATCTGTTTAGTTGATCAGACGTGCCAGTGCTCTTGCCAGGCTCGGGAACAGACTAGTGCAGGATACAATAAGAGAGCAAGGCGTGACAGACAAGGATGAGATAAAGGATACTGAGAGGAATAGCATTGTAGGACTAAGCATGAAGGACAAACCAGTGTAGTATAGCACACTTTGGATTAGACTAGGAATGTGGTACGTAGGGCATCATGGGTTAACAGAAATGAGGACAATACCCAGTAGTCACTGTGGTGCAGTACTGTCTGTAGTGTTAAAGCTAAACCGTCATACTTCTTCTTGACATGCTTACTGTTGTCTTACAGCTCAAGATTTTAATCAGTAAACAAGGAGAAAACAGGACAAAATGATGAAATATGTTTATTCAACTCTGTACACCGGTCAGCCACAACATTAAAACCACTGACAGGAGAAGTAAATAACATTGACCAACTTGTGACAATACAATGGTCTGCTGGGGAATGTTGGGACCTGGCATTTGTGTGAATGTTACTAGACATGTAGCACTCACCTAGACCACGTCAGGCACCCCCACCCCAAAGCAATGACACTCATTGATGGCAGCAGCCATCCCCAGCAGGGTTCTGCCTGACACAGACACACAAAAATGGATTAGGAACAACTTGAAAAACATGAAGGCACAAGGTGTTGACCTAGCCTCCAAATTCCATGGAAGCCTGATCCACAGAGGCCCATCCCCTCAACCCACAGGCCCCAACGGCCCCCCCACTAACAACATTATGTTGCCAAACACCACAGGACACCCTCAGAAGATCCATGTCCAATCTCTAATGAGTCAGAACATGGGAGACCTACACAATATTAGGCAGGTGGTCATAATGCTATGCCTCATCATGGTATAGGTACTGTTCCAGATCTATGCTGCACCCCCCAAGCTTGTGACACGCACCTCTCCCAAGACAAATGCACACCACAACAGTTTTGTCGCATGGTTCCTCGTCCACAGCTTTTGGCCATCATTTTGCCTCACCTGGTTTGTTTGTCACATACAACATCCACCCTCAACTGTCTTTTCTGTGTTGCAGTGGTTTCAGTTAAAGTAAATGTGGGCTGGAAGAGATGCTCTTACGCCAATGACTTACACCAATGACTTACGCCAATGACTTGCGTAATCGAAATTACACAACACACACACAAGCTACGAAACAGGCCACGTGTAGATCTACTGTGGAAGTATAAACCAAACTTAAGCCCTTCACTTCAGTTGCTTTCACATTTACTTCTATTGAAACTTGTTTATGCGGCAGAGTTGCTAGTTTGTGAATCTACTTCCTTCACCGCTTAACGAATACACACATCCCACCGCTCCCTTTGTAATGTTGTTATCTTACAAAAGAGCATGATAGGATGCGATAGGAGGTAATAGTTTTTTTTTATTGCATTGGACACAGCAGCTTTGCACAGGAAGGTGAAGCTAGGCCAGTTTAACTACAGGCATTTTTTCTATCAGATTGTAACTCAGCAGCACTCCGACTGCAACTCCAACGCCACTGCGGGCAGATTGGCTTCACCTTCACACTCTCAATCAGCTTTTCTATCATAGAGGTGTCACATTAACATACATGCATGCACACATGCCATACAAAATAGATGGCAACTTGCAGATGGGCATGTTTGTGTGCAAGTAAACACACGCGCGCTCTCTCTCTCTCTACCCCCTCCTCCAGCACCTCTCAAACCCATTATTGGCAGCAGTTCAGTGACGGCTGTGTGACTGCCAGTACTGCGGATCTGCTCCTGGAGCGAGCTCTCCCCATCAGCGCTGGCTTGATTACCCTGATGTATGCACACCCAGACACTTGACAATCTCTCAGCATTTACATATGCAGCCTCAGCACTCCACACTACTTCTGATGTGAGGTGTGCGAGTGTGTGTGTGTGTGTGTTTGCGAGATTTACTGTGTGTTTGCGTGCGGGAGTGTGAGTGTTCACGAGGCAAGCGAGAGAAGATGAGGAGAAAGGAGGAGAGAAATGGCAGCTCTCGCTCGCTAAACGTAAAACAAACAAACTTTAATCCGACGCCGAGCCCCTGCTCTTCAAAGCCGAGACGGGAAGTAAGAAAGAGAGGGAGGGAGAGAGATGGAGCCGCCTCACCTAAGGGCGTGCAACGTCGTAAACACACAAACAGAGCGTTTACCAGCCGGCCCGTTATTCACTCTCATGTCAAACACATAGCACTCAGAACTAACTAACACACACACTACCGGGGATAGAGCTGCGTTAAAGCCCTCACAAAAGCCTGCACTTGACTGATGTTTTTCTTTCTTTTCAAATGAAAAATCATCATACAAACAACCAAACCTCACCTCACCCCCCTTCTCAAAACAAAAAAAAAACCTGATTCAAAGGGGGCCTGCGTCTTGTTCTTTCTTTCTTTCCATCTCTGTCAGTGTGAGGGAAGTGCCGATGAGAGGCAGGAACAGACAGACAGAGAGAGAGAGAGAGGAGGTCTGGGGAGTTGCACTGTGTCGATCCTTTTTGGCTGGCGCTTCACAGGGAAACCGGGCTCGGCTGATCATCATTAAAACGCACACAACTTGACATGTTTATTTAATGGCTGCTCCCGGCGAAGACGGCAAGCTGCTGCTATCTCTCACCGTCACATGTTGATCTACCACCGTGCCATGTGTGACTGCAAGTTTGTGTGAACGAGCAGAGAGCGAGTGGGCGCGCGTGCTGGCGCCATCCTTCACGTGCCTTTAACTTTCTATACGTGAAGACTTGTGCGCCGCCGTATGCACAGGAGGACCCGCTCTGTGCAAACAAAGTCAGGTCGGGTCACTTCGTGTTTGGGATTAAGTGGATTGCGGCGCTAGCTTCTCATGCCGTTGCAATATTTCCACTGCATTTTAGTGTGACTGAACATGCAACGCCGACTTCCAGCCTTCCCCGAAATCTCTAATCTAAACAGCGCAGGCTTTTAGTTAACACGCCAAAGCAGCGCCACCCTGCTGCTCCCTTGATTTCCGTGGTTACTGACAGCTTCCATAAATACCTTTGATGGCTTCAGATCACAGTGGACGACAACCGAACAGCGCCACAAAATGCACGAGTGAAGCCTACTGTGATCAGAAGAGGTTGAATTTATTCTGCAGTTAATGCCAATTGAAGGGGTGATTGAATATAAATAATAGTTTCATGTTTTCAGGGATTCGGACTTATTTTACAGAATTTTATGTATTAGGTCTTGAAAATACATTATGGATTTGATGGAAACAGATTTTTTTTTTTTTTTTTTTTTTTTTTAAGAAGACATCACCAAATGGCATCTTGGATTATAGAGCATCAGTGTGATATCAATGAATATTTAGCATACACCATGACAGGACATATGTAGGAGTTGGATGAGCGATCATTTTATCTATTTATAACAGCAAGCTGTGAAAATTAATACCGCCACCTCAAAGGAACAGCAGCGGCATTCATTTTTTTTTAATCATTTCACCGGCTGTGTCGTTGACCCTCCTTTTAGCTCCGTTTTAGTCTCCACCGAGCCGCTAAACGTTTCGGCTACGTCGACCGACAACGTTCGCGGCTTTAAGATCAAAACAGATAGCTGACAGACGCTGAGATGTGTCGTGGAACTGAGGAGAAATGATAATTCTCCTGAGGGTTTCTCTACAGATGACACATTTTACATCTTGTGTCATCTGGCCCGGTATTGATTAGAGCAGCTTTAAGGTAAATTTAAGAAGAGAGCGTTTGAAGGTGCTCATACTGAGGCTGATGCAAAATATAAAATGTGATTAGGAATGCACCTCCTGCTGTGGAATTTAAAAATATTAAATTAGACGACGCCACACAACTGGCTGTAACAAACTATTTAGGATGTCAGCCCTAACAATGGTTTAACCTGTTTGCTGCAGCAGTCAGTAAAACAAGTAGAGAACAAACTGTAATGTTGAGGCAGGGCTTGTGGGGGAAGCAGTAAAGAGAAAGAAGACAGATCAGAAGTATAGAACAAGAGTGTGTATGTGTGTGTATGTGTGTGTGAGTGAGAGAGAGAGAGACCGCGGGGTGGATTAAGGCGACACACTTCCTTTTTTGTTTGTTTGCGTGTGTAAACGCGGTTTTGATGAAATATTAATGGCGCCTTCCAAAATGCCTTGTAAAGGATCCTCTGTCTTTGACTTCTCCATCTGTAGCACCTCAGGTAGGCATTTAGTATGCCGTTCTTTCTGTCATGAGGGAACCAGCAACCCTCCCTGTGTCGAGCTGTCAGCGCGAATCCGCCGCCACTGCCACCCCACCCCACCGCTTCCACCACCTCCGCGACACACCTTTAGTCCCGAAGCCTGAGAGCCTGCACCCTTACCCGTAAGCCCTGCCTGATCGCCATCCAGCAAAACTTTCCACGAAACATTCGCTGCTGTGCTTTAATGATGACAGGCATCCGTATGAAAAAAAAAAAAAGGACATGAGAGAAGAGTGACGGATCCGTTTTGACATTTACTTCACATTTCCTGATGGAAATCGTCTTTTCTTCTCGCCAAATAAACTAAGACGTGCTTTCTTCTGAGGTGGATCGGGTTTGACGAGGGGCCTGATGATATTGATTGCACTTGAGAGGGCTGCTTGATTGGCAGCTGCCAGGGATCTGAGGCACTTATCCCACCGGCGCACGTACCCAAGCATCATCTCAGAGCCCCTACAGAGGAATCAGATACACCGGCAGGCCCTCATCCGCTTGTGCTCCTGCTAATGCCGCCTGACTGAGGAAGGGGTAAATGATAGCGCTTGTCGACAAACAGGAGTCTCGCTTGTGGTTTGGCCGCGAGGGCCACGCACCGGAGGAAAGAATCAGATTTAAAAGGCAAAGCCTCTGACGTCTATTGGCGTTTAGTGTCTTGTGACGACGGTGGACACTTTAAGTGATCTGTCAGTCACTCACCCTGTTGTAATTACAAAGGTGAAGGTGCGGCGTCCCTCTGCGTCATCGTGAGTGGTCAGCCAGACACCCACAAGACTTCCTGTCACAGGGAATGGCTAATTATAGCTCTTACAATACACGTTGAAGGGGGGGGGGGGGGGGGGGAGTAGTTGCTTGGGCATGGAGGCCTTCACAATAGGCTTCATTTATAACGTAGACGTGCACATTTCAATCTTGTGACTTGAGGCTGAGGGGCAGGAGAAAAAAAAGAAAAGAAAAAAGAGAACGACATGATACAAATAGTCTAAGTTTCAAGATCTGCTTTTGAATGAGAGGGTGAACTCTTGCTCTTGTAATTTATGTGTTTTCAAGAAAGATGGTTGAAGTATTTCCCTGCCCCCAAGCCTCATTCAAAGACAGCATTAAAAAAAAATAATAATACAAAGAGATGGAGAGAGAGAGGAAAAAAAAGATGGTGACTGTTGCCTGAGGAGGTATGGTTGTCATAAAAAAAGCTGGGTTGGGATTTGTTGGTGTCACTCAATAAATCAGTGGGAGTTTAATTACCAGCCTGGTGTGGAGGAGCGGTGACAAGCAAAAGTGTGTGTGTGTGTGTGTGTGTGTGTGTGCCTCTGTGCATGCGTGTGATTGCAGGTTGAGAGTGGAGAAGCTGTGACAGGCACTAGCTCTGTGAGTTAGCATTCCTCCTGGGCCAGACCGTACCAAAAGCCTGACAGGGCAGAGCTACAAACTCACATTCAGGGCCGTACCATTCTCCGCAGAAGGGGAGGGGGTGGGATAGGTGTCGGGAGACTGAAGGGTCTGCTCGCAGAGTTGCAGCTCAGTCTCTCCCAGACTAATCCCACCCCCCCACCCCTCTACCCACCGCACCTCCGCCCCCACAAACCACCTCCGTCTCCTCCTTTTATGAACTGAGCCGGGTAGGAACTTTGGAAGCTAATCTCTGCCCCATAGTCCAACGCACACAGACTCTGACCCTCAGTCTTATAATCCTGTAACCAGAGAAAAGGGCGAAAGACATGGGGGCGAGAGGAAACAAAACGGAGAGAGAGACGAAGAGGGAGGGAGAGGGAGGCGGCACAGGGTAAACCATGAGAGGAGAGGAGACATACAGAGATGTAATGTACCATAAACAAGGAGTAACCCACACTCCAGACTGCTGCCGTGGCTTCAGTGGCATCCGAATTTTGCCGTTTCGGTGTTGGCGTTAGACGCTATTAACGATTCAAATCAAATTAATACACATTTCATAGAGATTTTATAATAAAGATGTCTCACAATGTGGGAAAACTGCCATTTTGCTTTGGCAATATTGCTCTCAGCCTCCGTTGGAGCCTTGAACTGAAGAAGAAGGTGCACCCATTCAAGGAAAAAAAAAAAAAAAAAAAGAAGATAGGAAAAAAAAATAATCAGAAGAAAGTAGCAGGTAGAATAAAACGCTGGCCGAGAAGCAAACACAGGTTTGACAGAGGCAGGAGAGGTGACGATAAGCAATAGGTAATGTTTTTCTTCTCCAATTCCCTTTGAGGTAACATCCAACAATTTGAAGGTTCAATGGGCAAGATTACAGTTCTGCTGGAGATGAGTTAAAAATACAGGGTGACTTGTAACACTGTCTGTGGTGAGTGAGTGACACGCACACACACACACACATATACACACACACACACACACACACACACACGGCGGGCGCCATCAGCGTGCTGCAGCGCTGCGCTCGCCGTTATTGGCTGTTTTCAACTGTGGCACGGATGAAAAGAGTCAGCATTACAGCTGTCAATTCAGATGGAGATCAGGTGGTGGGATTGAATGAGGAGACAGCAGATAGTGGCTCTGGGTTGTCTACACACACACACGTGCGAGACATTCATGTGTGCATGAATGCATGCATGCAAAGGCATTTGCAGATGCTAACCCATAAAAGTAAATCCTAATTTTAAATCCTCTCTGTTTTTTTTTCTTCCTTTCCCCCCAAGCCAAAGGATTCTACCGTCACTATTTACTGATCGCTTGTTTTTGTTCCGACTCTTTAAGAGCGAAATACAATGGCAGCTGCGAGAGGAGATATTTGTCTCATCGTTCAGCACTTAGAGCACACCACATTTTTCAGCGAGCGGATACCTGCCAATATTTCACACATGCTTTTCATGCTTTGCAATTGATACGATTCAAAGTGTTCAACTGACAAAAAGAGAAATTTCCCAAAGAGAGTAATTAATTTCCTGGCACCTCAGTTTGGGAGCTTGTAAGGCAAGTGAAACAATAAGCGTGTAAAGCAACACTGTGCTGTGGATTTCAATGCTAACGGACAGATGCCAATCCTCTCCGTCTCTCTCCCTCTCCCTCTCCCTCCCCTCCACCCGCCCCGCTAGACATGTGTGCTAGTTGGCTGAGAGACATTAGCATTTGTTTTACCCCCCTATCCCATGTGCTAGAGCCTCAGGCGCAACAGTCAAAGAGACACCACCACCTCCCAATATCTCATCTCATCTCTCAGTATGCGCGAGTGTGAATGTGAGACAGAGAGTGTGCTCTCACTCTTACACATAAAACACACACGCTGTGGCTTTTGATATGCGCTCTGTGATTTGGAGAACTCAGATCTTGCAATTTGCATGAGAAAATTCATAAAGACTGTACATTTCACTTGCTGCTTTGCTTTGGTTGAACTGTTCTAATAGAAATCAATGTCAATAGGGACCTCCCTCGTGTGCGTTTGAACCGGTGCATGTCCTCAATGCGGCATGCGTGTGCTAGTGCGCCCCCTAGCTCTCAGCCGAGCGCCCGTCTCCATTTTTTATTTTATTTTTTTTGTTTCTCCTCCTCCTCCTGCTGTTCCTCTCTTGCCCTACATATCAGTCCCGGGGAGAATAGACCCGTCTAACACCCGGCTTCACAGAGACGCTGTTTTGTCATGTTTTATATCATTCTACTAATGGCAAAAAAAGCAGGTCCTCTGACTAAAGACTGCGGTATCCCTAAAGATCTCTGGTAACAAATGCTCTGAAAAAAAAAAAAGAAAAAGAAAAAAAAAAGTGACGACTCGCCTTAACTGAGCTCTCTGTTCAAACCAGCAAAAAGCTCTTGTTTTGTAAACAGTCTGAGAACGGCTGCGTTTTCTTTCTTTCTTTTTTTATTTTGATCCGCTTTTGTAATAAAGGAGAAAAAGCAGACAGACAAGAAAGAAGAGAGGCAGAAGAGATGGGAGGAAGAGAGAGAGAGAGGAGGAGGAGAGAGAGAGAGAGAGAGAGAGAGAGAGAGAGATCCAACAGATGGTAGATTTGGCGAGGCCTCTGCCATGCAGTTTATGTAAAAGCCTGTCTGGAAAGAGCACAGACCCCGAAGCATCGCTCACATATTGAGGAGTCACAATCACGGCCAGGCTGCAAAGCGAGACGGCCCCTAATATCGGTCATTACAGAAACACTACTGTTTTTATTCAGCCCCAATCACCTGGGAGTTTTGAGCTAAATAAGAATAATGTTACCGGGGTAAAATTACCGGATAATAATTAATCACCAAATTATTCTGGAGCCAAAAGTGGGGAACTGGGAAAGTAGTTGATGTTGGATTTTAAAAGGAGTGTGGAGTGCACACTTGCGCGCACACAAATCTGTGTTTTAAAAAAAAAATTACAGCAGGAAATGTGGCTCATTTTCTATAAAATACACATTTCAACGTATTAAAGTGTCATTTCGTCCGACTGGGATGTCAGAAGCAGCATTTTGTTTCTTTAAAAATTCCTTTTTGAAAGTGGAAACGGTGTAAGCCGCAATTAAAAATGCACGTTAGGTTTCAAACACACTTTGCCCCGCTTGACCCACATTATTGTTGGAAAGAATTTATTAGAATTTTTGGGATGACTGTATTTGCAAGCCAGCGCCAAATATTTAGCACAGTGGGCGGACACACATCCTCTGACACGTACACACAACCAGCCCCAAAATGACCTATTTGTGAGCATGTGTGACCCGCGACTGTCGATCAGCGCAAATTTGCGAGGCAATGAAGCGTGCGGGGAGAGTCCCGTCAGAGCAGAGGCTAGACATCGCCCCCCATCCCCTCCATCTAGGATGCATGCAAGGGCGTGTGTGTCCCGCCTGTGTTTGTGTGTAGGTGGGGAGGGGGGAGAGTGGGGACGGGACGGGGTGAAAAGGCACCGTGAACGTAAAGGCGCGAGAGGAAGTGAGAGCGGGAGAAGGGCGAGTGAGGAAGAGGAGCGGGGAGAGCCGCCTGTGCCGCAGCAAGCGAAGCTCATCAAACGGCGTGATTTGATGTCATCTGCTGGCTCGCTAAAGCCCCCCTCTATCCCTGAAATGTTGGAGGAAAAGAAGAAGAAGAAGAAGAGAAAAAAAAAGGACTTCTATTCAAGCCGGCATATTTTTATTCCCCCTCTTCTCTCTCATTTCACATGGGCTGCAGATGCCTTAATTGTGCTCGCTCTTCAAGGCAGCCTTTTCACTTGCTCTTGATAAGTCTTTGATATTCTGTGCTTCACTAATTGTAGTCGCTGCAGTACATCTATCTTTTTTCAATTTCCTGATAATTAGCCTCTAACTCTTTCATCTGTCTTTTCAAGTGCACTAAATCTCCTTCTCTAATGAAAGTTACACTGAACCCAACAAGGTTGACGGCTGGTAAAGAAAAAAAACGAAAAAAAAAAAAAAACACTGACGTCTCTCTCCCTCCCTTCCTCTCCCTCTCTCTCTCTCTCTCTCGCCGTGGGCAGGCCCTGTCCTTGGGTTTCTAACGTGAAAATATTCGACCAAAAAGAACACAGGAGCTGTTTAATAAGAACATGTTTCAGAAATGACTCGGGTTTAATGGATGGGAGATGTAAGGTGAGCGGAAGCGCTAACCTGGAGCGATCTGCTAAAAAGATCAAAAAACTCAGAAATCACTCAAAGCCACTGCTGCACTCCCAAAAGACCGCAGTCATATCGAGAGGCTCGGAGTAATGAGCCAGATTGAAATATTACTGAGGAGGGAGAGAAGAAGGGAGAAGGGGTGGTGGTGGCGGGGTGGCGGGGGTGGCGGGGGGCATGTTATGTATATGATAACATATTAGCACAGCATCATCTGAGTGTGACAGCCTAGTTTGTACTCCAGAGCCCTCCCGCAACTTCCTCTGGTTTGGGTGAAATTTATTCTCCCCTGCATATTCAAAACCAGAACTCAGAGCAGCAGGATAAAAAAAAAAAAAAAAAAAGGTAGACTGAGATAAAGGCTATTTGAAGTACAATGAGAGTCGCTGTAATGGTAGTTTTAGATCTTTTACATTTCGATGGCGGAAGTGTGTTGCCCGATAGCTTAAATGCAAACACAAGGCTGCACGAGAGGAGAGAGGGGGAGAAGAAGAAGAAGAAAAAAAACAGGCATCAAAATTGATTTTTCAATCATGCTTGCTGTTTCAAGAGGGCGTCACATGTTCTAATGACCTCATCCCTCTTGTAGTGATGTGAGTTATTTCACACCGGGCCATTTTAAACTAAGAGGAGTAAGGTGGCGGGTGGAGGTGGAGGGAGGGAGGGAGGGAGGAGGAGGCGTGGGTGGGGGTGGGGGGGTCAGTGCTGCCGCTAAGTAGGGCTCAAAGCAGCGAGGGGTTGTAAAGAGGAGAGGCGGGGTGGGCTAAGGGAATGGTTAACAGGGTCATTTAGATTGGATGGGAGATCGATACAGAGAGGTAGAGAGGAGGTGCATCTCTGTCACTGTGATGTGTGGCTTCGGTGTGATTGTTCTGCAGATTACGTACAAGGGAGGGGAAAAAGAAAAGGGAAGTGCTGTCTGCGTGAGAGTGAGTGCGTGTGTGTGTGTGTGTGAGAGTGTGTGTGTGTGTGTGTGTGCGCGCTGGGAACAATCATGTCACCGTTCTCCTGTGATTTAAAACACATTTCATGTTTTTTTGTTTGATATTCCATCCCTGCAGAGGAGGAAATGAAATGCAGTGAATGTTAAGCTTATCGGGGTTTTTTTTTTTTTATCCTTTCAAAGATTATCTCCCGTTCTCTTTTTTGAAAAGTCAGTGACACCGCGATGATTACTAGTGACCAATCTCTTCATTTATCTTAAGGAGAGACGACGATGATGATGATGGTGATGATTATGATGATATGCAAATTAAATTGTGCCTGTTGATGAGGGAAAAAAAAACAGATGTGACAAGACAGAGGAGATGGAGTTGGTAGGATCAAAGGCAGAATGAGACGCTTTTGCTACACACCGATCAGCCACAACATTAAAACCACCGACAGAAGAGGTAAATAACACTGACCGTCTTGTGACAATAAAATGTTCTGCTTGAAACTTTTGGACCTGGCATTCATGTTGATGTTACTTAGACATGTAGCACCCACCTAGATCAGACCAGACACCCCCACCCCATAGCAATGACAAACGTTTCAGGAACGACTCATAAAAACATGAAGAACATCACAAGAGGTGTTGACCTGGCCTCCAAATTCACTAGATCCTAAACTGATTAAGTATCTGTGGGATGATCCACAGAGGCCCCTCCCCTCAACTCACAGGTCCCAAAAGGCCTCCACTAACAACATCCTGTTGCCAGACACCACAGGACACCCTCAGAAGGCCCATGTCCATTCTCTGATGAGTCACAACTGTTTTGGAGGCACAAGGAAGACCTACACAATATTAGAGAGGTGGTCATAATGTTATGCCTAATCGGTGTATGTTGCTCTCCCTCTTTGCTCTTCACTGTAACAAGGAATACAGTAGATAAAGCATGAACAGTACCAGCATGTAAATGAATGTGACAGACCGGCTCGTCTGATGACTGTGCTATCTCCGTTTCTGATGTCCGATGTTTGTTTTCTCACGTTACATCTGCATCGTCCCGTTCCACGCGTCAGTGTGTGCTCCAGCGCTGCCCCGGGGGCGTTTCCTGCAGCTTTCCGTAGCCTTCCAAGCAAACATGCATGGCCTTGAGGTAGAACTGTTCACGCAACATCAGCAGAAGGGAAAAAAACATAGAAGAGGATCAGAGCAGAAAGATTTCCTCCAGGGAAAATCCCCACATTCAATATATATGCAGTACGGACATGTAATATTGGGCATGGATTTTGCCACCGTAAAACAGAGCCTGATGAACTATCGTAAAATCACTGCAAGTCACATCCATAACTTAACACATGGGAAATGTTACAGTACACATAGTGATTAAGGTCTGAGCTAGGGGCTATCCATGTGCTGCTAGCTAAGGCATGTGCTGTGTCAACGCCTCAATCTTTTACCATCCTCAAATAGTTTACTGGACAATGTCCATGCTCGTCTTCATAAGAGTTAAATCTAAAAGATAGGAAGTAAGAAAACAAGCCGTTTAAAGTGGTACCTTTTGAAGTTACTACATTTAATTCATTGGACGGTAGCAGTACGTCATATCGTCCTTAACAGCAACAGAAAAACATTAAGTTTTAGAACACAATCAACGTGCAATTGTGCCTCAAGCCTACAGCCTACTAATGATCTTTCTTAAATTTACGCCTTGAATCAGCGCGTCACATACAGTATTAATCATATATTAACATGACACACATCTGACACCGACAAATTTGAGAGAGACGTCAAACTAAACGCTCTCGGTATCAGCCGGCGCTCGTTCTCACCCAGACTCCTGGGATATTTCGTTGCTGCAATATGACCCGAGACATGTTTTAATAAATGATGTAATAGTGTGACCGCATTACATTAGCGTCGAGGTTTAATAAACACATGTTGTAATTACTGTACAGGGACAAAAGAAGCACCTTGTACAGTGGTACAGGAAGTGGCTCCCAACTGTCAAAATGTCAAAAGATCATGATTGTGTGACAATAGCTACAATATCGCAGAGCTAACACAGCAAGACAGACAACCGTTCACACTTACACCTATGACCAACATGTCTTTGGATGGTGGGAGGAAGCTGGAGTACCTGGAGAGAACCCACACACACACAGGGAGAACATGCAGACTCTACACAGAAAGGTCCCAGTCTGCCGATGGATTCAAACCCAGAAGCTTGAGGCACCAGTGCTAACCACCTGTGATCAAACACAGATTCTTGGGCGTCTTAAATATGACCATACGTACACAGTATGTGCTCCACATGCTGAAAGTGTACGCTGTATTACATGTGAACCGTGTGTCGTTAAATCGGGTTTTCGTCAACGCCTCCTCATATATATAAAAAGTCTGCTTTAAGTTAAATCACTTGAAACAGTACTCATTTATAAAATGAACTGGAGCCACTTACTTTGTGCACATTTCTTTAAATAGCCATGGCCGAGCAATAAATAACTGCCTGAACATGTACACTCACTGAAAGCCGCATTAGCGGTTAGCAATCTTCTAATATTAGAGCAGAATGTTCGCTACGGCCTGAGAGACTTTTGCGAAATCCTGTAATACCTCAGTGATCGCTGCAGGGACACCGCGTGCTCCTTTGGCTTCTCCGAGGTCGGAGGTCAGGGTCAGCGGCGGAACAGCTTGTAGGGACCCGGCGTGTTGATCAAAGAGCCGTCTGCAGGCAGGATGCTTGCTGACACAGCTGCTCGGCTCCAGCTGAAGGATACAAACACGTGAAGAAAAACACGACGCACTGACGAATATCCCTGGATTCCTTCTCACTCGTCTGGTCTGGCCTCTGCTTTGTTACAGAAAAGGTCCGAGGACACTTGAGCTCTGTTTGAGGAAGAGAAATACCCGCAATTCTTAGCATAACTATCTAAATTCCTTCAGAAGCAGAATCTCAATCGACAGTAATGTAGAGCTGCAGCGTCGTGTAAACGTTTGAGATGTGTTTTACCGGACATGATCATACAGTATCTTCTCCAATAACAGCTATGAGGCTGAAGGCTTAATCTGTTGTCAGGCCTTGTCACTGCGTCTCAGCCCCCCTCCTCTCATATCTCTCCTAAAGTGGCCCAGCTCTTAAATCAAAATAGGTGGGAGGGGGAGAACGGAGGTTACAGGAAACACAGCTCTCATGTCTTAAACTCTCTCTCCGTTTTCAGGGCTGGGATCTGACTTATTTTTTTGTTTTTTTTTCCTTCGTCCTTCTGCCTGTGCCGGGATGTGGGAGGCGGATCAGATATCACTGGCTTGGGTGTTCGCCAGCGCCGCTAGTTCATCACGCACCGCCCTCATTCCCTCCAGGGTTTCTGGGAAACGATGGACGGATGGACGGCTAGGGATGACAGGTGTTCCTTCTCCGAAAGAACACAACAATCAGGTGCTCCAGACCCGTCACGATTCAGCCTTGTGTAATTCGATACAGGTTCCCTGCGGCTCATTAGCGAATCTGGATCAAAACGCTCTTTTTTTTTCCTTTTCTTATCGGTTCCTTCTGTTTTGTTTTTATTTGTTTTAGAATTAAAGTGTGCCACAGCAGTTCTGGCATTAGCTAACTATTTATTTATCGTATTGCACAGTTTGTGGTTTGGACCCAGCCCATGTCTATAGTTTTATAATGAGGCTTTTTTTGGGACCAAACGTTAAGGGACTCTGCAGGGACTCCGGCAGAGTCTGTAAATCTGGTGTCATTTGCAGCAGAAACTTTGTGACCTGCTCATATCAGTAATATATCAGAAGGCTAAAGACGCTATTATCTGGGTGTAGCCATACATTTAAAACTTTTTTCTCATACTGCAGGATGAAAAAAATGAACTAAATTATATCGGACTGAATCCCACGAATATTAAGGCAACTGTTTCGACACTAAAAAGAAACAGGAAATCATGAAAAGAGACAAACACGGCAAGATAAATCAGACGAGAGCTTGTGACAGCCGTGACTGACAGAGATGCTCCGACAGAAAAATCTGGAAGTCTGCGTTTGATGACGCCAGAGATGTCTGCGGAGTTCTTCAGAACATCTCGGAGGAGCACGATGAAATGCGACAAACTCATTTGACGTCGGACACAAGGTCGAACTGCGTTGAACACGCCGAGCTGACGACAACTCGCCCGACAACGTGCCCGCCGAATGTCTATTTCTAAACTGATGCGGTGACACGTTCAGCCACTGGGTTTAAGTTGGAAGCGCGCATACTTTCCAAAGCCGCAAATAAAATCATTTAAATAAATAAATAAAGCGCTAAAGGCCAGCAGACCGCCTCACATCTCCGTGTCACTCACTTCCACGGCTTGTTTTTAACCGTTGAAATCACATCGCGAAGGCATCAGGTAATTGCGCCGTAATTAATTTACAGTCAAAGCGCTTTCTTAAAAAAGTGTGTTGTGAAAAGTACAATGTGAAGTGTTGTGACGTCTGTCAACGTGTGAGCCGGCGAATGCGACAGCTCAAAGTGATGCGGACGCCGAGCGGCTGCCGGAGACGCGGGAAACGCGGTTTGATGGATAATTTCGCTTCTCATTTATGTACTAACTCGGAATTTTGCTCCAGTCTTTTATTGGAAAATACAAGAATTCAGACTGCTGAGAAACAACTTGGGTGTCAAACTGAACTTTTTACAGACAAATAGCTGCGTTTACTGTATGCCTCTTTTTTTTTCCTTCTTCTTCTTTTTTTTTTTTTTTGCCCCGCATGGTTTTATTTGAGCTAATTTAATTTCTTTCTCAAGGGCGGGAAAAAACTAGCTGCCTCTTCAAACTTTCAGAGTATGTAATTTGGTGTAAAACAGTAGCACTTTAGGCGTTCTCCACCAGTGAAATTAAATGGGACCCCGCGGGGTTGTGTTGCAGGGTATTAAGTAATGTTTATTGATGTTTATTCTCCGAGGGAGCCGCGGAAATAAAAAATAAATAAAAAAATCACTCTTCAGCTTTGATTAATTTCCCCCCTTGCTCCACGTAAACGATGAAGCTGAAGCAGAAATCGCTCTTTAGCCATGACTAAGAGAGACTACAAGTTGAGCATCTCTCTCCTGTTTAATGTAAAAATAAAATAACTAAAAATAAAATAAAAAATGGACTGTGGCCGTGAGGATTTCTTCTTCGGGAAAATGATGGCTGGAAGCCGGCAGCACGATTCATCACCTATGAATCTGAACAGATGGAACGTCTTCTTTTTGCTCTATGTGGATGGAGATCACATTTGAACAAGGCAGTGGCCTGAGTGTTGTCTTTACCACTTTAATGAAAGGTGAGTCCTCCTCCACCTGGACAGACATTTGTAAAACCATAAAACTTTTCCGTTTACCTCTATGGATAAGATGGAGGTAAAACTCTGCTCCCGTCACCGGGCCAGAATCAGATCTTCTTCTGATACTGAATCAGTAAACTCTGAGTTCATTGAACTTGCTCTTAAATTTTTCAACTCCACCAAATTCAGTGCAAGATAAACGAAGCACAACGAATTCTACGTGAATTTCGTCACTGGAGAGGCCTTCCATGGAGAGAAGGCTTCATGTAAATCTATCTAGAAGCTTCCGGGGCCAAGTTTAAGTCAGTAACAGTCAACTATCGGTTAAATGGACCCATTATTCCAGAAAAAAAGTACAAGCAAAAGTGCAGCATTTCATCGTCGTATAAAAATAAGAAAACACCTCATGTGCCTTTATTCGCTTCCTCCAGGTTCGCAGGGAAACTTAAAGCAGAGCTTCTGTTTGTTTCCTCTTTGAATCACCTTTTCCTAAGTGTTCCTGTGTGTTTCCGCTTGACTGGCCGCAGGACTGACACCTCTCCCCAGATCCAAGCATGTTCAGTCGCCATCTTGCTTGCCCCCTGTGCCAGCCTGTCATCCTTCCTAACCCATCACTCTCTCACAGCACAACAAGTCCCCACCGTCACACACGCACGCGCACACACACACACACACACCCGCACACACAGAAAGTAACTTCTCATCTCCACTCTATGATAAATCGAAAGGGCTTAAAGAAAACAATGGCATTGTTGCTATGACGACTTCAGGCGGAAACCATACGTTTTATCATTCCACCCTCCAACACCGCCGCTCCGCTCTTTAACGCAAACATGCATTCAGACGATCCTTTGATCCTGCGCCATAATATAGATGGGATACACAAATACAGGTTGAGGGCCACTTGTGAGACGGATATTCCGTAACCTTGCCGCCTTTTTTCTCGCTCCGCGCCCCTCGTTTTTGGCTATTTGCGGTAAAAGGTCTTATTTGATGTCGGCCGTGAGCGGTGAGAGGCAGTGAATTTAGAAGAGCTAAGAGGTGCTGTTAGGCGCAACGTGAAGCAGGATCTGGAAGCTGAAGCGCTGCGTTTGAGTGGCTCGTACTGCTTTTATAAAAATGACTTTATGTTAATGTTGTTCACCACTGGTGTAATCCGAGACAAGATTGGACTGGTTCGTCAAGAGGGCTTTATTGGGCTCTTATTAAAAATGCATTGTGTTGTGCAAAATGACTGCAGTCTGATCACATATTAAAATTTTGTGCTATTATTATTTATAATATTGCAAAAGACAACCCATCAATCGAATCCACATCGAGTGATTTTACAAAAAGAACCGAAGGACTGTGATAACTTGCTTATGGTTTTGAAGAATTAACATTTTAACAACATCACAATTTTCAAAATGTGGCATATAGCGGCATTTCTGATTCGCTGCATGAGCCCGATTCTTCTTGAGCATGCGGAGATTAGCCTCCTTTCTGTGCCAGCGTCTTGAATTTTCATTTCTCAACCTGTCACCTCACTGGCGTTAGAACATCACGCTGGCGGCTTGACAATTAACCGGCTGGCTAACAATGACATGTTTGCGGATACGTTGAGGAATGTTTGCGTGATCCGCGCCAATAGAAGAAAACAAAGAGTAACCAAACCTCCGCGTGTGCGTGTGCACTGCCACGAGCCCGCTGAGCCCGCAGCCGGCAGATGCTGCCTTGCCGAATCCTAAAAACACGCCCACGCGAAAACCGGAAGGCCTGACAATAAGAGACAGCTGTGGTTGCGAGAGGCCAAATCTGCTAATGACCCCCTGTCATATTCATTAGGGATTGTTGGGCAGTTTGCCTCCTGTCGCTAACATCTGATAGTCACTTACTTCTGCGCTGGTGCTTACAGGTGCGTATCTTTAATTTGCCTTCGTTAATAAAAGAAAATCAAGAAGTATAAATTCCTATCTTTGGCATCTTTTGTTTTAACATCCATGTTTAGGAACTTTCACTTAAGAGGAAAAGGAAAAAAAATTAGGTTTAACATTCATTTTCCCCTTACTTGACCTTGTCCTTGCAGGACCTGCCTCAGTTTGGTAAGTAGTCTTTTCTGCACCAAACGGGGAAGCAGGCGATGAAATCAGCGGCTGAGTAGCTGGAGTACAAAGTCAGACACCACAACCCCCAAAAGCAAGTCAAACTGCTCCACATCACACTCAAAGAGAATTGCAGCTGCAAACTCTATTCATTTGATAGAGGAAGAGGAAAGTGCTAGTTGAAGCATTATTTCTCGCAGGAGAGAGTTGCATCAGTCCTTCCACTTCTGACTGAAGTCAATAAGAGCCACGTTGCCTCATACCGTCCCCCTAACCCTCAGTCTGCCCGCTGCATTGTGGGATATCCTGTTGGTTCATCTTCCTCTGCTTCTTGTCTGTTGGTTGTCTGAGCATCAGCCTTGTCCAAGTTATGCTCTGCTCTTTCTCCCTCTGCCCTAAAAGAATGACAGGCCTGTGAAAGGCCTGGCTGTCACGATCCTTCAATAGCAGCCGGCTAATTGCTGACCCTAACAGGCCCAATTAGCACTTACAAGCTCGGCGCAGGGGCCCATGGGAGCCGTCTGCGCCGACACGGGGACGAGACGTGGCCACCGCTGCAGCGTCTGAAGCACAAAGAGCGGCCTTACTGCTGCCGTGTGGCTGCTATCCTTTCTATCTGCTTCTCTTGGCATTATTACCCCTGCTGCTGCCGCTCTCTCTCCCTCTCTCTCTCTCTTTCTCCATCTTTCACCCATCCTTTAGTCTCCGCCTGCCCAGCCAGGCTCTTTGCTGAGGCCCCCAGAGCCCTCCTCAGAGAGATCCCTTGAAGTGCAGGGAATCAGAGGCAGAAGAGCGCTCTGGGAAAGCCGGCTGAGCAAGAAAAAGGGGCTCCAGCGCCGAAGCTGGTATCACGACAGCAACAAGCGTGTAATCAGCCCTCTTTTAAAGTGGCTTCTCAAAGAGCATGAGGGCTAATGTGCACAACTTAGACTGATATTTTCGATAAAGCCCCACATTTAGTAACTGGCAAATATATCAAGCTGGCTGTTCCCTTTTGAGTGTGAAATGTGATAAAGACATACATCTCCCCACTGATAAGGAAAATGCGGGGAGGAGCTGGAGCGGCTGGCACACAAAAGGAGGTCTGTCAAGACATCGGGAGTTTGGTGATTTTACAAGCCATAATTCTCCCACTGAAAAAAAAGGAGGGGAGAAAGAAAGAAAAAACTGCGGCGAGGAAGATGATTAACGTGAGCCGGACCGCTCGTCCCTCATCTATTCTGTTATCTTCATTATTTGGAAGGCATTAAAAGAGGCCAGGGATGGCAGCTCGGGGAGAGGGGCTCAGGAGGTGGGGGAAGTTCTATGTGCTGGGATACTAATTACAGTGTCCACTAATAGCGCCTCAAGTAAACCAGGCCAATGCATCTTGCTTGATGAGAACATGCATCAACCAGCTTAATTGAGAGTAAAATGAGGCAGGCGTGCCACAGGACCTATTAATCAACATTGATGAATGAAAGTGTAATTAGATGTGGAAATACACAAAAAAAAAAAAAGAGGGGAAAAGGAAACGCAATCGGTTAACTTAAAGTTAAGGCTACAGTTGTTAACGAACACGCTGCAATATCGTGCACGTTAGGCGCCGCTGCCTCCCTGCACAACTTTTTTTTTTTTTTTTCCAAGCATGGGAAAAATGTATAGGTAAGAGTGTGTTTGCTGAGGCATCATTTTGATTACGTAGATTGTGTACCGTCCCCGCGCATTAATAGTGAGTATTGCTGCACCTGCAATACCGACTGCACCTGCTGCAGAATACACACTCCAGCCTAATTAGTTTATTCACAGCAACTCCCTCCATCAGCTGCAGTACTTGATGCATTCATCTCTGCTGTCCTCTTAGCCACGGTGACCGTTGCTAATACGGCCCGCTCGCTGTTAAGCTACCTCTGCTCCTTCCAGGACTGGGTTAAACAGGTGTGACACCCGAATTCGCTGAACTACCCGCACGGAGAAGGTCTTGTCTGTGGCACTCGAGGCGAGCAAGCTTCGTCGTTTTTTTTTAATTTAACATGATCATGTCAACACTTTCAAGGGTTACTTAATGTCATGAGACTCGGGATCTGCGCGTGATGTAGCGTGACATATTCAGCCTTAATCTGCGCTTATTGTTCATCATATTTATCTTGTGTTGCAGCGTTTTCGCTCCCTGACATTGACATTCATTGCCGGTCCTGCGCAGCCCCATGAGCTATGTGAATAAACACAGCAAACACAACACCCTTGAAAACGCCATAATCCCTTTTGTTTTGGTGGAGGCTCTTTTCGCTGTGTATGCAAGTGGGAAAGCCTCTATCTTCGCACGCGCACGTGTGCACACTCGCAGACGTGCAAAACAAAACCGGCACGCACAAACCGGCACGCGCGGGCACGCACGCACACACGCGCGCACTCTCTTCTCCTCTGCTCACTTTCCCTTTCAAAAGCTCTTATCTATTTATAGACTTTGATATGTAAACCTATGAAATCTTACCTCAGGCGAGACAATCAGGCCTGTTCTTCTTCAATCCGCTGGAATCAAAAGACAGAAAGGGGAACAAAAAAACAGATGAGAAAAGCGAAACACAAAAGAGACACAATGTGAGAAGAGAGCGGCAGAAGGCCTGGTTATAGTACAGGCTTGATAATTACAGCCAAAGACAAGGCAGATTAGGACGACGTTTTCGCCAAATGCCTCCTGAAGAGGAGACTGACGGAGGAAGCAATGCGTTTTATTTTTGAACCAAGCGCTCACATCGCCTCCCATCTCTTTGCATTACAAGAGCTGGATGGCGCTGCTCGGCTGGTGGAGGCCGGCGATCTGTCATGGGATGGTGCACCCGATGTCTGAGACGCGCCATAATGAAGTGGACACTCGGGGAAATAAATGCGGCAGATTTACCAAATTTGGTGAACAGAAAGTCTAACGCAGCATAGCAGCACGGGGCATGAGAGGTCAGCTCCATTTTCTCCCGCGCCCGCTGACATCATCTAAAATGGCCTGGCTGAAATTAGCCTAACCCCCGGAATGACATATCTCTCCGCATAAGCCATGCGGACGCGACGAGCGGCTGAACGTGAAATCCAAATCAACACATTGTTTTTGCAATGTCAGAAGCAGCCAGGGAACGACCATCACTCTCTGGCTCGGGGATATTTGTTGTCAAAACGGTAGCTCTGCAAACTGTTTGAAATAATCTAATCCGCTGAATCTTGACTCGTTAGGGTCATTATGCAGGCTTGACCTCGTTCTGTAGGGATGGATCTCAGCACAGCGAAGGGGAAGCGCGGGCAGACAGGGCTGTCCGCTAAAAAACACGTGGAACTTCCTCCGTCAATAAGTGTGACGCACGCTGGCTTCAGAGACGGGTGGCTGCCTGGTGGAAGTAGCACGACACCCGTTGACTTTAAAGCCCTTAACGCCCCCCGGCACCAAACAAGACAACACAGATATAGTCAGTTTTAGCAAGGGAAACACACGCATTGTGGGACTTAAGCGCAGTGAACTATTGTTCTGTCCAAGGCTGAGTCCTGTATTAAAACACGGAAAACGCCTTATTGACCCGTTGAGATAACACAAGACATTAACATATAGATACTGTATCATGCCATGAGTACACTACTGTTACGTGCTGCATAATAAAATACAGATATCACAAAAATGTGTATTTGGTGAAAAGAAACTTAGTACATTTACACAGATACTGCATTTATGCTACTTTTCCCATTCATACATCATGATTTTTTGTAATTTTGAGATTTGACGTAAAGACTAATGCAATAATGCATCTTGTAAAAATGTGCTACATTGCTGACATTCAAATGTCACGGGGGTAAACACAAACAGTCAACCACAAATGCAGATAACACATAGTCATGTACGTCAAATGCAATCCTCTTGCTTAAATGAATGATATAAATACGTCTTATACTAACAGTAATGTACTTTTTTTTTTAGAACTGAGAACACTAGTTATAGCCTTATAAATAATGGCGTACGCACAGTTACATTCATGGGCAGACAAAATGAAAATAAAGTCCAATTTAGGCCTTCCCCGGACCACACATCTCTGCCAGGCCGCTAATTTCACCATCACCTCCATCACTGTACCCTTACGTGGCTAAAGGAAGAGGCAATCCTCTCCCCTGTCTCCTTGTGTCTCAGAAATAATAAATACTCTTTTTTTTAATGGCTGACTTTATGTTGCTTTTGCAGCAGAGCTGTCGCTTCGGTAGTAACACTAAAGATGCAATCAAGGCGGTCGGCGGGTGGAAGATGGACGAGTGAGCGGGACAGGTGGACAGGTGAGATAAGGAGGTTTTGTGAGAGGCAGTCAGGCCTGGATTTGTGTGGCTGTCCACTGCCGGACGCTTAATAGCTGATGGCAAGCTGTGATTGTGATGAACATTTTAAATCTCCGATCCGGTTTACCTTGACCTTTTTTCCTTCTTCTCTTGTGGTGTATCACATTGCTGATGGCTCATCTGCTGTGGAATTAATGTCTTTGTTTCACTGTCCACGTCGGTAAGTACTCCAAATTAAAGGCTTTTTATATACAGAAGTCCAAAGTATGACATGTCTAGCTCTATCCAAATACCAGAACAACCAAACATTTTCTTACCTATCTCTACTGATGTCTATCCATGAAGATTGCTTTAGTTTATTAGAAGTACAGGGTACATCTATATCAAAAAAATATATACTTCCGCATCTTTCACACTTTTACCAACAAGGCAGTTTGAAGGACGATTCTTACATGGTGCCTAATCATTTCTTTACCCTTTCATGACCTAAAAACAAGGCTTCAGCCATAGAAACTAAAGCAGCATCAACACTTTGCAATATAGAATAATGAACTCCATGTGTCCTGGGCTGTGGGCTTGTCTGTGGTGACCAACATAATGTTGTGACTGTATGGTGGTTAAATGAAAACCAAACCCGTTCTGAAAAGGTTGGCAAATTTAACCAACTCTGGGAGCAGCCGTGAATCGTCGCCAATGCTGCGTTGTCATTAGGGGGTATTAGAAGAAACCACCACCACTGTTCTAGATAGGTTAAGTTTCTAAAACAAACAAATTTCCAAGTGTGCCCAGTTTCTTCTTCTTCTTCTTTCTTGAACTAAATGTATCAGTAAAGATGTCATCAGTTGTTAGTTGTGCATTAAGTTGACCATAGGCATTAACCAGGAGTTTTTCATTACTTTTGATGGTGAAAAATAACACAAAAACCCTGCTAAATCAGTTTAGTCTCACATTTACAGCACTAAATGTTCCCTTTGTTTAACAGTACTGGCTGTAAAGAGCTGAACTGAAACTCAACTTTATTTAGTTATCTAACAGATAGTATAGTGTACCACTAAACATGATTTGAGAATTACAATTCCAACATGGGGCAAAAGCAACAAGCAGGTCCAATCACATGTTTAGAGTTCCTGGAACAAACCATTGTAATAAGGGGGGTTGGAGTAGAGGTAGAAGCAGTGTTAATCTATATAAAGATGTTGAACATACAGTATGTTTTATTGAATTACATGAATGAACCTGCATTTATGTCACTGTTTATGCTTTGTGTTCCATTTTTATTAAGTGTTTGTTTAATGCAAACATTTAGGGCTACATATGCCCACTTGTGGCCAAAAGTAGACTCTTCCAGTTGATCACCTGAAGCATGGAGGTTATAACAGGCAGCTAGCTGCTAACAGTGAGCTGCTGATGTTGCGCTTGCTGTGTGTTGAGGGATGTGGCTATGTGAAACAGTTTGTGTTTGAAAAGTAACTGCAGTCGAAGAGGCCTCCATCGGTCGTGCTGCTCACCGGGTACTTGACATCCCAGGAAGGCCTTCCTCTCTAGTGATGGTATGTTTCTTCTTTAACTTGTAAGGGGAATTTTGCTCAGTGCAGCCATTCATGCATTTCATACTGGCCCCAGAAGAGCTCCGTTCCCAAACCACTGAAAATGTAAGTTACAGAGAAAAGCATATTTGTGACCATGAGGTTACTAGGTCAGTGGTTGGTGTTAAATTTAGACGCCTCGAGCAAGCATCTAGCAACCCGCAAACTCCTTCCCCAACTTGCGTGCCTGCTCCAAGTGTCCTTAAGTGAATGGGTTAAATGAACAGAAGTAACCCGTGCGTGGGAAATAAAGTTGATTTGACTTCATTTGAAATATTCATTCAATCAGACTGATTTTGTCAATTTAGAAGCATACCTACGTATGCTCTGGAAGTCTGGCTGCTGAAGCCTTATGTTGGCACTCATCCATTGAAACAAGCTCTTGAAGGCTAGCAGTAAGAAAGAATTATTACAGCAAGCAAAAACTTTATAAATATCTTTTTTTTTTTAATTGGTAAAAATGATTTTAGATACTCAGTAAAATGTTTTGTATGAAATTCACAAAAATCAATAAAACGCTGCTGCTGAAATTGAATTTGTACAAGAAAAGTTCCGTCCTGCAAAAGTATTTTAAAAATTGAGTCTGACCACACTTTGTTGGTTCTGTCCTTTTTATTAGAATCAAACGATATGAGAATGCGTCTTTGAACCTACTGCTGTCATTTTGTCTGTGTCACACGTGGATTTGTTCACATTCCTGTTTCAGCAGGTTTCTCATGCTAAAATACCCTTAACCACTTCAAAATGCAGGGCGAGCTTCCATGTTTAAGTCATAGACTGTATATAAGTATGGACTATATGTTCCCACTTCTTTGCACTGCCTAAGCTAATGCTAGTTTCCCGCGTATATGGACAGCACCATCTTGCGATTTTGGAACCAGAGTCTGCTCATTACGGTACCGAAAGTGGAGCCTCGCCAAGTCGCGTTATCGATGCATGGCAACTTGTAGTGATCATGATGTCACATCCTGTTTCTATAGCACTAAATAACTAAATATGAAGACTTATCAGATTAATTGACACTTAGGTATGCATCAGTATTATACTAACCCCTTAAAATAACTCACTGAAACCATCCTTAAAAAAAATTATTTGACATAGTAGTTTCGTATTTTAGTGAGCTTATAACCTAAATTCCAGCCAGCCACTAGGAGGAGCTCAACTTGCTTTCCCTTCACTTTAGAGGTCATGTCCCATCGTCCATCTTTATACCATCTGTGCTTTATGTAGTCTAGTTTCATTCTTCCCCAACTCTCCACGGACTCTAACTTAAATTACGTCAATAAATCTGTTGCCAAACGGGCCAAACTGCTCAATCAACTCAACAGAAGATCATTTTTACTAATCCGCAGCTACGCTACACTGTTGCTATTCCACAGATGGCTGCAGATTGTTCAATAAGAAATCGCATTAAATCAATAGTTGATTAATTTGTAAATCTTTCATGCACAATTCACAACGCACAGTTTTTTTGCATGAGGACTGTTTCTCTAGACGAAGCCAGTGCCACTGAATCGGCTGTAAATGGCAGTCGGCTGTAATTTTCATTCATTTTCATAACAAACAAGTCAGCTGCACTACAATGAAATAATTAATCATTCCGTCTCTGATTCATGAAAGCTTTTACGTTCCCCATAATAAATGCCTCCTGTCACTTAAGCATTTTACTGGAAAAGTTCTCTCTAGTGCACAGGGGGTGGGTTGTTTGGGAGGGGGTTGTTGGGTTCTGTTTTACATTTATGGGAGTATCAACAGTGGTTTGTTATAAAAGAGGACAGAACACACACAGAAGAAGTGCTTGGTGGTTAGCAGCTACAGCAGCTGTGGCTGATCAGATCATGAAAAATGTTTACTACAAGAACTCTACCCGCAAAAAATCCCACAGAGAAGACATCGCAGATTAGAGTTGGACACGGTCCACACTATTTGATTGAGGAGTCTTTGAGCAATTTAATGGAGAAACCAAGCAAAAACAACACACATCTTACATAATTGAAAACTATTTTGTGTAACGCAAAACAACTGCCACAAGTGGTGCGAAGAAGTTGTTTAAAATCAATCTAAAATGCAAAGCGGCTCCGTTGCATTTCCGCCCATTACCACTTAACCTCCCGCTATTTAGCCTCTCCGAGAGTGATCGATGCTCTCCGGCCCCGGTCTCTGATGAAAGAGTCATCCTTTTGTTTTCCCCCGTCGCTGGCAGACTTGAGCAAAGTTTGATGGATGTGGGTGGACTCGTCACACGTGGGTGTGTTATCTCTTTGTTGTGTGAAATGGAGACAAAAGAAGAGGAGTGGATGAGAAGACTGTGATTTTTATCTCTTGAAGTGCAAAAATGTTTCTCGGCACAACACGGGAGGGAGTGGGAGAGAGATTAGAGCTGTTGAGGAACAAAAATAGATTGATCAGATAGCATGATAAGAATAACGGAGGGCTTTGTTTGTTAATTCTCATTGGAGTTTTTTCTCTCTCTCTCTCTCTCTCTATGTTGTGTTTAACATTTCCCTGATCCTCCCCTTTTGTTTTTCCGTAGCATTCTGTTATTTCATGAGCGGTAAATATGGAAACGTCTGTATTTACACCTTGTAGTAATTAGGCTCCTTGCCTCCATAGATTAAAAAAAAATAACCTAATTAGGAATATTTTTGTTTTGCTTGGCTCCACACCTGTGCTGCGAGCCTCTATTTGTGTCTGAGTGGTTACAGTGTACTTGTGCGCTGCCCTCCAGGGTGGAGGTTAGCCCGCCCGGTGTGAGCTCGTGGCTCTAGGGCCTCCGTGACTCACTAAGGGAAGTCAGATGCGGCCTCCCAGGCAGCCAGGACCAGGCAGGGAACACACCCTGGATTTACCTGCACTTAATCCCCATAGTGAGGTCAGGTCTCTGTTCCTGCAAAATCTCCTCTCTCATGAGGAAGAAAACACCTGCGATCCATTTACTTCTGAGAACCAATGTTCTTAAAGAGGCCCCACGGGAACCCAAAAACATGTGTGTGAGGAGGGGAGGGGGGCTGTTTGTTTGTGTATATTTACAATAAAAGGGCCAGGCCATATGTGGATGTGCATGCACGTTATGTGAAGACTCCACATTTCAGCGGGAAAGGCTTGATGTATCGCAGCAGACAGTTCAAATTACTTTTATGACTTTACTCTATCATCCCGAATTTGCCGGCGCGAGTCTTCTTCTTTCCTCTAACCGTGTAACCTTTTACTCAAATCTGACAGATGTGGAAGTAATGATGCCTTCTACAAGCGAGGCCTCGTAGTCTACAGACCCGCGTCTCCAAAGGCGCCAGCACTACCTGAGGGCTCCGATAGAGATGATTTCAATTCTCCTCAGCCGTTTAATGATGGATGAACCTGCAGCTGCAGGAACATTTGACAAGCCGCTGTCAGCTGTGACAACCGGGACTGAGTGAATGAAGGCGGGGAGGTAGGAAGGTGCAGATACACGCGGCGCGATGTGCAGACAGACCACAGATGATGGCAGATGGAGTGAAGGGGAGGATTGTAAAAAAGATAGCCGTTCAATCTGTGGCATTGACAATATGGTGTCAGCCCCTTGCTGGGGAGACGTGACAGGCTGGCAGGTGGGCTGCTGCTGTCTGTGTCACTGACTGGGAGATCAGGGCTGACATGCAGAGATTCCCCGCAACCCAGACTCGGCGTTCTGAAGCTTATGATTGCAGACGAGGCCGCGGTGACACGTGAACTCACAGCGGCGTGCGCGGCGTCCGTGCACGCGCACCTACACCTCTGTGCGCATACGCTCTCCGCGGGTGTAAAGTTACATCGCCTATCGCTAATTACCGCCACAGTGCCAGCATTCGGAGCTGGGGCTCCAAATTACACGGCTCAACCACAACAAGGGCGATGTGCCCAGCAGTCATTTGTCAGACTAATTATTTGTCTTGGGCTTGTAATTGCAGTGAGAACAGGTACTCAGGTAATTGTGTGGTAAGCTGCAATGTTAAGTGATGCTTTCCCTCCATTTCCAGGCGAGATGAAAGGAGTAAAGATTGCAGTGCTGAAATACGTGGTTCAATCCGGCCTCCCAGTCAGACGCGGAGTCTAAAAATATATGCCATGGATGAGTCTCTTTTTTTTTTTTTTTTTTTTTTTTTTTTAAACAGAACAGCACCTTGATGTTAGGATTGTCAGCACGGGTAATGGTTCTTTCCATTCGACCGGCTGCTCCCTGAATATATGTGAATAATCAAGTCCCTGGTGTATGCTGCTTAAATAGTTAATTAATCTCTATCCACTGTCAGTGAAGGTAAAATACTATGGCTGTACAAAGCCGAATGATTCAAATCAGTCGACGTAACATATCTGCGAGCAATAGCCGTGGTAATCCAGAGGAGCACATTTTCACTTTGTGCTGTATTATGCGGCTGCATGCAAATTTAAACACACAGGCCGCTGTCATTTGCGATGATGTTTGGCTCAGTAACACTGTCACCTATCATCATAATTATGACCGCGCTCTCTGTTGCTCTTATTTCTAAATATGTGCGTCCCATGATTCCTCACAGAGGTTACGCAGGGCCGACCGGACACGATGTCAGGTTGAATATTATAATGAGCAAAAAATAAATAAGTATAAGCAGAAGAATTTTTGTATTTGCCCCGAATCCAGTAGCGGCCCCCCCGCCGTCTGTGGGACTTGTCTGATCTGGACAACGGTCACCGGATTCCTCCGTGTCGCTTCCTGACGAGCAAATCAGTCTCGCCACGCGACCGTCTCCGGCCATCTTGTAATGCGGCTGCTGTGCGCAACATCGCCCAGGGGCCCGCTCGTTCTTTTGTGTCAGGGAACACGCAAGCCCTTGAGAAGGATCCATAACGTTCAGCGACAGCCGGGGCCAAGCGGCCGGGCCTCATGCAGGAAAGGCCACTTCTACATGAAAAGGTAGAGACATAACGGGAGTCCTCTACCTCCCCTTACCTTGCTTTAATGCGGCGAGTGGCCCGGTCACGTCTTTTTTTCATGTGCGCCCAGGAGAAAGTCGTCTCTATCATTAGTATCAACAGGCGTGCTGAAAGTCACTTTTGATAAACAAAATGTTCTCTCTCTCATGAACAGAATGTGTTTGGGTGTCCGTCAGTTTTCAGACACCACCTTTAGCTTCCACTCCAGGATTAAGTGTTTTGCAGCTCAACACAGTCACCGTCTGTGTAATGTGCATGATCAGTGTGTCTGTGGAGGATGAGAATAAGGAGTAGGCGTGCGGGTTTTTTTTTTTTTCTTCCTCTTTCTTTCTCCTTTTCTCTCTCTCCTTCTCTCTTTCTTCGTCTCCTCACGGCGGAGACACCACGGTGCCATCTGCTTTGCATTTGTTTAACAAAGATTTATTGTGCAGCACGACACTAATCCAAAACACACACACACACGCACGCACACACTCACACACACATATCTCGCCTTCTTCTCGTCACAGGCCGCGAAGAAAAAAAAGAAAAAAAAGTGAGGGATGTGGGATTGGAAACGCTTGGCGCTCTCTTTGTCAACTCTCACTCTGACGAGGGGAGAGAGAGCCGGCTGGCACACAGAGGTAGGAATGCCAATTATGGCCTCCTCTGCCTCCATGTGGCGCACACCAACACGCCGATTTGGAGCTACAATTATAAACTTGTCATACACGTGTTTATGGTGAGGTGGAAGCATAAAAGTACACGACTTTGAGCGGAGAAATATGAAAGAAGAAATCAAAGCAGGGAGAAATTGCTCGTCCGTAGCTCCGCGATGACAGGATTCACTTGTAATGTGCCGCGGAAAGTGTTACACACTTCCGCATCAAACGTGTTTCAGGAGGCAAAGGATTATCTTCCTCTCATAAAGGGAAAACAGGTCAAAGTGGCTCTCAAGAACAGCTCTTATCATGTCAGCTCGGGAAGCGGGGCGATGTAGCTCGCCGTGTTACTCCTCTCCGTCCTGTCCAGGTGAACCCTCGTATCCGCTGACTCCCCCTGCCCTCTTTGTACACCCTCATGCCAGGCGGAGAAGCGGGGTCCTGAGGGCAGAGACTGCACGCCCCTTCGACTGGAAAAGGCCACCGCAGAGGCTTGGTAGGGCCCCTCAGAGACGACAGAGAGGTTAGAGGGCCCCTAAGATGCGTCGGTGTAGAGCCTGTCGAGCCTCTTCCGAAACACTCGTCAGCATGTTACCCCCCCGCTCCAAGAAAGGGCCGGGGGTCCCCATCTGCCAACTGGTACTACCAGGGCGTTCATCATTTAGGGGCTAAACACCGAGTGGCACGGCCATACACACAAATCAGGCACATATGAGCATGTGTTCTTATGTATATGCACTTGTACAACCAAAGAAGCACGCTCACTCGCAAGAGCGCGCACACACACACACATTCTCAGTCAGGATGTATCCCAGAACCCCTATCCAGTGCCAGTGTTCAGAGCGGAGCCCTCCAACCCCAGGGTGAAGCCCCTGCCAGTTCACCTGCCAGGGCTGGACAAGCGGAGCACTTAGCGCCCCAGAAAGGCCACCCTCACCCCCACCCGTCCACACCCACTGCGTATCTCGGGGTCAAGGAGGCTTCACCCGCGCTCCCCCGTTCCCTCCTCTGCCAAGCATCGCCCCGTGTCACCCATGTGCGAGCCTCAACAACCCACGTTCTGCGAGCCACTCACAGTGCAAAAGCCACATTTGCAAGCGCTGCCTCTCTTCGCATTTGCAAAAAAGAAAATATGTCTTCAGCGCTTTGTTTAAGTCTTTATCAAAAGGAAGAGCACGTCAGTCATATTTTAACTAAATTCACCACGTGCATCACAACAAGCACACCAGAATATTAAACCTTTATGCTTTGATTATATCAATGGCAATGTGTTCATACAAAAAAAAAAACTGTACGAGAAAACAAAGCATCGCAATAAAGAAATGACTCCATCTGTGTGGTTTTCCAAGCCAGAATACATTACTTTAACTGTGGTATTTACTGCCTCGAGAAAGAATGCCTCTGCGTCTCCCCTGTGTTAAATTAACCTGTTGTTGCCGTGTGCAGCATGCTGCGCCAGCGTTGCATTGCTGAGAGGAAAGACCGAGACTGAGAAGGAGAGGAGAAAAAAAAAGAAAAAAAAAAGACATGACCGAGGAAGAGGTCTGAGATGAAAAGAAGGACGTCTAGCCTGGGAATGCAAGCAAACAAGAGGATGTGGCCACTTTTTCTCATGACCTCTATTTCGTAAGAAGAAGGGGGGGAAAAAAGTAGAGAAGGGCACTTTTTTTTCTCCTCGTCTTGGTAATGGCCAGAGCTTTGTAAATTTCATCCCTAATCAAAATTGCAATCAGTCACTTTGAGTAAGCAGCATGGTTTCATGAGGAATTTGATCTGGTTAATTGGAGTCAGCCAGTTACACAGAGCTGAGGCTCACTTGCTGTTGTAAGGCAGTTTGTGTACACTTTATTATTGTGACGTTAAACCGTAAATTCCTAGAAAATCATCTAAGCTTATAGGTTAAACTTATCTTCTAGGGTACAAGGGGGTCTAAGGCACAAATGAGGATGTTCCGCGTTTCGACAAGACGTTTAGTGTTTGCTTTATTGATTTTATATAAGTAGGTACATGGTTTCTTCTCTGTATTTAATTGCAGTACTTTTCTAGCAGTTCAGTAGTTCAGCGTTTTGCTTTTTCTTTTTTTCTGTAAATGAGAGGAGAAGATTGATGCCGCTCTGTCAACATAAAGCTACAGCCACCTGCTGAAAAGCTCAGCTTAGCAAGAACAATGGAGACAATGGGAGTCAGTGTTGGTTGTTACCGTGAGGTTGCCAGGCAACCAGCAGAGATGCCAGGAGGTTGTTGGTGGCACGGTTACCCCTTACCTTTGGACAGAACCAGGCTAACCCTTTCCTGTTTATAAGCTAAGCTAAACATCAGCTACTATATCTTCCCGTCTGCTCATCCGACTGTCCGTAAAAATCTAATAGCTGCATTTCCCAAGATGCTTACTGATGTTTGCCATGTGTGCTGCAGCACGAGTGAATGCATACGAAATAAAGCTCGTCTTTTACTTGTGGAAGTCAGCTGGGTCCGTCTGTATCCTGTCTACAGCACGGCGTTCGTACTTGAGGGAGTAGGCTTTGCAGGGAGACATGTGCAGCGGTGGGGGTCCGCACACCGAGATGGGATGGTGATTGCCGTTGGGAGGAGAGTTGTTGTTGTGGCAGGTGGTGCTGCAGTGATGCACCAGAACTGTCTTCCAGAGGGTAAGATGTCAAATAGGTGCTTGTCTGGCCAGAAAGAGCCGGCAGCCATATTTTGTTTGCCCTTTTCTTTTTCTCTGCCATCCTACAGGACTTTGATGGAGGGTAGGCAGCGGCGCACTAACCTCTCAACTTCTCAAATGACATCCTGTAGCGCTGAGAAAAGGCAGAGGCATTACGGCTGATGTAGTTAGACCACGCTCAGCAGTGACATGTTGACATGTTGGCCATGGTAGACGTAGGAAGAACATCCTGTGTTAGGCCTCGTTAATTACATTGGAGATGTTTGCATCCTATTTAATGGTGTTGCAGATGGTGGTCCCCTAGGAACCTGAATGACTCCACTGTGTTCACATCAGCGCCATTTGGGCCTGTGGGTTCTCGTGGATGTCAGTCCTCACCTCCACCATCTGGACGGTATTAAGCTAAAGATTGCTGATTGCACAACAAGACGGCATTTTGGCTGCCTCTGTGTGTGTGTTTAGGCCCTCCAATCCAGAGTCAAACTTGACTTAATGCTAGTGTAAAGAAAAGACTATGAAAGGAACGGCATGTGAGGATATTTGTGCAAGAAGTACGTTTTTGATTTCTTCCTAAATACGTTTAAATTCTTAAATGTTTATATTCAAATCAACGCAACGAATGTGGAATCCTTTGTCAGTGTGTGACATGCTTTAGTGGGTTTACTCGTATAAGAAAATCTCGAGAAAAACAGTGTTTATTTTTGTCACTTTTATGTCTTTGCTTTGCTCATTCTCATTGTGGAAGTTCCCACATTAAAAACAAAGTCATTTAAACATGTCCCTCCTCTCAGAGTAAACTGTAGGGAGAAGTTAAATCCAGTAATATGACCAGGAACCTTTTAACTGAATCCACAATTCTTTTACAATTCATTGGCAGCTGTGTGACGTGCGTCTAGGGTCTTACATTAAATTGCACTGAATAGTCAGATGCTAAATGTTTGATTTCAACATCGATCATATAGTCCTGTGAGCATAAACTGCTCCTAAAGCACAGTCCTGTATGTTAAAATGCCCAATTTTGCAGCGGAAATAAACGTGTTCACGGCCTGGTATGGCTCAATAGGCTTTATATTATTCCCCCATTTAAATTCTATTAAAACTTTTTCATCATTTGAGGATGTCTGTGCCATCACAGGCCCCTGGCACCCACCCCAGCTTGTGCCACCTCTTTGTCTTTTCTTGGACAAGCCAGAATTAGGTAGTTACTCACTGATAAAACGGTGGAGCTACCACACTGGTCTTCAAAACTGCTGTTAAGCAACCTATAGGTGAATGTCACGGAGGGTTTGCCCAACTTTACTGTCTGTGCAGGCCTTGACTGGGCCTTCTTGTATAAATTAAGGTTGAATAAAATCAATAAATTAATCAGGTTGTAGTTCACACCTAAGTTAAAAGCTAAAGATCACGCACTGACTGTAGTCGTTTACTATGGGATGATGAATTGATATTTAACTTTCTAAATAAAAAGCAGTAACATACAGTAAAAGCTATGAAGACAGATGCAGACAAAGTGTGGTTTTCTTTAGTCTACTGTCACAATAGACTTGCTCTTAAACTGATTTGAATTTGCTTGCATCTCTCGTCTTTCTTTTACATGCAGGTTTTCCAACACAATCCGAGCCCCAGGGACAACTGAAATTGCACCAACCTCATTTGCATGATATGTATTGGTAAATCCTAAAAAACTGGGAGGGGGGGCTAGAAAAAAACTACCTGTCTTATTCTTTCAGAAGGCAGTTTCTCTCCCCTCTGTAAGGTAATTCTTTATCTTTAACACTTAGAGGACATAAAGCAAAGCAAAGGACTGAATCAAAATAGGTTGTCAGGCTAGCAGGCCCGGCTGAGCGCTAGCATTAGCTGGGTTTTAGAGGCACACAGGGGAACTCTCATTACATCTCTCTCCTCATCCATCTCAGCTAAAAAAATAAAATAAAAAAACGTAAAAAAATCGTTCATAAATACACGTGGAGTCATATACAATACATAGAAGCACAAACACTCTTCACACACCTAATTAAAACAACAGCAATATGGTATAGAGGAGAGAACAAGTCCAAAGGGAGACGGCCTGCAAAACATGCAGTTTCATCCGCGTTGTTGTTTATCATATTCACATCCATTGTTCCCCCAGCTCTACTTCCTCTTGCTGTCTGTACCCTCTGGTTCTCCATCTTCTGCTGGAGATTAACTTTCCAATCCCTTCCGTCTTCCCCCTTTGGCTCTCCCCCTCCACTAATTTACCCTCCAACCTGCTGCTTTTGCCGTGTACAATTACAAAGGGGAGTGCTAGTTAATGCGCACTAATAATGTTCAAGCTGAGAAGGTTTGTCGGTAATAATTACTTCCCGCAGAATGAGTTATAGTAGTCACAAGATGTGTATAAATACCTACTGTTGTTTCTGCCTAATTTTCAATTTCCAATGCAATGTGATTGTCTCCCGGTGCTAAGTAAATCATTTTTTTGTTTTGGGTGTGAAATTTGTCACAGGTGAAAATGAGGAGAGAGGAAAAACAGAAGCGTCGACGTGACAACAGAGATTCATGCTAGAAATGAAGGAAGTAAATTAATCCTACATAATAATGATTTTAACTCCGTTTTAGAGTATTTACGTGTATGTAAACAGCAATTACTGAATGGAGTGTCACAGCAGGTACACACACACACATACAAACACACACACACATGAAAAAAAAAAACGTGGATGTGTGACGACACATCCTTTCAAAGTGGATCAAATTCCAATCTTAGATTGCCTCCTTGGATAATGTGGAAATATTAAAGAAGCCTTGATCTAAAATGGAGCATGGAAATGAAGTGGCAGAGGGAGCCCTGAGGACAGGCAGCAGACACAGCGCTGGGCCAGCCATACATACCTCTGGGAGGCTGCGAGCACAGCCTGCCTCTCCTATGTAAATGTCCCATTCCACACATTAGTCATACTGCCTTCACCGTACACTAAAGTGTGCCTCGCCCATCAAACCCTGCCTGCCTCCATGAAGATTCCTCGAATGTTCCATAGATAAACCCTAGAGGCCCTTTCTACCCCTCCACCACCCCCACCTCCAGGACCACAGAGCGGCTGATTGGTTCGATACCCCAGGTAAATGGTGGAAATTCTAATGGGACACTTGAACGCTGATGTCAGTAAATTTCTGATCCGGGGAAATTGATAACATGTGTGAAAAATATCTCCACATAGAGAGTATTGTCTTTTTACTTTGATCTAATTTAACTTCATATATATCTTCATTAAAAAAAATCACTGAGTGTGAAACAATGTCATAAAATGGGACCACTTTATTATAAAATTGAAGATTGGATTGTAAGAGCCTTGTTTCTAGCTACAATGTGCTGTCATTCAAAGTGCTTTAAATTATATGTTATGAAACACACCAGTACCATCAGCTTAGTGGAGCCTTATGCCTCCATGTAAAGGCCTGCCCTGTGCCACACCATCAGGTCGCCTCTTCTCCCTGCTCTGTCTCTATTGTTGAGTGGCGAGGCCTGGACCAAACTGCCTAATTTATTCCACAATTAATTGGTCTCGGGCTGAATGCCTGATTAAAACCTGTAATCGCTTACAGGGGGAGAAAAAGAGACGGGGGGTTGAGATACCGCTGCTAACCAAATGACTGTATAAGACATCTCACTGTCCGGCCAGATTTAGACACTGAGATGATGCTTTCAGGCTTTATTGTTTCACCTGTTAGTACAATTTGATTTTTATTATATTGGCAATCAAAGCAAGGGTGTAACAAAATGTTATTGCATTGCACTGTTATTGACTGCATAGTCCAATAATACAAGTTCAGAGGAAAAATCTCCTAGTTCCTGGTGTCTCACAGACAAACTCATACAAGTTATAATCATACGATCCCTGAGACACTTTTTCTTAATATTGACTGGCTGTAATTTCGGTGTATGGTTGATATTCGTAAATGTGCAGCTGTGGCAGGACACAAACCAGAGGGTTGGTGGTGCAAGACGCCTTACCTAGAGTTGCGCCCCGTGCTTGGCACTGGTGTGTGTGAATGTTTGAACTTGAATAAACGAATGGGTAGATGTGTCAATGTGACTGTAAACTGTAAAAGACCATTTACCTAGACCAATATTTCTTCAGGCCGAATATGAAATGAATCTGTAATGGATTCCAATTGTTTAAACGGATGCTAGATGTAACGGTCCGATAAGTGTGGGTTTACATGTTTTGGAATATACTTTTGTAGATGCGTTGGAGATATGACGGGATAAAGTTTTCATTGGGGAAAAAAGATGACTACGATTAACCGCCCTGCCAACATCCAACTGAGCTTGTACTTTTCACTGCCAAGTTTGTGTTGGTCCCAAGAACCTTGTCACGTTACCTAATGTTCACCCCATTTGTGTCAACCATGCGCTGAAAGAATATATTCATTCCGACAACATAAAAACAGTAGGATCCATGACATCACAATCTGGCTAATCTGTTCAGATTGAGGTACTTACACGGGACGTTTTTGTTCTGATTGGTCTATTATTCTGATTAATAGCAGAATACTGTTGTCTATGTAAATATAGCCTCATTTTAAACAACTCTCGCTTTAAATCCAACACCGTTCAACATGTGAATCGTCTGCTTCTCCAAGCTACATCTATCACAGCCCCCGACAGCAGTTTGGTTTTCTTACTTCGGGTATTCCCCCTAATAGTCAGATTGCCTGTTGTGCTGGACAGAGGGAAGGTGATTCATCCTGATTGCTACTCTAATCAGGCTCTATATATGCTGGACTCTTGGCTCCAAACCTCCCGACGAAGTTAATGTCATTAAATAAATAATGAAAGATATGTATTATCTATCACTCCATCCGACATGGGATCAGCAATGTATTATGCATTATCTTTTCTAATTTATTCATTAAGACAAAACGAAAGTCTTGTTAGCCTCATTTCTGAGACACGAGCCCGAGTCATCCTACGCTCCGCTGTAATGCACTCCTGTTTACACACAGCCACAGAGGACCACCACACTGTTTGCAGCCCGAGCAACAAGTCCACCGGTGATTACTTTAATTATATGACTGTAGGAAAAAGGCAATAATTAACTTTTTATTTGATGATGCTCTTTTCATCTGAAGCGTGATTATTTTTTTTCCCCTTTGTGGTCAGCCAGACAAGAATGAAGAATTTCAGGCCTAAGAGAGCTTGTTTAGCGGTTACTATTAACAGAATTAAGTGAATCCATTTCTTCTGTTCCATTTAAATCTAGTCAACTCTTGTATAAATCGATCTCCTTGTTGATTTATTAGTGGTTTTTTTTCTTTTCTCCGTGAACTGCATTCTATATAAGTCTATATTTTGGTATCAATCAACAGGCCTGTGTGCTCAAAATTTGGGGGTCAATTAGCAAAAGTGAGATTACGTTTTCATTACTATTATGATCCCCTGCAAACATGAATAGTTGTGTTATTGTTAGCTTAGCATAGATAGATAAATAGATACTTCATTGATGCCATGGGAAATTCAACATCTGGTAGCATCCATGCACAGTGACATGAAGGAAATCGCAACTCGGCACGTCTTGAATACAAAGTATAAAAAGGTAAACGAGGTAGAAATGTATCAAATGTGTCCTTATAAAATATGCAGAGATACATAAATTTGTTAAAGTAATCTCCACTCTATTTTTTGAAGGGGGTTCATTATTTGTTGCAATTTACAACCTCACCAACAGATGGCGATAAACCCTACACACTGGCCCTTTAAAGGGTCGAGCAGGAGACGGACCTAAAATTCTTTTTAGTTACAGAGGTCTTTAGTTTTCAACTTCTGTTCCACTGAATTTGTTTTTAGAGTTTTAAAGTTGTTGATTTTTAAGCTTTCACTGGCAATTATTACACATACTAAAAAAACATAACCATAACCAGAAATTGCTGTTTATATATTGATACATCTGAGATAATAATACAGATTTATTAAGAAACATTTTTTACTTTTCATTTTCCTGCTTTCTTTTCTGTCTCTACCCGGCTGGCCTGAGGCAGACGGGTCTTTACATATGAGCTGGGTTCTACTCAGGGCTTCTTCCTGTTAAAGGAGAGTTTTTCCTTGCCACTGTCGCCTTCAGACTTGCTCTGGAGGTTTCAGGGCGAGCTTTGAACCGTATGTTGTAAAGCGTCTTGAGACAATTTGCATTTTTATTGATGCTATATAAATACGACTCAATTAAATAGCATTTTATTGCTGATATTTCTTCAAAAGTATTTTGGATGTGTGTTTTGTTTGTACTGTGACTATTTTTTTTTTTGTGCTGTTAGGAGAGGAATGTGTTGCAGGTCATTCCTGTAGTCTATACCTGTGTTTCTATAGTGTAAATGAGGCCTAACATTTCCCCTCTCGCCTTTTTCTCCAGTTCCACTGCAGTTCCTTTAAAGCTTCTGTATCTCACACCCCTCCACACACTCCTGTTCCCACACTCCCGCTCCATGTTGCTAAAATGTCAATAAAATCCATAGCGGGTTAATCTCCCAACACATGGAAACATGAGCACTTTATCCAAAGCTGCGTATGTTCCACACCCAGGGTCGATTTACTGTATGTCAGGGGCGATATTAGCATTCATATTAGCCGCCTTTCCCATGTATGATATTCGTCATTGCCAGCCCTTTAGCACACCAACACAGTTCAGGGATGCTTATCTCATGAGCCATAAATTAGGGGATGAATTCCCTCCGAAACATCGAAGGCGAAGGATGGAGGATGGAGTCATTGTGCCTGCTTGGTGTTTTGACACTGTAATGACACATGTTTTACAATCACCCCCTTCCCCTTTTCATTGGAAGGAGTGGACCTGTCCGCTCCTGCTGGAGAGAAATGGGCCTCTCGGACATTACCACCTCCTCCCAGGGGAGACATAAATGAGCGAGTGGCAATAGGGGGAGACTGTAGGAAGAAAAAGAAGAAGCCAGGACTGGATTGTGTCCAAACACTGAAGGAACAGGGAGGGAGTGTGTATGTAGTATGTGTGCATATGTTTTATTTTTTGAGAGAGGGGGGGCACTGATGGGATGATGCAGAAAGGGAAAAGAAAGAAAGAAAGAAAGAGTGTTTGTTTTTAATTGCAAGCGGGGCTGCTGCACAAGCACAAAGGTGCATCATTACTTACCTGACAGAGCTCCACAATCACAGGCCCTCCCTAATAAATACTCGTTACTAAAAACTAGAATATAAATAAAGTGAAGGTCACGTCTGAGGGAGGCGTGATCTAGTCCAGAGGTAGGTGTCTTTCCCATCAACCCAACCTCCCTCCCTCCCTCGCTCTTTCTCTCTCTCTTTCTCTGCTTTCTTTCTTTTGCTCTGTCTCTCTTCCCTGCTTTCTCTCTCTCTCTCTCTCTCACGCTCATTACAGGAGAAGCCATGCAGTGCTGGTTAGGAGAACGTGTGATGAGCCTTGGGAGATATATCCACTGGGAGGGAGAGAGGTAGAGGGAGACTGAAGGGGAAGGGGAATAGATAAAAAAATGCTGACTTGTCTTCAAAGGAGGCAAAAATAATTGAAATGGGGCGTGTGCGTGTGTGTGTGTGTGAGCGGGAGGGGTGGGGTGGGGCGAGGGGGAGATTGAGTGGCTCCATGTTCGAGTTGGTCATTAATTGAGGAGGAATGTGAGACACTGTGTGGTCCTCCGCCGACACCCTCGCTGACACACAAGGGGAGATTGATAGAGGAAACGGTGTGATAAAGATATGAAAGGAGGAAAGAGAGAGAGAGGGAGAGAGACGGGGGGGGGGGGGAGGAGAGGAAGTGAACAGTGAAAACATAATAAAGTGGAGGGAACATTGTTGGAGCGGCTGAAACAAGGAGGAGGGAGGAAGAGAGAGAGAGAGGGAGAGTTCAAAGTGTGCCTAGACTGAGTCCTGTCCTCGCCGTGTCCTTCCTCGAGCCCCGAGTCACGCATCGCTCATCTTGTCACATTGAACTCCAGATGCTCCTACCCTGGAGAACACTCCGGCCGTGGCCATTTTTCTTCATTCTCGCTAACAATTTGGTAATGAAATATTGATTTTTAGTTAGATTCATATTGATGCCATTAGCTTTGCATTGATAAATCACGTTTGGCTGCTTGTCTAGCGTGGCAGAGCGAGAGCCAGGGCAGAGAGATTACAATCAAAGCCACTGATGTGTTAATTTGATGGATATTTCCCCTTCGCCAACCCCACGCACGCACGCAACCCCCCTCCTTCTTTCTTCTTTATGTTTCGCTGCGTTTCATAACATTGTGTTTTTTCTTTTTTTTTTTTTATTACAAAGCACCCCGCAAGGATATTTATGTCTATGTCCATTTTCTCCTGAAATAGCCTTTCAGCCGACCTGCCTGTGGCAACACTGCACAGTCTTAAAGCCATTTCATCTCTTGCAGACAAGACAAGGATATGAGGGACTGTTTCACACCCGTTGAGTCAAATGAGGCAAACAGGAGAGGGCACGGCTATTTCCACACTTTGACACCGGCAGAAAAGCGGCAACAGAGGCTCACAATTTATGAGAGGCCTTTTTTGCATGAGATAACCATAATCTCTGGCGGTGAAAGGGATATGAGTTTTATTCGGTTTTTCAGTATTTATTGTCAAAAATATTGGCAATATATACGAAGGCAGGAGAAAAAGCAGCTCTCAGGGTGCATTTTTTAAGGAGAGACTCGTTTAAACGCCTCGAAAAATCTTACAGCCCTCTTAAGCGTTTCACATGCTAGGTTGGGAGGATATAACATTTGAGAAACATTAGAATCATTTTCCAGATTAGGGCGGTTTTTAAATGAGTCTCCTGCCGCAGCTTCGCCTTCCAACTGCAATATGTGTCTGCACACAGTCATCTTAATGAAAGGAAATGATGGCGTTCACTTTAATGACGTGGAGTTCAAGGACTGCTTATTGTTCCAGAGAAAAGCCATCTTTTTTTCACGGTAATATGAGTCTTTCTTTTCCCTTTTTTTTTTTTTTTTCCTCTTTTCTCTTTTTTTCTCTCGGCGCAATTTCATTTTGAGGAACAGACAACGAAGGTTAAATGTGCTATATAGGTTGTCAAAATACGAGAGGATTCGAGACGTGAAACAGATATATTGATAACGTTCCCCCCTCCCCCCGTGCTGCAGTTATCATTGTTTTGATAATGCTTCATCTCAAGCATCTCAACTTTTTTTTTCTTTTTTTTATCTTTCTGGGTGATTATGCAAAACAGAATATAGTCCTAATTATCACAGACACACGAGCCACTCTGTTTCACTCTAGTTATAAAGCAATCTCGCCGCAGACAATCAACACAACTTCCCCCATCGACATCCAGCGCCCGTTTCTCTGCAGCTTCTTTTTTTTTTTTTTTTTTTTTTTAAAGAAATGAACCAATGACAATCCAATTTACAGCATGTTTACAGTGTGTGTCATAAAACAGCTCCCCGTTTACATTTATTCTCTAATTTAGTGCTCGGCGTGGAGTGAATCTCCCACATGCTACTTTTCCAAATATTTTGGTTCAAATGTGATTTTGTTTGATAGAATGACAATAACTGGCATTAAAGGGAGGCAGATGATTCCCAGACGTCTGGGGTGCTCTGACATTTACTCGAAACGCAATTAAACCCCGGAGTTATGGCTTCTTTAGGGTTCCTCGCTTTCCCTTTGATCCCGTAGTGCCCCCATCCCCTGACGCGGATTATAGGGCCAAACGGGCTATTTGGGGAAAGGCCAGTCGGGTCCAAATGGGGCTGGTGGAAGAACACAGGCTCCACTGGCCTCGAGGAGAGCTTCGATATGACCGCAACAAATCTAACCGTTGAACTGGCTGCCCTCCAGCTTGGCTCCGACGCGGTTGATACTTTTAAATAATGTCGAAGATAAGACAATGAGCTAGCTTCGATGGAGACATTCCTGTTTTGGAACTCCACCTAAAGTTTGAGCACTTTTTATTTTTTGGCTTCGGACACGCGTCGTCCCGTCCGTTATGGCGACCGGACTCCCGTATCTCCAAACTTCCATCAAGTCCAAGATGCTGTCTGGTGCTCCTCATTGATTTGGCTTAGAGTTCCCACCTCTCAAGAGAAAAACCTCCAGCTCAGGAGGATTTAGTATTGATCCCCACTTCCTGCGAGGTGATATACCTCCATCCACACACACACACTCAGTCTCGATTTTACTGACAAGGTGTGCGGCGCAGATATACTGAGAATATTATGATGGGACGGATAGAGAAAAGTTTTTCCACGAGACGCTACCCTGGGAGATATGACCCCCCCCTCGTTCGACTAAGAGTGAAACGCCTCAGTTTAGAACCGCCGCGCGCTGATTGATGAGTCTTTATGTTGCGCTGCCCTTTACTGTATTGTGCTACCGAGCTCTTTATTACTTTAATGCCTTTCCAGTGATGTCATCCTGAGGTCATGCTCAAACTGTCAGTGGTGCTTTGATTGGCAGAGGCACCGCTAAGACCCGGCCAATGGCGTCGCGGTGTGGCAGCTGGTTGTCATGAGAATGGGCAGGCATGAGGAGGGGCTTCGTTAGCGCCTCAGCCATGCAAAGGAATCGATATCCACCCCCCGAGGCACCGCTGTGTTCCCCCGGCCGGCCGTTGGAGGGAGGACAGCAATGCTCACACTCACTCCACGGAGCTCCAGTGCTACAGCTCACGGCCGCTAAATGAGGGGGAGACGGGGAGGGAAGGTGGGGGAGGGAAGGGGGCTGAGGTTGGAGGGGGTCTGAGGAGAGAAGACAGAGCAGTCAAACATTTCAGGGCCCGCCATTCCAGAGTAATGAAGCATAGCAAGAGAATATACCTCTGCAACATTTGATAAAGATGGGCTGACACACCAGTCCAAATAGGTTCCTCTGTACGCCAGCACATGTCTATCCATCACCGCTCCGCATTACAGACAGGAAGAGAAGAAGGGAGGGGGAGAGGGCAGTAAAGGGAAGGGGGGGGGGGGGGTGCAAATAGACAGCAAAAAGAGAGTAGAAATTGACTGACAGTGGGAAAACAGGTGGGGAGGCATGGGTGGATACGGAGAGGTAGGGAAAGCAGAGAGAGGGAGTCGGTGTATCCTTGGCAGCTGGTGGATCCTATCAAGGCCGATTGGCTGGTGAATGAGGCTCGGGAGGCCCGTGTCCTTGTACCCACCGGTTTGTTTTCCGCTCACTCCCTCACTCCACTCCTGCAGCGAAAGACAATAAAGAAGCGAATGAGTAAACGTTGCACATTTTACGTCCTCATCATCCCTGCACTCTGTCTCTCCATCTGTTACTGCCTCACCAGTGCAGTAAAAAGAGTATAAGGAAGAAAGGGGGGGAAAAAAAGAGAATAAAAGGGAGGGATTGTGTTGTGTGCCTGAAGTCAGTTTTTGGAGTTGAGAAGTTTCGCTCAGGTTAAGTTGCTAACGTACTCTTGAAACCGCACCACTTGATCTTGAAATGAACGTCTCCTAAAGATCAATACCTAGCTTTGTGCAGTTATGGAATACAACCGTTGCAGGCGACTATGGATATTCACATACATGCATCAAGCTACCATAAGTTGACTGTTGAATAGTTGACATAAACTGTAAAGGGGATGAACGCTATAGCACCGGTGCAGTATCACGCCTCTTCTTTCGCAAGGTAGGCTGCAGCAGGGCAGCTCTGAACCAGCTGCTAATTTGAGCTTCCTCACATGCCCACAATGATTGCTGATTGAGCGCTGAATAGCGCTAAATACAAAGTACAGTTGAGGCTGACGGGCGTAGCTGAAAACGATCATTTAGAAGGTTCACCAAGGATTGATCTTGTGGATGGCGGTATTTTATATCAGTACTCGTGTAAAAATGTTTGTGACGAACGACGCACTTCAGTGGCAACAGAGGAAAAGGCAAGCGACAAAAGTCAATAGAATTTGTCCTCTGGGGACAACGAATGTGTTCACAAAATGTAATAGCAACTGAATAAAACGTGGACGAAGATTGAGGCTTTTCCGTCTGAACCGAAGCGACGCACCAACCGAGAGGCTGCGCTTTGCCATTTGAAGGAGAACACGTGGAGGAAACCCTTGGATAGTTGTTGATCCCTTTGTTTAAAAGGTGGTAACCTTTGACCCTTAAGACTTAAGAGTTAAAAGCAGTAATAGTTTCCAGTGGAGTCAATCAAGTTGTCTCACAGTCTAACCTGTCTAGAGAGGCTGATGCATTAAAATCTTTGATCCTGTGTTGAACCTTTTAGCTGAAACGCGCGGGCGCTCCACTCACGCGCTCGTAGCGTCGTCTTCCATCACTGCGTAGTTATAAATACAACGTCCTGAAAGCCAGAAATGTCCAAATAATCGTCGACTCAGTTGATATTGATCAACAACCATAACAAGCCCCTGCTGACATCCCATGGTTATTTTGTGCTGTATTGGACAGTAAAAACTTTTCTTTCTGCTCATTTCAGCAAATTCATTCTTTTTGGAGACGCGGTGTTGCTCGGAACCATGTAAACAGCGAGACAGAAAGACAGAGGGGAGACAAACACAACAAATAAGCCTTGCCATAACATAACACAACATGGCTGCGCGTCGTCCCCAGGAGGTTGTATACGGAGGCCCGCTGCCTGCTGGCCGGCCAGGTACGCTGCTTCGGTCTCAAGTCTTGGGGTGATTAATGAAATCTTAACGGCAGGCCCGACACAAATATTCATCACCTGGCTGCCCCTATTGTAATGCATGTGGAGAAGCAGGAGTGTGACAGAGGAGAGGGGAGACGAGAGCCGGCCCAGAGACAAAACACAACATGGGGCACAGGGATTATTACCAGACCCACGGAAACAACGCTTTTTGTTCTCCTCAACAAAATGGAGGCATGTGATTTATGGACAGCCAGCATCTGTTTGGAGCAAGGGGAGACACAGATTCATGTCTGCTATTATGGGCTGTCCATGTTAGCGGGGTGAGAAGCTGAAAGAGGGGAGGGTGTGTGTGTGTACGTGTGTGTGTGTGTGCATAGTTGGTTGGTTGCAGCCGTCGAGTGCAAGACCTTCTGGGAAAGTACACTGTGTCAGTTCCTTGTCGTACTGTGAATCTGTGACAGTGAGGTGTTGTGTTACCGTTGTATATCACAAACAGATGTAGGCCTGTAAGAGCCGCCCCGGGGGATGGTTTTCAGGAGAGAGGGAAGTCTGGCGGCTCGGGACACGGGGCAAAACAACGCACGCAAAGTTTGACGTGTTAGCGAGCGGAGCACGAGGCGGGAAAAAAATCTATTGTATCATCACCGCTCGCAATAAGTACAGCTTTGCGCGCGAGACTGATATGATCGTTTTGATTTATGACATTCATGCAAGGCTTCCAAGAATCTCCGAGACTGTGTCATGGATGTGTGTGCAGTGTTTTTGAGAGGAGCAGGAGCAGGGGGTGGGGGGCAAAGAGACATACATAAATACAGAGAGAGGGAATGAAATAGCCAAGCGGCGGAAGTGAGACAGAGTGCAGTAGACAGTGAGGGAGATTGTGTGTCGGTGTGTGCAGTGTAGCATTGACTCCTGCATGCTCCCAGTGATAGATAGTGTCAGGTTAGGCTGCTCAGTGGCAGGTCTCACACTGTCAATGCTATGGCTGTGGGGAGAGCAGGGGCCTGAAATGTTTTAACACCCATCGCTGATCCCTGTCAACATACGCCGCGAACACGCATGACAACAGGCGTCGCCCCGGCTCGCACTCGCCGGCGTCTGCGCGCACCTGAGTGTGTTTGCACGCGCGCACGCACGACCCCCGCGGGGCTTGTGCGCGGCAGACACACACACACTTGGCGTTCTTTTGTGCACGGCATCATCCTGTCTCCTCCCTCGGAAAAATAAAATAAAAAAATACTTAACATATCCAAATCACAGCCTTAGAAAACAATTATACCAGCCCATTTTTTTTTGTTTTGTAGGGATCTCTTTCTCTTTTTTTTTTCCTCCAGGCAGCAACAGAGAGAAAAAAGGCCCTCATTGTTCCATTGTTCACATTGTGTCATTCTTTGCCTTGGAACAGCGATTGTTTGCTGCACAGTTAGGAACACAATGGTGTTCACATAAAAATGAGCCACTTAGCTCTCACACTAAATTAGCACTGCAGAGGAGAGTCAGGCTTTCCAAATTCGCTTATTCACATTTTCCGCTCCTTACCAGCCCTATAAAACCAGCCGCTTCTGCTGAGGTGGACAGAAACGGTGACAGCCGGAGCGTACGATGTATCTGTATCCCGCCTTTTGATACAGTAAGAGGAGAGATATTCAATTATATGGGGAGAATTGTATCATCATTCGCCGTAATCCTTCGGAATAAAAATCAATAGCCTGTTGCAAATAGTATCTAACAACAAAAATAAAGGGCTTTACTGTTAACGCAGGCACGTGCAACGCGGTAGACGAAGCTTCTTAGGGGGGAGAGTGTTCAATTTTACACATATGTGTCCGGTGGGAAATCGGCCGCGTCTCTGCAAGAGTCCGATGACGACTTTTACTGTCGCTAACATGCCAAACGTATGTTCCCCCCCTGCTTGCGTAGCAAAAGATGGCATGTTGCACCACTGCAACTTTAAATTTGAAAAGTGTCCGTGAGGTGCACCCAGTGACGAGAGACTGGAAAGTATTGTGTCATCTGTAAAGAAGAAAAAAAAATAAAAATGGCGCACAGGAGTGGGTGATTTTTCCAGGCGCTGTTAAAAAATAGTTTTGCATGGGTGCCTTTGCTCTCCTGTTAGTAAAACACGTCTCGGAGCCCTCCTGCTGCCGTGACCAAGAATGAAGTACTCTCTTGGGCCAGACAAAATCAATTCCTCACTCGGGCAAATTTCTTCCTCCCCCGCTTTTTTTTTTTCCTCTCTCCTCCTGTCCAGCTATTTGTTTTTAATGCTGGCATAGAGTTATGGCTCGGGGAAGGCAGTTATGCCAAACGGTATAAACTGCACCTCCTGACAAACATTCAGAACGCCATTGAACTTTCATTCATTCCTGGAGGTGTCAGCCTCAACTTTCCAAGGCTTTGTTATGAAGAAGTACTGTTGCGAATTCCGCCGTTCCTCAAATGTGGCGCGCACCTTTTCTTTTCTTTTTTTCTTCTTCTTAAGGAACGCGCATCTGTCTATGTCTTTCCGAAGCCTGCATTTATCACCGAGATCTGTTTATTTGAGTGATCCCCCGGATGAATTACCTAAGCCGGTACATGCGCAGCGTTTACAATAGATATTTTTTTTTCCTGTGGGAAATCAGAGTCGCTGATTCAGGACCCAACACCGCCATTAAATCAAGTGTAATCCGACGTTTACCGCCTAACACTTATCCTGAAGTACAACACTTGTGTCATTAATTGATGTTGCCTGTTCGGTCACAATGTACACGTTTATTAAAAAAAAAAAAAAAAGTATTCATACCAGCAACTTTTAAATGTAAAAGAACCTCTGTAGTTTTCCCACTCCTCTTTGTAATTCTATACGTTGGTTCAAGGGCTGGCATGTGATTAGGGAATGATTTAAACATCGTTTCATCGTGCTCCATGTGAGGCTTTTCCATCTCGGCTGCCGATTTATTAGCTATAGCTTTGAAGTATGGAGTTAAACATTGGCGCGCGAGGTGGACCATTGTACGAGACACAATCCCCCCTTTTCTGATAACACAAAAATCCCCTCGCGAGCAATCATCTTTGTGTATTTGGCCGGACTTGGTTTCACACGCTTTTCGGCTCCTCCTCCTCCTCTTTCTGCGTCGACCCGGGGTGATTTCCATGAGAATCAACTCGGCGATTAATCACAGTGTTCCTGCACTCCCAGATGTCATTCAGGGCCTTTTAAAGACATCAGCGCTCTGTGATGTTTATGGGAGGAGAGAGATATGAGCTTGGCAGCCCAGCCCAAAGACCCTTGTGCGAGCTCCCTGTGGGACACTCATACAGTCATTCAGCTACTACTACTGTCCTGGATCGTCCCAAAACGCTGTCGCAACTTCCTCCTCCGGAGAGACGGGCAATCGGAGCCAGACCTGACGCACAGCTGTGCCCAATACATGAGGATATTCACAAGAAGTTTTATAAAAAGATCAATACCACATACGGTTTACAGTAAATTACGCATGTGTACTGTAAATAGTTGCACTGTTGTTCCTTTAATAAGTCTCATTCGTGCAATTTTACGTATTTTGAACAGTTTCTGGAAATACTAAGGACATGTTTATTTACAGTAAAGCCTGCGGTGGGTCATGTAATATCAGTCATTTCCTTAAGTATGGCAATTTTGAGAATTTTGAGTTGTGTGAGGAAAATGCATATTGTGGAGTTTGTGGGCTAATTTCTTGACAAAAAAATAGCCAAAGTCGTTATGCATTGTGTTTGGAACGGTCACCACTTTACGCTCACGGCCTTTTAGTTAAGAAGCGCACAATAATCTATCGATTCAGGCGGTCAAAAATGCGCAAAAGAGGCCTAAAATATCATTTCACGTTTCTACGTGACCCCACAGTCATGCATGTATGTTCCTTTTTAATTGCACACAGGAAAACATGGCTTCCCCGAGCGTAGCGCACGGACAGCAATGAGGGCAACAAAAGCAAGCGGAGGGAAATTCCCCTGCATGAACCGAGCTGTGAGGTTAAGAGTCCCGAGCTCTAACAGGTCCCTGATAATGAAAGGGAAAGCGCATGCTTCAAGAGACGCCTGAGTGAAGGTGGTGGGTGGAGGGGTGAGCTCAGTTTAAAGAGCCTAGTGAAGTCAAAGACGTGTTAATAAACAGTTATGGAGAGCCCCGGGGGTGGGGGTGCGTGGCGGGGAGAGCGAGGGGGTCGCGAGGATGGAAGGAAGAGAAGAGGGGTGAAGGCATTGAGTGGAGGAGGGCAGGGTGGAGGGATGTCGGATGGGATGGGAGGGGGGGGCTAGGATCGTGGTAGTCAAACCGCTGTTTCCTCCTGGTGAGAAGAAAGGAGTTAATGACACCCTAGAGCTTCCCACCCCCACCCGCCGCTCCTCCCTCTCCTTTATGGAGGGTGAGCGACACACACAGCCCTTTCGGAGGTGAGGAGGCCAGAGAGACAGCCATGCCGTCCCACCGCCCCGCTAGCGGGAGGCTTTAACAAAAAGGAAGGAGGAGGAGGAGGCGCGATAACTGTGATTATTATTACTAAATATAATATAAAACAGTCAGTGCGGGGGCACGGGGACGGGGATCCACCCATCCGCCCACAGGCTCACTATTGAAAACTCTGTTGAAGATGCAGGGACAGGTTTAAAGACAGCGCCTTTTCAATGCCAGGGGAAAAGGGAGGGGTTAATGAGGGGCTTGGTGAAGGAGCTTATGGCAGGGTGAGGGGCGAGGGGAGCGGGGGGAGAGGAGCGCGGGGAGGCGGGGAGGGATTCCCGGCTGCCGCGGTGTCAGCGGAGGAGACGGCGGAAGCAGACCTGGAGACAAAACCCGAGACAGGCCGACAGTGAGCGCGTCTTCTCCCCCACAAATGAGGGACAATCAGTAACAAATGTGTCACCGTGTTTCGAGCTGTAATTGTAGCTTCCTCTTTTGGCCAGGAAGTGTAATTTCTGAAAAGGTGAGCCGCGTCATTTCCCCAGGTTTTGTCAAAAAAAACGGGAGGCAAGCGTGTCAGAGAAATCACATGTGATGGAGAGAGTAACAAATAGCTTCCCCCGCCACGTGCCATTTTGAAAATACCAGAATGCGGTCGGTGCGGCGTTGATGTTTTCGCAGTTTCCTCGCCTGTGATACATCATTTCCCCAAGTTTCGTTGCAAAACAAAAAAAGTAGAGCAGCGGCGAACGGGTGAATGAAGCGACACAAAGCCCTTCTTTGAGTTTCACCTCGCGATGAAATGACAAAAAAAAAAGGCGCTGACCGGCTACCAGAGAGGTGTTGACCGGTGCAAAGTCAAGTTGAGGCGACACAGGTGCAAGTCAAGGTCGCAGGAAATCAGGGTAAAGACAGCAGCTAAGTGCTGATGTGCTGTGGCAGCAGCTCTGAACAAAGGGGCACTGGCGAATGGGACAGTCCAGGCCGGAGTCCCAGGGCTATAAATCCCCCTTCTCCCTGTCCAAAATTCATTAATGACCACACAAAAAAAGGCCAGTGAAACCAGATGGAGGGAGAAATGAAGGGGGAATAGGTGTGTCTGTGTGTGTGTGTGTGCGGGTGTGGGTGTTGATGTCGGGTAGGTGGGTGGGTGGGTGGAGAAGAGAAGGGGGGCTATTCTTGGGATACAGCGGGTCGAGGGAGAGGGGATAACTGGTTCCACTCCAGTGTAGTGTGAAATTATAAAGCGTTACCTGCTTTAATTTTCCAAATACAAATTAAATCCTCAGTAAGCTGACTTTAAATCAATAGTTTCATTTAAGGGGCCACGCGATTTAACAAAAATGAAAACTAGCTGGTCTGGTCAATGGAGCTGGGTCATAAATCACAGGGCTTTGGGAGGCAAAAAGCCGATTTGACTTGTATATGGAGCGGCCGGTGGCCGAGGGGGGGGGGAGCGCGCAGCAGGGAAATGAACTCACGCTTTATTAGGACTCATATTGACCTGCCTCTCGTCTACCAGCACCAGCGCTCTCCACTCTCTGGCATCACGGCGTCATGCGGCATACATACACCCCCTCTATTAGAAACCAAGAGGTGTTCAAGTGGAAAACAGTTATTCCTTAAATTCATACGCAATCCTGGGTGGATTTTTTTTCTTTTGTGACTTTTTTCTGAAAGAGACATAAAAAAAACAATCCAAACTTTTTTTTTTTTTTTTTTTAAAAAAGAGGGAAGAGGTAAAACTTGAATCGAACCTGGAAACAACAGAAACAACAAATGTATTGTCAAAATGGAAGAACAAGAAGAAGAAGAAGAAAAAAATAACTCGTGTCTCACCGGTGAGATTTTTTTTTTATTTTTTTTTTATTTGTACATCAGTTGTGCATGCCAACATCAAACATTTAATGTCAGCGTTCTTCAGAGACGCACAGACGAAAGGAAGAGAGATGCAAGGCTCACATTGTCATCAAACAATCAAACAGTCATCCGCTTCTCCAAACAGCTTGCAGCTCAGCTCAGCTGGCACCAGACACTCACATTACAATAAACATCCCCCTAATGTTGTGCTTACACCACCGATGCTTACACAGACACAATGCACACAGACATAAAAAAAATAATACACTGTTTAATAGGTCGGCCTGACAGCTGGAAAGTAAGAAGACGACTCGCAAACGGAGACGACGCGCACACACACACACACACACACACACACACACACACACACACACACCTCCCAACACGTTGGGATCGGCGCGATTTGAAGTCGCTCTCGCCGTCAACACTTTGTCAGAGGATTATGGAGGAAGGAGGCCGTGAACATTATGCTTGATTGTGAATGAATGGTTCAGGGCGCCACAATAAATCCATTATCAACTTGTTATGTCATACTTAAATTCTCCCCCAAAGTGTTCCCATATATCTTGTCAGCGGTTCATTAGCCCGTTGGACAGGTAAAGCTTTCTGAGTTCGGCCCGCCGCTGACCCCCACATTCTGCTTCTGTGTTCCACTTAAAAATAATGGACATCCCCTGTCCCGCGTCCATCAATCACACGGCCGAGAGAATCCCCGGGAAAATAGTTTTTCGCGGCTTGGGGGAATTACAGTTACAGCCGCTTTCTGACTGCGGATAGATTAGCCAGGCATTAGCGGTGTTTCATTAACCTTGCATTAAGTGACATCCGCACATGATTAATGGACATTATTAACAAAAGGGAGATTGTATTTCCCGAAAATGAACCTTTTGTGAAACGTCCGCCGCATTGTTAATAGGTTTGTTTATTAATCATTCATTGGAGAGGGCCTTCATTTCTGAGCTAGTGATACATGGGATGGCTATGAGGGAGACTGACAGCGGCGCTGAGTGAGGTCCGTGCCGAACGCAAGCGCTCGCTTTTCCATCGTACACGTTTCGCATTTTAAGCGGCAGTTTGACGCAAGCGGTGGGTGAGAGGCGGGGTGGGGAGTAACGGAGTAGACTTACTAAAGTACCGTCCTGAAATGGATGATTATTTCCTCTTTATGCTCCCGCTCAGTTACATCTTTCTCAGCCAGCGTTACCGATTTTCAGACGAAGATCTCGCACTGGGCGCTAAAGCGTGATCCGCGCGTGAATAAAATGGCGCCCTGATCTTATCTTAAAAACAAAGGTTCAGGCGAGCGGGAGCTGTTTTTTCTTTTTTTCTTTTTAGAAAACCCCAAAATAAAAATTCTAGTTAAAGCAAAAGGCGTATGGAAACATTCAAAAAATAAAAACAGACTGGTCCAGCAGAACTTTATTTTATGTTTCTTTTTCTTCACACTGGGATCCTGAAGTGTAATTTTACAAAAACCTATTAGAGGTAGTCAGGCCAACTCACAGTCTTCCCTGGGCCCGGGACGAGATAATCGTGGATGCCATTTTTTGTGTTGGGGGGTTGGTTCTTGACCACTATATCAAGGGCAGCTAGGAAGAAAACAAATAAAAGGGTTTTATGTAACTCAAATATTACATATTTTTCCACAAATAGGCCTATTTTAATTTAAATCTTTTTTAAATTATTTCATAATTTGATACCCTGGGCCCGGGACAGCAGATCTGTTTGTCCCCCCCATCGGTGGGCGTGGAGGTAGTTAAAACTAGTAAAACACTAAATGCACATTTATGTATCAGTCAAAATCTACTAACGTAATGATGCATAAAGAAGTGTTTATTACAATCATGTAGTTTTATTTTGACACTATAAAGTAGATTTTGCAGGAAACGCTTTGACCTTTAATTTACTTAATTAATGAAGGGTCTGCTACTTAGCAACTGCCCATCACTAATACGAATCAACAGGCTTTGACGCTCAGGCGCCTTAAATTTGAATGTGCAACACAAAACACAAAAACACTGTAAGTTAAAACTGTATGAACACGCACACAGAGCATATAGAAACTCAACACAAATCAAAGACGTCAACGTGCACAGAGAAAACACGACCAAAGCAAAGTATCACCGCTTTAAAACGTGTTCCTTTTTCTCCCGCTTCCCCTCACAGCGAGCGAGCCTGTCCGCTGACGTCGGCCGGAGAGGCCGGAGAGTTCACACCTGAGACGGCCCGTCCATCACCTCTCATCCTGCCGCGGCCCTTCGGAGGGTTGCTGTCCTGCGCTGTGAGAAGCGACGGGTGAGGCTGGAGGTGAGGCTAGGGAGGGGTTGGAGTGCGATTGGAGGTGGTGGGGGGAGGGTAGAGAGGCGAGGCGAGGCGAGGGCGTGAGGCGCGGCTGTCCGGCCCTCCTGTCCTGCTGTCTGGAAACTCTCCGGCCACATGGGAGCCCACGGCGCTGTCAGATGACCTGACAAACCGAGCTGCCGTCACATCTTCTGTGTATATGGGAGGCATGAGGCGCGGGTTTGTTTGAGTGTACACCTGTGTTTCCTTGCGCGTGTGTCTGTGTGTCCTTGACTGTCATGTATGAGTGTTGGTAGCTGGCTTTTATCTGCGCTCCTTCTGGCCTGACATCCTTGCACTCTCCTGCAGCTTAGACTAAAAAAAAATATATATATATATATATATAAAGCGGCATAAAAGGAAATCAAAATGCAAGTCTGGCTGACAGGTCTGGCAGGATAAGCAGCTCAATCATCAACTTGCCAGCTGTCAAATCCCCGAGCCAGACAGAAACACACACATAATGCAGGAGGTTAGCGAGCCACTGGAGGCTCACTTCAAATCTGGAGCTCCGTATCATCTTACCTTTCCAAGGAGGTGTGTGAAACAAGGTGCAGCAAAAGAGCGTTTTAGTCTAAATATTAAAAAAATATAAAATCAAACGCAGGAGAACGCGGCGTGATCAGAGATTCCTGTCTCGTTGCTTTTTGTAAACACAGGACCCCACTCTCTTCCTCGCCACTTACTTGCCAGTCAGGCTAGAGGTCCCCCCCTCCCCATCCCCTCTTCCCCCTCTCCCTTCCTCCTCCTCCTCCTCCTCCTCATCTTCCTCTTCTCTGTCCCACGGCCTGCTGCTGAGCTGGAGGATGACTGACGCTGTCACAACGTCTGGCAGTCAAACACGCCCGCTCCTGACGGGTGGCGGCAAACGCAATGTGACACAGCCAGCAGTATCTGGTTTCTCCTGCACCGACTACATTTCATATGGCTCAGAGGGGCTTAGAGCGGCCATGGGGAGGGCGTCTCTGTTTGTGTGTGTTCGCGCGCGCGTGTGTGTGTGTGTGCGCGGGTGGCTGTAGGAGGTAATCGAGCAGATGTCAGGAGAGAGTCTGAGAGGGGATGTGTACACTGAGGGACGACTGAAACCTGTCACATTGATTTTTGCAGTGGTCTCGTAGCACGGGCGCGCTCGCGTCAGAGCGGCGCGCAAAGTATAGCATGTCCACGTTCAAAGCGGGCATGCTAAAGTGTTTGCGAGGTAACAGAGCGAATGTAATCACACCGCAGGATCGACCCGTCGCGTTCCCTCGCAGCGTTAATGCCCCGCTGCATGCAGACAGTACAATGAGAAAGGAGATAACAATGTATAACCGTTTTAAAAAAAGATCAAATAAAATGCATTTGATATTTTTGGAGCGTTCATATCAGCTTGTGCTCATTACACGTGTGAATATAAACTGTAATATTGGCACATCATGAATCATAATCTATTCTAAGAGAGCCAATTCCGCATTTTCGCATGTTGTATTTTTGTGATAACGATAATGATTCCCAATTAACCTGCTGAAAAGAATAAAAGAAAAGAGAGAGAGATGGAAAAAAAAGAGGGGGACATTCCAATCATTCATGTCTGGCAAAAAAGAAATTGTTTAGCACAGACGTAAAAAACTGCACACGAGGAAAGAGTGATTAAATGAAATCGGCAACACCCATAAAAAGACAATTTTTGGCGGGATTAATGAGGATGCTTCGTGACAAATTTTGCTCCAAGACGATTTTTCATTCCTCTCTCATTTCTTCTCGAGACCCAAAAAAGAAAAAGAAAAAAATATATATATATTAGCGGATGCCACACAATGTGTCCTACCTGGTTAGTCAGTGCATCTATTTTCTGTGCGAGACGTTAAAAACACAAACCATCAGAGTAACCATTATTTTTAGTTCTCAGATGTGTGCTGTAACTCCGCGTGTTCCGCGGGCAAAAATGAGCCTGGGGGGGTACGGTGGGGGGGTGGGCGCGGGGGATAAAATGTCACAGCTATATATCCTCGGGCTCATTTCGGTGTAAAAGCGGCCACGGTACGGCTTGTTGAGCAACATGAGCCGAAGCATGACACCCGTTCACCTACCTAGCTCCTTCTTCTCTCTCCTCCTCCTCCTCCTCCTCCTCTTCCTCTTCGTCTACGAATCCTAGAAGCAGAAGATTCCCAGCAGAGGAAACACAGACGCTCTCCAGGTTCTAGGTTAAACACAGACACCGCAGCCGCCACAACGCTCATCGAGGAGCTCCCGCCGCCATTCATAGTGTGCCATCTTTTGGCCGCTCGCAGAACTGCTTCCCCCCTTTTTTTTCCCTCTCTGCTCCTTTTTCTTTCACCCCCCCTCTTCGCGGGAAAAGATCATAAAATCAGTGAAATAAAGTGAAATGGTTGTCAAGGGATGGATATGTCCCTTGCAACGTGAAGTGGAACTTGAGGAAATCGACGGATCTCCTGCGGCTTTGCGGTGGACTACTGCTGCAGGCTTTTTTTTTTTTTTTTTTTTTAAACCCTCACAATTTATGCAGGCTCTCTAGCCGTAAAAAAACAGACATTTCTGCCTTCTGATGCCTCACGCGCTCGCTCCTGATGAGAGGATCGGGTGAATGAGTGAGCCCGAGAGCCGGGAGTAATTACGGCGGTTAAAAACAGTTAGAGATAAATATTACAACTTTGGGTGAATTCACGAGGACCTGCGTGCGCGTCACGTTTGCGTGAATGGCATGCGTGCATACATTTCCGTGCAGCAAAACACGGAGAGAAATGGAGACGTTCACCTTCGAAGGGTCACTCTCCTCTCCCTGGCTCATTAAAAACAGCCCCATTAGCGGTGTTCCTTCAGAGCCTGACTGCCGACAGATATGTGAGTGTGTGTGCGTGCGTCCGCGTGTGAGAGTGTGTGGGTATGTGTACCGTGGATGGTAAAGACATGCAGCGTTTTGGAGGCCTCTGGGCTGCAGAAGAATACATTAAACAGCAAAGAGCCCCTCTCCTCTTCCTGACTGACTCCTGCTGGGACTACTTAGCATTTCTGGGGTGAAAACTTCTCCAGCAAGGTTGTCAAACACTATATACAAATTACAGCGGAGCCAAATTGCTCCTGTATATAGTTATTTAACTTTTGCGTGTGTGTTTTTTTTCTTTTCCGCGCGTGTGTTTGTCTTGGCCTGACGAAGGCTGTATTCCCCCGATGCACCACGGGCAATGTCGCTAGAAGGGAGAGAGCGCGGCGAGAGAGGGAGATCTGTAAGGATCGTGAAAGAGACATTCAAAGCTACAAATCCCACAAGAGTCCAAAACAACTTCGCAATCGTTTGCTCATGAAAATTCGAGCACTTTTAATGTGTTTTTTAGGTCACAGATGGTAAGAGAAGTAAAAATGTCTCTTTTTTTCTTTCTTTTTTTTAGCGCTCATTGTGTCCTGATCCGGGGAGAATTTAGCGGAAAAATTAAATTAAAATGCTAATCGCAATCAGACCACATCCAAGTTTGTCCTTGGTGCCCGGTGAAGTTAACGAGAGAGGTTTGATTGGCAAAGATCGGCCCTCAGATCAGCAGCGAAAGTAAGAAACTCTGTCCTTTGTCTTTTCTCCTTCGTTGTAGGCGGTTTATGCCTCGGCGTCAATTTGATGCCATAGCTACGTCGATAGTCCGGACTCTTAACGCCGTAGCCTGACGTGCATCTCCCCAGAAATGGAACACACCGAAGATCTGCTCTTTGGGGGACGAAGATGCCTGCGAAAAGCCCCCAGCCATTGACTGTGGAGGTTGACGAAAAGCTGGAGAAACAAAAATTCTTTACTGGCAGAAAAGACCTAGCGCCAACTAGCGCCAACTAGCACCAGCTAGCGACTAGCGCTTTTACAGAGCGAGCCAGACTGTCTAGGCTGCGCTTTCCTCGCCTAGGTTACGTGATCTATGTCCAGCAGTACTTTAAATGAGCCTTTAGACCCGTCCTCTTCTGCTGATGTGTGTGTTTAAGAGATGCTTTAGGTGTCTGAGTGCACTTTCTACTTCCCCCCGTGACAACAATAGTGAATTTTAGCCATCCAGACTTAGAGGACACACTCAGATTTCATACACACAAGTAAAAGTATTTGCAAAGCAACATGATCAACTTTGTTATCACTGATCAACATCATAGCATATTTAAAAATTCAATCCCAGTTGCTGGAGTCTTCATTTAATTCAAGATCAGACCCATTTTTTGGAATAAAGTCTAACTAAATAAATATTAAGCAGCGAGACTGATGTGTTGGGGAGTGGAGTGTGTTCATGAAGTACGGTGAGGAAGGTGAATGTGCGTGTGTGGACCTGTCTTGTAGGAGTGATAACAAACCGCCCCGCCGATCCCTGCCACCAGTCATCCATTAAAAGTGAACCAGGATTCAAATACTCGACCCATCAGAGGTGCCAATAACGAGGAGCGCCATAGAAAATTACAGGGGGAATTTAAGTCTGCTGGCTAATGGCATTGGCACCGACACTTTGCCAATACACATTTAGCGGTGCGGTGGTGCGGCTGGCCCGGGGTGCCGGCGGAGACTGACACATCTCTCTTGAGTCTGTCCAGATGGGAGATTGGCCTGTCATTCAGCGGCCAGACCACTGCCATTACCCCATGATCACCCCCAGCTCTTCTCACCCTTTCAACCTCCCCACCCCTCCCCGGCCCCTGCACTGAAATACCCTCTGTACTCCCTTCATCCACAACGATCCTTTGTGTTTTCCTCTGTCACTGCCAACTCTGTCGTCCATCCCTGTATTGCAGCCGTGTTGTGGTGGTAAACAAAAAAAAGGAGTTTCACCTCTGCTCTCGATGGGATGACCTAATGAGACAAAACTACCGACTTAAAAATCACAGAGAAGCATTTATTAACGGGTTAAACGCTGAAATCGCTCCGACAACATTTAGCACTTTAGTTTTAAAGTTAATGCTCTAAGCTTTTACAGTAGTGTTGGTGTAAAATACTAGAAAGAAATGTTTATTTAGTTGCTCTAAATTACTGAGAGGTTAAATAATTTGAGTATTTGAATATCTGGAGTAGACTTGGTCGAACTTTAAACAGAGATGAAATACACAAAGTTTTTTCACCGTTTGTGATTTTCTTCCTCTTACTGCATCCCTGCATCCCACCCTGCATCCCTCCATTCATTTCCCGCCCCTCAAATAAACATACATATGTAGAAAAGCTGCCGTCACGTCGCTAAATCCTGCCGCTGCCGAGGCCGAGCGTCGAACCACCTCCGCCACGCGCTCGCTCTAGGACCGCGTGACCTCCCCGAAGAACGGGGAAAAGCTCGGCGCCCTTGAACGAGGGCTGGAGACCGTTGCTAATTAACCGGAGAGGAGGGCGGAGGGCTGGTGGAGGCCGTTGTTTGATGGCAACACAATGCTCATTTTTCACGCAGTAATCTCCGCTGTGTACAGATCTAGGGAAAAGAAAATGTCAGGATTTCCCCGGGCCCTGTTATCCCCCGTGATTCGCCTTTGCTTGAGGAAGAACTATAGCCAAGTGAGCCGCTGAAGAAGAGATGAAGGGCGTGGGACAGCACTTGTATCAAAAGGAACGGCTGAGGATGACAGGACAAGGGTTGAGCAAGAAATGAGATGACCCCCACAAGCCACAGACAACACACACACACACACACACACACACACATTCTTAATCTCATGTCATGTCAATTGGTAAAGAGGGCGTGACTGATAAAATAGATTTCCAACTTAAAGGCTTTATAACACCCACTCCCTCCTTTACTTTAATTCTTCTCTGTTGTCTTCTTGCAAAGGAACAAAAAAAAAGTCAAGAGTTTAAAAAAAAAAAGGGCAACTGAAAGATTTCTGCCAAAGTGTAACGTGAAATTTAAGCTGCAGGAGGCAGCCACCAGCATTAGCTGGTTAAGTATCAGCAGCAGAGAAGGGGTAATGAATGTAGAAGGGGAGACATATGAAATGTCATTAATGTTAATTCTAATCACTTTTTGGCTATTAAGCACAAATTAGCGAAGGCGATGTTAAATGTCATGGTCTGTCCTGGGATTCGTGGAAGAGAGGGTGGGGGCCACGGAATAGGTTCTCATTTGCATACTTAAGATCCAACTTAATTCTCAAAAGGGGTGATGGAAAAACGAGGTTGTAAACCGACCACGATGACACGCGGGCTCGGGGAGAAAAAAAAGAAAGAAAACACAAACGATTTCTGGCGGCTGATTCTTCATTGTTCGCGCTCAAGGTTATTTTCTTGAGCTTGTCGTCGAACGTCATTCCCTTGAATAATTCTGCTCAGGCTTTTCCACCCCTCTGGCTTTAAGGTTTTTTTTGCGCTATTTAAGACCAATCATGTCAGTGTGGAAAAGAATTAATCCTGCTTAAAAATATGTTCCATGACTAGAATGCATGTTAACGTTCCCCCCCGATCCTGTCGCCGGCTATAGACTTTAGGTCGGTGGAACAGGAGATAGTTGAAATAAATAACTGCGCAGGCTAGATATCAAGAGGAGTTCATTGTCAAGTTCACTTATGAACTTGCAGGCGCTTGTTTTCGTGCAGGTACTATCTGTCAAGCATTAAATCCTGGAAGAAAATTAAGGCAGCGCACAATGCAGCATTTTTAAAAGCGAGTCGAGCTAAAGCCCCGCAAAAACCCCGTCATGTAATTCATTGCGATAGATAGATTAACCTCAGTGCACCGCAGAGGCCTCTGCATTCTTGTCCACATTGTTCTAATGGCAGCCCACGGTCTTTGGGAATATCCTGCTTTTTTTTTCTTCTTTCCTCTCTCTTCTTTCCGCTGTGGCTACAGTTGACTGTGGGAGAGTAAATAACATTTGATATGCATAAACAGCCCCTTCCTATTCATTACTGTCAGAGCGTTGGAGTGCAGGAGGCGGAGGTCAGCATGTGAAGGTCCTCCTCAGGCAGGAGAAACGCCTGTGGTAGCTGTCACTCCTCTACCCTCCCACCACCGCCGCAGCTCAACCCCCAGCCCTCCCTCCACCACCTCCTCTTCCTCCCTCCCTCCCTCACTCCCCTATTAGCACAGGCTCCAGGTCATAACCTTTCCGTGGCATTTTGCGATTCCACAACCCTTTGATTAGTGCAATATTTACATATTTCACAGTGGAGAGGGCGTTCTTGTGTCGCAGACACTTGAAGTGTTGTAAATGTGTTTGGCCTTTTGCCTGGGAAATGCGGAGGAGTCAGACTCTCCCGTGGTAACTGTAGTCAAGGCTGCCGTGCTGATATACACCGCAGTGTGTTTTAAGTATATTTACCCCACACTGGCGCAGCCGTTCTACACGTACAAGGAGCGTTTGGTCTGTGATGTGGCCCTTGTCCTCCTGAGGAAGACCGTTTAGCGGCCATTAGAGAGGGATAGTGCTCCCTGGTGGCAGATACAGATCAGACTCTCTGACTCGGACAGTGGACTGCAGAGCTCCACAGAGGAAAGGAGGAAGCCAGAGGGTGGCATGAGTTTATTCTTACGTGCAGCAACAATACAGGAGATACCACAAAGACAAGGAGGAAATGCAAGGTCAAGTTAAGTTTTTGTTAGTTCTTGAAAATACCTCAGGGAGGCAACATGGTCAGACATTTTTAAAAATCATCCTGATTAGTGCTATGTTAATTAAAATGCGATTTTCTAGAGCAAATAAATTGACTTGTTGGTCCTCAGAACTTGCTCATTTGTCTGTGTGCTGCATGTAAATCGCCTTTAATGCTTTGGGTTTGTAAAACAACAAATTCATACCGCCACAGAGACGTGTTTCCAAACTCCTTTATTATTACACGGGGGGCCAAATGTCTCTTGTCGAACATCTTCTCAAAATGAATAAACCGGGGCACAGAGAATTCACTGCAAACTAAATCTAAATATTCCGTCTCAGCAGACATAAACGTGTGCTTAAAGGCCCAGTATGTCAGATTTGGTGCCATCTAGAGGTGAGGTCGCAGAATGCAATCAACTGAACAGCCCTCACCACTCACCTGCAATAGCCATCAGTTGCCAGCAGCTGGCATTCGTGTGGATGTTACTAATGGGGCGTTCTATTTGTCTTGTAAGCGCGACTTGCAACTCGGGAGTGACGTCACATCCGTGTCGGAAAAGAAGTTACAACAGGTTTTTGCGTTCTGTTTACAACAGGTCGGAGAAAATATGGATTCGTAACATTTATGGTGTTTATCTCGTTTACAGTGCAACCACGGTGGATTTCACGTGTTCATTACATATTACACAAACATATTTCACAGTTTGATATCTGAATATTCCGTTTTGATTAACGTTAACGATAGGCTACTGCTCGGCTTTCTGCTCAAGACTCGGCATTGTTGTCATAGCAACATGGAGCGTCTCTAGCCACTTTAAACTGCACAAGCTACAAAATATGATGCTCGTAGTAGCCATCTTGGAAACTGAACTCGGGGTCCTCTGAGCCTCAACGAGTTGGCTACTTGTATATACGACCTCGGGGGCGTTCTATTTACAACTTCCGGCTCGTAACTCCGGAAACCGACTCGGAAACCGAGTTCGGTGGACAAATAGAACGCCCCATTAGACATGTACCACTCACCTGGACCAGACCAGGCACCCCCACCCCATAGTAATGACGCTCCTTGATGACAGCAGCCATCCCCAGCAGGATGCAGCCTGTCACAGACTTTTTTTAGGAAAAAATAAAAAATAAAAAAACACAAAAAACAGCACAAAAGGCCTCCAAATTCACTAGATCTCAAACTGATCAAGTATCTGTAGGATGATCCACAGAGGCCCCACTAACAACATCCTGTTGCCAGATACCACAGGACACCATCAGAAGGTCCATGTCCATTCTCTGATGAGTGATTTGGAGGCACAAGGCAGACCTACACAATATTAGGAAGGTGGTCATAATGTTATGCTTGATTGGTGTATATTTAGAAATAAAGTTTGGTTGTTTCTTGTGTGTAACTATAGGCCATAGCTTCCACATTAATGTTGCCTTTGGTTTGTCTGTTCTGGGCTGCAGTACACCTGTTCCCCCGGTAGATATGAATGTCTCACAGATTCATAGTTACAGGTGATTACTCTCTAATATAGCCGTGGATGCTACATTTCATTTCTGCTAACAGATCATACTAAATCCTGCACTTTAATCATTTAAAAGGGTTAGAAAACAAAGAAGCACTCTGCAATGGGTGAAAGCAATCTGTAGTTGCCCCTTTGGTTATACCTGTCGAAGAGCAGACATCCAAAGAGAACGTTCAACAACTTTCCTTTTTGACACATAAAGATGTGAAATAATTTTCTACTGTGTTCCCCGACACACCTATCCATCAAACTTGAGTGAGCCTGACGTTCGGCGTATTTTCTGCCTCAGTCAGTCATTCCATCAGTCAGTCAGTCAGTCAGTCAGCGTCTCTCTGCCGTGTCACAGAAAGAAGAGATGTCAGCGAACAGGTTTTTTTTCAGGGAGCTCAGGGCCGTCACGTCTGCCTCCGCAGTGACTGATGAGGTTGGGAAGAGTGACGGGCAGCAGCAGTCTTTTCTCAGCCCGCGGGCCTGCCTGGCATTAACGTTATGTGCCATGTTCTCAGAGGGAACCCGTCACTCAGCCGTCACTCAAAACGACAGACAGATGGCGCACATAGACACCGAAACATGAAAGAGACTGGCAAAGCAGCAGCCGATCCCTAGGTGGTCCCGCGGAGTCGAAGGGTGTGGGTTTCTCGTCACCGTCGCTTGGCAGCTCGGCTTCAACCGCAAGGCCACACATGGACATCAAGGTGGCAGCGCGGCCCGGACAAACATCAAAGTCCCGATCCGTCAAACGTCACGTGCTATGAAAGGCAACAGCTTGCGGTGTGGCTTGGGCCTGATCTGTTGTCACCTCAGCTTCATGAATCACAGCCACTTTCGCTGGAGATGGAGATTGTTTACATAGTTCGGTCAGAGCCAGAAGGCACTATTGGAGACGGCACTGCATTCGAGAAGCAAGTGGATATAATGGAGTAACGGCAAGCGTGTCTGAGATGAGCAATCCCACAGTTTCACAGTGTGAAAAAACGTATGACTAGTGTGTTTTAAGGGTAGAAATACTTCTGAAGGAGCATGGCTGCTATAATGAGGACGTAAAAAAGAAGGACTGAAACAATGAGCATATTCCTCCACCTTGCAAAGCTACTCCGCTAAATAGTCCTGATGATGCCTGCGTGCCAAGATGTACGGAGATTTTTTAAGTTTACCCAAATGACGATACTGTGATGGATGCAGGCTTTTAGCGGGGGCGGCTAGAAAGTAAAGACCGCGGGTCTGGTAATGTGCTGTGGCTCTCACAGGTTAAGCAGATCTTAGGTGGTGGTTGTTCGTCTCACTTCTGGCTGCTGTAAAATTACAACACTCAACTGGCTGAAGCCTTTGTGAAGTGGGCAATGAGCGTCTTCTACATTTGTCTTTCCAACCACCTGCAAGTAAAGTGTCACGTTTAGTTTAAATATAAAAATAATGGATTGCTCTAAAAGTATTTGCCACTAAACTATTTAAATCATCCATATAAGGCAGGCCCGGGGTTACGCAGTATGTAATTATAATAATGTTCTACTTTTTGGTTGAGTAATTTATTTTACACTTCATGACAGCTGGGTGCTACGTGTATGTTTGTATTTATATGTTCCATGTTCTCTGAATTAGGTCATTTATGAAAGCTCACCTGACCCGCATGCGTTTGGAATCAAGACACAACATATAAAAAAAGCAATATTTAGTCTAGAAACAAATGTGTTTTACTGGATGATGACACCACTGATGCTGAGATTACTTAAATAAGATGCATAACAGCAGTTTTTAGCAGTTTTAACTCTACAAACTGACCGAATTGACTGAATTCTCTCATTTATTTGTCATTGTGATATCATTAACTAGAGTCACTTCTTCTATTTATGTTATGGTGATACTTTTAAAGACGTTAAAGAGAGGTCTGGTTTGATTGACAGGTCTGATTTGGAGTCATTTTGACGACCATCCTTGACCATCCTCTGACTGGCTCAGTCAGATCCATCCCATAATCACTCCCAGCTCTTTCGGACTCAAGGTGGTGATGGCCAACAGGCTTCAAAACAGCTGTCCAGTGGCTCACACCATTGTGGCAATGTCCACCTTCTACATAGTCTGATTAGATTACATAACATTATGACCACGTGCCCAATATTGTATAGCTCCTCCAACAGTTCCACGTCTTCTGAGGGTGTCCTGTGGTGTCTGGTCTCCTATGGGTTGAGAGAAGGGGCCTCAGGTCAACACCTTGTGCTGTTTTTTATGTTTTTTTTTAGTTGTTCCTAAACTTTTTGTGTGTGTGTCTGCATCAGGCTACATCTTGCTGGGGATGGCTGCTGCCATCAAGGAGTGTCATTGTATCGAGTGGGTGGTACCTTGTCTGGTCTAGGTGGGTGCTACATGTCCAAGTAACATCCACACAAATGCCAGGTTCAAAAGTTTCCCAGCAGAACCGAGTATTGTCACAAGACAGTCAATGTTATTCACGTCTCCTGTCGGTGGTCTTAATGTTGTGGCTGATCGATGCATGCTGTCTATGACCTGTAGTCTGGGAGGATTTATACGTGAGACTGACTGCTCTTATCAAGTGATTGAATGGCCAGTGGGAGGCTTGAGGCCAGAGACGTCTCCTGTGGCATAAAATATTACCGGATGATTTGCGAGCGAGGCACCGACGGTGACATCTAATGCCACTGAACGATCACGGCGAGAACGAGTCGCGTGAGAAAAAGAATACAAAACATGCAGTAGTTTGTCACTACCGTCAGTATTTAGACACGATCCGCTCCACGGTTCTTTGTACATTTCACACGAGCAGCGTGACTAAGATAGAAAAAATAAAATCTCGAAACCGGCGAAGCTTTTTCATCTAAACTTGGACGCGTTAAGTCGCCGCGGCGCTGAGGCAGACTCAAAACAAACAAGGAAAACCAGATGAATCAGCGGCAACAGGTGCCATTTTGTGTGTCTTTATTGTGGACATGACATTACATCTTTTTGAAATGATGTACAAAAGTGTAACAGAACTGAGAATGGCTCAGACGAGGTAGAGCTTTCACATCGGCTTGCTGGCTTGAAAACTACACAGTATATAAAAAAAAAAAAACGACACCCCAGGAAAATCAAATTAAAAACAAACACTCCCGTCTGCCTCCGTCCTCTTATCCTTTTTGAAGTGATAATAAATACAGATATCAACCGAATACATTTGGAATAATAATGTCTTCTAAGTAAATTAATCATGAAGTTCATAACAAATTTAAAAAATAAAATAATAATAACTCAGCACGGACACAAATAATACAACTTAAGAGGCATGATGGAAACCCAACCAAAGAGAAAAAACAAAAAACACAACACCTGCCAGCCCCTCTGGGAGGGCAGCCGTGACTAGCTACTGAACAAATCCTACAGTTTAGCAAAGAGAAAGACTAAAAACACACTTTTAACATCCTTAAAAAAAAAAAAAGCACTGCAGCACGTAGCATTATCCAACTTCCTGTTGAGGAAAAGTAGCTAAGACGAAGCTGTGCCGCACAGCTTTCACCGAACAAGTCATTTTATCGTTTAAATCTATGGAATCAACAACGAAAGCGTCTAAGCCAGAAATAACATTAAAGTGTGTTAGCCGGCACCGTTAAACAAACAAAACATTCTCAAAGAAACCTTACCTAGAACGGGACAAAATGAGAATTGTTAAAGCACTAACCTAGTCTAAGTGCACTAGTAATGCCATTTGGTTTCTACCGCTGTATATAAAGGGTTTGGTAAGAGTGGATTACAAGATATACACTTTATTTTACAGACGCTCCTGCTTCATAGGTTTTTCTAAGTCACACTTCGGAGTTCAAATTCATAACTGAGGAGTTAATCTTAAAGGGAATTCTGTACAACATTGGTATTAGTACTACACTACCTCAAAGGCTAGAGTATCCGTTTCAAGTATTTTCACTACCCACACCTTCAATATACACATTCGTGTATTATTAGGCTTTATTCAAGCACACGATATTGTATGCATAACTAAACAACCAGCAACCATTACATCATGTATTCGTGTAAAAAAGAAGGGTTTAAAGAACAGTACTCTGTATGCACCATCATCTATAACTCATGTGAATCTAAGAAAACGGCCGTTTTGTCTCTTGCTCTATAATTTTGCTTTTTTTCCCCGACAGGCTAAAGCATGAATTTCAATTCTTTTTTCTTTTTTTTTCTTGGGGAGAGAAAAGAAAACAAGTGGTCCCTCTTTAAACAGCCAAAACACTTGAACTGGCTTTCATTGCAAGGGAGGTAGGCTAGTATACAAAGCATCTAAAAGGAGCGTCGAGTAGACCGAAACTACCGTACACAGGTTTGAAAAGGATTCACAAACACACCTAACACGCGCACGCACACCTGCGTTGAGGCTGTGACAGAAAAGGCTTCAAAATATCTTCCGCCTTTGTGTATTTGTCCCTGAACTCTCCGAAGCCTGACCTCCTGACCACCTCTCTCTCCCTCTCTGTCTCTCTTTGTATCCTCCTCACTCCGTCCTCCTCCTAGAATGCAAATCTTAACCACCATTCAAATGAATTAAACCGACGGCACGGGAGCCTGCCTCATTAGTCTGCTTAAGTGTTCTAGCAACAAAATCAGCTCTGCCGGCCCGCTGGTGTTTGCATGTCCGATGAGCATGCTAATACATAGTGGATATGTTCAATTATTCGTCCATTTGATCTGTTAAACAAAATCCGCCGGCACTGAAGCAATCGGTTTACGCTCCGGGGAAAAACTCAAGAGAGCAACGCCACTGTCTCTTTGTTGGGGCTCTCCAGGCAGCCGACTTAGCCTAGCGCAAAAGACAGAGGACGAGGAAGATGGTGCAGTTTTCTTTTAAGTTTTAGAATCTTTCCAATATTTTACTGGGAGAAAAAATTCAAAAAAATTTAGCTTGACTGGCTTTCTACCAAAAAGACCCTTCTTGTTGGGTTCAAAAATACCCCCTCCCCCCACGTGACAGCTTTCCAAAAGGCGTTCTTTCACACTAAACAAGTGAAAGGTAGGTGAGATTTTCTGTTTTGCTTGATCCGCACTGGCGTATACGGTTGCCGCGTCTTGTTTTTCTATAATCTTTTTGGCAGATGGCCCGCGGCACCTTCGTCTTTGTGATGAAACCACAGGTTGTTAAATGCGGCTGCGACTGGTCGGTGAAGCCTGTCAAGTTATAACTTCAAGATTCAATAATCCGACACAGTGGCATTCTTATCAAAGCCAAGTATTTTGTAGTCCGAACTCAACATAAGACGATGTCGGTCCCAAATATTTCATCGCTAGGCTTTAGGGGGCTTGACAGACCAATATCTGCGCCATCCAGGGCTGACGTGTTCCTGCCACTCCCACTGTTATGGAGTCGGTCTAATTTAAAATCAGATGGGAGTCAAAACACTCTAACATGAAAGGTTATGATGGAAAGCTCCACTCAGTGCCTTCCTCTTAAATGGACAATAATTGAATGGCCATAAAAAATGGTACGCTCATTTATATTGGCTATTAAAAACGCAAGCTTTTTTTTTTTTTTTTTTAATGAGCACTAAAGCAGACACCCCCATTAGCGTTCTCTCTCTCTATCTCTCTCTCTCTCTCTCTTCCCCTCCTCCTCTCTCTGTTCCAGCCTCCCTCCATCTTTCCCTCTCCTTCTAATCATCGGCAGCCTCAGACCGGTCACCGCGTTCCCACCGCCACGCCGCAAAGTGGAGGGAAGCGAGTTTAACGCACTGGGGGAGCGCGCACGCACGCACGCGCGCACACGCCGAAAGAAAGATGCAGAAGTCCTCGTCTTCTCGCGTACTCGCCATGTGCCAGTTGTCTGTTGATGAATTGCTGAGCGTCTTCTCTCGCCGTGGGTTGACGATTGGCGCCCTGAGGAATGCACTCAAACTCTCACGTACAGTAAAGCGAAAGAAGGAGGGGTGAAAAAAAAAAGTGTCGACTGGGCAACTACAGCAGCCACGCGACGCCGGGGTCCTCGATTAAAACGCTAGCAGCTGCATTTGAGCACAATTCCTCTACATACAAACTTTTTTTTCCAATAAAGCTGTACTAGGACGCTTTTCTTGGCGGTACCTCCAAATTGGCAGCAAGAGGCAACTCTTTTCACTTTTTTTTAAGGGCTTCTACGTTCAGGAATCCTTCACGGCGGCGCAGACCTTCATGTCAAAGAAGACCGCCCTTTCCCCCGCTAAGGAGACACTTGTTTCGTTCTTCATTTCTTTTCGCTGTGACAGAATTTTCACCAGCGATTCGCTTTTCATCGTAAGACGCGCTTTTCCGCTGCGGGCCTTCTTTGTAATTTTAACTATAAATAAGTCTCTTGCTGATTTAATAATAAAAAAAAATAAAATAATATAAAATAAACAAAAAAACTACAAGAACCTTCACAGTAGAAAATTCTTCTAAAGTCACTGAATGACGTCGGGTGGAAAGGAGAAGTCTCGGATCCTTAGATTGCAGAATCTTGGGTTTTTAAAAAACAGAAAATGGTTTGGTGTCTTAAAGACCAGGCCGGTCCTCAAGTCCGAGTTAGAGTTGCTATTGTTGTGGTTTTGGTGGGTGTTTGTCAGCCGGCGCTCCTCGCTCCTCCTGGCTCAGAAGCAAGCTCCTCGCGTCGGGGTACTGGCTGTTGTCAAAAGGCATATGGTGGACACTCTGGACATGCGTCTTTAGGTTCCCTTTCTGAGAGGCTCGGTATGGGCAGAGCTGGCAGCAGAATGGCCTCTCCCCTGAAGAGAACACACACACACACACAAAGGTGAAAGGTCAGGTAGCGACCAGAGGTGAAAGCATAACGTACAGAGGATTTACTAGGATATAAACAGCAGGTGAGATTTGCTGCAGCAGAAATAGAAAAAAAGAGGGGGGTAAATAAGCAAACGTAGACAAACATAAACCAAGACACATGACGGCATTCTGCTAGAAGTAGGCAAACATTATGCAGGTCAAGTGAAGCGTTCACATTTAATTTTTTTCACATAATTTCACTTAGAAAGTTCTCTATCCTGACCCAGATGGAGGATCCCCTCCCTCCTCTCTGCCATCTGGAGAAGAGTGCCACGCATCCCCTGTCTGAACAGTCCTACTTTCATCCCTGCGTATTTCTCTCAATCACCTGGGCCACCCAGTGCCCCTTGTCTCCCCCCCCCCCAACCGCCGCCACACACACACAGTCAACACGCGCCCCATTCACAGCCCATACTCTCTCTTCTAATTAGACTGACCTACAATGGCACAGACACGCCTGAAAAAAAAAAAAAGAAATAAATAAGCAACACACACCTGAATAAAACAAATGAGAGTGCCATTTAATTGCACCTAATTATCATTTTGATAAATGGAAGAATATCAAAGCGGGAAAACAAATGACTCCCCGTGCCCCTCCCGCACTCCTCTCCCAGAAGAAGAAACAGGGAAATATAGCTGTTATCATACATCATCAGAAACGCAACGGAGAGAAAATAAAGTGAGTAAAGGGGGGGGGGAGAAAGAAAGAGAGAGATAAAAACAAAAAAAGGTGTAATTAATCACGTAAAAATCACCCGATGAAAAAGAAAAAAAAAAGAAAACGGAAAACAAACAAACAGCTGGAAGGACGGCGAGGCTGAGACGTGAGAGGAAAGCGAGAGCCTCCGCGACGCCGTCCTGCGAGGGAACGCCGCTGACGGGACCGGTGCACTACATTATACTAAAGGTTATCGTCACCGTAAAGCAGCGTCAACACTGCATCTAATTGGACCCCTCCGCCGCGCCCGCTCCCATCATTCATAGTGTGTGGTAAATCTGAGTCCGTGAGATTAATTGTGATGGAGGGCGCCGAGGCCCAGCTCTCTCCGAATGTCAGAGAGGAGCAGGTTTAGTCCTTTGTTCGCTTTGCCCTCAATCCTGGTCTCTGGGACTGTTCCGGCAGTTTGTTCTGTTGTGTGTTAAATGTTCCCGTCCCGTTTTACTCTTTGTGCTCTGCGTTCTTTTTCCTGATGACTGTGTTTAAACGTGCTGCAGTGTTCGTGTTGCTAAAAAGCCAAAGTGTAACCCTGGTGTGCCTCGTCTAGATGTCATTTTTATGAGGCCGCGTGTGTGACGTAAACACAGATGTTATACTCAACTTCTTGGACATCTCCAAGAATATGTTGCCTAGGAACTTGCCTTCGCTCTTGCAAACAAAGCTGATTGGACACCTGGTGGCGCATATACACGGCAGAAAGGCTTTTGGTGGGACATATCAGATTTATGTTACAGAAATACGCTAACTAGAGAATGTAGACTGGGAAACGGAGGTCATGGACGCATTCATATGTAAAGACACACAGATTTTGTAGTTTTTGTCCCTTAAACAGTCCTTAAAATGTCTATAGAGATGCAGCTTACATCTTTGTCTGCCCAGGCTTGTACACACCAATCAGGCATAACATTACAACCACCTTCCTAATATCGTGTAGGTCTCCCTTGTGTCTCCAAAACAGTTGTGACTCATCAGAGAATGGACATGGGCCTTCTGAGGGTGTCCTGTTGTGTCTAGCGACAGGATGTTGTTAGTGGGGGGCATTTGGGTCCTCTGGGTTGAGGGGAGGGGCCTCTGTGGATCAGGCTTGTTCCAGTGCACCCCACCTATACTTCATCAGTTTGGGATCTAGTGAATTTAGAGGCCAGGTCAACACCTTGTGATGTTCTTCATGTTTTTTTGAGTTGTTCCTAAACTTGTATCAGTCTGCATCCTGCTGGGGATGGCTGCTGCCATCAAGGAGTGTCATTGCTATGGGGTGGGGGTGCCTGGTCTGGTCTAGGTGGGTGCTACATGTCTAAGAAACATCCACATGAATGAATGCCAGGTCCAGAACATTGTGTTGTCACAAGATGCTGTCAGTGGATTTAATGTTATGGCTGATCGGTGTATGTGACGAAGGAATACTGTTTGTCGCTTAGGGTAAAACAATGAAGTGATGACATTTTATTTCCAAACAGGCTTCAGTGTGATGTTCTGACGTATGAGTTGTTAATTTAAGGCCAAATACAGTGAGGCCATAATGGCTTTGAATTTTGACCTCTGACCCCCAATTGGTTCAATATTCGCACCAAATTTGAACAAACACAGTCTAGGCTTTCCTGAGATATCCCTTGGACGCTATCGCAGATAGATAACACAAGAACACCTGTCACCGACACTGAGGCGTGATCCTGATGAATGCATAAACGTCACCAACACTGATATTTTTCAAAGCAGAATCTTTTCATTAAGACAACAGCGATATGAATGCTGGATGCACACACTAAAGTCAGGTGTGATCCAGCAGCTTGTGAGAATGCCAGGTGTTAATGCCAGGTGCAGAGGGTGCCACGTGTGACTGTAACACACGAACAACACAAGAAGAAGAAAAAAAAACTGACAGAGCATGGGAGGCTGCACGATTGACGCACACACACACGCACACGCACACACACACATACATATATACACATGCGAAGTGAGGTGAGACAGTAAAAATAAGAGACATGCAGAAGCCATGAGGGAGCCCAGTGATTAGCCATTGTGCCACATACTTGTTTGGGAGCTTCAGAAGCGGTGGTGTGAGCGTCAGTACCTCTGTGGAGTCCGTTAAAATCAAACCCAACTGTGGGGGGAGAAGGAGGAATGAAGGGGGAGGGGGGGAGGAGGAGGAAGGGGAAGAAGGGAGAGGAGGAAGGGGGATTTGGTTAAACGCTCTACCAGATCCACACATTAACTTTTTTGTATTTTTCTTTTCTTTTCCCACCGCCGCCGCCGCCAGCGGTGGCAGCAGCAGCAGCACACAGAGGCGCTTGCCACCAGCATTAATGCTTGTTAATAGGGGGGTGGGCAGTGATGATGGTGGTGATGATGATGGCGGTGACGATGATGGCGATGGAACCTGGTGGAGGCAAGTCGGTGATTTAATATGACGCATGTTAATAGAGGCCGCGGGGTGGCTGGCCTTTTCTGCGTGTGCACGTCCATGCCCAAGACAACTGTCGGTGACAACATTAATTACAGCCTCCGCGAATGTTTACAGAGCCTGTGCATGTGAGTGTGTTAATGCCCTGCGCGCACGCACGTGTGTGTTTACAATACGGCTTGCGGGGTGCTGGGTGGCTGAGGGTGGCGGGGGGGTTGGAGGGGAGGGGGAAGGCTGAGCACTGCATCACTTACCATTTGGCCTCTGTCACTTAGAATCACTGGCCGTGCCACATATCATTCACACTCTCTATAAAGAAGCTACTTATCTCACTGTCTAGTGTGATCACCGCCAGCCCGGCTGATGGACATGACAGGACAGGAGAGGGGAGAAGGCGAGGGGGGATGAGGAGAGGAGAGGAGAGGAGAGGAGAGGAGAGGAGACAAAATGTGAAAAGAGAGGATGTGGTAAAGGGAAATAGGAGGGCGAAGGAGAAGAAGGAGAAACTGAGGAAACGAGAATAGGGAGTGGAATCGTATAGAATAATGCAAACCAGAAAGAAGACAGGGTGAGGGGACAAAAGAGAGAGGAACAGCAGTGGTCAGATGTAAGGAAAAAGAAGGGGAGACGAGAAATGACAGGATATGAGAAAGGAAAGGAAACAAAGGAAATGAAAAGTAGTTGAGAGCGGAGAGGGAAAGCCAGGATGTCTGAATCAAGCTGTTTAGTGAGTGGCACCGGGATGCATGCAAATGGATTCGCGAGGCTGGCATGGACAAATGCTGTTCTGCTTCATTAGAATGCACAATTCCATCCCTCTAATTGACATGTGATTAATAATGTATACAATTTGTCACAGGTCAGTATCCGGAGCAAATCACGTTTCAGTTTAAAAAATAGAGACAGCTGCCCAGCCCAGGGCGGGGAAGGACTCAGGCTGGCTGTCACACTCAGCTGAACAAAAAAAAAAAAAGATCTGCGTTGATTTATTTTCTAGGATGCAGGGACGTGGTGAGACTCAGACGATGAAATATCGTGAATCCCAGTGCATATATATTTATATATATATATATATATGCCTAGTGTCAGTGTCGCTGGGTCGGACAGAGCGCCGATATGTGCGAACAGGTGGGGACGAGTGACGGATGGCGGAGCGGCCAAAAAAACGGGAACATCTGCATGAGTTAAAAGTGAGCTAATGAGGTTGCACGGGTCAAAGCGGGACGCTGGGCTCCTCCTCTCGCTCGCTGTGCGCTGCCACTGCTCTCCCTCTTAACTAAGCTCGTTTGTCATAGCTTTCCCTTTTTGATAATTTTACAGGTTTTGTGACTGATGTTCTTGCATCGTGCTCGGCAAACATTAATCCTGCAAAGACCTCCATTAGTTGCCGTGTAAGACCTTGGAAACTTCAGGGTTTACGACCAGTCCGCCACAGTGTTGTGTCTGGTTGTACTGGAGACACTCGGATATCTCAAAAAGATGTGTAATTGTACCAGTATACATGATATAAGGTTAAAAAAAGTCAGCTTGACTGATCTATATATGTTTAGACACCGACATGTTATTATTTTTTCTTTAGATCTGTACCAAAAGACACTCAAGTTGTACAAGACATTATTAAAGTACGGACAACTACTTTTAGACACAGTTGCCTATTTTCATGTGCTCAAAGTGGTTAATCATAAATAAAAATGGAATTTTTTAAACATTTGTTCCCGAATCCTTTGTAGGCAATGACTGCCATGAAGTCTGGAACTCATACCTGGCGCTTAAGAACGAGTTTTGTCTTTCTTGGTGTCTCTTGTGTCGGTGTCCAAACATATATGGACCTACATAGGGAGCATGCGCTTCCCAATACAGGGAACACCACTTATGCACTAAAGCCGATCGTAATGTGGCGCGTGACTGACCACGTTCAACAGTTCTGTGTTGGAAGACGGTGTAGATTACTTTGTTGGTCAACGAATAAGTAGAGATTTATAGCCAATAGGACATGAAAGTTGAATTAAATGTGGTGTTTTAGTAGCATAGGTTGATTTTGCAGTGGTTCATGGGCGGTTTGGTATGGCTGGTTTTGTGCGATATCTCGGTTATTTTCCTCTGAGCGGGTTTTTGTGTCGGTGTGCGTCAGGGGAACGGTCGCATTTACCTGTATGGGATCTCATATGAGTGCGCAGGTGGCTCGGCTGACTGAAACTCTTCCCGCACTCGTGGCAGAAATACTGTCCCTGCCGCATGAGAGACCTCAGCATCCCTGATCACAGACAACGAGGGAAAAGGAACAGGAAAACGCACAGTTTTAGTTCAAATTCTTCAAAATATAACAGGTTCAGTTTAAGGTTTTTCTAATTCCAGAAGTCAAAAAAATACTATATACAGCATATGGAATATGTTAATGCAGATTTAGCTGTTATGCTTGGTCTTACTTTAGAGTTAATCAACAGGTCTTCTCTTTAGATGATATCCAAAATGGAATGGAGTAAAAAAATAAACATATATATTAAGTTTTAATATTACTTTTTATGTAAAAAATCCAAGTATGTAATCCAACTATCTCCTAAACTCACAGAGATAATGTTTGCTGAATTTGGCCTTCATTTGTTTTATGCTGTTTGGTCGCTGTGATCTTTAACCGTGCCTTGAGGAATAAATTAAATAATGCAAAAATATGTATTAACATAAAATAAAACAATACATTCTCACAAATAAAACCATATGTTAGCCAACACACACGTCTTTTTTTTTTTTTTTTTCTGTGCAGGGTGGTCAAAAAGGCCGGACGCCGCGGCATCGCGTTACCCCATCTACGAGGACATTTTCACGCGGCAGTGTTTGCAGAGACGGAATGAAGACGTAAAGGTCAGTAATGGGCAGAGAGTGAGTGGGTGTGCGGAAGCTCGGAGCCCGGCTGGAGTGGTGAAGGTAGGCAGCATCAGTAGTGGACTCGCGCAGGCATCATTAGTATGTCTAATGTGTCATTATGAGCGGCTAGCTCCAGGGGCTGGACTGCAGCTGTCACACAGCATCATCTCAGAGGCTGACAGCCAGACACACACGGCACACACACGCCGCATAAATTACAGGCAATTAAAACGCCCCGGCTGTGATGTGCCCGCTCCGCTGCCCGTGTGTCACATGTCAGGTGTGTGTGTGTGTGTGTGTGTGTGTGTCGGCATGTGTTTCTAGAGTTGGGTGCATGTGTGCTCGGACCAAGGGAGGAAAGTGAGGGGATGGGATGTGGCCGCATTTAGGCACACGGACATTACACGCATCCGTCTCCGTTACACGTTAATGGCCTTAAATGGCAAAAAAGACATATCTTGTTCATATTCAGTGACATATGTGACTAAATGTAAAACCACTTCTGTCATTTTCTTATCAGAGGTGATGAAAAGACTCAAGATCGAGTCCAACTTTCTTGCAGGGCTGCAAACATTTACAAGCTTTCAGCGTCTGTCTTGATTTACCCTCCTGCGAACTAAATGAAACCGAAAAACATGCTTTATAATGCAACATGCAGTTTATTCTCAAATTTTATTCAAAAACTAAAGAAAACCCAGGCAGAATCGTCTTAGTTTTACCTGAAACTAGAATGAAGTAGTGTAAGGAAGCCCAGCTGTGTGCAGTAAAGCGGGGAGAACGCACACTGAGTGAGGCCTCCAGCTTAAAGAAACCTGTTGTCGGAAAACTGGAAAGCTGCGTAATTTGGGTAACTGCGCGATAAAAGACGTGTCACTCGCGTTAGATTTCAATCTATTGAATCTAGATTGAACGTTAACCTTGTTGGGCAGCATTTAAAGACGCTTGGATCCGTTTAATGACATTCTGATTCTAGTCTAGGCCCAAAAACCCTCATGAACTTCTCTGACCTCTGTTGCTGACAGACAAAAGGCCTGGGGGGAGATTACGGGGTGCTCCTTAAACCCCCACTGGACACCAGAGCACCCTAAGCTTGGTATGTACCTGGGCAGTGTCCTCTTGTAGTGTGTGTATTTTTGTGTGCTGATGGGGGGAGGAGGAGGAGGAAGAGGAGGAGGGCACAGCGGGGACAAGGAGGACGGGGAGCAGGGGGAGGTGACAGAGAGTGTCTCTGGCAGCCCGACTGCTGGCCTCTGGATACTCCACTTCTACTCTGGGCCGCCAGCCCTTCTCACTGATGCACTAATGAAAGACAAGACAGAGCTGGACGGAAAGCGCAAGCAAGGCGTGCGCGCGCACCCCTACGCACGTTACGGGGGAAAAAAAGAGGGAGAAAGACTCAGTTGCTCAAAAAAAGGTCACTTTATAGCATGTGACTCAAAGGGCTAAGGCAGATCGTGACGATATGCGCCTGGACGGGTGACAGCGATGTCATGCGTCTGCTCTGGGGCTGTTGTCTCTGACCCCTGGCTCCGCGCAGCCCCACTTGACCTCGGAGACACGACCGAAAATGGGCAAATAATACGGATGTGCTGGTAATGACCATTTCCAAAGCAGCTGGTGGGGTAATTATTCTGTCTCATCTTCCTCTTTGCCTCTTCTGTTCCCGTTCTCCCCCTCTCTCTCTCTCTCTCTCTCTATCTGTATTTTGCCTCCCTCCATTCGCATCTGCGCGAGTCTCTCGTCAGGCAGAGCCGTGACCCAAACGGTTTGTGACAGCTTTCTGGGAGAGTGGAGCAGGAGACTAGGCATGCCTCGCAGACCTGAGAGTAGCAAAGGTTCTCTCACGTCTTTCACGGTATTAAAAAGAAAAAAAAAGAAAAGCACACACGCGTGCTCCTTTTGCGTCTGAAAACCCAGGCGCATATGGGCAAGCAGGCTGCCTTTTGTTTTACCTCGCAAACACGCACTGACACGCGTGTGTGCTCGTTTAACGGACGTCCTCCTCATTATTAAGAAAGGAGCTGCGTCTGCGTCCGTCAATCACTCTCTGCCAGATGGTGAGTTAGCGTGTCTACCTGTTCGCCGCGGTTCGCGCGTTAGCTGTGGATCCGTTTCGTCTCGTTTCTTTCTCTTTCCTGTCAAGTTTAAACACTTCCACTCAGCTCAGAAAAACAAGTTGCTCAGGCTCTGGAAAACATTCCCCGACAACTCCTGACATTTAGCATTTTCTTCTCTGGGCATTTTGTATGTGAGCTGATGATGAGAGACCTTTTGTAATATGACCTTTTTTTTTTTCTCCCAATTTTTGAATCGTGGTGCTGCTAATTTTCTCGAAATACACATGTAAATCAGCCAAAAGGAAAAAAAGAACCAAAATAACTCCCTACCAGTGGGATCCAGCAGGGCATTGGCTGCACCCCAGCGGTGGTACAGGGCAGCCAGCTCGTGCGGGCTGTAGTTTTTGAGGAAGCCGAGGACATCGGTTGGCATCTCCGGCGTCTCCGCGATTGGCTCCTGCTTAACGTCTCCGCGAGCCTCTGAAGGTAATGAAGAGGAGGACGAGGAGGACGAGGAAGGGGAGGCGGAACTGTGCAGCGTGCCTCCCTGTGCCTGGGAGGCGCCGTAGTTGTTGTGCCCTGCCGCTGAGCTGTGGGCGATGGCGCTGGGCCTCGTAGTGTTAGCCCGAGCCTGGCTGTGGGAGTTGGGAAGCGGCTGATGAGGGGAGCCCCTGGCTCGGCTGTACTCTGCCAGGCCGTGCTTGCTGGACAGCATGAACCCCAGACCCTCTTGATGCATCAAGTAGCGCTCGGTCATCCTTGAACCGGCGGCGGCGCTGGGACTCGGGGCCGAGGAGCGAGAAAGGGTGCAAGTGTTCTTCTCCAATGAGCTAGAAGATGACACTGAGCTTCCCCGGGGGTACATGTCCACTTTGGGCCTGAAGCGAGACTGATGACTCTGGTCCTCAGTGTGCCTCGTGCTGTTGCTGACGCTGCCGCCGCCTGGCCGTACAGGGACTCTCCCAGCCTGGCTGTTTGAGGTGGATAAAGAGCCCCTAGATGATGAAGTGCATGGGGTAGAGGATGATGATGCTGATGTTGATGATGAGGCTGATGAGGATGATGATGGCGTGGCTGCAACAGTGGCTGGCCTGCTCTTCTTCGGCGCCTCACCGGAGCCGCTCGGGGGCTGAGTACGCTGGGCGCGCATCAGCGGAGGCAGAGGTTGACACTCCTTCCCTTCCAGGACTGGCGGAGGTCCAGTGCGTCTCCTGGAGGATAACAAGCTGTCCCTGGAGCCCTTTGAGTTGTTTTTAAGAGCCCATTTAGGAGCCAGATTGGAGCTGCTGCTGTTGATGCGGTGAGCCACAGTCTGGTGCATCCACAGCACCTCGGGGTAGCGGGTGGAGTGAGAGCAGAAGGAGCACTTGTGGCTGGGGAGGCTTTTTGTGTCTGAAGCTGAGGAGGCCCTGCCCCTGATGCCCTCCGCCCTCACGCACAGATCCACGGGGGTCATGCTGGGATCGAGGGGAGAGGATCGGGCTGAAAGGTAAGGAGGAGGGGATGCGGAGCTGTTCAAGCCCTGAAGAAGAGCTTTCTTCAGTTTGGGGTATCCACCAGAGGCGCCTCTGCCCGAGCTGGAGCTGGAGCCGGGGCTGGGAACGGGCCGGGGACTGTCTTTGGAGGCGGCGGGGTGATGAACACGAACATGGGTCAGGTAGGCCTGTGAGTCGGTGGCGGCAAAGCTGCACAGGCTGCAGATGTAAGGCTTCTCATCTGGAGGGGAAAGGAACATAAAGGTCAGTGGCTGCTACAGGAAAACAGCACCTCTACTGTGAGGTAACTCACAGCTCATTACTTGAGATCGCCGTGCCACATTCATGGTGCTGTTTTGTTGAGCAACCACCAGGCTACAGCATTGCACAGTATTCCCATTTCCTCTTTTTTGTACTCTAAAATATCTTACTTACTTCTGCTATTAAAAGAATAAAAAACAAAGAAATGCAAAACAAGGGTGGTCATTACGGTAACTGTTGGGACATATTATATTATGCTCAATGTGGACAATTACACCCTAATATCAAACTATTACCAAAGAGCCGACTAAACACCTTACTGACACATAAAAATATAATAATAATAAAGCTTATAAGGCTGGTTTGTCAGAGTCTTGCTCAGAAAATTGCTGTTAAAAAATGAGCGTGTGTTAAATGAATTTGACCGTGTGGTGCAGCTCTTTAAATCTCCCACAAGGTGGCGATCATGAGCCATCTTTACAAGTGTATCACTATCAGCACTGGGAAGCCTTCCAGCTCTGATCCAAAAAATTAAGATGTGAATATAAAGAAGTTTTAGTATTTAGCTGGATATATTTATTTATTTTTTCCTTCTTATTCTTCTGTAAAAGTTTAATAAATGTACACGATTGTACAAAAGGTCAAGCCGAGCTGCTTTGTGGCATGTTTTATACACACACGTATGTAAATTCTGCTATGATCCAATCCTTGTGTAATGCTAGTAGCACATTATTGTACTACCCACTACACCTCCTTTTTTTTTTTTTTAACAATAACACCAGTAGCCTACCATCTGTTTTTCATTTGGCTTCCTGTTGGCAACGCTGGCCAACTCTCACAGCTCACATTCTGCCAAGGTAAAACCCTGGAGCTGGGCAGTTTAGCAGGCTGGGTGGCGAGGCTTATCACTTTTATTACTCACTTATTGACCATTCGCCACTAACGCTGGAGTAGTGAATGCTTAGGGAAATTAAGACAGGGGACAAGTACGTGTTCCATATAGAGTATTAAAAACCACACGTCAGAAGCAATGCAAATGATTTGATTACCCCTAAAAAAAAATGAGTTGAAAGGTCCATAAGGGACATGAGAGCATTTAGGAATGTTCTCTTTGTGTCTCTTTCCCCATTGTTTGCATCCCCTTCCACTGGCACTATAAATACCCAATCCCTCAGACATTAAGCAGCCTGGCTGGCTCAGTGGTGAGGAAGAGTGGATGAGTGACAGTGGAAGTGTCACATGGGGTAACCTTAGAGATTGGGAAGGAGTCGGTGGGAGACGGGGAGGAAAGCTATCGAGAATAAAAAGGATGGGTGGAAGGATTCAAGCCTTTACGTCTCCAGTGAATATTCTTTTGTCAGAAGCTCAGTCGGCTAAATGTACGCTAAAACCAAAGCATTTCCTCATATAGCCGCTAAAATGTGTCAACAGATTTGATTGGTAGTACGTATGTTTAATATACTCTAAGAAAACAATGCAATTCCTGAATCCAGACAGCAGGATGTCTGCGGTTGGAGAGAATACATTTACTGCTATAGATTAAGCTAACAATGCATTCAGCTGCTGCAGTGCATAACTGTCTTTTCACACTTCCTCTCGTGCTAATTACTGGCTGTTATGTGATCAACATAACATTGGCCGAGTTAAAGGAAATGCACAGATATATTGTTAGGGCTTCGACATGAAACAGAGACCAAAAGACACATTCACACGCAGATAAGGGGGTAGCTGGTGGGGGGGTGAGGGGAGTTTCCTGAGACAGGAAGACCTGAAATAGCACACAGCTCGATCAAGCTTGAAGAAATGCTGCTGCTATTTTTGAATGTCTGTTCTAACAGGGAAGAATGGAAACAATCACTACATATCTTTGCTACGCGGAGATATCAACAAGTTTGAAAGGTAAAAGACGAGAGCCAGAGATATCTCAAGTGCTGCAAGCGCTGAAATCCTCCCTTTAGCATGATTCAGTTGTGATTATGAGTGTTTTGCCCTTGCATGGGTAGGCCTCTTTTTTTTTTCTTTTTTTTTTGCCCGGTAGTGTTTATTGGTTGTGGAGGTGAAAAAATGACAGGCATTCCAAAAATGCCTTCTGCTTGGCTGAAAGGCCGCTGGAAGTTTAATGTAACTGTTAACTTCATTGTTCTGTGAACCGTAATAGTACCGCCGCTGCAAACACTTTCCAGAGCCAATTAAAGTCATATTAAAAATCATATTTGATCTTATTTGCGTGCCGGAGTGCTCCTCGCGGGGATGTCATTTTGGCATTTGGCCACGTGGTGGCTCCAGTTTCCACTCCTTAGTGATCTGAGGAGGAGCGCCTCCACAAAGCACATTTCAGCAACAGATGTTTGCTACAGAGTGACAGGAGCTTTGAGTGGGAGGCTTGAAAAGGGCTAGTCATTTCTGCCACTTAAAATCCAGCAGAGCAAGTTCCTGCTTCTACATTTTCCTGTGTTTATGCTAGAAAATTGAATCTCAACTTGACTCAAACTTCATTAAATAGGTCACATGAACTAGTCATTTGTACAATTAGTGCTTAGTACAAAGGAAAGAAACAGGTAAAAGCTATAGAAAACAGAAGTTGTTGACTAACCTGTGAACTCACCAGAGTTTGAGGTACCCATCTCTGAGGCCTGGTCTACAAGGGTGGAGGCTGGTGGAGAGTCTCCGTACCCTGGGGTGCTGGGCCGGCTGGGCGAGCCTGACTCTGGATCACTTGTTGAGCCCCATCGGTCGTCTCTGGCAGCCCTCTCCTTGTCCCCCACGGATGCCCTGCCTCCATCCTTCCTGTGGACCCGCTGGTGGACGATCATCTGGTGGCGACTGCGAAACACCTTCCCGCACTCGAAGCACTCGTTGGACTTCGAGGAAGCTTGTGACTGCGACGGGCGCGCCTGTCCTGGCGAGATGAAGGTCGGTACTCCGAGTCGCTGAGGCTCTCTGGTGTCCGGTCCCCTGAAGAGGTGTGGCTTCCCAAGCCGGAGCTGCTGCGTCTGCCCGAGCCACGTTTCTCCTGACCTTGCAGGACATATCGGCTGCTCTCCTTCTCAAAAACCACAGCGGCTCCGGCGAGGGCCTCTTCCCCCATGCTTCCTCCCCCGTAAGAGGCCTTGTAACTAGGCTCCACTGGCTCCACAACCCTTCCTTTAGTGGCTAATTGCCAGGCCTGGTAGCTGCAAACTGGATCTAGCTCTGGGATTCTCTGACCCAGAATCTTTTTCTCACGTTTTTCCTCTTCGTTCAGGGTCTGTCCCTCAGCAGGCTGGAGATTTAAGTAGTCAAGAAAACGTCTCTTAGCAGCTGGAGAGTCCTCGTCATCACTGGGTCTGCATTTGCTTTGGGATTTCCTGCCATAGCTGAGACTGTGGACTTTTTCGTGAGCTCTCAGGCTTTCTTTGCTGTGAAACAGGTTCCCACATTTGGAGCACATATGATAACTCGATGCGACAGAACCAGTAGCAGTATCAGGATCTTGGGCCACATCGTTGATGGTTGCTGGGTGCTCAGCTGGGTCTGCTTTTGACCGTGACCTGGACCTGGTGTTGTGTGTCTTCATGTGAGACTTGAGGAACCAAGCTTCACGGAACCGCCTCCCGCAAATGCGACAGCAGTGGTCCAGGATCCCTGCGTGTTTCTTCATGTGTGACTTCAAAAACCAGGCTTGGGTGAAGACCTGGCCGCAAGTCTCACAAGGGAAGGTCCCGTCACCCTGGGGTTGGATGGCTTCGGACTCAGTCATAGCCTCTTCTTTAACGATGGCCTCCTCTTCTGTGTCTGCTGTTATGTGGACCTTCTCGATGTGGCTGAGGAGCTGGTCTTCCCGCAGGGCCTCGTAGCCGCACAGGCGACAACAGTAAGGCCGCTGATCGGTGACAGACTTCTCCCTTTTCATGCTCCTCGCAGGCACTTTCCTCCGGCTTTCCTCGCCGCCGTCCCCATTGATCATGCGATTACAGGCGGAGCTGCTCTTCGTTGGACTCGTGCCTCCATCGAGACCCTCTGAAACCCTCATCTCCTCCTCCTCAGCCCCACCCACTTCGTCCTCGTTGGAGTGGTGGCTGGACAGCGTGCCCAGTTTGTGGCTGCGGATGTGGACCTTGAGGTTGCCCTTCTGCGAAGCCCTGTGGTCACAGTAGGGGCATTTGTAAGGGCGTGCACCCGTGTGGCGTCTCATGTGCTGCGACAAAGAGCTGAGGAAAGGGAACCTGCGTCCACAGATGTTGCAGTCATAAGCCCCTGGGATTTTGTCGTCCTCTCCCTCTATCCCAGGACTGGCCTTGTCTTCACTTAGCTTCTGACCTCCCGGCTGAGTCTCCATTACCTCCACGCTGTCTCTGGGATTCATGGTGTAAATTAAACTACCCTGTCTATCCGGCCTCTAACAAGTTCAGTCACAATTGAAGCTACTGCTATCTGCAGCTGCACATCTAGGGATGTCTTGTGAGCCTTTGCTGGTCAGACAAAAACGCTATCTGCAGCTGCACATCAATCATACAACAATCGCGCCGCTAGCAGTGCCGCTGATTCAGCTAAGTTTAGTTAATGGACGCCACGAAATGTATCCATCTTCAGTGACTCAAAGCCATAAAAATAATTTGCTTTTTCATGCTAACCGGGCCGGGCATACAGTATACAGCTGGGAGAGAGTTGGACTCGCAGAGTGGAGTTTTGTCTTTCCATTTGAAGCTAATCCACCACTCTTCTGTTCTTCATTGCGCCGGCCTCATCGTCTTCAGTTGCTGCGAGCGCCACAAGCTTCAGTCTGACACAACCGCTAGCCCTCTACAGCAGAACGTATACATCCACCTGAGAATGAAAAAAGACAGAGCAACTACGTTAGCGAAGCTTCTTCACTTTGAGAACACTTTCACTTTTCGGGCACGTTCGGCTGCCATTTGAATGCACAGCTAAGCGAGCTACAGTCGGTGGACTGCGTGTGACATTTCAATGCCTTTTTACTAGCGCAGAGATCAAACTAAGACCTCAGGTTGTTGATGCGCCACAAAAACACTGATTGGTGATGACACTTTTAGAAGCTGCAGTTTCTGTGAAAGCAGACACCAACAAGTCCCAAGTGAAAGTGAAAAGTACAATGTATGTAGTTATACATATATGAATGTGGTATGGTAAAGATCGGGTTAAAGATTGCACAACTGTCACAAAATAAACCTCAAAGTACAACGTAGGGGTAAAACAGTGTCCAAGAAGGTTTACACCACTGTAAAATTGAGTGTGTATACAGTAATTAGGTGAAAGGATGTTGGCTAAAAATGTGTAACACAGAATTAGGTGACATATAATATTTTAGTCAGGGAGGACAAGCGTCCGCATGGTCGATGGAATCAATACGGTGGCTGACTAAAACTAAGCGGGAAGAGACATTTTAGGGCAAAGGAGAAAGAAAAACTGGCTGAAACACTGTTGTGTAATTACAAAACTGATTCAATATATTTAGTCTTTGCCAACTTAATTAATGAACAATGCAACGCTATGACATCCCTGGTCTGTAGCTTGCACTGAGCGACACCACTGTGCAAGTGCAGGCGTGTGTGCTGTGATTGTGCGTGGGGTCGTGCAGGGCTCGGGTGGGGATGGGGTGGGGGTTTTCTGACGCCACACCGGCTGAGTCGACACTTTACACAATTGGGGTGGTAGTGGAGGGGAGGCCAGCCGTGTTCACATCAGCCAAATCAGCAGTGCCACCATATTCCCTCCCCGTACTGGCCTCACGCACCCGCCTCAACTGACACTATCACATGACAGGGATCTTAAGTACACAACAGGAAGTGGCTCTTCAGACAGTTTGCTTTGCTCTATTTCTCAAACTGGAGTTGAATGGGTTCGGTTAGAGAGTCAAACAGAAACAGAAACAGAGATAAGAGGAGACAGACAAAGACTTCAACTTTGACTAAGTTGATACCGCATATATTTCAGGAGGTGGAATATTTCCATGATTTGCATATCAACAATCTGTGCTGGTTTTCTCTACATTTTTTTTCCATAAAACCACTGTCGGATGCTTTCGTTGCTTTCTTTATTGTGAACTTTCACTGATAAAAGGTTAATCATATCATCAGCTCACTAAACATCAACATCATTTAACGAGACACATCTTACATATAAAACTAGAAAGCCGTTTCCAAATTCCCTCTCGCCAAGCTCTGAAACACGAAAAGACATTTCAATGGGAAACCTGCCTCAAAGTGTGGACTCAATGAAATGTGACTGACAACATTATTACAGGCTATTACACAAAGTGTCAGAGCCCATGAGCTGAGTTACTGCCAGGCTCTAATTATAAGTGGATAATTGATCATAATCATAAGACGATAAGGTGGTGGAGGAGGGACGTTAGCGCAAGAACAATCATATGTCTTAAACCCTTCCACTGAAAATGACTACCCTGCACCAGAGCCACCTATCTATCTGGAAGGATTTGAAATCAGCCTTGTTCGCTATGCTTCTCTCCTGCGGGGCTTACTATGCTCGGGCTTCCAAGCGGACAAGGACAACTCCTGCCAGAAGTGCAGCTGTAGCTGACATTGCTCTAAAAACAAAGTATATTGTCAGATCCTGACCTTGTACTTCGTAACATATTATAACCGGCGTTGATCCTGGCTGGGTGGAGGGTCCCTACGGTATTTCTGCTTGCATCTATAAAACCCCTTACTGTTAAAATTACAGCCAGAAAGTATGGCCGCCGGTCCGCTTGAGATTAATGTCTCAACAACTTTAAAATGGATTACCATAAACATATTTGCCCATTTCTGTGGTAGACAGAAAATGAATGCTGATAAATATGTATCCTGTGAAACACCTATTAGAGCAAATGGCTTTTAAAACTTCAAAATCCTAAACATGTATGCCTTTCTTAGCATTAATTGTAATAATCTGGGTGATTTTAAGCGTGCAAAACTAATTGCATTCCTATCGGTTGAAGCGATACCTTTTTGTTAATTAGCAATTGCTAGCTAGAGAAAATGAACTATTGCACCTGCTGGCATTCTGGCCACACTGACGTTTTGTTCAAGGAACTGTAAGTACAGTCTCGCGGAACTGCTGTGATTATTATCATTGCATGTAGGGGAAGTAACCTTGAGATCTTTGTTTCAATCACATGAAAGTGCACCGTAGCATGCTGTTGTAAATGTCACTATATATATGACATCTTATTGATTATTTATGGCACAGGGATGGATAGGACCAACGCCAAATCTCACCAAGATAAACAACATTATCAAGTACTGTACAGAGGCCTAAGCATCATATATTTACTTCACTATAAGAAAGAAAGAAACTGACAAACAATCATGTGATAATGGACACTTAACAGGAAAATAAGCAAAACAAAGCCTTCCAACTCCAATCATTTATCCACAGTAGTTTTTCCCCCCACCATCTGTTCCATCTGCTCATGTTAATGTTGCTCATTAATACTTAGTAGTTTCTTCCAGTTCTGGCGCTAAAAACAGAGGATAATGATCTTATTTCCTATTAAATGGCCTCGCTGACTGGGGGTCAGATGGACTGGGAGGGGTTGAGACTCCTCAACAGTAAGCCTGTCATCCACCAGACAGTCACATGTGCAAACTGAAAGGTAATGAGATTAACCACCAGAAGGGAAACAATGCAGGCTCCACACCATCCAGGCTGAGGGGGGTTAAAAAAAAATAAAGAATAATAAAAAGAAAAAGACAAATTGGCTCAAGGAGGGAGAAGCTGTCCATGAGAGACTGAGTAGATTAACAATCATCTGAGTCATCAAAAAAAAAAAAACACGAGAGAGATGGCTGCTGAGCTCAATCACATACCAACAGCATACACCAGATGAACCGAAACTACCGGTCCGCTTTGTAAACCTTGACTGTCATTGACATCCTCCAGCTAATTAACCTTACACACACATCCAGAAGAAGACTTAATGAGACAGGAGACAGCGGCAGTGCGTAGCTGGAACTGGAACTGAAGCTGCTTTACCCATTTCTTAACGATTCAATGCTGCACGCTGATAACATTTACTTTTTTTTCAACCAGAAAATGACTATTCAGAATAGACCTTGTTGTTATCACCACTCCCGATATCGGACGTGCCAATAATAGACACTTAAGGTGTCTGACCGTGAGTCACTGGGAGTGAATGAGGTCTACGCTCAGCTGATAATGAGACCGAGACAAACAAAACCAAACGGTTCTTCTTCCCCTTCTCCCTCCTAACATGAGAAGATTTTGGACTGCTTCAACTTTTTTTTTGTGTGTTTTCAGTTTCTGGAACTTTTGGAGAAAGCACCCTGTTTTTTTTTTCTTATTTGTTTTTTTTTTGGGTGTGTGTGTGTTTTTTTTTGCACTGCAGGAACTGAGAACGATGATAGTACTCTGTTGTTGTTTTTTTTAGCTCCTAATACTGCGAAGGTGCTTTCACTTTCCCAGTGCAAAAGGAACCTTTTGTGACTTGGGTTGACGTCGATTGGTCGAAGACATGCATACAAAGCGTAAACTCTGCAAACAAACTTAATGATAGGCTCGAAACACTGAGATATGGATCCACAGTGAAGTCTAGGCTTTTATAGATACTGCTGCTGTACCAACTGGGTAAAACGTCACGTTAGTGTTCTTACTGGCACAAACACACACACACAACCCTGAGGGCGTGTATTTTTTGAGGGGGGTAGTTTCACTGAGTGGCCAGAAGTGTTTGTTCCAAAAAGTGGCCCTCGCTCAACCCTCTGCTTCCCTGAACCCTTAACTGCAGCAGCTACAGCAAGAGGATTAAATAAGACACTTGTTTTCCCATCCATACCCACTCTTTACAGAGAGGCCTGGATATTTCTGGTTCTCAGACTCCTGAGGTCCACATCTGGAGTGAATCTGGAAACAAACGGTGTCAAACGGCGCTTGCAGGCCAGCAGACAGGTGTAAGGTTTTCTGTTTTGTATTTGTCTTTTGCACAGTGGTGACGAAAAGCCATGAAAACTCAACGATACTACAGAAAAATGCAAGGCTGGCTATTAAGATGCACCCTGACAATGGCAGCTCAATAGCTTTTTTCAACAGCCGCCTGCTTACAGATAACATTTAATGCGATAAGCTGCATAAGGGTGTTCATAGCCGCTCATAACTACAGGATTCTGCTCTTTAAAGAGTCACATAAAGGTTTGCAGAAGGTGATGGGCCCTCGCTGTTTTGTTCCGCCCGTGATGAAAAACGCTGTCATCCAGCCAGGAAGCCCCTTCATCACGACAATCATCTCGGAGGCAGCAGTGACACAAATCTCCCGCACCCAAGGGTGCGGAGATTGGCTTTCATAACGCACTGACTCACTCACGCTGTCACCTTATCACTGGTAATGACCGTGGGTCGTTCTCGTGTGGGACATCCTTCAGCCGTGATGGGATCGGTTTCCCTCCCACACAGAGCAGCACAGAGACTAGCATTTGAGGTTGAGGTGGACGGGGGGGGGCGACGGGGACGGGCGAAAAATAAAACTACAACACAGCAGCGAAAAAATGAAGAGTGGACCTTCTGTTAAAATGAACACACACGCGGCGCATACGTGCAGGGGAAGCGAAGAATCAAGAAGCAAAAACAGAGGGGGCTTTTAATGTTGTCCACACTCATCTTTTGAAAGTCTATATACACACACACACACTGTGGGCTTTTAACACTGGTTCATACAGGCAGCATTGAAAGCTTAACGGCCCATACAGAGAGTCGCTTCACACACACACACACACACACACATAAAAACGTCCACATACATTGCTCCGTGGAGCATAGCATACAGAGAGCACTTTACAAAAAACCCTCGCCATCCTCTGCTCATAAAGTGGAGACATTCAGCGCTCAGAGCGGGACAGAGGCGATGGTATGGAGCCATAGCACGCACACACACACACAAACACGCATACAGTGCAGAGCCAGTGTATTCTCAGACCAATCAATAATCCATTATGAACAAACTGCTCCTCACCTCCCACCCGGCTCTAAACCCGGCAGACAAAGAGGTCTGCTGTACGCTCGACGACGAAGAGACAGAAAGAAGCAAAGCACAGCCGGACTCACACGCACGCACACACACATACCTAGAGGCTGTTTGCAAAACACACGCACTGTAGATTTAGGCATTTTTAGGGTGACAAACCTGTCAGCTGTGGAAAACACACACACACACACACACAAACTTTTTGCAAACTTTGTGGTCGACACACACAGGCAGAAGGTTTCTGGTTCAGCCGCCGTGAAGTACTGTTGATTCGCTAACATCCCATATGTCAAAAAGTCTGTCAGTAAGTTGCGAGTGGGAAAACACATATATCAAATGTACTTTCCTGAGGCTGATACATGTGTAGGTTGACACATAAACTTGAATATATGGTGTATGTGTGCAACATTTCTCGCATATTTGTACTGAAACCACATCTGGTCATACATGCGTTTGTGTAGAGAAGCAAGTTTGCAGACTAAACGCAGACAGATGCAGTAAATGTGTGTTTTTGGGGTGACTCTAGTCCCGTTTGCTTGATTCAGGTCTGCCCCGATGCTTAACTGAGTCTTTTGGTGCAATGTGACTGAGCTTTGGTCGTGTTATTCTACTTTAATTGATGTAACTGACTCCTGTTTTTACCTAATCTAGGACCAGATCTATGATCAGTTCAGGTCCGGTCTTGGCTGAGCTATATTCTAGTTTTCCCTTTAGTCCCTGCTCTGTCAGAGCAGGTCATTCTCATAAGCAGAAAGAGCAGTGGGGGGCTTTGTGGCATTGTTGGGGTCTCCAATTCCCATCCTATCCCTGGTTCCATCCCTACCCCCCCATCCCTTAAACCCAGCCAGAACAATAGAGGGGGTCCACGCTGTCTGTCCCTCCTCAAACCACCACCACCACCCCCCCTTCTGATAAATAGGCTGAGAAGGGATCCTGCCTGCCTACTCCATTTGCGTGAGAAGGGCCTTTGGTTAGAAAAGAGTCCACTGGGTCTCTGTTTATGTGTGTGTGTAGGAAGTGGCAGGTGCTTGGGTCAATACTGTCATGTTACATTTTGGTGCCCAGTCCGTGCTAGTGGGATTACTATCCAGTCAAGAGGACAAGGGGACAGTTCTTACTTGGTCCTACAGTGCACGCTGGACACCAAGAAATGATATTCCATGAATTGGTTGTCAATATGATTGGCATGGACCTGTGAGATGTACCATGGGGCTGTTACACCGTGGGATGCTGTGCTCTTGTGGGGTGGGGGTTTGTCTTCCTCGGGTGCAAACAAATAGAAGCCAAAGGTCCAGGATTAGTTTAAACGCACACACTCTCTTTCTCAGTCTGAACTGTGCCTTTACTTGCTTAAATCTGAAAACGTTTGGACATTGCACGTGTTTTCCGTCTTCCATTGTCCATTCTTAATTATATCACTAAGCTGATCAGCACAGAGTGATACCTGCTGCTATAATTTAGCTGCATTTAAAGCCAACAGGCACTGCTTTGCTCCCGCGGGCCCAACCATCTTCAGCTTCCGCTGGGATTCTCTGTGTGTTTGCACATGTGTGTGTACGTGTCTGTGTGTGTGTGCATACGCCTCCCTCCCCCCTCCTTCTCAAACTCTGCCTGTTTTTCTCACACCGCTCGTTAACCCCTGGGTGCTCCTGCCCGTGGAGCCCCCACTCCAACCCTCCACCACCCCGGCAGCATTCCTCACACACACACACATATACAGACAGTGAGATCTTCTCTCACTGTGCAGCGCAGACTGAGCTATCATTACGCTGATCTAAGTCACCTCGGAGGAGTTCACAAACAGTAGTAGTACAGTGTGTTTGTTGCACGGGCTCCTCTTGAGCATGATCGCTGGGTTTAATCGCTTATTCTCAACCTCCTAAATCAAACTTGAACCTTTATTTAACCACAAGGCTAAATCCAGCTCTTAATCCTAAATTAATGGAGTGGATGTAAGGATGATCAAAATGTGCTTACGTAACGGGATCTTTTTTTATGTTCCTTGCAAGGACAGCCATTTAAGTACACTCAACTGTTCTGGTTACAGAAAAAAACATCATTTTGAAATGAACAAAACAGCCGTGATCCATGAAAGGTAACGTGTTGCATTGCTTTTTCTTTAGATCCACGCAAAAAGCAGCAAAACCTGTTCGATTATTTCCTTATTCCCTGAAAAGAAACCAGGAGCAGAGGCAAAACGAGTGCAACTGCAACTTGCTGGCGTGACAGCGGCGACAGTGGAAGGGGCCCGCCTAGTAATGGCGTTTCGATTTAAATCTAAATTGAAACGCCTCCATCTCCTTTCACCCCGCTCTCCACTGTCCGCTCTCCTCGCGACTCCCCTTTTCCTTTCTTCGCCCCTCTTCCTCTGTGTTCTCCTTCGTCTGTCTGCAGCCCGGACCAACCTCTGCAGCTGAACCTAAATCAGTCTCTCTGAAGTGTAATTAGACCAGTGACCTCAAAGTTGGCCACCAGTCTTTCACACTGTCACACTTTCTGATATAACCGTTTTGTTTTGCTGCTTGCTGAGGCAAGTTGGCCTAGCGGTTAGTGAGTTTGCCCACACATGTACACATCACTCACACAAAAGCGATATGAGAGGCCAGAGAGCGTACATTAATTACACTGCTGTGTAAATGAGCGTTTTCATTGTAAGCAGTCCAGACTGCAGGATGGATGCAACAGCCAAGCGGTTTATTTTGTAGTTTGTATGACTCACAAAACACTAATAAGCCAGAGCTGATAAAATCTACTGCAGACACTTCGTATTTCACACAGCCAGACTTGTGTGGGAACCCTGCATCCTATGCTTGAAAGGAAAAAAAAAAAAGAGAACTTCCACTTTTGCGTCTTATTAAAGGGCATCAGTTTACAGAAAGCTGACCTTTCACCCACTGCAAAAAAAAAAAAAAAAAAAAAATGCTGATGGCAAAATCACCTTTATAGCATTTTAAGAGCTGGAATTAAGCTCATCCAGGTGGTTCCACCAGCATTATCTCAAATATTCAACAAAGCATTTAAAGTCTTTTAGCATGAACTTAACTGAGTGTTCTACTAATGGATTTCGCTCACTGCCGTCTCATTTCTTTTTAGCTAATCTGACTATCAATGCATGCTTTGAGTAACAACAGTCAATGCCGGAGCGTCTATGCACTGGCTCTCTCGCAGCTGTGCATGAACACATTATGCCTGTACTTTCTTATGGCCACTCACACCCTTGGTTGTGCGGTTTTGTTACTTGCTCTTCGCCTTGTTTTCAAACCTGCCTTCACCTCGAGGCAAAACCTGAAGAACACATCCTGTAAGAGTTGTCAAGAGCAGATATGGGAACATAGCAGGGCAACAGATCTGCTTTTGAGTCTTTCTCGCTGCCTGTAACGCACGCACGCACGCACGCACGCCCGCACGCACACACGCACACAAACGCGCACTGGCAGCCAGGATGGGAGGGTTTCCACAGAGATCTCCTGATGGCTGTACTACAGAAGGAGTGTGTGGGCTCAAATAGGCAGCTGTTGTTGCAAGGGGTTCACAAACAGATTTGAAGTACAAACAAACGCACACACACCAAAAAAAAAAAAAAAAAACACCAAAAGAAAAAGACGTACACATTATAAAGATATTCAACTCCTAGCAAAGGAACTTGTGGGAAAAATCCAATTTCATCCGTTTTTGTTGTGTACAGTGGGTATGAACTATAAAACCGTTTTTGTGCAAGAACAAAAATGGTGTACCCGCTAGATTTAGTTTCTTTTTGGGCATAAGAAACACTCTGTAGTTACAGCTATCTAAAACAACTATCTGACAAAGTGCTAACTTAAAGTCTCAATTATTATAGCTGTATATCTTTACATAACTGTATATAAAGATGGATGAACCGTAAGTGTACTAAACTACCTAGCAGTTTTGAAGCTCAGTGTGGTGACTCTGGCCGTCACCATCTTGGCAGTGGGTTGTCATGGAGGGGGAAATTAGCTTAGCTTAAGAGATACGATTACAGGAGACTGGAAAGTTGGGCATTTTAACATGGCGAAAACAAATATCCAAAGCTCCAGTCAACTTTTTTTTAAGTATTCATCCATTCATTTTGGGTGAGAGGTGGGGTACACCCTGGACTGGTCGCCAGTCTATCGCAGGGCTAACGCAGAGAGACACAAGACAGCCATTCACACTCACATTCACACCTATGGCCAGATATCTATGGCATCAGACCAAATGCATATAAAAACAAGAACTTTAGGGTTTTGTTGAATCTCGAATGCAGTCACTGCAGACATCGCTTGCTAGCTTACAGTTTGCACAAGGCTTCATTTATACAAACGCTACTTCCTGGTGTTGGTCAACGTGTCTGTTCACTTTCTTCCATTAAGACAAAAAACAGGAAGCCAGACAGTTTTTGTCCAAAGGTAGCAAACTCAGCTTAATGTTTTAACATTTATCAGGTATTTTCACCTTTACTTGAAGCAATATAAGATATTAATACATGACCATACGTGTGACAGGTGAATGTGGGTACCTTTGGGGTGTTTCCTGTTTAATCATCTGTGCTAAGCTACGTTGTTGGGGTCCGGTTCTTGGCAAGATAGAAAAGCATAACAAAACTTTTTTTAATGTTATTTTTAAAGTCCAATGTGCTCTAATGGTGCACCGATAAAACATTCCTTTAGTCCCGGTGGGATTTTCATAGTGGGAATATGAAAGTGATACCACTGGAAACGCAAAATACCACAAAGTTCACTAAGGTCACCCCAAACTCATTATTGACCATGGAACGTCCCAGAAGGAATATTATAGGAGTGTTCTGTTTGTGTGTGTGTGTGAAAGTTAGTGTGTCCTGCAACATCTGCCCAGGACTTCATAGCCAAAAATAATAATAAAGAGGAAAAAAAAGAGGCACCACACAGGAACTAGAGCTGCTAGATTAGAATAACAAACATTGTTAGGCTTTTATATGGGACAAAGAGTTTTTTCTGGAGGGTAAACTGAAGGACACATTTCTTTCATACGCCGGCTGACAGGCATTACGGTGAGAGAGAGAGCGAGAGAGCTTATGTGGCTAGGTGATCGTGATGGATGGCTGTATAAAGAGAGATGGAGATCCCATCTGGGTCACGTCTTATCAGGCTGACTGATTCACATTGATGAAATCATGCCGGCTTGTTAACCCGCCCAGTGGAAAAAAACCCTAAACCAATACTCAGGAAAACAAGGCAGCGTCGGGAGAGGGAGGGAGAGAGATGCATGTCAAGGAGAGTAGAAAAGGCAGAGCAAATAATGAGAGGGAGGGCGGCAGAGGGAAGATAAGTGGTAAATAGTGATGTAAAGTCACAGCAGGAGATGGATTGGGATAATAAGAGCTGACTGAGAGGGAGAGAGAAAGGGTGACGCCGGAGATCGAGGCAGACGGAGAGCAAGAAGAAGAGGGAGAGGCCGGCACGCTCCAAATGCAGGAGTACTTTTTTTTTTTAAGGAATGTGGGCTATTGATCAGCTCTGTCTGAGGAGAAGATGAAAATAAATCTACGTGTTGTTTTCCTCCAAATATTATATTACACAATCATGACCGCACCACTCCATACAAGACTTCACAGCTCGTTACAAGAGATAGTCTTCGCAGTATAACCACAACACAGGAAACTGGCAAGGAATAATTCTCTCAACATTTATCCCGTAGCCCCACATGAGCAATCTGCTAGTATAGTGACACTCTCACACCCTCCAACCCCCACTCCCCCCGAAAAAGTAAAGTGCAAATGCGCCCGTGAATGCAGTATGCTTGTGTCTGTGTTCTTGTCAGGTTTCATGTAGGTGTGTATGTGAAACAGCGGGCGGCCGCGTGTCGAAGACGGTGAGAAAATCTGAGTTACTTTTTCCTCTGTTTTGATGGTGTTTTAGTTTCTCCCAAGAGATGATCTCTGTGATTAAACCGTGAAGAAGAAGAAAAAAAAAATCATCCTAGTTTCAACTGCGTCTGTAAAGCTGGAAAACATCTGTCTCCAGAGGTTCGACAGGAAAAGCTTATCGCAGGAAGGCAGCTAGAAATGACACGAGCCGAGGTGTGACAGGTCTTCTCACAACACATGACGAAGAACGAAGCTAAACGCCACCTACATAGATGAAACACGCAGAGTTCAAAATAGGAAAAAATTAGTTACAGCCAATTACGTCCCAGACACATGAACACAGATGCGATAAAGCACCGGCAAATGTAAAAATGCATCTGCCGCTCCCTTGGTTCTTTTTCCATCCCGGCCCAGGTGGGCTTAAGAAAAACCAGATCACAGCATCCTGTCGGTAAACAAGCGGCATTCCTCAGCCCCGTCTGTTTACACTGAAACGCAGCAGCACAACCTGATCTGCACCAGTTACTGTGTTCAGACAGTAGCGGGTTTACCAGATCAACACCTGGAAATATGCAGCAGCACCTATACCGCCATGAATGTCAGGCTGCCAGACAACCTGTCTGGTAATAGGCTGCTTAACGTCAGCGAGAAGTTAATGGTGACAAATTGCTGTCAAGAGGAAACCGTGTCATCATTATAAATGAAGGAAAACTGATGTCAATAGTTTGGATAGGATACACTAGGTTTTCAAACTTGTGAAGCTGCACAGTTATTTATAGTCTCCAGCGTGCATTTTATCATTTCATGGAGATTGGGGAAGGATTCATTTGAAGGACTAATCAAGGGAAGTAGATAATCTCTACACTGCTTAACACCTTTCCAGTTTTACTTACTCTTAAAATCTACATAGAATCAAACAAGAGTGCTATATTAGCTTAGTGCTCTGCAATTTAATTGCTTCTTTACAAGCTATTTTTGCAGTCCACAAAAAGTCCCTTAACTTCCCATTAACTTTAACTATTCTGGCTCTGCGCAGAACAACCTCTGACTGAACGTCCGCGGCATTTAGCGCACTTAGTACAATTCGTCCTGCTCCGTTGCTAACTGGCAAATGTGTGCACGCTAAAACCCTGCTGCTAAACAAGTCGCCATCTCATTATATTAGCTGTAAATATGCTAACGGGCCTCGTGTTAGCAGTTAGCTCAACGCAACACTGTGCCCAGTTATGTCCTCGCAGGAGCAATAGTGTCGCTCGGTGCTGTTTCTCCTTTGGCTCTTACAGTGCGCTCACTGTGCCATCGCGGCCTGTGTACTTTGTCCATCAATACAGATTTTGTGAAGCCGAACAGCTCATCATTCAGCTGGGGATGCCACGCGCCGTCCTTGAAATAACTTTGACAGCGGTAACACACTCTACCGCTACCTCCAGGCTCGTGTCTCTCCACTGACAAGCGCAGGTAAAACTTAAAATAAATAGTCTTATGCTTGCAAAAAGGCACTAATAATCCATCACTTGTGATTATTCCGGGACTGAGAGAGTGTAAAATGTTGTTTTGTAGCTTGACCTTGGCTCAGTATCTCTGGTTGGCTGAATTTGAATGAAGTTTTGTATGCAGTGGCTGTATACTTTCATTTATATTAAAAAAACAAAAGTTTGAGGAAAAACCCAAATAGCTGGTCCAATGAGATATTCCGGCTTCTCAATTGTAGTCGCCTGACTCCACACTTCACTAAAATGTTGCGCTCCTGATTCAGATGAGCCGCTGAGGGTAATATACAGAAGTAGGCAAATGTTGCATCAACCAGTCGTGTTTGCGCAGCTTTCCCCCGGAGAGGCCCAGCGGCTCCCAGCAGGGGGGGAGGGGGGACAGTGGAAGGGTGGGGGGTGAGGGTTACCTGCATCAGCAGGGCAGCGAAAACAGCCACTAACTAAGCCAGGCAAACAGCCAGTCCTGCCGGCGCTAAAAAAACCAACCTCCTTGTTACACAAGAAATGAGCGGAGGACATTGAGGATTACGCACTGTCATTCTCTCCACATCGCACCAGTGGACAGCTTTACACAACACGCCGTAGCGAGTGGCCAAGGGACTGCGGGGTGGCTTGCTAAAAATGGAGACGACTCACTTCTAATGAGACACTCGCACACGAATAAAGGCGAGCTGCATGCATGAAAGACGAGCCAATCTAACGGGGTATGAACTGAGGAAAAACACGGAAAGGAAAGAAAGGAAATATTGTGACAGTCAGTATTGACGCGACAATGAAACAGTATGCAATATGTTTGACAGTGTTGTAAATTCCACTGTAAATGCTACATAAACAGCAGCAATTATGAGTGGCGCTTGTGTTGTGCTGTATACACAAGAGACTGATGTGTTACCACAAGATGATAATGTTGATTTACTGCAGATCACTGACTCTTACACTATCTGGCATTATTTATCTGATACAGCTTAACTGATTTATATTTATTGCAAAATTAAGTAATACAAACCACATTGAACGGATCGAATTGGTTCCACATGTTTGGTAGCAACAGCTTTTTTAACATTTTTTCTCTCAAGTTTAGAAAATAAAAAAATGCCATTTTTTAAAAGAAAACGCAGCAAATCGGCCCGAGGTGGTTTGCTGCTTAAATTAAAGCGCTGGCGGTGACAGCCTTCCCGAAAAATATCCTAATACATGCAAGTGTGCCGTGCAAACATCCACCTCAGATCTATCTGGGACAATGATGCCTGCAGAGCCTGCTGCCCAGGTACTTAAATCTAAGCGCACCAACTGCTTCTGGGATTCAGACCCGGGCCGTGAAAATCAATATGCATTTGTAAGGAGCCATGCCAAAATATGCACAGCAGCCATCTACAACCTTAAATGATCGCATTAGGAAATGGTACAAGCATTGCTTCTGCACTTCGTGGAGGTAATTCACATCTCAGACAGTCTTAATACGATTTAGTGCAAAGCAACACATTTACTGGCACAAAATGCAAATATATTGTCTTGTGCCATTGCCATCTTTTATTCTGGTCCTCACCGTGAGTCCTCCATGCTTCTCTGTTTGCGACTAAGTAAGAGATTAGGACCCTGTAAACGGGTCAAAATTACTACGGGATTCATTGGGGTTTGTTTTTGAGGGAAGACAGGCTTTTTGTGACCATCCTTAAGACTATTAATTGGGTGATTTTGCAGAGTTGGTCAGGTATAATCTGATGGGATTAGCGGCTACGCTCTTTAAATAGAGTTCTGCAGCCAGGGATTAGATGATCACAGCCAGCCGCGCTGAAAAGCAACAGATTTATATCTCTATGGTTTTAGTAGCAGCGAGAAAAAAAAAAGCATAGCAGCAGCAGCAGCGACTGTATAGTGACAGATGTTTGTTGCCGCATGTACGGTTAAAAAACATAAAAGAATATTGACATGAAAGTGTTCAGATAAGATTAAAGCTGGATTATTTACTGCGCGTCTCACTCGTTTACAGGGAATTTCTAATAGTGGGAAAGCTGTGGTTTTGGGATGCTCGGGGGCCTGGAGCGGAGAGGGGAAGGGGGGCAGTACCAGCGCCCCTACCTTCCTCCCCCTCGACTATCCTCCTCACATCTGGATACAATGCGGGAGCAAGGTACAGAGACCAGGGGGATAGCTGAAGGGAAGGTGTTAGTGTACAGGAGGGATTCTTTACAAAACATCAAGAGTGCTACTCCTGCTACTTGTGGTGGTGGATATTGGAGCAGTAAGGTTGTGTGTGTGTGTTGCGGTGGTGGTGGTGGTGGTGGGGAAGGGCAGGGGTGCTTAAAACCTCCTCGGCTTTGGTCTCTTCTTCCCTGTGTAGTTGACTGCAAGGCCCTCGAGCAACAGACTGACAGACAGGCAACTGGGAACTGAGGTAAGCAGCAGACAGCAGCCCAGGAAGCACAATGTGGGAGCATGAACCCAGATGAAGTAAAAATCTTTTATTTTTTTTCTGCTCTTAACAAGGGGTATACACTGCATATAACTTGACAATACCTCCAGGTTTAGACTGCCCTCCATAGCCAATCTAGTTAACTGGGACCTTTCTCCAATGGTAGGGTCCTAAGTGAGAGAAATTAAAGGACGCAAGCGGCAGCCGTGATGAGAGGAGGCTGAATTCTTTAACTTAATTCTTCCTTTCTTATCTCCTTTAGCGTAAAATATACCGCACCGTCATTTGCGGCGATAATTCCGTGCCACAATTCCTTGCAGCAGCGGCATTCATGGCGCCACATCGTCCAGCGAACACAACCAAAAAAGGATGCAGGTCATTATGCAATTGTTGCATTTTCCATTTAAGGGCTTAGTTTCAAATTTGAGCTGTGAGCTCCACTGTTGTAACATCTTGTGAAGTTGAGATCAGTGTGTATACGTTGATTCATGCTTATTTTGAGCTTTGTTGCATTGCCAGACTTTAGGAAAAAACATTATTCTTGCAGATGCAGATGCAGGAATCCTTGTCTTATCAAAGGCAGTGCTATAATATATTGTAGTATATAGCTTGTCCTCGTTTATATGGCCCATAAAAAACAAAACAAACCAAAGTATCTTAGAAATGCTTTTAGTAGTGGAATTTTGTAGACGCTTGTCGACAACATCTTCCATCACATAATTATGTAGCCCAGTCAGTAACATTAACCCCATGGTCTTTGCCCGAGTCCTTATGTTTTCTCCTTCACATCTTTCCTCGCTTTCATGGTCAAGATAAAGTATTCAGGAAAAGACGCTGAGTGCAATTACTTTTGTCGGCTTTACAAGTATGGCAACCACAACCAGTGTCTTCTCCTCTACGCACACTTCCTCTTTGTCAAATTCTGACACCCTCACACCTCGCAAAGCCGCCGTTTTGCCGCCAACACTTCAGGCCGAGGCTCGGGTCGGGGATTCTGGTAGTGGCTAGTGAAGCCTTGAGCCGCGAGCAGAGACTAGGAGAAGCGGCGCACGGGGGTCTAACGCCGCGCATCTTACCGACGGGCACCCTCCCAGACTGGCAGACTTTCACTGTCAAGCATGCGTCCCTCGGTCCTAACAGATGCTGACTCCTTCCTCACTTGAGGACATTTACCAGACAGCCCCCCTCCCCCGCCCCCTCCCCCGCACGCACACACACTCTCCCCAAAACATGTACGCCGACTCCGACTTTTGTAAGATTACTGCACTTTCACTTTAACATTATGTAATGCATGAATCTTGTGGAATGGGAAGACACTCACCGGATGACTAAAATAACAATCTGGGACTAAAGCTCTTGCTCACAGAGTGTCACGTCATGTACAGTATATCACTCACACTCATAGCAACACTTCGGCATTCGTACTATTTTTTTTGCTGCCGACTACAGTATGACCCTCAGGCGCTATGACATGCAGATGCAAAGATAAGAACTTTCCTGCTTCCTTTTACCTCCCTTGCTGAAAAGAACCCACTGAAATAGATAATGGATGCATGCGGACATTCATCTGACAGGCGTGCTCATACTATATGTCTAATCCACATGTTGATTTCGGGTGAGCAAATTAGCCCCCAGACACCCCTCCTCCTCCTCCCCCTCCTCCTCATACGCCCCCTCCTCCTCCTCACCTTTGTCCTCAGTGACCCTAAAGCCTGCTTGACCCTGCCGGAGCACCTCCTGTTACCGCATCCTCAGCGCCTCTTCATTCCCTTCACTGCAAGCATAAGAAAACATAAAGAGTGAGAGTGACAGCGATGGTTCTCAAAGAAGGCTTAAAGTTCTTAATTCACAAGGGTCTCAGATTAAACGCTGGCCCAGTTTAGATTTTCTAGCTCCTTTATGTTTGTTGAAATAAAAGCGACATCTTGCGACGCACGACGTGTTCACTTTGCGACTGTTATTCATAGTTGGGACTCGTTTCGAGACGGCCAACAGTTTCCGGGAGAACGGGAGAAGCCGAACCGCCCTCCGCGTTTCCATGCGAGTGGATCTGCCCCACCACGGAGACATTTCTTTCCTTTTCCCACAGCAAAAAAGGTCACAACAAGTCAATAACCGAGCCGCTCATTTAAAAAGCACTGCAGCACTGTGGGAATTTGTTATGCTAATTGTGGCGTTTCCGAGCCCTATTCCCGTAATTGAGGACATGAATCTTGGACTTCTACTCTGTAATGATCGGTAAACTTTTAACGAAAGTCCAAATTTCCATCTTTTTGTACCCCCACCAACACACACACACACACACAGAAAACTGAGTGAACGCATCGCGGCAAGGTTAGGCTGACATCAGTTGCTAACGATCAGTTCCTCTGTGGGCTGAATGATTAGCTGCAGTAGCCCGGAGACATTTCCAGCTTGTTTCCCTAAGTTAGTCAGACATGCAACATCACAGGCCTTCAGTTTGAACTAACTACATCCACTCTCTCCAGTTCTTTCTGAATCTGGAGCAAAAGTAGAGAGAAGACTTTTAGGGACTAATGGGAGACGCTAACAGTCCAGTAAATAAAAGGCAGTTGAGATGGGAAGTTTGCATTTGAATTGGGAAGAATAGGAAACATTGTGTGTGTGTGTGTGTGTGTGTGTGTTTGTGTGCATGTGGAGTATGTGACACATGCGGGTGCATATTTGCATTAAAGTGAAACTAACATTTACTACTATTCCTTTTACCACGGCGTACTTTTAGAGCGGCAATCCGTAACTTCCTGTTTTCTTTATTTTTTTGTATAGTTTTCAGCTGAAGTGCTTAATATTCGTTGGCGTCCGCTCCCAACTTCCCCGAAATCACAATCAGATCTGTTTACAAGGTTTTCAAGTTCCTGTAAATGACATCTATCTTTTTATTATCCCCTGTCATAGTGGATATATCAGTCCACACTAACGTTTATTTTTTATTTATTATTTTTTCACTTTAAGATTATAGCACAGTTTCCTGCACTGCTGTTCATTTATTTATTCCTTTTTTTAAATTCAAACATATACATTAAGGCCTTTAAATAACTTCTCCGTCCCCACTTAGTGTGTGTTTATTAACTGGAACAGAATGGCGAAAAAAAAAAAAGGAGCCTCTCTGCTTAGGAAACAGTTCACCCAACCCCCACCCACCCTTAATGCCCTCTGGGCTGCTGTGAGTTTGGATTAAGTTTGGGTGCCATGTCCCCTCCCTACCGGGCCGTGCAGAACACACACACTCGCGCACACACCTACATTTCAAGTGTCTGCCTTCATATCTTTGTCTATCACGTTTGAGAGAAGGCTCTGCCATAGACGAGGCAGAAAGAATGCTGAAGCAAGAAAAGCCGGGGTTACAACTGATCTACAACATGTGAGGTGTCGTGCAGGATATGTCAAAATGCACTAACTGGATCGGCGTGCTCGACACGTCGGTGATTGCTTGTTGGTCATCTTGGTTAAAAAAAATGATTTACACTGAGAAATTCCTTTTTTATAAAAAGTGTAAATGGATAGTAAAATGTGCTCATATGGCAAAAATTAGCGATAATTAGCGAAATAAAAGCACGGGTGCATGTGAGTGAGTGTAGGGTGTGTGCGTGAAGCAGTGGATCAATAATGGTAGTCTACTACAGTGACATCTGGGCTGGACAAAGAGTGCTGTTCCTTCCCGCGGCAGGCAGCTCTCCCCTTCTCTCTCTCTCTCTCTCTCTCTCTCAATCCCTGATCACAGCCACGTGGTTCGCTGGGCTATTTCTCCCAGCTAAGCTTATTTCTCTTCTTTAATCCCGCAGCAATCACAGCAACAATGCCAAAGCGTCAGACGCAGGCCCCAAAATCTATTAACTATGATCACTATGTCGGCTCAGAACTGATAAGCGCCGCTAATGAATCCAGGGCGTTCAGCTCGGTGACACGTGTGCTCGAGGTTTATTATTTTACCAGATCATCAATAACGCGCCAGCCGGAAAATCGGCGTGAGCGACGGTGATGGATAATGCGGTTTGCAATGATGTAAACGGGCTTCCGTTTGAACTTTTAGGCAAAACTCACGCTGCTCACTTCAACTGAGGAGATCTGGGTGGCACTGATAAATGGGAGTTGATATCTAAACCCTGGTTATCAGATTATCTGACAATCTGTGCGGTGCACCTCTGATTTAGTTATTATTTTCTACTGCAACTAGTAGGACTAGTAGTTTAAGCAGCACTCAGTTTATCAGTGCTATTACATGCACTGATTGGAAACATGTTCAGATATTGGAGATGCATACGGATGTGTCAAAAGATGGGAAAACTCTCATACACACTGCCACTGATTTCCTATTTAATCGCTTATAATGACTTCAATATGGCTTACACATAAACAGAAAGATTTAGTGGTACCATAAATACATTCACACTCACAGTAAAAGGAAATTCCAATAAGAGGTGTAACTTCTTGTTAAACTACTTACACCACAACTACCACTATCACCAATTGGATTCTTTCACCGCGGAAAATATTTAGGAAATGTCCCCATGTCTCTGAGCAATCTCACAATGACTGGAAATGTTTCCTATGAACATGTTGGGTCATGCGTTGATCGCTGTCTCTGAAAAGCAGGTGCACCCTCAGCTTTCGCGTCGGCTTTAGCTTTATTTACGACGATTTCATTCTAATGTTGCTCCAATTTCAAATAATCCCGTGCCTTAAGCTCTCGGCGGATGTGTACAAACGGCGGCACTAATAGTGCGCCCGTTGTAAAGTGCGCTGAAAGAACGCAGGACTTAGCTGCAGCTAATTAGTGTCGGTTGTTTCTCACATTCAGCTGCTGCTGCTGTAATGAGCGGACCTGTTCTCTGTCAACGCTCTGATAAAGATGGCTCAAACAAGGAGGGCGTATGACGAAACTGAACTGTAGCAGGTATATATATATATATATTTAAAAATACACACACCGATCAGCCACAACATTAAAACCACTGACAGGAGAAGTAGTTAATAACATTGTGACAAGATTCTGCTGGGAAACTTTTGGACCTGGCATTCGTGTGGCTGTTACTTGGACATGTACCACCCACTTAAAGCAGATGTGGCAGGCGCCATCCCCAGCAGGATGCAGCCAGACACAGGCACACACACAAAGACAGTTTAGGAACAACTCAAAAAAAATCATGAAGAACATCACAAGGTGTTGACCTGGCCTCCACATTCACTAGAACCCACACTGATCAAGTATCTGTCGGATGATCCACAGAGGCCCCTCCCTTCAACCCAGAGGACCCAAAGACACCCATTAACAACATCCTGTTGCCAGACACCACAGGACACCCTCAGAAGGCCCATGTCCATGACTAACTCTGATGAGTTACGACTGTTTTGGAGGCACAAGAGAGACCTACACAATATTAAGAAGGTGGTCATAATGTTAAGCCAGGTTCCGTGTGTATATAGTTGTATATAACTGTGCACACACAACAGCTAGTCTTTTGTAGTTTTTCCATAATCCATATAAAATATCTTACAGTGGGGAGTTCTTGATTATGCATGCTCTTTCAGAGGGAATTTCCACCACAGTAACAATGAACTTTAAAAAATTCTAGGTTTGAAGATCACAATTTCCCAATAGAAGTCATGTATCTTCAGATTTTATTGGGGGAAAAACAAAATAAGGATGCGCAACATTATGCAAGACCACTATTCCATTCTTCTCTCCTAAAGTTATTACAGTGTGTGAAAGGCTAAAATGGCACAGCGCCTAAATCCCCCCTGGTCAGCGCCCTCCCCTATCCCCCCCCCACCGACTCTAACCCCTCTAGCCCCTCTCCTATCTTAATCCCCTGATTACTACATCATTTTCTTTGGGTCTAATTTAGACTATCGGGCTCTGCGGTTTAGTACCTGGATTGGCAGACTATATTGATCCGTGCGAGAGAGGAGGGTGCAGGTGTGACCCAAATAAACGGATTAGCTACCCACCTGTTACCAAAGTTTTCAAGAAAATGCACATCTAAGAATAATTGAATAAGAGCAGCGGGCCTGGCTTAAACGTCCACGTGAAGTGTGCAGGGAGATAGCGAATGCAAATTTCCTTCTGATTATCCTAGGCAGTAAGCAATACGTTTCCCATGGAGGGCTCATTTATAATTTAATCCAGGAGCTTGGTGTTTCTAGGCTAACACAGAGAGATTGCCCTTTCAGAGTGGAAACCCCCAACATGAGGCAGGGAATCAATGCCAGAACAGACCCCATGTAAAAATGATGTGACTGTCTGGACCACCAGCACGAGAGAGATTCACTCCTATTTTTTTCCTATTTCTTCTTCTTTTGTTTTTTCTTTTTTTCAATAGACGCCAACAACAATAACATTTAGCAATGCTTAAAATCTATTTGCACTACTTGTTGACTCTCACTAAAAGGCGAAGGCACATGCATATTTGCGTCCGCGCGGAACGGATCGATGCAATCTAAAGCGCAACGAGACGGGTTTGAGGGAAGAACAAATAGGAGTGGGCGTGCGCACTTCAGTAAACTTTGCTAGGGAAACCCGTCTGTCTTGTGATTTGATATCTTAACTTGTATTTTTTTTTTCTCTTCATATCCTTTGCAGTTTTAAGCCACGCTACATTAACATGAGCGGTTGAGACAGAGATGAGAAAGAACAGTCAAAGCCGGGTAGTAATTACAGTCAAAAGACGAACTGAATGAATTTAATTTACGACCTAACTATGCGTACCCAATTAACTTGCTCTGGAAGCTCTCTCAGTGAATTCAAGTTGTAGGGAGGGATACCACCCACAGAGACCTGGATCCATGCTAGTGCTTGTCATCGTTACATGAAAATGAACTTGTTTTTTTAATCTTCCTTAAGAAATAGAGACACTAAACATGTCTCACACTGAATCAAGAAGAAAGCTGATTTTGACAACTCTGACCGACCGACGGCATAAGCTAACTTACCAACTTTATTGGTTTTAGGGTTTTTTTAGTTAGCAAACAATAGTCTGTTGACACATTACACATCCAGCAGTAGCAACCCGCCTTTGTTTCTTGCTACCCCGTAAATCTAATACTAACATTTACATATTTTCTTTTGTTCTGTCTTTGTCTCAGAAATAGAATATACCTGGGTTTTGTGGCCGCTACGTGCCGCACTGTGTATGCTAGCTAGCTAGTTACCTTTGAAGATGTATAGACTGGTCCCTCAAGAGCTCGCCCCCCTCCCCCAACTAAAGTAAGTTGTAAGTTGGTCCGTCACTTTTTTGTTAACATTTTTTAGTTGTAGCAGCTTTAATATCAACTGTTGTGTGTTACAAAATCTGACCACCCTTTCACTTAGTTTAAAAGAAAAACAGAAAGAAGGAAACACCCCACTTTGCCCCACTTCAAATCCAGAGACATCCCCTTAAAAGATCTATAATGATGACAGGATCATTATAGTTTTGAACCCCCTCCCTCTCAAACGTTGAAGGTAAATGACTATGTCCGTGGTGAAAAGGCACAAGGCAGTAATGAGTAATGAAAACAGCCGAGTTAGTGCTGCCATTCAGCAAAGGGCCTGCTGCTGTGGAATGTGAGGCACCATTCATTCACATGGGTTAAAAATGCATTTCTGCCACCACAAAGCCCTGCCTTGTCCTCATTGTTTCTCGCCACACCAATAAAACACTTCCACATAGTACACGGACGAGACCAAAAAAAAAAAAAAAAAAATGAAATTGCTAATTTTACTCCCACAGATACAGGAAAAGGAGGGGAGGGGGCTTTTAGAGAGCATATGAACTTTGCAAAAAAAAAAAAAGTAAAACAGAAAGTCTAGTCTTTGGAAGAGATAAAGAGTTGCGGCGGACTTGAAAGTTTGATCATGGTAAGCAAGGGGATGGAAAAGTAGTGAAGACAAACAGTCCTATTGATGGAAGCCGAACGTGTGCAGCGGTTATTCAGCATACGAAAAAACAAACAATGGTAAAAGTGTCACTGAAGTGTCACGTGTGAGTTCTCCAGGGGTGTGTTCTGTGACTTTGAAAATCACATTTTTCTCCACGGACTCAGTCATTTTGCAAACGCTGTGCAGACAGACGCTGTGACTCACTGCGGGGTCAACTGATCCACAATAAGTCACATTTAAACATAGGTCATGTTCCTCTTTCGACTCAACAAGTGACCTAAGTATTTATTTACATGTATGACATAACTGAGGTGGCGTTTAACGTTTGTTATTTTCCTTTCTCTTTAACAGACATGTAGAACATAAAAAACTAATTTTAATAGAAATCTGCTCTAAAAGCTAGTCATGTACTTATTCCCTAAATGTGTCTACCTCTAATTTCTTTTTCCTGGTGCTACTCATGCATTTCAGAACAGGTGGTGCTCTAAAGTGCCATTTATTATCTAAAAGTCAATTTGGAGAAGCTAGATCATTTATTGTTGCTGTGCGTCTCTGTGGGGTGTTGTATTTGCCGGTATAACTACAGTGCGAGAGCTGCAGGGTGAAGAAAAAATGTTCAACATAATGTCTGAAATCTGACATGGAGGGTGAGGGGAGACAATGTAATCCTGTCTGCAAAACAACACTCTGTCTCTCTTCCTCCCTCCTCCTCCTTCCCTCCCTCCCTCCCTCTGCTCTCTATTTCTTTCTCTTTCTGTAAGTGTGCGTGACCTTAAACAGAAGCAAATGCTGTATCTTTCGACAGCTAGAGAAAAAAACCTCACCCCACGGAAAGTCAATCTCAAAGAAGAAGAAGAAGTCATCAAGTAGGAAAAAAGTTGCACCCGACGAACACTGTCAGTCTCTTAAAGATAACTGCTGGAATACACTAAATGAATGCGGAATGCAACCTCAATGGCAACACCTTAATGATTACACACTTACTCAAGTTACCACGCGCAAGTGAATATTACATAATAGTGTGTGAGAAAACTCTACCAACACAAATCCACCCTTATTTATGCTACTGTTAGGAGCCAAAATTCCACCAGATAAGACAACGCCTAGTCTTTGTTGTCCATCTTTCATAAGATATGTAGACATTTTCCACAAGAGATACAAGTCCTAAACCTTTTTTCCTTTAATGGGTTTAGGTTTTATGCCAAACAGTTAGCACAGTTATTTTGTTTACACATTACATGAAGCAACATTCAGTCTGACCACACTGATTTGCGCCCACCTTAAAAAGAAATGTAAAGACTTGTTGCTGCGTTTTTACGCTCATCCAATTCGTAAAAAACACTGGCTAGTTGCTAACTTTGTACTCGCAGCCCTTAGCTGGAAAATAACGTTTGAGACGCGACTAGAACAGTGAAGAGACAGAGAAACCAAAACAATAAGATCTCGCACCCAACTTAGCTGAGGCAAACTGTTAGTTGCTAATTTTCTTTTGGTTTGTCACCATAGGCAAACCTTCCATATAAAACATTATCAGTTAACTTTATTAACATATATACTGACGCTCTTATATCAACTATGTATTACTGGCATCATAAGTTCTTTTTTTAAACAAAAAAACAGGTTTAGGTGTTGCTAACAGCAAACAATAGGCGGTTTACATATTACACGTGAGACATGAATCAACATTCAATCCTTAAACAATTTAAGGACTTTACTCTTTGCACTGTTTTTTTTAACTCTCAACCATCACCAGAGCAGTGAAGACACCAGAAAAAACTACAAGCTAAAAGTATCTAAAGCTCTCGCACCCAACTTGTCTGAAGTAAAATGCTAAGCTAGTTGCTAATTTGTCTCTTCATGCAAACCTACCATATCACACATTATCAATTTAACCTTTCCTAAATATATATATAGTTTTAGATATAACAGTTTTAGTGTCAAGTGTGAAAAGACAACTAGTCTGTTGTTGTTCTCTCTCTTCTTATTGGGCAATTCCACAAACAAAATGAAGGTGAGCACGTTTTGGCACACGTACGCGCGCACGCACACACGTGCACGCACTCGCTCTCTCTCTCTCTCTCTCTCTCTCTCTCTCTCTCTCTCTCTCTCTCTGCCTCTGCTCTCCGTGCGTTTACATAACTATCTCTTCTGATAACTACTCCTGGTTGTCCCTGAAGGAGGATCACTCTCACTACATTATTTTATAGCAGTACTAGGCATCTTTTGTGTGTGTATTTCTGTTGTTGTTGTTGTTGTATGCCATGGCTACAATTGTACACCCTGGACCGGTGCTGAGGGTTAGTTGGTGTATAAATGTCTTATGATTCTTTATGACATTGTTATGTATATATAGATATATATGACTGTGAAATTCCTTCAGGAACTTCATTTTGTCTTTGATTCCTATCACATGATTGCTGCCTTTCGCCAGGTCCCACTCTCTTATCAAGCATTCCTCAATATGAGCCTTATCTCCACTCCCGCACGTTGTATACTTTTTTTTTTTTTTTTTTTTGCTGCCCGTTTCTTAATCAGTCCCCTACTCTACACCCTTTAAGGAAATGACTAGGTTAAAACTCAAGAGTCTTGTAATAGCCAAAGATTGCAGCAGCAGCAGCAACAGCAGCAGCAACAAAAAAAGCAGCACTTGGCGAACACGCCCTCAAAATAAGAAACAATAATAATTATACACGGCCACTTCCTTACCAGTTAAAAACACAGTTGAGCTCTCGTTTTAAGAAAAAAAAAAAATGGGACCGGTGCAGCTCTCCAGAAGCGAAATGTTAAAGAGTCCAGATCCAGCTACAGATAGAGAGGAAGGTCCGCTGTGTCTTCCAGTGCAGCGACTGACAACAGCAACCCGCGGATCAACTTTGCTCAAATAAGTGTAGAATGATTATTGTTGTCTCTGGCGGATTCCTATCCCCCTGTGTTGTAGAACAGTACAGGTTCCTCTCTCTCTCTCCCTTCTCTCTCTCTCTCTCTCTCTCTCTCTCTCTCTCTCTCTCCCTTCGTTGTTTCTATGTCTCTCTTTCTCGTGTCTTGTCGTTTCACGGCTGCTGCCTTCAGGTGGTGTCGGAAATGTCGTGATTCACGGATACGGCGTGGTAAATTGGGTAATAATGTGAAGCTTATTTTAGACTGAGCCACAAGTCATCATCTGTATTATTTCACAGGGGGACTTTAGGCGTACATATGTAGGTCATGTGCGTTATTAGCGGTGCATTGCCATAGAGGCGATAAGCAGTGACGTGTCGTTAACAGTAAAGATTATGTTGATGATTTGGATTTTTTTTCCTCGTAAAAAAATGATAAATACTTGCTAGTGTCTCCGAAATGAATTTTTGTTTAAATAAGCAGATTCCTGCTCTGGTTGCTAATATGTTTAAGAAGTTTCCCTCTAAATTAATGTTACACGTGAAATTTTGAGTTTCTTGTTTGTGTTTTTGTTATATATATATAAATAATATAAAAGTTTTGGGTTTTTTTTCAAAATGATTGAGACCTATAAGATTTCCCATAATTCACGGACAAACAAATGAAGTGCACTACGTAGCCTAAGAATAAAACGTGTAAACCCCCTTTCCTCCCTCCCAACATCACCCATGTCACAGCACTAACCCCACTCTATTTCTGACCACATTTGCAAGCATGGGAATGACGGAGCTTGCGGGAGCACCTGAACGCATCCTGAATGGAAAGAAGCGTGTGTGTGCGCGCGTGTACGCATGTGTGTGTCTGTGTGTGTGTGTGCGAAACAGCGAGGACAAGATCGAGGGCGAAAAAAAAAAGGAGAAGCAGAAAGTTTGTCCCCGCGGTGTTAGTCAGTGCCACTAAACCTCAGCGCGTGCACGGAGGGAGGGTGCACATTCCCTTGTCTTTTCGTTTCATTTATATCTCTATCGCTTCCTACCACGAGGAGGAGGAGGAGGAGGAGGAGGAGGAGGAGGAAGAGGATCAGCTGGCGCGTTCACGTGTGCGCGCATTTAATTATAAAGTGTCCGGAGTGTCTCTACCTGGCTCACCGGTGGCCCCGTACATACGTGCGCAATCGGTTTCGTGCGTAAAAAGGACATGTCATGCCGATGGCACCGTGGGTTCGGGCTCCACACTTACTTTTGCGCACGCACGCGCGCACTCAGTTTGGTACAGTCACCTGTGTGTAGCCTACACAACCCGTCATTACCACGCATTGTCTTGCACTGAGCTCCCCTGCAGTCGCAGCTTTAGCCCTATTGTGTCCCTTTAAAATAACAGTATAAGCTCACATCCTGTAGGTGCATCATCATGTAAAGGGGGGGAAAAAAGTTACAAGCAATGACCCCCCCCCCCAACACCACCACCACCAACGCACACACGAAACACACACGACTGACCCCCCACACACCCTCCCTCGCCACATGTTTCCGCACCCCCCCAAAAAAACGCGCACGCTCACACGCACCGCATGCAGATTCCGTGAGCTTGAGCAGGCGCAGAGATTGAAAGAAGAAGAAATGCGACACACCAGAAAGCTTCCAGCGGTTTCAGATCCTCATGTAAGTGAGCAGAAGAGCCACCGTTCCGGCTGCTGGCACCTGTGCCTTGCTCAGTGGCAGTTGTGCCATGCCTATTATGTAGGACACCACTTCCTAATATGGATAACCCCCCCTCCTCCTCCTCTTCCTCCTCATCCTCCTCCTCCTTTACCCCTCCCTAACGTCCACCTCCACCCTGTATGCCTGTCTCCGTGTGTGAATAAAACATTGTTTTCCAACCTTTTGGATGTTTCCTGCGCCTAGCTGCCTTTTTTTTTTTTTTTTTTTTTTTTTTTCAGTTTTGCTAACAACTCTGTAAGTGCCCTCTATTCGTGATGAAGTATGTTGTCCAAACATTACTCAAGGAAGAGATGAGTGTGTATGGAGAGCTGGTGGAAAGTTTGCACTGATGTCGGTGAAGGACATCAGTCCTTTGTGCTCCTTTTATCCCAACACTTTAAAACCGAAACCCACAAGTTTAGTTCCCTTTTTAAGGTTGATATAAGTATGATGACTTACAGACATGACAAGGCTATTAATCCGATTGGCAGCCACAAGTCACAAAGAGTCTATGTAAAGTGGAAATAATCAACACATTCCTACCTTCTCCTGTCTGCTGCCGAGTGTAATGATCATCGACAGAACGTCTTACATGATATATATTCTTTTAATCCAACAACACACCATTGCCAGTGTGTAACCTATTTATAAATCAAGATCAGACAATCGCCTTCCACCTACAGCCAATTCAAAACACACAGGGTTGTTCACTAGACTGTGTGTGCGTGTGTGTGTGTGAAAGAGAAGGAAACAGGAGATCTGCGTACCTGCTTTATCCAAAGACTAATCCAGGGTGACTTCAAGAAGCATAGACAATCCTAAAGGTGAAAGCATGCTCTTTGCAGTGTATGCTGAAGTGCATGATTGAGTAGGTCGAGTCCACTCGGTCTTGTGGAGGGGGCGTGGCGATTATTCCTCCTTCGTTTTTTCCCCCACGTCACGTGTACGTTTCGCTTTAATATCAAATAAATAAACCGGCTCGAGTTTGCCCGAAACCCACCGACCCCCCGCTGTAAAGACGCGTTTCACTTCGTCCCCGTTTGAGCGATTTTGGTAATTTCCTGGCACCCCTTTTCCGCAGCCGAATGGTTTCTCCCGCATTAAATGGAACTGTCTGCTATTGTCCCATCAGCGAAAAGTTGTTGATACTGCTAAGGACTCAAAAAAAGTGCTTCAAGAGTGCGATATGTCTTATTTAGCAACTTATTCCGGCGGAGAGAAAAAAAGTGACGCAGAGATACAAAATTATATAATGATGTAATTTGAATTTTTGCCAAAGCCGTGTCATTGTATTGACAGTTGAATGCATCCCCTCGATGCCCCCTATTGAAGAACAGGAACAGATGTTTCTTTGAAGAAAAAAAAATAACAGTTTAAATCTAAAGCGACATATTATTTGGTTTCAGTAAACACAGTTCTAAGAAAAACACGGCTCAGTTAAAATCTGAAAAACTTCTCTGTTCAAGTCCAGGAAAACTTCCCACCTCCACAATTGCCGTAGCCTACGTGTTACCTACACTGACGCATTGTTACTCTAGTCTGCCTAGAATACTGTCTGCTTCTTTGGTTGCAAAACATTTATTTATTTATTTATTTATTTATCCATCCGTGCGGAAAAGTATGATACAGTAGTACCTTAGTCTTGTTTTTACTTTTAATTTGAAGATGGCAAAATAAAACGAAGGCGCCGTCGTTTGGTGTTTTCACGTTGGCAGGAATGCATGACTAAAGTCTGCTTTATTTTCAGTCGAGCAGGTTTTCAAGTCCTGTTCCGCGCACAAGCACAGATATGACGGACAGAGCGGCTCGGAAACGATCAGAGGTCAACCTGTGCCCGAGAGTTTACATTTGAAAACATTACTGTTACAGTTACTGTCACAACTCACAATGGTTGCTGCTAGCTGTATCTCTAATATGACTTCAGCTTCACTTTATTTTTTATATTAGGCTATGTAATAATGAATAAATTACGTTTTTTCTGACACACCCAGGAGATGTATGCCTCCCTTGCTGGACTGGAAAGTCTAGAAAAGCATGGAAAATGAATGTGATCATCCAAAGGTGTGGAAAATTGTGGTTATTCAGCTCCAATGAATGTGGCTAATCAGTATGTCTCGTGTTATACTGGGATCCTCGTCATGTATCAGATGTGATGCTACACAGATCTACCAGCGCTGCCGATGCAGTGTACTCCGGCTCATCGCACGCTGAAGTCATGTGTAATAACTGTCACTCCGCTGCCGTTGTTGTTGTTGTGGGTGTTGCGCGGAGGTCAGCCTTGTTTGCTCAGCACCATGTTGCTGACTGCTGATGTACCAGTGACTTAAGACGCGCAGACATCTAATCAGCGGCGGGGCCTTGAATTTAAACGGCCGGCTCTGTGCTTTGTATACACAGTTCCCGGAGCTCCACGGGGACATTTACATGCACAGATACTAAAATACACACACACAGGCCCGTGTGTATTGATCGACTTGTGTCATCAGGGCCGAAACGCGCCACCCGCCTCCTCGCAAAACAAGCCGGGGCCAAACTCCAGTGTCCAGAGGAGCGTCGACATGAAGACAATTGTCATTATGTCCTTGATGAAACGCGATCTGCTCGGCTACACATAGGAAACACACACCTGAGAACGTTCTGATAGCCCCTGGAGCACGGGCGCACACATGCACAGGTCTACCAAATTGCACTGCGGCATTCTTGAAATGCGATCTACTTGCTCACATAACGCACACATGTGCACTCACACCAATACACGTTCACGTATGTGGACTTCCTCTCGCGCAAGATGCATGTGAAAACAAAACGCAACGTTGCTTTTAAACTATCAGACTCAGTGCTGTGGAGATGTCTCCTTACCCACACTCACACAGACATGCAGTGTCATTACTGACGTTCATTATTACATGCGTGAAATAAATTTACTCTAAAGGGTGTAACAAAGATATACACACACACATTAGTGATACACACAATGAACCGAGCCTCCCTTCTCTCTCTCTCTCTCTCTCTCTCTCTCGTTCTCCCTGTAGTGTGTGAGTCACTGTTCAGATACTTCCTGTTATAAGAGAGCCGTCTTTAAAACAGCCTCCCTTTCTCTCCATTCCTGCTTTCCCAGTTGAAGGGAATGTCAGGCAAAACATACACCAAGGTGTCCTCACTGTGTCTTTCTCTCTCTCTCCCTCCTCTGTCTCCCTCTCCCCATTTCTCTGTGAACCAGGAGAGAGGCTTCTCTTTCGTTTGTTGAACGCCCTTGCTCCTGCACCCACTCAGCAATTTGAAACATACCTCGGTGAACCTTAACCTTTTTTTTTTTTTTTTTTAAAAAAAGAGGGGCTTGGAAATTCTCCTGCTGCGCTGGTGGAGCATGCAGATAAACAACGCCGCGTGCGGCGTGCATTTGCAGACGACTGCATGCACAGCTGCTTGTGCATGCGTGGCAGACACACACACACCTCAGGGCGGCTCTTATAATAGCTACCCCTGGTATCAACACAATGATGTTCGGTGCTCCAGCCGACACTGATTTGCCTTACTGTGCGCGGTGTCGGTGTCGGTTTGTGCGACCTGGCTGCAGTTTTAATTGCACCGGAACTGACACGAATAGAAAAAAATATATATTAATGGCATTTATATGAAAAAGTAGTACGGGACTGGGGGTCCTCATTTAATCAACTTAACATGTGACAAATATTTTTTAGGTGGATGGGTTTTTGTTTTTTTTGGCACATGTTTGACCCACTTTTTCTTTCTAAAGTTGTTCCCCTCTTGTCTTAAAACGGCATCCGTGTCCACCACTAGAACATGCCGCTATGGCAAGCCTTCTCCGGTGACTGACACCTTCAGCCCCCTTGTGCTCAATTAGCTTGTAGTGCATTAGCGACCGCATGCTAATTGTCAGCTGGCAAAGGAGTGCAAGGAGAACCCTCAAGGAGATACCTCAGGGAGTGCTGGGGGGGGCGGGTGGCGGGTGGTGGTGTGTGTGTGTGTGTGTGTGTGTGTGTGTGTGTGTGTGTGTGTGTGTGTGTGTGTGTGCTTTGTTGCCTAACCAGCCCGCGAGCACATACAGTATCTCCGAGCAGCAGGAGGAAGCCCACCTCTTGCCATGCGGTCTGAAATATTTATGGGATATATCACATTCCCTCTTTTGAATTAGACAAATAACACTCCTTTTTTTGTTGTTGTTCTTTTTTTGGTCTCCAATGCCACGCCTCAGTCACTTCAGCCAAACAGAAGAGTGGCACAACCTAAATGTACTCTCTAGAGAAATGCAAATCATCATTCGACAGCTTTTTTTGTTGCCCACATTTATTTCTTCTTCTGTTCTATCAGCAGAGGCGAAGGCTTCCCATAATGCCTGTGTGTGGTTTTGAATTAAAGAAGGCTACAGTACAGTGTGCTCTCTTACTTCTTCATTGCTACTACTGTACAAGAGGAAGTGCTGCTCCCTCAACTCTCACTCTTTCGCTCTCTCGTTCTCTATCTTGTTGACTCGATCTCAAAGAGCTTTTGGATCTCATCTATTTCCTGGTTGCACTCCTCCCCTCCTCTCGTTTCTTTTTTTTTTTTTTTAAAAACGTTCACATCCCTCTCATTTCACCCCAGCTCTCTTCCTCCCCTCTCTCTCTCTCTCTCTTGCTCTCTCTCTCTATCTATCCCTCTCCGTTTCTTTCTGTTGTCCACTTTTCCTGTCCAACTTATCAAATTCCATAGGGTGGGGAGGGGAAGTGAGGGTGGATCCACCCACATGAGTGATCATTCATTGCTATTTTAGCAGCGCAGTTCTCAGCTGGGGCCACAACATCCACCTGCAACAAAAAAAAAAAAAAAAGAGAGAGAGAGAGGAAGAAAGAAACGCTCCCAATCTCCCAGTGCAACACAGATCTTGTTGCATCACTGGATCAGCACAAATGTAAGAGCATAAAAACGGCAATACATCACGCCGCAAACGTCGTTAAAGCACGCTTATCAAAGCTAATTTGCCAGCGGTAGCAGCGGTAGCAGCAGCAGCAGAGGGGATAAAGATAAAGGTGGACGGCTGACTCCTGTTGTTGTTGTTAGTTCAGGGTGGGTGCAGAGTGTATCTGTGTGTCACGCAGGGAGGGGTTGTTGAAAAGTCCTCCTCGGTATAAAGGAGAGGTGACTGATTGAGGAGTCCCAGGTTGTGTTCTGTTGCTAATGTAGTTATGTGGCGTAATCGTGCAATAATAACATCATAATCCCATCTGGAATGAGAAACTGTGGACTGTTTGCCACAGTGATTGAGACCATTTCCTGTATGTGTGTGTCAGTGGCAGTGCATTTTAAGCAGCAGTGACTGCATGAGCCAGGCTGATGGATACAGGATCACACTGCAGCGCTGACATTGTCTTCAGTCCTCCTCCTCCTCCTGCTCTTCCTCCCCCCTCCTCCTCCTCCTCCTCCTCCTCCTCTTCCTTCACCCTCCCCAACTGTCTGCCTGCCTCTCAGCAGAATTATCACTCTAAAAAAAACACACACACACATACACACATGCTAGTCCTGAACACACAGCTGCAGATGCAGGGCCGAGTGCAGCCTCGCATTCGCTGCAAGAACGCATACAGTACGCGAACATTGCACACACGCTGATGATGAAGCCGGCGACCAAAAGTGCACGCATGCTGGCACGCACTCACATGGTAGGTGCATATTCCCTGCAGCCCAAAAAAACTCTTGCTCACCTCTCCCTGCATACAGCACGCACAAACCCCCCCCCCCCCCCCCAGCCGTTCAAAGGCGGCTATGCATGTTCAGACACACGGTACCAGGAGAGCAAACATAAGACAAAAACAGCCATGACGGATATCACGGCGTGGGATTACATCATTAGATCTTATGACATTCTCCGCAGAGCCCACATGAGGATCCCATGTCTGACTTGCACAAGGCAGACAGGAAGTGAGGGCAGGAAGCCGTCGTCGCCGCCAACAGGCGCGAATGGTTCGCATTGCCGTGACGGCGATGGCCCTAAATATTAGCCACAAGTAGCCCCTTAATCCAAACACAGAGGGGAATCTGTCAGCGCCTCTGGGTCTAAAGAAACGTAGAGAAAGGGAAGGGTGTTGGTCCGTTAATGCAAAAGGTGAATCCCAGGTTGGGGCAGGTGGATTGTGTGGAAAAGGCGAATAAAGCTTGTGTATGCTGAGTGTGTCGCACCTTCGTATCTGAATCTAATCCTATACTCACGCTGCAATTTGAAGCCATCACTACTGTGCATGGTGTCCAGTGGCTTAATATAATGTTAAAAATGTATTTTTTTGCAGTGATTTCAAATGTTTTTAGTAACTAATTGGTGAAGTTGATCGGTGCTTAAATATGAATCTAATCTTTTCTTTTTGTTGTTAAATGCAATTTGCTCCCGGCGCGCATCCTCAATGACACCTCACGTTGAAACCTGTCATAATAATAGCATGGGGTTTTGTTTGTGCGATGATGCTGTAATTAACACGCCGGCCCGGACGTGTTGCCTCTTTGACATTGTGTCTGACATTGAATTGCGGCGGTAGACAACCGCTCAGAGGCATGTGATGAGTATGCCGGCGAGAGGCTAGAGTCTAGACTCCAGGCGACACACCATATGATATTGATTATCTTTTGTTTGGCTATCTCTGCAGCTCCTTGCCCTAAAGGACTTAACTCACATTATTGTCTGGCATGAGGCTCTATTATTTCTGTTTAGCAGGCTCTCCAGCCGGCGGTAAATGCGCCGCTGTTGAAAGGTGTGAGATCGTGTAACGAGGCTGCAGAACGCTTCACCTGCATTCGTTCTTTTTTTTTTTTACAGAACACGACATTTATATTTCTGTGTTATTATTTATATTTATTTATAAAGACCTACTTCTTCCTCACTTGTGTCTTGTGTCTTATCAGCTGTATAATAATGATCTTAGAAGGTGAGCTGGCTATGTGAGTAGCTAGAGGTTACAGAAAGCAAACTGCATAGGGGTTTAAATTGTTTCCTAGTCTAATTTTTGTTCTCTTAAACTGAATCTGTGTGGTATACTTTATGAAAATGTGCAAAGTAATTTGTCCCTCAGTTGTTCAAAATTGCTTAAATGTTAGGAGGTCAATGACAAACCTGATTTAGCCTCTGCTGTGATACAGATGTAAAACCCTTGTATGGAGGTGAGTACCAAACATGGAAAAAGCAAAAGAGCTGCTTGAAAAGTTGCAGGAAAAACATCATTTAAGTAAAAAAAATAAAATAAAAAATGCAGTGATTTACAAAAACATTCCCAAGATACTTCAAATTCCAGGCGACATGGTTGGCAGCGTCATTCAAAAGCCTAACCTTAATTGAGGAGTATAAGCTAACTTTCTTTTTTTGGGGGGATAAAGAGCAAAATTTCTCCAGTCAGAGGAAAACAGCTCTGTAGAAAGACACTTGTGTTGCTGTCAAAGACCCCCAGGAGGACCAGGGATTTAAATAAAGCACCGGCAGCACAGAAACCAAAATATATAGAAGGTTTTTCTGCAAAAGGAATGAGCTAAAGTGCCTAAAAAGGCGTGAGAAACTAGTAGGAAAATACCTCACTGCATGATCCCAAAAATCACTTGGACAGGTTTAATTAGACTGTCTGTGACTGTTTGCTGTCTATTTACATTCTTTCACATATGCGTTGTTTGGTCTGCTACCTGCTGCACAATGAAACATATGCAAGTTAAATTGTAAGGCAGGCAAACAAAAGCGGCATCTCTGTCTCTTAAAGTTGTTGTCTTGCAAGATTTTCTTCCTTTAGTTGCAGTTTTTAACACATTGTGTAATGTAAGTTCAACAATTTTCAGAAACTTGTTGAATCGACATCCATTAAGGCTGTGGTACTTTATTAACATGTTTTTTTTTTTTTTGTTGTGATGTGATGAGGCACAGGCGGAAGTGGCATGAAGTGCTTTCAGGTGACCCATTTTCTATTAAATACTCTGTGGTGGTGATGGCCGAGGTCACACAAATATTAATGGAAGGTTTTTGCATTTATTAGGCTACATTTCTAGAACGTTTCTATAACCAGAAAGTAAAGTAACAACCCTACAGCAGCACATCTTTTAGAGATATTATGACAGTGATTAGTTCTTATAGACGACAATGTCAGAGATTCAAGGTGACATAAAAAGAAAAAAAAAAACATCCCCAGAGATGTAAAACTAATGACTTCTTGGAACACATTCACACATTCAAACTACTCTACTTTTAAGGTTAGGCTTAAACGTTCCTTTTGGATAAAGCTTATAGTTGGGGCTGGGCTCTACTATCACTTAGTTATGCTGCAATGGGCTTAGGCTGCTGGAGCATGATGCACTGGGCACATGTCCTCTACCCTCTTCTCTCTCACACCAAGCTCTTATCCTCTAATTTAATTTCTCTGGCACTTCTTTTCTATGGCACTGAGCTCCTATTCTCTAATGTCTTTCCTATGGCACTGAGCTCCTGTCCTCTAATGTCTTTTCTCTGGCACTGAGCTCCTATCCTCTAACTTCTTTTCTATGGCACTGAGCTCCTATCCTCTAACTTCTTTTCTCTGGCACTGAGCTCCTATCCTCTAACTTCTTTTCTATGGCACTGAGCTCCTATCCTCTAACTTCTTTTCTATGGCACTGAGCTCCTATCCTCTAACTTATTTTCTATGGCACTGAGCTCTTATCATCTAACTTCTTTTCTATGGCACGGAGCTCCTATCCTCTAATTTCTTGTCCAATTTCTTTTCGATTAATACCCATGCAATTCTGTGGCACTACTGCATAGCGTATTAACTGCTGTGTGTCCCTCTCTCCCCCTCCCCTGCCCAGTCTTCATTACCTGCAGTTATCCAAGCCCACCTGCATGAACAATTCTCCAGCCATATTCAATCTATTCAATCATGATCAAATTCAAGAGACTCACCATGTCACTGCTTTGTGAATTTATCACTCAGCTCCACAGGAAACCCGATTCCAGCTGTCACATATTTCCTGCATTGCAGACTGAATCTGAAGCAGCACTATAGCTATCTGCAGCCTACTCACACGCTCACTCAACTCCTCCAACATTTACTTTTTATTTTATTTTATTATTATTTTATTTTATTATTTTAGTTTCTTTTGTCTACCTTATTCTGTTGTTTTGTATCTTTTTGTATCTTGCACTGTTGTTCCCTGCCCCGGTGTAACACCCTAAATTCCCCACGGGGATAAATAAAGTCCTATCCCATCTTATCTTATCTTATCTTATCTTATCTTATCTTATCTTAATATTGTGGTGATCAGCACATGTTTCTGCAAATGACTGGGATTAAAAGCCATTTTATAACAGCATGCTTGTATATTGAAACCCTTCATTAATTATTCACATAACTGGAGCTGATGGCTTTATCAGAAAATGGGAAAACCATGAGCCTTTATTAATGGATTGCATCAATGGATTGCTGCCACGTCAGAAAAAGAAAAACAGAATGGTATCATTTCAAAGTTCCCATTATAACGAGATGTTCTTTTTATTATAACGTGATATTTTCATACGGTGAAATGTTTCATTAGGATTTTGTATATTGTACAAGTGTAATAAAGGGAAAAGTGCTGTTATAACATGTAAATATCACGTTATAACATAAAAAAATATCTTGTTATGAGAAGAAACTTTTCAAATTATAACAAGATACTGATGCAGTTTTCTTTTTCTTGTATAAAGAATGAATGCAATAAGCATTACAACTTAAAACCTTTATAAGGGATCCTTGTTAGTACTGACAAAATGTTATAGAATCAACAACAAAGCCAAAAGCTCTTGAATAAAATAAACATCCTCCTTACTGATTCAGCTTTAAATGTGTTTCTGAGAACGCGTGCTGTACTGTGGCGTCTGGGCTGTAGTTACGTATTTGTCTCGTGGAATATATACTATACTGATATCTGCCTCCTTCTGCTTGCTGCAGATCCAGGAGGGAAATGTGTTAAAGCGAGCCCTCTTCCTGCAGGATCGAGGGGCAAGCTGGGAGTCCAGCCAAAGTCTGCAGCAGGTGGGGTCAGTTATTAGTTCTCCTCTGGATGAACGGGTTCATCACCTGTTGTTGGTCAGAGACCTGCACAGAAACCCTGGCTCTTCATTCTTCTATTGTACATTTGCCATCCTCCAATGTAAAAACGAATATATTAGAATTCACAGCAGCTTTATGGTGGATACAAAAATATGGTTAAAAGCGTATGAGTATAGTTAGTATATTCATTATATTAAACTATACTTTACTCTGTACTATTGTGCAGTTTTTGAATATTTGAACTTAAAACTTGATTATATCCATTTTACGCTGTGTTTATTAGAGTTTTACTTGTAAACTCTGAGGGGAAACTGCAGAAATCACTGAAACAGATCAAAGCAATGATTTCCAACATTTCGGGCTTTGGGTTTCTAACAAATTCATGAATGAATAAATCTGAAAAAAAGGCTAAAACATAGACAACTGGACTTGCTTGTTTACTCTTGGCGACCTTTTGCCACTCATCCAAGCGGTTTCGTCAGTTCTAAAGCACTCGTGTGGAGTAAAGAAGAGCAGAGGCCCTCAAGAAACTCTACGTACGTCTTTTCTTTTAGACGTACAATCACCTGGATGTCACACAGTATACTTGAGAAATTTTCCCTCTATGAATCAAAAATCCAATATTTCATAAATAAAGATATAAGATGGGGACGGATATAAAATAATAATAAAAAACTGCCCGGAGACAAGAAAAAAAAAAGTCTGAAAAATTAAACCGGTGAGGTAGAAAATGAATCACCTCGCGACCTCTCACATTTATCTTGTGACCCGTCGGAGGGGAACGTCCTCAGGCTGAGCCCCCCCCACCACCACCACCACCACCACCACCGGCCATGTAACCAACTGAGCCAGAAGATAAACTAGCTCCACCTCCAGCTGCAACATTAAAACCCAACCCTCAGTCTAATGGCTTCCCATTTAGCATATTAATACATATAAGCCAACAAGTATTTCTGCTTTTAATACTTTGAGTACACTTGGCAATGGAGTAATTTTACTAGAACGGTCTTTGGAATATTTACCTGCAGTGGAAAATGTGTGAACGTTCACCACAAAGTTGACGCACGTCTGTCTGCAACTGTGAAACTTCAAAAAATCTTCCACAACACGCAAAACACACATAACAGGCGGCTTGTGTTACCCTCCACTTATCTTGATCTTGCTAATTATATCCAAGCTGCTTAGGTGTGTGTGTTTGACTTTCCTACTCATGCCACAGACAGCTGTTGTTTGTATTGCCCCCAAGTGCTCAAACCGACTTCGTATTTAGCACTATCTAGTTTTTCTTTTTTTTTTTTTACTTTACTCAAGTGATGAGTGTGCGTGGCGGGGATGAAGCCCCGCAAACCCCCACCCTGCAACGCCACCACCACCAACAACAGAAGCAGCAGCACCGTCCCACTTCACAGCACCCTACCCCCAATCCTTTTTACTGCAGAGCAGGGCCTGGATCACCCACACACACCCGCACATACACACACACACAGCTCCACCCGGTGACAATGGCTCCAACACAGAAGCCATGTTCAAAACAGCTGACAGAAACCTGCCACTTTAAAGTTGTCAGGTTTCGTTTTATCCAAAAGAAGAAAAGATCACATCGGTGAAAGTTTGCGCGGGATCACGCCAAAGACTATTTAGCAAATTCTAGAGGTAGATGCTTAAACCTGTTGCCTTAGGTGGCAAACTTAGTCAACAAATTAAAGTCAAATTAAAGGCACGAGCACAAAAATCACATAATTGAAGATACACCCGAGTGTTTTGCATTATCTTGACTTCTTAAATATGCAAAGTAAACACTGAAAAACCACATAGGCCTCATATAGGAAGGCCTCGTGCGACCTTTTTTTTTTAAAACCAAGAAGGGGGATGGGTGGCTTTTAGATTGTCCCTCCTCCCTCTTCCTCTGTCTTTTTTTTTTTTTTCCTTCCCTCTCATCTTTGTTCAAGGGCTGCCCGACTCAAACAAGCGGCTGCTTCAACCCTCAGTTCACTGCTCAGGGTTTGACGCGAGTCAAAAAAACCCCCCAAAAAAACAAGCCGCCGTGACGCCGCCGCTGACTGGTAGCCGGTGCGCTCGTTCGAGATACTTGTACACAGTTGATGTTGCTGTTGTTGCTGCTGTTGCGTGGTGGTTCTAGGTGGTGTGTGTGCGTGAGAAAGCGAAAAATATGTGTGTGTGCATGTGGGAATGAGTGGGTGTGGTGTCATGGGAGTTGAAGCAAAGTGGAAAGGGATGGAAGAGAAAAACGCACTCACTTCACTCACGCATATTTGGAATATCTAGATAAATGTCAAAAGGAAAACACGTGCTCATTCGTTTTGCATTCTTAATTTCTTAAATCCTCCTGCAGCCTCAGTAATAAACTCATCATCTTCTTTCCGACGCCTTCGTCACCACGCCGGTGGTGGCTCTGGTGTACATCCTGGTTTAATGACCGCTGATGACGCACAAACACAACTTCCAGCTCCATCTCTATGCTGCGGTTAGGCAGGGACGCACAAAGCTCCCCTCTGAAGAACTCTCTCTGTCCATCTCCCTCACAAAGCCCTCATGCCTCTCATTTGTAAATCACTTAAAAGCATGACAAATGTGCATTGGGAAGTTTCAGAGCGTCCACCCCCCCCCCCCCCCCCCCCCCTCCTCGCCTTGAGAGCGTTTGCAAGTCTCTCTTTCACACCCGCCGCTCTGATACACACCCGGCATTGTGCTAGCACAGGCATATAGCTTGGCGCTACACGCCTGGTCATTGTGGCTTAATTGGTATCCGCTTGAAAAACCGAGCAGAAATATTTACTGTAATGAAAAGGCGATTTGCGGCGCACACGGGCCTTATCTTTCTTAGTCGCCTCGGCTTGTAATGACAAAATGATGGAGGCAGGTCAGCGCGATTAGGCCCGATTACGCTCGGCGTTTGGAGCCGCCCGAACGGAAAGCAGTTCTGTGGTTGCGAAATGATTTGAGAGCGGAGAGAATGCCACACTGAAATCCAAAAACAAAGGAGTCTTGTCCCGCAACACTAATCCTGGAGGAACATTTCTGCCGTAGACTGAGAATTACTGTGTTTTTCAATCATGTGATGGGCCATCAAGCAGGGGGGCTTTACAGCATTTTTATTGTGTGTTTGGGTCTGAATGTAATCTAAGCTGATGGGCAGCGGCTTGGAATTTATATTGCCTGTATTTTACTATTTAGGCTGTGAATGAAACTCCAGCATGTTAACGCATCATCTTATTTGTACAAATTGTAGGGCTACGGAGAAGGATCACAGCTTTGCTCATAACCCTTTGAGAGGGTCAGTAAGGGGTCACCTAGAGAAATATGTTACATTAAGTAGATTATCTCTCACTGCAGTCAGCAAATTGGAGTGTTCTTTATACATGTGTGTGTGTGTGTGCGTATAAAAAAGTAGATATGCTAAAATAACTCAAGGTCAAGGTCTTAACATTTCTAAAGACTCTCTTCACAGCCTCACTGCAGTATAGTCACAACAATAAAATGTGAAGTAGTAAACCTTTGTGGTTTAGGAGCTGAAACATACTTTATATGTGCTCACCTGCCACTTCATTAGGAACACTAGTGAGAACAAATACCTTATAATCCAATAGTCCTGCACTCAATCTTTCTTCATGACTGTTCTAATGTATTGCTGTAGCATCAGAGAGGTGGTAATTCAGCTGTATGATCACCAGTGTTGGGCATGTTACTTTTAAAAAGTAATTCATTATAGTTATTAATTATTTCTCCTAAAATGTAACTGAGTTGGTTACTGAATTAGTCCACTATAAAAGTATCTAGTGACCAGGGAAAGTAACTATTGCTTTAATAATAAAAAAAAAGAAATGTTTAAATACGTTTAAGAATTAGAATTTTTTTCTGAGCGTAATGTACACTTCACGTGTAAGGTCTTGCCTTTTACCTCACTGGCAACTTTTCCTCTGAACGCTCCAAACTCTACATTTCTGTATCTCTGATCGCTTGTGATAGTGCTATGCGCGGGTTTGTGTGTCACCCGCCCAACTGAACACTGCCCTGCCGCTGATTGGCTAACCATGAAATCTTGCCCTACCTTAGCCAGTCATCATCACTTATCTGTCATTTTGACAGATTGCAATTCACATCCCTGACCACTTGGTGGCGAGTGACGTTGGCTCTTGTCTCTAATCGCAGTTTGCATTCCAAACATCGCGGAACTTTTGTCAGTGCGTGATTTCCTGGTACACCAATTACACCGATGCACACGTCAGAGCTTGGCTAACCATAGACACATATACAGTATATACTGTATGTCTGTGCGGCTAATGGCTACCAAAATGGAGGAATTGGATGAAAGCACGTTCCTAGGACTGATGGAAGGAAATTTTTATTTTAGAGTTTGTGCAAAAAATACAAATACCACTGAAGTACTACAGCCCTACGGTGCCATCCAAGAGCTGTTAGCCTAGCAGTCCCAGTCTGAGTACGGACAAGATGTGTCGGGAGCCCAAATTGACAGACAATGAAAAAGTCTAGCACAACCTCTGATCACAGTGCATTTCAATGGTACAATAAACCATAGCATTTTTCTGTGTACTGCTGTGTGTATCCAGTTATTAGCAGTGACAGTAGTGACACATACGTGAAGACAAATCTCTTCATCTGATTGTGATTGAAATCTGGCACTGTCTCCTCGTCCCTTGTTGTCGCATATCGAAACCTTTGAAAACAGACTATGTAAATCATTACGCTTGGTGAGGAACATTCAATATGAAAAGTATAAACTTTGTCCTAGCGGGTGACATTTACTCAAGCCAGCTGCAGTACTTTCCGTACAGTATGGACCTTTTGTCTCCCCTTTCTGCCAGTGAGAATAATTACACAAATGCCGTATAATGGCTGCATATAATCTACATTCCCTTCTCCTCTGTCTTCTCCGACATGAAAAGCCACAGCAGTGGTAAACTGTGTTGCGTTGCCCTCACCGTTGATTGCTTTCTTTTTAGACTGTAATCCTTCCTCTGAACTCTGACTTTCATTTTTATTGTTCTTAGAATCTTCCTTGATCCTATTTCGTCATATCTGTGTCATATCTGCCAGATATATTGAAATTCACAGAACCGTAGTTACATTCGTAACTATCGTCATCATGCGTTTTTTTCCGTCTACCCCGTCTCCATCCCTACAGTCCCTACCCTTTTCAGCTCTGGCAAACAATCATCGGCGGATGACGTAAAACACATTGCTGTGCCCTGTTGTGGGAATGTTGCCACAGACACTTGAGCTTAAACTCCAGCATGCTACGAAACAGATATTTGTAAAGGCCTGATGAGCTTAATCGCTGCTGACTGAGCATGTTTGGCAAGGGTTTGACGGTAACGAATGTTTATTTATGTGTAAAAGAACCTGCTCTGTAGCTTTACTGGATGCTTCTAAAGCTATAACTTTACATATGAAGGAATGTCTGTCGCATTCAAACCCTTTTTTGAATTGTGACTTTTTTTTAATCACAGATGTTATCGGGTTGCAGTTCCTTGTTTGAGATTTTGGTTGCTTCATTTGACCTCGAAACCTCTGAGATGATTTCATTAAATAATTGTTTGAAATCAAAAAAAAAGTGTAAATTTGTAAAAAATAAAATGCTATTTCGATTAATCATCTCCTCGCTCCTTAGCTTCATCTTGAAAACCTCCATAGCGGCCTGATCCTTAGTTTGACAACTGTTGGACTAAACTATGTACAATCAGCCACAACATTAAAACCACTGACAGGAGAAATTAATAACATTGACCATCTTGTGACAATTCAACAATCTGCTGGGAAACTTTTGGACCTGGCATTCCTGTGGATGTTCCTTAGACATGAACCACCCACTTAGATCAGACAAGGCGGCTCTACCCCATAGCAATGACATATGAAGAACAGCACGACGTGTTGTCCTGGCCAACAATTTCACTAGATCTCAAACTGATCAAGTACCTGTGGGGTCCATGTCCATTCTCTGATGAGTCACAATTGTTTTGGAGGCACAAGGGAGACCTACGCAATATTAGTAAGGTGGTCGTAATGTTATGCCTGATCGCTGTATGTAGTAGACAATACTGGTTTCACCTGAATTAGCCGTGACAATACTTGTCAGTACAGCTGCATCAGTACTGGTATCCAGATAATATTTCAGATTCGTATCAGCTGCAGATCCAGTTTATCCTTCGAGTACGCAATGTTAACGATGGCATTTTACATAAAAAGTCCTCATACTTTTAACAAACAAGTTATACTTGCTCAAGGTCCCGGGGGTAAGAGAGATTGGGTTTTGAGAAGTGTTTTACCAGACAGGCAAATTTAATCATGTTGTGACATGTGATTTAAAATAGCCAACCTCGCTCTTTCAGAACAATGTTAGCTGTCAACAGCTGCTGGATGTATGACCTTCTGCCTACATAATAGACAGTCATTACAGACACAAGATGAGATTTTGGTGCCAGCTCTTGACGTCATGTGCAACGAGCCAGCCAAGCCGACACCTAAAATATTTGAACTCGCTGTTTAAGGATTTGGTCTCGCTGCGGGGTTCCTGTGTGTTCGAGCCTCGTGGCTATAGTCAGGGGTCTTTGTTTCTCGCACAGGAAGCTATGGTTTATTATCAGAGTGAATGTAAATACTTTCTTTATTCAGTCTACTGCCTGTGTTTGAACCGACACTATCTACTGACACCACTAACAAACTTGCTGCCAAGCAATTGTTGCCACCCTCACATAGAAACGCTGTCATAGCCCATGGAGGAAACATGCTGTAGTGCCATTTACGACTGTCTGCAACTCCCCCAGTGCATCCATTGCTCGTGAGGTGTGCGTTTTTATTCTCCTGAGCGTGTGCCGGCGTTATCTCTGCTTTAATGCGACGTCTAAAAAAAAAGAAGAAAAGAAACATTAATGGTTCAAAATGAGTCATATTCTCCCTGAGATCAGCTTTCAGAACTGACAGGCAAATAAAGGAGAGAAAAATAATGCTGTTTGAAGAGGAGCTGGAGCTGCACTACCCCGTGCACCCGACAATTTAAACTGATAGAGCTATAACGTCGTCGCGATTCACCCGTAAATATGCTGTGATGAAAAATTAATGAGGTATACTTTGTCAAAGGATAAATTATTTATCCCCGCACAAGGTTTCAACACCTCCATTAAGTGTCTGGTCACTCCCTGCAGCGCTCTGTGAGACTGTTATTTGTCCCACTTCACCATAGCGCCCATAGCCAAAGCATTTCACAACACATCAAAGTTTCAAGCCCCTGTGCCCAGCTCCCTTTATTTCCGCACTTTGGTGTTTTTGTCCCCTCATATAATGCACATAAGCGCACCTCTGCTCCCGCACTCCACACCACCACACTTGTGTCTTTGTGCGAGGGCCCCCGCCTCGCCCCCATTGTCATGTTAATTATCTGTTTGCTCTGTTTTGCGGGAGCTCGCCATCCATCAAAGCGTCTTCCTGCTTTTCATCTCGCGCAGTGCATCTCTACCTGTAATTAGGTTTGGGTGAGGGAGAAGATGGATTTTGTTAGCACCGTGCGGAGGGAAAGGAAGACATTAGGTAGTCTCCATGGCTGCTCTGAGACCGGCCTTTAATGGTGTCTAATTGATCTGAGCTGTCACGGGGGCCGTGGCTTCACGTGGAAGGAGGCTGATTATCCTGATGTGCACGAGCAGTAACTCTGCATTCTGGCTCTTACAGTGTGATAAGGTGGGTGCATTCACAGGTGTGTGATTATGTGCATCCGTGCAGGCAAATATAACTACAGCGTACAGTTAGCATGCAGGGGAATGAGCTCCCGAGCTTGTAACTTCATGTACATTGCATTCAGATGGACGAATATTGCTGTGAATACAAAGGGCGACTGTGTGTGCGCATGTTTTGTGTTACTAGTGGCAGAGGAGAGAGAGAGCGAGCGAGAGGCTGGTCTGTGGTCAGAATAATTTAACATCCAGATGTGCGGAAGCCAGGGGGGAAATCGATAGAGGTGATGATGAGCGCGCTTTCATAATGCAGCGAAGATGGAGACGTATTAATATTTAACAGTAATCTGGGCCGAACAGATGGGCGCTGATTGGAAAAACTGCAATAATATTGAGATATTAAGGGCAAATTATCGCGGGGGATCGCGTTAGACCAATCGAAACAACTTGAAATCGCGATTAGGAGGAGGTGGCGCCGACCACGTCGCCGGTGCCAGCTTAGATCGCAGACCTGAAGTCCCTCTGCAAATGCTTAGTGTATGCAACTTTTTTCCATTGAGAAAAGAAAAAGTCAAAAGGTTTGTGGATAAAGAATTTAAGACGTACCTAACAATAAATTGTACTTGTTTAATAATTACATGGTTGATCCAGATCTGTAATTACTCACACATGTTTCTGTTGCTTGCACAAGGAGATTATCTTGGGAATAAGGAGCTGTTTTTATATGTATGCTTCAACGACAATATGTTGTTTCAACGGTAACATTTGTGTTTTTACAGTGATCATTAAATGCTGCATTGTGTCAAGCCTTTTTTTTGCTGTAATGACAGCGTACCCATAGAGTATGCAGACTGCAAAATGCAGTGGCTCAATGTTCACCCCCCTTTCCCCCTGTAATTATACTGTAGTAAAGTTTATTTTGTAACTAACAGTTAAAAAAGAAAGAAAGAAATGGCTGCATACCACTACGGGGAGGTCCTGCTTTTGCACATTCTGGTGCACTGTCGTGGTTTACTGGTACTTCGCTCGATGGAACTGAGCCATCATTAGCTCTAGTGTGCTCTTCCTGTAACGGCGAGCCAAGATGTCTGCCGTGAAAAAGGCTAATTGCGATGAACTCTGTTGTAATTATTCAATATGTAGTGCGTGATTAAAAAGGATTTACAATCCAAGTCCTCACTTTGTTACCCCCTTGTCTGCTGTACTCCCTACCTACATGCACCTCTTTGTACCAAGCTAGCAAGTACCTATAACTACATGCAATCTTCTCGTTGCCGTCTTTTCATCGTGAACACGTCACTTAAATGACTGCATTCGTGATCTCATCCACAAAAAAATGACAGCATCTGCACACGGATCCTGAGGTACGGAAGACAGAGAGTGTAAAAACATTCCTGTGTGCGCGCCCGACTTCCTCGCACTGTGGGGACGTCCACGCCGCTCTGCTGACCTTCAGCATGAAATGAAAAGTGTCTGATGCCTCCGGTGTGTTTGGAGGGGCTCTCTCTCTCTCTTTTTTCCGAAGATGGACAGCCATGCATTATTGATTACAAAACACTCCTGCGATGCTATTTCATCTTCCTAGCGCGGCCCGGGCCCGCGAATTTAGCTTCGCTTCAGACCCTGCTTTGCATCGGTGCCCGCGCCTTTTTCGATCGGCCGCGTTGGTTTTGTTGTTCGTGCGATGACGCCCACCCTTCCCTGTTAACGCCAACCCGGGGAGGCTAAATGGTAGGTATGCAGAAAGAGCTTATCTTCTCCACATCCCCGCGTGGAGACGGAGAGCTGCACAAGACAAAAGACAAAGGTGGGCAGAGACGAACCAGTGTGGTGCACTGAGAGGCTGAAACGCTGTCTAATGGGTATCACAACAAGCGTGTCGCATCCAGCAGCTATATTTAATATTTTAAGCTTATGGAAATAAGTCGTTGTTATAGGATATATCTGCACACTTTGTGGAAATATCTAACACTGGCATATGGCTTGTATGGATGTAGGTTCAGAATAACCAGTGAGTCCACAATTTCTGTTCCACTGCCTGCATTTCTCATGCTGCTATACTCTCATGCATATTGTTTACCGATTTTTCTGACACTCTGTTCTGCTGGTGTTATTTTGCACAACCTGTGCGCTGATAGCAGCATCTCATCTTGTGAATTCAAAGAGTTTCTCCTGCCGACTGTGAGATGTTAAATATTCATTTTGACCAATTAATATTCTATAATTTCCTACCTCGGACTGTAGCAGAAAACGTTGAGCGTTCGTGTTGAATTAGATTGGGGCTTTTGCAATAAAGCAAGCAAACAAACAATAAATAATAATCCTATGCGTGCTGGAAAGCTTGAATACTAAAGCGGAGAAGCAGCCGTCCGGAGAGTGTTGCTGAGCAATGGCCTTACCTCCCTTGTCCCCTGTTGAGGGTGGTCACGGGGGAGGATGCCCATGGCAACCACGGCTGTCAGATGCTGTTTCCATGATGGCAAAGAATGATTGGTTTCATGGATCCGGACAGTGCTCTCTGACAGCGCAGAGGGAGACTTGGCCACACCTGGGAGAAAGGAATACTGGCAGGATGTGAAATGTTACTGAACAAGGTCGTTCCAAGGGTCATCGCAAGACCTGTCACCCGCCCCCGGCTCCCACACCGCCTCCACCCCTCCAGTCATCGAGGAATTTACAGCCAGGCCTCGTGCTACATATTGAGAATATTGGGTCTGACTTTATCCTTTGTCTGAGTCTGACTCGGTCTTTGTGTGCCACTGCGTGAGGTGGTGGTGAATTTGCAGACAACAATGTCCTGGTTTGGGGAAAGGGAATCCGGCAAGAGCACCCGTTCATGCGGCGACTGATGCATCTGTGGATAGTCTGGTGTCATTAACGCACAGCGGAGCCACTGACTGCTAAGAAATCAAGGGATTAATCTTTAATTGCGTGTTTTTTTTTGTTTTTTTTTCACAAGACACCTCATCCGCAAGTGATGCAAACAAGCACCGCATTCTCAAGTCTGACTCACGTCTAGCCTGGTCGGTGGAAAAGCGCAGCCAGTATCATTGATGTCAGTGCTGCTGGCGAGCCTTGTTAGCCCGAATGACAAAGCTAGTGACGGGACTCAATAACAGCACTCTCTCTCCCTCCCTCTCCGCACGTTTTCCACAACACGGGTTTAGCATGTCTCCTCCCGGAGAGGTGGGCTTCCTGACAATCCCCACTCCCGGGGCCCGTGACAATTTTGATGATTGATCGCTCTCCTCCTGACTGAGAGCGGACTACAAAAAAGAAAAAAAGAAAAAAAAAAACAAATGAAAGGAGAGGGAGGAAAGAGGGGCGTGGACAATCCCGCAAGGTCAGGGAGATGTCCAATCTTTTGTTTTCAGCGGTGAGACCAGCGGCCTGCGGAGCCCGCGACAGGACGGGCAGAGTAACTGGCGGCCTGGCAGGAACAGATGTTCTGACACAATGAACATGCTCTTGGTTGGCTGCTTATTCACTGAAAGTCAAGGGGCTGACTTCCCCTTTTCTGTAACAAAGAAAAATGCAGGCGAGAGCCGAGGCTTTCCACCTGTAGGCCTGGGGAAAATGTTGCTGAGGCAGTCAGGTTCGCGCTGTTTGATTTACTGCGTGTCCTGCTGCAGACACATAAACACATCTATTTATGGGCATGATACTACGCTAAAGCGCCACCGAGTGTGTTTGGGTTTTTTCAAGACTCTACTATACTATAGTACAGCCAGTTGCAGCACATTTGTTACATTTAGCATGTAGCATGTAGCATTCTACAAACTCAAATTCCCCTTCTTTCTTTTGCTTAAACCCAAAAAGTAATAAAGTAAGATGTTCATAAATCTTCATAACGTCGACAAATTGTTATTCAGTGTCTTGATTTCACGGTCACTCTTGCTCCTGTCTTAATTTTAAAACAACTGTGCTTTGTCATCCAGAAACAACCCCTGTCACTGTGGACGAGTCAAAGTGCTGCTGTCCATCCCAAAAGCCAGATTATAAACAGACACAGACAAGCAAATGAGACGTGAGGCATCCTTTTAAATATTTGCATGGGTGTGTGCAAAGGTTTTTAATACTTTCAGCTCGGGAGGAGGGACATCCCATCGCTGATATTAGTATCAGGTATTGACCCGATACTATATGCCCGTGCACTTGCACTTGTAAAGCAGCTCGGGTGCCGCTGCACCTGATACTGCTTCGCGCCAGTGTAACGTTAACCTTCTTGTTAGCTGCGAAAGTTGGCGGTGGAGCGGTAATGTCTGGAAAACCCTGCTCTGCTTGTCCGGAGAATGAGTGAAAATGAGTCTCATGCCATGTTATTGTCCACTTTTGTGACAGCTCAGTAGTTTAAGACGCCCTTAGTCTAAGGTAATTTTGGTTTCTACCTGCCATTGTTTACAGTGGGGCAGTTGGGGTGTGACAGTCTCTTTGTGCTGTGTAGGAAAATAAAGAAGATGGTATGTTGTCCTGCCGCGTCGGTGGTGATTAAAAGCTAATGCCTAATGCTAAATTGTTACTGGCAAGTCAATAAAAAGAAGTTGAACTGCACATTTTTTGAATGTTAGCTGAGTGTTAAGAAAATATAGTTCAAGAACCGGCAGGACGTTCACCACATTCACCACAAATCGAGTCCTCTTTGGGAGATCTGGGAGAAAAACCACTTCCAGGCAGCTGAGATCAGCGACACAGTCCGAGGTCATCTACACAGTCAGCTTATTGGCATCTCAAGGGTCGATAAATGAGCGAAACCATTCACAGCTCATTGACTCTCTCTGCTGGTGATAATGGGCAGTGACGTTATTTCACAATGTGCCTATTACCTTCTTGAACAGTCGATTGGATGTTGTCTGCGGCACTCAGCTTTGAGATCATCACTTTTTTTATGACATGTTTATGTTTCATACCTTTATTACGTATCTTTAGGGCTCTAAATACAGTGCTGCTTAACAGTATGTGCACCGCTTTATTTATAAAATCAATCTAAAAGTAGAGAAACCAGTCAAATTAATAGAAATATATTACAATATATAACTTATTATATTATAATAATTATAATACATATTATACTTTTGCTTTTAAATTATATTTCTGAGTTAGAAAGTATGTGAAGCTTAACGTTTCCAGTAATTACCCATCAGTTATCTACAGCGGCAGAATTTTGTTAAATTTTAGTCCAGAAACACTTAACTTTTACAAAGTTGGTGGGTTTCCTTGTATGAACTGCTCGCTTCAATTCCTTCCACTACATTTCTATTGGATTAAGTTCAGGACTTCGATTTGGCCATTCTGAAATATCAATTTTGTCCTTTTTTAACCCTTCTTTCGTAGAACGACTTCTGTTCTTGGGGTTGCTGTGTCTTTCTGCGTTTCTTTTAAGACCCAGTTTTTTTTTGTCTCTAAAATGAATGCCTTTCATTTAAACAAAACGATTCTACTTTGGTCTCATCCACAAAACATTTTCATAACAGTCTTCTGGCTTGCCGTGTGATGTTTAGCAAACTGCAGACAGGCAGAATTGTTGTTTTTGAAGAGCAGTGGCTTTGTACTTGCCACTCTGGGATGCCCACCACGGTTATTCAGTGCTTTCCAGATGGTGGATTCATGGACATTAACGTTGGCCAACATGAGAGAGGCCCGTAGTTGCTCCTGGGTTCCTTTGTGACCTCTTGGACTATTATACGTCTTGTTTTTGGGGAGACTTCTGTTGGTTGACCATTCCTGAGGAGGGTAACATCTCTCCATTTGTTCATAATCTGTCTGACTGTGGATTCTAAAATCTTTAGAGATGTTTTTTGAAACTTTTCCAGCCTATTGAGCAAGAAAAACTCCTTTTGTGAGCTCCTCAGAAAACTCTTTAGTCATCTTTAACCTGTAAACCTAGCTAGAGGTTCACATACATTTGCACCTCACTGATATGTAATATTGGCTCACTTTTGTGAATAAACAAATACACAATATCTTTTTCATTTGTTTAATTGGGTTCTCTTTGTCTACTTTCTAAAAGTAGATAAAAAAAGAAAATCTGCTGCTGTCAGAACAAATTTAAATACTTTTAATGACATAATGATTACTGTTGTTATCCTACAGGTTCAATATTCAGTAACCTTTGTTTTTGTGTGTGTTACTGGATTACCAATTTGGGTGCTTTTTGTGTTTGTTTCTGTTCTAATTGTTCATTTTTGTCTCCTTCCCTTGTTAAAAACATATTTAAGACCACTGACAGTATGGCTGACACACACGCACCCCCAAAACCATAAATATTTAATCAATATTTATTCTTAATCCACATAATTGCTCAAAGACCCCTATCGGTGCGTATAAACCTGAAGCTGCACGTACTGCGAACCAAACGGTAGATGTCTCCATAGTCCGTGCAGCCGTGTGTCTTCATGGAGACGCTGCTGTCTACAGATGACAGAGTCGCCATTTTGAAAAGCAAATCGTTCACAGCACACCCGCCCTGAGTACTGGAACTATGCCGCGGGGCCGGCCTCGCAAACTGAGAGTTAAAAGCAGCGACGAAACAGGTAACAAGTACCAAAATGCAAGGAATAAAAAGTACAGGTTATGCGCTATCCAAATTACCTGCTCTTACTTCGCCAAACATCTCCGCGGCGTATATAATAACACTTAAACGTAGTGTATATAGTCCCCGGATATAGTATTGCGGGTGGGCTTTGCTTTGTACGGCGAAGGAGTGATTGAGGCGGAATGATATTAATAACATTTCGGTGCCTCTTCTTATTGGCTTCCAGTCTAAATTGGTGTCCGCGAGGAGAGGACCGGAGCTGTCACGCTGCGATAGCTAATGTAACGCTTCTGACGGATAGTGTTTGTTTATTAGCAATTCCTTGTTAGCTTGTTGCTGCTAACTAGCCCGCGTCGCTACCGTTAGCTTTGCGGCTAACACGCTCAAAATGTTGGCCATTGTTATTTTGGTTCCGCGAAGCTCTGCTGCTGCTGCCGCTGCAGCAGCGAGGCTGTCCAGCTGCTGGTGTTCAGTCGTGTAGGTCGGAACAAGTTGTCACACCAAACGGCAACTTGAGTGTTGAGATGTGTTTTCTGGATGCATTCGTTTTGCACTTACGATACCACAGTTGGATTGCAGTGTTGTTGCTTTTTTTATGCACGTTAGCTGCAGCCTATAACTTAATTGAATGAGTCCGCTTAATGACTGCGAGTTAAGTTGACAACTACATCAACAGAAACACACTTTGCGGAGCAAGTCGTTTAGTTTGAACCAAGCACACAATGTCCGAGCAGTGCAGGTGACTGACGGCCAAGATGGGCGTGTGGTGCCGAGCTGTTTAACTCCGATATTGAGCAGTATCATTGACACCCAAATAATATCTTCACAAACACAGTGATATGTTCACTTTACAAATTCGTTAGGTTGCACCAGTGTGTATGAATGCATTATAAAACAACAGCAGGCAACTAAATCCCCCTTTCATGGCTGTAATAATATTCTGTTGGAATAGCACAAGAAAGGCGAACAGCAACTGTCAGCCCACTGACTAACACGGGGTTGTCAAAATAACATGAACACAGTTCAGTAGAACTACAAACCACAGCCTTCAAAATAAAAACGACAGCAAATACTGATTTCAATAACTTTAAAGTTCAAAGAGCGCAAGGGCTGTCATGTTGGATTGCATTTCTATTTACTAGTGTACCCAATTTACTGCATTAACAGTGAAAGCAAAACACACTTGTATTGTTTTAAATCCATTCATGTTGAATACACTGCTGTGCAAACTCACATGGATACCAAGTCATAGTATGTAGCATCATAAGCTGCTTCTTTGATATTCTGGAGAGAGGATGGCCGTTTGTGGCGTATAGTATAAAAATACAATCTGGATTCATTCATTTATTTTCTGTAAACACTTGTCCTTCGCGGGGGTCGTTGGGGAGGGGTTGGTGCCCATTCCAGCTGTCATCGAGCGGGACACGGGGTGCGTCTCGGACAGGTCACCACTAAGCTGTCTCACAGGGCTACTACAGAGACACAGACAACTATTCACACGCACATCCGCACTTACGGCTGATTTAGAATCACCAGTTAACCTAACATGCATGTGTTTGAACGGTGGGAGGAAGTACCCAGAGAGAACCCACGCAGACACACATGCATGTTTGACACGGATAGGTTGATGCATTCAAACCCAGAACCTTATTGCTGTGAGGCATCTGGGCTAACACAACACACCACACAACTTTCACAGTCTTAATAAAGACAAGGAGTACACGCTAACAGACTGGCTTCAGCAGATTTTTACAAGACGACTGAAAGACTGGGGATCACACACTTAACAACTGTGCCAGATGAGGGGTCACAGACTACATCTTTTGTCTAAAGCCAACTGAACGCATTAAACTCTTGCGAGCGTGACAGTAGCAGTTTGCACCAATATTATATAGACATTTGTGCTCTTGTCGCAACTCGATTAATCTGGCCTGTATTTTTGTGGTCCAGATATGCAACATCCTGCTCTCGTTGTTTGCCATTGTTGTTTTGATATTCCTGCTTCTTTCCATCGTTTTCTGACACTATGTCCTTTGTCCCACCCTCACTTTTTCTTTGTTGGCAATGAAAAAGTGTTGGCATTTGGGTCGGTAATCAGTTCACACTATCCGATTGCCTCTATTTACTGCGACCGAGGCCGGGTCGTGTCTGTTCCCTTCACGCACTTGAAGATTCACATCTTCACAGCTGGCAATTGTGGGTAAAATCGTCCTCAGCTCAAAGCTAGTGAGCTGTTTTAATTGAAGAGGCTGGTGGAAGATGTGCCACATCATATCAGCTTCTTCACAGGAGAAAGCCTCTTGAACTGCGCGAGTTTAGTGTCACCTCTTTGTCCTTCTCGTCAGATGCGGACGCCAGCGAAAACAAGGCAGAGGGTTTCAGCGATGGAGAGCTCAAGGACAAGAAGTGCTCCATATGCTCGCAGGTCTTCACCACGGAGAGCCAGTTGCAGAAGCATCTCCGCGAACATGAGGTCAATGACAAGGTGAGTGCAAGCGTGGGAGTGTGCGCAGACTACAGAGGGAGCATGCTGGCGCTCCTATTGTCACCACGTGTAATTATATTGTGTAATTTTATTTGTGTCTGGTGGTTGTGTCTCGCTGATAGCTGCCCAGGAGCATCACTTTATTATCATCAGTCAATTGAGATGTAAATAACTTGATTAGCCTCATTTATGTTGTTATGTTTATGATGTTGATTTCCAGTAAGGGCACTCAAGCCAAGCGTACAACAGACCTGCTGCTATCATAGCTAACCTGACAGTATAGTCCCAGCTAAAGGTTGGATTTGGGCTAGTCTGCTGGCTTAACATTAAACCTGGAGGTGTCCCGGATTTTTCAGCTCAGGTGATTTTTCACAATGTGGAAGTTTTAAAGGAGATGTAGATCAGATGCCAATGTCTATTTGGGAAACTCGGCACAAGGTCTCCACGTAGTCTGTCAGTCACAATACCAGGGGCTGGCTGCTTCCTAATCTTCTGAAATGTGCTGGTATAAGCAGCACAGTGGTCATGCTCTTATCCCCATAGGACATATCTGGGGTCAACCGGATTACACCGGAAACACACCAGCTTTTGCACCGCTGTGTATTTTGCTACTCAGTGCTCATTCATTTTGAAAAAGGAAATAGACGCAGCCTTAGTTGAGCTGATTTGAATTGACAGCGCATCCCCAGTTCCTTGCATCGGCTAAACTGACGCAGGTTCCCGAGGATATGGGAGGTGCCATTTTAGGAGTAAAGCGAAACTTACCAGACAAAATTGACTCGTATTTTAGTGTTTTGGTTTGACCCAAGTCCCATCCACTAACATGGAGGGGGCGGAGCTTATGACCTATACTCCAGCCAGTCACCAGGGGGAGCTCTACTTGCTTTGGCTTCGCAGCCCAAGTGCGAAAGTGATTCTCTGATGCTGAAAGTTGCATAGTGGCTAGAGAAACTTCTTTGGTTGAATTAAAAATAATTGATTTTTTTTAAGATGCGCAAACCTATTGATAAGATTTTGTGTAACTGAGCGGCTTCCTCCCTCATAATAATGGATTTGTTATGAGCCATTCCACGGGAAAATGCCTCAAGTTACTGTTTAACCTCTCTCTTCAGTGGTGTGACTGTGCAGAGCTATAATGGGATTTTTTTTTTCTAAGAACAGACAAAATATCCTATCCACCCACATTTGTCTGCATGGGGTCTCTCCCTCTGATGGTGCCCACTAACAGTCTTAAATAGCACAGTAAACATTACGTTGGGGTTGAATCACAGCCGCAGTCTGCTGACTTCTGTGACTATTTGCATGAATTTCCATTCCCTCCTCGTATATTTTGTGCTCTCAACAAAAGAACGTTCCTGAAAATACATATTTGATGCCGTGCATCAAAACTGGTTGATCTGCACAGCAAGCATCCTCTGAGTCACCGTGTGTGTGTTGCTCACTGATTTTAGAGCATGTTTTTACTTTGTAAAGGAAGAAAGTGATCATGTGCGTGGAGGATATGCTGCGTGGAGAGAGGCGTGCTGGTTGTGTTTTTCGAGGTTTTTCAAAAGCTGGAGCCATATGTTTTAATTAATAAAGCCTACGTACATATACAGAAAACGTTAGTATGCTTGATTATATGTTTGAAGTTGGCTTTGACGAAAGGCCTGTAAATTCTATTAGAGCTTCATAGAAAATATTACACCGTCAGGCAGTCAAAAAGTGATAAAGCGGCATTCTTTATAAGTTATAAATAAATTACAGGGCCGTTTCATGCAACAGGCCAAGCTGGGATTAGTAGTCCTCTTCTCTTTTACTAGTGATTGAGGAAAAAATGGAATGAATTCAATCGCAAGGAGACGCAGGGAGAGGAGGAAGATAAATAGTGAAAATTAAATTATAAATATTGCGTTAGGACAACCACCCAGTTGATGAATGCATATCTTTGCAGGTTGTCTGGTGTGGGTATTATTATTAAGTCTTGCCGTGAACATCAGAGCGTTAGCAGTACTCACATCTTTTCCACAGAAGCACACGCATTACATACATAAATGCAGAGAAGGTAGGTGCTCTGCCCCGAGCCGAATCAAAAAACAGAAAAAGCATACTAGAGTGAGGCTGGGCTCAGACTACAGGAGTTTTGAGAAGTTGCCCACTTTTAAAATCAGGTTGCGTCACCCACTTCAGGAGAGAAACTTCACAGCTATTCTCCACTCTCATCTCGAAACGCGTGGCCCCTCTGCAGTATTTCAGATTATCCCGACGGATCGGGGAGCATTGACAGCAAATGTAAATAAGTGATTAAATCTATTGATCTCAGATCTCATTGGTGGCAGTAAATATACCTGCAAGCGGGTTTGCCAAACACTGATCAAGCCAGAGGAAGAAGAACTTGTGTGGAAAAAAAAAGCCAAGGACTAGGCCAAGTGTGAATGAGAAAAATGGTTAAGCATATAAGAAAATCAAAATTGATAGAGCTACGGTGTGTGTTCAAACATCTTAGGAGGTTTAAGAGCAGATCTACACACCTCTCACATTACCAGATAATCTGAGTACCGTGCAAGGAACTGATTTGACCTGAACTCTGAGCCTAACTTAATGAAACCTCTCCTCTCTCGGCCGTCTTTCCCAAAAGATGGCAGCTCACTTCTTCCTCTTCTTCTTCTTCTTCTTCTTCTTCTTCTTCTTCTTCTTCTTCTTCTTCTTCTTCTTCAGCTGCACCTGTTTTTGGGGCCCATTTCAATTTCAAGGCCCCGAGGTTCGCTTTCATTCTCTGAAGAGCAGTAGCCTTGGGCTCTGCCACTCTGTGTAACACTCACTAGTGTCATTGTTGCGCTGCTCTCAGCTTTCTCTGGATCCAGAAGGCATTCTGAAATTAAGTCAGCCGGCTCATCGAATAGAAATGGAATATAATATTGGGGCCATCTCTGCCTCATGGGAAATATTGAGTTTACTTTCATGCCGGCCGTTAATATTCAGTACTTAGGCATCATGGTTGTTTCCCCCTCTGTCTGTCTCTTTCTCCACTTCACGACAAAAGTGGCTGTTGAAGTAGCGCATTAACTGAGATGCAGTTGAGACTTACTCTAGTTCATCTCTCTGCTGCCTTCAACAAGATTAAGAGAAGCTATAAGAACTGCACTGCAGAGAGAGAAAGGGATGTTTGAGTCATTTCCCAGTTGCATTATTCACTGCATTCTTTAACTTCTCTCCCTGCCTGTCTCTTGCAGCCTCATCGATGTGACCACTGCGCACAGACGTTTAACGTGGAGTTCAACCTCACGCTACACAAATCCACACACACCACCTCCGACTTCACCTGTCCGGTTTGCAACAAAAAGTTCTCCCGCATCGCCAGCCTCAAGTCCCACGTCATGCTGCACGAGAAAGAGGAAGTAAGTCGCCACCGCCGGCCACCACGACACTTTTGGAGAACTTCTGTGTTGACCGCTGTATTTGCTTGTCTTCCACTCCGCAGAATCTAATCTGCGCAGAGTGCGGGGATGAGTTTGTCCTCCAGAGCCAGCTCTCCCTGCACCTGGAGGAGCACCGCAAGGAGCTCACGGGCATCAGGGTCTACGCCTGCAAGACCTGCGACAAGGAGTTCAAGACGTCGGCGCAAATCAAGGAGCACATGAAGAGTCACATCAAGATGAGGTCAGAGAAGGGTTTCAGATCCCGATTTATCAGCTATTTAACGGAACTAGGAGCCACTTAGAGCCCAAAGGCAATTTAGAGTGTAACATCTGCCACTACATAACGGCACTTTGTTATTTTATGATACATGACATACCCTTTTTAATTAACATTTTTAATTCTGACCAAATTCAGATTTGTCTGTGAAGATCGAGTGGCATCTGTATCAGCAGTTAAACTCTTAAATTAATTCCAATAAAGAGCCGAAAGTGGGTGAGCAGCTCCGTGGAGTGAAACTCATTAATTATAGGGATCGCAGATGGACACCCCTTAAATATTTAGTCCAGTCCTCCATCACACAGGATTCGCGGCCATTTAAATCCCTTTCAAGGGCTTTAATGACGGTCTGGAAAGAAAAGATGAGCCTTTTCATTTGTCCTCACGCAGTTCTTCTTGTCGTATGTAAACGCCCAAGTAATCCATGTAAGGGCAGCTGCTCGCAGTGTTGTGTGTAAACCCTCTGTGGTCTGTTACCACTGGAAGCTAAACATTAGCTCCAAGGTCAGAAAAGAGAGTCTCAAGTGAACTTTACTCTTTTTTATATCTCAGAATTACACGTTAGGAAATGGACTGCTTTTATGAAGTAAACGTAGTTGAAGCTCTTGAACGTCTACCTTCCCTTTACTTCAAACCCACAATAAAGTGGATTCAGGCTGTGATGAAAAGGTAGAATGGAGCCTTTCTGCAGCGCTGGAGAATAATGTTTTTTCTTTTCATATTAATTGATTTAAATGTAACATGTGAAACTGTTAGCACGCTGCTGTTTAATGATTAGCACTGTGGATTGTGAATCCAGCGATATGTGTTAGAAGAAAAAATCTTGGTGGAACTGGGGATCTGCGGTGAAGTGGTTAGGGAAGCAGCTTTGGGACCAGAGGGTTAGCGTTAGGGTCAGACTCCCAGTCTGCTCCCCAGGAGCTGAAAAAATGGAAGTCCACTGCTCCACGTGTACACGCTATTGCGTGAGTGAGCGTATGGATGCCTCAAATGCAGTTTACCAAGAAATTCATTTCTGTATTGGAGCAGTTTCAGTCACACCTAAATGTAACAAAAATAGTGTCTGTTGATTCCAGGGTTACGTTTCTAAACTTCTTTGATGCACTGCTGTAATGTGAGCATCCTTTGTGTTCCTCTGTGGATGCATTGACGTCAGTGAGATTTATTTTTTTGTGTGTGTGTTCATGTCTTCCACAGGCCGCTCACCTCTAGTTCCAGAAACTACAAGAAAAACATAGATCGCAGCGGGTTCACGAACAGCTGCCATCACTGCGGAAAGGCTTTCAAGAAGCCCAGCCAGCTTGTCAGACACATACGGATACACACAGGTGAGTGAGAGGCACACAGAAGCCGTTATAGAGATCTAATGCATTTTATACTCAGAGAAACTACTGTAGAAACGAGGGGAAAGGCTGTTTAGTAAAAGGTGTTATGGCGACACTATTAAATGAGTGTATTTTTGTCCCATATGGGCCGTTTATGTTCTGGATATGAGCTTTAATATCAACCCTAGATGACTTTGGAAGTTCGTGTGGAAAGAATAAGTTTGCAGGGTTTTATAGTTTTGCGTTGCCTTTTTATTGATATCAAACCAGTGCTAATAAAATATTGAAAGACTTGCAATTTTCAAGCTTCAGAGAAACCTGTAATGGAGCCATTCTGGAGCCAGGTCTTAAGTAATGAGGGCTCACTAGGGCGCGTGTAGGCGCAGTTGGAGGCTTTGAAAATGTGTTTGGTGGGTGGTGTCGGAGCAGACGGAGACGGTGCCAGTTTTTATTCTCAATTCAAGTTTCTAAATTCCAACTAAACTGATTTTCTAGGCAATATTATTATTATTACTATTCGAACTGCTGTGTCAGGTATGTCTGTCTTACACGAGCTCACTCCGCTTAAGTTTTCTTCCCTTAAGGCCTGACAGCCGACATAACTCCACCAACCCCTCCGTAGTTGGCTTTGTTTACCCTCTGTTTCTGGAACACTGTACTCCTCGGCTCAGCTCATCACTCAGCCGTCACGCAGCGAGGTTGAGCGAGCAGAATTTCAATTTATAATGTTCTCGTGTCGCTCCGTGATAGTTCAAACCCTCTGTGTTCAGATTAATGTAGCCTGTAGCTCATGCCCACGTGTTCTTTACACACCATTCACATGTTAAACTGCTCCGCTGGCTAGCTGGCTGGATGATTACCGGTGGATGGAGCGGTTTTTCAGTCTCAAACAGCTCTAACACGAGAGCTGCCCTTCCGTTGACTCCGTGCTGTCAGGGCTGTGTAGTCACACTGTCACAAAATCAGGTATTATGACACTTACAAAGAGGATGAATTGCTATTCATGTGGATTTAATGAGTCATTCTAGACACTTACAGACTGACACAATCGAAGTGGCGTGTGGATTTGTCCTTATAAATGGAAACGGGAGAATTTACATCTCCAGCTTACAGCATTCTCCTGGGAAAAAAAAACATTTGCCCTAAGGAGAGGATAATGTCAGAATTCAGAGACGTCTGAACAATCGCAAAATTCTGACGTGCCTGTGCAAATTTAACACACTAATGTACAGTATATATAATACCTCCTGTATTACTGAAAGATGTGGCCCCGTTCTTCTAACACAACAAAACATGAAAAAAGTGAAGCATCATGCAACCAAGTCAGTTAATGAGAGTCATTTGAGGTGAGGACTATTTCTCATGAGCTGAATTTGATCCTGAACTAAGTGCCTAATATTTAATGCTTATGCAACATTTATTATTTTTATCCCCTTTCTCTGAAATGTTTCACACTGGTTTTCAGTGTAATTGCAAAGATTTTAGTTTTTAAAACACATGATTTTCATTCATTCATTCATTCATTTATTTTCTATAACCGCTTGTCCTGTGGAGGGCCGCGGTGGGGCTGGAGCCTATCCCAGCTGACACTGGGCGAGAGGCGGGGTACACCCTGGACAGGTCGCCAGTCTTTCGCAGGGCTAAGACAGGCAAACAAACAAACAACCTTTCACACTTTCACGGCCAATGAGCACGTCTTTAGACGGTGGGGGGAAGCCGGAGTACCCGGAGAGAACTTGTAAACCGCACACACAAAGGCCCCAGTCGGCCAATTGACAACCAATAATATTGAGTGGAGCTATCTCAGTCTCCCTGTATGGATCTTTTTATTTTGAGGTTATTCATTCAGATTCTATGAACCGCAGCTGTCACAAACGCCACACCGTTTGCCAGTGCTTCCAGCCTCCTTATTGCCTCCATCTGACCTGACCTCCCCCCCCTGCCCTCAGGTGAGAGACCCTACAAGTGCACGCACTGCGGCAAGGCTTTCAACCAGAAGGTGGTGCTGCAGACTCACATGGTGAGACACACCGGAGAGAAGCCTCACCTTTGCATGTTCTGCCCGGCTTCCTTCTCCCAGAAGGGGAACCTGCACTCCCATGTTCAGAGGGTACATTCGGAGGTAAGGACGCACGGTGCAAACACCAGCAATTTTGCTTTTGGAGGATTTGTTTCATACTTTATTTTTACACAGGTGCAGTAGGTCCAGTGATTCATCACCTTCTTGAGTTAAGATCATGTTGGAAAAGCTGAGAAACAGCATTGAAAACAAGCAGCTGCCCTAATGAGGTGTTGCTCATATACCTTCCTCCAATATTGTGTAATTTATAGGTTTACCAAAGGGGAATTGAGGATAATATTTTTAATTAACTAACATAAAGTGTAGCATTTTGTGCAAGACAGCCATATCTAGGGTTTTATTTTCAAGCTGAATAATAGGATGAAACAGCCTTTGATAGAATCAGCTTTTAATGTGAAACTCTCTAGTGTTCTTTAATTGCAAAGTTGCAGAGTGTATTGATCAACCAGCAGTAGTTCAGGAACCTAAACACTGAGTCGTCTCAAAAGAAGCGTCTTAAGTGCTGGCAGAAAGTTTTGCATGCATATTTTTGACGTGCTAACACAGCGGGCCATCATGCTTATGAAATATCAGATACATTAAATAGACGTTTCACGCTGTTTACCAGCTTTCTGTAATTCAGTATCATTACTCTTGCTCTGGTTGTTTTCCAAGGTGTCTGTTTCTTTGTGTGCCTCCTTCGCCGACACACTGAAATGCCACGCGCACAGCGTGTTACATTCAATGCTGCGGGAGGCCTTGTCGTATTGTTTGTCTGGCGGAGAGGGAATGAGGTGAAATTGCCGTCCTTTGTTCCTCATTTGGTTTTTTTTCTCCTTTGTAAGCGCTTCACAGCAGCCGGGCTTTAAGAGCCCACCTGATTCATGCAGCCTAATTCAGTCCAGACCTCGGCCTCTTAATGGTGCTCTCTCTCTGTGTCAAAACGTGGTTGAGAGGTCAGCGGAGAAGCATGCATCAGAGTCACGTCAACAGATGATGAATCCTCCCGCGCGTGGACGTGCATGTTAAGAGTTTGCTTGCTGATGTTTGAATTGACTGGGGTGGGAGTATCTCCTGGTTGATGAGCACTTCCGATAATGTGGCCACGGTGTGAACGGGGTCAGCTCTGTGGCAGCCTTATTGTAAAGCTATAAAATGATCTCCATCACTGGAGGTGCAGAAGGTCCCACATCAGTGCCAGTACATTTTCAGCAAAAAGGTAGCAGTATAACGGAGGCTTTGTCCCTACATAACAAACCTCGCTCTAGTTTACTGCGCCGCAGGCGATACCAGCTCATAAACAAGTTTCTGTGTTTTTCTTTTGCCGTATAAAGTAATATATATTTTATGTTTGAGGAACCTGAAGGAAAGACGTAGGAAGTAGGTGCTGTAAAAAACTGCCTCTTTAACAAAACACTCACACTTAATTCACTGTGATGAACTGTCAGGTGGAGCCAGTACTTGGGAGTTAATATTTCAACATCAGCTTTGCTCTAGTTCTCTTTCAGAGGTTCAAATGATCAAATGGCATGTTAATTCACAACGTTTTTTACTTTCTCTCTTTTAACCCAAATACATTTGAACCAGTTGAAGCGAGCTCTCCTACTTGCCGCCATGACTGTCTGCTCCGTGCTTCCATGCTAAAAGCTGGTGATGGGGCCAGCTGATTGAATTACTTCTGGAAAGCCAAACGGCAGGGCTATTTGAATAATGCATCTCATTTTCAGAAGTGTTCTTCAGCTTTACGGTTCCTGATGGAGTTTGCTCTTATGATTGACTCACTCTGTGAATAAATTATAGTAAAGGTGTTATTTGCAATAGATTTTATGAGCAGATGCACTCCTTTTCTTTGGCGGCAGGGGAGAAAAATCATCATGTTCAGTGAGCATGTTGTAGACAGCAACGCTGTCTGCTTATGTAATAGAGCATCTCAAACATTTGCTCATCGCAGATTCTGGAGCCAAAGCTCAGAAAACCAGTTGGATTCCTTGTAATATGTGATATCAATTTGATTGAACAATATGCACTGATCAGGCATATCATTATGACCACTGACAGGAGAAGTAAATAACATTGGCCGTCTTGTGACAGTGTTAATACAGTGTTCTGCTGGGACACTTCTGGACCTGGCATTCATGTGGTTGTTACTTAGACATGTAGCACCCACCTAGACCAGACCAGGCACCCCCACCCCATAGGAACGACACTCCTTGATGGCAGCAGGGTTTTGGAACAACTAAAAAAACATGAAGCACAGTACAAAAACAGGTGTTGACCTGGCCTCCAGATTCACTAGATCCCAAACTGATCAAGTTTCGGTGGGATGCACGGGAACAAGCCTGATCCACAGGTGCCCCTCCCTTCAACCCAGAGGACCCAAAGGCCCCTCACTGACAACATTCTGTTGCCAGACACCACAGGACACCCTCAAAAGGACCATGTCCATTCTTTGATGAGTGACTGTTTTGCAGGCACTAGGGAGACCTACGCAATACTAGGAAGGTGGTCATAACCTTATGCCTGATCGGTGTACATCTACAATGGTATGATTAGAGTGAATTTGGTCTAATAATTTATTGTTTTATGACAGTTAACAATGAAGTAATGCATTAGAGGTTCCAAGAATGTGCCTTTGCCTTTTTAATCTAAGTTCCTAAGCAGCCTTTTTGAAAGGATTTTAACAATTCAACTTTAACCAATTACGGCTGACTTCTACTGATTGTGGTTCTTAATTACTGCATCAGAAACAGTTTCATTCTTGACACATCTATTTCTGAGTCTTTTTGCGTGTTTAAGTGCCTTCCAAGGAGAGACTATGAAAATGGGCTCATGCCTTTTGAGTGTCACGATTCAGAACAACAACAAATGCTAGGGTTTGACAACACATTGATGGTTGAGTGTAAGAGCATACTCCTTGCTTCAGCAGAGACACCAAACCAACACTTTCAGTGCTTCAGAGTCAACACACACTATTGATTTCAACTGCTTCCAGACCTCACTGTTCCATCACACTCTGCCAACACTTACAGTTCAGCTGACACCTTCAGAGGCCCTACGCTAGCGGGATTACTTGCCAAGGGCTAGGGAGGGTTGCACTTGGCTGTGGGAATCTGACCATTTCTCCAACTCTGTGAAATCTACATTCACATCTGATTAAGCAGAAGTCATAGAACCTGTGCAGCTATTTCATCCTTAACAGTATTTTCATGTCTCTTTGCTCTGCCGTTGTCAGCTGTTTCACTACTTTTGATTTCCAACGTGTTCAACAAGTACGCTCCAGCCCTTGCTCTTCACCAGACACTTCACCAGATCGTGTCACTGCTCCAAATGAAGTTCAGTGCTTTTCAGCAGTATTATGTTCTTTCAGTCCGTTGACATTAAATGTTTTTGTGGATCCTAAATGTCAGCAGACACGTCACACCCTTTCAGTGCAACAAATCCAACACCGACACTGATTTAAGTCCTTGAACTCCCAACGACTCGATTTTCAGTCGTTGGGAGTACCCTTGGATTGTAGTTGCACTCTAAAATGTTCTCTTCTGCTAATATTCCGCTAATATTCCGTCAATTCTCCCACCTCTGTGAATTCTGTCATCTTTCACCTTTTCTTCTGGATCCAGTTTCTGTTAAAATGTATTTTTCACTGTGATCATCTCCACTCACTTCGCTGCCAGCTCATGCGATTATCTTTTCCAACACTTTTTCTTCTTTTCCATTCTTGTCCTCCCATGTCTTGACCACCGCTAACAGAAAATAATGGTTCTCACGTGTCACAGCCATTTTCCCCGTACTTGTGCGCACTCGTCCTTAACCCAGTGCCACGAACCCATCATCCTGATGCTGATGATACCTTACTTGGGCTCCTTGCCCCCACATGCCCTCACACCTCACATCTCTCCAAGTGGCTTCAGAGTTGAACCGCCTCACTTCACAAACTTTCCCAACTTCCTGAGTACTTACTGACGACTAACGCTGAGGTTCCACTTCACCAGTAGTTTGTCCCTCACAGAAAAGCAATCATTTGGTTGGTGACGACTTTAACGTGGATTTGTTTTTACCATTCTTTCGTTTCACATCAGCTTTTGACAGTTTGGCATCACACTTGCTGTCATTTCAGTTATGGATGTCCTCTTAGTGTTTTGATTTACTCCACCATCTCTCTTACACAAACACTAGCTCAATTACTAGGATTTTCCAGACGCATGTTGAACCTCTGCCAAACACAATCAGATGTCCTCATACCTACTCTGGTTGTGTGCTCCCACCAACTTACCCCGAGGCAAATTGAACTCAGTCCACAGCTCAGAATTCAGCACTGCCTCCTTCACATTTCAGATTCAATGGTGGTCAAAGCTACTGTAGGCTACTGACAATGCCTAAGACTGACCGACTCGATAAAGAAGGGCGGAAGCTGCGCAGACTGGCAGAGATCTCTTCCCCAATAAAATGTCATCCATTACAAAAACTATACTTGGCATATATAAAAAAAATTGCTCTCTCTGCATTGTTTGGAGAATTTAGGTGGTGATATTCAAAGAGCAATTCCTCCCTACTACCTGGGAGATTACAGAGAATGATAAAGCACTTAATTCTTTTCTTTTTAGATAATTTATACCTACAAATCACGACGCACACTCTTGACATGTGCTTGTACTAACCAGCCATAATTTGCTGTCTGCTGGCATTTACACAAACAAAATACCAGGAAAAACTGATAATAAAGACCATTAAACAGTTTCTGGTGAGAAAGCTAGTTTTGTGCTTCAGGTTCTGATCCAAACTGTAGGCACAGTGTAGCTTTCTACCCAGTGTCGTAACATTTCTCACCTGGGACAGTCGCAAATAAATAATTTCTCTTTTCTGAGTCGCAGTGATTTCATTACACTGTGATGCCAGCACACCAGACCAAAAGTAAAAATGCTTGTACCGACAAATGCAACTCCCGTAAGCTCCGAGTAGATTTGCTGTGGAATAAACCAAGCTTTAGTGAGGCTTCCATTATCTACTACTTATACTTGATAACAAATCAAATACATTTGAAGCATTGGTGATCTCAACCAATCACTGTCTCGGAATTAGTACCGATCATCTCCAAGGACTTGAAAATACATAATTTCTTTAGTAGCCAAAGAAGTAGGATCCGTTGACTGCTACCAACTGAAACAGGCACCCTGTACGTTATACAGTACATTACTTCCTCCATTACAGGATGTTCAGTGACCTTTAGCAATACATACCGTATCTTCTTTGTTATATGTGTTCTTGTTCTCTTTCAGACTAAAGGGGTACCACTGTTCCCGTGTATGGACTGCAGCTGTGTGTTCAAAAAGCTGGGCAGCCTGAATGCCCACATTAGCAAGATGCACATCTCTGTGATTGAAGTGCCCTCCAGCACTGTGGTAAGAGATACAGAAAACACAAGCACGAAGGTTGTTGCATGTTCCGGATAAAGCATCTGCTTTGAGTACATTCAAGCGTACCCAGTCTTTTGACTTTCCCGGAAAAGGTTAATGAGACACACTGGAGTTCTTGCTACAAATATAGTTGGGATTTACATGTTAGTGTTTAGTGGCTGTGATTTAATCCCAAGGATAACAATACTGCTCCATTCAAAACTTTACTTTGGCATTCATGCTGTGTGTTTTTCCATGTCTGCTTATGCCAGACTTGTGCTTATTTACTCTTCTCTGTGTAATGAAATGATCAACTAACTCTCAATACTCAGAATTAGAATTATGTAACAGGAATAAAACGCATGTCAAACAGCATATTGCCCGATAAGATTCATTGCATACCTTCTTCACACGAGTTCAGCTTGATTCAAGGTGGTTGTTGGCTTTGATTTACACAATAGACTATTACTACCAATGTTTCTGTTTCTCAAAATATAGAATTTTATTTCCTTCCGCCGATTGTTCCTTTTTCAAAAGAAAAATTTGCTGCTTAGAAAAAAAAGCTTTTCATAGTCCTATTTTTACTAGTAGATAATTATATATTTTTTTGTTTGGCATTTCAATACTTTCACATTCCCAAGTGGCAGAATCTCAATCTCAAAAAGCACTCTCTTTCTGTTTTGTTCTATTAGACAATTTTCCCTCTAGTCCCTCTAATCAAATATGACTTCTGCCAAATTTCACGTGCCGTACAGTCGAAAATGTTGCGTAGACCCTGAAAGTCTTCTGCTTTGTGGTCTGCCTGGTTTGCAGCAATGGTAATAATGTGATAATTATTACACGAAGAACCCTAACCCTAAAATTTCCTGAAAAGTGTTAGTGAGGCTCAGTATGGTGGCTCTGGCCATTGCCATATTAGCAGAACCTGGCTCCGCCTAAATTTTGGCTAATCCAAAAATGTTCAAAGAGGTGGAGTAGAGCTAAGGGAGGCCAGACGGGTAATGACCCCCCAGCTCCTCCACTGCACCCACCCCATCCCACCCTACCACACTAGACACCCCACTACGCCCCTCTGACCCAGTTTCTGGAATAGGGAAATTGGCTAACAGACCAAAATTGATATCTGTATCAATTCTGTAACTGTATTAGATTCCACTATAAAGTTTAATATTTTAAGATCGCAATTTTTATCTCACTTTATTTATATCGCATTTTTTAAGTTGTTGCTACCCTCAAGTGGCTATTTGCTGAACTGCAGGTTATAGCAGTTCTCTGCATTTTTCAGGCACTTTAAATACAGATGTTAATTATACCAACAATTTTTTGTCTTTGGTGAGTTTGCACGTTATGTCTCAATGTGTCAAAATGCAGACATTTTAAAAAAAAAATATCGAATGATTTACTCATTTAATGCTCCAGAAAGCCCCTAATAAAAGTTAGTCAGCCCTCAAATTCTGGCCTGTCCCGGCCCCTTCTCACCCCACTCATTGTCTTCTCCTTTCATTCCCCCTCCTCTTCTCCCATAGGAGACAGAGACAACGGGTCAGTCGGCAGGGGGGTCAGAAGGCGGCGAAGGGGTGACGGATGTCATCCAGCAACTTCTCGAGCTGTCAGAACAGGTCAGCGGGGAGACAGCTGAGCCCCAGCCCGCAGAGCCAGCTATTGCCATGGAAACTGCCATCAACCAGGACATCCTGCAGGTCAGTGAAGGACATTCTCATCCAGTGTTATTACAGTACAAAAAGCAGTATCTAGAAGCAATCTTGACCCATCATCCTCGGATAATATCTTAGAGATTTACCTCTGCTACGAGCCTTGAATTTGGGATACACTCATATGCTGGTGCTTCTCTTTGTCTGTTCGAGGTAGCTTGGCATAAACATGCACGTATCAACCAACAGTTTAGAGCACTATAAGTGAGTGGGACCATTTATAATGAAATGATTTAGATGGAGATGAATATATTTGGACGTGGATGAAAAGAAGAATGTCTGTCAAGCTGCTTCTCTGCAAGATTTTCGACATTGCCTTTGAAAGCTTCATAGGGAAATGCTGCTAGGAAGTTTAGTCAAGCCTAAGATTGCTGACACAACGAGATGTGATTAACACTGAGCTTTGGTTTTGGATCAAGGCTTTGTCAGTATATTATTACGAGCTTGTTCAGAAGTCGTTAAATGACTGATAATTACATTATCAGACCCAGTTCTGTTTACGAATTTGACAATATTTCATTATCAGCACTTTGTGTTACCATTACGCTGTTTAAATCTGTCTTTGATAGTTTCATGTACTTGGTACACTTTTTACTGTTTCTGTGCAGCAAGCTTTGGAAAACAGCGGCCTGAGTGTAGTCCAACCGCTGAGTGACGCCACATCCAGAGAGTCACAGAACCAGAACAACGAGGGCGCCGCTGTAGAGAGCAAGAAAGTACGAGGTCCAGACAAACCACCTAGGGAAAAGAAGAGGAGCATTTTCAAGAAGCCTGTACAAATGCCAGGTATGTGGGACATTGTGTGAGTTTGTAAATTAGTTTAAGGTTTAACTGATTTGGCTGTGCCTTTAACTTATAAATCTGGTTAAATGCTAATTTTTAAAGTCGGTAAATCTAACAGTGGAACAATAGGACATCTTCTAACTATATTTCAGTTTATTAAGCATTGATTTTTGCTGGCTTCTTTTTAAAGTAAGTTATAAAAAGTAATAAGCAAAGGATTCTTTTTTTTCCACACTTCTAAATCTCATCAGTATCTTTATTAATCTTTTAATAAACACAGAAACACCAGGTAGCTCCTTAATTTTTCTTCCCTCTCTAGGTTCCATCAGGGAGGAAGATGGCGTTCGCTGGCACGGCTGCCCATACTGCTCCAAGGAGTTTAAGAAACCCAGTGACCTCGTCCGCCACATCCGCATCCACACGCACGAAAAGCCTTTCAAGTGCAAACAGTGCTTCAGAGCGTTTGCAGTCAAGAGCACCCTCACAGCACATATGAAAACGCACACGGGTATCAAGGCCTTTACGTGCCAGTGCTGTCTGAAGTGCTTCTCCACTTCAGGCAGCATGAAAGTACACATGCGTCTGCACACAGGTGAGAAGCAGGAAGCCAAAGCAAATTCATTATTTTTTTTAAATTTTATTGTCCTCCCCCTTTACGTCACATAATTCAGTTATTGCACCAACGTAATCAGTGTGGATAAGGTTATGTTTTCAGTTTCCTGGCAACCTTTCTAATTAAGATTTCAGCTATGTGGTCTGGTAAATTAATATTAACAACCTGCAAAAGCTGGAAATGTGTAAATACACTGGCGCCACTACAGCTAGACCCTCTAGATTTTTATTTGTGTATTTGCAATCATGCCAGATGTGCTGCTTCTTAGAGATACAATACATCAAAGGGTGTTCCCCTGGGGATGAAATGTCAGCACTAGTGTCAATAAACATAACTGAAATAGTTGGATTATGCTTTGCATCTGTGCAATAGTCTTTGTTTTCCCAGTTAGCTCTAACCTAAGGCTTTTCATAACGGCTTTGTGATTTTACAGTTTCATATCTTGGTCACTTTTGTTGTCTTGCAGACTTGCGTTGTTTGTACTTCCACGTAAGAATCAGTCTCAATTCTTTAAATCAAAAAATGCTGTTTTCCGCTTCCTTTTCCTAGGTGTTCGTCCTTTTCCCTGCCCTCACTGTGACAAGATCTTCCGCACGTCAGGCCACAGGAAGACACACATTGCTTCTCACTTCAAAAGCTTGCAGCAGAAGAAGCACAAATTCCCACGCAAAACCAACAAACCCAAAGTGTCCAAAAGCAACCTACCTCTGCCTGACATGCCCCTGCAGGAACCCATCCTCATCACTGACTTGGGTAAGAACGTGCTTTGACAGGCGTTTCAGGTTGTGGACGAAGATAGAGTGTGTTGGATAGAGTTGCTGCTTTTTGTGTCTCTGCGCAACATGGATGGTCTTTTCATGTGGGAGACTAAACAACGCTTTTGTGACCCTTAACAGGCCTCATCCCATCCCAGAACCCTCGCCTGACTTTCCAACAGTACCTGGATGTGGTGGGGAATGACCGTCCGTACAAGTGCCAGTTCTGCAATAAGGCCTACAAGAAATCAAGCCATCTCAAACAACATGTTAGGTCTGTATTCTCAGTATATAGTGTAAAAAATGTGTTTTTAGAGCTAACACAATTAGCTTTAATACTATGCAAATAGGTTATTAATTTTCTTCATATACCATACATTAAATTAATATGACTTTTTTTGCAATAATATTAAAAACACTTGACGATACCAAACTGTAAAGAAATTCACAGTCCTCTAGTTGAAGCCTCTTGAATTTCTTCACTAGAAAATCAAATTTACCACTTTTCTCCATTATATCAATACCAACCAGCAGGCTTTTGTTCTCAAAAAGATTTCTCATTTTTACGCATAGACTGTAAATAAAGATGGACAGCTGCTCAAAAGTGAAGCCAAAGCAATTAGCGCTCCCCCTAGTGGGCAGCTGCAGTATTAATCATAAGCTCCGCCTCCTCTGTGTTTGTGGGCGGAACTTGCGTACAAACTGAAATACTTTTTTCAGGCATAGTTTCTGTCATTTTTGGTAGTTAATATAATGCTGATGCATACTGAATTGTCCATTATTCCGATATATGTATATGTTAATTATTTGAGAAACAGGATGTGATATCATGATGACTACCGGCTGCCATGCCAGTCGCTCTTGAAAACGTGAGTGAATCTGGCGGAAGTGTAGGCGGGGCATCAATAACCCTGCTCCCCTCTTGGGCAGCAAAACGCAGACTCTGGCTCCAAACTCGCTAGATGGCGCTGCTGTGTCCCTGGGAAACTAGCGTCAGATTTGGCCAGTGCAAGGAAGCCGGATGCGTTCATATTTATATACAGTCTATGGTTTGACCATGTATGTCCAATTCAAAATGTGTCAATATCAACATGTCCAAATGTGATATTATAAAAGCATGCATGACCTTCTCAAGCTCAGACCTCATTTTTGAAATACTCACTACTTAGCTGAAGATGACTGGACAACAGTTGTAACTTAAACTTGAGGCAAGTGTTACACCCAAGTTTCTGACATAATAATATTTATGGACAAGGTTATGTAGTGGAAATATTTAAACTAATTACAAAAAGGGTCCAAGGATGGATCCTTGGGATATAACATCCATCAGCGGGTCTACCAAAAAGAGCAGCCAGACATTTTAAATGACTTTTAAGTTTAAGGCAGAATACCTGATGTCAGCTCATTTTTATGTTTTTCACTCAGGCCAAATCTTCTCTTTGAATAATTCCCCAAGAGAAAGACATTTTATCATTAGGCTGTGCATTGGTTTCTAACACAGAATTAATTTACCGGCACCAATGGGAAATTGATAGCGGTCGGAGCAGAAAACCTTAGGTGTGAGTTATCAGCTTTTGTTAGAAAGTCAGCCCAGAAAATCATATCGGACAACTAATGAAAACAGCTTTCGGCTGATTTTTCTGATTCAGTTTGGTAACTTGACTTTAGCCATTTGACTCGAGCCCATCGACAGACAGTCAGCGAAGGGAGCAGAGGAGCAGAGCAGAGAGAGATGAAGACCTGTTGACAGAGGTGATGTATTTGGTGAGGTTCAGATTGTGAGTACCAAGGGAGGTGAGATTACACTGATGCAACACAGGAAAGGGTGTCGATACAGTGTAGGTCGATAGAGGAAAAGCAATATACTCGTGTCAATATTTGTGTGTATCTACAGTATATGCCATATTGGAAGGCCCTTTGTTTTAACAATATCACAGATTAAAAGTACAATTTTTTTTCTACTATTTTTAGACGAATGAAATTTAACTACGGTGGATTTAAGTTGTCCAAGCAATATAATGTCATGACAGCTCACACCAAAGCATGTATAGTAACTTGGTTAGGAAGAGGTTTTCTGTATTTTCTGTTCTTTTTGTTCATCCTTAATTATTGCACCAGCAAAATCTCAAAGAAAAGCTTTGTGTCGTGGTATTGCTCTGAATTTGAAGCTTTGCTCTTACTAGCGTTTGTTCATTTTCTCAGGTCTCATACGGGCGAAAGGCCCTACAAGTGTGTGCAGTGCAGTCGGGGTTTCGCCTCCTCGGGAGTCCTCAAAGCTCACATCCGGACCCACTCGGGCCTAAAGGCGTACAAGTGTCTCATGTGCGACACAACGTTCACCACCAGCGGCAGCCTACGGCGCCACATGACCACTCACAGTGATCTGCGACCTTACATGTGCCCCTACTGCCAGAAGACCTTCAAGTCGTCGCCCAACTGTAGGAAGCACATGAAGACGCACAGGTTTGGATTTTGACGCTCTGTGAAAACGCTATCCAAATGCTAGTCGGCTTTGATTTGATTATCTCGCCCCTGCCAAACCAGGTATGAACTGGCCCAGCAGCTGCAGCCACAGTCGGCAGAAGATCCCCTGGGTGCAGGCACCGTGGCCCATGACATGCAAGTGGAAATAGAGAGTGACTCTCTCCAGCAGGCCCCGGCTACCACAGCCGAGCAGCAAAGCATGCTAGGACTTGGCCAGACCGAGGTTGTGAATGGTAGCCAGCAAGTGACGCTGGAGGCGCCCTTGACTGACCAAGCGCTTGTACAAGGAGAAGGTGAGAGCAGCTATAATGTGGGATATTTGCAATTAAGAAATGAGTTGTTGTAAAGAACTGAATCAGTGTTGAGTAGCTGTGCTGCATCGTGATCAACTTCTCAGTCTCCATCTGTTTAGTTTAGTGCTCAGACACACATGGTTTCACAAAACACGGCTAAGCACTCAGCCTCCAGGGGAGCTTCAACGCTTAAGGGGGAGCGATAGAGTGATGTAAATGATCCCTCTATAAAGATAAGGATCTAGTCTTTGTATCGCTCATCATCGCTCTCCTGCACAAAACAGATTCAGTTTACTTGAATTACTTTTTGTCCATACTTAACTTTCTGATGCATTTCTACAATGAACATTTCTCCAGCACCAGTCTACCTCATTTTCAATATGCATGTCTTCTGGTCAGGTTCTGTGATCTTGACCTCACCAATCAATATTTGAAGACATTTTAATAGTGCATAGACGGTGATTTACTCTGCATACCAAGGAAGTGCATGGTTAAAATTTAAAGTTTGTAAATGTAGACATTTCCCAGAAGCAAGGCCAGTACCAAGTTGACCTCCTTTTTTTTTTCCTTAAGGGGCTGACAACTTCAGCTCTGTGTTAAATATTTTTTGTTATTCTAAATTTTTTCTCATTCTGCATAACTGCGCCTGATGAACTTTATAGTCATGTAAGCAAACTGCTGTTCCTTCCACACAGAGTCCGTTGAACTTCCAATCAGTGTTTGTCTCTGAGAAGGCTTAACCCACGCTAACCTGTTCCCATTGCGTCTCTTTGCATTGACAGACTCGTATGTGACTGCCCAACATGCTCTGCCTCAGAACATGAGCCAGTTTGAGACACCAGCACTTCCTCAGCCTGCATTTGATCAGCAAGCTCTAACACAAGGTAAAAACAAGAAAGAGTTGTTTTCCATTGTTTTGGACAGTTTGGACTTTTGGACGTTGTCTGTAACAATGCCACCGAAATGCCAGTGGACGCTGTGTCTTTTGCGTCAGTTGGGTTAATTTGTGTTTCCACTTCCTGCTTCACTTTCAACATTGGCGTCTGAAACCTTTGCAGAAATTTTGCAGAATATGAGTCTTACAAATGTTTGTATCTCGGAACCTTCTCATTTAACCTTTTTCTCAGTGCGTTCCATCTTTATTGATGCAAAACAATCAATTGGAAAATTGCGGTGATGGAGAAGCGGCCGGAAATACTAAAGCGGAAAAAGGCTGCTACCAAGCAGACCAATCACAGTTCTTGCGGTCTATAGTTACATTTCTGGGGAGGTGCACATCAGACTGGTGTTAGGGTCTGCACAGGGGTCTGCGCTGTCAGACTGATGCAGAAGCATAAACCGTGCATTAGTTCCTGCTTTTAAATTACTCATATTACATGAATCTGCAGAACTGTCTTCTATCTCTGTCTCCGTTCTTCTGTCTCCACTGTGTAACTCTGAATCCACTGTAGTGCTGTCATACGTACAGTGTGCTTGCTGCTTCACTCCCACCCACTAACTCGCCGAGTCTTCATCATGCCAGCTGTATTTTGTTGCCAACCCGCAACCTGTGTAATCAGACAAGTGAAATTTGGACAGCTGCTGCCGGCAGCATTACAGACGGACGGCAAACATCCATGCGCCGTTACTTTTATGTCTGACCAGAGCAAACCTGGAGTGTTATCGCTTTAGGGATGAACCCTGGATTGTGATTACATTTCCGAGGGCACGCATTTCATGTGTCTAGACATGAGGGCTCTTGAGCATCTTATCATGAAGTATTTTAACCTTCCAGTGGTTTGCGGTCAGGGCCCAAGAATTGTAATTATGTTTGTGGTTCAAGCGCTTCGGCTAATGCCACCGACCCCTGAAGGCAGATAGGGGTAACTGTATTGTTTGTAACTCACTTACAGTAAGGGATCTGTAGGGGCAGAGCTGGAGTCCCTGACATTCATGGCAGAGACCATGAACACGATCCTGTCCATCATAAACAATGTCCACCACGACACCATAGTCAGGTAGAGAAGCTCGTTCAGTGACAGGCTGCTGTCTCTGTCCTGCTCTACGGACAGGTTGAGGAGGTTGTTTGTCCCTCAGGCTATTCGACTCTACAATTGCCTCCCTTTGAGGAACCAACTGGACTGTGGTCATTGCAGACACTGCTGTATATTTTTTTCACGCAGTCCTCCTTTGATAAATTGCTAAGGCCCAGAGTTTAAAGTTCTGAGCTTCATTCACTTTGTGCAGCGTTAAAAACATTTGAATTTCCAGAAGGGAGCTTTGGCTGCTTCCCTTTCCTGGTTATTTATAGTCAGGAGATATTTTCAGATGTGGGCACAATTTTCAAGTGTTTGAAGAACCTAATTTAAATTCATAGCCTTGAGTGGCTGAATAGATTTTTTTTTTTTTTTATATAGATCTGAGCTGAATCAAGAAACCCAGAATTTGAAAAGGGTGGTTTTAGCTTAGTAAATCAAGCATTCCCTCTTCAGGACACCTTCTCATTACATACAAGTATTTCTGTCTGGTAAATGTGCGTTCTGTTAAAATGGAAAACTGTTACGTTTTGTTCACTTGAGAAGGAGCAGATAAAGCAGTGAATATCTACACTCACCTACAAGTTAATTAGATACACTAGCGAAAACAAATGCATCCTAATATACCAGTCGTGCACTTAATCTTCACTTCATAAAGGTTGCATTTTATTCAGTGGGCTTTTTTTTTGGCATCCTCCAAAAATTTCATACAGTTGAATTACCACCCTTCTAAGTTTGCTTCAACATAAACTGAATGCTATTAGAATATATTCGTTTTCACTGCTGTGCCTGATGTTTCTTCATGTAAGTATACACCAGTCAGCCACAACATTATGACCACTGACAGGAGAAGCAAATAACATTGACAATCCCGTGACAATGCAGTGTTCTGCTGGGAAGCTTGTGAACCTGGCATTCATTCATGTGGATGTTACTTAGACATGTACCACCCGCCTAGACCAGACCAGGCACCCCCACCCCATAGCAATGATAGCGGCCATCCCCAGCAGGATGCAGACTGACACAGGAACATACGCAAAAACGGTTTAGGAACAACTCAACAAACATGAAAAACAGCACAAGGCGTTGACCTGGCCTCCAAATTCACTAGAAGCCAAACTAATCGAGTATCTGTGGGATGATCCACAAAGGACCCTCCCCTCTACCCATCGACCCCCACTAACAACATTCTGCTCTATTCTGGCACAAGGGAGACCGGCCCGATATTAGGAAGGTGGTCATAATGTTGTGCCTGATTGTTGTAGTTTACAAGTATATCTGTAAATATGGTTGCAAACAAATTAAATCAGAACAACTCCTCAGCCTTGGTAATAATAGAATATCAGTACGTTGCAAACCATCACGGACACATTAGATTTCCTACCTCGAGGTTGTTTTTATGTATTTTTTTAATTTTCTGCACAGATAACTTCCAATAACAGACTCAGAGTTGTACATCATCGAGCATGTCTCCGCTGCAAAGTGTAATCTCAGTGCCGACCAGGCAGTTTCAATGAGTGATGGTATTATGCTCAATTTTTAGCAATTTTAGAAAAATCAATAATAGCCTGTCCTCCCTGCTGGCCAGATTTCTGACTGCTGTGCAGATGCTAGAGCAAAAACAATCCTGCGCCCAGGTTTTATAGTTTCCAATTATTAGTTTTTGCTGGGAGGAAGATTTGTGCTTTTCTTACTCATCCGCTGAATTTGTGCTGACTGGTAAATCCACTTCTGCCGTTAAATGTGTGATATAAAGTTCACCTTTGTGTACAGTTTTTCTTTCTTTGGAATCTGTTTTGCTCAAGAAATGGCAAAGTTTCTTGAAATCAGTTCATCCTCGTACCTCCCTTGGCTCCCTCCAGGCTTCACCATCACCGAATCGAGCTACAATCAGTCCCAGTTCTCCACCGTCCAGCAGCTGCAGGATTCCAGCACCCTGGAGTCCCAGGCCCTCTCCTCCAGCTTCCACCCCCCAAATCTGCTGCACGTTTCCAGTGCGGAGGTGGTGAGTTTGGCGTCCTTCAGCCTTGACTGCATTCACTTAGTCACAGATTCTTAATACTTCTTTAATATGGATAGTCACAGGTTTGATAGAGAGTCTGTTGCATTACTAGTTTTATCTTACGCCAGATGCTCCTTTTATAAAGTGGATAATTATAATGCACTTGGAGCAAGCAGCGGCTTATATTAGCATTTGGAGTCTCTCCTGCAAATTATAATATAGAATGCAGTCGTATGTACATAGAGCTAATTTGCAAATTATCTACAAACAACTCCTCAAATAGCACGATTCATTTATTCTCTCAGGATAGGTTGTTATTAAATGTTAAGCAACTAGCGCCTTGAACTTTTTGGAAAGTGACGTTTGCCAAATTGGTTTGTCGCTCGTGTTTAATGAGAAAGTTGATCCCGCTCTTGTCTTTGGCTGTTAGCTTAGCAGCATAAAGGCTGGAAGCAGTGGAAAGCGATCAGAATGTGTCTGCTTGCACCTATTAAATAACAGAGCACAGTCTCCTCGTTTCTTCTTGCTTAGAAGTGACTTTATAGTAAATAAGCATAGATTTTTGTGTGGAGTTTGCAAGTTCTCCCCATGTCCAGATGCTCCTACATTCACATTTCAAAGACATGCACTGTAGGTTAACTGGTGATTATACAATATACCGGCCCTGTGTATGCATGTGAATGGTCTCAGTCATGCAGGTGTAAACTGTCTCTCGTCCAATGAGAGCTGGGAAAGCCTTCAGCCACCCACGACCCTTAGTCTACAGGACAAGGAGCTGTTGATAATGGATGACCCTGATCCCTCTTGTGCCATGTGCACCAACTTACAGTATAGTTCCTTCAGCATCTGCAGAAAAGGGCTCTGATTACATTTTATTATGTGAATCCCTACAAGGATGAATGTTTAAACTCCTATTCATATTGGTTTACAAGGACACAGGTGGAAATTTAATTTAAGGTAAGTGGTGCAAAGCACACCAATCAGGATAAAATGGTTAATAAGAAAACTTCATGCTGATAGTAGTATATTTTTAGCATCATTAGAGGCCAGGCAAGCCCTTTTCCTCCGCTTCAGGTCCGTGTGCTGCCAATTTACGTGCTCCATGTGTAACTAAAAGTAGTTTTGTTCAGCTCTCTTAACTTGGTTAATTGTATCTTGTTTAAATGATGATGTCTGTTATGAGCGGAGAGCATGTTGCTGATTTGTCTTTGTCAATCCAGACGAACGGGCTTCTTCAGCAGAGCAGCCAAAATGAGCTCCAGCTGGCGACGGAGACGCAGGACTACCATGATGACAGTGAGGACAACACCAAGAGAGCCTACAGGTCTAGCATTGACTTATTTCTTGTTGCACGTGTGTGCGTCCATGCATGTCTTGTGTAAACCTGTATGAGTGGCTTCAGAAACTACCTCCTCCTGCCCGCCATTTAAATCCCAACCCTTTTATGAAACCACCAGAAGTGGTAATTACAGCTTCCACACTCTTCTAGGTCTCTCCTTTTTGTCTTCGCACATTATTTTCGCAACTCCGTCAGAATAGATGGCAGTACTGAACTGTTCTCTCAGGTCTCCTCACTAGCTTTCAGTGGTTAATTCCAGCATTTAGCTGAGCAGTTGAAGGACGTTCACCACGTACTCGTCTTACCAGAGCTCCTCATGTTATGTTGCGTGATTGTACTCAAGTCCTGCAAATCTTTTCTCATTCTGTTGTTGTCTACCCCCACTTCCCTGAATCCATAACAAGCCTCCTCCTGCCTTGCAGTGAGCGCAACCTAATTTTCAGCAAAGCACTTGGCATTCTGGCCAAAGAGTTATTTTTTTTCCCCCTCGTCAAACCAGAAATTCTGCCTTCAAACTTCTTCGAGAGTAGTTTTGAAAACTCCACGGTGCCCGTCTGTCTGTTCATTCCACCATTTAGGGCAGATTGCTCTGCTTCACTTGGGCCTGAGGACCCTTGGGGTGGCAGTTGTTTCTCTGTCCGGCACCGATCACTGGGCATAAGCTTCTGCTCGCCTCCCTAAACAAATATTAGCTCAATGATCGGCATTGGCTGGCCAAATTCTATATCTAATTAGTTCTTTGGTCTTCATATGTCAAGCCGAACCAGAAGCCTCAGTAAACAAAAAAGGTCAGGAGGCTAAGGCCATATAATATCTGCTGGAAACTGCTGGACAGTCTTTCTTAGAAACCCTGTTTTCTTGAGACACTACAAAAGCTGAGTCTTCTTATTCTCCCTGGACGATTTCCTGGCTCTTGGTTTTCCCTCGCTGCAGCGCTTGCATTGTGTTTAACACAAAAACACATATTTTTCAAAGTTTGAGAAAGATTAAAGGGAACTTCATAAACACTGAGCCTGGGGATATAAATGCCCTTATTTCTCTTTTGGCTACAAAGGCCTCAGTAACTTCACCTCACTTTGATGTCAACATCTTTTCATTTCAAACTTTCCCTTAGATAAAGCAATACTATTGAGACACATGCTGAAGCGATACTAATCTGTCTGCTCATGTATCAAAATTTTGAAACAGAGTCACGTCCATTGTTTTATGAGTTTCTCTTAGTTCGTTCATATTTCCAGTTACATATTTCTCTTCTAGTCAAACTCTTTTGCTCATTCTCACACACTGTGTTTCCATCCGGGGCATTAGCTTAATTATCGTGCATAAATCCCTCCATGTTTACCGTCGTCTTAGTATTACTGTAGTTGGTCAGTGTTAGATTGCTTATTCAAGCCTGTTCATGTGGCAGAAATTAGTCAGTTTATAATCAGACTCTTGAATCAAATTCCTCAATCTAAATTATTTTACATTTGAAGGGGAACTACTGTTTCTTTACAACCTGGACCTTATTTCTGGCATAAAATACGGTCATCTACTCACCCATATAACTTATTTGCAATTTATATTCCTTGAGGAGTTAATCAGCATGTATCTATGTAGTGAGAGTGACTGGGGCACCGAGCCGCAGCCTCTAAATGACGCATTATCTTCCGCCAAACCCGTTCATTTCACCAATATTTTGTTAGCGTACGCTAGTTCTATCCCCCCGTTGAGTCCGGAGTCGACCTACAGAACCCGGATGATGATAACAGCTACCCCCGGAAGATAATACATTACTTAGAGGCTGCGGTTCGGTGCCCCAGTCACTCCCACTGTATGGATATACGCAGATGTAAATATCTCCCGAAGGAATGCAAATTACATTAAAGTTATGCGGGTGGGTAATCCAACATATTTTATGCCAGAATAAGGTCCAGGTTGTAAAAAACAGTAGGTACAAGCACATCAAGCCAACCATCAAAGAACTACAGCTGTTGCCTCACATCGCCGCCGTCTGGGCTGAAATATGTGTACTTGAACACACTGCAAAGACTGCATCCAGCAGCCAGCTAGCCAGAAACTGAAAGAAAATGAGACCAGAGGAGCTAGAGGTGTGGCCACACAAACTGTCACACATACAGTAGCTGACAGCTGAAAAAAACCCACAACCTTCTACGACCCTTCCTCTTATTTTCGTCACTTCCTCTTTTCTTCTCGTGAGGTGGTTCACTAAGCTGAGCAGCCCGTCATGAGCGATCTCTCTCGATGACTCTCTCCGTCCCACGATTTAGGATGCTCAGCTGGCTCACAAGCCAGCAACAGAAGACTGATTAGTGCCAAGCCTAGACACTGGCCAATTGTCGCCTGTTGGCTTGGTGTGTCACGGCTCGTAAAGCATAAACACAGCAGACTGTGTAGTGTGGAAAAAGCAAGCTCCGCACAAAAAAAAGTCCTACCAGTAATTTTCATCAACATGTATATCTCATTTTTAATTTGTAAAAAAAAAATGGAGGGTAAAAATGGTGAGCGCTTTCGTTCTTACTTCTCCAGGAAACAGTCCGGGACATAAGCATGTCAGCGCTTTGATTACCAAAAGGTAGAAAAGCGTTATTTAAAAGCAAGGCCATTTACCATTTACCATGTTTCCACAAAGACATGAAAGTATTTTTCATGTTCTCTCGACATGTACGCAATTGAGCAAACTTATTCCTTTTAAGTTTTACATCATGTGCAATCCCAATATCTGCAGCTTTCCTCAGCAAGGTGCCACTACAAGAATAAATGTTTAGACAGTTGCCCATACCTGACTGTGGAACAAATAAACTAAGCCTTCTGGCTAACACTGACACTGGCCTGTCAGCGAAAGGCTCAGCAATGTTATTGAATGTCACTCAGGAAACCTAATATTCAGCATGTGGACAACATCTCCTCCATTAAAAATAAATTGTCTGTCAGCTGTAAAGTTTTATACAGTCAGCTATGTAGTTCTTGTCTGTTTCGCCGCTGAACTCATGTGGCAGCTGTGGGGTGATAAATCATATTTGGACTTGTTTTTTCTCTCTCTCTCTCTTTCTCTTCAGATGCGATTGGTGCAACAAAGGCTTCAAAAAGTCAAGCCACCTGAAGCAGCACGTGCGATCCCACACGGGGGAGAAACCGTACCGGTGTAACCTCTGCGGACGAGCCTTCGTGTCCGCCGGAGTCCTGAAGTCCCATCTCAATACGCACACAGGTGAGCTCGCTTTACGCCAGCGTCTGAATTGTTCACACAAAGCTTTTTAAGTTCATAAACCAAGTCATATATTCCATTATCCCAATACTTTTGTGTGAATATTTAAAGGATTTAATTCCATTTAGGTGCAGCCTTCACTTTCTGATAAAACAGCTTTCATTTATCTGCCAAAAACTTGGTTTGCTCTTAATTCACGCCACAATCACAAATTAAAAAGTTTTAAATTAACACTGTTACACCAGCACTTCCCACAGTCCTGCGTGCTGCATAATTGAAAATATGTGAAATAGGAAATATAGGAAAAATATGAATCACATGAAGTTTTAGTTTTTAAATTTTAATGATGATACGGAGGAGGTTTCTTTTCTGGGATTCTTATTAGTTGTGCGAGAGCTTAGAGTTTCCTAATTTAAGTTTTTAAGTCTTTATTTTTCTTGTGGGAAAATTCCCCAAAAGTTTTATGCGCAACTTCCTGAAACCTGCTGACACTGTGCGAAACTCTCTCGCCTCCGTCATCCCTCGCTGACAGGAGTGAAGCCCTTTAAGTGCAGCGTTTGCGACGCCTCGTTCACCACCAATGGCAGCCTGAACCGCCACATGATTATACACATCAAGACTTTCAAATGCTCCATGTGTGACGAGACCTTCCGGACCAGCCTGCTCTGTAAAAGGCACATGAAGAAGGAGCACGCAGTGGAAGATCAAAGTAAGGATGCCCAAGTTTTGCTTCAAGAGGGGTTGGGTGCAGGGGTATCTCCAGTATATTAAATAAAATCTCAAAAACACAAGTCTCATATATGGAGTATACAGTAATACGAGACCTGTTATCACAGTTATAGGTCTGGAGAGCCAAGAGGTGGAGGAGGAGGACGACGACGAAGACGGTGACCAAAAGTCATCGAAGAGGAGGGGCATGGAAATCATCACTTTTACGGAGGAGCAGGCAGCGGAGCTGGCCAAGGATCCCGGAGAGGAGGCCTCGGTGTCGGAGCGAATCCTGGCCCAGTCGGCGGCGGAGAGGGATCGGATCAGCGAGATCAAAGACAAAGCCGTGGAGCTGGAGACAGAACCAAAGTTCGCAAACTGCTGCAGCTACTGCCCCAAGAGCTTCAAGAAGCCCAGCGATCTTGTCAGGTATATGTTCTGTTTATTTACACATAAGCTTGCCCTGCTCCTCAGGAAGCAAAATCTAACAGGTGTCAAGTCGGACCGCCTCTGTTTGAAGTTAAAACCAACCATACTAGTGTATTTTTACTCTACATAAAGCTATTTGCCAATGAGATACATGTATGCCAATCATGTTGTCAGTCAAAGATGAAGTGGCTCACTGGACGAGGTCATCACATTCTGCAGAGCATTTTGTGTACAATTAAACACATAATTATGGATTTAATCTATGACCTCTGGGCTTTTGGTAGCTGTTGTGGAAACCGCAGTCTTACACCAGCACTGTTAGTGCTAGAAGATCGATTTTGTGTGTTTTATTGGCAAATATTTAAAACTGGAACACAATAAAGCAGAGTCTGCTTTATTTATAGTCATAAAAACAGATTACACCCTTTGCTCCAAAACCGGAAATATGGCAGCCACTGTGAGATTAAGTCTGACGACGCATAAAGATTCTTTATAGATTTACCATTTTTACCCAACTTACTAACTATGGTTTCGCACAGTCTAATATAATACATGGATATAAGTCAACTGAGTTCTGTGGACTCCAGTGCAAAGCAAAGATGAAAGGGAACTTCAAAAGTTGTGATATTTCCATTTCTTTCAGGAGCAGAATGCTTGATGACTGTACAGTGTTCAGATATGGTTTAACACTGTAAAGCAAGAAAGGTTGTCACAAAAGTTCAGGATGGAGTGAAGTCAGGGAAGAGCTGAGGAGGATATAAAGAAATAAATGTGAGGGCTGAACTAGGGTGACCAGATCCCAATTCACCAGATGTGGGACAAAGACTCCGTTTGTGCGGGACACTGTGGGACAATGTGGGACGGCCTGGATATAAAAACTTAACATATATATGCGTTTTCTGTGAGTCTCTCATTGTCTGTGTCGTTTTACGTCATATTCACCTCCGTATGGAAAAATGACTGGAGCAAACTTCACAGCAAACTTTACCAGACTCTCCTTGCACTGGTTTCACCCAGGGATAGATAGTTAGATAGTGCTTCCCTCCATTGTCTGTCGCTGCATGCCGTTCTGATCTGATTTGCATTGTTTGTTGTTGGTGGGCGCGCCCTTAACCTGCGTCCGCGTCCCAGTTTGATTGACATGATCAAACAGCCCGCCCCGCCCCCTGATGACAGCCCTCACTGCTTTCTCCGAACAGCTATTTGATAAATGCCAGATTATAAAACACGCATTTTAAAACTGGAGTCTGACTGTCAATAACAATGCGGGACAACGTCTCAATTTGCGGGACGTGTGAAAAGTAATGAAAATGCGGGACTGTCCCGCACAAAGCGGGACATCTGGTCACCCTAGGCTGAACATCAAAACAGAAAGACAGGATGGAGAGACAGAGGAAGACAAGAATGTCAGCCAGACGTCATTGTTTTCTTTTTGTATCCCTATAAATTCCAGTGCACTAACATGCTGTGTCATTCAGTGAAGTGATATGTTGTTAAATACTGTCTGTGTGTTGAGCGAATCACGTTGACACATGTGCGAATTGTCTTCTTCTATATATGTAGTTATAATCAGTCTGAGGGAAAACGAACACATGAATGTTATTAAGGGAAAAAATTACTAACAAGGGGATTGTGGTCAGTTAAATATTTATCCAGTCTGACATAATCCCATCTGTTCCTTAAGACCCTTAAGACAATGCGGCCAAAACAAGCGTCCTCATTGATTGGCCAGGGTTTAATATTCTCAGTGACCATTTTAGGAATATTGCTGTTCAGAGACTTAAGAGCTTTAAGAGATGTAGATGTTTTTCTGAAATATTTTACTTGGTTTTAATGGTGTTTGCTTTAAGCTGTGAGCTGATGCGTAGTGCAGAGCCAGCAAGAACTGCACAGACAGCAATTATCGTTAAAAGTGTACACCTACCGATCAGTTCATTAGCTTCAATGAAATGCATGCAGCTTAATGTAACAGTGCTGCACTAAAGCTTAACCTCATGACTGTTCTTATGTTCAGTTTATATTGAAATAGTATCAGAAATGTGGTAATTCTGTTCAACTTTTATTAAAGTGTTTAATCTGTCAGTCAGCCAAGCCCATTGACTTCAGTGAGGTTGCCAAAATAACAGAAACATCAGTACAGCACAGCTCAATAGCTCCACAAACCACGGGTCTCTCGGTTATTTTAAACTCATGCTGATTAGTGGTGGGAGTTTCTTAAAAAGAGCGATGGCGAGCCAAAGTTAGCTTTACCAAATGTCAGAACTATTATGAGATCAAGACCTAGGTTTAGAAATACAGCAGCTCTCCTTTATACCTATTACATTGTGGTAAATATTACTTGATTTCGTGAGTGGCTATATACTGTAGTATACAGAAAATATCAAAATAACAATCTCAACTATATCACAAATCACCTTTTTTCAGCTTTATGAGCTTTTTCCCACCCCGAAGTAGAACTAGGTTTCTTTTTACATTATACACATATAAATAAAATGACTGTTTACTGAACACAAAACAAGGGTTAGTAGGTTGTCTAAAGTCCCCATGCAATTTACAGAGCCAGTTCTGTGTCAGGCTTTGTGATAAAAAAAAAAAAAGTATGAAAGAAAGAGAGTGTGAAAACATTCTGTGTTCAGGGAAGCTTTATTCTAGCGGTGCAAGTAAATATGTGTTTTAAATCCCTGAAGGCGCTTGTTTGTTTGTTTTTCTGTTTTTTTTAGACCTGCAAATTCTTATACACTTAACTGTGAAGCTGCTTCTCTCCTAAACAACTCTGATACTCACCAGCGAGCCGCATTCATTATTTCAATTTTCATATCCATAGTCACCCTTCATCACGCAAGAAATTGCCGAAGCTAAGGCACGAGATAGAAGATTGCTCCTGGGTGATAACCAGCGAACACTGGCTAGGCTCTATATTGTCCTTTCTTTTTCTATTATTTCACTCATCGTGAATTATTTTTTTTCCTTGGCAAAGAAATTGGAATTGCACGTGCTTTCTGTATTTTTACCCATCTTAAGCCTCTCGTCTGTCCTCCTGCTTGACTGTGTCAATCTGATTTGAATGCCCAGGCACATCAGGATCCACACTGGAGAGAGGCCTTATAAGTGTGATGAATGCGGGAAGAGTTTCACGGTGAAGTCAACCCTCGACTGCCACGTGAAAACACATACAGGTGCGTGTTTAAAACACTAGACCGCTGGGTTTGACTGGTTCATGCTTACATGCATCCTGCCAGATGAGATATTTGAAGAAATTTATTAAAAACAATGTGGAAATTCAGGAAAAAGGTGTCATTTCTGACATGGATTAAAGAAACGGTTTGCTGTTTTAAGAAACTATACTGTAAAATGAATTTTCCAGTGTTCCAGTGCTAAGCTTAGCTTTGTGGCTGCTGTTCGTGGCTCAGTATTAACAGTGACAGTGATTTATAGCTAAATGAAACCTAAATGAAAAATGTAAATACAGTTAGAAATCTGTGACCTCCATATGTGTCACGTGTCCATCTCAGGTGTTTTTGAAACTTGTTAAATTAGGGCTTGAAGCAGGGGTCAGGTTAACCGAATATTTTCTGTCATTGACCTTTTTTTTTTTTTTTTTTTGTAACTTTACGGAAAAATCTGAAGACCATCATTTTGACAGATTGCATTTCACACCCCTGACCACTTGATGGCGAGTGACACTATTAATTGGCCTTTTGTTTCTCATCGCAGTTTGCACGTTCCAAACATCGCAGAACTTTTGTTGGTGCACGATTTCCTGGTACACCAATTACACTTATGCACACTTCAGAGCTCGGCTAACTATAGGCCATAGACATATAGCACTTCAACCCAAGGGTACCGTCTAAGAGCTGTTTACGCTAACAGTCCCGTTCCGAGTATGGACAAGACGTGTTTACAGTATTGACTGTCGGTAGCTGAAACTTTATTTTTTTTTGTTACCATCTAAAGTCAATACTGTTTTGAAAAAAATACTTAAAGTTAATGAAACTTTAATGAAAATTAAATGCTGTTGAATATGTCTATTAAAAAATTAAAGTGACGAGTAAGAATAGATTATGACAGGATTTTTATGACTTTGCCAGTCAAAATGACAGACAACGAAAAAGTCTAACGCAACCTCTGGCTTGAAGATGCCTTAGCTGGTAGCTGACTCTGAAGCGCTTCCTGTAGGATCATGCGTCATTGGTACAGTTGAAACGTAAAGAAACTTGTTGGAGTTGACCTGACGATTGCCGTGTCTTTGCAGGTCAGAAGCTGTTCAGCTGTCACATGTGCAACACCTCCTTCTCTACAAAAGGCAGCCTGAAGGTGCACATGCGCCTCCACACCGGCTCCAAGCCCTTCAAATGTCCCTTCTGTGAACTCCGCTTCAGAACGTCAGGCCACCGCAAAACCCACATCCAGTGTCACTTCCGCCCAAACGGCGACAGCCGCAAACCCAAGCGGCCTTCCTCGTCTGCCAGTCAGTCCAGACAAGGTCAAGACACGGGTGCTGGGCAGGTTGTGGCCTCGGGTCAGGGGCAGCAGCCGGCCGCTTCGGAGGCTCTTCAATCTGTGGGTCTGCTGCAGACGCCCAGCTCGGACCCCAGCATTTACCTCCCGGCCAACCAAGTACTGACAGGGCAATTTGACCAGAATCTGCTGCCGCCAGGACTAGTAGGACAGGCCATCCTGCCCGCCTCTATGTCAGGTAAGGATAAATGGATAGGATAGTTTGCAGAGCTGTAGAAAGCAATCAGGAGAATATGTTTTAAGTCAAAGTTAATGTGGTTAGAAAGCATTTGAGAGGATTAAATGAGACAAAGCGATATAGCAAAGTCTCAAATTTAATTATCCTGAAGAGTCATTGTGTTGCGTGTGTTGTGTTATGGATGAGCCACCAATCACACATCTGTTATCGACGTTTGGCGCGCACTCTTATCGGAACGTCACTCTGATGATTAATGCACTGAAGACGCCGGGTGCAACTGAACTACTTCAGGGCTCATCATTTTTATTGCCGGACGGTCGGTTAGTAATCAAGTGGCAGCCTCGGCGCTTTTGCTCCGGACAAGATGACATGCATCTCGATAAGGCCCGATGTCCGCAGTACGAAGGTGCTTTATCACCGCAAGCCACCTGTGTGCTTCCTTTCCTCCAAACACAAAAGGCCAGTTGATAGTTTTGGAGTCAAATCTACTTTTACGTGATACAAAAAATCCATCAAAGCAGCTCCGACCATTCACTTATGATCTTTGTACTCTTTGTGAGATCATTTTTGAGAGAGATAAAGTGGATGGCTATCAAAGAAAGAGGACGTTTAAGCTTCAGCAAAAGGCTTTCACGCAACAGAGCGCCGTAAGGTTTCCCTGTGTGTGGAAATGATACTGAGGCTCGACGTATAAAGAGGATTTTCAGAAATCTAGATCAACAGTCATTGAAAAGCTGGAGGTAGATTCGTTTTCAGGTTGCCTTGATTTTCTCAACTTTGGGCTCAGGGATTGCTTTTATCAATTACCATTAATAAAAAGCTGAGCTAAGTAAAGTCCTTAATAACCATTTAAGTCAAAGACCTTGACTAAAGTCTGGCCACCTTTTAAAATGACATTCCCACACGGCTCCTGGAGCATGACAGCCTTGGAGGTGGTCTAAAAAGTTTAAACGCCAATCCTGATCTCTCAGCTTCTTTTTTCTCTCTCTTTTTTTTTTTTTTTGTTTAAAGTGCACAGTTCACACAAAGAAACCCCTTTCCATGCCCCTCCTCCCTTTCATCATCAGGGAAAAAACTGAATAAATTTAGAATCAATCAGTTTGGTGGAGATTATTCATGAAATATATTCAGTTCTCTCACTTCAGAAATACTGTATTCTTGCTCCAGCATAAACCAGCAAGGTTTTCTGGTAGCTTAGAAGTCTAGCAGCAGTATAAAGTGTTGGATGTTGTGCCAGCCCACCCGGCCTTTGAGTCCAAATGTAAATTGCCTGTATTTACCTCCAGGATAAACCTCTTACCATATATTATAGTTACGTCTCACCAGTTTCAAATGTAGCACTGTCTTTATGCTGGACCTGGCGTAACCTATTCACTATAGCTTATATATGACCAAATTTCCATGATATAAAAAAGTGTGGCAGAAACAGATGTTTGATCAGAACAGTAGGTTATTTACAGTGTAAAAGTGTAGCTGCTGAAAATACTGCCCCTTTGTTGCCTGAAGAGTTCATCAGAATCACATTTTAATATTAATACGTGACTAATTCTGTGGTCATGGTGAATATCTAAATATATCCATGCGTGTTTGTGTGTGTTCTGCAGCTGCAGGAGACCTGACGGTGTCTCTACCAGATGGCCTGACCACGCTGGACGGCATCCACTTGCAGCTAACGCCTGCCAACCTGGTGTGTCCCAACGTCCAGATCTCTGGCATCGACACCAGCAACATCAACAACATCACACTACAGGTTACAACAGCTTTTACTTATTCCTCTGTCAGTACCTTAAGTCGTCAAAAAGATTGCCATCAGCAGCAGTTTAGATCTGTATAAAAGGCCTGTGTGGGTTTTATACAGAGATATTACAATAGCATTTGATATCACAGTCATACATAATGCGATGACACCAAGTCCATCTTATATATTGAGAAGTGCATGCTTTAGAAGAGATGTCCAGATACCCCTTTCTCAGACAACTGAGATGCTTGCAGTTTGAAGCTGAGTACTGACATGAGTAGCCTCTACAATGGAGCCAGAACAGAGAGCATTGTTTCCAGTAGTGTTTACTGTAGAGGAAGATTGTGGGGAATTCAGAACACAGCAATGCAAATGAGACTGTTGCATGATACGTGCAACTAGCATGTAAAACGTGCTGCTTCCGTGGCTTTGTCACGCCTTGCACGAGTCTTTTTATACCCACGAGTCTTTTTATACCCCGATTGAGTTGACATGAATGTCTTCCAGACATCTGTGTTCTGCTTTTGGGTTTCTTGTTGGGTGCAAATCAATTTAAAGATGCATTACTTTTGCGTACTGCCAGCGCTTAACTGAGCGAGTAGTTATTTATTGCAACCCCGGATTCTGAGAGTATAGCTGTAGTCTTTTGCACTTGTACGAGTCTGAGTACATGAGTACTGCATCAGACCCCATTCTAGTATTGAAATCAAGACAACACTGATTTTTAAAAGCCATTTTTTTCTGCAGTTACATCATGGCTACTTATTGTTGCTATGAGCATAAATTTCAGCTTTTAAACCTTTTTTTTAATTACAGGCATTGTAAGTCCCTAATAATATCACATTGCTTTACATCTTATATTTTTTCCCATTTATCCTTTAATTAAGCAAAGGACAACAGCAAACAGGAGGCTTTCTAATTATTTTCTGTGTGCGTATCCAGACCATGTTACCCAATTATTTAAACAGCCTAGTTTGGGCAAAATGGTTCTTTGATGTGCTGATGCCAGCTCAGTGTTGTTTTTGGTGCCGCAATTCTCTAAAAGCCCAATAAAGGCGGTTCGCTTGCACATTTCATTTACCCGGCAATGAACAAAGGCAAAACCACCCTCTCTGGGTTTTCTCTTAATGAGGAGATTTGCTCAAAGATCAAAGATCGTTTTCGTGTCAGATGTGTTTGAGCCACTGAGTTATGCTTTTTTTTGAGTTATGCCCACTGCACTGCCAAGGTGGCAATGCGTTTGCTAATGATGGTTCATCCAAGACATTCGGCTCTACAATGGATGATTGGATATTTTTCTTGCCACTTCGCTAGTTAGTGTATATGCACTAAACCAAATGAGCCGTGCAGCCGAGGAAAAGTTCCCTTAGAACACAAAAATGAGGTTCAACACAAAGCTGTCACACGAGAAGACCATGATGAGTTTGGTTCAGTCAACTGTAAAAGCAATAAATTAAAGTTTTGTTTCTGAAGCATGTGATCCACACACTGGGGTTCATTTTTTTTTTAAAAAGTTGTTCAAAGGGTTGTGTTACTTATGTGCTCTATCGTGTCATATTAATGATGTTTACAGTGTCGTCCTCAGTTGTGCATAGTTTGCAAGACGTTTTGTCATCATTCATATTAAAGGACGTTATTTACATCATACATTTGTTCCATATACTAGAATAAAGGATAAGTGCTTAGTATTTTTATGCAAGCTGTGTCGAGTGGTAAACACAGTAACTCTTAAATGCAGTTAATAATGTTATATAGTTTATGTGGTTCTTGAACATAGACTGTAAATAAAGATGGATGACGGAACTTCTCCTCAAAAGTGAAGCTAAAGCAGATAGAGCTCCACCCGGTGGCGGGCTACTGTATAGGTCATAAGCTCCGCCTCCTCCATGTTAAGGCGATGGGCCCTAAACCAAACCAAAATATTAAAATACATGTCAAACAATTGTGTAGGGCCGTGACAGTTGGCGAAATATAAATAAGTACAGTGTATATTTCAACATTTCTTTGTAGCTGGTGGAGGTACAGTAGAGCGCAGTATTAATTAAACAAAAATGTGAGTGAATCTGGCAGAATTGTGGGCATGTCATCAATGCACCTCTGTGTGTCTCTACCCTTTGACCGTACTACGCAGGCTCCAAACTCACAAGATGCCCCCGTCAGCGTCAGCTCGGCCAAAGCAAGGAAGCGTGCACGCATTGTCCATATTTACACACAGTCTATGCTCTTAAATCAGTATGTTCGTACCGTGTTACTGCGCTCACTCTCTCCTGTAAATATTTTATGCTCTGAACTGCTCAGTTTCCTCAAGGCTGCTGAAAGTCATCCTATAAATATAGGACACAGGCATTCTTAGAGAAAGTGAGCAGTAATATTATATTGCATCGCAATTGTGCATCAAAGACTTAGGTTGTCAACAAGTATTACAGAGAAGTCTCTTCCAAATCTTCTCGGTGGATCTTCAAACAAAAGAGAAAGAAATTCTCTCCCCTCACGCTGTTGCCATCAACCCACGCAGAACCTGTCCCCATTTCTTCATTGTTATCACTCTTGCATTTTCATCTGAAGTAGTACACTCTTCTTTTCCACAGATTGACCATGCCCTCCTCCAGCAGACCTTACAGCAGGGCAGCCTCCTCTCTCAACCCCTGAGCGTTGACACCGGCCTGGTCTCCCACTCTGGCGGCCAGCTCATGTCTACAAGTGACCCCTCGGTGTCTGCCAATGTTGTCATCCACCCACTGACCAGCCTGGCTCTGCAGCCCTCCACCATTACACCTGCGCAGGCCACAATGGCGGGACTCTCTGACCAAGACGCTGCAGGTGGGTGTGACAATACAGTGAAGAGAGAAATGTACTACCAAGACACTTTCTGTTACAAGACTAATAACTGTCTGTGCCTCACTGTGGGCGGCTCAGGTTCTCAGGACCTGAGCCATGTCATAGGCACCTCCGGGCTTGTCACAGGAGGCAGCAGCGGGCAGGAGATCACTCTGACCATCAACAATTCCAGCTTGACACAAGCGCTCGCCCAGGTCCAGGCCCAAGCTTCAGCGGCCGGATCCAACACTGCAGCAGGAAACCCCCAGGAGATCACCCTCACCATATCTGGTAGGGGCAGCTCGATGCACCACGGGCCCATCTAAACAACACAAAGCTTCAAGTACATTGAACTTGTCATTTCACAAGCCCCCAAACAGGCTGTGCAAGGCAAACAAACATGAAAGGAAAATTCCCTCAAGGATGAGTACAATATTTATTGATTTTCTTTCTCAGCTGGACGCGCTGGCTGGCGGGGCATACAAACCAGAGGCAGTGATAATTACAGCTCTTTCTTACATTTTGAAAGCCGATTCGGGATTCCAGATTTTTCACCTTCCACGTATATTATCAGCGTCATCCCTCGATGGTCATACTGTATAGCTGCAGGGGATAAACATGCATTGTGTCCACAGTGTAGAGGAAAGTTGTAGCTGTGTCACTGAGCCCACAAAGTTAATATTATTCCTGCCGGCTTAACTGTATCCTCCCTGGGCACAATTTAGCATTCTGATTATTGCACTGTAATTTAAATCCTTCAGACTAAGTCTTTAGGAAGCCTTTTAGTTTTATTTATAGCCTAATTCTTTATTTGTTTTCATTCTCTTGAAGCTACACAGTATCGACCAGACATTCAATGGAGTGTTGGGTTTTTTGTTTTTTTTTCCCAGCAAATTGCTGCATGTTTCCTCTAGAGGATCTGCAGTCACAAAAACACTATTTTTTTAACAGCATGAAAGAAGTCCTTTGTCTCTGAAGAATTTCCTGCCAAGGCAATAAAGTTCTGTTTCACTGTGGATGTCGAACAAACTCAATTTTATAGTTAAAAGGTGGACAGCTGTGAAAGCTGGTTATTCAAATGTGTCTATAATTTAGCATCTTTTAAAACATTCATTAGAAATCAATTATAACACTGAATGCATTAAAAGTAAAAAAAAAAAAAATACAAATAATAATGCTTTTAAATGCAAGTAATTTTCTTGAATGCATTTGCAGGTCAGGATCTGCTGCCCCAGCATAACAATCCTAACGGTGCGGAGATGAACGGCAGCATCACCAACGACCACCTCCTGTCTCAGAGCCACGCCAACACTGGAATGACAGGTTAGGATGACCGAAGCATAAATGGTTTTTGTTGTGGTCCTAGAAGCGTACAAAAAAAAAGGGTTTTATAAAACAAAAACACTCTCTTTAAACGTACTGACATCATGCTCTGCTGCTTTTAGCATGTATCTGCATACAAACTGTGGTTTTCGCAGTAGATACTCCCAGATGGGTGCAGAATTAGTTCAACATGATTGAAATCATTCAGATTCCAATTTAACTTATGCACGCTAAATAAAATTACCCGATAAGTTGCATCCCACAGTATAACTTTTTGACATTTTACCCAAAACTTGATTGAGAAAAAATTGACTGAGACTAACCAAAGTTGCCAACAGTAGGTGCTTACATTCCAGCTTGGTTCATCTTGTCAACCACTTCTTTGGACAACAAGTCCACGTTTTCGTCCCACCCTGAGCTTGTCACGTGGAAAATGTGCATCGTAAGAATTCCAGCCTAACTTAAACAAAGCATTCCCGCTTAGCTAATGTTTTTGTTTTGAACGAATTATCAAATCAGTTTCAGCGTCCCTTTCAGTCCGATTGAAAATTAATTTCCATCGATTATGGTGATTGGGCTGTTCTTCCAAATTTTAGCTGAACAAAAGTAGAAACAACACATCCAGTCAAAAAGCAGTCCCTTTCTTCATTTATTTATTGAAAAAGTGTGAATAAAAGGTTTCTCCAAATAGGGAATATTATTTTCATGTATAATTATTATTGCTAGATTTTCCTGTATGAAAAAACGAACAAAAAAAAAAAGTGGTGTGGTTCTAAAAAGCCTCCCAGAAAAACATAGTTACGTAGCTGCACAGTCAGTCAGTGAAGCCATTTGACACGGCTCTAATAAATGCACAGAAAATCCATTGATACCTATACACGTTAACGTCAGTGACCTGCATGACTCATTTGAAGGACCACTTGATAAATGTAGGCGTAGCAAACAAGTATGAAGTACACAGAGCTGTCTTATCGTTAATAAAACCACACTGACTGACTCACAGCGGATTAAATTACCTCCAATTTGATGGAATGAGCAAGCACCGTATTTGATCTAAATGTTAGACGACACTAAGAGGACTGAGGCCTTCCTGCACGTCAAACCCTTTCTGTTTGTGACGGATCGAAAAGTGCTTCAAACACATAGATATGTGACGGATGAGTGAGTGCAGTTTCAATCTCCTGCCGCGCCAGTCCAATAAGGAGCATGACTAACGATAGATGTGAGAGCAACTTTAGGTCACGTCCCTTTAATGGTTCAGTAGGAGCCTCCCTTTCCTTCGGACAGATCCCAAGATAAAACTGAAGCATTGAGCTTCAAACTGTCCGTCTATCAGTGCCCTTTTCATGAAATGCCATGGTAAGGTGCGTTCCCCCCACTGTGGAGTCATCAAAGTGTACGGGGGTCTTTCAAGACTAAAAAAAGCTGGCTATGATTCAATATCATTCAGAAATATAAATGCAAAATGCAGTGGAAAATTCACACCACATGCCGATTCATATGGTGACCTTGCTATGATATGTAGGAGATTTACAGTGATTGTGAATAATGGTAGATCGGTTATTGCATGTATTGCACCCATCTTGCTTTCCTTTCCTTACTTCTGCCTTATATTGCTATGCATTCCCCAAATTCCTCGTTTATAGGAAAATATTCACTATATACTGCCCATGCATCTTTCAAGAGGAGATACTTTTGAGTTTGACTTATTGTCACTTAATAACAGTGCAGGCCAATCTACGATAAGAAAGTAAAGGTTTGCGGACTGTGACTTGAGCAAATATGATTTGCTTTGTCGGAGTTGGCTTCCTGATTGTTCTGTTGACTGGTTTGCTTGTCACCTCGAAGCTTAATCAAATTTCCAGTCTCATCTCTCTCTCTTTATTACCCTCCTCTCAACTCAAGTGGAAAACATCCCCACTGCTTCTCGGAGACACTGAGAGCATCTCTGCTTTTGTTGATTGGATTCAAGCATTCCTGTCACTCTGTATGCAAATATGGCTCAACCTGCGCGTTGGCTGAGAAACGTCACGATATTGTCCAGTGTCATTCACCTCTAGTATTTCTCTGTGACCAAAGCTAAGGCATATGTTAATATTTTTTTAATGAGAGAGAAAAGGACCAAAAGGTCTGGCTGAAGTCACATCAACAAATATTTGGCTCTTGTAATGTAGGGCTATGAAATACAGATCTGCGTTTTGTACTCATCTAAACAGTCCCTATGCGTGTGGTTTGTAACCATAGAAACAATTCCAATGCAGCTTGGGAGGGTTTTACTCAACAAATGAATCCGTAATATTTGCAATGAAAACCATCCTTCATTCTTAGAGTTAGGCTGATGGATGCATCCTCTGATAGATGCTGTCATAGTCTCTTAATCTAGCTCTGATACACTAAACAGAGGGTGAAATGATTGCAGCAGCAAAATAATGAAAACATTATAAAGACGATCATTAAATGCTTTACTTTTCTTGTGCATCTCTCTGCAGGGAGTGGCACTAAAATGGAATATGTTACACAGAGTAGTACTTACAGAATGAAAACCCGTTTAATTGCCATCGCTGGAAAAAAATGGTACAAAAAATGGGCCATCCTAAAGGCATCCAGCATGCATTCCCACCAATACTCGGCTATTGTGACTTGGTTGAGTTGCGGCAAGGAACATAATTGTCACTGCACATTTCAGTTTCTATATATTTGACTACATTTACCACAGAAATGTTACAGTTCTGGACGTTGTCATACTCTGTGGACACCTGGTGTCAAACAACTGGATCACAAGTGGACAGCTGAAAGTGTATCTGCTCACACCTCCATTTGAATCCATCTCAAGTCATCACTCGCGATCAGATCTCAGTTCCACACTCACTATGCTAACAAACATTTGGAGCACAGTGGAAGATTCTGGAAAAACTTGTTGTCTCAAAACAGTGGATGGCCAGAACTGTCGCTTCTGAACCATGAACAGCACCACTTGTTGGCGACATCATTATAAAAATGGTTTAAACCGACACACAGCTATCATTAAAGCATCAAACCCTGATGCAACTGCTGCTAACAGACTGCTGTGACAATACAAAATGGAAAATAATCCAAAATGTCCAAAAACATACATTACAGAACATTTTTAAAATAGTCTTGTAAAATGAAGGAGTTAAAATTGTTTTGGCATTCCTTAATTGTAACCTAAGATACATTGTGTGTTCACACTGCTAAACCAGTTTGGCTAACTGTGGTCCGAGCAGTTCGATCTCATTGGGCCTGTTCACACCTTCCATTAAGATCCAATCTGGGCGATCTGATATGCCACAGGCAAACTTTAGATACATGTCTTCACTGGCATTAACATGCGTCTCCAAATGTGCTCCTAGTCTGCTCTCCAAATCAGATCTCAGTATCAAGCTCTGGAGAACAGCGCTATATTGTGCGTGCGTGTCATGACTTCGGCAGGCCCATTGTGTCTCGTGCATGTTGATGCCGGGTGTGAACGGGAGCCACAGACAAGCTGGACAATAACACTTATCTCTGTCACACTTGTCAGTCACCAGCCTGCCGCCTAGCACCACTTTGTCACATACTGCTGCGTCGCAGAGCCTAGTGATGTCCCCCAGCGGCGTGGCCAGCGATGGCAGCGTTACACTGACGCTCACAGATGCACAGGGGATGCTGGATGGTGTCACTCTAAACCTCAACACACAGGTAAAAACATATGAACAATTAAAGGTGTCATGTAAATGTGAGCAAAGATTTACCATCATGTGTTTTGTTAGCGCCCTTATCAGTGTATCTCCTGTTTAGGGTCAGACCTTTCCTGCAGTACTGAATGACTCCAGCCTAGGAGTGCAGCCAGGTGCCTCGGGCCAGCAGGTTATACTGGTCAGCCACCATTCCCAGTCCACGAATGGAGCGTCTGACAATGGATATAATGTGAGTGTCTTTTGTGCTTATCTTCTGAAAGAGGTGCCAATCAAATAATCTGTGACTCTGTGTCTAATCTAGATTACTGGTGATGGCCTCAAGGGTATGAAAGACAACCAGACGGAGACTGATAACCGGCACCAGTGTTACTACTGTAACGAGGTGTGCCAGAATGCCAATGCGCTGCGGCGCCACTGCAGGCAAGCTCATGGCAAGGACCGCTGTCATGTCTGCAGTGTTTGTAGGAAGGCCTTCAAGCGAGCTACACACCTGAAGGTAAGAGCATCCAAATACTGTGGAGAGGTGTTTTTTTTAAAATGCCAGTTTTATTTCAATAAATGTTGAGTAGAGCCTAAGTTAATTGCACATGATTCATCAGTCAGCGATTAGCCAAACACAGGATTTGGATCTCTTTCAGTTTACGATACGTTCCAAAAAAAAACCAAACAAAAAAAAACACCTGCAATTACCACTTACTACCATAGAGGCCGCCAAAGAGAACAAAACTAAGATATTAAAGAATACAACTCTGAGCCACTAATGGCTTTGATTTAATGTTAATAGCTCTTGTTCTGATTCAGTGTGGACTCTCATATATTGAAAAAAACAAAACCTATTGGATAATTACTGCCTGAACGATTATCTTTCATCTGGTAACAAGTTGTATAACCCCAACTGATGCAATGAGTAGCTTCTCATTTCTTAAACAACCACGTGGAAAGACATGTCCTTAGTCTGTTTGAGAAGGGTCAAATCATTGGCATGCATCTAATGAGACTGCAGAAAGTACTAAAATTGGAACTGTTCAACACTTAAAAAACTGGAAGGATAGCGGGGAACCATCGTCTACGAGGAAGAAATGTGGTCTGAAAAAAATCCTGACTGATTATGATCGCCGATCACTTAAACTTTTGGTGAAATCAAATTGAACAACAGCCAACAACAGCAGAACTCAGGATTATGTTTAATCAGCATTTACACACACACACACAGTGAGAAGGGAACTCAAGGTATTGGGACTGAACAGCTGTGTAGCCTTAAGAAAACCACTAATCAGGGAGGCTTACTGGGAAAAAATACTTCAGTTTGCTAGAGAGCATAAAGATTGGACTCTGGAGCAATGGAAGAAGGTCATGTGGTCTGATGAGTCCAGATTTACCCCGATTTACGCAATAAAAATGATCAGTAAAAATGTAGGTTTGCGGATGCTTGCCTACCTGTTGTACCTATCACCTGCCACTAGGTGGTAGTGTGAAACATGTTGGTTTCAAAGCTTTGTCCACTGGTGTACATATAACTTCCCAATAGTAGATTGAAACCAAGTTTAAAAGTTGTTGCTTTTTCACAGTCAACTGTACTTTGCATAATACTTTTCGTAAACTGATAGCAATGCAAATGACACCGCCAACAGGCAGTCCTCAGGTTTTGTGAAAACTCCCATGATACAAATATTTTTGTCGTCTCTAGAAACTAGAAAACGGTAGAAAAGTTTCTGAGGAAACTGATATTATTGGCAAAGGTTGGCCTCACCTTTTGAAGCAGATAACAGGAATTAATTAATTGACATTTCAGATGGGCCCTTAAACTGTCACTCATAACGCAACAAAACACTTTCATCAAGTGGTGTTTTTCAGCCAAATTGCACAGATGAGTTTGTCTGCTCCACATTCCCAGCAGCCCTCTTCAAATTGCGAAACACTCAAGCAAATATATACCTGCGAGAGTAAATGGATATGGCTTCGTGTGGAACCTCTTTCCCCGCCATATGTTATGTTTCTATGCAAAGGACACTGCGTTATAGGCTTCTGCTTTTTAAAGTGCTCTCCTGCACACTGAGCAGTAATTGTCTCTCCTAATAGCGCTGAGATTAGCTAGGTGTCACAGTGAGAGCTCTTTCCTCTTCTGGTCCCCAGGCTGCTCATTAGTCTACAAGCAGAACTCGGATGTTGACTTTAGATTATTTTTTTTTAAAAGCCCAGGGATGAGAAAGATAAATTAGCAGTCTGGTTATTTTTCATTTTCTTGGCCTATGGATAATAATTTTGCCATTTAATTATAGCCAGACAACCCAAAAACATTCTTTTATATTCTGGGAACATTGAAAATTATACAATGATGAACTTTTACCCATGATCCTTTCTAATTCTAATTGATGGGATGGGCAGGCAGATGGGGCCTTTATGTCACAATATTTTATTTTTTGCAGTAAGCAGAGTAACCAGTGTTCCTGCTTCCTGGATCCACGCAAACAGTGACTCAAAAAGCTCCTAAGTGTGTGGTAAAGTAGGCGTAAAGAAGTCACCTCTGAAAAAAACAATGTGGTTTATCAGTCACAGTTTCAGAATGAAGTTTCAGACTTTCAAAATTAGATTTTTTAAGTTTTCAGAGCTTTAAGACTTTATTTCTCAGGCTAATAGTTACAAGGTTTCCGACCTGGAAAACAACCCAGTTCACTGGGAAAACATGGACTTTCAAAACATTATGCAAGTCTTCAAAACTTAAGGCCTCATTTAAGGTACTGTAACCTACGCACGTAGCCTACGCCTGAGCCATTTGTGCTTGTGCACTCGTCAGTCTGGCTCACTCTGTAAAAATGCCACCGTAAACTAGTCAGCGCTGTGTCTTTTTTGCCAGTCGGGTTCATTCTTGTTTCTTCTTCCTTCTTCACTGTCAACAGTGATGACTTAAACTTTCGCCAAAGACGAGTCATACAAATGTCTGTATCGCCAAACCTCCTCATTTAACCTTTCCTCAGTGTGTCCCACCTTTATCGATCCAAAACAATCAATTTCGAAAATTGCAGAGATGGAGAAGCAGAAACATGCTACTACCAAGCGGACCAATCACAGCTCTCGCACTGTGCATGTCAGGCTACAGCGTTACAGCCTACGTATGGTCTGGGCTGTCGCCATGGCTACGGTGTCAAATTGACAGTTAGTTTCAGTCTTGTTTCAGCTTCACGTAACGCCATTTTTTCCCAAACATACCCACGGCACTTTTAATAAAACACTTTCTCTACAATTACCCAAACACTTAGTAGCTTGTTATATCACTTGCACGTCTGTCAGCACACTCCTGCCATTGTTTTGGGCCCACTGGCATTGTTTCTCCCTGATGTTTGGCTTCAGTTCAGCTCAGTTCTGCAGATTCAGCATTACTATTGTTGTGGGTATGTCCTTCCCCTTTCAGCCCTCTGTGAACTTAAACTATTCTGCTGCAGCACCATTAACTAATGTTTTCATAACTCTTTATCAATGTGTGTTGATCAATTTGTTTACTGTGCTGAATAAATATTAGTTGGGTAGTATATTATGCACCTGCCAGATTCACTTTTTAGAAGTCGATGGGACGTTCCCTCTTTTCAAATGCTGTACTTTAGAAAGGCCAAGCCAGTGCCAGTCGATTGATTGAATTAATAATTGACCTGTCCCGGTTCCTAAGCTGTTTTCCAGCTTGGTAAGGTTTCACATTTGCCATTATGAAACAAAATGTTATCACAAATGTCACGCGCACTAAAGTTCCAGTTGAGGTTTTTACTTTTGTTTGCTAGACAGTGAAATTACATTTTTTTGTCAACCTGCCTACAGGAACACGAACGGGTTCACCAACCAGGCCCGTCTCCCAGCTCGCAGAAACCCAGACTGTACAACTGCTCCTCCTGCGTGAAGGCTTTCGCTAAGCGCAGCCAGCTGGAGAGACACAACCGAACTCACACAGGTAAAAAAAAAAAAACAATAAATAAAAAAAGACTGCGGAACAAGTTTGCATAAGGCACGTCATAAGAAAAATCACCAACATACTGTTTCTAATTATTGTAAAATCAAACTTTTTAACTTTATTTGAACTACTTATGTAAAACCATGATAAAAAAAATTCACAGATTTTTTTTTAATATTTTGTTTTATTATTGAATGGAATTTGTTTTTTACATGTCATTTTACAAATATATTGTGGAATATGCATACTCTACATTTTTGGTTTTTGCTTTCCCATCTAGCTCTTGTTAGCTTGCTCAGCAGTAATGCCAAAGTAACTCTGTAAAGCTTGTTATGTACTCCTCAAGAAGTAAGAAAGCAGCCATCCCCAGCAGGATGTTATGCCTGATTGGTGTATATTATTTAACATGGTTTGCAATTTATTCATTCATTCATACACTCACATTTATACATGTGATTATTTATTTATTAATCCATTTTTACTTCATTCAATATTTGATGGATATGGATTGTGTTCTGAATACTTATGGTAGTGCGGCAAAATGTTGAATAAATGAAAATGAAAAAAACGACAACAGCTATTACATAGCTGGTGCACAGCTTCCGTGTTGTGCCGTTCCCCATTTCACGCAGTAAAATTCCCTCATATGTCTCCACACATAACATGATTATTGACTGTAACACGGGGAACTCGGTGTCATAACAGGATTCGACACAGATGATATAATATTTATCAGCTCTCGTCTTTCAGACTCGCTAATGCACGTGGCTAATGAGCAGCTAAACGCCTTGAAGGACTCGTCTCTCTGTGAAATCCAAAGCGCCCTGACACGATTAACAGCATTTAATGCATGTAAAGCATCTCTTGACCTGTTACTATTTCAGCGGACACATTTGTAAACTTTTGAGGGACACTCTTTGGACCTCTACAGAGTGGTTCATGTCACAACACTGTGGCAGAAAGGACAAAAACCTTCTGGTTCCCGGCTTTTAGTTTGTTTTCTTGTGCCTGTATCTGTAGTGTAGAAAAAGCGTCCATGCGCTGAATGTCTTGGAGGACTTGTCAAGGAAAGGTGACTCTTGTTGTATAGCATCAGGTTCCTTTGTGCAAGGAACCTATGCTTTGGATATTTGGAATCAAATAGCTGGGGTTTGAATGACACATCCTTGCATTAGATGTTAGAAAGGATCTTTGTTGTCTGAGAGATTCTGCTTTGTCGTTTTGATGTTAGAAGAAAGAAAACGTGGCTTCGGAGAAAGAAATACAATTCGCAAAAATCGCAAAAATCCATCCAGCAGCCGAGCTTTATACGGCCCCTGCTGTTTGTTGTCCCTCAACAGGAATTACTGTCTATAAAATGACGCACATTTAATATTCCAGTAATTAAAATCATCTAGGTGTCAACGATGAAATATGTGCAAAATTAAAATATACTTTGCACAGACACATTATAAACGTCTAATAATCTCTACCAGGGTGGATTTTATCTGTGCTAATAAAACCGCAGTGCAGAACAATATGTCAGGGTCATTTAGTCACCAGTGCCATAAAATGCTTAATTCAACACATGCATATTATTTTTTTTATTGCAGGCGAGCGGCCCTTCAAATGCAGCCAGTGCGACAAGGCCTTCAACCAGAAGAGCGCCCTGCAGGTCCACATGGTCAAACACACTGGAAAGAAGCCCTTCAAGTGTGAGGTGTGCAGCATCAGGTTCACCCAGAAGAGCAACATGAAGCACCACATGAAGAGATCGCACGGCTACGGTGAGCGGCATAAAAAAAAAATATATATAAAAAAAACAAGAAGAGAAGACACTGGAGCAGTCAGGTTCACATGTGAAGTTTATTTCAGTACAACAAGTCGTATATGGATAAACCAGAGTTGCCTCCGGATCGCAGCTGATTTTCTGTGTTGTGTACCACATTTATACCCATTTTATTTTAGTTTTTAGTTTTTTTTTGTGGCTCGTTTTCCAGTCTCAACCATTACACACGATTTAAAAAAAAAAAAAAGTTCAAGGAGAAAGCTCAGAATCACAGCTGGCACTAGCACGAGATGGTACTGAGATCTCCCTGGCGTGGGTTAGCCTGTCCGGCTGTCTAAGCCCCGGAGAGATTTCTCAGGTGAGGCTCGCTGTCTGACCCTCTTCTTCTCGGACGACACGAGCCAGCGAGGGATTTTCCAGACATCCTTCCCCTCTTTGCTTCTTTGTTTCTGGCTCTCTTTTCTTCTGTTTCTCACTTCTTTTGTGCACTTTGCATAAATCTACTCTACACAAGTTTGTCAAACCTTTTGACAGATACATGCTTTAACACTCCTTGATGGCAGCAACCAGGATGCCTGACACAGGCACACACACAAAAACAGTTTAGGAACAATTCAAAAACAAGGTGTTGACCTGGGCGTTGAAATTAACTAGATCCCAAACTGACAAAGTATCTGTAGGATGATGTACAGAGGCCCCTCTGTTCAGACACAACTGTTTTGGAGGCACAAAGGAGACCTACACAATATTATAATATTAGGTCATAATGTTATGGCTGATCAGTGTATTTTAAATACAGTTAGTCTGTGTTTACTTGTGCGCATAACTTAAAGTTATAATGTCCTTTAGCTTCACTTATCACTCATCAGACTTTTATGACACCCATAGAACACTTTGGAATGCACAGACAGCTGTTTGTGCAGCTGGGACATAAAACAGTGCTCATCCCTCTCTCTATCAAGTTGATTCACTCAGTAGCAGTATTTCAAAGTATCAGTGTAGATGTTATAGTAGTGTTATAATGAATTCCCCTTTCCCAGAGATGTTCCATATCTCATGCAGTAGCCTGTGTGTTCATAGGGCATTGGACATCAAAAGGTGTCCCCGAGCCTTTCAGACGTCGAGCGAGAGGCCACACTGCCTCACTTCATGATCATTATCCGTCCCGGACGAGCCTTCTCTGTGCAAATCAACAGTCTCCCCCACGCTCGCCCATGATGGCCATGCACGCTCCATCCTGCGGGCTCGTTGCTGCCGTGGAGCAGTAAAAGCTGCGCCCTCAGATCCATCGGCTTCGTTCACTTGAAGCTTCTTCTTTGATATTAGCTGGCTCGCGTCATGAATCCTGATTTATTACAGCCTCAGTTAAGATTTAAGCCGCGGGTCCCCTTTGGTTAACCTTGGCCAAGAGTGGGACCAGCACACACGTACACACACATTGTTATTCGTTTCGTTAAAAAAGGTCCCACCTCGGGGCCCGGCTGGCCTCTTATTGAGGACGACTCGAGGAGGAGAACGGCGCTGACGGATCTGTACTGCTTATTCAACTTGAAAACCCAACTCGACAAAAAGCATCCGCGCCCCGGTCTGAGTGTGTGTGGATAATTTAAGAAGTCGTCTCCTAAACACTGCCCTCTGGAGCGTCGCTGGGAATGAGGCTCAGACTGCACACAAGGTCAGAGCACGCCGAATTCAGTTTTTCAAAGTTTTCTAGAGTCATGCTGATCCTAGGAGATTAAAAAAACAGACATAAATTAGCTGCATTAAGGTCAGCTAATGCTTCGCACATTCACGCAGTCTCACGCTGAGCTGTGTCCACATGGGTACAAACTGAACACTAAGTTTGTGTTTGGACCAGAAATCAAACACAGCGTGTGCAGACCGCTGCTAAAGCTCCCTGATGTGACAGAATACCGAAGAGGGATTGAAAAGACAACCGCCCGCTTGTTTTCTGCTGCCATGCAAAGATTTCCATCAACATTTTTTATTTATTTATTTATTTATTTATCACCAGAAAAGCACAAAACAATTTTAAGCTCGGGTGGGACCAAGTGACCGAGGTAAACTCCAGATGTCATTAAAAAGAAAAGAGTGTTGGCTCAGGCGAGGCGGGTTTAAAAACTTACTTGCTGGATCACTGTGAGATTCTGTACAGGCATGTTACCCGGATGATTTAGTGATTTCTTGCTTGTTGTTTCTCTAGCACCACCAAAGTTTGGGGTTTAAGTGCACCGTTGATACGTCCCCTCAGTTTTCACAGTGTCAGGAGGATTCACCCGGTCGCTCTGAGACCTCCCTGACGTTACATTAAATCGAGCTTAATGGAAGTTCACTTTTTAGTGAAATGAATCAACCGCATTTAATGGATTTACATGAAATTACGTCCGGACATCTGCGTTCCCTCTCACAGTAAATTACCGTGAACCCTCTTTAGCTTTTATTTAGCACTCAGACTATGTGTTGATCCAAAAGCTTTGGCTTGTGACCAGATAGAGTCCTATTCCCATTAGCCTTAGCTACATTTTGCACAGTTTGAAGCTTGAGTGGGACCAAGTAGAGATGTTAGAAAAGTGTTCAATGAGGCAATGTCTTCATACTATTAGAGCAGGGACTTTTAAATTCAAGTGTACTGGAGTGGTTTAGAAGCACCATTGGCTGGATCACCAGCTAATCGTTTTTTGAAGTTATGTACAAGCACAATCCCCAGATGGTAACGTTTAATCAGCGCCACCAGCAGGTTGAAACTTTGGGGTTTAAGCGCACCATTGGATACGTCCCCACCGTGCCAAGAGGATGCACCCAGATTGCTCTGAGGCCTCCCTAATCGAACTCAATAGAAGTTCACTTTTTAATGAAATGGATCAGCCACGTTAGATGGATTTGCAAGAAATTTCGTGTTCCCTTTCAGAGTAATTTGGCTTTTCTTTAGCACGATTGTCAAGTCAACATATCTGTTGGTCCAAAAGCTTTGGTTCATGACCATATAGAGGCCCATTCCCTTTAGCCTCGGATAAATTTTACACAGTTTGAAGCTTAAACGGGACCAATTGTCCAAGGTAAATTAGAGATGTTATAAGAAATGTGTCTTGGGTCGGTTGAGGCAATGTCTTTATACTATTAGAGTACTGTAAACTCACACTGCGAACTTGAACACAAACAACTAACTTCTTTTGAAATAATAATAAAAAATAATGATATAATAACTCTGCAAGATCCAGTGGGGGAAAAAAATGACTGGGAGCCATAACTGCAATAATTGCTCACGTTGTTGCTCTTAATGAGACGGTGCAAACTCCCCCGGTAGTCGGCAGAATGGATGACCTCTCAAGTTTTCGCTCTGTCCATTCACGCATTATGTTTCACTTGAATGTTCAGACCACTTCGAAACGCTCCGCTGTTTTCTTCCTGGCCGTTTCAAGGATGCCTTTATTTGCTTTATGTTATTGTTGACCATGTGTTCAGAGGATCCTCAGATTTTTTATTTTTTTTGCATCCTGCACAGATTCAAGGCCAGACGCAGCGAAAGCGGCCTCGTTACACAACCCGAGCCTCCTCCGTGTTTCACGACGGGGATGCTGTTCCGCCGTTACCTTTCGAATGTTCGTTTGAGCCGCACTGACTCATCACAAAGCTCTAATTGGGTTTCGATTGTCTGAGGGGTATTATCTCAGAAACATTGTAATTTGTCAACACGAATTTGGGTCGCCGCGCCCGGAGTCCACTTTCATTCGGAGAAAGAAGTGCACGTGGCTCAACCAGACGCTGTTTTGTACCTCCATCCTGTCTTTTTTTTCTTCTTTTATTCAGCCTGAGCTCAGTTTTCCTTTGGACCGCAAACTACTTAATGACATTTCCTGCGGTAGTCACAGCAACATCGAGCTTCTTGTAGAAGCCTCTTTCTTGTCCGTTCTTGACAATTCTTCATTCTTTCCTCGGAGAGCTCTTTTCTTCTTTTCTGTTCTTTCCCTCGTTCTTTCTCCGTGTTCGGCGATACCAGCTGAAGAAAGGATTGAAATATCACTAAAAATCTGCTTATTTATCACCATCTCTATGAGGTATTGATCATTTTTTTCCACCAGCAAGCTGGTGCGCAGGACAAAAGAGCTTTTTATTCTTTTAATATTTCACTTTGGCGTTTTCCATTAAGCACGGAGCATTGTTTTTGAGGAGGTGTTTTAAAAAGTTCAAATCAATCTTGAGCATTCGTGTCATCGAGGCTGCCTGTTCAGGTTGTTTGTCTCCATCAGAGACTCTGTTAGTCATTTAGCTGGAGAAAACTAGTTTTTGTTTGCTTGTGAACGGATTCAAAAGCTCTCACTCGTGCGCCTGCAACTTAATGAATACGTGTTTGAAGTGCTTCAGATGTAGAGGAAAAATAGAGGAAAGGGGGGTAATTAAATGGCTCCTACTGTAAAATTGAATTCAGTGTGTGGCCTGCATCGGGAGAACAAGCGTGTCTGAACCTCTTAGCCTGAGCCCGAGTAACTTACTTGTTGTTACTGTTGGAGTTATTTTAAGCCGAACGCGCTCTGACACGCGGCTCACATCACATTCACAGCTCATAATGAGCGTGTTGCGCGTCTGTCGAGTTGTATTATCTCGCCCGTGTAACGGACGTGGCATCTTCAGGAGGAGGAGGAGGAGCAAGCTGGCAGAATGTGAGGCGTTAAAACAAATGCTGGGGGAGTGAGGAGAGGGAAGATTACTTTCTTGACGAATGGTCTCATTTGCATGACAGCCACTGGCAAATTGAATCCAGAAGCGGAGCTTGCTGGTGCTGCTCCGCGAACGCATGTTTAATGGTCTTTTCTCCTCGTATACAAATCTCCGTCATTGCCAGTCCCTGAGAGAACCACTCCGCTGAAAGAGAGCCATGCAAACCCACGCTCAGTTTTCCCCTCTTTCGCCTTCCAGGTCAAAACCAAGACGTGTCCGTGGGCAGAGAAGAGCCGGCGCCGCAGGTCGAGGTGACACCTGAGCTCGACCTGGAAGTGGTTCCCGAGTCTTCCAGCGACTGGCACAACGTCTTCCCCTGACGGCGATCCACGCGACCCCAAGAGTCACCAAGCACTGTCCCCGAGCACTGATCGAGTTTTACAGCGAAGCAGCGAAGCTTTGCCAAACGAACCCTCCTCCCCGCTCTCAGTGGGGGGGCTTACAAGGTTAGAAAAAGATTGAAGACATTATAAATTTGTTCCAGTGTATGACGAGGGCTTTTACCCCAGTAGCAGTCCCATGCTGTTTATCCAGATTAACAGTGAAGTAAGTGGAGTCTGGTTCCCTGTGATTGGCTTAATGACTTTTTATCTGTTTTGCTCCCGTCTGATTGCCATCAATATGATAACCTCCGGAGAGGTTTGGCCCAATAAACGTAGGCATCCCGGAGAATTCTCCGCTCAGGGGAAGCAAGTCCCTCTCATGCTGACCCTGTTGGAAAGAGAGGAAACTGTATTGTGCTGAAAAGGCTCCCCGGGGACTAGAGTCTTGTCTGCTCATTACTGGTCTGCTCACAGGGAGCCGTCGCCATCTGTACCGCTGTCAGAGCTTCAAAAGCAACTGTGTAACAGCATATAAGAAAGCAGAAAGCTTTTTTTTTTCTTCCCCTACTGGTTTACGGGAAACTTGTCACTTTTTTTTTCTTACATATTTATACTGTTATATAACTCATCTGGAAGTGAAATGTCATTGTCAGTTTTTAGTTAGAAAACCGCCACCTGTGAGGGATTCAGTGCTCTTTTGAGTTTCTTGAACGGCCGCGCGACGAAGCCTTACGTTCTCCCGTTATTGTCGTCGTTTAGATCCGCAGCAGCGACCATTTGCGTACTGTAGTTCCTTTTGTAAAAACAGTGCAGTTAGATTGCGTATATTTTCTGATGAACTGCCGCGACGAGGATGGTTTCGATATGTGTCATTTGAGCATAATGTTCCATTTGTTATGAAGCAAAGCCAATGTACAGACAATAAGCTGTTCTCTCTTCTTCTTTTTTTTGCAGTTGTATTTTCTATTGTCCATAATAAATTAAGATTAAAGTAATTTTTCTACTAAATCAAAGGCTCGCTTCTTTTTATTGCTCAGTGTCGACACACTTGTAAAATGATCTATAACGTCTCCGCTGTCACAGGAAACGTGTGGGCTGTCTAGTCAAAAGTAAAAAGTAGGTATACTGAACGTGTGCACGCACACGGAGGATGGAAGCCACGAAGGAGACATTCCCCTGCTAATTTCATGCCTTTTCCGCGCACGGTGAAGCACGCCGATGTGACTGCAAGCTGCCGACCGTGTATCCAGATGCACCGCTTCTGCTGCAGATGTTTTATATGGAGGGAAGCGTGTTTCCGAAGCCCCAAGAGCATGTGCACTACATTTTGATGAGCAAGTACAAATAAAAAGTGAAGAGAGGAAAAATAAAAAGTCAAAAGATGATCGGCTCAGCGAAGGGAACAGTCAGACTGGCACACATAATTCTCCCGCATTGTTATTTTGTATACAATGATTTCTGGCAACGCCGTGAGGGTACCAAGAGATACAACCACCCCCAATGAAAATAAAAAAACAGAAACATAAGCCCGGTTATAAATTTAGGCAAAAGTTTTGAATGTACCTTTCTCAATATTTGCAGTACTGCCACACTAAGTCACATGAAACTTAAAAAAACAGTCCGTCAGGGTTCGTATGTATCGCAGTATGGATGATACCAATATGCAGGTCTGGACGAGCACAGGGAAACATAATGTTCTCTGTTTTGTTATATAAAATCGTTTCTAAAAATAAATTGGTCATGCATCAAGGTTTCCAGCGCAGCCACAACAGCGTCAGAGATAAGCGAGAAATATTAGCAGATGCTAATGTGCTGCCGGCTAGTTCTCTTTATTATGTCACACTCGTGCCTGATGACTTTGTAATTTGACCACTCTATATATTACGCTGCGGACAAATGATAAAGTAGCTGTGCAGAGCGTTGAAATCCCATTTCTTTGCACGGCTTCAAACTCATATATCTGTTTCTCTAACCAGCCTTGGGCCAGAGTTAATTTGCCAGTGAAACAAATGAAACGACAGGCCCTTGCCTATAATGCCCCCATCCATTGTTATAAGAAAAGAGCTGTTTATCTGTCTTATTATAAACTGCTTAATGAGCTTTGGATCTGGCAGTCGTCAAATTTCTGAACTTCAAACTGAATCAGGCTAGCTGTTTCTGAGCTAAGCTAAGCTAACCTAGACCCTGCGTCCTCATATGGGGACATTAACTTTTAGGTTTGTGGCAGCTTATTCTGCATTCTGCTTCATTTAGACCTGTTGTCCCCATAACCGGACACTTTTGTCTGCCATCTAGAAGTAACAAAATGTCAGTACACTAATCTGTGTAAAAACATGATAGCAGGCATTTCAGCGGATTCATTCTACAGCTGATCATGGGTCAAATGTGAACAAGAAACAAAATCTCTTCAAATTTTATGCTAGAAACATGTTTATTTATGCTTATTAACTTTTGTAGTTTGATATGACATATAAATCTAACAGATTCTATCAACAGTAACCACCTTGCTAATTAGCAAGTACTCATTTGAGGACATTGGGACTTGATTGGACATGAAAATGAAACAGTTTTGAACAGTTTTATATTAGAGCAATAAGAACAGTGTTTGTTCGCAATCCTGTTTTTGGACAGCAATGTCCAGGTATTAAAATAAATAGTATTATAATTTGTTACACATTGGTGACTTTCCTAGACATAATCCCTGTGTCCACATATGAGGACATTTTTTTCCAAAGCTACTTCCTGTTGAAAGATGAGTTTTTATACTCCTTCAGTCCTACTAATCCCAAATAAAAATTATAAATGTACCAAACAAAAGCTCAACTATCATCTTAAGACACCATCTGCTGCACCACCATTTGTTGGACGCGTCCTGTACTAAGTTACTTCTAAAGCAATCTTAAGTGACCGATATGTAGATATTAAAGACATTTTCTACGGTTTATAATTTGAGGTAAAACACAGGATGACTTTTATTATGACGTATTGCAATGTGTTTTGTCAGCGAGCTCACGGTTACCATCAAAAATGCATCTACAGAATGAGACGACTGACAGGTGTCTGACAGCTAGCTGTATTACTTCACCCTGTGTAATTCTGTCTTGTTTTTGGTTTTGTTTTGTTTTTTTCTTTTTGCAAATGCAATATCCACACTCATTTTGGTGCAATACTTGTTTTTTTGTGAGCAATTCCGCCTATTGGAGTTTGTCTTATTCATGACATTCATGAATGCCATTATTCAGCCTCCTACCACCTCAGGCTTCTATTAACATTAGCTGGATTTTCACCAACTGTAGTTATTAGTAGTGGTAGTAATAGGTTAGCTACTTTAAATATATTTTGTACTTTTAACATTTACTTTTATATAGTTTCTGTTGTCATACTTTATTCTATTTTTATTCACTGCTGCTGTGACACCTTCATTTTCCCACAGGGATTAATAAAGTCCTATCTTATCTTGAATAACACAGGGAGTAATGGATAGGGAGCAGCCACAGTGAGCTGTTAGTTGAAACGGTACAGGCGACTGGCTTCACGCCTCCCAACTTGTCAGCCAGGTTATTATTTCAGGGAGCAGAGATCAAGTGAGTGAAGAATGGACATGATTTTTTTTCCTGTCTGGCAAATAGTTCATTGGATGAAAGCAGTGACGTAGGAATTCAGACGTGGGAAATTGACATTGGGTTCTAATCGATCGGCCGACTGGGGCCTTTGGAGTTCTGCCTGTGTCTGCGTGGGTTCTCTGTGGGTACACTGGCTTCCTCCCACTGTCCAAAGACATGCTTGTTGATTCTGAATTGACCATAGGTGTGAGTGTGAATAGTTCCCCTGCTGTGTTAGCTCTGTGGTAGACTGCCGACCGGTGACCACGACCCTCCAGAGGACAGGCGGTTACAGAAGATGTCTGTAAACTTGTATCCAGGCTCAAAGCGCAGTTCATACATACGGTTCGTGTCTGCAATTTATTCATGTGCAACGATATGACCTGGTTATTCAAGAGGGTTATTTAAGAGGATGAAAGATGTTATGAAAGATGCGATAAAAATAATTTCCATTCTGGAGAAGTGCCCCGGCCGGCCTTTGTACTTTCAGTGTGGAATAAAAATACATCCTATACCGTGTGTGATTACACTTGCGCCACAAACATGAGTGCTCCATCGGCCTCAGTCATGAGCCCGTAGAGCTCGGCATGAATAATGTGACTGTGACTCATGTAGTCCCCTTTTCAAAAAATAAATAAATAAATATGTCACACCTTTGTTTGCCGTGATGCGGTGACCTGACCCAGCAGCAACGCTCCCTTTCTCTGCAGTTTTTTTTCTTCCCTCTTAATGCAACGCCACACAAAAAGCACTCGGAAAAATTAAAGCTGGTTTTATCTTTTTTTTATTTTTTTATTCTCAGTTAAGTGGCTGGTCATGTTTTATTACACATACAATAATGAGGAGGGTGTTTACATTCATTCCCAGGATCCATTCAAAGAAATAATAAAAAAAAAAGAAACAACAAAAAAAAAGAACACGACACGGCACTCTTGAGGCTCAAGCGCATGCAAACAGTAGGAGGTGGGGAAAGGGAGGGGGGAGGCGAACGCTGCGCATCACACACGTCTGCTTTTGGAAGATGGACGCAACAGCTCAAGTGGTGATGCCTGACTCTTTTTTTTATTTTAATTTTACAGAAAAACTTGCACAGTCTCAAGAAACATTTTATAATGTGCCACAGAGTTAGTTACAGAGCACCTTTTTGAAATTGTGTGTTGTTTTTTCATAATCATAGTCAATAAAGAAAACACAGTACATCGTATTTGGTAGTCGGGGTGGAAAGGCACTTATTGCTGAGCGAGGACTTTGTGCAAATTTAATCTACAGTATGTTTGCATAGGATACAAAGACAAAGAAGAGGCCTAAAGTAGACTACAGTAAAGCATTGAGGAAAAGCCTGAATCTGGCATCACGCTGCAGCTCCAACACCCCGCCTCAGATTCAGTGCACTAGGACGTAATTTAGTTAAATACGGAAAAAGTGAATTAATCCTTTCATTATCTCGTGGATTTTTCAAATGTTCAGTGCCAGAAAATTGATTTAGAAGGTTTAGAAATGTAACTTTTTCGCCACAACATCCACGGCCGGCCCTTAGGCCCCGTGATGACAAACACATAGATCCACATTCACGACAGGACACTTAACCACAGCTGAGACACGGAGGGAGGAAAACGCGTCTGGCTCTCACATTAGCGCCAAAAACGGGTTAAGTCGTTCACAAAACAACGCGCAGACACTGGTGTACGTCGAGAGGAGGGGGTGACGCAGACGACGGCGCGACGAGACAGAAAACCGCTCTTTTTTTTTAATAAACCGAATCCACCCGGCCTTTCATCCAACCAGAAAGCGGCAATGACGGTCAAGTCAGTCGGACTTGCACCGGCCCTAACCTTCTGCTGCTCCGGGTCGGCTTCAGTTTGGCCACCGTTTGTTAGAGAAACAAAGACATCAACAGAAGCGTGAAAAATTATAAATACATTTATAGATATATATATATATATAAGGACAGAGAGAGAGAAGAGAGAGCCATAATGAGGTGAGGGGGGGGGGTCATTCAGGCTGCACATGTGAGCGGCTTCAGGATCAACTTCAGCAAAACATTTCACACCGGTGATGATGACTGCACAGACTTAAGCACAACGCATGCAGGGAAGGTAGGTAGGTGGGTTTGGGGGGGGAAACAGATTGTGTCGCTATCTACCAGCCAAAATAGTGGTTGGGGGGGGGCAGTAATAGGGGGAGATCAGGGTTTTAGCAAACATTAGAGTGTTAACAGAGGCGTGGGGGGAGGTGTGTGACAAGATTTCCTCCTTTTTCTTCCTCTTTTTTTTTTGTCCCCCTGTGCTCTTGAACATCTGCCCTCGTGCCGTTGGAAGCGGTTGTAGACCTCAGCGTTTGGCTGGAGAAGCACTCCTGCTTCCCTGCGTAACAGACAAGACACATCAGATGTTATACAACAGGTGTGCTTCGGCGTGGAAGGACTACACTGATGTTTTTTGGAGTCTGGCCCATGGTCATTTCACCTAGCTTAGCGAATGATGAAGGTATTTGCCTCATCAGACCGCTTCCTCTAGGGGCCCGGCCAACACTTAAGCGAAAAAGCATATCAAGTAATACGTAATTGTAGCCAATAACTTCTGACAGCAACATTTCAGCTTTCAGCGTTGATGATGGTCATTATGAGTCATCATCCATTTTAAAATATTAGCGGTCTGGATTAGCTGTCACCGTTCCGCCTTTAGGGAAGAGCAGACGGAGCAGTTCATCAGGTTTCATTGGCTCTTTTACCAGCCACACAGAATTAAATTAAGCAACCCTCCAATTTTTTATTTATTATTTTATTTTAGTTCTTGGCGAAAAATGAGACCACGGGCTTAACACCGAAAAGTCAGTGTAGTCGTTTCATCTAAGCATCCCACAGGTTTGTTAGTGTGCACCTTTTCAAGCCTGTACAGGTACAGATGATTTTTTAACCAGAAGAAAAGTAATGAGATACTAAGCAGAACTAATGAGAATGTCAAACATGTGTACAAATAAAATGGCATATCAGGTCAGCATTGTGAAAGAAGTCACAATAAGTCATAATAATGTCAAAAAAAAAGAAAATACAAGGAAGTAAATATAAGAACGAAAGAAAGAAGCAAAACTTTTATGCAAATATAAAGTTTTTTTAGTATAAAATGTATATATCTTTTTATAAATAAATATGTTTTTCTTTGTTTCATTGTTCAGAATTATAAAAATGACTAAAATATGAGAGGTAAGACAAAACTGCCAAAAAAAAAAGTGGGAAACTGAGTCAAACTACTTTTATTTCTATTCTTTTGGTGGAAAAGATTCATGGGATACTAAGAAAGCATTATCACATTACATATTAACATGAGAGTCAGTTTATCAGACAGACTAAAATGTGATGTGACAATAAGGAATTACCCAAAATTAAAATTTTAAATAGAAATTATAGCAAAACTAAAAACATGTGCATGAGCCATATTCAGAAACAGCGATCAATGTGATGTGAGGTAAAAAACAAAAACAAAACAGAACTAAAATATGGCTTCTTTATGGCAAAATATGAAAAATCACATGTACGAGAATGTATAGGCAAAGCAGTGACAAAGCTGGAATAGGAATAGCTCCAGCTCTCCCATGATCCTCTACAGGATAAACAGTAATACCTAATGGATGGATGATGGATGGTATACTAAGAAACTAATTTAATCAGGTAAGGGGTTAAAATAAATGTATGAGTAAGTAAAATACAGTTACGACAAAGTATAAAGACAACAAGACAATAATACGAGCGAGAGAATGGAAATATTACAAGAAAGGAAATCATAACAGAAGTAAAAAGCCAATTAATCCCACTGAGTCACTACGGGATGACTCACAGGTCTTTTTTTAATGCTCAGAATATTGTTTATGTGTGGTGTTCCTGGATCATTTGGCATTAAGGAGGAATAAGCGTTGCGCAGTCGGACCTGTTCTTTGTGATCACGGATCCTTCAAAGTGTGTTTTTTTCTTTGCGGTTTTTCAGGCCTTTAAGAGTCAAAGGTTCAGAGTTTTCCATTAGTTTCTTTTTTTGTTTTGTTTTTTTGTCCCCAGAAGTTTCAGATCAGACATCCTGTTTGATCACAGAGCAATCGCCGAGACTCCATTGTGCAATTTTCCCTCCTATTTCCTCACCCAGATAAAAAAGAAAAAAGAAAAGAAAAAGAGTGTATAAGATTCTGAAAGGCGGAAAAGATTATACAAATGAGACAAATCTTTATGGATTGGTTAAGAAGATAATCCATATTGTGGGAAGCTTTTTACTCCTCCTCATAAAATGAGGGCTGCAGATGGAGCTTTTGTTCTTGTCATTTTGGATGAAATTCATTATCTGTCCCGAAAGAGGGAAGACTCAATACACAGCACTTAGATTTAAATCTCAAATTGAAAGCAGAAAATGAATGGAAATGAAGTGTGAAATGTTAATTAAAAGTTCATATGGCTTTATGCTCATTTCCATTTGGACCGCAATGGCGCTTATGTGCGGAAGAAACGGAAGTGATGGCGTGATGGCACTGAGTCAGCACTAATTAGCGGTATCACAATGATTTGAAATAGTCCCAGAAGTCCGTCGTCTCAAGAGCTGTTTACTCGCTCGCAGCTTAGTGACAACGATTTAGCTGTGAAGAAGTGGATGCAGCCCTGGGGGAAATGTGGATTTCTCTCCTCCCTCAGTAATTGCTAAACTAATCAAAGGTGCAGTTAAGAGTGGCTGCCTCATTAAAACCTGACTGGCGTTAAGTACAAAAGCCAACCACTACTTTTTGTGATGTATGAAAACAAAACAACTTATGAGGAGTTTCTCTGCGAAGTGGAAAGTCAAGCGGGTGTGAATGTGGCCGTATGAAGGAAGCGCTAATGAATACGTGCTGAAAGGTTGGCTTGCAGAGTTACGCAGACTGAATGTCCCAGAACTTTCAACGTGGGAGTTTGAAAACTTAATTTCGCTGAGTCACAGCAGGAGCACAGAGTCACAGCTTCCATCTGTGCTCAGAGCAGGTCTGGCATTTCATGTCTGAGGGCTTTTTAGTGAGCGAAACTCTGGCTTCGACTTATTACAGTGAAGACTTGAAAAACTGGGTTAAACATTTACAGTAACAACCTGTTATCTCATAGCTGGCTATGTTTGTGTTTACACATCATCTTGCTAGCAGAGGTTTCTTGCTCGTTTAGCCTAGCTTTACTTGCTTTAGCTAGCAGATGTCACAGAACTTTGGCATGTTTTTATGGGTTTAAACATCCTATTTAGTATTTAGGGGCAGGCTATGCAACTATTTTGTCAAACACATTGCAGTGTAATTATAAATTAATATATTTAATACTTTTTTTCAAGTTGTAAGATATTATCGCATGTTAGCAAACATTTGGTAAATTCACATCCTGAGCAGACATGAAGTGACATTAGCGTGTGACGCCAATTTCCTACCAAGAGTCCCCTGATTTATTTCATTTTATATATATTTTTTTTTGTTTTTGCTGTGTTTATGGCATCTTACTGCTAATGTTAACTGGCTAGGTTTTAAGCTAACTGCTAGCTAGCTTACCTGTTTGGTGTTGAGCTTTTTAGCTTTCTAGCTGCAGCACAAAAAACCTGGATAAGTTTTATTCTCTGTTAATTTAATATCAGCAACATACTGTACATTTATCGACTAACAACAAAAAAGAATGATAACTTTTTCAGGTATACTACTTTGCGAGTCCAGGGAGACTATCACGCTTGGCAGGTGATCGATGATACTGCATAACGCTGTTTAGATTATACATACAGGTATGTTATGCACAAGCAGCTTTGTTTTCCTTGTAAGGCAGGTAGAGTGTGTTAGCCACAGCCCCTCTGAACACTTATCAGACCTGGATCTACCATCTTCAGCATGATTATATCAGCACTGGCGTAAAGCTCGTAGCACGCATGAGGCTCAATCTTGTCTTTAAAAGCATCTGATTATTCTGCCGCTGGCTGCCGTAGTAATTAGATTATGATGTCTTCTAAGCGTATCAATGTTGAACAAATGTGCAGTGTGTTAAAATCAAGTATCCCTCCATCACGGATCAGTTACTCACTCGGTCGCTGATCACATCACTGAGGCAGAAGAGAAAACGGGGCAAGACAGTGATTAGGAAAAGAAACTGAGTGATTTCATTTCCAGGAAAGACTTGCAGTTCAGGAGAAGACACTGGGACACAACATAAAGTGTTTAACAAGCAGGGTTTTTTTTTTTTGTCTGTGTGTTTTGTTTTTACCATTTTGAAGATCCTAGTCAGGGAGCCTTTGCCGTCCCCTGCGCTGGCCTTCTTGCCTTTAGACTGTGACTTCTGCTGGCCCTGGAGAGAAGGAGTCAACTTATGTTAAGTTCAGCCTCGGATTCATTTTCAGTTCAGTTTAGTTCAGAGTGGCGAGAAACAGTTACGAGAGAAGGGAATAAAACACATAAGACCCTCGTCTCCAGGCCTGTGCTCAGGAGTGATGGATCGGTGTGCTCTCTGAAACCCCCCAAATACTGGAGCGCCACTTGGTATCGATTGCGGCGCACTCCAATTCTGCCCTACTTTTGCAGTATAATTGTGTCCCACTTCAGGCAAGAATCTTCCCCCAAGTGTTTGAATTATGCATGAGCTATAAAAAGCTACAAAGCAGCAAGTTTTCTGCTTGCAGGAGAGACAGATTCTTTGCACAACATGCAGCTTTCTGTAAACATGCACAAGTCAGACACACGGTGCCTGGATATTATCATGTCGATGTGTCGGAGATTTATTATTCAATTTCAGCGAACCAGATAAATGTGTTATCAGCGCTTGGGTACAACCGCCTACAGTGACTTTGTCCTTTCGAGTAGAAAATTTTACTTTTAGACTTGTTTTGACCAGTTTCCAGTTTGAGTTTCCTCCTGCAGAAAAGCTCTTAGGGACTGTATACAAATTACTGGAGCAGAATTTAGCGTTTTATGATGATTCCCAAACAAATCTATATATAATTTGAATTCATATCGTAATGAATGATGCTGCAAAGGCAATGAAATGCAGCTTTAGTACAAGAAAATAAATGAGATGACACTGGTGCCCCCCAGTTCCCTTTTGTTCGCCGCTTTTCCCTTTGCCAGTAACTTTTGTACAGTCCCTTAGTTGAGTCTGGTTTCCCCATTTTACCCACAAACCACCGTTCCTTACACTCTGTTATTATGAATATCCACTGTGCACACATGATATGGATAAGTCAGCCTGCATTTCCACAAAATGGACATAAATGGACTGAAGCCAGGAGGAAATGAGGGTGTTATCACCGATGTATGGACAGATTACAAAGGCCTAAGTGGTGGATGGTGAGTAAATGGAACGAGAGGCACAGGCGTCATGTGGTTTGAGAGGATGACCCCACTTACACCTTCAAGTTTAATTAGGCATGATACCTCTGGGGTTTTTTGTTGTTGTTGTTTTGTTTTATTTTTCATTTTCTAACCACCTACCAGGCCCATCTTGGCTGCTAGTCCTCTCCACTGGATGTGCAGAGAGACAAGAGACAAGGACAAGAGGCAGGGGGGAGAGGAGACAAAAGGGAAAAAAAACTAAAAACTTGTGTCTTACTCAGCATAAAGGCAGGATGGGAAGGAGAGGAGGCAGGTGGGAGAGTCCGTCCGGAGGGAGGGGGAGGAGTCACGGGGTCACAGTGGGTGAAGGAGCAGAAGAGGAGCAGATATGAGGGGAGGGGGAAGGAGAGAGGAGCAAGGCAGATGCTCACATTGGAAAGAGCACACATTTAGTGACATTCAGCTGCAACAAAGCTAAATACATAGAACAGATAGATACATCGGCTGTCTGCCTGTAACCTGCCTGAACTGTAAGTATCAGCCACAACATTAAAACCACCTCCCTATGTGTTACTTCAACTAACAGTATACCATCTAACTAAAAATTGCCGCAAACCAAGTACAACTACACCCACACCCCCTAAATGGCTGAAGCTTCCCTCAGCAGGACCGTGAACCCCACCAACCCAGCAAGAATTTCTCATGACAAACAGCCCAAGACACCGACTCCTAAATCCCCAGATTCTAATCTGATTGAGCAACCACAGGATGTGTGGGAACCATGCGGCAGCCTCAAGAGCTATAAAGAAATGAGACCAACATGGAAGACCCAAAAATGGGAGACCACTTGAGACTGGTCTGGAAAAAAGAGGAGTGAATTCCAACTTCATACACAAATAGACAACCTGTTTTTGTCTCTGCAGTTAATCTTTCCCTGTCTATGGAAATTATACTGGTCCGTTTTTAAATAGCTCACCCGTTGACCGTTCTTAAAGTTTTGCATGATTACGGGTCAGGGCCATTTTTGAATTAGCCGGGAAGCAAGCAGAACCAGGCTGCTTTCACACGTAGGTCGTTGTTCCCCCATTTGGGCTGAACTCAACAATCAGAACAAATGAACCGAGCTCAGCCCAGTTAGAGAGGGTGCTCCCTAGAGCGGTATGTTTGCAGTGTGAACAACCCTAGCAGTTTGCCTGATGCAAATTTGGAAGAGTTCGCACCCGACAGAGGTATCTGGGAGCAGCAGTCCTCCTTCTCATCGTACATAAATAAGCGTTGTTTTCCACGTTATAGCCTACGTGCTCGGTTAAGCTGAACATGCCCACAGTCTCTGCTGTTGCTCCATTTTCAATTTCCTGAAGCACAAAGACCACAAAGTTCACAGTTTGCTGTTTGCAAGAACATGTTGACGACGTATCATAAGGTTGTCTAAATTGGCCCGTGAACATGAACTGAACTGAGATTAAATGCAAACTTGTAACAGTATTGAATCCATTATTCCCTGAATCGGAACGGAAAATAGGTGTAGATGAAACATGATCAGATCCTGATAAAATGACGTGGCTGGAGCCAAGATACCGAGCTTCAAAACTGCTCTTCAGGAATCCGAGCAACAAGAGATCACCTTCAGAAGTCCTGTGTACAGGCCCCAAGGAAGTCTACGCAATATTGAGAAGTGGATTTAATGCTGTGGCTGATGTGGTTGCGACTGTAACGTAACTGGTTGTCAGTGAGTCGGCCCTCCGGTAAATGACTAAAAGTAGTTCTAATGGAACACTGTAATCTATTGTTTTTTACATTAATATTCATAAATACAGGATTAATTGAGATGCACTGTCTTCCTTAAACCGTCCTCTGCAGGACCTAGATGCCTTCACCTATGTAGCCAACGCACGTAGCCAACGCACGTAGCCAACGCACGTAGCCAACGCCCATGCGGGCCGTTTCTACTGGTGGGCTCGTCAGTCAGACTTGCTCTGTAAAAACTCCACCCAAACATCGGTTTGCTACTTCCTGTTTCACTATCAACAATGGCAACTGAAGTTTTAGGCGTGGCTCTGCGTCTTCTTAACGAAAGAGCATAAACCGTCGATTAGTACCGACTGTATATCAGTATTCTCAGGAACACGATGGGATTTATATAGAACATGTTCATGTGTGCTTGTGATCTTCAACAATGTAAATCAGACTCACCCTAGACTTGGGAGGGGCGGGGGACACCTGCAGAAGTGGCGGTAACAGAAGGCAAAGAGGTTTTGACAGAGTTAGTCAAAGAAGTAGCAGAGCGAAGACACAACCATGAAAGAACAGCGCGCGCTTGCTGAAGCGCTCGGAACAGGCGAGTGTTCAAGAGGTGCAGCACGGTTCATTTTCAGGGTTACTCACGATCGTGCGGAAGAAATGGACCACGGCGTTCTCTGCTCCGCGCTTACGTGGGGAGGTGGCAGAGGCTTTCTGAGGGGCTGGAGAGAGGGCACCTCGGAAAGAGCCCTGCGAAGTAGAGGACAGTGGACCTGCGCGTTAATTGTGCACTCACTCGTCTCGGGGGCCTGCAGCTCTTGGAAGCCACGTTTCACAAGGCTCCGCTCCAAACCTTTAACACTGAACTCAACAATAAAACGCAGTGCTGTGTCCAACTTACCTGGTGAATGATGGGCACAAATACACCAGAGTCGCAAAATGACTCACCTTAAAACAGAATTTGCATTTTTTTTTTTAATGGACCGTTTTACATTTTGCACTGGACATAAAATGAATTAGCAGTTAATATAAAAATTTGCAGTAGCAAGAACTTGTCCCATCACCTACCGTGAATGATTATCCAGCCATTATATGGTTTAATCACATAACACTTCAACAGCGGCGTAACAACCAAAGATGAGTCAACATAAACGCTTTTAGTGCACGTACCTCTGCAGTGGACGCATAGCGTGAGTGTTAGTGGGCTCGTTGCTCGTTTCAAATGTTTCTCTATTGGCAGTTTGCACCTTCTGATCCATCGCATTTACAGAAGCCACTCAAAAGCGCTCCACCGAACTAAAGTCTTTACTCTCGAAAAGTCATGCAACTCATTCAGAGGTGGCTGCTGGGACTGCTCTTCAGCCATCGGGAACATTAATAGCAGCCTCGTACTGAAAAACAAACCTCGCACCTCATTAACCTTTAGTGGCACAACCTTTGGCAGCGGCTCATTAAAAGCAAATTAAAACGGCGCAGAACGAGCAAGAGCGGAGTCGTGGGTGTTTTTCACAGTCTGCCGGTGTCTTCTTGTCGAGGGTTTGATCTTGGCAAGGAAAAAGGAGCGGTTATCGGTTTAAAAGAAAGGAGGGAGAAAAAAGTGGCGCATTTGAAAAAAAAAAAGTTAAGTCATGCAAACAGCACAGAGATATAAAAGGTTAAAAGTATCACGTACACCATTAACAACCTGCGGCCCACTACAAGGCGAAAAAAAAAACCTCTTTCCACCTACTGCTGCAGTCTTTTCATCCATGTCTGACCCCTTTAATGTAACAGGAAAATGTGTGGTTGTGTGTCTTTATGTAAGTGTACGTGGGGGTGATACACATCCATTACCTCACATCAAAGAACCTTAAGGTAACCCGAAATGGAGGGGTGGCGGGATGCCTCACTGCCACCGCCATTACACAACATGACACACGGGTAGTGGGTTCTGTTTAGTCGGGCCTACAGATAATTAAATCTAAATAATTTGCAACCGTCCCTCTTATCTCTCACTGATATCAGCGGGTCCACCCCCCTACTAATGATGTCCTCTTGCATGGACTTGCTTGCCTCTCTTCTCTTTTTCTTTTTTTTTGCACGTCCGTCTCTGCAGTCCTGCAAATGATGGGAAATGGAGTCGCAAATGAAAAGAAGTCGAGGCAACAGAGCGGCCTCAGTGACCGTGCCTTTTATTTTTGGCCGAGGAGGAAAACAAAATGTGAGGGATGGAAGAGGAAACAAGAGATCAAATTATTCGGGCTGGAATTGTGCTGGTACAGTCTCAATTTCAGCCAGTTGTCCCTTTGATGTGGATGAGCCTCCGCTCTCTCTGTTTGTTCTCTCTGTTCTGGTCTCTTCCTCTTCTTTATTTTTCCATTTGGGGGAAAGCAAAAAAAAAAAAAGAGGTGGCAGGATGACTCGGAATACGTTCTTTATCCGCTCTGAGGGGGATGAATTATTTCACTGCTGCACGTGCGCTGAAATGTCATGTGAATGTGATGCATATTATGAAAATTAACTAATAAATGGCGATGCTATTAAGCTCTTGGCACGCGGTGTTGATAAGTGTCTTTTTTTTACATTTGATTTATTTATTTTATCAAGCCCTGGTCAGCTATCAGGTCTCCTTCTATGAAATTTGTACTTCAATAGCGTCTTTGAAAAGAGGTACGTTGCAATCACTGATGCCCGTTTGATGTCTGAAGAGAAATGGGTTCAGGTGTGTGTGTGAGAGACAAGAAAGAGTTCATTTTCCCTAACATCCAGAAACACGATGGCTTTTTTTTTTTGCTGCCAGGACCGTCTGCATGTCAAACTGTTTGTCCGGTGTCGTGACACCATTTCCTGGTTTCTTCAGTCACAGTCAGCGCACTCTTCTTATTCTTCGGGTATTTTTTTTTATTATTTGTAAAGCAAGGAGATAGAAAATATTGACTGACTTTCTATATTTCCAAAAGCGACTATAGTTTGAATTGAAGTTGTTTTCTTCTCGAGAGCTGAGCCGCGTAGATGGAAGATATATAAAACGCCCCACTCATACCCGCCGTCCATTATCCCTGAACCTACTGCACTCTGAGCTGCAGGGCTCGAAGGCTGTCAAAGGTATAGAGATATAAGCTTATTTATGTCATTGTTGAGAGTTACTTACATTGAAACAACATTTTTTTTTTTTTTTTCTTCTAAGATCTGTAGCGTATCCAAGTACTGGTACTGCCAGGTTGATGAAACTAGAGGTGACGTCCAGTTTTGAAGTCTCCAAATTCAGATTTAGAGAATCTACAATCGCCATTTTTAGAATAACATTTGATCAAATCGGTCTCGGTGGATGACGGGGCCTATGCTGGTGTTTGCTCTTGTTAGCAGCAGGCAGCTAATTTCATAGTTAAAACTCAAACATTTTTTTGGGCGGTAGAGATGTTTCCCTGACTAGTAGGTGGAGACCAAAGCGAAGCTAAAATGTGTAACCGTGACCATGAATATAACTCCCTATCTGCTGGACGATCGCTGTCTTTATCAGACTGAAAGAAGCTAAACTTTTTAGCAGCCTTAGCAGCATTTCTTTAGTCTTAGCATGTTGCTCCTCTTTCAGGAGTCTTTACATTTCCGAGGGTCATGTGTCACGGAGCTGGATCAAAAGAAAGAAATCCTGATTCAGGACGCCGCCACGGAGCATTCCTGCCCTGCAGTTTAATACAGTGCAGGTCAGGTTAGAGGTCACAGCCTGGCCCTGAGTGGGCTGCATTATGGATGCTGCTTAATAATTGATCCTGAGCGGAGGGGGATTTGTGGAGATCCACATCTGGGAATCATAAAGTAGTTTTCTAACTAGCTGCAGCCACTCCACGGCGCACAGCTCGGAAAACTTGCATTCGACAAGCATCGAGAACTGAGCCGACGGTCTCCCGTACAGCCTGCCGTCAGAGGTCTGGAGAAAACATCCCTCTCTGCGACCTCCGTTCATCCATCTGTTACAGTTAGCTGCAGCCTGTTCGACTTCCCGTGTAATTTATACTGATGACATCCTCCCTGCTTCGCCCCGAACGTCGCGGGACGCTTCCCATCCATCACGGCGCGCTCTTGCTCGGGCAGGAGGGAGGAGTAATAATAATTACGCTGAACTCTTGGGACTGTTTTTATTTTATAGTTGCACTCTTCTAGATTCATGAACAGAGACGGAGAGAGAGGGGCGGACAATCGATCGGGCTGACAAACACAGCGCTTTGTCTGGCAGCGTTGCAGATGCACAAACAACGGCTGCAGGAAGGCAATCAGGTCTTGTGTCTTGCAAGATCAAACACCATACTAAGAGAGACCCTCGTTAAGCCAGATCAGATTTATCAGATCTTTGTCTGTTTTTTTTTTGGCCAAAGGGGAGGGCGCCGTAACCTAACAGGGCTTTTATTTTGAAAAGGCAGACATTCGCCACCATTTGAACGTGGTGGCAACTCAATCTGCTTCCTCCTACGCCTCCTGTGCCATGTAATCGTGGAAAAAATGTAACGGAGCAAGTGATCTTATAGATATGACTTATCTCTGCGTCCGTCTAGAAGCGCATTTACTTCATTACAAATTTTAAATTGTTAGAAAGAATAAATCTGCAGCCCTCCCTCCCATCCTAATAATTTCCACACTTTCCCCTTACAAATTATAAGCCTAAATCTATTCGCTAAGTAACACAAACAACCGAAACCCACAAAGGAAACGCTTGAGCAATATTTGCATTTGCATAATTTCTCGAACTTGGGAGGCTACAAACCCGGAGAGGCTGCACCGTCCCCTTTCATGTGTGACTGATAAAGCAGGTCTGCCGTTATTTCCGCAGTATCAATCATTTGCAGCTTGAATTTAAATGACATTAAAATGCATAGCTGTCCAAAATCCCAGACAGTGTTTGTTTTCGCAGAGCAATAATTTCTCGTGCCCGGCTGTACTTATTCACCCCACCCCTCGATCTCACCAAGAGATGAATACAAACACACATTTTTGCATCTTAAGCAGAGAGGGAAAATGAGGCTCAATTTGGCGCAACGTCTGAGTTAAACTCACAAACACTGTGACGCACTTTAGGTACGCGTTCAGCGACTCTCATAATGTGGGAATATGGGGCCGGGAAACGAGAACAATCATCTCGTGGGGAAGGCAGAATTTGGCTCGCTTTCAGCGGATGAACTGTTCGTAAAAGGTGTTTTCTTTTTACTTCGTGTGCAGACGGACACCGACGAGTGGAACCACGTGTGCGTTGCTCAGCTCTATCTGGTTGGAGATGAACGGCAGCTATGGTTTCCTTTAGAATCTCTCTGATAACCCGCTTTTTGCTTCGCGGTACGTCTGTGATTAACGGACTGATCTGCAAAATAGATTCAGTTTAAATATGTATAAAGTTTTTTTTGCATTTGAACCGGCTGCTGGAGTCGCTCGGCTGAAAACTGCCACTTCAGGATGGGAGTGACGACAAATTAGAGTGTCTGTTACAAGTCGTTAGTGGGGAAACTAAAATGATTCATCACACTTTTTCTTTTTTGTTTGTTAAAAACAGAAGGGAACAAAATGAGAGAGAGAGACATCAAGCCAAAAGCAATTAAAACAAAACAACCAGAGAGCAGAGGGTGTTGTTAAAGAGTTTTAATCAAGCAATAATCAAAAAAAAAAAAAAAAGAAGCTCAGAACAGGATCAGGTTAGGAACAGGTCAACGGTCACAACAGATACAAACAGTTACAAGGCGTCACAGAGCAGCGGCGGGTCGGCGCTGACCCCCACCGGCCTGCTGCTTCACATAAACTCTCAGACTGGGTGTAAAAGACACTTGAACCTGAGGTGAGATAAACTGAGAGGGTGTCAGAGCCCCTCCCCTCCTCCCCGACACCCTCCATCCAAGACACTGCTGGGGTTACAGTATCACAAAAAGTTTGGTTTTGACGGTGAGTCCGCAAAAAGCCCGACTCGCGCATGCGCACACACACAAGTAATCACTCTTGTGCGGCCACTCAACAAATTTAAGATTCGAATGAATCCCCCGTTCCTTGTGAGTCTTCATTTCTGCTTGAATAGCTAATGAACATGCAAACTCAATCTTCCCTCCAATTAGTGATCAAAAAAAAAAAACATTAGCTTTCAGACGCTGATATCCTGCTGTCATTTTGTGTCCTGAGACGTTAGTTTGTCTGTTTTTTTTTGGCGTCATCCCACAAATTCAAAAACTTCTCTTACTAAATAGCTTCATTTCAAATCCCAGACTCGAGCTCAGGTCGAAAAAGCTATGCAAATAAGACAAGAGGACATTATAAAGCACAAGGGATCAGTGCGTAGATGGCTCCACACCTGCCGAGTATGAAAACAATCGCCCAACTAAGCATGCATATTCATAATCCAACGGAAAAAAACAAAACACTGACACAGTCGTTCCCATTAATACTGCAGCCTAGAAGTCAAAGCATGAATTAAGAATGTCTGTGGAGAATCTGTGCACACAGACCGGCAGGGTGGATGTGATTAATTAAGCTTAAAAAAAAAACATATGTTGCTTTATGAATCTCATCTGGAGGACTAAGGGTTTGCAGCAGAAAGTTAGTGCATGGTTTTCTTGTTCTGTTTTTTTTTTTTTTTTTTTTTCCACTAGAGGCAACGGAGGTGGGGCAGACCTGTCGTGTACTTGAGATGTGCGCACTCATTGTTTGAAGGCAAATCCTCGGTGAATACATAAAATATATATTTGCACAACCTTGTGTTTCAGCAAACTCGCCGCTGGAACGAGGAATACGTACAACTCTGCGGCAACGGGAGGAAAAAGTCAAACACATACTGCAGCAAACCGCCGTCTAGCTTGACATTAAACCAAAGAGTCAGAATTTGTTCTGTTGACATTTTTTCCCTGAACATTTCAACAGCGAAATAATCATTTCTGATCAGCAGAACAGGCTGTAACATTTGTGTATGTACCGTGTATATATATGTATTTATTATCCTGAACACCGTTTCATAAGGCGTGGGAGAAATGCATATTTTCATGCTGTTCAGTGATTTCTCTGCAATTATCATGCCAGAGCAGCCTGATTAGCGCTCCGCAGGCTTCAAAACTCTGGACAAAAGAAAAAGATTAGAATCAGAAAGAATAGCTCTGTCCACAGGCTGCAGCGCGCCGTGCCACAGCTTTCATTTCAAACCATTATCGGAATTTAAGACCGCGGTCACAGCTCTGATGGGACATTTAAAGATCCGAAATGTCTCAATTTCTTGCCTCTAAGAGAACTTTTAGGTTTAGCGCGACGTCTCAGCATCAGCCTGCTGTCAGGACCAAACCTTCAGCTGGCGGAGAATGTGGTGCTGAAGCTGAAATGTCATCGCCACCTCCAGGGGGCATTGTGGAGAGCATCCCACGGAGTAAAAGGGGAGCGGAACCAGGAGGGCTGAGCAGCCTGGTGCCCGACGGCTGTGGCGGCAGGGCCGAGCTGCCCATCGTGTCTGGAAGTGGATCCCAGTGCGTCTAAACTGGTGGACAGACTGGTGCCATGTGGACAAATGAAACCTTACCACCACAGTCAAGATCCACATTAAACCTAAAAGCCCTTTTGCTTTTCCTCTTCCCTTTGGCCTGATCTGTAAATTCTCATATATATATTAAAGGTCGGAAAGCTGGCATCTGGACAACACAGTGCCTCTTAATCATTTGCCTGCAAGATAAGATAAGCATATTCTTACTTTATAGGATGCAGGCTTTTATATATTCCCAAATCAGAGAGGATAATTGGCTTCTACGCTACTATATATATATATTTCTCATTATTTGTTAATATACATCTCATATTTCTTTGATCATTTGTAGCATAATGTGATCTTTAACTCTGAAAGTGACTTAGCAGACTGCGCTGTCGTGCAAACAGTAGTGAAGTACCTCCCTGCGGCCAGCGTATCACGGGCGTCTTCCAAGAGAACAAGTGGAAGAGTCTCCGAACAAAGCAGCTGCACGAACCCAGCGCCCCTGAAATCCTCCCGCGCAGCACCTTAACGGCACGGACACGGGTTCCGCAACGGCGTCAGGAAGAGAAGCGCCCGGCCCGAGCCGCAGCCGCTCTCCAGTTTGACATGTGTCCGAACAAACAGCGTAACGGCGGCGGCGGCAGCAGCAGCAGCGCGTGAGACGTCACGACATCACGTCTACAGGTGTGTTAAACTTAACTCGAGAGCAAGACGCTACCAATGTCAGTACCGTTCAAAAATAATCAACAGGACAATAAAGAAGTCTTTAAATGATTCAGAATCACAGCCTCAATTGGGATAAAAAATAAAAATAAAAATACTATTAGGACAAATCCCCCCCCACCCAAAGTCATCATCCAGTGTTGATTCATTATCAGACACTTAATATGAATCGCAGGACAACGTCTGACTTCGGCTCACCACGAAAACAACAGTAAAACCAACGCAATTCCACATGACAAATATGTTTGCGGCAAATTTTACAACTAAAAAGAGAGCGGTTCTGGGAGCGAACCGGCACAATGAACTGAGATACATAAGGAGCTTTTCTCTACGCTTCCTCACCTTGCCCTTCCTCTTCTTGTCCCCTCCGAAGAACTTTCCAATCTGATCCAGGAGGCCGGGGTTCTTCTTCCTCCGGCCCAGCCCAAAGGCGGCCTGTGCAGAGCTGCTTGCGGATGCCATGGCTGTAGTAGCAGTTGGTAGTATATTTGTCAAGTGTGGGATTATTTTTTGTTTGTCTCTCTCTTAAATGAGAGGGAGAAAAAAGACAGAGGAGGAAAAAGAGAAAAGAGACGAAAGGGAGGAGAAAAAAAAAAAGCTAGCCTAATCTAGGTCCTGTTCGGGGCAATCCGAGCCGCACTCTGAAGCCGTTCCGCTGTGCTCCTGGATGGTCTGCAGCTCGTCCGATTCGGAGGGTCGGTCTTTGAAGGTGTTGTCCTCTCGCCCCGGGGCATCTCGGGAGAAGAGGCGGACCAGGTGGGGGCGTGGTGTGGCGGCGTCAGGGTCAGCTGTGCTGGCGGGGATCCAGGGCTGGCGGGGGCCCTCAGCGCCCGTGGAGTCAGTCACCGCCGGCTTCTCCGGGTCGCAGCCATTGTTCTGGTTCGCATCTGCCTCACCCAGGCCTGCGCAGAAACAACAAGGGTCATCTATGGGCTCGGGCCTGCATGGCACACAACAAATCAGAGCAGCACAAAGGGCTCTTTTTTTTTTCCTTTTCTTTTTTTTTATAACGAGACCGGGGCCCTTCCTGCTGCAGCGGAGACCAGCAGAGCTAATATTTCACATTTGAAGCAGAATGAATCTCACCTGCTGAGCTGGGAAAGAGGAAAGGCAGAATATAAGTCATGGGCAATTGAAAAAATGTTCAGTAAATTCCTAAAAAAACATAAATTTGTCTCTGAAGTCACAACTTCTTTTATTCCCTCTGTGGTCAGCTTTCACATTGAAACAGTATTCTAGCACTAAGTTGCGGATTTGGCCCACTCCCTGCAGCATTAGGGTGAACTTTTCACTTCAAACATGTTAAATCAATGCAGCTGCACTGGTTCCACTGAAATGGAAATGCAGGCCGCTCCCGAATCGTCCGCTCTGACAGCCATCCATTAAACCGGCCAGCTCCCACAGCAGAGGACATCCAGTGCATTCCTCCCTCCACAACAATATGCACACTGTACGGACGAGAAATGGTGTAGCACTACACCGGAGAATCTGCATGCTAATACCGGCCCCAAACAGTGGCCTGTTGTCAGGGCTGCATAGTTATCACAGAGAAAACAAAGGGCCCAGTGTCACTAAAATAACTCCTATAAGTATGGATTTTCAACCCGATGCACAGTGACACTTATCTGATTCGAGCTGCGAGGCTGCTCGCGGTTGGGAGCCCAGCAAAGTTCCAATCCGCGGGAAAAAAGTTAAAGCCGCGATTTGCTGCAGCTTTTGGACGGAGCTGCTCCTTAATGCGCGCATGCAATGAGTTTCTTAATCTTGTTTTCCCCCCCTGGCAGATTTTCGTTCATCAGGCGGAGAGGCAGATGAAGAGCAGATACGAATGTGACGCGGTGTACGGGGGACGGCGCACCTTTGTGAAAACATTGCTCGGCTCTCTGCTTTGTTGTTCGGCTTTTATCTCCCACATTTATCCAGAAGCGACACCGGGGGGGACGGTGATATGATGATGATGAAGAAACAGTATGTCAGTAGCCTGTTGAGGACCAGATGGATACCCCAACCTTTGCTTTAGTCCAAAACCTCATCAGGTGCTTCTAAAATCCCTTTTTTCTCGGCGCAGCTCTCCAACAAAAGCCTAATATGTCACTGCATCGACAATTATTCACTAAAAGCATTTGAAGATTTCAAAGCAATTTTCAATGCCTCCTGTAATAAGACATGATGGTAAAAAGGCCTTATGAAAAATGATCCAATATTGCAGCTCTCTTGCTACCGTTGCCGCAATCCCGGTGATTTCAAGTTATGTCCCTTCATGTGTCTAGTAATTTCATTCTTGTCAAGGTGAAAATGCCTTCTGAGGAAAAAAAAACGTCTTTAAAGTTCATGATGACATGAGTCACAGTCCTCGGCTGCGGAGCTAAAACTAAAAACAGATGTCACGTCCTAACCAAAGACATTCTGTGAAGATTTAGTACAAATAAAATGTGCAAAAATGTCCAAAACTGTAGTCGTGTCGAGTTCAAAGACGGGCCCAGACGACTGTCACCGCGCATTTCAAATACTTTGATGGCAAAACTTTAACAGTCTGTGCAACTGACGCGTCACTCTCGTTCGGTTTATCTCTAGAGTCCCTGAATGAGACCCATGCAGGTGAGGAGACTGTTGAAAACAGAGTCCAATACTTTACCATTAATCCAACAAATAGGTTTAAAGCAATTAAGATCTATGCAAGATGGTGATCAATGCCATTAACTGGTCGCTGTGGTTCCCCCCCTACATAACACTTCTGTATAATAGGATTTGCGCACACCATCAGAAAAGATGAAGGATTTTTAAATAGATTGGCCGGACAATTTTTTTTTTTCACAGCGCTAAAAACTAATCTAAGAACAATCCTCTCCGACACACGCGATTTAAGATTGCATTCTCACATTTCTCCGGGGAGCTCCTCAGCAGACGGCTCGACCTGCCAGCCGTTGCCGGAGAAGGAAAAGCTAGCTTGTGATCTCGACAGCCGACAGGGAGGCTCATTATAAAGTCTGAATCTCGGATGTCTGTGCTCCGTGACATGTCTATAGAGGCTGCCGCGGAATTAACCGGCTCATTTGTTTGAGGTGTGAATATATATATATATATATGTGTGTGTAGCTGGAGGGAGTGTGACAAAGTGTACCGAATTAAAGTTACGGTTTTTACGTAAGCGCGCCCATGCGGATTACTGAACATTCCCGAGAAATAACATCAGCACGTGTCCACAAGATTCAAACGGTTATCCGTACACGTAGCTGCGCTCACACGGCTCAATTATTTTTCACACGTCACGCATGCTAGCTCAGGCCCGTGGCTAATGCCGAATGCGCGCGAGACCGGCGCCTCACTCGTAACAAGCCAAGATCTGAGAGCGACGCCTGATTAATTTTCCATTTTGTTTGTTTGCTTCTCCATAATGCCACGAAATGGGGAGAGGAAGAGAGGGTTAGTGCTCAGGCCTCGTGTAAATGGCTCTAAATGGACTGTGCGCGACTGCAAAGGCTGTAATGGCTCCCCCAAAAAGCATGCACCGTATCAGCCAAGATGTCACTCACGGAGATTATTGCCGTATATTATTCTTACACAACCGGTCCTTCAATTTTAACATCAAGTTCGGGAAAATTATTTGATAAATCCTTGGTGTATTATGCAAATAAAAACAGCAGTTGGTATTGTTGCCAACAGCTGGTGAGGTGGGCAAACTGTGTGCAGCGCCTTGGGGTTGGATGTCTTGGGTCAAGCCCTTGCACATTTCTTCTTATCAGTTCTGGGAGTTGAACCAGCTAACCCCCAGTCCCACGGCCGGTTATTTATTCACTATCCCAACTATTTGCTTAATGGAGTTTTATAGCCGTAATACAAACTTAGTTTAGTTTAATCCCTTGCAACTTGTTTTTCTCTAAAGCAAAACTTTAAGTGATTTGTGAAACCCGACACACGAGGGTAATTTTCTTGAAATTATTAAACATGTAGGTAAAAAAAAAAGTAAAAGATGGTACAATTACAGCGATTTCCTCAAAATTTAAGATGTTTAGATTCTCATCCATCACCCGGTGCCATCTGGGAGGCATCTAATGGGTTGTCGAATTCACTCCGCGGCACCACAACACACAGCCAAAGTCATAAAGACCTATCTTCAGGGACATGAAGAAAGAACAAGGAGTCATGCAGCAGATGGTGCGTGGGTGGCCGCACCAAGTATCGATTTGATTTAGGTTTGTTTTCTGTTCAGAGCTGAGCGCAGAGCTGCAAAATAAACTCTATCCTCATCTCACGGTGGCACAGCCTCCTAAAATCACGGCGCCGCATCGTGACTAATTACGCGTCTGAAATATAACTCCGCGCTTCTTGTTATTAGCAGTAACAGTAAATAGGTTCCTGTGTGTGTGTTATTTGACCTCAAAGGCAGGAATAAGTGAGAGAGCTGCTGTTTTTCTACACTTTAGTGGCCGGCCCATGAGTCCTCTCGAATTTCTGTCATCCATTATCTATTGCTCTTTTCTCATCTCAGCGGTGCCGCCAATCCGCTGCCGGAATACTAATAAACAGAGACAAAAACATCCCGACGTGGATCATCTTTTAGATGCCTCCAGAGTCTGCAACAGTCCTGCATAACGTTCATGAAGAAAGTCACGTATATATAATTTGAGGCTTTTACGCCCAAGAGCGCATATTGGCTGTAACACACGCGTGGGCGATCGACGGGACTGTTGATCAATGCGGATGACTCAGTGATTACTGAACCAGTACGCTGACATCTGAGGCTAATCACTCTCTAACCCGTACTCTTTTGTGTAAAAACAAACCTCCCGACCCACACACGCGCCCCGCTGCCCGGTGATGACGGATGGCGAATAATGGAGTGACCCAAACCCTGTTGTGTTTGAGCCAAACAATGACTGTTGTTACCGTTCTGGGATTTATCAGCGGTATTTAGTTTTCAGTGATTTTACTGGCGCTTTGTTCAGATCAGGCTGTTTACCCACCTGTAGAGTGGAGATAAGTCTGTTTTTTTTGTGTCCACAGTACACCGTACACCGAGAGGTGTTGTCGGTATGTCTACGACTTCTGCAAAAACGAGATTGAAAGTAAGTGGACAACAGCTATTCCCTGTTCCCATGTTATTTTTTCTTGATTAATGTAAAGGGTATCCAGTAGGGATGTCCTGATCGGTACTGGGAGACTGGCATGGGGGCCGATCCAGGCATTTTTAAAATGACTGTGTCGGATCGGGCTTTTGTAGTTGTTTGTTTTAGATCTGCAATGAACCAAAACTCTGTCCCTGTAGTGTCAAAACGTCTTGGCTAGCGTCAGAGCTGCCTGAAGATTCACCAGCTACAAAAAAAATCCCACAACCGAATCCAGTACACTCTAGGCAAGGGCTGCACCGGGACGACAGCGACAAACACTGAATTCAGCGCTTAAAAGAAAAGTTTCCAGATGATGGCATCAATAAGAAATATATTTGAGGGAAAGAAAAGTAGTCCATATCCATAACAGAGAACACAGAATTTGGCTGTGGCTGTGAATCTGTTGGAGTTTCTGGAGCTAAGGTATGAGCTACCCCCTTCACACTAGATTTGCTTTGATAGCCTCATTTATTGGACTCAACACAGTCGCACAAGATAAGAAAAGCATTAATGAATCTACAGGGAGGACATTTTGTTTATTTAAGATTGGTCCGGGACTTACATTGGCTGATACACAATATTAAATTATCGGGATAGGACTAGAACTTGATTGGGACATCCCTAGTATCCAGTAGCCCATGAAACTTCAATTAATGTAATAGAACAAGCCAAAGGACAAGGTGTCCTTGGATTTTTTCAGATGAATTTCACCGCCCTCAATTAATGTGTGACAGAAAGCTGGTCTGGAACCACTCAGTTGGAAAATGATTATGCTCCACCAAAGAAATATCGAGCCAATCAAATTGTCTGGACAGTCTGTATGGACAGAAGGCGATGTATTCATCCACATCATATCTGGGCCATGGAGCTGAAATGGTTTACAGCAAAATGGCTTTGGTTGGTTGGTGCATCTGTATTGGCCTAAACATGCTCCATAATGAAATCCAAATGTGAACTGAGTCTGGCTAGACCATGCTGGACATTCAAACAACTGCTGTTTTTAATCCACCCTTCTCTGATGTGTGATCAATCCTGCTGCTTTCAGGTATTTCTCCTCTACAGCCTGCACTGCTACACCCAGCTCTCTTGGCACTTCATATAAGGAAAATCTAAAGAGTAAAGGAAAGAGGAGAGGCAGGTAAGTCCACTGAGGCCAGCAAGTTTCGCTGGCTGGGTCGCTGACAGCTGCGTGACAGAACTCCTCAGTGTGTTGACTTTTTAGTTAGGCCCAGGCTCCAGATCTAGGTAGTCAATCACAGACTGACACGTTTCCTTCTTGACTCAATATGCCCTTTAGTTTAATAACAACTGCTGAGAGTCGGAATCAATCAACACCTCGCAGAGTCTAATGCGTTCCCTCAGAACATCTAACCACCATTAATTGCGTGAGTCTTTGCCGCTCGGCCTGACAACTTTAAACCAATCACGTCGTAACGTCTTCAGTGTGACTTGACGTCAGTGGACAGATGTAAACTCAGTTTCTCTCTGACAGCTTGTGGTTGAGTGCTTTGCTTAGTGTTTAGGAATATTGACAGCAAAAGGAAATTAGGTGTTTTTAAGTCAAGTACGGTGAGTTTTTTTTCCCCCCACTACACTAGGAACAACAACTCTTCCTCCAGCTGCACGACCATTGCGGTAAGGACGCTGGTTATGCAAAAGAAGGATAACTTGTAAACAACACTAAGGGCCAATTACCCAAGCAGTCTGACGCATAGCACTGCAGAGAGAAGCAAGGGTCTGCCGAGAGCCTGTTCACTTCAATTTGCTGGTTCCTTTCATAAATACTGGATTTATTCATGGGTTGAGATCCCAAGATAATGAAAGTGTCTTGGGTCTGCCCATCACTGGTTTAGCAGAGGGGTTCTTAGACCACCTGAGGAGAAGTCGCAAAGGTCAGCATCTGATTAGCGTTCTGTCAAATGTAGCACTCTGCTAAACCTGATTTTATTAGCACCAAGAGACTGGCCACTTTCAAGATATATTTTTAGCTTCCTCTAATGGACACAAGACATTATCACAGCCCAGGGGCGACCAGATAATAGCCTGTTACCTCATCTTGATTAATTCACCACAACAACTCCAAGAAGTCCCTACGACTAGGTGGCATGATAATGCCAGTGAAATTATAGGGGAGAACTAACGCTGTGGAAATCTCTGATTACCGTGCCCACAACAATTACAATCAGCACCTCTATCTCCGGCAAGTTCCAGGTTAAATAGTTGGGCGAAGACACCAAAAATGGCCTGTCAGATCTTTGCTGTAAACTGCACGCAAGGGGAGAAAGATCAGAATCTCGAAAGGGAGGAGGTATGCAGGGAGTGGGCCTCAAGCTTCTCATTTTTCCTCCTCTTCCTCGGCGTGAAGAGGATGTGTGGCCTGGCATCTGGGACAACAACAAGGACTGTGGTGGGACCGAAGCACGGGAAGCATTCCTCTGAAAAAACATCCATCGCTATGTGGCCTCGGACCAACCCTCCCACCCGGGGGCAAAAATCCCTCTGTCGCTGCATTCATGGTGCATCTGAAGCACCCACAAGCTCGGAGGAAAAATAGACGTTCTCTGTCTCCGAAAGCCCATCTGGCATTCAGGACGTTGGTACTCCAGAGATTTTCCTGGAGGAGATAAGAGCTGCAGCGGGACCACTCCTTTATAACCCGAGCCGCCGTTCATGACCTGTGAACTTTAAACGGCGGCTTGAAACGGGAGCAGATGTACCACCGCTGAAGGAGATGAGCTTCAGCCGAATCAAAACCAGAAATCACTTTCCAGATTGCAAAGCAAACACCGGGCCGATACAATGGGTTGTCTGATCTGTGTTTGCTCCGAGTGTCGCCGAGTTCCATCGCACACACAGTAGCGTCAGAGCTGCCGTATTTGTTCAGGCAGCTGTGAGGATAACTTCAGCGCTAGCAAATGTAATGAAAGACGTGGCCTTTCATCGTGCACAGCTCCTCACGTCGATTTGTTTTCTGACAAACAGGAGCGATTTTCTGTTTTATTTCTTTTCATATCAGTCTTGTTTGTCTGATGGGAGCGGATCAAAGATTTGTTTGTTTTCTCTCACATCAATAAATGTGCGGATAATGTGTTTTTTTTTTACATTCTCTGCAGTATAAATCAAATATTCTAGCTTTTACTAAGTCTGTTACTGATTGATTCGCAGTGATTTATGTCTTTTAGGTCTGCAACTAATGATTATTTTCAGAAAATGTACAGTTCATTTGTTTCTTCTTATAATTTACTGTTTGGTCATTCCGCTTTTCTTGCTGTATTTTTTACCTGATCTACTACTAAACAAATGGTTGAATATTATTATTCAAGATAAGTTCACATTAATGCAATGGAACGGGGGTCACTTGAAGTTCGGATGCCACGGCCCATCCGAGCATTTGAGCTGCCGACCGCCTGCATCCCTTTAAAGCCATCTTAGAATCGCTGCTTCCAGCCTGTCACAGAGCAAAAGTCGCCTCAAACTGCTTTCATGAATATGTCAGTGAGTTCCGCGAGCTCCTCATGTCACCGTATCCGAGTCCACCAGGACGCCTTGGGGACGTGTTAGGACAGGAGACTGGCAGCAAGGATCTGCAGCCGAGAGAAATCTGTAAAATAATAATGCAATGCAACATCCGCGTCAACACAGAGCAGAATTTCAAATGTGCGCTTGCGGACGACCACCAGAAACCGAGGCCGTTTTGAGAGCAAACCACGGCGCAGTAATATTATGGTGCTACCTCCGATTGGTTTGTCCTGCACTGTGATTTGAGGTCAATTCAAAAAGCTTACTCATGAACCTTCGTGCTCAAACTCCTCGGCTGAGCTCGCTGTTTTAACCCAGTACCGTATCTCCGCCGTGACAGACATGTTTGTGGAGGATGAGGTTTTCACTGGCAGCCCGTATGAATGGGTGCCTCTAGTATGACAGCGGGGCAAGCACACAAGAAGAATAGAGCTCAGCGTGGCTTGATGCCACCAGCGTAGCGCTCAGGGACGTTTCCTCACCAACGGAGAGGCCAAAACACGTTAGCACATACACACAGTTAAACGTGGCAGTGGACATGACTCATGCCCTGGAGTCGTACGCCAGCTGGATGCTGGTGTCAAAAGCTTCAGCTGAGACATTACACTTTGATTTTGTTTCTGTATAAACACTGGCACACGAGCCTTGTCAATCCAAGGGCTTTAATGCAATGTGACATATGTGAAGTATGTCTACTGCATGCCATGCTCTAAATCTTGAATGTCTTGACCAAGACTTAGAGGCTGCAAAACACATGCCAATAAATTCCCTGATAAGGGACAGCTTCATTTTGCCGGTGGAGGATGGATTATTGAGGTGGATTCCGATACTGCCGGTGCTGCCACCGACATCAATCTTCGCTTCTCCCAATCCGGACAGCTTTATAAACAGGTGCACTCACACAGCACTGAAGAGCTAGTGATCCATTTAACACGTCTGACGTCCCCCTTCGCTCCAAACTGTGTTTTTCGCAGGATTTGTTGCATCAAAACTAGTCTGGGAGCCAATCACGGTCCCACGGGGAACTTCCACAAGAGTGATGAAGCCTGCATTGCGGACTTTGAGAAATGTAGGAGACATTTTGCGATGAGTTTTTAGTGAGTGGGGAGGCATATGTGTGATCATTTATATGCGTTTGCACACGACTCTAAAACATGTAAGATCTGGATTTTTTTGACTCAGAACGCCTTACCTAAAGCACGTCCAACGGCTTTACACAATTACCAAGCTATTTTCATGCACATGACGCACTGAACACTTTAAATGGTTTCCCCATCCCCTAGGATCATTGTATATTACCTCTAGTCTAATGCCTAAGCTTAGAGTGAGGCGACAGCTACGGTGTCTACTGCACATTTTCGCTTCACATATGCTTGGATGATTCGTCACACAGCCTGGCTCGTTTTGAACATACCCAGACCTTTAGCTGCAAAACATGCATCTCTGTTACTCCGTCGCGTTCACAAATCTGACTGCATCCTTCTTGTTTTTCCCGTCTTACTGCACATGCAGAGCTCAGATTCAGTCCAGAGAGTGTTATCCTCCAGCGGCTGGTTGGAGACCACATAGCAATCAGGCTCGAGAGAAAATTCTACAGTGGGCTCTGCTTGTTTAGGAGCTCAAGTGTTGAAAATAGATGGAATTGTGTTTCTTCCAGACGGTCCAGTTTTAGCATCACAGCCACCACCGCCGCATTAGTGCTTTCAGTTTGAGAGGTTGATAACATTCATGCCTTTATTTTAAAAATAACAGGCTAGAATAGCAGTGCATCTGTAACCCTTATTATCTGAGAGATGTTCTCTGGAGATTCGAGAATTGTGGGGTTTGTAGTTATAATATGGTGTTCGGCAGCTGTGTTAGGTGAGCACCACTCTGTGTTTTCTTCTTTTTATTATCTATCCAAGCGGTCTAACAAATAAAACCAATGGCCCTGTTCAGACCTGGTTTTTATGAACATGCGTCAAGGGATCCGATCTCAAGTGGACAGCTCCAAATATGCCTGGTAAATTATAGAATCTGGTACCAGGCAGACCACATCAACCACATCAACCAAGATGTTTGACGCACTTGTCTCCTATGTAGAACTTTTCAGACACGGTGGACGAATCCACTTTATGGGACTTGAGCACCAACCGTTGCAGGTAACACTAGACAAAACTTTAATATGAAGCAGTTGCCGTGCTAATTGAACACATCACATCTGTTGAATATGTAGTTCTTATGTGTGGACCAAACCAATGTGGTTGCATGTGGGCCAGACCACCTCAGACTGTGGTCTCAGTGATTAGACCTTGACGCGACCGCAATGCATCTTGCACATTACTACTTGGAGAATTACTACCTGTGATCAAATTATCAGACCTCAGGCGTGAACGTGGCCAAACACCAATTTATTGGCACATGTAAACTGGAATCCTCTAGCCAAATATAGGTGTAATCTGGTTGTTTCTGGAGAGCCAGCATGTCAAAAGACAGGCACATTTTTGGTGCTCATCCACAACCGCACTTCCTCTTTAAGTTGGGTTTGTTGTTGTTTGTCCGAGTGGAAAAAAACTCCAGTTCATCTTGTCTGACATATGGGATGCAGTAGCTAGGGTACTACTCTCTTGGTGGTTACCCATCATCCCCTCCCTCTGGAGACTTGTAGCCACAGACCCAGCTGCTAACACACAAACACGTGAACACACATACTCTGACTGTAATTGTCCTGCCAGATGGTTGAGGCCAGATGACGTGGTCTCCTGAACTCATGGCCATATTGAGGCACAATCTCTGACAACATGGTGTAGGACCCGCAGAGAGACGGGCGATGGAGAGGCCGCATGCGAGAGGCAATGAATGTCTAAACGCAGAGGCACTGAGAGGATCGGCAGCACGGCTTTCTCGTTTCTTATGTGTTAACCTCAGATCGGTTCATTCATCCGAGAAGGGGAGAAAGAAAAAGCTGACAGAAAAAAGAAAGAGATCAGAGGAGAGGACACAAGGTGAGAGGGGGCAGAAAAGGCGAATCTGAACAATGGTGTCAAACCAAAGAACACTGGACCAGTGATGGATGTTGCCCTTTAACAATCAGGGCTTTTGAGGGGGAAGGAGAGGAGGTGCTTCATGTTGGCAGTGCCAGGGGCCGTACCAGCCGGAGGCAGCCTCCGCCACAGAGACAAATGACTGAGCCACTGCACTTTTATACGTGTACGGCTGACAAATCCGCGGCCGAAGACCCGGCCCATTCATATTCTCGGCGTTGCGTTGTGCTGCACAGTCAGCAGTGCTCGCACAGTTTCAGCGACGGTTTACAGTACGCACAGAGACGGGAAAACAACCGCACAGTTTCAGCGTGTTTGTCAAATAAGTTTACCAAAAAAAGTCTAGCAGAGGGACGGAGAATTAACTCTAAGTAATATCTCCCTGCCTGTCTTCAGTAGATATAAACAATATACAATATAAGCATATAAAATATACACACATTTATTGGTCAATGCTGTTCTAAACGGTAGTTTTATTCAAATATTGAGTGATGACACCATGGAGGGCTGTCATCTACACGACATTAAGCTTTACAGCCATTTAGCATCTTGCGGCTTAGTTGCTTTCAGGGCAGAAAAACTAATAGAGAAGACTGTAGACTGGAAATATACTCACGAGGAGGACATAAATAGGTGTCCACATGAGCGGTGGTGTGGCTACATACCAGGAATCTGCTAACAAGACAATTATATTATGTTTTAAAACGCAGGTGTAGGCACAGACTAGCTGGCTGCGTAAAGAAAACTAATAGTTGTCTGACGGTCTACCACAAGCTGAGCTCTGTTTTGACTCTATATCGACTGTGAGCCATGAGAAAACACCATCTAGTTGAGCACTTAAGTTGTATTGAGCGTCCTTTCCTAAGGGTCCCGCAGGTCGCTAATTCAACTGCGTAATATTTCGTCACCATACCTCACAGAGCTTGCCCTGGATTTGACTACCTTTTAATTTCACAGCTAAATGGTTTATGTTCTTTAACCTGCGTTTTCATTTTTTACTTTTTAATGTCTTTATTGCATTACGTGAAGCGCTTTGAACTCCCTTTATGTAAATGTGCTCCGCGGAGAAATGGGTGAACAACTGTGCAGCCGTGGAGAGGGCTAAAAATCAAATATAGGGTTTGTGGCTGAGCTACAAGCTGTACATTTCTTTTGCTGTTTTCCTGTTATTTCCATATCTAGCTATTTGGAATTTTTACAGATAACCAGCTGATCTTTGGGGATGTTGCTCTAGAGCTGCAGGGATCATCAATAAGGCCAAAATCCATAAAAGAGAAATAACAATAACAGTTGACTTGTTCTACCCTTTTTAAGATGGAAATATATTACATTTAGTGTCTACAGCAAACTATCGAGTCGGCAGAGTACGGAAGAAAATGCAGTCATTACTGAATAAAGCAGAGGGAGCTGTGCCAGGCCAGGAGAAGGGCACGTCGGTAAATGAAAACCCAGCTGTGTACGTCACACACGATGCTGCATCAACTCCATCATGCAGAAAGCAAAGCAAATCTTAAATATGCACAAACCTTCATGGGGGGAAATCTAATTTCCAAAGACCATGTTCTGATTCAGTTTTCATTAAGGCTTGACCTGTGTGTTTTTAGAGTTTCTCTACAGAGTTAGTAATGAGCGGAGAGAGAGGTGGATGAGCGTTAGCTCCTACCTCTGCTTCCTATCAGGCGGGAGCAAAGAAAAGCACTGTGCCTAACCTCACCTAGGATGAACCGAATCAATGCCATCTGACGCAGAATGTTCTACCTGTAAGATTTCAAGAGTAACCCGTAGGTCCCAAATGCAATTAGAGGGGAAGCACATAGCGCATGAACTAAGTGATAACCGGCCAATATTTAATTTCGCTGTTAGAAGCTCAAGTGTGATTTGGGAAGGGATGGATCCGGAAAGACGACTGATCTTCAGGGGCCAGGCCCTTATCGTGATATCAGCCGCTTGCTTTTGCCGTCTTTCATCAAGCGGTCTTTGCGTTGAAATGTTGAGCCCCTTTTCATTTAGCAAGAGAATCCAATTATCCGCGTTGTTTGCGCTGTCACAGGGCTGTTGAGTGCCACTGCGCGTCGATCACTTTCACCGTTTTAATAAAAGACTACAATAAGGCAAACCAAGCGGGTACATCTGACAATGCCAAGCAGTGTTCATAACACTGATCTAACAAGCTGCTTTGTTTTCCTCCCCCTATAAGCTGTGCAAAACAGAGCCCAAGTCAGATTTGGATATTTCGGCTATTAATACAGCTGTCCTTGAGATTAATTTAATACAGTATATTACTGTTTTCTTCTTCACCAGAAGCCATTAAATGTTGACAACAGAATGTACAATGTGCATCGATGTAAAATATTTCTGAAAGGTACTACTGGCATCCACCTTTCCCGCACGAGCTGAGTTAGGAGTCACAGGAAACAATAAGCACAGTGTATTGGATGAGATTTGGAGAGGAAATGCTGAAGCATGAAATTCATCCACTGCAAAAAAACAACAACACTGTGTTGGAAAAGTTTTAAGAAAGTTTATTTGGTCTTTAAACCAGACCATAATCTAGTGTCTAAAGTGGCAAACATTTATTTTTTCAAACGATTAATCTGTTGTTTATATCTTCGATTAATCTATCAATAAATAAATGTAAATGTATCGACTATTTTCGATTAACCTTTTGGCTAACTTCTAAAACAGAACTTTTCCAAATATACTTTTTTTTTTTCAAACATAATGATGACTTTAAACCCATTTCACACTTTAAGTTTGACCAACTCAGATTTATTGAGTTGAATCAATCTAACCATATGACCGTATTCTATCCTTATTTAGCATGCATAGCATGTATGATTTCATTTAATGGCTTGTGCTGGTTGTAATTTGAAATGCAGTTGTATTATCCTGTAGAGGGCTACCACTTCATTAGGCAAATGCTAATACCAGGTTGGACCCCTGGTATCCCTTTCAGAAACTGCCTCAATTCTTTGTGGCATAGATTCAATAAGGCGCTGGAAACCTTCTCAGAGATACATACCGACATCATAGCATGAAATAGCTTCTGCTGATATGCAGACATAACATTCATAATGCAAAACTCCCTTTCTGCCACATCTAATATCGGTCTTCATAAGGAGTTTAGTGTGTTGAGTTGGACTCCATGCGAACAGGTCGCAGCTGTTTAAATCCCTTTCTCCATGAAAATGCAAAAAAACAACTGGAGAGTTTGGCATGCATATGGATGTCGAGTGCACATCAAACTGAACAGCAGGAGATATGGGTAGCAGGGTGGAAGGGTAGCAGGGTAGCAGTGCATTACGTGAAAGCTAGAGTCCTGTTAGCAAGGTTAGGTTCCGAAGGGTTCAAAAATATCAGCAAACAACAGCCGAACCACATTCAAATCACCGCCAACCACCTTCCTTCCTCACTCTGACACTTCAACGCATCCTCTGGACCATATCTACAAGAATAAATAGTGTGCGCTTCAGCCACATGATCGGCTGATGAATTATTTGATTTAACACGCACTTGAAGCTGTGTGTAATTTCCAGTGAAGCGACAGGCGAGCTGTAAATTGCACTGTATCGAATGTCGTATTTCCAGAAGAAATGCTTTTATAACTGGCCTCTTCTCGAGAGTCTTGTGAGAGAACAAAGCAAATACAATCTGAGCTGTGATGAGTTTTTCTCTTTTCTCGAAAGAAACTGGAGCAGATCAGAAGCTCAAAAGCAACACAGACCATAAAAAAAGAGAGAAAAGCGTTATTTATTGATGAGCTACGTGATGAAGTGTTCAAACGTCCAAGGACGTATCTAATAAAACAACATTGGGATTGTATCTGGCTTAGAATCATTACTACCTCTAATACTAAATCTTTACAAAAGGACAAAGAAAGCACCCTTAGATCTGGTTGGCGGTAATCAATCAGCTCTCTTTAATCCTGGATATGATGAATGCATCCCATTTTTTTATAGCTCACTTTTATGTATCCCGTTAGAATCATCAATTTCTTCCTTCATTCACTAATTCCCGGTGTTGGGAACCAAGCTTCTGTTCGAGCCAGAGAGAATTACAGCATTTACTTTCCCTGGAGCCTCGTCACAGGGACTTTCACAAACAAAGCCTCAGTAGCAGGCAGCTGAATTAATTCCTCGCTGACAGAGTGCAGTTTCTTCATGCAGACAACGTAATATGAGGATAAAAATGGCACCCTCAGGGCACACTCAGGAGTAGTCACTGACACAGAGCACATGAGTATTTATCTGGTCTCTGCGTCTCCTCTCTCCATCCCATGGTGAAGCCTTACTGCACACTGGAAAAACAGATAATACATTTTTTCCCCTTGAATACCATGTTCTCAGACTAAATATCCAAGTGTTTTGCATGAGAACAGAATGGCCTGCAACATACACCGATTAGGCGTAACATTATGACCACCTTCCTAATATTGTGTAGGTCTCTCTTGTGCCTCCAAAACAGCTGTGACTCATTAGAGAAAGGACATGGTCTTTCTGAGGGTGTCCTGTGGTGTCTGGCAATAGAATCTTGTTAGTGGGGGTCTTTGGGTGCTATGGGTTGAAGGGAAGGGCCTCTGTGGAACTGGCTTGTTCCAGTGCATCCCAAAGATACTTGATCAGTTTGGGAATTTGGAGATGTTTCATGTTTTTTTGAGTTGTTCTTAAACCATTTTTGTATGTGCGCCTGTGTCAGGCTGCATCCTGCTGGGGACGGCTACTCCCATCATGGAGCGTCTTTGATACGGGGTGGGGGTCTACCTGGTCTGGTCTAGGTGGGTGGTGCATGTCTAAGTAGCACCCACCTGAATGAATGCCATGCCCAAATGTTTCAAAGGAGAACAGTGTATTGTCACTAGATGGCCAATGCTGCTTACTTCTCCGGTCGGTTTTAATGTTAAGGCTGATCAGTGTAAGAACTTAGGTAACACATACTTATTCATCTCATTAAAGCCCTCTCCATGTGCATAAGTGCAGGAAGATTCTGACGCTAAAAAACAAACTAATTACAACGAAAACATCTTTTCAAACCAAGTGCTCCAAAGACAGAACCGAGACCCTCCACTCTGGCTTTTGCTCCGTACGAACACGACGGCTTCTCAGCTTAAAGATGTCCTTGATGTGCTCATTGTGATTGGATGATGGCAATGCGTTTGTAAAGTTTAACCCACAATCTGTAATTCTCTGTAAGCCTCCTCTGGCAGCTGAAGCTTCATTACGCGAGAGAGTAAAGGAACATGGACACCATTGCTTTACACTGTAAATGCCCCTTCCAAGGGATAATGTGGAGTTTAGGAATATTGTACACAGCTCTAAACACACCTACACAGGACCAAAGTTCACATACACTTAAGTGTACATGTTCTATTCAGGTTCTATTCATTCATAAAGAACCAGCAGCTTTTTTTGGTTGTGTTGAGGCAGCGGGAAAGTAACACCTTCATGTGATGGTTTATGTCACGCAGGGCGATCAATCAATCAATCCCTCTGCACTACAAAGGTATTACCAATGACAAGCATGTCTTAGGCGCCCGTGCCCATTTTTAATGAATTTCCTCACTTATGACGAGTTGTTGTGGCCCTAATCCCATACTTAACATACACTGTCACAGAGTCGCCACTGAAGTGTTGCTCAAGTGCTTGAGGGCATTGAATGGTAAATACATGGTAATCCCACAACAGCAGCCACTGCTGAGCTACATATGTTTATCAATGTTGCGGTAAAATAAAGGCTAACGGCATTATTTTAGGACAGGATTCTCGGGAGAGAGACAGGAACTGGGGAAGCAGACACATGATTGTTTCATTGCAATCTGAAGTTGAGGCTAGCTCATCAACCATCACGCACTGCCGGGAGTTGAGCAACAATTTCTCGGCTCATACTTTTAAAAATGACTTGTCGGCAGTTGCCTTTGATCAGTGGTCTGATTATGCCAAAGGCCTGTATATGTACGTGCCTACTTACAAAAGCCTCCCTTACGTACTGCCCAGAAACGGTGGGCTAAATGTAAAATGACCCATATGGTCCTTTGAGCCACTTCGCTTTTAAATGGTCTGTCAATTGTTCAAGGCCTTCTGAATCTTCTCAGCCTCTCCTGGGTTTCTGTCTGCAACGCCTGTTAATTTCTCTTTACTTCAGCCTGCGATGATGAAGAAACTGTGACCCAGACAGAGCGAGGATGGAACATGCAGACAGATAGAGGGGGTCTATTTTGCCGAGCGGGGGCCTGCTGCAGGCCTGTCCAGGTAATGGAGTCATAATGGGCTTTTAACTGCCGCACAGCTGATGGTGGTGTTTGCCCTTCGGTGAAAAAAGCAGTGCAAACAGGAAGTGCAGCAAAGAGACATCCCAAGACGCTGGACAGGCCGGGGTGAGTCACGACGCCTGCTGATGACAGGTCCACCAAAACACGCTTCAATAAAGACAGCTAACCTGCCCGTCATAAACCACTCACACCGTGCCAATTTGGTGGAAATTCCTCATTTTTTTCTTCTGCTCGCGCTCTGGATCAACCTAATGGCGCGGGATTACTTCGGCCTCGGCGCACAGGTCACATAAATGTGTCCAAATAGCAATGAGTTAGAAAGTGATAAGAAAATGGGATTTTTACACACTATCAGGAGGCAAGAACCAGTTAAACATTAAGCATTCAAGCAAAAGCAACATGAGTATTGAGGTGCACCAAAGTGGACTTTTCATCAATAAATACAAATAACACACTATGAAAAAGCTTTAATATTCACTCACCCCTTTAACAAACCTTTAATTAAGACAAATTGCTCTTTAACTCCACCTTCAGTCTTCATTTACCAGATTAATCAGTCTAAATACCAAACTAATTATTTCTCCTCATGGTTTAGGTACAGTTCTTTGAGGCAAACTCCTCAGGAAAACCAAACAAGCGTGGCAAGCACAGCACAGCAGTCAGTTCACGTAGCCTGCCGCTTGACTGCTATTTTAAAGAGATTGCCACTTAAACCTTAAACCTGCATCCTAATTCATTCTTGTCCTCATCATGAACTGGCAGAAGCACTGCTGTGAGGAAGCTAAGGTTAAATAAGAGAGCAGTGTACAAAAAAAAAAAAGGGCTTCGTGATGGATGATTTAAAGGGCAGGCCACCGAAGAAACAAGCAAGCACGGCGGCTGTTACTACGGTAAGTGCGTCCGGTAAATTCATGCCTGCACCTGGATGCTATGTTTTCCCCGAAGGCAGCGTGGGCGGCCGCTTTGAAGTATCACTCGTGTCAGTGGCGGACCCTCAGAGTCTGTTCCACGCTGATCAATGACAAGTGTTCAACGCAGGGGACATTAATTACTGCGGCTGCCGGAGGAGGAGCATATCGAGTGGATCAATCTGGCGAAGCCTCTGCATGGTACAACCTTCCCGCTGATTACAACCAGAGAGTGAGCGGGTGGCTCTCTGGCACCGCGTCCAGGGGTAAGATTACACAATCAAACAAGCCGCCTGTGACACAACATCAATGCGGTGCACGCGAAAAGTCAATCGTGCGTACGGGCGCACACACGCAGCCTGATGAATTGGTTTTGCATAATATTAGATCAATATTGACTTTTCCCTGAAAATGAGTCAGTTAGTGCCTTCCACCCTCTAATGCATTTTCAGTGACTTTGTATTTGTTGTATAATCACTCAATACTTCATTGAATGTCTACTGAAAGACCTAAACTAAAAGACACATTCAGACCGGATTGACCCATTTACAAGTGTACCACATTTTCATAATTTTTCTTCTTAGCTGGAGTTGACACTGGCCTTGTTAATAGCAGTTTTGTCATAACAAAGTAGGGGATGTAGTTGAAAAATGTAAGTAAAATATCATATTGCGCAAGCTAGGTAACGAGCTAGAGCTAGGTTTTGAAGAATTGAGTTCTGAAGCAATTGGACAATTTGGCATTTAGCAGCAAGACATTAGTATGGATTTAACACAACTACATAAATCTCCATGCGTGATATTTACTTAAGCTGTCGGACCTATCGTTAGCTAAACAGGAGGACAGAATGAGCTACTTCCCAGCTCTGAGGTTCCACATAATCAGCCTAAAGCAATTACTAGAATAGATTTATCTGTGGGAAGGACCTAACAATCATCCCTGTACTTGGGCCAATTACAATGACACATAATGACACAAAACTTTTCACAACTTAAAATATCTCCACAGAGCAACACTTGGCTAAGCTGATAGCAGCAAGTGTGGCTATTATCCAAAGAGGCAGGAATTCAAATTAAATCAGGGCCGGCTCAGAAATTTAGCTTTAATTAGGTACAGCTCAATAAATCTGTCGGACTGCTGTCATCATAGCTGCTTGAATCTACAGTTACCTTTTTTTTTCCTGTTAATTGGTGATTCTGAAATGGCCGTAGGTTTGAGTGTGAATGGTTGTCTGTATCTCTGCGTTAGCCCTGTGATATAGTGGCAATCCTGGGTGACCTAGGGTAAACCCTAGGGTGGAGTCCTAGCAGAAAGAATAGCACGCTGATATCAGGACATGAGTGTGGTAAGACGCCATTTGGATTTAACTTTGGGGCGTGTTTCAACTAGTACAGAGAAGAAAAAAAGCAGCTCTGCAGACAATCTGGTGGTCCTACTGATGTGAAACAATTCACCGCATGAAGCCAAACTATTTGACTGGACCCACAAGATCTTTGCTAGAGCATAATCATTTCCCAATGGAGTAGTTCTAGCCCAGCGTCATGAGACCCTCTATTGTAAAGAAATACATCAGTCTACAGCAGTCAATGGCAAGAGGCAAATCCTGTTTTTACACGTTATGTGTTGGTGAATTTAAAAGATAATGTTGCAAGAAAATCAGTCTGTCACAAAACTGCTGAAATACAGATAGCACACAAGACTACGACACTGGATGGATGCCGTCGTTCGTTCCTTAAGTCAGTACACGCGGACAAATCATTCCCCTCTCTTGCATTTCACTTCAGCTCACCCAGAAAACAATCGAGGCTGACACAGAGTAGAGAAACAGGCTGCACTTGTCTTCCATCCCCTGCCCCTTGAACACACGACGCTCCTTCCCAGACATGTGGTCAAAGGATTTAGGTTCTTATCCTCCTGAAGAAGGAGCGATCCGCCTTCCCTATCCCCGAACTTCAATGTGATTACTGTTTCTGACACCACTGATCGGCCGATGCAATGAAAGCCTGCCGTTAAAAGTTCTCCAGGCGACTGGCAACAGAACATACTGTATGCGAAGTCATAAAAAAATAAAGTCATTTCCTTCGCCCTGGGAGGTACCTGATGGCTGCTTCTTCCCTCAGCCTCTGTCATTAAAGTTGACAAGAAGAGCCACCAGGAAGCCTCAGAGACAGTGATGGATTCATTCATAATGAAAGAAAAGGACAGTGCCAGTGCTGATGCCAGTTCATGGCAACAGATTGTTGCTAAGCGCTGATTGAGCTTTTCTACCGGCCTCTCCTGAGTTACAGAATACAAGAAGGACATTTAAGCAAAAAAAATATATATATAAAAGCAGAAATTGTCTTTGATTAGACTAGCTGCCTCAAATTTGCACTGGCAATTGCAAATTTCTTCTGACCTCAAGGATGACCCCCGTTCACCAGCATCTACAACTGAAATCCGTCAACTTGGTACCAACGTGCATCTTTCTTGGGCATCAAACTCTGCCCTCATCTGCTGAGTCGCAGTATTACAAATGCACTTCTTAACCCCTGTCCACTCACAGCCCGTCAAAGCGTCTCGAAAGGGGAAACTTCTGAAAAGACTGAAAACTCTGGGGTACGCGCAGCACTAACTTCTGGGATTTCCTCATTATGATGAATGGCCGGCTTCCACAAACCGCAAAATTTCATTCGTCGCTGGCAACTGCTAACTTTTCACCAGCCAGACTGCTCCCTCCAAACAAATGTCACAGTGCAGGATTAGGAGCGCCTGAGTCTGTGTGGTGAAGCATAAGTCTTTCATTGTTGCCCAAGGGTGAAAAAAAAACACAGTTACTGAGACAATGACAGCTGAGTTAAAGGAGCTACGGCTGTCATTTAGGTTTCCACTCCCGCTTTATGACTGAGGCTCCAGAGAGGATGGAGACAGGAGAAACCAAGAATCTATATTTAATTATGATTATTAACAGGCACATTTGTGATTGCACATCTATATATTAATAACTGTGCACCAGTATAGATGCATTTGTTAATTTCAATTGAGGGGAACACAGTCTTCAATTTGGTCAAAAGAAAGCTCAATAATCGTGCAAATTGTTAAATATTTCTTTCATTATTTATTAAGCTACATGCATAAAAACCTGCACATTTGCTTTTGTGTCGGCCGGGAGTTCAGCGTAACGTCAGTGCGCGTGTAAATGACAACTCAAAGCGTATTTGAACGTCTTACCGAAGACTTCATCTTGTGATTCGGGTTCCACTGTTGCTACTGCTGTTACTGCTGCTGCTGCTGCTTCCTCCATCGCTCCGGGTTCAGGTGACGAAGCCTTTAATAAGAACACAAAAACAGATTGAAGAGGTGAGGTGCTGAGGCGCCATGGCAACAGAGCAAAGACAAGAGACCAACAGCCAGAGAGAGAGCGAGAGAGAAAGAGAGAGATAGTTGTGCTTATTATTTTGAGGCTTTTGGGCCTTTGTTAGAGAAGAAACAAGCTGAGACCCATTCATCCAACATTCAAAAGGATTTTTTCATTTTTTATTTTTTGGAATCACGTGCGTATTGAGATTTGAATCCGTTGCTGATATTAAACTCTCTACGTGTGGTCCTCGGGACTTTACATACTATAAAGCACCTGACACATTCACAGAAAGGTCTTAGCCTGTTTTTAAACTATTATACTGGCTTGTTTATGCCTGACGCAAGCTCTGTTTGGTCAAATTACACCTATCAAGCATAACATTATGACCACAGACAGGAGAAGTAAACAACATTTAGGAAAAACAGCACAAGGCAAATTCACTAGATCCCAGACTGATCAAGTAAGTGTAGGATGGCACAGAGGCCCCTCCCCTCAACGCACAGGACCAAAAGGCCCCCCATTCACAACATCCTGTTTCCAGACACCACAGGACACCCTCAGAAGACCCATGTCCATTCTATAATGAGTCAAAACTGTTTTGGAGGCACAAGAGAGACCTACACAATATTTGGAAGGCAGTCATAATATTATGCCTGACCAGTGTAAGTTAACAGACTGATACCTGCTTGGGCATCACTATAAGATCTGAGCTTATGCAGATAAATCCACCGTGTGTAACAGGTGACAGCTGGGACATCGACTAGGGCCTAATTTGACACAGATCTCCACGTGATTTAATTAAAATGTTTTGCACCGTGATCACATCTGTTTGAACCCCCCCCCCAAAAAAAAAAAAATTCACAGAATCAAAAACTGAGGTCGACATAAAACTCAAAAGTACACCCACGATTGCTTTCACACATTTGTCGTGTCAACTTTTGCTCCAGAGAGGTGTCATGTGTAACAGCAGCGCGTGGGCTAACGCGTAGAAAACAAAGGAAGTAAATGATGTCTGTGGTCACACTGAAAACACGATCCGCCCGCCTTATCAGACTTTGAGATACGCAGAAGCATGGATTCCGCTGCAACTTCCTGTCAGCCCTCGCCAGGTCTCAGTGCATGAAGTCATAATCTAGAGAGTCTGAAACCTGAATCATTACGCTTTTGCATCTGGTTTAGCTCCTTTAAAACCCTTCCCCGCATTCTGTTTCTACGTAGCGCCTCCGGGTGAACTAAAAATGACGTCTAATTCTAATCTCCAAGTTTTATAAATCCTCTTAGCGATTCCCTCCTCCTCCTCCTCCTCCTCCTCCTCCTCCTCCTCCTCCCTGATGACAAAATACAATTAACGGCTCCAGTTCCCACGTCCGAGTGGGTACGCCAACAGGGGGAATCAGCGGAGGCATTCAAAAACTGTGGGCACGCCGCTCTACCGCTAAAAGAATACAGAGAGGCGTGCAACTGTGACGCAGTCCCATCAGCTGAGGGGAGGGGAGGCGAGGAGTAGTGCTCATCAACACAATGGTATAAGCGTCACGCTTTATGGAAAGAAGTGACGTACGTGGCGCTTTCATATGAAAAGATGTTGATGCGTTGATGAGAGACACTGACACATATCAGCAAAGGTTATGTACGTTTTTATTTATTTGACTTATCAAGTGATGACTAGTTAAAATAATTAAAATCCAGCTTTCATAAGTTTAACAAATAGGAGCCCTGACTAGTCTAATAAACCTTGCTTAGTCCTATTTTTAGCAAACTGGAGGAGGACAGTGTAAGACAAGATGATTAATATCATCTGTGTGCAGGACTAGGCAGTCAGAGACAAGGATTTACCTCACAGCAGCCACTGAAAATCCCAAATTTAACAATAAAACGCATAAAGCTGAATGAAAAAGACTAAGAAACTGATCAAACGGTGAAATTAAATCACATTTACTAATAATTCACAAACTTGGACAATGAGCTTGAGCATGGAAAGTGACTGGATCCACAAAAAAGCAAAAGTTTCACAAAAAAAGCCAAAACACCAAGCTGAAGTAAAAGCAGCAAACATTGTTCATGTTTAAAATGTCACATCTTGCAGTCTGATCAATAGGGCATGTGTCTGAGATGATGAATATGATGAACAAACCGGGGATGTTATTGTGAAACAGCAAAATAGCAAGAGGAATCCGGTGAAAGAAGACCTGCTGCACATCAATTTCTATGCATTTGCTAAAGCTTATATTATCACTTCATTCCTCCAGTCTGGCACATTCTTCTTCTTGTCTTCATCCTAAAGCGCTCAGCTTTCAACCTTTGTTGGATTTTGTCCGCGCACGCCCACGCCCGTCTTATCTCTCTCCATAGCCTTGCACTTCTTGTTTAGTGTAGAAAACAAGCGGCGCAAACAACACGAAAAAAACACTGCTGTTTGGATTTTTCTTTTTTTTCTCGTACTATTAACTTTGGTTGCAGAGCAGAGTGGTATTACTGGACCAACATGTAATGGGGTCTTTTCAAATTTGCATCTTCATCTAAGTGAGGTGGAAATTATGAGAGGCATTTTAGCCTCCAAGCACTTAGGCTTTCAGATTTGAAAAGACGCAACGTACACAAAAACCTGGACCCTATTATTAAAACATGGCATGAAAAGCCAAAATATGTGGGCAATTTCTCCCTAAGTGGACCACAGCAACTTTCCTTCCTTCCCTCCTGCCATCCTTGCTGTCAGTGTGACTTCACACCTATTCGTCCCTGGTGGCTCATTAAATATAAGTCCTAGAGACCAGAGCTTCCACAGAGGTTGATGAAGCATCCCCTTGACCCTGCGGCCTGGACATATATCCACCATCAGTAACTTCCCGGATCCACCCATATTTTTAATAATCACGAGAATGTGCAGTTTTGCATTTGGCGATCAATAAAGTCTTATCTTATCTTATTTAGTACACCACTATAAACCACAGCCTTAGCATTTTAGGATTCTATAATGGGCGTTGATCCACAGAGATGCCAAACAGTCAGCATCTTGGCAGGTGAAGGCTTGTTCAGAGAACCTTTTGTTTCCACAAATTGGCAAGAATCATCTAACAATGTAGCTACGCAGATTGCTTTCATAACTTGATTGTTGTGTTCAGCCCAAGATAGACAATAAGAACGTTGGTAGCCAATTTCTTTTTGTGGCTGAAAGTTGCTTTGGATGCTCCGCGTTGGGAGCTTTTTCACCCTGGCAACGATCTGGAAATGTAACAGCACGTAGTCATTCACATTATCCGAGGCTTGTGGCACTGAATTTGTTAACAGCACAATGGCTATGCAATGCTAGAGCATAGACTGTATATAAATATGGACAAAGCGTCCCCACTTCCTTGCACTGACTAAACTACCGCTATTTTCCCAGAGACACAGGCAGCGGCATCATAGGACTTCTGAGTGTGGAGCCACGATATGACCTGCCCACACTTCAACCAGACTCACTCGCATTTTATTTTAATTAATATTGTGGTCTGCTCTACCTCCACCAGTTACAAGGAAATGTTAGATTATTCACTGTATATACACTCTCACGGTCCTGCAGGAAGGCTTCACAGGGAGGCTGGCATGGCAACTTGCAGTGATCATTGTGTCACTTCCTGTTTCTGTAGCTTCAAATAACTCAAATGAAACTTCTCAGAAAAAAGGACACTTCTGTATGCATCAGCATTAACTACCTAAAATGACTGAAATCATTTGAAAACAGTTTATTTGACATGTACGTTTGTGTTTTAGTTTGGCCCAAGTGCTAGCCACAAACAAAGAGGAGGCGGAGCTTATGACCTATAGTGCAGTCCGTCACCAGGGGGAGCTCTACTCGCTTTGGCTTCACTTTTGAGGAGCTGTTCTCCATCTTTATACAGTTTATTTGCTAAACTGCAGGTTCATCCAATCACGTGCAGAGTATTTTCTGAAAGTGCCTTTAATTTAGCATTGTTAGATTAGATCAAGCTCAAAATATCTAATTAACAAAATTATAAAGCAGAGGTTGATAGGTAAAAATAAAATTTAAAAAAATCATTTAATGTGCTCTATCAAAAGCTGTAATCACTGTAATCATTATAGTTCAGCGTAACATTGGGTCTCAATCAGAACTCGAGGAGAAGTATGAGTGGAAAGAAAGGGACAATATATAGTCCTAAAGATGCTTGATTGGCTTGACTGCTTTAGTTACACTGCTTAAAATATATGAAAGAAATTGCTCATTAGCATGCTTGTTTGTTTAATGGCCATCTCGAACTGGCACCCTCACACATCAGAGCACACAGCCCTCTGATCCCCATCCAGCGCTAGGGTACTGGATAGGGTTCAGTGCTCCAGAGCACTCCTTAGGTTTGAGCTGCAGAGAGAGGGGACGCGGAGTGCAGCGATTTGAAGACATTTTCAGGGCTTGGCTGATTTGAGACTTTCAAAGAGATCCAAGTTCGCCATCCTGTCTGCAGTTTGCTGATAGCTGTGCACTTCAGTGTTTCATCTTGTCCACTCTTCAGAGATGGAAGACAAATGGAGTATGTACACCTCGCCTTTTGGCAAAAATAAAAAAAGACAGTGCAATCTTTGTACCTCTACCTTCAAAAGGGACGGTTTTACTTAATGATATCCGGCAAAGGGCAAAAGGACAATCACATATCTCGAACATGCGTCGCTTATTTAGAGAAACACAGAACAGCAAGCAAAGTATCCAAATCCCGTTGCATCTTTTGCACTTAGCTTAGCTGTGCTATAGTGGGTAAAATCCCAGCTTGGAGACAGAGAGAGTGATAGATCTCACGCAGAGGAACTGAAGAGATAGAAACAGAGAAGCTCAGCTGGTCACATTACATGGAGTGCTTTAATTGGTACAGCTGGTAGTTTCTGGGGCTGTTGGTTTACTAGCTAAGCCTCAAGCTCCCTCATCTGGAGACTTGACTCGACTCTCAGCAGTTTCACAAATGGCACTGTGTTATAATCAGTGCACAAAGGAGCACACGAGGACGGAAGTAACATCTCATTGTGAAGCTACTCTCAACGAGACAGGTTTATGGTTTAAGCCGCAGAACCAGGCGCAGATCATGTTGACAGCAGGGGTAACATAAAGTCCTTTTAGACAAGATTTAATTAAGGTAAGATTATTCACAGTAAGAATGGCTTCAATGGCTTCTGAATCTGTGATTTTGGCATATTTAGTTTTAATTTCCTGCGGCTGTTTGTCCAATTATTCTAGAGCTGTGATAAGATTTACCAGTAATCTCTGCATTAGTGGCAAAACTGCAGAGGAAGAACTTTAAAAAAAAAAAAAGTTTTTCAAGCAAACTGGAAGAACATTAACGCGAGTAAAAACACCAGTAGATCACTGTACCTCTTGGAATCAGTGTTGCAGACCTGCTTAGGGTGTCCTGTGGTGTCTGGCAACAGAATGTTTGGGTTGAAGGGAGGGGAGCTTTGTGGATCATCCCACAGATACTTGATCAGTCTGGGATCTAGTGAATTTGGAGGCCAGGTCAACACCTTGTGCTGTTTTTCATGTAGATTTGAGTTGTGCATCAGGCTGCATCCTGCTGGAGATGGCTGCTGCTATCATGGGGTGTCATTGCTATGGCGTGGGGGTGCCTGGTCTGGTCTAGATGGGTGCTACATGTCTAAGTAACATCCACATGAATGAATGCCAGGTCCAAAAGTTTCCCAGCAGAACCTAAATCCTAGCTTCATGTTATAAATGACACAGAGCTGTTGATTCAACTGTGTTTTCCTGTGAGGCAGAGGTTTGTAGCACTGTTGCTCGTCCAATATTTTGACAATCCCATTTTAGTCAGTGCACTTATGCGTAATTAAACACTGCAGCACATTCACGGCATAGCTCCGGACCCTACGCCGCAACCTGACATGCACCTCCCCAGAAATGTAACTACATGTCACAGCAATGCGGGCAGTAACGGCTCTGACTGGTCGGAAAAACGTTTCTTTGTCCACGTGACTCAGCGGCTGGAAAACCACAGAATGTTCTCCCTTGTTCAGGCTCATACACACCATCTACTCAAGACGTCGGCTTTATGTTCTGTGCAGCAGTGATTTTAGTTAAACTAGCCGCCGGTCAACATTTATTATCTTCAGCTCCAACGCGAGGCGCTCAGTTCAGTGCAGAGTGAAGCTCAACGCCGCTGGCCAGTCGCCGCCTTGTGTTTTGGTGGTGTAACTACAAAACAGTAGTCAGTGTTCAATTCAGTCCAGGTTAACAGCACCACAGACTACATCCTCCAAAATAATCGGAATTCTGACACCGTATCAGCATGAACATTATAACCGTCACAAAGGGGGATTCAGACCTGGACTCAAGTCATTTTAACAGGTGTACCTAATGAACTGGCAAGTGAGTGCACATTTGCACAATCAATTATTGATGACTACACTCTGCAGCTTACTCAATGCACTTTCCTAATTCTGCTACCTTAATCATTTCCTGTGTTTCAATGCATTATACTAGTATTTCATCTATAGGTTATTTCCTGCAGTTTTCATGTTACGTTCCAAGTTTTTTGCAAGTCAAGTTGACCGAAATGTCAGAAACTATGTACCCTTTACTTCAAACACAAAGCTTGGAGTTCGGTAGAAGACAGAAGATCTGAGGGAGAAACGTGCGGGGGTTTACGCCACATCCCGACCTTCACTGCCGAGGTCTGAGATAAGTGAAAAATCAATCCCCTGTAGCTGAACGAGAAACCCATCTCGGCGTGAGGTGGAGCCTCTGGTAGGCTGGAAATGTGCACAAACAACACAGTGCGTCCAGAAACGCGTGGTGCAATGCAAACGGGCGACTAAAGTGTTTAAACAGTGGCCGTGTGCTAAGGCTGACAGGTTACGCTAAATGAGTCAACTGTAACAGGGCGGCTGAACCACTGCCTACCTTCAGTTGGCTCACTGGAGAAGCTTCGCACGAACCTGTGGCTCAGTAGGTAGAGCGGGTTGTTCACGAACCAGAGGGTTAGCGGTTCGATCCCCGGAATGTGCCACATGTCGAAGTGTCCTTGAGCAAGACACTGAACCCCCAGTTGCTCCCAGTGCGTGGCATTGGTGTGTGAATGTGTGCGTGCTTGTGTGAGCGAATGGGTAGATGTGTCTCTGACTGTAAAAGCGCTTTGAGTACCAATGTCTTTGATTCACTGTTGACGACACAGCACACAAATTGCATCCAATGCGGGGGAGCAGAGCTAATATTTCCTGTCTATCTTCGTATTCCGCTCCCGTACAGTTGCTTACATTACAGTGCTGCTGTTCTGAATTTAAATCCATCTAAATCCATCTGCTCTATATGTCTGTTTCTATACTGGCACAAACAGAGCATGATGGAGCAGGGCCAGCTTTTTTCCTATCCTAACTCTGATTCCATGTGGGATTTACAGCTATAAAATATCTGTGGTGTTTTTTGTGTGTGTGTGTGTGTGAAAGAGTTTTGTGAGAGCTGCTGCCGAGGTGTGACAACAGAGGTACGGGTACAGATTCTCCCTTTCCTGAAACGATGAGGCACTGGGAGCGGGATCACGTCTCCGGCAACACCATCTAAACACAATCCCCCCTTCCTCTGTCACGCCTTGTTCCCCTTCGTCTCTATGACAACGGGCTCTCCTCCCAGATCTTTAAATTAACCTACACGGTGCGTCAATTGAGCCGGAGAATGGAAAGGACACGGCGAACATAAACAGCGCTGCTTTAGGGTGACCTGCCGCCCCAGCACCTCTCCAACCCGCTGCACACTTCGCAAATCGATCCGCATCCCTCGCTCCTGCTCCTCTCTCTCTCTCTCTCTCTCTCTCTCTCTCTCACTCGAATGTGTTTCGCAGGCAAAGGAAACAAATCATGTGTGGGATGAGCCATCAGCCTCCCCGCTGGTTTGAGCTGCCCTCTTCCCCAAATGATCACTCTGATCGCCCACTACAGGCACCAGCCAGGTAGCGAGCCGCGAGGCAGACCGCAGGCTTACCCAGCCTCAAATACCAACATTTATCCCCCGACGCTTCTGTTGTGTCTCTTTTCTCGCCAGCGAGCCCGCTACCTCTACAGATGGGATCGCCGCCTCAGACGTAAACGGCCCAGTCTCATTACATGTGCTCTAACTTCAAAAAAGACAAAAAAGAACTTAAACAAGGCTGGGGTTAATTACATGATGCCATTAAATTACATTACTGCTGTCCCAGTTTCAGCCCGATCCTCCCCCAACGCTCGGTGTACAAGGAACAGCGTCTGACCCGTAATTTCTGTACTCACACAGCAGAAAGATGAGCAAAAAAATAATTATTTAAACCTCTCGCATGTTTTTGTTCTATTTAATTACAGCACTGTCTGAAGCAGACATTTCCTTTCATCCCAACCAATTAAAAAAAAAAAGAGTCTTATTTGAAGCGCATTAACAACTTTGTTTGTTTCAGTGCTGCAGTTAATTTCCCACTAGATCCTTAAGTGTGCATCGTATCTGATCATGCTTTCTGTTTAGACTATATTGGTGTCAGGGGTTTACTTTCCTCAGCTGTAGACTGTCAATACAAAGATCTGCCCTGATGCTTTCAAATGCAGCAATCGCTTCTGTTCCAGCAGTTCTGACCTGCTACATTAAGCGGCAAGACACCATCACACACCATCAGCCAGCGCGGTGTCGCTCTGTTAATTATTGTACGTATAACAACCTGATTCAACAGCAGTAAAAAGATGCAAACAAAGAATTTCTCTGCTGCTCAGAAAGCGAAAACAGCAAAAAAATTCGATGTCTGAATGGACGTCAAGGGTGACACACAGCTAGCCGGACTGAGTCCCGCTGATCACGGGGGCCAGAGCTAATGGTTAAATGAGATGTGTACCTGGAGAGGGTTTAGTGTCGGCCCCGATGCACACCATCATCTGTTTACTCTCCCCGGTTCAAATGGATTCTCTCGTGGAGCGCCGTTTCGCCAAGCGGCGGGGCTTGTGGTTTTTCAAGGGGTTATTACAGGGCGAGAACCATGGAGACTTGTCGCGCTTGAGATGTTGCCACGGCAACTCGGCTCAATTAAGAGCGGGATGCTGGCGGTGAGGACTGTTTAAAAGGCAGTGTGCCGAGCATTATCTCTTAAAGTTTTTTGCAATTGAGTCTAAGCCGCAGTGCTTTAAAAAGCTGCAGCTCCACAGTGCGCCGTTGGTTTGGGATTTTCACATTAAGAGCCTTTATTTACTGCTATAGCTGTGCAAAATAAAAGACTTCAATTTAAGTATATAGGTAGCTGAAATGACACTGCTCTTGAAGTGACATTTAAGTTAAAATAATGTGTATATAGTGAAATGAAACTTCCCATTACTGTTATACCCTTCTCCCCACAAGAGTCGGTGCTTTATTGTGTGATCTGAGCGCTAAAGGAAAGAAAGTCAGCAGCTGTAACCACTAAAGTGTGAATAAATCAAATTACTTGTAAACATAAAAATCCATTCTCTGCAAAGACCTTATACACACTGCCTGTAAAGACTTTAGTTAAACAAAGGAGATCTGAAGTCATGAATACTGCTAAGTGTGACTGAAAGCTCAGTGAGGGGTAATAAATCAGCATGAGTGCAGGAGCCTCACGGCTCGGCTACAACAGAGTCCAAAGTCCCGTTGATAAAAGCAACCGCTCACACTGATAAGGCTAGAAGAAAGTTCTCCGACACATGTTTCATTCTCAGGTCACAGTTGCCAGAATGCTTCCACCGGCGTGCACACTGCAGACTTTACAGTGAATGACTCTTACCTTGCTGTCTGTGGGTGACTCCTTCTTTCCTAGATGCTGTCCCATGCTGCTGACAGTGGCTGTGAGAAAACAAAGAGAATGAGGAGAAGAGTGTAAATAAGCATCTTTGCTTGATGATCACATACTGCTCCTTATCCAAGCGAGAACACCTACTTCCTGAGTCAGCAATTCCACTCAGCTATAAAAACACGTAGGTATTCCTTAGTCCTTCTGAACTTTAGGGTGAATGACAATGGCATGCGACACTGACAACATTTCCAAAAAATGCCATGATAGGGCAATTTCTGCCTTCGATGAAAAAACCTCAACTAAGAACGAGTCTGTAATACGGGGATTTGCTGACATTAACATCTTAAAAGTAATCAGGGTTTCTCTTTTGGTTCCAGTTTTTGACTTTTCTTGTTTCTTTGGGTTAGCGCTGTTTGTTTGGTTTGGTGAAAGACATGTCAAATGGGCCGAGGCTGCCCGAGACAGATCTCAACACAGAAGATCAAAACATTACTTTTGATAGTGTTATTTTTAGGAGATTTTCAAAAAGCTCAGTTTTGCTCTTGGTGGCCTGTTAGGAAAGCAATATGATAGTGGACGTGTGTAAACCACAGACCTTTTAAGTAGGGGTCGGACTTTAACTCGTTAATTATGATTTATTTATTAATTACAAAAAAATTAACATGTTCAAATTAATGCATTTAATTGCAGTTTGCCCACCAAACAATGCAGAACTTTCGTCAGTGCACAATTTCCTGGTACATCAATTACTGATGCACACGTCAGAGCTCAACTAATGGCTACCAAAACGGAGGAATCAGATGAAAGCACGTTGCTAGGATTGATGGAAGGCAAATTTTATCTGATTGAAGCCTTGATAAAAGCTTTGTGCAAATTGTGCAAATAAAAAAGTTTGCATACCACCAAAGCACTTCAACCCTACGGTGCCATGTAAATGCAAAGCATGTTGCAGTGAGCACAGAAACCGCCAGAGCTGTTGGCACTAACGGTCCCAGTATGAATACAGACAAGACGTGTTGGCAGCCCAAATTAAATGTATTTTTCCAGACATTAAAAGAGCCGGAGTCTACAATATTCATATCTGTGCCTATTATTTGATTAAGTCGTCAACTGAAATCCATTTGAATTAAAAAATGTTGCTTTCTGGGGAATATTGTTGCGATTAAAATGTGATTAATCGCGATTAATCTGAGTTTTTTTTTAAACGAGTCTCGCCCCTACTTTTAAGACTTTCCCCTTATTAATCAAAGACTCTGTCTGTTTTATTTGCTTTGCTGTACATGACGCCTCTTTTGTATCATGTATCCACCTCTCATTATTTGGAATATGTGCCCAACGTGCAGTCTAATAATATTCAGTAATGTCTTTGTGTGGCATCTCTTTGTGCCAACAGAGAGCATGAATACACAAACTAGAGGACCAACTGTGCAATTTGTCTGTCTTCATGTTTACTCCTCTTTGTAGTTGGTAAAAAGCCAGTGCGAACATAAACCGTGCAGAACTAAGAGGCAACAAAGCATCTCTGGCTCAGCTCAGATCTGGTATTAACATGAGCGATCAGATCACAAATGACCCGATAAAAATGTGTATCCCCGTGCATCTCGAGCCACCACTTGAGATGCGAGCGCCGTTCTGTGCTCTGTATGCAAATAAACGCCTGCATCATTTGGGGCGCAGCAGAATATTGGTGTAACAGCTGGTGTCTCTAATGGACCACTACTGCCGTTTCAGAACCACGAACACCGTTGTCTGTCGTGTGTGTGCGCTCCCCAGGGAAATTATGCAAACTGTGGACCGTAATGAGCTGTGTAGTCTCTCTCGCTCACTGAAAGCACAAGTTATTTATCATTTGATTTAGTGACCTTAATTTTCTTAGTTAAAAGAAACTCCCTGACAATAAATGGACTTTTCTGTAGTGATGATTCAAAATAACAGCAGCTGAATGGATGATGCAAAACTTTTGTTATGCAAGAGCATGTTATTTGAGTAGGCAGTGCATCAGTTGACAGCCCGGGCACAGTAGTGTTGTCACAAGTGGCCCAGATCACCTCCAAATGTGGTCTGAGTAAACAAAGCTTTAAGTATCTGTGGTCACACCTGGCATTACAATGCATCTCCGCATCCGTCCCCAGCCAGTGTTAGGAGTCCCAGTTTTGCAGTTTGTATGCAAATAAGCATCAACTTCATTTGTGATGAATGATCTAATAATAATCTAACCACTGCACTGTTCGCAGCAGAGAATGAAAAGTCACTAGTCACTCAAGAACTAACCACATGCCGATAGCCTACTCATAATCAATAATTCTATAATTTGTGACTCTACATATGTTAACAATGCCAAAGAGCATGTGGTCTGAGATGAGATCACTCAAATTCATCCTAATCCATCCAAATTCATGCATCCTGGGTGTGATCACACCTGTACTTTGAGCAAGGCACTTGTGATCAGACTTCCCAGATGGGCGGCGAAGCAAAGTTCGAACAGCACCAATGGATCTCGGTCGTGTTCATGCTTGTACTTGAAGCTACAGCTTTCAAGTGCACCACCATAAACGTGCTTTCACACCTGAAAATATTAATTCTTATGAAAATTTAAAGTGATCTTCTTTTCAGTTCTTCGAATTCCTTTTGAATTTTGAATTAGGTGTCTTTCCAACAACTAGTTTGAAGCGTATAAACTTCTCATGACACTACACCTCTGACGATGGCGAGGTCTGAAGGTGGCCATTACGAGTTAAACGTCAACTTAATCATGAAAGCTGTTTCTATCTCTCATTAACAATAAAATCTTAAGCAAGTGTTAAACCTTTAAAACAAAGTCACTGTACAGCACCTGTACTCCACTGTATAGTTTAAACCTCCGTATGGAAGTAAGCACACAACCCCGGTTATACTTTCTAACATAACAAGGGAAACTTCTGAACTGATGTTGTTAATATTTTAAGCCGGTTCAATTTAAAGTGTCACAGTGCTGTCCTAACTGTTCTCTTAAATCAAGTAAAGTTAAACCATTACTTCAAAGTTAAATTGCTTCACAATAACAATCCCAATTCCAAAGAATCAGCTCTTTATTTAAGCTACGACTGTTTCTGTTCGAACCACTTTGTACTACAAGTCAAACTAAATCGGCGAACATGGCAAAGTTTGTCTGAGGCCCGTCTTAGCCTTCACCTCTCCCTGTGTTTGTTGTGGTGTTCTGTTCCTTCATCCATTCATTTGAATATTTTGTGCTTGTGGTCTGTTTTGCCCTGCAGCGCTACCACTGCTGCAGCAACAGCCTCACGTTGATTAGAAGCTACTTCATTAGTATCACCCTAGAATCCGATGGAGCTCTCCACAGTTGGTGAGTTTATTTTTTTTTAACACCGACTTATTATTTTTTGCTACAGGGTACCACAAATGACTTTCATCATGACCATTATCCGCTGCTTTACCATCTCATTAAAGGTGTTCTGGTGACAGGAAATAAGAAAGCAACGGTAGGGTTTCTTTAGTGACTGAATCACATGATAATAAACATTAATTACGATAGCCCAGATAATCCGGCAGCGCTAAAAGATGAGACTGATTCTGTGCTTCCTGTGCCAGAACTTCAGATAAGAGCATACATAACAGCAGCAGAGAGCAGACAGCAAACCGAGTGACTACAGCCAGCGGGTGTACTCCCGAGTCTCTGAAGTGCACCAACATGTCCTGAAAGGCAAACTCACCTAAAGGGAAGATGAGTAAGGAAGGACTCAGTGCTCTCCGTCTGGAGGAGGTAAGAAAAGTCTTTGAAGCATAAAGCTCACGCTCAACATAAAACCAACCAAGAATCACTGAACTCCAATAAAAACAAAACAAGTGAGGCAAACTCAAAATGTGAGAAAAGGCGCAAAACAAAAAGAGACCTGAAGTGCTAAATACTGCATCAATCAAAATCTAGCGTCTACCACTCAAGAAAAAAAAAGTTTTACCTCTCGAGGACCTTTACTTTGAAGTTTGGCTTTTAGGAGATGTGCAGCCACCGGAAAAGACTGTCATCATCTTTGACACCTGGACTATTTGCTTTTTTTTTGGGGTGGGGGACAATGTACTAAAACCCTCACATCCCCTGCTGACAAGGCAATCACTCCAAACAACATATTATTGACATGAAATATATGCAATGATTACAGCATTCATGTTACCACACATACGCTTGATTAAACACCTTATTTTCCTAATGCAGAGGTCAGTTCAGGTTAATTAAATGTGAGTCTCCCGTGTGCCCGCGATGAACAAAGATAACCCACTGAGAGGTGTTAATACATGCTTTGTCCTCTCAAATGGGATACAGAGGAGCGCCGTTTACCACGGGCAGCCCAGTTAGACAGCGTGCTTCCGCTCCTCGGGAGGATCAGGTGCGATTAAAATGCAGGCGGCTCGCAAAGTTCAAGATTTGAAGTCACAGCAGCATGGCCGAAGGTAAACACGCCCGGACCCAGAGGAGCACGGCTTGCAACAAAGAAATTGCTAAAAGAGCGCATTTGACAATTAGAACCCCTCCTGGGAACGGAAAACATTAAAAATCCTTGAAATAGGGTGAGTTTCTCTTTTGAAAATCCTTGTGAAAGGATGTGCTGATGTGCCTCTCCAAGGACGTGAGCAGCGGCGTGTGAAAATAAGTTTGTTGATGAGGGAAATTTAACAGCCCCGAGTATCATTCAGCTCACTTTAAAAGGCGACGTTAATTGCTATTTTGGCTACTTGTAAGGAGCAGGGAAAAAAGCTGTAAACACACATTATCGCCCTGTAAAGGTGTGAATGTTAGCTAACACTTGTTTATTTACACATGTGGAAGAGCACCATGTGGAAGAGCACCATTAGCATTCATTTGGAGACGTACTCATGGCTATGTGCAAATGTGAGATCAGCAATAACTCTCCTTTTAGAGCTGGTTCTGCCTTCACTAGCTTCTTGGTCGTGATTTTGGCTGCTGTGGGAGCTAAATTGTCACTAGCTAGATGCTAACACAGCCTGCCTGCTCTTCGACACTCAGAAAGATTTTTTTTTTTTGTCAGCTGCTTCCCTGTTGCGTCTGTTGTGCTGAGAGCAAACGGAAAGCATTGATGTCAGCAATTAACACAGTGAAATCCGAGTAGTTGCCCAGCGGCTTTCTGGTCCAACTAATCAACCGGATGTCTGCGCTAATGCCAAACTAGCGGCTTCAACAGAACCTGCTAACATCCTGTGAATTAGGCATCAATGCATTCTAATGCTGTGGACACATGGTACTATCCACAACCATCTAGACAAATACTGCTTCTCCATCTCCGCATATTTGTTAATGAATTAACCCTTCATGAGATTTGATTTTTAATGTGGACATTGGGACATTGTCCAATGACAATTCGTTGTCAGGTCATCGCTGGAGCCATTCCTGTCACGTTACAAATCGCCTGGTAATCCAAATATTGATAATTGCAGCTCCAAATAGCTTGTTATAGCTTAAAAACATTTTACATCCACCACTGAAAGTCTAGCAAATCCATTCTGACGCGTTATGTGGATAAAGAAGAGGCGCTGCGCGTTGTTGGATGTTTCTAGTGCACCTCTGCATAATCACAAACGTCTGCAAACAGCTAATTACCCACTTGACCTACATGCTCATTCCAGCCATTACAATTTTATGGCTAGTCACTCAGAAATCAATAGGTTTCATGCATGGCAGAGTCTAATGTATTTCCATTAAAATCTCGAGGCGCTTGTCAACTTCCGCTGAGCGTAGAGCTGTATGCTATTGTAGGAAAGCTTCTCATGCTGTAGCTATAAAAATAGCTGACTACATCATTACAGCATTAAAACATGTTTGTCTACATTAGGGGTGTCAAGCATATGGCCCGCGGCATGAATTTGAAAGTGCAAAATGTGGAAATTACATAAAGGGTTAGTAGTATTTGGGAAGATTCATTAACTATATGGAATGTCCTATTTTCAGCATGGTTCCTGAACGCACCATAGCCTAGTGTTGTTAATGGTATGGACTATTAGTGACGTTCAAGTAGTACTATAATATTTCTGGTCTGGCCTTAGATCACATTGAGCTGTATGTGCCCCCTGAACTAAAATGAGTTTGACACCTTTGGTCTAGATCTTCAAACTGCGTGACTCTGCAGAAAAATATAAACATAAATACCTTTCTCTTAAAAAAATATTTGATTGAATTAAAATCCCACTTGTCCCGCTTGAAGTAACACACAGCTATACTGCCAGAGGCTGCGCAGTTAGCATTAAACTATGCACTAAGGACTCAGATGTTTGCTGGATGCGCTGAGACGTCGCCGGGTTTCTACTTGGTCTCGCGTGAGGCCTTACTGCCCGTTTCCCTTCCGCACATTACACAATCCGAGCTGAGATCCTGCAAAGAGTTGCAAGAAAAGACCATTGCATAACAGAGTGTGAGTGAGTGAGGGAGAGAGGCGCAGTGGTGGAGGATGGCGTAATAAAGGCTGCAATTACAATCGGCAGAAGTACGTTTTAGAAGAGAAAAAAAATAACACCGGCCACTTCTTTGCTCGGCTCTCATTTCCCATACACCCGCTAGGCTGCACACTGCTATAATTCAAAAGGAGATAGGCAAAGAGCCAATTTCAACTAGTTTAACCCATATGGGCAGCTGTTACCTGCCAGGTGTGCCTGAGTGGATCTCTTTAGACATTTCTGTTTGTCATTTAAATAAATCATTAAGATGGAAAAAGCTCTTATGGCGGAGTGCCTACATACAGGCCAGCACCTGGAAGGGTCCATTACCACTCAAAGCGGACACTGCAGCACATATGAGCAATTACATCTGCCTGAGCCGTCCATTACCTGAGGCTGTTTGGAATCGTCAGTCCCTGCTAATGCTTTTTACATGGCCTAGATGTGGATAAGGACTGGGACTCATTAGTTAAAAAAAAAACCTTTATGCTGACACTATATATACACCAATCAGGCATAACATTATGACCACCTTTCTAATATTAAGTCTCCCTTGTGCCTCCAAAACAGTTGTGACTCATCAGAGAATGGACATGAGTCTTCTGAGAGTGTCCTGGGCCTCTGTGGATCATCCCACAGATACTTGATCAGTTTGAGAGCTTGTCCATGTATAAGTAACATCCACATGAATGCCAGGTCCAAAGGTTTTCCAGAACATTGTGCTGTCACAGGTTGGTCAGTGTTATTTACTTCTCTGGTCATAATGTTATGTCTGATCGGGTATATATCCATAAAAACAGATATATACAAAAAAAAATACTTTTGCCTTACATCCTCTGTTTGCAGCAGGCACTGAATTACTTCCTCCTTATTTTTATCCTCCATGACCATTACAGTATAAACTTTAGCACTTGAATGATGGATCATCAAGAGAGAATAGCCTTTTTGTACATTTTGTTGAAAAAGAAAGGCATGCGATTGGAGAGTTGTTGGTTGGCCCAACTGCAGAACTGAAGGGAATTGTTCCTGTAATGACAATCTTTACAGGGCTGCCTCCCGCCAATTTGGTTTAGGTAACGTTTTATCAACTGATAAAAAGACAATCCTCTTTTTTTTTCTGTTGAGAACAGAGGGAGTACAGCTATTTCTTTTACTGACTGTAAACCCGAGAAGATGAAAAGGATATTACTTCACTGCGACATAAATCTCCCTGTCAGGAGGCGATGAGCTTTTTAGAATGCTGACAAAAGGGAGAATGGATTACCCACCAACAATCGCGGCAATAAAACTCTTAGAAACAACCACGTATGAAAACAATAACAGCGAGGCTTGCTTTATCAACTGGCAGAGAGTAAGCTTGCACTTCCATTTGAGGGAAACAATTACGAACAAAGCCACAGACAGCTATGTGCACAAGGATTTCACAGCACTGAGATTGTTTTGTCTGAATGAGACTTCCTCAAAGAAAGGTAAGAAACAGACTTTCATAGGACGCCGAGTCGGAAAAGATGGATGTGTGGAGCCAAGTAAACAATGTGGCGCATTCTTTTCCCCCTAATTCCTGTACAGCATACTATTACATCTAAATGTTCTTATTCAATTGTCCCCACAAAGGCACACAGAGGAAGAAAACCAAACAATTATCTGTCAGGAATATGCCATTCCTGGTGGTGAGATTGTGTTGTTGTAGTTAAGGGAGGTGGGAATTTATGAGGGCTTTAAAACAGCAGATCAGTGTCTTATCAAAGACAGAGGTCAATAAAGTGCTGAAAACAAAGCAGAAAAAAACATGGACAGCTAGTGTTGCATCATATTAGTATATCCACTGATCTGGCACAACATTATGACCACTGACAGGAAAAGCAAATAACATTGACCATCTTGTGATGTTCAATGTTCTGCTGAGAAATTTTTGGACCTGGCATTCATTTGTGTGGATGTTAGTTAAACATGTAGCACCCACCTAGACCAAACCAGGCACCCCCACCCCATAGCAATGACACTCCTTGATGGCAGCAGCCATCCCCAGCAGGATGCAACCTTGCACGGGCAAAAAACGGTTTAGGAACAACTCAAAAAACACGAACAAAACAAGATGTTGGCCTGTCCTCCAATTCACGAGATCCCTAGTGATATAATACTGATATAGTATCTATGGGATGCACTGCCAGAACCACAGAGGCCCCTCCCCTCAACCCATAGGACCAAAAGTTCCCTAATAACAACCTTCTGTATGTTCACAGGACGCCCTCAGAAAGCCCAAGGGAGCCACAATAGACAGCTGGATGACTAATGTTATGCCTTATCAGTGTATTCATTCATATTCATCCCATCCAGGCATCAACCCATTGATTTACTGAGGTTTTTATGAAGTTCAAATTCCGGCCAGTTTCATATGGCCTCTTCTTTTTCAATTCAAAAATCATGCGAGAGTCAGATGTTGCACCTCAAGCAATTTTTGCGGTTGCATTTTTCAGCGAGCTTCCACCGGCTGCTCAACTACTGGCTGGGTGTGAGAGAATCTGAAAGAAGATTTTATGTAGATATTTCCAACATTCAAGTCACCAATTCACAGGAAGTCAAAGATAAATGGAGATTAACTCCTGCAAACGTGCTTATGTCTGCTGCATTGGGCGTTTTAACATAGGCCTATGGAGTGGCTCTCTTTGGGATCCAGCGTTAAGTAGTAATTTAGAAAACTGCACTTCCATATTGGTTTCATTTTCCTGCTTTGGAGGTTCCTGCTTGGTTCTCACGTGGGAAGTAAGAGAAGGAACGTGTCGGCTCAGTTGTGAAAAGGACTGCCACTATCACGCTTCTCATGACGGATTTAAGTACGTTAATCACAACCTGGCAAAAGTTACATATTTCACTTGCAAGCTGCATGTCCATCTCTGAACAAATTAGACATTTTACATGTGATATGGATCTCACAATTGTAAGGAGTACTTCTGAGAAGCATAGGAATGCACTATAGGACTATAAACATCATCAGATGTCCCAAAGAATCTCATGCAACAACATCCAGAAAGACTTAAGTATTCTGAAGAAAAATTAAATCTAGGCCAAAGTATGGTGTGTGGTTTTGTTGTTGTTTATGCATTCCCAAAAGAAATCTATTTATTGCTCAGGGCGGCCTTTACTGTCTTATTCATCAAACTGAGCAATCACATTTTAACCATTGGCTCCAACCCTGTAGAGTCAGTTAAATTACCCAAGGGAAACTATATTAACAGAAACAAAGACACTCTGCATTGCCTAAAGCAGTGTTATTTATATGGTGGTGCACGTTTTAGCAGTTTCTTGGTGAACATCGCTGTGCAGCAACTTTCAAAACACTTGTCTCCGTGTGACCGCAAGCCGTACCCATTAGGGAATTGTTCTAATAGATAACTTCCTCTTAAACCAAACATCTCTCTGTGAGCCTCTACATTTCTCTTTAAGCACAGACCCAAAACAACGGAGATGTAACAGGAGAGTTGGGTTTAAAAGGAAGATCTTAGACCAAGGCTATCTGCGTCTCCTTGCTTCAAGTTGATACGATCAAGTACTCTGCTCACAAATGTTATACGTATATATATATATATATAAAGACATTACGTGGTCTGACATGGGACATGAAGCTCTTTCAAAACCCTTGACGCAACACAGGACATGTGTTCTCGCCACTAGTGTTATATATAAAGATAGAGAAACCCTCCGAGATGTCGCCCATAGAATTCCTGAAAAACTTTGTGGTGCCACCTAGGCAATGCCTGCTTCCACCTAACCCCACTAATTCAACAATAACAATTCAAAAACGCCCTAGCCCGTGAGTGAAGCTGAGACAGGACAGACGGCAAGTCAGTTTTAAAGAAATTCACGAATCTTTTCAATTGTGAAGAACAAGGAAATTAGCAAGACAGTCCGCTTGTAAACATGTTATTTCTGATGTAAATTTGGGCATTTTAACATAGGTGTGAGGATGAACTCACTTTTGGCTCCAGACTCAAGTGCTCATTCAACGAACTAGAACAGATTTTGCGGTTTTCCATTCTGGCTTCACTTCAACCCCCAGAGAGTTGCCACCTGGTTTTGTGAAACCTGGCGTTGGGTCAACTCCACCATCAACGTATCCTGAAATTTATGCATGAGGACATATTGTTAAATGCACATTATTATGTTTAACTGGTACATTAAACGGCTCGCCCCCTCTCGGCTGCAGCTATTACAATTACTCTCAGTAACAAGCCTGTTCTGCATCCATGTTACAGCTCTTCGACCCGTGTCGCTCTCCTCACTGAATCACTCTGTGTGGACAAACGATTAATACCTCTCTCTGGTGGAGTGTACACGAAAGGCGGCCAACCAGTCTCTGCACATCCTCACATGCACGTAAACCTAGAATTAAGAATCCCTACCAGCCATGTACTTACGACCACGGCATGCATATTTGATTTAGTAAAAAAAAAGCCTGCAAGGCACATCGCTGCACAAGATGCTGACAAAAACCTTTCTCTGTCTACCACCACAGCCGTAAGTGGCTGGAACATGCGTGTGTCTGTTTGCCATTGCTTGGACTCTTTGTTTCGCTTAAAGTTTGCTCTTGTGCACGACAGACAACGGCTTCTTTTAACCCTCCAGCTTCCCTGGTGACTGCACCATCTTACGCCCGACGGAGAGAGTCCATTACGTAATGCGCCTGTGCGTGTGCCTGTGAGTAGAAGACAAGGGAGGAGTGATGAGATGAGCGATCCACTGCTCTCTGCCTATCTACCACTGAGAGTACTCTGCACTTGACATCAGATTTGAGGTCAGAGGTCAACATCTGTCCCTGAGGGAGGGCGTCTGTGGGCACAGTAATGAGCGAATACCGAGGCTGACATCCAGCCCGGTTGCTTTCAGTCTCCTCGCTTCTTTTCAATCCCCTTCTCTTGCAGCCCTGACTTGGCTTTTCAAGCGTTATGTTTCATGCGTTCCAAGGCTGCCATGCGGTGTATAGGATACGGATCACTGCTACTAAACAAGCCTGTCCCGAACTGTAACACCTACTCAAAACCATGCACATAACACACTCTCCAATGTTCCTATTTCAGTGCTACTTTGAAATCTTTGACAAAAAAACAAAAAAACAGTTACCACTTACCAAATAGCAATTATATAGCATCCACCCATCAAACCAGCAGTATGCATAGGTCAGTAGCAAGAGAGATATTTTATCCCAGGCTTTCTAAAACCACAAACAAAACACTAACACCAGGACACAATTATATGGTCTATTTGTTCTAACAGAACTTGCAAAGGTTAACACTTCCAGCTAACCAGCTAACAAATGTATTGCTTCCGAAGGCCAAAAAGCCAAAGTAAACCATTTATTATTTTAGCTAATCTCCCAAAACAGAAAAACATAACAAAAAATCTATTCACCAGTAGCATGTGTAATTTATTTCCCCATTCTGCGAAAGCTTAATTTTGATGAATGTTATCAAAGTTTAGGGTAACATTAATGGCTGTGTAACGGCTTTATGTAATTTAGAAAATAAAATTAAGTTCCAGAAGAGCTATCTTTATTTGCCAATTGCCAAAAAGTAGATAAAAGTAATACAACTATTAAAATGACATTTTCAAGCGTAGAGTATGGAAATAAGTGCCACCTATACAGGCATTAACAAGATTATGTTAAAATGAAAAGCCATGAGCTTATCCAGCTTCTTTAGCTAATTACAATGTCTTCTTCTTCTAGACTAATTTTGAAGATTTTAAGAGTCATCTTCAAACTCAGACGAATTATCCATAGATACCATCTTATATGAACCAGTGGCGTCACTATTAGCTCAGCTTTCCAGCAGATAAAATGTGTGAAAACCATCAGAAGGTCATAAGAAAATCTACTTTTGTGAACCTCTGATTGATATCAGCTTCAAATGCTAGTAGAAAGAGTGCCACGTGTTAGCATTTTTCATGAAATGTCTTAACTTTAGAGCTGCAAAGATTGGCCAGTTAATCTTCTGAAAGATGTGTAAATTTAACATATTACTCATGAAGAATGACAATTAGATAAAATTAAAGAAAATGTAAACTTGTTTCTACTCCTCATGCTAAACTAAGCAACTAGTTGACTTGTGTAAGTATCACACAGACAGTGATGGGGACTTCCTGCAGTTTTCCAGATAGTTCAGTTAATTGAGAAGGTAATCAGCAGGTTGATCAGTTGATGTAAATAAAGGTGCAGCACTAGTTTAACTGCTAGCCACTGGCAGGAGAGAGACTGAGTGAATTTTGGACAATGCAAGAAACATCACAGAAAGGACAAAATCACAAATGTTGACTTTCTCTGGATTTGCAGGAATCATCTGCATATTTGGCAAACCACTCAACCTGAAGATCACTATGTGGCCGGTAATTAAACACAGTTAATCAACACAAGTGACTGGCAAAATGCATTGTACTCATCATCGCAGCATCGTCTCATCATCAGAACCATCATCAACTCCGCAGTTTGAGCTCAACACTGTATAAAAATAACTGCGGGCAAAAGTATGTGGGACCAGGCTAGAGGAGAAGTCAGAATTTTGTCAGTTTGGTGATAAGTCAGCTGTGACCGGCTGGCTGAATTACAGCAGCTCCACTACAGAGAGAGGCAATTCTTGCCTGTGGGCTCCAACTGTCGGGCTGAAATATCAAGGCCACTTTTTTCTTAGCTGTCTGCCCTCTTAGCATGGTATAATTGGTCTCAGAGTTCAGTGGTTTGTCCAGATGAGTGGTTCTTTCTTTGACTGAAACATCAGACTGTGACACTTCCCATCCTATTCTTGCACACACAGGAAGGCCGTGGCTGAATAGACACATATGCAGCCACTGTTGCGTATACATTTCTGCTACGGGACTTCTTAGAAAGAGCACGTGTCTCTAAGGGAATACCAGGTAAGAATAACACTCCTTTGGGTTAAATGCTGTGTATAGCTATTGCTTTGGTAATTCAAGCATAGATTTGTTTTGCTTTGTTAAGCACAACTCCCGTCTCTTGCAGAGGTGTCCTACTGATAAAGCCTAGGGCTTGAACAGTAGGCTCCTCACACTTTTCATTGGAGAAGCACAGCAGCTGTCACCTGTTTTTTTTCTGTCTAATAATCCAAGCTACAACCTCTCAGCTTGGAACTGGAGGAAAAAATATTGAACTCTACCATCTGTTGCGATCGCAACGAGGAGTTGACACTTTGCAGGCTGTGACACCACTGTGGATGACGAGACATGCTGTCAGAGTATGAACTCAAAGCTGACTGCCAGCACCACGCCTCGGGCAAAACTTACAAAACTACAGTGCTGTTGTGCAGGAGGTGTTCACGTAGCAGGTAATGTGACTCAACCTGTCCGCCAAGAACAGGCGCAAGCAGGAGGGGAAGTGAGAAACGAGAGGAAGTTTGTGCGTCTACAAGCACGGAAGTTGACTAACCTCAGTGTATCACCTGTAACACACAGATGTAGTATGTGGAAGTGGTGCACATGCACGCACAAATTAAGAGAGTAGGATGGAAAACTTTGGCAGCACACCAAACCAGACTACTGCTTAACGGCTTGCAAAACTATACTTGTAGGCTGGCATACATGCAGCACGTTCATGAACACAAAGGAATGCCACATGAAACACGTGACGGCTTGAACAAACCTCTTGGCATTCTCTCTCCTGGCCAAGGCAAATCTATGAACCGCAAAGGAATGTATTCCTACGGCCTTCGTAGCTCAGGTGCTGAAAGGCACACAAGAGTTTTCTTCTCAAACTATGTGAAGGTTAAGCTGCAGATGCTGGCATCTCACTAGGTCAATAAAAACACTGCATAGCTGGAAATCCTCGAAAAGTTTTAATAGCCATCTGAGATTTCTAGTCGTTTCAAAAAGAAAACAGTAGTAATGTCGATGCTGTGAACACGTCTGCGTGATATTGAAATTTCATTGCACTGCTGACGGGATAATCCCTGAGTTTTTCATCATCTGAAGGAAGATAGAAAAAGACGGCGAATATAACAAGTAATCCGTATCAAATAAAGCCGGAGGTTATCTTGCACAGAGGTCCTAGAGAGGTTCTAGAAGACATTCAGGATGGCAGGCTTTAACAAATCAGTGCAGTTCAGACATAGGCAGCCACTCGTGTGTGAGTACTTTATTTATAGCCTGTGCATTGCAGAGACAGTGAACGTTTGATTACTGATTTGTGCCCCAGTCCTGCTTTTCACTCACAAAGAGTAAAAAAAAAATAAAAAAATGCAGCTAAAGGCTTATCAATGAATCTTCAGCTGCTGCACACGCTACTGCACTTTCACCATGGTTTCAGTGTTCACTGTTTTGTTTGTTTAGGCCCGTATGGTTTCTGTGGCAGGCCTTCTGTGTTTTTATGTAAAGTTGGGTAACAAGGGGAGCTCACTGCAGACAAGCCCTCGCCTTAGGATGCAGAGTGATGTAATACCTATTTTCCTTGGGTGTTTACATTGCATGATTCAGTCTCCTGAAAGGCAGCAGGTCAGTAAGTCCACTGGTAAAGATAAAGCTGCACCCCATTAAAGCCCTAAACCACAAGGAACAACAATGCTGATCTTTCGGAAGGTAGTGAAATGCATATAAGAGTCTGATCACTTGATGACTCTAATGCCAAGATAAAGTTGAAGCAATTTTATAAGTGGAGAATTTCTGAAAGTGCATGGACCAGCAAGTTCCTAACAGATAACGTTTGAGCAAAAAATTGGGTACTGCTGGGTAGAAGCCAACAATGACATGTTCCCTTCCCTTATAGCCCGTACAGACAGTGCAGAATCTCGGTTTAAAATCTTCCTATATAAAAGGGGCAGCCTTTGGGGCCTATTCACAAGCCTCCGTCAACAATGTTTACAACTCTAAAAGTGTCACCCTAATCTGCAGGTAAATTCGGCATACTCGTGATCCACCTATCAGGTCGAGTTTAAACTACAAAGCTGTTTTCCACGTTAGCTCAGTGCTGCAGAGTCACAAAAAATAACCTGAGGTTTCCGGTAACAAACTGCGTAGAGCAATTCAAATAAACCCTGACATCTGTAAGGCTACGCCTCCTTGGTGCAAACCCTGTACGCCGAATTTAAAAGAGAAACCTACTGATTGAGAAAAAAAGCTTTAAAGTCGCGGAAAGCTGTATGTTATGTGAGAAGTAGACGAAGAAGCGTTAAATCGCTCGATTTGTTAACCAGGATTGGAGCGCGACAGAAAGCGGGGAGGGTGGCGGTGGTTGTAGACTATAGCTAGCGGTGGGGGGCAACCCCTGTCAAAGCACATGACAAACGCAGTGACACGGACTGGTGACAGTGATGCTTGAACGACACTTAACTCCTTTTTTTTTGCATCGAGGTATTAAGACTAGGGCGAGCGCGGAAACTACATTCCGAGCATATTTTATTCTCTGCAGGTTTCCATACGGCAGGCTGTTACGCACCGTAGACAAGTCGACGTGGATAACATGTTTACTATCGCCACACCACGTAACCTGCGATCGAAAAATAAAGCAGTAAAACGACAGTGAAGCGTCGACGCGCGCGTGTTATCCGTGTTTACACATTTGTTTTGTTTCTTTGCTTGTTTTTTTTTTTTTAATGTGTGAATTTGAACCAGCTCGATAGTGCACGTACCCTTCTCCGTTTAGTCTGTGTCAAATGCATCCACAGCTGAGCCTTGCACTGGATGTAACCAACTGTCAGTCTTCTCTCGCCAGTGGTCGACGGTGGTCGTCGACAGCTGCAACAATAACGCCTTTTTTCCCCTTTATGGTGCGCCGCTGCTGGAATCACCACGGTGTCTCCCGTTAGAGGAAAGAGAGGAAAAAAAACCAAAACAAAACAGAAAAGGAAAAGAAAACGTGTCGGTGCTTCCTGATTTAGGTACAGTGGTGGTGATGATGTTGTTTGCAAGGGGTGGGGCGGAATGTAGCCTTAGTCCGCCAAGAAATGTGGGCTAAAAAAGGCACGTTGGTGCACGTCTGAGCATGATTAGTGTCTCGTGGTTCGTCGTGGGGAGGGTTTCATGAACGCCAGTAGTAGTGCTGCGGTGATCTTAACCAACACAGCACACGAGATTACTCAATTAGCTGCAGGGTCTGGTCTCTGGAGACACTCTGTTCCTTAAGTACTGACAGTCAGTGGGTCAATGACTTGCTAAAAAAACAAACACCAACAGGTTGCTGAGGAAGAGAGATATACTATTCTCTGGGCTCTAAAAGCAAGGAATATGGTTTAGTGCTTTTACTGAGATTAAAAGATACTTGGGCCTGAGGTCCTTGTGACGAACTGCTGACCCAGTGGTTTGTGGACAACCCGCTCTATCTGCTGAGCCACAAGCCATGTGGCCATCACACCATAAAGATATCATAATATGGAAAGTCTCGCATGTGATATCATTACTCATTGTATCAGACAATACAATTCAACGGAATATTAGAAAAAATAAGAATAAGAAAATGCTGCAATGGGGAAGTTGTAGCAATATCGTATATCGTAACAGATCATAATAGTGACAGTATCTTAAATGTCATTCCATTGCATTATATCATATTGTTGTGTTGTACCTGTCATATCGTGTCATATTGTATCACACTGTATCACATACGATACAGTGGAATATTATATTGTATCATATAACATATTGCATATCATAATGTATCAAATCATATTGTATCATGTATCGTATCATATCATTCTGTATCGCATCGTACTGTATCACATATACGATACAATGGAAAATCATATCGTATATCATAATGTATCCAATAGTATCGTATCATGTATCGTATCGTATCATATCATACTGTATCACATATACAATACAATGGAATATATTGTATTTATCATGACATATCATGCCAGTGTATTGTATTGTATCATATATATATTTTTTGATGTTACATTTCACATTGATTTGTTAATTTGATGTTCTTTCTTATGTAAAGTGTCTTTGAGTATTTTGAAAAGCGCTTTTAAATAAAATGTATTATTATTATTATTATTATTATATACAGTGTCGTATCATATATCATGTATCATATGTCATATTGGTTGGAACATATTGGATTATATACAGTATCATATCATACTGCATAATATAACATCCTCTATAATAGAAACTCCAATGAACAACAAACCTCCACAGAACATTTGAACACTTGCTCTGTCACACCATACATTCAGTATATATAGTCCACCCTACAGGACGCCACCCATGTCTCACGCAGGGTCTCCATATGGATGACTGTCATCATATACGAGCATATTTGCCCAGTAAAACGATGTCAGACTGTGTTTGTAAATTGCTAAACATAGCAACTATAGCTCAGTTTGACTAATCCTTTATATTACAATGACACTTTTTTTATTTATTTCTTTTTAAATCACAACCGCTCTGACACCATTGTGTCTTTATTATGATTATTATTTATTTAGCATTTTTTTTCTCAGACATTTTACATTTGATCGCTGCTACACTACCTGCTTAGACAGGACACTGTTTTACAAGAATAGGTTGCAATAGGATTTACTTGATGAATGATTAAATGTTGTTCATACTTTTTGATATATGACATGTTCTAAATAATTTTGAGTACAATTGTGTAAACATGTTAAGCCAAATAAATATTCACACATTCTTTTGTCATATCAAATAAAACACTTTGCCCACGTGATACAGCATTTTGTCATGTTCTGCCAAATGTAATCAAGTATATTTATTGTACTGTTTACACTTCCAGTTTCACTTCACACTGAACTTTTTAGTCCACTATATTTATATCATAGCTTTACTATGAGTAGCTCACCTTTGTACAGCTAAAACGCTAAGCCTCTTACACGTCACTGGATCAGTGGTATGACTGGTGAAATCCATTTTGCCGTTTACATTCTTGATTTTGTCATTTCTTTTCTGTTTGTGACAACATTGCAAAGACTGAAACCGCAATGGTTAAGTGGTCATTAGTTTTGTTCTAACATTCAGAATAAGGCAACGTGCATACACCGGCCAAAACATTAAAACCACTCACAGGAGAAGTAAACAACATCTTGTGACAATCCAGTTTTCTGCTGGGAAACCTTTGGACCTGGCGTTCATGTGGGTGTTACTTAGACATGTTCCTCCCACCTAGACCAGACCAGACCAGGCACCCCCACCCCATAGCAATGACACTGCTTGTTCCTAGGAACAACTCAAAAAATGTGAAAACAGCACAAGGTGGCCTCCAAATTCACTAGATCCCAAACTGATCAAAGTATCTGTGGGATGATCCACAGAGGCCCCTCCCCTCAACCCACAGGACCCAAAGTCCCCCACTATCAATATTTTGTTACTAGACACCACAGGACACCCTCAGATGGCCTATGTTTAGTCTCTGATGAGTCAGTCAACTCTTTTGGAGGCACAAGGCAGACCTACACAATATTAAGAAGGTGGTCATAATGTTATGCCTGTATATAGAATATTATTGGCGCAAACCAGCTTTTTTGGTTGAAATCTTATCTCCCTTGACTTGTTATTCTATGGAGCTAGTAATAATGGATATATACTCTTTGGACTATTTGGTTATCATGAAATCATTTCTCAGAGTTGGAAAATTAAAAGTTCCTAAAGCATACTTATCCATTTTGAGATGACTTTTTGTGACGTCTTCATGATCTAGCACTACCGTTTAAGTCCAAACTCATGTTGTGATTTTCTCATGTTGATATTTTCAGTGTCATCTACCTTTATCATAGGTTGCTGGTATATCCCCAAATATAATGAATTGCTTTTCAGCAGGGCCTTTTTGGCGGTTCCTCATTGCTGTTATAAACTGATATGGTGGAGCACATAATTGATCGCATTGTCCATGTGAGTGAGCATCTTTGAGAATTTGCGGTTCTTTAAGTGCACTCATATTTGATTTTAAGCACTCTACAGATTACGGAGCTGAAACCTGGCACTACTGCCAAGACAAATTCATAACTGAGAGTGGTGTACCGCACCACTGTTTTTTTCCTTCTACATGTTCCTCTTTATACTTTGCAACCTTGTATTTTTGATTACGGTTTGTTCAGTGTAATAGGAATGGTGGTCATGGAAGGAAAGAAGTCATATTGACCTCTGCTAGGAGGAAAGTATCCAAGGAGATACACAGTTTAATGTTCCCGTTGGGATTAGGGTGTTTTGTCTGTTGGTGAATGAGTGCACGTGTTTCTGTATGCCTTCTTTTTTCATCCCCTGTTCTTTGTTTCCTTTAACCTCCCTTTCCTGTCTCATCTCTCTTTCCTATCTGCTCAGGTAACAATACAATTTAATGGACCATGTTAGTGAATGGCAGAAATGTCTGTTTCATTTCCTGGAACATTAAAGGGATGAGCACTGCCACTGAAGCCAACAAAGGTGTCCCCCGGGCGCTGCACACGGCTGCCTACCGCGGCTCATGGTTTAAATGCCAAGGTCAAATTTCCAGTGTGTAAACATGTGAACTATCTACAAGACACATACCTTTGTCATTTCAGATACTTCTTGCATTGAAAAGTAATGGATGGGGGGGATTGTTTTATTCTGGGATTTTCAAGGCTTTTGACCAGTTTTGCCTTTAAACCAATAACTCCTATGTCAATAACGAGACATCAAGGAGGTGAACTAGAACATTTATTGAGCAAGGTAATAGCTTGGTGCCTCCATGACTCGGAGCTAAATCTCAGACGATGCACCTGGACAGGAACATGACTCCCCAGAGTCTAGACACTATTGGTGGTGGTAAAGAAGAAGTTGGCAAGGGCGTATAGAAGACCTCTGATGAAGACTCCTACAGGATGACCGTGGAGGAGGAAGTGAAGATGTAGCGGAGGAGGGTTGTGCAACAGACAGCCTACAGATGGGGTGACAGAATGACTGTGGCTTGACAGTGTGGGAGATACGAAAATAGAGCAACAGCCCACATTCACCGTAAGGGAACCGATCATGAACCTTTGTGGAACTATCACCTAAGCTTCATACAGTATATGATCCAAATGACCAACACATTATAGTATTACCCAACACTTATCTGATTTTCAGTTTGAAATATTAATAAATTACACAGCAAATCTGCAGCTGAATAATCTCTTTTGTGCCTTTAGACTGATCCTCACACAAAAAAAGACACCACAGGCGACAATATGATGGAATCCCACGGAAACAAGAAGACTTTATTGGCTGAGAGCTTCTCTTGACGTCTTCACAAGGTCCTGCCAGCCTTGCTAAACGCTCTCTGACTGGTTTTATCCCCAGAAGACAATCCTTTTTGCTTTTTTTTTTTTTAAGTTTTTCACCTCAAGGGAACTGCTTAATATTCTTTTTTTCCTCCGCCACCAGTTTGCCTTCAAACTGTGCTTTGTTCCACCCTACCCCCCTCCTCGCCACTCTCTCTGGAATTCTTTCAATGCCCAACATACCCAAAGCCACACAACGCATTAATGCATTAAGGACTCTTGCTAGCAGGCGTTCTTTTCTTAAATGGACACATCGTTCTCCACCTATTCATGATAGATGAATTCATAAGATAATGTAGTGCATTAGGCTTAAGAAGCTTTGAGAAACTCCCTAAAGGCCTCCCATAAAGCCTGTGAACCCTTTTTAGACCTTATTAACACCTCTTATTTTAGTTTTTCCTTCTCAACTAGCTGTTTACCCAGCCCAACCCTTTGGCTGTAAATGTGTGGAAATGATAGTGGCAGGTGTGGATCAATTTGCAGGAAAGAACGTAGGACTGGTACACAGTAGTGGATCCTACCAAACTAGTTGGGACTGGGCTGGACCAACAGATTATTTGTGCACGCTACTATTCATTGTTATTTCCAGTGCCAAAATACAGAGATATGAAAACACAAATTAAATAAACCTAGGGAATCAATACTTCTTTTAAATGCATCATTAGAAGGAATGCAATGTTTACAACAATTCCTGTGTTGTCCTTAAGCTGCTCCTGAGTGATAATGACATGAGCAAACTGCTCGCATCTTGCAACTCGCAAGATGCCATCGATCTGCATGATGGAATTAAATGTGCACTGTTTACCAATGAGAGAAGAGTGGCTGTTTTTTGTTTGTTTTTTACTTTCGTCCCCTTGCACAGCTAATGGCAGACCTCACAGATGGAACAGGCGACCACAATTCCTCTACAAAATAAAATGTTTTTATTCATACTTGATGGAGATCTGCATCTAACAAAAAAAAATCTAATCTCGGCCCAAGAAGCTGCCAGCATGATAAAGTCTGTCTATTTCTTTTGACTAAACCTAGACATTACAGTGGTCCCTTCTTTTGGCTCTGAATATTTTACTTGACGGGCATAGTTTCACAAAAGTTTGTAAATGCACAGTGCTATACTGTCAGAGGTTAGTTAATGGGGGTCATTGATGGCTGCTTATGCATTTATTACTTCTGCAGCTTCACATTAAAACCATTTAATGGGTAAAATAGAAGTTGGCTTTGATTATGAAGTCGTTGCAGGGAATACAGTGTGTTTGCCAGTCAAATAAATGCTTACTGCTATTGTCAATCAAACATTTGACTACAAAACAAGACAACAATGATTCAGTTTGAGTCCGTTTGAAATATTTCAGGGAGTAATGGAACAAGAAGGAACGACCACAGTGAGCTGTTGAGGTGAGGCGAGGAGCTGCACACCTCCAACGTCCCGCTGAGGTAACCAGCTCTTTTCACTGCGTCCTGCTGCTCACAGACTTATTCTGTTGTGCTGCCTTCAGCAACTACAACTGTCTCCAAATTAATCTGGATTGAAATACTTCTGATTGTCACTTCAATGGCGAACATTTTCACCAATTTAGTTTAATGTGAAAGCACGATAAAGAGGGTCGTTAGCTTCCCAGGTATTAATCCTGACTGAAATGTCTATCCACTCATGTAATAAAAGGTCACTTGGGATTTCCAGTTTAATTTACATTATCTATTTCATTTTTTTATTTCTATCAGATTTCCACCAATTTGCCAGTGGTGGCTAAACGGCTAATTCCCAGCCACTCTCTGCTGTGCTACGTTACAAATCAATCAGTGGTTTGACAGTTTAATCACAACATGGTTAAACAGTCAAAGGTTGTCTCATGACAAATTTTCCAGCCAAATGTTCAGCCTGCTTCAAGATGATCAGAATTGAGAGTGTAATATGATGATGCTGCAATGGCCGGAGATATCAAATCGCTGTGATAATGTATCCGGGAGGACTGGGTCCAATCCATCCTGATTTAGAGCTCCGGATAGTGTTTGTGACTGCAGAGGTTGGGCTTTGCGGGAGTTGGGTGGCGGTGGGGGTTGTGAAGCGTGGGTTTGGGGGTTATTGGCAGAATCAACAGTCTGATTGCCTAGCAGGGAGATCAGCCCAAGGCAGAGAAAATGACTCAACATTGTCAGTCATATAATAATAACCCATTAGCTTAGAGCCTGGGCCGATCTCGACAGAGATACAGTAACTTGTTGTCATGGAAATAGGCAGGCCTCTGTTGAGGTAATGGGCCTAAAACAGCTTGGATTATCCATCAGAGTACCTCAGAGGAAGGGGGAGTTGTTTGTCGTGTATGTATCTGCGTTGAGTGAACGTGTGCGCATCGCTTAGCAAAGCGCAGGGGGTCACATTACTTTTACCCTGAACTAGAAATCTCGATATCCTCATTTAATGTCTGAAAACATAACGCACATAAAATAACTAAAGAAAAAAAAAAAAAGGCAGCGTGTCTGCTGTCACCAGCAGCAGACGAGGACAGATGGTGAATTAGCGGCCCGTTACAGACACATTCTCATGATTTCATGTTTTTATGTATCGCTGGATGTTTTGCTTGATTACTTGCTAGAAATAAATCCAGGTGTCTTGCTGTCATCTGTATTTGTCTGGGAGGTAATTATCCTGATTGAAAGTCTTCATGCATACACCAGCAAGGTGGCTTTCCTTCCAGCCGTAGCGAAAAGCATTCATTTAGATGTAATCTGAAGCTCCTCCAGCTACCATACGTATACAGTCTTTCAGGAGAGTGAATGTTTTGGATACGTGTGAAGCTAAGCTGCGACGCGGCCGTACCTTTCCGTGGGAATTGTGCTTTTAGTCTTTCTCTCTCTCTCACAGCTGCTCATTTGTCTCAGGATATGGTCAGCAACCCTATCTTAACATCAGGCCTCCAGCTGCCTCCAACTAGGCTTTGATTAACACCTAGACCAACGTAACAACAACGTAATAATGATAAACTATTATTTGAATTAGACCATGGTCACCTTGGCCGAGTGTGAAGTGGCTGTTGGAAAGGGCGAACTTGCGTCCAAGTAATTGAGCCAGCGACCTTTCATTTTCAAATTTAAATATGAGACTTATCTCGACGTACTAATGCTGACTTAAGTTCATTCTGAATGTTCAGTTGCTGAAAACGGCGCTTTAAAGAAAAGGTCCCGGACTTCCACCCAAAGGTCACTCCGGCTCATTTTACAAGCGGTCGCGCCCTTATCTCTATCCACGGGGCTAATGATCTCCAAAAATACCCGATGGATATTAAACATCTCCTTGTTTCTCCCTTTTTAGGTTTAATCACGTAGAAGAGGGTGGGGGGGAGAGGCGCAGATAGCATCTCGCGGACGGAGCAAAGCCACGACCACAGGTGGACATGGCAATAAATACAAATCATTTACACAAAGACTCTCATCTCACGCAGGGTCTGACTGGTGAGGCTGATAGCTATGGCAGTGTGGTCCGGATATAAAGGATGTGTGCTGCTGAAATCCTGAACAGCCACAAGAGTTCACCCCGGAGTATAAAAGAAAGAGAAAACTAAATGGAAGGGTTTAGTTTCCTCTGAATGCATTTCTTTATGAGGTGGAAAAGATTCTTAATAGCACTAAGTCTGTCAAAAGGCCAACGTGGCACCAGTCTTTGGCTAACACGCACACACAATTCAAGGTTTGCCAGAAGCCGTGGCGTGGCTGCTTACTGTCTGTAACAGTTACGCTGTAACAGACTCCAAAAGACTTTAATACTTTGAGCACAAACTTCAGTAAACGATAAGAGCCTTACCATTTGTGACGTTATTTGTCAAAGCAGCAGCACACTAACGGTTAAACTTTTCCAGCTCTTTCTTCCTGGCAGAAAACATGCAGCACGCCTGATCAAATTCAGGACAACTCACTCAGCAGAGACAGCTTTTCTAATTTGCATTCTCTGCTCATTGTAACCCGAACAAAAATCCTGCTTTGACGTCACACGATGTAATTCCCACAAACGGAGCTGGAGCTGCCACACGCAACTCCGCTTTAAAAACCAAAGAGATGAACCTGTGTGACTTTCTGAAAATCAAACCGGCTAATGCAGTGTTCTCATTATTTCCACAGATGGATACCCACCGAGCACGGAGCGAGGGGATCAGCGCCAGAATACGGCGGCGGGCATTCTGTTGACAGACAACGGATCCCTGCTGCAGCTGGATTAAAAAAAAAAAAAAAGAAAAGAAAAAAGTTTTAATTGCATCAATAGAAAACAGCAGCATCTAGTGGAAGATATTCATAGAACATCTTAAAATACATAGTTTACAGGTGTATGTGTATGTAGAAAAAAAGAATAACAAGTTACAGTAAATGCTGCTGGTGGTGCTATGTTTTTTTTCCTCTTAGTACTGAAATAAATGGCACCATATCAATTCTGATGTCATTTAGTTTTCAGTTTTGACTAATTCTCATTCAAGCCTCCTCATTTTGTCAGTGTTTTGTCACTTGAGAGCTAGGGATGAGCTAGGGATGCATCGATCGGTGTTTGTTCGTGCGGGCTTAGGTTGCCTGCAAGTAAACAGTTTACGCGTAGAGTAAAAGAGGAGGAACGCTGTCACGTTTGCAGAGAAAACACCTCAGACAAAGTCTTTACAGTGGTTATAAAGTGCTAGAGTGAGTGTCGACTGTCCGCTCCCTTAACTCCAAAGTCATTCAGGCGTTTCAAGTTGCTTGATTGGACTTTTAACAATGAGCAGATCACTTGACAGGAACTCTTGGCCCGGATAGTCACGATCTGTTACCCATATGGCTAAGACATCAGAGGATGGCAGACGGGCTCCCAGATTGGAAGCCTGGACATTTTTGGCATGCCCAGTAGACCCTTTTTACACGGCAGACATCCTGACTTGTGAGCCGTGACAGTGAGCCACAATGCATAAAATCAAGACCCCTAAATGGAGTGCATTAAATCATTATTGCACCGGTGGTTACCCTGCAGTGTCAGGTCAAGATCCCTGACGTGATTGCCTCTGCTAGCATGTTAATGCCACCTGCAAATGTGTGGAATAACGCGTTACACCACAGTTACTCATTGCGCGGCTCGTCAAGCTATGACTGGCGGCTCGCATGGTAGCTTACAGTATCACACTGCCACTTGCCTTTAATTGCAAATTGCAATCCACTATTTACCGGCAATGCTACTTAAACTGCCATCTCGTGGCGATAAATTGTAATACATTTCACGCAGCTGAATCACTCAAAGCGCGAATGAAAGTGGCCATGTGGCATTGTTTACAAAACTTGACCGCAGCGCACGTTTGCAGGCAGGCGACGTAAGCTCCGCTAGCTAGCATAAAACACAAAACAGACCGTTTTTTAATGAAATAAAAAATAAAAAAAGACAGAAACGAGCTCATTATAGTAAATCTGGTCTTAAATGAAAATGTATTGGCCGTGTTATTTATTTTTTGTGGGATGTCCAATTTATATGTAGAAATGCACAAAGGTGCACGCCCGTCGCTAGGGGGGGACAAACGGGTCTACTGTCCCGGATTATTCCATAATTTAAAAAATGATAATAAAATAGGAATATTTGTGGGAAAACTTATGTAATATTTGAGTTACATTAAAGCTTTTTATTTGTTTTCTTCCTAATTGTCCTTGAAATAGTGGTTAAGAACTCCCCCATTCCCAAGACAAAAGTGGTTTGGCCACTGATCAAAATTAATTTGATGTTCATGTTAGCACAAGTGATGCTTAGAGAAGGAAATAAAAGAGAAGAGCAGAAGAAGATAGAGACTTCAAGATTTTCTAAATAAATATTTAAAAAAGCTGTGTGTGTGTGTGTGTGTGGGGGGGGTCGTAAAAAGTGGCTCGCCTTTTGACTTTGCACTGCCAATGTGGCTCTTGTGAAAAAAATAGTGAGGATCACTGCGTTACACGAACGTGTGTGTGTTTGAACGCACAAACTGGGGTCCAGTCTGCGCGCGTAACAAATAGCATGAAAGCAAATTCTGTTTTCAGCCATAAAACAGAAGCATACATGTAATAAAGACCTCGGCTTAAAGGGGAACTACTGGTTTTTACAACCTGGACCCTATTTCTAGCATAAAACACGGTTGTTTACTCACCCATATAACTTTTGTGTCATTTGCGCTCTTTTAGAAAATAATTAGATCAACGTAAATCCATGCAGCGGGAGTGACACGTGGGTCTGTAGGTCAATGTAGTTTAGAGGCTGTGTCTCGGTACCCTGTCACTCCCGCTGTATGGATCTACGCTGAACTAATTATTTCCTGAACGAGTGCAAATGATGCAAGAGTTATATGGGTGAGTAAACAACCGTATTTTCTGCTAGAAATAAGGCCCAGGTTGTAAAAAACAGTAGTTTCCCTTTAATGAATGCTTATCTATCTATCTATCTATCTATCTATCTATCTATCTATCTATCTATCTATCTAAATAAATAAATAAATAAATAAATAAATAAATAAATTAATAAACCAATTAAGTATGACATTTAGAAACACCAATGGAATATGGAGACAGTGGAAAGTCCAGTCTACAACACTTATGATGTACAAAATGTTATTAATATCGTATTACAGTACAGTATCCTATTATCCATTCGTTTTCTGCATGTGCTGTTGTGTGTCTGACCTTTGAATAACAATTGCATTGATCTTTTAGAGGTTACATTCAATCCAATCACGTCCGAACAGACAAATGGCTGTTGAGATGCGAGTGCGCTCGCCGTCCACGCTCGCGGCCTCGCCAGCCGTCGGCGCCGCTCCTCTCGGGCCGCGAGCCACATAGCGAGCACGGAGCGAACGCGCGGCCTTCTCAAAGTCTTGAATTGTTTCACCCCGACCCGTCCTCATCTGCGCCTCTCGGCTTCGTCGCCTTTGCCGCCGGCGAAGCTCGGTGAACTTGTGCCCGTTTCATTTTCCGACACAGCCCAGTTTAATGAGACATAAACCAATACAAAGGATGTCAGCAGGGGAGCAAACAATGCACACTGAATAGTGCCTTGCCTTCTGACACGGAAGCAATCACCATATCCATGAGGAAAGGTTGTCCGACCGGGTCACTTCATAGCTAAAAGGTTATTTTCTACAAATCAGTCTGTGCTGCGTTATGAACTATGTCATGAGAAGGCGGTGGAATGAAAAACAGTTTGTTGTCGAGTTAGATGGACTTTCTGGGCTCTAGCTTTCTGCGAGGTTTTATTGGGATAAGGCCTCTGACATTCAGTCGGGGTTGTGTGTTACATTTGCTAAAATAATAAAAGAAGAGGAAGTGGGAGGTTAGAACTGTTCAGCCCTGCAGCGTCCAGGTTTGGGATAGAGAACCAAAACTGTCCGAAGAAGCGTCGAACACACATTGTTTGTCGAACACACAGGGCATGCCCCAGCAGAGGTGCAGAGACCAAATGACAGTGAATATTGGCCTTTCCATCTCCAGGGTGACCAAAAACGTTGATGTGACTCTACGGCTGTTGCACGTTTGCTAGCAAACTCGAGTTATTAACTCAATGAGAGATGATTGTCTGTGTTGTGTTCACTGCTTGTTTCTGCTGCCCCCAACTGGACAAAAAAAGGTTGCATTTATTATAGTTAGTACAGATTTACGAAACCATATTGTCCATGGTTTATTATTGGTAGGCTGTTGTTTTTAATCTGTCAGCATACTGATGTAGATGACTGAGCGTGCAGGAGGCCAGAAGCTTTCACCGCGCGCCTTCACTCCTACAACTAATGCAGACATCCAGCTTCAGATTCAAGTGTGTCATCTAACAGTATTTCAGTGCAACGAGGCGGCTATGAGTCGTTCCTGAAAATTATAGCCGGAAAGATTTGTGGATTCACTGATTAGTCGAATGATGGGAGAGAGAAAAAAACTTTGAAAATCAAATAAGAGTTCAAGCTAAAAAATAAAAAACCCCAAACAAAAGCAGATCCTTGATTGTGAAGATCTGCAGCGTTCCTGTTTAATTATTTATTGATTGATTGTTTGAATAAGTGGCACACGTTTGCGTTTGGGATATTTGCTTCGAGGACAAATCAAGCAGTTTGAAGGCGTCACCTTGGTTCACTTGACTGCTGCGGTTTAATAATTAACCCAGAGGGTGGGAAAAATAAATGAATCACTAATAAATATAACTGTACTCTTGCACAGCCGCACTGGACGATTAAATGCGCTTGGCCCGGCGCGTCTGGCAGCTCGCTTGGTCCCATGTTTTGTCAGTGTGTCAGCTGCCAGCGTGACACAGGAGATAAATATTATGGCGATATCGCTTCGGTAATGTGTATTGACTGAAACGCGGCGCCATAAGCCCGGGCTCTGTAGATTTCCCACGAAGAGGTCAACGGGTCACACATGAAATTGTCATCAACAACTCAACTTGGGCCTGAGGGCGACCCTTCGAGTCTGACGGGGAATCGGGACGCGCTGAAGGAGATTTGGTCAGAAAACTGCTGGAGAACTGCCCGATTCTGTTTTGAATCTTGTTGTTCGATGTACGTGTGGGTTTTGGGGATTATCTCAGCTGGATCTTCCCAGGATTTAAATGAAACAATACAACAATCATAGAGGAGTCCTGTTCTCTATTTGCAACAATGGATAATAGATCCCAATTGTTTGAAAACTGTTATATGGTGCATTTACTATAGACTCAAAATAAGGTTCCAGCCAATATGTATATATAGCCTGCTGGCTATCAATGGCACGAGCATAACCCTGAACCTGTTATCATCGCGTTTTTAGAAACCCCATTTCCTCTTTATGTCAAAAGAGAGTGAAGCTCAAATAAAGCAATCCTAGCAAGAATGCCGGGCGAAATTGCTTTGTGATATATGCAGTTTTGACTCACCAGGCATATAATCACAACATTTGCACGCAAGCCATACTGTGTCACAAACTAACTGAGTCTGGGGGAGAAAATGACTCTGGCCTCTGGCATACAAATTATGTAGGGCCATTATTATTATTCAGAAACGTGGGCAATAAAACGCATCCAAATATCTCTCTCTCTGTGTGTGTGTGTATATATTTCTCTTTCTTCTCTTTTCCCATTCTCTTCCCATTTCTTTTGTGGGGTGGAGGGAATATCGCAGACCAGCCCCTGCTACATTGTGAGGGGGAGAAAGTCCAAACGCAGAGAAGGAGGATACACGCTGGATCAGCGCGCTCGGTGCGCAGACGCATCAGGTGCGCACCAGAGGAGAGAGAGACAGAGAGACTCCAAGACGCACAGCGGCAAGAAAAATGATTCATACTGCACAAAAAATGGACTAGGTAGCTGTGGGATATTTGCCTACTCGTATAAGACCCAATTGTAACGTGCGAAACTAAATCGGGGGGATTTACCAAATCTATTTAAGTCAAAGATACTGGAGAGAAAGAGACTGTGTGCAAGAGCGCTAATGGAGACGCGCTGGATCACAAGCCCCTGTCCTGGAAACTCCGTGTTATGAGGCAGCAGAGGACCACAGACCTCCTATAGGTCAATTTGGCAACGTTTCAAGTTCGACCTTAGAGGAAACGATAAATCATGAACTCCTCAGAGCCTCCCTGCGTTTTGGAGGAGCCGTGGAACCTCAGCACGGCGGAGGAAGAGGACCAGAAACTTTTATTCGGGATCGGCACGGATAATTTCATCACGCTGCTGGTTTTCGGGCTCATCTTTACGCTCGGCGTTCTGGGCAACTCCATGGTCATCACCGTGCTGGCCCGGAGCAAGCCGGGGAAACCGCGAAGCACCACCAACATTTTCATCCTCAACCTGAGCATAGCGGACCTCTCCTACCTGCTCTTCTGCATCCCCTTCCAGTCCACCATCTACATGATGCCGACGTGGGTGCTCGGTGCATTTATTTGCAAATTCATCCACTACTTCTTCACCGTCTCCATGCTGGTGAGCATCTTCACCCTGTCCGCGATGTCCGTGGATCGATACATTGCCATCGTGCACTCCAGAAAGTCGTCCTCCATCCGGGTGGCGAGGCATGCTCTGATCGGAGTGGTGGTGATTTGGATACTCTCTCTGGCCATGGCTGCGCCCATCATGTATTACCAGAACATTTTTCACAGGGGGGAGAATCACACCTTCTGCTGGGAAGTGTGGCCGGATCAAAACCAGAAGAAAGTCTATGTGGTTTGCACCTTTGTTTTTGGTTATGTGTTGCCCCTGCTGCTCATCTCCTTCTGCTATGCAAAGGTAAGAGATCTATCCACATGGGTCGTTCAGTATTTGTTTCAAGTGCTAAAAGCAACATAAAGTAAATTTGATCTCCCTCTCCTTGTTTACAGGTGTTAAATCACTTGCACAAAAAACTAAGAAACATGTCCAAAAAGTCAGAGGCGTCAAAGAAAAAGGTACGTCTGTTAGACTTCAAGGCTCATGCTTGCACAATTGCCCGACTGTGATCTGTTACATTCACTCACTAAATGCAGGCAGACAGAAATACAACTGAAATCGCACAAGTTCACAGCCTGCGAAGGAAATCTGCCGCACCTAATGTGCTCTTTGAGGAATTACGTGACCCCTTAACCTCTGAATAGCACTATTATCTGCAATGATGATAATTACGATGGAAAAAAGATGTCGCCCATCACATCTATTTAAAGAACGGGCACCCGGCATGATGAACCTGCACTGATACACCCTCCATTTATCTGGATCACTGTTATTTCATGGTCCACTAAGCTGCAGCCGCTTCTTCTGTTGACATACGGTTTGATTCAAAGCAGAGGTCAGCGCTGTTGGCCTTTTTTTTGTTGACCATCACAGCCGCTCGCCCACTGTCCGCCCACACATCAGTCACCAGCCAGGGGACCAGCCCGTCTGTACCATTACCTCCAATTCAACAGGTAGCCAGAGGAAGCTGGGGCCGGTGTAATGAATATTAATGCTGTGCTGCTTGCTGTTAACTAGCACACTCGCGGAACGTGGCCGAGAGGCAGCGCGCAATCAAACTGCCGTCTAGCCTTCATTATTCTCAATGGAGGTCATTTAGCTTCACCGGCGGCCGGTTGTCCGCTGTCGCCTCCTTGATTGTGGATCTGTTTATCTGCCTGTCCACTGTGCTTCACAGATGCTCAGTTTAGTCAACGTGATCTGATGGTGAAGCCAGGAGCACCCGCCGAAACACTCCTGGCTTCACAGACAAGAGAGGAGGGATGGATGTGAATATGCAAGTTGCTGGGATCCTCTTCTGCAATTAGGCTTTATTGCACGAGGCTCCAAACTACTGTGCGAGGTGTATCGGGGAGTTTTCATATATTCCCGATGATTTACTGCGTTCGGTGTGCTGAGCACTGATAGGGAAGGCACTGGGGGCATGTCACGATGTCAGCTTTGTGATGCTGCTGGCAAACAGTGCATTAAACCCGGAGTGTGATACATAAATTACCTCGGTCAGGTAGCTGCTATAACTTATGTCAGAATAGGCAGTTTGCCAGATATTAAAACTGCTATCTGCTGCAGTGGTGACCATATAATGCTGCTAAAATAAGTCATCTTCAACTGAACTCTGCGAAACCAACACTGGCTCTTTTCCTAATGTGTTTCCTTGGCAGTGTGTTTGTGTTCGCTGTGTCGGAAAAAGTAATGAATGGGAAAAAAGATGAGTGTACACTATATGGTGGCCTCCTCGTAAAATCAATGGAAGATAAATAATGCATGTGCACTAGGAAGCAAATGCCCCAGCTTCTGTCTTATTTTCATTTCTGTTGTTTATTGCTTATTTTTCCTTGCAGGTTCTAGGCGTATGCATGCCCCTATGCAGCAAAGACCTGTTTAAAGTTAATTTAATAGCACGTATAAGCAGCTGCAACCACAGAATACCACTCCAAAACTGCTTATATGTTTTAAAAACTGCATCGTCTCAGCTAGCCAGAAGCTGTCCTTTCCACTTGCTCTCCATGCTATGAAATTAAGGCGCCGCCAGGCAAAACACATTTTCAAAAGGAAATGAATTCTGGCATGACATCTGGTCTATCACACGTCTTATGATGACTCTACTCTCCGGCAGATTTCTCCTCACTCTAAGTGAACAGCTAACGCCGCGGTCCTGATCTGCTCGGCCGCTAACGTGGCTCAGTCCAGAGTTAACTAAATTTCGCAAAAACAAACCTTTTACCTGCAGCAGCGCCGTAAATTAATCTGAACTGATAAACAATCGAACGCGGGTGTGGCTGAAGCAAGTGTTGAATCGTGGGCTTTCAGTGATGTGACAACTGAGAGCTATATTGACGTTGCAGCCGTTTTGCCTAAGGTTGGTTTCATATGTGAGTAAGTGAGAATGTCCGTGTAAGCTAGTTGATCCCCCCCAGCTTCTTCCCCCCAGCCTTTCAGTGCTTTGGGACTGCAGGAGCTACTTCATAGTTTACATTACTGTTGGCAGAAATACCCAGTTTCTACACCACAGGAACTGAAAGTGATCGCAGTTGTTGAACCTCTTGGAAGTCTCGTCAGAACTCTGTTTGCTTCCTTTGTCAGGGGAAGTATTTTTCACAAAAGGAACCTGAAGTGACGTGAGTGCATGCTATGATTGTTGCAGACAACAAAAAAACAACATAACAAATAAAAGAAAACCCCTGAAACCCTGAGATAAGCACCAAGGCTTTGTCGATCCGACTTGTGAAGCTGTTGCATGTCGAGGAGAAGTAAAGGCTCGTCCACATAATAAGCTATTCACTTGTCAACCTTTGCTGTGTAGCTTAGAGTTTACTGTTGGTGAGTGTTGCAGGCTTCAGTAGACTGGGTAACCCTCCTATACACAGAGAAGTGAATAACATTGGCCGTCTTGCGACAATACAATGTGCTGCTGGGAAACTTTTGGACCTGGCATTCATGTGGATGTTACTTAGACATGTACCACCCATTTAGACCAGGCCAGGCAACCCCACCCCATAGCAATGACACTCCTTGATGGCAGCAGCCATCCCCAGCAGGATGCAGCCTGACACAGACACACACACACAAAATCACTTTAGGAACAACGCAAAAAAACAAGAAAAACAGGACAAGGTGTTGACCTGGCCTCCAAATTCACTAGATCCCAAACTGATCAAGTATGTGTGGGATGATCCACAGATGCCCCTCCCTACAACCATGGGACCCAAAGGCCACCCAAAAACAACATTGTGTTGTCGGACACCCTCAGAAGGCCCATGTCTATTCTCTGATGAGTCACAACTGTTTTGGAGCACAATGGAGACCTACACAATATTAGAAAGGTGGTTGTAATGTTGTGCCTGATCAGTGTTTATTCCCTTATCTTAAATGTTGCTGAATTTATCAAGCACAGCATTAAAGACAATGCTAGCATATGGACAGAGCTAGCTCTTCTTGCAGTCATTACTCTCCATCTGAAATACCATCAACCACACAGTTGCTCCATCTAGGTTCAACCAATGCTCCAATCTTTCTTTCAACATGCTGGATTTGGTGGTAGTAAAAAAAAGGCAAACGATGATGTTTCCTCGCTTTAAAACCTTGGGGAACTGTCGCTCCCACTGGCCGTCGCCTCAATTGCCTCTCAAAGTTGAGATCAGTTCCGCTTGGTGCCACATCAACATTCAGTTTGTGGTGCAAAAGCCATAAAAATTAAATGAGACATAGAGAAGTGCAGCGGACCACACAGCGGACATTGTGAAAAGTGGAGGGACTGTGCTCGGGCAAGTCTTTAATGATTTCCGTGGTTCACTCGGGTCTTGACAGCTCTCTGTCAAGGTCTGTGAAGTATTATGTCAGTGGCAGCTGCAGAGTACAAGGTTACTCCCACTGTTGCTTACATCAAGACAAACTTCTTATCGCCTGCGCGCAGCCACGGTACGACTCGCACAGCCATTATAAGTCGGAAAACTCTTTAAAGCCGTATCTAACAAAACGGAGGAAATCTTATTTAATCTTTCTGGAACGTCTTTTGTGCAAACCAGTTTTAAATAAATTCCCCTTTAAGTCCCCCCTCAGGTTTAATATTGTGTTCAGATAAGTAAAGAATATTGTTGGTTTTTGGTTGAAAAAAAGGAAAGCCTTGAGAATTATAGCTCCCGGTTAATGCCCTTGGGAGATCAAGAGCGTCGGAGTTCATTTTCCTTGGCAAACAATAATGTTTTAATGGATTCTCAGTGTTGAACCAGAGGTTAGAAAGCCAGTAATGAGTACTCAGTGTAAGGGTTTGGAGTTCGTGTCTGTCAGACATCCACACGGAGCGCAGAGATGGTTATGGTTAATTATAAAAATGAATATTTGGCTAAGTCATCTTGAAATTGTTTAACAGCGTCTGTAAGCTGAAACTGGGGACATCAAATGCTTCATGGCGTAATCTAAACCAACGTTATTGAGCGATTTTCAGGTTTACTGATAACGTTTCAGTGTCTGAAGCCCATCACACACCAGGTGGACAGTTTTCCATTTGCCAGTGTCAATCGCTGGCGGAGCCTGTCTGTGAGAGTGATCACACCGATAGGCCGATCAGCTTAGCTAACCGGTGCATGAGACGAGAAATGGATGTGACAAGATAACAACGAGGTCAAAGAGGGTACGAACACACTGGTCTTGTAGTTTTTCATCTTCATTCAGCCTGAACATTCAGAATATGTTTTCAACATAAATAAATAAACTGTAGACCAGCAAAACAGCGTGAATCAGGAGAGGCCAGCCCTGTGCAATGGTCTGTAGCGCCTCTGTTCTGTTTCTCCCTTTGAGTGACAAATACAGACTTTGATTTGGGCGTCTGGACAATAATCTGTAGAAAAAGTGGACGCCATGACTGCTGCTCAAAGGTTAAGCCAAAGCATGCGGAGCTCCCCCTGGTGGCTGGCTGCAGTATATGTCATGAGCTCCACCCTCTCCATGCTGATAGATGGGACTTGGGCCAAAGTAAAACACTAAAGCGACGACGCTTTAGGTAGGTAGTATAATGTAAATGTGCATTTAAGTGTCATTTTTATTACATTTGAATACAAAAACAGGATATGACGTTATGGTGACTGATAGTTGCCATGACAACTGGGTATGTAAAGAAAGATTAGGACTCGAAGTAGGAACGTCAAATGAGTAGTTGTGCTGTAAACTTTTTAAACCTTAAGTCAAACTTTTGTTTTGTGAGTTTATGAGTGATTAATGTGATTCACTAGCTAAATAAAACAACTCCAAAGTAAGATCTGCATCTGTACTCAGCATTAACAAAGTCTTCCATAACCATCCATAATGGTGCAGTTTATAATCCAACCAGAACCTGAAGAGTCAATAAACCAAATGCATCAGTGCAGGCAATGAGAGGAAGTGGAGATGTGGAATCTAGAATTGTCCACAGTCTATTATCTGTACCCTAAAATATTAAAATACAGATTTGTATTTGTACCGCAGAAATTGCATAAATGCAACACCAGTCGAATACGATTACGTTTTTATTCTATCGAGAGGAGAACTCAGCCTCGTGTCCTGATCTCCCGCTTTTACTTGCTCACTTTTTGATGCTTTTGAATGCATCACTGAACTGTGACACTCTGGGGCGTTCAAAGAAGACGGATCACGGCGAGGTCAATGTCTCGATTTCAAAAATGAATCCGGACAGCTTTTATTCAATTATTTAAAACTTTTTAGTGACAAGCTGGCAGATTTTGACAAAAGCATGAAAGGCATGAATTTAATTAGCTCTTTCACCCCGCGGTGACGCTGCTGTTTGTATTAAGCTAACTGATGGCTCTCAGTGGGTTGAGGTGCAGATATGAATGTGTTATGGAGGCTATCCAAACAAAGCGCTGCTATAAATATACTGCCGCACTAAAACTGTGGGAATATCTCCTCGGATACTGCATTGTGTGCATGTGTGTGTGTGTGTGTGTGTGTGTGTGTGTGTGTGTGTGTGCGTTGAACTTGGCCTTATATCTCAGGCCTACATGACCTTTCATTTCAAACTGGATGCGATGAAGTCGGTGATATTTATCTCTCACACGATCGATAACAGGGAGTTTCATTAACAGTTATTCTAAACTGATCGATACTGGAAAATGGAAGGATTATCACAACATGGTCGATCAGACTGCGTAAACATTTGCCCAGACCTGTTATCGTTATTGTTATATTGCATGTTGGTGAAGAGATTCATGCTAGAACAACAACTGCATTTGGGTCTGAGTTGAAAAGTTCATTCTTTTGGTTTCCAGACAGAAAAACACTTACTTTATTTTTTCGGCCTTCGGGGCAACAAGCTGTGAACGCAAGATTGACATGTTATAATATTTCAATATCCTAAAGCTGTTAAGTGAGAATTTATAAGATTTTCTTTTAAATAAATGCCTAATTTGGAAAGACAATGGTGACTATGGTGTACTGTCATATTTACATATTTGTAATATTATTAATTGGATTTAAAAAGTTATCGCCAACATAACAGCTGTAAACACATATTTGGACATTAATACTAAATTGTTATCAGATCATAGTCGATGGATTCAGAGATAATACAAACTGAAATATTACATTTTTTCAGCTGACAAGGACAAATGGACCTTTTTATTATTATTATTATTTCTTTATGCCGTAGTCAGAGGAAACCTAACTTGGCAGCGGTTCCGACGGCAACAGCTGGTACTGGCAAGCACAGACAATTCTCCCTTGTTCAGCTTCCTACACATCATCCACTCAGATGTTATCTCTGTGTTCTGTGCAGGAGTGATTATAGTGGAAGAAACTATTGATTGACATTTATCAGCTTTACCTCCAGAAACTCAATACAGCTATGCCGACACACTATAAACGCTTTCATCGGCCCCCTACGGCTCTGCGTAGACCAGTTGGGAGAGTAAAAACTAAAAACTAAACTTTATCATTATTGCTCATCAAAACTTGACTGGCATTGCCAACCTTTTTTTGACCAGTAAATGGAACCGAAACGAGCAGCCACACTGAGCTGTTAGATGAAGAGCTGCAAGTGAAAGTCTGCACAACTACCCTAGGGAGTCAACATCCCTGCTGTTCCGTACAAACTAACAATGTACCTGATGAATCAGTTATTGCCTCCCCCTGAATTTGGTAACCTGCCACATTAATCTGTCACAAAATCAAACAGGGCAAACACGTTAGACTGCCACTAAACATGGTGCCTTTGGTAAGCTGAAGCATATATCTTGTTCTTACGGTTCACCACTGTGTTCAGCAGCTAGCTGGTTTCATTTGGACTGACTTTGCTGGGACATACTGGGGCCTTTACACAGAAAATAGCCTCGGGCTGCTGCGTCGGTCCAAATCATGTTGATGAGAGCTGTAAGACCAAACGGGAACGCTGCAGGCTAGAATAACAAAACATTTAATGATAATAATAAAAATGATGCAGACGTGAGCCTACTGAAGAGCACGGGTATAATATATATTGTAAAACTGATTGATTGCTAATATAAAAGTATGCACAAGTGCATCTTGAATAATACAACAAGGAGTCACCGATTTTACAGTTTTTTTTTGGTAAAAGAACAAAAAAACACAAACATCTACACACTTTGTGGGTTCAATCAATACGAGCCGATGTGGCGATTAATAATTTTGTTTTTTGAGTTCTACTCGATGAAAAAAAGAAAAGAAAAGCCATCACTTAAAAAGTCCCTGACCTAGAAGATCGGTTGTCAGAAGCTTTTATCCGTGAAGCATCCGTTTGCATGCCAATAACCTCTGCCTATTCTGTTTACCCTGGAGTTCCTGTATCTCTCCCACTTAATCCTCCCATCTCTCCCCGCTCTTTACCCCACTCCTTATGTCACTTCACACTTTCGTCAGCTGTGTGATTTCTGACAGCTACGTGTTCAGAGGGTTAGGGAGAGGCGCGCGTTTCAGACGTCCGCTCTAACGTTCCTTCATCAAGAACACGCTGAAAGCAGCATTGCTAATTAATTGTTAAGTATTTCTGTTTTCTGTGACGGGAACTAATTAGTCCTGTAACAAATCTTCTTTCTTCCCCGAAATGCAGTGGAGGGGCTCGGCAGCGGAGGCAGCATGTAATTAGATTTTTTAAAATGTATTTATTTATTTATTTATTTTTTGATAACACTTTCCTGCTGTAGCCTTTGGCTTTACTGATAGTCTTGCCAGAAGTAATCGCTTCCACAACTTTACTTCTTAGATATGCCGGAGTGAGTCATCACAGTTTGCAATCATATTGTTTTTATTTACTTTAATTAACCTAAGCTGTGCTTTATTTTTACTGCCCTTTTTATTGTTGCTGTTTTGTTGTCGCAGTCTTGCCGTGTGAAGTGTTCCATATCTGCACAAAAGGCCCTATATGAATAAATTAAAAGTAATTGGGTGCCAGACGCGATCATGACATAAACACCCGAATGCTGTTAGCGCCAAGGTCTCCCGTCATCGTCAGCCATTGTGCGCGCGCTGACTTCATCTCACTCATCAGGCCATTTATTTCTCAGGCTGATGTTTTTCTTTCAAAAGTGTTCTCAAGGCTTCTCAAGTCTTACGTATGAGAAGCTTCAATGCGAACCTGAAGATTCCCAACATGTTGTTTTGTTGACACCTGATCTGAATGAAATCAGACTTCTTTTTGCATTTTATTTCATTTTTAAAATTTTTTTATTTCCAAGTGACCTCGTTATCTACGGGCCGGGTGAGTGAATAAATAATAAGACACGAGGATCATGTAAACATTTGGGTGGACTGCAGCTGGATGTGCTAAGTGAAACGTCAACAGGATAATGTGATTTATGTGCTGCTGGTCAGTTTAATGTAACACAATTAAGGCTGCACCCTGCAAGTGTGAAATTGCATGCAAATGAGCCGCCTGCACCGGTCGAAGCGGCGGCATCGGTTTAAAGCCGATCAATATTTTACATTAACAGTAGCGCACCGTGAATCCCTTATAGAAAGAAACCCATAAGGAATTATTAGCGCAGCTCGTGTTTCAGCTTAGTGTTAATGTAAGCGTTGTTTTTGGCCGCGTCTGGTATCGGGCTGGGAGTGAAAAAGGCTCTGAAAAACGCATTCCTGCTTTTGGAGAAGGTTAGCTACTGGCTGGTGAAATATTTAGCAGCTAAAGAGACAGACATTTTTCTTAGAAGTCGGAGCCAAAACAGAGGGAACAGAGGGAGAGAAGGAGTGCTGGATTATCACCACAGCCTCTATATCAATGGTGCCCCTTTAGGGGAAATTGGGATTACTAGCTCATCTTTTTTTGCACATGAAACGGTTTCATTTCTCCCTGCACCTTGTCTTTGACTGGAAACAGGTACGTGGGACAGGTTGTCTGAAGAGCAGAAGCATTAATCTATTAAAAGTTCCCGTAGTTACTAAACTCTCAAACCCTTGCTTGATTCCTACATCAAAACTAAGAGTTAGAATCAGAAAACAAGATGCAAGTGTTGATAAAACCTCCATTCTTTTCCCTCTTTGTCGTCTGTGGATCCCAGACTGCTCAGACGGTGCTGGTGGTGGTGGTGGTGTTCTGCCTGTCCTGGCTCCCTCACCACGTCGTCCACCTCTGGGTGGAGTTCGGGACCTTCCCGCTGAACCAGGCCTCCTTCGTGCTGCGCGTGGCCGCCCACTGCCTGGCCTACAGCAACTCCTCCGTCAACCCGGTCATCTACGCCTTCCTGTCGGAGAACTTCCGGAAGGCTTACAAGCAGGTGTTCAAGTGCCAGATCCGCGCCAGCGACTCCCCGCTCAACGACGTCAAGGAGATCCGCAGCAAAGCAGAGACGCCGCCCTCCACTAACTGCACTAATGTTTGACTGCGAGGCCGGTGGCGTGAAATGTAGTTATGCTAGCTGTCACCCCGGAGCTCGCTGTAAGTCATAGTGACGGAGCCATCGGACATGAGTGGCTGTTTGCTTCTGATGTAAGTATGGCTGGATATTGCTGCACTTGTATTATTCCACATATGCGCTGTTCATCGTACCTGGTCAAAGGGGATAGAGCCACAGTGGCTGCCCGACATGATTGCTTTTTTGATCTGCACCTGGTTTTCCCTTCTCTTCTTTCATAATGAAAACCTGTGGTGTCTGAATCTCAGGAAAACGATTCCCTCCCTCTAAAGAGAATTAGTTCATTGCAGATATTATTTGCATATCACATCAAGGTATATCTAGCGACTGCAAACAAATACAAGGTAACTGAACCTCCAGGCTTTTATTGATTGAAATTCTAGACAGAATATCCAAAACGGTAATACTAGTAAGATTTTAGGGAATTGCTTTTTCTCATAGTCTTACTGCTGAACCCATTATGCTCCATTGGCCGGTTTGCTTTCTTATTAATAATTAGGCGGCAGGACTGCAGGAAGCGGAGGCTGCTTGCTGTTGAATGGAAACGCAACGGCAAATCCAAATTAGAAACAAATAACTTTTTACAGCTGAGGCTACAACATCCGACTCTTATGTTACGAAAGTTAAACAGTTTCCAGATGCGCTACACTGTACGCTCAAATGCTCATTGACAGCGTTCCTCGTGAAACGAACGCATGTGATTGGTCGACGTGTCGCCATGAAGGTTGAAGCCAGCTCGAGTTTGACATCGTAGCGCACCGTGCCCGTCACAAAGCAATAAATGACGGCCGTTGATTTCAAAGCTTCAGTTGATCCTTTGGTCCGTTAGCTTGCTAAACTGTTAGCATCAGCTGCTTCTAGATGCCAACATTAGCTTATTGGCAGTATAGTTCCCATCACTTACGACCAGTGTTATCACACGACTTGCTTGCTTTGAATAGTGCCCCACTGTGTCACTGCGAACCCACTTTAAACATTGTTGACTTCAAACTTGGCTTCATGGACTTTATTGGGTGCAGTCCGTACGCATCGCTAATTATGGGTGCATACTCCTTAGCTCATAGCTCAAAGTTAACTTGACTGAAAAGCGAAAAAAAATTTAAGGCTTAAACTCCAGTCTTTATTTTTGTGAAATTTGCTTAACCTGTATTACTCTAAAGTGCAAGCAGACTGCAGTATCCCTCTGGAGGTAAAGGGTTCAGTCTAAAGTAGCTGTTCATGGAGAAAGCAGTTAGAAACATTGGCTGGGAGGCGGATGAATTATATAATATATCTTGTTTTCACTCTCTTCACATGTTAAATACAGAACATTCAGTGTGTGAATGGCCGTGTTGTGGAGTTATTTAAAGGTCCATCAGAGCCCTGCTCAAAAACTCGAGCGTATGTGTGATGAACTCGATCCTTTCGGGCGACCTTTCCGTCACTGGCGGATGAAAGGTCGGCCGCTGTAGATAAGGAGAAAAAAACTAAAATAATGTCTGTGCTTTAAAAAGATTCGGTTGTAAATATTACGAACACTGACGCTGATATTAACACATGCCTGTGAACGCCTCACTCTGTACTCTGCTGTGATGCCATGTTGACAGTTTTCGGACTGCGTCGTGCCATACGACTGTGCCACTCTGTGGACTTCTATAAAGCTCAATGCCTGTTTTACACACTATCCGGCAGCCATCTTTCTAACAAAGACTCATGACACCCACATGAAAAGATTGTGATGTTGTATGCCATACGTATGTGACGTGCCAAGCCTCCATGCAGCAGCTTTACCTCAGTATGACAAAAGGACCCACAGCACTACTCGGACCTGCCAAGTCTCACACAACATTTCATGTACATCTTTGGAACTTTTGCAGGAATGTGTTTCACCCTTCAGGATTTTCCCGAAAAGGAGAAAGGGGTTGCGCTCTGCATTGACTTTGTCAGCCTGAACCTTTTTCCTTTTTATTATTTATTTATTTTTGCCACAGCAGCTGATGTGACTGATTAACACCAACTTCATCCTGAGAGGAATAATTAATCAGTGCAATCAGCAGACTCTCAGCCAGCCCGTCAGCCAGGACCTCAGGCGCGAGAGTCGAGGATTTTTCTCACGGAGGTGCGGTCGACGGCTTCGCTTGCCGTGGCTGAACATTCAGCTCTGACTGCAGGAGGAACGCCCCGGACGTGAGCCTCTTTCTGCGCATTTCAGGAGCGCAGCTAGTCGCTGGCGCGGCCATATTTCATTGAGAACGAGGGGGAATTGTCTCCACTTAATTAATGAATTAATGTGGAACATAACAAGTGCTGTTTTCTTTCAAATGCCCACGTAAGGAGCACGTGAACAAAAGCTTTTCTTAGTAAAACATGCATCACTTCATTTGGTGACACGTTGGATCACAGCCCACAAATTGCAGCATGATTATTTCGTTTATATATGTATTGTATATCGGTATCACAGGAGCATTTTGTACACATGGGAAAACACTTTCACAATATTAACTGTGTAAGGCAATTAAATGACAGGGAATAAGGTGTAACGAGAGTGACAAAAACTTTGTAATATTTCCAGTAACAGCATTAAAACTGGAGGGGAAAAACAGTCACACACTTAATTAGTCTGGATATGTATTTAAACATCGAGATATCCTACAAAATAACCACGCTGTGAGAAGTAGAACGTAGCGTAACCTCTGACCCTGGATGAATAAATTAAATTATTTATGAAATTGGAGTGCGGTGCGTATGTGGGCGTCAAAACTGAAATCATAGTATAGTTACTGGATCTGTAGCCTGGAGAAAAAGGCTGTTGTCCGTCCCTTTTCAAGGTAATTAAAAATAAATAACAGCAATATGTACCTCTAATGATTTCATTATAAATGACACTAGGCAGAAAACAAAATCCATCCAGCTTGTCGTTAAAACGGATTTCAAGGTGGACCAATCAGCAACGCCTGCCTGTCGGTCACGTATCGTATAGTTGCGTAACTCCAACGAGGCAATTATAAAAGTGTTGTTTTCATTTCTAGGGCCCATCTAAGTGTGACTTCTGCACCCATTATTTCCTGTCATTTTATTATTTCAGCAGCACACTGTATATACCAAATGTTTTCTCTGTAATTTGCAGGCTGTGTCCATTATTTCTGGGGCGAAATGTGAACAGTATGAGAAAACAAACATGACTGAGTAGGGGCGTGCAATCAAGGTGCTCTTTCTCGGTTTAGACTCCTTGCGGGAGTCACGTCTTTATTTATTCATTCGCTCACATGATAATGTTTGTACAGCTCTCCAGTGCTCTGTGTTTCGTCCTGCTGTGTCTTTCGAGTGTTTCCTGTATTAATTCAGATGTGATATCAAAAGAAACTGACCTGCATATGACAAAAAAAAGAAAAGACAAAAAAGTTATTTTGTTGTGTTTTTAATCTTTCTGTGCTTAGAACGCAACATGTGAGAAACCTGCTCTCGCTGAAGTACAACATATCTGGATGGTAATTTGAAATATATCTAGGCTTTTGATTGTGTCTTATGCAGTGCTGCTTATATTCTAAAATTATATTAAAAGGCTGTGGCATTTCCTTGAAGAAATCGTTTTATTCCATAAAAAAAAAAAAAAAGTGCCTGCTTGAATTCTGGTGTTTTTCCTTCAAGCTAAATTCTTCACCCAAAAAAATAAATAAATAAAAAATCAAGCCCTGCTTCTTTCACGGTCGCAATGGGTTGTAGCCAAAAGAAAGAAAACTGCAGTGTAGGTTCCCACCAGTTAGGATCCCCTCAGTGTTTGCGGAGGACATTTCCTGGCATCAAATCAACCCAATGATCCCAAAGAGGTCTGAAGAAACAGCCTGTTTTCCCATGATGCCATGCTCTCTAAATATCTAGCTTTTTCAGGGCGACTCTCTAAAGAAAGACGCGGTTAGGTTGCAAATTGGTGGGAACCCCGTGGAACCGCACCTTTGTGTCTGTGCATCGGGTCGTCGTCTCATCTCAAGTTGCGTTGGAAATAAAAAAGCAGCAGCCGTGTCCGCAGGTGCACCGCTGGCATAAAATCACACACGGGACATTTGGTTATTGGCGCAGAAATTAGATCCAGGAGAAACAAGTGACATGACTCCTATTGCCAGTGACAGAACCGTAGATGACTGCAAGAGTCACAGTGAGAATCTGACAGGTTGTCAATTTTATCACGAGGTTGTGCTGCAGGGACCGTTGTCTTTTTTTTTTTTCAGAGCTTACATAAAATCATTTTTAGCTGTGGCTCAGGGGATGGCAATGGTGTACCGTGTTTTTTCCTTGTCACCGAGGCTGATATTTTCTGACACTGTCTAAACGGCCTGTGTCCAGGGGAAATACTCTAGAAACTACGGGGGGTATATATATATATATATGTTCATTGCCATCTCAAGTCCAAAATTGCAATTAGTACAGCACTTCATTGAGTCAAGAGGATAAACCCTAATGACTTTAATGATCTTCTGTCATTTCCTCACTTTTAGTCTCCGTTTTAATAATGCCCAGTGAAACAGGCTGGCATTTATTTATTTAAAAGAAAAAAAAGAAACATTTAAAACCATGACATGATTTGCATCGCTGTGGGTCTGGTTTTGAGTTGAGGTGTGAAACTTGATAGTAATTACACAAACACTTTTTGTCACAGGTCTATGTTCAGTGCTCCCCAATCATTTTCCAGTTCAGGTAATTTTTTTTTTCTTTTTTCTTAAACTCATAGAACCTTGGTTGCATTTGTAACTTGTTTTTCTGCCATATGATCCACCATACTCCTACTTGCCTTGTTGCCATGCTTCCCTCTTCAGCTCTGGGAAACGATCATCAGCTGACGTAAAACACATCAATGGCAGTGCTGCTACAGACACCAGTTTTAAAACTCACATGAACTGAAAAATGAATTACCAGTCACTGATTGAACATTGTGTTAACTTCTTTGGTGAAGGCCAGTCAGCCACAACATAAAAAACACTGAGAAGAAATGAATAACATTGACCGTCTTGTGATCTGCGGGAAACCTTTGGACCTGGCATTCAGGTGAATGTTACTTAGACATGTAGCACCCACCTAGACCAGACCAGGCAGCAGCCGTCCTCAGCAGGATGACTGTTTGCACACAAAAACAGTTCAGGAACAATGAACAAAACATGAAAAAACAGCACAAGACGTTGACCTGACCGTAAATTCACCAGATCCCATGCACTGGAACCTCCTCTCAACCCACAGGACCCAAAGGTCTAACAACATCCCGTTGCCAGACACCACAGGACACCCTCAGAAGGCCCATGTCCATTCTCTGATGAGTCACAACTGTTTTGGAGACACAAGGGAGAACTACACAATATTAGGAAGGTGGCCATAATATTATGCCTGATCTGTGTCATAGAAATTGGCAGAGGCATTCACGTCATCTTCAAAATGAATATAATAATGATATTATGACTTTGGTGAGCTCACAACCTGTCGCTTTGAACCGCTGTCAGTTCACATTTTCAGTTAGTCCAAGACCTCAAAGAGTGACCAAACACTTACCAGACTACTTGCATTCAATTAACCTCAGCTGCACTTTCTGCTTAGAGCTGAGGACCAAAAGTTAGGAGGTCAGCATATTCACCAAAGTGGATGACACAACATACCGATAGCAGTCAGGCAATAAGACGCAGGAAACCCGAATGCAGACTAAATACAGACTAACAGGCAGGAAAGGAAATGCAATAAAGGGACATTAGCAGGAGATTGACGTAAGGCCGGCAGGCACGCCAGCAGGTAAACAACAGCGAAGGAATGTGACGTGTCAAATGACAGGGAAAAGAGGACTCTTATTATTTTCCGAAGGATAATGAGGCAAGGAGAGTCAGGTGTGCGAGTGGGTGTGGTGAGGCTGGAAATCTGGGCACTCAGCTGGACAGAGGAGCAGTGTTTGCTTCTGGCTCAACTGGCCAGTGAGAATAAAATAAAGCATACAAGTGTTTTGAGAGGTAGATTTGGCCCCAGTGTCACACTACAAGCCAAGAAGCAGGCATGGGAAAATGTTGCACAACAGATTTATGCCTCCTCTCTGTCATTTTCTCCTCTGCTTAACTGCTTAACTGCTAAGCCTCTTGAAAGTCCTCCTCCCTGCTCTTAACAGATCTCAACTTAGAAGCGCTCTTATGAGATAAGATTGTTTAGGAACACCTTTTATCTTTAACAGGATCTGCTCTTAACTTTGAGAGGATCTTCTTAGAAAGCATCGTGATTCAAAGAGTTTTGTCTGGCCGATAGGAGCAACTCTTAGCGCTAAGAATCTTTAGGAATACGGCAACTGGGGTCCTGAGGAAGGAAGGAGAGAGATCACTGTTTTATCTCTTATTGTTTTGTATTCTTTTGAGTAAAACATTACCACGCTACAAAGGCTTTGTCGCTAGTTTAACATGCAGTTCATTAGACGTTGGAGGTCTGAAAGCTGCAGTGGGATGACTTTAATAGTGTGCGCACGCAATGGGACAGCACCATCTGTCAACGTGTCTGCGTTCCGACCCATGAGTATTTAATTAGTGCTCGTACCACACCCATCTACAACACTGAGACAAACAGTATTAACGCTTGACAAGGTGAATGAAATGCCAGCTGCAATGTCGCTCTTATATAAAAAAAAAAAGAACTCCCTGTGATGCGTGCTCAGCAGTACTGTATATAAAGATGGATGAACCCTATGCGATGTCACTATAGGATTCCTAACGCCCCTTAACCCCCCCGGCTCCTGGCTAATCCAAACATGGGCAAAGAGGTGGACTTTGAGTGAAGCTGAGGCGGACAAGTGACATCCAGGCTGACAGCTAGCAACCTGTGAAGGCACCCACCTGTCACTCACGAACCCTAATTATGCATAACTTTCAAGCCTTGATATTATTTAAACGGGTGAGACATATAAAGATTCCCCCCGGCACAGCTGTCACGAATAGACAAATATATTTTCTTTTTGTCTGATAGGCTTATAGACTGTATATAAATATGGACAATGCAACCCCCACTCCTTTGGATATTAGCTAAACTGATGCTAGCGTCCCCGGGGTGAGTTTGGAGCCAGAGTCTGTAGACTGGCCTCTCAATGCTTCCCCTCGAGTATTCGGGTCCATTGTCAGCGCAACGAGCCGGAGCTCGAGTAAGTCCAGGTTGCGTAAAGGAAGCCAGTGGAAGCTGAAGTTCATTGAAATGGTCATCTTGTTTGACAAAAGAGCTGTGCTGCAGCTGCACGTGGTGCTCAGGGACGACATCATCCAGGTCAGAGGTTAGCAGGTCAATCTACAGACCCTGGATGATGATAACAGGTAACTCTGGACTCAACGGGGAACGGCACTAGCGTATCATAACATAATATCGGTGAAATGAAGGAGTTTCGTGGCAGATGATGCGTTATTTAGATCGTCCGAACGACTCCAAATGACACCAGTTATATGGGTGAGTAAATGACCGTATTTTATATCAGATATAAGGTCCAGCTTGTAAAAAACGATAATTCCCCTTTACCTAAAATGAAAAAATAAAATTGTGTACCACTAACGTTGAGGGGGTGGAGCTTATGACCTATATTACAGTCAGCCACTAGGGGGAGCTCCACTTGCCTTGGCTTTACTTTTGATGACCTGTTCCGTCATCTATCTTTATAGTGTCCATGGTCCAGCTCAGTATCAGTCACCACATTTGGTATGGTCCTGATTAAATCCACTGTCAGGGGATAAAATAACCTGCCTCCTTAGACAAATGTATTCTGACAACAGAGTGCATCCACCTAAAAAAGCTGTCAGACATAAGTGATGATGATGATGACCTGCTTTGTGGAAGTTTCTTCTTGTCGTAGCGCTGAGTCACAGGTTGAGTAACGGTGGATTTCTCCTACACCACGACTGGCAGTTGGTCTTCACAGACTGTCTTCATTATGCTGTTAAGCCCCTCTTAGCTGTGGCCCTTAGAGGAAGCAAAGAGCTACAGACAGCCAATGCTGGACAATAGCTGCCTACCTACCTCATCATGATTAATACATGTAAATGTGAACGAAACAGACGTCAGAGCCATTTATAAATCATTTTTGGCATTCAGATTTGGCTGCTTGAATGGCTTGAACTCAAGTCGGTGCAGCAACAGAAGGACTATGACTGTCGGTGACGCCACAGCCGTAGCGTCCGGGCCTCAAGAGCATCTGTGCCTCTGGCGAATACGGGAATAAACACGTGCAAGAGAGGAAGAGTTGGGGTAAAATTACATGTACGTGGAAGGATAAATGAGGCTCTCTTGTATTTATCCAAAAGAACCACACAGTGATGTGATAATGATTCCTAACTGTCTTTTCATCACAAACCCAAACTGACGCGCTGCTTTCATTACAAAAGTACACTCTGGAGGAACACACAAGCTGTTGCATAAGTCCTCTATTCCTTTCTCGCGAAGACACATTATTGCTAATTTCCACCATCACACCTTGAGATCTGCACAAAAAAGACTTGTGCCACTCGACGCCACCGGAGGATTAGAGACAAAAAGAGCCCCGCTCTCGCTGCAAGGAGCAGAAAAACACGTCGCTCATTCAGTCAGTCAGTCAGTCACTTATAAACAAAGATGTTGCTCACCGAGTGCAGGCGGTGCAGCCTCATTTCCTCCGAATTGGCTGTTATCTAATTGACGTTGATGGAGAGAGAAGTTCGGCTTCACTGAGCAGCGGCGGCGCAGGCTGCGGATGCGATATCAAAACAGAGAATCTCAAAAAGGTCACCCGCCGCGTGCGTGCTCACCTCCGAAATTATTAATTACGGCGCATGCAAGCTGGCATTAATTCCACTTTAACATTTCTAATCAACTGTACTCTTGCAATTTTGCATCCTTGTTTTAGCCGTAGCTAAACCTTAATGGGTTCAAGCTGTCCGTTAAATGAAACCCTCCCCGCTGCACCAAGCAAGCTGAAGGGAAAATGAATCAATGTACAAAATGTGTGTGTGGGGGACCCTGTTGATTCAGTGTGTGTGTGTGTGTGTGTGTGTGATTAATAAGAACATGTGCTGTGTTCAGTAGTCGTGCTGCAAAACAGGTGAACGTCATGCTGCGAGTGTTTGCACTCTTGTAATTGTGACTGATTCACAGTCGGTCGGGACATTGTTAGTGCACGGCTGGTAAAAACCTGCATCAATTAACATGAGTGCTTTTCTTAATACAGGCTAATAAGGGCCTATAACATAAAAACGCAGGATTAATGCATTTAATTAGCTTTGGTAAAAAGACAAAATAAAAAACATGCCGATTCAGTGTTTGCATTTATTTAACATGTCCTACGCTTGACAGTGGGGAAATATCATGCATCCAGCAGGATCCTCCGTGCCGGCCTTTGTCGCGCTGCCTTCAGGTCGCTGTGATCGTGTGATGCATGGGCACTGCAAAAACCCTTTCCAAAGCGAAAAACCAATTACCGCAGCTACATGTCTGTTCCCAGAAAAGCATTAGGGAAACAGCATGGGCTTTCCCAACCACAGAGTATTGGGACTGACTCACTGACAAATAATACCACCCCCCCCCCAAAAAAGAAAAAAAAAAAACATGTTATAGGAGGACGTGTGACCTTGACAGCTCGGTGTCCAAAGGGGAAAAAAGTGAGAGGTAAGTGTTTAGCTTTATTTCCACTGAGTAACCTAGCAACTTTCAGCTTCAGCAGGGGGACCAGTTAGCGCTATTAATGTCAGTTAGGCAAACTGATTAAATATTATTATTTTTAACTAAGTTTTGCTTGTTTCTTGCAAAAGAGAGTCTCGACTGCAGCACCTGAAGATCAGAGGCGTCCAGCGTCCACAGACACGAGGCGGCATTTAGTGCCAGGGACACAGTCTTGGTGCGTGATAGCAAATTGGCTGATTTGCATTCAGGTCAGGCTCCGAGCCCGCGCTCATGGCTACAAAGGATGAAGAGGTCCCTGATGATGGAGTTAAGTCCCTCTCCTTTTACTTCGCCGCCAAGATATCGGCTATTACCCATCACGCTGACTGAAGAGCTTGCTGTACTACACTAACGGCCTCGAATACTGATGCGCTGATAATACCTGAAGCCTCATAACGGCCCCAGACCTCTCCACGCCGATGTAATAATTATTTTTGATATTACCCACATCATTAATGACTTCCAAATGAGTCATTAGCTTGCCGCTAATGCTCCTTGATATGTGTAATCATGAGGTGAAAGACAAACCTACTGTGAAACCTCTTTTCCGTGTGGTCTGGGGCGTGTTTAAATTTGGTTTGAGGGTCACCGAAAGGTCTCCACAGCCTCAGCGTCTGACGTCTGACGCTCGGACTGGTCTTTGTATCTCATCTCCACTACCTCTGTGGCATTGCTTTGGACATAAACTGGATTATATTTACAGCAGACAGAGGGGGGGATGTTTTATTTATCTGTCTGTTGTGCAGTCAGAGCATGCTCTGGTGTGTCTTACTCATCAACATGATGCACGTTGCACATTTTAATTGTGATTTTCGGCTGTTGTCCAGGTACAGACTGACATATCTCAGCCGCTAATGGATGACCTGGTATTATAAGAAAGGCCAGAGCAGACTGTGCCTGCTAAGGACACTTAGGTCCTTCAGAGTGCAGGGAGCACTCCTGAGGGCCTTCTATGACTTTGTGGTGCCATCAGCTATCTTCTACAGAGTGGTCTGCTGGCGTGTTGGCGTCTCAGCGGCGGACAAAAAGAGACCGAGCAGACCGGTGACGAAGGCTGGCTCTTTTCTGAGCCGCCCTCTCGAGCCTGTGGAGGTGGTGGGGTGAGCCGAGGATGAAAGCAAAGCTGTCCGCCCTGATGGAGAATCAATCCCACCCTCTTTATGGCACTGTAACAGCAGCGAGTAGAACCACATGAACGGCTCCGCTAGTTATGACACAGATCAGGCATAATATTATGACTACCTGCCTAATACTGTGCAGGTCTCCGAACAGCTCATCAGAGAATGGACCTTCTGAGGTTGTTAGGGGCCTCTGTGGATCATCCCACAGATGCTTGATCAGTTTGGGATCTAGTGAATTTATAGGGCAGGTCAACACCTTGTGCTGTTCTTCATGTTATTTTTGAGTTGTCCCTAAACAGCTGCATTCTGCTGGGGATGGCTGCTGCCATCAAGGAGTGTCATTGCTATGGGGTCTGGGTGCGTTAGTACCACTGCATTACCTCACTGGGCAATACATAGTGACTTTATTCATTTGAAAATCTTTGAGACTGACACATTAAAACATAGTCAACACTGATGGAACATTTTGTGAAGACATTTAAGGCCCTCACTAAGTTTTAATAGCCCTCCAGCTCCACCAACAGTGTATTTCTTTAATGAAATATCTAAACAACTTGATGGACATAAACATTTTCAGGACAAAATCCTGTTTTCCAAAACTACCTGCAAGGTAGGTTGTCATTAGACTCTGCTGTCCTGATAAATATCAGCATGTTAGCATTTTGATAGTGAGCCTGTTAGCATATCATACCCAAGTAAAGCTTCATAGCGTCCTGTATGGAAACAAATTAAAGTCACTTCATGCTGTATCTGAAGGATTTTTTGTGATTCTACGGCATACTGCATAAATCTTCACTAGCACTGTGTCCTCATACCATAGATATACCTGTACCATCGCTATAACTGGAAAGCTGCTATCACTGCATAGAAACTTTCTGCTGTATCGGCTCCAAGGACACCATTCGACGTTTGTTTGGTTTATGTTATACAGACAGTAACAAGTAATGACTTTCTGTGGTGACTGACAAAGCTGCTTTCACAGAGTCGATTTCTGAAAAATGCTACCTATTTTTTTTTTTCCATCATTGTCGCTAGCGTGTGAAAGTACCCATTGTTTGTGTGAAGAAATACTGCCAGCATCAGTTTTTCTGCAACTTCTACAGCATTCCATGGCTTCGACGCTGTGAATGAACACAATGGCACTGATGAGGTCTGTGGGATAGCAAATTAAATCTTCTTGCCACCCCCGAGCATGGCCAAAGTGTTTACTGCGTGGGATGTGTTTATTTATGAGATCATGCAGGTGTCAGCTGCTGACTTGCAACTCTTCTGCTGTGTGAACAAAAACTTTTCTCCTCCCAACACCTCAGTGTCACGCATGTCCTCTGTGGCTTCATATAATTTGTATTTTGCAGATTACTCCTGCTAAGAGCTCCTGTTATGCACATACAGCGACTGAAGGTTGTTTGAAAAACCGAATGTATCACGCTTTTTTAATCAAGCAGGCCGAGCAAAAATGCAAACATACATTACTTAATGAAGAAGAGCTGAACTATGACTGTTATAGAGAAAAAACATTTGGTCTATTAAATGTTGCATTAAAGCAATATTTAGGGTCTTGCACAGCTTCACCATTAATGTCTTAATCTGCATGTTTGTTATGCTCCAGTAGTATTCAGAACAGTTTTGAAGTGTAGCAACACCATGTCGGCTGTGATGGCTAATAATCATATGAGCCATTAAAATGAAGACGATAAAAGTTGACACTTTGGAGTGAAGTTGACAATTTTTATAGGAAGATCAGCATGAATTATCCTATTGATTTTTTTCCCTCTCTAGCAGAGCAGCAATTCAAGTGTAACAGTTTTTCCAGCATTTGTTTAAGAGCATTAATCCATACAGAAACATCAGCAGTTACCACTATAAAAAATAAAAACCTTTTAAGTCTCAAATTAAGTGAAATACAATTGACACTGATTGACATGACAGACCAACAGGCAATAGACAATGACATATAATGAAAATATAGTGAAAACAGTGAAAGAAGAGTAATAGAGACATTGAAATATGTACCATTCAAGAAAATATCTCCTATATACAGAATAAAACCCACATGATAAATGTGAAATAAGTTGTTTGAAGAGTGCAGACAGATTAGGCCTCATCAAGTAAGGTACAGAAACTAATTCTTTCTTAAAATTACAAACACAGTTTGCATTCCTCCTACAGAAATCATCTGGATTCCCTCACTGGTGAAGATTTGTGTAGATACAGTTATCAGCAGAAGCTCAAGCAAAGCCTCTCAGTTATGTAAATGAGTTACATATATTCCCTTTATAGGTACTTACCCCTGATATGTTCACTGACATTTCTTAACTCATCAAAAAAGCTTTCTAAATTAAATGTGACCATTACACAACAATGACATAAGATGAAATGCATCACTCATTGTAAGAGTCATGAAATGAGATTACCTGATTGAGTGCCAATTAAGACTAAGAAACGCATCAGAATATTTCTGATAAGTGTAACTGTTGGTATCTCATAAGAGCATTAGGTACTTGGATCATTAACAACTTAAGATGTTAACATCTAACACGTTAATACTTTTGAAATTCACTCGACTGAGTTACTTTCAGTTCTGCTCTTTAGACCTTTTTAAACACACAGCGGCTATAAATATTCAGAAACAGCAACCTTAGTGTTAGTGGATCATTGTTTCCTATACTTCAAGTTTTCTAGGAGAAGGGTCAGTTCATCCACTTTTACTGTAGGCAGCCTTTATGTCAAACTTGGCATAAGCAGCAATCGTCCAAATGTCCAGGTGTCCTTGAGCAAGACACTGAACCCCAAATTGCTTCCAGTTCTTGGTGGTGCCTGAATGACTGGGAATGTGTAGAAGTGGCAGTGAAGCACTTTGAGTACCACAGGCAGAAAAGCATTATAGAAACACGAGACCATTTAGCATTTATTAGTAAGTAGGAAATCTCCTGTAATTATTATGTCATTTGAGTGAACTGACCCTTATAGTGCTACAAAGTCTGATTAAAATCTTTTGTTAAACTAACTAATTTAGTGGTTCATAAAGAGTACCCAAATTGTGTCCAGAGCACCATTAAAGCCATACTTGTCTTGCAGCTCTGAGGTTGAGATGTGTTTACAGCAGATCACGCCCTGAAACTCCAGCTTCTCTGAAAAGGCTGGAAGGGTTTCTTGAGGTTGAAGAACATGAGATGAGGCTTGACTCGTGGAGTTTTCTCAGCTATGGCAGCTGCTTTGCTTTCCTCAGTAGGAAACCGGGAGTGGTAGACTTCTGGGTAGGACTTCTGGAACTGAGAGGGGCAGTGAATGTATATGTTTAATGTGCAGTGCCATAAAGAGAGTTAGGCCCTTATTACGTTAAAATGATACGTCTTTGGACACGTCACAATAAAAAAAAAAAAAAGTAGATAAAATACAACACTGAAGTAATATAATAATTAAAACAAGTCAATCAAATATATTTTATACATCAGGTAACAACAGTGATTCTGAGCAGCACTCAGTCCATGTTGCTATGTTACCCTTGATAAGTCTCTGAACACTGTGTGATGATAGAAAAATGAGAAGTAATAACTGAAGCAGACTCAATGACTTCTGTTCACAGATCCAGGCGTCTGTCTTCAAGGATTTTACTCCTTTTACACTAAAATGCTCTGTGACACAAATTTCACACTGCCTTTGGTTGATTCTAACTTATCCTCAGTCATCAAACTAAAACAAAACATGCCCCCGTTAGGACAAAGGTTACCACTATGAGTGGATAATTATTACATTTAAATCATCTGCACTACAGAAAATCCAGTACTGCCATGAAATGCTTATAGCTTTTTTTTTTTTTTTTTTTTTGGTAATCCACAAGCTCATCAAACCAAGACATTTTCATTTAGAGCTGCGTTTAACAATGTGTTAACATGTCCATAAAGAACAGGCATACCTGTTTGAGTCTTTTCTTCTTGTCCTTAGCAGGGAGTTCTTTGTCTGCAATCAAGCCTTCCAGCAACTGATGGAGGGGTATCTGAGTACCTATCACCCTCTGCTCCTCACACTCCACCCGACGGATGTGTTTACAAAAAGCTGGAGATGCGCTGAAATCTGTGTCTGAACCTTCATACTTAATCTGATGGAAAACAAAAAGGAGATCAGGGGTTATGTACATATTTAGTGATTTTTAGTTGTTTTTAAATAAAGAACATAACATGACATTTGTTCTTTATTTAAAGCATTTCTTTATTTATTCCCGATCAGAAACTGTCTGTTTGTGAGGAAAAGGGATGAAGGGGTATAAAATGTAGACCGTTTTTACAGCATTAAATATAAAAACAAAAGGCACCAGTCACCAAGTTCTTTTTAGTGCTTTAAATGCAGAAGCATATGCATCCACTGTTGGCATGAAAGATTAAAACAAAGCAAGTCTTTAACAGTAAGGCAAACAGTGTTGAACAAAGACGATCAATACAGTCTGTGTTCTACATTTTCTGATTCGCCAGCCAAAACTAAATACATGCACACGTCAATATTAATTGAATGTGTGCACAGAGGAATGGAATAAAACCCCAAGGGATCACCAACTGTCATCACATGAGGCTGATCAAGACAGCAGAAAAAAAAACCTTAGAGAAAGTGTCCCTTAGGTATTGTCTCTGTTAAAGTTCTATTCTTTCCATGTCTCACGGCTGACTCTCTTGGCTCACAAGCAGAAAGTGTTTGTCAGTCCCCATTGCTCAAGTGTCTCAGCAAAACAGACAGGTTTACCTTGAAGGACTTAATAAAACCCCTATGGATGGTTTTGCGTTTGATGGCGTTTCCCATAGCAACAGGTGCAAGAACATCAAGTTACAATTCAGCAGTAACGATGCTGACACTGAATATTAGATTCAGATTAGCTTATATTTAATAATTATTAGTGTTTGAGTCTAATGTATTGCTTCCATGTCTAGAGCCTTTATTAGTTTAATTTTGTGAATTTAATTGTATTCCATAACCATTATTCTGCTGCTGGCCAGCACATGGCGCTGCTGACTGCCCCCCAAACCCCTCCCCAAAATGTTTCTTTTACTACTGAGGCAAATCCTACATGGTCATTTTGCATGTGAAATGTGTGTAGTTCTCAGACCTGATTAATTAAAATCTCACTTTACAGGTAACTGGACCAATTTTCACCACTTGGCCACAAGGTGAGAGAGCAACAGCGGCACATTTCACTTCACACAGGGTGAGAACATGTGTGCCTGGTGCAGGAGATGAGGCAGAAAATAGGTGAATGTGAATGATGCAGAAAGGAGCAGAGCCGGCCTACCTGCAGTCCCTTCTTATGCATAATGTATTCATACTTGCAGAAAATGTACTAACCTGAGCTCTTTTGAGGTGAGACAGGTGCTCGTCAACTTGGCAACGCAGCTTGGTTGGCACTTGGAAAACAGTGTTGTGGTGTTCCATCATGAAGGTCACCAGTTTTGTGGCAAGTAACTCGTCTAAATCCATGTCATCTGCTGAGCCCAGAACGCACTGAGAGAACATCTGCACCATCTGGACAGCGACGGCAAAGGGAGATGGATAAGAGACTAACTTACAGCGACACACAATAACTCATATACTGTGGTGTATACAGTATTATTACAACCTTGAATCAGACTAACTTCATCAGTCCTGAAGAGAAATTCATTTTTATATCTGCTGTAAAAGAGAGTGGAAGCTGTAAAATTAAAACTAAAATGTTGAAATTAAATGTAAAAATAATGTGCATTCAACAGAAAACTGAGAAATGATATAACTATACAAGAGGTCATGACCTCCTGTGAGGTTCAGAGGAGCATTTAGTGATCAAATATGAATATGAATATGCTCCTCTGGCTAATCACGAGGGCGAGAGTATAGTCCATCATGAAGAGGAGATTTGACAACATCCTCCTCTCTGATACTGCATGAATATTTTCCAGCTCCACCCCTAGGAACGAGCAAGCCTCCTGAGTAAGTCTGTTGAGTGTTTTGCTAATAACACTTGAATTTGCATGCAAACACAGTTAGAGTTCGGGGCTGTTTTGATCCTGGTAATATTATCCTAATGACTGAGCGAGATGCATACTTAATGTAGTCAGAGTCAAAAATAAAACATCAAGATTAAATTTGTCAGTTCTGGAGGGAGAGTCAAAACAGTCAAACTTTGAAAACTTCTAAACTAAATGTGAAGTCAACACAGCTGCAGCAAACACTAAATGTATAAAGAGTCTGGATTTAACTAAGCAAATAGGTATGAGCCTCCTATTGGATAATTACTGCTGGCAACAAGTTATTTAACCCCAACTGATGCAAAGAGTACCTTCTCATTTCTTAAACAACCCTGTCTAAAGACACATCCTGTAGCCCTGAAAAAGTTGTTAGTCTGTTTGAGAAGGGTCGAATCACTGGCATGCATCAAGCAAAGAAAACATCTACGGAGGTTGTAGAAACCACTTAAATTGGGTTAATAACTGTCCAGCACATTGATTGTGATCGGCGATCACTTCAATGTTTGGTGAAATCAAATCGAAGAAAAACAACAGTAGAACTCAGGGCTATATATAATAGTGAAAGTAAGCATCTTCACATGTACAGAAGGCTTTGCGCAGTGGCCTGACTCTCCCATCATCAATACAAGATCTTGGTGAAAAACACTGGGTGGCAATAAATGTTGTGACATTGCAGAAGCTTACTGATACAATGCCACAGCGAATGTGTGCTGGAATCCAAGCTAAAAGTGGTCCAACGAAATATCTGAATGTGTGCCTTTTTGTTTTTGTTTGTTTGTTTGGTGGTGACTTTTTTTGGGGGGGGGGCAGGCAGTGTAGTTTCGGCAAGCATGTACATCCATTCAGCTTTAAGCTTCAGGAATTGCTATGTCAGTGAATTGCCCAGAAACTTTTTTTTTTATCACATATTGTGTTTGAAACATCCCGAATGACCCGCCATGCTCTGATATTAATATTCAACATTTGCTGGACCACAGCTGGCCTTGAATATTATGCATCTTTAATTCATAACCATACTAGGGCAGAAAGTGCACAACAAAATTTCATGGGATATTCTTTCTGAGGAAGATGAAGCTGTTAGTCATTTCTTTGCAAGTTTAATTTTTCGAAACATTGTCTGTACTTGTGGCCTGTGTTTCATATAGTACCAAGTACTCTTGCAGGACTGTGCATTACCGTATCCCCTGGATTATATTGGCTTGCATATCATGATATTTTGAAGGGGAGTACAAATCTAGAGCTGTTGTGACAGCAAAGGTTGCAGTGACCCTGAAGTTTATTCTCCCTGAATACATCACACTTGGATTTCATGAATAATCTTGTACTTTAGCTGTGCTGTACCAAATGTCTTCAGAAGGGCAGAGAGGTGAAAAACAACTACGACAACTACAATGTTTGTACTTACAAACACTAAACTTTAATCCAACCCTGGAGAGGATACATTTCCTCCCCGCTTTTTCTCTCAGCTTTTTGGCCATATGCATACATTACGCATACAATAGTCTTATAATTACTATCAGTACTATATTATCAGATGAGGACTGATACCATTGTTACTGTGAGTTTTCATTAATGATGAGTATTTGTAAAATGAATTAATAGGAATAAGCACCAAGTATTATGCAATTGGTGCTTTCATATTTAAATGTAGTTCTGTGTCTGCACACATACAGATTCTGATCATTTTACGAAGAGAATCTTACTCTGAATCCCAGTTACTCAGAGCAGACAGAGACCTTTTTTCTACAACTTCCTTCTCTTTGCGTGTTTAGTTTTCTATAACTCGTTTCCACTTGAGAACTACGCCAGTCAGCCATAACATTATGACATTAACCTTCTCAGGGTGTCCTGTGGTATCTGGCAACAGAACATTGTTAGTGAGGGCGTTTGGGGCCTGTGGGTTGAGGGGAGGGCACCTTGTGCTGTTTTTCAGGTTTCTCGGTTGTTCCTAAACATTTTTTATGTGTACCTGTGTCAGGCTGCATCCTGCTGAAGATGGCTGCTGCCGTTAAGGAGTGTCATTGCTATAGGGTGGGGGTGCCAGGTACTGACTGCTGCTCATAATGTCAGTCGGATACTGACATTTTTTTTGTATTGACCACCAAAGTTCTGATATTGTGACATCTCTAGTTAGGAGCTTTATAAAAACACGATGTGCCCTCATGGTATAATTATGAGATATTCCCGAAAACACTTGTAGTACAGAAGTAGTACAACAGTATGTAGAGAATTTAAAAAAAATAAAAAAAGGATTAACTACCAGCGTGCGTGTAGCAATGGTGTCATTAAGTGGAGGCAGGTGGGGATTCTGGCACACCCGAGCCATGAGGCGCAGTAAAAGCTGGAGGCGTCTTCGGTTAGGTGGTGGAAGAAGGAGACAGCTGACTTGAAGAGCCTCAGTAGCTACCTCCTGCTCCTGCAGCAAACCTGCAGTGATTAAAAAAAAAAGAAAAAGAAAGTTTCATAAAATAGCCCTCGATAAGGGCAAGCAATCTGGAGACAATGAACACCAACAGCAGTATAAATGTATTGTAGTGAATTCACATTGTGAAGCACTCACTGAGAATGTTGACAAAAACTTCATAAAGATGGAAAGTCAGGAGGGGCTCTTTGAGTCTCTGGAAGTAGTCTGCTACTGTTTTCAGAACATCCCTCTCAAAACCTGGGTAGACTGGTTGTTTGATTTCGTTGCCGTTAGGCCCTGAGAAGGAAAACAAAGACAGTTGCTCTTCACTAGAAATTGCTTTTCCCAAGAGCGGCCAAAAAAACAACCACCCCCAGAGTGAAAACAATACAATGTTAAATTGCAATATTTTAGGGTGAAGGTTATCTCTAAATGGGACGGCACTGTCTAAAAAAAATGAAGCCAACTTTTCCCAAACCTTTACCAGTAAAAAGCTCAGTAGTTTTAAAAAATGGTTTAATTTGTCTTTCAGGTGCTTGTCCTCACAACAGTTCCCGTCCCTGAAGAGTCTGATCCGTTCTCAAAGCAGATGGTGTTTTTCGTTTTTGTACATTTGTTCGTTGTATGTTTACTTAACATTTTAGACTTACACTTGGCGAGGCATTTCATTGCTGATACCACCCAGTAGGGCATGTCCTCTGCAAGGGGAAACGATTTATCATTATAATCTTGAAAAATATTATGGAAACAAACCAGTAGTTCTTTTCTCTAGGTGTGAATCAATTTGTCATACCTGCTCTGTTCTCCAATACCACTATGCCCGTTTTATTAACACTGAACACATTGTGAACAATGTGCTTGCCGTTGACATGTGCTGGATTTAAAACTCCATCCAAAGTCTTTAGGCCCAGGACTCTCTGTAAACTAAAACAAGAGTTGGTATCACACAGCTGGAAAAAAAATACAAACAGCATGAACTATATAGGTGTTTAATAAGGAATGGGAGAATGGGTTACATACTGTGCAACAGTCATCGATTTCCAGATGTGGTCCACTTGTTTTGGAGTTATCTCCTTCCTGCGTATGAGCTTGCATTCATTAACATCTCCAATGGCCACACTGTGTCTTTTATTCCACAAATCTGATGTCTGATGAAAACGGAGAAATAAAAGAAAAAGTGAATGAAATGTATAGTGTAATAGCAATCCCATAAAACACTGACATAAGACAATCAAATAAAATTAATTCCACTTCTGAAAACTGTGACAGAGGTGTGTTGATGCCAAGTCCATGTTAATATTTAGACTGTACTTAACACTGTATGTAGGAATGCATTGCGCTGTAATGTGTGGGCTTACTACCCTTGTTCTGCCTCCATTTAAATGTTATGGACAATTTTTGAAATGCCCTTCAACATGATGCTGTCCACTTCCACATAGCCATAAAAACATACAACAGAACATAGAAGCAGCTAGACCTGCAAAACTTAAAGTTAAAAGTAAGGGAGCACGTTTGTTTGGCCCATGTACTGCATCGCATCACATCAAAGAAATAAATAAATAAAAGCATTTCTCAGTGTACTGAATAACCTTGAGAATAGAAGCATGTAAATGACACCATTAGCTAGTAATTGAAACAGGGAAGGTACTTAAAATGATCTCATCTTACCATTTGCTCTCAATTAAATTTGCATATTCTTACACACTTCAAGCACAGAGCAAGTGAAAGCGCAGAGGGGGGTGGGACATTTTTGTCTGTTCCTCACCATGACAGCAGACTTCAGGGGTGCAATGTTTTCCTGCTGGGGCAGCTCCTCATAGTCATCCCAGCGGATGAGTCTGGGCAGGTCCTTGCTGTCTCTTAACAAAGGTCTTGTTGGAAAAGACTTGAGGGGAGACAGTGTGGGGAACCTGGAGAGACGAGCAACAGCACTGGGCTTAGCCAAAGAGGGGCAAGAGATGCAGCAGCAATATATTCTTGTGTATGAAGTTACATGAATATCAATACAGCATGGAAAAAAAAAATACCTGTACAGATGGCCATTGTCTTCAAAGTCCTCTGTCCCATGGCGTCCTTTGATGTCTTCAATGACATGAGCCTTGAGGAATTTCCTGAGCAGCTGCAGAGTCTGGTATCGAGTCACCTCAGGTCCAAAGTTGTAGTTGTACCTCAACAACTCATGCAAATAATCCACAGCCTCAGATCCTGTGAAACTGCAGTCATAGCAGCGGAAATTTGCCCAGTGCCTTTTCAGAGGCATGCCTCCACGAAAAAGTTTGATGGTTTCATTCCACTGTGTGACAGGGAGACACAGAATGTGGTGTTAGAGGACTAGCTGAAAGTCAAATAAAAGATCAGACGCAATACACTCCAATGCTTGTTTTCCCCCTGCTAATATGTCCAAGCTAGCATATTTTGTTGGTGCACTGTCCCATAAGGGGAAGGTTCATGCGACACAGTAATATTGTGGTTAGTTTTGTCAAAACACCTCACGTGTTCTTCTTGTACCTGTCTCTGTTCCTAAACAGCCTTGAGTGTAAATGGTTGTGATTGTGCCTATATAACTCTGCACCACTATATACCATGGTGGCCAAAACTCTATCAACAAGTTTTTGTTTTTGCCTCCAAAACATTTTATACACGTCCAGCTAAGATAGCGGCGCGCAATAGTGCAGCGGCTTCTCGTGCTCCCGGGGTCAAGCCCCCTTTTAGTACCTTTTCCGTTGGTTTTGAGACCGACTACAACCGCTTTGCTTGTGTAAACAAGCGTGTAAATTCAATAGTCACCCCCATGGACAGACTGCATTTGCACTGCACTGCCACTTTAACTCCATTTGCACACTACCTCAATTGCACAGGACCATCACAGTTAATTTCATAGTTTTTATTTATACAGTTATACAGTTTGTTAATTTTATTCTCTATATTTATACGTGTCTTTTTCTTACTATGGCTTGAAACGGGACCAGAGAAACCATTTTCGTTCCTTCATATGTACCAACATGTGTAGAAATGACAATAAAGAATCCTTGAATCCTTGAAACATCTCTGAGCACAACAAATCAGATGAAGTGACTCCTACTGTTTTATCCACTTTAACTTATATTAATATATTATTTCCTAAGAACTTCAACACCAATGTTAAATTTTAATGTCCCAGCTGATTCCTTCAGTCGCCAGTAGTTTCAGCAATAGTTAAAGACGGTTCAGGGTCAATGTCCTCGTGGAAAATTTCTTATCCATAACATCATCAATTTTCATTAAGTCACCTCTTCCTGATGTTGAAATGGCACACCACACCATAATACTACCGCCTCCGTGTTTTGTTCTTTCTTGCCAAACAACTGTTGCCAACCAACCGTTGGCAACCAACACTCGTTTATGTCTCTCCCCCTGCCTCCTCCGAACATAACACTTTTTGCTTGTTGCCAGACTGTGCAAACTTGAACCCATCAGCCCACAATATTTTTAAACTAATCTTCCTTTGTCCATTTCTTGTCTTATTTAGGTAATTACAGGCATTTCATTCTATTTTCTCTCTCTCAATAATAGTTTAGTTGCTGCTATTCTGCCAGCAAGTCCCCTTTCTCCTCATTTCTGACACACTTGTTTAAAACTCTGTTGCACCATCAGTCATTGTGGCCTTGCGCATTTAAAAGAATCACACAGCTGTATCCTAAGTCTGTTTAATCACTATCAATGTAATCATGATCACACCTGACAATGATTACACAAATAATTTGGCTTCTTCTGTGAAGGAACGTGATTGTGAGAAAATAGGTTTGTTTTTGTTTTGTTTTTTACAAGTAAAATCCTAAATGTCCTTATGATGGCTCTGTTCTATGGCATATAGATTATACTGATGACTTTAACAAAAACAACTGAAACCTGCCAAGAGCTCTAATAAATTCTGGTCACCAGTGTACTGTACATTAGTTTAGGATAGTTGAATTCAATTAAAGACCCTTAAGCCTGACATACTTGTAGAAACAGCTGATAGAGTAAACAGTGTGTGACACTTTTACATTAAATGCAAAAGGTAGCTACGGTAGTGACAAGCATACAAATTTGATATGTAAACAATGTGAACACAGCATTATCTTTAATGCTAACTGAAGACTTGTAGTGAAAGTAGCTAGATATGATAATAATTGAATGAAATGGGCAAGAAAAGTGCAGCAGTACAAATGCTTATGGTTGATTTATTTTGTAAAGACGAGATTCAATAAGTTTGAAATGCCCCTCTGACAAGACTACACAGCTGCCGTGTAAGCTAATTAACTTAGTTACCGTTGAACTTACGACCAAGCAGAGTTTAAAAGTGAGCCGAATGTAAAATAGAAACTGTAATTTACGACAAAGAATACAAGTTAAAATAGTAAAACGAGTAATTTGCACTATTGCACTGTAACGGAAAACTTCGCTATCTTAACAGTTGACGTTGGCGTTAGTTAAAGCTGCCCAGCGTCACGTTGCTAAAGTTACCAGCAAACTCACCAGCTTCGTCGCCCTGTACGGACCCGGTCCGATAACGTTACCTTCCATTCTGAGACCAGTAACAAAATTTACTCCTCTGAAAACATGGAGATATAAAAACTTTTTCCTTTGTAATGTGTTTGTAAAAACCTTTAGTCGAAAAAAACAGGAGTCTGAATAGAAACGTTGCTGCCAACTTTGAATCTCGTGCGTCACATATTCTGAGCGACGTGATTGGACGGTGGGCTGGTCACGTGACCGGCAGGAATGCGGAGTTCATGAATGGAGTAGAACTACTGGTGGTTGTAACCATTGTAACCGTTGTAACAAGAAGAATACAGCATTAGCATAATGTTAAACTATTTATCTGTAATTATCCAGAAATAATTCAGCTTTTGCATTAGGAGCATATGAATGTAATGTCATAAAGTAGCATGCAGCAACGCAACTGTAAGCCAAGACTGACCGTGCTTAATGTAATTGATTAAATGTTATTAATGTGCCACTTCTTCTTGAGACACTTATAGTCTGATTAGTAGGAATTCAAGGGCCCGTTTTAATGAAACATACAGCACTTAGTATAAAAATGTACAGAAGAACGCAGGATGCACAATGGAGCGATCTAAGAGGCGGAGACAGCCAAACTGAAACACTAAAACTAAACGACAAGGCTGATGACTAATTTCACCCAAATTCATGTTACAGCTTTGAGATGGACTGCAGGCACGACAGACAGGCACAATGGAAATTACAGTAGGTGAAGAAAAGGAAATAATTGCATAGATGACCTTCTCTAGATCCCTGGAGGATCCGTGTGGTTAATAATTGAAACCATTCACAGCCGCGCAGAGGCTATGAATGGAGGCTTTACCCTGCTTTCCAAAATTTCAAAGAACAAAAAAATATATAAAACACTGCAAAACATATACCAAGCAAAGAATCCATTGTTGATTGAGAGTCAACACTGAGGTAGAATATGCATTCATGTTCTTTTTCGTTGCTTCGTTGAAATAATCTTTTACATTCAGTTCCTACTATCAACAATACAATTATAGTAATGACTGAGGGGCAGTGTATGTTCTGTAGAGAGATGGAGCTCTAATAATTAACCTATCATTTCACATTGAATGCACCCACAACCTCAAACCCCGGTGGTCTCTATAGCTAATTTGCCTATTCATGAGAACTGTACAGGGGTGAATTTCACATTTTGTTTTTATTATTATTTTTTACATGACTCATCCTAAATTTTATGAAGGCCCAAAATTAGGGTCTGATTTAAGTGACAGGTGTGCAATGTCAAAGATCACTCGTAGCTAGCTATAGTTGAAATACACAAGTAAAAGAAACATCACGGTCTGGGTGCTTGCAGCCAAAGTTTAACAAATGCCAGTAGCTGAGTGTATTAAAGCCATGTGTGTAGCTTCCTTTGCCACCTGAGAAATGAGTGATAGCTGTGGAAGCACATTAGGGCACTGCCATCATGACTTAAGATGTCTGTAGTATTGCAGGGGTTCTTGATACCCGAAACCACAGCCAAGTCTTCTGGTGGCATCATGAACCTAATTAAATTAAAGATCTCTGATAAAGTGTGTCAGCTCCGGGAACTCCGGTGACAACCCTATCTAGCATATTCAAATCAGGTTTCATTTCATTTGACAAATGTGTCTCCTTACCTTGCTTCACATACTTTTTCTGCAGTAACGAGGAGAGGCAGAGTTGAGATACTGAAGACTTCACTAACAAGATGGGGCCGGAATCAATAGAACCATCAGCAGTGAGGTTAGCCTTCATATCAGCGGTTGTAGAGGAGAAGCAGTAATAGTGTGCCTGAGGAAGACCAGACAGACACTGACAATACCCATGACCTGGTACTCACAGTGTGAGTCACACATCAGCATGCTGTGATTTTGGCCAGCCAGGGCCGGATTGTGACTGCATCACACATCAAGTGCACATTTGGTGATATTCAACTTCGATAAGTGTGTTGTTGATTATCTTTACTGTGAAAACAGATTTTTTAAAAAACAGATTTCAACAAACTGTGAAATACTTTTATGAAATAGTTTTGCATAACTATTCACACTCACTCTATTCATGTCAGAATGTTGTACATTCAGCTTTGGAAGCAATTACAGCTCCGGGGTCTGTGCAGAAAGGTCTTCACTGCAGTTTTTCCTCATTAATCTTTGCAGATACAAGCAGGTCAAGCTTTGTCGGGGCGGAATGACTAGCATTTTTTTCAAATTGTTGTCTCGTTCCAAGTAACAGGTCTCTTGCAGAATGCATCAGGCTTTATGCGAGATATGTTAAATTTCTTTTAGAGGAAATAACTTCTGTTTATTAATTTAAAAGGGCCATGAAATTGTTTGCTTTGTTAGGCCTAACCGAGAGATCTCTCTAACAGATGGTTCCACCACCAACCAATATGTTTTAAATGGCCAAAAAGCCATAAACAAGGGTCAGACCAACAATGAGGTGCAGGACAGTGAACAGTCTTAGACTCTCAGCAATGGTTCTAACAGTGGCCAACAGCTGAACATAAGCTTGGTGTATCACAGCTCTTGCTGTAACCTTTACGGCCTTCCAGGGTATGCTGCAGAGATGCAGAGATGCGAAACATGATGCTGTCCCCACCACGCTTCACAGAGGGCTGTTGGGCTTAAGATGATCAGTGTTTGACTTGTACCAAAAATGTTGTTTGGTCTGATGGCCAATAAAGTCAGCCCAAATGTGACAAGATCACCAGGATAGGGAATGGAGTTTCTAGCTGTTTTTGAATGCAACACACATACTCCGTCTAAGTTGATTTATAGTAGTGTCAACCTCTTTGCATTTTTAATGTCTGATTTAACTGAATTCCTCTGCATGCTTAGTTACTTTGAAATGTTCTTGTGTTTTCCACCAACTTTTCATTTCTTGGGGTGTTTGTGGTAGAAATTTGCCCCTCATCTTAAGTCGGGCCATTCAGTTATGAATAGAGATACGTTTTCACTTTGACAATGATGAAGGAACCATGTCCATTCAAACACTCTTCTTCCCAGAACTGAGACATTAAGGAGGGGATGCTATAAATTCCCCAAAGGCTCCACAGACTTGCCAGAAACATATTGAGCAGCTATGTATGACGCAAGAGATGGCGTGGTGATTGGTGTGGTGGGCAAATAAAATCACATTAACACATCGTATTTCATCAACGTGTAGGAGGAGTAAGGAGCGGAGAGCAGTTGCAACACAGTGACCAGAAAGGGTTAGCGCTAGATTTTACCAGATTATAATGGTTCCTTATTAGCCATCATTATATTATATAATACTTAAAACGAAGCATGAAGCAGACCTAAACTGGAAAAGATCATAAAACCTGTTTGGTAGAAAATGTTCTTTCCTGCTGTTCTTCCGATTTTGGCTCAATTATCTGATCGATGAAAAAAGTAAAGACTCCAACCCACAAATTGTATTGTTGTCCGTCGGCTAGATTTAATAACAACTGGTGCACCTGAAGTAGAAGAAGCAGAAGTACAAATATTAAGAGTACAGTGAGTTTGCCCCAGGAAATTTTATGTTTAACTATCCTGGCTTCTTTCCTCAGTCAAATACATTATATTCTTGGTGCAACATATATCCCCCCTGACTTTCAGTATTTTCTTCTTGGCCACATGAACCACACCAATAATTACTTGGAGGCAAGTCAAGGAAACCCGTACTATTTACAGGGATCAAATCAGATTTTACCAGCAGATGTCTCAGGCTGGAGGGATGTTTTGCTTCATCCTTTGCGTTCTTCAAAATCAAATCAGTGGGTCTGTGCTCAGACTATAGCAGCATTTCAGCAAATTCTTTACTTATTGCTGAGTGTTATCAGCGGGACTGCTTGGATAGCAGTGCATAACACATTCCCCCCGAGTCATTGTGCCTTTTTTTCTTATTTATGGTAATTTCTAAATAGCCTCTTCCACCATCTCCTATTCGTAATGGTCTTATAAAGCCGCCATTTCAGATTCAAAAATTACCTTACATTATTAAATTCTCAGCACCCGCACAGTTTTATAGGATGCTTGGACATCTTGACAAATATGCTTATTTGCTTTCTTGCTGAGAACTAGACGAAAGGGTTGATACTTCTCATGTTTGTTAGAAGCTGGCTGAAACCTTTTGGCTTAGCACAGCATTTAGAAACAGTAGGAGAAAGACAGCTGGGTTCTGTCCAAAGGTAACAAAACTCAATAGGGGTTATGTGTACTATTTCAGTGATTCCCTGGAGTGTTGCCATTAACCCTCTCCCATGTCATTTGTCCTTTTACACGCAGACTGCAAGAGCTGTGATTAGTAGCGTGTTTCCGCTTTACTATTTATGGCTGCCTTCCCGTTTCTGCAGTTGAATTGACAGAATTTACGTTTTGAGGAGGTTCTGAGTTACAAGTATTTGTATGACTCATCTTTGGCAAAATTTTGTTGAATGTGAAGCAGGAAGTAGAAACAAAAAGCTAGCAAAAAAGACATAGCACTGACTAGCGTCTCATTTGGTGATTTCACAGAGCAACCCTACGTACGTACCCTGCGCTGTCTATAGTTACTTTGTGTTAGTTTGGAGTTGAAGAATAACCACACCCATGCCTAGTAGCATCAGACACAGACCTGGTGGACACAATGGAGGAGCCAGGGATAGGGCAATCTCAGAGGTCATTTTATTCAGCAGCAGGTTCATAACCAGGAAGTCAGGGTACAGCCTAAGGTGCAATGATCTGGCAGGCGAAAAATTCAGGTAACAAAGACAGGCTAAGGTCACAACTAGTAATCACTACGAAGAAACTGGCTCTAACACTTCAGGGAATCCTACAAGACGATCTGACACAGAAGGAGTGGGGAACGCATCTTAAATACACGAGGGACAGGGCGACAATGAGACACAGGTGAAACACATGAGGGCGGAGAAAGCAATCACAGACAGAACTAGACAGGAAGACAGACTTCAGACTACAAAATAAAACAGGAAGTGACAAAAAAGACAGAGAACAGAAAATACATGTTTTTGATGTTGGAAATAAATCAGAACTTAAGTAAAGACAAAGAGAGGTACTCCATGTCTAGGGGCATGTCTGGTCTGGTTGACATGTCCGATCTGGATTGATTGACAAGCATGATCAGCAACGGCCACATCCCACGGCCTCAGGATGGTAGGTCCACGAAGCTATGGGAGACATCTACCTTATTATTATACAGTCAAAAGAACCACGCTGAAGCATGCTTTGATGTGTACCTGTCTTTGGGAACTTCTAAGAAGACAGAGTTACATTAGAACATAAACTTACATCAGGTTTATGCCCAGTGCTGCCTCTGAAAACAACTGAAAAAAGTAAAAGGCATCCCGCAAAATGTACATCCTTGTGTTTGCATCCTGCTCCAAGACCTGTCACTTTCCAGCATGACTGACAAAAGAACTGAGGAAGGCTGTACCACAGAGACATCAGAGGTGTGCTTTTGTGGCACAGATTGAACTGTTCTCGGGTGCTCCTTTGGGAAGAGATGACATCCACCAAAGGGAGTATGTGGCATTATAGCAGCAAAGGAACCTTTTCTACAGTGACACATAATAACAAAAATAGGTACGCCGTTGCCTGTCTGAGTCACTGCTAGTATTATAAACGGTAAGGTCAGGGTATTTAAAAATCCACAGATCAATTGGAAGCATCGTTTAGGACCACATGCTGAGATCTGAAGAAAATCGCGTTACTTGATCTCTTGCAGTTTTGTGAAAGCAGTACCTACAGGGATTCATTCTAGGATTATTTAAGCATGCAGAGCACACGAGGGCAGCCGGTGCAAGGGCAGACAGCGAAGTGTTTACCCTGAAAGACAGTCGAGTACAAAATATGCAAAAGGGGAATAACCTGTGAAGACAAAAGAGGATATGTACAAAATGCAATATAAACAGTTCAGAAGGGTCAAGTAAATAGTACATTATGTCTGGACATTCAGAAGCCCTTATTCAGATTTTTGAGTTAACCTGACTGATGTTAGGGACGTTTTTGGACATGTACTGTGCAGACAATATGAGCCTGTGTGTGTTGTGCACAAGTCAACTGACCATCAGTTTAAAAGACAAAGGTAGAGATCCATTTATGGTCGCGATGAGAAGCACACGTAATTTTAGACACTGTAAAAGACTTATTTCGGGTGGCGCTGATGTTTCAATGCGAGCCATTTCCTGAAACAGATTGAAACAATAAAAAAGTGTTGTATTTTGTGCAGCTAACCGTAGCAATTATAACAAAATGCCACTTGAGTTTAGTTTTTGTGCAAACACTTTCAGGAATACAAACGAAAAGAAGAAAATAGAGATAATTGTTGCTCATTTAAATTCTTCTTATTATTTTTTTAAGTATGTGCTGTCAGCACATACTTTGGTCACTAGTTTCTAAGAAAAGCCAGTTCATTTGTTTTCAAGTGCCTTTGTTCTCTTTTAATTAGAGGTTTAACTTGTCATTTTCACAGTTTGGTCATAGTCAGAGATCATTCTTTAATAATCCGTGGTTTGTGGTAAAAGACATTCATGATTGTTTTGTGTTACTTTGCTGATGTCATTTCTTTTACACAATAAAGCGCAAATCTGTTCAGACTCAGAGGTTACTGCCAGACATTTAGCCTGACTTCATTTTTTTTAATAATAAACCCATAATTAAATATTGATAGTCACTCTTTAACCAATCTTTCAGTCGGGTTCTATACAAGACTCCTGCTGTGTGTGTGTTTTTTTAGTTTAATTACTATTGTTGGAGACCTGTCATCAAACTATTATCCTCCGCTGTGAGCAGCACTGGAACAACTCCCCACTTTATTTTATTGTCAGATATCAGACTCATCTGTCTGAAAAGCATGCTTTACAAGACTGTGTTTCACATTAAGAGGTTAAACACAGTAAGACATGCAGCATAAAGGACAACCTGCATGTTTCATGGTAATCATTAAACCCACTACAATAATACATACTGCACATATAAGAGGTGTGTGCGAATAGTTTTCTACGCTTTTAAAGACACTAAAGGCAATTACCTGCAATGTATCTACACCCATCAGGCATAACATTATGACCACCTTCCTAAATATGTCTAGGTCTCCCTTGTGTCTCCAAAACAGTTGTGACTCATCAGAGAATGGACATGGGAATTCTGAGGCTGTCCTGTGGTGTGTCCTACTGAATATCTATTGCTAGGGTCATAGAAATGTGCAAATAAACCAACACCAGGAATATCACTATGGAAATATGTTATATCAATCACAGTGAAAATAGTAAAGGAGCAATATATTTGGTCAGTACCCCAATGTCTTTTTAAGGCAACAAACAGAAGTCTACTACATTTGCGGCCGTGGACAGGTCCGCAGTCGTGAGGCGCTGTGGCTTAGTTGGTCAAAGCGCCTGTCTAGTAAACAGGAGATCCTGGGTTCGAATCCCAGCAGTGCCTAACAATCAAGCAAATAAAGGAGCGCCGAACTTCGACGCTGTTTTCATGTTTGGAGACCCCTAGCGGTTACATCGAGTAAGACAGAACTGACCATGACAACTAACGCCAACGTTAATTATTAGAATAATATTAGCAAAGAAATTATTATCTTAGCTAAATATAAAACAAGAGTCCAGCAGTGCTACAGAGGTGTCAGTTTTAATAAAGTAACAAATTTGCTCAGGTATTTACTTAGCAGCGCTGATGATCTCAAACCTCTTGAGGAGATTGAAAAGACTCTCAAAAACCCAATCCAGGAAGTGTCACATGTGCAATACACTGACTCCGATTTTCACAGCAATTTGAAAATGCCAGCAGGTTATCAGCTGGACATGTGGTTTAAAGTGTGCCGAAATCCACAGTTCATTTCCTTCCTGCACACTCCAATGGTTCAAAAATGAAACAAAATGGACTTGGAGGGCGAGGGAGAGGGTGAGAGAGAGGGAGCGAGGGGAGCTTAGCGTATGATTCAAGCCACGGCCTCGTCTTTCACCATCTTTCAGCCTAATACTCACGGCCACAGTAAGGGGGGTCTTTCCTTTTGGTGGGAAAGGCAGGGAGAGTAACATAACATGTCTTTATCTCCTCTGAAGGATTCTGACAGATACTGGCTTACACATATATATGACATAAGGTCCTTTGTGCTGACATGGGAGATTAGAACTTCTGACCGCTTGTGCTGTTTTTAGATTAAGAGTGAGAAGAAAAGAGTGATAAAAATACACACAATTAGAAATAAAGTGACTAAATACATGAGACATGATTAGGATATATTAGACATGAGCTCTATTTTGAAAATATCCAAGAATTTAATAGCACATACATTTTGTAATATCATATTTGTCCACCAACAGATGATTCAGCTCCATTATCTGAACATTTGCAAACACTTTGACCATCTGAAATAAAGGAACTAAAGCGTGACTGATGCACGATTTACATTGATTTGCTGTCAGTAGTTACTATTTTGTGTTGTCTGGGCCCAGGCCATATTTTATCTTAACACAACTCTGTTCATTATCTGTTTATACACCAACTTACACCAACAGTGGTTGAGAACTGTATCAGTACAGCTTTAAAATCTACATAACAGTAGCCTAAGCATCTACAAACTTGACATTTTTAAACTAAATATTCATGCATATAATCCCCCCAAAATGTAAATCCATTTGTAATTGTGTATTCCTAATCAACAGAAAGAAAGATGGGCCGTCAAATCATCAGTCCTGGTGATGGCGATGCTACGAATCAGTCCACTCAATCAGCATTTTCTGATGAGCAGTTGCGGGTGGTGGGAGGGGGATGCATTTCGTCAGCTTTACTTCCACACGGAGCATCATGGAGACTGATAATTTTTCATACTCAGGACTGCCCGTTTAGTCAAATAGCGCGCATTGCCATGACCAACCGGCACGTACTTTAAATTAACACCGTGCGCGTTTCATGGCCCTTAAAACATCTGCAACGCTCACGTGAACAGCTGTCTTTTCTGTGGTTTGTTGTCAATAAAAACCTGGCCAGTCAAGAATACGACTGCGATGAGGTGACACGATACCTCATTTGGATTGTGCCTGAGAGAGACGATGAGATCAATCACTTAGGGCCCATTAGCGACTTGTTTTTTTTTAATGTCGTATTCATTACCACGGCGATGCGCCCGATGCTTTTATTGCTCTCTAAATCCCTACAGCAAAGTTCTTTTCAAGCATTTCACCCAAGAAGATGGCCCTGCAGTCTCGAGGGTCTGAACCACATTATTCACCTCTCACGTAGGGCGATGGCGTTTTTAGCTTCCTTTCCAGATTCCGGTAAAGAGAAGGCAGTAAAAGCCTGACACTTAACTCAGCGGCGCTCTCTCTGAACACAAGAATCAAGCCTTATTCCACAGTGATTGGCACATCTTTGGTCCATGACGCCGTGTGGCTGTCACGTGCACAGCTGCAAAACACAGAGTTAACGATTTCTTCTACTTTCTAACTCTTGTGTGTAAATGTCCCAGTTTTTTTTTTTTTGTGTGTGGGGTACATTGCGGTGTCTTGAGCTCCGCAGTGCGTGATTGAGGAATAAATGACAAGATGATTGGCGCGATTTGATTTAAAAATTGCCAGTGACATTTCATTTCATGCTTTGAAAGCCCGCTGCACACAACTTGGAACCCTAAGCAGCATGCCTCTGAATGCAAAACTCTTCAGCCTCCTGACCCTCGCTCGTCTGAGAATCTGCGATATTTCAGATTTGCAGCTGTCGCGGTTGTGACAGATTCATTCTTCGTTCGGGGAGACTACGAGTTGCCTGGCAGTTGTTTTGACACTTCTTGTCTGAGGGGTTCAGAGGTGCTTTCTACAAGTTCTCTGTTAACTGACAAGAAGTAATTTAAAGTATTATGCTGATTGTCATAATATCTTAGGGGCCACACGCACCAAACCAACACAAAGGAGTGCTGGCAATGAAGGCCGACTGGGGGGGTCACACAATGTCTCTTGTGTCTGGACCATAGACTGCAGAAAAATATGGACTTTGCGCGTCACTGTCTGAGAGCGGAGCCGTTTGAGCTATCAAGGTTAATCACGTTCACGTTCACTTACAGTAAGTTTAACTTGCAGAAAAAATAGCACAGAGGTTGACGTGCCTGCCCTCATATTTCCACAGGGCCGCTTCACTTAGTGGTTGTCATTGCAACTGCCAGTCATACTGTTTTTATACTGTCAGGAAGCTAACTAATACAAACATCAGCATGATATTATTTTAGGTAGTTAGGAATTTGATGTGTACTTTAGGGTTTTAGGCTTGGAAGGAGTGGAGTGTATAAGCCATACTGCATCCAGCCACCAGGGGGAGCTGTCACGGCACCCACTTTTTTACACTCTGTAATCTGAACCAAAAAGTTTGCACAGCAAAGGCTACAGCCAATGGATAACTGGCACATGTTCATCGGTGCGTAAAAGGAAAGCTAGAGAGCTAATAAAAGCAACAAACAGTCTGAAGGTTCAGATTAGACGATGACGTAAAACGAGCCTCCCGTGTGTGCCGTTCCTCATCTCGCCATTTCCGTTTGCTGATCAGCCAGTTGCGGTAATCTCTGTCGGCGACACGCTTTGCACCTGAGTCAAAATGTCCTGAGTTGGCTGGCAAGTTCCAGACAGGTGCCACAGATGCTTACCAATCAGCTCTATGTGTGACAACCTTCAGAGGCTGGTCAGGTATCGCGAACAGACCAAACAACAACAAAACAAGCACAATTCGTACCCCCTCCATCAAACAAAGCCTTTAAACAAGAAATTAGCCCAACCAGGGGCCGCCTTGTGAGCGGCAGTGAGGGCGAAGAGTTAAACCACCTCTACTGATGAAGGTCTCACAATCGCTAAGCCACAAGTCTGTGAACTCTCCACAGTACACAATCCAAGGATTTTGCCTCTCTCTCTCTTTGCAGGCTCATCCTGCCATATTGATTTTGGAGTTTACTCCTCGGTTGGATGCGGGACGAGGAAAAGATTAAGACCGGTTGATAGTCATTAATATGCTGCAGCCGCTGTCCTGTAAGACAGCACAGCAAGCCCTGACCGTTCATCCACAAACACACACTATCTGCCGTTCCTGCAGAGCAGCTAAAAAGTTCATAGAATAAATAATTCCACCGCTGTTCATCAAGGTAAACTTTTCCCGGCCCTAAAGAAACAGTAGTACCACGCAGTGCTGATTATGCGTCTTACCACAGTCTGTCTGTCTATCTATCACTGCAAACTGCTCATTCAACAACCAAACAAGCTACGTAATCTGTTCCTGCCCACCAAAGTCCGCCTGCAAAGAACTTCAGAACTTCATTTGCTGATGAAAAATACACCCGCTGGACAGCTCTACTTCTACAGAGTGGTATTAACAGATGGGACTTGGGGTGTTGGCTAACAGGCCCTAAAGTACTGCCTACAGATGTTTTCTTCACCTTCTGTTCGTGTTCTTTAACGCTGCCCTGCCCTCCTATTCTTCTGCCTTGATTGGATCTATTATTCACAGTTTATAACGGCTAACATTAATTCACAGTACTGTCACTGTGTCTTCGATATCAGCGATCAGCCTCGCTTAATGAGAAGCCGCAATCAGCAGTTAATTAAAGGTTACTCTGTCTGTCTAAGGTGTGACTCAGATTCATTATTCAGTATCTCAAATGACATCACGTCGTTAATCCACACTTGAATTAGAATTAATTTATTGTGATGGCATTAAAATTAAAAAGCACCGTATCCTCGTGGAGGACTCTTGAAGTTTGAAAAGGAACTTTGCAGGCTCGTTCTGCGGAGGCCTCCGTAGCGCGGCGGCACGTTGAACTAACTGAACAAAGTTTCCAGAGTCAGCCTCCTGCACGATTTGTGCCTCTCCGGCCAGGCTTGTTGCTGCTGATACTACATAGAGGAAAAAAGCAAGAGGATTTTTGTGTATGGAATCATCAGTCTTGGGTGAAAGGGTGAGGATGCATCGCTTTTGTAATAGCAGCAGAAAAATGACCAGAAACTTTTGTGGATTAGAAATTAGGGTCATTACTCAAAACCGGCACTTCTGAACACCTTCAGGACAGGTCACTGAACTACTTCCCTCCTCAGCAGATTATATGCGCGAGATCTTCAGCTAAAAACGACAATTCAGGGAGGTTACAGGGGTGATAAACGGAGTGATTTAAATTCAGCTCTCCTGTAATATTTCAAGCCTGCAGTAAATACTCCCGCAAACACGAAGCGTCTTTATCTTTCTTTGTATTGTAATGCTGTCAGTTCTTTTTATGTGTGTATTGTATCCGGCTCTAAAGCACAAGACGCATTGCTCTATTCTGTGTGTAGCAGAGTACAAAAGTAAGAAACACACTCTTCAGATTCGTGCAATCTTTGCATCATTTCACAATATCAGACCTTTGTGATTATCCTCGCGTGCGTCACAGTAAAAGATAAAAGAATGAACCAGAGATAAAATCTGATTCTAGCTGGAGCTACTCGAGGTGCAGGCAGGTGCTTGATGATGCACACGGTCTGATTTTTATTCAGAGGAGTGTTGTTATTCAAAAAATAAAAAAATAAAATACAGCCTTAGATTCACAGTCACTGAGCTTTTTACAAGCGCCACACTGGTAGTGGGAAGGGTCTCCCTTTAATCTCAAAAAGCCTCAGTTCTTGATAGAAGCATTCCTTTGAGATTCTGCTCCATGCTTACACGATTGCATCACATTGATTCTGCAGATGTGTCAGCCGCACGGTCTTACTGCAATCTCCTGTTCTCGCACACCTTGAAGGTGTTTTACTGGATTCAGATCTGGGGACTGGGCAGGCTCAGTGTTGTGCTCGAAACCTCCCGGGTCTCTTTCACAGTGTGTTTTGAATGATTGTCCATTTTTACTGTAAAGCACTACGCAATCAGACTTTCATCATTTGACTGAATCTGAGCTGACTCTATATCCCTATACACTCCTGCCTCGTCATGATTAAACACTAGTGACTCGGTGCTCTTTGGAGATTTTTTTTTTTCCCTCTGTGATTGTGGTACAGGCTTGATATGCCTCTGGCTTTTTAGATACTTTTCTGGCAAAGATTGAAAGTCTGGAAAGGAGCCGTTTTACTGAGTGTTTGCTGTGGAGCTGAAGCCTTCATCATGGCTGAGGGGGGTAAACAGTCCATGAGCTGAATGGGAAGAGTTCCTCGCGATGCCTGCAGCACAGACACGGAACGTTTCCTGCAGGACACACAAAAACTGTTTAGGGACAACTCAAAAAAAAATAACCCAACAACAACAAAAAACAAAAAAACAACAAGAAGAACAGCACAAAGTGTTGACCCAAACTGATCAATTATCTGTGGGATGTACTGGGACAAGCCTGATCCACAGAGGCCCCTCCCCTCAACCCATGTGACCCCCACTCACAATGTCCCGTTTCCAGACACCACTGTCCATTCTCTGATGAATCACAACTGTTTTTGAGGCACAGCGGACACCTACACAATCTTAGGAAGGTGGTCATAATGTTATGCCTGATTGTAACTCATTACATGATTCATTTCTATCCAGGTGTCCATAGCGTGACAGGAGAACATCACGATTCCACTACACCACATCGGCAACCTGCATTACTCACACATGGCAGGTTAGGTCAAAATAAAAAACTGCACATTATATCACTCTACACGTCTCCTGCTGTCCAGTTTTTGGTGAGTCTGCGCTCCTGAAATCTCAGATGTCTGTTCTTGTCCAGCAGGAATAAACCCAGATGTGGTCCTCTGCTGTTTTTTGAAGTGTTGTCAGTCTCTTGTAAACAGTGTTTATCTGAGCTGGAGTAGCCTCTACGTCTGCTTTAAACCAGCCTGATATGACTCCTCTGTACTCCAGCATCAAGGCTGCTCTGTTCTGCTGCTCGCTGGATGCTTTTTGTTTTTCACATCAATCTGAATAAGCTCTGAAGAATGTTGCGTGTGTGCGACTCCCCGGAGATCAGCTGTCTCAGAAATACTCAAACAACTCCAACCACCGTGCCACAGAATAAGTCAATGAGATTAGATTTTTCTCTTCCATTTTTGGGCTAGGTGAGAAGACAGCTGTATTACTGGCACATAACTGGCAGACTGTATAGTTGCACAGATAAACGGCTCTGCAGCTATCCATGATAAAGTGCTAAATGAGAGCGCAGGCGGTGTTTTTCACCAACAACCATTTTGTGTTTTGAGTTTAAATGCATTTTGGTCATTATAGGACTCTTGCAAAAGTGATATTTGTTTTAAAAATGTGTTACCTACAGCTGTCAGTATGCATACGTCCTCACAGTGAATGCATATACACCACATGTCTTATGCATTAGCAGGGACCAAATTACAAAGAAAATCCAGAATTGCACCACGTGTGGTCAAAAAAGGACATATTATACAGTTAATCCATATAAATTTAGACTTTTTTTTTATTTTAACACACTCAAGTCAAACTTATTCAATGAACATCAGTTTAAATTTGAGGGTTAGTGTTAGGATTAGGGTGAGCCTAACACTGAACCCTAACCCTAACCCCAAACTGGATGATATGTGTAGGAATTACATCTCTTATTTTAAGAGCTGCAAGAATCACAAATTAAGTTTCACCAGATCTTCTTCATGCATGCTCAGTTTGGCTGAGATCAGATTAATTCAAAAAACTCCTGGCTTACTTTCATAGTACATCTTTGGTTTCTGTCCGTCTGCTTATTTGGGAACAGGAACAGCAGGGTACGCGATGCAAATGCCTGCAAATGCATTCAGGGATACCTGACTGATCCAAGTCCATGCGAGTTACTGCTCAGTGTGCCTTCAATAAAACAGGTGGTGCAAGTACACACTTGAGTATTTGGATTGTACTTGGTCAGACTGGAACTGGGACAGCACTTGTCTAGTGATGTTTCTCAAGACTACAATAACACAAGTAAATGTTTCCATTGTGTATTACACATGATGTTGTATGCTGCATTGTCATGAAGGGGCCATTCATGCCGTAAGCATCCATTTTTCACCCCCGTCATTCTTGTGCAGTTTTATGTCAACTTCATTTCACGGAAGAATGCTTGTCAGGAACGTTTTAATTGTCAAATTCTAATTTTGACTTTCTACTCTTGAGGCTCATGAGTGGTTTGCACCTTTCGGTGAACCCAACTAAAAGTCTGCGCTTTATGTTCTTATTCGTTTAATTACTACAGAGCCCTGGGTGTGATGAGGAAAAATGAAAGGCGCCGGCGCTGATTTCAGGCCGTCATAGTTTACTGTGCACTTCAAACAGACAGAAACTGACCCTTAAAAGGCAAAAGTCGACAGGTTATATATCCCAGGCGTGCTTTTTTTAAGCATTGAAACAGCAAGTTGCGGACCTCACTAAATTCGCCTTAATTGGAAGAGTCATTGAAGGAGTTTTCTGAGGAAGGAGTAACCCAATTACACTAACAGGTAACTGTTTAATCCCCAATCCTGCCACTACTGCGGTGCTGTGAGTGCCGGTGCAGGATGACGGAGCTCGAATATGTTTTGATTGACCACCAATCGGTGTCACAAACAAGCCAAACAGTACATGGCTTCATGCAGAAGTTCTCTCAGCCCGATCAGTTCAGCCTCATCTCACGATCCTTAACAAGTCTCTTGGAATCATCGATAAGCTGCATGTGAAGCCTGATGAATCACATGGGCTGTGTCTCTGTGTTGGAGGCTGTGGTTTGAGCCATTTAATTGTACTGTGTTGTTACCCATGTTAGTCAGTGGAGTAGGCTAAATAACAGAACCACTTTAGTCCAGTTTAACAGCACCACAAACTACATCCTCCAAACCGTCTAATTAGAGCAGGATTGTTATATTAGAATAGATGCATTTACACAATAATGTACCCAATGTTTTGGCAAGTGCGTGTAGTCTCTCTGCGTTTGCGTCCAGGCGTGATACGGCTATTTGTCAGCGTTTCCGGAGCAGAGATCGTGTGTCATCTTCAAACACATTTCTGCTCTATTAAACCCATTAAGTAGAATTAGCCTGATCTTTGTTGAAAGCCTCGTCTTCTTCCTTGTGGATGCTCGTCGTCATGGAGACGGAGCACGTTCACCCGATCAACATCTGGCTCCGAGTCAGATTAGGTCTAATCAGGTTGACCGTCTCTTTGCCCACTCGCAGTCCACGTCTCTGCCGCTGTGCAGCAGCTTCTGTTCATCACCCCTCAGCCCGTCAGGCAGAGCTAATGGGCACAGTACTGAGCGCTAAAAGGCGCCGTTATCTTTTCATTGGAGTCAAATTCAGCTTTGAGCCTACTGCAAAGCATTAAGTCTTTTAATTCATATTCATCTCCTGGCCTTTTGTGGCTTGTAAGGAGGATTTATCCCCAGCCATGCTGACACTGACTTTTTCTCCAGACAAAGGGTAGATTGCCAAAGTACAATTTGTCTTTATAATGTCTTTATAATCTCACTTAATCCTATCCAAACACCACAATCTGCTCTGAGCTGCTTCTCCTTGAGATCACAGGTAATTTAGAGAGAGTCTCCACAGTGGTTAAGAGATCACAGAGAATGGATTTACGCTCTCTGGAGATTTTACAGTGTTTTGGTGACATCTGCAGGTGAATGGTTTTATTTTTTAATTCCGTGGTCAAGCTGTGCCGCGTGGGCTGTTCTCGTTTAGCAAGGACTTCAGAGATGTGACAGGCATACCTAAATGCAGGAGCACTTAGTCGAGGGGTGAAATAAGGACATGCCGTTTTGTTTTTCTTCTTTTCAAATATCCATGCATGATTGCCCCTCAATGCGTGGCTTTTAATTACTATTTTGCTCCATTTTATCTATACTTTATTAGAGAATGAAGCAACTTAAACAATAGGCAAACAAAAGAAAAACATGGGTCAGTTAAATTAACTAAACAAGGTTGAAGCCACTCAGGCGAGCCCACAAAGGACCGTAGGCCCTGGCGTCTGCCAGAAATGAGACTGAAAAAGAGAGGACCCATCAAACATAAGCAAGAAGGGAGAAGAAGGTGTGAAAGAGAAACAGAGCCATGCTTCCTCCCCTTATTTATCAGAGCCGTCTGATTACCGCAGATCAGCTTCACCTGAGGGAGGGAAAGCAAGGCAGCAGGTTTAAACGTGTCCTTACAGCTCTTGACCAGCAGAGGGGAAGACCCTCACCTCTTGACGACAACGAAGGCTGAAAGACACAAACAATATGGTGTGGTGGTTCGCTGGTGGCTTACAACGAGAAGGTTCTGGGTTCGAATCCATCCCTTCCAGCCAGCTTCCTCCCACTGTCCAGAGACATGCATGCTCGGTGTGAATAGTTGTTTGTCTCTCTGTGATAGACTGGAGACCTGTCCAGGGTGTACCCCGCCTCTCCAATGACAGCTGCCGTCCCCCCTTCACCATCCAAAGGACAAGCAGTTACAGAAAATGAATGAATGATAAAACATATGGAGCCACACTGATGAAGTTCATTTTTAAGAAGCATACATAGATAATATGACTATTATCTAACTGCTTGCAAATCCTCATTAGCAGTGTAACTACTGAATATGGTGATGTCAGTGTGAAGGTCAGCTGGTTCACTGCTTTGATCCAGAAGGAAACATTTCAGTAATTGGTGTTGCACCTCGGTGGCCAATGTCTGAAGCACATACCACATTCCTCTGTCTCTCGCTGCCCGTCTTTCATGCCATGTCATTTTTAACTGATTGTGGTGCAACAACTTGCTGGAAAGGAGACAACTATACGAAGTTAAGGGGGCACAGGATGCCTTTTCTTTTCATAGAACTGGAGATTTTATTATCTTGTTTACAGTAGCATACTAGGTAACGTAATATTTATTGTGGCTTGACGTCAGCTCCTTGCAGCTTTGTTTCACCCACTGACCGCTGTGAAAGTTGCGACGCAATTACCCACATGTGAATTATAAATTTGTGGTTTGCACTGATGCCTCACAGCAAGACGTTTCTCCCTGCGCCTGCGTGGGTTCTCCTCGGGTACTCCGGCTTCCTCCCACCATCCATATGACATGCTCATTAGGTTAATTGGTGATTGGTGTGAGTATGAATGGTTGTGGGCAAAACTTCAGTTACCAGACCTGATCTCTGCATCGTCTGGAGCAGTGAATTCTGGGATAATCAGGCCCAAAACTATTGTAGTCTGACATGTCCTGTGCTATCTTACCACCAGCAGCAGTCCTGTAGTGACAGCAAAAAACAGCACAAGATGTTGACTTCACTAGATCCCAACCTGATCAAGTATCTGTACCACAGAGGCCCCTCCATAGGACGCAAAGGCCCCAAACTAACAACATTCTGTTGCCAGACACAACAGGACACCCTCAGAAGGCCCCTGTCCATTCTCCAATCAGTCACAACCGTTTTGGAGGCACAAGGGAGACCTGTAATGTCAGGTTGGTGTGTGTATTCGTGTACAGACTGTGGCAACAAATGACCTTAAATGACAATAAAGAAGGGCGGCACATTGGTGAGGCGGTTAGCACTGATGCTTCACAGCAAGAAGGTCCCGGGTTTGAATCCATGGGCCGACTGGGCCTTTCTGAATGGTTGTCTGTCTCTCTGTGTTGGCCCTGCGATAGACTGGCGACCTGTCCAGGGTGCACCCTGCCTCTCGCCCGATGACAGCTGGGATAGGCTCCAGCAGACCCCGCGACCCTCAACAGGAATAAGCAGTTATATGAATGAATGAATGGCAATAGAGAATGGATTAATGGGTTTTGTTGAGAACTAGCGAGAAAGTGGCTGAACATGTACAGTAAAAAGAAACACGCTTGTTAGCATGCTGATTTATCCTGTTCGACTCTTAGCGTTGAGAATCCATTCCTACTTTTTTTTCCATTGAAATGCGTTACTTGAGGAATTAAAATACTCACACCTCATGAAAAACAAGTCCACAAGAATCACCTGCTGGGAAACAATACAGAGCAATTGTAATGTTTAGAGTTCCCCACTTGATGGCAGCATTGTGGCTTCAGAAACACATGCCTGGACCTACGTATTCAACGGTAAAGCCATTTTTGTTGAAAATACCATCAAGCTCACACTGAGAAACCTTGCCACTTTACATTAGGATACAGTGTGCTTTACAAAACTTGACTTATACCATCATTTTGTGCAGTTAAAAGTGATGCTGAAAAGCATTTCAGCAGGTAATGCATAAAGATTCATACTTTGCTTGTAAGTCTGTTCAGTCTATTTGCGTTCCTCTCTGCTCAGTCAGTCAGGTTACTTTCACACGCTTAGTGACACGCTTGTTTGTGTTGAATGTTTTTAGTATTTCGAGTGCAGAGGTCAGGGGGGGGGGGGGGGGGGGGGGGGGGGGAACTGTGTTGATTGTTTGTTAAATTTCCATTCCCTTTTACTTGCTTTTTACCTTAAGACCAAAAAGCGCTGGGGAAATTAGCACAAAGAAATAAAGTTTCTTATAGGCCTGGAACACACATTGTCACAACTTCAGAAAATAATGCTACACCCATAAAGAATGCTCCCAGTCTGCTTTAAATCCCAGAGGAGCGCTCATTTAGTTATTTCCTGTTGGCTTGTTTTTGAAGAGTGGCCTTTGTTTCTCTCAGATTAAAATTCAATGTGGAAAAAAACCAATGGAGTGTAATAAGAAAAACACAAATAGCCCTGCGTAGCCAGCCAGGAGGTATAGAACGCCATTTGTGTTTCATTATTTATGGTGAAGCCATACACTTCTTTAAAAAAAACAAAAAAAACAGAAAACATGTCCTTTCGTCACGTTGCTGTGGAATTATACACTGCCTGTAGTGGAGTTGCCATGCTCCACTGCTTACTAAATCGACAATTCCCCTCAGCCGGGCGCTGTTCTCGAGCACATCACGCCAGGGCCCGTTTTGATGACATCATCACCGCTGTCACTCTCGCCGTGGACCGAGGCCTCCGGGTAAAAGGGTGTCACGGACTGCTGCACACCCATATCTGGTTGTCCATTGCCCAACACAGCGGTGTCCCCTACCAGAAGTCCCCGCAGTGCTGCTTTTGCAGCGGCAGATTATACTTGATGACTTCATCTTAATCACATTCAGCTTCATTTTCTTTTATCTGCTGAGCAGCCACTGGCTGTGGAGCGCTCCACAAGTGGCCGCACACAATTCTCTTTGAGCATATGCATGCACACGGAGGGAAGGCGCACAAGTCGGCACGCGGTCGAGCCCGTTTCTTGTTCGTTTGAAGGGAAACTTTAAGCTTTAATTCCACACGGTTGACATTCATTTTAAATGGGTGACTTCTAATTTGACTAATAACTACACGGTGCACGTTTTCAACATATAAACACAATGAACAGACAGAAATGGTAACATCTACACTCAAAAATACATCTATACAAAGCTATGCATTTCTAAGGCATATTAGATTTGATTGTTCATTTTTATTCTTACACATGATCTTACACTGAAAATGGGTTCACACTTTTAGTTACAGACCTTCAGTAATGTTTGCATTTGGCATTATTGTTATCTTTGAATAATCATTTTTTTTACACTTATCCTTCTAGTTTCTTTCATCTTCTTGTGATTTATCATTTATAATTAATATTCTTAGTTATAATATTAGAGTTATGATGCAGTAATACAGGATGCAAAGACGTGTCATTGGAGGAATGACTGAAAATGACAATATGGATGATAAAAAGGGTAAAGATGTATGTATAGATGAAGATCTTCAAATGCTTGTGATGCAGCAAAAGTGATCAAGAACAGCTTTTTAATATTTTACGTTACATTCCCAGTGTTAACTGCACTGCAGCTAATGTTACTGATACACCAATCAGTAAGAGGGGAAAGAGTGCGGACCTTAAAGTACTTGTATTAGTCCAATTCAACCATTCCTTTAAGTATTTATTTGTGGCAACATACGTATGAGAACATACACCGATCAGCCACAACATTATGACCAAGACCATTATCACAGTGAAGTGACCATCTTGTGACAACACAGTGTTCTGCTGGGGAACCTTTGGACCTGGCATTCGTTCATGTGGATGTTACTTGGACATGCACCACCCATCCAGACCAGACCAGGCACTCCCAGCCCGTGACAATGACACTCAAGCAGGCACGCACACAAATACAGTTTAGGAACAACTCAAAAAACACATGTAGAACAGCACAAAGCACTGACCTGGCCTTCAAATTCACTAGATCCCAAACTGATCAAGCAACTGTGGGATGACCCACAGGACGCTCCCACTAACAACATTCTGTTTCCAGACACCACAGGACACCCTCAGAAGGTCCATGTCCACTCTCTGATGAGTTACAACTGTTTTGGAGACACAAGGGAGACCTACACGATATTAGGCGGGAGTTTTAAGTTATTTTTCACTATTTTGCTTGCAATGATATACAGTTACATACAATATTACTGATTCATCACTGTCTTAAGTAGCATTTTATTGTGGAAGTTAGTCACAGTGAAACTGGAAAGAGAAAAAAGAAAAAACTATAATAGAGATTCCATAAATTTCTTGTCGTATTCAACCGTGTTTTTAGAAGAAGTTATTTAACCTTGCCACTGTATTACCTGGAGTAACTCTACACAAATGCATACTTGTTGATATCTGCACTCATATAAATGGTAATGTGCTTTCATTGCAGTGCTTTTTCATTTGTAACTGAAACAAAACAGATTTTACAAACTGCAGCAGTGCAACAGACTCGTTGCCCTAAAAACCAAAGAGTACGAGAATGTGTATTGGAAAAAAAAGACAGATGTGAAATAACCTGAAACTGTCCGACCACTGTCAACGGATAAAGCACAGAAGACACAGCAGCACAGCCAGGGCTTGAAGTGAGCCGGGACCCTTCACTGGTCTTTGAACACTTTTGACCTTGCTCTGACTCCAGACACACACTCGGAGAAACATGGTTTTCTCAGACATGGCAGCGGGCCAAAATAAATAACTTGCCCTCAGAGTGTCGGCAGAACCGCAAGAAATCCAAAACCAGGACCCGGCCCAGCGGCACTCACTCACAGGGCTATCAGCGAATGACTTGCTGAAATTTTAATTGTCCGAATGCATCATGTGGTTTGGAAACAAAATCAAATCAGGACGGATCATCCTTCCTCTTTGACACCCGTCCAAAGGAGAGTAGCATTTTTGATTAGGGTTTCATTTATTTATTTTAGGTGGCTCTGATTTCAAGGTCGGGTTACACCAACTTGGGGGACAAACAGATGACATTGTATGGATAGGTAATTCAAGAACCTGCATGCTTCGATGCTCTCAGATAAGAGGGAGATAAGAGACAGGTGTCTTGCAGAATAGAGGACATCCATCTAGAAATTCAATCGCCAAAGCTCAGTCAAAAATGGTTTCCATGAAATAAAGAGATTGATATCAATACCTCGCTCGAGTAAAGGCGCGGAGGAGCATCTCCGACAAGAAGCTTTTCCTTCTCCAAATTCTTAGTAGCTGCACAAAACTCACTAAACTATATGTGGCTTTCTGAATGTCACCCAATGATGGGTTGGAAGGGTGAGTGCGTCGCTGCAGACTTGATCCCTTCCTGTGCAGTGTCACTGTCGTATCACTTGCCTGATGTCGCCACGCCACTCAGGTATTACAGCAGTAAATGTGATTAAAGAAATGTAAGAAGTAGACAGTAGGCAGAAGGAGATCTCCGGTGAGAACGAGCTCAGTGTGTGTGAGTACGGAGGTTACGCACGGTGAGGTACAAAAGCAAAAATAACTAAATTTGCCAAATCTTGCAGGATGACATTCGACCTGCACTCCATTTTGATGCTAAAGATCAGCACCTTGGCAGCAGATGAGCCCCCCTCTGGTTTTCCCTCCTTATAAAAGCAAACCTTGCAACCGTTCAGGCCCGAGCTGCTGAAGTCGCACCTTCAAAAGACACTGGAAGCCCGGGTGAGTGATGGCGCGGCACGACTGTGAGCAAATATTGGAAAAAAAAAAAAAAAGAGGAGGGGGGAGGGGGGTGATGAACATCTCTGACATTCAAGGTAAGGACACATGGTCAGGAAGAGAGAGAGAGAGAGGAAAAAAAAATCAATGCCATTCCACTCAGCGACCAATGAGGGCCAAATGAAGCGGGACCTTATGCAGAGTCACTTGATCCCTTTCCAGATCGAGACCGCGCTCTCTATGAAAACACATCAAAAATATTCCCAAGACTTCAAATGAAGGTCGGCGTGCGAGGCGCGACCTCGACGACTGTTGTGATAATTATCCATCAGTTCGTGACACGGGGGGGGGGGGCCTTGTTTGAGCGGAATAGCGTGGCGTTTAATGTGCCGTCCGGGTTATGAATGATGGCCCGGGCCATTAATAATTGGACAGTAAATATTCATTACAAGCCTCCATATCATGACATTAAGGCCATGTCTGTCTGGGCCAATTAAAAATGCATAAGCAGTAATGGGGCTTTATGAATAACTTAGCAGATGCCTTTCAAATGCCAGCGTGAGGAAAAGCAACAGAAGACGTATAGCATTTACAGCATACTTTATGGAACAAAACAGAGGATTTAACCAACTTATCTGAGGTCCTTTGCATAAAAACAACACACTGACATTAATCCTGTGCATCCTTAATTCATGCAGCCTGACCTGTAACCATAAACTGTTGAATGAAAGGGCTTTATCTGTACCTAAAGTGCACTGTACTGACGTTTTTTTTTTAGTTTCATACCTGATTGTTCATCCAGTGGTGACCAGTAGATGTCAGGTTTGTATAAGAAAAGGTGTCACAGATATCTACCTCTGCTCCTGCAGCTGCAGCCATCCCACAAACATATGGCATCCCCAACTGACACGGACGCAATTTGCAAAAGTGTCCGATGTCCGTGTGTGGATTTTTAGTTTTATTTTTCCGCCCTTCGAGAGTGCCGTCAGCAGTATAGCAGCATCCCCGGCGTTGGTATAGATTCACTGCTTCTGCCGCCGCTTAATGGCGCTTCATCAGGCCCGAATCTTGCTGACAAGGAGTCATGAATTGTGGGAGCTCCCACCGACCGGCTGGCGATGATCCCGGTCTAGTGTGTCACCTGTGGACACTTCCACGCGTCCTAATGGAGCGCGGAGCTGCGTCTGAAATCGCTCCCTGTTTTCCGTACAGTGCGGCATATTTACTGTTGGAGTGTTTGGCGTGCCAGTGTGTTAGTTACATGAAGTGCCCCCACCAAGCAAGTTCCACGATGAAACTCCATCGTCAGCCTCTCCAGTGTAACGTGCAGCGTTTTAGAGCTGTACGTATGCTGATGAAATGCTTTAAGAGATTACTGAAATGAAAAATAAAGCGCTAGACTCAATTCTGCAACATTGCTGTCACTGTTGGCGCCGGTGTAGTGTTGTGGATGTGCAAGTGAGGCTTGAGAGTAGCTTGCAGGTTTATGTGGTGCTCCTCAGTCTAACATACCCGATAAATACCCAAAAAACTATCATACAAGTCAGCTAGGACTGTGTGCAGGTTGTTTAACAGCACCGATGGACGACTCATTTGAGATCTGAGTGAGGATTAAAGAACACTGCAGGTGTTAATAGGTTCATCGAACTCCTTTGAGGCTAAGTATGTTTCTTTTTTTTCTTTTTTTTTATTTGAATGTCCCCAAATTGCATTCATCTCTGGAATGCGCTGACAAGTCTTTTTGACCGACACGTTTTTTTGGCAGGGATTGTTTTTCCCCTGCGAACACTCGCCTGTCATGTGCACGTGTTTTCCGCGCCCAAAACGCCTTCTTCCCCTCACGTCATTTTGAAATGGACGCTTTTAACTCAAGCGATAACTCTGAAAGACCGGGACTGGATCAAGGGGTAAAAACAACCCCTGTGGCATTAATAATGACCTCACTTATTATTCTCCTTTCTGTTTCTCTGGTCGTCAGTCCTTTCCTAATAAAGTCCTAAAGCTTTGTATTTTTATTTATTTATTTGGCTCACACCTATTTTTGTAAGTTACTAGCATATGAATACAAGAAAAAAAGTACATTGTGTTATTAATATGACTGAGCAGAAGCTGTTTCGCTGGACCTCTTCTATTGAGGCAGGCATAACATTATGACCACCTTCCTAATATGGTGTAGTTCTCCCTTGTGCCTCCAAAACAGCTGTGACTCATCAGAGAATGGACATGGGTCTTCTAAGGGTGTCCTGATGGTATCTGGTAACAGAATGTTGTTAGTGGGGGCCTTCAGGTCCTATGGGTTGAGGGGAGGGGCCTCTGTGGATCATAGCACAGATACTTGATCAGTTTGGGATCCAGTGAATTTAGAGGCCAGGTATCCTGCTCATTCATTGCTATGGGGTGGGGGTCGGTGCTACATGTCTAAGTAACATCCGTCCAGAAGTTTCCCAGCAGAACGTTGCATTGTCACAAGATGGTTGATGTTATTTACTTCTCCTGTCAGGGGTTTTAATGTTGTGGCCGATCGGTGTATAATGTAACAGAGCTGGTGATCTAATTTACAACGTAAGAAAAAAATCTTATCGTGATGCATGTTGTTGAATTGACTGAATCACTGTTTCAGACAGCATGCTCATCTGCAATGCCACGTTTGGCGTACTGCAGATGTCCATGTGTCCACTTGAATCATTTATAGCAACCCACATGCAGAGATATAGTGACTGGTGCAAGAGGGTGGTGTACCGGAGATGTGTCACTGCTTTATCAATAAATATGTCGACGTTCCCACGACACCTCTGAGGCCAAAAGAGCTCAATGTTGTGCAACTCAAGAAAAACAAAACTCAAGCAAATTAAGGAGAAACCCATCGTAATGTGACAACTTATGTACTTGAAACAACTGCAAACACAGAAATGCAAAGTAGTGCAAACGACCACAGAAATGTTTCCAACGAATCCCTCAAAACCCCTTTCCTTTCGCTTCCTACATTTCCTACTCGTTGCTGAAACAGTGTTGCCAGATAAACAAAAATGATTGAATATATATAATATATACAATAGTTTCAGGGTTACACGATATAAAAGGGCAAATATATGATAGTTTGCCATTTGAAATGTTCAAGCCTCTGTGTTTATTCCTTATGTTATTGCAGTTCCATGCACAAAGAACATCTTTGAGTTTAAATTCAGTGTCCTAGTGCGTGATTATTTTCAAGTTGTTTTAGTACATATGATAGTTTGGGAAAAAATACGATCGTTTTAAAGCGACAGTACGATATTTCTTCATTTCCCATCTGTCAGCACATCAGTTTAACATTCTGATATTGTGATTCCTTTAAAGCCTTTTGCTCACTATTAGCATCTCGGTTGAAATAATCTCACAAAATACCCAGCTCTTTTGCAGTTTAACTGTAAGTATAATTTAAAACTGTTATTCTCCGTTTGGGGCGCCCTTCAAATATCTCCCTTGTTGTTTGCACTACATGCAGCCCCATTCTTGTGTATCTGCTCTGGCATTCAGTATTTGCTGTTGTTTTAGCATCTACATTGCCTTTTCTTGTAAATTCTTTGGGTTTTGTCTGTTTTCTTAAGCTGCTGTGTGTCCCATGCTCTGTCCGCCATCGTACAACGCCATGTATAGGAAGAATAAAGAAAGTCTCTGACAGTCATTCACCTTTATATGCCTGTGAAATAAAAAGAGACAAATATTCAATCTTATTAACACAGTTTGCTCTAACGGCTGAATGCAACATCAACGAGACTTTTTTCAAGCTAGTTTCAGCTCTTGGCTACACTAGTAGCTTTCACGGTGTGCCGACCCACTGTTTAGCACTTGTGTGTTGCCGGAGCACAATGTAAAGTGCTGGATTTGTCCAAGAACTTACTGTATGTTCACAGAGACAACCACCTTCCCAACACAAGTACATTTGTATCGCTTAGTCTGGATATTCGCCAAATGACTCACATTATGATATTTACAGCAAACACAGCAGACACAGTTCTTGTGTCTGCTGACTTTTACTTAAGAAGACTCAGTGTCTCATTGTGACAACAGTCATCTTTAGTAAAAAACATAAGTAATCTTTGTAGCGGGAAAACTGCTCCTTGTGATCGCCGTGAAACAGTGTGATGATTAACATCGTAGCACAGGGCATGTTATCGTCAGTGGGTTAACCGCCGGCGTGTCGGCCCACATTCGAGAGCTGTCAGGTTCACGAGTGCTGACTAAATCCTCTTCTCCCAAACCACGGAGTGTTATTCTTGGAACAGGTGGTGCATCTACTTAGCCGAACAGCTTGTTTTGCGTGGCTGCTGAAAATAAACATCGACTGATCCAGAAACTTATTACCAGTATCCGTCCACTCGTAGACTGTTTCGTTACAACATTGCCCAATTGAACATAACTTGTCTATAATTGCTTTTTTTTTTTTTTTCACCTTTGCATTCTCCACCGGCTCCCAGTTTTTTTTTTTTCTACCGCCAAGTGTTCCCAGGGCTCAGCAGAGATGTTATATCTGCGCTGCACACTGCAGACAGTCGCGGAGCCCCGGAGCACACGAGCGGACATATATATCACTTGACTGTGTGTCAGGACGATTACTGGATAAAGATCACAATATGACACTTTTCCTTTTCTGTGCTGGCTCAGTGAACAGAAGGAAAGCTCCTGCAGCTCAGCATGCCCCTGTCCAGGATATTGATCACACTCCTCAGACCTGAGACCTCTCAAGCTTGTCAGGGAAAAATCATTCTGCTTTTTCTTTTCCCTAAGAAATCACACTGATACTGTGGGGAGAGAGAAGGATCTTTTTTTTTTTTCAGATAATCTAGTTAGTGATTACATCTTATATATATATATATTTATATATATATATATATATCAAAGGCAATAGTGTATTATGTGTTCATACTTAGCTTAACAGTAAAATATGTGAAAATCATCCTTTATGATTATATATGTATATCAGGTGGTATTTGGCTGAAGATCGCCTGAATCAGTGGTTTTCAAAGTGGGGGTCGCGACCCCCTGGGGGACCGCCAGGGGGCGCTAGGGGGGCCTCAGATAATTGGAGGGAAAAAAATTGCAAAAATAGAATCTAATTATTTTTAATGTAAAATATAATCAGATATTTTTTAAAATATAATTTTCATAATAATATTATAATAATTTCGATATACTGAAATGTTTGCCATGCTCATCGGTTAGTGCCATTTGTCAAGATGCTTTGTCCCTCAAGCTAGCGTGTAGCTAACACAAAATGGACAGGTTTTTGACAAGAAAGAGACTGAAGGAACAGACCAACAGCCCTGCTGTGGAGGACACTGCTGCCAAAAAAAAATCTATGAAACCTAAGGCCAACTAAAATCAGAAAATATGAGGTAGCACTTTTTGAATAGGAAATAAAAGTAATATTTTGTAGCATTTTCTGCAGGTTTGCAAAGGGAGTCCTCGGCCAGAAGCTAATGTTGTTTGTGTGGCCTTGGCATGGAAAAGTTTGGGAACCCCTGGCCTAAATAAATACAGTATATGCACAGGAGTTTTGTTTTTCTTTCAACCAGAAAAATCTAAAACTAACATTTTTTTCATACAACCTCCCCCATATTTCTTTAGTGCATGGCAAACTCAGGCTGAAGTGCCTCCTAGCACGGATAGAAACTGTTGTTTTAAACTCAAAGGGGCCAGTAGTGGATTTTCTTGGGGAATATTTTTAGCCAGTTTCAATTTGTTGCCACGGCGAGCAAAATCAGCAAATGGACGCGTTCACTGTGACGAGGGAACATGTCGCTGGCTCCAACTGCGTGTCTTTAATAGTCTTTGGAGAACAATAAGGAGTTGTTAATTATAGTTTTGGCCTTTCCATCTATGTTAACAGTAATAAACTCACAGTATCACCTGATGTATCTGTCAGGCGATGTCTTTTTTGTCTCCGCCATAGATTTACATGGTAGTCATGCTAATGTGTTCACTTCCTGTGTGTTCTACCTCATTCAGTCACACGTATGATGATTCTCTTTTGGTAATATGGAGAAACACACATGGTACCTGCAGATGAGTGCTATTATTCTTTCCTCACAATCCTTTTCCTGAGTGCTGTAGGGGAACAAGGGCCCCTATGACCCTTAATCTTCCCTATTCCTTCCTAGAATGACCGGAAACAAATCAATAGCACGAGCAAAAGCGCCTTTATTTATATATGCAGTTATTAGGTCATAAGCTACAGTACGCCACACTTCATTTTAGCAACAGCTGAGGCCTCTGGTGGGGCCGCCGCTCCCTGAGCCCCGTCCCCGCAGGGACGTTATGAGAATCATAAATAATACGTGCTAATGAGATATGAATTGATTACGCGGGGGGAAAAGCTTGACGCTCTCAATCCATCACGCCAAATGATGTTTAACAATAGATTACCAGCCAATAATTCCTCCGATATGAGATTAAATAGAATAGCAGGGCAGTTTTCACCAGACTACCGCTACCTCCCTCTCCTTCCATTTACCAACGGGTGGAAATAAATCTGCTCAATTACTGTACCACCAATCCGTTTTTCACCGCTAAGGACATTATTATTTCATTTAGAGCTTGTTCATGCATCATAGATTATTTCATTTTACCCAGTCAATACAGAGAAGTGCAGTATTTTATTTTATCCACTGGGGCTTATGGTGAAGTGGGGTTTTAATGGAGTATACTTGGCTCAGGAAGAGCGGCTTGCTGTAAACGGAGAGAAACACAGTTATCACTGTTAGAAAAACTTAAATGTATATATTGCGCTCACATATTCAGTTTTCTGCGGGATGTATACATTTGTTCCATGCTCTCCTCGGGCACCTGACAGACAACGAGAAAATGGTTCTCCTTCAAACCTGTGATCAATTGAAACTACATTAGCTGTGCCTATAAGATGATTTGGAACATCACTTCAATCCCAAAGAACAATGAAAATTGGATAACGCACATGCTCACTGGGCTCTAACTTAGCTGCAAATCATGTTAAGGTTTTCAGTGAAGCCAAAGTTGTGATTGGTTATTTCTCCTTTAACTGCATCAGGTTGTACCTCTGAGGGTTTACGTGTGATGATCTGTGTTAATGTGTGTTCTTATAGCTTTTCTATGGCTCAGAGACACACAGGCCTGGAAACAAACAACGCGCAGAGAGGTGGTACTTGGAATTAAATTCCAAATAAAGGGGTTTTTGGTCATTAGTTGGCGTCTTGACTCTTGAACTCAGAAACGCTGCATTTCCGCCCGACAGATGACTTACATTGTTAGGTAACCGCAAAGAAGCTATATTCTGAATGCAGAGAGATTTCAGAGACAGGCTTTAGTGAGAGTGGCATTAGTACATCTTTTTTTTTTCTTGGGAGTGCAATGTTAGAGATAGAGAACGGTTCACTGATCAAGTGACTTTACTTCCCTTGGTGACCTGTCTCTGTAACTGCTCCTGTCCCATCATGAAACAGACAACTGAACTGCTGTGTAACTCTGAAGTTGGCTTTTAGAAGTTCTACACTATGCGGCGTTTCCTAATGAGTCTGAACATCCCTATCTTTGCCAGCTCAGATTAAAGTGTCCATGTGTCAGCTGATCAGACTGAAATATATCCATAACCATGACATGACGTGTCAAGACATTTTGTATACTTACGGCCCCTGTATGATTACCTTGTAAGGCAGCTGGAGATTTGTGAGATCACAACCTATTTAGTCTTCAATTTATTAACTTGTGGCTGGTCCACACTGGTGCAGATCAGTTCACACCCTGTAAACTCCTGGCAGCTATTAGTGTGTACCTAAGTGTGCACAGATCTTCAGTACAAAGACAGTAGGAATCATCTACTGACATGAGTATGAACGTAGTAGCTAGCTGCACCGCACTGACTGTTTGCTAGCTTGCCAGTCTCCTCAGACTGTCTAGACTACGTATCCTTGGGTTTTTTCTTGGTTCATTGTTTGGTTGCAGTTACCCCGTGATAGAAGCTGCCTTCAAATCAGGGTCATGTTTACAGCGTTCTCGGAAGTCTGAATGGCCCAATGTTCTCGTATGCACAACCTCGTAGACCTGAGTTCTTGAAGTTCTAGAAATGGTAGAGGTGCATGGTGGTATAATATTTCTAATTTAGTCACAATATGTCTGAGAAACGGCTTCATCCTTTTATTTTTTCTACATCAAGTTACCTGGTAACCCATTCAAATAAAATATTTTGAATGTTACTCTATCATCTATCCCGGCTATGGTATTTGACACTTGGTTGACGTACAATACAATGGATTTACGGATAGCCAGTCTGACAAAGAACAACCCGGCTCTCTTCGGACTGCAACAACATGACCCCCATGCCCAGTTTTGCAGAATGTGGTCAAAGTAACACACAACCACCTCAAGCTCCGCCCACTTGGGGCTTAATTTCACTATTCAGAAAACCATCACTGTGGTTTTGTCCATGGTATATACACTCAATACGTTAAACACGCAAGATGCCGGTGAAATTGTGAGCTAAGTAGTTAGCCTTCCAATTTAAATCCACTTAATAGGTGATATAACACTGAATGGTAGTGCTGGACCAAGTTAGAAAGCATGAATGAATCCATTGTCTTGGAAATTATCTTACAGCTTACTTCTTTGCTTTTTTGAGCATGTTAGCATTCATCTAAATCTTCCAATCCATTGGAAGAAGCGTGCAGTGGGCCCTAGTGTTGTCATATATGCTTCAGACACAAGCTAAGGCTCACACTTGGGTCAATACACATGTCTCACACATCAATTTATGATCCCTCCATGATGATCTTTAGAAAATAATCCCACTTCTCCACACTATAGTTTATCTCAAGCACCAACTGTTCTCTGACTCTTACATGTCTTATCTCTAAGTCTTACCCATCATTCCTGAGTCCCTGTACACCTTGGCTTTGTAGCATCCCCTCCTCATCCCTTCCATCCTGTCTTCCTAGTACCCTTTCAATCCTCTGTCTCTTTGCTCCCTGCGTGGACTCCTGTGGGTAAGGAGTTGAGTGGGCTTGTCTAGTGGCTGAAGTCGGGGCCGGATTGGGAAGAGGTGGCTGTCACAGTGTCTGATTAATGACCCGTCGGTTGCGTGTCCAGCCACATTAGGGCTCCATGTATCTACCAGCGTCCACACGGGGCGAGGGGCTTTGTTCTGGGAGGAAATGGTGTCAGTGGCCCACAGCCGTTTGCCTATAAAAAGATAAAGATTTACTGTCATCACAGGGCAGATTAAAGCCCACAACGGTGACATTGATTTTTTTTTTTTAAACCAAAAAATTCACATTTTGGGAAAACCCATTCCAGGACTAGAGAGAGATATGATCAGCTTATTTGGAAAGGATAATATGGAATCTTCTCTCAGAATGAACTTTGAAAGAAGTAAATTGTAAATATTGATTTCTGAAATGAAGTGTCAATCTTGGTTGGGCCAAGATTATTCCTATCATCTGGCTCAACCCCCGGCAAACGATGAATTCAAAACTGCTGACAAAGTGGAGTGTATAGGATTTCTGTTAGGAGCAGTCGGCAGCGCTTTACCGCTTGGCCGGCCTGAGCCCCTGCCGGTAATGGCTGTTCAATTTTATCAGATAACGGAGGAGATCTCATCAGAGGCGAAAAATGAAATGAACTGTGACTCCGAATCAGGATCCCTGCTCTTATCCCAGCAAAAATCATCGGCGCGGGGCCCAGGGCTTTCCATTATTTCAGGTCACTTCATTACGGCCCTGCACACAGGACCCAATTGCTACAAACAAAGCAAGGCCTTCCTGTCTCACCCAGGGGTCGAATGTGAGGGGCAGTTTGATAGGCTCTTGACGTGTCCAGGGTTATCCTATTACCACTTAAGAGGGTTGCTGAAAGGCAGCAAATCTCGCCCACTTGTTTGTTATCCTTTCTCGCCCTTTTGTATCATGAGAGGTTTTATTGCTCACCTTATTTCTGGCGGTGGAAAATAATTCATCTTTTCCAGTTGTGGTTCAAAATGGATTTTTTTCTTCTCAGCTTTGTTCTCATTTATTGTCGTATGGATGATGAAGACAAGGTCAGCTGAAGAGCACACATTTGAAATCCACACGTGAAACAATTCTTTTACGTATAATGGCCCAACACGTATTACCAATTTGTTTTGCATGAACAGAAGTTTCCCTAATCCCAAAATAAGAAAAACTTGCTATCAGGCCTAAATAAACAGGGAAAATAACTAATGCACGATTATCACTTGCTACTTTCTGAAGTGTGTGGGTTTATGTGTGTGCATGTGAGTATTTTTCTTACTTGCAATAATGAATGAAATAAGCTGTTATCGCCTAGGAATTTGTAGCTTTGTGAGTAATTACAGTTTTTGTTCCAGCCTCCATAGGCTCAGTATTGATCTCTGGGAGGAGGGTGGTCGATACACAGGGGGGCAGGGGCATTTGATAGCTACATGGGAGAAAAATGACGTCGGTCTAAGCGGGGAGATTTGTAATAGAGCGATAAGACGAGCTAAAGGTAGGGAAACAAAGGCTGAGACAAAAAAAGACTCTGCATTACTCAGCGGCTTTGAAAATATACTTTGTCCTGAGAAGGGACTGTTTCTGCATCTGTTACTGGCAGCTAATACAAAGGGCCGGCGGTAGGAGAAGACAACTGACGTCAGAATAATTAAGTCATCAAATAACTAATTAATAATTTAGAGATGTGAGGACAAATTTACACGATGAAACGTCTATGTCTTTCTGTTTTCATATTTGCAAAACGTCATAAGGAAAGTGCTAAAGCAATTCAGGTATGACTAATCTGCAATGAGCTTTGACCATTGGATCTACACACTGACCCACACAGGCTTGAGTTACACTGTCCCATTACAGGCTGCTGTTTAATGTCACTGTTATATATATATATATATATATATATACATGAATTTAATTTAGTTTAGTTTAGTTAATGCCGATACCTTCAGAGAATGTATTCTTCTTTCATTTCCTACGTAAGGATCACCTCAGATTTCAACAGACCAGCAGCAACATTAGAAGACACAGCAAACATTCTGAAAACATATATATTTCCACTTTGAAACCATAACAAAGACCTTAGGAATCAGAAAGTTGTGGTGGAGGCAAAAGTCAGAGAGCTGGAATTAGCATCCCTCACTATGTTTCTACTACTTGTGTTGTGTTTGTGTACTTGGGTTCTGATACTGCTGGTTTCCAGTCTTGCTAATGGTTTTCATTACCTGAAAAGGAATGTCAGTGATGAGAGCAGCACAGGACATTTAGTTATGGTCACATGGCATGTAATGTTGCTGTTGGTAGGGTTAGATGCAAGCACTCTGCATCACGGTCAAGCCAAAAGGGCCTTTCTCTGTGACACAAGCAATAATTTTGACCACCTGGGAATTGAAATCCACTCTACATCTGCAGACATTTCTTAGGGAACCAGCACTGTTTCTGTCCGTCTGTTTGTTGTTGCCGCTTTTTTGGAGGTATGTCAAATGCTGTTGCATCTATTGTTGCTTAATAATGCCAATTTTGGATCTAATTGACATAGCGTCTGAGTTTTTTTGCTCTTACAGTATATTTACTCAAAATTTCTCAAATTCCATTGCCACATGGCATTATACATCTGCACTGCTTTATGGAATATGATTTTCACTGCAATACTACCTTTATTACTTTATTATTACATAAGACATACGACATAAGATGTTTATTTAATCCCATGTGTTATTTAATCCCTTGTTCCAGTAGCACAGTAGTTGACCGCAAAGTACAATTATGATACTCCCCAACAGTAAACACCTAAGCCTCAAAATGTCTGCCTTTTGCTTATTTTGACAAAAAGGTCAGAAAATATCCCGTGCCTAAGTGCTTTCACCATTTTTTTTATTCCAGAATACATGTAAACTTCAATATCTAGAAGTTATTAGCAATTTACTGGATGTTGCAAGGGTGTCATAACCTTACGGGAAAGCACAAGTAAAACTACCTTAATGACATCATACTGACTGTAAAGTGCAATGTCTCAGCTTGTAGAAATGGTTGGAATTTTTTTTCTGTGAGCGCAAACTATGACTTAATTATGGTAATCCCAACTGCCCTAGCCCAAATGCAGTTCCTCGAATTGCCACTTGGGGGCTGGCTCCAAAAGTGAGTCCACCGGTGTATACTTTCATGTTTAAATTTATAGCAGAGATAAACGTGCTCGCAGCCTGGTGTAGAAATGGTTTAGGTCTCTATAGCTAATTTTCTCTTTCTTTACAACTGTTCGGGGGTGACGCTAAAGAACTCACTTGTTTAAATTTACGCAAAATTATGGAAACTGACAGGTGTCTAGCTGTCTATCTAGGCATCTAGACTCGCCACAGCTATTGCTAATATTCATTTATCTGTGATCATCACTTATCAATACAATAAAGTTAAAAGCCCTAAATAGAAAACACTTTAAGTGTAAGTACGCAACTGCATTTTTTAAAAAAAGCAATCAAGTGCTATAGATAAAGCACAGAAAATACTCCGATTAACAAAAACACAGTTCTTGTTTTTGTATTAAAACCATGAAATCAGACTTTTGTGGTGGTCTAATCTAGTGTCTAACATGAGATAAGCTGTCGTACGGTTCATGTGGTCGAGTGTTGTCCCAGCCGAAGAAGAACATCCAAAGAGATTCCTCCGTTTGAGAGACACATGCCACATGAAAGTCCCCGAAGGGGTCAGCTTCCTAAAATTGGCCTGCGTTGAAAAACCCTCAGGTCTGCCATCTCCTCGGATGCTCCTGTGTGACCACGCAGAGGACTTTTACAACAAAAGCAGAATGGCTTTATTCCCTCTCCTATCTCGTCCTCTCAGAGTAACACAAAGTTGACATTAATAGAAAATAAAACAGGGAGGGGGGGAAAAAAAGTCTTGAAACAAAGTTGAAGCCTTCGGTTACGTTTCAGAGCACAGGGCAATTTAAAAGCCTGAAATGTGGAATTAGAGAGGATTTGATGCGTTTCAAATTGAACGGAGGGGGACACCGTCAGTGGCGTTTGCACCTTCAGGCATTATTTAAGTAATGTCTTGTGGCACGTTTGAGGCATTGGAAGGCAAGGGCGCAGAAATGAGGGATTTATGTGGACGCCGCCGCCGTTTTATCTCCCTCCTCCAGTCTGAGTGCACGCTCCGCTGAGTAAAAAAACAAGCAGACGTACAAGCAGATTCAGATCATACAGTGTTATGTGTTTGAGCTATCTGGATATTCACTTTAAACAACATCTAAATCAAGCTGTTCTCAACGGACCTCATCCACTCCTTATCGAAACACAGGCAGCGGCAGATAACTTGATTTGCTTAAGGAATGGAGGAGATATTAACAGCACTTGACTACGGCAGTGGCCCCTTCTGTTGTTCGTATTAAACCTATCCAGCACTTCATTATACCTTAACTCTCAGGAGAGTCTCTGCATACAGTCTCTCTTTATCTCCTCTTTTCTCCTGTGTTTTGTTCCCTTCTTCTCTCTCCCTCTCTCTCTCTCCCTCTCTCTCTCATGATACAAGCATCCTGGTTGCCGACAAGAGCATCATCAACATGCGCGGTGTGCCGGTGTCATGCAGATAGCCTCTGTGTTGGTAATGGAGGGAACAGCGATCGATACGGGGAAGGAGATGACTGCGGCCGCGGAGCCTCTGTTTGGCTAGCCCTAATCCTGATGAGTAATGTTGCCGTCATAATAGCAGAGGAGAATTTAACGCTGACACTTAACTCGGTGATGAATGGCCCGTCGGGGGCCAAGACGAGCGGGCCCGTCACAGGTGCTGAAATATTAATTTCATTCCGGATTCAGAGACTGCGGCGTGGAGAGGGGCGCGGGAAAAGTCAGAGATGATCGGCCAGACCGGTTGTGATCTGATGAAGAAGACGGAGCCAGTTGTTGTTGTCTTTAGGTTTCAAAAACGTATTTTTTTAAGGTGCTCTGTTTTTGAGCATGATTAATAAACCACTGATGTCATCATGTGGCTCTTCTATCAGATGAAAGAAGCAGTCCGAGTGGATGTTTCCGGGTTTTTCTTTCACTCTGTGGCTCTTGGCATTGTAACATAACTTTGAGACTTTATTTAATACCATGCACATTAAAAAACAGTGAAAGTCTTTGGTGAGTAGACTCCATAGATACTGATGGTTGTGGTAAAAGTGTAAAGCTGGACCCGCAAGTCTCTGGATGGGATGAGGAGTGGACTCTGATGAGCCTGACCTAGCCCCTTGACCTAGGAGTGGGGCGGACGAGGGTCGCAGCACTTAGAGTTCAAATGACTTCTGAAAGGACCATTTGACAGGGAGGACGTGATTGGCTGATTGATATCGGGGTAAAATCTGAATGATAAAAGCGGAAACTCTCACAGTCAGCTGATTACATGACGAATCCAGCCTGGAAGCAGTAACCAACCAACAAACAAAAATGCACAGAAACAGCATGGCGGAGTGTGACTTTTTTTTTAAATTTAGGAATGAATGATTCTGCATAAACATTTGCAGCTACTGACGGTTACAAAGTCGCGGGTCACAGAATTCTGGGAGTGATAATTCTGTCTGCACCCACAATCAGATTTTGTGGCATGAGTTTATGAACGGCGGGACACAGTGAAAGGACTTGTTACGTGGCTAAGAAGTCCTGCAGCTCTTCACCTAACAGCTCACTGTGGCTTCCCCTTCTTGTTTGAAATATTTCAAACTGTTCTTGGGCCAAAAATGATGAAAACTATTTACTTATTGAACGTTTTTGACGAACAGCAGCAGCAGAAGGCACTAACCAACACGCTTTCCTGTAGCTAATAAGAGTCAGCTTGTGTTATGCCAGTTAAATTCTTTCAGTGCACAGTCTGAAACTATCAGTTATCATCTGATGGGCTTCATGCATTCATATCCAGATAACTGTCTCATAATGTCTCATAAGACATTTAGTTAAATGAAAGCTTTTACATTAATACTGAGGCATTATCTGAGCATTTGAGTTTGACTTGGAAGTCATGATTTATTACTGTGAATCAGGGGTCTTCAGTGTTTTCCAGGCCAAGGACTCCCAAACTGACGGACAGATGGAACGGGGACCCCCTACTTATGTATATGTGTATTTAAAGACAATTTATGGAAATAAAAATGTGCGACCCCCTCCAGTACCTCTGCGGACCACCTAGGGGTTGTGGACCCCCTGTTGAAGACCTCTGCTGTAAATGATAAATCACGCCAGTTTTAGTTGGAACTCAAAACTAGGAGAATGGGTTCTTTAAACCACCTGATATTTTCCAGAGGCACTATTCTATGTGATCTGAATAGCTGTTCAGGTCACAGGCTGTGGGCAGGGGTCAGGTATCATCCACCCGGTGCCAGTCATCCCTTTCAGCAACAACTTTAATCCTTCCCTTTACCAAATTTAAGATGTTAAAAAGACATTTTACAGCAAGTTGAATTCCCCTCTGGGTCCTACAGCCCTTAAAGTTGGATGAATGTTGAATGCACCAAACCACAAAAAGCAAATTTACGTAACAATGAACACATGAAATTCAAATATTAGTCCACAGTGTGACCCTCCACATGTGATAATCTGTGCATGAAATCTGTGAATGGATTCCACATCCTGGTTTAGAGCACTTTCTTCACACGTCGTACAGTATATGTAAAGCCTCTTCCTTTATCTTTGTCAAAGCTAGTTTCACTCGTGTCATCTTAATTACTGTATCGCAACGATAAAACTGGAAAGACCAAGAAAGTTTCTCACTTTAAGAGACAGTTTGTGAAGTTTTACGACTTCCTTCGGGGAAAATAATAAAAAAAAATATATAAGTGAGGCAGCTGGAGAAGATGACGCTTCCTCTCTCATATAAATGCTTTTAAATGCTCTGGGAATGAATATCTCGGGGGAAACTAAACACCATATACAAACAAAGTGCACTGTTTATCTGCAATTATGATGTTCGAGCAACATAACTAATTCGGTTCTGCTTTTTTATGTGATGCACAAAGCGCTTTGAAGTTTTATGCGCTGTATGTCACAGCGCAACTCAGGCAAGGGAAGATTTTAATGGTAAACATTTTACATTGATTGTTTTTGTGTGTGTGTGTTATACATATGGTACTGTACGACACACACAACAGATACTTTTTCACCCAAGCTGCATTATGATATCTGGGAGGATATTTTCGTTTCATTTTTTAATTCATCTGAAGGGATGTTTTGATCCTGCAGGATTTCCGTCGTACTGTAGGCAGTTTTTTTTTGGACGATGACGTTCCCACACTAATCCATTTACAGTGGCTTCACGTTGAGATGGTTTCGATACTCAAACTGTTTGCAGGCCACGCTGGGACCTTGTGTACAGAAACTTAAATTGATTTGATTCCTAACTCCCTTATCTATAAATGTTTAGGAACGGAGTAGTTTTTTATGATTTATTACTTCAAAGCCATAAAATCTCCTGTTGACACGGAAGCAAAGAACTCACTTACTTCTTATCCAGCGCGGCCTATCTCGGAGGCCACCGCGGCTCGGCCCAGAGCTGCACTTCCTTGCGCGACTCAAAAAGGCATTTTGATTTTGTTGACAGAGGTTGGTGGGAGGAAATAATGGAAAAGATAAAAACTCCAATTATGATTTTTTTCCCTCTTCCTCTGGTAAAGCGTTGCTCCGGTATGACAGATTGTATGATAAATGATGCATTTGAAAGTCGGTTGTTGTTGAAGATGTGATGATTTCTTGAGCGGCAAATAGGCTCCCTTGACCTTTATTCTTTTTTTTTTCCGAGATGCAATTGTTTGGTCCCATGATGCAGTGACTGTTTGTGATGCAGTGAACGATACAAAGTGACGGTGCGGAGGAGCCCAACTCCAGATATTTTCTTTATCTTAATATTCTAAATGTTACATTATCTCACGTTCATCATGCAGTCTAGTCTTTGTAGAGTCGGCGTTCTCCCGTTGAACAAGTCCATGCACAAAACTGTCTTCTGCTTGGCTTTGACATTTTTTTTTTTACATGCTCCTGCCGAGACTTAAAGACCAATGTAGCTAAGCCGGAATGGACTAACGCAGCCATTTGACCTTGGGTGGCTTATTTGCTCCAGTGAGACAGCCTAAATATTTACCTGTCATTGTTGATGATACTCCAGGCTTCAATGCACCTAATGGTTTTGATGGAGAAGCAGGGCTTTGCAGCACCCGGGTGATGGAATTGCAAAATTAAGCGCAGTGAATTGGGCTGTATCTTTAGGACACTGCGGGTTTAATTCTGTGTCTTATAACACAACTCCCTTAATCTGTAAAAGACTCGCAATGGGAATTCGCAATGGAACAACAACTGTCCGGGTTTAACCTTGACGGGGGGTCTATTCAGTGGGAGTGGCGTATGGGAAAGTGCAGGTGGTCAGGTACCGGACGGAATTCATGATAATCGACATATAATCACAACATTACAGTACTAAAGTGGGGCAAGAGAGGTGCACTCCACTGACCAGAGGGTGAGTCAAGTGATCCAAACGCATCCAAACTCTGTCTTATTCAGTATGTAGATGTATGTAGCCTCAGTGACGTCATGTGGACTACTGTTGTCCTTTTCTTTACACCATAACTGATTATGTTTGAGTGGGAGGAGCTGGGGACGAGCGAAGGGTCGATCTAACTTAGAGCCTCAAACTTGTGTGCACAGTCTATCTTAGACATCCGCTAATACTGGCATGCACATTACCCGTAAATCAAAACATACACTTTGCAGCATTTACATTTCATTACAGACGTTCTGTTTTACTTAAAACTAAAGTTACAAATAAAGCGTGTTAAAATTGGAATACATTAAAGGGGAACTACCTTTTTTTTTTTTTTTTTTTTTTTTTTACAACCCGGACCTTATTTCTGGCATAAAATCCAATCGTTAACTCACCCATGTCACTTTGGTGTCATTTGGAGTTATTCAGACAATATTTAGATATGCGTATATCCATATAGTGGGAGTGAATGGGGCACCAAGATGCAGCCTCTAAACAACGCATTATCTGCCACGAAACTATGATAGACTAGTGCTATTCATGTGCATGGCTGAATATTTCTCCGATTCTGAGGTTGTGTATGACAACTTTGTTTATTATGGACGTCCTTACCGTTTTGAGCCAGAGTATACGGATGATTAGCTTGTTGAAAGGAGGATGCAGAGGCAGGGAGAGGAACAGCTGGCCAAAGAACAACAAACTGCTGGACATCTGTGGATAGATAATAGGTAACTCCGGACTCAACGGGGAATAGCTATAGTGTATCATAACAAAATATTGGTGAAATGAACGAGTTTCGCGGCAGTTAACTTTTTATTTAGAGGCTGCACCATTGGTGCCCCATTCACTCCCATTATATGGATACGCGGTTCTAAATATTGTCCGAATGACTCCAAATAACACTAAAGTTATATGGGTGAGTAAACGATCATATTTTTCCAGAAGTAAGGTCCGGGTTGTAAAAAACAGTAGTTGAGCAAACTGTATAAACCAAAATGATTAAAACAAGTTAATGAACAGCATAATTGTGGAAAATGTATACTACACATACGTAAATAATAGCTAGGTTCTTGGAGAAGATCTCCGCCCCCTGCCTCGACCCCTGACATTTCTTTATTTTTGACCATTCTACTTTGAAGACACGTGACTTCCTATAATGACACTGGGTCAAAAGCATTGATGTAACTCAGTATTCTGGTTTGTCAACAGGTGCCAAACACAGAATAGCACTAGTCCTCAGGTCCTCGCTAGTCTCCTCCTTCTCATGCTCTTCCTCCACGCTCAAGCTAGCTCTGAAGTCTGCTGCTTTGAGTCTCATAGCCACGCACCAGAGGGATTGCTGATCCCCATTTCAGATACCGGCCCTCAATCTCTTATCATTTACAGCTGTCCACCAGTAAACAACAAAACGAAACAAAACAAAAAAATGATAGAAATGGATGAAAGGGGGGGAGGAAAGTTAAAGGGACAAAGTCCTTCGCTCCCTCAGAGGTTTTACTCCCTCGCTGCCATTGTTGGACTCCTTATGATGATAGCCATCAAAATCATAACTGTTTACACTGCTGTCACTGCCTTATCCTCACGCCAGAAGTTTTCCATTCCAAGATTGATTTGTTTCGGCCACGTTTATCTGTCCAACAAAGACGACAGAAAGCCTGGGCTTTTTTCATTAAACTTTTGATTGGTCCTCAAGCTAAAGCTGCTTCCCCGGGAAGGCAGCGAGACGGAAATGTGTGGACAAAACTTCCCTTTCCACACCTTTTTACTACGCCGTGTTATGCAGAGTTGGCCACCCTAGTCCTCATCCAGATGCACGGCACAACATGGACTATTCAGTGCACCATCTGGCTAATATAATAAGGTAAAGTAATGCATTTTTAACCCTCCCTAATTGGCGAAGTCATTTCATTATTATAAATATTAGGTATCTGTAATGGGGAACACTAATTCCTTTGACTAGACTAAAGATTCCCGCCTTCAAATAAGCATGCTAATCTAATTAGAAAGCTAGCGGAGCTGAACGACTACATTTTCTCATACTTAGCATTGGAGGGCCGGGGCTTTGTGGAGCAGATGTGCTGTGAAATTAATTTCCTCTGGTGTAACCGGAGACGCTCTTCTCACCGTCTCTGTTATGAAATTTCCATTTCACAGATGATAACCTATTATCACTTTATTCAAGGGAAACGTGTTAATGGCCAGGAGGAAGATTGAATTATTCATATTTGCTCATTTCTATTCTGCGGCGCGGCCCTGCTCTTTTCATGCACTGAGAGAGGGCTAATGTAAACATGACCAGAATCCTTGTAAATTGGCTTGTAGAGGAGGCTGTTAGCATAGTGCCTGGGGACTGATGCTAGACGAGGATAACAGCTGATATCTGTAAAGTACAGGCTGTGTGTGTGTGTGTGTGTCTGAGGGCGTGTGTGTGAGGAAGAGAAAGGGAAACAGACTGGGTGTGTGTGTGTTCGACGGAGAGCGAGTGAGTGAATGAATGAGTGAGGCGGTGCATGTGTGAAAATGTGTGTCAACAGTGTAACAGGGATGCTACCAGCTGGTAATGGGAGCTAATTGGACCGGGAAGCAGTTAGCCGCACTACTAATATGCGTCATCTTCGGCTTGCATGCAATGTATACGGACATCAACTTCTATCTCAAACACATTTTCTGCAGAGCTTTTGCAGATTTAAATAGCCAAAAAAAAAAAAGTCACATGAGGGCAATTTAGGTCAAGTTTTTACCCTGGGATCAATGTTTCCTACAACAGCATCCCAGGACGGGAAAGAATACCTTTATTTATTTCTTCACTTGGCTTTAAAGTGCTTCAGCATGGCAGGACAGGAAGGAGCTCATTCACAAATAATGAGGCGTCCCGTCCCAGTGACGTAGCCACTGTTCATTCACTAAACAGATCTGACCCCCCACAGGACACGAGTGTGTTGCAATGGGCGCAGATAAGGCCAATGTGTATTTGTCTGTTAATTTGCTTCCGTTTCCTGGAATTCAAAAGCATGTGGTTGATGTTTAGTTATTAGTTTGTATGCCAGTGATGTTTTCTTTTACTTGGTGACATATATATTTCTGGCAGTACAGAAAACCTTTTTTATTTAATTTTCCTGCGTACGCTAAATACTTTTCTATGCTAGAGAAAATCATATTCAAAGCAAGTCTTTATTTTAAAAAGCATGATTTTTATGCACATTTGACAAAAGGTACATTTTGACATTTAGTAAAAAGAAAAGTTCTAAAAAAAATGAGATGCAAAGTTAACAAATCAAAAGTCCAAAGGCGGAATGATGGTGTCTCTCATAGCAAAACATTTGCCAGGGCATTAGGCCGTCTTTTCAGCCCAGACTATTTTATGAGAGAAATTAAGCGCAGAGAGAGACATGAGCCGCATGTTTCCCAGAAGTTGAATTGGGGTCTGTTCTTACTTCTACAGCCAATAATGAGATTATATTTGAGCTGAAATGTGGCCATCCTCTTAGGAAGCATTGCAGATGTCCACCCTTCCAAATACATCTTTCCCATGGGAATCTGTATGCAGGACATTTACGTGGTTTACATAATGCCTCCGGGGATGGCGGGTATCGATTATTAAATCTATGATGGATAAAGTGATCATGAATGCAAACAAATGCATTTCTAAATTCGCCATGGATGCTGTGACGCGTCACTGATGTCAGTGATTCAAGAACATATATGTTAATTGTGATTTTATAAAAGGTTCACATTCAGAAAATGCAAAATTAGAACATTATTCTTTAATATGACTTGTGAATTTTCTGCTTCCCATGCCAGGAAAAAATATACACGAGTATTCAAATAGTCAGTGATCACTAGGTGGCAGTATAGTATGCCATTATTGCATATATGCATATTCCACTGAGGTCCACTCTGAGACTTGTCCTGCAGCTAAGTGATGGGATGTGACCCTGACATTTCAACGTCTTATCCATTCTTTGAGGAAAAATATTAATTTATTAATAATTGTTATATGATTATTACCATATAAGGTGCTGTTTTTTAAAAAATATTTCTTTGCCTTGTGTTGCATTGTGCGAGAATTAGATTTTCAAATACATTCAGTTGCATTTCAATGTTTAAAATTCATGTCTTTTATAAAGAATATGTGCAAAATGTGGTGATTTTAGTGTCTCTGTAAAACAAGCAAACCCTCTCAAATGCTGAAACAGAACTGCTTCAGAGATGCTACTTGTCACACATTGCACCGTTTAGTATTTCATACAGAAACGAGCGGCCTCACCGGCGATAATAAATTTTGACGGCGTCATTTGTCCGGATTCATTTTAAACTGTCAACTAAAGGGCCACTCTCATGCATATGCATTGCATTGAAATGACTAAAATTCAAAAACTTGTCTAACGAAGTGACTCTCTGACCGCAATCCTTTTTGAGGACCCCTCTATTATACCGCTGCTTAACACAATCTATAGCAATCCAAATCCTTATCAATATCAATTTACTCATATCAATAAAGAGCAGGCTCCCCCTGGATCAGTTCTCACTGGCATCTGTCTGACATTGCGGGCCCCTCATCACACCCAGACAGCCCACCCTCCCCTCCCCAACGCGCACGCACACACGCCCACGTACAAACACAGCAGCCTTTGACTTTGGCGTCAATAAGGCTGACCGTCTTTGTGAGAGTATCGACAGTTATCAAAAAATGCCCTTGATGTAATTTCATGCCTGTCGACACTCGCAGGCCATATGCTGAGGATTATGGGACGCAGGCGCTGCGGAGCCGGGGGCCTGGGCCTCGGCCTCTTTATGGGAGCCTTTAATGGCCCTCGCTGCCAACGTTTAGAGCCACAATGGCCGAGTGCAGCAGACTGTCCACTGGGGGCTACCATCAGCCTCGGCTACGGAGCAGCCAGGGAATCCCGCCCCCTCCCACGACTGGCACTTACTTATCACATTAAAGCGTCCGCGGTGTCACAGCATATGTCGAGCCTCCGCGGCGGAGGCTTTAATGTCATAAGATCTCTCATTTACATTTTCGGAGGTATTCACAAATGCACAGTGAAACAGAAGGGCGGCGAGCTGGCAGTGAGTGCTCTAGCGAGGGAGTTTTTATGTGCGCGTCTTTCTTTCAAAGTGTCATTGAGACTGGAGACGGTGCAGCAGAGGTGGAGTTTTCTGCTGCTACAAACTAGATGAATATGTGCTACGTAGATGTATGGACAGTACACAATTCAAAAAGCATTACAACTAATTATTTAGTTTGTTAAACATGTGCCGTACAAATGTATTACCTTTAAATTCAGATATTTCTTAGGATCTATATGGAGCACCCTGCAGGCCAAAATTTCTGCACTTTCCCTGCAGCCTCCTCTCTATAGCTACATAAAATGCCCGTAAGCATACGGACGCACAAATCCATATAAAGACATTTTAAACTCCAGTGGATTGTCCAAATTCCATTTTTTTTGTTCATGAGTCCTTGAAAGTTTTTTTGAGATGCGGACAGCGTGGATGAACACATCGTATATATACATCCCTGGCTTAGTTAGACAGCCTGATGTATAATTTTGTCTTGAATAAGATGACACTTGCAAGCAGTTGTAAAGCATCCGCGCGCAGTATCAGTTTCTGCAGAGACGATGTATTTCTGCATCCTCTGGTAGCATCGCCGGTACAGGTGCAGCACCGAGCTGAATACTTTTGTAGTGTTTTGTATGTTTGCATCCTTTTGTTACCTAGAATTTAATCAACTATCCCCCCCAGCCCCCCCTCCCTTTGTGCTTTGTTTTTCAGAGGCCGATGTTAGCTGAGGCGACTTAGCTGTTTTGTAGGCATGTGCACATCCTGATCTCTCATAATATTAGTTAAAATCAATGTGCTGCTTTTTTAATTATTGCTCATGGTACAAAGCGGGGAAGGCTCATTTAAGGGGGGATCGATATGGGAGAGCGATTGGTAGACGGTGGAGCTGTACATCAGGCGGCTTGATGTGAAAATCATTGGGGCCTGTGCAGGCTGTGGCTCGTGCTGATCATCCTGGTTAGCCCCCCAGCTGGCTGCAGGGCCTGGGTAATGGGTGAACCCTCCGTGAACCAGCATCCTTAGCCTCCACAACACCCCTTCCGCGCGGCACACAGTCTCACGCCGCCCCAGCCGATATGCAGGGCAGAAATAACACATCATAAACTCTGTTACAAATAGAATCAAAAAAGTAAGGCAGAAAATCCGAGCGCATTTCTCATTCTCCCCTCTTCATCTCCGCATTGATTATCTGTGCCTGGGATTATTCTCTTTTTATTTGGTCCTTTTCCTTCTCTTGTGTTTCTGGCCCCCACCCCATCCCCAGATACACCAGTGCATTGTTCCTCCATGTGCACTTCTATTATCTCTGCTATCTGTCCCCTGACCACGACCAGGCCTGACTGGATTCTTGCGCTACCCTGCTCTGTGGGCTTTAAAGAGGTTAATAACTTGGGCCTGCGGACATTATTTAAGAGTGGCCAGAGGAAATGTAACGCTTCTCTGTTTCTGTTGCTTTAGATCCACCTTTGACCCGGGAATCGTCCCTCCCTCCCCGGCCCACATGACAAACACAACCTTGTATCCACTGCATCCCACTTTCCTCCCCGTTCCCTCGCGCTCGCTCTCCTCCTTCCTCACTTTTCGCGAAGGCCGGCCCCGATCTCCTTCATCATGCAGTTTGGCCCCTCTGGCGCTAAACTGATACAAATGACGTTAATCTCGAAAAGTGTGAACGGCAGCGTTTCGCGGCCTCCAACTGTTATTTGTCACCATTTCTGTCTCCAAAATGGCTCCATTTTGCACAGAGATAAAAAAAAAAAAAAGTTAAAAGCCCAAATAATTGTTTTCATCATTAGGTCACTAAGCATTTATCATGCAGTTTGTATATCAGCGCGCAGTGGATGATTTATACAGGCTCTCCAGCAACCAATGGGACACCTCCATGAGGGTATCAATCCCTATAAGCACTCATCCAATGTGCAATCAGCATCCAGGAAAGCTGGCTTGCACATTCAATGTTCCCAAACGGACAAAAAGGGGGGTGGGTTAAAAAAAAAAAAAAGCCTTTCTCATGTCCCACCTTCAGCTGTTTAAAGTACCAAACAGCAGCAGAAGTAAAACTATCTCTGCTGCACCAGAAATGGAAGTTGTATGACAAATATTCTGCTATCTAATGACTGCTTTCCGTTTCCGTTCAAAGTATTGAATTTTCCCGCACTAGCCATTGTTAGGAAACACATTAGTAAGGCTTAAAACACATTTTGACATTAGCTAAAGTCCCTTCTGCAATCACCTAAATCAAATGCTTCTGTTTTGACAAGCTACCAGTTTAGAATATGTCCAATTAGAATTTAATACTGGTTAGACGCAGTGACCTTTCCCTCTATATCACATTCTGAAACACTAATGTAATGGTTGTTTTACATTTGGCCGGCCTTTTGTTTAGATGGTCGTTATACATCATCTGCATCGTTCACATGCTTACATACGCACAGCGCTCGCGCACTCATTCACTCACCCCGAAGTGAGACGGCAACTGCGGCGCATCAATCATTCGTCCATAAGCGAAGTTCATTTACTAATTAAAATCTTAAAAAAACAACATTGACTAAGCACTAAATTCTTAATCACAAGTTTTGACCAGCTACTGACAACACAATCCATGGTGAAATATCAATCAGGCTGATGCAAACGACTTTTATGAACCGGCCTTTTTTTTTTGTTTGATCACCAAGGTCATTTATTTTTCCTTTAATTCCCCCTCTTAGCACGATGCATTCAATCATTTAAAGTGTATTGTGCAGCGGATGAGTCTTCGCGTGGCTTTCTCTCATGATGACAAAGCACATCGGATGAAATACAATAAAAAGTTCAGATCTGAGTCAATAAATTACATGCATGCTTAATTCCCCATGCTTGTGAACGTTGATGCCTGTCAATTTCAAAGGGTCTGGTGTGCTTTATCTAATGAAAGAGGCGGAGGGCGCAACGCTCTTTCATTTGGCTAGAAAATGCTCTGTTCAGCCAGATTTAAGATGAAATGATGCCTTTTGGTTATGGACTGTGATTAACATCAAGGACATAGGAGTTCATCTAAATATAGATGATCCGCGCTCGCCTTTAGGCATGCTGAGTCTGCACCGTGCAGAGATGGCGCGCAGATAAATATCATCCCAATGCCAATAACAACATGGAAGACGTGACTTCAAGGATCTGACTTGATGGGGGAAGATAAGATTGACAAAGGCAGAACAATAACAGGAGCAGTGACTCTAAGAAGGGCTTGAAGTTCGGCAGTCAGCCACAAACTTTACATGAAACCTAAAGAAACACGGGGACACAAATAATGCAGCTAATTAGACAAATTGTTCTTCAAATAAAATAATGAAATCACGTGATTTTGCAGCATAACACCAGACCATATAGATTCAGCAAGAGGATGCTGTGTTACTTAACTACTAGCTATTTAAGCTAGTCCCGTTTAAGCATGACTAATTTCCTAGGTGTTTCTCTTTTATGGTTACATTTGTTACTGTGGTATAACAAATCAATTACTAACATACAGGAGCATCAAATTTGCTCTTTCAATTGTGTACAAGAAACAGGGGAAAAGCATATTAGCTTTAGCTACGAGTGTAACACAAGCTACTTGGCTAGCTAGGTTTTTATCTCTGTTTTGTAGCTTTTTACGCGCATTCTTGTGGAAATTACTTGTTTTGTGTGTACACAAATGTTCTAACATCAATAGAGAGTTGTGAGCTAGGCAGCTGCTCACGTCTAGAAGCCAGCGAGGCTAACTGTATGGAAAGACAACGTCCAGGGTAACATAATTGGGTCATAATAAAAAAATTAAGCTGCCTGGAAAAGCAAGATTCTCCTCAGGCATGCTATAACATTTTGACGAAAACTATAGGCACAATACAAACTGTTAGCTTACTGTCCACCTCCACCATATCTGAAAATGTCAACAAACAAGTCTCAACTTGTTAATTTTGACCCTTTTTAACCAGGTAATGCAATGTTGGAAAAACAAAGGCTTAATGAAAAGATATTCCATTGGGAATATCAAAATTCTCCTCGGACATATAACAACATATGACAAACAGAGCATTATACAACTAAATTACAGTAGATTCATTTACCATCCACCTCAACCATTTCTGAAAAACATCAGTGGACACACAACAACTAACTACTTAAAGAATATTTCCACCTACATGGTTGTGAACACCACAAGAGGGCGCATCCTTACGTGCTCTTCTCGTGAAAGTGGTGAGCTTTGTTAAAGGCAACCACAACGTAGCCGCTTCTCATTGGTTTCCACCAAACTCATGAGCTTGTGGCTGCAGGCGAGTGGAAAACCAGCGAGGCTAACATTTCAGCGGAAACGCAAAGGCACACTAAAGAGATGACACTGTTTGGAAAAGCAACGTTTGCAATAGAAAACGTAGTACAGTTAACTTGCCGTCCACGTCTGCTATTTCTGAAAACATCTACAAACAAGGCACAGCTCGTGACCTTTGACCTTTCTGAGAATTTCCACTTGTGAGTACAAACATCCAATCCAATCCAGCTTTAAAGCACTTTCCACCAAAGTGAACCAAAGTGCTGTACAGAATGAATTTATAAAGCATATAAAAGCATTTTAATATTTTATTTAATGAGTGATATATGTGTTTTATATAGTGTACAAGTAGTTAGGAAGAAAAAAATGTTGTTCTTTGTGTACGTAAAATAATCAGCTACAAATAATTGTTATAATGCACTGTCATAAAAAGTACAGTTTACCCTCTGAAATGTGGTTCATTTTAAATGTGACGCCTTTAAAAATGAAAACGCTCATGTAAAGTAGTACATGTGACTTGAACATGTGAATAAATCCACTTTTTATTACTGTATAGACATATTTAAATAAGAATCTACTTTAATATCCGTTAAATAACGAGTTAGGTGCGCCATTTCAGTCCGTCCGTCTTGCTGAGTGCTGACAAAATAATGTGATTTATGGTAAAGCAAAAACCTCTCTTGACAAGTACAAGTTGTGACAGCTTAAACAACAGCACACAATGGTATTTTTCATGACACACAAACATGTTGCCCCTATACAGCCTTGTAACTGCACCCCCGTCCCCCCACACGCAGAAAACCCAGTGAAAGCCCCAGATCTGCAGCTGCTTTCATCGAGATTGAGACAAGTTTCCCTTTGATGGGAGAATGTAAATGTGTCATTTATACCTGTCTTGTCTTTTATCATGATAAAGCAGTTCATACTCTGGGAAAAGGGGAAAGAGAAATGCAAGCAGTAGCTTCATTCATCGCCTGTCCTGTTTCATTCACACGCCTGTGATTCTCTATCATGCTCCTCTCAGCAGCCGTCAAGAGGCCGGCTAGCATTGAAACAAATCTCTCATATTCTGCTTTTTGATTTCATTCTTTCTCCCTGTCGTCTCTCCTATTAGCTTATTCATTCTTCACATGTGACTGCCAGCCTGTTAAGGTCATATTAAACCAAAGCAATCCACTTTAAATGGTTATCTACGACGCGCATTAAAAAGCTCTTTGCTGCCCTTTAAATATTGTGATTGGGTTATAGGGGGGTCGCTGTTTCGGAGCGCTGATCGCTCTCCCAGGAGCCCGCTTCAGAATATAAATTGAGTAATATTATAAAGGCGGGCACTCCAGAAGGACTGGGTAATGAATAGGATTCATGATCTGAGGAGGAACAGGAGGTCATGCAATGAAGTGAAATACTCTAATAACTCCAATCCAAACCCACTCAGATGATGATACATTAACTGAGAGACCCTTGTATTCCTGTTTTTTTCTCTCTTGTGTCAGACTATATGAGCATTACGACTACTCCAAAAGCACTTGCTGTGAGAAAAAAAAAAAAGAAGAAGAAAGAAACGAGAGAGAGAGAGACAGAGAGAAATGGTTGTGGTAATGGTTGTTTAAAATTCTCATTTTGGCTTTAACGTCAAGGCCACCTATAAACGGTGGGAGTCGGATCAAATCTCTGCAAATCTTGTAATCTTCTGCAAAGAAATTAATAAAAGAGAAAAAAAAAAGAGATTTGTATTGTGTTACTTATGCAATTTCATGATCTGCCGCAAATGTCTCAAGAAATGTACCCGGCAGATCAGACACCAGATTACTCCCCCTGTCCTGTCTCCCGAAGGCCTAAATACAAGATATTAAGATTTTAGATGTAATCCCCTTGTGATTATGATTTTTTTTTTTTTTTTTTTTGCATCCTGTTCTGCGAGGAATTACATTCATCATCTTACATTGTAAGCTGTCTTTATTTGAGGTGGCCCATGGATAGTTTTGCATGTTATCCCTCCAGATCAAGATAAATCTGGTAGATGCCACCATTGGCCCTGCGCTGCTCTGCATCTGACCTATCTCACTCATACCTGAGAATGACTGATTGCATGTTATTTAACCAAGTGGGATTAACATGAAAGCTTTGCCTCTTGGCCATAACGTATCAAACACACGCGGCTATCGTAGCCATGTGAGTGGATCAAAACTATACCTCCTATCATATCATTTAAGATTCTTGATGGTGATATTTCAGATTACTAGAGGGCTTCTAGTGTTTTGTTTTTTTTTGCTTTTGTGAAGGGATCGAAGATGTGCAAAGCCTCCCGCTGACTGGTAAACATTTACTGTTATATCATGCTTTTAATAGAAGCCAGTAGGCTTTCTCTCTGTCAGTGGATCTTGATGGAGTGTATAGGAGTGCTGGAATGAGTCGGGCTCCTTGCAATCAGGCACAGGGAAAATGGTTAATTCCACTTGTGATGACACCGGCTCGGCAAGCACAACAGTTTTCAAGTGCTGACACTGACCAGTAATGACTGAACGAATGGATGGAGAATAGAGAAGGTGTGTGTGTGTGTGTGTGTGTGTGCGGAAGGGGGGAGGGATGGACAGAGGAGGGCTGCGAAAGGATGGAGGAGTCAGTAAAAGAGACACTAGTAAAGTATGAGAGAGAGAGAAGGAGGGAGTAAGAGAGACACAGCTGCTTCTGCACAATCGCTTTCAGCATCTACAGTCCCAGGCCAAAATACCATTAATACAAGTGTCAGAGGAGTGAGTGGAATCAGGCACAGTGCGACGGCTTTGAGTGGCTTGAGAAGAAAATGCCCGGGATCCTTTGGGGGACGGGCCTGTCCAACACGGCCGTCCATTCTTCTGGCCCCCTTTGTGCCGCTGCCTCTTCTCTGTCCGTCCTCCCTTTTATTTTGGGTGAAGATTAAATTGCACATGATCTCTAATGTCTCCGGTCCTCCGCTTGTCGTAGGTCGCCGACCTCGCGCGGCTCGGATAATAGATACATCCTCTGTTTGTCTTGTGGCGAAACGCTCGTCCGCCACAGTCCAGTAACCCGCCATTGTCACGCAGTCCGAGGCAATTAAGTAAAATGGTGAATAAAGCCTCGGTGAGTCCTTTCAATATTTATTACATCCTCTTTGTGAAAAGAGCTATTTAGTCCCTGTATCTAAAATGATCACTAATGCAATTACAGCTGCATTTAGAATACACATTAAGGGTAATCTTCACCCCTTAGAGAGGACCCCAGTGCTCCAATGAAAGGAGATAACAGATGAAAGTTACAGTGTCTGTGAATAAGAAAGAATACCTCCCCTGTATCTGCTATTCCAAACCACACTATATGTTGAGGCCGGTGCACATCAGCGTTTTCTTCTTATCTTTTAAAGTGTTAATCTCTGCAAAACATCATTATTTGTTTGTTGGTTTCTTTTTACTTTTGCCTCCGGAGTTCAAACCCGCATTGTCGTGTTGTTTGTGTAGTGCATTTATTCCCCCCCCCCCCCCCCCCCCCCCTTTTCCTCAGTTGTCCATCAAGCACCCGTGACCAGCGCCGTGACATCCTCTTCATTAAATTTTCTTTTCGCCGACGTCTCCGTGCGTGGCACTTTTCTTTTCTTTGTCAGACACGCCGGCTGTTACTCCCCGGCTCGCTTTCTTCTCCCCGAGCAGATCTGACGCCCAAAACATAGTCTTGATATATGTTGTGGGGCCGGCTGTCAGGAAGTTTGGCTTCTGTGATGAGATAGTAAAGTAAGTTTGAAATTTTCAAACATGAAAGTGGAGCTGAAAATAGGAGCGGTGAGTCAAACAGGAAAGGGTTCTTGTCAACAGGCTTACCAATAATAAGCGTTTGGCTACGACAGATGTAGTTAGCTAGGTAGCCACAAAGGACTTAATTAAAACTCTTACAGTAGATGTGTGCTGTGTTTGTGGAAAAATTAACAACATTTGAAAGCGGACATGTTTCCAAAAAAGCTGGACGGCTCCAAAAAAAGAGAAGCGTGCGGCTGTGCCTCGGTCGCAGTAGACGACATAGGAACTGTAAGTCTGAAAGCGAGGGAAATCTTTCATTCAGTTTAATTCACAAAAAAGATGAACACAGCAGTGTGGTTTTACTCCGAACGGCAAAATCACAGGGACTGCAGGAAGCTGGGGTTTGGAATGAAAGCTTGTGGCCGTGTAAGCGGTGAATATTGTCATCAACCTCTCACCAGCTCAGAATAGTTATCTCCATACATGCATGCGCGTCTGAGAGGCGGGGTTGACGGTAATCCATTGCTTAGTAATACAGATTTACTTTATAGTTGCTATAGTAGCTATAAATATACTCTAATTACTTTGGATACATGTGGGGAAACAGCTTCTACCAAATGTTGTTGTCAGGTTTCTGGTGAAGTAGGGCCCAAATGCAGGATGCAAAGGGGAGGCAGGAGTAGGAAACAAAGTGACGTGTCAACACGAAAGGTGCTGCAAGAAAGGCAAGGGTATTTGAAAACTATAAAAACAGGTGACGACCAAAACCAAGACAAAAAGTCTGGGAACACGGGGAAATGAACGGTAGGACAGACACAGACAACCTGGCAATGGACGGAGGGAAAGGCAGGCACACACATAGAGCGTGATGGAATAATGAGAGACAGGTGAGACCAAAGAGGGAAGGAGCACAAAGAGAAAAGACACAAAGTGAGACAGAGAGGCGGGAACACACGGACAGGAAGTGAAACTTAACAGGGAACTGATTACAAAATAAAGCAGGAAACACCAGAAAAAAACAGACAAGGTTATATGAAACATTCAAAACCATGACAGTGGTCTCATTACTTTCTTTAGTAGCACCTCAGAGTGTTAGCCCTGTACCTAGGGATAACATTTAATCTCTATAAACAGATATCTAAATCTATGAATATGTGGGATATTTAGACAAGGAACAAGATTTCTCAACTCCAGCTCAGGTAGCTCAGGTAGCTAGGTGGACGATAAACGATGTCCTGCTAAAAGAACTTGGCCCTGATATATGTGTTACCTGTTATTTGGATATCGTTTAGATACACACCGGAATCCCTGTAGCGCTGACTGATAGCAAGCTAGCTGTTGATGGTCAGTTAATAGCCAAAGTCCAAGGGCTTTATTGTTAATTCGGCCATATGTGTGGCACAAACTTGGAAATTGATGCGTTGCGTTGAAACTGTGCTTCTCAAAGATCCACGGTGCAACACGTCAAACACTAAACTAGAAATATAAACATCTGAGATCAAAAAGACGGAGTCAAAACAGGCACAAAATAGATTAAAGTGACTCCAATGTTGCATAAAGTCACCGGTGCAGCCCCAGAGCTCATATCTGAAAACTGAAAACTAACCACAGTGTCTTTTTCCATTCCTGTGCGTGGCCAGCGAGCCCTCTCGCATGTATGTGTGCAGAAAAGCGACAGAGCTGTGCGACACACGTATATCCTCCAGCTCTTTGAGCTAGCATAGAATGTGCTTAAATGAAGCTTAGCAAAAAGAGACAGGAAGTCTAGCGGAGCCAGGTAGCAGACTGCAGGTTGGCTGCTTTACAAAGGTAAGGTTACACTGAAGCAAATATTCCATCATCCAGCAATGAAACATTGACTCCTGCATGTCTGTAGTCTCTGAAACCTACTTCCCTCTATGAGATGACAGCTTGGAGCCAGTCCTTACTTTCTCTCTCTTTCTCTCTCTCTCTCTCTCTCTTAATTGACTTCCCAGTTTGATAACACATGCCTGTCTGATTGGAGCCGGGCTGTCTCGGTGATGCTCAGAGGAACGTGCCTCTTCAATAGCAGATCAATTAGTCTATTAAGATAACCAGGGACATAGGTCCCCTACCCCGGCTCGTATCTGAAAAAGGGACCAGGCGCTGTAGTCACTGTTCTTTAAAGCAACATCCAATTTGTGACACTTGACCTGTAAACTACATCTGCAATAAACCGATTTCCACATTTTCTTCATGTGTATATATATATGTGTCCATGAAGGAAGCATTATATATGCCTTTAATCATGCATAGATGCTTTGTGATGCAGACAGATGGCCCGCCTCTTATTATTTTGTACGTGAGTGATTCGACTTGAGCCCTGGCAGGTGGCTTGAATATTCATTTCATTTTGATAATTCCACAGATTACTCCCAGGAACCTTAAAGCTGCACCCGGCAAGATTTACATGTAAAAATACCCCTGTCTTATCAGCCTAAATCGCAAAGTGCAGACTCTCCCCCCGAAGAGTCACTCAATTCGTCCAAATGTATTTCTAATGCCAGAATGATCGCTGACGTTTGATATCTCCAGCATGCTAATTGTCTCTTTTTATTCCAGTTTTTAGGGACTTATAAGACAAACTGTTAACTGTAAATGCAGAGGGAAGGACACCCGACGGAGAGGGGCGTCTCAGTTCGGTTTCCCAGTGTTGTAGGCAGAGGTCTGTGCTCCAAATAGGGGGTAAACTGACACCGCATCATTACATCAGCTCCACAGATCTGGTTTCCTACCTCTGCCCATTGAGGTATATCCAGCAATCGTATCCTTCCGTAAGTAACTTTTATAGAGGCTGCACCGGAGAGAGCCTCCAAGCCCAGGGGTCAGGGGCCAATGTGCTGATGGATTATGGGGTTTCACTGTGCCTGCCGCTGCTGACAGGCTTTATTGGTTGGGAGGATGAGCTTGTAACCCTTTATATAATTATTGTATTAAGGCCAGTGTGCCCCTGCCTTGCTGGCACTTGTCCCCGGATCAATGTGGAGATAATTTCAGAAATGAATAGTTAGTATCGACCAGCCCCCTCCCTTAGTGATGGCTTATCAGCCTCTCGGACAGGTCGTTGTAGATTATTGTGCCATTGTCATTTATGGTCTCTGTCATAGAATTTTTTATTTTTTTTTCAAGCAGGCCTGGTCCTAACAAAGACAATTCAATTTGAAGTGGATTTCATTTTGTGTTTTTTTTTTTCTTCCTTGTCTGTCGTGCACAATGAGCAATAAATCACAATTGCTCGTGTTTTTATCTGCTTCTTTTTTTTCCCAGCTGTTCGTCCGACTCACCGGTGTCGGGGATGGTCTCTCAGGACCGCGGTGAGGAAGAGGAGGGTGAGAATCAGCACTTGAACTCTGGCTGAAGGATTGAGTGAGCTTTGGTTCAGACAAACCAATGACCTCCAGGCCTGGTGTTTGTAGAGGAGGGAACTGCTCTATTTACAGCCTTAATAAACAACCCCACAGAGGGGACACGAGAACTTGAACATCACCTCGAGAGCTCCTTCTTCTTTTTTTTTTCCCGTAATGTTTTTAAAAGTAAGACACGTACACTGAATAAAGGCACACGACCAAAATGGTGGTAGCTTTAAAGACGCCGGCATACTGTAAGGTGCGTTCGTGTGTTTATTCATTCAGTAGCCTCTTTGTTTGAGCGAGGCGAGCCCCCCCGGTGTCATGTTTGTACTTTCCCCTCTTGCCTCCTAAACTGTGAATGACAAGATGTATCCATCAGAGGGCCGGAGCTCGATTTCAATAGCAGCTCAGGGGGAATCATTCAGAGAAATGTAATTTACTCACTATTGGTCAGTTTGACCCCCGACCTCAATCACTTGACTTGGTCGCCATAGAAACCATTGAAAAAAGAGCAAGCAGGGAGTCAGATAGCATCATTTCAGCTGCTCATCCAAAACACCCGGCAAGTAACACAATAAGCCCGGGTGGTGGGAAGATACAAATAAAGGGTAAGAGAGTAAACTGGATTTACAGCTCATCTGAGATGCAGGGGTTTGTTAGACTGATTGGTTTGGATCATTACATAATTATATCAACACCGCTATTTGTCATAACTGTCAGACGCAGTCATTTTTTTCCCGCTGCTGACAGATTAATTACACCCAATTATTTCAGAAGTGTTCTCAAACTAATTAGTCATACAGTTACACAGCACTAATAGCTCAGGGATCAAAGAAAACAAATGACTATCATACATCATTTCAATTAACCAGCATGATGGATTAATTAACACTCTGTCATTTTAATGCCCTGGGTGGTCGGATATGATGAGGGATGATCAGAGGAGGGTTTTCACTTCGGTAATGGGGGCGAAGCTCGGAGCTTCTGTGTTGTAAACACTTTCAGTGTAATATTAACAACATTTTAGTGGAGGCGTTAGAAACGACTACTCTGACTGACCACTGTATTGTTTTTTTATTCATATTTTATTATTCCTAGTATGATTTTATCACAGTATTCAAACCAATTTCATCTTAAGAATAGCTACATTGTAACTACCATACCATCTCTACCTGAAGCATATTAGAAGCAAGGTAGTCCAAGCCTATTATTTTTGCACAAAGAACACTGTAATGTAAAACATATATTCATAGAGGTGTAGGTGTGGCAATAGCCTAACTAATTTTTATTTATCAGAATATTAGTCTGGTAACGCGCCATTGGGATTTCATTATGGGGCGTGTTTCAACCATAGACTGTATATAAATATGGACTACATGTCCCCACTTCCTTGCATAGGCCAAACTGACACTAGTTTCCTGGGGATACGAGTGGCGCCATCTTGCGGCTTTGGAGACAGAGTCTCACGGCCCCGCCGGACCACTGGCAGCTGGTAGTTTCCATTATGTCACATCCTGTTGCTATTGCGTCAAATAACTAACTAAAACGAAACCTTTCCAAAACAATGACACTTGAACATTCATCAACATTATATCAACTATCTAAAATGACAGAAATGCCTGAAATGCTTGGGCCCAAGTCCCATCCGCTAACATGGTGGAGGCGGAGCTTATGACCTATTCTGCAGCCAGTCACCAGGGGGAGCTCTACTTGCTTTGGCTTTGCTTTTGAGAAGCAGTTCCATTGTCCATCTTTGTACAGTCTATGGTTTCAACTGATGCAGAGAAAGAAAAAAAAACACAGAGCACAACTTCAATTTAGTATTGTATTTAAGTGTCTGCAGCGCATATTTGAAAGGGTATAGTTTATCCGAAATAAGGATATTTCCCTTAACCTTGCCTAAATCTAACTTAAGGCGAGAGAAAAGAACAACACAAAATCTCCTGGGAGAAGGTCTTTTGACTGCTACCACCACCACCAGTCCAACTAATTAGTCTCATTAAAAAGAAAGGAAATTTATGTCAGTATACATGACTATTTCATGAACAGGACTCTGTTGCAAGCATATATAATAACTTCACTGTCCATATCAGGATGGAGATTGTGGAAATGTGTAAAGACAACTTTGAAAAGGCTGCTGGAGTATTTTTTTTTATGGCACATGTGGGGTTTTGTGTCATCATACTCAGTCACGTTTTACATTGTGAGTGGATACTTGTATAAAATTATTAAATCATTTGACTTTAAGTGTTAAACTGGAATGCATTTATGTCTTTTTGACGGAGAACGACCTGGGACATGGTTGACGCTTTCTTTGCACTGCTAGCATGGTACACATTCCTTCGCCATCTAAACACAGCAGTTCTCTCGTGTGTTTCATCATACACTGCCCTCTGACGCTGCCTGCATGTCTGATTGAACTGTATTCTCATCAGAGCCTTTTTAACCAAAACAGCAGAAGCGGAATTAGTGCGTCCGTGACAGTTTAGGTCAGCGCTGACCAGCTCTTTGAGTGTGGTCCTCCATCACTCTCTGCAGCTCAACATTCATCATCAGAAGACAGGACACAGGCTTTTTACTCTGCCTGTCAATGAGGCTGCCAGCTCAGGTCTTTTTTTTTTTTTTTTTTACTAAAACCAGCTAAAAACAAACAGAAAAAAAAAACTGCCAGATGCTGCACAATTTTGATAGACGTGTCTGTAGTCCCCTCCGAACTTAACGGTCCATACAGAGGATTGAAGTCAGGATCTATAGCTTTAAATCTTTCCTGCTGCGCTGGAACCCCAGGGAGGCCACATCTCTCCTTTGGCTTCCTCTCATGCCTTGTTGACCCACAGCGATTAGACAATATATCTACATTGTTGACCCTACTAATGAAAGTTTGACATTGATTTCTAAATAGGCCATCGTTGTGTTTTACTGTAGAGCCTGACGTGGCGGCTCTCATCTAGCGTTTGAAGCTGCAGGCAACAGTTTTCCACTGCCTAATCCAACTCAATATGGCAGACACACTCACTCTTCATTTAAACAAACAAAAGCAGCACATAATGATCAGCCCTGCCATTATGGCCGATTGATTTGATCTGGTCCAGGGCGCTGTGGATTTATTTTCTTTTATGCCCATATAGATGTGTGTCACGGCCTCGATATGCACCACGAGCATGTGTGCGCATGTGTGTGTGTGTGTGTCAGTCCCTATCCAAACAAATGGAGGCAGTTTGGGCCAGGGAGCCTGGAGCACTGCTTGTCCTTTAATTGCCATTTACATACTGGCAGAATCATTAATTTCTAATTCCCCTATTATTTGTCACCCAACCCCATCCGGCATCACTCTCGCTCCGTCGTGTCAATGTCAGGGTCTGTCAGTGTCATCTGACTATAGGAAGGCGCCATGGACAGCTCTCCGGGTCCTTCCTTTCTAAAGCTGCCGTCCACTGTGTTGAACAATGTGCCAGGTATTGTAGGGACGAGTAAGAAGGGGAACGTTTGACCACTAGATGCTGATCATCATAAAAATCACCATCGTTCTTAAAAGGTTTAACGTCGTTATAAATAAATAACTAAACATCTACATTTACTACTGATTTGCATATAATTGTGCAACGTGACATATTAGTCTGGATATGTAAATGTATACCCACATTCAGGAATGCATTTTAACAGTGGTTGGCGTCTTGGATCCCAAATCATAGACCTTTACACTAAACAACATTAATGAAATGTATTTCATTTCACTATTTGATAAGTGCCACTCTAGCCCAATGACGGCTGGGACTGATCCTGCTGAGCTTGATCACTCTCTCCTTCTAATTCAGTAGCGCGTTGGACGACACGCTTGGCTGCTGGCAGCGCGAGACTATGCCTGCGAAGGACACCTACAGATGTGTGATTGTGTTGTGATATCGACAATAAAGAACTAAAAACGTCATTGCTCTCTAACTCCCTGCTGAAAGAACCCACAGTGGCATCTGAGTACGCCACGCCAGGTTGTTTGGACAATGTCTGGACTATGTACGCACTGTGCAGTGTGTTCTGGTTTCCCATGGATTAAAATAAAAAGTCACCAGCAGAACTTGGATGGTATGGGACAGTGTTGAATCCAGCCGAAATGTGCAGGATATTTCTGCATCTCTGCAGCAAACGCTCATTCCTTGTAATCATAGCACAGAACAGTTGAGACTGAATAGTCCAAGAAGAAGAATGACAAAAGAACCCAGACGATAAGATCTGTCTGAGCTCAACTCTCGCGTCCACGTCCTCTTATCGTTGCGTCCCGGCTTTCAGGAGGCCTCTTCGAAAATGCACGAACATCAAAATGCTTTTTTTTGGTTTATGATTAAGCCGGGGCCACTGAAATGAATTCCATCACTTAACTTCCAGTCAAAGGAGATTATTGAGCTTTATGATGCAGCAAGTGAAATATCAATATCGCTGGATGGGGCTGCTGGGTTCTTTGCACATTGCTCTTTTGTTTGGTTGTAAATGAGCTGCATCAAACTCAATGACCACAGAAGCCATTAACAATGGACACATTGGATGAAATCCATGATGCAAACATAAACAGTGTTAGTACCAAAGGAGAGGATTCACTCAATATATAGATATATAATATATCTTATATATAAAGTCATATCAAATAGATTTAAACAAAATGATTAATTATATGAATATGAGAAGCATTTTTTTTTTTTTTTTTAACCAGACCTTTGAAAGCATCACATTCAGGCCAGATCTCTGCAGGGATTGTGACCTTCTTGTATAGATTTCACTAAGCCAGGTAAGTGCTTTGCATGTAGACATTTGCTATTGGACCTGTCGCTGGCATCAGAAGCCCAGTAGTTGCAATTACTCGCTGATCATCGCCACGAGCCAGATAATAATTAGAGGTTGGCAAAATTCAGGGCCAGGCTGTGGAGCTATTGATTTCTCCATGTTCCCTCTTTGGGAGGATCAAGAAAATAAGACATGAAATTTACTGTCTTCATAAAAGTTTTACTAAATCAGGCCATTTGAAAGGACTATTGACAGCTTTTTCATTACCATACATAGTGTTCTCCGAAGCGTTTTTGAGTATTAGCAATAAGAGGGCAGCTTTCTCCTTTGTGTCTTTCATGCACCAATAAATAATGGCTCCTTTGGAATATTTGGAGGTAATTTTAATCACCCAGTCGCACACGTAACCTCTGGGAGGTTATAACAGGATTACTTTCCAATTTAACATTGACAAAGACTCCTTTAAGCTTGCAGCTGAGAAATGCACATATGAAGGTGTGCAGAGAGGAAAAACAATACAGAGACGTTTGGCTAAGGGCTAGGGAGCCAAGGAGGGAGTGGGCGATTGAAGTCTGCAATATTTTCCTCTCACAAAAAGTAAACTGCATGTTAAGTATCAAATATGGCGTGTAAAGAAAGAAAGAACTGAATAAGGGAATTAGAACTGACAGAGACACGAAGGACAGGCTGACACATAACGCCGGCGCTCTGCATGCACGCAGACAAAGTCAAAAGCAGTTGGATTTGAGTTGCTGCGGGCGAGAACGAGAGAGAGAGAGAGGGAGATGCGCAGGTTGAAGCCCAGGGGGTCATTTCCCTTCCTCGATGGACAGACTATTAACTTTTTGATTGGCAGCAGGGCTGACGCTGCCTGTTCATCATTGAGCCCTGTCGATTCCTCAGCATCTGGAAACGGCGCATAAATCCGAAGGCCCGAGTATGAACAGTGCATCTCAGCATCCTCCTGAAAGGGCTGCATCACACAGGCCATAAAGAAAAACAGCAGCATTTCACTGACGCCGATTTCCTCGCTGGCAAAAAGTCACAGAAATAAATGACTTGGAACACTCCGCGGTGGAGAAGAAGCTGAACGCTGACAGATTTTCCTAAGAGCGGCTTTGGTGTATTTTTTTTTTTTTTTTTGCATTATTTCTCACCCCATCTGAGGTTGACAGGAGAGAAACGGGCACGGACGGGATGATTTCAGCAAATTTTCTTAGAAAAAATGGCGATGCCTGGCCAACAGTGCAATATTTAGTGATAGAAGTTTCCACACCTTACTTGGGCCTTCACTTTAATTACTTGTTAGTCTTTTATAGGGGAAGAAAATATGGCTGTTAGGGTTTATGGAGGTGGAGTGGGGGGGCAGAGAAAAGGCCAGGCCTGTTTTATCTGCCCTTGCACACGCATCAGTGTAATGATGACAAAACGGGATGTTAACTAATGATTAGTAGAAATGGTTGCAGTTAATTAGTTGGTCCTTCGTTTATCGTTCCATTTGCACATTTTGGGGAGCAATCGTTATTAATTAGGGCCATCATGCCGAAAGGGGTGAGGTGGAACCCTACAGCCAAGTTAATCAGGCTGCAATGAAAGCTCCATTATCCTGCTCCGTCCCGTTGGCCTGTGATCTATTAGCATTATCTAAAAGCTGTAACAGGATCAACGACAAGGATGAAAAAAAAAAAATCAAAGGGACATAAAGAGGGTGGGGTTTGATTGGCCCAGTTCTTGGGTCACTGGTTATATGGAAGGACCCCACATGATATTCTGTGGCTCTTTGTGTCATTGCATAAATCTAGGCTGTTGGTATTGAGTGCACTCGAAGTGGTATTTAGTATGTGTGACTATGGATTTGTGTGTATGGGGCGGTGGGGGTGCCCTCGTACAGCTTAGCCTGAAGTTGTAGGTGAAGTTGAGGGTAAAAGAGCCGCTTTGATTAAGGGAGTTTTTAGTTCAGTTTAATCTGGTCTCAGCGGGAAATTGACAGAGCATGGAAGAAACAGATGACCTGATGATTTAAAGCATAGACTGTATGAAAATATGGACAACACGACCACACTCCCTAGTTTCCCGGGGATACATGTGACTGCTCTACCTCCAGCTGTAAAGAAATGTTGGATTATTTACTGTACTTATTTATTTCTTTACTCTTTCCTACTCTCACCGCTGACGGAGCAGTTGGCATTGCAACTGGTAGTCATCATGATGTCACATCCTGTTTCTGTGTCGTCAACTACAGTAACTAACTAAAATGAAACTTATCAGAAAACAACAAAATTACACTTCGACATGAAATGCATCAGAAACAAATTTATGTGTGTTTTATCCCAAGTTCCATCCACTAACATGGAGGGGGTGGAGCTTATGACCTATACTGTAGCCAGCCACCAGGGGGAGCTCTACTTGCTTTGGCTTCACTTTTAAGGGAGCAGCTGCTTTGCGTCCATCTTTATTTACAGTTTAAAAATTACATTTAAACATGTTCTGTATTTTCTTTAATAAATTACATGAGCCTGAGATATGGCATATGACATATGCTCATTTACCTCTATTTATCATATTCCTCTGTGGCAGCGAACACATCATTGAGCCCCATTATTGTGCAATTTAACTGGTTCATTCGTGTCCATGAACCTGAGCACACTAGTTAACTGTATTCTGAATCAATTCAACATGTTATCAGAAATTGTATTAGTATCCAAAATATAATATAATATATATATATAAATTTACAAGTTACTTTTGTTTTTTTTACTTTTGTTCAACTACAATTTGCTAAAATGTGCAGGTAAAAACTGAAGTATCTGTGGATTGTTTTTAAGGTTTTTAAGATTTACTGCTTCAGCAACAACAGATCTTGTGGGAGGAGAGATAGATTGCTGGATTTGTTGTTTTCATGTATTAGTTATAAAATATCGCCAAGCTAATCCTTAAAGATCTCTCTTTTATTCTCTTTAGAAACACTTATGGTAATAAGTAGTAAGTGCAGATGGTGTTTATCAACCTCTCTTCTGACTAGGAGAGTCAGTTGGTTAACTTAGCTTTTCAATTTTTCGATTAATCAACTTTTTTTCCAATACTTTGAGTATTTTAAGAAACCATTTAGTTAACTATTAAATAACAAGCAGAACGTCCACTGTTCAAACATTCAAAGAAAATCCTGACATAATAATGGGAGACATAATAATCGGGGGATGGGCGCAATCATTGCGACGCTTCAGTGTAGCCTAACCATGGCAGTTGACCTCACCGTTGACTCGGCCTCTGACAGAAAGACAACAGCTCCATGATGGATCACCATCTCAGTTTATGGTCCTGCGTCTGATCCTTCCACAGACTTTGTCGTGGCCCACGCGAGTGGCCTACACATTTTGTACTTCTGCGCCGGTGTGTCATCATTTGGCAATTACGCTGCTAGCTAGTCGGCGGCTAGTCAAATATTTACAATGACGACTAGTCATTACTCAAACACTGATAAATGTTGAACAATTTGTTTTACCTAAATCTCTTATTTTAAGATAAAAGAGAAACTAAATTAGTAAGTGTTTTATAAAATCGTTGTATTGGCTTAACTAAAAATGAAGAAAATAAAAACAAGCTCACCATGCTCTTGCAGTAGTCACCTTTATCAGATGTTCTCTGTAATAGACTGTATAATATCCATAGAACCGCATCAGATAAAATTGCATGAAACGCATTTCACGGAAATGACCCTCCAAGATAGGTCATACTGGGTTTCTGCAACTCCCGCTGCTGTGGAATATGAGTAAATGTAAATTTCTCCAGCACAATAAGGTGATTATGCTTGAGACTTAGTACCATGAAATACTTGCCGCATTCATCACAATTGACCAGGGACTGGGCACCAAAGTGTAAAGGAGGAAATCAATGCATTTTCCCAGCTTATTTCATGCAAATGAGCTCTGAAGGAAACTGATATGGTTAAGGCAAGGTTACGGGGAGACAGAGAGAAAGGCCAGTGTCCCCGGGAAATCAATAGAATAAACTTGAGAAATGATTTAGATAGAGCAGATATGAACATTGAAATAAACAAATAACCTTAAAGGAAATCAATCATATAATTTAAAGAGTAAATGGCTTGAACTGGGGTGATCTCCCTCATGGCTTAGACAAATGGAAGATTTTTAATTTCATCATTGATATTATGCCAGACTTGGAGATTTTGCAGATGGTTGCAACCAGGAGGAAGGGAGAAAAAATCAATTGAGTCTAGTTCTGTGGTCTTAAGAGATGTTAGATATTTACAGCATGGAGGTATGGAGCCTTGTATAAATTTACATTTTAAGAGATAAAAGACCTCTGTATTTTATCTTGTTATTGATAATAGAAACTGTCGACTTTTATCCTGTCCCATCTCGGGGAACTCTGGCTTGTCTGCCGAACGTGTTTGTGCATGTGACTGAGACAGGGGGTTGAGAGTGTGTTTGTGTCCATGAGAGGGAGAGAATACGAAGGAGACAGAGCAGTGGTCTGAGGCAATTTCAAGCCTTTATTTTCTTGATACACAAAAGGCAGGCTTTGTGCGCGGTTGTCTTTTTTTTTTCCTCACCCCTTCCCCCTTTTCCCCCATCCCGCTTCCACGTCAAGGCAATCGAGGTGGCATAATTGCATCAGAGGTCCAGAAATATAGGCTTGCAATTTAGAAGGAGGATGAGAAGAAGAGGAGAATGAGAAGAGGGCGAGTGCGTGCAGGGAGGGCAGGGAAGGCATCTGAGACAGGTTCATTTACGGCTGGAACAGGGACAGAGAGGTTAAGACATTGTGACAAGAGACAAAGTAAATGTATATGTAAATGCAAGAGGTTGTTATCACTCCTAAAACACTATGCAGCTCTTTCACGCTTTGGAGACCCAAATTATATTTAGGCCACATAAAATCCAATAGTGCAACTGTGACCCGCTGCTATGTAAATGGTTCAGGTAATTCTTTAAAACACTGCACTGGTGGCCGAACGGTGGGAGCAAATAACAACAAAGTGTTTACATCATTTGAATGATTTAGGACTACTTGCAGCGATCACTTTAATGGACTCCAGTGTGCTGGCACAGACTTCCAGGTTACACCTCTCCCTGCTCCTTCCCGCTGCATTTCTGCACAGACCTAACAAGGAGCGCTTGGAAGAAGACAAAACCAAACGTCCCACTGGGGTGCGCTCATTCAGGTGTTCGGCCTTGAATTTGAAGTTATTGATTTATTTTTATTTATTTAGGATTAAATGCATCACTTTGTTTGAGGCAATGTGTTTTTTTAACATATGAAGAAAATCATATTGAAAAAGCTATAACCATTTTTTTAATATAATCACATTTAATCAAATTATGCGTAATGTTAAAGGGGATCTGTCTGCTTTTTTTAACTTGAGTTTCAACAGGACACTAAAACTGAAGTGTAACATAGAAGAACACTGACGGATAAAGGGGAAAACACTTTCACGGGAGGTTATGAGAGCCGAAAGGGAGATCGCACTGGATTTACATTTGTACGGTATCAAGCAGCGTCTGTTTGTGGCTCCTCGTTTGAATGCCGGTCCAAACTTCTGTCTGGAGTCGATCAGTTGCGAGCTGAATACGCCTCGGCAAAGATACGCCGGGCCAATCACGTCGTTTGGGTGCACTTTATGCAGCGATGGACGGAAAAGTAACATCTGAATGCCTCTGATTGGTTGCACGACAATCAATCTGGGTGCAGAGACTTTTTTTTTTTTTGTACCAGTTGAAACCTGCCCCATAGTGGAAGTGTCTGGCTCTTTTTTAAATTTATTTTAGATTAGATTTATTTATTTATTTATGTATTTATTCATTTTATTTTTTAGACTATTTCAGGTTATGTTGCTCCTCAGATAACACATGGATAAATTCGCAAACTGCTGCCCTCAAGTGACCAAGGAGTCAGTTGTGCAAGGTTTTAAAATTAGATTATACTGTACTTTAAAAGGCTTCATGTTGCTAGTTGGGTGTTATTTGATCTCAGTTGATCAGTTAGCTCCATATAATGTCTGGTGATCAGGCTCATCCCACTTTTATTTATTTCAGCCATGTTAGTGTGCCATCGCGCGGCGGCACACGGCAGCAACTGTCGAGAAAAACATTGATTTGAAGCGTCGATTGAATCAACACCATATCTATAATGTTGAACGCTATGTCTGTAATCATGTAACCAAACTGTAGCCGGATAGAGGGGGGGGGGGGGGCAAAGGACACGGCCGTGTGACCCTGACCGATAGATGAACCGCGTGAAGCTGTACAGGTGCAAGAAAGCAGGCAGCAATATGGAGGACAGGAGTGAGTCTTATCAGAACGTATATGGAGGCATGAGTAACGCTAACTCAGCAGATTAGGGACAGAAAGACCCTCCAGCCAGGTCATGCACGGATGTGGGGTACTGCAGGTGTTTTTGTTTATTTAAAAAAAAAAAAAGCCACCAGGAAGATGAGGTGAAAACAACTGTGGCACATGAAGGATTTAGATTGTGCTGGAAAGAAGATGTTATATGGTGGGAAAAGACACGGGAAAAGGGGCTGTGTCAAACCCGTGCATGTTAATGAGGCACACAGGTTTAAAAACTGTTGCACAACACCACAAAGTCAGTCAGACTTCACACGGCATCCTGAACTGACTCAGGTTTATTTCCTTTTGGGAATAAACTCTGCTTGCATCAAACTTGGATCATCTTCAGTGACTCTTTTTGACTTTTTAAGACTCCAGACATCAGTAGATTCTAAGAACTCACATGTTGAATTAAAGAAGCATAGGCTGCTATCTGGCCCTTCCCTGTACCTCACTGTTTCTTTTTTTGACACAACTAGACAGTGAAGTAAATGCCTTAATCATAAGATTAATGCAAATTGCAGAAACACATAGATATCAATGCGCACCGGTTTTCTTTTATCGGTGCTGTGCTATCATACTTGGATCAGACAGAAGCAGAGAGGTATTAGCAGCTGTACCTCAGAGCCAGACTCATTTGGTTTGCCACCAGCGCCTTGCCTTTTTTCCTTTTCCTTTTTTCCCCACCCCGATTGGCTGCTGTTAAAAGAGGTGTATCCAGCCACCCCTTGTCCACTTTAATTTTTAATTACCATCTTCCGCTCACCTTTGTTATAGTCATGACACGCTCGCGTTAAGCCGTGTACAGCAGGCAGGGAGGAAGGAGAGAGAGGGAACGAGAGAGGGGGGGCGAGCTCGTTCTACTGAACAGAGTGGTTGGATTCACTTCTCTAATTATGCAGGCAGACGTGCTCTGGGGTGAACTCTGGTACCAACATGCTGCCTCTGACATGGGATCAGGGCCCCGGGGCCACCGCTAAGGCCCGCCCGGAGCATTGAGAGGGACAGCTGGGGATAAAGAAGAAAACCTGCACATGAATGAATAAAGAGGGACAACAGGAACAGTGGAAATTAGCACCTGTGGCGTTATGGATCTGTGTTTAGCAGCCGGGTTCAGATTTAAATTCAGTTTCCATTAAATATCTTGCAATATCTAGTTATTGCAATTTTTACTAAGAAAGAGGTGACATGCTGGTTAAAAAGGTGAGCACTTTACAAGCTGCAGTCAACCCCCTGAATGGGGAGACCTGTAATGAAGCATGTGAATTAACACATTTTACGAGTCATGTATAATTGATATGAATTGATTCGCTCCTGCACGCCGCCAGTGCTTCATTGCCGCGCGTGTGTGTGCGTGTTTGCATACTCATAGCGGCGTCAAGCAGGAAGAGAGAGGAGTCGGGGAGCGAGCTGCCATTAGTGCCAGCCGCTTTGATGGATGCAGTAATTGATGGGTCAGCATGTCGCAGAGCGGCCGCTAAAGCTTTGTTAATTGTCATAAGGAGTTCAGATTGATTGGGGCCGCCGCATTAGGACATACAGTGGAACTGATTGATGTTTTGTCCCGAAACGGACGTAATGGACGGGTCGGTGTGGCACTTTATTTATTGGAGTCATTAATGCAAGCCGCGGGACAGGAGTGATGCCAGTGGCTAGGGGAGAGGAGGAGAGGATTATGAAACAGTGGTATTAAGTGATAGTGTACTGTGTGTGCACACAGACAGAGAGGGAAGAGAAACAGGAGGAGACAAGATTAGATTTCTACTGACTTCATTTGGTTTTACACTTTTGTTTTCTTCCACATATATTCATCTCCCATGGAAAACATAGCAAATATTAGATTTTCTGTCATTTATGTTTTACTGAACAAGCCCACCAAAGGGCTCAAAGAGTCAGGAGGTCTTAACCTCTGAATTAAGGTTTTACTATACTGTTATAGATGACACACATACCGCTTCTGTGGCTGCAGCAGGTCTTCATTAAAATCAGTAGGGCGTGTTTTTCAATCAGCTGGAATGACGCACTATGTCTGTGTGTCAGTGTAAATACGCTGTGACAGGAAGCTTTCAGAGACAACCTGGCTTCACCGTTATATTTAACAAAAATACACCGATCAGCCACAACATTAAAGCCACCAACGAAAGAAGCAATGTTCTGCTGGGAAACTGTTGGACCTAGCATTCATGTGGATGTTACTTAGACATGTAGCACCCACCTCCCACACCCAATAGCAGAGACACTCCATCCCCAGCAGGATGCAGGATGCAGCCTGACACACACACAAAAACGGTTTAGGAACAACTAAAAAAAACATGAGGAACAGCACAAGTTGTTGACCTGGCCTCTAAAGTCACTAGATCCCAAACTGTTCAAGTATCTGTGGAATGATCCACAGAGACCCCTCGCCTCAACCCATAGGACCCAAAAGCCCCTACTAATAACAGAAGGCCCATGTCCATTCTCTGAAGAGTCACTATTGTTTTGGAGGACCAACGGAGACCTACACAATATTAGGAAGTTGGTCATAATGTTATGTCTGATTGGCTGTATGTGCAATTTTTAACTAAAAGGTAGCCTAGCATAAGCATGGATTTTATTATAGAGGCGTGGCTCGGACAATAAACACCTCTGCATGCAATTAGATACAACCTACCACCGATCAGAGCAATATTGTTGTAAATAAAGGGGATTTATCTGTCTGGCCTGTACATGCATTAGGCAGTAACTTGTATGGAGTCGGGAACATCCAGGCGAACAGAATGCTTTTCAGGAGACTCATGAAGTTTGCTGCAGTTACGATTTAGACTGACAGCGCCGCCTCCTCCCGTCATCCTCCGCCAAGTGCTCAAACTTGGTGCTGATAAACACCCAAAGTCAACTCAACAGCGCTCGGATGACGTGTGTGACTACGACGCTGCAACTCCTCTGTCCGTCATCGCCCATTTAAGCCCGTCCAAATGGGGCTTAATCAACTCTGGTTAACCCCAGACTACCTTTCAAGGAAGTTCCGCCTATGCTACTCTGTCCTTATTAAACTAATCATGCAATAATAAGATAATAATAACATTAATCTATAATCACCTGAATTAAAAGTAGAATATACAGATTTAAGTTGTTTTTGCCTCCATAGCAGCTCTCCCAGTCACTTACTTAACAACACTAAACACCAGGGACACGTAACAGATGTGAGACGTGCTGTTTTTTTTGTTTTTTTTTTCCGAGGTGTTGTGGACGCCGCGAAAGGTGTTGTGTTTTAAACAGGAGTCACGTTGAACACGGGCGGCTGAAAGAAGTTACAAGCCCGGGCCAACTTCTTTCTAATCACGTTAAGGAGAACAAGAAAACAAGAAATTTACCCTTAAACTGGAAAAGTGGAGCCTCTTAACCGGGCCGCAATTGTATTTACAGACCTTGTGTTGTACTGTGCCACCAAAGTGAACAGAAAGGGAAAAGGAATGAGGACACGCGCTGGGAGGCGCACGCAGATATTCAAAAACAATAGGACGACGACGAGCTTATGCCATTAACAAGATTACATCCTGAACCATAAAAGGGATGCTGTAGCAGAATAAACATAAGCTCGTCACCATGGCAGGGAAATAGCTAGAGGGGGAAGCGCTGGTTTAACCTCTGCAGATCACACATAAAATCAGGCTATGAGCCGGCCGCTTTGAAATCACTGATCGTGTTGTTGGCGCTCTGAACCGTTCGACCTTCTCTTTGCAATATAAATAGCGGGATTTCTTTATATACTTGTGCATCATTTACAGAGATCACCTTGCATTCAATTCAATCTAGATATACAAGCTCAGCACATGGCGTTTCGGTTTATGTCTTGCTGGAAAATATGTCCGTATTCTTTAAATGCGTCCGGGCAGAGGGCCAGTGCAGACCCTCGTAAAGCCCCCCGGTGCTCTGCGCTCTACAACGAGTAGTAACCATGTAAAGCACTGTACAATCACGGGAAAGGGGGGGATGAAAGAGAGATGGAGGAAGCGGCAGACAGTAGCTCAGTGACAAGGTGTAACACAATTAAAACAATAAAGTCTCACAAATGAACATGTCACTGTGGAAGCTTATCAATTAGGCATCAAAGTGGAGCCCCCCCCCTCCGTTCACACCACCCCTCCTACGAGGTGCTTCCACCTATTCTTCCTGTCGCGCGACACCCTAATAACTCCCCCTCTCCTGTCGACCAGGAACCTATTTGTATGCGTCTGAGTTTCCTCCTCGCACAGCGGCATGGTCAGACGCTCTATTAATCTTTCTATATGAACAGTTACTGGCGCTGATGAAATTGGGCCCAATGAGGCGAGCCTCCAGTGGCCGGGATAGGCCCCATTCATCTTGATTTGATTCGCACGCTGACACCGGAGCACTCCGATGACAGAGGTTAAGTCGGTGAGTGGCCGATGCCTTCTTGTTTGCTCTTTCAACTCCCCACCTTTAACCATCCGCCGCCCGCAGCAGCGAGAGGCGGGAGAGGCAGGGGGTGCCTCATGTCGATTTTATGGGGGCACAAACTGGAACATCCGATAACTCCCGCACGGCTGATTTCACCCCCTGTCACCGGCCCGCCACATCTCAAACAAATATATACAGCAGCGGCACTTCTCCTTGATAGTGTGTGACTTCAACAGATCAGAGATAGACGGGGGAATAGAATCAGCTGCCTGACAAGCGGCACCTTCTCTCATCCAGCAATTTCACAGTGTCATTTTGGGATTATTTCATTACTCGCCATGATCCATGACTGAAACTCATTTTGGCCCTGAGTGCCCAGAGAAAATGTGTGACATGCAGTTGAGGAGAAGTGAGAGATGGTAGCGGCGGGCAGAAAAAAAAAACTTGGAGTACTTACTATCGAGCCATTTGAATAATTAAACCTCAACTCTTTAAAGTATTCATAGGAAAACTTTGCGTTGTCATTTGATACCGTTAGTGCATGGACTGCATTTTTCTTGGAAAGAAATGGTTTTGTCTTGCGGTGCGGCTGTTTATTTGTGATCTGCGTCGGCCGTTTAAGTAATTAGTACAGCGGCGGCCAGCTAGCGATACCAAATTGTCTGTTTCCATGCTTCAGCAGCCACTGAGACAGCTCATCGAGCAAGGACTATGATGTCAGTAAGAAACACATCCTCGGGCCTGCGGTGGCTTGTAGCACTTTGCCCTCCAGCACCTCTCGCTTTTGCGAGGTGCCTCTCAGGTTTCAGAAGGATTTCAGGCAGAGGATCCAAGGCAGGAAGTATCGCCACATTAGCTCCATTAGATTAATTAAGAATGTTTAATTTCTAAAATGGAGCATGAGACGGAGACATGACTCACAACTTGCCATTTCCGTCCTATCTTTAAAGAAAGAAAAAAAAAAGGAAACCTTCTTGATGGTTTGGCATGCACAGAGGCAACACGATACCACAGTCGTTTTCAGTGCATGCTCCACATTGGCACTTTATGAAAACTAGCTGCTCTTGGCGAAGAGCATGAATGATGAGGTGGCTGTTTGAAACAGGAACCTCCACTCAGAGAGCTCCCTCACACACACACAGGCACACACACAAAGCAAACATAATCTGATGAATCGTGAGTGTTGACACACAATGTACCTATATTGCCATTCATTCTTTATTCAGGCATTATCTCCCGGTGGAGTTGTCGTGGATGCATTCAGCTGCACGTTAAGAGGCTTTGTTTATGCTGCTAAATTCATCCTTTACAAAACCCCGAATGTTAATTGGTCCTTGTCTGTCATACAGCTTTTCATGTTCTGAATGGGAGTAATTCACACCGATACGAGATTATCGCCACTGACTCCACTGTTACCTCGCCAGCATGCTCACACATCTGTGACGATACGTGCATACGTCCACCGCTGGTATTGTTACCTCCCAGTCGGGGTGCACTGTAAACCGCTTAGACATGGAGAGCTTTACAGCCTTTATAGCTTCGCTCCCCTAAGTCAGCAAGGGGGACTGGGGGAGCCTCGCTGGAAAGCACACACACAGCTAAAACAGCAGCTGGTGATCGTTTTGAACTTTTTGTCCATTTTGTCTGTATTCCCTTTTTGTTTTTGGGGAAATAAAAGCAGTCCGTTTGTTGACAGTGACAATGACCTACGTCCATAAAGAGAGTGCGTCATGTACCTTGGAGACAAGCCAACAAAAGTTTCAATGAAAGATCATAAATCAGGCGTAGACCAGATGGAAGCAAAGCCCAGTTTATATGGTTCACTTATCTGGTGTATTTAAAGCAAGGAGCAAGGGTTTAGAAGGTGACAATGAGCAGCACGACTGTATTTTGTGATTGTTTGGACTGAAGTGAGGATTTCACGCTTAGCTTCCAGGTTGTATGTAAGGATAGAAAGATGTATGAAGTGGTCAAAACTCCAGCAACACTTGTGATATGTAGAACAACTTCCTCAGACTTACAGGTTCTAGCTGGTGGCCTTGATCGGGGTCATCAAAAACATATACTGCAAATATTTTCCGACACTCACAATGGTCAGTGAGACATATAGTCAAGTAACTTCTGGCCAATCAAGAACAACAAATCATATACATCCACTCACGCATAGCAGAAAATCGTGCAACTACAAAGGTAGATTAGGAACCTGACCATGTGTCTTCAGGGTATTCATTGTCCCAGACTGGTGGAGAAGAGGGAATGTTTGAGGTAACAAAAGACAAATGTAGCACCACACGTCATCTTTATTTTTCACAGCCTTTGATGTGATTAAGTCCAGTCTAAAGCTTGGTTTATACCTCTGTGGGACATAGGTAGCGTAACCTATGCACACAGCCTACGCCGGCGCGAGCTATTTATACCTGTGTGCTCGTTTCCACTTCCTGCATCACACAATGGCCGAAATTTGTATCTCTAAAACTCCTCAGTTAACCTTTCCTCGATGTGTTCCATGTATATTGATCCAAGACAATCAAATCGGAAAATGCGGAGATGAAGAAGCAGCCAGAAATAGTTACTACTACCACGCGGACCAATCACACCTCTTGCGGTCTATGTCGTAGTGACACGTAGCTACATTTCTGGGGAGGTGTACATCAGGCCAGGCTGCGGCGTTAAATGTCAGTTTCCTCAAGAAAAAGATAGACTTGACAGCCTACTCATTCCATCTGAACTTTATGGACAACAAATTTAGCATGGCTTAACAGCTTGTCTAATTCATTTGGAGGAATTAGCAGCTGGTGAAATCTGCAACAAGTCCTCATACTGTAGCTGTGGTGAAGCAGTGGTTTCGGAAGGGAAAATACTAAAGTCATTATTTGCAATAGCCATTCATATCTCCTTTAAGTTCCAGCTAACTGAGAGCCCAGCTCACCTTCGACCCCATTGGCTCCTGTTGTACTGCTCGGCATGTACCTGACGTTCTATCATCCAGCTGTTGCCACCACTGACTGATGCTCTCTCTCTTTTCCTTTAAAAGCACTTTTGGGATATGCTCTAAGTATCCTCGTGTCAAACTGACATGTTGAGGATTGCTTTCAGGAACTTTCTGATCAGAAAACAGCGGTGACGGTTTGAAGCATCACGAGCAAACAGAGCATAAGAACTCTTGAGCTGTGTATACGTCCAGTTGGATCAAGCAAGGCTTCGTGTTCAGAGTTCGAGAGAGGAAGAAAACTTGCTGACGAGCTTTTGTTTGGCTTGAAGGAAAATCGAATTGCTTTGAAGGAACACCAAAGCCATTCTTCATAATTGTATCATGTGTCCTTTACTCTGAAGCTGAGCATTTCCTAAACAACCACAGTAAATATTTAACTGGCAGCATAACCCCAGTTAATTTCGAGCATGCACACTGACGGCACCCATAACCGAGGCAAATGCATATTTGGTTTTATAAGACAATGATTAAAACGCAGAAGCTGTCGGCTGCCTTAGTTTTACTACTTATCTTATGCAGTTTAATTGCTGTTTGATTAATTCAGCTAGCTATCATTTCATGTGGCAGACAAGGGGCCGACACATAAATCAAATTATTGTGGAGTAATATAACGTTAAATGGTCTCTGTAATTTATAATCTACATACGCTCATTTTAAATTTTGAGATTTTAGTGGATGCTATCAGCGACACATTGTGTCTGTAAGGCAATTATTTGTCTGTTGGTGTGTGTGCTGTGATGTGACATTAGGGACTGGACAGGCTTTGGTAAGAAAGTGTGCGTCTGTGTGTGTTGGGGGAAACCTGGCCCTCTGAGATTTGGCTGTTCTGACTTCACTGGGCCAGATGGGGATAATGGAATGTCATTCTGTCAGCTCCTTGGCTGATTAGGGAGTGTTTGTTATTTATTGATTGTCTTTCATGGTGAATTATCTATGCACAGGTCAGTGCCAGCATTTTATTCCTGGAGCTCTGATGGCCGGCTATTCCCATCCTCACACAAAATCAATGAGTACAAATAAAATGGAATTTTAAAAATGGGGGGAAATTAGCAAACATCTCAGCGCGGCCACTGTCATGCATATGTTAGAGGTGATCGCGCGCAGCCTGACATGGGCCTCGCGCCTCCGTGGAAGTGCACTCTTACCGAGCATTCAATTTTAACAGCAGTCATGTCTCATTTTCTTCTAGTTTTGTCGATACCTTTTCACCCCTAATCACTATGCAAGCATCTGCAATCTGCCCACATCGCGTCTTGATCATATTTGTCATTAGCATGGCAATGACAGCATCTTGACTGACTGCTTTGGGCTATATTCTTCTTCTTTGTGGATTTACACACATATATATTGCATTTTGGCAGTGGTGTATGATATAGCAATGTTTTCTTAGGATGTAATGTGAAAAAGAGTGCAGCAATACCAGTACTGCTGCACATAATAGCACATTGATGTTTCGAGCTACATGTAAATACCTGCAAGCTAAATTGCTATTCACCATGTTCACCCTCTTAGTTTACCAGTGGCTTCTTCCTTCTTCTAGAAAGACGACATTACACCAAAGCGCCATTTGTTACTTTTAAAATCCTCTGGTTGGAGTAATGATCCCCTTAGAGTGACATGGATAAGGTTGGGGTGGATGGATGGATCAAGAGAACTTCCTTAACTCCTTGACACGGAGCGTTGCGAATTCGTGACACGCCACTCACTTCCAGCTGAGATAACGCACGTATTCCTCCAATGCCGGTTTGTGCACATTCAGTACACACCTAGGAACCTTTTGCAAATGCTAGTTTCTCGTAGGACTGGTCGAAGTGGGGACCACGTGGAAGCTAACGAATAGGGCAACACGTTCATTTGTCGTTCATTAACGTTTTAAAGTTTAAACTATCTCACGTGTTTGATTGCTTAGTTTGTTTGTAAGTCCATCTAACTGCATTGAAAAGGCATTGTGGTCCACAGTGGTCCTTGGAAATTATTTTATTTTAATATTATTGTAGATGATCAAAGGTTTTTCACATTTCCCAAATATGTCAGTGGCAGGCTAATGGCAATCCATGGAGACACGGAGATATGAGACAACTAAACGATTAAATTTAATTAGCGAATTAAAATAGCCCTAAAATACTGCAACATTTTCTCTTTAACATCCCCTCAGAGCACCTAAGCCCTATCTTGAACACCAGGGACTCAGAGAATGACCTCATGTTGTTTAACTGCACCTCCACTCCTCTGGCCTAGTCTTCATTTATTTAGTTCATTTCTTATTGACAGAGTACAGCTACTATTTATGGTGCTCGAGAGTCAACAACTGTCACGCCTGCCTCTCCGTACACACACCCCCATTCTCTTCCTCTTCCTGCCTTTCTGTGTTGTCCGTGATGTTTGTGTGCTTGAGATGGATGCAGCCCTCTTTATTAGATAGCATCAGTCTTTTGTCAGATCACTAGAATTGCACAGTGGTGGCTGTCTGCGTCGCTGCGGCGGATTTTCGCTTCAGCCCTCCGAGGCCGATCGCTCAGAGGCTTTTTGTTTAACCTGGCGGCCATGTGATGGGGCCCACTTGGCCTCGTCATCGTGAGCATAAAAGGCGCCGGTGTCGGGCCTTCTCCTCAGACCAAGCGGCTGTCCGAGCCGCATTGACTTTCTGTCAGCGCCTGCCCGCTTATTGTTTGTGAGTTTGATTAAAAAAGAAGAGGGAAAAAAAGGGAAGGAAGAAGGAGGAAGACGAAAAATGCAATTACTCAAGTTGGAGGAAACCGAACGCAGACCTCATAGAGATAATCACAGACTAATGTGACATTCCTCCATCACCACAGCAACCAGAGAAAAGCCTCTAAGCAGCAGAAAAGTAGTATGGGAGAAATAAAAAAAAAACACTGCTGTGCTGTACAGGCACAGACTCCACATCTTCTGCAAAGTGTTTTTTTTTTTTTTTTTTGGATGTCCTTTGCTGTTGCAGAAGTGTAATGGCTCGTTGTGCACAAATGGACTTTTATGAAGCATCACAGACGCATCTGTTTCCCTTTGCATCTATTAAAGTTAGTTGAAGTTACAGTATTGTGTGCTACATCTGGACGCTTCCAAGTGTTTCCGTTGCAAGACGGTCGTACGACCGGAGACGCTGTAAAATCAGACTTATACAGATTTATTTTACAGGAATGAGCAATATAATGGAGACAAACACTAAAAATGGGCAAGGGAAAAAAAAAAACATGTGTTACTTACGCATACACACACTTACTTACACCCCAAGTTAGTGAATGCGGGTGGTATATCTGTGCTTGGTGCGTCTCTTAATTTCTGCAGAGTAAACAGCTTCCAGATGTAAGAGTTTCCTGCTGGCCCCGCCCAGTCCAGATGCCCAGTCTGCCAGCAGATCTGCCTCAAATTGGGCACATTTGAGCAATCATTTAGTTCCCATCTTCCTGAAGGGGGACTTTTTTTTTTTTTTTTTTTATTAATAAAGCCTTTTCATCTTTGTATCTTTGATTAGGATGGGTGGTGCTGGGAGGGAGAGGGTGGGGACGGGGGTGGGAGGGGATAATGGCTTAGTCATGTGAAAGCAGGCTGGAGGATCACTGTATTAAGTGGTACTTGTGTTGGGGGGGGTGGTGGTGGAAGGGAGGTGTTGTTGTTTTTGAATGCGTGTTGCAGTATACTGGAAGGAAACCGGTGATAGGAAAGAAAAAGGACATCCTCTGTTGTAAGTGGTTCCAGGTTATCCGTGCCCCATACTTACTCGAGCATGTTGCCCTCAGCCACAAACTCCAGAAACTCCTACGATGCTTTAAATCACCCGTACGCCGCTGCCTCTTATCTTAAGCTGGAGGTTTCTAATTTTATTTTTTGGCGGTTTTGTAAATGAGGCTGGAGGATGAAATAGAGATGTCACTTTGTGCGAGCATGTGTGTGTGTGCTTTCATACCCCAGCTCATAGCCCATTACATGCTCATTAAATCCAGATAAGCAGTGGGGATATATAGTGAAACAACACTGAATTAAATTGTATGTCTTCGTCAAAGTCCATGATATAATTTTAGTGAAAATAGGTTGTGTGTATTTGACATGAATGTGATTAACTAACAGTAGATTTGTTCATTAATTTCGTTTTCATTGGTCAGCAGATGTCAGTGTCTAAGATTTCCATTACGAGAAAACTATGGCCATGATACCGTTGACATTAAGAAAGTAACAATACTGTGGTGAAAATGTATGTTGCGCTGAGCATTGAGAGAGGCACGTTAGGTAAGTAAAGAATACACAGAGTAAATCTGTTTTCTACTTCTTCTTCTCTACTGGAGGTCACATTGTTCACTCGTTTCAGGCACATACTCTGCAAGAGAACAAGAATATTGCAGAACATCTGACATATGCATCAAAGGACTTATAGTTTAAAGCAGCAACCAAATGAAGTGCGTGAAAAATATTCTTGTTTTTTTTTAGGTTGCGATTTTTGATGTGGTTCCAACCATCTGAGCGTCGTTTTCTTGCTGTCTTCCTTTCTCGGGCCTTTTACAGGAACAATAATGAGAGATTTAAAACATGTATTTTTGCCTTCAAGTACTATTTGTTTTACTTAAAGAGGAATTACTGGAGTGACTGGGGCACCGAAACGCAGCCTCTAAATAACGCAGGTCAATCTTTAGACCCCAGATGATGATAACAGGTAAATCTGGACTCAATGGTGAATGGCACTAGTGTTTCATATCAAAATATTGGTGAAATTAAGGCGTATCGGCACAGATAATGCATTATTTAGAGGGTGTTGCGGTGCCCCGGTCACTCCCACTGTATGTATATATGCGGCGCTCCATTTTCTGTTGTTTGGTTTCTGGATCTAAATATCTTCCGAATGACTCCAAATCCCATCAAAGATATGTGGTTGAGTAAACGATAATATTTTATGCCAGAAATAAGGTACAGGTTGTAATTCCCCTTTAAAATCCAAGAAAAAAAAAGACCAAAATTCATAATATAAACAAATCCTTTGTAACGAACACACCCTCTACCCTTGAATGAAGTATGTATGGTGGCATCAATGGGGGACTGTTGCGTTCTTGGATGCCGGTGCTTGGCCGAATTTTTTCAGTTTAAGAACAAACACAAACAGAGGAGATTTGGAAGGAAATACAATGCATGCAAACTGCTTACATGTAAGAAACAAATACACTGCAATTCACTAGGGCTTATTTAAACAGAGGATGGTTAATGGTTCAATACAATATTGAGAACTGTGGCCCAGTGGATAGTAAAATAGTGGTTTAATTATCAATGGCGAGTGAAAGAGTTAACAGAGCAGCAGCTTGCACAGTGACTGGAAGCTCGGGCCCAGGTGCTCCCAGTCAGATGAAATGACGAGTGACCACACCTACCAATTACAAGCGCCAGCTGAAGAAGATGAAGCGAGCCACAACTTAACAGGCCACCGTTACATCTATAGCAAATGATTATATTCTAAAAGCTGATGAAATGCTGCGTCGTGATTTGGGTAAACCAGCCCTTTAGTGTTTCACACGACCGCATCCTTTGTATCTGCATTTGCTTCACTGCTGCCTCATAAGGAGACAGGTAAACAAAGGCAGGAAATGAGTGGATGGAGATTTTAGCTGCTTGATGTTGGATGACAGTGAGTCCTGCCTCTGTCTGACTGCAGGTCAACCACAGGGATGGCCTCACGGTCACCCGGTTCCCATTTCAGGCATCTCTGTCTTCCTCCTCAGGCGCGACCGGCCGTCACTTTCCATTTGGCCACCCTGTGAAACACTGACATGCTCAAAGACATATAGGATTCCATTATTTTCACTCATATGAGAGTGCCACACTTGATTCAGGCCGAGCTGTCATGGCAGACCATGCCCCCCCTCCCCTGCACACACATACATACATAAACACACACACACACACGGTATCTCCTCATCAGCTTGCTCACCTTGAAACCCTGCGATTCGCGACAGTGAAAACGAGCTAATTCTGATGTGAGCGTATGATCCCTCTCCATTTAGCCAATGAAATCTTTTATGCAAGTGCAGACTTACCTCCTCGGTCTCCATAAAGCAGCCGTGAGCCGGGCCAGCTCATAACGCTGCCACTGTAAATCAGACAGGTTTAATTTCAATTTCATTTCGAGGGGTTAGCCATCAATAATTAAAAAGATGTGTTTATGACTTACAAAGATCATAATTAATCTGCTCCAGGCACAGGGGGGTTTTTACACAGATTATATCCATCATGTTCTGTTTTGCTCCTTGCAGGCCACGCCACGGCAGAGGGGGGAGCATTGATTAAGATGTGCTTAGTGGATTATAAGCTGCTGTTCCTCAGGCAGGTCATAAAGAATAAAAGCAATCTTTTCCCTCTCTGCGAAGGCCCACACAGTTTTAACAGGCTATGATTCATAAGCGGGTTCATAAGCAGCCCCGGATTCGCACGCAGCGTGGCGAACATGGATCTGGGAGCGCAGTTTATAATTTGGCACCCGTTCAGCTTTGCAAAATTAATTCGACACAAATAAAGTGAGTGGCTACAGTTTTCAGAGTATGGGAATGTTGCATGATGGTTTTGGCATGGTTTTCTGTAGTAGTGCTGTACAGAAGCCTCCCCCAAACGCGCCACCAAACAATTTCTTTTCAGTGTCAGAATTGTTCTCCATGGTGCCTCCTTAGCGCCATTGCTAGAGATGCCTCACTTCTAATTTGAGAGTCCAGAGCGTCCAGAGCATAGACTGTATAAAGATGGATGGCAGAAAAGTAAAACCAAAGCAAGTAGAGCTCCCCCTGGTGGCTTGCTTCAATAGATCATAAGCTCCGCCTCCCCCATGTTAGTGGGCGGGACTTGGGCCAAACTAAAACACTAAAGTTCGTCAAATAACTTTTTTTTTTTCAAGCATCTGTTTCTATCATCTTAAGTAGGTAATACAACACTGATGCATGTTCAAGTGTCACTTTTTCAGATAAGGTTTGTTTTAGTTATTTGATGTTATAGAAACAGGATGTGACATAATGGCAACTACCAGCTGCCATACCAACCGCGCTGCAAAGCGGTTTCTCTAGGGAGGTGTAAAAAATATATATAAAATAAATAAGTACAGTGTTTAATCCAGCATTTCCTTGTAAATGGTGGAGGTAGAGTGGAACGGAGTATAAATTAAATAAAAACGAGAGCGAGTTTGGCAAAAATGTGGTCAGGTCATCGACACCGCAACTCTGCGTGGCTTCACACTCTGAGCGTAGACTCTGGCTCCAAAGTCGCGATATAGCGTCATCCGTATCCTCGGGAAGATAGCATCAATATGGCCAACGTAAGGAAGTGGGGATACGCATTGTCCATATTTATATACAGTCTATGCAGTGAGATGCATTTGTAGAAATCCGATTGGAATCACATTTAAAACCACCAGTCTACACTTTCTTAAATAAATCCTGATACAATGTGTACATGACATCACAAAACATTACTGAGCTGGCAGTCAGGACATAGCCTTAGACAGGCATGTATCCCTTCATCTGTGTAAACCTCACAGCAAACATGATTTCTATATTCTCTTGCAGACTGAGCACAAAACATGTTTTTCCTCGGAGCAATGTCTTTTTAGTCATTGAGACTTTTTTTTTTTTTTTTTAATCAAGTAGATCTGCTCCGCTGTTCTCGAGCTAAACAGCAGCCAAACTTGGCAATCTTTAGAAATACATTGAACTTGTTTCATGGTGAGTTGACAAGGGAAAAGCACATCAGCAGTTACCAGTCAAACAGAAAATGGAGAGTGTCAAGCTGTACACCAAATCAAGACAGATCCCGCAGCGAAATGTGTTTAGGCATTGTACCGATTTCACTTTTCCCCCCGTCTCGCTTCTTTTCCTGCTCCCTGGGCCAGGCGGGGGAGGAATTAGCCATTATGATGGCTCCCGGCCCCGCTGCCTCAGCTGATGGGCAGAGAAGTCTGGCCCCGTTTTCGTCACCTGTCTCGGCTTCTGGGATTTAACATGGCTGGGTGTCTGGCAGCAGACAAGGCGAGGCGAGGCGGCGGAAAGGGGGTGCGGTGGACGGGGGGGGGGGGGGGGGCACGGGGCGGGAGGCAAAAACAAACAAACACAAAGAGAAATACAACATGCGTGTGGACAAAAGAATTAGATGTATGGGTATGGAGAGATTGCTTTCCGTGCCGGGGTCAGCTGATTTGACAAGCAGCATTTTGCCTGGTATATGTTATATAGACGTATGTACAGGCCGCCCCTATAGACAGTGGAACTTTAGTATGCAGGGAATAGTAAGGCAGAATGGGGAAACGAAGGAGGAGGAGGATTGATTTTTCTTCCACTCTCTGGTATGAAAAGGTCACTTTGATCAATGCTGCATAATTGGGACTGTATTAGGATCATATCGGGTCATTTTACTGTTTAATGATGAAATATTAAATATTGGGTAGGTAAGATTGCAGTCATTAGCGGCCCCTTTCATTTATAGCCCTTTAATTAATTTGAACCTGACCCCTAGTCCGATACTTTTGAGTGTGCAGACTTAAAAGCCCTCTCTGCTGAAACCACAAGCTCTTAGCCAATTGGATCCACTTACCTATGCACATACCTCACTTTGTTAATGGACATTGGAGAATAGTATTAGCACTTCAGTAAATAATATGACTCTACTAATAGGATCCTTGGAAGACACAAAGGAAACGGCGCTAATTATGTCGCATATCGAGCATATTTTTAACATTTCAGACGTGGAATGAAACAATACGTTCACGCAAAAGGGCTTTTTAAACTTCCACGGAAGAAATCCGTCAGCTCTCAGTGAAGTCAGCCCCCCAGCTCCACCACCCCCATCACATGTTAAGGAGACTCCTAATCAGATCACTGACCGACGCAGTTCATCAAATCATAAAACAGCCTGAGTTCAACTTTAAAGAAATACTTTGTCACTGTCAAACTTGACTCCATACCCCCCCACAACCCGACCCGATACCACCCCACCTCACCCCACCCCGACTCTCATTTATTCATTTCCTCCCTTCTAAAGCTCTTCATTATTAACCGTGATTGGACATAAAGACAATATGCGAGGAGTCGTGCCGCCGCGTAGATGAGTGCTCTTTCTGTAAATGACCAGCCGCGGGGCTGGCAAAACGGAGAGCGCGTCGGGGCAAAGGGAGGACAGTAGGACGACTAAAAGCACTTTAATGACATGGCTGGACTCGTGTTTCCTAATGATGCAGGCGAGATTAATTATGCTCTGTGTATGGGTCATAATTATACGAGCACTGATCCTTTCCACCGGCCATGCCTGGGCACTCTGCGCCCGTGCCTTGAGTTTCAGATCATCCATCAACACGTTCACATATTTCTTTCATTACGTGCCTTATTTATTTATCACGGTTATATATTTATTTCTTTATGTTTGACACGAGGAAAAGAAGGAGAAAGAAAGGGGATGGTATTAGACCCTGCCGAGTGATCACATTCATCGTGAGGTTATGAGGCAGTCGAGAGGGACTTTAGGTCCTGCCAAGCATTTATCTGAGGAATGCAACATTTCTATTTCCATTTCATTCATAAGCATTTTAACATTAAAGCAGCCAAACGGTACTGAAATGCGAGTGAATGCTCGGATCTAACTATTCAGATATGTCCAAGAGGAGTCATTTTCTCAAGTCTTCTTGGCACTTTAAAGATAATCAGCAACAAGAGGCCCAGGCTTGAACAGCTGTCATCGGTTCGGCAGTGACAGCCTCCCTGCGTTTCCTCCAACAATCTGTCAATAGAGAACAAGCGGTGTCTTTGGAAGGCCTTGATAATATTTAGAGTAAAATAAAATGAAACCCTTGGACTGTGCAAATCGATGCGGGAACGCCGGAACATTAGGTACGCCTCACTCTCTGCGTTCACTCCGAGGTAGTAGCTGATTAATGCTTCAGTAAAACAACCAGCAGTAAAAGTTGCTCGAATGTTTTTGGGGGATGTTGCATTCATTGAAACTGTTAGTGAATTCAGCTTAATTATAACTGATGACAGTTATTTGAAGTTGTCGTTTCCAAACATGAGACTATTTTTCAATAGTGAAAAATAAGTTTTATTCATATGCAAAGTGTTCTTATTCAGGAACTGAAGATCAAAATTAAAAAAATATTAAAATTATTCAGTTATCCTGGAAATTAAAAACATAAAAAGCCTTCCTCCAGTTGTATTCTACATCTATCTTTCTATATCCACTGCATTATATTCCCCCCAAATAGTCATAATATGCATTCGTAAATCACAGTGTTTGCTTTAAATCAGTCATGACTGATGTTTTCCAGTGATGCTACAATATAACACTCACTGGACTTTATTACAACAGAAGAGTGATCTTCAGGCTCATGTGCAGACGTGAAAGGCCAGATAGAGGAACAGGAGGCAATTTTCTTCTAGGTAAGTAGAGTCAGTGCTTGATTTAATAAATCTCTATGAGATGCTCCCATCTAACAACCTAAGAGAACAGAGCCGGTGTGTGTGGGAGGGGTTTGAGTGTGTTTGTATGTGTGTGTGTGTGTGTGTGTGTGTTGGGGAAGAGGATGATGGGGAAACTGGGATGTCTTAATTCCTTGACATAAACATACACACAGATTAATGAAGCCTCGGAAGATTGTGAAGACGGGGAAAGATTGCTTATCGATCCATATCAAAATTTTCATGCTAATCCCAGCCAGGAGACAGAGTGTCTGGTATCAGAGTTAATAATCTGATTTCTAGGCTGTCCAGGACAATTCCAGCCAGCGTGAGGGCCTAATCACAGCGCCGTCTTCTCATCTGAGAGCAGCTGCCTTGGCCCTGCAGCACGTCACACTCCTCCTCCATCACCTACCTCCCGCCGCCCCACCGCCCCACCCCCCCAGGCCTTCGGCCCCTGCCACTGGCTCGGACAGTGATGGAGCATATGATAGAAGCATGTTGACAAATTAAATTTTTTAAATTTCAGAGGAGATTTGGCAGCGGAGAGATTGGTTGGTGACGGCGGCGGCTTGCTAAGTGCTAGTGGAGCGGTGCTGACCTTCGTCTGTGAGCGTGCTCATGGGATTCCTCTGCTTGTTTCCTCCTTGTGTTGTTTGACCTCTTGGGCAGTTGTTGGTGACAAATCAAGAGCTTGGAGTTAGAAGGTTGTTGGTTTGGAGGTACTCAGTCTTGGCTAGCTGGCTATATCATTTAAACAACAACTACAGGGTTCGAGAAAATCTGCAGACTTCCATTTGTGTTTATTTCTTTTTAACACAAACCCCAAGAACAAGAACCTCTTGATCACCATACCGATTTATGTCGTGCAATTACCTCTCACCCATATCAATTTATTTACTGCCCACAACATCTCAGATTTTACATCCTGGTCATTGTAGTCCCCTGCTGCAACAAGAGGATGCAAGGAGACGGGGTGGCGCACCCTGAGGAGAGCCAGCTGATGTGTCTTAGTTAGGCTAATATCCTCGCCTCACATTTTTCTCTATTAAATCTTAATCACAGACTTGTCGAGTGTCACTTGACATTTGCATTTTGCCAGGCGGAGCCGCGATGCACACAGCGCTCAGAGGTTCGACAGCTTCCTTCCACTGAGCGCTTTGTTCACTCACCAGCTCTCATCTTCCACGGGGTCTCGGTGGCAGACTGGCAATGATGAGATCGGGTGTATTCCTCTGTTGGCGTGCTGGGCTTTGTTTTCTACAGTAGTGAATATCTATTGCAGCATCACACGCTAATAAGCCTCTAAAATACACGACGGAACATTTGCAGAAACACATAATTTCACACTTGCATTCATCTAAAATTTGAAAGGTGGTTTAAAAGGATTGGTTTGTGTTTGCATGCACACGTTAAATGCATAGGCTGCATACCAACAATATTGTTTCTGTTCCATAATAAAAGACATACTTCAGTTAGCCACAACAAAAGTAAATGTGGAGCAACAACAACAGAGAAATGACAAGGACATGTGGGGAAAAAAAACAAAGAGCCGACACTCCTTTAACTTCTCTCAATAATCAATCTCCTCATCTTGATGTTTACAAAAAAGAGTCAATAAGTGGAGAGGGAGCTTTGTGATTGGCTTTGATTTCTACCCTCAGTCCAAATCACGCATTATTGTCTCTGTCTCCGGCTCCCTCTCCCTCTCGATATGACATTGATGACGGCAGACGTGACGAAGGCCACCCGCATTCACGGGGCTGATAAGTGCATTCCTGAGCTCTGTTACGCGACAGACTGTAACATAAAAGTCGGCCATTGTTTGCCGATGGGTGGTAAGGGAAAAAAACAGAGAAAAAACATTAACCTAAACTTATTTATGGCCATAAAATCACACCACAAAGCAGCGCTCATTTGTTGCTGGTTGGGAAAAGTGCAGAATTGTCCGTACCCACCGGAAGAACTTAATTTTAGAAGGAAAAATAACTTCAGCTGTATGGTAATTAGTTAAGTTGTCTTTTCTTTCTCTGTGACTTGGGCTCCTTGACATAAACAGTGCAGCTTTAATAAGCCCTTAGCACAACTGACTGTTTTCAATGTTTCCTGTAACCTTGTCTGTTTTTTCCTGCTTTATATTGTAATCAGTTTTCTTGTTGGTTTTACTTCTAGTCTTTGTCTGTTCCCGTTTCTGTGATTCCCCTCACCTGTCTCGCCTTGTGTCGTTTGTCTGCTTGCTCCGCCCCTCGTTGGTCTCACCTGTCTCTCGTTTTTCCATTAGTCAGTGTGCATGTGCATGAGCGCATATATAAGCCTGCCCCCGGTCGCCTGTGATCTTCTTTTCCTTTCGGGTGTTCTCTTCAGTGGTCGCCACAGAGAATCATCTGCTTCCATCTTTCCTTTATCATCTTCTTTCATGCCGACTATCTTAACGTCCTCCTTCATTACATACCAAAACCTCCTCTTTAGTCTTCCTCCAGGCCTCCTGCCTGGTGACCAAATAGCAAGTCTGGCTCTGTCATAAATCTGTCCACCTGAAACTCTAAAGCTGTTTATCTAATCTGAACAAACATTCAATACCATATCAAAATTTGTATTTCTTTGCTTTTAGTCGCACATAGCACTTCCTGAACTCTTGTCGTTGTTGTGGGTCAGGCACCGAGCAGAGATCTGTGCTCTGAGACAATAAAACCTCAACGGGTTGTTTAAAATTCACTCCCGTGCACGAGAGTTTTTAGTGGTCCTGGTAGACACATTCTGCCACTTTTGGTTCAAGCCATTAAGCGAAGCTAACATGTTCCACCAGGTTAGATGCATTTACCATACAGACATCACAGTGACATTAATTTGTTCATCTAACTGTTGGCAAAAATGTTTGTCAGTGTACCCAAAATGTTGAACTATTTCTTTAAGTGAGAAGTGAATTAACACATTATATTGTAAAAGCTTTACCTAATCTAATAAGTATCTTCATTCCATGATAAAAAAAAAAAAACCCTGTAGACCCTCAGTGTGATTTTTATTATGAACATGTGTGTATAGTATCTGCGTAACTGTGTGTCTGTGTGTGTGAATGGCCTCTTGCGGTGCCTGCCAGTAACAGCAATAATTTGACCGTAATGTTGCCAATAAACAAACAAAACCCAGCCTCGCTCATAATCTGTATCTGTTTGTGAGAGCATAATGATGTGTTAGCGTGGCCCGGTTTTCCATTGTGCTGCAGCCTTGTCATGGTGGCTCAGGGGAAGACTTATCCATATGAGAGGCTTAGGGAAGCCTGTTCAGATCCGCCAGGATTAGGCCCAGGCTAATACACTGGGTCAACAGCATGGTTCTCCTAATGAGACAGGTGTACAGTACTTACGACTGTCTCTCCACGTAGCGGAGGCTCAAACAAAAGCTGATATCATCCCTCCCGGCTTAGCCCTACTCATATGATATCCCCCAGTAGTAAATACAGTCGCTGTATCAACCATAATGCAGACATCCAACAAGCTCAGAGGTGATTCTGAGCTGCACAGCGTGCTGGAGGATTGCGATGGGCATTTTTTGAAAAAATGCAACATGAAACATTTCAGGAGGATTTGAAATGCCTTTGTCTCTGCTTCTCTCCATCAAAGCCAGATGTATGTAACATCCAACAATCACAGCTGTAGGTAGAGAATTAGGTAGACTAGGATTTATTGTGTGGTCCCACAGTGTGGTGGTGGAGGAGCATTTTCCTAACATGCAAAAACATGCAGTTCTGAAAATGAATTAGTAAATTTAAATCAAAAATTGAATCAAATGTAAATACTGTGCAATTGTAAAATATAATGAAAAGGTCATACTAATGCCTTAGTGTGGAGGTGACCTTTTGTTTGTGTTAGCTTTCTCCAAGCTGGAGGTTGTGAGCTGGGTTAGGGTTAGCACTTCCTGAACTCTTGTCGTCGAGCAGAGATCTGTGCACCAAGACAAGAAATTGGAACATAACCCCCAAATACAACCTCAACGGGTCATTTAGAGAGTTTTGGTGGTCTCGGTAGACATATTTTGCTACCCTTGTTTCTTGCCATTAAGCTAAGCTACCATTTTCCACCAAGTTAGCTGTTAGCCTGTCTCTAGTTTTTGTGGTAATACAAGCTAACAAGCCTCAGGCTCAACAGACATATTTAACATACAGACATCAGAGTGGCATCAATCTTCTTATCTAACTTTTGCTTTACTTTTAGCTTTACTTAATATTATAAGTATCTCCATGCCATGATTTAAAAAGATGCTTCAAAAAGTGTCTGTAGACTCTCAATGTTATTTTATTATGAACAATGATGGATCACGTTAATGCAGTAGCGTGTAGGTGACATTTTGCTGTTGTGCAGAAGCACGTAAGACTTTGTGTTAGCTTTCCCCAATCTGGAGGTCGTGAGTTGGGTTAGGGTTAGCACTTCCTGAACTCTTGTCAGAACATAACCCCCAATAAAACCTCAAAAAGTCATTTAGAATTCACTTTTGCTACCTTTGGTTCAAGCATCAGGCGAAGCTAACGTTTTCCACTGGTTTAGCCGTTAGCTTGTCTCCATTCTTTGTGTTAATACAAGCTAACAGTCCTCAGGCTCATATTTAACATAGAGACATTACAGTGGCATCAATTCTCTCATCTAAATTTTGGCAAGAACACAGATAAGTGTACTTCCCAAGATGTTGAAGTAATACTTTAAGTGAGGAGTAAATTAATGCATTAAACTATAAAAGCTTTACTTAGTATAATAAGCATCTCCATGCCATGATTTAAAAAGATGCTTCAAAAAGTCCCTGTAGACCCTCTGTGTTATTTTATTATGAACAATGATAGATCATACTAATGCAGTAGAGTGTAGGTGACATTTTGCTGTTGTGCAGAAGCAGAGACTCTGTGTTAGCTTTCCCCAATCTGGAGATTGTGAGTTGTATGCAAATGATTAAGATAGAATTGTTGTTTTTTTTTAAAAGTAATATGTTCTAATATTCAAGAAGTGTTCTTTACTTGTTACAAAGTGTTGAATCGTTGTATTGAAATATAACCATCTAAACTAACACTGCTTCTCTGTGGAGCTCTGAATAAACAATGCAATACTGCAAAGCTCATTTTAAGTGTATGCTTTTTAACAAATACTGTAGTGTGCATACTCAAATGCAATACCCACCTAACTCTCTAAACTGTACTTGACTGAATGTGCTTAATTGTTTTCCACTGCTATAGTAGTACTGGCTAATTGTCCTTATTCAATTCAGATATAATAAGATGTGTCTCTATTATCTGCCCACACTGTTAGCGTTTCATTTTAGCCAAGAAAAAAGGGTTAATTAATCTGTGATCACGTGTCTGATTTGTGTATGGTTGCCTAGATACAAAAGAAGGACACATCTTACCCCAACAATTGGCAAATCCTTTTCCTGCTGTGATCTGTTTAGCAAAAACATGACAGTCACCCCCCGCCCCCCCAAAAAAAAAAATGTTGCAAGGGGGGGTTGAGGGGGCTTTCGCAAATCTATCTGATCTCCGTGAGTCGCATTTCCCGCTCTTCTTAACCCTTTCCGTGAACCTTGCTCACAAACCATGAATCAAACCTCCCTTGTCCCATTCAGCAGCCCCCCCAGCCCACCACAACCCTCGTTCCCAACTCATCTAACCAACCCCACCTCCACCCCCTCCTCTCCCTCCTCCAGCCAGCTTGTCAAAACATTTGTGAAATCCTATTTTCCTTTAATAAAGTATAGTTCTGTCCTGCAGATGTATGCTTGGATAACATGTCATACTCTGTCTTTGTTGAGGACGGCGCCCCGCTGATGTTCTTAGGCAGTGAGAAAATTGCCTTATTGAAACACGTTGCTTGGAGTGACTATAATGCCACGCTGAGGGCCGGCATTATGCACATGACATATTCAGGACCTCGGAGTGGGAAAAAACTATGAATATAAAGTAATCACTGAAGGCACCTACATGTTTCTCTACCATGATAGCTTTGCTTTTTCTCTCACCTTTGTCAAATATGATGATTTCATGATTTTAGACAAAAGCGTCTGGGGTCCGAGCCGCCTGCCTCCACGGCGAATTGTGCAGCAGCCTTTCGCGCAAACAAACAAACACACTTTATGTCGTCAGCACGGCGTGGAATTAATGAAAACTAATAATTGATGCAGCCCTCATAAATAAATATAGTCCTAATTATTAGAAACACCCACTTTCCAAAAATTGATCTCATGTTGTGCACGGGGGCCTGAAAATAATGCTGCTACATTGCAGTCAGTATAAGCACTTTGAGTTTAATGGGCCCAGGCTGTGTGTCTGCGTGTGCACGCATGTGTGTGTGTGTGTGAGCGTGTGTGTGATCGAGAGAAACAGAATGTTCCTGGGAGCTGTGTAAACAGAAATACTAAGCTACCCCAAGAGTGCACTTTCTCTGTGAAGTTAAGAGCCGGGTACACATGTTTATTACAATTTCAAACAAAATGCAAATGCCATTAAACAAATGGGGTTGAGGCAAATTAGCCGGGAATTTAATATTCGCCGGGTCTATGATATAGCACATCTTGTTACGAGACAGTGGTCTGAAGTATCAGTCGCGAGCCGAGCCTTTCATCCAGCCGGCTCTCTTGAGGATATTTGTAATTAGCATCATTTGCCTAATACTTCAGGTTAATTAGAATATTTAATTGAATAGCTCTAATCTTCGGAGATGACTATATTATAATCAAATTAGCACCACCACTAGGCTGGCTATTGAACGTGGCAGACTGCCTGGCTCCTGGTCTCTTATCCGCTCCATCTCCATAGAGCATTCTCACATACTTAATGGTCCATTTGAACTATGCTATCAACATTTGATTATTCCTGAACAACAAAGGCAGCCACACAACCAGTAGGCATAAAAGAAGAGATGATAAAGAAAAGCGCTATGGCTCCCATATGGCAGGTTGGGGGAGAGGCGCTCGCTCTGTGTGAAGCAGCCGAGCCAGGCGGCGAGGCCTGCGAGGCCATCAGGGAAAGGAGTCGACTCAACTCTTACTTTCCTCCATCCGCCCCTCATCTACCGAGCCAAGTGTTTGCCAAGATAAGCAGATGAGGAGACATATGCTTGAGAGGCTTCTGGAGAACTATTGAGGGAGTTTTAGTAGTCGAACCAGATGAAAGAAGGTCTGCAACCCCGTGGTATTTATACCGCCGCATACAGTAATCTTCCCTTTCTTCACCTTCATTTGGGCACGGAGGAGCGCATCAATTACCTCGTGATAAGATTCTCCTCTTTTATCCACACATGTACTGTATGAGGAAGGTTTTCCACAAAGCAAAGCGCCGTTAAAATAAAATCAATCATCCTGGGTTTACTGAACTCAAAAAGTCTCATGCTCATACACAATAATCTGTCTCGCCGAGAGAAAAACAAACTAATGAAAAGCTAAATATTACAGTGCGTTCAATTGCAACAAACAGATGGCAGCTAAATTAAAAGAAATTACATATACATTATCTTCGCTTTATGGCTTCGCTCTAATTGAGGCGATTATAACTCCTACCTTTCTACTCTATAATGAAGTGAATTAATTCATTTAGGCTGGAACGTGTTGCGGTTGCACTTGCCAGTATTTGTGTTTAGCGTCTCAAGTGATAATTTTTGACAGTGCCATATGTTTCGCGGGCAATATTTCTTCTTGGTTGAGTTTTATTACATAATTTTATTTGTCCCTGCGCTGATTTCTTTATACATCCGCAAATGAACTCTTGTTGCAAATAGGTAGCCATATGCCACGAGGATGCAGAATAGAAAGGGGAAGAAGAGGAAAAGGATATTCCTTAGGCTTGCCGCTAATTTGTTTTCTCGGCTCCGTCTCGCTGTATCGAAGCTGATTGTGCACTGTGGCTATATTAAAATGATAATGAATAAATGTATCATCAGCTCAACCCGCCCCCCCCTCCTGCCCGCCTTCGGTGGATTCATTGAACGTTGCCACCAGGAGGAAGGGAGACGTAATTGTGTCAAAAAAGCAAGCGGGTCTTTGTTTTACTTTTTATAAATGGGAAGAATTTAAAACAAGGTGTCACTGCTTCTGGGCAGTCGGATATTCTTCTATATATATTTACATTGCATTCATTTAATGATGCCTTAGAGCCTGTCTTAAGTTTCTTTTTCCTTTGCCTTTGTTATTTCTTCCTTATTTTCCTTCATAAAACACATGCACCAACTAGGCATAACATTATGACCACCTTCCTAATATTGTGTAGGTCTTCCTTGCGCCTCCAAAACAGTTGTGACTCATCAGAGATTGGACATGGTCCTTCTGAGGGTGTCCTTTGCTATCTGGAAACAAAACATTGTTAGTGGGGGGCCTTTGGGTCCTATGGGTTGAGGGGAGGGGCTAGGTCTAGTGAATATGGAGGCCAGGTCAACACCTTGTGCTGTTCTTCATGTTTTTATTTGACTTGATCCTGTGTGTCTGTGTCAGGCTGCATCCTGCTGTGAATGGCTGCTGCCAGGTGGGGGTCCCTGGTCTGGTCTAGGTGGGTGGTACATGTCTAAGTAACATCCACATGAATGAATGCCAGGTCTAAAAGCTCCAGCAGAACATTGTATTGTCACAAGACGGTCAATGTTATTTTCCTCTCCTGCCGGTGGTCATAATGTTGTGACTGATCAGTGTATATTCGGAAATGCACCACTCTCATTATTATTCATTATCACTGTCATTATATTATAATAGCATTTTGGACAGTTCCTCTTGTTCCCGTCTGCTTCTGCTCCAACAGACAATGTCAATGAGCAGATGTGCACGGCTGACAATCACTCTTATTGTTCAATATGGGATAAAGACTACTTAGGTGTCATGTTGCCGGGAGTGTATCGATGCTGACACGACCCCCCGTGGCGGCAGAGGACAGCCTGACGCTTCTCCAGGAGAAGTTCCAGCTTTGTAAATCAGGCCCAGCAGTCTCTGAGTCAGACCCCCTGGGTTTTAAATTGCTACATAACGAACGCCGAGCCGAGAGGTAAATGTTGCCTAAGCAGCACTCACGCATTTTAATCCATATTGTTGTCATTTTGGAAACAATGGTGCCGTGATTGGCAACACCTCTCCAGCCTTTCGGAGAGGAGCGGTGAGTGATGGCTCCGCATCTCGTCGGTGGAAGCGGCCAATTAAATCATTTACAAATGCTCCATTAAAGGTGTCGGTAATAAACAGCAATAAAGGGCCCGGATTGTATTTTTGCCTCTGCTCCTAAAGCGCAATCAATCCTTACTAAGAATTTGGAAACAAGCATCAAGGCCTTTGATGGCACCTTTTAAGCTTCTTTGCGAAAGACGCTCGCAATGTTGTTGACATTGTAAAGCTCTTCAAACACAGCCTGACAAATTTTCGCGACGTTTTATTCCCCCCTCCAGTCGGAAATGAATGCAACAACACACACACGCACATATGCCGAGTGTACTTCCTTAACTATACCAGATAATTAGAAGGTTCGGCATGTTTGTCCACGGCTTCCAGGGTTGTGATCATTCCCACAAAAATCCCATGTTCTCATAAACATTTCAATTTTAGAATACATTTGGGTGATTAAACATGATTAAAGTCGCCCCAATTATATGAAATACTTAATTATGTCAAACTAGTAACAGTTTTATTTGGGAAGTGCGGTATGGTTAGTTGAGATGCTTGGATTAAAAGCAGTTCAAAGCGGGTCGAGTCTTGATGCCACATGTTTTGATATTAAATGCAACACGGTACAAAAGCCTGGAACATCTGACCGAATCCTTTGAAACTCCTTCAGTTCACCCAAGAAATGGAAATATTACATAAAAACAGAACACCCACCACTGCTTGTGAGCGCATTTAAGCCGAAGACATTTAAAGTACAGAACTTGCATCTGCATCTGCAGTGTTTAGCGCATTTGTCCAAAGTGAAAATCCAAACATCCGCAGGAAAAAAATAAGTGCATGTTAAAGTATAAACAAATAACCTGAGAGAAGGCTTTTTAAACTCCTGATATTCTACTGGGAAAGGCAGCGAGAAAAGAAACCACCGTGATCTATATTAGGCTTGTTTAAAAAGGCCTGCACCGGCCTACTCCTCGATGTCCGAAGCAGTCAGACCCCAGTGTATGGTCAGAGGAGGTTTGATGCTGGGTTTGATGGAGTATGTCAGTCCAATCAGCCTAGCTTCCAGAGTCTGATTGGGTCTGCCAGCCGGAGAGGCAGCCCTGATATTAGCTCCACGGCCAGCTGACAGCCGGCATAGAGGGCAGCTTATACGATACACAACAACAAAGCCGGCGCACTGAGGGGGCCACACTTTGTCTGTGTGAGTGTAAAAAGATAGCAGAAGAAATGTAAAATAGGGAGAAAAGTGGTTTTCAGGCTCAGAATAGTGACCAGGGAGAAACGCTTAACTCCCTACTTGTCTTCACTCCGCTGTGCCCTGATCCGTACAAAACATTATAGACACATCACATAATATATCAAATCTGACTTATATGACTGATATATCTCACAGGGCCATAAAATGCTGCTTTTATGGATGTCCAGAACTTGTATACAGTCACATTTCCTCATTTTTTTAATTTCCCACGGAAGAATAGTTTGCAGAATAGTAAGAAATCAGATATTTTGTCTTTTCTTACACTGCTAAAACCACAAAATGGACAAATATATTCAAGCAATAATGCGTAACACTGCCACATTTAATGACTGTAAAAGCATCATATGCAACACTGATGATGGATGTACAAATATGCACTAATACGCCTTATTCGTTTGAACACTTCAGTCAAATATCAGCCACAAGTTGGCACGAACGCTGGATGCACATGTCCGTACAATGCAGCTGATTTCAAGATTAATACATATTCTAACCTTGGTGATAAGCAAAATGGTTAAAGAAACGCCTGTCTGTCGGGGTCGGGGCCTGTTAAAATATGCTCCCATCCTGCATAGTGCTGATCTGTTACTCATCTTATGAACAAACCTCACACATAAATCACAGAATAAGCCCAATGCCAGCGACACCCAAAGTAATATGTACAAATAATAGATAAAACAAACTCTTGACTGTTCTCTGAAATTACATGCACCACCCTTTAAAACATTTACAGGCGTGTGAGATAGTTTAAAGAGTGACAAAGTCTCACTTCCAGCCAGGCGACTGGGGTTTGTGTCCCGTGTCATTGTTGACTTGGTTTATTACTTTTGTTCTTAGTTGCCGTTAGTTTTAGGAGCAGAACCCAGTCGGTTAATTTGTGGAAAAAGAGTCTGGTTTGGGTTAAAAGCAGTTTAGGCTGTTTATAAAGATGCACAGACTCTTTGTCTTGTCGCCCATGAGATTACTGAAGAGTAGTTTTGAAGCTCAGTGGTGCAACATGTCGGCAGTGTCTGACTTATGCTTAACTATTGGCTAAGTCAAACGGTTTTTGGATATACCATAACCTGGATGACATATTGGCTAGTTTAAAAATGGGCATAGTGGGCGGGGCATAGCTGGAGCTGAGGTGGGGGAGGGGAGGCAGACACTTGGTAACCTATAACAACAACCCCTTTAATACAAATTTAACAACTGAGTCATGTATAATTTCAATCCCTCTACAGTTACAGTTATAGAGACTGAAATAGTTTTTGCACCAGGCCGTAAATGTTTATATTTCTGCTGTAAAGTTGGGTATTTTAACGCTCGTATTAGGAGCCAGCCTCAAGTGGCCATTTGAGGAAATGTCTTTGCCAACTCTAGCTTGTCTTTGTCTTTGTCCAAAGTTTGCCATTTGGTCAAAACACAGAAGAAATCCTTACAAGGCAGGCTTGTCCGCCATTTTTCTCTGCTGTCTCTTCACATGACTGCTGGAAAACACCACATTTTCTGGTTCAAACAAACTGTGACACGCACAGGGGCTCGAACACAACATTAAGCTAAATAAATTCAAGTCAGACATGCCGTATCATACACAGGGACATAGATCTGACATGGGAAAAGTGTGTGAAGGTCTAAAACGAGGAGGGGAATTTGCAAAGCGTCTCTCACAGGCATGTGGGAGACTTAAAGGCTTTCTGAAAAGTTCTGGGGGAAATTTTCTCCGAGGTTTATGAGCCATAGCAGATGAGTAGATGACCCAAGTTAATTATTATTGAATTTGTTTTCCCTGCTCCACTGATACTTACCTCTACCCCGATGCAGCAATGACAGTGGGTACTCCCATTAAAGCAAAGTATGTGGCTTGCCGGAGAGCATCATCTATTTTTTTTTCCACCAGGAACGTTTCTGCTATTTAAACCTGTTAGTCTTCATCACTAACTTGTGGTTGGTATCCATTTTTTTTCCTTTTTTACAAAAGCATAATTTCATACCCGCAATATTAATCTGAATATTTCCCATAGATATTGCTCAAAGTGGAAAGGTAAAACTGCTCAAGGCGTTTCCATGGCATTTTGTAATCATTTGTTTTCCTCCTGCACTCAGTTTTTTTTTTTAAATGCTTGTAAATAAGCAAGCTGACAAGGCTGATGTGACATCAGAGCGGCATATAAGGAATGAGTGTTGCAATTTACTCCAATCAAATGTATAATCTTGAAATTAGGCACTGAGGCATGTAATATAATGTAACATAATTGATGAAAGGTTCAGGGGCAGACTGGTCTTCACTTCTGTCTTCCAGAGAGACATGACATAAATCATCATGTTAGACAGTTAAACCCCTTCTCCTGGCATGGCTGAATGCAAAACAGATGAAACACATCTCATCTTACCCTGGAGTTCAACGGCTTAATTGACGCAACCGTTGTGCGCTCAGATGTAGGTTTTATGAACAAACACGATTGAGATATCCAACTATTGTTTACTCAGAAGAAAATAAACTGAATGTACATTAGTCGACTTACACAGTGTAAAACTGTAAGTAAAGAAACTTGTAAGAGCTAAAAATATACATTTATTTTCAGCTTTCCTGTCTTTTTCCACATACAATGCAAAACAAAACAAAAGCAAACAAAGCAAAGCAGATGTAAATGCATTGTGAATAAAACATTTCTTGATTTGTGATGATTTATGCTTAGTTTGAACTCAGTTCTGTCATCGTAACTGGTGGCACATGCTGTTTGGTGTTGTTTGGGCTGGCCATCCATGTCAAATTCTGTGTGATCTGGTACCAAAGACTGTAAGTAAAGATGGACGATGGAACAGCTCCTCAAAAGTGAAGCCAAACCAAGTAGAGCTCCCCCTGGTGACTGGCTGCAGTATAGACACAAACTCCACGTCCTTCATGTTAGTGGATGGGACTTGGGACAAGCTAAAACACTAAAATAAACGTTGCTCTAATTTTAGATAGTTAATGTAACACTAATATATGTTGCATGGTGCTACTGCCACATTTATTCTGCATACACCAATCCGCTAGGTGGCTCTCGGAGCAGTTGGTTCTACAGTCTGCCAAAAACAAAGAAGAAGTGCAAATGTGCAAAACAGACAAGGCTGAGGTGCTAGACTGTGACCTGGTCTGTCTCTGCAGACATCAGTGTTGGAAGACGGTGACACCAAGGTGGTAAACAGAGGAAAATTGCAGCATCCTGGCATGCAAAGTACAAAAGGTTATAGGGTTTGTTGACATCACATTTCACAAGTGTGTGAAGCTTAACAGCAGCTTTAACTGTAATAACCTTTATTTATTTTTTCAGTGTTACGAACTGGGTCTTTGCGGCGATACTAATCACACAATGTGGTGCATATTCCATTCCTCAGCGATCATTTTTCTGCAAGGCAAACACACTCACACTTCGATTCACCTCCGTGTGGAGCAGCATATTGTTTTTTTCTTCTGCTGGAGTTACAAGTAAACCTTATTACAGCGGGACAAACCAAGAAAATGCCAATTATACTTTGCCCACTTACCAGCTGACTAACACCGCCAACAAGCCAACACTGTGTGAATCTCCACAAAGTGCTTTTCACAATAGGTGCTGACAGAAAGATTGAAACCCCTAGCAGTTTATTTGCACATCTCAATTAACAATTCAGTAACATGTTCACAATAAACATGAATTGCGTAATTTAGTTATTTAAGTTAGCATGCAATATTCAGTCTTTCTTACATGCCAAGTGCCTAAAACTTCTAAAAGATGCATATCTGGACCATTTCTGACAACAGTGGTCCCTTGTGGAAATATCTAAGCAATCTTTATGACCCTACTGTCCTAAAACATGTTCACACACAACACTGAATGCCAATTAGAAAGGCGCCAGTGGTTGGAGGAAAATGGGAGCTTTCTCCTTTATACCTCTGATTAATCAGAGGTAGGGCTGGAGTCCTGGACATCTTGCAGCTTGGCCCGCTTGCTACAAGTCGAAGTAAAAGCTAAAGATCAAGCTGTCAAAAATGAGAGGAACAGAACTAAAAAACTATTTTGACATGACAATCGATAAGTTCTTCTTGCATCTCTGTAGAAATGAGGAGACCATCATGTATCATTCATCCTCCAGAGGGTCCCATGTGAGGGTTTAAAAAGTTGTCTCTCACTGTCGTCATGCTAAAGCTATATTTGAGAAAATGACTGTTGAGTTTAGTCACTGGATCTGGTTTGTTTTCAAAGTCAACGTTATCACCAAAAGCAGAAAGATCAGAGCCGTGAGCAGTCCTCCTGGGAAATCATTGCAAGTTGGAGTTTCTCTGCTGAAGAAATTTGGTTGCACAGTGGCTCGGATGCTTGCATCTGGTATGATTAGCCTAGACCTAAATCGACTATGTACATGTCCCAAACTTGCATATTTCCACTATGATAAAAGGGGCAAATGGCATTCAGATGTTTCATCACGCAAATGATTTTGTGAGTCAGCCTAACTGCTGAGTAACAGATATCTAAATGCCCAACAGCTCACTTCCAAACGTCGTTTTTTCCGTACTCTGTCTTTGCTCGGAGACAATATGTAGGAGCGTTTGTCACTGGTTATCAGGGGATGATATATAGTCTAGCCTGCAGAGAAACATGTGTTGTGCTTTAATCTAGAGTGCATAGGCCAGTATTCATGGCCAGCAGCTGGAGAAAATCACAGGAGACGAAGAGTCCACCGTGGAGAGAGGAGACATAGTGCCTGCCTGCCTGCCTGGCAGATGCTGGTTCTTGTTATCAGCCCTCTCTCCACCTTATTTATGTGGTGACTTACAACCCGACACCCGCTTTTTTTGGGGGGTTTTTCCCCACTCACGCACTCCTTCTTTGCCCACACAGACACATTTTCATATAAAGAAGTGTCCCCGTTTTTTGTTCTGATGTTACTGATGAATATAGCAAGATCTAGTGTTTTACGAACAGATACAGTTTAGATAAGGGAGCAAAATCCCTGTGATATGTAACGTAGACTGAAGGCCTGTGAGCAGGCAAAGGCCAAAGGGGGAGGTTGCAAATGCAAATTCATCCTCGGTTTAAGTTAATGGAAATTTGAAAGTGAAAGGAAACAACTGGTGTTAATCCTCTCTAACAGCTGTGTGAGACAGTACTTTGATGCTGTTGTGCTCTGAGATGCCGACATACTCGCCACATGCTAATGATTTAGCAGGTAATTTTTATCATTACAGGTACCCAGGTACTGGTAAAGACTTTAATATATATCATGGCTCAATGCAAAGTATGATACAGGAATACCACGAAATACCAACAGCCCATTTTTGCAGCGTTCCCTGGTAAATCGCAGCACCTCGACCGGCTCCTCGTCTCAGAAGCGGCGAGACACGTGCAACCTGCTTCTCATCTCCTTTCTGCCTCGCCTCCATATATTAGTTCCTCTTTTACGCCCCGGTTTCACACCGCTGCTCTCCTATTGACAAGCCCCTACTGTGATATTTATGTCACATATTTAATATGGACACGGGAATGATTATCAAATCCATAGTTGCCAAGAGAGTCCGATCGGCCTTAAATAATGGATGAGCGAGGATGCGACTCAATTTGTGAGGCCGCACAGAAAGACAGGGCAAGTGCAGCCATCGACCCCCTCCGCCCACCCCCGCGGTTTTTCTCCCTCTCCGGAACGTCATTATTCTGGTCGATCTTTTCGCCCCTCGCTTGACATCATTCAATGTAATCATCCTTCAATAAAAAACCTGCTTGTAATAAAAGGAACAACCCGGGTCAATACACAGAATATGGAGAAGGATGACCCTGTGCTGGGAGACAGCGTATAAATGGGCCTCTTTATCAAAGCGGATAGCCGCCTGGTGCCTTAACGGGAATTCGACCGTGGCTGGAGTTATCATTACTGTTACCTTTTGTATCATCGGTGTTTGCGCTCCGTGAATATGAGGAAGAATGATGGCTGCATTAATGAATCAATGAGCTAATGAAGCAGCCATTGTGTTGGTTTATTGAAATACACTGAGGAAAATTGAAGACTTCTTGCCGCATCTCTTTCGTTGAATGAGCTCTGCTGTCATATCTGTCACGCTGCCAAGAAAGAAGGGGGATTTTTCAAAACATAGCAAGCGGCATCTTAGACGCACACGGGCTGCCCCGCGTGCAGCAAAAAGAAGTGCTGCAGAAGAGAGCAAACGGGGGAAGAAGGAGAAAGAAAAAAGGTCACGCTGTTGTCGCACGCTGTTCTTCAGCTGCGAGACGATCTCACAGACCAAAGAGCCATGTCTGGACTCAGGACGGTTCGAGGGTCAAATTAGCTGACAGGGTAATTTTGTCGGGGGGCGACATGCGGAGCGGCTGATTATCCCTGAGCTAGCATCATTTTTGTTTATCAAAAAATGTTAATTGCCTGTTTTTACGAGTGGGAAAAGATTAAAAGTTAATAGGAGAGACTAAATAAACACAATGCAATTGCATGAGGCTGTAGAAGATGGTAATTAATTTGTGGCCACCCCTGAGCTAATTAGCTGATATAAAGCGGGGAAAAAAGAAGTTAATGAGGCTTAATGTAACTGATACTCTGAAAAGTTTAGACTAATGAATTTATGAATGCGCGCGGGAACGCTCCTTCCGACTTTCACGTGGCGCGGCACCTCCTGCAGATGTGGGAAACTTGGGTCGCTGCTCGACGACTTCATCACCTTCCGCGCGCAGACTTGGAGTTTAGCGTTATATAAAATATCATAGCTCTGTCCGATTCTCTGCGTGAAAGGAGAATCAGAAGTACCGCCTCCATGCCGAGAGCGAGATGGTGGACCGCGGGAGGGCCCGTACTGACCCAGCAGTCAGTTTGTTTTGTGAATCCTCAGGGTGTAGCTGGTCTGAGGATACTGAAGCTCATATATTGGAAGGTCTGAGGAGGTCAGTTTTCCTGGAGAAAGGGAGGTATGGAAAACAACAATCTGCTACAAGCCTCCTATGGGGCCTACGTTGAAGATGGTCCAGGGGGTATGCCACGATGTCAGCCGCTGCATGCTAATCCCAGCGTACACCATCATCTAAACTACACCTTTCATATCCTCCACTGGGTCCTGAGTGATTGGGATGTCACTTCCTAGCATGTTCATAGCGCTAATATCTGTCCGTCTCGCCCGTTTCACCTGAAGCCTGATGTTCATTTTAAGAAACAGCTTATTATTTCAGTTACTACTGTGCTGACCGCGGAGGACATTACTTACACTCAGTAGGGTCACAATGGCATTTACTGTTGACACTGTCGGACTAAGGTTCATGGGTAATTTGAATGAAATTACAGGGCCGTGATGAATCCTGCTAGTGAGTGGGAGCCAGAGCAGCGAGGTAATCAGGTAATTGCAGCTTTCATAAATGTAATTTATCAGGAAGGCAAAGGCCAGCGGTGGTAGCTGACTAGCTAGCACGCTCGTCAGGCTGACCTGCAAGGCTTTCACGTGGTGACATATGTCTTTAGGAGCTGCGGGGAAGCGTAATGGGTGATAAGGCAGAAATCCTCCCATCAAAGCCTCCCTGTCATATTACATAAATCAGCTCTCTAAGTGGACATCTTCCAACACAGTTTGCCTCCTGCTTCATGGTTTACTGCGGGTAATTTGTCAATCACACTTTGATGGAGCGGCGCAGATGCTATTAATAACGTTCGTATAATGGATTTACGAGTGTCAAAGACCATAATGCAGTGTCACAAATGGGAATCTGATGGATGAGCTGGCGTGTCATGTAATATGTACAGTACATAATCAGCGCCAAGAGGATGCTGTGTTTGAGGTTACTTAGAAATCTGAGGAGAGTTGTGCAACGTTTGTTTATTGAACAAGAGCAACAGCAGAAGCAATTTGTACTAAAAGATATTTCTGTGTATAATGTTAATGTTACCACACATTCAGTTTTATGAAGTACAATAAATTAGACAGTATGTGTCTTCCTGACTGACATCAGTACCTGCCTAGTCATTTTCAGCATGAAATTATCTAAAGTATTGCCTGAAATCCAAGTACTACTACTGATGTACAAGCAGTTTTTGAAGGTATTATCCACTACTAGTGGTTAATAGGAAGTACTGGGACTCTTATTTTGTGGTCGAACATGACAAGTAAGGTTGTATAAAAAGGAGAATACTTGCCAGCAAAGTTTAGCTAACTTGGCGCTGCGATAGATTAGCGACTAGCAACTAGCAACATTTTTTGGGCAGGGAAGTCAGGCTGCCTTTCAAGCTTTAGTGAAGTACACGTGTTGTCATTTTGCGTGTTACATTTGCATATGTATGTCAGTTTACTACTGGGTAGAAGTGTAAAGCAGCATAAACTTGAGATTTTGAATTAAAACACGGCTACTTTAAAACTGTACTAGAGTGACATACGGTTCTTTATTTAAGCTAGTCTCACCTGGTTGCCTGGAAATCTCCAAGGTGATGAGGATTACACATATTGTAATGTGCTTTAAGGGGGAACTAGTGTTTTTTACAACCTGAACCTTATTTCTAGCATAAAATCCGATCATTCACTCACCCATATAACGTTTGTGTAATTTGCATTCCTTCAGGAGATATTTCGATCTGCATACAGTATATCCATATAGTGGGAGTGACTGGGGCACCGTAATGCAGCCTCTAGATGACGCATTATCTGCCACAAAACCTGTTCATTTCACCAATATTGAAACGCTAGTGCTATTCCCCGTGTTCCCCGAGTTACCTGTTATCATCATCCGGTAGATTGACCAACTGACCTGGATGATGTCTTCTGACCTGGAAGATGTCATCTCTAGTTGTTTAAAACAGTAGGACCCCTTTAAGACTGCTGCTCTGTGGATTTATTTCACTTCTGGACTGAGGTGAGCCAGCTGACCCCAGTGGTTTCTAAACTACAGACTGCTAACGGCTCCTGACTGTAGATTCACATTTAGCATCGAGTAGTATTGACCTTCTCATCCGAGTTTTGGCAAGACAGAAAAAAACGCATGGCGCATGAGCACAGCATCTAGCGCAGCAGGCTAGACTCATACCCGTTTCCAGTCCGTCCTGTTTCATTGTGAAATAATTTTTGTTTAACTTTGTGTAGTCAAACCACAAATTAAAAAAAACTGCACAGTTCATGAATTCATTATATTTAATGTCCTGTCAGTTGCTGTTGGAAAACTGCAATGGCAGCATCAAGCAGAGGGCTCTTGGGTGAACAAACATCGCCGTCAACTCTATATGAAATGCAGGTTCCCAACCTGTTGAGAGGCATGTCGAAAGCTCAGTGACAACAATTTGTTCCCTAATTCAAAACTCTGCAGATGCGTTCAAGGCTGATTCACACAAAACCCGGCTGACAAGCAGGTTCACATCGTCAAGTAGATAAGGAAGACCGAATGGAAGAAAATGAATAGGGGTTCAGGGTTGGCGTGATGAGACCTTTGTTTTATTCTCGGTAATGCCCTGCGGTGGACCGCCGGCGCACAGGAAACCCAGTAAGGGAGATGACAGAGGCTTTGTTCGTGGGTCAAATACTCATTTCATAAGAGCCTCCTGCAGAAAACTGAAACATGATAGGTCAAATACAGGTCTAAATGCCTTTTCCAGTTTTCCTATTTTCCCATTTCAACATATCCGTCTGGTGTCCGTGCTCCCTCTCGCCTCTGTAATGGAAAACTATTGCAGAAGCATTTCTCCGTCAGTGGGGGGGGTCACGGGGTCATCACTGATGTCACTCTCAAAGTAACCAGTGGCAAATAGGTCCTGACATGTGCTCTCCGAAGAGAGAATGAGACCGGACAGCTCCTCTGGCTCTCCGACTGATAAGCCATAGAAGAGAGAATATGTGAGGCTCAGAGCATCACGCCTGCTGCTTCTGCCTTTTGAGAGACTAATACCAGCTGCTGAATTAAGGAACAAATAACAACCGGGTGATCTGAAGGAGGGTCATGGTGTTTTTCTTTCGCTCCTATTTTTACCTCCCAGGTTTGGCAAATTCAAAGTGTGGACCCCGGTTTGCACGACAGATTTAACACCAAAAGAGCAAGCCGTATTTTATTATGTCGTGCATGCATTTACTTTCTAAGGATACGCGTATCATAAAAGGGATGGCATTTTACCTCTCAGATCTGTGTTTTACTGCGTGTAAGTGACACTCTTCTGTTTCTCCTCATCCACCCATTTCCTTCCTGGCGCTGCAGTAAGTGTTAGAGCGAAGCAAACTCCTGTCAGACGCGCGCCGCGCAGCGTGTGATTTGCCGTACACATCGCCGTCTAGTAGACGTTTTTACGCCTGTTTCTTCTGTACAGGCGTGTGGCAAGTCTCCACGCGGCGTGACTGCTCACACTCTGCCATCTCCATTCTCGTCTTGTCATTGCAAAAGAGAGAGGAAAAAGAAAAAAGGGAAAAAGCTACAGGGACGGATCGCAGAAATACGTTTTAAGAGTCGACAAATGAGTATAAAGGCCGGTTTCTCAAATCTAGCCTGATATTTTAACATAATTCTTGTCTTTTTTTTTTTGTATTACTACATCTTTATCTGTCCTCTCTGTCTCTCTCCACTCCACCAGCCAGAGAAAGGACGACTGAATGAGCAAGAGACGGGCGATTTCTGATAGTCACACCCCGCGAATGGAGTCAATCAAGGGCGCTGGGCTGAAGGAAGAAAAAAAAAAGATATAATATATTTTCTGACAGAGGTGTCAGCGAGTTTGTCAAGCCTCCATGATGACAAATCCACAGCATTTAAAAGACTAAAAAGAAGGGAGGGAGAGAGCTGAGAGCCATGACAAAGTGTAAAACAGGAATCCTCGGAGTGGATTCCCGCTCAATCAGGGCACTTACCTTTCAGCTGTCCATAACGCTATTTCATACCAATTATTACCCCCACTGAGCAGGTGACAGGCTTGTGTGGCGGCGGCAGCGCCACGCGAACCCCTATCCCCTCCCCCCCGGTAATCCCGAAATGACGGATTGGGAGGGAAGCCTTGCGGTGATTTGTGACAAAGTAACCGAACGCCGACTTCTGTACTTAGAAACGTGAGAGCGGTTTGTCTCCATGCTTATGGTTAACACTCTGCACTTTGATTTGATGCACGGGTTTTAGTCGCCAATATAGTCTCTCGGCTTATGAGGGGGAGGGCATCGCTATTCAAGTCCTAAATTGAAAAATTGCTGTAGGGTGTCCGTTTGATATTTACTGTGTATTAATCAATAAATTGATGTTTTCGCTTTAGGAGACATATGCGTTTTACTGGTGTAATTCACCTTTAGCTTTCCAGCGCTTGTCAGCTGTTATTTTGCCGTTCTCTCATTCTGAAGCATCAAACTTCTTTAACATTGTTTCCCGCCGAGCTGAAGCAGCCGTACTCGCAGACAGGCCGTAAAGATGGTCGCTTTGTTTGACTGTTACCCATAAAACCCCCCAAACCTCTTTTGCTTGTAATTTCTTTTTTCTTTTTTTTCTTTTTTTTTTTCTTCTGTCAACTCCTAAAGCTTCCCGCCTGTTATATTTCCTCCACATCAATATGTCACCTGGTTCCGCTACGGCAGGATGTCAACTTAATGCAACACCGGGGTTAAGAAAACACCATCTCGGCCCGCTGACTGATAGCCTGTCGGCGCCCGCACACACGCACACACACACCCACACACACAAAAAAAAGTTTAGAAATTTGATCCACCTGTCATCTCGGCCGCGATTATGAATCTCTTCCTCTCGCGGCTCTGAGGCCCATTCAGGTGCATTCTAGCTTGGCGTTCGCTTTGGCGCTAGTCACATGGATGAGAGAGCGAACTTCAGATCGCGCCACTCTGAGCGGGTGAGAAAGAATCCGGCTCATCTTAATGTAAACAAGTGGTCCCCGGGGGCGAGCCCACCAAAATAGATAGAGGGAATGTATACGTTAACGTGTGTGGAAAGGGAATCGGATTACTTTACTTATAGAAGTCATACGACGCAAATTAAAGCATCTGAGTGAGTCTGAAAATAGATTCTTAAAATAAAAGATGAGGCAATTTTTGCACAGCCTAAGATCTTGCGTTCTTTTCCTGAGCCGCCCTTGCCTCGCTTACCCCCTTTTCACCTCAACGAGACGAGCAGGAAAACACAAAAAGAGAATACGTGTTCCTTTATCTCTAACCTCGCGGTGAACTACAGATGACCCTGTGAGTCAACTGCATTAGCTTTGGGGTGGTCAGATTGTGTGTGTGTGTGTGTGCGTGTGTGTGTGTTTTTCTGAGGGTGCGAGAAGTGAGGGAGAAGAAGGGGAAGTGGGAAGGTGGGGGGTGGGATTTTTCATGCTCTCCATTACGGTTGTTTAGGTTAGAGGGGTTAACTCAATGAGGCTAAGCAAGTTTGAACTGCGAATCACATCAGCAGGCTCGCCCATTCACTTATGCACAATTGTAAATGTCCAACCCGGAGGTAACCACGTTAAGACGACCCTAATGCATCACGGTGTGTGTTCTTTAACCTTTTGTCGTTAAGGTTTTATTCGCGGGGAAGGGGAACCGCGGCGGCTCTCGCTAAATGAAAAGCTATGCTAAGTAGCATGCACCTACAGTCTCCGCGAGCTGCTGGGACCTGAACTGGCAACCTTCGAGCCTCCAATCCATTCACCTTCCGCGCTTCCTTCAAACAGCTAAACAAATTTCACCGCTTTCAGTTTTCAAACAGCAATTTCCTTCACTGAGTCGTCCCCCCTTTTTATTTTTTTTCCCCCTCTTCTCTTTCTTTTTCCCAGATAGAGCCTCAGACTGATTTATTATAGATTTTCTGTGTTTTGATTGTTTTGCTGAGAAGCAGGATGGGAAGATGGGACTTCCAGCTGCTCTGGATGCTTGGGAGTCCTGGGAGCCCTGGCCCGGCTGCCCTCCCGGCTGGCCCAGCCAAGTGGGCATGCGCTGTTGTGGGCCGCGGCGGGGGGTTGATGGGGCTGCAGAGGCTGGGCCAGAGAGGCCACAGATGCCTTAAACGACTTGGCGTGATGGGATGGCGAGCGGTTCGGAGCACGGCTCGCGAGTAAATCAAAACAGTTTTTCTGTGACATGAGAGCCGGTGTCTGGATGTAGCCGGCATCTAAAAAAAGAAACGGAATAAACGCGGACGTGCTGCGAGGGTCACACTTGAGCGAGTGAATGAAGCGTGCGGCACAATGTTTGGCTACACATGAGTCAGTTTGGCGCGGGCGCTGAGTTTAGCAAAGAGAAGATTTTACCTTTGTTAAGTCTGCTGTGCACATTCACACGTGCACACATTTGCAAGTTCGTCAGGTGCACCAATGAAATCAAATGCATCCTAATATAACAGTCTTGCTCAAAATCTCAGTTTGATGACTGTTCTGATTTATCTGAATTTAGGAGGATGCAGTACGTTTCTGCTACTTACCCTACCCCACTGACTAAAATGGGGTTGTCAAAATAATAGAAGCGTGTTGCAAAATCCGCTGAAACGGGATTCATCTTTCTCTTTCTCGACATGCTCACCCTGCATCTCTGAACCAGGATGATCCCAGTTAGTCTTGGCTGACCGTCCCAAACTAAGATGCCCCGTTAAGGGCTTCCAGCGTGCACTCGAAGCACCCGTGACGCCACGGCGACAGAAGGGCCCCCATTAGACGCTAATTCACGTGGAACCCGCGGGACCCAGATATCATTATCGAGTCGCGGGGCCTGCCAGCGTTTTGTTTTCGCCGCACCTCCGCCGTGATGCGCGGAGGTGGAGAGAGTTAGAGAGGCGAGAAGACGTGTATTGTTCAATGCAGAATGGAAGTTGCATGTATGAAAAGTGTCTGAGCGATTTATTTCATTCATCCCTGATATCTAAATCATGGTAATCATTTTAAACAGCAATCAATCCAACTCGTTTCCATTTAGCTCTATCTGCAGCCTGCACATGCAGTGGCTTTATATGGGTGAAGACAAGTCAACTTGACACAGACCTGCTCCCCGGTGTCATTCTGAAGTTTGACAGATCCTTCTCGTACCTTTGAAAAAGTGACATATTCAGATAGTATAGCGTAGAAAGCTTTCTCAAAACAGTTCATTGTGTATGCTGCGTACAACATTTCTCACTTTCCTCTATGCTGCTCCTCTAATAACAAACTCCAGGTTCGGTGCCGAGGCACAGCGGCTCACACTGCGAAATGCACAAAAAAAACATAGGTGATCAGGTGGGACCCAGAGAGAGAGAGAGAGAGAGAGAGAGAGAGAGAGAGAGAAACCCAAACTAGTCCCTTTAACTTTCTAAAGACTTTTCAGCATTTGTTCTGCACACTTACCTACGCAAACTCCAAGGGGCCACAGTGACTGGGGTCCCATTTCAGGCCCAGCGTGGAGCCGGAGAGCTCCTCAGCTGTAAAATGAGAGCGCCGGAGCGCAGTGTGAAAATGGATTAGCCTCGCTGAGATAAGGGGAGCCCTCAGCGAGCCATGCACGCCTTCAATGGGGAAAAAGAACTGCTGTACAAATTGTTTTTGGTACATTAAGTACCTGTTACTTTATTTCACAGATGGAAAACAATAACACAGGCTCCGGGGTTGGAACCACCGCTGCACTGAGGAATGTGAGAGGTTTGGCTCACCTAGCGCCCTCTGAGTTTCTCCGCTTTTTTTTGTTTTGTTTTTTCTTAATATGCAAAGCAATCTTCGTAAAGGGCTGTTGACTGGAAGAATTCGGCAGATTGACATCGTGGCATATGATGATAAATGACAAAGCGCCTTGTTGGCAGTCGGCAGACTATAGAGGGAAATCATACAGAATATCCGCGTTAATAAAAAAATAACATAAAATAGGCCGAGTGTTCCCACTCAGCAAACAGGGCAGGTTTTTTTTATTTTTATTTGTATTAATAGGCCCGCTGCTGCTGCTGCTGCTGCCTCTGCCTCTGCTGCTGCTGCTGCACCAGGGCCCCCCAAATTAAATGAGTGTGTCAGATCCTGGATGATTTATACATTTGGACTGATCTAACAGCTCTGTGGAACAGCTATGACACCCTGACAAGCCAACAATGGATATGAAAAATGAGCCAATACCGCAGCACTAAATCTGAGACTTTCAAAGCCAAATGCACGCACAGAATCGAAACCTCTAACATACTCGCAAGTATAATGAAAATAAAGTGGGGGTTTGGGGGGAGTTTAAAAAAAAAAAAAAATCCCCATAAGATTCTCTGCAGTTTTAGCTAAATCATTCAGTGTTTATATGAGTGGAGTGATGGAGACAAATTGGTCCGAGCGGAGTGTGGCGCTACTTTGCTTTTCTGATGTCTTTTTGTGACTGCGTGGAGAGCACATCACTTTACAGCTAAATGAGATATCAGGCCCATTGCTGAGCTTTGACTCAATAGGAAAACGTCAAATCAAGTTAGCGCTTAGGTGCTTTTCAAAAAAACACCTCAATTCTTTCTTTCTGCCTCTATCAAATTTAAAACACGCCCGCAATCTACCCATCCATTTTCTTTTTCTTTCTGGCGGGTTTATTCGGAGAAAACGTTGCGCGTGCCTCCGCGGCGGCAGAAAAACCGGAGTCAACTTTTCTCCAATGGCAGAAGCCGTGTTTATAATTATGTTGTGTGGGAGGCGAGTGGCCTTACTAACTTGTTAGATGAAGTGATAAAAACCAACATGATGGACTAAAGCATTTTTGCTTTTCTTTGTGTTGTCCTTTTACCCTCTCATTCTCTGTCTGATGAAAAACTGCACTTGGTGTTCCTCAGAGCTCAGCAGATTTAGAGGAAACAATTACCAGTCCGGTGATCTCTGCTTCTCCAGTCCCGCCGATAAACACCCAGCGCCCTGAGGTATGGTCGGAAAATGATACAGTTTTAAACGGGTTAAATTTCATCGTTCCCAACAAACCCCTCTCTCTCTCCCGCCTCCTCCTCCTCCTCCTCTCCCTCAGAGGTTGTATTTCGCAAAAGTGCGAGAGCATTTTTTTGTCGATGGGGGCAAAAAAAAAAAAAAAAGGGGAAGGAGAGGGAAACGATAAAGAATATGAAAAGCCCATCTTCACAGAACATTAGACATCGCAAAACAACCCTAAGCTATGATTGGATATATCAAAACTGACAAGTAAAAGTTGATTGCTGAGTGTCTATTGATTGAGCTATATTTCACCGGGAGAGCACAGCCTCGTAGTTGTCTTCACGGTGCACTGAAACCCTGCCGCAGAGACACATTTACTGGAGATGGCCAGTGTAATAGAAATAGTCTGAATGCTACAGTTGGTGTGATTATTATTTACACACAGAATAAAAAGTCCCAGGTGACTGTTTAACATTTAAAATCACTAATATCATCATAATTGTTGACACATTTATTGAATATTTAGTTAAAAATATAGCAAAAAAATAGCTTAATTTGTGTTTTTAATTGCACCAAAGTCTCAAGGGCCAGTGATGTTTGACATTTGCGTGAACAGGTATTCTTCTAGAAATTAGAATACCACTCAGTCTGAACACACTGGTCCAATCAGAATCCATTTTTAGTCAGACTGAGAGTTGTTGTGGTGGTGAAATCCATTGATGGACAGTTTAAGAGGAAAATATTAGTGCCCATTAACCATGTAAACCCTTGATCAGATTGTTTCTCTCTGGGTGGAATAAACACACTCCTTCTCTGCCTGCTTTCCCCACATGGGGTAAACATCAGGCGCCAAGTTTCCGGGAGAGACGGGAAGCATGGCGGCAGCAAAACAAGTTGGAAAACATGTCTGTGTTTTGGTCGACCTCTTAACTCGCTAAATGAATCTAGTGCTGTTAGTTTAAAAAAAAAAAACAACACATAAAAACTTCTTCTTTTGTTATGTTCCTGGGATATTCAGCAGTCCTCATGCAGAACATATTCTGGGATGATTTCATTGATGGTCTTTTAAAAGCACTGTGATAATGGAAGACAGTGTCACACCCGTCTACCCGACATGACTAGCTGTATCTCTGTGCTTTGGGGATTTCCTTTTTTTTATTTTGTAACTCTCTGTTGTTGTTGACCCTGACTGTTTGCCCTGTGCCTCATTGGAGTTCCTTTCCACTTTGCCAGTTCGTCTTTGTACTTCATAGCATGTCCGTAGTGTGTTTTGTGCTTTTTTTTTAGTAGACTTTCATTCCCTGAAGGTTGCAACCAGTTAGCTTTGCACCATAGACTGTATATAAATATGGACCCCACTTCTTTTCACTGTCTAAACTGACGCTTTTTCCCCGAGGGTTCACAGGCAGCGGCATCTTCCAACTTTGGAGCTAGAGTGGAGACACGAGGAGCTGCAATATCAATGACCCGCCCACACTTCTGCTTGTGTGTTTTTGTTTAATTAATACCGACAAAGAAATGTTGGATTATACACTGTACTTATTTATTTATTTTCTCCTACTCTCACGTTCTGACGCCAAAGCTTCAGGAAGCAGTTGGTGTGGCAACTTGTAGTAATCATGAAGTCACGTCCTGGTGGAGGGGGTGGAGCTTATATTGGAGCTATTATTGCAGCCAGCCACCAGGGGGAGCTGTACTTGCTTCGTCTTCACCTTCGAGGAGCAGTTCTGCCGTCCACCTTTACGCTGTCTTTGCTTTGCAACCAACACGGGGATCGCAGGGAAACAGCAAGTCTAGTCACTGTTGTAAAAATCACTTCTTAAACTCACCAATTAACATGTTTTACCTGGTTTGTTAATTAGATTACATTTAACTTTATAGTCATTACACATGTACAGGTACAGAGCAACAAAATGCAGTTTAGCATCTAGCCAGAAGTGCAATAGGCGGTAAGTGCACGTGGCATAAATAGTATGGTACAGGTTGTTTTTACAGCATATGGACGATATTTAATCTGTATGTCATAAGCTCCACCTCCTTAAATCACACCCCGACATCACGTGTGTATTAATAACCTCTGCCTTAGGACAGAGGCATGCTAGCTGTTACCTAATGCTAAGATAAACCAATAAACTGATGTAACAGTGGTATCAATCTTTGGCTTTTTTTGGTTGGTTACAGTTGTAAAATGAGAAAATAAAAATCTGACTCGGGACAGATTGAACCTACTGTAGCGGGTAGGGGCTAAAAGCTGAAAGGGTGATGATTTATGGCTGTCAAAAGCAGAGACACGGCGAGCACTTCGTGGGGAAAGCACAGCACACTTGGAAGTGTGCCTGTTGGCCATGTGAGATTTAGTTATGACAAGCACGCAGCGGCATGATCGTTTGTGATTTTGCGTCCTTATCCCCCCCACAAGTGAAAGAAATAGAGAAAAGAGGGGGATGAAAAATAGGACAGATGCTGACAGGGAGTGAAACACTTGAGCTGTAGAGAAGGCCAAGTGTAGCGAACACAGCACAGCCCGGGAGTGATTGAATGATCCCATTCTGGGCTCTTTGTTAGACACTAGGCAGCGATGTATGAAGATTGATACACAAGTGCTCGACTCGGTTTGCTGGATCATCAAACGGATTGATATTATACTCCAGCCAAGGATGAAGACAAAGTAAGTGTTATCATACTCAATACCGGGGCTTGTCAGAGGCGGGAAATCATCCCGTGTCACTGGTTATGGGAGCGTTTCGCAGACTGTCTTGAGAATTTATCTGGGAGATGCGGCGCTCCGTGGCAGGCTGCAGCTGACGACGGAGGCCCCGGCTGTACCGTAAAAGATCTGCGCTAAAGATTGAATTACAACGTCGTGCTTTGGAATACATTTATTTCACCGCTATCATGTTTGCTCCCGCGGACCCTGTAAATCCCCACTCTTCTTATCAAGGAGCCATTTATTGTCGCTCAAATAACATTATTCATGCTGATATCATTACTTAGATAGCGCCCGCATTACAGCAAATGATTTGTTTATCTGTTGTACAACATGGCTTTCTACATTACTCCTGAGGTTTCTCCAGGCTCGTCATTTATTAGTCCTGGGAGAAGTCAGTGCAAAGCGAAGGTAATAATAGATGTATCTGCTCGGTGGCTCTGTTGAGGGGGCTACATGTTGCTTCTTTTTATCAACGTGACTTTATCAGAGCGTTAAACGGGGGTACATTATTTAGTAATTGCCACTGTGTGCAACGCAATAACCTCTGCACTGAATATTATATGAAGCCGTTTTGGCTCGGTTTGGAACCAGCACAATTTCCTTTGACGCACACAGAGCTGAGCAGCAGTGCTGGTGGAATTAGAGGAATGTGGTATTATGAAGGAAATGAAAGTGACCTCAAATTAAAGCAAAAATAGCTTTAAAAGAATCAAGAAGAGAAAGAAAAAGTGGTTTCAGGTTGAGAATCAAGGGCACTACTTCCAGTAGGCACCATTTTCAGATTAATAATTATGCATGCAGCATTTCTTGTAAGTAGTTAGCAGGAGCTTTAACTTTCATTTAACCTGTTGTGACATGTGACGGCTGTAAAAAATCCCAAAACGTCATTTCTTTTAGGCAGAATTTGATGACTTTTCCTAAAGTGACACAAAATACACACAAAAACAATACTTTGCTATACATTTTTTGCACACTGAGGCTGTTTCAGGTCAAATTTAGGAAGCGGTTCATGTTCGTAACATTGTAAAGGTACATGAGCTGCCATTCCAGGGACAGACATCAGTGTGTAACAGGCCCATGATCTGTTCTTCTAAGATGAGGAGGCTGATTTGGATGTGTCAGGGTGGGAAGACACATCCTCTGATCATAGCCCCTCTGATGAAGAGGACTTTATTATGTAATGTTTTGTGTTTTAAGTGGTAAATGTTGAATTCATATTGTTAATTATGACTTCTTATGATGTGGCAGGGAGGACAGCATTTAATGGTTGCAATGACTGGTTATATTATTATATGTTGTATTATTATATGTTCCAAAAGTTTCAGGATGTTCATGCCATTTTCAAATTCAATAAAGCGTTTTTATGTAAAAACAAAAAATCTAAAACTGCTCTCTGAAACATTTATTAAGGATTAATCACATATTTATTAATAATGTGGTATTATTATGTGGTATCTAAATAGAGCTATAGTTTAAAATTTGTTATAGACACTTACTGTGAGGTAATTCTGAAGACTATTGTGAATCGGCATGTAAATTATTTCTTCTCCTTCTCTTGAAATCTTCTCTCTGAGCTCATCTGTAGCAGTCTACCCCAGCCTTTTATAGTGCCGTCAATCTTTAGTTTACATGTGGTTTTATCTTTTTAGTTGCAGTATTCATTTTCCTGTAGTTAACAGACATAATAAGATGAGACAAACCGTTTACGAGCCACAGAGCTGACATGATTAGCCTTGTGCAGAAACGTTCCTATTGTTTATTTGTCTTGTTAAAAGTAACATTTAAAGCAGCAATGTTTTGTTTTTTTCTTTGCTTTTTGTATTTTGCGCTTCCGTTTTGTACTTTTTAAAGCCCCGGCATGTTGCATACATTGCAAACTAGTTTTGGCAAATTCATAAACAAATTCATATAAAATATTCCATTAATATGCAAAGAGAGAATGCATGGATGAGATCAAAAACACTGAGGCCTATTGTATTAGCTGACTGTTCAGGCTTTATGTCAGTAAAATGTGACTGAAGAAACTACTTGAGTTCATTTATTTATTTACTTTGCTTTTTTCTTTTTTGCAAAACATTAAATTTTTTATATTCCGTGGACGTTGGGAAGATTGTATTGGATTACGGGGATTATGCTGTTTCCATTCCACTCATATCGAGCCAAAACAAGCAGCATTTTGGTCACTAAAACCCTCATTACTGGCGCTATGCAACGTGTAATTTGGTTATGTGAAATGAACTTCGACATGTGAACTGTGCGGAGACGATGCTGACTCCCCACTTCAGTGACTAGCTCGGTCTGCCCAGCCAGGCTCCTCCTGATGCTGTTTTGCTAAGAGTTGGAGACATTAGGGAAGTGTAGCACCTCCCTCTTTATGGAGTTTGTTTTATGCACACTGTAAAGCCGTCTTTTATGACGGTGCGTTCAGTGTCCTCACCTTGTCGCCAGCCTCTGTTAAATCCATGTATGGGAGACACTGCAGGCCACGGCACTTATGGATATTTCCCTTTACCTCCCCTCCATCATTTTTACATGTAGTCAGTTGTAGCCGCTGGCTGTCAAAGAGACTTACTGCTTTTCATCTTCATATTGAAATTCAACAGGAGGCGCTCCCTCGTGTACATGTCCTCTCTGCTGTTATCATATAACGTTATACCACGCTTAGGCCCTCTGCGCACTAAGGCAGACACACACTGACACATCTCATCCAAGTGGGATGCTTGTGCCAATAGGTGCTTGCTATGATTTGGCCTTGTTAAGCTGTTGACCCTGAAGAGAGAGAATTACCTCTGCTGGAAGAGCGGGAGTCTGTTTGGGTGTGCGTGTGCGCGCGCCAGTGCTATATAGGGATGTCTGGTGGCGATGGGAGGAGGATAGGGATGCGCTAGCTTTGAGTTAAGGGCTCTATCAAGGGACAAACTTCTCCAGCAACACAACGCCACATGATCCATCTCTCTTTTTAGCTAGTGTCAGGACCACTTTATGTGATGATGATTTGATGCCCGGGCACTGGGCCTCCTTCTCTCTCGTTCAGGTTGAGCTATGATAGTAAGAGCCGGGATCGCTGGCCTCACGGAGGTGCTGGGGCTCCGGCCATCAGAAAACCGCTATAGGTGCGCGTCCCTTAAGAGCACTTCTTGTTTTATTCCATTCTCATCTTAAACTGGGCTAAAAATTAGTCCCCGCTTTTTCGATACCTTGTAGGGAAGATTTTAAGAGACAGATGGTAGCTAGTGTATTGCTGGCTTTGGTCTTTTGATGGGATTATTTCATGGAAGACATCCCGGCGTGTCTCAGTAAATTGTATAAATCTACTAGAATGACTTTTAATTAGGCTTTAAATTAGACTCCTAGGACATTTCCCTGTATACACCAATCAAACATAACATTATGACCACCTTTCTAATATTGTGCACTTCTCCCTTGTGCCTCCAAAACAGTTGTAACTCATCAGAGAATGGACATAAGGGACAAGATGTTGTTAGCGGGAGCCTCTGGGTCCTATGGGTTGAGGGGAGGGGCCCCTGTGGATTTGGTGTGTTCCAGTGCATCCCACAGATACTTGATCAGTTTGGGATCTAGGGAATTTGGAGGTCAGGCCAACACGTTGTGCTGTTTTTCTTTTTTAGTTGTTCCTAAAGCGTTTTTTGTGTGTGTGCCTGTGTGTGGCTGCATCCTGCTGGGGATGGCTGCTGCCATTGCTAAGGGAGTTGGGGTGCCTGGTCTGGTCTAGGTGGGTGGTACATGCCAAAAGCAGACAAATAGTAAACCTTTTAGCAAAGGGTTAGGGATAGGGTTGGGCCTGGGTAAAGAAAACATGACACAAGGAACGATACTGCCATTTGAAATTGATTTGATTTTACCCTTTTACCCCTGCTATTGAAATTATAGCACTGAAATTGATATACTACTCAAATTATGTCAAGGGTAATGGAAACATTATTACTAAAGACACAGATTATAGAAAGTACAGTTTTTATTTGCCTAAACTGACCCTTTAAGTACCATATCTGCACATGCTTAGCACCACTTCTGCTCAAAGTGCCGGTAATAAACAAAATCCTCTAACACAACGCTATTATGATCATAAAAGCCGTAAATCTACAGTATTGTCCAATTACGCACAGCTTTTAAACTGTGTCAGTGTGTTGTGTTTGCGATGGGCTGCGTAATAGTGTAATAACTCTGTCCCCTGTAAGCCGGCCAGGGAGGCTGTGTGTAAATGAGACGGTTCTGCTACATTAGCTTCATAACACCATAATCCCTTCTCCATAAACCATTACATGCGCCGCAACATTTCTGATTTATGGGGGGTTGAGAATCAATGGGAAAAAATTAATGCTCGGCAAACGTCCCAGGGACAATATTGAGCAGATTTTAATTGTGATTTCATTCAAGTGGCTGTTAGCCAGATGATGAATGGGAGCTAACCTTCCCCTCTGCCAATGCACTGGAGAGAGTCTTTAATATGACAATTAAGTGTCTGTCTTTTAGATTTTATTGTGTCTTTCCCTCTCTATCTTGTGGGCTACTCTGTCCCTCCCGCCTCCTTTCCGTTTTACCTCCCACCCACTCTCCTTTCTCCCCCTTTCTCTCTCTCTCTCTCTCTCTCTCTTGACATCACTTCATCTGTACAGTGCAGCTTTTGAGCAGATTAAATTGAGACTCCAGTTTTCTCCATCTCAGAGCACTTACTTATGTTTTATGACACGCACTAAATCAATTTTATGTTGCTATTGATTCCCTCCCCAACCCCCTCCCTCCTCCTATTACCCTCTTGCTTAAATCGACGCAGACCATTTTGCCTTTTGCTCCCCGGTTCTTCCCACTCTTGTCTCGCGGTGACCTGAAGTGTACGACATCCTTGTGTTTGTGGCTATCTGAGGACAATTATCAGCATGGATACTGATATAATATAATAATTAAAAAAAAAAAAAAATGTATTGCAAGATGATGCCAGGTTAAAATTGGCAGTAAAAAAAAAAAAAAAAAAAAAAAAAAACACAAAACAGATGCGTTTCTCCAAAGGTATGGACAAATTACCAACGGTTTGTTTTCATCAAGTTGTTCATCGTAAAAAGATGGCAAACTTTTGGAGGTATTTTTATTTTCACCTTCACCATGATGAGTGACAATGCCTCTGGCACAACATAAACAGTCTCTTCTGACATTGTATTTATCCACAAGTGCCTCCGCAAACCGGGCCAACAAGCCTGGAGGCCTTTTTTCAATGCCCGCGTTCAAGAAGACTGAAACTGAATAGCGAGCACCGCAAATAGAGTAAAAACTGAACTGAATATAAAAAGTAAACAGTTATGAAAAGAAATAAATAATGTCACACAAGAAAGGGTCTTTAATGAGGGAACTTGTTTTCACAGCAGCTTCGGTTAGGGTTCCTTTACATGGTGCTTATGAGTTGGTTTAAGGAGAACTTACTGGTAAGTGCAGGCGGTTAAATGCAATGAGAGCTGGCTCGGTCTCAATCAATTTGTCCCTGTCTTTTGGCAGATGCCCAGGCTTTGCCGTGTCCCAGTTCCCCAGTGTTGGCTCCATCAGGGCTCCCAGCAAAGAGCTAAGCAGCAGCATCAATGTGACCATTTAGAGTGCGATCTGTGCAGATGCAGTAGGAAGGTCAGGCCATTGTGCAGCCCTCCTCCCTCTCGCCTTTCAGTTCACCCTCTAGGACGCCGTCCACATCAAAGTTGTTATTGAGGCCCCTCAATCGGAAATCCTGGTTTGGCAGGGAAGCGAGGTCTTTAAGAAAAGAATGACAGCCTTGACCTAACATGGGCGACTTAATCAGACCCCCCCCAACAGCCAAGAGGAAGATTAATACTCATAGGGCCGGTTTACACCTGCCCTTATGAAGGATCTCATATCTGGACTGAGTCTAGATTGTGTTTACACTTGGTCATAAAATGCTGCTTACATAAAAACAAAAGATTTTTATTTATTTATTTTTCAAATATTCAAATTGAACATAAGCTTTTTATTTTTTGTTATTTGATCGTTACATGACTGACGATATACAAAAGGTCGTCATTTACTCTTAGGCTCTGTTTGAGGTCCCAGAGAGACAGTTCATTGTTTACATTGACACATTTTGAAAATTGCTGTTTCTTCATAAACAGGATTTTTAACTGATTTAACTGCATATTTGAGAAGTTCAGAGTAGAAATGACACCTTACGTCTTCTGGTTAAATCACAGACTTATGAAGAAAGCTGGATCGAAAATGAATTCGTAAAAATGCGACAAAGTTCTAGTAATTAACAGGCTGTGGTGGATGAACGGATGAAATACAAGACTTCCAACTAAGAGTCATGGGTTTGTGACCCATGTGAAACAAAAGGTCAGTTTTGACTCATCTCTTTAATCCATTCATCATGTGTCTGAAAGTCCAGTAAACAAACTTCTCCCGTGACTTGTAGCTAATTCGGCCTAGTGGCCAATGGTGGTATTGCGACCAACAATTCCCCAACAGCGTTCTCACCACATTTCGGGAGTTCTGTTGTTTTGAGTCTTCAGCCAAACTAAATTTTGGCTGTTGATCCTTTTGGTGGTTTCTAATTTATTTTAATGCCGATTTGAAACAAAACAAAAGTGCACTTCTTCTTAGTGTGTGTCTGTAAGCGCACTGAATTTGTTTTGCCTGTGCAAAGAGGAACATTCCTATTTATTGTCGTCAGTCTGCCTTGGCGTTTTTTTTAACAGCTGTCGAATGAGGCACTGACCTTGATGGTGACTATAACAGAAATGTCTGTACACCTGTTGACGACAATCGCAAACAAGGCCATGTTCAAGCATATGCCTCACATTTTATTATTTACTTATGTTGTGGAATAAATAAGGACATTTATGGACATTTCTGTAGTTTAGTACCTTGTCTTGTTAAGGCTAATCTACTTTTTTAGATTTTGTTACGTTCAAATCCACATACAGATCGTTACTCTCCCAAACAAACAAGGAAATAAAGCAAATGATTTACACTGCTGTTAAAATTTTATTTGCACAAATGAAAAGATGGGAAAAAAAGACAAAAAGTAGATTCTTCACAAGCAAATTATTTTATGTTCACTGTGCAACTTTTGCTTTGCTTGATTGTAATATTTCCAGAAAATACAAGCTGATGCAGGACCAAAAGATGCCACATCATATAGTCTTCAGCCCCACCATCTAAAAAGGAAGAGGTCACCAAATAATTTCAGGTCTTGACAGCAGGGAGCAAGAAAAAGCCAGAAGTGGGAAGGCAATGACACGGAGAGGACTGAGTGAGGTGAATTCAGCAGATAGAGGGTTCTTTCCTCTTTCCTCTCCCCTCTGTTTCAGCTCATGTGGAAAAGCTTTTCAAATTATGATGTGGATTGACGTGCAGCAGCTGTCCCCTCTCCTGGGTCCTGTCCGTCACCTCACCGGTCACCGCTGACAGCCCTATGATGGATTAGGAATTGTCATCCAGGACGCTTGTCACTTGTTTACAAGTCGGCCATCCCTCATCTCTCACCACAGGCCTTATAATCTGGCCGACACTCCTCCCGCGCCCCCCCAGCCCCTCCTCAACTCCCCCTTGCTGCCAGACACGCTATACAAGACAACACCATACATTACAACAGATTTTTTTTCTCTCCTTCTTCTCTCTAACCTTTCTCTCTCTCTCTCTCCCTCGTTCTCTCTCACTCCTACATCCCAGGGCTGAACACAGTCAACACATTTAATGCATTAATATATGTGTTGTGTTCGCCAATCTCCCAGGGACTGGGGCGATGTCTTCTCCTGTCAACCTCTACCCCTGAGAACTGACTGGGTTTTATACAAACATCCCAGTGGGAGAGGGAGGGAGGCTCAGATCTAACCTGCATTCTGTTTTTTTTTTTTTTTAACAATGGAGCTTTTGAATCTGTCGCAAAATTGTGGGCGATATTTCGGCTGTGATGGTGAATACAAAATGTGATAGATCTGTAACCTAAATGTTATTATATATGCACTAATGTATGGGTTTCCCTCTGAAATATTATTTAGATATCTATTCATACATAATATAAAAAATGGCATAGCTAAAAATGCCAACAAAAAAAAAAAAAAATCTAAAATGATGGTTTGTAAGTTGTTGATTTTTGGATAGTTTGTCAAAAAGGAAAATTGTGTCAAATCTAGAGCTCTCCAAACTTTTTTTTTTGTTTGTTTTGTTGATATTTGAATCACAATTTCAGACCAAATAATTGACTGACTGATTAACTGACAGGAGAAAAGGGGTTCTAAGAAAACGTGTTTAATTTGTTGGTGAGGAGGTGCTTTTTGTATTCACTTAACCTTTAGCTGCGCGCATTGATTTGAGCCGCTGCTTCCGCAAAACAAAAACAGTCACATCAAACTTGAGACCGCTTTCCAGAAGCTTTCAAGCTTCCGGTGGTGTCAAGCCTGCGTCTCAGAAATGTCGAGGAAGGACGCCCCGCTGGGCCGACTTTGATCCCTCTCTGTGGCATCTCTCAGCCTGTGGTCTCGGCTGTGAGAAATGTGTGAGTTTATGCTCCCTCTGCAGGCACAGTCCAAACTGGGAGATGAGCTAACCGGCGTGCCTTTCTGGTTTGGACTCAGCCGTGCCAGCTGTGATCCTGCGGTGAAGATGAGTGGATGCCATCTACCCTGCACTGCTGGGACCGTCCCTGCGCTCCCAGTGTGGCCCTTGAGAGAGGCCATAATCTTCTCCTATCTGCCTAATGGTTCCCTCTGTGGATTCTGCGATGGCAGGCCTGGGAGTGGGGGCTGCACGCTGAATCGTACCATGAGCATATTGTCATTAAATTAAAAATTTCCGAACACTCCCTTGCTTGTGGCATAACCGCCGCCGTGAGAGCGATCATAATTGGCTCTGAAAACATGCGTAATTGCCTTCAGCTGGCGTTCTTTTACAGTTGACATTGTTGAAGGCGGCAGCGGGGCGATTGGTGAATTGAATATGCAGCTTGTTTCACAATGGCAGTCGTAATTGAAATATGGTACGTGAGAGTGGAAGATTACATTAAAGCTCCTAGATAATCACCTGACAGGGGAGTCATTGAATCGACAATCTGCCGCGGTGTTTCGGGGAGCGGGCCAGAACAGGCCGAGGGAGGGAGGGAGGGAGGGAGGGAGGAGGGCGAGTTAGGTGGGGGTAAAGGCATCAGGCAGAAGAAGAAGAAGAAGAAAAAAGGGGGGAAAAAAAACTCTTGGCTGCCTCACTTCTTTCAGAGAAGTCCTGAATTGCCAGCCTGGCATTCTTGGGCTCTTTCTATCACCGCATTTATCCCACTCCCTCCCCATTCTCACACAACCCTCCAATGCAGACCACTTCCCCTTTAAGAGCTAACAGATGGCTATCCGTTGCAGTTGCATTGTATCCCCATTTTCATTCATATTTTTTATTGCCCCCCCCTCCCAAAAAAAATACATTTGCGTCGGTGACTATCTGCAACTGGAGGAAGAGAATATACAGAATAAACACACAGAGACTGCCCTGCTGGTGATTTTCACTTCACCTGGCGTCCTTTTCTTTTTTTAAAGAAAGGAAGTGTGCGATTGCACCATCCCGCGATTCAGCTGGCGATATCAGCGTCGTCTGATTCCTGCAAGAGTCCCTCGCGCCATTTTTATTTATTTATTTTTCCACAGCCCTTTCACTTCCTCAGCCTAATAGACGGCGGGGAAGGGAAGTGTTATTTCACAAATATTTCAAAACGCCCCCGACTGTCACAAACCGGTGCACCAAAAAACGAGACAAAGAGTCATGGTCACATTTTTCCTTTTCCGTTCTGTGGACTATCACTGCTGTTGTTGTTGGTGAGGTTAAGAAAGAAACAAAAAAAAAACCTGCAGGTGCCTTCTCTCTTTAATCTACTTCCCCCCTTCACCATTATCTTATATTTGGGTATAAACACACAGACTGTGCATTCCGATAATATGCAATTAAAAACAAAGATCATTAAAAAGTTATTGGTGTCTGCCTAATTACTATAACTTTACCCCGCCTTATAATGAGCGTGCATGGGTATTGATTCGAAGCAAATCTCCCTTTCCTCCTGGAAAAAAGCAGGTAGTTACTTTGTGTTAAATCATTAATATAGTAATGATTTTTCCAGAACACTCTCAATTAAGACCGGAGCAGAAAATGACCCAGGGGAGTTGGAGCTCACGCTCTTAAAAGTGTGATGTTCCAAATATATCCTTGCTTCTCTCACCGGAGAATATGGACAGGGCCAGGCCGTGTTTCTGAATAATTTAAAGTGGAGCTTGCTGATTAGAATGTGTGTAAATGTGTTACTGTGTTAAAGGTCTGCACCTTTAATGTAATACACTGTGTACTAATAACACTGCACCGAATAAGCTTTATGTGAATAGCGAGTGATGTAGTGGTATGGTTTAACCTCCAGGAGGTGACAAAGAAAAAGCATGCCATGATGGAAAATGAATGAAAAACTATTAACTTCATTGGTGTAATAGTCTGCAATTTAACCTCCTCAAAAGGTTAAAGAATTACAGATGTGCCCATTTGTCTTTAAGAGTTTTAATCTAACTTAATCATTAACAGTCTCTTGACTAAACTTAGGTTGGTTTGGTTATGTTTACTGTAGTCTACATTTTATCCTGAATGGTGCGTATAAGACTAGTGTCAGACATAACAAGTGACTAAAAGTCTAAAAATGTGTTTGGACAAAAAGCAAAGTAAGTGGCCTTGTTTTACTGACTGTCCCAAACAACCAATGTAAAGGTTCCCAGGAAGAATGCCACTGTGTTGCCATTTTGGTCATAGTGGCCAAATTGCATCGCCAAACTTCAAACAAGTGGTGACAAAGAAACTGGCTACATGTCATTTTTTACTTCTTCATGTCATAGTCAATGACATGAAGCCACAAACTGATGATCAAATGACATACACACACCAATCAGCCAAACTTAAATATCTTGTGACAATACAACATTCTGCTGGGAACCTTCTGGACCTGGCTTTCATTTGTGTGGATGTTACTTAGACATGTAGCACCCACCTAGACCAGACCTGGCACCCCCACCCCATAGCAATGACACTCCTTAATGGCAGCAGCCATCCCCAGCAGGATGCAGCCTGACACAGACAACACACAACAAAATGTTGTAGGAACAACTAAAAAAAACAAACATGAAAAGCAGCACAAGATTGACCTGGCCTCCAAATTCACTAGATCCCAAAATGATCAAGTATCTGTGGGATGCACTGGAACAAGCCTGATCCACAGAGGTCCCTCCCCTCAACCCATAGGACCCAAAGGCCCCCAATAACAACATTCTGTTGCCCGACACCACAGGACACCCTCAGAAGACCCATGTCTATTCGCTGTGTCGCAACTGTTTTGAGCTGCCTAATCAGTATATATATTTGTTTCTTTATTTAATTTAATTTCATCTCCATTTCGTTTTAAGTGTTTTCCTTTAGTTAGCCGTATTTTTTAAGCACAATGTTTGTAAACAGGAAGCAAATACCAGGTAGGTTACAACTGATGACAACGTAACAAAGTCAATGAGCTGATGCAACACCAGCTTGGCAAAACCTAGCTGGCCACGCTTAATGTGTTTTGCGGCTGAGGTCCTAGCATGAACCCTGCCTTATATGGCAGAGAGTGGGCCCAAAAATGCAGAATACATGACATAGCATAAGATAATATACTGGTACACTTTCAGCAGAATGAATCAGATACTATGTTTGCAGTCAGTTCTCCCTAATATATCCTCGCAACTGTGTCAGGTGTAAGCTAGCTAGCGTCATACTTACTGGTGTAAGCTAGCTAGCATCAATACAAACTACCTCAGATCATCCAATTGCATTATTAGATCTTTCATGTAACTGCTCCACTCAAAGTCTCCTGGTGGTCTACAATAACAGCACTGAGATACTTTGAGTTGCAATGTATGCTAACATGCTCACAATGAAACTAATGGGAAAGCTAATATTTAGATACAGGACAAAGTGAAATTAAGAGCAGATGTTGGTGCTGTACTAGATGGGAGAATGAACATACTGTATAGGCTCAATTTTATGGCAATCCATCCAATAGTTGCAGAGTCCAGTTCAAACACAAATGGTAACCACATGGCGGTAAAAGACAGGTCATGATCACCAACTTCCTTACAATTCTCTGTCTGGCGAGCATGAATGTCTGCACAAAGTACTATGCCAATACATAGAAGTGAAAATTTTGACCTGTTGATTCCACACCCTGTTGCAATCCTTTTGGGATATTTCACAGCAAGTATTGTCGAAATGAAAGGCATTCTGTGCCTGTCATGGTTTTCAGGTTTGCATATGTCATCTAGTTTGCCTTTGTAATTCAAATCCCCGCTTCTCTGTGATCTCTGAACCTCCACCCAAACCATTTGAGGGCCTCCCCCACTCCATTCTCCCCTGAAATGCTCCAACAATTAGATCATTTGTTCGTCTATTATCTCAACACCTGCAAGAAAATCTGTCTCAATTTTCCCCTCTGCTTCTGATCTTGTCTCCCTCCCTTCTCCCTCTGTGGGGGCCACACTGAGACGCTGGTTCAGACCCAAGCAGCTTCTGTCTCCATCAGGAGGCCCTTGGACACTGCCATCCCACCATGCATTGTGCCCATGCCAAGAACCTGTGCCAGTTCAAGCCCGTATAGCCCCGAATACTTGTCGTGACCCTGCCTTTTCTTTTCATCGCGCTCTATCGAGGCCACTGTGCCAACCGCGCACACAGGCCTCAAGTAGGGATAGACAAAAAACATCTCACTCTCCCTCCCTCCTTTCACTCAGACCCATAATATTCACTTAGTGACGACCAGGAGGGACCAGAACAAAGAGACCCTTAGGTCATGGCAATGATTTGTTATAGTCTCCATAACCACAGTTTACAGCAGCTTTCTTTTGAAATGCTTGACATTTTACTTCCTATTCGTTAGGTATAGTCGGTGGGTACAGTGCGTCATCTTTGTTTGACTTTATCGCACGTAAACAGCCTTTTTTGCTCGGCTTAATGTCATTGCCTAGGTAACCCCGAGGTTTTTGGCAACAACGCCGAAATGGCCAATTTGTCAATGGAATGTGTGACGTGTCAATATAAATCTATCTAACCCCTCCGGACTCCATGCAGGAGATGATTTTCCAAATGCATATGAGAATTTTTGGTGTATTACTTTCTCACACTTTTTTTTTTATTTTTTTTTTTTACAGCCACTGACAGATGGGAATGAGGCTCCGGTTCAGGGGTCCGGAGTAGTGCGAATGGGGGGAAGGCTGGGGGTGAGGGGACAAAGCTGGTTTTCCTGGAAGAAGCAGTTGTGTAGTTGCCTTATGGATATTTGAAGGTGCTACTCCCGGTTATACCAGAGCTTTTCTCAGTGGGTCTTCAACAAAATGGTGAATAGTAAAGGTGTCAAACAAAATAAAGAGTTGACATGAAAATACAGGTGGTGTAAATCCAAAACGATAAAGACATTCATGCAGCCTGAGCCTTGGCGTAAAGTCAAATAAGTGTCGGCGACCTCTAATGATTTTTATTGAGGATGCGTGGCGTGAAAAAGTTTGAGCTCCCCTGCTGTACACGAGGAACGGCTTGTCAGAGCATGGCATTTATGTTCATGTGACATTATCAAAATGCTCATATGACAGCACACCAATTATGAATCCTGACGAGTGGACACCGGAAAACATCTTGCACTTTCTCTGACATGACCTTTTGCCGGTGCTCTTCCCATCGACTTCCCCTCCTGTGCTGCCCTCTCTCTCTTTCTTTTTTTCTTTTTTATCTATTCATAGCTCCGACCTCTCCGCTTCCATCGCAAGGTAAATCCCATTGGGTTGGGTGTTTTGTCGTGGGAGCTCGTGAATGTTGTCGCCACGCCGCCGTTATTTATGAGCTTCCGACAGGGCCATGAATTCCGGGCCAAAGTGAAACTCATATTGTTATCAAAAGCATAAAATTCCTATCACTTTAGATGTCAGAGCAGAGACAAGAAAATGAAACAGGTACTCATAAAGGCAGCGGGGCCAGTAAATCAGCGAGAAGGGCCCGAGCAAGGAGACGCTTGATTAAATAAGGCGAATTAGGTATTTTTGCAAAAGCGGGAAATAACATTGATCTATGCCCCTGTCAGTGCGACGCTCGACACTATTGTGTATTGTTTATTTTTCTTGTGTATTTATAGCGTATCAATCTTCCCTCCGACTGGACGATATGAGTGAGAGAGAACTCTCCCTCCTTTGGCTGTCATGTTCCCGGTTGCCGGAAATCTGGGGACGGACTTATCCGCGATCTGACTTTGCCGTCTTTCGGTTCCCTCAGCGAATTTAATCACCAAACACATCCTGTAGCTTTTGTTGGCCAGGACACGTGTGAAATTAACCAGCAGGACTAGAGCTTTTTTTCCCCACAGCGCCATAGGCATCGAGAGGCAATTTAAGGTCAGTCAGGGGTGAGGCTCCTCGCTAGTTTATAACAAGGTGCAATCAAATTTCATTGCGCTTTATTGAAAAATCACTTTTGCCAGATAATTTATATCTTTCTAGTGAGTGCTGGATATCTATTTAATGATGATTTGATTCTTCTTATTGGGAAAATGCATTAAATCTTGTCTTTACATAACACAAGACACCATCATTTACTCATGTGGCCTCTAAACTGACACTCTTGCTTCACTTAATCACACCCATTGGATAACAGGATGAAACAACAGGTGTGGTGAGTGTGCACTTAAAGTTAACACATTATATACAGTGCAAAAAAGGACTGCACGGTTTCCTTGGTAAAAAAAAAAAAAAAGCTTCAGAAACCCATGGCAGACCATAAAAGTCTGAGGCGTGAGTTATTGCCAGTGACACGTCTCTCTAAAAGCGAATTTTAGCTAAACATCCCCGTTCCAGGTTTACTCTCCTTAAATGTATGATTTCAGCAACGCCCCCCCACTATGATTTGGAGGTGTCTGCATGGCTGATGGGATCAGCGAACTCTGGAGAGTGGGGTGATGACCTTCCACCTCATCCATCACCCAATGATGGACATGGGAAGCCAGTCCCTGACAGGTCGGGAGGCGGGGGTAGGTGGGCGTGGAGGGTACAAATGGGGTTAAGGATAGGGTTCTTGCTCACCGCTGCGCAGTGGCTGGAGGAGCAAGGTGGGGAGGAGGGGGTTTAGCGGCTCGGGAGAAGCGCGGCCCGGGATTGAGGTCACGGATGTATGACTGGGGTATTAGACGGGCCGAAGCTAGCCTGGTTAAATGTTTGTGTGAGGGACAGAGATGGATTATCTGACTGTTTACGTATGTCTTATGTGTGACAAATAAACAAAAGCGCATTGCGTCACTTTTTACAAAGAAACCGCAGAACTAGTTTTGGTACAGTTCTCCGGCTGACATTTGTGAAAGAGCAACACAGTCCACAAATGATGAATCTGGTAATCAGGAGCAGTGTCACTCCATTCTCCAAATCTTGCCGAGGTGTAATGAGTCTCTGAGGGCCACTTGTTCCTTACACCCACTGAAACAAGCACCAACGTCATCAATCTTCAGCGAGTCGCCTGTGAAGTGAAGCCGACTCGCGTCCGAAGGTGCTCCGTTCTCTTGTGGAGCGGAGCGGCGGAGGGGCTCCCGTCGCACGTGCGCGCGCGGTAGTGAGCGCGGCGCGGCTGCACGCTGTGCCGACAATGAGAAGAAAACCTCCAACCGGCACAGTTCAATAATGAGTGACACCACGCCGCGAAGCGAGGATGCACTGCGCGCACTCGTCAGCGTCGGCGTGGAATGGGTTCAGTGACTTCTGACCCCAGTCACCCCAACGCCTGTCAACACCATATACCACCATCGTTTTGTGCATGACTGTGCGATCATATGTTTTCCTCTGTCTGACCTAATTGTAGTCATGTCTAGACACTTCTTTCTTTCTTTCTGCTGGCTCATTGCAGATATTGTGTACCTCATGTCAAAAGTTTGCTTTTTTCAGGAAGTTAAACAAGACTTCCCCTCTCCTCAGACAGTAGCTTCATGCGTGGCATAGTGAAACCAGGAACAGGCCAGGGGTGAGCTGCCCAGTTCACTCTCACTCATAAATCTGAGGTTTCAGTGTTTTCTCTTTTTACGTTGGTTTTGATTTCATTCTTAACGCGGCTTTTTTTTATTTTTTTTTTGACTCTTTTGTTGTTTTTCTGTATGAGTACGCCTTGCCTAAGCTTGTATCTTTGCATACCACGGTGCAAATAAGGAGAGCTATCATGTCTTAAATCCCAGATCAGATTAAATCTTGTTCTGTAAATAAGGATAAACTATAGTAAGAACACGAAAAACAACAGGGATTGACACAGATACAGTATATTATAATCTTCAGGAAGATTTACTCTGATTGATCCTGTTTTTTTCTTCTTTCATTCTTTTTGTTCATCAAAATATTTGTCCAAATAACTACATATGTCTTCATCATGCTTGCTGGGGTGTTGCTAGCAGCTCCGGATTAACTTTAGCGCTCACACACTGACAGTACACATGTTATGTGTGTTCTGGGTGAAACAACAAGCTGCCCTTGCTTGTCTTCTGCTGGCCAAGGCCTCAGTGGGACGGACAGTTTGCGAAAATGACGGGACATGCCAACAAATTGCATCACTTCTGCCTCTGTGGCCGAGGACAATGGGCCACCATATGCCGAAGTGGGGAAATGAATGGAGCTCATTTGTGCTGGCACCCGGAGCCCCCGCACCCCTCGACCCTGCTGGGGCCTCCGTGGCACCGAGGCCGACACAGACAGACGAGCCAACCCTATGCCACGCCGCCACGGTGCTGTCCATCGCCGGATCTCATCAGCCAAGGCCAACAAATACGCTAGATGTGTTCATAGATCTGAATAAGGCTTATTGGTGTTATAAATCTGTTGGAATATTTAGCATGAAAAAGGAATTAACTGCATATTGTCTTCAAGTTAAAGTCTGATGATATACACCTGAGTAAATGGAAGTGTCGTTGCTGTTTTTAAAAGTGTTCCTGAGTACAAGTTGATGTGTATCTGTGTTTTTGTTTGTGTGTGTGTGTGTGTGCAGGCCTGGGATGATAGCAGATGATTAAGGAGTGGCTGCTCTGTTGACATGAGATACTAATGAGGATGAAATGAGAAGGTCAGGGCTCGTCTCCAGGAGGGGGACACCCTCCTCCCACCACCGACGCCACCAGCACACCCCCCGCCCCCCTTCTCTCTCTCTCTCTCTCTCTCTCTCTCTCTCTCTCTCGTCCCCCGCGCCCCCCAGTCGCCTCCCCCAGTCCGGATGGGCGGCTAATCCTCCTCTTAATCGGCCAGTACATGCACGTGCGTGCACGCACACACACGCGTGCGCGCGCTCACGTATACGCTGAGGCGCCTCTGATCAGACCTCTGCATCTTCATAATGGAGGTAATTAGCAGCTCAACAAGGCTAGCTCAGCATTATGATTAGCGCCTCTTTTTGAGCACACTCACAATCTGACCAGGCTGGCCTCTGTTGTCAATCCATTTTGCTCCACATTACCAGTGCAGCAAATTTATGCGGCAACGGTTTGAATGCTGATCGGGTTTTTATTTAAACATTGTTGATAGGTGATACTGTAGGACAAAAAGACAGTGGCTGTGTTGCTTTTAAAACCCGGATCTAATTGACTGATTTAGCAATTAGCTGACGTACCTTAAAAAATATAAATTTGGAAAATTGAAGGGATGTTTTATTAACCGAATGTGAAATGATGTCATTTTAAAGCTGCCGTGCAGAACGTTTGTCTTCCCCCTCTGGCAATGAGAACAGAAACCGTGTTGACAGGAACATACACCTATAACGCGGGAATGTCCCAAAGCCATGGTCAAAAATAGTTTTTTAAAAAAATATATAAATACATTTTCATAGCTTCAAGACTCATTTGAGTTGCGTAATTGTAACAGCTGCATGGTGGTGTTCGTATTGCGCCTGCCTTCAGTTCCTTCAATTCTTTCAACATTGTTTAGCGAGGATCCGTTGATCAGTTCTTGGTTGGGGAATCAACACAGTTTCTTTTAGTCACTGCAGCACTGAGAATCTTTATTGGATGCTTTCTGAGGACCATAGCTCACACATTCATATAACCTTAGTTACATTAGTAACTTTGGTTTTTACGGCATAGGCTTCGTCATGCTCCTGGTTGCTGTATGCTACTCCATCTCCATTGCTGGGGTTGCCCCCCTACCTTTATCAGTGGTAAACCCGTGGTTAATTTAACACACATCACCACTGGTGAAACAGCACAGACACCCGATTTAAAACTCACCGTACACCACAAAAAAAGTGAGAAATTTACCTGATACCTAGAGGTCTAAGCAGCACTGAGTGAAATAGTTAATTTCTAATTTAAAGGTTTCACTGTCAACTCTAAGATTCAGATTTTACTAATCTTTTCTGATTAAAATATATGTTTACAACAGTTAATTACGTGTTTAAGTAAAAAAGTATGTGACCAGTCTGACAAATAAATTTAATTGTCAATGTTTGGATGAATCGGCCAGTGGCCCCTTCAGTGATAGCTATCCAGCGACGTGCCGAAGCAACCTGTCTGAGCGCGCGGGAGGCGTCTTATTAAAGAAGCTGTAAGGGTCTCTATCAGCATAGTGAACTGCTGACCCTGACAAGGGGAAGGAAGTGCTCGGCCAGCTGCACGCCATTTTTCATCTCTCTGATAGACCTCAAAAGAGAGCCAGAGTGGGGGAGAGAGAGAAAGAAAAGGGGGCGGGTCCCATAATAAAAAAAAAGTTGGTCTTGTGAAGTGTGGTGAAGTGTTGGATGGAGGCCTCTTAAGCCGTGACCCCTGTGATTTTTAAAGAGCGTTCAGCTCAGCTCGTTAATCAAAGGCTGATGCGTATCGCTGTGACCCCCCCCCAAACCCCACCTCAGCCAGGTGTCGTTTGTCATTTTTCACAGTAGGCACATGGAAAGATAAGGATCTTCAGGTTGCCCAGTTCATGAAAAGAACTGTCAGTACGTTACATCTATGCTGTATTCAATTTTTGTGTGTGTGTGTGTTGGCATGTGTGCTCGCTTCAACAAATGAGGACGGCTGGCATTTATAATGCGGTCCATATAAAGGGGAAGCTTTGCAGCATTCACCTGCTTAATGATGCATTATACTGAACAGGGACACCTGATTTTACACATCAAAACCTGTTTAAAGGAGTAAACAGATTTCAAGAGGAAGCCGCTCAGAGTCTAATAAATTTTCCCCATTGATGCCACTACTCGGGGGGCTCATATTTCCAGCAAATGTGACCTCCCTGTAGCCACTTTGATGCTTACAGCTCAAGGCTACACGGCATGCAAAAAATCCATGTTGTTGCCGGCGTACTTGCAGAGTGGGTAATGAAGGTTTGCAGGTTTTAAAAGGAACAGGAACTATTATAGGACAAAAAAAACATCAATGACTGTTTATGCTGCAACAATTGTGATATTTTTTAATGTCCATCAGATGATATTAAAGCATTGCTATGCTATCAATGGAGTACTTCAAGCATTATTGATACAAACAGCTGGTATTCGACACGAAATACCACTTCCTTACGTTAATTTGATGAATTCCTAATAACAGAACTCACATACAAACTGGGCCTCGGGAGTGATGCATTTCTGCCACATGATTTCTTCTCCTCCGGTGGATCCACCTTTACTCTGTAATAAAAAAAAAAATGGAGATAGATGTGGGATTCATAAGTTAACTTTTAAAAATCAGCACAATCTTTCTTTAACAAGGACATTTTTCCACGCGAAAAAAGTGTTTAAGTCCTCTCAGAGAAAACACGCCACAACATGTGGAAGCTCCATAAACATTTTGTGTATTAAGACTCGTTTCAATCCAGTGTGATTGCTCCGGCTCGCTCTGTTTGATCAAGAGCGAGGTGAAGAGGAAGAGAGAGAGGGAAAGAGAGAGAAAGAGAGAGAGAGAGGAAAAATGAGCCTGCCAGTGGTTAATTGAGCATACAGATTCCTAATGTGTCAGGCGGTGGCCTCGCAGATGAGGGATGGCACTTTTTCGCGATGCATCTTCCTTTGTTTCCTCTTTAAGGCTAATGAAGTCGGCCTTCCAGTCGCCACCTGGGCCGGACGCTCAGACACCAGAGACACTCTCACATCCCCATTCACAAAGTCTAACAGCGAGTCGTCATCTTTAACACCCCACCACCACCACCACCACCACTGCCGCCGCCACCCACCCCCCTCGCCCGTCCTCCCCTCCCAACCTCCACCCAGCCCGGAGATAAATACACACACACACGAAATGACACGCAGACGCACGGGGCACAAATGTAGGCGAGCTCATTCACATACTGTATATGGGAACGCACGTACACACTTTGTGATAAACTAACACTCTTTGCAGCATATTCATTATAAAACCCGCAGACCTGTTTATTTTTACTGTCTCAAAACAGCAAGCATCCATTATCCAAAGATTTTTTTATTTTTTTTGTCTCTCTTGTTTGTCTTTTTTTCCTACATGCCTTTAGGTCACCCACTAATGAGCTTAACACTGAGGAAACGTGGAAGCGATTAGACGAGGCTTGGCTGTTTGAACAACGGGGTGATGATATTGTACCTTATGATTACAGGCATTTATATCAACAGAAAGAGGAGAGGGGGGAAAGAGGCAAGCCAGAAAGTCTGTAGCATTCCACGTGTATGCCTGGCTGGGTGACTTCACATGAGTTTAAACGTGAGCAACTAGTTATTGATGATCACCGTCGCTGGCAGCCCCCCCTCCCCTCCCCTCCTCTCCCTCCCCACTCTCGCTTTATCCTAGTTCCTGCTTTAGCAAGTTAGGCCCGAACCTCCACTTTCTCTTTGCCGTGGCGACTCAGGCCAAGTAGCTCTGGTCACCCAAACATGTTCAAGGTGCTCCGTGGCCATATGTTTGCTCATCGGGGATCGGAGCAGGGAAGGGCAGGACTGTGTGACCTTCACCCAGGTTGAGCAATGAATACTCCAGGCTCAGCTCGCTTGGGTTCATGCCAGGTGAGCACAGTAGTCCAGCATCCCAGACATGCAACTGGATCCCGGCAAGAATTTGACGATTGCACACGCACACAGACACGGAGAGAGAGAGAGGTGGAGAATGAGAGGCGGGGAGTATGAAAGTGGGTTTGCTAACTTTTTTTTAGAGAGAAAGGCTGGTCAGTGAGTTTGCTGGAATAATGTTGTAAAAAAAGAATCTCAATACGAGACGTAGTTGGGGTTAGGGGGTTCTTACGTGTGTTTTTTTTTAGCACAAAAAGCAATGCTACATGGACAGATGTGCTGGGCTGCAGTGTGTGACCCAAAGCCGGTTGAAAAACAGTGACGTTCTCGAAATCTAATTCAAAAGTTTCTGCTGGGAAACTAGTTCGAGTACAGTAATCTGTGCACCGTATGGCGCACAATGTCATTTACATTTCCTTTAAACCGTCATCCAACTTCCATTTTTCACTTGTTTCATTATATGATGTCAATTCCTTATTTAGAAATATTCACCTATTCAAAAGCGTGGCGGCAGAAATGCCTCAGACGGTAGCGACAGTTCCCTGTTTTGGTTCTCTTGGGTCGTACGCCAAAGTGGTGCGGTTTTATGAGCGCTGGCACGATTATATAAATCACAGGAGAAAGTTTTTGTTTCAGTTTTGCCGTGTTTAAGGTTAGCACGAAGGGCCAAAAATAAAATGTATTTTATGTTTAAAAGGACCAGTGTATTTTGTTCCAAGTATTTTTTAAAGTCATAATATTTTAAAAGTTATATTTAAAAATGGTTTATATTACGGGTGCTGCGGTTCAGGCTCCGAGGAAAAATAAAAAATCCAAACGTCACATAACATGCACATCAATCAAACGCCATTGTTCCCCGAGTGGACTCCCCTTACATTATTTCAACGTATTGTTTAGTTTCAACCTCCTCTGGCGCGTCCGTCTTTTTGAATTATGCCACGTGCATGGGTGCAAAATAAGCAACAGATTAAACCTGCGCTGATAACTCAAAATGTCGGCACGGCGGAGGCAACACGGGATCTTTATGGGGAGGGAAAGGGCTTAAGGAAAATGCCATTACTCTCCAGATAATTTAAACATGTGTTGGCATTTATCTTGGTGGTCCATGTCCGAACGCTAATGACAAACTCTTGTTATTAGTGGACTGAATCGGAGCCAAAGGCATGCCCACCCAAAACTCTAATCCCTTAATGTTCCCCACTCTCTAATTTGGTATTACAAGAAAATACGCTAGATTCATAGGTACAGTAGTTCTTCAAAGTAGTATAAATACAGAGTAACAAAACACATATTTGTCATGGTTTAGGGTGTGTGTTTTTTTTCCCCCCCTTCCTTTTCATCACCGTCTTCTACTAGCAAACTTTATTTCTTGTGGGAAGATTAAATATTTCTGCTTGAGAACACCCTTTAAACTATGAAATGACTGCTGTCACTGACATGCAGGACCCCACCACCCCTCCACCCCCACCCATACACACACACACCACGCTCCCCTGATTTCGGATGGATAGATGGTTGGGAAGAAGAAGAGGAGGAGGAGGAGGAGGAGGAGGGGGGCCTGAAATATATAATCTCCTGAAAAGAATGAGGCCCTCTGGGATTTTGTCAAAGTGGCCCCTCTCTGCACTGGGGCTTGGGGGAGAGAGTGGGTGAGTGCTGGTGGTGTGCTGGAGGTGGGTGGGTCTCGGGTCGAAGGGGGACAAAAACATGGCCACTCCACACTGTAACCTGAGCCAGAAGGGGGCCAATCTGTCAAATAATTAGCTGTTGCCCGGCACAAAGGTTTTATTTGCAGGAATTTCATCGAGGCAGGATTGAATAATATGTCTGTGTATTGTGTGGGGTCATGGGAACATCATCTCTTACTGGTGGGCCATAAAAGACGGCTAAATGATAATGAGAAAAAGCTCCGGTAATTCAATTCCTCAAGCGTTGGTTTCCATCTTTCTGGCCCCCTCCTCTCTCCCTCCTCCTTTCTTTCTGTCCTTTCTCCCTTTGCTCAGCTAATTGCGGAACTTCGTGTTGATGTTGAAGTGGCCTTTATTCAGTGCCCATGAAAACACACACACCATCGTATGACTTTAAGTACACAAAAAGAACGTGTTTACAAATGATTACAATTCTTTTTTACATCTTATTTGTTCTCATGTGGGAGTGAATAACTGCGTAAAATACTCTGAATATACAAGTGAGCATTATAAAGTAATAAATGAATGAATAAAAACAGGCAAGCAAAGAAATAACAAATTTATATCAAAGCATTCATTTAAATCTTTGATATTTTGCTGGAATATTGATTGCTAAAATACAAATGCATAGGTAATCAGTAGCATGCTCTTCCTACTCCCAAACCCACCGGCTCAGTTGTCATTTTGTACATTGACCTCTGACCTCTAAGAGCAGCCAACCAGGAAGTGGATAGTGTTAAAAGGGATTGATTGGTTTGTGGTCTATAGATGATTGTTTATATCATTCCATACTGGAGGTTTGACCTCTGGCGACCCCTTCTGTGGCCCAATCCGCTGAGAGCCATGACCTGCATCCATTTGCAACAGCGCTAATTAGCTTTGACGGGTCTCGGTTTTGCATCGGGGTTGTAAAATGAAGCCCTGCAGTGCCCTGATTGAAGAAAGACGCGGCGCGGCTACTCCACTTCATGCCTACCATTTCCTCCCGCCGAATGTCAAACACATTAAACTTAATGTACCAGCAAATCTTACTCAATTATTTGTATGTTGTTGAGGTGAGTGCACGTGTGTGTTTATGTGTGCGCGTCTGGTGGCCCTAAATGGTGTTCATATGTCAGTGTATGTTCAGCTGTCTGAGCACACTCAAGCATGCTGGTGTTTACATGTAAGCGGGGGAGCGACGGAGAGGGAGACAGAGAGGGAGACAGAGGGTGGTTCGCCGTTTCCCCCGGTGCGTCCATGTGGGATGAGGTTACACATCCTGCAACACATTGCAGAGTGATGAGGAAACTTGCTTTTAAGTAAAATAATTGCATTATTGCATCCTGTGAGCTCGCTAATTATAATGAAAGCAAGCTTACAATTTTCCAATTATTATTCCATGCCGATTCCGTTCCTCTCTAATAAAGAGGGGCACTGATGCAAAACAAAATGCCAGGACTCCATTTCCTGCTCGTGCCTTAGAGCTATTCAGAGATGAGGGACGTCCACGCCCTCCAAATATCGCCCCCAATACCCCGTAAAACGTCTCACTGCAGAGAGTACAGCGCTCCCAAAATGATCGCGTAATAATGTGCACATGATGGTTTGTGTACACTTCTCTTTTTTAAATATTTTTTTTTTTAAATCAAACTCAGAGATAATAGTTAATCTCACTTTTAAAATGAACCCTTACCACATGTTAAGAAACGGTGATGTGGACAGAGCAGTTTAGTTCACGCTGCTTCTCGGTTGCCAGGCGTCACATTGACACGAATCACTCTGCCTCAGACAAATCGTACTATAAAATCTCCTCTGCTCTCAGTATCCCCCTCACACTCGCCCCTCTGATCCTCCTCCTTCTCCTCCTCCACATGCACACACAAACACACACACACTAGCGCCTCTCAGTATCAGTCACTCATACGTCTCTCCGCTCTGCCCGTCAGTCTCCCACCAAATTCCCTGGATCACAGTACATCTGACAGTATTTCATCTTGGATTTGAGGATAAGTGAGAGGATTTCAGTTCAAGCTCAGAGCTTAGCACGAAAATGCTGCTCAGCGTGAAAAGCTAGGGGTTTACACGACGTGGGACCCACTCCACCCACCCTCACTGCAATCTATGTTTCCCTCCTCTCTCTCTGTCTCTCTCTCTCTCTCCTTGCCTCTTTGCTGGGTGTTGTTGATTTAGCTGTGAGTGGCTGCCTGACACAACATTGGCTAACTCCTCCAGGAGCTAAATACAGCTAACCCCGTTGCATAGTTATTCTATCGCCGGGCTCCGAGGGGAACACAAAAAGGATGTATTTTAATTGAGCAGGGCCCAGGGGCTTCAGTATTACTACGGCCGTGTGGAGGAGGAGACAGTGAGATGAGGGAAAGAACGAGAACGGAGTAGAGACAAGTGTGGAGGAAATAGTAATGCTTGAAGTCACACGTCACGACAGTACAGTAGAGAAAACGCATGTTCTGATATTATTGGTAAAATGATTTTGATCTGAAGCTTTGTGTAGACACTCTTTAGATATATCTGAATGCACTGAGCGACTGTGTGAGTTTTTTATTTGAAATTGATTCCCATATCTAAAATCCATTCAACTGTATGTGTGACAAGTTAAAATATATGTGAATATATGTGTATGATGAGTTAAACGGGAAAGACGTTATGTGTATCTGTTAAAAACTGAGAGCAGTTAATTCATGGTTAATTATAAGAGTTAAAGCAGTCTACTAAGGTCACTAAAGTAACAGTCAAACAATGTATGATCTGTAAGAACAGTTAAAAAGATTGGATAAAGTATAAAATCTCTGGTTTATTTCACGTTTGGGTAATTTTGACAGTTTTTTGTAAAATAAGCCAGCATGATCTGTTATCAACTGATCTGTCACACTGTTATCGTTTGATTCTGTCTAGCTGCACGTAGCAGGAGATTGCGCTAATTTTCCCATTCAAGGAAACGCTCTAACTTCCGGGTAATATGAACATTACATGCATTACTAAGTGACTGTAATAATTTTAGTAGCTGAAGTTGCCAGAGGATGTATTTGAAATGTCTGAATATGTTTAGCCTAAGCGAGTGCTGTGCTAAATTGTAAATATCAGTTAGCAAGCGAAGGTGTAGCCACACGGTTCGCTAACAGCGTTTTGTGTTCGACAAAGACACGTATGTAATTTTATTGCAGATATGTTCCTGCTTTTATTTCTTTTTGTAGTTTTTATGAGTTTATAAGTTAAGTAAGACTTTTCTGAGCTGTATTTATGTTCTGCTTAGCTTACTGGGAATATTTGCTTATGGCATGCTAACTGATGAAACACATGTAATCACTTCTGTGATTATTCCTTCCCTGTTTTCAAGGAGTGCACTTAAATATATATTTAGCACCTAAAATAATATGTATTAACAACAGGTGAGTTATTTCCGTTTCTTTGAGAGCTGCTCTCAAAAACCAACAATTCTCAGCTGATTTAGGCAGATGGTTTAGCCACTAAAAGAAATACCAAATGATACATCTGTAACGTGTTTGAAAAGATCAGCTTTACCAAATTGCAGCAAATTCATTTCTATAACAGCCACACCTTTGATTTGTACTGTAAAGGCTCGTGGAGGGCCTGACCTGAAGCCTTGGTCAGTTTCCCATCTTACCCACCACGTGGGTTTTTAAAGATTTGCCGCCGGGGCTTGGATTCTCGGGCCCGGTGCAACCTGTAATGTAAAACAATTTAGCCAATTTTCTTCCAAAATCAACTAGACACCACACAATTTAAAATACATTTCCAAAGCTGATGTAAACTGCCAGTCGTCTTGGTTATAATCTCATTTACATATAATTACAGTAATCACACTAATGCCTTCAAATTTCTCTGGAATGATTTAGTTAGCATGGGAGGACTGATCATGAGTTGATTTTGTGTTTTGCCTGCTTGCTTCTGTGTGTGTGTGTGTGTGTGGCGCGTTTTGCTGCAGCATACATGTCTAACAGACTCTAATAATAGGTGAAGGGATAGTGTGGACGCCCCCCCAACCCCACCCCGACGCACGCACACACTGCAGCCTAGGTTAACCCGGGAAATAAAGAAATAAAAGGCAATACATGGAGAACCTGAGGAGAATCTTGAATGCCAGTTGCTGGTGGGGAAAGATGGATTGCCTGAATTCTCCACCAATCACCAAACAACACATTGGCTGCAGCATTGATTGATGAAGTATTTAAGTCGTCAATCTCACATCACCTGCTTTTCTTTTCTCTCTTTCACCCCGGACGGCGGCAGAAAAGCTATGCTGTGTCTGCAGATCGGACAGACACCGGCGGAAAGCGTCAAAGATTTTCAGCTTCTCAGAATTTCAGCTCAAAATGATAAAGTTTCTAGCTTGCAACCAGGTGGTACTGTACATTTAAAGAAAGAGAAAGAGAGATGTGAGCTGATGGCTCGTCTCAAAGGATGTTTCTCAGTGTCCAGGCAGTCATTTTCCAAACTACAAATCATGCACGCACCAACAGTCCCACTGTGCTGTGTAATAGGCCTCAGTGTATATAACTCAGTCCAATATTATTGATTAGAAATCATGATTAACAATAATAATATTGATAAAAATGGAGCATTAGCCCTCACCTCTGACCTTATTTGCAGACCTCTTTGTACTCTATGATGTATTCAATATCATAATCATGCTTGAGTACACTTGGTTTAAAAAAAAATAAATGGAGGGAGGGGGGATCAATGAGGCCGCGCTCATAAGCGAAGAGAAAACATCGCACCTGCAGATATTGTGTTGACAGCGCGTCAGAGAGCAAACACAGAGCCAGTGTCTTCCTGGAGTTATCCTGAAGAGGCCATTGATCCGCCGGTTAACCTATTCTCCTGCATCAGTTCAGCAGCAAGCCCTCAGAGGAAAGCGACCCCCTCCCAACCCCACACAAACACACACACACACACACACACTCGGGCCATTGTTTCCCTCCACTAATATGATACCCCCTGAAGGTTCTCCACAGACCTCATTTCTAATCAATGCATGTGGTTGGTGGGATCATCCTGTCTCTGCAAATTAATGACTTCACTTTTTTCTGTGGTTTCATTCCATCGATTTGTTTTATTAGCCCATTGATCTCCAAACACCCCCTCCCCACCTCGCCCGGCCCCAACCCTCTGCCTCCCCTTTGCTTATCAATATGGGAGCTGATGGCATCAGTTCTGCAAAAAAAACAACACACCTTCCTTCTACAACAGATGGTAAAAAAAACAACAACTTCCAACTATGATTTATGCTCTTTAGCGTCTTGTGACTTTGCTTTGTGAAAGCAAACGAGTGCTGCTTTTTCCTGATCTCTGTGAGCCCGAAAAATATGAACATCCAGGTTAAAGTATCCTGGTTTCATTAGTTTAATACAAATGTCATGGTCTAAATCACTTGGACGTTCATCTGGTCAGGCCTCGGTGGTCTTATTAACAGCCATATCTAACTCTCTCCTCTATAATTCCCTTTGAGATCCGAACAAAAGGATAGGAAGTGCTTTACCCAGACAAGTCAGACTTCACTTCACAGGAGGAATTACAGCTTTTCATTTTCTGTCACTGGAGCGTTTTAGTGAGGTGCCCCCACTAGCATAACGATGTTCTTTCTCTCTTGTTTTATGACTTGAGCCGCGCACATGCAAAGAGCCGGGTCCCGGTAATCACATATGAAAGCACAAACGCTGAGAGAGACGGCCCACCGAAGAACACCCGCTAGATTTTCCCAAATGATGAAAGAAGTGTAGCCCAGAGACGCAGGGGCTTTCATGTGAAAGGAAAACACGCGAAATCACGTAAAGAAAACAAGAATTCAGATATGTGGTCGCACCAGTTGTCCATCAGTGCTTCTGTCTGAAGATAAACACAGCTTGCATTCTTTGCACATTGTTCCCTTACTGTCACAGCAATATTATTTCTGTCCTTCCTGAGCCATCAAACACTAATGCATGGTGTCCACAACAACAAGACGGGCTGTAAAATGTCTGACTCCACCCATGCTATATTTTTGTGCCTTATTCCTGCCTCTCTCAGTCCTCCATACCAAAGGGCATGTCTCATCAGCCTTTACTGTGATTATTATGTCAAAATATGCTGAAATATAAGAAATAACATCTCAGTTATATATAGTGTAATAGCAGTTGCAGTTTTGCCTCTAAAACTGCAAATTTTTAAAGCAGGACAACCATTTAGCCAACGGAAAGCACTGAGGGGACAGAAGGTTTACCCGGAAGGATTGTTCATTTCTATGTTAAGATATAACAATATCTACTCCAGAGAATGTCCATGTTCAAAGATGAGAGCATAACTATCTTGCACCCCGCTCCTCCCTCCAAGCCGCATGTTTATCCAGCTTGTGGGAATTCCTGTTCCTCAGGATGGATCTGGAGTCGTCACGATTGGCGATGTTCCCGTCCCGCCCTGCCCGGCTCTTTCACGGACATCACATCCCACACAGATAGACGATTACTCACTTTTCCTCCACTTAGGCACTACGCTGCTGACCGTGCGGCGGGAGAGCGTGTTTATATTAAAAAATAACACGGGGGGGAGAACCCTTACGCATTTATACACATGTACACATGCAGTGATCCGGACTAAGCGTGCAAGCTAACACAAATTAGGTTTGAGGCTTTTTTTTTATTTTGTTTGTCTGGAGCTCGTGCTAAATTGCAGATGCAGGGTTTAAGAGAAGTGGCCATATGTGCGTGTGGGGTGTCTACTGAGTTGCATTGTACGTGACATAACTTTACCCTAGGTGCTAAAAGTTGGGTGGCCCCAACTTGCACAACTTTATAGCTCCACAAACAGAAATTGAAATCACCCGGCGAGAATTTTCTTTTGATGCAACGCTACAATTTATCGAAACTCCACTCTTTCCCAGAGATGGAGCTGGAGGCCAAGTCCCTGCACCGGTCGGCTCGTGGTCTGCAGCCTTAGCTTTGCACACTTGTCTATTTCCTCTAAGCCAGAAGGAAGATGGCAAGAAAACACACTAACAATGAATTATATACAATATGAATGTTGCACTGCGTGTGATTTAAGAGATGGAGTGGAGTTACCAGTCCTGCGTAGATTAGAGGAGCAGAATAGCTTGTCAACCAACACAGAAACATTTGGTGTTGGTGTTGTTTGTGCCACAATTATTCGTCTTACTGTCTGAACCCAGGTTTTAATTACTCCGCTGGATTCAGGATGAAAAAAAAATGACATTACTTGTGTATCATAAGTCATAAGGCAACAATAAAAATTAATGAAAATCAAAGATATTTAGATAGATTCCTAAAAGCGTTCACGCATATTCACTTTAACGAACTTCAAACTTCCACCCGCTTAGGGTCGTTGTCTCCAATTTATACCCTAGACTCAGATCATAAAGTTTTATCTCCGCAAACATTAAGAGGTAGGTGAATGTAGGTGTTGTTTTTTTGTTTTGTTTTTTTTTTGCTTGCCACCGCTACATGCCTACATCTCTCCTCCCGTCTTTACATAAATCCTTTCAGGGCTTCTGGCAGCAGTTTCCTGTTCTTTCATCTGGCTCCCTTGTGGTAGGACTATTAGCCCGAGCCTGTATACCTGCAAGTGTTTGGGAGGCAGCTGGCTCTGGACGCTCAGTGCCTGCGCAGGCCCAGGGGCTGCTGGGACCTGGGAACGCTGGCACCAAATACCGACGGGTAATTAGACCTTCATTCAAGAGCGAATGTGGCAAGCATTAGACACAAGGCTCTTTCCGGTTCAATTCATATCTCCATCCTGCTTTCCTTCCCTTTCTAGCAACAACGCACCATCCTCACTTTTCCCTTTTTTTTTTGTTTTCCTTTATTTTTTTTTCCACAGTCTTAAGTAATGAACAATATCGTGCTGGAATCTGAATTGGATAAATTTAAAGGAGAAAATTAAATGGGTGTTAAAGGCCAAAAAAGCTGTCATTTTGAATAAAGGTGCATTTCAGGCATGTTAATTCAAAGCAGCAGCCAAACCGCAGTCATCCTCTGAATTTTTATTTCTTTACTGACTTAACACAGGAAATGTATTCTCGATATGACTGCAGACCAAACCGCTCTCAAAAAATGACATCCCATTTTTTTGTTTCAAAATGAACAGCAGTCTGCCACGGACGACGTACTGCGAGTACTATCATCTCTTTCCAGTGTTCATTAATAAAAGCTGAAGTGCCGCTGAAGAGCCGACCCACTTAAAACCGTTCACAAAAAAATTGATAACTTCCAGTCGTCGGCGTAAACGCAGGAGCACAAGTGTCTACTCGTGTCACCGGCTTAATATATTTTGTTAGGCCCCCCCTGTGTGTGCCACTTAGTTGTTTCCTCAGTTGTGAGAAACATGACAGCGGTTGTTTCTCATGTGAGAGGACAACTATTGAGAGGCCCCTTCTAGTTTTGCGGTGAAAGGTGACATAACCCATAATTCCACTCAAACCACAGTGTGCTTTTATCGGACCTTCCTCTGATACTGCGAGGGTGGTTCACACAGATCTCTGAGTCCCTGGGAATGATCAAAGGTATGGACGTGATCGGCGTTAAAACATCTAATAAGGCATCGTGAAATAAATGAAGCTTAATCTACGCTGGTTAACTAGTGCAGATGAGCTGGTTGGTGGGCTTAGATTATTTTTAAACGGCAGCAGTTTTGAAATCGCTTCAAAGTGAAAGAGACAACTTTAAAGAGCAAAGCCGGTGCCAGCCAACAGGAACTAACTAGTTATCTAATGAGCAGTAGCTCTGTGGTAAGGAGCATTTTAGACTGGATTAAAGGTAAAATATAAGGATTTATGACATATATGTGATATAAAGTAGAAGTGTCATTGCAAAGAATGATTTTTTAAAAAATGTTTCTTTGGTATCAAGCATTTAATGGAAGAAAAAGTCAAATAAAATGCTACTATACGAGTAAAAATGTTAAAAATATAAATATAGTCATGATTTTTATTACTTAAAATACATTATCTTGCAATATTTTTCATATGATGGGTTTTTATTTAATTATAGCTGCCGGGGTTGCTCAAAGACGTGTATATAAAATCGATAAATTCTCCTTCTCATAATGAGAAATAAGTAATTCCCTCATTAAATCATTGTATCGGAAGTAATGGCGGCGGTAATAGGAAGCTCTTTGGTCTGCAGCGAACTGAATCAGGAGGCTGTTGCTTTTAGCGGTCAGGGAAAAAACACTGGGTCCAAATTAGCATAAACAGGAACACAAAAGAAAAGGGGGAGAGGAACGAAACAGAAAATAGTGTTGTCAACAGGACCCCCCAGTGGGGAATTTCAATTTCATATATCTAATTATCCCTGTCAGATGGAGAGAAGTGACAAAAAGCTGTCTTTGTTCTCTCTCTTTATCTCCCGCATCTCTCTCAATTAATTTCAGCATCCGAATATGACTAATTGTCTCTCTGCAGCTAAGCAGCAACATAAATAATAATTTCGGCCCGCGTTCGAGGGAGGGGAGGGACGCTCACGCATCAATTTATGATATTTGGACACAATGGGCTGTGCATAATTCAGGTGATCGCGTTAGCGGGTCGATGCAACCTCTCCGTAGGCATCACCCTCTGCCCCGCAGTCTTGTAGCCTGCATAATAACTCTATACTTTCCCTCTTTTGTAAACGAGAGCGTTATGTCTCTCATTTCTGTCACTGCGATTGTTTCTTTGTTTAGTGCGGTGATATTAGCATCATAATCAGACAGAAAGAAAGAGACGATGGTTGATTTATGCATGGTTTATGTGGAGAGACCAGCACAACCAGTCAGGATACTGTGCGCTTTCATTGGATATGTGCCTGCTTAAGTTTGGTCGAGACATTCGGGTGGCTGGCTAACTTGAAATATCAAAGTAGTAGAGTAATAAAGTTATTTTTTCCCCCACTGGATTGGTTTATTTTATTTATTTATTTTTAAATAAAAGACTCTTTTTACTGTTTGAATCTAAGTGGCAAGAAGCACTCAAACTCCTCTCAATCACACCTGAATGTTTTTTACCCTTCATATGAATTGCTTTACTTGAAAACCATTGCAATCTGTCTTACATTTAACTCAAATCACAAGGTTTGTGACTCTGGCAATGACTGTATAATCAAATGATGTCCCATTCACTCCCCGGGGAGACCTTGTCATTTCTTATGTCTCCAACAAACAAAGAAAATATCAAGTGCGGGAGAAGGACAAAAATATGGACCCGTGAAAAGATGCTTTATCGCTCGCTGATGGCGGCATCAAAAGCCCTTGGAGGATGACTCCGAACTGACGACAATTTGCTCATTCAATCAAATCTGTCTTAAAAAACAATCAGCAGAGCCTAAACATTAGGAGGCAAACATCTGAAACCCGTCTAAACAAAGCTGCAGTCGAGCCTTGGCACTCCAACCATAAAACATGCTCACTCATTCACTCAGAGAGAGAGAGAGAGAGAGAGGGGAGAGGGGAGAGGGGGAGTGAGGGGGGAGTAAGGGGGGGAGTGGTATTGTTACATTTCATTAGACACATTCCTTCTCTGTGGACTCTTGACCAGTTGCCATGGCATTTCAGCTGACCACATTTCATATCAACCTCTCTCGCTCCTCGCTCCCTTTCTTACTTACTTGTTTTTCTATCAGTTCCAAATTAAAAAGGCACTGATGCCACCGCTTTATTTAGCTCGTTATATATAGAATAATATTACTTTAAAAGAGAAAACGCTTCCAACAGGGCAGCATCCTGTCTCACTTAGGATCCCCTTTAATTGTTAAGTCACCCTAAGGTGTAGAAAGGTTACCTGGAACACGTGAATAAGCTTATAGTGGGAGATAATGGTGTTGCTTTTTTTTAACATTATATAAAAAGTTTACTAAATTAGATGAATCTCTTCAGTTTTTGATTTTCTATGACATATTATGAATTTATAAATCTATTTTTTTTATTATTTTTTTTAAATGCAAACCCATTCACAAAAGTCACACAACACTGCACAACTACCCACCGTCCCAGATACTTTCTTTCTGCATCCATGTGGCGTGTAGGCCACACTTTGTATTTTGACACTGAGTGTAGATCAACTACACATGTATCATACTGGGCTGTGTTGTAGATGCCTATAGAGGCAACAAGAGATGATCTATTCCCCTAAACTATTTGTATTTTGCACTTGAATCCACCATACAGACTGCAGGTGTTGGCCGGCATAGATTCTTCTGCACCTTTCTGATAAATAAACTGTAACTCAGCTTTACGTAATCATAATTTAAGCCCTTTTTGTTCTGTTTTTTGTTTTTCTACTAAAAAGTTTTACAATAAAAAAAACGGTGGTTAAAAGTGACGTATGTGCCCTTATATGCCACCAAAGTGGTGCAAACATAACTTTTTTCCACTGTATACACGCTGTTTACCAGTAGCAGCTGGTGCTGCTGTGGTGTTGGTGTCTTAAAACAGTTCACACACTTTGAATAGTGAGGCTTTGTGCTTTAATACAATATATAACCAGGGACCAGGCCATTCAGAATGTATTGGCAGAATCCTCCCTTGGCCTGCATTTGGGAATTTGAGTATTCAGGGGTTAAAATGTGTGGAGAGAGAACCGTTTCCACGCCACTGTACCTCTGTTTCAGTGTAAAGTTAAAATAAAAAGTTGAGACTACGGTCTGGTGAATGGAGAAAAAAAAAAAATGTATATGTTGTCCAATATCCAGTCAGTCAGCTTTCCTTTCTCACTGTCCGATTATCAAATTGGTTCAGAATCTGATGAATGGCCGCCTATGCGAGCCAACAAGTGCCCGATTCAATCTAATAACCCCACGAGAAAATAAAGTAGGGACTGTTTGTAGGATTTAAACTCCAGTACTGAAAAGAAACAAGTGTGCGGGGAAGGTCGTTCGCTGACACCTGTTGCAGTCGAACCAGGAAATGGAATTCAGCTGCAATCATATCAACAAAATCCAGCCCGTCACTCAGCTCAGGCCCGGAGGTGTAATTCCTATCAGAAAACTTTCCATACGCACATTAATTAGCATTTTTCCATCAACAGTCAAGTGCCCCGCGAAAACACACGATAACAAAAGGAGAAGAAATTGATTTGCATTCAGTGTATAAATAGTTCCAGGACAAGGGCTGTTAAGTTTGAAATTAACATGTAAACAGTTGGAAAGTCTGCCCCACCGCCTCCACCGCCACCACCGCCACCACCGCCTCTCCCCCATCTCCCTTCTCCTTAACCCCCCACCCTCGGTTCCCTTTTAGCGCCTTGATAAATATACATAAAGCCTCACACAAAGACCGCCTTGTTCCCTTAAATGGGCTACTTTTTAATGGAGACATATATTTCCAGGATTATATCAGCATTCAGTTGCAAATTCTGAGTTTTAATACTCCGGTCGGGGCAGTCTATGAATAAGAGTATCATTTGAATGCAAGGGAACACCTGGTGCTGAGGGCTGGGCTGTGAGGGGGCTTCGAGCTGACCTGGTGTCAGTGCCAAGGCTTCGCTCGTTCCCAGACTTCCCATTCAGATTCTCCCAGCCTCAGCCTTCACTGGTGATACTGTAGGCTGTAACACACATGTGACTGCGTGCACGAAATGCAGGAGAAATAAACATGAAGGGCGCTATGTCTTAAATCAGACAAGTCCATTTTTTTAGATATATATAAACTGTCAGGTGGAAACTAAGATTTTATTTTATTTACACAAAGTTTAGAAATAGCACGTGCCATCACATTGCCATCAATTTACTGTTAAAAACATCATTCTTTTAAATTATTTTTTGGCCTAATGAGCACTCCCTGATATGCATTGTCAGGTTAATTAAAGACAAGAGCTCAAAATTCACTACTGTAACAAGAAAAACTATTTTTTTTGTACATTACTTGGCTGCATGGGAACAGAGGAGGAGGAGGAGGAGGAGGGAGAAGAGGAGGGGGAGGCGGAGGGAATGAGTGGTACCATTAGGAGGAGGAGAGAGGAAGGGGTCCAGGGGTCTATTCGTATGCACCCCACATCCACTCAACACACAATCAGGCCTGTATTGCGTTTTGCAAATTTATACCCAGGATGTTGGTTTAGAGTGTTTCCCTGAAAAAAAAAAAAAAAAAAAGGAGGATTTTTTTTTTTTTCAAGTAAGTGTCTGCTTTCATGAGCAAGAGTGATTGAGGCACACAAACAAACCTTTGTTTCCTAGCTCACAGATGCAAGGCCCGAGCTCTGATTTACGCCCCGCCCTGAGACGCCAGATTTGCACTTTTTCGATACTTTGAGGCCAGAGACTGTATGAAAAAATAAAATAAAATGAATAAATAAATCATTTGCTCTCACAGCCACGACGGCGGCGATATACTTCCGTGCGTCGTACGTGACAAAGCATCGGCGCGGTTAGTGGTGTCCGTCTGCGAGAGAGGCTGTTCGGAGCAGCTTCTCTTCTTCCTCAAAATGTTTGCACAGCCTTCATGTTTGCAGCGACTGCAGAGCTGTACTCAGGACAGGCCGATCTATATTGAGACACTAACAGTCAAAGTCAAAGGCAAGGAAAGCTGAAGCCTCTTATTATCGTACTTTATTTTTAATAGGCAATTATTGATATTTTTATCCTACCCAACCTGTTATACAAAATTCATAGGTGCACAAGTCCTTCGGGGGGTTTGCATAAAGGGAAGCCGTGCATTTTGAGGTCCAAATGACTAAATCAGATCAATGCGTTATATTTGCTGAGCAGAGAACACAGTCAAGTTGGCTGCAGGCTGCTGACAACTTGTTTACGTCAGTCCCAATTAATAATTAGTTTAATGATTTGAGTGCTTGACATGTGCCCCGGACAAATGCGGGCAGGAAAATGCACACTCAGTGCTGTTTGCATAAATCTACCATTTCAGCTCGGGTTGAGGGGGAACAGAGGGAGAGAGAGAGGGAGAGACAGAGAGAGCGAGGTGGGGGAATTATAGGACTCAGATGTGTGTGATTGGCGGTTCCCTTGGCTCCCAGGGTTAGAGAGTTCAGAGAAAAGCCGATTATTGCTCTCCCTCAGGTCAAGCCTTCATAAATAAACACGGGGAGAGCCTGAGGCACCGTGTTTTAGTATGATTAGCATATCATACAGCCTATCGACATGGTACTTATCATATTACAGCGAGGCCGTCCTCTGAGCACACGGAGGTTACATGTACAGGGCTGCTGAGCATACGTCTCTGTTCATTAGGAGGGTCCTCAGGGGAGAGAATAAATCATATCAGCGCGCCGTTATGGCAGCGCGGGCGTTTGACTCCGCCGTACTGTGGATGTTAACCGGGGCCTTTAATAAGCGGGAGAGGAGCTGACAGTTAGTGTTACACCGAGAAGAAGAGCAGAGACGATGGGGGGGGGGCTAATAGTAGAGGAGAAGTTTACTGAGGGGCAGAGCTGGTACTTGAAAGTAATCTCTGGACCTCTTTTCTGACACCTTAGACTGGTCTCTGTCTCCTGTATTGTATTTGGATCTTGACATTAGCAGCTAAATGTCCACTGTGTCTAAAATAATCTCAGCATTACAATGATCTTATAAGAACCCTTATTACCTTTGATAAGAAGAACTATGAGGGTTGCCTTTTAAGAGGCTAATGGAGGTCCCATATTATAGCCTTTTTTTAGCAAGTCAAAATTGTACCTGAACCAAATTTCAGCTCAAAATACTGCACCAGACCCTTCAGGCTACCCTGTCGTAGTCTTGTTCCAAAAGGATTTCTGTGTCTGTGCCTGTAGCTTTAAATGCAAATGAGCCACTGTTGCCCATGTCCCTTTCCGGAACAAGGCTGCACCTTTTCTTGCTGGTGCCATGAATACCATGGTGAAAACAAGGAGAGCCAATCCAACATGGCTGGCACAAAACAAAACCAAACCAAACAAAAAGACTGTTAAGTAAATGTTTGAACCAGCCAAAGACAGGACAGGACAGACTTATCCCCTTATATCGTATTAAAGGACTGCATGCCTGACGTCTGGACCTTCTCATTGACTCATGGACGAGAGAAGAAACACTGGAGAAGTCAATTTTGCATGGGTCCCCTTCAGTGACCAATGCAATTGAATTGGCAGTTAAAATACATGCTGGACTAGTAAAACAATACCCTTAATGTTATACACAACATTTTTATCTTCCAACTTCAGGTATATATGGATCATGAACTTTTTTAGTTTTTTAGTTTTTTGGTGAGTCACTCCAGCGCCAGAAGCTGCTATCATGCAAGGGTTGTTGGATTTACCCTTCAGGAGAGACAGTCTATTATATTACATGTTTCAACAAGTAGTGTCTTCATTCATTTCAGTTTTATTCATATTACGTATATTACGTATCTTGAATCTTTTTGTGATTCATACAAGAAATATCTGATGATGTTACAGGAGAAATTAAAAATTAATCTACCAGAGCAGGAACTATACACCAGCACAACAAAAATGGCGTCAGCTGTATCCTCAATGTATCTACAGGTCATGAAAAGTAAAAAAAAATCACGAAATTAGCCTGGGACGAATTATGACCGCGTCTTTAAGCTGCACGGAGCGGAGGTCGCCGTTGACTCTTGCACGCTGACTCAGACACGCTGCTCAAATTTCAATTTAGGCAAGCCTTGCCTCCTCAGCTACACAAGCTCAACTCACAGACCAGGGGCCACAATTAGCAGCTAGCCCTTCTGACCAGGGGAGGAAGAGTAAATGACATCCGCACCTAAGCCCTCCTAAGCCTGGGGAGCCGGAGCCACGGAGCAGTCTCAGCGCGCTCCTCCTTCCAGTCAAGCATAGCTTCTTCTACTTTAGGTAGTCCTCCAAGTCTGGAAGGATGATATATTCTCACTGGTATTAAATTATTTTATTTTTTTATTTTTTCAGGAGGCCACGCGGCTGGAGATGACCGACTGGGTGGACGTACAATAAGAAGCCACAATACAAACCCTAGAATATTAGATAGGGTGCTTTTCTTGTCTTGGCTTCATGGTGGTGGCACAAAGCCGGGATCAGCCTGGATGCCGTGTCACCTGGATAATCACATCCACCACTGGCATGGATCTTGTGCCAAAGAGAGGAGCAGCAGACACCAGGAGCAAACAGTCTCAAACATTTATTTTTTTTAAAAAACAAGATTTGAAGAAACGGTCCTAAACAGCTAATGGGTGGAGATTTTATTTTTGTTTGTTTGTAAAAAAACGTGACAAAGTGTGAGCGAAGTATCGCACCTCGTTGAGCTGTTGGGATATTCAATTTTCTCTCGATGATTGCACCGCATTTCTGTGCACCTGATTATGTGTGTGTGCGCATTTGTGTGTGTTTTCCTAAGTGATGCCATCCCTTCATATGCCCACCTCCCCCTCGCATAACCCCCCACCACCACCACCACCCCTACCCACCCATGCAAATTAGAACTTCACACACGTCGCGGCAAGCTGCCGGGTGCTCTGTGATTTCACACGACCAATTAAGGCCCTCTTGGCAGTTGTGTGAACAGTTTCATTAGAGGAGATAATATTGCAAAGTGAAATGATAAGCAATCATTATGATTAATGCCCAGACATTACATTGCTCGTTAATGAGGTGTAAATGATCTCATTATTTTTTGAAAGAGTACAGATTAGATTAAAGTGGAGTGGACAGCGCTCCTCGGTGTTCAGACAAGTTAGTGTTAATTAGGCCCAATCTCCAGGAGCAAATGAGCCGCAACCCTTTGGTAAACAATTAGGCTTCCATAGCCCTGGGCTAGATGGACAAGGATAGGCAACTGAATGGATAGATCACTGGAGAGATGGATGCTGAGGGAGTGTTAAAATCTGAATCTGATTCATTGTTATGTATGCACCCAAATTGTTTCTTCTCAGCAATAGAGCAAATATTTGAGGTTGATAATCTGCTTTTTATTAAATATATAAGAGATCAACCAGTGAATGATATGAATAATGCTGCAAAAATACAAAAAAATAGAAACTGTGACAATAAATGAATTTCCTTTTAACAGATCTTTGTGTACAACAATACTGAATGCAGTGTTTGAGTTTGCACACAAGTGAAGTTTGATACAGATGAGATTAAAAACCCTGGATTACAAGATGCATTCCTTGTGAATCCTTCAAGCACATGGATTGTCACACACAATGAAACAAATGCACGGTTTATGCTTGTGTGTAGTGACGCCTACAGCTCACACCCTACGCAGACCTTAACGCTTTAGCCTGACCTGTAACCTATCCAGATATGTAACTATGTGTCACGGCAACGCACACAGCACGAGCTGTGATTGGTCCGCTTGGTAGTAGCGCGTTTCTGCTTTAGTATTTCATTTTCCAAGTGATTGTTTTGGATCAATAAAGATGGAACACATCGAGGAAAGGTTAACTGAGGAGACACAAAATTCCTGCAAAAGTTGCAGTTGCCATTGTTGAAAGTGACGCAGGAAGTTAGAAACAAAATTGGCAAAAAAACGACATAGCGTTGACTAGTGTTTGGGTGGCGTTTTACAGAGGGAGCCAGACTGACGAGGTATAAACGGCTTGCACTGGCGTACGCGTTAAGCGCACAGGTTACAGCGTCTAGTCCCACAGAGGTATAAACTGCGCTTAAAGGGGAACTACTGGTTTTTATAACCTGGACCTTGTTTCTGGCATAAAATACGGTTGTATACTGAGGTTGTAGACGAACCATAGCAGTAGCAAATTATAGGTAAATAAGCCAACCATCTCTGGTGTGTGCAGCGCTCAGAGATGACATAATCCAGGTCAGAAGACATCATAACAGGTAACTCCGGACTAAACGGGGAATAGCACTAGCAATACAATAACAAAATATTGGTGAAATGACAGAGTTTCGCGGCAGGTAATGCGTTATTTAGAGGCTGTGTTTCGGTGCCCCAGTCACTCCCACTACATGGGTATACGCAGATCTAAATATCTCCCGAAAGACTACAAATTACACAAAAGTTATATGGTTGAGTAAACGACCAGAAATAAGGTCCGGGTTATAAAAAAAACAAAAACAGTAGGTACTCTTTAGCACATAGAGACACAATCAATCAGACACAACAGTAAATTAATATTGCAAACAAGCAAATGAAGAACAGTGGAAGAATCAATTTCATTAAAAATGTTGTGACCTGTAAAGTTTTGGTTGTCAGTTTTGGCTGAAACATCAAATGCGACCATGACCACTGTTGTCTATCTGCTGCACGTTTTGAAAAGTGACAAATCCTAATCAAACACAGCGGAAAAACCAACAATTACGAGCGCCATGAGAGCTATCCCGCCTCCCCCACCCGTCCCACATTTGCAGAAGCGTGGGCCTGGCGTGAGCCAGCTGCTCTCAAGGTAACAAAAGTCCCACTCTTCAGGGGTTCGGAATTACTTTCTGGAAATCAAAATTATAAATAAAAACACGTTTTTATCTTTATTTCACAAAAACAACGCTCAGTCTATTGATGTCAAATTATCATCCATTGTTTGTCTTTATTGATTCGCAGTGCACTTTATTTTTTTCATTTAAGAAAAGCTTTTTGTGTAACGCACAATTAAGCAAAACAAAAAAAAATGACACAAAGGCTTTTGTTGTCGTGCTTTTGACATTCAGTCGTTCCAACGTGAACCAATTTATTGCTTTTTATTATTTATTGAAATAACTTATTGTTGCCTCGTTGTTGGGAGTACTGCAGTAATGTGAGCGAGCAGGAAGAACATCAGCATTTAAAGTTGTTTTCTTTGGAACACTAGCTACAGTGGTTTTGCTCTAAAAACGAATCCCAGTGTCTCCTGGACAGAGTTCCTGTATCTCATCTACAGACAGACTGGACCAACCACAGTGGGGAAACATCTGCGTCAATGTGACAACATTGATTTTACCATCCTCTCCTTTTGTCTGAAAAGATATGCTTTGATTATGACAAGAACAGCCGTGCTGTAATCCCTTTTGCCATAGGAGTTATGTTTTAGAGACATCAGGCCCTTATCGGTGATTGATAACGCTTAACTCAAAAACATATAGAAGCATTAGGGAAGTCAATATTACGCCGGCGACTGAAGGTGACCCCTGGTTCCCGTGTTTGCAGTGTGTGTGCGGAGGGCTTTTGATGGTAAATTTGTAAGGGTGGTTATGTGGGGAGGCTATTATGGATTTGCTATCTTGGCCTGAAGTGTTTGCGGCTGATTATGTGATTAAATCAATAATAATTTCTGTTTGGGCTCCTTTGCTCCTCTGCTTCATCTTCTTTTTCCTGTGTAGTTGAGTGGAACGGCGGTGGGTGGAGGCTGGTGTACACAAGTACAAATGCGGGCACAGATACGCACACAAACACACGCAGCCATACACTACACACGGCAGAACAACTGCATCGCAGATGGCACAATGGGCACATTCCAGCATGCAAAAAGTTTCCACGAAGGAAAAAAAATAAAAAAATCCCAACGTTAAATAGCCTTTCCACACCTCTGTTCTATGAAGTAACGAAATGCGTGTATCATAAACACAACAACACAACCTGGATGACTTATTTTCAACCACGTACACTTAATAAACACTTCAGACCTGCCTCGGTTCACCTGTCAAAGCTCAAAATAAACAAGATGGCCAACACCTGAGCTGCATCCATCACCATCTCCACCTCCACGTCGCCTCCTTTTCATACCTCAGACCCTGGTTTGGTGACTTGTGCCAGCCACTCCTTAGCAACCGCACTCGCTCCCCTCTCTGGTTCTGCCAAGTTTGTTGTTGTGTCTAGACTGCAGGAAATGCAACATTACATTTGTTTACAACCAACAGGAACTAGAACCAGAAGCTGTTACGTGATTAAAGAGTGCTACCCTGAGAGAGTGTGTGTGTGTGTGCGGCTCAACCCCCTGGGTTTGGCAACAATCGACTTGATACAGGCGAACCAAAACGGAGAAAGAGAGAACTGTTGTCCGTATCAGTTAGATGAACAGATTACATTCAACACGACGTTCTCCTTAAGACCAGGTACTGAAAGTAAGTTAGGAGGAGCCAAGTTCTGAGTCTGCTTTGTAGGTAGTGGATTTTTTTTATTTTTTATAGAAGGTGTTTGTTCCAGCGTGTGACTATTTACAATATGCATTTAGTGTGTCTGTGGCTGCGCGTGTGATTGTGTGTGGCTGCATTAACTCACAATCCCTCAGCACCCTCTTAAATCTATACCCAATAAAAATCAGCACCGTCTCGAAAAACAAAACCCAGGGAAACATCTGTAAAACATCGATTTTGCAGATTGCAAACCAACTGCATGGCTAATGAGAAAAGAAATCATTTTTGATTAATTAACCTAAAAATTGGAGAATCTAAGCTGCCACCAGGGAGATGACAAGTGCTGCGGGGCCCGATCGCACTGGGAGGAGGAGGACGTACAGTAGGGCCTGCATTCAGCGCCGGTTGGCTCGGCGAGGACAGAGGCAGAGGAGGCTCGCCGGCGGTCGAGGTATGGCTCCCATTACCGAGCCAGAATCACCAAGAGTCTTTGTGGTGATCAAATGGAGGAGTGAAGTATTTTCCACTCAATGATTGCGCCCATTTATTCATGAAAAGGAGAAAATGTTGGTTAGTGATCAGCGATGGTTGGAATTTACTGCCTTTACAGTATTTGAGCTTCGCTTAAACGTCTGGTTTAACCAGATTTCACGCACAAACGCAACTGACTATCTCCAGTGTTATTTAGATACACAAGCAGTTTTTGGTTGTATTTACACGTATTATTACTTAAATTAGTACTTAAAGCATTGAAAATCAAGCAAAACTCCAACAACAGAAACACCTGAGGCAAGAAATATGTAATACGACGTACGAATTTGCAAATTAGAACATTTTTTCAGTGCCATCACACACTGTTAACAGTCTTGCAACCTTTTAAAGTTCTTCTTTGACACACTGACACTAGTTTTTATATTATATTATACCTTCTTGTTCATCAGATCAGTGTTAAATTAATCCTAAAGCAGTGACACATTGCAACCAATGTGTGTAATAAAACAGCACAAGTGCAACAACATGCAAGTTGCACCCTTAAATCTTTGCATGCGCAGCATACAGTGCACATCAGCGCTTGTACTTTTATCTGTATGGTATTTTTGCACAGATTTGCAGACAATATGCACCAGCTGTCGCTATAGGTAGTCCGTTATCCTGTCTGTATCTGCACTGTCCTGCATCACCCTTGAGCTGCACATGCGCCAAAATAACAAGGCCAGTAACCGGACTCCGAATTCTGAAATCATAACCGACGAATTAGCAACGACTTGATAACGAATAAACGCAACAAATCAATAGTGTTATCAGTTGTTTTTAACCGAGCAAATTGCAAAGCACTAGCCATTCATCCCGCGCAAGAGGATGCAGTCTGAACGAAAACAGAAGTTTATATTCAATAAGACAGACAAGTAATACACACACACACATACACACGCACGCCACAATGGAAGAAGGGTGCACAGAGCCAAGTGGAGCTGCACTCACAACACAGCTGGTTCTCCAAGGTCAATAAAGAACGTGGAGTGTTTATTTGTCCATGTGTTTTATTTGCTTTCTAATACAGCGGAGGCTCTGATTTGACAGATCTACTTGAAAAGAATCACAGCGCCTAAAGAGTGTGGGAAATTTCCTGTCACTAAAGAAGAAGAAGTGACCCTACCTCCCCCACATTTTTTTTTTAAATTCTATTAGTTTTTCATAATTCATTACCATCCTGACTATTTTCCCATTTTCCCCGGTGTCTTCATTTTACCCCCTTTCTCCTCAAGAATGGTCGTGCCCTAGCAGCTCACTGGGGTGTTGCAGTAACAGCCTCCTACCCCTCCGATGGCTAGACAGTAGGCCATTGTAAAGCTGAATTGCCATGGATTTATAGCCACAGTCCCCGAGTTCCCAGAATGCAATGTCACTCTGTCACGCCGTCATCAATCTGCTGTCTCTGGCCAAAGACAAAGAGGAAGGGGAGAAAATCGCCGCTCAAAAGTGGCACAACAGCAAGAGTGATACTTCTTTATGCATGATCTCGTTTTTATCAGCCGCCTGTCCGTCATAGGGAAAATGTGTAGCGTAAAAAAAAAAAAGGGTCCATTTACTCAAGACGAGCCTGAGAGTGGCCACATCAGACATCATCTTCCAGTTCCAGATTGCACAATTAAGAAGGGGCTGGTTTGGTGCCAAGTGTGGCCATTGTAGCAAATGAATACACCTTTTGATGCCAAAGCTTTTCCAAGACATTTAATCTTCATTAAGCTATAAAACCTGCAGCCCGGTAGGCCGTTTCACACGTTAACGTCCACTCATGACACAGCTTTTACTATGATAGAAATGTAAGAGGAATTACACATGGAAAAATTTGTTCTTTTTCTTTTTTTTCTTTTGCTAATTTCCACTTAAATGAAAAAAAAATAAAATAAAACACACACACATATAAAGTCCGCTGTCACAGCCTAAACCCTGCCATCTCCCCTCGCCCATACGCTGTTTCGTCTCAGAGTCATTTCCCATGATCTACGCACACACACAGTTATTGAACATCATAAATCAGCTTCATAAAGGACGTCTGAGAGATTCTGTTTTCTTTCTTTCTTTCTTTCTTTTTTTTTTGAATAAGAGAAGGAAACCTAAATCCTCGTGATTAATGTGCTCTCAAACCCTCTCATAGCCATGGTAACCAGGGCAGTTTGCCATGCCATTTAGAGGATCCAGGCTCTGACATAGAAGTAGCGTTTCTTTTTCTTTTTTTTCTCCAAGTCTCCAAACACTTAAAGCTTTGAAGAGTTTTTCAGTTTTGAGGCAGAAAACAAAGCAATATTTAATTGCGTGACACGGTGATTAAAAGAAAAACAACAAACACCTTTGCTATGAGTCCACTTTAACTGCTGTCATTGACGCTCTTCTCTCTGCTCTATACTTTTAGAAAATGTTTAAAATAATTCTTTGGGAATTAAACTTTTAGTTTTGCGAAAGTCTCAACACATAAATGATAATCTCTTACAAGAGAACACCATCTGATTTGGTTTAAACCCCAATGAGTTCGCTTAATAATTACATATAAGTCTGAAAGGTTGAAATATTGTAATCCGGAAGAATCGAATTTAAAAATGTTTACAACAATATTAAATATTTTAATTAAAGTATCTGAATTATATCCAATATTTGATAAAAAACGCGGGTCTTAATGTAAAATCATACCAATAGTGTTTACTGGTTGTTTGTTTCCTTAATATAACTTATAATGCCACTAAATGCAATAAAAGCATATATATTAAATCAATTCCTCAATTAGTTACTCAAAAAATCTGCTGAGGAATGTCTATTTTACACCCAATAAAACTGAATATGTGTGCACTCAAACAAATACGTGCTTTTCAGGGAAATAGGGCGGCTTTTATACGCACCCAATAAAGCACAGCATACTTTTTTAGATGTACATAAACAAACGGACACCGAAGGGACCCACGGAGTGCAGGGGCACGAGCAAATGGGAAGTGTGAGCGTTAAAATACGAGAGAAAAAGCAGAGGAACTCACCCACCGTGACAGAGCTGCGATTATAAGTTTGCTGTCGAAGCCTCGGATCCGTCCGCTACCTGATGCGTGCCTCCTTTAATTTACTGTGTCAATAACACTGCTTGTGGAAATACAAGCAGCATGATAGATGGACACGCTTTGCATGGACTTCTCTCCAAAGTGCCAATTGTTGAAAGTAAAAAAAAAAAAAAAGAAAGAAATGAAGAAGGGTAGAGTAAAAAAGTTCCATTATCTAAATCACTTTACATGCCTTTGCTGCAACATGTCGCTGCTGCTATTTTCTTTCTTTTGGTAGCTGGTGTTCCCTTTGAGCCTTTTCCATTTACGAGGCATCAACATTCTCTTCAAGTAATTAGTCTGGAAACAGTCACGGGCGGATTTAAATGCTGTTTATTTTCTGCTGTACCTACATAAGCGCTAAATCTACGTTTCCTTTTCTAATAGTGAACAAGGCAGGCTCCAGAGGACCGGTCAGATTTTGTAGATGCCAACATAACAACACACATTAGCCCGGGAGTAGTTTGGACAAGTTTGATCTATCTTCATTACAGCTGAGGACTTGACTGTTCTCGGACAAAAGGTCTTAACAGGAGGCCACAAAGTTCAATTAAAGGAAGAGTGGAGAGGTGAGCATTGATTTCAAAGACAGTATTTCAAACTGCACCCCAGAGTACAGGGCAGGGCTCTCACACTGATGACACTAATTCTTAGGGGAAATTCATGTTAGTTGGTGTCTAGACGTTTTATTACTCGGCCAAAGCACCAAAGAATGGCTCCCTCCCCATCTCCAGGACTCTGTGCAATACTCAGAGGTCTAAAAGTTCTGGCTAATGGACATATTTCAATCACACTTAAAGAGGAATTGTTAAACGTCCTCCAGCTTGCTGTTCGGATTGACTCAGTTCAGGCCACTCATGATCATAGATATGTCTTAACGGCGCGTCACTCTATATTAGCATAATGTAGATTGTCTCTGTGTGTTTGTCCAAATATGTCAGTGGGTGTGAAGCCAGATATTCCCAGTATTTTATATTTGTATGCTATAAATGCACAACCAGTGAACTCGTACCCCCTTGCAAACACCCATATGTACACCGATAGACACAGCACATGCACAGTGCTGTATAACTTCCTTTAAAAACTACATAATAAAACTGTTTAATTTAACAAAAGTTCTTTTCAAACATTTAATTATTTAGTTATGGTAAAGAGATCTGCAAATTGCTTACTTGCAAGATCTGTCTAGACCGCTTGGAGGAAGTGTTCCCAACATGCTCACCAGTTTGACGCACATGTCTTCCACACACATGTTGACATCCATGTTGTACTTTATGGTATGAACTTCACGTCACACGGACACTGGTGGACCTATTGAATGTAGGACATCAGCGAGTGTCTCCTCCTTGGATTGTTTCTACTTCGCGTTTGCTGGTAGTAGGTTTACACTGTAAACCGCTCTGAAGGACAGTCTTTCAGTCTGGTTCAAAGCCAACAGTAGTGTTCAAAAGACATCCCGCATTTGTGCAGGAGTCCAGATTGCAGAGAAGCAAAGGCAAATCAACAGTCAACAAAATATTTGGAAAATATGAAAGCATGTCTACATTTAAGTCTTGTTTATATCTAGCCTGGTGTAGAGAAATAAAATTCTTATCACAATATGAGTTTGGTAACATGTCGCTAGGATGTCATGTGACTCCGTGACTCCAGATCAAGCCAATACCAACTGTGGACCAACAGTGAAGCTAACTCTTCAACCAGCTGCTGTTAAACCACTGCAGGATTAGAGGATACAACAAGATGATGTAATAACCAGTGGAAGTTTCATCATCCGTCTCGTTCTTCCACATAGCTTTGATGCGTTGCATCTTCTTAGTAAAGTGAATAGACAATTTAGGCTTCTGCGTCAGTTTTTGTCGCCATAGCTACGGCAACAGCGCAGACCATACGTAGACCCTAGCACCATAGCTGACGTGACTTAACTATGAGCTGTGGTCACGCAGGCCACAAGAGCTGCGATTGGTCCGCTTGGTAGTAACGCGTTTCCGCTTCAGCATTTCCATTTCCAGTTGATTGTTTTGGCTCAATAGAGATGGAACACATCAAGGAAAGGTTATCAGGAGAGGTTTGGAGATACAAACGTTCGTATGATTGATCTTCGTCCGAACATTTCAGTCAAAAGTGAAGCAGGAAATAGAACAAAAATTAACCCAACTGGCAAAAAAAGACGCAGCGCCAACTAGCGTTTGGGTGGCGTTTTTACAGAGCGACTCAGACTGATGAGGCATGTATAAATGGCTCGCACCGGCGTAGTTTGTGCGTAGGTTACCCCTTCTATGACTCGCAGTACACTGAATGAGTCTTAAGTTATACACTTCCTGTACGACAATATGTATAAACTCTGTTTGCTTCAGCTCCACTTTGTTGTAGAGTGTGTAGGAAAATTCATATAAACCTAATGGAAAGGCAAAAGGTTTATGTTCTAGACATCTCTGAATGCACTTTCCGTAAAAAGTTGTACAAACACAGGAAGTGACCGAAGTCGCAGAGTTTATCTAAGTCATGGGGTGGCGTATAAATAGCACGCCTGAAGCAAATGTTTGTGAGTCATGTAAATGACTCCGTAAAATGAGGTGCAGAGTAACGTTTAAGCTGACGTTAGGGTGCGACAGTCCTTAATCAAGACTGCATAAAAATTAAATTAAATGAAGCAGAAAAACCAAAACATGCAGGGCGGTAACGCGCGACGCGACTTACTGCTCCACCGTGACACCAAGCTGTAATATTGTGTTATTTCACCGAAATGTGACAATTTTAAGGACCGCAAAAGCTTAAAATACGTATTATTTTAAAAAATAAGCCTGGAAAGACCTCATATAAAATAAAGGTAAAAATTTTGTGTAGCAGAGTTGAACTTTTTCTTATTTGTTGCTGCTCCAGTAATGTTCTGGTGATGGTGATTTCACAAACCACTGATCAGCTGGATGTAAAATTGTGAGTTTCTGGTTTAAGTTCATTTTGTTTAACTATCCAGATTTTTATAATTCTGAATAATTATTTAATTTCTTTTCCAAAAGCAGATTTAAGCAGATTTGTTATGCCATGTAATTTAAGATGTTGGGTGTTACGATTTGAGAACATAGTTAAATAAAGACGTTTGACACAGACTGAAATGTATATAATTTTACGTGTTTTCCGTATGAACGTACTATGTCATAACTCATTGCTTTAATGCTTATTAGGAATAAGTTTCTTCTTGGAATCTTCTTTAAATATTTACAGCAGCAGAGGTATTTACACTAGCTAAAAAGCTAAAGGGTGAAACTGTGTGAAAGCCTAAACAAATAAAATCTGATTTACTTGAGAAAAGTAACACAATCTGACTTTAAACACTACAGAAATTGTACTTTATTTAATACATTTCGTATCATTTCATCTCAAAGATTCAGACTTCAAAACAGACGACGCACAAACACACACACACTTACACACACACACACTGCCACACATGCTCAAGTTGATTAGCAGGGCTCCTGTGAGTGTGTGTCACATTTTAGTGGAAAATTACAGCTCTTCCAACAATTCCTCAGTCGGAATCCCATCCTAAAGTGGATTTTATCTGCAAATCACAATTATTTTGTTCATGCTCTGTTTTAATGGGCACCCCCGCCGGGCTGAAGAAGACACTTCTCTATTCATAAATGTATTACTGCTGGGGAATCATTAACTTATTGTTAGCGGCGCGACTGATGGCTTATTGACATGACAACATTCCACCAACACTTTTGTCTTTAAGCCATACATCCATATCACTGAGAACAATGTCATCTACCCCATTTCCACCACTCCCCTTGTGTGTTTGAGCTTAGTGGAAGGCTTTTCAGTGACCGGGGGAAAAAAAACAGGAGAAGAAAAAAAAAAAAGAAAAGAAAACGTGCCCAGCGAGAGATAAGTGTAGGCTGGGTTTTCTGGAAAGACTGAGGAGGCTTTTTTATGACGAAGAATAAGAAAAACAAAAGCACCAGATGCCACAGTGAATGAGACAGGAGGGTGTGAGATGATGTTAGACAGAAATCACTGTTTTCTGAAAACGATATAGTGCTTCTGTTAGCGTCAAGTTAAGAGAACAGAGATGAAAGCCTAAACGGTGGTGGAAACAGAGCAGGAAGGATAAATTGTCATGTGTAAATTATCAGAGAAGTGAAGCCCTCCTCCAAGCTGATATTTATGGCTGGGGATGCAGGAGAGTCATGGAGTTGGACAGTTTGCACAGATGGTGGCCATCCTTGGTCAACACTCAAATAAAAAAACGGAATGAGCGTCTCCCTCTGTCTCCAGCTATTCCTCTCTCAGTGAATGCAGACGCAGATAAAAGGACGGGGTGTAAAAGTGTTTAAGTAGACACAAGTTGTAAAAGAGGAGAGAAAAAAAGCAGAATCGCTATTCACTGCTTGTGCAATCCTTTCTGCCTTGTTGAACTTTATTAAATTCTGTCGTTCTCTCCTTCCTGTCTGGCTGCCTTTGTCAGCTTCTTCTCATGCGTAACTCTGATTTTTTTTTTAAACAGAGGTGTTGTGGAGGGCAGGCTGAAAGAATGTGTTGGTGATAATCATACCACAAAGTTCCAATAAGGATCCCACTGAGATGAATCAAATCTGAAGCCCGGGCATCTGAAGGCTGATTGCTTAATGTGGAGAAAAAGCCACAGTTACTCAGGATTTCTTTATCCTGACTGGGACTGTGTTCGCTCTGCAGCTCTGTTCAGTTAGCTGTAAGCTGCCGCTCATATATTGCAGAAGGGACTGTTAGCTAACTTAAATTCAGAGCCAAGCACACAAGACAACAGTAAAGAGTTTTTTTATCACATCTTTATAATTAAATTTCGATTTAACCGAAACAACACCTCAAGCGACCGCCGACCTTTTTGGCTGTAAAACAAACAAATGCATGTGACTCATCACCATTTTTTTTTTTTCATTAATATTAGAGCTTGGAATGTTAATTTGCCAATGCGAATTCCCTTTAACGCCACAAATTTTACTTTTTTTTAAACACGAAATTAACGCGTGCATGTTCCCGGGCCATATTTTGGGAAAGTGATCAAAGTAGCAGCATCACTGGGGAAAGCAAGCATAATCTAAAAAGTGCTCATAGTACCTAATTTTGCTGAGCGGAGTGCAGTAATAGCATCAAAACAAAAATCCCAAAATTAGAAGTTAACTGTGTTTTCGGAGCTAGCCGAGCTAGAAAGTTTGATAATAGTCAAGTAAAATATTGCCAAATCATGCGATTAATTGCGATTAAATATTTTAATCTACTGATAACCCTCATTTATATGGTAAGGAGGTCTGAGGATAGAAGTAGTCAGTGAACTAGTCATTCACTGCAAAAAACAAAAATAAACTTAACTTTGTGTAACAGAAATAAGACTCCTCCCACGACCCCCGTGGGTTTATCCTGTGACCCATGTTGGGTCCTCGACCCCTATGCTGGAAACCATTGATCTAGATAGTAATTTTCCATTGCTGGCACAAGAGCCCTCAGACAAGCTGCATGCAGGCAAATCTGAACCATTACCTCACATGAATGACTAACACCAAAATATTTGTGTTGCCTGTTTGGTTCCACGTCTGTTTACAAGGAGTATAAAACATTCAAAGTATTTCACATCAGTTTTTCCACACACACATCCACAGTCAGGATGCAACTGCAAACTAGACTTAAAGTTACCGTCAGAATACCTATGTACTGCATAAGAAATGCATCAATACGACTTATTTCCTCCCGTTCTGATAGCTCGTGCCATAGTATGCGCTGATCCGGAGTAATGATCCACTACAGGAGTTCTTGTTTTCTCTAGTCGCTGGATTTCTATTTACCTGACGTCAGGGATTTCGGTGACAGCCTACAGTCAAGAAAGCGTATTTTGTTTTGTTTTCCGGGATCATATCCAATACCCGATCTGCTTGATAAGATCAGCACTGCAGGGCTTTCCAAAAATAATTATCTGCAAATTTCTCTTCTTCTCTCCATGTTGGCGCAGTTGCTACGATATTAGTGACTTTGAGAACTTCAAGCAAAAAGTGAGGGCTCTGTACAGTTGAAATCCGACTCGTGGTCACATCAAGAACGCTATCATAACACACACACGCACACACATCTCACAGTTTTGGCCACATTTGGGAAGGGTTTTATGTGACTCTCTGGACTGTTTTCAGGGTGAAATCATTTGCTGTGAATTAAATGACAGTGTAATAAAACACTTTATCACGTTGCCAAGGATTCATGGAGGTGCTCTACATTTGAGACGTTCACGATACCTGCGTGAATCACATCTGTTCTGTTTTTATTTGTATCTGTCTAAGAGACGGGTTTGGTCTTGAAGCATGTCTGTAGTCTGGCCATTCATTACAGCAGCTATGAAAGCCACGCTAATGGATATGAAAGTCAGATCAATTGGCTAGAAAGGGGAGATTAGCGAGGGATGAGTCACCATATTCCTCCTTCTTGACAACCACGTCATGGCTTGCCGCCTCTCCAGGGCCGTCGCCGACTGAAGCCCATCTTTCATCAGTGGGGCTTTAATCTGACATGCTTCCACGTGCTTCATAATCATATCAGCGGAAAAATAAATAAATAAATAAATAAAAATCTATATCACGCCAGACTCTCTCTTCCACCTGTGGAGCAGAATATACGTTTGATTTTCTTTTTACGAAACTGACAGCAGCAAGAGTCACATCTTTATCTGTTGATCACGTTCCAAAGACGGAGAAAAAAAAGGGGGGGGGGGAATGAGAGGAGATGAAGACGAAAGGTAGGGAAAGGCTGTCCCGTAAAACAAACAGTGATTGTGAAGTGACATTCTGGGGAAGAAGTGGCAGACTCCTCTCTCCTGGTGCCGGCCAAACAAACAAACACAGGGGCGAGACAAAGTGCAATCACTGACCTTTGTTCAAAGAAGCCATCTAATCTGTTTCCACTTTACTTAATTAGAAAAAGCAGAGGGATTTTTAATGTGCACAGTGTTAATGGGAAACAGCTCACAGGTGCTAATTAAAAAGAGAAAAAATGATCTCTTTGGTAACTTTGAGTCCATCGCTCTGTATGTTCATCTGCTACGAACTTGGCGAACTTATCCCTGATTATACGTTGGCTGTTTTTTAAAGTCTAATCGCGACAAACGTATTATAGCGTCCGACTGTTTCTACTGTACATGAATGAATGTTTATTCGTCAAACATATGCAGCACGAATTACAGGGTCTGGTCTTTGTCAAATGGGAGAGCTCTCGGTAATTTGGGCTTTCGCTCTCCGTGGCGCTTCCCCACTGACGGCTGCATCCTCTCGCAGACACTGATTAACCCACTGCTTTACAGGATCCACAGAGGTACCATGTGTGCCCTTTAGGTGGTAAATGCATTCATTTCCTCTTTGACTTTGACTGTTGAAAGATGTAAACTTAGTGGTTCTTCTTAAAAAAAAAAAAACAAAAAAAAAAACATGCTCCATGTTGCACGGCGGAGTCAGCTTTTGAAGGGGACGCAGCAGGCGACCAGCTTTTTTGTCAAGCAAAACTCATCAGTGTGCCCCAAAACTCGGTAAAACTATAGTGAAACCTCAGTGACAATTATGCTGATGCAGGAATAAGAAAAACTGGTATGGAAGTAGCTTGAACGAGTAGTTTTAAACTGAAAGTTTAAATGCGTATGTTCACACACACACACACTCACACCCACACACAAACTAGGAAAGTAATTCATTTAGTGTGAGCAGCTATCATTTCAAGTAAAGTTTATAAAAAAAATAGTTATATTTTGTTATATTTATGTATGGTGTTGAATCCCTGTACATTGCTGCTGCAACAGTGAAATTTCCCAGTTTGGGATTAATAAAGAATCTATCTATCTATCTATCTATCTATCTATCTATCTATCTATCTATCTATCTACCTTGAACATATATTTTTACGCTCGTTAATATCCGCGTTTGTCCTCTGCAGCTTTTTGTTAAAAATATTAAAATAAGCAGCAGGATTATTGAGAACTGCAGGCGTCATGCAGTTAACATATCTATGCTCCTGCTTCAACTTTAACAAAATAGTGACCTTTGCTGCACCACTTTTATCTGAAGAGTACAATTTAATTACAATTACTATTGGCTGTTTTGCAGAATTAAATATGAAAGCGATGACGGTCATAAAAGAATTGCATTTCTTTATATGGATTAAATTATAGTAGACTAATGTGTGTAGATAATAGACTGCATCATTTACATTAAACCTTAATGTAAAAGTGCCTTTTTCCTAAATAACGCTTCTGTGTGTTCATTCTGTGGCTTGTTTTTTGTGATCACTTTCTCAGTGCGAGCGATTGTAGATTGAATTTTATTTTGTTGTTTCAGCGCAAATGGTTCTTCAAGCTCCTCTTAGTGGTTAAACATTTGCATGGCTATGTCATCCTGATGGGGTTTTTGATTTAATGTATATATACAGTTAACATATTTAACATTCATTAGTCTTGAATATTTAATTAACGTATTAATATTCTGCTTGTTTTCTCTCTCTTCATTAACATCTGATCTGAATACTTCTTTCACCGCGACTTAAACGAATATGGTGCAAATAATAATTTTGGTACGCAGTATATTATGTATTGTCACCAGTGCGTAATAACACTAACACAACGACGTCTACTTTCATTGTGGCGGAAGTCAAACCAGGATCTTAAACAGCGTAAATATCTTATCATATTATAAGATCTCTAATATATAGAGAGAGTTTTACAGATAACAGATAAACCCACGTGATATAGGACTCGGTAGCTGGTGAACTCAACCCCGTGTTATGCACCCTTAACCACATTAAAGCCTCCCCCCCCTTGTATGGGCAGTGTGTGGTCTGCCTCTCAGGGACGGCAGGGGACGCAGGAAACAAATTAGCTTTCTTGACCTTGGCCTAAGTTTCCCTTCCAGCCTTCACCCCTCCTCCTCTCTGCCCTTCATCTGGCCACTTCAAGGGTCAGCTGGATGACAACACGCCTCTGTTGTCCTCCGCAGTGGAAGAGAGGCTCATGCGGGCCTGACGTGCGTCGTGGGAAACGGGGGTTTACGAGTTCGGTTTATACGTGAGGTCAACTGGATGTGGTCGAGATGATTACCGGGCAAAAATGTCATATTTACGGTGCTGGGTGAAGGAGTGATTTTGAGTGGAAAACACACAGAAGGGCACGGAAAAAAAAAAATAGGCTCCTTTTAGGTCTCTTCGGTTCCAAGTAATATGAATGAAGCTCATGCAGGGGCTAATATAAGGTGCACATCAATGCTCGAGTTGTTACTCACAAGATCAAGCTTGGTCTCGCTCTCTCTCTCTCACACACACACACAAACACAAACAGATGTGGAAATGAAAAGTAGCTTGTCTACAATGTTAACACGTTTAAAGTCCACATAAGAAGTACAGTCTTCGCAGCCTCCAAAATGAGAGACCTTTGGCCGCGGGAGTGAAAAGAATCCTTTCAATGACAGATATTGGATTGTAACACCAACAAGCAAATCTAATTCCCCCAGTTCGCGCTAAATCACGTCTACGTGCATCAGCGTGCGGCCCGAGAGCAAAAAATAACCTGGGGTGTCCAGCGGAGGATAGAAGCGGCACTATATTAATGCTCATACTCTTCATTGATCTGCGAGGACTCCTTAATCTCGCGGGCAGCTTCCTCCTACGTATATTTCATAATGTGCATTATTAGTTATTGTGCATCGATAACTCCGGTAAGGGCCTATACTCTCTCATGCTGGCTCACAGCATTTATTGATCCCAGAGTGAAGTAAACATGTCTTTAACACATGGGACTGCCACTCCTGGTAGGCATAACAAAATTGTCGAAGCAAGGTCCTCGTTATTGGACACTCTAATGATGACAGGAATCAATAGTTAACATGACAAGATATCATCTGAGGAGTTAATAACTGTCTGGATGGAAAACGAGGAGGTTAAAAAAAACAAAAAAAAACAAAAGAGGCGTCTCTTTGTGGTTAGAGGGGAGAAAACACATGGTCAAGACACATGTTCATTGCTCACCACTGTAAAAAACTCAGCGCTGGGGATTATTTACTTGCAGCGTGATTCAACTGGTGTTCTGGGAATGGGATCACAAAAAATACATACAGTAAAATGACTCAGGGGCATGGCTTTGGCAGCGCACCAAATTGACCATATCCCTATGACTAAACGGTAGCTTAAGCCAGAGCAATTTCCTTTGCATTTTCGATAGGCAGCCGAGTAAAAAATGATTATAGGTGTGAGCTTTGAGTATGGGGTTTTTGAAACCCAGAGCTGCTGGTTAATGGAATGTTTTTGCACTGAGCGCGCAGCAGCTGGTTTGTTTTTACATTTTTCTACCTCATATTCATTATTTTTGACGACATCACACTAAACCATTATTAGTTCCTGTTAGAGTGGGCGCTTTCTGTCGCGTTTGAACTTGGTAAAAGTTGTTTTCTTTTCATTTTACACTTCTCTATGGGGGTTTTTAAAAGCGCTTTTCCCCGTTTTCATGAATTTCCTTGGGTTTTACATGTTATTTTTCAACTTACGATCTTTATTTTAATTAAATATTGAGATTTGGGCCTCCCTTTAATTGGTTGTTCACGACCAAACCTTTATAAGAAATGCATTATTTGTGCATTATCCAACAACTAGAATGCTAAAGTATAAAACACAGTATTTATACTTTACAGAAATTACACCACCACTAAACACTTTTAAATAATACCATGCATGAAAATTAAAAACTGTGAAAATGTAAGTCCAACTTTGACAACAGCTAGTCTGATTTACGAAATACCAGATAATTCAAGCGATAGCAGCCCAGTATGTTGTTTGGCAAGAGCAAGAGTCTGAACTGATTCATGTCAACCTCAGGCCACCAGTCGCTGATGACACTGACAAGTGTGAGCGCGGATTCCTCTAAAGTGAGATCACATGGCCGGCAGTCTGAGTCCACAGACAGTAGGAAGTGAAAGTGCTACTGCAGCCACAACACAGGTCAGATCTCAAACACGGTTTTCCGCTGTACAGTGCAATCGCCTCTCTTCTCGTTTTACTCGCAAAGCTGCGGGAGATATTTGAAGAACAGGGACCGAGAGTGAGCCTCGGGCTCAGTGATGCAACGAGAGGGCGATGGGAGGAAACCGTGAACACGCATATTCTTCCGTTCAGGAGGAATGACAAGAAGCAAGACGAGTTTCTTAGAAAAACGACGGGTTAGAATGAAACGCTTTCTTTTTCTGTTCATATTTTCATTTTTACTAAGAGACTGACTCAGCTTTCTCGGGCAGACATACAGTATTTCTGAAAAAAATAAAAAAATAAATACAAGCAGATGATTTCAAGTGGAAATAATCTGGGCCCCATTAAAGCATTACCAGTGTCAGCATTTGTTAAGAAATAAAGTTTGATCTTATTTGTTACAACAACTTTCATTAGACGCCCTCTTTTTTTTTTTTCACCCAGCAGTTTAATGAGCTAAACCTTGGAAGTGTTTTGGCAAAGGAGAAAAAAAGAAAAAGAAAAAAGGACACATTACAAGTAACTCGGTTTGATTTTATTTTGTCATTGTGTCTGACATCAAGGGAGGGAGAAAAGGGCAAACTTGTGAGGTTTGACAAAGGCGGCAGCAGCAGCGGCAGCAGCAGCAGATGCGGAAGTGTGAAAAATAAAACGAAAGGGGGATAGCTATTTGTGTGCAATGAAGAAAGACATAAAAAACAGCCTCGCGCTGAGATAGTTGCTCTAAATGAAATACCTGCAGATTGCATGTTGCTTTGCATTTGCAGGGGTATTCAATTTTAATTAGGGTTTTGGAGACATCTTTTATCAGACTGTCACTAATCTCTCTCTCTCTCTCTTTCTGTCTCTCTCTCCCACCCCCTTCTTTTTCAAACACACATACACACCTCACCTACATCCTCAACCAACGTTTGAAAATGCAAATACGCCGCCACAAGAAAGAAGAAGAAAAATTAAAAGATTTTTATGCAACAATTTGTCTGATTATCAAAAAAAAGAGAAATGAATTGGGGACAAGACCATTGTCCCATTTCATTTTGGAGAAATAATAATAAAAAACAACAAAAAGAAAACCATTACCTCTACTTTTTAATTGCATTTTCTTTGGGGCAAAGGTGATAATTAATTTTGCTCAGGGAGACGCACATGAACCAGTAACAAGAATATACAAAAAATGTTAAATAGTATTCTTGCCTTCAGTCCAAGAATTTAAATTCTAATGGTTGCTCCGTGAATGCATAGTGCGGGACAGAGAAAGAAGCAAAACAAAAAAATAATAAATTAATTCACCAGATGTTCGTGGAGGAAAAAAATCCAAACGGAGACATGTCATGCAAGACAACAATTCACAACTGAAAACATGTGAATCAAGACACATATTTTTCTTTAAATAAAAATAAATATATTTGCAAAATGCTTCAGAGAGGGTCTTTCTGTCGTGTCACTTACAGTAGTTCAGTGTGGTGAGAAGTTGGGATAAACTGCAAATAAAAACTACTGTGAGCTTAAAGGTGTTTATCCCACACTACTTTCTTCAAGATACTTCCTTTAAAATTAAAAAGAAAAAGAAACAGCAGCTCGTGTTCCTCCGGAACAGTACTTATTCAACAAAGTGTCTTTCAACATGGCCGTGAAACAAAGGCCACTTCTGGCCATAAAATGTCCTCTTCCGCCCTTGTATTCTATATGTGTGTGGTGTGTTGGTTAGCCTGTCTCCCTCTCTTCATTCCTGGCCCCTCTTCCATTGTTAGTCACCTTGTTTATTGGCTGGAGCAGCCGTGGCGTACTGGACATCATCTGAAACTACAAACGACAGGATGCAATAAGCTGGAGAATAGCAGCAATCTGAGGAAAGTTCTCCATTCACCAGAGCTCCCTAACTCTCTGTCTTCTTATCCTGGGCAGAAAATAAAAAAATCAATACAGGCTCACAGGGCTTGATAAAAGTGCTGGACAGGGAGAGAAGCAGCGCTGGATATAGTAAATTAAAGTGATCAAAATTTTCCAGTCGACTCAGCCCGCAGCCTACATAAACTAACAACCCTGTCTCCCCAACTGTCCGTCATCCTCCTCCACCCACCATCTTCATTCTGTGCTTCAGCATTATTTCAATCTTTCCATTTCACTGGTTTTTATTGCCTTTCAATTTATTTTTTCCTCTGATTTTTCAATTGTATCTCACTTGTGTAAAAACACAACATATTAAAGGATGAGATTTTTTTCAGTTTCTGATAAAAAAAATGTAAGATACAAGTGTAAATATGCATGAATTTGAAATGCAATTTCTATATATTTGCCAAAATACTTCCCTGCTTGCTCACTTTGCTTTCATTAGTGATCCCAGCTCCTTCAGGTGCTGCTGTACAGCTCTGAGCCACCCTCACCTGAATGAATGTACATATTCTTGTGGCTAATGTTAGCAGCCCAGCTCAGTATAAGCTTATAATTTAAATAAGATATGTTAAGCCAGTGCTACCGGAATGCTAAGCTAAGCTGATATCAACTAAATCTACCATTAACGCCTGGTGAAGCAACAACAGCAAGCTGAAAACATGTTTGAATACCTGAGCGTCACTGGAATTGGTATGTGTCAAATAATTATTGGACTGTACATATTTTAGGAAAAATGTATCACATAGATTAGCTAAAGCTGCTTTAAAACAATATTACACTATTATTATCAAAGCTAGTGTTTTATATTAATGTAATGTAAAGTAAATTGCATTTTTACACTTCCAACAAACACAAAGTGTCATTAACATCCAGTCTGAGTTATTTTATTGTAAATCCAGTGTTGTACCTGTGTTTTGGTTTTCACCAACTCCGGTAAGCTAAGCTTCAGCAGCTCGGTCGTCCACAAGCTAGCTGCTCATTTTGTTTGTCCGTGAATTTAGTGCCAGGCAGCATGCAGTAGATTTAGCCAAGGTTATTTTTTTACCAAAGAAAAAAATCATTCGAATGTTTGAAACAGGGCTCATACTGTAAAGGCTGAAATAAATCAAAAAAGGCAAGGGCTAAAGATGCTAAAGGCTACACAACGGTAAAGGGAGCTGCAAGGTAGGTGCCTTAAGACAAAGGACACTTCTCCTTTTTTACATTAAAAAAAACAAACAAAAAAAACATTAGTACATCTTTAATCACTTAAATGTAACAGAGGCAATTTGCAACCTGGTAGCTAAGACTAATGGTTGATTCACGGCATTGCTAATGCTATAAATCCTCATGAAAATCTGTCTGTTGCTGCCTTTGGGCCCCTCCTGTCAAATTCGACCACTACGTTTGAATGCAGCCTAAAATGTGCCACATGTAATGATACGCAGTGAGTGATTGCAATTGTTTTTTTGTTTTTTTGTTTTACTTTTAGCCAGCTCATGCACTGTCATATTAACAACACTGCTGGAAATGAGTACAACCACACGTACACTAATTGAATTACAGTAATTCCGGCAGCAGCTGACTCACTCTAGCTGCTAGCTCACACCCCATGCCAGCTCCCACATGGGGCCCTTTGGCACCTTGGCTAGCTAACAGTAAGAAGGGATTAATGGGGATTGGCCAATCCGGTCCAGTCCCACGGTGTGTGAGCTTTATCACGGAGCTAAGCTGATATTCCAGCTCAACACTGATAAGTGCAATTTGATGGTTGCACTATGTTGTGTGGGGAAATCATTACCATGTATTGCATATATTTGTGTCATTAGATATTCTTGATAGCACTGCTTTATTAATTTATCCACATCTTTATTGTCCTGTTGTGTCTGTAGTCTAAGCGCTGTTATGTGGACGTTAACAGATGACAAATGATTAGGTATTTAGTCAACAAAGGATTCACCCACGCTGATTGACGTGACCTCCACTGTATGTTGATGTACATGACTTCCTGTATGTGCCAACGGGACGCTGTATGTGTGTGTCAGGGATCAGCTTTAAAGAAAAACAAAACCACCAGGGCCATCACTTGATGTGGCCTAATATCCTGTTGACCCGGGTTAGACAGCAGACAGCCTTGAGACACTTAAATCCAGCCGTAACCCGGAGCAACACGCACATGTCCTGTTAGCTCACATCACAGCTTGACTTGCCAGGGGACCTGGGACCCACCACGGCCTTCAGCCAAAAGCCTGCACAGACCTTCAGTCTCCTCTTAAAATGGGGTGTATGCTGCGACATGATACTAATGTATACACCGCACGTGAGATTGTGCGAGACGAGGGTTCCTGGGGTTCCTTCTTCACAAAGTTACTTATAATTATTTACCTTTACTCTGAACAGTAGTCATTAAATTAAAGAAATGTATGCATCACAACTCAGATGCACTAGTTCAAAGGAGGATTAGCACTGAATCCCAATCCAGCTTCTTATTAATCTTGTATTAGCCATGCAGCTCTTGATGGTCAAAATCTGTCCTTCTGTTTCTATATTTATCTTTTTTAATCTGTTTATAAAGCAAAAGGATTCCAATTGCGAATGCCTCGAGAGCCAATCCAATTGAAAAACAGTTGGCAGTCCTTTTCTTAAAACCTTAAGGAAAGATTACGGAAGGGCCATTGCGTGCATATTCGAGATGCAATGACTTAAACGCATCACTCTGAAACTATTTGCCTAAGTGCTTCTGAAAGGCTTGCTCAACAGCCAATTAATTGCAGGTCCTTACTGTATGCTGCAGAGTGGGTCAAGGAAGTCACTATTAAACGGCTTGAAAGCCAGTGCATGTAAGAAATCTAACCGTTGGGGAGTGTGAAGATTAGGATTTGGGAGACGCAGCCCACGCGATACATGTCGCTACCTAAAAAGGAGCCTAAAACGTCTTATTCCACATCTTAAAGATTAGATCAATAGAGATCCTTTTTTGAGTTATAGTATTTCTTGCTTGTAATCCAACGCATGGTGTTCGTCTGTGATCTGCACGGTTTGCAGCAGGTGCTTCTGGAGCTTAGCTCAGCCCTATTGAGCATGATCGATGAGTATGTTACCATGTAAACGTCTATACCTCCCCTATGCAGTGCACATATGCACACGCATAACACACACACACACGCGCGCAGCTTGATTTTGAAGGGTCCTTAATCACAACTAAGCAATTGACTGATCAATGACAGATATGAAGAACAACTGTGGAATGCTAACAGGACCGCACTTGCTTTTATCAGTTTCTTTATTTTGCTCCGGTTTTTATCACACAGTATATTTCTCTCAGTGTTAACAGGCTCCAAGCCGCGCCGAGGTATTAATTAAAATCTAAATACTAAATATTGATTGATACGTTATCAGGGCATAGCAGTTGGTCTGCGGACTATTGATCCAGCCTGTGATTTATTATCATATTTAAGGAAAATCATTTTCCGTGATTATACGAGGTAATGGATTTTTAGCGAGGGTGTAATTCTTTTTTTTTTTTTCATTCTTTTTTTGTTGTATCGCGTTTGTTATGTGGAAGGTGGAGCAGATTTCTCAATTGCATTCGGAGATCACTGATATCCTTGGCATTGCAGCCCCCCCCCCCCCCCCCTCCCCCCCCCCCCTTCAGCCCTGCCCCGGCCTGCGAGGGACTAAAGCTTGTGTAAGAGAACGATCCCCGCTCATGTCACTGGGAATAATGGCTATTGGGATTACCTCTTTAATCACAACAAAGATTAACAGATGGTATGAGAACAGTTATTAGCAAACATCTTGCACTCATCAAATCAATAAGATGATTTGTAATCAGGCTGTCGGTGCGAGTGAAAAGGGAGCCGGGGCCGTTCCCAGTGAAAGATCCTGGCAATCAGAGGCTACTGTGTAGCAATTACCTCTCCACAAAATAGGTGCTCTTCCTCCTCTGGCTGGCAGTCCTCCAAAACACACGCCAGACTGATAGCAACATAGGGCATTAACACGGCAAAACACAAAACACTGCATGGGTAACCTTGTATTTGATCAGGTGTTACGTTGCTCCGTGATTTCATTTCACTTCGTGCCTTTTAATTTGGTGGATCTTGCCTTGTACTTCAGGGTGGTGGGGGGCGGAGGGGGGGAATCTAAATGTTTATACATGCTTGTCTCTTGCTACAAAGGGCCGAATAGCTCATTAGTGGGTTGCCATAAATAAGTCAGTCTGGGGACAAAGACGGAAGACTATAGAAACTATACGGAGAAGGGTTCCCTGTGCAAATATTCCTCCCTGGAGACGGAGGCGGTGGGAGCCAGAGAAAGGCTGCAGGTCTGCTGACACACCGGTGCAGCCAGTACTGTAAAGTGAGGAACGTTAAATCTCCCTCACGTCCCTTGCTTTCTTCATCTCAAGATGCACTGTAACTCAGATAAGCTCTGAACTAACGGTACCTTCGCTTCATGCTCGCTACTAACACGCAGAATTTGTCTTTTCCGTGCAAAGCGAGCCAGTGATCCAACACTTTTGTATCTGCATGAGCTTTCTCATCAATTATTACATTATACTGCATTATATACATGCATATGAAATAATTATACTATGCATGTTATGCTCATTTCCTGTCTCGTTCAAACACCGAAACGCGTCTCAATGTATTTTGTCTCCTTGGGTTGAAAAACAGTAATCACAGCCACATAAAACATAATCATGCGTCAATTTTGTCTCGCCGATCTCTCATGTTCTATATTGAGCTTCGGCACCAGTGACAGGTATCACTTTGACTCTAATTGCCGCTTTTAAAGCCCGTAGGCCTTTTGCAGCCCTCACCTTGCTCGCATTGTACGCGCCTTTGTGGCGGGAACAACTCAGCCAAACTGATGCCAAAGAAGATAGCGGGGGAGTGAATGGAAGCAGGCGTCTCAGGGGTAAAAAGCAGAGACGCACACTCCTGGCCTTAGTGAGATGTTGCATTTGTTTAAACGTCAACGGGCGTCTTTAATCTTTTGTTTCCCCCGGCTTTTCTCTCATTCTCGATCACGACGAGCTCCTTCGAAGGCTCGCGCGGGGCTTTCACGTACGCCTGCGCACGCCTCTGGTCGCAAACTAATCGCTGGAAGGACGCGCAGTTGCTGCAAACTGCTCTACATTTACCACTAATTTACAATAACTTTGGATAGTGATGCATTGTGCACAGCCTGTCCGTGCCCGATCTTTTGACACGCACACCTCTGCACTGTAAGAAAGTGTAGATATGCACTTACCAGGATTAAGCAAGGCAAATGGTGCCAAAACAATGACAGTATGAAGTAACTGATGCTGTTTAAAAATTCAAAGGCCTCTATTGAACAGACAGTGTGGCACACATATCACTGGGCCACAGATCCCTGCAGCCCACTGGTCTGGCTTCTGACTGCTCTCGCGCACACACGCGTACGCTCTCCCTCCTCTCTAGCCCTTCTCGGCAACACATCAGGAGTGCTACAGAACACCTCCGCAGCAAAGACCACTCTGCAGCTGCGGACCTAACATCGCTCTCCGTTTTTTTTTTTCCTGTGCTACATGTACATGTGCTACAACCACATGCACCGCTGCAGACAGAGACACATAGGCAGCGCACCCCTCGCGCGCACACACACCCACACCCACAGTCACTTGTCGAGTGGCTAATATCTTTCCAAGGTCAAACCTGACAAGGAATTCCAATGAGATTAAGTGTCATCAGTGCGGCTTTAGCCCTTTTCTGCTCATTGTTCTTGGAAATGGCATTAGAGCCGCGGATGACCAAGGCCTTGGAGCAGTAAAACATCTGCCCCTTCCTGCGCCGTTGGGGCCAAGTTGATGCAAGAGACATTTGATTCCAATTCACACGTTCTTACGCGTGTCTAAATCAGAAAATGTCCGGAGTACTGCAGCATTATGAAATAAATATCAGACGATACTAGCGTTTATTGACGTCTGACTGCGACAGAATTTTATTTGAATGTCTGCAACTGTTAATCCTTTAACAAGTACATTTATGAGAGCCTGTTATTAACCTTAAAGAGCTGCAAGTGCTCTGCAAGACACTATTTCTGTGCTGCTGCGTGGTTGAAAAAGAATAACATGGCTCTCAATTTCCAAATACTCTTCATACAGTTGATGTCTTACTTCCGCGGGCTAGTTTGCTCAAATAAACTCTACGCATATCTCCACATATTTTCATCCAGATGAGGCGGCGTTCCAGTCTGGCAGATGATCCGAGTGTGTTTTGTTTGTAGACACTTGCAGCGAAGCGGCAGCCCTGTCGGCGCGTCAGGCAGCATTTGGTGCGCCGCCTTTCACACTGAATTTGACACATAGTCCTTTGGTGGCAGCAATGAGCATTTTGTCATCTCCTCTCAAGTGCCAACTCGATGTCCAATTACGCTCCGGCCGCTAATTTAATTACAGTAGCAGAAGAAATGGGTTGATTCAATTCATTTCAATTAAGCCTGATTGGACCAGTCAGATCAAATTTTACTCATCTTAGGTACAAGCCCGCCCGTCACGTTTTATCTCGGCTTGCCCCGACTGAAGCGAGATGAGCAGCTCCTGATATGATAGCTGAAAGTTTACGGCCGAGTTCACTCAGACAGATTCAAATAGCTCTTAATCTCTGACTCTGTGATCAGCGCGGCAGCCGGGCACTCCATTCCCAGCGACCGGATCATAGCCAGTTGCCACTTAGTCGAGTCCCAGTTAACAATAGTCATTACTTATGCATGATGTCCACAATTATGTATCAAATTGTGTGTGTGTGAGTTTACATATCCAGCTAATGGACGCGTGGCGCAGAGCGAAGCTGGAAAACATGTCATGAGAGAAAGAGAGAGAATGAGAGAGAGAGAGAGAATAAACACACACTCTTGTATCATGTCATTCAGACAGGCAGCTGCTATAGTTACACGCAGTGTCTGTCTAATAATACGACACACGGTTAGTTAGCGCTGCTTCCAATGCGCCTCCTTTAACAGCGCTGAAAAGAAATGGAAAACAACAATCCTTTAAGAAGTCCGCGGCACAACAACAACAACAACAACTATGGCAGAGCCTGTTTAAAATTGAAAAGAATTCTTAAATTAAAGCGCAAAAGTCACACAACAGACATGGCAACGGTACTTTTAGAGTGACACAATGTCGAAAGTGGCTACATAAAAGCACATTTTAAAGAAATTGCCTCGGGCAGCAACAAATGCGACACCAACAAGTAGCACGTGGCAACAAAATATTTTTAAAAAAAACTTTTATTGACTATAATATACATTTTAAAAGAATATAACTCTATTAGCACACTGTCATTAAGACTGAAAATTACATTAAAAAAAACATCCTAATTCTGTGTCACCAGAAATGGATTTAAAAAGTGTGACTGGTTAGACGCTTTAATTGTCAGCGGGAATATTTTATGGACATTTTTACTGAGTCATATTAAAAATATTCTTAACAACAGAGTCACCAAATGTCAGGAATTATTAGTCCTAACAGAAAAATAACTTGGATATTAGAAACAACCTCAAAGTATCAGCAACTTCACATCTTAAATCCATTACTGACTGCCGCGGTGTGACTACAGAATATTCTGAAGGACACGGGGTGGAACGGTGGAAAAGAGACGTTGTTGTGATTTGTCTTCGGACGCCGCTGTTGGGATCAAAAAGTTAACACCTCGCCTCTGATTGGCCCGGATACAGCCCGAGGAATATGCCATAGGCTGCCATAGGCTGCCGCGGTAGCCTGCGGTGTGTGTGTAAACGCGTCTTGGCACCAGTTGCGGCGGCGCAAAGACGTCTGATTGGACGCTGACGCAAGGGGGGGTGGGGGGGGGGGGGGGGGGGTCGCTTTTTTTTTTTTTTTTTTTTCCCCTTCAAACTGCGCCACTTCACCGGTCTAATCGCATGCCTTTCAATCCAGAGGACACGTTTTTTTTAAATAAATAAATAAAAACCGCCTCCCTCGCGACTACCAACTTTAAACGTCCCTCTTGCTGTACAGAATTACACGTAAGTCAAAACTCTGCGCGTCATTTACCTTTTTTGGCGTCTTCCTCGGCGTCCGGCCTCCCTCCACGGTATCCGCAGTGAAAGAATGATAACCTCGCGGCAGGCTGCGGGGATGTGAGGAGGAGAGGAGTTGCTACAGAAGTCTGCCGGTGCACTTTATGATGCAGAGAGGGCCAGAATAGGAGCCAAGCAGCCCCCTTGTGTTTTTTTTTTTTTCCTTCTTACCTTGCGACACAGATCCAGAGGGGGTGAAATGGGTAAAAATGGTTGTTTGGGTGATTACACGTTTCTCCTCTCCTTCCTCTCTCCCACCCTCTCACCCCCAACACACGCGCACACCTCCCCTCCCCCCACACCTTGAGTCCTCCACCAGTGGCGCTCTCCCTTCTCTCTCGGTGAATAGAGAGAGTGGCCCCGTTAGAGCAGCTTCCACGGGGCTCCGGCTATGCAGCAAAACCAGATCGTGTTTTTTTTTTTTTTTTTTTTTTTTTAAGGTTAAAGGATACTTTCGAGGCGCACCCGGCATCCGCAGTGTCTTAAAACAAACGTGCATTTCTCCTCCTCGCTGCAGTCAGTAATTTTGGCGTTGTATGGCGTTTTGTTTTTTAAGAGTTATTTTGCACATGGACTTTTTTTTTTTTAAATTTTCGTCGATCCAATGTACCGTATCAGGAACTGTAAAGTCATGGGACAAGTATGGGAGTGGAATGAACGCTGTGTAAAGGCTCAAATCAGACAGAGAACCTTTATGTCGATCAAAAATTTCGCACCAAATGAATTACTTTCCCAGAAGTCCAAGCAGTTTGGCAATCCTGTCTAGATCCCCCCCTTCTCCACCCCCCTTCTCTCTCTCTCTCTCTCTCTGTGTGTGTAGTCTATACCGGATTAAAAGGCACCTCGTCTTAAATGGCACCTTGCCTCGTTTCCCCTCTCCTTTCATCATCAGCAAAATAAAGATTAGGCCTACAGAGGAGATTGTAAAGGCTCGCCTTCTGAGGCGCGGGGATCTTCATTCCTCCGCCTTTGTGATGATATTGATGATGATGATGGCCAAGTGGACAGTTTGATTTTTGTGTGGCGAGCTAGTTATAAAGAATCAATATTATATCAAGGGGGTAACTTTGGTGATAAAGGACTTCAGCCACTCTGGCTATTCATCATAAGTCTGTAGCAAGCAGATAGGTCAAAAGAAATTATATTGCTCTAAAGAGTGTGTCTCCTTATCTCTCGGCACCAGGGGAGTGGAGGACACGCCGATCGATACAGTAGCTGCCGTATACTCCTTGCAATTATCAATAGCTGATTTTGTCTTCCTGGGGCTGCATCTATTAATACCAGATAATAACAGCCTTTTGGACATAACTTCAAAGGGGATGATGGAGAGGCGCGAGGGGAAAAAAGAAAGTTTGCTCACAGGACGACCTTGTTGTCAACAGATTTGTCTCTCATATGAGGTGAGCACGGGGGAATAGACAAGTCAAACAGACAAGAGGGAGGGGGAGAGAGGGGGAAAGGGGGGAGCTGTTACCGAATCAATCATTACAGTCAAATGGAAATTATTAATACGTTTTTTTTCAAGTCAAAAACAAACACTATCACGTTGTGAATATTTTCGACACGTATATATCTTTTAACAATCGATTCTGTAATGTTAAAAAAATAAATAAGGATGGGGTTTTGCAATGTGCAGATCACTGAGGTAAGAGAATGAAACACGTTTTTAGTGTTTACCGTTTAAATTATGTTAATTCAGTTTTTTATTTTTTTTACACTTCTTGCCCTTCGTGCCACTCGGCGTCGCGCACCCTAATCCTTTGAATCCCCTTCCCTCCACGCCATGTGTCGGAACATTTTAATGCAAATAACAATATGCAAAGTAAAGGGTTAATGTGTTTGCTCAGCACCACGGTGAGCTACCACCGGAGCACGACAGCCCTATTTTTTTAACCGTAGCCACGCGTAAGGACATCGAGGGAATGATCTTTAAAGGCATTTTTATGATATGGCGACGCCGCGTTTAAACAGTCCCTAAAATACCTTTTATTTTGTTTCATGATTCACCATATCAGCTCGGGACTAAACTACATCTCCAGCGGCTGCCACTGTGCGTAAAATGTCCGCAAACTAGAAATAAAGTAAATAAAAAAAAAAGGTGGGTGTTTTGATGGAAAGCCTGCTGTTGCACCACAAAATCGTCGACCTCGTAAAAACATACTATGTGAGATTAATATGACAGCCTATCCATTACAGGCGGCGACCGGTGAGAGCTGTGAGATATTATATGATGGGAGGTCAAATCTGGGTGTTCACGCTGGAGTCTGAGGACGATCCCAGTGAACAGCAACGTGGTGGTACATCCTAGTGGTGGCTGAAAGCAATGGGCTGAACCCCTGCTTGGGGGTTGACTCTCTCTCAACACACACACACAGCGCAGTCCACCACACACACAGACAGAGCCATGCCCAGCAACGAGAGACCGACGCTGCTCGCGGGCTGCCAGAAGATAACTTCAAAGTTGGCTGCGATGTGAGTCCGCAAGCCGACAGACGGGAAGACACCGAGTGAAGCTTTAATTTGGGAAACAAGCGGCGTTGGCGTGTTTGGTCACCAAATACCCAGAGAAGCCACTTTTTGGAGAGCGCACCGAGGCGAGGGCGCAACCGGGACCTAAAACACGGCGAGAGGAGGAGGAGGAGTACGAGAGGAGCTCCATCGCATTCGGCAACACTGTAGCGACTTCTCTTTGCCGGACAAATGAGTTTTTAATCACTCTGACATTCTTGTTGCTGAGAGCTGGACTGTTGCTAATCGCGGAGCCGTTCTCTCGGAGAGACGCGCGTCAAAGTTTGGAGAGAGGAGCTGCGCCATTAGTGAAGCAGAAAACGGTAACAAATTCTGCTATTGTCAGTGACTGAACTCTCCCCGTCCACTTTCCTGCCGCCGATGCTCATGTACCAAACCAAACGGCATCTGCTTTACCGGACCAATCTCCGCCGAGAGAAACTTTCGAGCCCAGAAACATCCCAGAGACTGTAAACGTCGCTTTCTTTTTTACTCCGGTTCAGAAGGAGGTGTGTGTTCAGCCTCGGCGCACGCAAAAAAAAAAGAACGAAAAAAAAAAAAACAACCAAGAAGTTACCGACCGAGAGAGAAAGTGCGAGAACTGAGCCAAAATCTCGAGATAGACTTTATGAGAAGACGCTTTCTGAAGTTCTGAGTTAAAAGTGGGATCATAAAGGTCAGGGTGATGAAGATGAGAGACGCTTAGTGAAGAAACGCGCCGCTGAATCCTCGGCACTTGTGAGTCAGTGCGCTTATAGTGAAAGGAGGGGGACAGGAGCCCGGCGTTCCCCGTTAAAGACCCCCCTGTGAACTGGGCATAACAAGAGATTTGGTGTGTTGTGTTGTGTTGTTGGGGGAGGCTGGATAGTAAAGAGAAAAGAGACGGATAAAGTCTGAGAGTGAAGCAGCTAATTGCTTAGTCCGTCCCTCATTACCATATCCAATGCGCGTCCGCTGGACTCCAGCCAATCCTCCCCACCTTCACATGGTGCCATTAATCGCGAGGCATTATTCACTATCATAATTATTATACCGACATGCGCAATCCAACGCACAGCAACAGCAGCGGCAGCAGCAGCAGCAGCGGCAACACTGGCTAATTTCTGACTTATTTTTTTTTTATTTTTTTTTTCCTCCCAGCCAGACTATTTGCGAACTTTTTTTGCGTGTTGATTCATTCGCTCTTCGCTGATGTATCTGCAAAACGCAGACACATCTCGGAGCGCAAACGCAGCAGCATCGCCAGCACCGACGCCAGCAGCATGTCCCGACGCAAGCAAGCCAAGCCGCAGCACCTCAAGTCGGACGAGGATCCCGCGCTAGCCGGGGTGATTTCCGAGCACGGTGAGTGGATTTGATCAGCTGAGGTCTCTTATCCAGGTCTCTTTTCGGACACACAACTTACCCCCCCTCCCTCGCAGCCCCGCTGTTTACTTATAGCGGTGCTTCTCTTCTTCACTGTTTTTGGAGCGTTTCGTCCCGTTTATTTATAATAATTTGGATTATTGTAGTGTTAGATTTCTTTCTTAAAAAATTAAATTAAACAAAACAAACAGACGCAGGAATTTGTATCAAATTCATTACGGTACAAGTTCTTAAACATTACGCTTCACCTGAACCGACAGGCAAGTGTACGATCCTCGGTTGAGAAGTTTTGTGTTTGTTTTATTCCGTGTAACCTGCTCGTCGTCCGGGCTGCATCATATGATCGGCTCACGGCTGACAGATGACTTTCAGGATTAATGTTACGAATGCACGTACGAATTTAGAGCAGTTTACACTCCTGGCATTTGTATTATGTGCAGGAGGCCTTCGTCATCTTCTTATTTTTTCTCAAAAAAAGGCCTTTTTGGAAATAAGAGCGAGCGACAAGAGAAATACGAGACTTTATTTTTAAGAAGCTGTCTGCTTATACACACAGTTTTCAGTCTTTACAAGTGGATTTTAGATTTACCTGTGCGCACACCGAGAAAAAAAAATGACACACACACACACACTCAAATTCATAAGTTGAAAAATATTTGACATTCTTTCCAAAAGCTGTGAAATCATTATTAATTCTCCGGATCCAGCTTTAAATTACGCGAGAGATTTCTAATTTTAATAATAAAAGAAATTTAAATACACAAAATCTATTTCTTTTATTATTATTTTTTAGATATGTATAATTTCTTTTTTAGGGGGGGATTAGGCTTTCGTGCCTTTTGTCCCTGAGCGCCTTGCCTGGCTCTGCGAGGAGCTAAATGCGGAATCTGTTGCAGGTCGAAGCCCTGTTTTGTTATGGAAATGCTTTTTGTTTACCCCCCTCACATAAATTCAGCACACTTGATTTGTTCCCTTTTTTTTTTTGCTCGCAGCGTGGACGAGATCGCTTGACAGAGCCCGTCCTCGCCATGTGGAAAACTTAAGTAAAAAAAAAAATAGAAAAAAAGAGGGGATTATTTATCTTGTGTCCTGTACTCGGGCTTTTTTTTTTTTTTTTTTTTTGCGCAACATCATTAGAAAGCTGAAGTCATGTTTGGAGCGAGATGAAGTGCTGAAGGAATTATAGGAATAACACGACAAGTGGGTGGATGTTATTTTAGTCATTTGGCAGAAATCCCCCCTAATAAACCAGATGAAAATGTTAATACTTTCAAATCCGGTGTTGTAAAATCATATTTCATTAACGAGAACAGGACTTAGTGAAATTCTTCTGCTTTGATTGACTTGACCACGCTTTTAATAACAGCACTGTAATTTTAATTTCAAAATCACATTCGTCTCAGTCAGCTGCTGCCCTTTTTTGATTTCTCTTGCAGCTTAACCTGGAAAGGTGCTTCAGGTTTTTTGTGAAACTCTCAACAAATCACAGCTATTATTTGTGCCTTTTCTATCTTGGCCCGTGTTGGCCAACACACACACACTCTCCCTCTCTCTCTCACACACACACACACACTTTCCATGGCTTCTTTAGAGTAGAAATGCGTGATGTAATCTCTGGGGAGCAGCTCTCTTTGCGTGGGGAAATGTTGGCGGTAGGAGGGGGGTAATCAAACCGACAACCCTCGCCTCTTTTGTCCAATTTGCTTTTTGGATTTTATTTTTTTTATATATATATATAGATATAATTGTTTGTGTTGCGATAACCCCCCTTGTGTTGCGATAACCCTCCTGAGATTCTGGTCGGAGAAAACATCCATCAGGTTGCTCTCCTGTAGGATGGTGGAATGAAAGCTGCCTCTTTTCCCGTGGCAAAATGCCACATTCCAGGTGATTTTTATTCAGAAAGAATCGGATCGAATTAATTTAGAAAACAGTCGCATCCGCAGGAAACAAGTGTAGGGATTTCAGATATCTGTGCACTGTTATTTTTATGGATTTCACTTTAAAATCTGAACACACGCGTGGAAGCTTTCACCCTCCAAATAACAGCACGTAACACCGTGCTGATGGCAGTGTACTGTATGCTGTCAGTGCCATTGTGCTTAAGACTGGCAGTGGCCGTGGAATGCTCTTCCCATGTTGGAGCACTATACTGGCTCGCTTGTTGTCAGGACAGACGCAGCAGCGAAACAATCCCAAGCCTCTGGCCGAGCACAGTGAGCCTACACACACTTAAATAAACCTAATAATACCATGTCTCATCCAAAGCTACCTTACACGACGAGCTACAAATGTCAGGCTGTCTGTGTGTCACTGCAGCATGATCGGATTCTCCGCTCCCCCGCTGCTGTGGCGCGGCTTGTGACGAACGCTATCGATTGCCGGGGCCTTGACAAATCATTGCATATAACGTCGAAAGGAATTCAAAAGTTCCAGTCGCCGGCCCGCCGCTTGATTTAGACTCAAAATCCATAGATGTTGGGATGGATTGCACGGAGACAGTCGGGGCGTCCAGGTGGCGTTCGGATCTAAGCGCTAAATGTGCTCAAGGACACTCTGCGTCCGTGGCAGGTTTCATGAAAATAGCCAGCGAACCAGAGTGAGGGTTAAAACTGGACGTGAACGCCACGCTGTGTGTTCATTTTTCAGCCTGAATATTCAGTTTGATGCAATCTTTTTTTTTTTTACATGTGTCCTTTTCACTTAGCGAGAGCTCTTTAATGTACTGCATCCCCAAAAACATAAAAAAAAAAAAACTGAAATCAAGTGCCAACGAGCTCTTGTCTGGAATCGCATATCCCCCTCAGGCCTTCCGGACACTTGCCCCCCTGGGGGTTGTGTGTGTGTGAGGGGAGGGGTGGTGAGGGGAGGTGGTAGTGGTGGTGGTGGTGGTGGTGGTGGGGGGTCTGCTTAGGAGTGCTTTTATAAAGCTTGCTGACTTAACCTTTGTCTAGCAGCGGCCGGCCAGATCCCGCCGCTAGATGTCAAGCTCCTCGTACAATTAGAACATGTGTGCCGTTGACCTTGGCAGCGCGGCTTGCCCCGTGTCCTAGAAAGTGTGAGTGGTGGCGTTTTATTTTTTTGTTGTTGTTGTTTTGTTTTTACTCGCCACTCCGTCCGCGTCCAGTGTCTTCCGAGGTGTGGACGCGGACGACACGGTGGCGCCGTGAAACAACGTGTAAATAATGTGTAAAAGAAATTTCACAGGCAAAATTTCCTCAGTCGCCTGCGGACGTACGCTGGGTTATTCTGACCGGGGAGAGCTGGTCTTCCATGTATTACTGGTGATCATACGAAAGGCACGTGGATTATGATTAGTTTCCCTTTTTGTCCACGCAGGAACTGTCGAAAATCTTCTCAAACGCGGCGAAACTCAAAATAGCCGCTTTCTCTTTTTCCCTTTTCGACGTACTGTCTGGAGCAGGAAGAGGCGCAGTTATGAGGCGCAAAAATGTATAATGTAGTGAGAAAATCCCTGCTAACAGTGACAACATGGTTGTTGCCCACTTCCCCTGCAGTGGGGCTTTGTTTGCCTTTTGTTTTAATCCCCTCTCACCATTGGGTGCAGCCCTGTGGACCACCCACGTAGTTGTGCCAAAGATGTCTTCAAGAAGGCACTCAAATATGGCTGTGTCTTAATTACTACTCAGCGCTGAAAACACACACACGAACAAGTGAGATCCTGATTGAGAGGAAGGACTAGACAGTAGAGGGAAGGACTATTTAGCATTAGGGGAGACAGCAGATTTGGAGGACTTAGGAGAGAGCTAACAGGTCGTCAGACGAGGAGGTGTGCGTTGCCATTAGTGGGATTTCTTTTGGTGATTTTGCTTTGGTTTGTTAAGACGGTTTTAGCGCAGATTCTTTTTTTTGTTGCAGAAAGTTGAGTCACGGAGGAGCAGCTGGGGAGCTGTCAATCTCCGTTTAAAAGCAAAGATTCCTGACATGTCTCTTTTGGCCTGCACAGGACGGACCCCTATTAGATCCTGAAGCCTCCTCCTCCTCCTCCTCCTCGACTCGAGCTCTTTTGTAAAAGCAGAGACAAGAGAGCCATCTTGACGGGGCGACACAGTCATCTGGACAGAGTGCCGTCATTGAATACTGTATTGCGAATGCTTACACAAACAAATCGTTAATGTTTTGGCTGCTCCACATCTGCAGGCAGTGACAAAGGCCTCCCTGTTAGTGCAGATATGACTGTACCACTCCGCAGTAGCGCTGACCAGGCCCGATGGCACGCGCTCGCAGGGCTCTAGCCTCTGCAGGTTGTGAGGCTGCGTGGGATCATCCGAGGAGATGCTGAGTGGGCGTAGCCTCGCGGGCACTACAGCCCAGGGGGCTGTTTAACACTTTAGAAGTATTATACATCTGAAATGAGCCTCAGTTACTTTAAGAAATGCACGTAAATATTAACATATATAATGGTTGCAACTGATGCAAGATATTGAGTATTTTTTAAAATGGAAAACGTTGCAGTTGTGCAAAATCAAAGATGTTCCATCAACTTTATCCCGTGCAGATAAATTCAATATTATTATGAGGCAGGGTGCACGCATTATCCCACTTAAAAATATTGTGTAAAATAATGTAAAAATAAGAATAAAAATCAAATAATTAATTTTAAGATTCCTCTCGAGGAAGTGGGATTTTAAAAAGGTAAAAAGGAAAATGTGATTAGGTCAATAATTCCAACATTGTCAGGCCAAAGAGGCCTCTTTCCTTTTTTTTTTTTTTGGCCCTCGGCTCCATTTGTGATCAGGACCTGCAGTGATGCATTTCTCCTTAAGGCTCCCTCGCATTCTTGTAGGAGCAAGGGAGTCAGTGTAGGTGCTGGCCACAGATTACCTGTTGTGAAGTTTGCAGCGTCTGACAAAGAGGTTTTAAGGATTTAAGCAGTTTCTTTTACAATAACCTGTTTAAAAACGAGATACCAATACCTTAACATGGATACATGCTCCCAGTGTCATTGTGTGTCTGTGTGTGTGTGTGTGTATGTATCCATTAAGTGAATCTGGAAATTGTTAAGAATGGGAGAATTTGTAATTGCCCAGCGCTCCGCTCAATGCCCAGCTCTGTGGCTTTCACAGAATCAGTGGAAAGCATGAATAGCTCATCTGATATAATATGTCAGATTAGCGGTTTCAGTTAGCATGCCAAAGATTGCTGAGCAAGATAGCGGACACACAGATTCAATGTCCACAATCCCCCTATTGACGGCGTTGGGCTTAATATTTGCATCTGAGTAAATGAAGACTCTTAAAGGAATGAAAAACGGTGATTGGATTATTTTTTTTTGCATCCCTTCCTTTCTCATGCTATAGGAAAATCAATACACACACACACACACACACACACGTACGCCCACTCTTACGTATACAAACGCGATTTTTCTGCTGCCTTGCAAACGCAAAACAACCACAAAATGTCGCCTTGACAGCTGCACAACACGACGCTACCGCGCCACGTCTGTCAAGGCAAATGCAGTTATTTCATCTCGTTTTTAGAAGAGGTGTCGATACAACCAGGTGTAGGTCTGATCAATGTCCACTAATTGTAGAAATGTTCAAACTGAAAGATGTGACACCCAGTTCCTTCGTCTCCTTTTCGCGAAATCGCAACGTGCACGTTCTGCGTATAAAAAAAAGAAATATAATCATATAAACTTTGCAAAGAAACAAAAATGTCTTCCAAAGAAATTTTTCCAAAGGATTATTTTTCATTAAATGTCATTTAAAATATTATTTTATTTTTAAAATGCACAGCGTATATTTAACAAAAAAGAAGTCTGTAGAAGCAATAACACATCTTTGCACGCAACAGATCAGAATTCTCCGGCTTACAGCAAAAAAAAAAGTTGCTGCTGTTTAAGTGTGTGTGTATGCTTTACGCGTTTATCTCTTAACTGTGAACGCTCTTTGTCTGTCTCAGAAAACATGTCAATGTGTGTGTGTGTGTGTGTGTGAGTGAGAGGTCAGAGGCGTACAAAGGCCCCCGCTTGTAATTGTATGACTGAATAAGAGAGATTGACAGTAATACCATTCTAATAACTAATCAGCTCAACACAATGCCTACTCATTTGCGTTGACCTTTCAACCCCCAATTATGGAAATGAGTTCTGCTGTCCGCTGCTGGGCTAAGGAGCTTTTTAGCCTGCTGTCACGTGTCGCTGACGTTTCCAGCCTCTCGCTCCCCTGCGCTTGTCCATTTCTGTTTTGCATTCGAGCTCAAATTGCAATGGGATTTTTATTTATTTTGTTTTTTTACACGGACTGGTGACGATTTGTGTTGCACAGCAGATACAATGCACGTGTTAAAATAAAAAATCTATTTAACTTTTTAATTTTCTTTTTTCTTTTTCTTTTTTTTATTTAACCTGGCAACACACGTGATTAAGTAAAATTATATCTCACTCTGTCAGCTCTATCCCCCAGTGAGGATGAGAACACGGAGCCTGTCCGAATCCGTTGCGCTGCTAATTAATTAAGTCGCATACACCGGACCATGATAGCGCCGTGCCCCCTTCAGCCACAGATTATAGGAGGAGTGATGAATTTCTTTGCTAATGAGTCACTGTAATTGGCACAAATGCTTCGCGTCTGCTTCACCGTGGCTCGCTCCACTTCCAGCCTTGGGAGCCCGGGCGTGTGCGCCGCGTGAATCTCGAGATTGCTCGCTTAAAAGCACAGCAGGACTTTTAATGTTGAGCAAACATGTGCAGAAAGTGATGCACGTGATTTTCTGCTGGTTTTCAGGGGTCGCTCTAGACATCTTGTTTTTTTTTTCTCTCAGCGCTTTAATTCACACTCCAGGCCCGTTAAGCCTATTGGGCGAGCTGCTCTGCCAAGATAAATTCAAACAGATCTGCACGAGAGAAAGCACCATTGCTGCAATGAAACATTCTTGTGTGTGGTTTCATTGGCTATAGCCTACATGTATGGATATAAACATATAGAGCACATACAAATATATATTTACCAGATTTTAAAAAAGTTACTGTACAAAAAAAATCACCCAAGAAGACCATATTTAGATGAAATAAATCACTTTTATTTCCAGTAACTGCCCATAAAAATGTCCGAGCATTTTTATAGTGTGTACATAGGGGTTTAATTTATTGATAAATAGTTATATTACCTGATATATGCCGGGTCTTTGAGTGTAAACTGAACAGGGGACGTACGTGCTGCATTGCCTCGGTGGTGATTGAGCACACTTCCTACCAGTAATGAAAACGACGTGTTTATGTGGACAACACACACACTTTAAGAATATGTAAACATACAAAGGAGGCCGTTTTTGCATGGTTTTGATCAGGTGTGAATTAGGTCTGTGTTTCGGAGCTTGCGCTGGTTTGTTTGACTTTTGATGGTTGCATGTGGAAGAGGAAGTGGCTTCCTACAACTGTGATTAAACATGTGTAACTAATCAGAGACTCTGCTGCCACGGCACTAGCATGTAATTTGTTGAGTCCTATGTCAGGAAGAGGGAGAGAGGGAGAAGGCAACACCGCCGAGCACTTCTTAAGCGAAAGAGAGTCTTTTGGATTGTGAACTTTGATTGCTCGGAATACATCTGTCATTCAAAATGGTTGGAGATTTAACAATTCTTGGCAGCCTGGATAATATATATATATATTGTATATATTTGTTGACATCACAGCAGAAGTTCAGTGTAGAGTCCCTAGCTTGGATTTGGGGGCTAAAATATTACCTTTGCAATTCTAAATGAAAAGGCCTAGGCATTTGAAATTCAGGTGGAAATGACTGAGCCTGATAGCAGAGGGGAATCCTAATGGGGCCATCAAAGTCCTGATTTGTACCCAACAGATGAGGCAGCTGTGAATTGTATGAAATATTGGAAATCAATAGGTTCTATGGAATTTCATTAAGCGGCAGTATCCACAATTGATAGGCCCTCATAATTTGATGGATTGCACAAAGAAAATTATTAGCTGGCTCTATGGAGACGGTGTGAATGCACAAATCTGGGTCTTGAGAATTGGTGAACTGGGGCAATTTGTTCAGAGCAAAAAAAAAAAAAAAAGTATATTGATTGTGGTTATGTTAAAAGAGAGAAAAAAAATCAAAGGTTAAGTCTTTGCAGCGCTGCACTGCAAAATATGTGTGGATTCTTTATTGATTATTTATTCATTAATTCTTTTTTTCTTCCCTCCCTCCCCCTCCCCCCCTTGTCTTATGCCCTGACCCCCCTCCCCTCCCAGGAGCCCGAGGTGAAGTGCTGGATGATGCCGACAGCGGGAATGAGAGCCGCAGCGGCAGTGAGGAGACCCATGTATGTGAGAAGTGTTGTGCTGAGTTCTTCAAGTGGTCAGACTTCTGTGAACATTTAAAGAGCTGTACCAAGAACCCCCTGGTGCTCATAGTGAATGACAATGAGGACACACCTAACCCCTCCCAGGAGTACCCTTCAGAGCCCTCACCAGTTCCCAGCTGTGCCAGTGACCAGGCTGACAGTGAGGATCCCAGGGAGGGCAACCACAGTCCTGCTGGTGACGGCGATGATGTCCCAGACGCAGCAACCTTAAACGGGGTCAATGTCCTGGAAAAGGAGGATGAGCAGATGGAGTTGGAGCTTTCTCCAGAAAAAAATATGGATCTTGAAGAGAGAGATGTGACATCCCCTGAGCCAGATGGCTCCCTACCTCAGCTCAATGATGTCGTTCCCTCCGCTGTTACAAGCTACGCCATGCCAAGCACCAATGTTACCTTGGAGACCCTGCATGGTACCCGGGTGGCAGTTGCTCAGTTTTCACAGAGTGTAAAGGCAGCAGCAGGCAGTGGGGTTTCCACCATGGCTATCCCCATGATCCTGGACCAGCTGATGGCGCTACAGCAGCAGCAGATTCATCAGCTGCAGCTAATAGAACAAATACGCAGTCAGGTGGCTCTCATGAACAGACAGTCCGCTCCACAGCCTGCTCTCAACCATCATCACAGCAGTGCTGCTGGAAACCAGGGGCCTGTCTCATCCTGTGTCCCCCCTGTTGCAAGTCAGCTTCAGCTACATAACTTCATCACTCCCCCTGTCCATCAGCTGCCTGTTAGGTTGCCAGCCACTCTAAATGGTCAAGGCACTTCACCTCTGACCTCAGCAATAGAAGGGCCTCTCTCCCAAACGCCACAAAGTGGCAGTCAGCAGTGTAACTCTTCGAATCCAAACACCTCCTCAAATAATTCCGTGTTTTCTCCGCCAAGTGGTGCTGGATTGTCAACTCTGCTTCCCTCCTGCTCATCGTCAGTCACGAACAACAACATTAGCACTAGTAGCAGCGTAACCGGAGGTGGTGGCCTCAGCAGCAGCTCAGCTCTTCCCAGGAACTCCACCACCCCTCCCTCACTCAGTCACAGCAGCATCCTGAGCTCTGCGTCCAGTCTACCGCTGATACCTCACAGCTCGTCAAGCAGCGTAATCTTCCCCAATCCATTGGCTAGCATAGCGGCTACAGCCAATGCCCTCGATCCCCTCTCTGCTCTAATGAAGCACCGCAAGGGGAAGCCCCCAAATGTGTCTGTCTTTGACACTAAGCCCAGCTCTGAGGACCCATTCTTCAAGCATAAGTGTCGGTTCTGTGCCAAGGTGTTTGGCAGTGACAGCGCCCTGCAGATCCACCTGCGTTCACACACTGGAGAGAGGCCCTACAAATGCAACATATGTGGCAACCGTTTCTCCACCAAGGGGAATCTGAAAGTCCACTTCCAGAGGCACAAAGAGAAATACCCGCATATTCAAATGAACCCTTATCCTGTGCCAGAGTACCTGGACAATGTGCCCACGAGTTCAGGCATCCCATATGGCATGTCGTTGCCCCCAGAAAAACCTGTGACCACATGGCTAGACAGTAAACCTGTCCTCCCCACTGTTCCTACTTCTGTTGGGCTCCAGTTGCCTCCAACACTCCCAAGTATGATGGGAGGTTTTGGTGAGTCTCCAAGCCTCACTCCTCTCAACAGGTCCCCTCAGAGGCCATCCCCACCCTCAAGTGAGTGTGCATCATTGTCCCCAAATATTATCACAGATTCTGGCATGACCACTACTTCACCGTCCCCAAAACACAGCCTAGGGAGTGAGGCACCTCCTCTCTTGAAACCTGAAGGCATCCTCTTGCCACCAAGCTGCTCTAATAGGCCAGGAGAGAACACAACCACCACTACTACAGTAACTCAAGTGCTTCTTTCCACTACTGTCCCTTCCACAACATCATCCAGCAATGGCCAGGTCAATGACCCCATCAGTAGCCCCAACCCAATTTCGAACCCAGTTTCCCATCCTGTCCTTCCCATGCTATCAGACCAGTTTAAGGCCAAGTTCCCATTTGGAGGCCTCCTAGACTCTATGCAAACCTCAGAGACATCAAAGTTGCAGCAGCTTGTCGAGAACATTGACAAGAAAATGACTGATCCCAACCAGTGCGTTATCTGTCATCGTGTTCTGAGCTGCCAGAGTGCTCTGAAGATGCACTACCGCATCCACACTGGTGAGAGGCCTTTCAAATGCAAGATATGTGGGCGGGCATTCACCACCAAGGGAAACCTAAAAACACACTTTGGCGTCCATAGGTCTAAACCCCCACTTCGGGTCCAGCATTCTTGCCCCATATGTCAGAAGAAGTTCACCAATGCTGTGGTGCTGCAACAGCACATCCGTATGCACATGGGAGGGCAGATTCCTAACACCCCTGTCCCTGAAAGCCTGCAGGAGATGGAAACTGACCTCTCCTTTGATGAGAAGAGCTTAGATGCAATGAGTAATTATGATGACGACCTTCTGGATGAAATGGAGCAGGCTATGGACGACGAAGCTGACTTAAAGGAGGTAGAAATGGACCCATCCAAACCTTATTCACCTGGGAGCTCCCCACCAACTTCCATCATCTCCAGCATCGCAGCAATGGAGAACCAGATGAGGATGATTGACTCTACTGCCAACATGACTCGTTCATTTGGTCAGAAACCCGCACAGAACGGCGGCAGCTTTGGAGGTGAGACTGATTGCTTTACCACTGATTCCCTGTCTGCAGTGGGGGATGCTGAAGGTCAAAGCTTGGGGAGCCCTGCTTTGTCTGAGTCCTCTGGCTCTATGCAGCATTTGTCCCCAGCTCACAGCCATTCAGAGAGCCAGCAATCCAAGTCCCCAGCTACACTCAACAATAATAACAGCAGTGCCATGACAGCAGAGGAGGGCCAGGAGAACAATACAGCTGGCTTGGCAACAGTGAAGTCGGAAAAATCAGAGACCCCATCTCCGCTTTCTGCAAGTGAAGGCACCGGGGCCCTTGACCTGACTGCCACTCAACCTGGCAGGCACTTTATCAAGGAGGAGAGCCACTTCAACATGCTGTTTCTAAATAGAGATCGAGGTGTGTATGTGCAAAATCAGATACAACCTAATGTATTACTGAATTGTGACTTCCATATCTGTACATATTTCATGTGGTACTTACCACTAATTAATGTCCTGTGTAATGCTATTTAGAGAATTATGCATAATAGGGACTTGATAAGACAAGTTTGCAGAGAATGAGCAAATGTAGATGAAAACGGCATTTGTAATGCATTGAGGTTGGAGCTGCAATTGTCTAATACAAGAACCTGCCTCTCAGGTGTGAGTCTATTTAGTAAATGTGTATGTGTAGGTGTAATGCTTCAGAATTATTATAATAATTTTGTCTATTATTTTTGTCTTTCAGGGCTGAGCACTTCCAATTTGGCCAGTACTGCATCAAACATGATCAAAATGGAAATGAACGGACATGGCAAGTCAATGTCTCTGAGCGACAGCTCTCACCTGGGCATTCAGGTCCCGGCCGCAGCTCCCACGACCACCATGAGCCCGAGCATCAACCCCATGTTGGCTCCCCCACCTCCGCGACGCACTCCCAAGCAGCACAACTGCCACTCGTGTGGGAAGAATTTTTCCTCCGCCAGTGCTCTGCAAATCCACGAGCGCACGCACACTGGGGAAAAGCCTTTCGCCTGCTCCATTTGCGGAAGGGCTTTCACCACAAAGGGCAATTTGAAGGTACGAGCCAGCTTAATATACATCGCGTAAATTTCACATGGATGTTGTCAATGTGCTGGAAATAATTACATCTAAATTCCTTTGGAGATCTTGAAATCTCATTTTGAGAACGCACCACTACGTCGAGTGTTATTCACAATTAAAGTGCCACAAATTGAGTTGAAAATGTCAATATCTCAACAGAGGCCAGCATCTTAATAATTATGTGATATCTGTACCTTTTATGTCTATTGAAAACCGGTTCCAAATGTGTTCAGATGTAAAAAGTTTATGTACCACAAAATAATTCCAAAAATGTACGCCTGTTTGTTTTTACTTTCAGTTAGGGCTTTTCCCTTCCGTTCCAACCCATAAAATTTTAGTTTGGTAGTATTTTTACCGCAGATGACAGGCTCATGATGTTTCTAATTATTTTCTCTTTTGCTTGCTAATTTTAGGTTCACATGGGAACACACATGTGGAACAATGCTCCGGCCCGAAGGGGTCGCCGACTGTCTGTGGAGAATCCCATGGCCCTGCTGGGTGGGGACGCCATGAAGTTCAGCGAGATGTTTCAGAAGGACCTCGCCGCACGGGCCATGAATGTCGACCCGGGCTTCTGGAACCAGTACGCGGCCGCCATCACAAACGGCCTGGCCATGAAGAACAATGAGATCTCTGTGATCCAGAACGGAGGCATCACCCAGCTGCCCGTCAGCCTTGGCGGCACGGGGATCACTTCGTTGGGAGCCATGCCTGGAGGGATGGACCGTGTTCACACTGGCAGCAGTCCTCCCATGACGGCCATGGAGAAGGCTGGCCTGGATGTCACGGCCAGTCGTCCGTTCTCCAGATTTATGGAGGAGAACAAAGAGATTGGGATCAATTAAAGAGACTTTTGTGTATTATTCCCAGGTAGGCGTTTGGCGAAGACTAAGAGTCTGACAATGAGGATAGAAACTGCTGATCCAGTCTGAACTCATGCGTACTATATTATGTACAGATTAAATATTTTTTGTTTGGTTTTGGAAATATAGTATTTAGTATTGATTAGAGGTTTTTGCCTTTCACCCATTCCCTCCTCACTTGATATTTCGCCTATACGAAAAATACTTTGTCTCTTGTTTGAGAATATGTCGTCTTGCAAGATTTGCATGGTACTTATTGGTTTTTATCAGTATGTTTGACTGATTTTACGAATTCCTTTGAAAACCAGGATCCTGCCTCAGTTAGGATGGGCAAGAGCCTCATCTGGACAGGACTAAAACACAAAGGTACAGAGTTTTGTTTTAAACACAGCCTGTTGTTTGTCTGGCAACCTTGTTCTTGATTGCTCTTTTGAACATAAAGGGCAGTGGATGGACAGAAGAAAAAGACTGAAATATACTGTTTCTGTGCTCGCCTGATATTTTTTTTTCTCATGAACTAGAAAACTTGAAAAAAATAATGTTTGAACTATTTTAATCTTTACATTTAGTCTCCCAGCATTGTCTTATAATATTGTCCTGTGTCTTTAGTATTTATGATATTGACAAAAAAAGCGGGTATACAAAAATATATTTAATGGCCCAAGCATTTTATTGATCCATTTCTTTTCTAAACTGCAGGCTTCACTGACGAATATCTCTTTCAATAAAGACAAAATGTCGTTTGAGTTGAACAACAGAGAAAACAAAAAACAAAAAAAACAAATGGTAGGTTTTATTTGGATATCTGTTGAGACTATGTGTATCTCATTACATGGTAAAGAGGCTAGAGATATCCGAAGCTGCTATGACCACAACCCTGCTTTTAACCTTTGTAAAAAGAAAAAAGAAGTGATCCTTTTGAAGAAATATCTATGTATAGAAATACAGACAAATCTAAAACAGGTATGCATATTTTGTATCACACAAAAATAGACATCATGAGTTCAGAGTATTTGTCATGTTTGTGAATGCACTTTTTAAAAACAAGAAGTTTTGTCTGTGAGTTACCGTTAACCTTTTGACTGAGCTATCTATCACGTGCTGTTTTCATTGTTTCAAGCATACCACTCCCACAGCTGGCAGAGGCAGTTCTCTGTTATTGCGTCCGTGCCACTCGTCACGAGTGCGAACCCATCACTCAATCAAAACCTTCTTAAATAAAAAAAAAAGAAAACAGCTTTGTGTTTCGGTCGCCTCTTTTTCCTTCTTTTTCTCTCTCACTTTTATATGCGTAAATTAAAAAGAAAGAGTTTTTTTTTTTTTAATCATCCTTATTATTGCGATTTAAATTGCTCTCACTCTTTATTTTCCTCAGTCGGGGAAAGTATTTGTTTTGTAGTGTGAGTCACCTGTGTTTAATTGATTTTGGAAGCATCCGCAAAATTAAATTGTTAATGTAGTCTAAATTATTTAATACGACATCCCAAATTAAATGTATGCGAACGACTTTACTTTTAAACACTTAAGATTAATTAGTGTGAAATTAAAATACTTTTTTTTTTCTGGATGTGACAAAATTATGAGCAGTTCATTTTCAGTTATTTTGTGTTTCACTTATGTTGTGCTTATATAACAAATACATATTTCCTGATGTTTGAGAGGTTTCAAGTCTAAATTTCTGCTTCACATTGAGTTTTTTAAAATGAATATGTGGAAAAGAGTAATTGAATATTACTATTAATATATATTTTTTATTTATTATATATTTTATTTTAATTTGGGTCTATTGGTGTGTGTGTCTACACAAAAAGGAACACACACCAGTGCAGCTGAGACCTGCTGACCTGTGCATGCAGCTGAAAATGCAAAATCATTTAGTTAATCAAACCTTTAAGAATTTCTATATATTTTGTATACTTGACATCTTGATCAGGACTTCTATACGATAAAACCACAAATAATAAATGACTACTTGCTAAGAGATAACAGAGCATATGTAAAATGACATAATCATGACACGCTTTAAAACATATTAATGCGGTAAATGTGCAAAACACCTGTCCAGCTGCGTACCAAGGCCTTTCACTTCAGACGTAAAATGCCTTCCTGTGCAGCTGTGACAGAGTAAGTGTGAGACAGCGGCGTGTCTGGGTAATGGCGTATGCCGTGTGGGGTTCAGTTAAATGTGTGTGTGTGTGTGTGTGTGGTAAAGCGATGGCGGCTTCCTCCCAGCATTCTGCCTTCGCTTGGTGCAAGACATTTGACACATGGTCCACATGTGTGCGAACACACACTCAACACACGCGCCCATGTTCTCACTTTCTCCAACATAAAAAGACAAAACAGAACGACTCCAAATATTCTCCCAGATGAAGGAGATAAAAAAAAATGATAATGAAATGCCCCTGCTGAAAGATGAAAGTCAAGACTAGCCACTGAGAACAAAGCGTTATTTAACGCTTATCTGCACTAAGTGGATCTTGAATTCCTTCCTATGTAAAGTCAGATTAGCATGACTTTAAACTCATTCTCGGGCCGGTCTGCAGAGTAATTGATGACAATTAATCATCGCTGGAGATGAAAATAAAATCTAAAGATGCGATTTCAGAATCGAATCTTCGTCCGTGTAGCGTGCCGGATGAAATTAGCGCTTGCACAGCTTGTACCAGGTGAGCAGTTGACGCATTTAAGCTGCAACTGTCTCATGACAGATATGAAAAGAAACCCGCATTTGCTGTTTAGAAAGAGCCCGTGTGATTTATTGCAAAACCAGTAGGGCCTACCATCACATTATCCGCTGCAGCTAAGCAACAGCTGGTCTGTCAGAGTCCAGCTTACATCAGCTTTCACCGCCGAGCCATAAGTGTTTATTTTTCTGTTATGTTTCCCCCTCGACTTTTTACACACATATTACTTTTCACGTTGACGGACGCGAGTTAGGTTCGCCCTCGGGAGCTCTTTCGGGCTGATTCGGTAATGCGCGCCCGCCGCCGTCCGCGAGCCCATTGTTTGACGCTGCGCCGTCAGCTGATCGCGCAGGCTTAGTCAGTGGAATTGTCGAGTAATGAAGAAATTTCATACTGACTGGTGTTCCTCTGCGAAGGCGCGCGTTTCGCTCATATTTGAGTGGGATTCAAAATACATTCCACTCGTGCTTCCGCTCATGCGCTCGCATTTAGCAACAGATTTTGCAGACGGCCAGCATACAGGCATGTAAAGACTGTTGTCTGCGGCTATAAATGGTGATTCTTCTCAGATTTATAATATAACTCAATAATCTTGTCGCGCGTAGAAATGGTCTGTGAAGGAGGTCTGTTTCACCACGAGCAGCTTCAGTTATGACGCCCTTCCTGCACAACATGGGGTTGGGTGAGGTTATAAACCGGGACTGTGCTGGGATGTTTTTTTTCCATAACAAAACCTGATTTTTTTTTTTTGTTGTTGCAGTTATATGATTTTTTTCCATTAAGCAATACAATGCAACGGAATGTGCAACATCTGAAGTGCCATTACATTTTACTGTTAAAAGCGGAACATTTATGGGAAGCCAGGGGAATGCAGACGAGGCATTATTTGAGGTGTGTCCAATTAAGTGGATTTTAACAAGTATAATTTTAGAGTGAGTTACAAGCCTAATTATCTAAGTAAACATGACATGCCTTTCTCCTTTTTGGATTTTTTCTCTTTTCACGAAATGTAGCAGCTTCCTTATTTGTTCAGCACACCAAGCAAATTGCTCGGCCTTTTTTTTTTTGTTGTTGTTGTTGTTTGTTTTATCTGCACTCGACTCGTGTTTGTGCGCTACCTGTTTGAAGTGAATATGTGTGACACTCGGGCATGGCACAGTGCGAACAGACAGGCCATCATTGGGACGGGGCTGTCGGCTGTTTGTTTAATGCCCTGCCTACTGTGAAAGTCTCCCTGAAACAGGCGCAGTAAATATCCCCATTGATCCAGAGGCAGGGGGCCCTACGATGATGTAGTGGCGAAGAGCCACGGGAGTAAATCTAACCGACAGTAATCCAATCCCATTCTCAAGGCTCTGGGATCTGAGATAGGTGCTTTAAATCCAAAAGTGTGCCTTTTTGCACAATTTCTCTGCCTTTGTTGGTGCAGCGTCTCTTGTTTTTTTTTTACTTCCACGTCTCAGCTTCCAGACTCAATCTATAGCTTGCTGAGGCGCTTCGCTGGCTATCCTTTATATTTGTTTAAATTCCAAGTCCCATAATGATGGTGCACAGTCAGTCTCACGTCCGTTCTGCTGTCACATTCACTCCCACACTTCTCCCACTTTTGCTTGTCTAAAGCATGTGTATCCACCTGAAGCGCAAACTTAAGAGAGTGTGAAAAGTGTGTGTGCATGCGTGTGTGTGTGTGTGATCCTCAGGTAATCAGTGTTTTCTGTGGATGGCAGAGGGATACACTGGAAACTCTGAACCCCCATTAGGCTGGAATTTCCCTTTGATGGCCAAAAGCTGCCTACCTAGCGCTCCACTGGTTGCTTGGCTGCTCCTGCAAGTGTTAGTTTTCATGCGGGCTCTCAAGATGACAAAGTTACGCACTCCAGATCCCTTGGAATAGGTTTGTGCGGTCGCAAATTCAAATTCTTTCCTGTATGGATTGTTAAGAGCTGCTGAAGCGTGGTGCACTTTAGCCCGGTGGGCATTTGAAACATTAACAGTTTGGTACAGTGAGGGATCAGCGATCATCACCAGAGGAGGTGCTTGTGGTCGCTTGTTCACATCAGAATTTATTTTTTTATGCTCTGCTGAGGGCAATCAGCGGTAGCCGGGATTTCTAATAACCTCCGCTTAACACCGCTCGGCACAAAGACACAAAAGGGATAAAAAAAAAAAAGTCTGGTTAAAAAACCTCATCTACCTTTGGATTATTGATGTGACAGGTTTGACATTTCCGTGCACCTCAACTCAAGCGCTCCATCCCTCCTGTGCGGAATGTGAGCAGAGAAAATCGCCTTGACTTTTGCTCACTTCTCATAGCACTTTTAAGTTGATACACTTAGTAGGCCTCTATACTAACAAAGAGGTACTGTATATCTCCGAAAGTCTCCCTGGCTGGTCAGATGCAGGTTGAAGGACACTCCTCTCGCCGTGTTGTCGAGAGCTAGCGAAGGTGGGAGGGGGTGGGTTTATCTTAACGCGCCTCAAGAAAGGAAAGGAAAGGAAAAGGAGCGCGAGGAAAGGTGGGGGGTGTTTTGGAAAATCAATGGATGCACGGAACATAGCGGTGGTCCACCTGAAAGGGGGAACACGTCATCAATTAAACAAACTTGGCGAACAGGGCCAATTCATCAGAGTGCGGCGCGGATCAGCTATTGGGTTCTGCTACGACGTGACAAATGCCGGACCTCCTCTGTGTGCCCAAGGTTGCCGATCGATAGAGATCATCATTGTGATGTGGCCTTTTATCTCACGACCTGCTCCCTCAAGCTTTATATTATTCCCAACGCAGAGATCTCAAAGGAGGAGGAGGAGGAGGGGTGAGAAGGTTACGAGCCTGATTGTATCTTCTTTTTTTTCTTCTTCTTCTCCGAACGTAGAGGCGTTATTCGTTCAAACAGTTTTCATTGCGTCTGATGACCAGCTTTGTCCTCGAGGAGGGACGCTTTGTTTGGTTAGGTTTTTGTACCTGCTGCCGCGGCTTTGCCTCGTCTTGGGATTATTCCTCGGACGATGAATATCACTCTGGTTAACATGTCATTGCTCGCTGAGGGATTGAGCCCACCCGACGCAAGCCTGCTCCCCCCTCGGCAGCACTTATTCAAATGTGTCAAATCCGGCAGAGAGGAAAGCCTCCTGGGTTCCTATTGATCCGAGCCATTATGGAATTCCATGCCAATAAACTGTCATGACTTACTGTAACAATCCAATGATTAGGCTCCACTTCAGTCACGTGGCCAAGAAGAGCTTCCTCATTATCAGAGGCCATTATGAGAAAATGGAGTTTTGCAATTGAGTTATGCAATGATAAATATTGACTTATTTCAGCTTTAATCGGCCAGTTTAACTGTGTTATTGGTGTATGGGGCCTATAGAGTTGCCAGTAATTGTAGTGCTGTTATGTGCATCATGATCCACTCTTTACTATTTTTTTTTTATTCCTTTTTCAATTGTGATTCCATTTGGGACATACACAAACTTTCATGTGAAAGCTCGCTGTTACATAGGGTTGCAGAGGAATAAACAGAAGAAATGGTCCATAAACTTTGACTGTATCGAGCAGACTTTTGGACAAAACCTAGTTGCACTTTCAGCCTGCAAATGTTTTCTTACGTATCTCGCGGTCTAACTTGGTCAAATCTGTTCAGTCCGTTACAAGTGCTGAAACATTACACCTGGGCCGTGGTGTAAAATATGCATGCGGGCAATATCAGTTACATGCTTCCAGCCTGCTCCAGCTGGGAGAAAATGAGGATATTACAACTCGCTGTGAGTTTCACCAGCCAGCCCCCAGTTTTCCCAACACTGATTTGAAGCAGCCCCTGCTATCTGCTCTTCATTAGAAGAGACTTCAGCCCCTGCAGTAGCTGCAAGAACGAATAAACGAAGCAGCCCCGGACAATGAAATACGGAGAGAAGGGATCTCTTGCATTCCTGCTGAAACGGATGCAACTTTGCATCTTGAGCATGCCGCTGTCAGTTCGACAACACATTTAAATGCTAATCTGAGTTATTATTTTTTTTTCCAGTATTCACATTTTAACACTGGTCATTTGATCCTTTCCTGGTGTTATTATATAATGTGGTCACTGTACACCAGCTGTGGGACCCATGTCATTGTTTGGCAAGTCAAAAGCAAGTCTCAGGTCTCAGGCAAAGTCACAAGTCATTGGTTTTAAGTCCAAGTTGAGCCTTGTGTGATTTTGCCAAGCTGAGTCCAAAGTAGTTTTTTGCACTTTCTGTTACATTTAGTGCAAACTTTCTTCAGGAATGAAAACGCGATAGAGAAGCCGTACAGAAGACAGACGGCCACAAAGCAGTGAAACCGCACTGCTCCTTGAGGATCATTACACCGCGCGTTAAATTATAGGAAACCAAACCTCAGCTGATCCTGCAGCACCACCTTGACTCCGTGCCGTTTTTGATGGAGCCTTATTGTGAGCGGTACTTGCTGATGTATGGAATTTGAAGAGTTCAGAGTTGTCACTGTCAGTGATTGACATGATGAGAGGATCAATGTAAAAGCCTTGCTGCCAAGCAATAATCCATCCAAACTGATCACGCTTAAAATTGCCTGGGGATATTGATTACATGTGCAGGCCCAGAAAACACAGTAAGCACTGCAATAATAATCAAGTTGTCTAAGAAGGCAGTTTTTTTTTCTCCCCCTCTGTGTTCTCTTTGTGTGCATGTTTTTTCCTATGTTTCTGCTCATATACTGAAACCGCAGTAGAAGAAGTCAGCATGTACAGTAGATGCCATGTACGTCACAAATAAAACCTCACGTTTGCTTTGGCGGTGTTTAAAGGTCTGGTTGCTGCAAGTGCTGTACACATTTTGTTACTCTTACTAAATTCCAACAGCTAATCACATTTAATTCCAACAAGCTAGCGTGCACACTGGACGGAGCTGTTTACGACAGCTGCTAAGGAGGTTCTAATCAGATCCTAGACAAGAGGACCAATGGATCAAATGTCAAACAGACAGGTTTCCTTTTAATATATCTCAAATTAGACAGTTCAGTCTGGGAGATTCACCTTCTTCTCTGCTTCTTTTACTAGCACCCACATGCAACAAGTTGAGTACTAATAATTCTTATTAGATACCCAAATGTGCATGGTCTATGCTCACTATAGCCTCAAAAAGCCCATCAAAGGCATACAAAGATATGGTGCATCAGGTTGCCACCTTAGCCGCCTGCAATACTGTATGTAGGACAAAGCTGTCCGTGATCACAGTAGACCATTGCATTACATCTTATCATTTCCTCTGGAGCTGAAACTCAAACTGAGACTCATCAATAATGCACCTATGATCTCCCATTCAGAAGATCTCGACGGCAGATCAAGCCGCGGCAGTATCCTCTCCGCTCCCTCCCCCTTCCACACGCGTCCTTTAACGTCCATACATGTAGATTCACGTCGCCGACCACAACCTCCACACTAATGGCTCCAAACGTCCGGGGCCTCGTTTGGATGCTTAGCTTTTCAGCATAGATTTTGCCATTAGGCCAGAGCCCGGGATTCATTTCGTCTTTTTTATTAAAACCCATGCAAATGGATGTCTCCGTAATGTGTTTTTTTTTTTCCTTTCCTTCTGTTGGCAATAAAATGTCAAGCTTTGTCTCTGGACAAAATTATATTCTTGACTATATTGGGTGAGAGATGCTCCTTTATTCAGCTCCCTTACTCTCTAACTGAATTATTAAATACTTAGAATCTGGTTAAGCAGTGTACATTTTCCTAAAGGTCAGAAAGTTCATTAACTATGGACTGCCATTGATTGCATCCTTGTGTATTTCTCTTCTCTTCCACTCTGGCTATTAAAGCATAAGCAACTGCTGCACTGAGGCTTCCATACTGTCGTTATAGCTATGAATCTTAACATATGTTTTTACCACTGCCGCATTGTGTAAACCTCACTAAAATGTACAATGTTTTTAAGATGAATTGCATCACTTGATGTCAGATAATATTTCACGAACGTACCAAAGGTAAGATCAGTTCGCGCCAGCTTTCTGAATTCGCTGGCTGAAGAACCTTTAAATGTAAAGGCCACAGGCTTTCCCACCCCCCTTTAGCTGTATCTCCGCACCGAGAAATCCGTAACGACCATGACAGCCGCGGTATCTGTTTCACAACAGTCCGCTCATGTCAATCAGCCTGATGCCGATAGAGATCTGTATTTTGATTGAACGTGTGCAAAACTACTCATACTTTACACGGGCGACTTTGATGTTTGACCCATTTGAAATCATATCAGATGCTGCACGACGAAAGAACACCCCAATCAACGGAGATGATTTCATAGAGAGGGCTCTTGGGTTTCAGCGTCATAAATAACTCATGGTAATCCCATATTTCTCTGACTTCTCTCATTTGAGCTTGAGATGGAAAGAGGGCAGTTGTGACAAACATTGTTAGCACAGCTGCCAAGCCGTTCTGACCTGGCTTTATATGTCTGGGCTGCTCTGGTTTCTCAGCGCGAGGACCTATGAGGTGATGTCCAAAGGTACTCACATCCTAGCCCTTTTTTTTTTTTTAACCCATTATGTAAAAGAGGTTCAGATGTAAGCATATTATTAATAAAATTATAACAATGAGCTTTTTCCTTTCTAAGGAAGGTGAGGTAGCGCTGGCATCTTAACCAAAAGAGAAAGCATTCATTTCCTTTCTCTTTCATGCCGTTAGTAATGTTGCTGCTCTTGGCTGCGTGTTTTACAATGATAATAACGATCATAACGCACGAGCGGGGGCACACGCAGCCCTCGGCGCGGATTTTTTTTTTTCTCGAAACGGCTCGATTCATAAGTCACGGGTCCCCCCCGCTGAGGCTCCTTCCTACACGTGCAATTTTCCGAAAGCCAGCCACTCGCCAAGCAATAATTATGCTGAAGTTTTCAATTACACTCCTTCCATTTCATTAACAAAAAATGTTTGGCTATTGTATAATTAGATATATGAGCTTACCACCTACATTTAACATAGCCACTACACAGCAGCTTGATGGAAAACAGAGAAGGAGTTAAGCATGTGTGCATTTACGGTGGTTCAGTAGTCTTCTATAAAGTCGAATCAGCTAGACGTTATGCAGCCGTCTTTTCCTCTCCTTCCCCCCTGCACTTGATGTGGTCCTCTAATCTGCGAGACTTACACAGACCTGTAATTGTGTATCATGAACTGTTTGATGAAGCATGGGAGGTTTTGTTAACATGCAAAGCACACATGTACACTGTCTATAATTAACATGTTACAATGTGCTACGAGTCCATATATTTATACCGTAGCTATCTTAGATATCCGACTTTACGTTGAACTAGAACGTCACCCCAAGTTTATAGTCATTTTCCATTTAAGTATTTTATGCAACGTCCCACACTCCAGGGCTTAACCTCCCTTAAGTCTCCCCTCTCCCAGTCCCTTTTGCGAGGTATGACCCGTTGATAATATTACATAAAAAATTAAACTGTCCATCATCATGGTTATCTTGCCATCTTAAGTGGCTGTACCCTGTTACCACACGGGCTTGAGTTTCAGGGCAATGCAATCCAATACAAGCCGCAGAAACTCTCCTCAGTCCTGTCATTTTGTCTGTTCCCTTTCACATCCCTCGCAACAGGTTTCCACTGGAGGCCAAGATTGTTCTCAGTGAAGAGGTATGTGTCGCTGCTCTACCTACCTACGTTAACGAAAAAAACAAACAAAAAAAACGCCTATTTTGCCCCGAAAAGCAGCTCAGATCTTTAACTTGACGTCCAGAACGGGCATTTTAAAAGCTCGTCGGCTCATTACGGGGACAGGAGGTTTTCTAGAAATTGCGGCTGACCTGGTCGCCTGACACTGGTGGGTCGCTGAAGGACAGCGACGCCTCTAGGTGTGTCAGTGATGTAAAAAAGCTGACGGGGACACACACACACAAAAAAAAAAGAAGGAAAGAAAGAAAAGGAGAGAGGAGCGATCTGATGACGCGGAGATAAAGTCAGCAGGGCACGGGGTTTTAATGAGGCTTGCCGCCTGTTGGAGAGAACGCTAGATGTTCTGTTCAGCTGGGCTGTAAAGTGATCCCGGTCTGATATTCTCCGGCCCTGTGACAGAATTATTAAAAGCTCATCCTCTTAATGCAGAAGCCACAGTGTCACCTTTCACAGGTCCTCAGAGACACTTGCCCAATAGGACTGCTTCTTCTTCTTCTTCTTCTTTTTTTTTTTTTCCACAGGTGAATTGGCATAGACCAGACGAGCACCCAGTCCGGCAATAGAGACAGAGACCGTTGATGGTAAATTGAACCCGATCACTGCATCTTGGAACATGACTTGCTTTCAGCCACACTTAATGCTCTTTTCTATCTGTCAAAGTTAGACTGCAGTATTATGTATATGAGCCCTAATTCCCTGTCATTAGTGATACTAATTGCATTATGGTGGTCATCAGTTGCAAAAATGATCTCAGAGTGGTGTCCATTTTTAAGGCAATTTTGATACTAAATGGATTTTGTCTCTTTGTGCATAGGAGCAAGCCCCCTCAAGCCTGTACTAATTACATCCATAATCAAATGCGTTCTGTGTCTCCTTGTTAATGACATTGATCTTTCGGAATATCCAAGCCTATATTCTGTGAGATTATTGGATAAAGTGCAGGGCGAAGTCTGCGTGACCCCAGAAGGAAGACGTCGCTGCAGACATAAGTGGGTATTAAATGGATATAATTGACAGTGACCCTTCCTGGCACTCTGCGCTGCCGAGGCCTCTGGTCCACGGATCATACAGCACAGGGGGATGAATTAGCATGGGTTACGAATGGGAAAATTAAAATTAAGAAAAGGGAGATGGGCTGAGAGATGGATCACTGCTGAGCCGGAGGGCTTATCAGCTGATATGGGCGAAAGAGGCAGTGGTCAGGCTTCACTGATGAGGCAAAATCCATCATTTAGAAACTAGAGCTCTTAAATTTCACCCCAAAAGCTTCCGCAGCTACCTACGCATGTTTGAATTAATGCTCTTTCTCTGCATTTATGTTTGCATCAGCAAGCCGCGCGCTCATCCGCCGTGGGCATTGACTGTGTTTGCTCATTGATCATTCAAAGGTCGCGACCTTACAGCCCTAATCCATTGTGATGATGCGCACAGATGATTTGGAGTGAGATGAATCCAGCCTCGCAGCATACAGTATAATCTGAGGTTTCAGCCTCACAATACAGAGGCTAATCGAGTCTTGTACCATGTTTGTGAATGCATCTAATTGTAGAGCTGAGCATTTCAATTTCTATGACACTGACCTCTCTTTACAAGTCTATCTGGCAACCGCTCCGCCCCTGCACAGGTGGGTCCCATTGTGGTGCATTTGTGTGTGTGTGCGCGCCGTTTGGTTTTCTGCTGTACTGTTGGCATGATGAGGGTAATTGGAGTGTTGGTCTGGTGAATCAGTGCCAGCATGGGTGGGCAGATTGCATATGATGATCATGTTCTGACCAGATGGCTAGCTGGCACGAGGGCTCGGATTGGCAGGATGTGTATATGTATGTTCATTTGTATGTGTTTTTCTGTGTGTGTGTGTGTGTGCGCGCGTGTGTGTGCTAGGGAAGGATGGCTGCTGGAAGTAGCAATGTATTGTGACTGTTCATTCAGCATATTCTCAACATGTATGCACTAAGATGAAGGTGCAGCTTTGTGCAAAGAGATTTATTCTTAGATGGCGTGAACCAGCCTGTACCAGGATTTGCCGCATCCAGCAGTTTTCAGATTTATAGTTACAGTGTCTTCGATTTGAACACAGTTAAGAAACAAGCCTGTCATGTACAATTCTTTCCCTGCAGAATGACAAACAACTTGAAAGTAATTTACTTTTACTATTGCAGCCATCGTAGGTAATGATTGTTGATGGCTACTTATAGTTGATGACTTTAAAGACTTTTCCAGTCATTTTGCTGTAGGGTCTGCGAGTGATCATTATCCAGGATCATTACTGTGATCCTCTTGATCCCTTCCAATCAATTTGGAAAGATCGTATTTCTGATTGTTAATTTTGGTACCCAGTTTTAATTGAGTCTAATTCTTTGGACAGAAAATTGGCAGATTTTGTCTGTTTGTAATTTGATTTGGGCAGGAGCCGCATTGGCAGGTAAGAGAAGTTTGAGTTCATCATGCATTTTTAATTTCTGTGTCTAATAAGCATTTTCAGGCAACAGCTGTCGTCATCTCTGTTATTTACAGTTACCATGGCTACACCTGCCGCAAGGCTGGTGGAAAAGACGCTGGTCACTCTTCTCTGGATTAATACAATGGGCTAAGTCTTCATGGTAAAATCCACTTACTGGTTTCAGGCTTCTTGTTTTCCTTCTGCTTTTGTTTCATTTGCATCATAAAAAAAGGTTCATTAATTCATATTTTCATCAGTTGTCTTAATATTTTTCGGGTAGTTAACATGTTTGATTGTGTGCTTTGCTACATTCGTTCTGTATGATGACATACCTGCTCATGTGCAGGTGGTGTCCGTTGAATTAAGTCATATATGGCAAGTTATTGCAGCTCAGAGTATTTCACAGTCCATCTTGGAAAACATATAATCCAGACTCAAACAAGGCACAAATAAAGAAACGTTCTTGCACGAGAACCAATGCGAGCTTTTGAGGTAACAAGTATGTATGAAAATACATTTTATCCCATTAAATATGCTTGCTATGATTTTGACTTCTTGCCTCTGCATTAAAGCAGTGGACCACAAGCAGACCACTCTGCGGTGGCCAGTCTCGTGTTCTTGTCTAAAATCCAAGCCACTTGGAAACGTATTACTTTCGAAGATGACAAATGGCTCCAGCAAAGTTTTGCACATGCGGCCGGATAAAGTTTATCTTTAGGGCATGTGCAGCTGCCAACAGTGCTTCCAGAAAACTTTAATCTTTCCTTTCAGAGGCTCACTTCCTATTTCTGCGCAGGGGACTTGATGGGAGGCAGACTGGGGGTGTTTTGACACCCGTCTAAGGAAACGATCGCAGTGAGTGGGCCTGCTGCTGCCGCTGCTGTAGCAGTACAGCCTGTCTACTGTGTTTCCCGCTGGCTGTTTCTCTGTAACTTAGCACCCTGGCTATTTAATTAGAGCTTTAAGTTGGGGTGGTGGTGGTGGGGGCAGTCAGAGAAGAGTGCTTCACCCCAGTCAGTCAGCCATGTGGCTTACCAACCCAAGAAAAGGAGCTTTTATTGAGAATAATCCATCAGAGTGATTTGATGAGGTCCTGATAAATGATTAACCTAAGGGCCACATGATAAGCAGCTTATTAAATGTTCCGTATATGTGATCCACGTGCAGCCAGATATTACGGAGGGTTGAGTCACTCAGGCTCACTCGTCAGTGGGGGCAAACATCATTACAGTGATGCTGTACTGCTGCACACCAAACAAATAAATTAAAAAAAGCATGGAGCAAAGCAAACTGGCAACAGTAAACACTATTGATGTGGCCGGCAGATTTCATTACAACACTCTGCTGTTTCAACTAATGACTAACTTCTTCAGCAAAATCTAACAATGTGAGAGCGGCAGCAGAGAGAGAGAGAGAGAGAGAGAGAGAGAGAGCAAGGGAGAAAGGGGGGGTGAGGAAGGGAGGGAGGGAGCATTACTGGCGGTGCTGTCAGTAGGGGGCTCAGGCCAAGTGGGAAAACGTCAGCACTGTCAATGGGAAGGAGGGCTTGATGTTGCAATGATAGGCCTCTGTAATGGGCACTTTGAAAGAACAATCAGTGCCTTCTGTGAATCATATAGCCCGGCATGTAATTCATGTTTGCGTCTGTGAATTTGTGCCAGGGCATGAGAACAAAAACTATTTGTAGTCTGTAGACACTAAGCTAAAGGTTACGCACATCCTTTTATGAGCCACGGTGTCATGGCTCGTAGTCTGACTCACAGGAGATCTTGACATTTTGTGTTACTGGCGTTTCATGTTTTGGCTTCTTTATAGAGCCAAAACGTTTTTATGTGAAGGATTTCCTGTTACATGACTGTGTTGTTTTACTGTCAGATATGTTGTTGCAGGGCCACTCCGGGAAGTATCAGCTTCCAAAGCTGTTTGTGTGTATTTGTAGTGTCATAACGTTATATTGGGACCATTTCGAGCTAGTTATGACGGATGTTAAAATTAACCACCGCTTGTGGTCTATGTCATCGTGCATGCATTTAATGTTTGCCGGGAAAGGACTGTTACTGATGACATCATAAGCCACTACTGGGTTTTTGCAGAAGGGGACATAACTCCAAATTATGCTGCATGTTGTTGTTATTTTATTTCATTCAGAAGAGCAATTCTGCATGTGAAATTGAAAATAGTAGCATGTCATACGACAGGATGTAAGGAGTTTTGCTATTGCCAGGCAGTAGGTGGAAAAGGCATTTGATAGTTATTGCTGAACTAATTGCAACAAATAAAAGTAAGCACTACATGAAAGTGTGAATTAGTTATGTATATAGACAGGTGAATTACAAACACTTAAGATAGTCGCTAAAAGAATGAAAGATGCAATTGACCAGTTACTTAAATTTACAAAAAAAAAACTTCGAATCTGAAACAAAATGGATGGTTGCCATACTTACCCCCTGTTGTGGCAGATCCTGTTGTAGGTAGTGGTTGTACAGATTGTCGATTAGTCGACTTGACTGCCGTTGACTATAAGCGTCATGTGTGCTACTCATGATCACGTGACAGTAACAGTATGGACGCGAAGACAGCTCCGTGTGTCGTTTTGGCAACTAGCAGCGGTTCATCAGGTGTGTGGAAATACTTCATTAAAGATGAAGCAGCTACCGCCGTGACATGCAAAATATGTAAGTCAGCCCCGAAACACAACATGACAGTACTATTGCAGTGCACTCATCTAAAAAGGCATCAGCTAACCAAATCCTCTCGTCGGCTGTCAATTAACAACTTCAAGCAATAGCAACACGCATTAAAGTAGGCTAAATGCTATTGAAGGTGCCGATAAATGTGGGCTATGCATATTTGATAAGCTCGTGTTTATATTAAGTTCGTTTCTGTTAGGTGACATTAGCGTTTTGTTTTTGTTTTGTTTTTTGGCCGTGATGTTTGTGAATGCACCATGCGAGCGTTTTTACGGTAGTTTGCCGAGCGAGAGCCGCATGTTAGGTAGCCACAGTCTGGTTGTGTCATACTGACGGTGTTATTCGCGTGGGCTACTTCCGACAGGAGCCAGTATTCAAGCTTTAAATAAACTTGCAAAAACGCTTCCATGGCTCCCTTTTCACTGTAAAGCATTACTTTATACTGCGCGTTTATATTAGTGACGTCATCAGTGACTAGCCTGCGTCGACTCGACTTTCATATAGTCGACTTAGCAAATTTGAAGTCATTAAACCCTTTCATGCTGATAGACACATTATCAGAATGAGACTGAAGCCAGTCTTTAGAAGTGTGTGATTTTTTAATTTATTTATTTTTTTAAACAGGGAACCAATAACATGCCTACCATAGCAACACAACCACTATGCATGAGCATCTCAACAGAAGAGATCCGAGTGGGTGTAAGCAACCTTTTGCAGATAAATAATGCAGCTACATTTCCAGTTACCATTAGTACAAGAAGCACACTGAAGTGATATCATACTCAACACAATCCATGCTAATTTATGGCAGAATCTAGTAAATAACATGCATACTCAAATAACATTTCCTAATTAGGTCAATGCTGAATTGCTAGGTAAAAGTTAGTTTGAAATGTTTTTTTTTTATTATTATTCAATTTTATGTTCAAATATCATATTATATATTATATATAAAAAGTTAAAAGTAGAAGATCTGTTTATTATTTAGTGTTTACGTTAACCAGAGGATTGATCAACTACTTACAAGATAAACATAGATTGATTAAAAAAAAATCAATTGATTAATCAAATAATTTAAAAAATAATCTATAGACTAATTGACTACCCAGAAAATACACAATAAATACATTTTAAAAAATCCATAGATTAATGGACTACACAGAAAATAAACAAAAGATGAATTCATTTAATAATACTAATCAGTAGATGAATCCACTAATTTCAAAAAAGTCAATAGATTAGTGGACTAGATTAAAAATAAATAAATAATCAAAAGATTAATTTGCTCATCTAAAATATAATTAAGTGATGGTCTAAACAATTGTTCGTTGCAGCTCTAATAACCATAATGCTCCAGTCATGCATAAATGGTTACAAATGTCCAACTTCTGTCACTTAGGCTATAAGGGCTGTAGAGCATTATGAAAACTGTGGCACTGGATGTAAATAAAATCAAATTATGATGAAACAGATTCAAACAACAAATACAAGATGTAATTAATCAACACATTCTGTCTTCCTCTGCTGTGTCCAGCCTTTTTTGCCACAAAAACTAATAAGATAAATCTCTAAAACCCCCTGCTCCTCCTATTAAAAATTCATAAGATATATTGAATCGGCGAGGAAATCCCAAAACATATGCAATTTGATCAAGTGGGGATTAAAAGTGTCATTGTGCTTGTCAATAAGGGCTGGTGGCGGCGTGGCAGTATCACATTGACTCCTGCGTATTAATACTCAGTGTCCTATTGGGCCATCAGCTGATTGTTTGGAATGTAAATGATGCTGCTGATGGCTCCAGTGACTGATGGCTTAAATTCCAATTAATCAATTGCTTCATCAGTTTCCCTAATTCAGATCAAATATCTCCTGAGTGCACACTCTTCTTTCAGTGGTATTAGAAGAAATAAATGCTCTGGAAGTAATTTTCATCAATCTCGTGCACATGCCAATATCCCTCACAAGCCCGCTGCAGGTTGAGGACTTAATGTCTTAAGTGTGTGTAGGTGTGTGTGTGTGTGTGCTTGTAGGAAAAGGGATTTGCATATTTGAAAGGAATGTAAGGAATTAAAATAGGGTTAAAAGTTTATGTGAACTTTTTACTTTATTCCACTTATGTTCATATGTTATGCAATTGGACCTAAATACAATTTTTTTTTTTTAGTATTTCAGCCCTGTTTCATATAGTACAGGCACTGTCCCAAAGTTTATTTTCCTGTGTACAGAACATCATAGAATGATGCTTCATTCGTTCAGCCTTTGACAGGAACACATTACGCCCTCATGCTGCCTGATACACAACAGCTCAATATGCGCGGCAGTTATGACTGGTCATAAGATCCCACCTGTGAGGAAATCAACCAACCGCATTGAATGAACCTGATGTGAGCTGACCTTTTGTACCAAAGCCCTATACATATCGCTGCATCTCAAAACCCTAGCTGCCACGGAAGGCCTCACTGTACGATAAGCCTTGTCAGTTAAATCAACTATTCATAAGTAGGCCGTAACAGGATATTGGCCGACAGATTTAATAATTCAGTTTTGCTGAGGCTTAACTGGTATTAGTTTGTAGCTAATGGTCGCCTTTGTAAAAAATTCATCGAAGACAATGCAGGAGTGAGAAGATACACACAATTATGTCTACTTCATTTACTTTAGCCCCTGTGCAATTTGAAAGAGACGCCTAAAGAGTCCTTGACTGTTTAAGCATGCAGAAGCAAAGGTACTGTAATTTGATTTATGAATTTGATCCCACCCACCCACTAATTTAATTCATCAATGTTTCAGAGGGAGCAATTATGCATTGTGCTGCAGCCCTTCATAGCTCCATTATCCAGCCTGAATATCTTTGTCAGAGGGTGTGTAATGGTATTGCTAAATATTCCATAATGGCTAGACGGGGCCTTGTCCCTCACACCCATTATTAGTGTGTCCTTCGCCTCAAATTGAATGACTTTTTTTTTGAATAATAGCTTTTGACAATAGCGGATAACAAGGACACAACTGAAGTTAAAGAGCCTGTGCAGAGCTGCGCTTCGCTCACAAACTTGGACGTGGATCCCGATCTTTTGTTTCGCGCAAAGAACAAATATACCATTTGCAAAACTAAAAGCCTTGTTTGACGTGGCCCCTGCCTGCTGGTGCGAAGCCTGTAGTGAATATGCATCCATTACACATTTCCATCTGCACACAGTGGAATAATGGCAGTGTTTTTCGATCGGAATTAAAACTAAAATCTTACACATGACTCTTGAGAGCGAACTGAAAACATTTTGGCGAGAGTGGCTTGATTCGTTCAGGCAAATTCAGTCATTTCCGTTTGTTTGGGAGTCCTGCTTGGTCTCTGTGTTGCTTTTCATTCTCAATTGTGGGGGTGGAGTGGCCTAATGATGAGGAAAACACTGTTTTGTTTGCACTACATGGTGTGAATTATCTGGGCATGAGCGGGTGGCCAAAGAGAAGAAGCCATCAGACTTCTAAGACCAAGCAGAGACGCATAGACCCAGCCCCTCTGCCTCCTCCCCGCCGCCCCTGCCACCTCCACCACCCCTCGACAAATGCTCAGCGGTCGTGAACTACATCGATCTGGGGTATAATTCTCTATGAAATTGATGGATGAGGGCAGCCATTGACAGAAAGGGTAAAGACCACTTTGAGATGTCCCCTGTGAATAAGTATGATGGAAAATAGATTGTTGAAGAAGATTTATGTTTGTTCTCCACTGCCACAAGAGAGGGCCGCCCCCCCCACCCTCTGTACCCGGCCTTGCTCTGACCAATCAAACATGTCATTGTGGTCAGATTAAACTCACTGGCTCTATTCAGCTGCCAACTCGGTGACAATTAGCTCATTCTCAAGACGCAACAATGCAGAAGCAGCTCTCTTTTTCGCAGGGGTGTGACATCTCTTTCAGTTTCAGTTATGACAGGTGATTTCACGCTGTGTTTGAACCTCTCCGTGCAGTTAACTCCATACCAGGAGAAAAAAAAGCCCCTTGTAATTTTTGTCCTAATTGCTTAAAATACCAGTAGATATTTTAGGGTACTCCAGAAGTAATGAACAAAATCTGTTAATACTTCCGCTTAATAGTACGTGGTCGAGTTCGTATTTATGTCTTAACAAAGCATGCCACAGGTAGAAAAGCTGGTGTATAATATCAGCATTTAATATCATAGAAGAACATGAGTTTTTACAAACAACATGTCCATTAGTTGTGCATTTTAGGTGTATTAGCACCTACCGATGCTTGTTTTATGCACAAGAGACTTCTTAGAGAAGGTGTGAATGTAGTGGACGGGAAAAAAGAGCATGTTTTGATCTTCTGAAAATGGGTCAAAGACGTGACGCTTGCTTTTTCTGTCCGATAGAACTTTTTACGTAATAATAAACATAAAAATGAATAGAAAATATAACATGCATGTCTAATACCTTCCTTCTACATGTGCCCACTCTTATTTTATTAAACATGTTGGTTATTGGTCATTTTTTGCCATCTGAAGTGTGAAAACATCATGTGGGGCGACCGTCCGGCCTTGACTTCCGTTTGGACAACTGGTTTTAAATCACATTAAAACAATTTAAATATAATCCTTGCCCTATTTGGCATAATTTCAAACTTGTTTTAGATTTATTGACAAAGTTATTAAACATTTGTACACACATTTCAGTCATAATACACAAACTAATCTTGTCCGAATATGTTCATTGTCTGAAATATCATCTGGGGCGACCATGAAAAAAATACAATTGAGGGACTTTTATTTTGACAATCATCTCAAAGAGGATGTTGCATCAGCCAGCCACACCGTGAGGGTCCCAGAGAGACAACTTGCAGGTCAGTAGTCTCTCTCATCTTTACAAATAAATCCTCTTTCTAACTGCTGCAGTGTATACGTCACATTTTGATATCATGTGGGGCGACCACCCTAAAACTTTAAATAATGAGTTTTATTCGCAAATCTATATTTTGAAGGTAAATTTGTTAGTGATATGTGGTGAGAAGTAGCTAGCTTAGATTATATAGCTAACTGTTAGCCTGTTATAATTGATTAAACTTGAAAGCATCATGTGGGGCGACTGAGCATCATGTGGGGCGACCACCGCAGACGGTTTAAATGATAGAAAATACATATCTTGTATTTGTAGTTTCTGCATGCTCATGGTATGCATTTAGTTATTTGTTTTAATATAACTCTTTCTATATTTCAACATATATTTTTCTAAATTTCAATCATTTCCATCCGGCCTTAGAGATGACCACTTCTTAATTGTCTTTATCAGAGAAATGTGTGAATATTAAGCATTCATTCTATTTTTCAGTTCCTTTTCTAGCTCTATGTATGTTTAACTATATAACTTTTTTCTAGATGGCTCCTCTAACCAGTAAACAAAAGACTGCTCGCTACAGGCAGCACATCAATGCAGATCCTGCAGCAAGAGCTGAGTATCTTGCCAGGAAAAAAGAAAGGTAAAAATATATCGGTAACTTGCAGTATATAAAATGTCATATCACTTATGTTATTTAGGCTAGTCCATGTCCTTGTTACCAACCAGTAAGTGTAGACCTGAAAGCCACCATACGCCAAGCTGAGAAACCTGAGCCACCTAGGGAACAAGAACATGTTCTAACTGAGAACCCCTCAAGCTCTCCACCTGAGCCACCTCGCCAACAAGAAAGTGTCCGAGATCTATGTGGCAGATTTGTGATAGTGACCTACGATGAGCTGCCATATGTAGGCCAGGTCCTGAATGTTGTGGATGAGGAACTGCAGATCAGCTGTATGCGACAGTCTGATGACAAGAACTTGTTCTTGTGGCCACAAACTCCGGATGTTACTTTCTACTTCAGGAAAGATGTTCACAGTGTCATTTCAGAGCCTGAGCCAGCTACCTCACGCTTCTCAAAGTTGACCTGCCAAGACTGGGTAACGTTCAGAAATGCCTGGGGTTAAAGAAATGCCTCCAGATTAAGCCTACAGTGTGCCTAAAGTTAGGAAAATGCTAATGTTATGTTCAAGTACGAAGGAAATGCAATTTATGTTATGTTGAAGTGTTGAATGAAATTAAAAAAGAAAATGCCGATGTTATGATATTTGCATGTCAAATGAAATAGTCAGGAAAATGCTGATGTTATGTTTATGTGCCAAATGAAATAGTATGGAAAATGCTAATGTTATGATGTTTATGTGCCAAATGAAATAGTGAGGAAAATGTTAATGTTATGATGTTTATGTGCCAAATGAAATAGTGAGGAAAATGTTAATGTTATGATGTTTGTGTGAAATGAAATAGTGAGGAAAATGTTAATGTTATGATGTTTATGTGCCAAATGAAATAGTGAGGAAAATGTTAATGTTATGATGTTTATGTGCCAAATGAAATAGTGAGGAAAATGTTAATGTTATGATGTTTGTGTGAAATGAAATAGTGAGGAAAATGTTAATGTTATGATGTTTATGTGTCAAATGACATAGTTATGCTGATTCTTTATTAAAATTTCTTTAAATTTGTCTCAACTCTTAACTGTCTGCTGTTTCTCATCATTTGGGACGACCACCTGTCATGTGGGGTAACCAACAAATGGCAATTCTGTACTAAATTCAAAATTTAATGTCTATGAGTTTTGGTTCAAATATAAATAATTGGTATAGCATGCATAAGTGGATACTACTTGTACACATTTTAAATCAGTTTTATGAATTTTAGAGTAAAAAAATTATATGTAATGGCTTTATGAGGGTGACACTGCCATTATAGATAAAATGTATTTAAAAATGGTTTTCAAAAAATGAAAGGACATATGAGTCTATCTTTCTTGAACAGTTAATTTAATTACTGATACTTATTAAAATATAAATTTTGTTAAGGAAATCTATTAATTTTGAGATAAATTACGGTCGCCCCAAATGACTTTTTTCAGGTCGTTGCCCAATTAATGTAAGTTTAAAACCACAAAAATATCTTTGTTTGAAGTTTTCACATACATGTATGTGGACACTACATTCCACATGTTTGGAAAATGGCCAAATATATCTTTATTTTAAATATTTTAAAAATGGGCCACTCAAAGGCCTTATACGTCATTGACCCAAATACAGACTATAAGTTGGTACTAGTAAAAATGACAATGCCTTCTTGTTTCTCAGATCAGTCCTCTTCCATAAATAATTTTTCTGCCATCCCTACCACTTGCCTGATTTAAATGAGCAGGATTTTACCCAACGATAGTATTTTCTCTGATGCATTTATTGCATAGTTCTTCCGTTGCTGTTCTGTTGTGTCCTGCATATGACCAAGCGCATATTCTCCAATCCTAAAAACAAGTAACAACTCTTTCCATTTGCATTTACAACACGCACAGACTGTCAATATTTTCAGGCCGGTTTCTACGCAGGGCAGGCATTTTTATTTTTTTATTTTTTCCAGTTTGTGTTCCACTGCATATACTACATTTCACTGGGCTGAAAGGCATTCACCAGCTGAGCTTAGTGAATGTGTGTACAGTATGTCTAGCTCCTGTCCTGGCTCCTCTGTGGTGTAGTATTGTTCGGCTGCCAGCAGTGTAATCAGATAATACCACTGAGAGGTCAAAAGCACTGCAAGCTTTCGCTTCAGATTTCTGTCACCTTTTACAAAAACACCGAAAGAGTCATTTCAAATGGTATCTGTATCCCACTGCAGGTACAAATAAGTGAACTTTGAAAATAGTTTTTGCAAGTTTGAAAGTAGCTTTTCCCTGCACATTTAACCACGTTGTGTTTTTTTTTTTTTTATGCTAAACTGACCCTGGGAGATGCATACAATACTTGCTACAACGTGGCTCTATAGACTGCAAGGTCTGTTTTTCATTAAGTTGGTTCACCATTTTGGCCCAGCAGATTATTAGATTGATTGCCTAGATGAATGATCATAGTTCTCGGAGGATGAAGCTGACTGACTTTTATGATTTCCTGCTTTCTTCGAGTACCAAAGCGAGTCTTCACCTCCTCCACTGACACATGTACTATATGTTCCAGGAACCCAGTGGACTGAGAGCAAATGTAACGGATTCAAGACTCTTTCCTCCTTGGTTCTGGGTCACGTATATGTAGTTTGACCGCAACTTGTAGCCTACATTTAGATCGGACACAGTCAGGGTTTAAGAGGGGTTATGGTTGTCGTTCCAAAATATGCCAAAAAGGTAGCCACCTGGAGGCCCCTTTCTTATTTTTGCCCCTGTGTCTTGAGTTTTCCATAGCATTACTCAAAGTTTGACATTTTACATTTTTAGTGAAATGTCTTGACAAGTATTAAATGGCTAGACTTAGACCTAGCCACATACTGTACGTTCTTCCTGAATTTGCTATTAACTTTGATTTGAGATCAACAACTACCTGCAAACATAAAGGTTGCAGTCGTATCAGTCTCGGTCTGTTTTGCAGTAATTACTGTCATGCTAGCACACTAAATTTAGATGGTGACCTTGGTAAAGGTTAACTGCTGACCTTTAGCATAACCATTTAGCTCAAAGCTCACTGTTCTGCAAAAGAACAAGACATGGAACACAACCAGCAAGTGGTTTTAGCATCCAAAATACATTTAAGTTCACTGTAATAGCAATGATCTGACAGTGACAATAAGGTCGCCATCTAAATATAGTCTGCCAGCATGACAGGAATTATATATCTGCCTTTGTGTTTGCTGGCATTTGGTGGTCACAAATCAAAGTTGCGTAAATTCGTCTCAAGGAAGAACGCATGCACCGTGGTTCATGTCCCTCCATCTAATGCTGGCTTTGTTGGTTGGAGTTTTTAAGGTTCTTTCAACTTGGCTGTTTAACCTGACACTACTGCCATGTTCTTCTGGAGCCCTGATCAGTCTTATCATGAACATTCGGGATACGGCATCTCAATTTTTCTTGATCCTGAGGAGGTCCCTCCATGGACTACTGTCTGACTACTATACTGTCCATGTTTTTACAGTTACTTACCTGAGAGCAGAGTTGGGATGAATTTTGATTTAGATAGATAAAAATGTTGCATTGATTCCGGTATCACTCTCTGGGTCAAGATTGGACTTCCAAAAATCGAATTGATTAGGTCAAGAAGGTCGATCCGATTATCTAATGCTCTAAAAACCGATCAGAGATACCTTGAGTTAGCCTAATAGCTCAAACGTGTACATGTTTCCTAGAACCATAACCATAACAGAGCATTTTCAATATGAAGTCTATACTCAGAGTTATCCAAGTAAGAAAGTAGAGCACGTAGGTTTGATTCATCAGTCTATATCAGTTGTAAAAACTATAACCCCATTGTGTTGCTGATTGTATTGTGTATGCTGTGACATTACCAAAAGGCTTGCGCTTGTATACCTATACACAGTTCATTTTAATAGATGCATCAGTGTAATTGTTGTATGAGTCCTAACACTTGATCTGCGTTCCAGAAATATTATCAGGGGCCCGTGGCGCAGATTTCCAAGCAATGCCTTCTATAATCAAAATGTAGTCCGAGGGTCAGGGGGAAGTCTAGCGCAAGCATGATGTCCATGTTTAACCTTTTGGTGTCATGATTAGCGTCTTGTGTGGGCCCTGCCTGTAGCCCCTTCCCATGATGCTGTGCTGGCAGGGGTCCTCTCCTCGCGTAGCATTTATTTACACGATCCTCTTATAAAAACACCACCTTTGGCTTCCCAGAGGGTTGAAACGGGATAAAACTAGTATCAATTAGGCCAAGAAAAAAACTCTCCCTGCAAACGATGTATCCAAAACTTGAGCCCTCAGTGGGCCCGGCTTTCATCGGGTTGCCAGAGGGCAAGGAGGTCGCTGCTTTGTTTATGTTTGATTTGGCAGCCGTCGCCAAACATCATTTGTTGTCAGCAGAATATGGGGACAATGGGGAGTTTACCTTCCCATTTGATCAAGCGACTTGCAGCGAGACCTCCTCCTTCGCTGAGCGGAAGCACCGCGAGTCCTTGAATGATAAAACATAAAAAATATTGACCGGAAATTGATCACACAAAACCCATTTCCATAATGCTTGACCTGTAATTACCGATAAGGTCAGAGTGGACGTTAAAAGGCCCGTGTTTCTTAATGACCCGGACCAGTAGTCCAGTGTATTGCAAATTAGACTGCGAATAAGAATCTTTGATTTCCAGCTCCAAATACGCTGTTTGATCAGTTTAACAAGTGCGATAATCACTTTGTCACAAACGTGTCGACAAAGGACACTTTAACGTATTGCTTCTAAAACGCTTTCATGGCTGTCAAACTGTGACTCACACTTCTTTGCAAGTTGACCTCGTTTAATTATCTCTGTGTGCACATCCTCTAAAGGGGAATGCTTGTGTGTGTTTGAATATCTGTGTCTAGTAGGACCACATGTCTTAAATAAATAACCGAGTACATGGTGTGTTTCTGGTGTAGTTACTTTGCAATTCACGTGCGTTTTATAAAATTATTTCAGAATATTAACTTGCATTATCACTGATTAAAGATTTAATGAAATGGTAATGCTAAATGTTTTAGCTAAAACTTGCCTTGTAGTAACATTATCACATAGTGGTATTTTCTGAAGATTGTGAAGAATTTAGGTCTTCTTTTAGTGCCATTTTGGGTCTCCACCAGTTGCTAATCTTGTGTGTCATGGGCAGTTATTGTACATTGGGTTTAACAGAACAGTTTTTTTTTGTTTCATTGGGGCTGCTGCGCCTGCAAACTGACATGCTGATGGGTACGATGCCATTAAACTACTACAGTAAAGCTGTGGGTTCATTCAGAATCAAAACAAAGAGCCAAAAGACGCTATATATATATATATATATATAAATCCTTTAATTATTCTAAAACTTGTGATTACAGTTGTACAGTTGTCACCTTTCGCAGCCTCGCAGTTTTTTGGTGCAATTTTACATGCTATTTTTTTTTTCTTTTTTTTTTCTTTTTTTTAAGCAGTGCATTGTTTTCTGCATCCTGATTGGCTAAGGGAGAGTCCCGTGCTGTCTTCTGTGTCCTGATTGGCTAAGGGAGAGTAGACCATCTTCAATCATTCTCCTCCATACTCTTGTACAGTACAGAATGTGTTCAGCTTGCCAAATTTGATCACTGGCAGTGTGACTGAAGTGCGGTATGTTTGCAAGTTATTGAGAAAAGTGTATAAAGTGTGTAGTGAGGGGTTTTGCAACCTTTAAACATTTATAATCATTGTAAAATAAAGCTAACTACGTCGCGGATTTCGCCTGTCGCAGGTCATTTTTAGAATGTAACTCCCGCGATCAACGAGGGACCACTGTAGTGCAGCTTTTAGTATTTTTTAGTACGTTTTTGTTGTTTTTTGTTGGGTCTGTGGCTCATCTTACGTAATTTGCGACGATGATGATGTGATTGAGTTTATTTTTTGTATCATACCTGTCAGACTAAACAATTAAAATTCCTCAGTGAATCACAATATGACACATTATGTCATTTGGACAGAGAAAGCACGTTTATTACCTACCACCTTACAGGAAATATACCTTATATCAGAATAATGATTTAAGTTCAAGGCTTAAGAGTTTAAAACAAATCTTCGTAACTTAATTTAGCACTGTTAGCATGCCATTTCGTTGATTTGATTCACTGCAATGAAGGGCTGCACGAAAACAGTGCAAACAGCGCTACACTTGTGCCTGTGTGTGTCTGGGTGTGTGCGGCAGCCTGTCACCTGTTTGATTTCATGCTGCTAAGAGATATGCAGGACGGTGAGGATGTCCGGGTGGTGAAACGAGCTGTCGCACACACTCCATCGTCTTATGCAAAGGTGTAACGCAAGCCTTCATAAGACACCGGCGCTGAGGGGGAAAAAAAAGAAAGAAAAACGAGCGTCCTTATACCGAAGGACCTTTATATCCCTGTTTGAGAAGAGATGACACCGCCAAGATCTGTGCAGCAGAGGTTGTTGTCTTCCACAAGCACTTAATGTGATCAGAGAATTAAAATTTCAGCGAGTCATTTAATGATAGCCCGGGCCAAAGGGCCCGCAACGCCGAGCTAGGGTTTCCTGCGGTTTTGCAGTCATATCTCTGGCATCCCAAGCCCTCTCATTTAGTTTCATGCCGAGTACCTCACAGCGCTCCTGAACGCCTCGCCTCGCCCCGCTCCGGGTCCCTGTTTAATGTGATCAGATAGATTTATTATGGGCCATGAGGTCACTGGGATTTTCTGTAATTGGAGTCCGGCTGAATTGTATTAACAGGTCCACAACACTGTAAAGCATTTACATTTAATTACTTTTATTGAGTGCCTGTACGTTTTCTTCATAATAAAACACGCGCTGTGATTAAGGGCGGATTGTAATGATACTTGAATAAGAAGCGCAAATGTTGCCCTTCATCCTTGAGGCTGGGTTCGCGACATCTCTTTTTATGTCTTTTTATTAACAGGGACGGTGGGAGCGCTCTGGGAATCTTGTAAATATGTAAATACAGACAATGCTGCGACATTTCTTTGAGGATTTTTTTTTTTTTTTTACAGCTTAAGGCCAAGGATTAGCTGGCATCTCTGTCTCGCTTCTTTCTTTTCTCCGCTTTTGTTCTTTGAAAATTTATCTGCTGTTCAAGTGAGCGGGCGGCTTCTCAGTTACACTTGAATGAATGGAGCATATCGAAGTAGCAACACTTTGACGAGCTTTTTATGTATTTCAAGGGATTAGTGTTGAGAGACTCGTAATTCCTCAAAAACAACTCAAAAATGGGATAATTTGCCAGTTTCACGCTCATTTATTTCCCGCCCCTCTTTGTAATCCCGTGCAGCTCTTTTGGAAGTTGGCCAACGTACGCGTACGGCTACGAGAGCGTCACAATTTTCCCTACGCGTGTGCACGCGCGCGCGTACGTTTTGCGAATTTGTGTCGCCGTGTCTGTATCCGTGCGTCCGGGCTGTAGATGCTTTGTCTCGTTAATGAGAGGCGTTCGGGGCCTCCACGGGGGCCTTGTGGAAGATAATCTTCTCCTGTTTTGCTATGAAAGCTCTTCTGAACGTAACCGAAGAAACTCACTCAAATGGCGGAGGGCTCGGTTGAATAATTCAGCATTTACAATCAATTTTGGCCCCCACCTCATCTCGACACCTCCCCGGACCGCAGGGCCTGCAGGCTCATCATGGGAATGTTGACAATTCCCCGTACAATGCATTCTCGGGCCCCGTGGCAACATGAGAGGCTGTGGGAGCATGGATATTTGTGTGAGTTTCCAGCTTAGTATGCTGAATTATTAAACCCTTCAAATGCTGTTTTATTGCAGAACGAGAGCATGTCCTTTTTTTTCCTTCTTCTTCTTCTTCAAACGTTTTGGCATAAGTAGACAATTGGCAGCTGTCCATAAATACAAGATAGATAAAGTAACATATTAAGCCGACTCTATGCTGTTACCATAGATTGTATGAGAAATGTGTACTTGTCTAAACATAGACCATTGAGCCTTGTACTCTATTTATGCTTTTTTATATAATAATTGAGTATCAGATGTCTTATGAGTACTTTTAATACTACTGAAAAGGTAAAAGTATAAACGCAGAAGTTTTTCTGCGTCCACGGTAAAAAAAAAGAAAAAAAGATTGTTAATAATAACCATTTACTGAAACCCAGGAACATGTGCTTTTGTATTTTGTTCCCAGCCTTTAAAGACTACTACTGTGCAAAAATCATGTCATTTCTGATGAGATACACTGTTGAATAAATAGTATGCCCATTCAACAGTCCGTGTCCAATGCATGCTGAGAGTGTACTGGTCTGGTAGGTGTCATCTTTCCACAGGTATGATTCGCCTGTGACGGGGGAGGTGGTGCGGCGGCAGCTATATTCCCCTGTACAATAAGCTGCAGCATAATAGTCCTGTGGATTACTTCAATTGCAGGTGATAACAGACAGGCAGCGGAGCGGACAGGCCGATACAGGACACCCACTCCTGTGTGGGAAGCCGTATGAATTATTTCTTGTTTGCCTGCAGGACTGTCTGCGGGGGCTGGGGGGGAGGGGGCCGGGCCGGGGGTGGAAGTGGGCGTGCGAGGGGTGGAGGTGTGTGTGTGGGGGGTGCAGTGCTGTGACGCAGCCTGACTTAACAGGTACTGTGGAGCCGGCGGAGCACAAAGCATAGCCAAGATTAGTCACTTTTGTGAGACACGTTGGTGACTTTTTTCACATCTGCCATTGATCTGCTGATTTTCTTATTAACAATTGAGTTTAATTGAATTATTGATGATTAACATTAAGAGCTTTATGGTGAATTATTACCATATGCCACATCTGGGTGGGAGCTGACATAGAGCTCGGCCACGCGCCACGTCACCGCCTGTCATTCGCTCGCCGGGAAGTGTCGTGTGTGTGTGTGTGTGAGTGATACCTTATCAAGCGGGAGGCCGTCCGCCCTCCGCTCGCTCGGTGCAACGCAGTATGCGGGATTCTTTGTCAATGGTGGAATCATGGAGGAATGTGATACCTGGTTTAAGCATGATTAAATTGACACCCCATAGAGTGTCTCAGATACGTTTTTGTGCGCTTGATACTGTGGCGGCAGCTTATTCAACGCTGTCTCACGTTCAGTCTCACCTGTCATGCTGACATCATTGCATTGCAATTACAGTGAGTAAGAGGGAGAATGCATTAGGCCCGCGCTGTGGGAAGAGGATCAAGGCAATGTTACCTCTTTGTGTCTCATCTCATTAGAAGCCTTTCTCTCTCTTTCAAGGAACACCAGCGTCAACCCAAACTCTTCTCCTGCTCCTCCCGTTTGGTTATTATTCATGGCAGTGCAACCAATAAATGAAACCTATTGAAATCATTTTGACCATCTTGTGACAATACAGTGTTCTGCTGGGAAACTTTTGGACCTGGCATTCATTCGTGTGGATGTAGACATGCACCACCCGCCTAGACCAGACCAGGTACCTCCACCCCATAGCAATGACACTCCTTGATGGTAGCAGCCTGACACAAGAACACACACAAAAATGGTTTAGAAACAACTCAAAAAAACATGAAGAACAGCCCAAGGTGTTGACCTGGCCTCCAAATTCACATTGGGATGATCCACAGAGGCCCCTCCCCTCAACCCACTGGAAACCAAGCTCCCAACAGGACACCCTCAGAAGACCCATGTCCATTCTCTGATGAGTCGCAACTGTTTTGGATGCACAAAGGAGGCCTACAGAATATTAGGAAGGTGGTCATAATGTTACGTCTGATCTGTGCAGTTTGTATAATGAAAGCAGTCACTGCTTCACTCCATTTATCTGGTCAGGTTGTTATATATACAGTGTCTCCAGCAGCATATATACAAGTTACAAGTGACTCATGATACGTCTGTAATTTGATGACATGAGTTTCGATACGATTCTGAACAGCATCCTTCTGAATAACAGGTTTAGAAGGTAGAAATTTAGAGATTACTCTTTCTAAATTCTTAACGCAGCTTTCAGTTTCACTAAGGTTAATGATTTGAATACTTCCTGTCGCTGCGTACACACATTTCACTTTTTTTTTTTTTACCTCGCGTTTGGATTAATATGCGCCTTCACGCCGGATGTGCAGACCTGCTGTATGCATGGCAGCCCTAAAAGAAGCATTTGTCTTCGCAGTCATCTGTGGACCTCCGAAAGACTGAAAGAGTGACTTCCTGAACATCTGCTCCCAAGATCAGAGCTCTCTGAGACTATTTTGGTGTTTGCAGTTCAACAGAGGTTTTGGAGTTCATGCTCTGTGGCCTATTTATTATTTACATAATTCAGATAGAGACCGTATTTATTTTCACTTTGCTCTCTCGAATGTCCCACTTTTCCGTCCAGGCTTGTCCAGGCTTTTTAGGGACTTTTTCCAGAAACACCTGAAGGAGTTATTCCTTTTTTAATTGCAGTTTTGCAACTCAGTTGAGGGAGTTCTCAGGACCAGATTAATAGCTGAGGTATTAGATGTTAGATGTGTGTGTTTGTGTGTGTGTGAGAGCGAGAGAGTAAGAGAGAGAGAGAGGGAGAGAGAGCAGTAGCGAGCGAAGAGGAGTCACAAAGAGGAGCTTTGTTTATGGCCGTCTCTCTTGGCCACACGCAGGGCTTAGCAAGAGAGCATTTCCTGTACTGATTCATTCTCCACTCCGTCATTTGTGTAAGTCACATCTCTGTTAACAAAAGAAATAAAATACCCCCATGTCTGCGTGCTTCCATTATTTTTCACTGACATTCCAGTGTTGCCAGATTAGTGTGGTATCCCGTTAAATCGCGCCAGTTGCTGTATTAATCACCGGCAAGAAAGTGCTGTGTACATTTACTGGACAGTAAATCTGGCCCGGGTAGGTAGGTAGGTAACAAAAAGGCCTCAAATTCACTAAAACAGATTGACATGTTGGCTTCACATACGTATGTTGCGTAGCTGACGGAATTACTTTGTATTGGCCTTTAATGCCTTCATTGACAGGAAGTGATGGGGTGAGAGGGGACAAGACGAAAAAGGGGCAAGTTTGATTTCACTGTAGCTTCAATTCATGTGATACATACTTCAACATTAAGGCCAATCTGTCACATATATAAAAAGGCCTTAACATGATTAGTCACATAACAACTGTACCAAAGGATAAAGGTCTTATGTAGCTAATGTTAAGACTTGTAATTTGGACCTTTGTCAATATGTTTAGTATTACTGTCTTTGGTTTATAATGCACTCACATGCTATTTCTAAATCTCTACGTGTTTGCACGTAAATGACGCAGAAGGTTCATCAATCTGATTGCATCACATATTTATGGAGAAACTGCAGTCTTACTAATCTCAAAATAGCACATACAAGACTGGAAATTAATGCTGCTGCACACAAACACTGTAGGATATTATTTCGTTCATTGTGCCAGATCAAGGACGCCAACGGCCCCAATGGGTGGCGATGGTGTACCTGAAAGCGTCAAAGCCATAAAGACATAGTAGAAGTAGTAGTAGTTGCAGTGGTAGACGTAGGGAAAGAACTTGCTTAACTTGGCAAAGTGTGTGAATTAGGAAATAGGAGGGGGAGGGGAGATTTTATTATCAGGGCCTAAAGAGCTGAAACGTTTAATCGTTGTATGACAACACTGTCAGCTGCTGCGTGTCCATGTGGACTTACATCTTTTATTGGTTGTAAAAGTATTTAACTACACCTAAATTAATAATTTTTAAATTATACAGATTGTATAGCTGTGGCTCAGTAAGTAGAGCGTGTTGTCCACCAACCAGAGCGTTAGCGGTTCGACGAATAGGTAGATGTGCCTCTGACTTTCAGGCGCTTTGAGTACCAATAGGTAAGTGCTATATAAAAGCAAGGCCCGTTACCATTTACCATATATCATACATGTTTGATATTAATCGTGCTGGGAGTAAAATCATTGCAATGAAATTTAAATGAGCAGCAAATGAGAGGTCAAAGGTGATTGATATATGACTCAACAACTTTTTGCCATACTAAAAAAGGCTTGTCCTTGATTAAATACAGAGTAAATAATCTTAAAAGACAGACAATGTCTTGGATACATATTACTCCCCTCAGTTTCTCTTGCAACTTAAAAACTACCACGCTGGGTCATGGGCCTCTCGGCTAAAGATCTTCTATTTTGATGAAACGAGGCAGCATTTCATGTTTTTTGACAGACTTTATTACTAGTTACAAATCCCCTGCTTGACGCAATATCGGCGGCTACGTTATAATCAGTGGCTGCCAGAGAGTTTGATGGACACTGCGGGCAGGACGTCCCAGCGCTGAAGCTCATTTTGAGGACGTGTAAATATGCTCATTCGCCGAGGGTGGAAGAGTAATAAAACATGCGGGCTGTTCCTCCACCAGAGCCTAGCTAAGCTTGGCTCCGCTTCTGTGCTCGGGCCCAGCGGGCGGTGTGTCACAGCAGCATCTCTGTGTGTGGCCTCCTTGTTTTGTCATCATTTCTAATGTGTTTAGGAATTGTCCACAGCAATCTGACCGCAGCGTGTCATCTCGTGAGCCGAGCGCGGAGAAAGTACACTCGCGGCCCGGTTGCCCCCCGCTCCGTTTGGCTGTAAACATATGCAAACGCACAAATACAAAGATACACATGTATGTAAACACACACACATACGCACATGCACTCTGGGTTCCCGCTTCCTCGGCTGATTTATGAAGCCCATAAAGATATAATTGCTTTGGTTACATATGGAGGATCAGAAGTGCCACATGCAGGGAGTTGTAGCTGCCTCGGTGTCGGCTGCTGCCCTCTGCGTTGCACTCGTCCTCAAGCAATTGAGGAGAACACCTGAGCTGTTTTCCATATGATGCCAGCAATGGCGGAGGGGGAGGGGGAGGCGGTGGGGAGCACCAGGACACGGGCGGCTGTCTTGCTAATGGGACACTTAGACGTCTGGGCTTATGTCATTCAGTCCCAGCGCGCCGCATCCAATCGCCCCCCTATCGCAGGCATCCAGCTCTGCGTCGATCGATCTGCGGCTAGCCTCCTCCACCCCGGCGGTCGTGGCTCAGGCAACCGGAGCCGTCAGGGTCCTGAGGCGTCCCTCTCACCGTCTACCTCCCCCAGCCCCAACACACACGCACACACACACACAGCACTGTCCCACTGCCCCTGCAAACTCCTGGTCTGACCTTGATCTGCCTCTGGAGAACCCAGCAGGAGCACTTTGTAGTTGCATTCTGAGTACACAGACAGATGCATAACTACTGTCATGAAAGTAGAGCGAGAAGGGGGACAAATTAATGCCAAACTGATGCTGATGGTTGCGCTCACTCAGTGGTGTGCACTGTGTATTGCAATTGGTGGAAGGAGCCAAGGGAAAATAGATTATGGTCTGATCAAATGCTCAGTCAATAATGAGAGTAAAATAAGGTGAACAACTGCAAATATGACACAAAAAGTAGTGAGAGCATACGGATACATTAAACTCAAGAACTCGCCATACAGGTACTATATATAGTTGTATAGTAGGTAGTTATCAAACCATGCATTACCTGAAACTTCTCATGCTGCAGGGTTGACGCTCTCCTCAGCCGAGAAATGCAGGATACAGGATTCTTTGCCAACTTGATGTGAGCTGACCGCGCTAACCAACGCACCATGCCGTCCCCACAGATGTAAAAACGCAAGTAAAAAGAGGATACTCAAAGTTCCCCTTAGTTAAATCCACATTAAATATAAGCTGTTACCACTAAGATTCACCGCCACAGCGTTTCAGCCCATCGCATTTGTTTGACAGTTGTCTGAAATAAAGTGAACGGGATTAGCGTAGGCCAACTTTGTCACTTTAACTTTATAGACAGCAAACGAACATTAATCTGCCCGCGTTGCAGCTTGTTTATGTCAGCGGCTTTAATGGATGTTTTAAATAGGTGTGAAATCCAGCATGCCGTCACCGTCTTGTCATGCTGCCGTATTGAAATGAGATGAGTGACATTAGTTTTGCGGCACGGTAAAACACAGTTGGATGTAATGCATTTTTTTTTTTTTTTTTTTTTTGGCCCCATGTTGGTGTAGATTCAGTAGAAAAAGGGTCACCAATTTATCCTGAGATGCACATGAATGTGCGTGGGATGCCAACCTATTCGGCTGCCCTCAAAGTATTTCACGCAAAACCGCTAATCTGAGCCACTTGGTGGTTTATAATACAGAAAAAGCCTGTTGAAATACTTTACAAATACTTTACTTTGTGCATCATGTTTTGAGGAAGCATGATTGCTGCAGAGTGCAAATTTTTTCTTTTAATTTCTGGATAGTCTTCTAGATGCAAAATACTTTGTTTGGTTTGAAGTTCATATATTTGTTGCTGCTGACTTATGACAAAAATGCAACAGTAGTTATAGTTTCTTCTAAGGCAGTAGAGGAACATATATATATATACGACATATCACCTGCACTCACCTGCAAAACTAGCCAGCATAAGAAGTGCACAGTAATTCAGACAGTTTATGTGAACGTTGGAAGTGTGGAAGGGTTACTCACGTACCTTCCATCATGTAAACGTGTCCTCATTATGTGTTGCATGCATTGTGTAACTGTACTACAAAAGTTATGCAGGTGATTCATAGGTGATTCATCTACCGGCCGTCTGTCGTGACTCAGACCCGTCTCATGTTGCGTGTCTCCGCCGGCCCCATCGCGTGCAGCGCGCCGCGAGCGCGGTGGGAGCCCGTGAGCTTATGAGTGGCCCTCCACCTCTTCCCATCATTGTCATCTAATATTGATGCTGTGTCTCCTCAGCTAAGCTCCGGTAATGAGAGGGCCGATTTGAGATCGGGGACGCCGATGGGGGATGATAATCTGCATACGCTCTCTCATGAAAATGGAGAAGGGCCCTCGTGAAATATCCCCATATGTCTGGCTGCATAAACCTTCAGCATAAACAGACAAGAGGCAGATATCTTAAGTGTCACTGGAAAAGTGAGGTGATTCCTCAATATGACACTGACTAAGGGGTTATTTGGCAGTGCCGGATACATGGCTAGGAAACAACACCAGGAATTGTATTCTCAAGACTTTCAAACTAAAGCAGAGTAAACCCATTGCAATATTATTTAGAGTATTTACCCGTTACAAAATATATTTAAATAGGTCTCTCTAAATATTTATAATAAGAAATTGAACCCTTTTATGTATCTGCTTGCCTTGTCTCTTTCCCCCTTTTCTCTCTCTCTCACACACAAACACAGACAGCACTCACAAAACACACTTTGAAATACAGGATGTGAATCTTCTGATGTTCCACGAACCAGAGTTTGTTTTCGTCTACATGCAATACCAAAAAGCCATATTCGAAGGGAGCGTTTGCAAATCACGCTGCGGCGAGGACGCCGTTGTTTAGAAAAATGGAGACACGCACAGAAAGCGCCCTGAGTGGCTGGATGGGGCTTGTTTGCAGTTTGCTTGTATTCTAATATCTCCTTTATGCAAAGCTTTACTGAAACACTGTGTGTGGTCCACTTCGGTCCGGCCCGCCGAGCGGATGGCCACGGTGGCCGCGTTGTTGTCTTTTTGACTTCATTTTTCAACATTGGCCAGCGTTGCTTATAATAAAACCAGATTATGAAAACATTTTGCGAGTCCTGACATGCACTGACAAATTCAAATATCAACAAGGAGATATGACAAAAAAGGGCACCCAAAGCACTCTTGCCAATGCTCGCGTAAACAGCCTTAGCAAATGAATCGGGGGTTATTGTGACATTATTTGTCTATAGTTCATCATTCTATTTTCAGGTTTGTTCTCTAAACAGCTGAAATTCCAGGGAGCGCACCGAGCTGGGGGGCTCCAGGTTGCTCAAGTCGCTTCGTGTCCCTGCAAAAGTGCGCGAGCGGCCCGTGACACCTTTATTGCAACTGCACAAATGAGTTTCAGTCACCACTGATCTTCATTTCAGGATTGAGAACATACAATTTCATGATCTGGGAGTCGAGTATTTATCCACCTGTTGAATTCCTCGTCACATATAAATGAATCGCTCTGCACGGGTTTAAATACTGCACAAGCCTTCCCGTGAGCATCCCTCTGATGTTGCAGTTTGGGCCTCTACCCAGCCCGTGAGCACCTCTCCGGAGAAATATCACACTGTTGTGGGTGCTAATCACATTGAGCGGTTTAGTCTTTCATAAACAAAGCGTAAAAATTAGGCCACACTAACAATCTGGTAATTCAGTAGCGGTCGGCGGACGTCGCTGCTATTCCATTTCAGGGCGGATTATGAATGCGTGTGCAAAGCCGTTGCCCTCTTAATGATGGCCCTGTGATATTACAGCTGCTCACAATTAGCCAGGACTCCCCCCCGGCCGCCAGAGCTCCCCTACGTAAATAAACGGTGGGACCGGGGAGGCTGAGCACAGTAAGCGCTGAAACAACACGGCTGATTTGGACATCTGGTGCGGTAATAGAAATGTCTCTTCCACACTTTACGTAATGAATAGGGATCAGAGTCCGGGTTTAAAAGCGACTTGTATGGATGATGGAGACACGGCGTGCTTCATACATCACTGTTTATTCTCATGTAGAGGGGTTTGGAAGGGGGGGCCACTCCGGGTCAGAGAGAGGAACAGAGAGAGAGACGTGAAAAGATTAAATATTCTGCGTGTGCCTGGCATAAGAGAAACGTACCAAGATAAAGGAAAAAACGGCAAAAATACAACTGGATATTGGTTGTGAGTGGTTTAAAGTGACAGCTGAATCCTCAGGTTAAAATCTCCAAAACAACAATAAGCCATACAACACTTATAAATGAGTGTGCCTTTAAACAATTTCTTCAGTACTAACAGTTGTAATTTTGTACTGTAGCACGTAGAATGACAGATGGAAATAAGAGAACAAAAAGCCGTCAAACAAAACAAAAAAAAGTCTTTTGGGCTTTATTGCACAGAGACAGGGAGTTATTGGTAAGGGAGAGGGGGTGACATGGAGCAGAGACCCACATTTTACACAGTGCATCTGTATTCACCACATGCTGTATGATTTCAAGCAAGATTTCCCAGTTGTGAGAGATGCAAAATGAGCAGCGCTGCAGGAAGTGTCGGCAAAGTGTCGGCCAACCCAGTATTAACGCTAATAGGACTGACCGTGCTAATTTAAAATGAGCTTTGCGCTGAATCTGGCTTCCCGTGCAAAAGAACCAGCCCTAATGTGTGACTGCAGGATAATAATGGAATAATGCATAGACGGGTTTTTTGTTTAATTAGATTAAATTCAGCTTTATTGTCATTGCATATAGCACAGACACATACGCAGTGAAATGCAGTAGTAGGAAACAAGCTATGACTATTGTATAGACTATGGCCATTGTATTAAATACGTAATAGTAAAGCAATAATAGTTTATATGAAAAAACAAGTGTAATATTAATGTTAATATAGAGATTATTATATGGAGTGTTATTATACCCACACTTATATGCATACACATGCACATAAATACATACATGTATATGTAATATCTAGCATATCTATAGTGAATGTTATTACTGCATACACTATAGAACATATACAAAATTGTACAGTATATTTTAAAATGAGGATGTACTAGGTAGGTAGAACACTTTTAAACAGGATTTATGACATGAGTTTCTTGTAAAAATGTATCTGCCATCCAGCTTTATCTCCCAGATGTGACTACAAAGCATTGGGAGGGCTACGGAAGACGTCGCGAGCGGTGCTTCTCATGACAAGTAAGCCGATCTGCGTGCTCAAACCCAGTCGAGCGTCTCCTTAAGCAACACAGACGCCAGCATGCTGGTCACTTTTGTGCGCACTCCCCAGAACAACATCACAATCCTGGAAGTTCTCAGTTTACATTTTCTGTGTCTTGAGTGTTCAGCATGGAAGTGGATATGTAATGTAATGTACTGGTGTTCATTAGGTCTGATGAGCGCTCCCCCTGCATCATAATGGCCTCGTAATGACAGAGGAGCGCAAGTCCATTCTGCGGGGCCAAGAGCACCCTAGGGTGCAACCAGTGTTCCCTCAATGATGTGCCCATTTTCCTGCGCCGACTGCGCCCCTTGTATGTTATGGCGTGCACCGTAAGGGATTCAGGTTGTGGAAGACTTTCTTGAAACATAGATTTACAAGTTCCCTGCAAGTAAACAAAAATCTTAAAGCATTTTCATTTTAGAAATAAATAAAAATGCTAGAAAATATCAAATATTGCTTCAAGAAATCATGCCCACCCCCCTCTGCTTTACTCATTATATCAAATATGCAACCTTTATTTATTTATTTATTTTACGTGTATCTTCGTCATCGGGTTCCTCGTATTCCTCCGACCCTGACCTGGTTCACTGGAGACGGAGGAGTTAGCCAAAGCCTCTCTCCTCCGCCTGGTGATCAGTAATCAATCCGCTTTGATACATAGTTTTGTAACGTTGACTTTCAAGATAAAGTTCCACCTCTCCATTGGAAAGGTCAGGAGCAGATGTTAATTAACCAAGAGGGAAATGAACTAATGGGGGTTTTTTTCAAGTGGCATTTAACGAGACACCTAATCCCATGGAAAGAACGGTCACAGTATCACATTTTTTATTCGGTGTACAGTTCCTGCGTGACGTTAAGCGCGCAGGTGTTAGACGTTTACAGTCACACTTACTTTTAATGCAGTTTTATAACATCGAGACGTCAGTTTTTTTTTTTTTTGTATTAGCTCTGTGTTTACTCTTGGATTTATTTCAGTGGATAAATTATGGCTGTAACTTTCTCTCTCCTGTGAGATGACGGCGGGTTATACCTTAGCCATTAGTGCCTCCTGCTGTGGCTCCTGACCAGTTTTACTGTCTGACAGAAAGTAAAGGTGTGTGCAGTGGTGTGGCCGGATTAAAGAGGAGAAAAAACAGGTGGGCTACAAATTTAGTTCAGTCAATGCACTGCTAATGTGTAACAAGTAATAGTTTACAGGTACATGTTCCTGAAATCTGTCAAACTGGGTATGCTTATGTCTTTTTACCTTCATCTTAATCTGTGTATTGATCAAGACATTCTCCGTGTGTATATCTGACATCGTATACATCAGCATAGTTTTACAGATGTGGTTTCAAAGCCTTTCCCAGCTGTGCAGAAAGCAAACTGTCTAAATGTGTGCTGCTGCCTGCAAATGGCGTCGTCGTTTACGTGATTAAATTTGAATACGAACGGCTCCCTCTTGTGGCATTCGCAACCTCGTAAGTGAAAATTTCCGGAACTGTCCCAAGTTTTCGAGTCGTGTTCAAAATCCGCGTCGTAACCACAAGCTCACAAGTTCAGTTTGATTACAGAATGCGTAACACCATCGCGCACCCTCACTGTCCTCACAGTATCAGTGTCTTTGGGTAGTGCATTGGCTTAATTAGTTAAATAAAATGAAAGGAAGGAGATTGCCATGCACACAAAATGCTTAGCGATCAAGTGGCAACGTGAGCTGTAAGTTGTGAGAACACCGATGTTAGTTGGCGTTAAGAAGCAACAAAGGCTAACAGTTAGGAAGCTAATGACAAAGTAACAACAGCGAGATTTTTCAAAACTAAAATTATGAAGAAAACACTATGTGACTACACCGATCAAGCATAACATTATGACCACTTACAGGAGAAGTGAATAACAATGAACATCAGTGTTCTGCTGGGAAACTTTTGGACCTGGCATATGTGTTGATGTTCCTTAGACATGTAGCACCCACCTAGACCAGACCAGACACCCCCACCCCATAGCAATGACACTCCTTGATGGCAGCAGTCATCCCCAGCAGGATGCAGCCTGACACAGGAACACACACAAAAATGGTTTAGGAACAACTCAGAAAATATGAAAAACAGCACAAGGTGTTGACCTGGCTTCAAAAATTCGGATAGAAAACTGATCAAGTATCTGTGGGATGATCTACAGAGGCCCCTCCCAAAGGTTTCTACTAACAACATTCTGTTGCCAGACACTACAGGACACCGTCAGAAGACCCATGTCCATTCTCTGATGAGTCTGTTTTGGATGCACAAGGGACACCTACACAATATTGGGAAGGTGGTCATAATGTCAGACATGATTGGTGTAAATTACAGGACATTTACTTTCCTTTCACTTCCACCATTTCTGAAAATGTCACCAAACATTTCCACTTCTGAGGCTGTGAATACGACAAGAGAGGACCGAGGACTAGTCTCACATCCACAACTGTGTTTTGTGCTAAAGCAACAGTCCTAAGCTCGTGTTTTTCCTCTAAAGTAGGGCAGTGAGTATTCTACCTGTGCAAATGTTCTTTCACCGGCTTGAGCACGACTGGGTTCAGTGTCGGTCACCAGGCCAACGAACGCAGACAAAACACTTAAGGTCATATTTATGGAAATGGAGTCAACCCGGTTGGCAGAGGAAGCCCTGGAGAGCTAAGACCAAACATACAGAACAGAAATCAAAGCAAATCCACATCCTGTTATCTGGGATTTCCGTACAATATCAGCAGCTGCTAATGTCCCTTACATTGACTTACTCTCCCCACTGACTTCAAACTGTGATTGCTGCTTTTGTGTGGTTTTGATCACATGTCTGCCTGAGTGGCCATGACTGTCGCTGTAGTGCTCTGCATATGTGTTTGTATATGTGAGCGTTTACCCCCAAAATAAAGTTTACACACCGTGCACACAGGCTTTGAGAGCTAACGTGCCATGCGGGGCACATGTCCTCGGCGGGGAGCTCTCAAAGAGCGCCATCTGCATCACGCTGATCCCATCATCACCTGTGGGCTCGGTTTCTTTTGACTTCTCACAAAAGGATGCTTCCACGTCGCCGTTTTATCCGGCCACACAGGCAGCACGCTCCGTTGCCCTGATGTGTCTTTACTTTCCCCCTTCTTCCACCTTTATCTCGGCCTTTACACTCAAGCCACCCTCCCCTCAACCCCCCGCGGCCGTACATGCATGACCCTTGTATCGCCATCTGGTCCGCATTGGCGACTGCCACTGTCATCTGCTGATAATTACTGTCACCTGCACATTGCGCAGCGAGATAAACACTTGGCGTTACCAGTGGCAAGCCACGGGACCACAATGCTTGTTTAGGTCGCTTCAGAGCTGGTAGGAGAAAGAGCTTCCAACGGGGGAAAAAAAAAAAAAAAGATTATCAAGGCAACATGCAAAGGGCTTGATTGCAGTTGAAAACTGCGGCTGAGAAGAGTGTACCTGCATAATATCAAAGCCATCCATAAATAACGAGACTCCTTATCATTCATATATTGCCACATCGCCTGTTTGTCATTACTGCCGTGATTCTTAGGTCAAGGCACGGAGGGTTTCCCACTCGCATGTTTATGCATCTAAATCACTGACCTTTACTTGCACAGGAAATCCATCTGCGCTGATATACAGTATCTCAATGATAAATACTTCCCTTCAAATATTTATAATAGGATCAGGAAACCACAAGAACATAATAGTTTAAATTAGGCCCATCAAATGCAAGAGGCTTGTTAGACAACATGCAATTTTTGAAGTTCGGCATCCTTCGATTCACACGCTGCGGTGGGTAAAAAAAGGAGAGAAAAGGAGAAAAACCTCAGGAGTCGAGGGTTGCAATCATAATGATTTAATGACGGGCTTATCCTCGCTGCAGTACAGTGTAAATCCTCTCAGCCAGAGAATATAGCTCCGTCCCCTCCGGCGGTTTATCCTCCGGTGCTTCAGTCACTAAATCTGCCGGTGACGCTGACGATTATTTGACGGTCGCGAGGAAGCTGAACACGCCGCTGCTAAAAAAACACAAAGGTTCGGGAGGTTGGTGAAGAAAGGGGTCACGTTTTGCGTTGTGAATAAATGTGTCGACATCTGTTGAGCATCAGAAACTCCGTGTTCTCACTTTGTCGCATGAGGATTTATGTGCTCGTTTGATCACATCAGATTTACAGTTCACAGTTACACTATTTTGCAGGGCCTGCTTGGCTGTCATTAAGTTGTTAACACTGAATTTAAAAAACTTTATCAAACTGTAATTTATTGATTTCCAAGCACGGCCGTGTAAAAAGACCTGTATGGTCTAACTGAAATATTAATTTGACTCAGTTTTTGTGTATTATATGATGTAATACACAAATATCTTTCTAGCATTCAAACTTTTCTATCTGTTAAAAGAAGCCCAAACAGTTTTTAGTCATTTTTTTAAAATGCTGCCTGATCTTCAGGCCTCTGTGGTGTTTCACTTGCGTAAAATAGTAAGTAAGAAGTATTAGCAGTAACATCTAAATGTATTCAGGCTGCTAAAGTCAAAATACTTATTTGGTTCCTTTGACTCATTAAATATAAGATAATTTATTAATACTAAAGCATCAGTTTTATATAAAAGGACAAAAGATACTGAGTGGCGTCCAGATAAATAAATCTATTTTCTGTTTTCCTCTAATATCTGATTATTTTTGCGATATTGAGTCAATTAAACATTTAAACCACGTGAGACATTTCCAATTCCGTGGAGTAACATGGATTAACATGCCACTTACAAAATGCAGCGTCCCAAATGCATCCCAACTGTATCCTGATTACTGTTTTGGCATTGGAGGCAAAAAAGCCTGAAAACTACTAGTCTGAATCAACAATATCAATAGCAATATCTTGTACTTGAAAATCTTGCTATATCATCCATTGTTTAAAAAAGTCAACTTTACAATACACTCAGTTGTATTATTAGTATTATTCACATGGCTGTGAGTGTTTTGATTACTTAAATAGTTTTAATTTATTATACATATTATTATTATTAAAGATTGAAGCAATGTGATGGGTCATTTTCTTCAAAATCCAAACAGACAGCGATTTATAGAAAAAAAATAACCAATAGATTAATTATGTATATACAATGTTGCCCATAAAGTTGGAGTAATTTTGTTTTCAGACCTATTTTATTCCTATTTATCCACATCATATATATTTGGAAGAGATTGATCAATAAAGTCTGGCATAAATCGATCGTTTACACGTGAAACTTGTCATTTGGAGCCGTTCAGATGATACTTAGATCTCCATATGTCCATATAGTGGGAGTGACTGGGGCACCGAAACGCAGCCTCTTAATAACTCATTATCTGCCACGAAACTCGTTCATTTCACCAATATTTTGTTATGATACACTAGTGCTATTCCCTCGTGTACCTGTAATTTGCTACTGCTAGTTTTTTGCAACATGACTGAATATTTTTCTGATTCTGAGGTTGCAGATAATGCGTTATTTAGAGGCTGTTATGTGGTGCCCCAGTCACTCCCACTATATGGATCTAAATACGCGGATCTAAATATCATCCAAACAACTCCAAATGACACCAAAGTTATATGGGTGAGTAAACGATCGTAGTTTATGCAAGAAATAAGGTCCAGGTTGTAAAAAATAATAATTCCCCTTTAAGTCTTTAAATCCTTAGTTGCATTTCTTAACAAGCTAGCTAGAAATGAACTCCACCTCCCAGTACAGCAAGTTGATCAGTTGCTCACGGTGGCCATTGGGCTGCACAGACAACTTTTTTTAATATATTAATTTTACTTGCAATGCTATATTTTGCCTGATGTAAGTACTGCCTTCTAATTTTTTTTTCAGCTAGCTGGTTATCATAGAAAATAAGGACGCTAGCTAGCATTCGCTGCCTGTCTTTCACTGCTCTAATTGCGGAGGACACGAGGAGTGTGGAATCTCACTGCAACAGGTTGTAGTCTAACCTCAACACTTTAGAGTTTTCTATGATCTCATGCGATGTAAATGCCCAATTTCCTGCATGCTGCTTTGTGACATCATATTTCCAGTCGCTTTTGGACATTACTGTACGTCTGTAAGAGCACTTGGCACAGCTCGACCAGCTCGCTCGGATTACACCGATGCCCTTTGCTTGACGACTGAATGGCAGGGAGAAAATGTCCCTGATTGGAGTTCCTAAACTGTCCCCAGTGGCCTGAGAGCAGCTGATAATTGTGAGCGGGATAGATGTGTATATCAAATAGTTTACAAAATGAAGCCAGCTGTGTTTCCCTTGCATACTGTGGCTTCCTGACACGCACCATTAAACCTTATTAGCTACTTCCTTTAACTGAGATCCTCCTCACCCCATCTTCCACCCCTCATATTAACGTTTTTCTGTTCCTCCAACTGGAAATTATTTGCTTTATTGTAGAGTGTCAACCTACAATAATTGGCACTTTGGAATATAATCATAGATGCGAGCTGTGTGATTGTGGTCTTTTATGCGCAAATTTTGGCAGATTGTTGATCACTTTGTTCTGCCTTCGCCCCCTCCGTCTCTAGCTGCGTACGCGACTCATCTCTGATCCCTCTGTCAGTCTGTCTGGGTACCTTCTCCCAAAGGTCCCCTCTTCAGCGCGCCGCTCACAAGCCATTAGCTTCGAAACGACTCATAAAGAATCAATTGAAAATTATCACAATAGGACGTGAATATCGGAGGGGGCGCCGCGTGGCTCATGAACAGATGTCGGCGCACACACTGCATGTCAGACGCATTAGTGCTTTATAGCGCAGCCAAATGGGAGAGATAACCGCAGCGATGTTTAGATATGACAATAATTTCTTGGAATGCAAGGGGAGGGGGGTGGAAAACAAAAAAAAGAAAAAAAAAGCTGCAAGCTGGAGTGATTCCAAACTCATGGACAGGTTGGCGGCTGAGCGCTGCTGCTGCTGCCGCCGCCGCCGCTGCTGCAAGGTTGCGGTTCCCAGTCGTAAATCAGGACATGCAGAAAAGCGGATGACATAATATTTGTTGGGGGTTACCTTATGAAACTCGGCAGTGAAGATGATGTATCGCCGAGTTGCTGAGAATGTTGATGTAACCCAAAGTTGTTGAGGTAATTACTTCTTGTACCTGGGTGGTCCCGATGAGAATATGTGCACATGTGTGTGTGTGTGTGTGTGTGGGGTCAGTGTGGGCCTTTTTCTGCAATTGATAGCTTCCTACGGGGACAGATATAGCTACAGCAAAGGCTGCGCTCTCTGTCTGTCTGATAATATAAAATTAGAGCAGTTAACCCCTGCAGCGCTGGGTGGATTGATGGAAGCCTCTCACAAGGGGGCCCTTATGCCAGGCAGGAAGTAATCCTGGTAATTGTGAGAACCCGGGATGAAAAGTGACAATTCACCGACTGATTAGTGACCGGACCCTTATGGGAATCATTTTCACATGAAAATCTCTTGCCACGTCCAAATTGTTTAACTCCAATTATGCGGTCGAGAGCTGTTTGAACAGTCTGATTCATTCTTCTTTCTGCTATACATTTTCTAGCTTTGAAACTTATTGTGTAGCTTTTTTTTCCCGCCTTTTCGAAACTGCAATATAAACATGCAGGCGCGTCTTTAAAAGGTCAGAAAGAGCACTAGAGCACTTCAGTGATAACTCTGGTACGCGTATCTCATATATTTAAACCATCTCCGCAAACTTCCTTCACTGAAAGAAAGCCTCGCCGATCACAGGGAAGGCGACCCAAAGATACGGAAAACTGGCTTGAGAAGAGGCCTCTGTTTATTTTAATTTAATTATTTCAAAATGACAAAAATGTTAACAAATATGAAGCCGTGCTCTTATTGGTTTAACTTATTAACCCTCTGTCCATGTGCTCCGTGACGCGTCTCACCCCCGCTTATTAACGTACAGGCGGATTAATGTGACTTTACTGAAGGCTCACAGGCAAATATTTCTTCTCTCTTTGTCTTAGAGGAGCCTCACATGTCCTTGAAGCTTCGCAAAGCGTGATTTGTAAATGAGATAGGCGCGTATTACGGACCCTTGGTATTTCTCTTGGCGCCCCGCGATCAATTAAAGAGCGACAATAATAAATGTATACATTTAGAGGGATTTCGCGGCGGTGACAAATGATTTTACCCTTGAGCTATTGACATTGTCTGGGAATAAGCTGTCTCCGTCCCTGTTGTGCATTCAGTCTGAGGGTCCCTTCCTCTGCTCGGGGAGTCCGAGGACGTGGCAGACACGTATTCATCATTAACATGTGAGCCCGGATGCACACAGGCGCACACATGCTTTCCCGTGCACCCAAGCATCCTCCGCTTAGACGGGCATACAGCCTCGGCCTTGCTGCGCGCCACTCGGCTCACGGGGTCAAAAGAAAAGTTAGATTTAATCATTGTTCTCGCTTATAATGGGATTTCGAAATAAATATTTGCGCGGTTCTGCTTCTAGCCGATACCATCTTTAGATGGAGGTAATTGGATCCCCTGTAGTCAAATGAATGATGATTGCGTGCTCTCTTATTAAGTGGGACGAGGAAATTGAAGACTCGGTGTGGTTACATGTTCTTTGTTGTGCGGGTGACATTTTCTCTCCGCTCATTAATTTCATTTCTCCTCAAATGTTTGCTCCGTTTCTCTTTCTCCATGGCGAGCCGATTAACTCCTGAGTGCTTTCTCATACTTCTTTTTGGGTCTGACGTAAAATAAAATAATAAAATAAAAATAAAAATTGGAAAATATATCTTCTAATCCCCTTTTGATTTTATTCATGGCTTTGATATGTTACCTAGTTCATATGATTGATTGTCCGTGGGGCTGATGGAATCGTAGTAATAGAAGTCATTAAGCTGGTGGGGATCTAATATTACCAATCTGCTAGCCCCTGAAAGATCCATCAATAGGTGAGATATTTTCTCGCGGAGAAGGAGGGGGGGGGTGACACATTTAACATATTTCAATAACGTAATTTTCATGTGGGGCAGGTCAGGCTGTGAGTACAAAGGGCAATAGCGTGTGAGTGTGTGAGTTGAATCGGGGCGTATGCTAAGCAAATCAATAAAACATTAAAGGCAGCATGCAGAGAGCAGCCCATTTGGTACCTGTCTGCCAAGGGCAATGGTCTAGCCACTCAGAAAAGAGAGAAGGATTGGAGTTGCTGGGCTTGAGGAATGCTCTGGCACTAACATAATTGGGAGGTAGTTGCCTTATGACTGCAAATTGGGTTTTTGCGCTTCATCAATAGGCATTTTGACAAGCAGCGTCCATCACGGCGCATCTCACTCTTGCCACGGCGAGCAGAGAGAGAAGTGTCTCAATAATTACATTAAATCTCTCCCGCTCACCCACCCCCAGCAACCTTCCTTATTGTTGAACAAGAAAAGCAATATGGTATAATTAGGTTTGATTGGGATGATGCCGCTGCTGCTGCTGCTGCTGGTGTTGGTGGTGGTGGTGGAAGAGGGGAGGTGGGGATTAAATTCGTTTCCGGTGAGATTTGCAGACGAACGGGGTTGCCATGGCGACGCGCATCTGTATCCACCGGTGCGTAAAGCATAAAGCAAGGCACGTGGGCACGTAGGACAACACATAACATCTGTTAAGTGAGAGCATGCCAGGCATATTGACGCTGACCCGCTGCGACGGGTGAACTGATGGCGCCTCGGTGCAGATGTGCAGCAGTTATGGATGACCTGCTGGAACGATTACCAACAGTGTTTTACCTGAGAGCGGCTGGGTAAAAACAAGGCACGGGTCAAAGGTGATCTGGGCATGTAGGTGTTAATTTGGGATCCGTTTAGACTGAAAAGACGGCTTTGGTTTTAGTTGTGAATCTAGCAAATACTAAATTCCAATTGGTTGTATTTAAGAATATATATAGGGGTACTTAAAATTCTTTAAAAAAAGTATTTTAATTGCATTAATTTACCTTTTATTTATATTTCTTTATGTGCTGAGTCTGGCTTTCAGATTTCCTTGAGGGCTTTATTCACCACAAACCACCTTAAACAAGAAGGAAATCCTCATACATCCTGCATGTTGCCGGAGAGACAAAACCTGTGGCAAAATATCACTCCTTTCTGTTATTAAAACTTATCACTATGACCACACAGTAATAATTGGAGGCATTTCAGATGAGCTTAGGAACATTTTAATCATCTCCACGCGTCCCTCGTCTGGTGTTTTGCAGCCGGACAAGAAAGAAGGCGCTTTCTTAAAGAGGCTCTGGTCTGCAAATGGAACGGAAATGGACAAATTAGTTTAATATTACACCTTTGTATTCAAGTTCACAACACAGAGAGTGATGAAGCATTTAGAGTCTAAATGGACTTAGGCAACGTCCCAGCGGAACATTGTACCCTGAGTGACAATACAATGTTCTGCTGGGAAACCTTTGGACCTGGAGTTCATGTGTATGTTACTTAGACATGTAGCAGGTACCCCCACCCCATAGCAACAGCACTCCTTGATGGCATCCCCAGCAGGATGCAGTCTGACACAGACACACACACAAAAACGGTACAAGATAACGGTACAAGAACAGCACAAGGTGTTGACCTGGCCTCCAGATTCACTAGATCCCAAACTGATCAAGTATCTGTGGGATGATCCACAGAGACCCCTCCCCTCAACCCAAAGGACCCAAAGGCCCCCGCTAACAGCATTTTGACACCACAGGACACCCTCAGAAGGTCCATGTCCATTGTCCCAAACTTCACCCTGAGCAATAGTGAACTTAATGAAAAAATAAGAACCCAATCATTCATTCTGTGACTCCGTAATTTATGTTATATCCTTGCACATGTCTTTGTGCATCAGCAAAGACTTCAATCTGAACTGAATCTGTCTTTCAGCCACGGCGGGCCCGAATGCGCCGCGGTCGGTAATGTACATTTTGTACCCGTGTCAGCGCTCCACTATCATCATCATTATTGCTCCTCGCACCCACACGTGAAGCCCACAGCTGAATGCAACATGTTAACACAGCGGGGTGAGGAAAAGTGGGATCATCAAAGTAAATTATAATACATCAAGATGTAACCTGCTGCTGCACTGAGCCTCACGCATAGCTGGCGTAAGACCGGGTGGATTCGCTTTTATAGCTACATTTACTGCTAATCTGTCAAATATGTTCCTATAAAAGACACGTGGCAGCCCAGTAGCTGATATGTGAACTCTGTTTAGATGGCATATTGGTCAACTGGTGAACATACTAGAAATTAGACTACTAGAACGCCAAGCCTTTGTGTGAGGTGGAGAACAGAGAACTGCATTAGCAAGTGGGGATGTTTCAACTCTAGTGCCCGCAGGGGGAGGGGGTGAAGGTATAACGTGCGAGACTTATATGAGAATGAATGGAGCTCTGAAAACTTGGATTTCTTGTTAATGGACTTGTCACGTAACACGGACAGGCCAGTCCATCCTGACTTTCAGCTCAGATGCATCACATATTGTCTGGAGTGCTGCGAAGCCCCTCGTCTTTGTGTCTGCTTCTTATAAACACAGGAATGGACAAATAAAACAACAGGAAGTGTGTGACAGGACAGCTCTGTTCGCTGCTCAGTTTGATGTGTCATCACATTCGGTTTATGGATGTTTCTGTCCTTGTTTTTGTTTTGAAATTGTGTAAACTTTTTTTGCGAGAGATGTACACAGATAAGTGAATGTTTGGATTGCTGCTTGTTTAGTCATCCCAGGGTCTGTTATTGCAGTTATAATGACGGGCAATAATTGCGGATATCATTTTCGTGATCCGCGCGCAGGAATATCTGCGATGTCAGCCGGTGACGTTATCTGAGACGGGATCGTTAAATGTGCTTAAGTCTCCTCTAAAAATACGTTTAATTTGTCAACCGAAGGAACGCGCAAAACTCTTTCCGATGTGCACCAACACTGCTCAGATTTCATAAAATCTCGCGAGGTCGCCATGTTTCCTTTACCCCCTTTCCTTTGCAGGAATAGCCTGAAAAGAAAAACAATTATCCTGCTATTTTGGAGGCATATTTCTTTAAAATTGGACAGTCTGGGGATCTGTAATAAACCTAAGTGCTGGAATGAAGAAAAAGCTCCTTTTAAAGGCGTCCACCTTGGGGAGCATGCCACTGGAAATCCTCTGGCTCTTTTTAATACATCAAAGCAGCAAATTAATCCTGAATACAACACATGTACAGGCAGGTAAATGAAGACAAAGCCACAGCGGACCCAGGCTACATGCCTCTTATTACAGGCCCTTTGATAAACTCCACCTCAAGCCTTACAAATGGCTTATTGGGAGGTGTGGGCTAAACTTATTCTTAATAAGCCTGTCACTTTACAAGGGAAGTGTAAGTAAGAGAAAAATGGAGCTGAGAACACAGAGACTGTTTCTGGTGGTGTTATACTGTAACTTCCCAAATTGGAACATGAAGGCATTTTTAGCTTTTATTTCTTTCTTTGCTTTTTCTTAATAGCAGATTGCAATAAAAGAAAAGATCATTTTCTACTAAATGATCCTGACTAATAGTATAGCAATAGTATTTACACATCGTCATGTATTTGTAAGTCTTCATTAATTTGCGCCGTTCTCACCAAATAAATAAATAAAAATAAATCCTCATGATTTTTTTGTTTTGTTTGTTTTTGTCACTGTGACTAAGCTCTTACTCACAGTCGTGACCCAAAAAGAAAAAAAAGCGATTCCATGAAGTGTTGTGGAAGATTATGGTTTGGGGCAATGACTCAGGGAGCAGCTGACGTGAAGCTCCAGGACGTCAGAATTGTCAACTGGCTCCTAATTGCAGTTATTATTCAGTTTTAAATGTTGTATCATGGGAATCAGCAGTTAATTATCCAGCAACGGGATGAGCAACGCGCACTTTGGCTTACGACAAAAACGAAAAGAAAGATCTTCAGGTTTATTATGTCACGACAACGCTGTACTGTTGATAGATAAGTTCATTTACTCCGTTAAAGTAATATTTCTTGGGTCAAGCTGCTGCAACTGCACAAAACTTTTTAAGCAAACTACTTTGAACATTATCATCCAATATATGGGGTGTCATTTTGCCTGATTAGCTAACCTAGCTGTGAAACTGTGAATGGACATCCATTGCGCAAGGGCGACCTAAAGCCCTTAGTAGATCTTCACCTTTTCCAGATATCAGGATCCACACATACTATATATCAGTGATGTACGGATCAACTCTTAACACCTTTAAAATCCTTATGCACACGACCACTATCCACCTGAGCAAATTATTTTCTCCAGTCACATTCTCTGTTCTTTTAAAACTAAAACTCTCAAAAAACACATTTAGAGAATGTAATTGCGAAGTTTAGATTGATATTAGACAGCACCGCTCACAGATTTGACCGTGGCCTCTGCAAAAACTACACCTCATGTAGACAGTTTCCATCAACTGTCACAATGCAATGGCAACTAAGGATAATAAGAAGGTTTTTTTAAGTAGTTTAGTTTTATTTTCTTGTGTTATTGATCAATAGATCGTATGGCTAATGCAACGCATTGGCTACGTCCCCCACTGCTACTAGTAACACATGAAAACTCCAACCTGAATCTGGAGCCAGACCAAGGATTCACCTAATAAAACGTCCCCCAAGTGGACTGAGTTCATCAGTAGCTGAATGGTTAGGGTTTTTTTTTTCCTCACCCACTATATCCTCTCTACTTCTTCACTACTACTACTTAAATCCGTGACTGAAGACATTCAAATGGCCATTCACTGCCACTGGACGCGCTAAAGTGGGAGGTTTGCACACGGAAAGCCCCATTTCTCGTCTGTCTTTGTATGTTTCATCCAGTCCTGTGGTCCCCATATGTAATTTAAACCTAAAAACAAACACATACACACAATCCTCCAAACAGCTGTGGGATGCAGGTCCTTAACCAAGTTATGGCAGAGGGTCTTCCTTGCTGATCAACCTTTACTGACTGACAGCATGTACAGGAGTAATGTTAAAATCCTTTATGCTACCATGAGACATTTTTCTAGGAGGCAAGCCACGAAATATGATGCACAATTTATCATTTCATGTGGTCGCAAGCCGTCAATTGCATGTTTGATCTGATCTGAAGTCTGTGATTCTTAAGAATGGTTGAATAAAAGAAAAGAAACGCACTGAAGCTGATAAGTGATATCAAACCTAAGAAAATGTTTGGATCAGCCAGAGCAGCCATATTTGATAAGTAGATGTAATCCTTTTCATTCATTGTCCTTAGATTATTAATAGACCTTTCAAATGGGATTCCATTAGACTGAAGCCCCGTCTGAGCAAAGTGGCCAATCCTAATAGAATATCCGTGCAAATATTAGACTGACAGATTAAATATTTGAAGCTATTTTCCACAGGGGTTACACGGAGTGTGTCATGTCCAGGCGTCTCTAATCTAGTATTTTAGACTTTATGAGCCGCTATTGAAACAGCTTTACGCAGCTGAGGTGACATATTTCATTCCCCGCGGGGCCAGAGGACAGTATAATCCCCCGGAGATTACTTCCTTTTGATAGCGAGCTCTGAAAGCTTCCTGTCACTTAGTGCAGTTTGACAGGATCATCTGCAGCGACCATTGATCTGTTTGCTCGACTCTGCATTATTAAGATGACAATTGTGAGCGGGGTGGGTGGGGGGGAGGGGGTGCCGCGCGCTTGTACGCGTGTGTCCCGACTGTAATGCACGTCTCAGATCTATTATAACCCGATTAGATTCCCCTCTCTTGGAAGCGCCGCTCTGTGACAGGGAGCATAATCTTTAATGGAATTTGTGTGAAATTAAATTATACGAGCATCAATAAACATAACATAATTCAGAAGAGTAAATGGGTTTAATTTATTGGATGGGCAGGCGTAATGGCACCGGTGTGTATAGAATGAAGATGTCAGGGAGACGGGTTTGAGGCGGCGGGAAGGGAAAAAATAAAAAAGAAGGTGGGGGGGGGAGAGAGAGGGGTGTGGTGGGGGCTGACAAATGCCTCATGGGTTGGGACGCGTGCGTGCCGTTTGCACGTTAGCGTGTGTGACACTTTAAGCAGGGATAAATGTTAAGGATGAGGCGTGGCGGCGTCCTCTTCGCCGTTCTTGCTGTTCAAAGTGTGTGTGTGTTTGTGCATGCGTGCGTTCAATATTCCGAGGCAGGAATTTGGAACAGCAGGAAACTGGCAGATTCTTCATCCACATGAGTGGGTAAAGAAAGTTCAACCTTTTATTAGAGAGGACTGTAATTTAATGGGCAGGGTGCACACATGGACCGAGAGAGCCGAGCGAGAGATGGAGACGGAGGGTGGCGAGGGAGGAGGGGGGAGAGAGAGACAGAGAGAGAGAAGGAGAGTAGAGGAAGGGAGAGATTAGATTGAAAGACAGATGAAAAGATAGCAAGAAAGCAATGGAGATGGAGAGGGAGTCGGACGGGCTGGGGTGAAAACATATTGAGGGATAGGGTGAGAACGAATGACTCGGAGGATGTGTGTGTGTGTTTGCTTTGAGAGAAAGACTTGATGGAGTGGCTCGGCAGCTGTAACAGTCAAGTGTTTGATTGCCCGGGTGGGGATTCGTGTGAGGTTGTCATTTTGCGTCTTAACCTTTTTTTTTTTTTTTTTTTCGGGGGTGCTTTTTCTTTTTTTGGGTGGGAGGTTAATAATCAAAAATGATCTGCTTCACTAGAGCAGATAAATAGTGTCAAACACAGCTGGGACAGAGAGGGGCTGACTGGCCACCACAGAGCTAAATTGATGGTTGTAGCTGCAGAGGAGACGGGGAAAAAAGCCCCCTCGCTCTACTGTATGACATGAATAGACTTCTAGGTGTCGCAGGGTTTTTTTTTTTTTTTTTTCCCGTTCTGTCGCCTTCGTGATGAGACGCAGTCAGAAGGCAGGCAGGCGGCGCAGATGCAACGCGCGCGTCGCCCGAGGTTTGCGTGCCGCGCGGCCGGGGCTGACGGAGCGCCTCTCTACGAGGGCCTTTCAATTTACAATCTGAGAGGTTGACATTTTTATTCATTCTTTTCTTTTTTTCCCTCCTTTCAGTCAGTTTGTGTGTGCACTTAAGAAATGCCCGGCGCAGTGTTGACTCTGCGTGAGGGATTATGTCATAGTCAGACACGCACACAATAAGACAGAAAAAGGTGCAAGCTGTTGAAGACATATGTCATTGTCACATTTTTTTCCCCCCTCCCCCTCGTCCTCCTCCTCCTCCCAGAATCCCTGACTGTTTTTGAAAGATATACCGTCGCACAAAGACCTCTTCTTCTTTATCCCATAAATCTGTTTGTGTGGCGGATAAAAGGAGATGGACTGAGAGGGAAAGAAAAGCAACTCAGTTTACTTTATCATCTTTCAACCTCCCCCTCGCCCCCCCTCCACCCCCGCCGCCCCCTCCCCCGCTGCCCTCGCTCCAGCACCAGATTTGTGGCCATAATCGAGGATAACTTACAGTATAATCTTGTTTGTTCCTTTCTTAAATGGAGCGATAACATCTCTCCGGATCATGAGTGGAACGACAGCTGGGGGGGGGGGGGTAACGAGGTGGAGGGTTTACAGCGGCGGAAGAAGTGGGGGGGGTGCTGTGGCAACGGGGGAGGTGGGGAAGCATAGAGAGGCTGTTGCACTTCTTTTCTTTATGTGGAAATCCTATAGCGCTGGCGTTTATGACCAGCAGCCTAGCGGCTTCCACTCCAGAATTTACTAACGCCCTCACACACACACACGCGCGCACACAACAGCGTTATCTGGAGAAAGGACAGTAATAAATATCAGCAATATAAGAGGTCAGCAAAGGTCGATCGGCGAGGAAGATCCCCTGTCATAATTTGTTTAAGGACCTGCATCCCGTAGCTGTTTGGAGGATTGTCTGCGTTGCACGGGACGGGAGTGTGTGTGTGTGTGTGTGTGTGCGGGGTGGGGTGTTTAAATGCAAACAGTTCATTATTCAGCGAAGCGAAATGGGCTTTTGTTTAGATCAGTCACAGCCGTAAGAGCTTCCAGTGACACCGCCATATAAACCAGGTTTAAAAATCCTTCCAAGGAGCACCGCGTTAAAGATGATTGGTGATGTTTATCTTATTAAATACGCTGACAATCAATGGCGGGGGAGTAAAGCCTGTGGTCTCGGGCTGGTCCAACTTTTGAGTGGTGTATTTTAGTGTTGCGGGTGGTAATTTAAGAGAAAATAAAATGAACAAAATGAAAGGTCAAATAAAAAGGTTTCAATTTAGACTGAAAGCATTTCTGGGTTCACCTTCAGCAGGATTTAGGATTTTGATCTTCGCAGTTGTTTAGTTTTTATGTATTTTGTCTCACTCGTATGATGTAAAAATAAAAAAACAAAAGTGTAAAAAACCAAACCAGCTATAAAATATCCAGAAAGGAAGTATTACTTCCCGTTATGTGATAATATGTGTATGTGTAATCTACGTGTTGGCGCATTCTTTGCTTTACAAGCTCTATAAACTAATTACCAGACATATACCATGAAAGGGTGACATTCCCGAACATGTTTTTCACTGGAAAGCGGGAAAAAAACGTACGACACGTATGACACGTTTCACACTATACCGTTCTCCTCGGGACAACTGCACACTCTTCATTCACACGGCCGACAAGGAACGCCAAACTTGTAAAATACGCGGCTCACGACGTCGCCCCTCACAACGTACAGGCTCGATAAAGTCTGAATTTCTGTCCGCTTCTTACATCAAGAGCTGTTGTTCTCACCAGTGTTCCCGGAGTCGTAATTCCGCTTTTAATGCACGCGGTTAAAATGCCGCTTGCCTGCATTCAGCCCGAACGATGTACACTTATGTCATTAAAGGTTTCTATATTGTGCAGTGAAAGCAGAAGTTTAATTTTACCCCGAAGTAGAAGTTAAAAAAGACTGTGAAGATGTGCAAACACAAAAATATTCAAACACAGACAGTTCCAGGAACTATGAAAAGTTTGTGAGCTTCTTCTTCTTCTTCTTTTTACCCATGATCCAAGTTATAGTAGTCAATAAGCAAGTGTTTGTAAAACTTTTAATAAATGTTGCAAACTGCTAATAAATGCAAAAAAAAAAAAGTGCTTAAATTTAAGTGTTACCATAAATTTTACTTTATTTTATTTTTGCACATCGGAGCCACATTACATATAAAAAAAATGTCGAGATTTAAATAGACTTAGTTTCTGTTATTTGTAATTTACAGTTGTAGAAGTAATGAAAACTTTCTTCTTTCACTAATATCAAATGCCTTAAACTTAATTTAAAGTTGCTGCTGTTGTTTAATTTGGGGGCCTGAAACCGTGTAACTGCATTAGTTACTTCCTCCGCAGAAGTAATACGAGGCCCGGCTGAGCACGGCGCACTTATTAAAGCTTGTTGTTTATGCGTCTGTTCCTGAGAGGGAGGGACGGCTCTGCGTCGCGATCGCTCATCGGGAGAGCTATAGAAATGTGCCTCCTTGTTAATTATTTAAAAGGCGGCCTCGGAAGCTTTACCGATAAAGCCGATCGGAGATGAGGGCTAGTTTGCTCGCTGTCAGGGAGGAGACGCGATAAAGAAGACCCCAGCCTTGTGACTGCTTCCCAGCCAGACCTTTCCCGTGTTCACGGTGGGGCTGATGGATGGGCCCGCGGTTCTCCCCATCCCCCCCGATCCCTCCTCAACGCCCCCCTCCCTTCTCCACGGCTTGGACAGGTGATACAAGTGTATATTTATTTATTTCCTTTAATACTCTTCTTTATCTCCTTCATTGTTAGTAGGCCGGTGAGATTGATCAATATTTAATTTTCTGGGAGAAGGAGTGGGGAGGAATCGGGGCCGCAGTGACACTCAGGAAATCTTCTCCCGCGTATTGGCTTCGTTCTCTCATCCTTTCCCTCATCTCTTGTCTCATCCCATTCCTCCATCTCCCCGACGTCGCTCCGTTTCGCACCGTCTTCCTGCTACTGTGTTAACCGCTGTTTCTCCATGCTGAACAAAGGTGTCTGTTGGTTCTCTTCACCCCAGCGACAGGAAAAAAAAAGGTTGAGGTTAACCTTTAATGTAATGAAGGGTCATAAAGGGAGTTTCTGTGCCCTCTCAGAGGAAGGCCTTGCTTTGAACAGGGCCCTTTGGTGACCTTTGTACCTTTACGGTCATTGGCCACTGCTTGGGTATGCCCTTTAATGACTGAGCAATCTAATCAATGGATCATTTTTCACTTTGGCGACTGGGAGGTCTAGCTTCATCCCACGAGCAGACGCCGAGAGCGGTTCTGGATATGTCATTTCCCGTGTCTTCCTGGCTGCAGTCGGAGAAGTCGCGGACACTTCGGCGTGCTAAGCCTTGAAGCTGAATTTGCATCCGAAGAATGAGCACTGACAGAGCAAAAAGACTGCATTGCTGAGGTTCTGAAATGAGAAATCGGATGCCCAGCCCTGCCAATAAAGCCCTGAGACAACTGCTTAGTCAGGTTCAACTAATCATGTCTTTTTGTCGATGTATTTGAAACGAGCGAGTTGTCGTCAATGACATAAGCCATTATTGTCTTGACCCTAGAGCCTTCTTTAATTAACCCGCGCATTTGATTTAATACTGACAAAAGTGAGTCTTTTTTTATTTATTTATTTTTTTTGGTCATATAGAAGTTACACACTGGAAGAATTAGAAAAAAATCTGTGTTTTATGGTAAATGGCTTTTAACGTCTCGATACGAATCTAAGCTCACTTCAGGCATCAAAGGGGCGAACACGTGTTGTGGAAAAGGAGGGCATTTTTTTCCCCTCAGATGCCATTTTACAGAGGAATGTTAAATGGCTCGGCGTGGATGGAGCGCACTCTCACAGTTACTTAAAAATAGATGAAGCATCCATGTTTTACTTCATGCATTATCGGGGCCACTGTACAGTAGATGATCATGAAAGGCCGCTGATAGTTTTGACTGCAGGCCATTGAGCCTCTCACCAGATAGAGGGCAGTGCCACTGCTGCACTCATTATGCCCCCCCTTCCCTTTTGCCCCCGGTTGGTAATCGCCACCAGAAGGAAGCGAGGAATTTCTCTGCACATGCTGGTGGTTTCTGGCTCGTTACAACCTCTGCTTCCCATTGAGGGCAGAGGAATTAAAATTTTCATACAGAGAGAGGAGAAATTACTCTCGCAAAGTTGTTCCTGTCTCAGAATGTCTGGCTCGCTTTGAAACATCCCCCCAAAAAGACTTTAAAAGCAAGTGATAAAATGTTATCAGGAGAGAAGGGGGGGAAAAAAGGGGGGGAAAATAAGAGATCTGTTCTTTTATAGCTCTCTCTCGCGCTCTGTGAAGTGGCAGCAGCCAGTTTTAGCTCTGTCTATCTGTGATCCACATAGCTGACTAATAGTGTTGTGCAGCATGTGGTCTCTGGAGCTTCAGGCCAGGTGTTGGTGTTAATGCTGGAGCCCTCACAACACCTGTTAGGGCCAGGTTCAGCATCCGCACGGGCGTTTGCTCTGGTTGCCCTGCTTAACCAACCAGACTTACTCTTGCTGGGAAATGTAGTAATTTAGAAAGTATTATAAATGCTGCCAGATTCTCGGTTGCCATGATTGTCGATTTTAGCGGGAGTGTTTTGAGATTTGCTCATGTGTAACATCTTGTTTTTGGAGTGTTATGTGACGTGGAGACCTAGTGGTTAGTCATCTTCCCTTCCTACTAGAATGTCCATCCTTTGGACGGACGAGTCCTCATGCCTATCTCATTCAACTCAGACCAAGTTCTTTTACCTAAAAAGTGCCTAGACTCCTTTTGATGGAGTTTACTTAGTTGTTTTCAGAAGGCCTAAGCTTAAACTGTCCAACAGCATCTGCTGCATCAGTCTGAGGTGTGGTTAAAAGGTCATGGTCATTATCACATAACAATATTGTCAAAGAAAAGTCAGGGTTCTGGTTCAATAAAGCACATCTGACAGTGGTCTTGACTGTTAAATCCAGACAACTTGGCCTCCTCAGTTTTGTGCACCCGCCATTCCTGTCATTTAAGAGAAAAATATAGCCAGGAACCAGAGGTCATGAGCCATCACTGTTTAACCAGATCCTGCTCTGGGCACATAGCTAGTGTATATTATCGTATTGCTAGGATAAATGAAAGCTAAGATATCTTAAATCCTGTCAGAGACGAGTTAAGCGCATGTCGACTTCACATTGGTTCGCCTATTTGGGAAGTAACACGGCAAAGCCTCTGTGAAATCACCAACCGCATCCCTGAAGAGCGACTCTGAAGCCCAATGCGATGGCTCTGGCTGTCATCATCTTGCCAGACTCAGTACAAGCGACAAAAGATACAACCGTGTCAGCGATGCCACCAACGCTGTCGCCAAGTCTCCGGCAAAGGGTCACTCAAGTGCTCGGTGACATCAACAACCACTTTTGTGGTGCGCAACTGTTGGAAATCAGCTTCATGACTGACTGATTCACATCCCCTTCTTCCGCTGAAAAAGAGTTGTAACTAGTTGCTCTCTCACCGCTAACCTAAAAGAACTCCTGTCTAGTTCAAAATGGGCATTTGTGATGTCCATGGCCCTTCACAGTTTTTACTTGATGCTTGGTGAAACCACTGTGTTTACAATAAATAATATACAAGGAGTAAATGATTGCTAAGTTACATGTCATCCTTCCCATCACGATCTTTTGTTTTGAGACTTCTGTGAAAGACACGTAAGAAAGGGTATGCCACCACTGACTGCCGCCAACTGATTGTGAGAAGTGAAGGGTCAAACGTGAGAAATGCGGCCCAGCTTACACCACAGCAGGCTTAAACACATACTAAGCTAGCAGAAGAGGAATTTACAAGCTGGATAAAGTAAAGTAAATCATATTTGGCGCTTGACAACTTGCCCTTTGTCTCTTCTCCAAGGGACCCTCAGCAGCCACCACACGCACCGCTTTACAAGACGTTACGACCTCTTAAACAGTGGCACTTTAAAGTATTCCTCTCCTGTTCAGTGGTCCACAGAGGCCAAGTTCTTGCCAGGGATTATCAAAGTTAACAGGATTTTAATGGGTCCAGGGAGACCCGTAAAGACCCTACCAGGGCCAGGTAGTGGCGTTCTCCTGCTACCCCTCTCACTCCCCTAATGCGGGCAGCCTCCACATCCAAGCACCAGCTAAATAATAAACAGATGGCCGATACCAAATATAGCCGGCCCCGGTTCAAACTACAAAGGGACCCCGAAATGAAATGATAGGGTATTAAAGGGGAGATACAATTTGCAGGTCAAACTGTAATGGCAACCCTTCAGTGTGCAAATTGAAAATTAACCTTTGGTGTTACCAAATCATTCGCAGCTGATGTTGTATGTGCACGGCAGGCGTTTTGGCTCCGGCATAAATAGCCGTAGGAAGGAGAATGGGGAAATAGGTGGCGATGAAGTCGTATCATATTTGTGACTCTGTTTTTTTTTTTTCTCTCATTTCTCTCCCCTCTTCAAGGCCTCGTTCAGTCAAGAAAATCAGGAATGAGAAAGCAGACCACGCAAGGTCTTTTGAGTTCTGCGGCTGGCCTGTTCTCACATTTTATCTGCATATCATATTTTTTTATTTTTTTTTAAACGTTGGCCTCGGGACCCACCGACCATAAATCAGGCTTTTCCGTGTGGCTTCATCGGCTGCGAGTGCCACATTTCCAGATGATTCCGTCTGCAAAACAAAATGCCACTCATTTTTTTCATAGAATTATGAAATCCAAAAACAAATGAGTCAAGGTCCAATGTTTTTTTCCATCCTGGATTAATGCATTTATACAAATAGGCTGGCCTCTTTTTCGCCGTTCCTGGGCCATTAATCCATGTTCTAAACCCCCTTTGCAAGAAAAGGCTTATGATGCGAACCTTGTCATATTCAGCAGCGCTGTCAGCGAAATGGCCACTGTACCGGTCCAAACTGGTAAAGTGGCCTATTCATTATCCTAATCTCATTAGTTAAGATCTGTTAAGTAGAGACTGGTTTTAATGCATGCTTTTCCCTTTTAATTATTGACCATAAATACATTGGAGTGCATTAGGGTCCTAGGGCGAAGAGCAGAGCGGCTCCTAATAGATTAGGGGACAAGCACATTATCTAAATGTACATATCTAACTAATCATGCATCAGCCATGGCCATGTGAGCATTCTGACATCAATTGCAGTTTGACATTTGACCCCAGCTGTGGCCTCGCTGAGGTCCGGCCTCATAAAGGTCTGACGCTGTCGAGTAAACAGAAAGGAGGAGGGAAAGTGACGTCACGCCTGCAGCGAGGCCCAAGAACACTGCCCCCCCACCCCCCCACCCCTTCTTTTCTTCCTGTAACGCTTAAGACCATGGTGTTATTCCTGAATGCTAACAGATTATTTCTAAATTGCTCCACGGTTAATCATGTTACAGATTAAATCATTTGGGGATTAGGTTCGAATACATGAATAAGCGCTGTAATGGGCTGCATGTCAGCCTGCATGCCGGTGATCTCATGTTGAGGGAAATCAGGAGAGAAAACGAGGGGAGGAGAGGCGGGAGCGGGGGGGGACTTCACGCCCGCTCGTTCACCTTTCCTGCCGCCTCCCTTCTGTGTGTCACTCTCCGTCCGTAAGCGTTTTCCCCCCCCCTCTCCTTCTGAAACGCACACACTCAGGCGCACTCCCGGTGACGAGGGAGAAGAGTGTACCGTTCGCCGCATAGAGGGGCTCTTGTACAGTTGTGAGAGGCTATTGTGTAAAACAAGAGCGAGGACACGCTCCTCAGAAGTATCACCCTTGCTGAGGATCATCGTTGCCTTGTGTGTTCTTTGAACACACGGACATTGTGTTCGCCGTCCCTTGGCCTGGATGTCGAAAGTCCTGCAACCTCCTGTAACAGCACTAGCTGTGAGTCCAGATGAGTGTGATGCACCCTGATAATATTTACCACATCATTTTATTTATTTTATAAGGAAATTATGAGTTCATTACTCTAGCTCATCTTGACTGGTTGTAAACATCCCACCAATTTCCGGCCGTGGTGCGTTCACTGGAGATATTTCTTTGGCGGGAAAAGGAGGATTTTTGTAACGTAGTGATTTAAATTGCATATTGTGTTCATACTTTTCTGATTTACAGTCACAGTGACACATCCACACAGTCATTCACATTCCGTCAATACTGACGCCAACCTCTGGAAGCGCCTTGAGGTTCGGCGTCTTGCCGATTTTGGCATGTGGTCCCTGCACTGGTTTAGTAAGGTGACCAGATTTCTGAAATGAAATTCGGGGACATTTCAAATTTGGAGATAAAAAAAAAAGAAAGAAAGAAAGAATTCCCGGTTGAAAGAATGTTATCAGGATGAAATGTAGAAACTGGGACAATTACCGTTTCCTAAAAGTAATAAAAGGAATGAAGTAATACTTGTAGTAGTAATAGCAGGGGTCGCATTAAACGAAGATTTTCCGTCACTGACCATTTTCTTAAAACCATGACAGAAAAATCTGAAGGCCATCAGATTGCTGTTCACACACCTGACCACTTGGTGGCGACTGACCTTATTAATTGGCTCTTGTCTCTAATCGCGGTTCTCATTCCAAACATCACGGAGCTTTTGTCAGTGCACAATTTCCTGGTACACCGATTATACTGATGCACACATCAGAGCGCGCCTAACTATATATGTATGCGGCTAACGGCTACCAAAATAAAGGAATTGGATGAAAACCATTGACTGTATATAGTAAAACACATTGCTAGGACTGATGGAAGGCAAGTTGTATTTTAAATACTACCTGACAGAAGCCTTCACAGACAACGAAAAAGTCTAGCGCAGTCTCTGAGTAATAGAGTAATAAAACGGGCTAAACCACCTTGAACTGATCGCGACCGGCTACCGTAATAACCGTTGTTCTAGTCGCGCACCATGCTTACTCGTGCTTGCTTCCTGGCTACCGTAATACCTGTTGTAGTCGACATGCAATTTTATTTCTCATTCATAAGAAGCTAAATAGGGGACATTTTCGGGGACAGCTTTAGCCAGGACAGGTCACCCAAAACGGGGACTGTCCCTGGATATTGGGGACGTCTGGTCACCCTACGGTTTAGGCCCCGCCTCTCTCCTCCAAATTGGAGCAAATCCTCAATTAAGAGGATACGAATGTGCTAGTTTGTGAATACGCTACAAACATGCACACAATAAATATGCTACATTAGGTACCTGGACATCGTCCAGGTCAGAAAACACCATCCTGGGACTTTAGGTCAATCTACAGACCTCGGATGATGATAACAGGTAACTTCGGATTCAACGGGGAATAGCACTAGCGTATCACAACGAAATATTGGCGAAATGAGCGAGTTTTGCGGCAGATAATGCGTTATTTAGAGGCAGCGTCACGGTTCCCTGTCACTCTGGCTATATGGATATATGCGGATCTAATCGTCAAATGACAAAAAAGTTATATGGGTGAGAAAACAACCGTATTTTAAGCTAGAAATAAGGGCCAGGTTGTAAAAAAACTGTAGCTCCCCTTTAAACGAAAATATGCACATTAACCACTCGCCCTAGCAGCGCTCATTTGAGTAGTTTCACAACACAAAACACGATGACATGATCCTTCGGCCGATGAAAGGAGGGACCACCGTTATGAAATATTGCATATTCTGTAAAAGCTGCCATTTGCTTCTGCGGCATGAGGCCACAGAGCAGCTGTTTAACTCCACAGCACAATCATCCCTTCACTCCACAATCAGCCAGAGACACACACACACACACGCACACACAGAGAATAAAGACCATTGTTTTGTCCAGCAAATATCTGTAACAGCATACAGTGTGTTTGAGTGTGAAATAAGAGCCTCAGTGTTTCTTAGCCTTAATGACTACTGTAGCCGTAGCCAGTCGCGGTGGAGCGAAGCACATGTGTGATCCGATGTCTCTCTCTCCGGGCTTTACAATAACACTCAGCTGTATTCCCTAACTTGCGGTCTGCTCGCACGACACTGTAATTTTCCTCATATTTGAGTGCGGTGACGCAAAAAAACACATAAATTTGCAATATTTCGCCGCCAAGAAAACAGCGCTGTCACACATCTGCAGTCTCTTCCCAGCACGCGGGTTTCCCGTACGCGTTATAAGCTGCTAAATGTCTTATGAGTTTTCAGTATCACTGTACGTTGCGATCTGTGGTTGAAATTACACACTGAGCGCGTGCAGAAGTGCGGTAATTACCGTCTTCTCTTCTGATGTTAAATACAGGTGACGCATTCGCCAGTGTTTCCCCCCCTTTTTGATCCACTTAATTACTGCGTGTATGACAACGTGTGCATATATACCCGGGCGCCGCTCCGTCATTATTAGGCCGCGGTCTAATTCTAGCTGAGGCGATTATTGCTCGGCTAACACGTATGGATGGATGTCTGGGAGCAGCAGGTCATAACAGTCATACTGTATCGGCCATATTAGCGAGTCAATACGAGGCCCAGGGCAGGTTGATTTAATTACACTATTATGCATCAGGTTGATTGGACTGCTTTCCCCGCAGTACGTACAGACTATGTGTCACAGTTATAACAATGGGGCGAATGATGAACAGTGCAGGGGTTTGTCATTGTTAATCAGTGTGGTAAATTATTGTGTGTTGACGCGGTTTATTGGGTTTTAGCAAACTGTAAAGACAAAGAGGATTTGATTATGTTATAATTATTAATAGAAAATCGCATTTAACTTTTTCTTTTAAAGCAGTACTCATTAATTGCTGCTTATTAAAAAATGAAATGAAAATCTGTGTTAATATGTGACAGCGCCACATGAACAAATGACACCCTGCAGCTCAGATATTCATATCTGCTAAAAAGCATGCTGGGAAAAAAGAAACGATATGCACTGTGTTATTTTCAGAGATGAACCATCCCAATCAAAGCAAACTTAACTCGTTTTCTTGAGCCCCGCGTGTAAATAAATAAGCGAATATTCCCAATGTTTGTGTTGTCGTCTTCGTTTTAAATTAAGGATTACACCCCGGACCGGGCACCTATCGCGACGCAAAAATAATTAATTTGGAAACGTCACTTAGCACATTAATTTACATATAAATGCGTTTTTGTATGAAAATAAAGGAATAACGCGGGTGCACGGCGGTCGACGGGCGACACCCTCAAGACTGCAATTTACAATTAAAATGTTAAACGCGCTGATTATGCTCGAGAGCAATTTCTTTTTGACCTTTCGTCGTTTTTGGGGCCCGCTTGTCTGAAATTTTACATTTCGTGTGGTCGGTATGATTGTCGTTGTTTACTTTTTCACTGTGTGCAACTACATTACAAGACTCAGGAGGGGGCTTGGTAGTTTTGCTGATAATGCAATATATGGTAGTTACACAAGAGATTAATAGTAGTTGAAAATATTTTGGGATACTTCTTAATACTATATTTGCCTGAATACCCCATTTCTGCTGGTTTTAACTTCTACCACCCTACTTTTTAAGACAGGAATATGCACATATATTTAACTTACCTATAAAACGTATGGTTTTAAGGTTTTATAACAGATTTTGAGTCTCTTACATTTGAAACTCATGTTGCTGATAATACTTCTGATAATATATCCTTGCACGAATGCAATTTGAGTGCAGAACCATTTCCTCATACAGTCAACAATCTTAATGATTAGTCCATCACTAATGGCAGTTACAGCAGAAATACATACAAATGTATGTGATGCATTCCTGGAAATATTGTGCATATAAGGTGTGACTAAATTTTTCTAAATTTTTTTTTTCTGCAATAATAGATCACTTATGCATCATTTTAAAGCATATACAAGTTGGTTAATATGTTATACAGGATCCCAAGATTCCTTGTACATGTGTTTATATGCAGATTTTGTATTTTTTATTTTTATTTTCATTTTTTGCTTATACTATTTTATGTTACTAGATTTTTACGTATTTTACTTTATTTTTTTATATTTTACTAGTGGTTCTCAAGAGTGTTTTTTATGTCTGCCTATCTAAGGCTATTATAAACCACTGCCACCCCATTTCTTCAGTGAGGCAGATGTGTCATATCCTATCCAATCCACACGGTGGCAGCAAAGTTACAAACACGTGTGACTGCTTGTGCCTTTTTTTTTTTTTCTTCATAAATTGTGTGTGTGTGATTGTGCCTGTCTCTGTGTGTGCGTTCGGATGTGCCCGCACATGTGCATGCCATCACACGTTTGACAGCGCCGATTTGACCCGTGCTAATGAACGCCACCGGCGTGGCTGACACAGAGTGACACCGGGACAAGAAAAAGACCCTCTTCTCTCCAACGCCTCCATTTCTGGGCCTGTAAATAGCCGCACGTAGCCCGCTGCATGTTTATTAGTCATGTATCAGACCAGCGGCTGATGGACGCGGATGCTCATTACCAGTTAGTGTTGCTTCACAAGAGACCAATCTGGCGCCCTGTGAGGGTCGTCACTCAGGAGCAAACAGGCCTGACAGCGGCATAAGTTGAACTTGAATAGGAAACGTTTCACATTATATTTAACTGACTGAAAAGGCGGCTTTCGGCGAGAGTAAAATGCTCATGATGATATCAGTGTGCGTGCAGCGTGATGGTGTGCACACACACACAGTACAGAATGTTCCCAAGAGAGTTTTGACTAACAATAATAAAGACCCTGTCCCTTCTTTCACCTCTCCAGGTATTTTCTCAGAGAGTAAGGTTACCTTACGTCTGCATAAGTACCTCGCATCTTTCTTTTTTTTTTTGTCTCCTGTAGCGAGTTATGTGATATTTTGGCAATTGTGCATTGTGACACACGCTCAGGCCCTCGACCCCGCTCCCCCTCCTCTCCCTCTCCCATGCATGACATCACCGTGTCTGCTTTTAATTAAAAGACACCGAACGGGCAGTGCGGGAAATATGAGCAAAATATTTGAATTTCAATCACTATCACGTTTCCCTTATTTCACACACGCTGCGTCCGCGGAATGTGCCACACGGCTGCATATCCAACGAATGGGATCAGTCACTGAGCATTAGGCCCGCGGGGTGGGGCAGAGAGGAGAGGGCTGTAGAGTTTTGGCAGGGACCGGAGAAACGCAGTTCAAGTCCGCCTGCGGTGCTGTAGCAGGTGCTTTATGTAAAAGAAGATTCAGTGTGGTAGTGGCATTTTCGCTTGATTCACCCCAGGAGCCTCTGCACTGTTTGCGCCAGCCGTAGCAGACAAAGTGAATGAGCGGTTCACCTTTAAGGAATGTATTCCTTTGTCAGTGCAGGCTTTGCAAATGCCCACTGAAACTTAATTCACCTGCTGTTAATCTTGAAGTGGCAAGTAATGTTGGGCCATGTTCCCCACTAGATGGTGCAAGACTCCATAACTTTTATATGCAGCCTGCATTTCTGAGGCTCATAATCACTTTTTAAAAAGAACATCATAATCAACATCAGCAAAGTTGCATCCTACTGTGATTGTTTGTCATATTCATGCGTGAACTTTGAAGAAACATTCTGACAAAGTGTGAGATTAGGCTTTCGATGTGTTATTTTTTCTTTTCTTTTTCCTCGCTTTTGTCCTTTTATTTTGCAGAAAATTATCTTTAGTTGTGGGGAAAAACTGTAGTGCAATGTCTCTTAAAGCCAGCAGATGGCAGCAGCAACACACAAACCAGCACCACCAGTCGCCCCATCTGTAGGGTATAAATCTGTATGCACTATCCCACATCTGACTATTCCTTCTTTGTCAGATGCTAGCGTTCAGTGTCTGCATCCCTTTCAGTCCAGTGAACTCGATAAGGGTGCATTTCTGATGGCAGCTGAAATGCTCTGTGTGTTTCAGCTTTTGAACTGTGTGTGACACCCACACTGTGCGATACAGCGTCAGTCGCGTCAGGATAAACTCAGCCAGTCAACAGTTGGTTTGACTTTCTGTTCAAGTCATTTAGAGACAGAGAAACTGATGGACTCGTGGGAATAAAATGGTCCGGTTTGGTCCAAAGAGATTTTCCCCAAAAGAGCAAGAGGCAGACAGAGATTGTGACTTAAAAGTGTTGGCAGACAGCAACATCACAATTCAATCAAACAAGCTCGATGCGATCAGAGCGAGTGTTGCCATGTGCTTTTCATGTATTCAAATAAGAGTTTGTGTCGCAGGAAAAAGAAATCAAATATGTATTTGTGGGCCTCTTATATGTGAGGGACACTCTATCCACTCTATCAACTTTGGGGACGTCTCTCTCTCTTCAAGCTTATCCCTTAAAATGTGTTGTTGTTTGAGACATTAGTCACTTCTGTATTTAGACAACGCAGCAGCCATCATCATCCACCGCGTTCACTGAAGGAAGCGCAGAGAAATCTACAAACCCGTCCCCTTGAGCTTGACTGTCAACTTTTTTGAGTTGAAACAAAATGAATTGTGTCCTTATTTTTACATTTAACATCCAATCTCCTTTGCACTGATTAAGCTGCACCGATTGCCGCGTTTCTGAAGCATCTGCTGGACAAACAGCTCTCGTTTAAGATCACTACTGAAGATATGACTGAGCAGCTGGATGAGGAAGGCGCTCAGTGAGTGAACTGCGTCACTCAGAAACACACATATCACATCTGGATTGGAGGATTGGAGGTTTGGATTGGAGGACTTTTATGAAGCTGATACCAAACCTCTTCTCCAGCTGGTAAAAGCCGGTCTTGAAACGACTGCATACTAGTTTGGAAGACATCGTTATATGAGACTTGATTTTCTCATATTAATGTGCTCAAATATGTCGATTGACGCATCTTCAGTTGTTTGATAAAGATGAATTCTCAATACTCAGGAAATTAAATGTGGAGTCAGAAGATCCAGGGACCATTAAGTTAAGTAAGTTATATTTGACTCATTTATTATCAGTAAGTCTTGTTGTGATACATCCCATGATCTTCAGTCAGACTGATCCAGGGACCAGTAAGTCCTGAGTAGTAAACCAGGATCCTAACAGAACAGTAGCAGGAGAAACTCCAACTCGATGTGTGATGATTTAGGTAGCCACGACTTCTGGCTCCTCCTAGAAACATCTCCATCAAAAAGACCTCCAAGCAGCTCAGTAAAATTACTGTTGGAGGAACAAAAGCAGTAGAAGAACGGCTCTCTACTGCTCTGTTCTCCACCCTCAGCCAGGTCACCTTCTCCCACTCCATCAGAGCCTATGTAGTCGCGTCTATACAGGAAAAAGTTGGATAGACTAACACCAAAGGACCTCAACCAGATCCCCTGCGCTGCTGAACCTCCAGCTGTCTTGAGTTATAGCCTGGATGAAACAGAGCAAACTCACTATACACAAATAAACAGCAAATCACAGGAAATTAAAGTAATATATCCTGATTCAAATAAAGAGAAAATGCTTTTGCAGAGGAGAAACTGTTATTTTACTTTTTTTTCTCCCCCTGAATTATTATACTCAGACACCACTAGATGTTACGTATGGAGAAACGCTGCTGATTTACGCTGAGAAGCTGTTTTATTTCCTGAATTATTACAATCAAAGACTTTCAATAAAGTGTTGGGATCATGATTCCGTCTTTCCAACAGCTGGAAAAATCAAGCAATTCAAACTGTTGTGTGCTGATCTTTATTCCTTCCTATTTCGCTTCTGTTTTCAAGTTCAGTTCAAGTGCTTTTTCCCCCCAAATATTCAGCTGATAAGTAAAATCAGATCTTACAACAAAATGTCAATAAATCTGTACCAGATGATGCAGTGCAGTTTCTACTGTTTTCGGCTAATCTGTCAGTCCCTGTTGTATTATAAAGAGGACATCCTGGGCCCTCTGGTTCTAGTAATGTCTTGTGACAGACTGGAAAGCTGTTGAGTTCCTCTCCCTTTCTGAAATGACCAGAGGTTGAATCCGTGATTCAACAATAACACCATTCTCAAAGACATGACACAACCATTGATCTACATTATTAAAGTCCGTCCACATCACCCATTGTTTTGTAGCTGATCACCATCAACCACCCTGCTACTTGGTCCAGGTTCACCTGAATTTCCAAGCGTACTATCAGCATGATGAATTTGGTGGCAAGAAGTTGTAGACAGCTTTTCCTTGTGGTAGACATTTGAAGAATGTTTGTCAACTTCATCGGTTGCTCACATTGGCCGTGGTTTACACTCACGTCACACTAAAGTTGACAATGCTGATTTCTTGAAAGTTCTTCTGGTTTCATGTCACCACATCGCTCCTGTGTGTACGTACCTTAAGAGTATACTGCAGAACTTCCATTTTTTGTCACATGACCCATATCTGTAAACTTGCACCTGGCATGACATTATGACCACCTTCCTAATATTGCATAGCACTCCCTTGTGCATCCATGTCCTGTGGTGTCTGGCAACAGGATGTTATTAGTAGGGGCCTTTGGGTTCTAAGGGTTGAGAGGAGGGACCTCTGTGGATCACACTTGTTTCAGTGTGTGTGTGCCTGTGTCAGGCTGCATCCTGCTGAGGATGACTGCTGTCATCAAGGAGTGTCATTGCTATGGGGTCGGGGTGTCTGGTCTGGTCTAAGTGGGGGGTTCATGTCTAAGTAACATCCACACAAATGCAAGGTCCAAACGTTTCCCAGCAGAAGCACAGGCTGGTCAATGTTACTCACTTTTCCTGCCAGTGGTTTTAATGTTGTGGCTGCTGTGTAAGTACTTTGCACACTTTAAAGTGAAGTGGTCATGTGTAGTTTGCACACTCCCGGGTCCTGGAGTAACTCCCTATTCAACAGGATACTTGAGGAGCTGCATCCCTCTGAAACCACATCATGGAACCATGACTGAGGTGTAATAACCAATTTACTCCTGAGTTTCGTAACTGCCGTGGCAGCCAGTCTGCAGTCTGTACCTAATAAGACACAGATCTGGTTCATGGTGATATGTAAATACTTGCAGGGCTAATTTTCCACCGTAATGATCTAGCCCACAAGTGAACACACGGACACAGCACTAATGTGTTCCGACGGGAAACCGATCCAGAGCCCGACCGACCTGAAGCTGTAGGAAACCTCCTTTGTCTGGAGGTCTCCTCAGCGATGGCCTGGCATTGCTTTCTGGGAAGTGAGGGAAGTTGAGGCACTGAGTCACTTCAAGATGATAGGTCAGTGTGGTTTCAGACTGTTGGAAGAGAATTATGTCAGTGGGGCCAATGGGGAGTGTGTATGCTCAGCCGGGGTAGAAGGGATTCCCTTTGACAAGACGTGAGCTTTATTTTCTTACGAAGCAAAGCGAGGGGGTGGAGGTGATGATGTGTTAACTTATATTGTCCAGATGTATTTACACATGCAGCCACAATTGCAAGAGTAGAACGCCATTATTTCTGGCAAGAAATGACATGTGTGCACAGGTGTGTGTAACTTACATGCATTTCTGAATACATACATTTGCGTGGGCACATCTGTGAATTTCTCGGCATGGTTGTCTATTTTTCCTTGGCAGCTTTTGATGTCCTTTTACTGGAGCTTTATTGCGGGTCCAGATGATTTCCCAGAAGCAGTAGCGGTGTACTTCGATTGTGGGGAAGTTGTGACACATGGGAGCTTCCGAGTAACACTGCCTCCTGCTGCCAGGGCTGACTAGCTCACAAACAATGCAGCGATGAAATGATGAAGGTTTTCATGCAGGATTTCACAGTGAATGCGTCATAGTCTCAGAACCCATCATTGAGCTTTACGTTGAGGTATTACCTCTGGTAAATATGATACCGTACGCAAGATTTATCAACGTGTCGTACTACACGTAGAGAAAGAAAAAACATGCTTGCCCTTCGTAAACTGTATATCCCCTTTGATGCTATGGATAAATTAAACAAATGTCATGTTGCATACTTGATAATCTTTGTGTACACGCAGATGACTTAAGCTGTGGCCAGCCCTGTTAGAAAACACCACAGTATGCACAGAGTTACCTGCAATAGATCACACAACTTCATGCCATGTCAACAAAAAGTTGGCCAACTAAGATAAAGTCAGTTTAGCCAAGGCTAGTCCTGGATGTACTTGCACAGCACAGGTTGTGAGCATCCTGCTAATAGTGGGAATGAATGAATGGAAGCATGCAATGCGGCCCTCCCCTGAATGTTTTATTAATTGAACAACATCCACACAACCGCAGCATGGGCCACATCAGAGTCTTGGTTTTCAGACAACGGTCAACGTGTTGGAAAAGAGTTAATGAATCATCACAATTTGAGTCACGCTGAAAGTAAATATGTCTTAACTGAAAATTCTGATTTGAACTGTGGGTAGCAAATATGACTAACACTGGCAGCTACAACTGGACTAAAAATATGAATCCCAGATCCTAGGAGTCACTGAATACAAAATGACAATTTGTAAAATGAGACTATTACTTATTGAAACTGCGCTTTCATAATAAACCGTGCAAGTTATCAGTAGGTGCAGCAGCCAGTTTTCCTACTTGAGTATGTTTCCTGGAGAGGGTTCCCTCATTACACGATTATACTATTTGGTTTCAGCGGCAGAAAGTCCAAACTGCAGCATCAGGGTATTCCTTCGGATTGGGATCACTGTCTGAGGTCAGGAACACCACTGTAGGATTCAAGTGAAAAACATACCACCAGATTGAGTTTCCAGAAACATGGGGAGACGCTTAAGGCTTGCGGGGTGGAAGGGAATGACTTCAGATGGATCCACAGCAGGGCATCACGTTCTCTCCCCGAGGATCGGCACTTTGTTAGGTCTGGTTTTCTCTCAGCAGCGTTTTAATGGTGCAAAATCAACTGAGAGAGAAGAAAAAACAGTTTCTCTTCTTGGGTTGATGTGTGTATGAATATGTTAGTTTGTGGAATTCAACCACACGTGAGTCATTCTGACCTGATGAGTTTTTCATACGCAAACACACACACATTCTGATTTGGCCTGTGTGTGTGTGTGGTTAAAAGGAGCTTAAAAAGCAGAACACAGCCCGATGTAATCTGGACATCTACCTCTGATGGACACGGAGGTCGAGGCCCCGGCCTCAGTGGAGTCGTCCAAAACTTGAGCGCCACAGTACGTGGCTCAATCTGCATGTGATACATTCCCTCCAGAGTAGCATCAGAGCCAGATGGGGGTGAATCAAAGAAGATAGCTGACTAATAACACGGTATGAATCACAACCTTTTTAACAAGCGTCTTTGGGTTGTGCCTGTTAAAGCCACAGCACGCAACTGTGCGTGTGCTGAACAAAACCAACAAGGCTTATTACTAAGATAGTGATTTGTTAGGATTATTACTTTATATCCAAACCATTTCATAATTCTACAAAAGCATATATGAGCTGTTTTTATTTTACTAATAATTACCTTTATTAAGTGAACTGGGATTCCTGTTAAAGTGAATGGACTAGCTCTTGTTAACAGTATATTGACATATGGATAGACTAAAATTGCAGATAGTTAAAAATATTACCCAGTTTCAGCATTCAAGATCATGGCCGTGGTCGCTGTAGATCCATAACTGAATACGTGTGCAGTATTGTTTTTGCTGTGTTGACACCATCAGAGGAGACAAACCAATTTTTTATAGTAGCCAAAGAAAAAGGGCTAGCATCAAAGTTTAGCGTTCCCTGCTTTCTCTACTTCACTCACTCCTACACTCTATGTTGACACCTAATCCATGCTGGAATAATCCACTCATAGCTAAGTCTCATAAATTTGGAGTCTATGAGCACATTAACGAGTTAGTGGGAAGAAGACTTGAATCCCACATGACGTTACCTAGCTAGACCAAGTTTCGCAACTCACGGTTAGTCAGTTCAGTCTCATGCATCGCCTTCACTGGTCTTGAATAGAACAAACCATATTCACCCTGCTGCGTCTTAAAACCTTACCAGGCATATTTAAAGTTCTCATTGAGCCCTTAGCCTTTACGGCAATCTTTGGAGTATAGCTAAAAAAGATTCACACCTAAACCAGCAGGCAAAAATGATCACGGCCTTTGCATTTCTTTTAGCAAGAGGACGTAATTTGTTTAACTGTTGATTAAAGATCTTGTGCACCGTTTAATGTTGGAAAAAATATGCCACTCTACAAGACGCTGTGCCCGGAGGTTTTATTCTGAATGAATATTGATCGTGCAAGCGCCTATGATGTGATTCTGTCTGGCCACTCAGGGTTACTGTAACCTTACTGAAAGAGGTTACATTGTGTTAGTGTAATCACGTTTGTGAATACAGCCTTTTATATATTAGGAGAAAAACAATAAAAAAAAATACTTTGAACAAAAAAGATGAAAGGCCGTCAAAGTCCAATCTCTGCAATCAACTAATAACAAGAAGAACAGAAGCATGTATCTCGTGGTCTTGGGAACCCGTGATCTCAAAAATAATTGCAGACACTGCCATTCTCAGCTTCCATGGACAGTAAGGCATTGTAAGACATTTTTATGCAAGCATTTGTATTTTGTTTGATGATGGGAACCTGCTGTGGCCATAAATATGCTGCATAGAGCGGCAAAAGCAATGGTGTAGCAGGCCAGAAAACATTGAGCACGACACACTGTAAATCCCCCCTTGTAGTTATAAATATTAGAATTGGTACAGCCGTAAAGCATGGTATGGCAGTCATACAGAAGCATATAAAAAGTAAGATATAAAGCAAAATAAATGCCATTTTCAAACGTCATACATTGATTCTTTAGGTTCATTCTCTGTATTTCTGAATCACATGTTAAGTGTTAAAATTACATACTGCCATTTACACTCTATTTAAGGGTTAAAGAGGTGACTATACCAGTTTTAGTGGAATAGGCCATTACTTTTGCCCATATATCAAGATGCCAACTGTAAAACTGTAAAACATCCAACCCATATGCTGACCTTGTAACCTTCGAACCCTTTTAAGTCACAACAATAAAAAAGAAAGAAAAAAAAAACAAACGTGCAACCGGACAGCTGCTGTGGTTACCAAGCAACGCGCACACAAACAGCAGGAAACAGAAGAGGGGATCCCATCAGAGGGGCCGTGGAAGAGGAAAAGGCGCTGACTGGAGACAGGAAAAGGAGAGAAAAAAAACGAGACCAGGTTCGTGGTTCAGCTGACCCCCTTCCACAGGAGCGCACGTTATTTTTCTGGACTCCGGGTCAGGCTGACTGCTGGCCGGTCTTTTGACTAGAGTGTGACGGCAATGTAAGCCAGGATCGAGCTATTTTTAATCATTTTATGACATGTCAGTACCACCAACACCAAGGACAGGTCATAGAATCATAACAGCAGTGTAACAGTACGTGACCTGCTTCAGGCTTTTTTCTGCATTAGCACTAAGGGACACTAACTTGAACTGACGCATTTATCTTGTCAATCAGCTGCCACCCCGATAGGGTCCAAAAATTTAGATGTTTCTCAGTTTAAATTTAAACAATAGTGGTAAAGAATCCAGTCCCATAACCATAATGGGTGGGATCCTGTTTCAACTTGTCCTTGAAAAGTTTTTTTGTACTGTATGAATGCCCTATGTGTCTACTGGTATGATAAAGCTTAAGGAGGTGCTAACATACTGCTGCTCCTCTGAAATGTGAAACCACACGTGGACAGTTTGGAGGAATCCACCACTGATTGAACAGAAGAATCGGTCGTTGTTACAGGGGACCCTGTGCTTCCTCTGACGATGACGATTCTTTAAGCCAATCTGGATGAAATAGTTGAAGTGCATAAATAATTTAATGGAGCCCATAACTCAGTGGATGTTATATTTTCACTTGTTTCCATTTTATCAAAGAGTAAAGACAACCAAAGAACCTCATGTACTGTATGTGGATTGTGTTGCTTAAGGAAGCAAAAGGCATTGTAGCATATACGTCAATACAATATTGTAGTGTGACAATAGTCCTAAAACCAACCAGAGCTATTTTGTTGTCAGCAAAACTCAACAGTGCCCAGCTTACGTCACTGCCGGTCCAAACAATTTTATTGGCCTGTTTGATCCATGCTGGAGCGTAATCAGTTCCCAACGGAGAAACTCCAGACCAAAAAATCAAAGTAGCGTAAATGTCACAGTGACTTCTAGGGTTTCCATGTCAAATAAACAGGCCAATAAACCAGGATGGGTACATCATTTTTGAGGTTTATGCAGCTTCCCAAACATGTTCCTTGTGCATTCAGATGTGCCATAAATAAGTATGTTTTTGCATCTTTCCATGCGACCTGATGTAGGGTTCCGCGCCATAACGCTGCCGCACATAAACCCTTGAGCGGTTGGTCGTAGCGCCTCTTTGTGACTGCGCCAAGCCCTCTTTGAGAATTGTATGTTATAGATCTTCCAAATTTACCCGCAGTACGTCACCGCCGAGTGGGCGCTTTCGTTGGAACAGAGATGGACACACCCTTTAATAGCAGTGACTGTGAATTTTTGAGGTTACAGAAAAGCAAATATGGGAGGAGGTCGGTGACCTGATATAAATGATAACAATGTTGGGAAAAATATGACTATTCACTTGATGGACAAGAGCCAGATGAAAAGATCAATATCATTACTCTTGTCAAAGGTCTGTAAGAAGCTGGAGTTAGGAAATGGGCAGGTTAGCTTGGCATGACTCATATTAAATTTCATAAAAAGCATTTTTTTAAAATTATTTTTGTGCCAGTCTTTCTTAGATCAAAGTATTGCTTTCTTTAGTAGCACAGAGATCTAAAAGGTGGCTTATGGCATGCTGCGGCATATAGAGTACTGATGGCATGCCACTTCAGTGTGCCACCCATGCAATCTTGCACTGGTATATGCCCTTCTTTCATGGCCCTGGCATATGGCATACGCCACTTTTCGATCTCGGCATCTCTTGCTTTCCTCAAATCTTATCACTGCAAGAAGGCAAAGCTCCCATGCGTCATCCTAATCCAACAATCATCCGGCTTCAGCTTTATAATTAATGGACAAAAGTGAGAGTACTATTAACCTTCTCATACGAAACCAAATTAACCTATTTCCCAAAATGCATCAGGGTTACTCTAAATTGGAACAGTATCAGTTAGGGAGCTTGTGCAAATGGGCATACTAGTGTACACTGTAAAAGAAAAACAAAAATGCATAAGAATCCTTATTGATCGCAGACCTGTTATGTCATTACCACACACATTTCCAAAGAAGGGTTTCTCTTTATCAGTTCTAAATGTGTACGCCATTAGCGTTGTCTTTGTGCCTCGTAAACCTCCTGTCATCTTTGAGTTAAATAAAAGAGCAATGGAAACAGTGACTGTCTGTGACTCTCCGTATTTAGTTGACAGGATGATTCAACGCGGTGAGATTGAGCTCAGATTTGTGATTGACCCCTTCGCGTACCCAGAACCCTGGCTGTGCTGGACTGTATAAATGTGTTTTAATGTAGAGCAGCCAAGCCGGAGAGCCCTGCAGTAAAAATGGCCTTGGCATATATCCTTGGGTTTAAATCACTGTAATGGACCTGGATGTGACAGTCATAGGCTAGAAAAATGAAACCATCCGCCCTCATAATCCCATAACCATTACGGGGATTGCAACAAAACTGAATGGATACACATTTTAGTAGAAGTAAAAAAAAAACAGCGCTTACGTCACACTGTTTTGTTTAAGACAGACAATATGGCCCTCTTCAGATGTCTCGGCCTGAGTAATTAACTGTGTTAGAAGTGATGTAGGAAAATTGTCTCATAGGTCGTGTGCCTTTGACTTATAGAAACTGTTATTGGCCACAGGTTTTGAATTAGCTACACATGTGGGTAAGATACAGTACCCATTGCGGAGCTCTTATCACAACTCACGCTGTCAGCAAAAAAAGAAAAAAGAAAAAAAAAAACAACACGGACAGAGTGCAGTAATAGATCATTAGCTGGACAAACACTGTTCAGATGTTTCGACCCCGTGGAGCGGTATTTAATCTGGACAATAACAAACAACGGGGAGCATTATCGCACTTTTGTGATTTTGTTTTCTCGGAGTTGCTGTTTCCTTTGCTGAGTATATTTTTTTTCTGTGCGATATATTATTTTTTCCCCTACATTTATTATTTAAAAATGGATGTAGACCGTACAGTTGGAACGTGCACCAATCAGGCATATCATTATGACCGGACAGGAGACGTGAATAACATTGACCATCTTGTGAAAATCCAATGTTCGGCAGGGAAACGTTTGGACCTGGCATTCATGTGGATGTTATTTAGACATGTACCGCCCATCTAGACCAGACCAGGCACCCCCACCCCATAGCACTCCTTGATGACAGTAGCCATCCCCACCAGGATACAGTTTGACACAGGCACACACACAAAAACGCTTTAAAAACAACTGAAAAGACACATGGGAGTCAGTAATAGAAAGAGTACAGCCAACGCCCGTATGCAAGATGTCCTGGATGCATCACATGAGGATCCTGCGTCGTCTGCTGTGTTGCTACAGGGAGTCCAAAAAGACTGACAGACACATGTACCACAGCCTCCACCTGAGGGCCGAGGGTAACGTGTTCAAGAATAAGTGCATCCTTATGGAACACAAGCTGAAGGCAGACAAAGCCCGCAAGAAGCTCCTGGTTGACCAGGCGGAGGCTCGTCGCTCCAAGACAAAGGAGGCCCCCAAGCGCAGAGAGGAGCGCCTCCACGCCAAGAAGGAGGAGATCATCAAGAACTTATCCAAGGAGGAGGAGGAGACCAAGACGTGATCTAGCTCTTTGCGTCCTGCTGTCGAGTGCTGACAATAAAAGTGTACATAAAGACAAAACATGTGTTGACCTGGCCTCCAAATCCACTAGATTCCAAACTAATCAAGTGCCTGTGGTATAATAATGCCCTCCCTTCAATCCAGAGGACCCAAAGGCCCCCACTAACAGCACTGTCTGATGAATCACAGCTCTTTTGGAAGCGCAAGGGAGACCTACAAAAAATTAAGAAGTGGTCATAATGTTTTGCCTGATGCCCGCATGCAAACGGGTAGTCATTTAAGAGGCAACGATCCCAGGGAAGTGTTATTAAAAAAAATGTTCTCCATTGTAGCATGTAAACAACTGCACCAGCCTCACACATTTTCTTCCTGATTTTTTTTCTCTTTTTTTTTTTTCTTTTCACAAACGCACAAACTTAGTCAATGGCCGTGTGACGATGACGCCCCTGCTCCTTTGGTTTACAAGCCAGACATATGCTACTTCCTATTCAGAAGAGGAATCTCTGAAAAAAGCCAGGAGCTAAACATACAGCAGTGTCCAGACATGCCTAAGATAGCTCCTAGCAGTTCTCCAATTGTGAGCACACAAGTATGCACCTCTACACACTGACAAAGGGAAAAGGAGAAGTGGCGAGGAGCGTGTACAACTCGGGCTGTGTGTGTGCTGCGCTCATGCCAGGGGACGGAACCGACCGCAGCCATTCACAACTCGCCCTCCGCGACCGCAGACTTCTTCATGCGACATCATCGCCGCTCGCATTAGACAGGAATAAAATAAAACAACAGAGGGTGACTAGTAACCGCGTCTGAGGCTGTGGTAGCTGCCACCCTTGCTGCAGGCTGACTAATAAACTTGTATCAACAGAGTGCGCACAAACGAGTGTTTACGGCTATTAAAAGCAGCCTGATTCAAGTTATGGCTCATAGAATAACTTAGAAAATACATAATAATAGTGTAGGGAACTCAAGATGCCAGCGTGCACATTTCCCCGGATATGTCAAACGTGAATTATATGTTGTAAAAGAGAGGATTAACTGTGCAGCTTTGAGGGAAGAGAGTCGGGTTTGCAGCCTTGAATTTTATGTATCACAAGGATTCACCCGGAGCGAGCTTCACTTCTCGGGGTTTACACGTCTTGTTAGTGTCCTTGTATTTGCCTCAAGCTCCCCCCTTTTTTCTTCTTTCCTCCAAATGGTAGCATTCCTGACGTCTAGACAAACAAATACGACAGGACTAAGCCCAAAGTCTTGGAAGGCCTTAGATGTGATTATTTATACCTGTCAACTTTTGGTCCGTCTTTCACGTGTAAATCTTTTATGGGGAGTTCTAAGAAATGTATTCCAGCCGTGCCAAGAAATAGACTGACTCCTAGGCCAAACCGCTGGTAGTAAATATTATAGAAGCTGGCATTAAGTACAGCACTTATGCTGCAAAACCCACTCTTGTCATTTATTATATCATCAGCAGTACTGCCAAAGATTTCCAGTCCCTTTACGGCGATGCACCACACTAAAGCAAAGTACAAATAGCAGAAAACAAGGGGAGGACCTGGAGGCAACGCGAGCGAAGTTTGAGCCCCGCACCACCGGACACTTCTGGCCCGGATTTGATCTCGTTGGACGAAACGCAAAACAGGACAGGAACGGCTCAATTTGCGCAAATGCAAAAGCAGCATGCGTCTGTTTACAGGGACACGAGAAAACGATCGTTTTCTGTGAAACGCACGAGCGGGGGAGCAGGCCGCTCGTAAATCTGAGCGCGAGACGTCCCTCTCCCTAATGCTCTCCGCAGACATGTTGTGGCTGCTCGGTGCGTGCAGTGTCACAGGGCCAGATGTAGTAACGCTATAAATTATAATCGTGCATTTCCAGAGAGGACGCGGAGAGAAAGCGAGGGGCTAATTCTCGTCGTTTCTACCCAACGACCTGTTCGGAATTCAAGCTGCGCTGTTACCGATGTTGGCGCACGGGAGAATGCCAGTGTAGCGCGTAATATTTAGCATAAAAATGAAGCTTTGCTTGTCAAATTTGTAAGGTAATGTAAGAGTCTTGCTACTCAGCTGGGACGTTTTCCAATTTCTCCAAAAGACAAATTTAGATTTGAACTTTTAACTTCTGTTAAAAAGTGCAGTGGGGCTGTTTTTCACATAAAAATCTCATCTCAAGTGAGGCTAAACTACAGATTTCTCTCTAAGCCTGAATCCCACTGTTAAGAAAGGCACAGCCATGTTTATGAAATGAGCTTCAAGGTAAACTATAGCTACTCTACATACATACGTTATGAGCGTCATTAGACCATCAGGTTTTCACATCAGGCCTATCTTTTTAAATGATTTATAGACTGCTTAATGACCTGATGGTTGTAATGTCTGCTCCTGTAGACGGCCTGAAGTGCTCTGATTCTTGTTGACAGGCTGTAGCTAATGGTACTTTGCTCAGTATCACGAAATCCATCAAGATAAGCCTTCAGACTGCCACCGAGCTGTGCCCCACCGCAGGGTTCTAAAGCTGTTCACCAACTAGCGCGGCCCCGTCCTGCTGACAGTGCCAATCAGTCGTGCAGCTCCTTTTTTTTTTTTTTTTTTTTTTTTTCCTACCGCCGGTCTGTATCGTAATTCATCTCCTAAAGTATGTGATTCTGCTTTTTCATCTTCGAGCTCGCACGTGCACACGGGCCAAGCCGCAGCTGACGCCAGAGAGCTACTGTAGGCAAAGAAAACACAGCGTACCATTACTTTCCCCACATGCAGCCTGCTCGCGCCTGCCCCACAGCCTGCCTGCCCCTGAAAGCCAGTCTGCTTCTGATTAAGTGCGATCATCCTCAAACTTGCCAGTCACTTTTCAGACTCACAGGAGTCTCTCTCTCTCTTTTATTTATTTATTTTTAAATCTGGACCCCATTCAAAAGAAATTACCTTGTAGTTTGTCTATGCCATTGTTAATTGCACCCATGACAGCTACCAGATATTCCTCTTCTGCTTGGTTTGTGTTTTATTTTTCTATCTTTCTTTATCTCTTATTTGTAACGAATGAGAATATTTTTCCACATGCCAAAGGACCACCTCTGCAGCGGTTATTATAATAGCACGTCCTCACATTTTAAAACTCAAGTTTGCCTCTGACAGGAGAAGTAAACAGCATTGACCATCTTGTGGCAATTCACTGTTCTCCTGGGAAACGTTTGGACCTGGCATTCATTCATGTGGATGTTACTCATACGTGCACCACCCACCTAGACCAGACCAGGCACCCCCACCCCATAGCAATGACACTCCTTGATGCTAGTAGCTATCCCCAGCAGGATGCAGCCTGACACAGGCGAAAAAAAAACAGCACAGGCACAAGGTGTTGACCAGGCCTCTAAATTCACTAGGTCCCAAACTGATCAAGTGTCTATGAAACAATTCACAGAGGCCCCTCCCCTTGACCCATAGGACCCAAAGGCCCTCACTATCAACAATCTGTTTCCAGACACCACAGGACACCCCCCTCAGAAGGCCCATGTCCATTCTCTGATGAGTCACGGCTGTTTTGGAGGCACAAGAGAGACCTACACAATATTAGGAAGGTGGTCATAATGTTATGCCTGATTGGTGCACTAGTGCAAGTGTATTGTCAGGAGCTGAGGCCCTTAGCTTTATATGTTTAAATGTATAGAGTAATACATACAGTAATATTTTAGCCATGCATCTGTTCAGACAACATCACCTCTATGTGTTTTCTATCTTTGTAAATCAGCCATGACTCCAAAGCAGAGACCAAAATTGTTCGATGGCAACTGAAAGCTTGATAAATGGTAACAGGAGTGGAATTAAGAAAAAATGCTGACAAGAGAACCTCAGTATTTCCCTCAAACGCGAGTTAAAGCGCAGGGCAGCACCACAGATTCACTGGGGACTGATCTGATACAAAGTAAGCAGAGATGAGGAGTGTTTGCGCTGTCGGTGGTTCGGGGCGGGTTATTTTGGGCGAAACTGTGAAAAATTTTCCCCCCAGCGCAAGGGAAACCAATTTGGAAACGAAATCCGATAGCTGTTGAGTTTTGATTTTAATCACAGGGGTCGGGGGAATGTTTGAACAATGCTGGTGATCACGTAAGTACATGTTTGGTGGTAACGAGGAAGATCGTTATAGTCATATCAGTGGGTGTGCTGCGAGGTGATACCTGGTGGTGTCCTGTGTCCTGCAGGAGCCCAAACTTCATGCATGGGAAAATCAGATGTCATGTGGGGTCACGTACAGAAAAAAAAACAAAACAGGAACTTTGTTTAGGAGGAAAGCTAAGGTGGTTTGTTGGTTCTCCAGACGGGCTGTAGTTAGAAATAGGAGAATAACATTAAAAACAAAACAAAACAAAGCAAAAAACACATAAAATAAATGATCATTGATTTTATGGCAACACTTGAACGCCCCACAAATAAACTGACCTTAATTGTTCTTGAAAACTAACTAACCATAATAAAAATGTCATGGATTGATCACTTGTTGACATTAATTTAAATTATTTGCTCTCTCTCTCTCTCTCTCTCTCTCTCTCTCTCTCTCTCGCTCGTGCACACACAAACGCGCGCACACCTCCCACCTCCTCCGGTGGGATCCCAGAGTAGAAGACATCATCAGGCGGTCCGGGAGGTTGCAGGAGCCGGTCGCGTCATCCCTGGATGGGCGGCGCACTGAAGGGAGGACGGAGGGTGTTTCCCAGCGTTAAAAGCACCGGAGCCGGCCCCTCTGACAAACCGCGCCGCGTCATCGACCTGGGGGAGACTCTTTAAAACCTTCATTGGGCCGAAAGAGAGCCAAACTCACCTCAGCCCACAGTGCTCCATCCACAGCCGTGCCGTGCCAGCGCCGCTCTCCCGATCCATCCGTGTTCCCGTCTCATTTGGTGGTGCGCACCGTCCACCGGCGGTGTGTTTTCAAAAGTTATACGCTCGCCTTCTCTCTCTCTCTCTCTCTCTCTCTCTCTTTCTCCACGTTCTCGGCGCATTATGCATTTTATTTAACGGTGTGAAGTGAAGCCAGTTGCGCCGTGAGCACTACCACCGGGTGACGGCGTCGCTTGTTGCAGTCTCGCAGCCGGAGGAAAGTTGCGCATCGCTTGTTGAATGCAGGATACCTTCTGTGTGCGCGTCAATTCCAAGTTCAGCTTTGGAGCAGCAGCCGGTAAGGAGCGGGGACTCCACTCACCTCTCACCTCTCTCGTCGCCGATATGAAGTCTGCAGAAGAAGGTAAATCTCCTCGACTTCCAAACCAGCGCTTGTCTTGGTCATTTTAACTTGTATTGACTCCAGGTGCTGCAGCTCATGCCAACTGACTTCTGCTGTTAAAATAATTTGCTGGGCATTTTGCAGCGTAAAGAAAAATAGGTGACTGGCTATTTTAAGACGAATAGAATAGAATAAATAAATATCCTTATTTGGTGACCTTGATAAAAAAAAAAAAATATTATTATTATTTTTTTAGGAAGCTCTTAAGATTTTTATTTGTGGTGTGACATGTCACCAACCAAATGCCACAAATGTTTTTCTTGATATTTTCCCCGCACGAATCAAATTTGCTCTCTCAAAGTGTGAGTGGCATGCACCCATTTTACAGCCGCACCATTAGGTGTCTCCAGCTGTCTGCAGGTGCCTCTCATTGTCTGCAATAATGAAACATAGTGGGGTTACACCTTTGCCCTCTTTTTCACTACATCCATGCCACTTTAAAATGTGTCTCTTGTATAAATTCCCAGTTAGAGAACAAGTGATTTGCACCAGTGCAGCCAGAGGTCAGAGGTCAGGCATTGATTAACAGCCTTCAGGTTTGATTCGGCATTTATGGTAGCATTATTTAATCTGGTACATCAGAAGTCTTGTCTTGATTCACGCTGCTGATGTCACCGGCTCTTTGTGGATTTTTGGGGAATTTAATTTTGCCTCTGAGGTTTCAGGCGAGCGGGTGCGGGCGGTATTATTATTCATTTCGGTCCCTCAGTATAAGCCTTATAATTGGTAACAGGCGCGTGTTTGCGGGTGAGCGCGAGAGAGAGCTGTGATCTGTGCGTTCAAGGATGCTTGCTTGACAAGGAGACGTGCTTAACCACACACAGCTCCAGCACGGCTGCTCACAAGACGCACACGTGCAAGCGCGCAGGCACACGCAGACACTGCTGGTGTTTTGCCATAGCCCATAGTTAACCGTGTGCAATAAGTGGCCCTGGGGTATTTAGTTGCAAAGGCTGCAGACGACTTCTGTGGGCGACCACCTATCTCTCTCTGAGGTCCCGTCAGTCTGAGCCCGGCCTAGACCACAATCCCCGTGGATAAACCCATCCATTCTTTAGTCACGCTGGTTTGATTGTGGGCAGGGAGCGTTTTTGATCACGATAGCATAATTGAGAAAATTTGTGGAGGACAGAGAGAGCATGCCATAAGCTGTGTGATAGTCAGTGTTTTCTAATTAACTCCGCTTACACCGCATTTTGAACTGCACTGCAAACAAATGCGGAGGCACTTCCCTGTGCTCGAGAGTGAGTCACTTTTTATTTTTCTTTCATCCGTTTCACCCCACAAATTCTCATCTGGTATAATTTTGTCGGTTCAGCAGACGTGACGCGTGTGACGCGGAAACGCCAAGTTTCAAGATCATGCAGCGCACAAGAGTGAAAGCTGCACCGTGTTTGAGTGGGTGGTAGAAGAAGTCAGTGTTGGTTAGAGAGAGAGAAAAAAAAAAACAGCTGCAGTTCTAAGTAAAGTCAGTCAGGAGTGAAGTAGGGAGGTGTCTCACAGTGGGTGGAGTGGATAGGTTAGCATCTGTACGAACCGGAGGAGGAAAGCATCAGAGAAGCGTGAGCTGAAGGCACACTAGTTTTTGTGTTGACGCTTTGTATAATGACAGGGGCAGAGGAGAGTTTCCAGAATGAAGAGCAAGAGTTTGATTTCAGCTATGTGTTTGAGTACAACCGAGGTGTCCAGAATGAACCTGAGAGAGGTGGGTAGTGGAGGACCACGGTGGGTTTCTTTTCTTTTATTAAGCCAAGATAAGGAAGACTACATGAGTGAGTGTGCTCTCTGTGGAATAAGTCAGTACAAGGATATGATATTAAATGCCCTTCAGAGAAATTACAACTTTTCTAAGTCTTTTTTTTTTTGCGTTACTGGTGTGTGTTAAACCTGTGTGCAGCACATCACACAGCCACCTCCGAAAATAGACTCCCATAAACTAATTTTACTTCGCTTACCCACATATTATGTGGTGTGTGACAGATTTGTCATTTCATGTGATACACAGCATTGTGGTTGACAAATATAGCATGCTGCAGTGAGGGGAATGCCCTTCACTGGGCTTCAGACCGAATGGTATTCTTTCTGTGACCACTTTTACCCCAGTTGACATTATCAATACAAGGTAAGCGTGAAGTTTACAACTGTTGACACAGCAGCCAGCCGCTGTTAGGCTGACTGAAGAGGCATACCTGCCGGGCTATATGTGCCTCCACTGACTGAGCTCGTGTGCCGTTGCACTCGCCTGTCTGTGATTTCCTTGTGCGCTTGCTTGCTTGCTTGCTTTCTGTTTGTGTGTGTGTGCCGCGGCGCGTCTGTGTGTACGACTGCAGCAAACTCTCCTTGACTTAATCACAAGCTCAGAGCGATGCGAGAGTGCTGTCAGTTTTCCACAGGGGAGGGCCTAATTCACTCAGTGAGTGATGCAATCAATCAAATAAAGCATCCATCAGCGCTGCTGGAGGAATTCCTGCAGAGTACATATGACAGCAGGGTGTGCCAAATTGAGCCTTAGATGAACTGATCAAACAAACAGAGTGGATGTGCAACTTATGACTGCACAACGACCATGTATAGTAACTGCTCGGAGATGATTGCTAAGCTTCTCCAGATGTTTACGGAGAGTAGTCAGTCTCTGCAAGTCATTCTGGGAAGATTTGTTAAAGGGCAACTGTTGCTTAGTAGGTACCGGAAGGGTTAGCAGTTTGATCCACATGCCAGTGCGTCTTTGAGCAAGACTCTAAAACTGATGGTGATCATGTGGCACTGTAAGTGTAAAGCCATTAGTGTAGAAGGTTAAATGAAGTTGTTATAATTTAATTTCTGGAACAAGGCCACGCCCCATGTCATTCTATTTCCTGTGCTTACCTAAAAAAGCTGCCCCTTAACCCTCTATCTCTCTGTTCATCTCAGTTGTCAAGCCCCATCCTACCTTTTTTGTTTCTTCCTCTTCCATCTGTCATTCCGTGAACAGTTCCTATAATACTATCATTCATTTATTCATTCCCTTCCCTTGGACCCTTTCACCCATCCTCTCGACCCTCTCATCTTCCCCTTCCATTTCCCTCACGTTCAATCTATCAGTTAAACTTCCGTGCATCTATTAAGGCGTGGTCTTAGCCGGTGAATTGCGACTGTAATCTTTAAAATGCGCTTCTTTTTTTTCAGATGCATACAGCTACACGCCAAACGTCAGCCTCTCCCTTCCGCTGGGTATGGGGAACCCCTGCCTGGCCACCCAGTACCACACTTTACAGACCAGCCCTATCATCTCGGTTTCTTCATGCCACCAGACAGGCTACAGCCTCCAAAATGACAACCACGCAGCATCAGGCTACTACTTGCCCCATGGTTTGAGACCCAATGGGGCCCCAGCCCTGGAAAGCCCTCGCATTGAGATCACAGCTTACAGCCAGTACCCAGAGGATGAGGTAGAAGAGAGCTGCAGCGAGGACCACATCATCAAACGAGGAGTTAATTCCATCGTCACACTGACACTGCCCAATGCAGACGGCTACCGTGATCCCACCTGCCTCAGCCCCGCGAGTAGCATTTCCTCACGCAGCTGTAACTCCGAGGCGTCATCCTACGAGTCCGGTTTCTACAACTATGACAACTCCCCACAGAACTCCCCCTGGCAGTCTCCGTGTGTTTCTCCCCGAGGGTCGTCTTTGCTTCTCTCCTGTCCGCATGCCAGCGGCCCGGCAGGCTCCCCTCACCACTCACCCTCCACCTCCCCTCAGATCGGAGCTATGGCCGATGAAGGCTGGGCAGCACAACCTCGTGGCTCCAGGCCAAACTCCCCTTCCTGCAGTGGAGGCGGCGGAGGCAGCAGCGGAGGCATGGGGAAGAGAAAGTACAGCTTCAACGGCAATTCCTACCGCCAGACGTCCTGCTCGCCCAACCAGTCGCCCGTCCCCTCTCCACATGGCTCCCCCAGGGTCAGTGTCACTGACGAGAGCTGGCTCGCCAACACCAACCAGTACACCAACTCCGCCATCGTCGCTGCCATCAATGCTCTGACCACAGACGGAGTGGTGGACATGGGGGAGGGAATCCCAATCAAGACGCGGAAGACCATGCTGGACCACTCGGCATCTATGAGTTTGAAGGTGGAACCCGGCGGCGAGGAGTTGGGTCTTGATGGCGAGCTCTGCCATGAGGACTACCCGTCGCGCCTGGCTCTCAAGAAGGAGAACTACTGCGGAGGGTTCCTGGATGTGCCCCAGCATCCGTATTCCTGGTCTAAACCCAAGCCTTACCTCAGGTAGGTTGAGCTTCTCCAACTTCTGCCGCCTAAACTCAAAAATCCTGCATCAGAGCTTACACATCTACCGAATTAAGTGCTTCTTGCCATGAAAAGACAATGATGACAAGGAGATTTGTACTTCTTTAAACAGGTTCATTCAGTCTGAGGACCACCATTTTCCAGACAGTGCTGTTTATCCAATAGCATCTCCCCTTGTTGTCTTTTTGTTTCCATATTTAGCGTACTTACATTTAGTGAGGAGGAGAAGATTGTTTTAGTTCTTAATCTTCAAAGGGGACATCAAAAGGCACAAGCCCAAAGTTACAAGCTCTCCACTTCCAAAAGAGCTCTCTTTGAAGATCAAAACTATTTCATAAATCATAATTCACAGCGAGGAGTTGCTCAGCGTGTGCATGCCGCCGTCGTTATGACAACCAGCACACAAACATAAGAACGCATTCAGGCGAAGGCACTCACTCCCAATGATACACTCATGAACGCAACAATACCGCTGATTTTTTGTCTTTTGAGCAAGGTAAGCTTTTTTTTTTGTTTCCTTGCTGCATTTTTTTCCTCCTCCAAGCCAATAACACAGTTTCCTGTTGGAAATCAAGTGTTTGATTAAGATAGTGAGCAACAGGAAGTAATGGTGACAGGCCTGGCTGAAGGGGAAGCAGTCTGCGAGTTAATCAGCCGGCTCGCTGCTCTGCTCCGTCGCGCCACCGGCCCATCTCTTTCTGTGTAGTCAACGTGATGTCATGCACTGACGGGGCAGATAAAGCCCTGCGGGGGGAAATCGGTTCGTTTTGGGTCAACAAACAGCCCGCAAGTTCCACAGAGATGCCAGAGATTGGTTTCAGTTGAGCCACCCTTCAGGTCAGGGGTTTGCGTTTACCAGGCATCCGGCGCAGAGAAATATTGTCTTGCACATGTTTGTTTTGGTTTAGATATCTCCACCGTGTTCACATGGGAAGCTCTGACTCCCCATCTCTAGAACAATGATGTTGAGGGAGGCCAGCTGTAGCTCTGAGAAAAAGATATCACGCTCAAAGGCAGGGTGTTCAGCTGAAGCTCATTCCAGTGTAAGACTCCATTGTCTTCAATGCACGTATGACTGTTTATATACGTACAGTCACCCCCTTGCAATGGATGATGATTCCGTCGAAGGACAGCCTGATTGGCAGTTAGTGTGAGATTTGTTTTTGTGCCCTAGAAATGTCTTCACTCCCCCTGTCACTTTCTTAACACGCCAAGTCTGTTTCCACCTGTCATACCATAATCAAAAACACACGGCTCCCTAACCAGGGCACATTTGTCTCTCATTTATTTTTCATAAAAAGGCCCGCTAATTATTACCAAGGCCCAAGGAATTACGCACGTCAGGGAATGACTTCAATTGATTCGATTATAGACCATGATGAAATGGAGAAAGGAATCAAACCAGTTGGGTTAGACCGAAGACTAAAGTGTCACATTTTAAGGCTAATTCAAAGCAATTTAGAGCATTTTGATTCTGATTTTCTTAACAGTGATGGAACGCAAGATCCCTGGAATAAAAGTTAACAGTTCCTACTTTGGTGAAGCCAATAAAAAGCAAAGTTGATAAAGAAAATGGATTAAAAACGGCAGTCACTCTCAATGCGTCATGATTTAATTCCAAGCACTCAGCAGAGAAGTATATGTCATTTCACTTTCCCCCAACAATAACTGATGTGTCATATCATTACAGCCAATCCCTGCCAGCTCTTGACTGGCAGCTTCCGTCCTGCTCTGGCCCGTACAACCTGCAGATTGAGGTGCAGCCGAAGTCCCACCACAGGGCCCATTACGAGACCGAGGGGAGCCGAGGAGCCGTGAAGGCGCTGTCTGGAGGGCACCCGGTAGTGCAGGTACGCCACCGGCGCACACTTTGTGGATCAGATCTCTTCTATGAGTAAGGCTCTGTCTATTAATTCAGCAGAGACAGAGTCTGATTTGTGTGTCCAAACCATGTAATAAGTCGCTGTCATTACAGCATAAGTGCTAACAAGTGGATGCTGATTAACGACAGATTTTCTGTCCAAAAACAAGCCAGTGACACTGACATTTGGCTGTCGCTAACGTTACGACAGCATGCAATCACGTGTCGGAGTCCTAGCAGACACTTCTTTCATTAGTCTGGACTTAAGTGTTCCCTCTTCTTTTTTATTTTTCCATTTTTCATTTTTGGTCTTGTTCGTTTTCATCTTATGACCAGATTCTTTATATCTTAAACATAAATTTTAAGTTACACTATGTTTATGTTGCTTCTGGAGAGCTGCTATCGTCAACTACTGAACATATATTTAAACATCTTATTAGATTAAACTGGCATGATATCCAACGTGCTATTTCATTATTAAGATATTGATTGCATTTTAAAAAGACTGGCCTTTCTTGTAACTTTCTAGCAGCGCTGCAGTACTTACTGCGTTATTAATGTTCCCTTAAGCTTAGAGAGTCAATCTACTGCCGTAAAAGGTCGCTCCGACCAGCAGCAGTGCACGCTGACTCAATTAGTACAGAGGAGGACCATCGCCTCTCACTATTATACTTGGCAAACACTTAAAGAGCACACGTCAGTCTCACCAGCAGCTTAGCACAGAGCTCCTTTCTCTGCTCCACTGTCATCATGCTGCGCTGACATCTCAGTTTACACAAGGTGGGGATTTATTGGAGCGTGCATGTCCTTAAGTGAGGGCCAATTTGTCTTTAATGTAGTTGATTCGAGCTATAACTGCCTTCATTGCACCGCTTGTAAAACTATTACTAAAGAATGAAATGAAAGATTTTTAGATGGTAGACGCTCTGTTTTCTTTGTGTGTGTGTAGCCAGATTCTGCACCCTGAGTTTTTTTTTTTTCTTTTTCTGACCAGTTTAAGGTTGGTGGTCCGTCCTTGTCACACACTTAGCATTTGACGTTGTTAGCGCCACGACTGTTTTGTAAATAGATGTTGTCAGCACATCCTGGTCCGCTCAGTGTCAAATGCACTTGACAGCTGTTGGCCAACGCGGTGTTATAAACAGACCTGTCAACCTTTAGGTTTTCTCTGTAAATACAGGTAATCATTCCCCTTCATTGCAAACCTTTGTATATCAACGGGAGGGTGAATCAACATTTACCCTCGCACCTCCCCGCACCACAGTAAGAGGCTGACCAGATTCAGTCTGCTATACACAGCTGTGGCAGGTGAGAGTGTTTTTGATTCAGTTCGTGCCCCTTTCTAAAGCACTCTCTCTAGGGCACAGAGTCGTAAAATACGTCTCCCGTCCGTCTTTGCATGCAAAGCTTTATCCCTTTACGTTAGGGAGTTGCTTCGTGCTTTGTAGGCTTTGTAGCGATTGAGCTTTGCGAGGATATTTCCGAGTCTTACTGTGTATGTCAACCCATTCTTGGTAAGCAGTAGCCACAGAGAAAATGTGATGTCTGCTTTACCGTCACACCTGTTCTAATATCCCTTACTTTACCCTCTTGGAGTGATTTATGCCTCTGCCTGATATTGCATGTGCAGTCAATGGGGATATGTAGAGTGGAAACCACTGCAAGCATGGCAGCTGGCTGAAAAATAAATCTATAAGGATTAGGCAATCAAGTGTACATGCCAGAGGCTTGTGGGAGAACATGTCCTGTATCGTCAAAGAATTCGAACAGCAACATTTTTCATAAAACTTGAATTTCTCACCCCTCGTTCTCACTTTTCGATCTCTCGGTCTCTGTTGTGGTGCTCGGTGAAATTGTGTTGTTGTAATCTTGGAGGATAGAGCATGCTGTAGTCCCAAGTGCCCTGTGGTAATGAGTGGCAGGCGCTGGATGGGTGAGGTGCAGTCAAGGGGAATGAGTCAATAATGACACCGGGGCAAGGGTGTAGGAAGCAGCTAAGGAAGTGTGTGTGTATGTGTGTGCTGCTTAAGACTTGTGGAGTGTGTAGAGAGAAAGGGAGAGAAGAGGCAAAGGGAGTCACCAAGCAGCTGGGTCTTGGCTTGGCTGCCCCTAGAGATGCTCTGTATCCTGCTGATTAGGACCTGAGTAGCCCTGAGGTTGGCTGAGCATGATGGGGGTGGATGGGAGTCAGAATCCCAGCGCCCATCGGATGCCACCTCCCCTTTCCATGCACCGGTGCCTCCTTCCCTCCCTGGGGGGCCTGAGCGTGTCGCTCCCTGTGAACCGTTCATCCTTCAACCATCTCCCAAATCCACATCAGCAGGCCTCCCTTGGTTAAAGCCCAGTCATCCACGGCTCTGTTGTTTTTTTAGCTCATGGATGATCAGACACGCGCGCCGTGAGCGATGGTGACATGTGTGTTGGAAAGCCACACTTGGTTAAAAAATGAAAAACATGGACGGATACACATGCACCCTGGAGAGGCTGACAGGTAGTCAAACCCAAATGCTCAAGGGTTCATTTGCTGTTGTGGTCTTGCTATTCCTTCACAAACATAGGTGTTTTTTTTTCTTTTAGCGAACACATCTGAAATATCTGATGTCATTCTGAACTGCAACAGATCAACTTAGCCGCATCCAGCACTGTCCCCCACACAGGATGGAGATATAAGAGGGAGGGCGCATGGATAAATGAGTGTCTCTACTTTAGCTGCATCTTGCCGAAAACTTCTAGATTATAGGTTACCCTGACCCATTGCCCTACTGGTGCTTGCTCTGGTTCCTAGCACTTCCTGTTCCAAATCTTTGTCTTTTCTGGAGTCGCACTCCGTTCTTCCCTCCGCTCCTCTGCATCTGCAGCCTTTCAATCACCTCTCTCGACATTGGTCCACCTTGTGACCCCCGTGGCTGCTTTTCCACTTCATTCACTGCAGCAGACCACAATGACATTAAGAGGATCTTGGGTACTCCACTGGCTCTTCTCACGCTCTTCCAGACTTCCCTCCCTTCTCTGGCCACAGCTATGCCCAACGTCTACAGGATGGTTTTCAAAGCCCTCCTCAGGAAAAACCAACAACCTGGTCTACCTTGACTCAGGCTCCTGCCGCAACAATGATTGATGGTTTTTCCAGAGGAGAACACTTGGAAAAAGTTGAATGCGGTGAATTATTCTCATTGAGAGTATAGTGACCAAGGACGTGACCTTGCTCTGATCTGAAATATGGGTTTTGTTAAAGATGTTGCAAAGACTTTCAGGTTCAACTTCAGTCAGGGAACACACACACATCCACCAGGCCTTGGTAACAGCACCTGTGGAGTGTTAAACCTATTCCATAGCATGCAGTACAGTCTCCATTTGGCTAGTTCATGCAGGATAATCACTGGCCTATAGGGCTTCCCCCCCCTCACACATACACACACTCTCTCATTAGGTCCAAAGCAGCAACAGACATGCTGTAATTTCAACAGGATGTGGTCATCATACCTATTAGCGCGTGCGCGACTTAATACCCATCTCACTTCCTCAGCAACTGTAACGCACGTCAAATTTGTAGTATGTTTCCGCCACGACGACATGAAAGACTGCCTGCAAACATGTGCTCGGTCTCTCACATGTGCGGTTTCACCTTGGGATCCGGTGCTTGCTGGCTGCGTAATGTCTCAAAGAAAACCACCGATCTGCAGCACCCTGTGCTGTGGCTGCTAATTGCTCATTAAATCTACTGCCGCCTCTTGTTTGATATTCAAAAGCCTCTGTGTGCCCAGTAGTGCTGTTAGAGTGTAGCCTGGTCTGTTATTGGGTGCCCATAGGGGTATTTATGCCACTCTCAAATTGTGGTTCTCCATCTGCGGGGCTTCCCTTACACTGGTCTTGGGCTACCACTAATTACCAGTTAATAGCGTGTGGAAAAAGTAGAGAGAAATGTGCATCGTTTTCACTGGTTTGAGGTGATAACCAGACAGCCCACAGATTTATGAGGTAAGACACTACCGGCTAGTCTTACTTTTAGGGGTGCACAGCAGTCATCTGTGCATCGTCTTACTCATATTCTCTGTAGGTTTGGATGATATTTCTTATGGCAGGCTGCGCTGGTAACAAAGCCATTATTTTTATGTGGAATTTGGACCCTCACTGGTCTAGACATGGGCTTGCGCTTGAAACGGTGCCCTTAATGACATAACACTCAAGTACTCAATTCTACAAAAACTTTGAGGGATATAGCTGTTTGGTTGCTTATAAAAGGAGCAGCATGTGGAGCCATGGAAACGGCGTACATTAAAGGATCGCATATGTTGCCTTATGCATTCAGTATGAGGCACTGGAGACGTTAACAGGGCAGGAGGGTGATGGAGTAAAGTCTGGAAGGAGAGACAACTTGGATGAGTGTACATTTAATTGGGTACAGCAAAGGCTGGCTGTGTGAGTGTGTCAGCGCTTGACAGAGAGGCGAGCGTGATAATGGGAAAAAGCCCGAATCTGCCGTCGTGTTTTCTCCTCCCCTGCCGGAGGCTTGCCCCCTCCTCTGCTGCTCCCAGCCGTCCTCTCCCTCTCCTCACCTCTCCTCACTTCTCCCTCCTCTGCTGCGCCACGTGGACCTCTACGAGTCATGACATTTCTCCAGGCAGTGATGAAATCACTGGATAGAAGGCAGCCCACTGCAAGCCTGTGGAGTGTATTCACACTCAATTTCTAGCCAGGCCAGACACATCTAATTTACCACCAAGTTGTTATTAAACTTTACATGTTCAAATGCTTTTCTTTTAACTGCTGAGGCCAGGTGCGGACAGAAATGAGAATGTCACTGCTACTAAAAAAAACTGAAGGATAAATATACATATATATATTTAGCTGCAGAACAAAACACCCCCATTATTTTTTCACGGTTGATTTTCATTGAGTGAAGCAAATGAGTAAATTGAAAAAAAAAAAAAAAAGAAAACATCCCAGGGGCTGAGGCTTTCTGTACTGGTGATGGATCTGAAATGGTCCCCAAGGCAAATGGGAGATGAATGGTGGAGAGCAGACAGGATGCAGCCTCCTCTCCCTTTTAAGCTCACCCTCCATATCATCACAACTGACCCAGACAATGCAGCTGCATACAATTACACAATTAATGCATCAGCTGCCACATCCGCAATGTTTTACTTAAGCCTCAGCTATCAGAAATGGTTCATGCAACGGTGGCTTGCGGTGGGAGGTGTAAATGGATCTAGCTGACACAGTGGCTGGAGTTGGCACCCAGAAACAGCAGCAAATCAAGCCTCGATTTAAACTCAGTTTAGATTATCTGAAAATAAATATACAGTGCATGTGCCAGACGGGCTGCCGTTCCAACCGGGGGAAGCTCATCTGGTCAGCATTAGCAGCTCTCTGGTCCAACCTCACAGGCGGCACTGAGCACAGATACAGTGCTGAGGCCACAGGTGTGTGTCCGTGCCTATGTGTGTGTGCCGAGCCCGGGTCGTTGGCCCCCACTTTAAGTTTACTGCTATCTCGACTCCCTCCGTTGTATTCCCCCTTTGAGGATAAAACCAAGAAGTAAGTTTTGCGCTCTGCTTGTGGTGTGCAGTTGAGCGAGCATCACAGGAGTTTAGCAGAAGCGAAAGGGGGGACCGTAAGGAGAGGGTCAGGGGAGCACATATGGTAAAGGGATTGAGGGAGGTCGACCGAGGGGGACTAGACCGTTTTCTTTTGCTGCTGGGAAGACCAGCGTCACCAAGGCTACCAACTGACCTCATTAATCACTTCCTTTCTTCCATGAGGTCACTACAGTTTTTGAGTAAGGACGCCACCGTAATCGCGTGCTACCGCAGGGCGAGTGAAGCGATAAGGACCCCCCGCCCGCCCACGCTCTCCACCGCCCTCCTGCCTCTCTTATGGGCCTCCTCACAGCCACGTGGCGGCTGAGGTAATGGTTGGAGGTCACAGAGGAATCCAAAGATGTCTACCAAGGCATAAGTGACAGACGACACGGCTGTGCAGAGCGGCTGCCTGTGCTTTATTAAATCATAAGGCAACGTCATGCAATTTAATGCTGCAGTGTCGCAGATTTGTACCTCATGCGCCGCCGCGGCCCTCCAGCGAGTCAGCGCGCACGTAACTGGTAGCATGTGCGGCTATGGATAATTACTTCTGGTGACACCATAAGTAAAATATAACAAGGGGAGCGGGTGAGATCACTGTGTAGATGAAGTGGTCTCTTGGGACGCCAAGACTTCAAGAAGCTCCTGACCTCGGCCTAACTCACTGATGACTAGCATGTGTGACTAGCTCACAGGTCAAGACAGCTGCTAGAGACACTATAGGGAGCTGAGGAGAAAAATAGGATGGTTGGAACTGGAGATGAATGACAGCCTTAGCTTTACCACTCCCTTTTGCAATCCCTTGATATCTGAATCAAAGAGGAGAGCCAGATAACCACTGGTGCTTAGATTATTGAGGCATATGGATATACACTCTTGTCCAGTGACTCGTCATACTCTATTTTTATTCAAGATAATGAACTTTGAAAATGTTTTAACTGGGAAGAGAAAGAACACATAATTTGCCTTGTTTCAAATCCAAACGATCCGTCAAGTCTAGACCAAAGGCGTTTAATCTTGGTGCTGACTATCAGACCAGACGATTTTTAATGCAGAATCCAGACAAGTTTGTTCTCCAACCAAAGGCATTATGTGTCCATGACACCCTAGCACTAATTTCCACAGACCTCCAATGACATAGCTCCCCAGTCTTCCATCAACCTTGCTCTTCCTCACACCCCCCATCCCTGCTTGCCCTCTCAGAGGTAATTATAAACCCATTAATCAGATTATGTCATAGGTTACATGTGGTCTACATTTTGTTATATGACTCATTCTGCTAGATAAACAACAGGGGTCTTTTATTCCATTTGACGTTACCACTGTTTTCACTCGGACGGAGCTCAAAGAAAATTGGTCCGACGCAGTGCACTGGTGTGTGCTGGAGTAATTGACCAATTTGTGGGATTTTTCAGATGTCCACAGCTTGGTGAGCCCCCGGTCTAGTAACTGATCCCTCACAGTAAATGTCACATGCGGTCAAGTAGCCACCCGGGTGGATCCACAGAGGTCCACGGGATTTGGGTTTTTCTCTGTGGCGTATGGATTCAGCAGCTTAATGACAGTTTTTAGGTTTGGAGAGATTTGAAAGCCAACACCAGCTTCCCCTCTTATGACCATATCAACACTTTGCAGTGCAAAGAGAAGAGCGCATTCTGGGAGGTCCACAGTGTTAAGACTCAGCTCCGCAAGAAATCTCCTGGTTGTCAAATTATTCCTGGTCAGAAATCACTCGCAAAGTATCAGTTGTCCCTTCATCACACTCTGGAATTTGAAACCCTGTGTGTTTGTTCATATTTCTGAGCCATTACACACTTGGTTAAATCATCAAATCACGTTACCTTGTCAGAAAGTGATCCAGGGGATGCCGAGCGTCAGTCGGCAGCTACAGTTTATATTTGAAGTGCAGCTGACCCCAAAGTTGATGATACTTTGGGGTCTGGGTATGGCCGTGGAGTTTTTCTTCTGTTTTTTTAAAGATTTGATCTTTTTATTAGTTGTGCAGTAGCAGCTAATGGAGGCCCGCTGGAGGAAGTGGTAGCTGTTTGAAGTGGTGGTTCTGATACAGGAGTCTCTTTCATCACAGTGGGACACAGTCTCCGAGCTTTAATGGAAATCATAATGCATGTTCATAACTGCCCAAAGGCAAAGGGGCTGGATCACGTCTGCATACCTCATTCCGTTAAGATTGTTGCCGTTACCTATCACACTTAGGTGTAGAGTTTTAACTAATGTACCTGTATGGAAGCACTTACTTACACACTTAATGTATGGTGATATTCATCACAGAAACTCTACCAGGCCATGGGTTCCATTAGTGGTTTGTTGAAATGTGCATGATCCCAGTGAATTACTTGCCGATGTTTAGATTTTATCCTGTTCATGCCGCACAGGTCTATTCTGGGTAATTGGTAATAGTCCAGTCATCAACTTTCTAAAGTGAAATATGAGAGATCACACTTTGAGACCTGAGATGATTGCCCTTGTCTGCCCTACAGATACTCGGTACCCTCAGAAACATCAGTCCTTAGTGGAATGCAGATCTAACGTAGAGAAAAAAACAAGTGCAGACTACTAAAAAAGGGTCTCCACCCCAACCAAAAAACAAACAACCAAGAGGGGCTTATTTTCACAGCCCCTCCACCATGTCAGAGCTATCATTAAAGGCCCTGTTAACTATCAGTAACTGATGTGCATTCAATTTCTATTTCCTAAATGAGGGGTTGCCTGACATGGGGGTCTTAAAACCCAACGTTGCCTCTCACCTGGGTCCCTTTGTTCTCCCGCCAGCTTTATGGGTACATGGAAAGCGAGCCTCTCACCCTGCAGCTGTTCATTGGGACCGCAGACGACCGCCTCCTGCGACCACATGCCTTCTACCAGGTCCACCGCATCACTGGCAAGACCGTCTCCACCGCCAGCCATGAAGTCATGCAATCCAATACCAAACTTCTGGAGATCCCTCTGCTGCCCGAAAACAACATGAGAGCCATGTGAGTGCTCTTAGACCTCCTCCACGCGTTCTCTATCCTTCTTTCCACCTTTTTTTTTTCTTTTTACACATTTTTCAACAGTAACCGCTACTTTGAAAAAAAACAAAAAAAAACGCAGAAACACACAATGTTCTTTCTTTCGACACCCTCCTCTATGCTTTAGTTCTACAAACAGAATGCCTGATGATAGGTACTCCGCAGCACACACTTTAAAATATGCCTTCAGAGCGGAGATCTGTGCTTAAGAGATGTATGACTTCTAAGGAAGTAAAATAAGTACTCTGTTGACACACTAAGTGCGTAGGTGACTTAATTCTGACCAATGTTTGTACAGACTCCACCAGTACCACGTGGTCCCTTTACTTTAGGCTCAGCCACTGTATGCCACAGCGATGAATGTGTTAGAGAGACCCATCATGTATCCTAGTTTTGGGTGAGCAATCAATCACAACCCTGTTAGCCTGCAGTACCTAAAGCAAAGAAAAACTTTTTGTTTGCAGGAATATCCTGTAAACAGCTATGCAACTCTGCATATTGTGTACACGACTGTACATACCGCATATCAGCCTGGCAGATGCTAACTGTATATCATTAGCCCACATTCAGAACAATGGCAATGAAGTTGAACCTTTTTTTTACATTTGACTTGAGTCTATAGCTAAATGACGAACCCAAAAAGAGCCCGAATACACGATACCAGGATGCCGAAACCGAGACAACCAAAAGGAATTTGGAAGTTATCATGCACACCTGTGCTTTTACTTACTCTCAAAGTATCAGAAAAATCAACATAGCAGATAACAGTAACAGACGGTGGCACCTTAACCAAACACAAACTTTGAGATTAGGACAAATACAAGGATAGCTAGTTGAAATTTAGCTTGTTGTAACACGGTAACCTTACTCTAAGCTCTTATTACATATCTACTAGCAACGCCGTTAACCATCTGTGAAGCACTTTAAAAGCATGCTACCACAGTTAGCCTTTTTTTCTAGCCATCGTTTTCTTAAATTTGCTGCGAGAGTTGTTCAGAAATGTTAGCGTTTAGCTTAGAAGCTAATTCGCTTTTATAGTTTGCTCATTATGACTTCCAGATTCATCAGAAAATACTAATTATTTGAATTATTAGCATCAAATCTGGAAGTTTCTGGAAATCAATTGTGGCTAGCATCACAGAGAGAAGAGCTCCCCTAAATACGACCTTGGTTTACCTTTAGAAACATTAGCATGCTTTTCCTAGGCTGAGGCATCAGCCTTGGCTTCTATCGTCGTCCCTCCAGACTTGCAGTAATCCGGAGGCCCGTGCTCTGCAGTGTGTCCAGGCAGTAGCTCTTGTCCCGGGGCTCCTCTCAGACGAGGCAGCAGTGAATTTATTGGACCAGGGCCCAGAACTCAGTGTTATGGACAAAACCCCTGTATCTGAGCATAAGTTACATAAGGCCATTGCCTATTACTGCACTTCATGTTTATCCATCACGATTTCATTTTCAAATACTTATACTTTTATTGTAAAGGATTCTCTATTTTTAGGACGTAGAGTTATGTTTCTTTATGTGCCGGAAATTCTGAAAATATTTAACAGCTTCCTGACCGGAGAAGGATTGTTTTAACATTTATACTGCTTTACTGTGTCCTTTTATATATAATATATACAAAAAAAATCTGAATTCAAGAGGAAGCTTCTTTTCCTCTTTGTCGTCAGCACACATGGTAAAAAGCAGAGGAGTGAAAGTTCCAACTTTGTCCCCCGACGAAGAAAATCCTTTAACTGTCTCTTTCCACTGAGCTGTTAAACAGTCGCCTTGATAACGCGGCATCCATCTCTCTGCTCTCGTGCCAGCAGTCGCTGTGTGGGATGCAGAAAGTCTAGAACTGCAGTCAAACTTGCAGACGGCTTCACTCTGTCTACGTTTTCCACTTCTAGGGAAATTAATTTCATACACCCAAGACTCGATTTAAGAATACAGTTATCATTGTCATCTTCATTTGCTTAAGGCTTAACAGACCCCTATTAATTTTTGTTTAAACTATGTACTTCACAAAGCACTGGATCGAGCAAGTCTGATAAGAAGTGGGTAGTCAGCATGACTTTACATGTTATTTTTTCTTTTTTTTTAAAGTCGCGCAAACCAAAGTCAAAGGAAAAATGGACTAGTATAAAACCTGACATTTACCACATTCTAGGACTGGTGCCCAAAAACCTACCATGTAAAATAACTGAAATGCCAAACCATGTCCCATTCGTATTCCCTCACTTTTTTACCAGCCACCATAGCTTTATTTAAATTCATGAAAAGGCCACGCCGGCAAAGTTAATGCATTTTTTTCCACTAAGAAAAGGGAAAGAAACCTTACCCCTTTACCTCCCAAATTGTGAAATGAAATAAATGAAGACAGAAAGCTTAGAAACGGGTCCACTGATACATGTGGGAATGATTAGCGGCGGTCTAAACCCAAAATTTATGAAGAGAATGGTGTGAAAGGACAGGACAGGCTTGATGCGCTGTGATGAGTGATTATGCGTACTGATGGGAGCTTGTGTGATACTGGTAAGCGACGGCGTGCTCGGTCCAGAGCCTCTCTCCAGAGAACTACTAATTCTTGGACCGCTATGACCATTTAAAACTGTGATGTAAAGTCATTAATGTCCAACTTTGTCTTTGATGACATGTTGGATTAATAATGACATGGCCGTGCGCCAGCGAGCTTCCAGTGCATGATCTGTTACACCAGTGGGGACTTCACTGCCGGTCCCAGTGCGCTTCACCTCTGCACAGCGTCTCATTTAAACAGCCAGAGTCAAGAAATCAAACATGCTCCCTTTAACCCTTGGCCGTGCTTTCCGTAAAAACACATAATTTTTCCGTTATCTTGTGTACTGTATGTGAATTCATCAACCTTTCCCCGCTTCTGTCCTAGAATCGACTGTGCTGGAATCCTGAAGCTGCGTAATTCGGACATCGAGCTTCGTAAAGGGGAGACAGACATCGGGCGCAAAAACACGCGTGTGCGGTTGGTGTTTCGCGTGCACATCAACCAGCCCAACGGCAGGACGCTGTCCCTACAGGCTTCTTCAAACCCCATCGAATGCTGTAAGTCTTAAACGCTAACACACATTCAGAAATAAACACTAAATCTGGCATGTCTTTTCTCTTGGCTTTCCACTCTAGCGAAAGGTGGCATCTATTGTTGTAATCCAATAAATTGAGCTACTATTTTATTACATGCTGGAGCAGATTCAGTGCCTTTGCACCCAATGAGCTTTATATGATCAAACGAATTTGCCAAGGCAATGGATGCATTGTACATGATGCCAAACACACGTGTTATCTATCTCAAATTCACATTTTATGACTGAATGCACAAGTTATTGTGGTAAGACTACCCTATTAGTGCAGGTTCTGCAAAGGTCGTTTGCCAGCTCCAGTTTTGGCACGGTTGAATGAGCACATTGAAAGAAAGCTCTGTTTCCCTGTCATTCATTTGTGTATATAGGTGCGATATTATTTGCTCCCAAGGAAGCCAATTAAAGTTAGATGGTGAGAAAGAGCTGGCATTAGAGTTTATGGTCCAAAGTGGATGTTAATCTGAGCCGCTTCATCATTACAGATTATTTAGTAAGCGTTCTTTAATGCGATGCAGAGCTTCCATTAAATGTCTTCACATACCTCACAGCTATGTGAAGAATAAAATGCGTACTGTACGTCTCTTGGCGGTGGATGCGGTCACCAGATTATAGGAGGTCAAAGGGCTCACTAGCCTCGTTTCATAGAAAGCGGAGACAGGTGGTTGGCCGCGGGCTGCCTCACGGAAAATAATGAACAAGGATCGGATCGCGAAAATATTGTTTTGATAAGGCGAGCGCCCTTTTTCAATGTCATTTAAAGAGCAGCTGTTGGCTGAAAACCTCTTAGCTAGGGGTCATGAAATCATCATAATAAAGTTGATAAGTCTGTTCCCTTAACCAAGAACTGCTGTTTCGCTGGCTCGCGCTTCTCAGGGTAGATGGAGATCAGGGTGTGTTGTCAGAGTGGACTTGGACGCTGATATCTATATATATGTGTGTGTGTGTCTCCTCCTATAGCCCAGCGCTCGGCTCAGGAGCTTCCCTTGGTGGAGAAGCAGAGCGTGGACAGTTACCCCGCCACCGGAGGCAAGATGATGCTTCTCAGCGGCCTCAACTTCCTCCCTGAGTCCAAGGTGGTGTTTGTGGAGAAGGCCCAGGGTAAGCTGCAGCCCCCATGTTTACTGCCCTTCAATTTCCCTTCGTAATATTTCTTTCAAACGTCTCTTTCCCTCTCTTCTCCGGGTCGCGTTTTTCTCTCCTCCCGTCAAAATAGAGCGAGACTTGCCAGGGAGCCACATGTGGTGTGCATTAAGCCACTATATTTTTAAACCAAAGCGTATTTACATTTGCTGAAGTTTCCATTGCCTGTTCATTGGTGCTCGCCACAACTTAAGGAATGAATCATAAGCAGGACATGTGCAACGTCTCTCTCTCTCTCTCTCTCTCACTCTCACTTTCCCTGTCTCCCTCGCCGCCCCTCCCTCCTCGAACTCCCGTGCCTTTGACAGTTAACCCTCTCGCTCGCTGATTTTGACTCGCTCCGTCTTCCGCCCCTTCCCCCAGACTTTCACCGCGGCTGCCCGCCGTTGACACGGTTAAGAGACTATTTCTGTTCTTTTTTTCTTTCCATCTGTGTGGGCGGGAGCAGCAGTAAAAACACAACTGATCAAGTTTACAGTCGGAATGATAATTGTGATCATTTCCTTCCTTGAGTGCGCCCACTAAATCAAAGCAAAGGTCAGGCAGAGTGAGAATATATCTGAAATCTGTTAAAAAACACAGGCGAAAACAAAGCGGGAGGATAGCGGAGTCTGCTCATCCCCGATCACACACTGATTGATCGCAGATTTTTGGGATTCCTGGTGTTAGCTGCGGTCAGAACTCCTTGAATGCACATTTTGAAGCGCTTTCACGCGAAACCAGAAAAAATAAAGAGCTCAGTCAAGTTTCACAATCTTCAAACTTCCAATGCCTGTCATAAACCGAAGGAGAAATCAAAATAAACGCCAATTAAACAGTTCATCTTACATTTATTTGAGGCTACCAACCTTGAACACGTCCAAATTACAACAACCCTTCTAATTCTCTAAATCTCCCGAGTATAACCATTTAGAGGATAATTAAATAATCAAAATCAAATGTAATGACCCCTGGTGTCATCTTTGGGAGTGACCCCGTTTGTCTGATTATGTGATCTGGAGTGCATGTGGTGCCCAGTTTGCCCAGGTTACAAAAATTCCTAAAAGTGTCTAATCAGTCTCTCTCTGCTCTTCTCCCCAGGCGCTTCATGACTTTACTGACTTCCACATCTCACATGTTTATTCTTAATTTGGCACATTAATCTGATTTAATCTGGTGAACAAATAAAGTATTGTTTGGTTGAAATACTGCTGTGTCTCCTCGTTGTTGTGGCCACTCGGGCCAGGTCGTGACAAATGGGCGCTCATGGGGGATCGTTGGTGTGGTGAAAAGTTTGTGTGTGCCTGTGGTGGCACTTGCCACGTGTTGTTTACTCTGCTGGTTTGGTCTAGTTTATTAGATTGCCAGTGCTGGTTTTTGATATTTTGTCGTCGGGTTAATAAATGTGGCTTGTTTGGGTTTGTTTTTTTCGATCTGTTTTTTGGGAGATCAACCACGTGTTCTCTGGTAAAATAATTTGCTACATCAGGTGTTGCTGTTTTGACACAGTGGCGCAGAGATTTCACCATTAGGCTGCAGGACACTTCTCTAGTGTTGTGGGGATCGGCTAGTGCTGGTTGTCTTTGGACATCCATCTCGGGGGCATTTCCGTGGGCGTTTTCTTTTCTCTCCTCCCGGGGCCCACTGGGTTTGTGCTAAACACAAACCCAGGAAACAAACCTTTTCTGGGATTCAGACCTTTTTGAATTGGTTTCTTTTCAACTATTTACTCTTTTCCTGCACCATGCGGTGTTGCCAGATAGGAAATTAAGAAATATTGTACTGTCGCTTTAAAATTGCTGTATTTTGACCCAAACTATTGCCAGGAGTAAAAAAAAAATCACACACTACGACGGCGAATTTAAACTCAAACATCAAAGTCTTTGTGCATGGAAAAGCCTGCAAAAGCCTGCAATAACCTACGGAATAAACACGGAGGCTCAGCCATTTGAATGAAACAACTGCTTTATTCATTGTTAGTCAAATGGCAAACTATTGTATATTTGCCCTTTTATATCGTATACGCCCTGAAACTATCACATAAATACGATAATTATCGTATATCTGGCAACACTGGCGCCATAAATCTCTCTGAGGACCATTGTGTGAGTCGTAGTTAGGAGCCAATAACTCCTTCCTAACCTGTATCATTTAAAAAGCTTGGACCAATCACTGCTGCTTCAAAGGAGTTGAACTATTACTCTTCTCTACACCTCACCTCGCATAGTTTGAATGGCGTTCTCTTAAGCATCTTAGGGGTTAAGAAGTAGGCAGCAATGAGGTGGGGGGGAGGTGACGGAACTTGGTGATGTGGGGTCTCCCTTCTCCTGGTTTTACTTAGTCATGGAAGGGGATCCCCTGGAGAGGAAAGCCCATGCATACACAACACCTTCTCCACCTCCTGCAATTCGAGCCCCGTGACCCCTTCTAGATTCTATTTCCCTTCTTTCACCCACTCTCTCTACATTGGCACTCTGTTTCCTCTTTTTCCTCTCTCTCCGTAGTCCCCCGTCCTTCGTTTTTCTTACCTCTATCCTCAAAACCCGCTAAAGACATTAGCCCGTGTGGAGCTTTGCGCTAGCGGGATCCCCAAACTCCTGCCATTGACATTTTTTTGGTTTGTTTTCCGTCTCTGTGGTGGTGTGGTGTCGAGAAGGGGAGAGAGAGAGAGAGAGAGAGAGAGAGAGAACGAAAGAGAGGTTGTCCATCTACTACTTAGTCTGCTTTTATGTAAACTTTAATGACCCACCACTTCCAGGGTCTCCTAAGTCAAAAAGCCCATTACAGGCAGACCCACACGCTCGAAACACACATGCACGCACAGGAGCACACACATCACTCACCAATGGCGACCATGTATGAGCGAGCATGAGTGTGGAAAAGTACTTATGTCCTAAATATACTGCAAAATATTGTCTTTTGGCATTTTAATCAGTGAATCCCGCTGTTTCTCAAAGGTTCTCAACCTTCAGATTTCTCCAATTGTTGATTTAGGACTAAACCGGGAAGAGGAGAAAAAGAAACCAATAAAATTATAATTATATTACAGATTTATCTATAACTTTGGTTTTATTTTCCTCTGGAAAAGTTCATGACTAAATGCACCCATGAAATACGGAGCCTCGCGCCGCAATAATTACCACTCGCAGACATGTGCTTGCACACACAGTAGGACACACACGCGCGCCAACGGCCAAGCCTTTGTACGGCACAACACCAATCACGGCTTTTGCCACAGTGGTGACAACCATTACTGTTGCTGCCATCAAAGGTCAGGACGGCTGCTCACTTTCCAAAATTGACTCCAATAAACACCTTCCAGAAAATTCCGCAAATCCTAAGGAGCAACAGACGGTTTTTGGGACGCCCTGTCCAACTTGTGTGAATAATTACACACAGTCAAATCATCCAAGTTGAGTCAGGGGGAGATCACACACAGGACAAAAGCCTATTAGCCCAAATGAGACAGCTATAAATGGTAATTACACGCTTTTCAGTTTCCATTTGCTATATTTTTTATTTATTTTTTTGCGGTGTGTATCTGCTTTTAAATATAGAAGGAGTTCTTTTTTTATTTCTCTGTTCTGAAAGCAACCAAATGAGATATAATATGATTTCTGCCCTCTTAAGTACTGGATTAGATTAACATTTGAGAGATTGACCAGTTTATTTCTGGTAACAAGTAAAAATAAGCAAAGATATTGACTAGTCCTTGGGAAACAGACTTAGTTTAAACTTGTTATCGGCTCTGGTGCCTGAAATTGCAAAAAATACTAAGGAGTTTTTGTTTTTTTTTGTTCCTGAACTGTGTAATATTAGTATTTCTAGATAATTTCTGCGCCGTCTCTTGCTGGGAAGATAGATAAACGACGAAATGAACCCTTTTGTAATATTAGATCATCGTTCCAGTTGTCTGTTTGTCCGCTTTAATCTTCCTCTCCTCCTCTCTGTGTTGTTTTGATTGTCTCTCTTTACCCTCCCCCGAGACGTCCCCCCCCTGGCATCGACTGAGCAGAGCTCGCAGCGGGAAAACCTTAATGCGCCCTGAAAAATACTCCCAACTTTTCAAATGCCACGTCCGTCCCCGCTGCTCCACTTTGTCGCCCGCCGGATAACTGATGCAAACCCTGCGTGTTCGTCGCATGTGCACGGCGTGTGTTTGCTGCGCGCGCGTGTGTGTACCCTCTGCGGCTGCTAGCCTGCGGGCCTGTTTGCGTTGTTCAGTAGGAAGTGTTTTGGAGTGAGTCATCCACAAAGGATTCCCCGTAGAGAGGTGAAACGGAAAAGACGAGACCCTCCGAACGTGGGCAGGGAGATGAGGGAGACCTTGTGCAGTGAAACATTAGAGCATGCGCGTAGTGTTCGATTTTCCCCGTGCGTCGTTGTGCTGGGTGCAACGGTTTCCCTGTTATTTTTATTGTCTGTATGTGTTTCTTGTCAGTGTTTTGTGTTCGCCCAGGCCGCTCTCCTGGCACAGGGGCAGGAAGACATACCTGGCGCACCTATTGCAGTGTGTGTTCTGGCTTGCCCTGCTTTCCATGGATGGAATGAGTGCTTGAGGCAGGGAAAATAAAGAGAGACAAAGAGAGAGTGAGAGAGTCAGACAGACAAACTGAGGGAGAGAGAGAGAGAGAGAGAGAGAGAGAGCTGGGGAAAGCCTACACTCTGACTCAGAGGGGAGGTAAGGGAATTCCCTGGTGAGCTGGATAGTTTTTACATCTGGCTGGATTGGAGCACTGCCTGGAGCTCAGCAGCACCACACAGCCTGGTCTTGCAGCAGGGAGATGTCTGGTCTCCTCCACCTCTGCTTCAGGCTGGAGAGACACTTCTGAGCTGTGCAGTATGATCCGTAACTCTAGGACAGCTTTGTCCACTGCAATATTGTTCCTCTCGGCTGAAATGTTTGGATTTTCATACCTCGGCAGTTCAGGGAAAGCAGTCCTCGCAGACTGCAACGTGAGCCGTTAGAGTCCGCTCAAAGACTGTTTATGATTCGCCGAGCGCTTCTACCTCAAACACCAGACAAACTGCTCGATATATTGCACATCTAGCGGAATGTCTAGACTCTCCGTTGGCTTTGAGCTAGGATAACCTTGGCTCGTAGGTTTTGGCACTTGGGCGGGATGGGGTCAGCTTTCGTCCCTGCTGCAGGCTAGATATTCGAGCGCCGTCGCCTGATGAAGATGGCATGCGGCATTATTTCAGAATGAAATAACGGTATCTGCGATGGGTGTCGGAGTCATCCTCCGTTTTCACCCTTAAAGTGAAACTGCCTCACATCTAACAGCATGCATGTTGCAAACGGAAGGGTTGCTTATCAAGAGGAGCAAACGCCTGAAAACGAAACTTAAAGTTTTCCTGTCACTCTTAAAGGTTCTTTCCAATTCACAATTTTGTACAGTGTAAGGAAACTAGGACTGCGCCTGTACTTTGGGCAAATCCACACTTCAAAAGAATCAGTTAAATCATAACAGGAAGTTGTCTAGTTTATCTTGTGGCCTCCACCCTATCTCTAGATGTGTCTGAACATGTTATAGTCAGGTAAGTCTTTCAAATCAGAGATGATTGTTCTCTCTGGGGCAGTTCTGAAATGATATCCCCTACATTTTAGCTATATACAAAAAGCAGTAATACACCTTGATGGAATTATGGCTCAACATGTAAGTCTTTTTTTTTTGTTGCCCCATTTGGCTGCAAGCTGTTAGAGAGATCCTACCTGCATTCTTCTTCACCATATGCTGAGTTTAATGGTTTGTGTGCTCGAGTCTTGCTGTGACCCTGGCTAAGATCTGAAATTGAGTGCTAGAAAACTATCGAGAGCAAACAGCTTTGATGCAGGAATGTGTGAATGCCACACACTCAACAGATATCGTACAAATGCACAAGCCCGCGTGAGCCAACATTTCGAGTCTTTAGATCATTTTTATCCTCGGTGGCGCGCAGCGGGACTCTTAATAAATGGATGAAATTTCACTCTGCAGACTGCCATGCTCCTTGGCTTGCAGCCCCCCAGGTCAAGCCAGCTCACACTTTCCCTGTTATATGACAAGAATAACTCACTTCCTGACTATAAACCCATCACAAATCTGCTGCCAAGTCATAATTTATACGGAAGCCCCTCGATCCGGCGCAGACCCACATTTCTCCGATTTCAGACTGGCAGCAGCCAGGTGCTCTCGGAGAGGAAAGCAGGGATCAGTCATATTGGAGGGGCGGGGTGGGAGGAGGGAGGGGGGGTCCGTTTGGTCTGTTGGCTCCGCTCCTCAATGGTCAGCGAGGTGATTTGCTGTGACAACGTGTGTAAAATTACTGAAGCGTTTTCATTCAAGGTAACGGCAGCGGAGAGGCAGTAAAATGGAAAATAAGTCTGACATATGTAAACAGGAAAGAGAGAGAGAGAGAGAGACAGAGAGAGAGAGAGAGAGAGAGAGAGAGAGAGAGAATACTCCTTCAAATCATCTCTGGAAAAGAGACATTGCTGCAAAAATACGTCTGGATTGTTTCATAACACAACCTCCGCAATTAAGCATCTGAATCATATTTTCCATTCTCAAAAATCCTAACGTGAACTCTCTTTGGTCAGTGAAAGCTGTTGTTGTTACACCACACAATGCTTTTTAGAAGGAGGAGAAAGAAGAAAAAAAAAAGATCGCCTCTGGCTGTAAGCAATAAGAAAAGGAAGAGCCAGAACCTTTTTAAGTTCATTGTGAGGTTAAATATATCTCCAGTCAGCTGTCTGGTCTGGAGCGTTGTCTATGAGACGCTGATGATGCTTAGTTGACTTATAATTTACGCCTGGTTGTCTAAAACGGTTGTCTGCCGTTTGATGATCGCCGACTAATTTACGCCCGACAGGACACATAACCTCTGTTCAACCCTGTTCAGTCGGTGAAAACATGAGGGGATAGGTTTGTATGGGATTTACTGTAGCGGCAACACTGTTGCCAGGTTGTCAAAGGGCGCACAACATCGTGTGTTGTCAAGAACTGAAGAATAGATGACTCCGAGAAGCCTCACCCTACATGCAGTCTAATTGCCTGATGAATGAGCGTGTTGTCCTGGTTGTCTGGTGTTAGTCTTTGTGGATCTCATTTGCACAAGTGAGTCACTTAGAGCAACTGTTCTGCTCTGTGTGCATGCACATGTCCGATCATATCTCGCCGTAATTGTTATGGGATTATGCTGGGGCTTCTCCAGTCCCGGCTCCTATACATGCCACTTATTGTTTTGTGTTTCCCCTTCTTATAACTCAAGCTGAAGGCCAGAACAAAGGTAAAGGATACTGTGGTTGGTGTGTGCATGCGCCTGCATCTGTGTGTGTGTGTGCGGGCGCGTGGGCGGAGGTTGCGTGAAGGAGGAGGTGTTGTCGGGAACAAAAGCATTTTGCAGATGTTGCAGGGAAGAAGGAGCGAATGGAAAGTCCTGTGGTTATCAGCCGTACGCCGCTCGGGCGACTCGCGACGCTACGCCGCAGGTAGCCCCCGTCCCAGCTCCATCTCCGTTCGAGGTTTGACGAGTGTGACCGAGCGAGCGCTGATAAGCTCGGTGGAATTGGTTGATTCAGAGATACGAAAGGTGAGAGGAAAGATCAAGCGGAAAGGTAGAGGAGGAAACAGAGGATGAAAAAAAAAAAAAAAGTTTGAAAAACATGTTTACTAGTGGAGGCTGGGGCTGACGTCGTAGTCTAAGGTTTCCCTCTTGGAGAGTCTCCCAGAGCGGAGGCGGGTGAGATTCCCTCTTGGTTCCCCTAGACGTAACATGAGGAATGCTCATCTCTGTCTGTCTGTCTGTCTCTCCCTCCCTTTTCTCTGACCTTCTCTCTCTCTGTGCTCACTCTAATTGCCCTTCCATACTCTCTGCAGCTTCACATAGTTACGTGTGTCTCATTCTCCTGTGCATCTCAATCACCTGCCACATGTACAGTATCACTGCACTGCCCCGTGGCAGTTCTACAGGCGTATGCCTTCTACTATTCCCCAGTCATCTATTTCGTCCTAGGCCCTCTTCTCCATATGCAACTCTTATTTCCCCCAGTTCCAATAGAAAACCCTTATCTGATCTCTCCACCGTCTGTTTTTCTCTTCCCCTGTGTTTTAATATGGCCATTTTGGAAAGATATATCTACTGATGTTCACTCTCTGAATAATAAAGCTGACCACCCGCCCCCACGACCACATCTCACCAATAATAAGCCAACCGTGACTGGAATCCTTTATTCTTTCACTCGCCGCATGATGTGAAAAACATAATACTTTGGGGGAAGAAAAAAAAAATGGATCTTCCAGAGCTGCTGGATTTCTGCTATCATTCTTTTTTGGAAAGGGGCTATGATTATCTTATCTGATGGCTTCCTGTCTCCGAAGCAGAGCTCTGCGTTTCAGCTGCAGCTTTTTATTGCAGTTCATACAGTAAGACGGCGCTCGGGCCCACTAACGGGCGACAGTGCCACAGCGCCCAGGCTGCTGCCTCACATGGTGCGCCACTGACACAAAGGCTGTTCTGTGTCACTTCTATTTCTGACAGCCGTAATGACTCATCGGTTCTGAAGGGGGGGGGACGAAAAAAGGGAAAAGAAAATGGCACTGTGGTCGGCGCTGATTGCCGTAGCAGAGCCCAGAGCGTCTGCTCGCAAAGGTGTGGCATGAAATCGCAGAAGAAAACGCAAAGAATGTGAGCTGAGCTTCTGCAGGCTCCCAACAGCTGCAGTAGCTCACAGGCCTTTTATTGCGCGGCGGCAGCGGCGAGGGGGAAACCTCCTCACCACAACAAGATGGAGATGAGAAGAAAGGGAGAAGAAATGAAAGCTGCTGACCTTTTCGTGCGATTTTGCGGAGCGCGGATTGAAGAAGAAAAAAAAATAGAAATAGCTAAAATAAATAGAATAAAGGATCTAATCAGGGGGAAAGAAATTCAGTTTCACGCTAAATTAGAACGTATCGAGTCCCTGTTGAAGATCAGAGAATAAACGGAGGCAAACTTGTTACGGTCACTGACTATAGACGTGACTGGCTCTTTTACAAAGACGAAAAATCCTTATTCTCTTTGTGTTAGTTGGTTGAAGCCAGGAAATACTTTGCAATTCCACTTTGTAAAAGTCTTTAATAAATTAATGATGAATCGTTTAATTTGCACTTCTGGCAAGCATTACGGGTTTTCTCTTATGAGCCTTTGCCGATGTGAGCTTCATCTGCACATTGCAGCAGCTGACAGTCTCCAAAGCCGATCTTATCTGTGTGATGACGCCGAATAACCTTTTATTTTTTTTTTGTTCTGTCGTTAGATGGACACCATCTGTGGGAGACAGAAGCCAAAGTTGACAAGGACTCCGTCAAATCCGTAAGTGCACCTCACAGCTATTCGAAACGCTCCTGCAGGCTTCGGCCCCACCTTCCCTTGAGACTTTCCCCTTCCCTCTCTCGCTGTCTCCTCCTCATCTGTCCCCTGCAATGATGTAACCTTTGCTAAGGCGTTACAGATTGCAACACAGACAACAATGATGATTAGCCGATGCAATCCTGAACGGAATTTTCACAAAATCTCTTCACCTCCGGGGAGCAAGCGCGGGCTGTCGCGTTGTTATTGCATGTAACGCACAGAAAGCACACGTATGGTTTACTGTACAGTATACTCACACACACACACACACATGCACCACAGCCCTTCGCAGCATAGCCAGACGTTTAGTTCACCACATAGCGTTGCGGTGTGGTGAAATGGGCTCAAACACCTCGTCTGTGCCGGGAACGTGCAGCCAAGAGTGAATCACACCCCCGGCTCTTTACCTGCTGCTTTCCATGAGGGCCGTAATGAGAAAAATAAACCAGCTCGCTCGTTTTGCTCGCGCTCGGTCACACGTTCGGGTGGTGTTAATGCAAGAGCAGGCAAAAAAAAAAAAAAGGAGGGGGGGGGGGGGGCGTCAACAGGGGGAAACGGAGCAAATGTTGTTCTTCGCGTCGCAGAGAGCCGCTCGTGCTCTGGAGTTAATTAAGATTTCATCGAGGCTCGTTAGGCCCAGCTTTCAGCGCCAGGGTGTCCAACCTGTTTGCTGGTGCATGATGACAGTGTGTTTTAAATTGCCGATGCCTTTCATCAGTGGCGTCTCATCCTCCTCCTTCCTTTGCAAACCAACCGTGGAAATGTGTGTAAAATAAACCACGTGCATCTAAATGCTGCCACTTGGGGATGTTTCTCTTCTTGTTGATGGCTTTATTTCACTTAGGCAGGCGACTTGGTTGCATCAGGAGGGTAAATATGGATGTGTAATTGCTCTGGGCTGATGTGCTGTTCCTGGAGTCCCAGATGTTGGAAAATTAGCCGGCGCGTAAGGCTGGACTGGGTGTGGCGACGCGGGTATTGGTTTAATTGTTGATCTGACGAACAGAGAGAGACCTGCGCTTGGAGAGCTTGCGCTGGCCTTCCTCTTATGTCAGTTGCGACCAGACTGCTTTAAAGTGCTCCAGCTCCTGACTGGCTGTGTTTTTATTGCTGCCCAGAGCGTGCTAACTCCCGCCGGCTGGCTCGGAGAGGAAAGCGACGCGCGCGCACGCACGCACTCAATCAGCCACCTGCGTGTTTTCTTTGTCATCATCTGGTTTGCAGACCGGTGCTGAGCTCACCTTCAACTCCCCACTCCCCCCCTCCCTCCACCCGCCCCACCCCCCCTCCCGGCTCCCACACGGTGCACAGCGACGACCGACAAAAACCTGCTTCCTGTCAAAGTTCCCCACTCAGGCCTGTTCGGCCCCACGCGAGAGTGACAGCCATCCCAGGAATTAGGTGCAGAATAAAGCGTACGCCAGAAAAGAAGCAGGCAAAAGTTCACATCCGTCCAGGCTTGTTGCGGCCTCGCGGGCCGGCGAGGGGGGCGGGCGGGCCTCCCCCATAGGAAGACAGGGCTGTGCAAACAAATAAGCCAGCTACCTCTCTTCTCTCTTGCCATGCGGGGAAATCGCTAAAGCCCTGGGGTTTTCTCTTGGAGACAAACACAAGCCCCGGACTGACCTCATGGGCTTTGCTGCTGCATCTACACAGTCCAGACGAGCTCATTTAGACCGGCTCCCAGTCCGGCCTCTTGGAGACCGTATCCTAAATGTAGAACAGTGACAAAATAAACATAGCTCTTGATTAACCGCCTTAAGCCCTTGGGCTCATGGTCATTATAAACGTGTGCTGTGCCACCAATCTTTAAAATCTGCAGAAGTGCACTTTAAATAACCGTGCACGTGCTTTTTGGCAAATATGAATAAATGTAGATATCACTGAATGTTGGAAAATGGCAAGTAAGACATCTCATCTATGAAAGGCTAATTGAGAAGGTCGCCAAAGGGTTAATATGTCGCAGGAAGTCTATGTCATGAAATCAAAGGAGCGAACACGGCAAAATGACTCGCATGTTATTTTCTGTTTGTATCAGCAGGTGTCTGATCTGATCTGATCTGTTTTTCAGTGTACTCTCGTTGTGGAGATCCCACCGTACAGGAACCAGAGAATATCCAGCCAGGTGCAGGTTAACTTCTATGTCTGCAACGGCAAGAGGAAGAGGAGCCAGTACCAGCACTTCACCTACCTGCCCCCGAACGGTAATCCACCTTTATTTTATTACCAGTGACCCTCAAAGAGACGTAAGCCTCGCACAACTGCCGCACGTTGCACGTAAAGTACCCCTTAAGCCTATGGCATCCGTCGGCTACAGTTTACCGCACCGTGTAAAATTTGCGGCCTTTTTTTTTCTTGACACCATGCCTGGCCACGCTTGACTGAATGAGAGCAGAAGATGTGAGGTGTGTTTATTCTGCGAAAGCGCGTTCCCCGGCCATGAGGTGTACCCGCTGAGTGACAAGAGCCTCCGAGCTCTGTTGATGCAGAAACGTCAATCCAAGAGCGGCCTGACTTTTACGCCCCGGGCCGGGTCCGCCGAGCACGTCCCTGCGAGCTCAGCGCACACGCCTGCGCACACGTAGACACGTCCACCGGCCCTGTCGTTCATGTAGCAACCTGAAAACCACGGGAATACCTCTCGGTGTGCTTATCGTGCTCCCCCCTGGCCTCAGTGTTTATACACGGCTTTCACGTTGGAATCTGGAGAATGTATTGGTGAGAGTTTAGGGACGAGTTCAGCCTCAAAATTACATTGGGAGCTGTTTGCTCTTCGCTGTAGGCACAGGTGAAATATCAGCTTTGGTATCAGTTCCAAGCCTCCCACTGGCGCACGGTCACTTTATCTTGTATGTATCCAAAGAAATTTGACTGAGCATGTTTGCTCTTCTTTCAGTCGTGCAACACTTCCTCTTTGGGGCTGGAGCAGTAGACATGGAATAACTTGCACAAGAAATTTGCTCCTACCAGCAGTGACATTTAGTTTATCAGCAGGTATATTATGGACACAGGAGATAAGATATTTTTTTCTCTTTGCCGGTCAATTAAGATGCTTGGTGATGAAAAAGTCCATATTGCACTTGTGCGTGAGGAAAGAGATGCAGATGCAGAGTCTTCCCTCGCGTCCTCTGCGCATCTCTAAGTCGCTTCCCTGAGCATAAACACAGCTCTAATTAAAAGACGACTTGTTGTGTTCTCTCTTCTGCTGCCAAGTGAACCGCAAGTACAGCGTGGACCACACAGGCAGGGCCAATGTCTTGTCAGAGAAGCGTAATTAACTCACAAGCGCGTCTTAGCCAAAGAGGCCGCGCTTCACAAGCTGTCGAGTTCTATTTTTGAGGTTTACCAGCGTGTTGAAGGCATGTTTCTGGGGGAAAAAAAAAACAAAAAAACAATCGTGGTATCTAAATTTGGAGAGGCTAGAGTTACAAACTGATCTCGGTGCGGGAGTAGACGACGAAACAAACTAATGTGCGAACGCAGGGAATGATAATGAGGCGACGGAGTCACGAGCGGAGCTGCGATTTTCTAAAATGCTTTACATTGTCAATGAGATCCAGCCGCTCTGTCGTAGGCTTCTTTCATCATTTAAGTACCGTCGTTGTTGCAGGTGTGCACACAATTGAAAATAAAATGCCAAAAATGTGTTTGAGTTTTTGCTTTGTTTAGTTTTTTTGCATGCTAGCCGGCTCAGACTCTAATCAGCCCTTGCTGGTTTAACGGAGCAATACGTAGTAGTGAGCATAAACAGACCCGGTGTTGTGTCGACTGTCATAGTTTCACGCTTTCAGTGCTGCTGCAAAGAATGAGGAAATCCTGGCAGAGCTGTTTGCTTTTGAGGGTTTCAGTGTGTGTGTCAACACTGAGTGAAACAACCAACAATGTGGCCAGGTACGCAGGGTGGGCTGGGGAGGAGGACACCCACACACACACACACACACTGTTGTCAACACTTTTTCGCTCGCTCGTATGAAAAGACTCTTCCGGCCCTATGTCCCACTTCAAGCACAGTTGTGGTCGCTGACGTTGTTTAGAGAGAACATTTCTTTCACACTCGGGTGTCTGCTCGTCTATAAAAAGGCAAACCCGAACCCTTAAAATAGCCCGACTTGTTTGAAACAGCGGAAGGATGAAGCAAACACTCTCTGGGACACAGATGCTACTGAAAACCACCTTTATTTTCCATTCAGGTCATGTGACCACCTTGTTATTCTTTGACACTAATGCAAATGTGAGTGAGCGGCGGTGCTGAATTGATTTGACGAACGCATACGCGCAGAACAAAAAAATAAAAATAAAGGTTTGACTACGATTTTTATTCCTTCCAACTAAATCAGAGTTATTTAAACAGACTGCACGGTTTCATACACTTCCCCCCTCCTTTTTTTCACCTTTTTCTTCTGTGTGAATTAAATCATACTACAGCTGCAGTCTGTAATCGAATTTTTTACTCAAACCAACTGACAGACTAAAATAAGCTTGAATAGGAGTGGGTGGGTGATGTGGACCTGTTAAAAACTATGAAAAAGAAGTTCAAGAATATCGCCTTTGAAAAAAAATTAGGCCACTTGTGTCAGACTTTTTCTGCTCAATGGGAGCTGAATATAAGACGCCTTCGAACGGTGAATCAAGAAAGTATCTGCAGTGTAGATATACCACCAACCGCCGTGGCTCAAACGCCCGCCTGAGACGCGCATACAGCGCGACTGCCGTCGCCTGGCTTCCAGCGCGAGCTCTGCTTTGCTTTTCCGAGCTCCCTTCCAATCATTCTTGCGTGCGTGGAGACGTGACGTGTCGCCCTTCCAAATAAGAAACAGTTTTCAGCGACCACATTAAACAACAAACGCAGAAGAAAAGTGCTGGCAGTGACCGGAGCTCGGGCGAAGAACTTCTCGGAACCCCTTTATTTTTACAGGCCGTTTGGAGATTCCTCTGTAATATCAAGTTCTATTCTTAACGCAAACGGGTGCCCACTCATCCCTGCCGCTGCCCCCCTCCCTCCCCCCGTCGCATTTGGCTTGCGGTTGGAGCTGGAGAGGGGAGAGCCGCAAACATGTTCTGTGACACACACAGGAAAAGTTAATGAAGCACACATTGTTCTTTTTTTAGTAAATATTTGCACAGTCATGTTTTTTTGTTTTTTTTCCCGAAATCCGGACAATGACTGAACTGTTTCTGTCACGTGTGCAGCTTTGGATTTGGATACGACTCACCTATGGCAGACTAAGGCCCACAGTGTGCTGGGTGACCAGATTGCCTTCACAGTGGGACACGGTGCACTAGGTACCTTTGAGTTAATGAACTACCACCTGCTCCATATTAAATGTCACTGCACATTCACGCCGTTAGAACAGGATGAGTTCAGCATTTCTGATTTTTTATTTTTTTTCCCTCGCAGCCATAGCGCCTTTGTCTGAAGGCCACAGGTTCAAAGAGTCGTCTGTGGTCCTTCTAATCAAATACACAGATACAGACACACGTCTACGTCCCAACTCCTATTCCCTTAAGAGGAAACAAGTGCTCAATAAAAAGATCCCAGATCAGGACTGATCAGTTTAATACGAGCAGACAGAGTCGGGGGAAACTGCCAGAAATGGAGAGAAAACCATGTGCAGAGCATCAACTGTCTGTGGGCCGTAACCCACAGGTTGGGAGGAAATAGAAGCCAGCTGAATTCAGGGCTAGCCTGGTGAATCTGTTTTCTCAGCTCGCACACAAACAAAGCAGAGGGAGAGGAGAGGAGACACGCAGATGGATCGGGCTGGGAGGAAGCCGTGCGTTTGTATCGTAGGAGCAAAAGGTGGGGGGCTCGAGCTGCGACTTGAAAGCAAGACCACTAGCTTTCTGTTTTGCGCGTCTCGGTAGGCTTACAGGAAAGCGAGGCTGACAAGTCTCTTTACTGTTAAGCAACAGCTTCGGCTGCCATAAACCAAAGCCCTCTTTGAAAATACACCAGATTACACACAAAGCTGCAAAAAGAAGCACACCATCTCTTCCCTTTTGAGATATGGCTCATTGAACCTATTCCCCTAAATTAAATTCAAATGTTAGTAATGGTCACATGCAGGAAATCTTGCATGAGATTTGTTGGGTCTTAGGAAATGTACCCAGAGAAAATGACTCTCATCTCCATTAGGTAGTTTGCCTGTTTTGTCTATTTGGTTTTGTCGGGTATAAATCCTCACTTACAGTGAGGGCTGGTAAATGAGGCTTGAATTCTTACTTCCAGAAGCCATCCATGCACATGCAGGACATTTGTTTTCAGGGATCCATCGAGCTTGATTTAGTCTTATTTATGTGTTTGGCAAAACACATTTTATTAGACCAAAGTGTCCAAAGATCAAAATGTTTTTTCAACTGACAAGCAACACTGCAGAGCCTGCAAAGAACGGTCACATCCTTATGAGATTTCAACACGACAACTCTGACATCATACTCCCGGCTCCTCTGCACTCTGCGCTCCATTCACACCGAGGCAGCGAAGAGGAACACAATCACCAGAGGGAAGTGACTGTGGATGTAGTGTGACCATGTGACTCACATGTTATCCCAGCGGCTGTGGCGAGGAGGCCTGTGAATCATGGGACTCGCCTTACGATGCTCCCCCAGACACCGGCCCCGCTCCCTGGGCTCCGAAAGCAGACAGGGCTGACGTAAATGTGCTCCCTGCTGCGTTAGCGCCGCGCCGCAGCTCGGGCACCCCAGAGGCCGCAGGCGCGATTAACGTCTTTTAGGATCCAACACTTAAAAAATAAAAAAAATAATAAAAATAATATTAACACATTGAACAACAACCTGCGGTTCACGTGACACACCAGCACTCCCTTTGGCGGCCGCTCAAAGGTCCTATTGTTAACAAACTCAAACACACACTTTAGACAGACATTCATATTGACAACTGTATGCCTTTGAGTAAATGTCACTTGGAGGAAGTTACGCCAAAAACTTTTAATGGTTGGCATCAAACACTCGCCACACCCATTAACACGTTTAACAATGTGTAGAAATAGAAACAGTACGTCCATTGTGACTCAGAAGCATTTGCTGTGCATCTGGGTATCTTAACACTGGCCTATTAGTTTTCTGCTGGCACAGTCTGCGCATATGTACTCATATAATAACTCAGCGGCGAGCTTGTTAATGCGGATCCCTCGCCGTCTCTCAGCCCAGGCCCGCGCGCGTACGCGAAGGCTCCGGGTCGAGATTGAAAAAATTTCCAATTAATAGAGGACCTTTCTTGTCAGCGAGTAGGAGGCATGCGATACCTGTCACTCCGACCCAATCAGGAAAATATGCAGGCAGTCTGCGGCGGATTGGAAATGAGACGAGGGGAGGCAGGACGATCAAGTGGGGTCACTGCACTCCTCCTCCTCCTCCTGCTCCTGCATTAGCTGAAGCTCCTGAAACCACAGGCACAGCTCTGCAGCCTCTTATGGGGCACAGGCAGCCTAATCAAAATCAAATCATCTCCTCTTTTTTTTCTATCTCCACCTATCTTTTAGTCCTGAGAGAAACAATTACTTCTGAACTGTGGAGGAAACCTGGGGGTCCTGGACTCCTCGAGCTGCAGCAGCAGCAACAGCAGCAGCAGCAGCAGCAGCAGTCCAGTGCTTTAAAGTACTTTTATTGGATATCAGGGCTGGAGGAGAGTCCAAAGAAAATAGGCCTTATTCATTATTAGAGCCAGCTGTGGCTTTCCACACTGATGACTCATCCATTTTTCTTTCCCCACTATTCTTCTGCTCTTTTTCATGGTGTGGTAAAGATGGGTGGTGTGTGTCGGGGTGGAGGGGGGGGAGGTGGTTCTCTTTTAGAGGACTCAGCCAAGTTGACACCGAGCCCATATCCACTGGTGGTTGTTTGTTTGGATTAAGGAGGGTACTGCTCGCTGCTTTAGTCATTCTCGTGCACTCTCCGCGCCACGTGGATTCCCTGCACGTTTTTTAACATCTTCTCTCTCTCTCTCTTTTCTTTTTTTTTTTTCCCCCTCAGTGCCGATAATAAAGACAGAACCTAATGATGAGTATGACTCTCTGGGGAACGTGGGGCTGTCCTTGCATTCAAAGCCCTACTACAGCCAGCCCAGGCTCGCCCCCATCATGCCTGTGGCCGATCCCGACGCCTGCCTGGTTGGTGGCTACCCTCCCTGCCCGCCCCGCCTCGCCGCCATGCCGTCCCCCAGCTCCAGCCCCACGCTGCACGACCTGTCCCCCGTGGCGTACAGCAAGTGCCTCCCCAACAGCCCCACCCACGCGGCGCCGCTAGGACCCGTCGTATCCCCCGTCCAGGAGACGCCAGGCCGCCCTAACCTCGCTCACCCGCCGTCACCAGACCACAACTCTTCCCTGGGGATGATCCAATCCCAAGGCAGCCCCAACCACCTCAACAGCCCAGGGCCGCACGGCTACCACCCCATCTACGCCAACAGCAGCCCCTCGTCCTCCCCGGTGTCCCACCCTTCCACTCCCGGTGGAGCCGCAGAGAGCCCGTTTGTTCAAGCCTACAGTCCGGGTCAGGGGCAGGCGGCAGCCGGGTCAGCCCAGGTTGAAGGGAGCTCACCCGGCCTGCTACCTGAAGATGCCAGCCCCCCTGCATTGGCCATCACCGTCAAGCAGGAGCCCCAGGAACTGGACCAGATGTACCTAGATGATGGTGAGTTATTGCAAACAAACCTACTATAAGGTTCTATTTCACAATTATTTAAGTATGAGAGGCATAAAAACTCTTCTTTATGGGCTCGCCCGTTCGTGCCAGAATCCGCTGTTTACGTAGCACGTTTCATTTATTTAACACCTTTGGCTTATCTGCAGGCCCTCACACATAGCCGCACCCCCGCTGCACCTCTCAGTATTTCCTGATGAAACCCCGGCAGCAGATTTACGTCAGGTTTTGTTTAATTTTAGATTTATTTGCTTTTGGTGTAACGTACGCCCCGGCTCATGTTGTCCGAGCGGCTCCCGTACGTTAAAACAGTAAATTGCCTTGATGGGATTTTGAAACAATCTGTCAAAACATCAGAGCGCTCGGGTCGGCCGGGGTGCAGCTGAACGAAAACAGTGGCACACGCGCAGCAAACCAAACTGTTGACACAACGGCTAATGAAGGAAGCAAAACAATGGGTAGGGGTTTCCTGAGCTGAACACTAACCCCCCCCCCCTCTCCCGGGCCACCATTTTTCTGGGAGGGATGCTGGGAGGCGGGAGGCAGAGGCTTTGTTTTCCCGACTCTCTCCCCACGGAGTCGACACCATGTGGCTGTCGTCATCAGGGGAGACTGTGGGGTCACTGGACTCCCTCTGGCAATGAAACCAGTCACACCCAAGGGACCATATGGTCGGGTTTATTGCCTCCTGTGTCCACCTCACGTTATGTCTCTCAGGTCAGCAGACTGTTATCTGTGTTAGCAGAGGCTCCACTTTGTTGTTTTGATACATATTCATAGAACGCATCACTGGCGTCAGGCCAGTTTGACATGTTAAAATCCCCCCTTGTAGCCTAATGGGGGGCACCTCCGCGCTGAACTCAGGAATACCACGCTTCCTGTGCACCTTTTGTTCAGCAAACCGATGCCGTGTGTGCGCACGCTTGTGCTCATGCACCTCGTACGCACTTCACTCGGCAGCTCAGGGAGCAGAGAGGTGATAGGCATGAGGGGACCAGGGGAGTTTTGCTGTGGAACTGTAATTGAGTTGAAATGCGGTTGTCAGCATATCTGTCAGTCTTGATGAATCCCATTAGTCCTCACCTCATAAACAGACAACCCAGAGGCACGAGGGATGTGTCTGTTACCGGCTCTATGAGCCGATTTCAGACCTTTTCTTTCACTCCTTCCTTTTCTTTTTGTTGCTCTGTTTGTAGCTCGTAGCGCCGCTGCATTGTCTGGAAATGTAATTTGAAACGGCACTGCTCATTTCAACTTCTTCCTTGCTATTTTTAATAGTTATTGCTTGGCAGAAGCTTTCTTTTCAGCATTAATTGAATAAAGTGAAACTGTAGTTTTATGTTGTAATTTTCTAATACGTTTGGCAAAGGGTCCTTTTACGCCAGCCAGATGAATTTATACTGAATGTACGTAGCACTGCTAATGCAAGTAAAGTCATATAACCTTGTTTACCTTCCCGCTACTCCATCCGCTGTCACTTTAGCGAGCTCAGTCTTTCTTCAACCCGGTGGCCAAATGTGTTCAGCCGGCGATTACAGCTGCATTAGGGACGCACAGGAATGCATATTGATTGGCCGAGGACAGCGAGGCAGCCCCTTGAAAACCTCAAATGCGCTGCCGCTTTGCATCACCTAACGTCTGCGCAAGCATCTGTGGTGAGCTTCTGGAGTCCTGGTAAGTGTGCGGTGGTAACAGCATACTGCAAAGGCATCTGCTGCTCCCAGGCCCGGCCCTATCCCAAACCCCTCAAATGAGCCCTAAGCTAAAATAAATAAGATCGGAAGGCAGCTCACGGGGCGTCCCGCTCCCCGTCTGCACGCATTACCGCCGTGTGTTAGCGAGCTCAGCGCTCCATTAGAGAAGGAAGACAAGCGGATGACCTCACCACAGCAGCGGTGATTTAACGCCAGCCGCGTAGAGTAGCGTTCCTCCTCGGCAATCGGGGACCGGTGATTTGGAGTCTGCGGGAGCACACTTGATCTTCCCCAAGAGTGGTGCGCCTCCCACGCTCAAACGCTGAGGCCTCCGGCTCTCATCAGCCAGAGGAAATGTGTCTCTCTGGCCAGGCCTAGCTTTTACACAGCCCCTGAGAAATCGCTCAACTTATCAACGGTGAGCTACTGTACTGCAAGGAACTGAGCGAGCATGGAGGGAGTCTGAGATGTAAACCCCCCCCCCCCCAACTGCCATACTCAAGTCTACAATTTAAACTGCTAAACTCTTCCCAGAGCTGCGATAGAAGCCCAATAACTACAGCGTGAGGCAGGAGGTGATGATTCTGGTGTCTTCAATTTACTTTTATGGGAAGAATCCAGTTGGCAGCCGGACTGAGCACCGGTTTTCACTCAGCGGCATGTCAGTTCTCACCTGCTACCGTCTCACTTCTCATAGCGGGAAGAAAAGACCGCGGACCAGCACGGTTTAGAGCGAAAGAATAGTCCGAAACACCCGCTGCTGAAGGACCATGCCTCGTTGCATTGTTGACTCAACGTCGTAAACAACTCATGGTGGGGCTCGCATAAAACCCAGACGGTTCATACTTACTCACAGCCCACTATCTGTATTTTACGAGGCGCATGACTTGCGAGAAAGCATGTCAAATGACATCAGGGTATGTAACAATAGAATTTATGAAAAGCACAGCCTGCAGCGTTCGCCTTGTTAGCTGGCCCAATTAAGCCAGGAATAGAAAAGCTGAAATGACGGCATGTTTTGTCACACGTCTGAAGGAGCAGCTCTGGTGACATAACACCCTCCTCTAGTCTTAATCACTCACACGTACACATTTAATGTAGGTAATTTAGGAAAGCTCCGCTCACATATATTCAAACTCGGTGTTTAGAGGTGTTTTGAAGCGGATGAGTGTATGCGTAGCGCAGAAGCGCTGGCCGGCTGCGCTCGGCGTTTTGGTCCAGCGAGGTTGCTGCTGCTGCTGCCGTGTGTCCTGCCTCATTAGCCGCCGCCGTGATGGGTGATATCATGAAATGCAGCGCGCAGCAAAGGAACTAGCGCTAATCAGAGAGCTAGATTTCTACCAGCTGCCTCTCTGGGAAACAGAGGGCCCTTATTCCCCCAAAAATAAGAAAAACACAGGGCGCGACGCGGCCTCTGACGATTTCTGACATTTGACATATGTGCTCTGATTGCCTTGTGTTTCAGTGTGCTTTTCCTTGGGTTTGTTTTCTCCTCGATTCAAGGCCGGCGCATTTGGACCTCTCTGCAAGTCTTGTTTTCTCAAACTGAAAACAGAGTTGTTGTTGAGTGCGCTTCCCTACTTCCCTCTACAAAAAAAAAAGTAATTTTAACCTTCCTGAGGATCTCCGTCCACCACCGATGCTTCTGAAGGCAACTCGAGGCATTCCTCATGGAAACTTTTACACATCCTGGCAAGTTGCCCAGACCCCAGGACTCCGCAAAAACCCTAATGATGATTGAGAGCGCGTCCACACCACGCTGAAAACATGCTGAGTCGCTAACATTGGAGTGTGCCGCAAGGCTGGATTGGAGTGGGGGGTGGGGGTGGGGGCAGAAGACTGAGAGGATTTAAGGGGGGAAGGGTGTTCATTAAAGTGGAGGGTTGAAGTGTCTAATGGGACTCGCTAAAGCACGGCTGCTCCTGTACGCTTAGAGAGTACGGACTGCATGTGCGTGAGTGTTTGTCTCCGTTAGTTGCCGGTAGAGTCAGCTAGATGCCGGAGTGCTGTAAGTGACGGCGTGTACTTTCACAGTACTCCACCTCTGACCCGCTGGCCTTTTGGGAGCGGGTCAAGCTCCAGCTAATAGTGTAAAGAAAGAAAGGCTGTCTTGTGGTTAAGTGCAATGCCTAGAACAACGTCTCCTTCTTCACAAAAGGGATATTGACGGGCACAAGAAAAAAGCGTGATGGCTTTTTTATTATTTATGACTACAAATAGCATGTGGATAATTTACTATTGTTGTTACTGCTGCCTCCCCGTATCAGGAACTGCGTTTTCCTGGCAGCGGGAAGGTAGAAGAAAAAGTTCAGACTTGCCGAAGAAGTTTTATAGCCACGGGAAAAATTAATAGGTGGGTGCACTCTTGGATTGGCCTTCGAGAGCCATTGACCGCCTAAGCTATGGAATCGACAACAGCCCGTTTGGGATCCGCAATAGATTTGATTCAATTTCTGCTCGTTACAATTAAAAATCATTACTTTTACTGCGCGAAGTGAGCAGCTTTGGCTCTTATTACCCATTATCAGATAACGCGGAGCGCGCTGAGCACTTGAAGGAGCGCGCTCTGCGGTAAATACGGAGATGTGCGCGGATCAGCCTGTTTGAGAGAAGTTTGAAAGGCCCCTTTTCACTCGATTGAACGCGTTAATTGTGAGATAGCCTCGGAAAAGAAGATCATAGCACATTGTTGGGGGAAAAAAAACAAAAAAACTCTTTATACCCCGTAGCAGCACGGTTGGAAACATTAAGTAATTCTCATAAAGCCAAAAACTGTGGTTAAACACGTAGTTACCCACGTAGAAACCCAGAAACAGACGAACATCTCTGCAGCTGGGTGGCGGTTATTTGGGTTACCTTTAAATCTCTTATGTCATTCTTTATTATCTCATCTCATTGACTCCTGGTTTTGATCAGATTTTTTTTCTTGCTACATATTAGGAACCCACTCAATTATACACCATTGTCCAAGATTGCCTGCAGTTTAGCACATAATTGGATCTAAGTGGTTGCATATGATAGTGGCAATGGGGTCATCGTATCCGCGCTTTGATTTATAGCTCTTTGTTGAAGCATTTATTTTTTATTTTTTGGGTGGGATATTGTTCCTTTTGATAAGTGCAGCAGGCTGAATCTGCGAGGGTTCAGTGCATTGAACTTGGCTTTGAGCGAGCCTGTGTGCGCACCCTCAACCCTGGCAGCTGAGCCAGAGGATCTGGTCTGGTTTCAGTCGCTCCGTCATAATATCCACAGTCACTGAGAAAGAATGTGTCTGCTGAAGACAGAAAAAAAAAAAAAACTGCAGCTAAATTATCTAAACAAATTGGCTTTCTTTTGTGTCTGGGATCTACACACGGACACATTTAGACCGGGGGCTTTGATTCTGATTTTCAACGGGTTTCGCGTTTCTGTCGCCAAATGGTAAAAATGTGTGACACAGGACTAGCTACTGTGAAGATTTGCGTCTCATTTTCTCGCGTTGAAAGCCGATTTGAAAGCCAGTCACCTGGCACCAGGAGCAGAATGAACTTAAAGTGAAATATACAGTCAGACGCAGTAGAATAAAGCCACTAAGTAGATGCTTCCCTCTCTCCAGACTCATTTGAGCCCGTTCGCTACATAGGTATATCATTCAGTCCGTCGTACGTCATGTATTTCTTATAGTTTTCCCTGACACAGCCGTTTAGAGGCTCAGTTTATGTGGCTCGCATTCTGAGGTTTGGGAAGCGCGCGCTGAAAAGCCGCCGAGCCGCACGGATCACAGCGGGTCAGGACTCAGACAGGGCCTGCGGCTTGGCCGTGATCTTAGAGCGTATATCTGTGATCGCGGAGCTGCCACCTCGCGCCGAACACTCTCATTACTGAATCATAATATGACAAATGTCAGTGTGGTTGACGGCTCTGACAGGGTGATCACCGAGCGAGGCTCCTTTATCCAGAAGACTTGCTGCTTGGCAAAGGCTGCATTTAAGCTGCGACTCCTTATCTGCCATACATTATCTGATTTCAAAGGCAGCTTTGCAAAATGCATTGTGGTACGTTGGGAGTTATAACTGGATGGCAGTAACTATGCTGGTTTGTGTATGACCTGAACAATATTCTGTAAGCGTTCAGGACTTCTGCACAAAACACTGTTCCTCTACGGAGATAGCTGATCTTGCAGTGCACACCGCAAACGCTGCACACTCACAGAAACCATAAATTCGCCTTGAATCTTTGATATTTCCTCCTGGCATTAAAAAACATGAGCACATGGAAAACTCATACAGCGTGCACATGCTAAACATCATACGAGCGCAGTCCATTTGCGCAAGGACTGTTTTCTCTTTCGGCGTTGGAGAGGGAGTTCAGAGGTCAGGATCGGCTTCTGGACGGCGGCTTGCTCAAGGACACTTGAGCGCTCGCAGACAGTTGAACGCGTCTCAAAGAAGGGATCGCAATGTCCTCCGCAGCGAGCCGCTCGCTCCGAGTGGTTGCATTGAGAGGATATAAATACCTGCGGCATCAGTAAACAGGAGCAGGTCTCCATCCCAGACCACTTAATAACAGCTCCCCATCTGAAATTCGTTAGCTCAGTGAAATAGTATCCTGTTGCGACGGATGTCAACAGTGGAGTCTGGTCCAGCTGGGTGGGATGGGGAAAGCCGTTGGGTTTTTCGCAACTGCTGGCAGATTCCGCCTCGCCGGCTCCTCCACGCACAAATACCTCAGAAAATGGAGAGAGACAGAGAGATAGAGGCGAAGAGGAAAAGAGAGGAGGAGTGGGCGTCAGACAGATAGTATAAGAGAGGATGAAATATGGAGGCAGATATAAAGAGTGAGAGCAGAATCTGACCGTAAACCAAATGCACATGTTGCTCTTTTAGTTTTACGGTCCACTGACAAATCACTCTAAACACAAGCAGGTTAACGTAAATTGAAACTGCCAGAATAAATAATTATGCCCAAGATTACGATATTCATGCAATCCTCTATCAGTCTGTCACGTGACGGTGATAGAAGGAGAGAGAGACATATGGAATGCATGCTGTATCGTTTGGGCCTAAAACAGAGGGACGGCTGGAGGTATAAGGTGTTTTTCTCTGGCGTTCCAAGTCTTTGGGGCCAGGGGACTCTCATGATGTCCTCACATCCAGGAATATTCAGCGAGCATGAGAAGAAGCAGGTCAGCCATAGAAATAAAGGAGACAGAGACACAGACGGACTAAGAGAGAGAGAAAGAGAGAGAGAGGAAAATCTGAGGTGGAAGAAAGTAGCATGCAATCTTGGTGATTTTCCCTGGCAGCTTCTCCTACTGCCCCTGTTCTTCACACACACACACACACACACACACATTCAAACACACAGACACTACGTGCTCCTTTCACAGCTAAAGCTGTTAAAACCAAAACACTAAAAGTCAAAGAAAGGAAAACACGGTCAAAGTTAAAGATCACATTTTCTTCCTCTCCCGTCGGCGGCCGCTCACAGCGCCGCGGCTTACCGAGCAGTGGATGAGTGGGTTTACTTCAGGGGAGGGAGTGATCATAACCACTGAACTGTAAGTGTCCTACTGTTGACATGTGACCCATGGTTGCTGTAAAAACCCCAACCGGTCCCCCCGGCTCCCCGATTGCACCGAGCTTCAGTGCGGATCCGAGTCAAAACAAAACAAAAAAAAAAAAAACGGGAAACCCTTTCACGCTCAGCAAGTCTTTATAGCGTGAGGGAGATTAAACGAAGGAAGGCTACGCTGCCGCTACGCGAACGTCAAAATAAAGTGTTTATGGGACTTAATAGATTTAAGGTAAGTGAGGCAGCCATAAATCAAAAGAGAAAAAATACATGAAACTCCTTTTACAATGACGTAGCAAGAAGATATATATGAGAACACAAGAACATTTTTACTTTTACTTTTTCTTCATAACTTAACTGTTTTCATAATCAGGACACTGAGATCTAGCGAGTGGACTATGGGTTAGCATTTTGCTCATCCATCTCGAGATGTCTTAGAGAGTTTTAGCACATTTCTAAGCAGTTTAAACAAGTTTTAATGAATCTACATTTTAATAATGTACCCTTTATGAGGTATTTAAGTTGTAACTGATTAATCAATTAGATTAAAACGTGTTTTATAGGTTATATGCTATTGATAAAAGAAATTGACTTTTGAGTGTGAGAAAAAAAACATATGGTCAGTATTTATTAATAACTTTTAAGAAGCCAAGGAGCATTGGTAAATTATTAATTAACTATTTCAAAGGCCATTACCTACAACACTTCGCAAAAGGATATCCTCTCACACGGAGCCATTGTTTCTGTGCTCTCGAGCTGAGAACGCACTGTTCTGTTAGACCTCTACTTCTAATTCTGATTCCTTCTGGCTCACGCTGTAAATCAGCCGTGTGAACTCTGCAGCAGAGCCGGAGTTGGAGAGCTCTGCTCCCGAAAGCCCGTGCGAATGAAAATGTCACGTACCTTTTAATTAGATCAGTTGGATTTACTGCACGGTGCAGAGCAAAAACAGCAGGCTCTACTTTCTGTTAAAGTGTTCGAGTGGCAGCCTCCCACCCACCCACCCCACTCCCCCGCCACCACTCCCCTAATCCACTGCAACTGTTAAACCTATACGATTTGAAGCAGCACAAACAGAAGCAGGTGAAAATGTGGCTCTGTGATTTACAGGTGGTAGAGAGCGCCTCTCTCTCTCTTCGGCATCTCTTGGTGGAAGAGCCGCTCTTGTCTTCACCTTTTCGGGCTCTGAGACCGTCTGGGTTTCCTGACAACTCTATAGTCTCCAGATGGATGTGAGATTGCCTGTCTATGAAAATCAAAGCGAGGTCAGGGGTTGTTGGAAAGGAGATAAGTGCAGCCTTTGCCAAGATTGGTTCTCTGCGCCTCCCTTCCAACGCGAATAAGTCCATGATGTGCCCTGAGGAGACCCCTTCTTCTGTGTCCTTGAATCCCTGCAGGTGCTGAGGATTTAGAGTTGTAGGGCAGCGCTCGGGGTCAGCAGACATGAGTGTTAATCAGATCACTCTCAGCTGCAGAACAGAGTCGGATCGCCGGAGCTCTGCGGGGATGTCGAAAAAGAGAGAGGCCGTCTCCTCGTGCGCAGCGGGAGCGCCTTTAAGATTTAGTTACCTTTAGTGTCCTATTCGCGGCCTTTGCTGTGGATTTAGGAAGACGCCTGTAAAAATCCTCAGGCGCTGGATCACGGGAACAGTTTTATCGCAGCGTGGAATCCGAGACGAACTGCGCCGAACGATCAAACCGGATCAGTTGGGTTTGAAGCAGCTACTAATGACCAGCTGGCTTCTCTGCAGCAGATGACAGCCGGGAGAGTCAATGCTTTTTTATATGGGTGGCAAAACAGACGGGTAAACAAAAGACACGGCACTACCCACGCACGCGGCGAACAGCGCGGAGGAAGCCTCTCTGAGCCATATATCCATGATGGATAGTAAACAATAAAGCATGCACTGACATAAGCCTTTTTGGACGCCGCGAGCGTCGTCTCTCTACGTATAAATAAGGGGAAAGCAATTCTGAAATCCCACATTTCGGCTGACAGGCAACAGGTGATTTAAAGAAGGACACGACAAACGCAGTTGTAAATTGTATTACACGCAGGTGCGCGGCCAAATTCTCACCCAAAAGGGCTGCAGCCTATCTGTGATCGTTTCAATATGCTCATACTTCAGCTCGGATTGCTGTTTTTTCTTCTTTGCCTTTTTTTTTCGACAGCCGGCGAACTCTCAGGCCGGGCCTCCTCCGCGGCGCGCATACGTTTCTAATCCAGAATCAATCACGGCCCGTTTATCAGACGGCTGAGTTATTTTACCATAAACCCACCGGTAATGAGCCGTGCAAAGAGTTTTAATGCGTCTGCTTTCATATCTCACTCGCCGAGATGTGCGTGTTTTTGGTCTGGAGTCTTTTTCGAGGGGGGGGGGTTGCTGTTTGCTTTATGCATGTGTGCCTCGCTAGCTGTGCGAAACTGAGCTTTTGATTTCTTGAGGTCTTAAGTCATCATCCGTACACACAGAAGCTCTTTAGCGTCTTACTTTTATGTTGACTCTTGATAAACACTTTGATTGTCGAGCCCTGTTGTGGTGTTCCTTTCACTGTAACGAAAAGAAGCGCAATTTATCGCAATCAGGCGGCTGAGAATGTGTAATCAAAATAACCGAAAGCACAATGTTTAGCTAAGACAACACTTGTCGGTCAAACAATGTGGGCAGTATGGCATCCTTTTCTTCTTCTTTTTTTCCCCCCCACAAAACTATTTTAATCTGCAAACATATTTTCTCAGCATCCCACATATTCTTCGAGCAATGCATCGGCAAACTGTTTGCATGCTTGCAAATTAAACCAGATTCTTCGTCTGTGTTTCCATTGCTATCACGCTGTACGTTCAAAAGCCTGTCGCGGCATATTTTTATTGTTATTGCCAGCGTTAGAGTCTGCAACAACTGCACGCCAAACTCCGAGCAGCCCCGTGATGAGGGCACTGGAGAGCAGCTCCAACCGTGTAAACACCTCCCCCTCATCCTCCCCGGAGACCGACCTCGAGCGAGCACACCCGCGGCCTCCTGGGCCCCGGGAGGAAATGAGGGGAGGGGGAGGAGGAGGAGGAGAGGGAAGTGGCAGGCTCGCAAAGAGAGACAGAGCGAGGTGAGATAGGGAGAGGCAGAGCACACCAAGCAAGATCAAAGACAAAGGTTGTGCAGCGCTGCAGCCAAAACAAGCACACCAGCGGTGGGGCTTTCAGTAAAAGTTGTTGTCTTTAGCTTTCTAATTTGGGACGCTGCTGTTTTACTGTTCTCCAGCCTTTCTAGTGAATTTGTCTAAGTTTAAGTGATTGTAATCTGTCCTCGGCAGACGCTCCAACTCTCCCGGGTCAGGTCGTTTGGTTCGACTTTAGGTCCGGCTCATCTGAGTTATAAATCACGTCGGAGGCTCACAGGTGGAGGTTAGAGCGCAGCTCCACTTTGTCTCTCCGCATGAGGCACAGAGAGCATGTCATGGTTATTTCTCAAGGCTGCCCTCGGCTCACTCGTCCAACCGAGCCGGAGGCCCTCATCTAAAAACAGCAGCAGACATATTGATCGGGAATCTGTTCAGCGACATCAGAGCACTTACGGTTTACACTCTGTACTTCGTTTAGTTTTGTGGACGGTGGACGGTTTCAGTTCTCTCCCGGCCGTACGTGCACAAGTCCAAACTCCAAATCCTGGGTAGGAAAATAGAAATATGTGTAGCTACGTAGTAATCACGTGAATGTTAGAAATGTTTAAAATGTCTTCTTCTGCTGCATTTTGGGGCAGATTTGATGCTTTAGAGCGGGCTGAACCACTTTGTAGTTTTACCGTTTACATTAGCACTTTGGGCTGTGTGAACGCATATATCTTACAGGATCATTTTATTTAGTATCCTTTAAAAACTGTTATGATGGAGTACCTGAATGATTTCAATAGGGTTTAGGAAATATTATCCAAGTGTAGTAAGTGTCCCAGTGCATCCCACTTCTTCTCCTTCTACATCTTCTTCTTCTTCGATCCAGATGTGAAACAGGTTTTAGACAAATATGAAGTCAGTGGTTCTTGGACCAAAAAACTAACAAACAACAAAAATGTTCATCGACTATTTCACATGTTAGCGTTTGTCAGTCAAGCACACTATAATGGAACAGCTCAATTCAGATTTGAAATGACTTTTGTTAATAGCGAACTGACTGAGATTCATGCCCCTTTGCTCAATCAAGCTGCCAGTGTCAAATCTATGAACCTCATTAGTGGTTCTCACATCTTTCGGTCTCTCCATCTAAATCTTGAACTTCCTGCTGCTGCTGTTGGAGTCGGCGGCGTGATGAGGCGGGCCGGCCGCAGCCTTGGGCCCCGGCAGCGCCTCTGCGGTACCACGCGGGCCGCCGCGGGGCAGTTGTAAAAACCTCAGTTCTCAGAGTAAACTCAGCTTTGTCTCAAAACAAACTCTCTCTCTCTGCGAGCCCTATCTCTCTCTCTCTCTCTCTCCCTCTCTCTGTTTTTTTTCCTCTCTCTAGCTGCTCTGTCAGTTGCAGAGACTGAGTGCTTCCATATGGGGAAGCTTGGTGCTTCACACATCAGCCTAGCTGTGGGGATGAAATATACTGTCTGCACATATCATCACATCATTAGGCCCAAAGGGATCCCTGCGATGGATTAGAAGCTGTCTACCTGTGAGGCTCAGATGAATTTATGAAGCACTTTATCATGATGAAGCATGAGTGGAACTCGTTGTCTCTTTCCATTTGTGTTTATCTGGTGGGAATAATGATTGTGTCTCCCTCCATTTCCCTCGGCCTCTCTCGCCGACTCCATCTTGAGCTCTGCGCGTCTTGCGTGTCGTGCGCGCGCGCGTGTCCCGACCTTCGACCCCCTCCCCGGTTTTGACACCGCTGATCACGAGCGGGAAGATAAGTGACGCTGTCCGGGCCTCTCCGGCCTCCAGCCGCTCCAGCCGTGTGTGGGAGGCAGCAAATTGTCCATTAAGTGTTTCTGCTGAGGCCGAGAGAAGATTTGATATAGTGGGGAAACAAAAGTAATATGTACCAGGAAATTCAATTGTCTCTCTCCAGCAAGTTTGAGCTTTAGTTTGGCTTCCCAACCAAATCAATTTCACTTGGAAGCACGAGTTCAGATGAGGTTTAACTGAGAGCCTGTCTCTTTTTACCTTCTCTGAGCTCTGGCACCGACTTGATGCCAGCGTTTCTCTGTGTTTACATAAAAGTCTTTCTATGACTCAGACGAACTTCCTCGCATACTGGTGAGAGTGCCACAATAGAAGGAAGCTACCTCTTCTTTCTCACAAAGCCGGTGGGGTACTACAGGAGGTTTGAGTAAGCATAGGAAGCGTCGCCCTCCTCTACAGTGTGAAGGTCCTTGACCTTAACACTTCTACGCTTTATTCATGTAGTGAAAGTAAGAGGAGTTCAGGAAGGTGCCCCCCAACTCTTATAGCATCAAGAGACTTCCAAGTGAGAACAGAAGTCGATGGCAGGAAGCCGCCGTTACAACCTCGAGTTCAGAGGTCGTGTTTTGGATAGTCAGCTGAGAGATGCCGGGGGTTAAGTCACCACCCGCCGGGCCGTTGCCTCTCAGGCCTGGATCCGAGGGGAGGGGATCGTGTTACGACAGCAGGAACCTCCAAGAAGCTCTCAGGCCTCGACGCCCTGCATCTCTCCAGACCACAGGGCATCCTCTGTTCTCCGAGGAAGCCCGGCTGTTATCGAACCCCAGCGCGCAACGCTCTCCTCTAACAATGCTAACTAAGTCCCCAGTGCGGTTCAGGTTCGCGCTGAACTCTCAGAGCAGCCAAATGAACTCATAGCGCCCGTGCTTGGATTACTGGATCATAACCAAATCATAGCACTATAGCCGTTTGTTTGTTCTTCGTCAGTCAGACTACGAAATGCAGGGCATATAAGCTGTTATATTATCTCTGCTCAGTGTGTTTGCTATCGTGTTCGTGTGCTTGGGGGTGGATGTAGGTCAGGGTTGTGCTCGCAGTTTGTAGCTCTAGCAGTTCCTCTATGATGCAAGGGTTACTTGGTATTATAGTCTCAATAATCTAAAGATTTCCTTTGTGTGTTCTTTCATTTTGGGATGTTTAATTGCAAAAAAACATAAAAATCAAAACCCCCTGCAAAGCTTTTCCACTTGCTGTGCACAGTCTGGATTCAGACGCTGAGCTTCCGTCCTGATATTAACCTCACAATTATCAGGATCCTGACTCACAGTAATGTAAGCCTCTCCCCAGTGACAAATCTTAAAATCTATGAATGCTTTACTCAGCCTGGAGTTTAGATTAGGTTTATCTTTTCACCAGAAAGTTTAGGAAAGCAGCAGTCATCTGCATTGTTCAGGTTTGCCTCCTTACAAACAGAGGTACTCCGTTACCCCTCCTATCAGGCCGAATCAAAGTCACAGACAGGCTGCTGCATTTATTCAGCATGCAGTCACGCCCAGGGGAGACAGGGGGGCCCAGCAATGAGCCACTTCCCCCTCACAAAGGAGCTGAATTGTCCGTTGAACCGTTCGGCAGCAAGGCTCAGCCATGCTTTTGCTGTCACTCTCACACCTGCCTGAAATAGATCTCCAACCAGCCGCCCATGATCGAGTCCCGACAGGTCCCGACTGCGGTTTACGTACTGCGCTGGCAGCACAGCTAATAAAGGATGACACTCTGTTTAACTAAGACTGGACGAGCACGTGCTTTTTTTTTTTTTTTTTTTTTTTTTTTCAGCAGGGGAATATTTGGAGCTCAGTTTTCCACTGTTTTTGTTTATTCATGAGAGGGTATTCTCCCAGTTACAGCTTTCCATTATTAACCTGGGCAAGAAAAAAAACAGAAAAAAGTTTCCAGTGCTGTCGAGAGGGATGCCAGGCCACTGTGCTCCGTTTTTGTGCAACATGACGAAGAATTCTTCTTCTTTTATTTTTTTGTTAAATAGCACAAATAGATCGTTAATAGTGAAGCATGCTTCTTCAACCATAACAACCAGCCTCCAAAGGCCTGGTTCGCTGACATCTTGCACCACACCACTGCCCATCCGCATTATGCAAGGGGATGGATTTTCGGAGCCAAATTCTGCTCAGAACAAAATGTTCCCCGGCATGTCTGACTGCCTTCCCTTTTGCATATTTGTGGTTATCTAGTCACTCCGCTGAAGGTGAGACAGACTCAAAAATGCAGGGATGCCGTAGGAGAGAGTTGGTCTTGATAGGAAAAACAGACGAACGCACGTTGGTAGAGCCGTCCTGATCGCAGTTGATTTTTCAGCACTGCCGATCGGCGCGCACAGCTTTTAGTTCAAGCTCACGGTCATCACCTGTGCGTGTGTTTCTCTTTCAGTCATTCATGTTCTTAAACGCTTCTCAATTTCCCAGAAGCTGCTGCAACCAAATAGTGACACGAGCTACCTCATAAAGCAGCTATTAATAGCCTCGCGGTGTTGTCTTGTGGTGTAACAGTCGGGCCACATCCTGTTTCTAAAGATTCTCACGTTGCCGTCGGAGCACGCAGATGAGAAGCCAAAGGGCCAGTGTTTTACCTTTCTTTTCTCTTTATTGCTCAATTCTTCAGAATGGAACATCATCTGCCATGCCAATGGAAAATATTAGTTAGTAGAAGTGCCGCAAAATAACACCACAGTTAACATGTGGGCGGGGGAGACGTCACAGTTCTTTTATAATGACTGAAAAGGAGAAAGGAAGCCACTGTTTTTAATCTGAGAAAAAAAAAATAAAAACAGGGGGAACATTTGTGGCGTTTGGCCCAGCGAACTGTTGGGTTTTCCCATCTCTTCTTCAGAGTCACCTGGAGCTGTTTTCTCACCCCGGCTAACAGGGTGGCAGCGGCATTAAAGTTTGATCATTTAATTGTTACACGTGCTTTTGCCTCCTTTATGCCCTGCGATAGCGGAGCTAAAAATAACCTCAGCATGTAAATGCCTGTTTGGCCCGGAGCGGAAAAGGTTTGAAAACAGCCAGCAGTGTTGGCACAGGTTGGATTTTTCCAATGGGAGTTCCTCCTGTTGAGGGAGGTGAGTCCCAACCAACCTGCGTGCATGGGTGTGTGTGTGAATAGGTGGGTGTTTGATGGCAAACAAAGCAGGGCATGCTATTATAGCTCTGCAGTCTACCTGTTTTAAAGCTGTTACACATTATTTATAGTTTTGTCTCTATCCTCGGTGATACATATCCAAATTTCATGGGTGTTTCTGCTCTTTGTTTCTCACAGTTTTGTTTCTTTTCGTGGGAAAAAAGGTTTGAAAATGTGTCATAATGCATCCATACGACTTTCTATTAATGACTTTATATATATCAAATACATAGAAACATATCTGAAGAAGGCTCTTTGTTTTCCCCTTGATCTGTGCCGACGCCTCACCCCTCATCAAAACAGTATCTATTGATAACAAGCTGCAGGCCCACACTGAAGCTCAGAGTGGGTGGACTTCCTGTCTCGGCTCTGACGGTGGTTTACACCAGTCTCGCTCTCTCACAGCCCCGCGTTATCACGGCGAGCCTCTGCAACCGCGGAGCCTCTTGTTTTGCGCCAGGGCCCCCGGGTCTCGGGGCCCTCGCCATCTTCTCAGTCACTTCCCTCTGTTTTGCCAAGGAACACAGAGCCGATAAAGGCGGGGGACTGATCTCTGTCTGCCCGACTGTGGGAAAAGCGCGGGCACAGGAACTGGTGCAGGAAAGACAAGACGATGACTTCAATAACAGATGTGTGTACGGGGCCGATATGGGCTGGTAGCGACGTTGATATGTTTGGATTGCAGCCGCTGATATCTGGTATTTTATCTTTCAAGTTGACCAAGTATGCCAAGCATGTGGCGTGGCGTTGCTGTGTGAGATCGCGTTCAAAGAGTTGAGCTTTCCGTAATGAGGAAAATATGTTGCGGTGGGATGTTTTCTAATGAAACACATTTACCCAGTCTCTGGGTCACAAGGTAGACTCACTTATCCACTGTTTTTTCCCCCCACCGTGTCCTTGCTGGGTTGTAAACTGCTAATTCCACCCTGGATTAGAAAAGAATCTTATAGACTCCCATACCTCCTAATGTGTCTCTCTCGGCTTAAATAATGCCTCGTCCCTGCTTTGGCTTAATGTTTTAATTTAAAAATATGCAACCAGCAAGCACAAACTGGAAATAATAAGCGCCCTAAAACTAGATACAGACACAGTGAGGACCTGTCAAGATTAGGTAATCAAGAAAAACCCATCAGAGGTGGGTCATTTATTGATTTTTTTGTGTGTGGTGAATAAAAATGAAAGTGATCCTACACTTCCTACACACACTTTCAAATTCAATGTAAAGGGTATGACGTGAGCCTTATGACCTTACCTCTGGGGACCCTGGAGATCTGGAGTCCAGAGTAAGTTGCTCACCCAGTTCAGCTTCCGCATCCGACTTTTAGACTTTTATCTGAATGCAACAAGTCTTCAGCGATCCCGATCCACCGTGGCAATAACCGCCCTTGTCTCTGTTTCTCTTTTGTTTCCCCGCAGTTAACGAGATCATCAGGAACGACCTCTCCAGCATTTCTGTGCACACTCACGCGTAGACAACCAGGAGCCTTCTGCAGCAGCGCGCACACACACACAGACACACAATCACGCTCAATCACACGCCGGACAAAGAGGACAAGACAAGAAGCCAGAGATCCAGATTATGAAGAAGAAAGATTTTTGACCAGGATCTCCCGCGCTCACCCCGACCCGACCGCCGCTCGTCCGTCGTCCTGTCACCCTCGCTGCAGACTCACACTGACAATCACTGGCAAGCTCCATTTGAATAAACAGGTGAATGTTATCAAAAGAAAGAAAAAATAAGGTGATATCAGGGGCAGAGTACACGACTACACTTGCCTTAATTCACAGCAGATGTTCTTTAGTGGACCAAACAGCTCAATGAGACTGATTCACTCCCTCCCCCTCTGCTACGCTTCATTTCGAGCGCTGCCCGTGCGTTAATGCATGGACGAGCTCACGGGACGCTAAGTGTCATCGCTTCATCGCTTTGGTTCATTTGTTTTGCGCCGTCAGTCCGCGGCAGCCGAATCGGTGCCTTACAGCAGTGACACTGACAGCACACGACAGTCACACAGATGCAAAATGGTTCGTTGTAACCCAAAGTAGTGGAAGTTTTTATATGACATTTTTGTATCATTTCAAACGATTTGTTTACAGGGAATCAGGATAAAAGGCTGGAACATGTACGGGATGGGCGGGGATGGGGGGAGGGTGGGGTATGTGAATAGATTAGAATAGTATTTTTCTTCCTTCCTTATTATTATCTTCGTTCATTTATACTGAATGTTATGTATGATATTCTTTTGTATAAACATGTATTTGAAAATATGTATGCCTTATGCTTATATCATGCAGTTTAGCTTTCTTTTTTTTTTCCTTTCCCCTTAGTATGATTTCCTACCCCGCATTATGCTTTTCACCTTGGTGCCTATTTCTTATCACCCTTTCCCGGTCTTCCAGTCCTCCGCCCAGGTCGTAGCGTAGCGATGCAAGGACAATCAGAGACAATATATACAGCACATATCCTATGACAGCCGTTCCTGGTGTGCAGGGGCTTATAAAAGGCAGGAATCGAGAGTTTTCTTCCTCCCCAGCTTTGAGATCGTTGAACAATGGTATATGCTTACCTGCTGAATTTAAATGGGAAAACCCCCGGACAATATCAATTTGTCTTTTACTTCTTGCACTGCAGGTTTGTATGTAAATAGGCGTAGGGATAATCTTAAGTACACCACGGGCTCAGTTTTACTGGGTGATTTCACCGAGGAGTTGGCAGGACTGTTACGTTAGCAGCTGGCAATAATTGATCTCAGTTAAACCAAAGGATTTTATCTTTGGTGAAATTATTGTCTGCGTTTTTTTTTGTTTTTTTTTTCTGTCAGAGTGGTTCCCCTGTACAAAACAACAACAACAACAAAAAACATTATGCACTTTACCGTAGAAACTGCAGATTTTCTTGACCAAATATCTTAGACTGATTTCCACTGTTGTGTCATATACCTATCTACATCCACTCTTTCTGCACAGCTGCAGTCCTTTCCATGTTATCTGTCTTTTGGAGCATGCACATTGTACTAATGTTGCAGATGGTAGCTTCCCCCCGGTAGCTTCCTTACACATTTTTGGACACCTACTATAATAGCATGACTGAACTGTATGAATAAAGTTTCTATTTTGTGCCTTACTCTCTTTCTTGGCTACAAAATCGTCGCAACTCTGTAATGCTTTCTCTGCGTGGGCACAAGGTGAAACATATTTCTCTTTAATATGAAATATTTATGAAAATAAAATGTGTTTTAAGTGCATTTAATGTGTTCTAAAAAAAATGAATTAATAAATGGCATAATGGTGACTACAAACAGCGAAGGTCTTGGTGTTATGTTCACATTTGCGTGTATGTATTTTAGATTTTTTCATTTTAACTCTCTTTAAGTTGTTATTTTAAATGATTGAGAAAAATACTGAGAACATTTGATTATTTCATATTCCTTATGTAAAATAGGTATTAGGGAAACTACTTATCTGAAAATCTGCACTTTAAATAAACTGTTGAATAAGCATTACACGCTCTAAAATAGTTTTTTCCTGACACTTTACTATTGCAGGATAAACTGCAACAAGCTGCTCATACGCCAGGTACAAGCAGAGGCCTGCGTGTTTTCCGGGGAGTATTGTTAGTAGTGGGTAGTTATGAGTGAAACGGCACCTCACCATGGGAGCTGTGCCACACTCCTGTGTACCACCTGCCAGTCCTCCAGACTTTTTCCATTCAGCAAAGTTATGCGGCAAGCGCCCATCCCCATAGTGACAGGAGGCAGGTCTAGGCGGTGCTCCCCTGTACGACCGTGGCAGGCCCAAAAATAGCCCCCTCTATTTGCAGATGCGGTCACGCCCCTTTTTCCTGGCACCCTGTCCTTCTTACCTTAGTCTTCCTCTAGCAGCGCCATACCCTTTGACACAGTGGAGAGATGACTCCAGGCCATGGTTTCCACTGCCGAGACCGCAGTCAGGGGGAGGAGCTAGCGAAAGCGGCGGAAGATCTGTGATATGGAAAAAAAAAACTCCAATATCTATTGACATGTTGAAAGATTTTTCAAGACTAGTACTGAACCTGCGAAACTTATTATATATATATTTTGCAGCTGGAAAGAATAAAACGTGGAAATGTGCATGGTTAAATGAAAGTAAAAAGAGCCAAGAGTTTTCTTAGCTTAGTGTAAAAACTGGAAGCAGGGAGACATAAATATAAAACTGCCACGCTGAAGGCTACAGAGCAGAGCGTCTGTCTTCCTCTTGTGCTAGCAAGAGTAATTATATAAACCCTGTCTGCAAGCCTTAATTAATTTCCATCTTTGGTCGACATAAAGTGACCTGAGTGGCAGATTTTTGTTGAGCAGATTTTTTCTGCTGTAGGCTCTGCTTTCCTCCTAGTGGTTTCACCGCCTATGCCCTTACGTTTGCTCTTCTCTTCTAGCCTCGAGGCCATGCTAAAATTCCCTGCCCACTCATTTTTTCTGTTAGCCTGCCTCTCCGTTAGGAACTGATTACGCTTCAGCAAAGATCTGTCAAGCTAATCGAATATTGTTTGCTCGAGCTTACACGTCATCGTCTGATTTGAGATTTAAGTCCTGCTCTTCACCCCTGTCTCACGTGTACCAGGACTAGAGTGTCACTCAGACTTTAAACTACAGAGGGAATGACTTGCTGCTGACTGATGCCCTCACTGGCGGTAACAGTCAACGTGTCGGAGGTTCCGGCGCAGCCAGACAACATCCGCTTAACTGATATCAATGCCAAGACATCCTGTTTCGTGCACTGATCATTGTTTCCAGTCGTGGTTCTCTGATGTCAGTTTGGTGTCTCCTTACCTTTGGGTATTAGCTCGACAAATGCGACATGCTAGCTTGCTTGCCAACAGGGCACGATAGGGGCGTTCACACTTGTTTACTCTTCACACAGGCTGCCTACCAGCCAAAGCCTGCTCAAATGTCACCGGTCAACATTGCTCGGACCACACGCAGAAACCAGAAAGCCTCTAGTTCGTCTTCTTTCTCGCCTACAGATTCTGTATATTCGTGTGGACGTGCGCCTGTTGAGAGGGATTAGCCGCCGATTAGCTTACTGCGTGAACTTGTTTGGCAAGGGCTTGTTCGGGACAGGTGTGCGTTGGAGTGCATTTTAAAAGTTGTAAGCTACTTTTTGCGCTGTTGTTTTTGGTGTGGCTCTGCCTTGCGCATGTGCTCGCTTCACTTCAAGGGCGATATGCAAACAGTTTCGCTGCAGTGGCATTTACGTCTGGTCATGCCATGAAGCTAGGTAGATGACTGAATGAGTAAAAACAGTCATGGCTGGCTTTTCTCACATGTCGTCAGAAATTTAAAACGGCCTCCTTGGCTTTGGTGTAGCTATTGATCTGGACTTCTTGTGAGATAGATGTTTTTACCGTCACTCTGAACAAATATATGATACAGCATCTGTGTGCTCAGTGTGCAACCAGTCTTGCTGAGAGACACGGATTAGGACTGTATCACACGAGTGACTCCCTTTGCCATGCGATGGCCACGGCGTCCCCTATGAAGAGGGCACAAAAGTGAATCCCCGATCATAATGACCGCAGCGCGTGGCTCCTTTCTCCTCCGAGGTCCACATGTACACGCCACCTGGCAGAGGGCACGACTTCGAAGTTTCATTGTGCAGATTTATAGCGTCTTTATGGCCCCACTTCCTCCCTCATTGTATTCCCACAGAGGCCTTGATTTGGGCTTTTATAAAGAGAGAGCATCGGCACTGCGCTAGAGCTGCTGCCCTCGTCCCCTCGTCGGCCATCTGCAGGCAGTAAATCCTCAGTATACCTCTGTTATGAAGGGCATGTTGAGAGAACCATGGGGGTGGCTTTAAGAGATGCTTTAAGAGATAATTGCTTGACCATACTGAGGCGCCTTTGATAGTTCTGAAATTGATCTCTTTTGGTGCCTTGAATCAGTTTTTAAATTTTTTCTTTTTTTCCCCGTTCTCCAGAAACACATGTCAGACGACCATAAACAGACCTTCTTATCAAGTACCTTTAGGGTGATAAAGAAAGAAGATGAGGACCATGTGTGTTGGATCTGTGCATGTGTTTACACGTGTCTTTCTAATCTGCCCGGGGCGGGGCCGCCGGGCTCCACAGGTGTACGCGAACCCCCTTTTAATAGGGCCGTTTCACGTGTGACAGGATCAGCAGATGACACGCTGACATGGTCGCATCAGCGCAGACGCACAGACAAATCACCGTTTTAAAAGACACTTTAAGAGACGTTCGGAAAAGGCAACCAGATGGGGCCTGGAAAATCCTGCGCGCGTCTTTTATTCTCCAGCTGCAATCATTCAGCTTGATTCGCTCTTTCGTTTGCGACGCGTGAAATGTTGTGCGAGAATTTATAAAAATTTAGCGGCGGCGGCGCACAGATGTTTGAGCTTAAGAGATGTGAAAAGTGAGAATTGTCTTTAAGTGTCTGTTTATACGACCCCGACACGTGAGTTCTCTGTTCTCCACATCAAAGTCACAGCATTCGATATCGCTTTCTAGTTCACTCTGAAAGCTTTATTTCTGCATGGGAGAGAAAAAAGAAAAAAGAAAAAGAAAACTCCAAGACATCCATCCAAGGCAATCATTCTTCCATTGTTTGCTGTAATGTTTTGGTACATATGCAGAATGTTTATGTTGAAGTACGCTGTAGCGAGCATTAGGGATGCTCTTAATGGGCTACAGTAAAAGCCCTTGCTAGTCAAGAGTTCAGGCAGGTGCAGACTCTTACAGTAGATACAGGAGCCCGGCACTGGAGATGAGTTCACGACAATCACTGTGAGGCTTTTAGACGCCTTCTCCAAGCTCAATCTTCATTTCCCCTGACACTGATTTTGCAATAAGGATCCGGAGAAAAGGGGAACGTCCATCTATTCATTTTAATGATCCCTCATTATTGACTGCTGGCAGGGAGGGGGCGGGCAAAGGTAATGATTCTTTGTCTTCGCTGGCCAATCACTCCTCTTAAAGGAATAAGACTCTAAATAAGGCCACTAATGGATGCCCAGTGTGACCTAAAGCTGACCCCAGACGAAACCCTTGTGAACTGACTTCCTGATATGAAGGACTGAGAGTTTAGTGCGTTAGTTATTTCTTTTCTTTTCTTTTTTTTCAATTTTTTTTTTTTTTTAATTGGTTATAATTAGAGGAACAGAGAGGTCTCTGGTTCAATCCCCACTATATGTATGGCTTAGGGGCCTTGAGCAAACCCCTAAACCATTTCAAACTGCTCCTCAGGCGCCTGCAGGATATGCAGAAAACCTTGTATGCGTGTACACATGCATGACAAATAACACTGACCATTTTGTGAGAATGCAATGTTCTGCTGGGTTTCGACCTGGCATTCATGAGGAATTTTACTTAGACACGTACCACCCACCTAGACCAGACCAGGCACCCCCACCCCATAGCAATGACACTCCTTGATGGCAGCAGACATCCCCAGCAGGATGCAGCCTGACACAGGCACACACACAAAAACGCTTTAAGAACAACTTGAAAAAACATGAAAAACAGCACAAGGTATTGACCTGGCCTCCAAATTAACTAGATCCCAAACTGATCAAGTATCTGTGGGATGATCCACAGAGGCACCTTCCCTCAACCCATAGGGTCCAAAGGACACCACAGGACATCTTCAGAAGGACCATGTCCATCATAATGTTATGCCTGATCGGTATATAAAGCAAGAGCCTGCTGCCTGCTGGTTTAGTCTAGCGTAAGGACTGGAAACATAGGAAACGGCCAGTCCAGCGGTAACAGCGTCTGCTTCGCCGCGACTCTAAAACTGATTAGTTAATTAAAAAGATCTAAAAATAAAGGCAGGAAAATTAGGTTGCGGTTTTAAAAGCTAATGTTTCTTGCATTTACTATCCTGGAAATTTTTCACTGGTTGTCACAGTGACCACGAGACGACCGGATGAGGCCAAGAAACCATTCGCTTTTCATCTTTGCCTATCCTCTTAGTGTATAAATATGAAACTACAACAATAAGGAAACTGGTGGCTCAGCGAGACGCTGGATCTTGAATGTCACGCAACCACCAACAAAAACAAAAAAAAATTTGCCTTTTACTCCTGTGTCTCTGTGAAGATTCCACACGGGCTCTGACGTATTAATTTCTCTTAACGAGGTCTTCTGAAGTGTTTGTAACCTTTGAAAAAAAAGCCGCACGGTTTCCCCCCTCTGTCCTTGCGTGTTTCTAATCTCGTCAACTTCTGGTTTCACACTTAACCACAAGAGCAAAAGTGTGGCGTGCATATTCTCCTGTTTCGGCAACATAGTGAATCCCCCTAGAAACTACTGATATGCGTTCCTTTCTCTCTGAAAACTTTGTCGAATCCTCACCTTTTCTTTGCTTCCTCTGCATATTTATCTCCTGCTGATTTAGGTGTCTTCAGCAAATAACTTTCAAATAACTCGCAGTAAGTCAAGAAAACTCCAGAGGAGCTCCTGTCTTCGACTGTAGCTCCAGCATTCTGAATTATGCAAATCACCGAAAGCGCATTATTGCACCCGGGTTATGAGCGTGTGAATGCTCGCATCTTAGCCAGTCTCAGCTGTCACCGGTCTGTCAAGGTAATGAACCCGACTTTACTGCAGCCTCAAACAGCTCTTTAAAGCGCACTTCACACCGGTGAAGAAATACACTCAGGTATGAGTTGTTCTGCCCCGGATCGTCCGGTGGATGATGGGTGGGCGGGGATGTTATTAGGTGCACAAGGCTCCCCAAGCAACACTATACAGAAACTGACCACAAGACAACCCTATCATCCTCAAAGATCACCTGTCTCCTGCGCTGTATATGAATGTTTTATCATAAAAGCTTTTCTTTTTTGCTAAGTGCCTCCTTGAGTGTTTGCTTTTAACTTTTGATTACTTTATGTCTTGTTGCGAAGAAGAAAAAAATAAAAAAATAATAAAACAGCCCCGGCCCATTTGAATATAATGGACTTAACGGGAAAGGTAGCCTTGCTTTCTCCACTGACAGGATATGTCGCGATGGCGCAACCGCCGCCCCCCCCACCCGCCAACGTGCAAACGGTGTGAAGGCGGCGTGGGGATATCGGTGGCTTCGGAGCGAGCTGACCTTTCTCGACAAAGCGAGCCGAGCAGGTGGAGAGCGAAGGGAGAAGACAGACATGACGCAGTGGTTTGAATGAGAGAGCACTGCAGGCTCTGTATGGGATCCACATGTTTCCGTCTGTGAGGAAATATAGGATGTCATGCGTTACGGCGTAAAAAGACTCATTTACAACCATTAAAGCCAATCCAGTTGAACATCTCGGCTTTTGATGTGGCAGATCACATCTCATTTGGCTCTTTTTTTTATACGTATATACGCACGATAGCCAGGTCTCTCTTTTATAAAAGTCTTGAGTCATTTAGAAAGAAAAAATATTTTTCTCCCTTTGCGTCCAGACGTTGAGGTTTTCCAGCACTGAGCCCTCCTCCTCCTTCTCCCCCTCCTCCTCCTCCTCCTCCTCCTCCTCCTTCTCCCCACTCCACACGGTTTTACCAGACGTCGCGTTGTGAGAGGGGAATGGTCGATTGCATAACGGCAGGCGAGACCTGATCGTTCCTGGCCTTCTCGCAAAATTCAATCATTCTCTGCATACTCCAATCCCATGACGGCCCATTAAAGAGCAGCGCGGGCTAGGATTTCCCCTCATGTGTTTTAAATTGAAATTACGGTCACAAAGTCTGCCATATGCATGAATCGAGGAAGACAAGGAGCTAGGAGAGAGGGAGATACCACTGCTGGTTGAAGCACGGGAAGACAGAGTCTAAAGAAAGAGATAAAGATGACCACGCTGTGCTACTTTCTCCCACTGACCCACTGTCAGACGGAAAGACTGCCCTACCTGAGGTCATGTCTGAATATCAATTCTTTTTTTGGGTCACTTCACGAAACTTCAACGAACCTGCTAATTTTAGTCATTTCGGTCTGGAAGCTCTGTCCACATTGAGTCATCTCAAAGATCATTCCAAACAGGTCCGTAGTTTTTAAACCCAGCACTCCGTAAGTCACAGAATCCACAGGAAAAGATAAGGAGAATAGGTGAAGCATGAGACACCGGGGGGGAGGCATGACCCCAGATGTTCTCTGGAGCATCCGCTGGGATCTGAATCAGACTCTGAGTGGACATGAGTTCCTCATTCCTGCGTGTCCCTGTGGACTGGAGAAAGGATAAATACAAAAACACCTACACAGAGAAGACACTCTCTCTCTCTGATTTAGTGTGAGGAGGATATGATGCAGACATGACTCCGGTGACCTGGGCAAACACCTCAGAGACGCGAATCACTCCTCCACTCCGGGGCTGAGCAGTTTCTTTTTCTTTCTTCTTTTTTTTGGGAAACCCCGAAACAAACGGATTTTTTTTATATTTATGCTCAGTGTTTGAATCTAATTGAGAGCAAGGGACGTCTGAGATTTAGTTTTATTGACCTGCTGAGAGTTAAATCTTCTCTTATTGGCTCAGTTAGTGGACAAGGCTCAATAAAACATCATTTTGAGTTCGCTTTTATGACTCAGATCAAGTCACGGTAGTAGTAGCACTTAATTCGCCTCTGACTCTTCTTCAGCTGTCAAGACTCCCTCAGCTCCTCCAGTGGAGATCTCTCAGTCACACAGTGACATCTAGTGTTGGTTTTGAGAAACGCAGGCTTCGAGTAGTGACACATTGTGCAGCACGCAAGAGTTGGACCAAAATATCCTTTATATTTATTTGTTGTATAAATGGCTGATGAATTAGACACACAAACTCTTGAGTTTTCACACTTAATGTGAAAACTATCTTTTACCTAATGTACTGAATGCTTCAGAAGTAGTGTCTGCTTTTTACTTTAAAAAAGCAACAGAGCAGCATAAAAGGACAAAGAATCACTCTAATCAAAAGGGCACTGGTACATATTTCTTTGTTGGCTTAGTGCTTATCTAAGGTTCAAGGGCAAGGCCACGCCTCAACAACTCCCTTAACTGCAGCCAACTTTGCTTCCATCCATCCATCTATCCTCTATTCCCCCCTCTTCCTTGTTTCCTCATCTTTTTGACACCCTCTAGGGCAGGGATCGATCTCAGTCGAAATGGCCCTTAGATTCATTTTTGAAAATTATAAAAATGTGTCCTCTGCAGCACTGGTGTAATGGCATCAGTTGTACACATATGACCACTAGGTGGCGGTTCTAATGCAGACGCCCCATGTACACGTAATGTACCCCTAGATTATTTAGGTTGCCCATCCCTAATCTAGGGTCCTTATTCTCCTGCACTAATGCCAGGGAGTCCGGACCATAATTACTTGAGATTGTCATGACTGTTGTGCTCTATTAAATATTACTGACTGGACCCCAGGAAGACTAGCTGCCGCCTTGGCGTCAGCTAATGGGGATCCTTTTTAAATAAACAAATAAATAAAGAAGACAACCTCTAGATCTCTCTCACCCCTCTTCTGCATCTCCTTTTGTTGCATTAAACCTGCAAACTGTTAATTGTGGCGTAGCCCTTGGAAGTGCAATTGCCCCACCTGCAAAAGGTCAATGAAGCACCTTACCAAGGTAAGATAGGAGTCCCTCCTTAATCCATTTGTGTTTTAACTTTTAGTCATATACATTTTCATTTTCATAGTCATGGAAAACAAACAGATGTGTAAACTATCTTGCATTACAGCTATTTTGTACTGATATATTTTTTAAATCAATTAGCATGTTTTTATCTTTGATAAAAGATCAGCTTCTGTTGGCCAGCATTTATCAGTCAGCTGTGCCAGCTTTAAATGATTTGTCTCCCCCTAGTGACTGACATTCACCCTGCTCTGATGCGCACCCTCTGCTGAGGGGCGTAAGGCCTTCTGCACCAGCTGGTTAATGATAGCAGTATATGTTTTATGATTTGCAACACAGTACACTCATTCATTAAGGAGGCAATACAACTAGTGTTTTATTTGGTTGAACAGTTTCTCCACTCAAGTAACAATCACAGAGCAAGTCGTAGTATTGAACAACCTTGTACACAAAAAGCACAACTCTTTTTATTGTCTTAAATTAAGGCACGTTTTAAAAGCCAAAAGTACCCAGCTTGTTTTTAAAACTGCAACATCAATCCACTAATGTGCTCACATTATGTGAAAAGTTCAAGTAAAACGTCTCTGACCTCTGAATTGATAACGGACTATAATAAGTTCAGCAGAAACATTTAGTTTTGGTCTTCCGTAATCTGACACACCGCATAGATTTATTACATCTTTGTATAGGCGTCACTCCACAAGTCAATAAATACAGATATCTGTATAAAGACAACATTTTTAAATAAATCATCTGACACATTCTATAATAATAATAAAAAGGAGTGATACAGTGATAGATGACCTCTCAGTTCTCTTAAAACAATTTGGAATATGTAAAACTCATGACAGCAGTGAGTTCAGTGCTACTAAAACAAGTGCAATTCATGTTCAAACTTTGTACAGCTAACTCAAATAGGTTCACTAACTTATGTCGGACACTTAGTGTTGCAAGGGTTGCCTGACTTGAAGAGTCCGTAGACGCTAACCAGCGGGAACATGGACACGGCACCGAGCATTGAGCCCAGCTGCACCACAGCTCCGCACCACACGAGGGCGCTGTGGCCCTCGTCCCTCAGGATCACGCCAATGATGACCTTTACGTAGGACAGGGACAGGACGAAGAGGATCCAGGTCAGCACCTGCAGTGAGGCAGAGGGCGACATCGTCTGTTAGATTACATTCACTCCCTGTTATTTAGAAATAAGTCAGGCAAGTTTCCTGGTCTGACCTCAGCGTGCTGGCTGAGTCAGTCTACAAGTTCACCAGACGCAAACAAAAACAGTTCACCACTTCTTCTGGTTAATGCTATCTTTTAATAATACTTTTTTTAAGCTAACAGCCTCCACCTATAATAGGAAAACATTGATAAGGTGTTAAGGTATTAGGCTCACATGCCAATCCCTCTTACAGCTCAATGCAAGAATGTGCAAATACACTGAAAACGAATATGACAATGATAAACAGGATTCTGTTTTTGAGTTGCTGCGAGGAACTTACAGAGGAACTATGCTAATGTAATCAGTACCCTGCAATCTCTTCCGTAAGCCCTTATTATGAAAGAGCGTATGGCACCATTGGTTTTCATAGCAGTTGTTTAGAGCACATTGTCTTCATGAAGTCAAACAGGATTGACTTGATTTTGGTAAAATCTACCAGTCACACTACACTCCTGGTTCACTAAAGAATCCTGCAAATACTAAGTGAATACGACAAGTGGGTGGTGTTTTCATTCTTTCGGCACGATTTGCAAGATGGAACACGACCTCAGCAACTTTCTCTGTCTGGAATTAGATATAACAGGGCGAGTCAATCTCGAGAATAAAAGAGCCTTACGATGACTGTTGTTCCAGAAGCACTGTGGACCAGCAAAGGACAGGGACTGAGAGCTGCCATGGCCATGATGTAGGCTCCGAATCCAGTCCCACACATGGTCAAAAAGCCCATGACGACAAGAGACCTAGAAACAAAATTCAAAGCAAAGGTTAAAGCTTTTTTTTTTTTGTACTGCACCAGTTCTCATCATAAAACACACAAATGGATTTATTGAAATGCTATGAGTATTCATGATGTCCTCTATGAGTTATTGCTGACCTGCAACAATCCCAATTGTGATTATCTCCGTTGATTCCATTTTTTATATCTTTAAATATGTTGTAGGGCTGGGCGATAAAATGATAAGGCTATATACCGCAATAGACACGTGATTGATATCAACAGAAAATGTTCGATAGAATGTTCGATAATTTCACTTGAACTCCGTTAGAGAAAAAAAAAGGAAGAAAACCCAGAGACAGAACTGCAAGTCATTCTGGGGGGACGTACGCAGAGGACGTGCTTTACCTTCTCAACCTATCACGGCCGAGCCACCAACCTGGTTTAGCTTGTCCGTGACAGCATGAGAGGAAATTGTAGATAAAACAAAAGGAAAGGTCACGTCACCAAAATTTTGGTTATTTTAAGTCACACAAGTGCCAGACCTATGTTGTCTGCAAATGTGGTGGCGAGTGAGCATATTAATTCGCTCTTGTCTCTCTTGATTTGAAGTGTAGGAGTCGGTTTCATTTATCTGCCAGCCGATGGCTGTTGACTAAGCGGGGATCCACGAGCAGCGGTTATGCGTAGGTTAAGTTTCGTTTCTGCGTACTGTGCGTAAGCAAGTGAGTGTCTGAGTGCTTTAGTTTGCTACTGGTCAAGTCGAGTAGTACGTTTTGTTTCTTTGCCGAGTGTGATTAAGATGTTTGAATGGTGATTATATCGATCAAACGTGGTAGGACTCAACTGAGCCGGTTAAATAAACGTCCAGATTCATAATTCTTGAGTCGTCTTTGATGGCTGGTTACCGAATCTTTTTTTTCCACTGCAGACAGACAAAGAAAAAGTCTAGCGCAACCTCTGGTTAAGAGGTACACGGCAGCAGTGCCATACGACAAAACATCAAAGCGATAAAAAGAAATAACGGATGGATCATTTAGTGAAGGACATGCTCCCACTCAGCACAGTTGAGAAGTCTGGGTAGAATAAGTTTAAAAACAAATCAATAATTATCAATATAAACTGATATGAAACACTTATATCGTGATACATTTTTCAGCCATATTGTCCAGCCCTGATATGTTGTGATTGTTGAAGCTGTTCATCACAATGGTGACTGAGATGTTTCTGTTTCTCACCTTATGGGTATAAACATGGCAATGAAGCAGGCTACAGGGTTGGCGACGGCTGCCATGGTGGCAGCTAGATGGTAGGCCTTGTTCCCGTAAGGCAGACACGAGTAGGACTGCACTGACGGCAGCACTGCATTGGTCAGAGCATTGACCCAAGCCAGTACCACGAAGATGAAGAGCACCTCGAACTTGCTGTATGTGCCCCTCCCAAAGGAGCTCCGGGGTTCCATCCTGACGGCCTCCAGCGGACTGATCATTGGCTTCTGCTCTGGTGTCTGGGCGTGCAGAGACAGACCTTGCTCCCTCTTCTCACGGTCCAGATCTTCACTGAAGTACCGGTCGCTCTTCCTCTCCCGAGCCACAGCTGGATGGTGGTTGAGTAGGATGAAGGCTACCATGCACACGACCATCATGGCACTGAGGAATATGAAGAAAACCTGGGCAGAGAACTTAGCCGGCTGGTAGACAGCTTGTAGCTCATCGCTGCTGACTATAGAGGAATTATCAGCTGTTTTGTTAGCAGCCAAAGTGGCATTTTGACAGTGGACTACACCAACACCTTGAATCAGAGCCACCAGCGCAGGCACCAGCCCACTGAGGCCTTCGCCGGCAAAGTACGTAGTGAGATACTGTGGGCGCAGTCGCATCATGAAAGGAAGGAAGGTAACAGATGAGGTGCAGTCCACCACAGAGAGCAGGAAGCTCAACAACAGCAGGGGCAAACTGTGCAAGGAGCCACCTATGGGCGCCGTGTGATTCCAGAAGAAAGCAAGCAGGAATGTAGCGACAACACCTAACCCTACAATGCAGTAGATGACCGGACGCTCGTCCAGCGACCCCGGGCTGAAGCGGTGCATCAGGGTGATGAAGAGAGGACCTATGTTGGCCATCTGGATGAGGACAGTGAGGTAGGAGGGAAGGAGCCAGCCCTCTGGGATGTCATTTACGATCAGGGGGAGCTCCACCCACATCCCGTTGATGGCCACCCAGGAGCCCATGCCGAACAGGCACGCCAACACGTGAGTCAGCAGCGACATGATGGCGTCAGGAATCAGGTAAATCAGGAAATGTATATGATAGAATCTGAAAGATATTAACACAAGTGAGTCTGGTTAGTGGTGTGAGAATAGTACATTAGAAAAAAAGTACTTGAAAGAGTTTTGTGAGGTTTTTGTTTTGTATCCCAGGATCAGTGGATGGCCAGTCCTGGAACAACTACGGCATTTATGGATTTGAAGTTAGGGTAAATGTAGGGGTGCGCTAAATTTGTCAGTGTGACTTTTTTTTTACGTTGTTAAGGTGACTACAATGTCAAATGCCATTTGTTTGCACCATGTCTTTTTTCGTTCCCAAGAGGATCACCACTGACTGTAGACAAAAATGGACAACGCGTCCCTGCTTCCTCCCATCGACCAAACTGACGCTAGTATCCCGCAGACGCAGACAGCGCCATCTTGCAAATTTGGAGCCAGAAACTACACAGGACTGAGTGGAGAGTGGAGCTGCCTTTTGGATGACGTGCCTATACTTCTGCTTGACTCACTGGCGTTTGCGTTCTACTGCCCCCTGCTTTACCTCGGCTAGTTACGAAGAAATGTTGGATGATAACCCTTAGCAAAAAATAGTATACTTGAAGTTCATTTTATTGAGTATGCTTGAGTATAAGTATATGTGTAGCAAGTATACTACAGACCATGTACTTGTAGTATATTAGAAAGTATACTTATTTAATACTTCTTCGAACTAAATTGGAACATTTTTAAATTTATAGCGGGCGACTGTGGCCTGTCTGCTCGCGCTGCAATGCGTTGACTCAGCTGGACTGCACCGTTGTGGCAAATGCACTTTCAAGTATGCCACAAGTACACTCATTTGTATACTACTAGTGTACTAGGTATATACTTGTAGTCCACATTATAGTTTATAAAAGTACGCTTAATGTATACTTTAAATGTTCCAATTTAGCTGGAAGAAGTATTACATTAGTATACTTTGCAGTACACTACAAGTACACTCATCTATATACTGCTAGTGTACCAGTTATATACTTCTTGTCCACATTTTAGTTTATAAAACTTTACTTAAAGTATACTTTAAACGTTCCAATTTAGCCAGAAAAGTATTAGATTAGCATACTTTCTAGTACACTACAAGTACATCATCTGTAATACACTTACTATACTTATACTCAAGTATACTTAATAAAATGAATTTCAAGTATACTACTTTTTTCTAAGGGAAACTACACTCCTGCTTCACAGAGTGGTTGCAAGCGGTAACTGTCAATGACCATGGTGGCACATCCTGTTTTTATAGCATCAACTATAACGGAACTAACCAGCCCTGAAAAAATGATTTGACGTGTACTTTGGTGTTTTAGATTGACCTAATTCTCATCCGCTAACATTGAGGAGGTGGAGCTTATGACCTATACTACAGCCAGCCACCAGGGGGAGCTCCATATGCTTTGGCTTCACTTTTGAGAAGCAGTTATTGCCTCCATTTTTGTACAGTCTATGGTTCATAGAGAAATTCCAATGAATGGACTTTTGATGATTGCATCAGTGTGGACTAAAACGGTAGAAAAACCTAAAGCTTAATGTGTGGGGATGATAAATAATCGCAAAAACATACAAGAAGCATAGCTTAGCACTACTTAGCATGGACGAATGCCCATGTGGGTGGGATTGACCTTCAGAGTCTCTGACTTTTCTTCTATCCTTCTCACATGTGCTGTCTGGCATTGGATCCCTGACCTTTCACACACTGACACACTGCTCCCATAAAAAAAAACAAAAAAACCCACCATGTGGTTGTGGCATACAAGCACACATTAAAGGGCATGCTAGGTCGTACAACTACATCTCTATAGAAACTGTTCAAGATTAATTCATTAAAAATATGAACAAATGAATCCTTTGTTTGCCGCAAAAGCACTTTGGCATGCCTGTTTTATTCTGCTGTAGAAATCTTTTGCTGGTGTTCCTCAATGGGACGTTAACAAAGCAACATTTCAGTGTGGGGGGTGAGATGGTGGGGGGCAACTTCCCAGGTGAAAGGACAAGAGGACCTCTGTGATAAAAGTCTGTTGATTTACTTAATATATTCCAAAAATATACAGGATATATTAATGATAATGATAATAATAACTCAAACTCATGAAAGATAAAATCCTTCATCAGCATGTGACGATTCACTCATACATAGAAACAAGGAGGAATTCCTGACTGTGACGTCACATTAATATCATTTCACTTCCTGCTCCTTTAGGATCACAATCTTTAAAATAAACCTGGTATAATTTCATCTCCTCACGTACTGAAGTGAAGCAGATGGACTCTAACGCAGAGCAGATGGACTGAAAGACTTGATCCTTTGGGTTCTAGGACAACCCGGCACAATCCACCCTCACTCACTTCCCTCGTACATTCACCTCACGCTGAGTAAGGCAACACAAAACCATCATCTTACCTTCCTCAGAACAGAGACTTCATCCCCTGACCTCTCTCATTTCAAAAAAACCTTCACTCCATTGTGATCAGCTTTTTTTTTCTTCTGTTACAGCACACCGCAAGTTTGCGTGTGTTTGCACTCCCTCCCTCCACATCTCATCTACACACACACACACACAGCCACAGGCTTAAATTCTGCTTCCGTGTCTTTGCTGCACTTGTCAGTGGGAGGGACTACACAAGCGCACATGCCCTCTACCACCATGACTGTTACATACACTCTCTATTGGAGGGCGCTTTCACAACCAGCCAGCCATGTGCTCTCGTTCTCTGCCCGGGGAGCTCAGCAATAGGAGGGAAAATAGTAGAGGGGGAGGGAGAATAGCTCCTCCCTCTCCTCTATGCCTCCCCCAACCGGCAAATCACCTTCAGACATACAGGCGGCAGAGTGAGTGAGCTGAGTACAACTGCTTTTGGCTTCACTCTCACTAGATCCTCAGCATTATATAGTATATAATGTAGCAAACACCCCATTATCCTCCTAAGCTCACAGTAGCAGCAGTTCCTTTACACCAACCAGCACGTCTCTTCCTGAGTTCCATGTCTAGTTTCGCAGTGTATTGTGGGGATGACTCAGCAAGCTAAACCAGTCCGTCAGCAAACATGACACTGCAGTTCAGCTCACCAAGTCTAAATTAGATAACAGGAGCACTCCTGGCACACGATGGCGTCGTTTTCACCGTGAATCTGCCAAATAAACGGGTCAACGCTCCACATTTTCAAACTTAGGTTTTATAAGGAAGATCGGCCCCCTCATTATCTCATCCCCTCTGGTCAATGCAGGTAGGCAGTTCTGCTTTCTTAGCTCTCTCATTTCCCCATGCTTTCAACAGCGGTACGTCCTCAGTTTCTACGTCACTGCTCCCATCGAACGAACTGCTGGCCCGACTTCTCCCAGCCAATCACGCTGTCGTCCCTGTGTTTTAGTTTTACTGTTATTCTCTCGCTACATCCGCAGGCTATCTGTTGTGTAACGCTCCTCCTCCCCGTCTCCACCTATCCCGTCTTCACCTGAAGTCTCCTCACAGCTTCTCTTCCTCTCTACCATCACCAGTGTCTAGACTCCAGCAGGCCCTGTCCATATATTCCTCCAACTTTAGCTCTACGGCTCTTTGCAGTCTGAACACCAAACTATTAGTAATTTTGCAGTTGGTAGTAATATCTTATGTTAAAACAGAACACAACAACCCCAGAAACTGCTTCCTTATTCTGTTTCTGATGTTTATTACTTGGACCCAGGCCATATCATGCTACTCCTGCTACGTACTATTGTTGTGTGAATGGCTGTATGTCTAGATGGTGGACTGCAGAACCTGAATTGCCCTCACCCCTCGTACTCACAGGATCTCCCCTTTGTGATATGCAACCAACATTTCAAACCCGCTCAGTAAAGAACTGTAGTCCGCGCTAGCCAAAATGTCAAAGCTAATTTTTTAAATCTCAAAAAAAAAACAAAGAGCTTTGCGAGCTTACACAAACCAGTCAAAGCAGTACATCTTCCAAGGTTGTTTCAAGCCGGGGGTTGGGATGTGCGTACGTAAGGTTATGAGTGTACAATCTGTGTTATATAGCAGAGAATTGTATAATTTATCAATGCAAATGTTCAAAAACGGTGCCTGGAGCTTTGATTATGGTGCTAATCTTAGAATACTGCACCTAGTTTGAATGTGTGAATGTGATTTGAAAAAAAAAAAAAAAAAAAAATCAAACAAGCCAGAGCAGTGTCCTTGGTAAAGTTTAGATGAGAGCATTTGCAAAAGTTGGGTACTTTTGGAAATCTACTAAATCTTTATACGATTCCTGAGTGTAATCTGTGTTTAAAAGATCCAAATTTGACCAGATTTGTGACAATTCCTCGCTGTAATATGACCACGTTTAACACAAAATGCCATATCTAAAATGATTTAATATTAATCATTCTACATTACACAAGACACCACCTACCTGCTGCTGGGAATGAAGGCAGTTTGGGTGAGAGGTTACGGTGCTGAGGGTAACAGCTCAGTGGCCTTCTGATGTTACTGTCTGCAGAGCGTGCACACTGAGTAGAGGGCTTTGTGCTTTACTAGCCTGGATCTCTGAATCCGCGTCATGTGACTGCTGAGGGCTGGGCCAGGGGTTCAGTTTGGGAACCAAAGTCCTTAGCTGTGAAAGTAGGTGGATGAGGAGAATAGGAGAAGGGAGGAACAGAGGGGAAGGAGGAAAGATGGAGGGAATGGGTGATAAATGTTGGCGTAGATGTAAAAGAAATAGGTGAAACTCCGTTTACTGCTGTTATTGTACGGTATCCCCAGTGGGGTAAAGTGACTGCAGTCAGCCTAGCCAACCAGAAGATGACTTTGGACAGCTTTGCAAGTGGGTGTTTGGTCAGGGGTCAGTCTGGCTTTTGTTCAGCACAAATTCCAGCTCAAATGAATGACCCCTGTTGGGCGCTAGCTTGAGTGGATGGCATTTCATTCGAGTGCCCTTGCACCCACCTCTGCGCTGACTGGCACTACATGTTCCCCCGCTAAATAACAGCGGCAAAATGTTTTTCTGGCTCGTAACGGTGTTATGAAGCAAATTAGTTTTGATACAGGAAATGGAAATCAACTGTTGCGTTACTAATGAAGTCAAACGTTAGTTAAAAACCTGTTCTTTCGTTCCTGCCTGACATGTAGCCGGGCAGGAACTACTAATAAAAGAAAATAGCAAGCGCTCTCTCTGTCCTCATGTCACCCTTGTGCTACAAAATTTCATAATTATGTTCTTATATTTAGTTTTATACACTCAAGTTGATCTGAATTTGCAATTGTTAGACATTGCTCTCAACTGCTTCTATTAAAACTTTAGTATTATAAAAATAACTGCCTTTGTGCCTAATGCCTTACTGAGCATTAATGATCAAATCATACATATTTATAGAGAGAATCTAAGTCATCAGGACCTGTTGTTCAGTACAGATGCTGACTGCATGACATCTCTGCACCCCAGAGCTGAAAACGATCACTTCCTGTTAGAAATGGTTTTATTATTGCGAGCCGGAGACACTGATGTCCATTCACGGGGACGGCTTTGTAAAAGAACCTCAGGACTGTACACAGAGGGCACTCCTGTGATGCGGGGTCGTGGTGGATATTTGTGTAGAAGCACAATACTCTGCTTTCTTTCTCCAAACCGCCTGGGCCTGGTGTTTGAACATGTATGTCTGTGTTTTTGGAACTGCGTGTACTCTGCCTCGGAGCCTGAAGGATCCGATTGTTAGATGTCAACAGGGGAGGGGGAGCTGCTGCTGGGAAGCTGCAGATGAAATATCTGCCATCGAGTGTTTCTCATCGAATAGATACCACACAAGGCTTTTCAGAATCGTTTTGTTCTTGTAGTGACTGGTGATACCTTCTTTTTGCTTTTTTTTTGTTTAAAATTAGGAGTAACATGGCAGGTTCTACTGTATGTGCTCAGTTTAGCAGATTTTAATTGCGTAATGTGTAATATTAATGGATCAGATCACAGTATGCAGTGTTCACAGGGAATTCTTACCTGACTGCAGTTCCCTACAGCTTCATGTTTTCACTGTTTGCTTTATCTTTGCAGCTGCAGCTCGACAGTCCTCTTCTTGGAGCTGCAGCCGGTGATGGTTTTCATGCCGTCCCACACTAGCTTAGTACACCCTTCAACCTCTGCTCTACCTTAGTTTTGCATTTCTCCTTCACCCCTTTCAGCCGGACCTCGAGTTCCTGCTGGTCACCATCCTTAAAAGGCCCTCTTCTTCCGGGCTAAGACAGGCCTTGATGTTGCTGGTGAGCCGTGGTTTATTGCTGGGGAAGCAGCGAACAACGTACAGAAGTTGATGTAGTCTGTGATGCATCCAGGGATCCTCTCGTTCCTTCAGCGCTGCCTAGTCAGTGGACTGGAAGCAGCCCTTCAGAGCTATATATATTAATAATCACCACGAATAGTTTACATTTTATTACAAAGAGATTTATTTTTATACAAGTGGATGTAAAATTATTAGTGACATTCATCTACAGTTTTCCCTAAATCAGACGACAGAATGAGTGCTGGGTATAGAAACATTTACAGTATAGAAAGATCAGGGTGCATAGCAATAGAGGTGAAATCCGGCTGCTTTGTTTGTTTGTTCTTTTTACAGTACAGTAAATTATCAAGCTTCTCCAAACGCGAGGCGAAGACGAAAAGGTACTTTGTCACGTAAAAACATTTTTGACTTAAAAAAAACAAACTTTATGACAACTGCATAGACCAAATGTGAGTACATACGCTGCTGTCGTCAACCTCAGGTAAGAGCTAGTACAAAGGGACACTTATTACAAATATAGCGGTTGCTGTTGATAACATATCATTACGTAGTGATTGGTCTATAAGGAAACCAGGAAAAGCCAGGCACAGTGCAACACGGAACAGCCTGCGCAGAAGGTGAAGCTGCAGCTGTTTCCTCGTCAAGAAAATGTATTTCTGTATTATTTTTTTTTGCTTGAACAGTGCGTACTGACCTTTAAGAGTAGAGCAATATATTTAGGAAAAATGTATGAATTTCTGAAGTGACTGGAAATCAGAGAACTCATCAAATCACAAAATGCTTCTGTTAAAAATGTCTAAAAGACGGATTCAACTGAAACACCTACTCTGTTCAACCCTGCAGTATCACCTCCAGTGCATTCACATGAAACATTTTAAAAATCACTTTTATTAAAACACAAACCAAAATATTTTTCGCCTGTTTTTCCAGAAATGGATCCTCTCGCTCACGGCAACTGCCGATTTTCCCCCCGCTTTAGCAAAAATGGCGTATCTACAGTGGTGGGACACATGAAAGTGCATATTTATGAAAAAGGACGTGCTGCTATAGAAAGCTTTGCCACAAATTCCAGTGTTACAAAGAAAAACAACACAACGCCTACACCTTCACAGCAACGCTCCGTGGAAACACGTACGTCCGAAGGCAAAACCAGTCCTGAGAAAATAATCTCTACGAATCAACAATGGCCTGTCTCACTCCAGTGCATTGTTCATCACACGCTCTCCAGTGTCTCAAACATCCTTACGATAAAGAATAAAAAATAGAAAATTATCTGAAGACGTGGTGTCGAAAAAGGTAAAAGACGAAAAAGAAAAATAACAGTGTGGCCCTGCCAACAATCGTCTTCATGAAATGAAGTAAAAACTAAAATATCACAAAGCTGGATTTGGTTTATGTGGTTTTTTTTTTTCGTTGTTTTATTTGGATGCTTGGTGGGAAGAGTCAGACAGCACGGCACCTTCACGTGCCGTCTGTAAGTGTGTTCTAGCTGTATGTCTTTTACTTTTAATAAACCTGTTAAGCCACGTTAGTGATACATGCGAGCATCACTGCTTGGTTCCGGTACCGTCTCATTTAGCTCATCTTTGCGACCGTAAAAGCAAAAAAAGTAAAAGGCAAATCGAATTTCAGCAAAGCTCTGGCTACCATGCGATAAGCGTCCATGCAGAACTTCCTACTCTCTACGCAATCAGATACTAGTGTGTGAATTGTAAGAGGGGACAAGAAACCTCTCTGTCGTGATTGTGGACTGACCCCTCACTGTCCACGTTGAGACGTCGTCTTTAGCGGAGCCGCCAGCATCACTTCTGGTGACCTCTCCCGCCCTTTTCTCTTTCAGCTGATCAGATGTGACATACTGCATTGTTTTTCAGACCCTCTATCTCTATAGCTCTGCTCGTAACTTCTGGGGGCCCCGAGGCTGTGTCTGGGTGGAGTGCTGCAGCATACGTGTGGTGCTCAGAGGCGGAGGCGATCATGTGGGCAACCTCTCAGCTTCGTCTAGAGGGAAAACGACAGTACATTTTGCGTTATATCAGTGAATGTTGTGATTCTGCAGGACGGAGCAAATACCTGAGGTAAGCGGCTTACCTGACGGGGAGGGGGAGTTGTCCTCTCCTGCTGTGGTGAACTGCAGATCGGAGCCCAAAGCAGCTATGGAGCTCCTAGGACGGATGCAGCGGTCACCTGAGAAACTTCTGCGGAGCAATGCCTAAAAAGTGGCAGATATGTTGCACGTATTAGTGTCTCAGTATTTGGCATTCTTAAACTGTTACTTCAATCCTGTACAGGTTAGTAAGTCACACTGTGATAAGTGAAACTACCTCGAAATTGAAACATCATGCAGTGCTTTAAATTAAAAAAAGACCTACACATGCTTTCTACTGAAAGGACACAACGGAGAAAAGAGTACAGATCCCAGAAGACGTTAAATTAAATTCTCAAATGCCGCTCATAGCTTGCCTTTCGCGTCATGGGGCTGGTGGGGGCCGAGGCGCTGCTGTAGAGGCTGAGGCTCGAGTTGGACCTGCTGACCGTCAGACCCTTAGAAGTGCTTCCCGCAGGGGACAAGTACTTCTCCTTGATCTTCAGGTTGGTCCGACCTTTGACTGCCGGTGACACAGCACGCGGGATAATCCGTCAATTATATATGAACAACAAATACTGAAAAACATGTCACTTTTTATAACCACTCCTCTTATAACAGCCATCCATGCTTTCTAACAATGAAATCTATATTTTTTCCTTGAATATATATTGTAGCGTCTCAGCATTAAAGTCAACTAGTCGACTAATCCCTTTTATACAGTATGTTTCAGCTAAATCTATGGTTTATGTAGCTAGAAAACCAGCAACAGTGCCACACAATATCTGGTAAAATCTAAACCCCAGGTACAACTGAGAAACGGTTTGTGCGATATCAGTAATGTCCGTTGTGTGACTCTTCAACTAATTGTCATGCAAATTGCTTGCAAATTACTGCAACACAGGTGCAAGAGTTTTTTTTTTAAGAACATACAGTGGTTTGCAGGAATTAGTCTGACCTCTACAGGGGTCGTTCTTGACCAGGAACTCATCCAGAGCGGTCCAGCCTCCCCCGACTCTGACCATCAACGTGCTGCGAAGGATTCGAACCATCCGCAACTGTTGGGAGTCTCCAAACTGCAGCAAAAAACAAACACATGCAGATTGAATTTTCCAAAGCATAAACTGCAGCTGCATTTTCACATTTTTCTATAGGGCATGTTCTGTTATTTCATTTAAAAAAAGAAAAAGAAATGTCCATATATATGCTTCCTGTGTGACTGCATGCATTTAAAACGGACTCACCCTGTATCTATTGGCACTTATTTGCTCCACTTGGAATCTCTTGGGGCAGTTGCACTGGGACACCTGTCGACTCACCTGAAGCGGGCATCAAGGGTGACATAGTGTGTCAAAATAAATGCACCACTCCACATTTTTCCACATTTCATTTCGCATTTCCTGTCCTCACCTCTTCATTGATCTGATCCGCGTCCAGGGTTTTTCTGTAAGGGTCTCTGCTAGGATGGAGCGCGCTGACAAACTCGTAGTAATCGATGAAGCCGTCGCTGTTCATGTCGAATATGTTTGCCACTGCGTTCATCTCCAGAGAGTTGGTTGGGAATTCTGAGGTAGGGGAGTGGAGAGGCAATGACAGTTAAACTCTCACTACCTAAAACAGCCAATATGCTGCAGAGATCTAATGTATATATGGACATTCGCTCATGTAAAAGGAGGAAACAGCTCCAGTAAGTTAATTTGATTACAACCCAAACTGAGTGCCACCTGGGTGTCACCACTGAACCGATTATTGGCAGGTCTTACTCGAGGCGAGGACATAATCAATGAACTCCTTCTGGCTGATGCGTCCGTCCTGGTCCCGGTCAATGGTGCGGAACACGTCTAAGATCCGAGACTTCAAGTGACTGATCCACTGCATGTAACGCTTCCGCCAATTATTGAAGTCAAAGTTTGCAAATTCTTCCATCTGTGCAGAAAAGTAGCGCATCAGACCGTATGTTGGTTATAAGTACATGTACATGTTTGTAATGTAAAAAGCATGCTAAACAAAAAGACTCCCAGCTTATTTTTCACTGATACTTGAAAAGGAGCATTAACCTCTTTGAGCATTTGCTGATGTTGTTCCAAACGGGTTTGTCTGGCCACAGCCAGGAGCCAAAGTTTCTGCCACTGACTGACCAGCTGACTGAGCTGCGGGGTCTGGGGGTCGAGGTGATCGAGGGGTACCGGTACAGCGGGCTGCAGCTTCAGAGCGCTCCTCCTCTCTGCACAGAAAGAGGCGCGAGAAGTATTTGAAACAGCACGTTCAAATTATGTCTGCTTCATTCTTGCTTGAATTTGACAGAAAGTAAGTGTCTTCACGGTGGCTTACTCGTGAGTGGCCGCTTGCTGGGGGAAACTTGCAGTTTAGATACCCTCTTGTGTTTGCAGGACTTTGTGGCTTGTTCAACTTCTGGGAACTTTTTATTCAACTCCTCCATGAACACCTGCAGAGAGGAAGTAGGTACAGGACAGTGAAGACTCTGTAGGGCTGAACATGATGCACTTTACATATTTAAACTCTGACCAGAAGAGACAAAAATCCTACCGTGTGCTGCTCAATAAGTTCTTGGTTCTGCTCCGAGGTGTCAGGCAGAGGCTCTTGATCTCTGAGGCTGAGGGATTCCTCTGCTGAGGAGATCCAGTCCAGTAATCTCTGGACCTCCTCTCTCTCTGCCTCCAGTGCTGACAAGCTGGCCTGGATCTTCTGGCCCTGCTGATGGGCCCAGGTCTGAACCTGACTCAGAGAAAACAGATTTTTTTTGTTTCAGTACAAAGCAAACATTTTAGCTTAAATATAGTTTAAAAATACATTTGTGAAAAAGCTCTCACCTCTTCATAGCGGGTCTTCGTGACACTGATCCAAGATTTGAGGGTGATTATGGAGTCTGGGTGACAGGAGGCCAGGATCTCCTCACCCAGGCACTGGATGGTCTCTAACTCCACTGCCTGCGCCTGCAATGCACCCAGTGACTCCTATAGAGGATCAGAGAACAGATTCATTCAGTGTTTTTCTCCTGTTAACATGAATTATTATGTTGAAATGACTTGAGGTGAAATGACTTTCAGTCACTCATAACATACAGCTGACTTTGTCTCACAGAATGAGTGGCTGTGTCTGAACAACGGAGCTGCTTAATAGTCAAAGTATGCTTTCAACCGGCGTCAAAGCATCACATCGATCAACTGCCCTTGAGCCAGATACTGAATCCTTATCAGCACCAGCTTGTTCTGCAGCAGACCCTGACCTCTGACCTCGCAGGAGGCAGATAGGGTGGAAGAAAATAGGTTCTCTACACAGGGAGTGACCAAATATCACATCATGCTGACCTCGTGTTGTTTGCGGAAGGTAAGCAATCCTTCCTCCTCCTCCGGTATGACCCCGTATTTTAGTATCCGCTCTGACTCAGTGAGCCGCCCCATGAAGGAGTGAACAAGGCCATCGAACTTCTCAGCCTTGGTGAGAACAGAGGGAGATAGAGATAAAGGTAGGGATTAAGTCTTTGTTTCATGACTGAGTTTTCCTTGTGACCACAGCTTTCTGAAACGTGAAGGTCACTCTTTCACAGTTTGCTACTTGCTGGTTAGACTTTTCCACTCATCGAGGATTAAGGCAGTTGTCACATTTAAAGCTTTACATGTTGTTTATTGACAAATATAACCATACAGCTGTTGCCTGTGTAAGACATTTTAAATCTCCTACTATCTGTGAGCAGTACCTGCTGAAGTGCAGCCTCCAGCCTGTCCTGCTTTCTGACTGAGAGCTTGCACACGGCCTCCCAGCGGCCCTCCAGCTCGTCCATCTGCTGCTGCAGCCAGTGAGCATCGGCCGTGCTGCTCCTGGTCAGATCCCTCACAGATCGCTTCAGGGTCCTAATGCATCCAGCTCGCTTACCCAACTCTTTCTGGAAGGCCTGGGAAGAAAAAAAAAATGCAGAGAACGTGCTATTTAATTCCTCTGATAGTGCAGGAGCACAAAGAAACTGCTACACAGATGTAAAACTCAAGGCCAGTGTGCAACGTAATCACATACAGCCTGTGAGTGAAGTGAAAACACTCTAAGCAAGAATAAATTTTGACTGCGAGCATGAACGCTGTGTCTCTGTTGCAGATACGGCATGCTTGCAGAAGCTGCACAGAAAACTGAATTAATTCCAATTTGCACTCAGCTATTAGATCACTTATTAGCAGAACACGTTAACTTGTTTTGACCTTGTGTTTGTCTATGAGATTGTTGACTATGTCTTTGTCTCCGCCGACAGGAACATCCTCAGCTAGCTGGGGCTCTGCTCTATATAACCAGTCGTTCAGCGCCTGCAGAGCGTCGGTGAATCTTCCCGAGAACAGCAGCGCTTCCTCCAGCTTATGTTGTCTAACAGAAACAAGAACACGACAGTCGACATATATGTTTATTAATTTGGGAAAAAATGTGAAGGTGCATCACGATAGTGACGTGTTCCCATATAAACGGCTCCATACCTCTCCATGGACTTGCCACTGATGGTGTCCCACGTGTCCTTGAGTTCAGCCAGTAGGTTCTCCACATGCTGCCTATCGTGGCTGGTTTGAGCTCTTTCATGAAGGCTGCGACCACTTTTCAGCGTGGCCTCGTACATAGGCCTCTTTGACCTCAGCAGTTTCTGGAACTCCTACTCACAAGAGTGATCAGTGAATAAGTGAAGGTAATCACACAGCATTTAACCACGATGCATTCACTGCAATGCCCACTGCACCTTCTGCTCGGTCAGCTGTTGTTTAATCTCCTCATGGGTCACGGCTATCTCTTTATGTGTGTCTAACGTCTGTTCCACCTCTGTCATCCACTCCACTAGGAGGCGCCAAGATTCATTAAACTGAAATATGAGAAACAATGACATGTCACATCTATCGTATATGGTTTTAGGAAAAGTGAAAGTTATCTATTAATACTGCAGGTGAGGCGGTCTTGTACCTGTTTGGCATTCTTTTTAACATCCTCCAGAGTCCTGCCTCTTTCTGAAGCACGTTGCTGTAGCTTTTTGAATCGATCCTGGACGGTCATGATCAGATTATGAACGACATCGCAGTCCTCCTTCCTGCTCAGCTCCGTCAGCCTGCAGCCCGCCTTCTCCACCGTGTTTTTTTTCTCACCGTAGTTGTTCACCTCATTCACCAGTGCCTGTGCAAATAAATATATATATTTTCATTGGTCCCTGGATGTGGGGTAGACCAAAAAAACAACAAAAACACAGTACAGCAGGTATAAGTTAAAAAAAAAAAAAAAAGAACACCTACTCTGTGATCTTGCAGCTGAGTACAAACTGTGTCCAGAACAAAGCTGGGAGCAGGAAGAAGCCCAATAGACTCTTCACACTTGCTCATCTTAGTGAGTAGTTCTTGGACGCTGCTGTGAAACTCTTTGGCCAGACTCAGTCCCTCTGTAAGCTTTGCCTGCAGGAAAGACATTATATAAAATCCTGTACTTTTATTCATGATTAAAAAACAAAACAAAAACTAGTATTAAAATCAAATTTAAGTGAACATACAGCATGAGATGAATTACCTTCCGCTCCTGGACTTTGTTGTAAACAGACGCCCATTTCTGTTCGAGAATACATAAGCTGTGCTCGGTGCTCGATCCCCGGACAACGTCGCTGCTCTCCAGCATCCTGTGAATGGCATTCTTCACGTCTGTGTAGGTGTGGAGCTTTGACTCCATCTCATTGCACAACTCCTAGGAGGGTCAAGAAATTTAAATAATAAAAAAAAAGCTCTTTGGTGAAAATAAATAAGTCTAAAATAACCCTTACCACGTGTGCACTAAGTCTTTCACTTGCAGAGTCTGGCATGCCCCACATGGTTTTGGAGGATGACAGTCTCAGGTCTGTGTTCTCAAGCCACTGTAAAAGATCCTGAATCTCCATTGTAACATCTTGCACCTGTAAGAAAACAATACAGTCACCGAATAATGGCATAAAGGGTATCCAAATTCATCAGAAAATACAGAAATAAAAATACAGAAATTCTATGCAGACAGTCGCCACAAGAGGGCATCACACACTAATATGAGCGAGCACAAAATAATATTCTCGTTTTACCTGCATCAGTTTACACTACACTACAATGTAGGGTATTTGGTATAATGGCAACAGAATAGTACATAACATAAATAAATGTAAAATAAGAATGAAAAAATAATCTTCACCTGACTGAGTCTGTTCTCTAATTCCAGCTGCCGGCGTTCAGTCTCACAGCGGACAAACTCCCAGCTTTCATTGAGGTCATCCAGCCGAGACTGCAGACCGTGTGGGCTGTCTCCAGACCCGACCTCCAGCAGACCCCTGCCAGCCTGGTTGACCGAGTCCACCGTGCGAACGTGGGACATGACATCATTCCGCAACACCTTGGCGGACGGGGGACGTATTAGAGGTCGGAGATTTATCACAATCAACTGTACTGATTAGAGGCCTTTGAGGGGAGTATTTTCTTGTTTATTAACTTATTTGTGTCTGGCAAATTAACATATTACTGTCAGATGATCAGGGGTAGATGGGGGTTATTAATATTGCTATATTGGTGTATTAATGTAATCAGGCGAAGACCAACCTTGTGTTTAGCCAGCTCTATTTCACAGGCCTGCAGGTCAATGCTGATTGGCTGACTGCCCTGTAGTTGCTCAGCGGTTCGGGAAAGCCATGTGTGCAGCTCATCCAACGTATTTTGAAACTGGCCCAGACCCAAGAGAGCACACTCTAGCTGGTGCTGCAAACATAACAAGTGGACAGAACGCTTTTAGGTAACACAGCGTTACTTAATGCAGGGTTTGCAGCAGATGCAAATGAATCATTTTTGTTATTGTCGTTTGCAGTTGCTATTATCATGACGTCTCACCTGTCTGCTGACAGTCTCCGACTCCAGGCTGTCCCAACGCTGTCTGAAGTCACATAGCGGTGAGACCGAGCCTGGACGCTCAGAGCCTGGAGACAGACGGCACACAAAGCGATGGTTCAGGCTTTCTATCTCGATCTTCTTCTGGTACAGCTCCCGCTTAAATTCCTGAAGCAAGAGACAAAGTGTATGTTAAACATTCAGTTCACTGTTCCCAATTAATATGTTACTATATAATCAGTAACAGTAGCCTCAGTGCAGGTCGTAAGAGCACAAACTCACCTTGAGGTCACATAGCTGCTCTTTGACGGATTCCAGGTCACTTCCCACCATGAACTCCTCTGTGGACCTCAACTCAGCTGACTTCAACCACTCAAACAGACCCTATTAGTAAAGCAGAAACAGAGCATGCATGAAATCATAATCTTTCTGTATATAGTGATTCTAAACAATGACTCACACTGTTTTCTCCATTCAACTCATTTGCATTTATAAGCGGACCACACAGTCTGTCACTGGCTAATTCAAGTCAAGCTACAGGGAATCTGAACTTTGATACGGCAACAGAATAAAAGTCTAGCTGTGTCCTTGGCAGAATGACATAACAGAGCTAGAGTAAGGCAGATTTAGCCCGATAGTCCTACTGTATACGTCCTGTTTGATATTGCTGCTGCGTATGCATGTCTATATTATAAGCTACAGACTGTATTTTGCCACATACCTGCATGGTGTCTTGATAATGCAACGCCATCTGCAAGGACTCCTCCAGCTTTTTGTGACTGTCGTTCCACAGTTTGCTCAAGTTGTTCCATGTGCAATAGAGCTGAAAGAATGTAAGGACAGTAAAACAACTATGCCAGTGACCACAATCTCATAAGTTAAAAAGACTTTTATTTAAAACTATTTCTTACTTCGTCAAGGCTCCTTGTGACATCTGGTTTGTCAGTATCCCCACATGCTGACATCAGATCCATTCCCACAACGCCAAGGGTGTCCAGGTCTCCCTGCAAACTGTCTATGTCCTCCCTGAGAGTCTAAAAGATGGGAAACGTTAGAGGTGTCTTCATATACTTAAGCATGCTTACTTTAAGAACTTCCGGACTTACTTGCATGGTTTCAAGGCTCTGCCGGATTGTTTCGGAGTCCGTCCGACTAGCGTTGAGATCCAAAACAGCCTGCTGAGCGTCACTGAGAGCAGTCGTCACATCGCTCACATCACTCCAGAACTTCATGGCGAGATCCAAGAGCTTGAGCAGCCAGCTTTCCCTCTCCTGGGCCTGATTATGTGTCTCATCCCACAGCAGGGACAGATTGGACACTCGCTCCTGGATTGCTGAAGATATGGCAAGGACATCGCTTAGAATCTGGACTTTTATAACAAAGCTGCACTACTTGTAGCTCGATGTTTACTAGGATTTAGGAGATGATCACCCGTGCCGATGGATCCATCGCCAGCTGCCTGAGTGTTAGCAAGCAGTTCATCTGCCTGTGTTTTGACAGTGCTGAGGCCCAGCTCCAGCTTGGACAGCTCAGCCAGTGTTTGCTTGTTGTCCTGCAGCTGCTCCTGGATCCTTGGAGTGAGACCCTGAAGTGAGGTGGGCGTCTGTATGCGGCTGCGCAGGCGGTCCAGACTCTCTCTGATAAGGGTCATTCTCTCATTTAACTACAAGGACAAGAACAGACAAGAAGTTACCTCTGTGTGGAGATTGGGAATATGGTGCAACTAAAGGATTAAACAAGTATTTTTACCTGAGTGAATCGAGGCAAGGACTCCTCGAGTAGACTGGCCGTCTCTTTGACCCGCTCTCTGATGGCTCTATGCTGCTCCTCGGCCTCTGCTGCCTTGCGACAGAACTCGTCCCCCTGAGTGGGGTTGAGTTCTGACAAGCGCTTTGCCAAGGAGCACACGCGTGCAATCAAAGGTTTGTGTTCTGCTATAGACTCCCTCAGACCCTTGCAGATGAGAAAGTGAGAAACATGTTCAATAGCATTGTGGAGAGGAGATTCTTTCTCAAGAGGTAACCTAATCTGAGTTTATTTCTCAGATTAGGTTAGGGGTGTCACACAGTGGAAGACCTGACAAAACAGACACGCTATTATAATATATAAGTGGAACAATAACCATTTCATAAAGTAAATCACACAAATGAATGGTGAATTAATAGATTAGTTCATAAATCCAGGTGGTTCTACCTGTAAGAGGTCCTGTTGTTCCCTAAATGCTTCGTAGCTAATTGTGCTCAAGGAGAGCTGGCCAATGAGGGTTTGAGTTTCTTCAAGCCAAGGTGAAACCTCAGCCAGTCCCTCTGAGAACTGGAGAAGAAGCGACTGAGCATGCTCAAGCTGCAGGACCACGTGGGAATTGGTGGCTGAGGTGGTGTTGCATTGTTCCTGTAAGACCTCTATTGGGGTCTGCATGGAGAACAGTGAGAGGAAAATGTGAACCCAGTGTTAGAAGTAACAACAGCTTGCTATATCAATAAAATGTTGTCATGAATTGCAGTTAAGAGCGTACCCGAAGATCCCCGCTGTCTCCTTCATCGCTGTATGTCATCAGGATTTCAGCAATCTTCACCATCTTCTCAATGTTGAATCTGTGTTGAAGTATCTCCACTGCTAAAATCTATTGAGAGATACCAATACAACAACAAATGGTTAATCTAGTCCATTAGTAAAATTTATATTCAAGTAATTTCCTTGCCTTCTGCTCGTAGAGTTGTTCTGCTATGGGCACTGGATCCAGAGTGATGGTTTTCAGTTTTTCAAGGCTGAGTGCGGTGTCTTTGAACCAAGCCATCTCCTTTACCACCGCTTGTTCCAGCTGTTAAGAACATATATAATGTTAGCGTTAGCATTTAAATATGGTGCCAGTATTCCTGAGATCAGCTTCAAGCAAACTGGCTGCAGCACTATTCAAATTTGAATTATATTACAGACTACAAGAACAAATATATTAAAATTGAATTTAACTAACAGAGCCTTACATAGTCCTAGAAGTCACGTGGTGGAAAAGAAACAACATATTTAGCTCAGAATCTGTGGGAATGGTTTGACAAGGTGTGGATACAACATACTGACATACGCGTGGACGTCTTATATGCATTCAACCTCTATTAACATCAGATGGCGTATTCCTGTATAAAAAAAAGCCCAAAACATCTGGTTGTTCTGAGTATCGTGTGAGAACATTACCCTCTGTCTCTCAGCTGCACATAGCACTGCATCTCCAGCATGGGTCTGTGCTCCTGCTGCCCCCAGGAGCTCCCTCTCGATGCGGCCCAGCCACAGGTGGAGGTCCTCCTGGCTGGAGGTGCAACGACTGGAGGCCTCTAGAGCCTGCTCCAGCCTCTGCAGCACGTCCAGACTGCTCAGACTCAGCACGGAGCAGCGGATTCGCAGAGCATCCATCTTCTCCTGTACCTGTTGGGCCTCCTCCTCTGTGGAACATATCAGAATCATAAGGTTAGTTCACAAGACTAATATAATGTAGTGACTCATAGGTATATTTGGAAGGAGGAGCGGAGAGGAAAATCTGCTCTACCACATTTATTGGAAATCAGCCATGTAGATTACTTTTAATGTGCCATTTTAACACATAAGAGTATTTAACAACAATCCTAAACTATTACATTTATAGTGTCCAAGAAAAAATCTGACAATTGGACTTTCTTGAAGATGCTTCGACAATCCAAGTAGCTTCAGTTGAGACATTTATATTTGTGGGATTTCAAAGCCTGAGAATTGGTGTTAGAACCTTTCAACCACACTGACCAATGTGTGTTGACATTATTCAGTAAACATTACCTGAAATTGCTTCCATTAGATTGTGACCTGACTTCTGTATTTTCGCTAGTTCAGCAGTTTTGACTTGAATCTCTTCAACAACAGCCTAAAAAGAAATAGCGCATGTAAAAAGTGTATTCCTCTCCCCAAACATAATCCATCACAGTCTACCTTGATTAAACATGTATTTCAATGTGGATGATATATTTCCAACCTTGGCCCGATCTGTTGCCTCTGGGAGATGCAGCATCACCCTCTCTGCATTGCGTAGTTCAGCTAGGGTTTGCTCCACAGATATTAGCCACTGCTGCAAGCTGTCTACCCCTTCCTGGAAGAGCTTGGCCAAGGGCAGGACGAGCTCCAAACTCGCCCTCCTGATAAATTTTCCATAATCAGTGAGTGAGATTTGTGTCATACATTAAGTCTTGACAAAAGAACGTGTGGCATTGTCAGTTAAAGGACTGGACCTTTGCTCTGCCTCCAGCTGCAAGGCCTCCCACTTCTGTTTGAGAGTGGAGAGCTTGACCTTTGCCTGCTCCCCCTCCTCTCCTGGGTGGGCCTCCACCAGCCGAGGGCCCTCCAGCATCATAGAGTCCATACTACGCCTTCGATCTGTTAGGAGACGCTGCAAAAGCTGTAAAGCAACAGAACATTTCAGGTATACTCATGCTTTGTGGAACAAATAGTACAAATACTACAGAAGATCCTTCTATTTGTTGTTTCATTTCCAAGAAGAGGCATGGTTTGCAGCAAGAATGAATATTTATCAAAGACCTGTTCTTGTTTCTGCTTGCCTTTGTGTCAGGGTGGAGGAAGTCCAGTCTCATGTGTCAAGTTCACATTGACAAAAATCAGGCAGGTTTCAGCACATCCAAAGAGCTCACAATGGGTGTGATTTCAGCTGAAAGGTGAGAGACTTCCCTACCTTCTTCATACCCACAGGACATGTTCACAAAGGCTTACAGAAGCTCATTGTGGGTATGAACGCCACCCATTCACCAGTAAATAGAGCACAATTTAACCTATGAAGGAAGCAGCTGAGCATTTTCCCTTGCCTCAGCAAACCTTTCTATTCTGTACGTAAATACAGCAGCTCAAATAAGGTTTGTGGAAGAAGAAACTGGGTGATGTTGCAGATAACAAACCTTTTGCTCTTGGAGCTGCGCTTTCACCACTTTGACCTCTGAGGACGGGGGTTTCTGATTGGCTGTGAGCTCCTCTATCTCACTGACCCATGTGAGCAAAGCCTCCAGGTTTTGGAGAAACGATTCAGAATCTGTTGACGCATCCTTCAGTGCCAAGGCAGATCTTGTTCCCTTGATAAAAAAACAAAAACAAAGCCAAAACAGAACAAAGTATCGGCTTAAGTATTAATGACTGAAAATAGGCAGTTGGTTTCAGGAGATATGAGATCTGAGAACTGCAGCAACATGATGAGAAAAGAGGTAAGGGTGAAACATACCCTCCACCTATCCAGGCTGGAATCTTGGTCTGAGCTTGAATGTCCATCACTTTGAAGCTGCAGAGTAAAGACAGTCCATGTGTTGGGTCAATTTGTGAAAACTATTTTTTACAGAACCACCACTATGTGGTAATGGCAAACTATTGCTTTTACAGACAAACACTAAGGTGATAAATTTACATTCAGATGATGAAAGGAAAGACTGAAGGGGGAAGAGAGATGACATGTGATGTGTTTGAAAGATGGTGTTTTTATCCACCTCAGCGAGTTCCTCTGCGACGCCATTCAGGACTCTAACGGTTCTGGTGACTATAGGGTTCCCTCCTTTATCTCCTGTTGGATACTCTGTCACTTCCACAATCTCTGTTACAATTGTCTCTGTCACCTCCGTCACTTCGGTGACCTCACGTGATGCCATGGTCTTCCAGGACCAGGGGCTTCCTTCTCTTGAGTCTCTCCTCTGAAAGCTGGCTCTCCTCTCTGCGGCAGTTTTCTCAGGGTGAGCCAGGGGCGACCTGGCATACTCCGGAGGAACTGTCCTCCTTGTAAGTGTCCCATTTCGGGATGTTTTTATCGGAGAAGGGCTGCTGTGCCAGGCATTTTCCAGAGTACTTGTACTCCTGATTGTTGAGGCAGGAGAGCTTTGGAGGGGTTTATCTGAAATAGGAGTATGCGGCCGATGCTCCCTCCTATCATCAATTTCCTGTGACTCCTTGTCTCTCTCCACCTCTTTTTCCTTGCTTGTGTTCTCTCTGGCTTTGTCTTTGAGAGCTTCCTCTCTTTTGGCCTCCCCATGTTGCTCCGGAGGTTGCCACTCTCTTGGCCTTTGGTAGCACTCCTTCAGGAAGTCTTCGTCTGACCTCACGTGCTTGGACTTCTGGCCCAGGCAACTGGGCCTACTGATGAGGTTACCCATAATCCTTCAGCCCAAAGGCTAGAGAGGTAATAGGTGGGGTAAGGCCCCTGGGCCATGCATGCAGAAGATCCCTCGGCTACCTAAAATAAGACAAGGGGGCTCTGGGTCATCATGCAGCGAAGCGAACAATAGCTCATTTTGTAAATCAGCAAAATTAAACATTCAGAAAACTACTGTCAGACAAAATAAAGTAGTCTCTAGCATTTGGTATTTGCTAAATATCTGTGCCAACGTTGCCCTTTGTTGGTACTAAAGGACCAGTGTGAACTATAGCGGAGATACTTGGCCAGGATATTCCCCGTCCTTTTGTCTGCCTTTCGACCACATGCACACATGCTCCCCTCAATCTCACATCACCAACTGAAATATTCTGGGCTTAGCAATCTATGTGACAGGCTTGTCGAAGATCCTACTGTTGAGCCTGGCACAGAAAGGCCAGTGGCAACCAGCCAGCGCATTCTGTAACTCAGCCCTGACCTGGGAAAGCCGCTAAGGATCTGATCAAATATGACAGCCATAAAAATGCAGACGTTGCCTCATTTCTCTGGGGTATCCACGACAGGAGGGGTAGGAATTCTGAGTGGCATGGGGGGGAATAGGGGGGACTGTCAGGAAAACAACCTTATATGTTATAGTATGCAGTATTAAAAGCTAGGCACTTTTACACACACATACACAAAAGTGATTTTCCATGAAGGTCACCACCTGAAGCTTGTGAGACACTGTAGTACTAAGAGACAGTCTCTTAGTACTACATTACTACAATACTACACTTTTTGACTCCAACAATGATCTGATCATCATCTCATCTGTCTAAAAATAGTATAATAAATAATAATAATAATAAATAAACACTGATTGGCTGTGGCTGTTTCAAACAGTGTCAGCCTGTCTGCTTCCCCTCAGGTCATTTGCCTCATTGTTTTGACAGAAGGGTAAAGGTGAATGTAATTATCTTGGTCTACAGAAGCTGAGGTGAGCCCACCAGGAAATCACAGGGAGGGTTCCTGTTGAGGCCAGGCACTACGTGTACATTGGAGCAGGCAGGGTTGGACTGGTTCATTCAGAATTATACAGGTCACTTCAGGCCATGTTCGGTGGCTAAAGATCTGTGGGGGGCCAATATGGGGCAGGGCAGGGGAAACTGGGGATGTTGGCTCCTCAGAGGATTTTGTTCTGGCTTGAATGTGCAGGATACATGTTGCAACCATGCTACAGGCAGCCGAAATTGTGCTGAATATCCAGGTTCCTTATCTTTCCTTGTGAGGTTAGACAAAGAAAGTCTGCAGCCTGGGAGAGGCAGTGGAAAATCTACTGTCAAAGATTCACCCCAAATCTGGATCTAATCTCATTTGAGTGTATACATATGAGACAAAATGTAATTACAATACTGCACATGGTGGCATTTAACTAAGTGAAAAATCTAAATATGACCTACTTTGACATGATGCCTCCATGTGCATTAGCCTAGTAATTACTTCCATCATGCATCTCTCTGCTGAGCAGATGATGCAGTCAGGGGATCCACAGGGGAGTACACAGTCTGATCAGAGAGTGGTGCCCAGACAAAGGCCTGGTCTAAAGATCAATGATTACTCAGTTAGCTCAGATCACTACCACTACCCAGTGGCCTCTTGAGAAGGGCAGAGAGTGTCTGTGGCCGTGTCCACGTGGGTTAACAATTCGAGATGGAGGGTGTGCCGTCTGGTTACTGCACCCCATGTGTGGTCATTTGCTAAATTACATGGTTGCTTTTACAGTGATCTCACAGCACAGTGTGTGAGGACCCACTCAGTAGTTTCATCATATGTTACACCAACAACGATATGCTATGTAAAATAAATAATTTGTGCATTTTTTTCTTCGTTTTGCTGACTAGACAGGGCCACTTAGAAGCAACAAGCAGAGAAATATATCATTTCATTCGCTTTTTTTCACAGTAAACATGACCTACATTATTCTACACCGCAGCAGAAAATCCTTTTCAACATGCCTCAAGCCTGTATTTGATACACCTCCTACTTTCTAGCACAATGATACTAGAAAGAGAACCACAAAGCCACTCCGCAATTTAACTCGTATTGCAGATGACCTAACCATCCCATCACTTAACCTATTTTCACATGGCCCTTAATTCAGTCCGGCCCTTTCTCTGCTCTCAACTGTGATTTATGATACATGACCGCAGTCCATTTCCTGATGAATTGGATTATGACCACAGTATATGGGGCTTCTTCCCAGTATGGATACGATAGCAAAAGACATGTTAAGTATATCTTACTTTAAATATTTTAAATATTTCATGTCCAAATCTTATCTGTTTGTACCAGTACTCTGAGCAAAATCTACAAATTCATAAAACACAAAAGGTCTTATGCTCATTCTATTAATTCATTCATACGGTTCAAGTAGCTCTAAATGGGTGGATTTGTAATTAGTAGCTCGGCAATAATCATCAATCACAACAGTTGAGGCCCTTAATGTTGCCACTGCTGTGTATCTTCTCTGTGAAGGTCCTGAAGTAGCAATCATCGTAGAGGTCCCTAATCGAGGATGGCAGCTGTTCATTCACCCATGAGACTCATAACATCTTAGGGTGGATATTCTACAAGGTCACACGTTCCTCTCACACACCGTCCTCTAAATTTGCAACACAAAGGTACAGTATGAGCTCAAATGTCAGCTAAGTTTCGTTAAAATGAGTAGCTACTTACAAGAGGCAGCTGCAAAGAACAAACTTATTCCAAAAATACTCACATTAGAAAGATCCATTCACACGGATGTTGTTTCCGGTGGAATATTTCATCGCCAGCAACTAGTATTTTTTTAAGTAGTTGGAATAAATCTAGCAATCCTTCAGTCAGAGCTCGTTCACTATCACATGGCTCCCTGGTTTAGTCACTGACCAGCAAAAAAAAAAAAAAAACACAAACTCCCTCTAGGCCAATCCTAAGCTAGTGGCAGTTTTGGCGGTTTGAAGCTTATGTGAACTAGACTTACCCTGAAGGAGTGTTGAGCCCAACAGCATGAGTAAAGGAATCCGGCAAGTCCTTAATCACCATTCAAAAAGGGGAGAGAAGGAGAGAAAAAAAAATCCAGCTTTGTTTGAGCATCCTTTGAACGGCCTCCCAACTCCAGCATCCCAAACCGAAGGCTCCTCACACACATACACACGCATACTACATCCAGCGCACACTCAATCAAGTCCACTCATTCACACATGCTCGCATACAAACACACTTTCTAAACACACTCACACATGCCCTGATAACTCATGCTTTTCCGTTGCCCACAGTCACAGGCAAACAATGTCCTCCTCTCCCCTCACAGTGCACCCTTCCCCACCCCTCCCCTCACTTCACTTCTCCTCCCACCGGCTCTGCTCCTCTCCCTTTCTTCTTTGTTGTGGGAGCTGCGATAGAGGAATTCTTTCCTTGTTAACGCCGCCGATGGGATAGTGCGCCCAGATGGAGACAATGTATTCCAACGGCTCAGTTGAACTCCCACAGTTCCCAGCCAAGAGCAGTTTTCGCATGGAGGTCAGGTTGTGCCAGTTCCTCACAACGTCGCGGCGGTGGCATTCTCACTAGCTCAGGTTGCTCCTGTACCAGGCAGCTCGGCGGCAAAGTGCCCCCTTTACCTTCCTCGGGCTTTTTTCTTCTCACTCTCTCCCCCTTCTCATCCGACGAAGCCCCTCCTCTGGGTCTGACTGTGGCTCAGAAACTCCATGCTGCTTTTGCTTGAAAAATGGGGTGGGGGGCAAAAAAAAAGAGAGTTTTCTAAAGACCCCTGGGCCGCCCTCGAAACATTCACATGTTAAGTGACAGCTGCCTCAGCCCTTTCCCTCGCTCGATGGCCAGGGAGAGAAGTGCAGGCTACAAAAGGAGGGACCCACACCCACCCTGCTATCCACCCATTACACATTCACCCCCAACCCCCTTGCAGTCCCTGATTCCCCATTCAGAGCCAGTGCAGCAGTCTCCAAAGCAGCAACAAAGACGACTAATTACTGTAAAACATCTCAGATTACTTTTCAACCCACTTCCAGCCATTGCAACCCAAGACCATAAACAAAGGGGCTGGAAGCAAACACAAAATAGAGAGCAATGGGAAGATAATGCTGTCTTTTCTGTGCTTCTGGCATGGGAAAGCAAAGGAAGGACCCCTATAGTGAAATTCGATCATGTCCCATTTAAAAAAGTCACAATATTTGCCTTAGAAATGCAACACACCAAGCTTATTGAACACGATTGCGCAAAAAAAAGCTGCTTTACTTTTTCTCAGCTTTGAACTGTGTGAACCTTCTCTATTTAATACATTTCAGGTAGTTCGACTAGAAGTAACACTAGAACTATCTCTGTGGACATGTAGTTTGCAGGTGCGCTAAATCAATAGAGGCGTACACACATATGCCCATTGACAGCTCAAATCCTGCCCTCCTACTTTCTTTGCCTTCTGTCTTTGTCCAGCCAACCAAATAATCAGCCAATCGACTGATCCAACAAATGCACGCATGCACTACCCGGCCCACACACTCTCTGCTGTCTGTCTGGCCAGCAAACATACGCGCAGGCATGCGTGCTCATATCTGACACCCAGCCTCCTCCCTAATCCACAAGTACCTTCAACTGAGTCTCACCATAGGCATTTTCCTTCGACAACTACATGGAAGCGCTTTCAAAAAAAATGTTTTCCTGTGTATAAATTCCCAGCCAGCGTAACCAGAAATGACAAGCGGCCGTAGGGATGTTCCTTTCACCTTGCATTTCACTGTCGAGGCACATATATCACCTCATAACGTGTCATGAAATCAATACCACTTGCTTAAGTAAAGTGCCTACTGGGTTACATGCGAGTGGAAATGTGTTTAAACCAGTCAATGTAAACGTAGTTTATTCCACATGTGATATGTGCAAAGTTGTCTATAATCTAGAAGAGCTTCATGTCGAATGAAACACTGCAGGGGTGCAGGAGATTTCAAGTCGGGCATGTTTTTTTTAATGCATCGAATGCTAAACTGAATGCTAAACATGCTAACAGCATTTACCCGTTACCCATTTTGCATTTACTACATATTCAAATCTTCTATATGCTACTTTTCATTTACTGCATTATTATTTTATTATTATTTTTACACATCATTTTCTTTTTATTGGTGGTTTTCAGGAGTGTTTTTTTTTATGTGCAACTGACCAAGCAGTTTGTGAATCGATAAAGTCTAAGTTTAAATTGTGTGCTAATCCATGCAACCAGAGCAGAATACTAGCTGAAAACCACATTGCTGTCTGCTTTTATAGCATTTCTAAACATTACATAATGAAATACTGCACATTTTTTGTGATGTAATGGTGCCAAGCTAATATTATTAGCACTACTCTGTCTCTTAACTAACCACTGATACAGCTGCTGAAATCTTTAGGATGTAAGTTGACTGGTTTTAGACAAGTTTTTGCTGTCTTTGAAACCACTAACATGGCTATATCCTTGAATTAAAATGGTCCCTAGTGTAGTTCTAGACTTGTAAAATACCCATTCAGTTTATTGTCTAGTGTTCACCGACACTGACTGCTTCTCTATTAGTGACCCCTTAAAACTCTGGTGGTGGCTGTTAAATCTTCTGCGAAGCTGCTTCAGGTTTTCAGAGCAGTCCTTCTGCCCCTACATTACTGCCCCATCTCTGACCCCTACCACCTTACTGCTGTCATTCAAAAAAACAAAAACAAAAGTAGACAACTGAAAATGCCTGTCACTGAGGCCGGTGAGTAAACTGAATAGAATGACCCCCGTGGGGTCAAGTTATTTAACCCCTGAGTACTTCAGTGCTGATGCAAGTGTTCCCAGTCTACCACAAAATATGTCCTGTATCTCATAAAGCTGGATGTGCACAGCAGCATCAAAAGCCATGGAAATCCTAGATCATAAAAATTTAGCTTGCTAAAGTTTAGCAGCAGTTTAGCTATAAAAGATGAGTAAATTGCTGATAGCTGTTGCTTCGGGTCATTTAGAGAGCTAATGTCTTTAGCTGTTTAATGAGAGAGTTAGGCCCACCTTCCCAGCCTCCCTTTTCTTTATCTGAAAGAAGCTGGCAGCGATGAGGCGCCACTTTGCCAGGAAGACATTGTTGGAAAAACCACGACACCTGATCCCAGCTTTCAACATCCCCACCTCCCCCCAGCCCCCTCTGTACTAATTACATGCACTGCCAAAAATCTCTGCTATGCATGCATTTCACAGTAGATGAAGTATAGTTCTCAAAAAGAGAGCTGATGTGGTTGAAGAGCACCGGTCACACAGAGCTATGGGGTGATACAATGAGCTGCTGTTTCAGCCTGCGTATGGTAACGGAGTAGACACAGGCTTGAAAATGGAATAAAGTGAGCTTCCAAATTAATGTGATTCAAAATTAGTGTCCAGTGGGAGCCTGAATTTGATCACATGTCCCATGTGCCACAGGCGTGGAGAGACAAAAAAAAAGATTAATTTTACTGGCCGGTTGTCCCCCTCCTCCGCTATTTCAACCTCTCCGCTGCCTCCAAATTGAATAAAACCTCAGTGGCTCCTCTACAGAACATGGTAATTAGCCCCCTTCACGAGAAATGAAAAAAAAAAGAGGGGGTCCCTTTTAAGGGTCAGACCAGAAGCACCATTCAGCGTGCACACTGTCATTTATCACCAAAAGAGGTTGCTTCCAAGAAAACTGGATGAAAGGCTGATGGGTTTCCCCACTGGGTTGCTCGGGCCCTGCTGGGCTGCCTGGATACTGGAAATCACAGTCATGGGTGGGGTGAGAGGAGGATTTAGCCACTTGGGGATAGAGGAGTTCAGCCACATCATCAACTCCGCGGTGGATTCAATTGCTCCCTGGAAGAGAGGATTTACAGCCATAAGTCCACGTTTTCTAGTGAGAACAGGAAAACGTGGACAATAAAAGGAGAGGCCCCACACCGCCACTAACCCTGATAAAGTGTGTGATAAAAAAAAAAACTCTTCTGGGAGGGATTACCTAAAGGGCTATAAATTGAAAATCAATTTGTCACGGTAAGCAAGCTGCAAAAAAACAACAACAACAACGGTCTTTGGGATATATAGGATTTAACCCCAACTTGAGTCCAGAGTAAACAAGTTTGCTTTGCCAAGATCTGAGCGTCATTTATTATTCATCTCAGTCCTGTGAGTGACTCATTGCAATGAAAACAAGCCTCTTTTCCGTAAAGGTTATGACAGCGAGGCTAGGGTTAGATGCTGTTTGCTGGCTGCCAGAGACACAGAGGAGAGCATAATAGGCTGTGATCTCTCACCCCTCTTCCTTGGCCTGTTTGATAGTTGTGTGTGCAAAGCTTATTTGGGATGCGGCATCTGCCACAGGCTCGGGGAAACCAGAGACCTTTAAAACACAGAGAGCCTTTATCCAGAAGAAGCTATCAGCAGGGGGGTGCAAGGAGAAAGAGAGAAGAACTTTTGACCTTAACCCGACTGTCAAAGTGAAGGGATGTCACTCTGATTTGCCACTGACAAAATGTTCTGCTGCAGTCCCGAATAAAAGACATGTTATTACTTCCATGCATGAGGACTTAACATACACTCCTAATCACTATGGACAATATTAAAGTGGTTCTGGTTGCTGTGAATCAACAAATCTGCCAGAAACATCACAAAAGATTATTTTCACCCCCTCTATACTGACAACACACATACCGAGCAGCCACAACATTAAAACCACTGACAGGAGAAGTAAATAACATTGAAAAAACAGCACAAGGTGTTGACCTGGCCTCCAGATTCACTAGATCATAAGCTGATCTGTGGGATGATGCACAGAAGCCCCTCCCCTCAACCCATAGGACCCAAAGGCCCCTCTATAACAACATCCTGTTGTCAGACACCACAGGACGCCCTCAGAAGGCCCATGCTCATTCTCTGATGAGTCCCAACTGCATTGGAGGCAAAGGAGACCTACAGAATATTAGCAAGGTAGTCATAATGTTATGTCTGGTGGATGAAGTTCCATGTTTTCAACACTGCTCTTCACATCAAATCGGACATAGAAGAACAAGGCCTTTTTGATCCAATGGGGCTACTGTTCTGATTATTAGCAGAACAAGTGCCCATGTAAACATTGGTACTGCCTCACACGAATGCAGACTATTTACCCACTGTGACATGTCTCCATTGTGTCCATGTCAAATTATCAGTAGTTCTAGGATCCATGATGATCCACATGTTGATTTTTACATGAATTCGGGTTATGTTAGGCTATTGAAGGGCAGCTTTGCAAATGAGGTTTTAGCTCTGCCACTATATCATGCTTGTTAATATATTACTACTAATACAATTCATGCTCAGATTTCCCTGTTCCTTAATGTATGGATTCACAAATTGCCTGGTATTTACATTTAAATGCTCATTATATTCATGCGTGACAACTTCCAATTTGAGGCTCCCGTGTATCCCAGTGTTCATGGGAAAACAGTCGGTGTGCCGGTGCTTGCCTTGTGTTCAGGAGCAGGTGTGTGACTCTCCTGTGTGTCGTAGGAGGGTCTGTAGACGGGGGGATGTCGAGGGATGTCCTCATTCACGCAGCTAACTAACGAGTCCCTCAGGCCCTGGCTGGAACCAGCAGTGCAGCAGACTAACAGCATTACCATGACAAAGGTCTGTGGTCGGATGCAGTATGATAAAGGCACGGCACAGATAAAAAGACACCCCCTTATTTCACACACTCTCACCGGGGGTCGGACTAAGACTCTCCAAAGCATTGGAGCTTTCTTGATAAAACATGCCTGTGCATCTAACTTGAGGGTCTCCAGGGAAACAGTGTCTTCTTTCAGGCACTAAATGTGACATGTAAAATGAATATTTGACTTAGACGATCTGGTGAAACATGTTTCTGACAAAACTAGTGCTGAGACGATAAACATTAAAGGTCACCCAGGTCAGATCATATTTTGTTTTTTGGCCCTTTCAATCAGGTAATGAGTCAGACATGTCATAGAACACATTCATCTTGATGGACCACAGAAATAAATCAGAGCATAAAGCATATTTTACTCAACAAAAACATCAAGCCCTCTTGATCCTGTTGTGTAAATGATTCACGGCTCAATGAAGAAGACGCAGCCACCCTTCACTAAGTATATTCACATAAATTATTACCTATCCGTCATTTCTGCATTACATCATGATAATGATAATGTTCTGTGCGAGAACGGCTTTCATTGGCTGCACGAAAGATGAGCCCCAGTGAAAAAGTTCCTCATCTGAATGCTGAATTCATTCGTTCTGTGCCAATTAAGTGCACAATCGTGTAGGATCACCCCTCACTGTGTTACTGCATTGTCTCATGCTACCAAATAGAACAGACATATCAGTATCTATAGGTAACTTGACTGGCTGCGTTAGACTTAGCGGAAGCACAGTTTATGGCCACTTATACTGAAAACTCAAGGCAGGCTAAGATAGCAGACATTAGCAGTGCTAATGTTAAACATGTTAGCAAACCTGCTGACCAGTCTCAACCACTATAACACTTGATTATCATTCCAACTTACAAATGAAATAAAGGGCGTATAACTTTTGAAATGCAACCCTATTTCTGCAAATGAAATGTCAGTTTCCTATTAACTGCATTTTAGCATTAATATCTTGCATATGGGTTATCCACGATTTTTAAACCAACCGTTAGCACACTTACTAGCTTGCTGTGACAAGGCTTTGTATAAATATTTGCATTAATGGGTGTCAGACAAAATCCAGTTGTTTTCAGTTAAATGCCTGCATAGTCAGTCTCTGAGAGCTCGCACCAGAAAAATCCTATTTTTTTTGTCCCCTTGCCTCCCATCTGAGTCTGAAGTCTTTTCAGTGTGTTCGTTCATGTGTGCAGAAGGGCCTCCAGTGCCAAGGACTTCTCCATCCAGCGTGGCTGTCCAGGCCGGGCACAATGGAGCCCCTCTGTCCCCCTGTGGCCTAAAGAAGTCTCCCTGCAGGAGTGATAGAGGACCACCTCAGTATCCTGTCTGGGTATTTCAGAAGTCTCCACATTCCTTTTCCTCTTTTACCATGACACTCAGAGGCGTTAGTAAAACGACTCGAGTGAGTCATCAGCTCAGTTTCCTCATGTGTCTTTGCTCTCTTAAAACATATCCTCAGACGTCTTCTTCAACCACTAATTTGCTGCGGTTAAAGTTGGAGAAACGGGGTTGGTGAAATAGGGGATGTGGAGAGGAGAGGAGATTACAGGGGGTTGCATGGAGACGAGTGACAACACAGGTGACGATAAAACAATAAGAAACTCTGATTTTGTAATCGTCTTCGATGCAGTTATCTATTCACGACATTGGCCACGGTGGCGCTCCATGCATGTGAAATCTCTCTTTGTAAGGTTGCAGGGGCAGTGGGTTACAATATGTTAAACTTCAGTTGTCTCTCTTCCTCATTTGCTCATCTAAAAAGCTAACTTTATAATACTTCTAGTACAGGGGTCACCAACCTTATTGAAACTGAGAGCTACTTCAAGACTGCCAAGTAATACAATGGGCTACCCTTGATACAAACTTTCTGAATAACGTACCGTAGTCACACAGTTCACCTTTAATAATAATAATAATATAATAATTATATATGCGTGATGAGGCTGTCTGCTCATTAGTGGTAGTTGTTTATTATTATTATATTAGCATTGATTTAGATGGTAGAAACCTATTTAACACAGACTTCTTTCACATGTTTAAATTAATCATATCACATTTGCACAAATCTGTAGCACTTTAACAAAGAAAATACAACTGTTACGCTATAAGAACAAATACTGTTTTCACATTTTAGTTCAATATTCGAGCTCCAAATGAAGCTTCACTTACATCTTTAGACTTCTTCGCCGGTCTCATGTAGAAAGACCACGAGAAAGACCAAAGACGGTCTTTTTCCGTTCGTAGTGCGCCGCCAGGCGGGCAGTTAGCATGGAAGCTAGCGGGACAATACTGAACTGAAGCGTCTCTCCACATCGTGCGCTTTGCCGTTGCCACCACAACGGCCCCATACAATGTGATGACATGCACACGTTTCTTTTACTGTGCTAAAAAATAACGTCTCTTCGCACTCACTGTGTGGTACGTATTTTTTCGTTGTTCTGTTCTGTTGTGTTGTTCATGTTTTCCTGTTGTTACGACCCAAATCTAGCACTTAAACATAGGCGCGGCCGTTTCAGGATAAAAACAAAGATGGCGGTGAGGTCAGAGTTCATATACATGAAAAAATATTAAAAAATATATATAATATAAAATATATATGTAAATAAATTTATATTAAATAATGTAATGTTCAACGCTACAGTAATACAAGAACAGCAACACAATTAAATACAATTTTACAACATACCCTGCAGGCCACACCCGCAGCAACATGTTGGTGACCCTGGGTGACTCACATGGTCGTCCCCCATAGCAACACGTTGGTGACCCCTGTTCTAGGGGTTTCCGGCTATATACACACTCAGTTGTACTTTTTAAGAGCTAGCTTCGTTGACATCTTAAAGCGTAAAGCTAGTAAATGGTATTTCATCCTCACAAAGCCGTTAGCATGGCTGCTGGCTCTTTCTTGTTGCTTGATGTTAATGCTGTGTTGTTGCATTGTCTCCCAGAGCGATTACAGAATGGGGGGCCCACAAATGTCTCTGTAGGCTACTGTACGTTAGAGAAAAGACAGCAGAGACACGACAGATGGATATTTCTCATGGGTTTGGCAAGAAGCCTGCAGATGTGACAGTTTTGTCCTGGGGGGGTCAGAATAATAAAAATGTAGTGAAATGCAGAATAGCAGAAAAAAATATGAATGCTAAAATGTTGACTTCCTTACTGTATGAAATACCTTGAAATTTGACAATTAAAAAGAACAATTGAGGAGCGTGAAACAAATGTGAAAAAACGAACACTTTTCTGACAAATCATGAAATATGGTGAAACAGAGGACAGAAAGGAAGACAACAGCAGGCAAGCAGAGACACAGACAGGAAACCTAACTAACCCTGGGGTCCTGAGGAGGGAGCCTCATCTCCATGCTCTTGAGCCACTGTCTCAGTGCTTTGATTTGACCCCTGAACTCACTCTGCCATTGGCTCATGTCCTCCACGTCCCTCCTGTAACAGAATATCGACAGGAAATGTGAAAACATAACATTAATATCAAATATTTGTTATGGAGAGTGATTCGTTAATTCTTGTGATATTGTGATTTCTGTTACTCATGTGTATTTGTTGTCCTCATTTGTATTTCACATTTGCACATATACAGCATATGTTGTCAGATCTGTGTCTCCATTTCGCAGCACACTGAATATTCTTTTTGAAAAAGACAGTGAGATCACATTTGGATGATCCCCGTCTGCAGTGGCAGGAAGTAGAGAATTAGAAGATGACATCACAGACGTGACCTCCTCTACGGTGATGAGTCCTCAAGGGTTATTACACTTATCAAAGGGGCGCTTCGTCTGAAAACGTAAGCAAAATACCTCATTAGAGAGGCATCTGTTCTCTCTGTCTGCTGAGCTGGAACCCCTACTTTTCCGGTGTCACTGTGTTTCAATTAGATGTTTTACAATGTGTGATTACCTCACAATTCATAGCTCTGTCTTTGTGTGGGCAAATGCGGTCTGCGAAGCCGACACAACTGACCAACTGTCGCCACAGGCTCTGTGTTTTGTTTAATCTGACTGTTGGTGGCCAATTTCAGTCAAGCGGGCGTTCCTTCCTTTGGATTACTGCTATTTTCAAGTGCGCATTCACATGAGATGAAGCAAAAATAAAATGTGCCAGTTTGCCAAAGACACTGGTCTCCTTTAAAACTGTGAAATAAGTAATTTATTATTTATTTATTTTTTACAGTAGCATACCCATTTCTCTGATCCTGTGATGTAGGTGTTGGTGAGCCAAACAAAGCACTTCCCTTATCCTGAAAGAAACCATTCAGAGACATATACAAAATGACTATTGTTCCAGTCACCTTTTGAGCTGGCGCTGTGCACTCTGCATTTCATTGATGTACACTACTATACAGTGTGCTTTCAAGTTCTCTGTGTTCTTACCTCCCTGCAGACAGGTTCGGGGGCAGGGTGAGCCGGGAGGGAAGGGGTCAGATCAGAGTAGTCAAGGGAGCTGAGTGAAGAATTCAGGGAGGTCAATGCCCCATTGCTTCTGCTGGCAGGCTCTTCCATCAAACCCAGTGGCTAATGTTGGCACACAGAGCAAAATGCTGTATGTACACAGTATGAATAAGCGGGAGCGTTAACCCACACTTTTCTGATTCTGATGCTCAAATCCTGCTGCAGCGTCTTTTATAAAACTGACCGGGAAAATGTTGTGTCTTAAAAATGACTGTCATCAGTGTTGAAACTATAAATACACTTAATGGGATCCTAATGGGATCAATTGTAGAGCAGGTGTTGGACCAAGTAGCCATGTTTCAACTGGTTCTCTTGAGTCCTTTCAGGTGAACGTAGGTCAGTCTAACACTGCCCCCTTGTGGTCAATACTGCTCTTTAAAGGGGGGCAATTTCATATCTTCTTTCAACATACCTTTTTTTCCTTCTGTGCAGTGGTACTACTCAGAGCATTACTGTCCCCTTTTTATAAACCCCAATCCCAGTGAAGTTCACTCATTTTGAATTTGATGACTGCAAACATGTTCCAAAGAAGCAGGGAGAGAAGGACAGAAGGACAGACTAGGACTAGGAAAGCTGAGGAATGCTTAAAAAAGACCTGTTTGGAACAGTTGAACACAACTGTGTGAGCAAACAGTCAAAAGGTTTAAGAACTGTCCAGGCACCCTTTTTCAGTTAACAAAGTTCATTGCTACATCTACAAGTGCAAGTTAAATGTCTGTCATTCAAATTGAAAGCTGTATGTTGACAACACCCAGAAAAGCCCCTGGTTACTCCGGGCCTGAGCTCATCTGAGATGGACTGACACGAAGTGGAAAAGTGTACTGTTGTCTGACTAGTCCACGTTTCAAATAGTTTTTGGAAGTTATGGATGTTGTGTCATCCGGACTAAAGAGGAAAAGGACCATCCAGGTTGTTATCAGGGCAAAGTTCAAAAGACATCATCTAAGATGCTATGGTGGTGTGTTAGTGCCCATGCTATGGGGTTCATGATTAATGCTGAAATGTACATATAGGTTTTGGAGCGATATATGCTTCCATCCAAGCAATGTCTTTTTCAGGGACACCCCTGCTTATTTCAACAAGGACATGCCTAGACCGCTCTGTCTGCAGCCCAGACCTGTCTTCCAGTAAAAAATTACAACATAACAGAGATCCTGGACTGTTGAGCAACCTAAAAAATTCCACCTACAAAACGTTCAACAGTCTGGTAAAAGGAAAGGCGATGTAATACAGTGGTAGATATGCTCATGTCCCAGCTTCTTTGGATCATCTTGCAGACATCAAATTCAAAATGAGTACATAATATAATATCTTGTCTTTGTAGTGCACTCAGTTGAATATAGGTTGAAGAAGGTTTGCACATCATTTTTTTCTGTTTTTATTTATTTTTTACACAACGTCCCAACTTCATTGGAATTGGGGTTTAAAGATGCTGTATACTGTGAAAAACACTAGGCTAAACCACCAAACGACTCTAAATTACGTAGCTTCAAAGCATGGATAATGATGTATGAGTTACAACGGTGCTTCTTCAGAGAATATTTATTTACAACATAGTGTTATGTTCACATACAACACACTCCTCACGGTGTCTTTCAAAGCAACATCTGCCCCATAAGCAAAACCAACCAGTTAGTTTGTATCTTTATATATTGCCAAAATTAAAATCAGCGCACTTAACATCTCAAATTCCTTTTATTTTACATTGACATTTCCCCCAATGACTTTGTAAAGTTAGTAAAACATGCAAGGCAAATTCATAATATCAAAAAAGCATTATGAAAACGTGTAAAAGATTTACAGAAAGATGGATAACAGAAATACTTGATGTGGAAAAAACAAAGCAAATTCAAGCTTAAAGCTGTTTTTTATGTAAGTTTGCAAAGGAAATCCGTGGCAAAATGTCAACTGAAAGTACTTAAACTTATATAATACATACATTCGTGCTAAGTGGTGCCGCATCAAATATGTCAATTCTCCAAAATTTCTCTCACAGGCACTTTTGGTTGAACTGAATTTAGAGTCACAGGTGTCATAAAATCAGCTCTGTGGACTTGCTAATTGAAGATGTGCCGTGGTATTGCTATAGATAATCCCATTTAAAATGACAAGTGCACAAAGAACTGTATATTCTCTGGGAGTGTTCTCTAAAAAAACAAATTAAATACCATGAAATGAAAACATGAATATCACTACTAGCGTTCAAGTAATAAATACATAAAAATGAATGAAAAGTGTTCCTAGAAAGGCATCCCAAGATGGTGTTGACTCAGCCTCAGCTTTCTCCAAGTGTGATGTACAATGGAAGAAAGGACATACTCAATGGCAGATCTAGAAAAAAAAAAAAGAAAGTGACTATGAATTATAACCAAAAGAAACCAAAGTATGCCAGCATGCAGCATGGAATTAAACTCAAATGAAATGAAATCTACGAAGCAAATATAGATGAAACAGATTTTTTTTTTTTTCATGAATGAAATGAAAAGGCCATCGTGTTTCTAAATTGGTGTACCTGTGTTACTGCATGAGGACGACACAGACTCACAAATCCATCCAAGGTGAAGGGATCATATGCTCCGGGAAACTGAGAGTCTCTCTTGAGGGGTAGGACTGTGAGGGACTGAGGCATCTGTTGAAAACACAAAATAATAGTTCAGAGCTGAAACAGCTTACAGATGATGTGGGACATTTGGGACAAAGCAAACAAATGGAATTAATACAGGATCTGAGATGTGTTCAAAGTTCAACTTAAGAAGACAAAACGCAAGGAAAAGAAAACAAGAAATAATAAATTTAACTTACAAGAATCAAAATAACAGAAGGCAGGTCTGTGAGGGAGGGCAGGATCGAGTCTGACATCATCTTGGGATATACCAGGAACACTGGGTTGTTGGTGAGTATGAGCACGCCAACATTTGAAGTGTGTAAAACAATGGTGCATTTAACTCAAAGGATGCAAAAGCCTACTGAATATAAATGGACATTAGCACTAGCAATGGCAGATGAAAAAGCTTTAGTAATTTTTAAACTCTGGCACTTCTTTTGAATGCTATATTCTTGTAGTGTCTCATTTTTTAGTGTCTTAAAGGTGTATTCTGTTCAGCAATTTACTGGGTGCATCTACAGCTACCCAGGTACATATAACATAAAAACACATTTTGTTTCCATACTCTATACAAACATTCAGAAATGTTGAAGGCATCAATATATTTTAGTTAGAAACATTATAACTATGATGAAATTCATTATCTTGTTACTAGTATTGTCGAAAAAGATACAAAATAGACAAATATTCTTAAATTTCAAAGAAAAACTGGAAAAATATTTCTGTTTGTCATACATACAGTATATATTAGTTTCAGATGCACACATCCCTTCGACAGGTGTGAATTGAAAACTATAAAGTCACTTAAAAAACATAAATGTCATGCTTTTAAAAATATATACTGACTTGTAAGTCAGTACTAAAGGCAAATTATATTTGTATAGCAATTATTGGTTATGTCTTGATATGTGAGGCACATGTTTAGACAGATGTCGGATTTGAAAAAAAAAGCCTAGTAAATTCTTGTGACCACATGCATGGATGAATAAATAAATTATATTTTCTGTGTAACTGAAACTATTTTTTGTCATGTTAGAAATGCAACTGTAAAGTGCATTAGTATTGTTTATACTAAGTCACAAGTTATTAGGGAGAGAACTAGCTGATTAGAATCTGCGGCTATAGCCAGAGGAGGATGTGTAGGAGGATGATGAGAAGTTCATGCTGAAGCCAGAGCCAGCGTCAATGCTGCCTCTCCTGGAGCCTGATCGTGATCCGGTTCTTGAGCCAGTCCGAGAGCCATACGCAGAGCCAGGGTTACTGACATTGTAGGGACTGTAGAGGCCTTTGCTGGACTGTGTAGAGGCCTCCAGGAGTCTTAGGCTAGATCCTTCCTCAACCATGCTTCTGTCCATGGCATCTTTGAAGGATATTTTCAGTTTGGTTTTGGGGCATGTTAGATATTTAGAATAAGCACTGACATCTCTCAGTTTCTGGGCAGTGCGGGCATCGATGGTGCCCTTCCTGATGGATTCATCTAGTGGCACTCTGCCCTCAACTTCAGGCTCTATAAGACCACCAGTCAGATACTGCACCTCGAGGAAACGCTGGCCAGCCTCATAATACAACCAGCCCTTCTTTAGGGCCTGGGATGCAGACATCTTTACTTTGGTTCTGGGATCTTCAAATCCGTTGAATGCTTTTTGAGCTAGGTTGAGGCGGTCGACCATGACTTTGTCCACAAGGCCTTTTTCTGTGGCATCAGCGACTGAGAGTCTCTCTCCACTTGTGGGGTCAATTATTCCTCCTGTGCAGGCCTGGGCCTCCAACAATCTTTGGCCTGTAATATTGTCTACCAAGTTTCTGTGCATTGCCTCTGTGATAGACACCTTCTCCAGTGTGTCTATGTCCAAAATTCCAGCTACGGGGCCAGTCTCCTCTGTTGGGTCATTCCATATGACTGCAGGTGGCTTGATGGAGGGTATGGGGCTCATTGGAGAAGAGTAGGTGGAACCAGTTGTTGAACCAAAAGAGGAAGAGCGTGAACGGAAGCCTCCCATGTTTCCAGAGAGCATATCGGCAAACTCTGTGATGGACAGGTTTCCAGCTCGGTATGTATCAAGAGAATTCTGGTCAATAAGACCACGTAAAAGAGCATCATCAACATCATACTGTCTCCCTGACCTCCTGTCAATGATAACAGATTTTACAGTACCATCAGAGGAAGTCATTGTGATCTCTTCCCACTCACACTCCTGCTCTGCAAGCTCCAGGTAGGTTTGGTGATCAATGAGTCCCTTCCTGTAGGCCTCATACACTGTCATTTCTTTGCCTGTCTCTGGGTCAACGATGACAACTCTGCGTTTTCGGACTGAGGACTTGGAAGAGGTCTTTCTTTCCCGCTTCTTTTCTTTCAGTAGCAGGAGCACCAGGCCAGTGTCAGGATCAGTGATGCACCTCTCCATCAGCTGGAGGTAGGTAAGGTTTTCCTCAGTGTTGGGATCAAAGAAGCCTTTGGTGTCGTCTGATGGATCTGACAAGATCTCATTCATTTCCTCATCAAAGAAGCCACGTTTGTAGGCCACCTCAACTGGCAGACGGTGACTCTCCTCTGGGTCAATGATTCCACCAGTCGCAATCTGCGCTTCCAGAAGACGGATACCATGATCTTTTAAGATGAGCCCTTTTTTCATGGCCTGGAACAAGGAGATTGTCTTGCCTGAATAAGGATCTCTGTATCCTGTCACTGCACGCTCAGCAGAAAGAAGCTTGTCTTTGAACTCTGGGCCTACAATTCCCATCTTGACTGCTTCATTGACAGTCAGTTTGAGGTTTTTGATTGGATCAATGACATAGCCTGTAGAGGCCTGGGCCTCAAGAAGTTCAAATGCAGTGCCTGGCCTGATCATGTTCTTCTTCATGGCCTGGTAAATAGACAGACGTTCCTTTGTGGACTCCAGAAATACACCAGCAATACAGCTTGTGCCCTCAAGGTACCTTGATAGTCTAGTGCTAACCTCCTCCACTGAAAGAAGGCCTTCATTCAGTTCACTGACTGTCTGCTGATCAATAATTTGTGAGCGAAGTAGCTCCTCCATTGTGATCTGTTTTCTCAGGCCCTTGAATGTCAGCCTCTTATCTCCCAGGGAGAGGAGGCGTAATCCACCGTCTAACTTGCATCTCTTGAGCAGCTGTGCATATGACACCTTCTCGTCATTGACAGGGTCAACAAACCCTCTAACATCATCAGCCAGTCTCTCGTTGGTTTCCTTGTTGATATAACCTCTCTGCGTGGCAACATCTGCAGGTAAGTGGAACTGGAATTCGGGATCAATAATACCACCAGTGGCAGTTTGTGCCTCTAACAGTTTCAGGGCATAATCCTCTGGGACAAGATCCTTTTTCATGGCCTGGAAGAGAGATATGATTTTTCCACTGTAAGGATCTCTGTATCCTGTCACAGCTCTTTCGGCTGAAAGAAGTCTGTCATGTATCTCAGGTCCGACAACACCTTTACGGACAGCCTCATCAACAGTGAGTGTCTCATTCTTCACTGGATCAACAATGAATCCTGTAGCAGCTTGTGCTTCTAGGAGACTGAGGCCTATTTCTGGTTTAATAAAACCTCTCTTGATTGCTTGGTATATGCTTATCTTGGAGCTAGAGTCTGTTGTGACCCCAGCAACACAGCCAGTACCATAAAGATACTGTTTCACACTGGTCATTTCCATTATGTCACGGATCTCTCTCTTGCCTTGTTTAAGAAGGTTGTATGTCTCCAAGTCAATGATGCGGGCATTATAGAGCTCCTCAATTGTTATCCTTCTCCTTATAGTCTTGTAGGACAGTGGGCTATCATTTATGATGACCTCTCTTTGCTCCATGATCTCAATAATGATGATGATCATCCTCTCTTTGGTGATTTTACCGGAGCGATATTCATCCATAAGCTTCTGCCTCTCCTGCTCTGGAAGCAAATTTGAGTTCATGACATCCCAGAGGTTCAGTGATTTGTCAGCAAGGCCTTCAATTGGAATGTCAATTTGAGTGTTGGCCAGCTCACTCTGGGTTTGTTCCTCTGTGTAGAGGTATGTCTTTTCCACAACTGTTGCAGACTGCGGCTTAGAGAGGTGGAGGATATACAGGCCTGTGTCTTTGTCTCTTTGGCATTTGTCTTTAAGCTGTCTGTAGGTTACATTCTCATCTGTTTCTGGGTCTGAGAAAACCTTGTTTTCATCAGAAGGTTCAGACAGGGCCTTGGCAGTTCCTTTATTAAAAATGTTCTTCTGATATGCTACATCAGTGGGGACACGGTGGCTGTTAACAGGGTCAATGATTCCACCACTAGTCATCTGTGCTTCCAACAGAGGCATAGCATGCTCTTTCAGGATTAGATCTTTTTGCATTGCTTCAAAGAGGGAGATTTTCTTGCCAGTGAATGGATCTTTATAGCCAGTGACAGCTTTTTCTGCAGAGAGGAGTTTTTCATGTAGCTCTGGACCAACAAGGCCTGACTTCACTGCCTCATCTACTGACAGGTATTGGTTCCTCACTGGATCTACAATGAAGCCAGTTGCAGCCTGAGCCTCCAGAAGTGAAAGACCAGTGTTGTGTCTGATGGCCTTCTTCTTCATAGCTTGATAAATGCTTATTTTCTCTTTTGTCGGTTCAAGGTAGATGCCGCCAATGCATTCAGAGCCCTGGAGATATTTACTGACATTGGGATTCTCACTGACTTGTTTAGGTGTAGTTTTGCCTTGGTTAAGGAGGTCCAAAGTTGGTTTGTCAATGATTTTGGAATCATACAGGGAGGCTGCTGGCACAGGAGCTCTGAGTCCCTTGAAGCTGGACTGTTCCTGTCTCTTGGCTTCTTTCTCCTCTACAATTGTGATAATAATCTTAATTATCTTTTCAATTGTAACCTTGCCTGACCTAAACTGTCTGAGGAGCTCAAGTCTCTGTTCCTCAGTGAGATATTCAGAGTGGATAATTTCCCAAAGGGTCATCTTCCTGCCCTTAAATGGTCCAGAGTCAAGCTCCACAGTTGCCTGAGTCATAGCCTCTTTTGTCTGGGCTTCCGTGAATGCTAGCTCCTCCTTAGCAGAGATTGCTTCATCTGAAAGAGGCAGGAGGTGGAGACCAGTTTTCTTATCAGTGACACATCTTTTGAAGAGTTGTGAATATGTGACATTTTCTTTTGTGTTGGGGTCAAAGAAGCATTTAGTTTCATCGGTGGGACTGCTCAGAGTCTTTTTCATTCCATCATCAAAATAGTTTCTCTTGCAAGCCACATCATGGGGAATGCGATGGCTCTTTACTGGATCAATGATGCCACCGGTGGTCATTTGGGCATCAAGCAGTCGGATTCCTTGCTCTTTAGGAATGAGATCTTTTTTCATTGCCTGGAACAGAGATACTGTCTTTCCAGTGTATGGATCTTTGTAACCTGTAACAGCTCTCTCTGCAGATAGGAGCTTTTCATGGAGCTCAGGACCAACAACACCTGCTTTGACTGCTTCATCAACAGTGTACTTCTGATTATGAACAGGGTCGACCACATAGCCTGTTCCTGCTTGAGCTTCAAGCATATTCAGGGCAGGCCCAGCCCTCATTACATCCTTCTTCAGAGCTTCATAGAAGGACATTGTCTGTTTGGATGAGTTAATGACTACACCTGCAATGCAGTTTGTACCCTTGAGTGCTTTGCGGACAGGCTCCATTTCAGACACCTCTTTGACTGTCACATTGCCCTTTTGCAATTTGTTGTACAGATCGTTATCAATGATTTTAGACTCCACAAGCTCAGTGGCAGGGACAGGGGCTCTCAGACCTTCAAAGGCTATTTCATTCTTCTTCTCTTTTTCCTCAGCCACAGTAATCACAATCTTGATGATCTTTTCAATTGTGATTTTGCCTGTCTTGTACTGGCGGAGAAGATCCTTCTTCTGGTCTTCTGTGAAGTACTCAGAGTTGATTATCTCCCAAATAGTGACAGTCTTTCCCTTGAATCTTCCAAAGGGCACAGACACAGTTGTTTTGCTAAACACATCTTTGGTTTCTTCTTCTGTGTATATGCTAGAGCACTGAGCCGCTTTGTCTGTGATTGGCAAGAGTAACAGACCAGTCTTGGGATCAGTAGTGCATCTTGCCATTAACTCAGAGTATGTCAAAGGTTCCTGGGTGCTGGGGTCAAAGTATCCCTTTGTGTCATCACAAGGTTTCTCCATAATCTTATTCATTTCGGCATCATACTGTCCCTGTTTAGAGGCAATGTCATTGGGTACACGGTGACTGTTGATAGGGTCGACAATGCCACCAGTTGCAAGCTGAGCTTCAAGCACTCTGATGGCATGATCATGTTCTATCAGACCCTTCTTCATGGCTTCAAAGACAGAGATCTTTCCACCAGTGTAAGGATCTTTGTATCCTACAACAGCCCTCTCAGCTGAAAGCATCTTGTTGTGTAATTCAGGGCCAATCACACCTTCCTTGACAGCTTCATTAACAGAAAGTTTCTGGTTATTAATTGGGTCTAAAATGTAACCTGTGGCGGCCTGTGCTTCAAGAAGGATCATGGCAGTGCCTGGTGTAATCTTCTTCTCTTTGGATGCTTGATAGATTGACATTGTTTGATTAGATGGTGTCAAAACACCAGCTATTGAGTCCTTTCCTTTAAGAATTCTTTTCAGATTTTCAGTCTTACCAAGCTCCTGGACAGTGGTTTTGCCATTTTTCAGCTTGTCAAACTCCTTCTTAGGCAAAAGACCAAGGTCATGAAGTCTGCTTGCAGGTACCTTATCACGGATGCCATCAAAAGCCAATGGATCTGGTTTCTCAACACTATCTACCACATCACCAGCGTTTTGGCCATTGAAAACTTTCGTTGTTGTCTCCACAGTTGTTACATGGACGACCTGGGCTTCCTCCATCTGCTGCAGTTTCTCGCGCAGTTTCTGGTTCTCCTCTGCAAGAATCCTTTCCTGCTCTAGTCTCTTCTTCTCCAGTTCCTGCATTTCTTTTTGCTTGTTAAGCATCTCTTGTTCAGCCTCTTTCTGTTTACTGAGGGCTGCATCCATGGTAGCCTTGAGTTTCTTCTTCTCCTCCTCCATCTGTTGTCTCTGGCGCTCCTGTTCATCTTTAAGAGCCTTGGCCTTTTTGACTTCTTCTTCAAACTGACTCTCTAGCCTCTTTTTCTCATCCTCAATTAGCTTTTCTTTCTTTAACAGCATTTCCTTTTCTGTCAGGAATGTCTGCTGGAGCACTGTCTTCTCATGCTCAATTTGTTTCTGCTGTGCATCAGCCATCTGATAGAAAGAACAATAAACAAGACAAGTTACAATGGATTTTTATCAGTGGCACATATTTAACTCAAAATAATATATTTGGACAGTGTATTAGCTACTAAAGATTTTAATTAATACAATTTCTACAATGCACTCTGCTTATGCATATCAAGCTACAATTATCATAAAATCCATATATACAGTCTGTGTGCAACTATAATGTAATTGCAGTTTTAACACAGGTCTGGATTAATAATTACTGTTCTTGTGTCACATCTATGTAGTCCAGAAAACCATGCTAATGATATTCCTCAACACAACCATTGAAATTCAAGCATCTTGGAATTCATCCTTTTAATTTATATACTTTATGTAATATATACTTATGTAAATTTCAAATGCTTTGCTCTAAAAACACATAAAGAAACTACTCCAGGTAGTTTATTACTACTGCTTTTACTACTACTGTTTGGAGTGTGCTGTGTAACTTCAATTTATTTCCCCAAAAAATAAAAATGAAAGTTATACATTATTGTTTCTCTTCATGGGCTTTGCTTATGAAGAGATTGCACTTAAAACTAAGATAGTTTGTCTTAAAGTGATACAGTCCAGAAGAGTGTCTCTGACATGCTCACTCTGGATTATGAAGAATAGTTTACCTCTAACTGAAAGAATAAACTGAATGATACGCCTAACACAGTCAGTGCCACAATGGTAGCTCTTATGAAAGTTACATTTTTGGTTATGCAGATTTGGTTCTCATTACTGGGTACCACTATATGTTTTTTTTCAACTGTTATGTGCAATTGAGCACATAATGCATCTTTCATTTTCAAATGGCAAATAACCAAATTTCAGAAAATATGGACTCAAGAAATGGACTTCTCCAGGAGCAATAGTCTTCATCACTATGAATTCAAATAATTAAAATAATATTAATTATTGTACCATAATACACAATGCTCCACGTTCAGTATAATATGGGTTATCCCAATAACACTGACACAACAAACACTATATAAAATCTATTCTTTGTCACTAGGGGTAATGGATAAACCTAGATGTGAAGGTTGACGATGAAGTTGACAATTCACATCAAGCTGTAGGTATGGTGACGTCTTACCCAGTGTCCTAGTACATTAATGTTGATGCTTTGTGTTTTGCCTGCTTGACAAACCCACATACAATATACTGGCTGGGGTGAAGACATGGAATGAATGTTTGCATCTCTTAATATCCAATTTGTAATACGGGAAATTATGACAAATGGGCACTTGATTGTATTTTTCCACTAAGGAGTGAAAATAACATTCCAATATTTGAGTACCATCCATGAAAATACACTGGAACAGTTCATCATACAGAGCCCTTTAAGTAACTTAGTTCAGGGTTCTGGTAAGATATTTTGGCATCTACCCGCCCACATTGCCAAGGCACACTTTACTGAGTTTTGAGACCCAAAGAAATGAGGCATGTCCTAAAACGGGGCAACATTCCAGGATGCGTGAGAACATTCAGGATATGATATGCATGAGCACAGTGCACTGTAAAAAAAAATCAAATCATTTTCAAAATTAAAATATGATTTCATGATTAGTGTAATCGGAGAAAGGAATATAAGAAATTTTAAGAAGAGTGGGTTAGTTTTCGATTTAGAGAGAGTTAACAATGACATAAGCTGCTTGGTTATGCCATTTTGACACAATACCTCTTTAGACTTATTTTGAAGTTCTTCAGCATCCTTTTTCAGCCTAGCCTTCTCGTTCTCTAGGTCCGCGATAGCTTTGCGTAAATCTTCAGCCTCTCTGCTGGTATTTTGTCTCTCGATTTCCAGCCTTTCCACTGCAGTCATTTTTTCTTGGGTGGCAGTTTCAGTCTCATGAAGACGGGCTGCAATTGTGTCAGCTTGCTTTCTGAATTTTATTGCCTCTTCTTGAGCTTTGGCTTGCGCGTCACTGAGCTGAGAAACTTGAAGTTTGAGTCTTTCGGATTCAGCCATAATCTCTAACTGCCTTTTCCGCTCTGCTTCAAGTAACTTTTGGTATTCTTCAGTTTCCTCATCCAAACGCTGCTGCATTAGCTGCTTATCCTCCAATAGCTTTTGCGCTTGCTCCTGAGCTAACTCTTTCTGTTTTTGGAGCATTTCTGCCTCAGCTTTGAGTCTAGATGCCTCTTGTATGGCCTGCATTTTCTCTTTGAGCATTTTGTCAGCAAGTGCATGTTGCTGAATTAGGTCCTCTTCTGCAATCTTCCTCAATCGTGCCGCTTCTTGAGCTTCCACGGTAAGTCTAGCAGCGTCCTCTGCGAGCTTTTTCATATTCTCAGCCTCTTCGGCAAGGAATTTCTGTGTGTTGTCTTTGTCTTTTTTGATGAGGCGCTGATTTTCCTCCTCGATTTTCAATTTCAGTTTGAGTAGTTCCTCCATTTGAACCTTGACTTTGAAGAGCTCTTCCTCCACCTGGCCCCTTTTTTTGACAGCATCATCAACTTCATCCTTCAGGCGCTGCAGCTCTTCATCCAGGAGAGATTTCTGTTTATCCGTGTCATCAAGTCTAAGCTTAACCTTTGTGAGCTCTTGCTCCACTTGGAACTTCTGTTTTAATGTTTGCTCCGCCAGTTTCTTGTGCTTTGCCATTTCTGCATCAGCCTGTTGCTTCTGCTTGAGCGCTGAAGCTTCTGCCTGAGCTCGTTTAGCAGCTTCAAATTCAGCCTCCTTCCTCAACCTCTCGGCATCTTCCTGGGCTTTGGCTTGGTGTGCCGCCTCTTCCTCAGCAGCTGCTCTTTGTCGCTCTGCTTCTTCTGCTTGTTGTCGGAGGAGAGCTGCCTCCCTTTCTGCCTTCTCCTTAGCAGCCTCTGCCTCTTTAGCGAGCTTCTTGGCTTTTTCATATTCTTCCTTAAGCTTCTTCTGCATGATGACATCTTCCTTCTGTTGAGCGAGGACACTCTGGGCTTGTTGCTCAGCTACACTGCATTTCTGGGCTGCTTGTTGGGCTGCAAGAATTTGTTTTTCTGCCTCTCTGTCGGCCTCATCTTTCTGCTTTTTGGCTTCTTCTGCTTTCTTTTTCAGACGCTCAAGCTCTTCTTGGGCTGCCCTGCGTTGTCTGGCTGCCTCTTCTTCTGCAGCAGTAATCTTCTTCACCTTCTCCTCTGCTTCCCTCCTCCTCCTCTCCTCCTCAAGAGCAAGTTTCCTAAGTTTCTCTGCCTCCTCCTCTGCTCTGAGCTTGCTTTGTTGTGTTTCCTCTGCAATGTTCTTAAGTTTATTCAGTTCAAGCTCCAGATCAAGTTTTCCAGATGAAGCCTTTTCAAAGTTGAGCTTAAGAATACGGATTTCTTCTTCAACAACTCGTCTCTGTTTGAGTGTGTCATCCACTATTGCCTTTTGCCTTTCCATTTCAACCTCAGAGGACTTTTTAAGTTGGACTATCTTTTCCTCAATCTCCTGCTTGTGCTGGTTGGCCTGATCTTCAAGAGCTTTCCTCTGGTAAGCTTCATCCTCAGCTGTCCGGCGAAGTCTATCATTTTCTGCCTCTTTCTCTTTCAGGGCAATTTCAGCCTCTGTTTTCAAGCGCGTGGCCTCGCTGATTGCAGCCAGCTTTTCTTTGAGGATCCTCTCAGCCTCTGCTCTCTGACGGGCTGCATCTTCCTCAGCCATTTGTCTCTGATGCTTGGCCTCTTCTGCAATTGCTCTGAGCCTGCTTGCCTCCTCAGCCAGGTCCCTCATCTTGGCAGCTTCAGCCTCAAGAAGCTGTTTGCTCTTCTCCGTGTTGGACATGCTCTCCTTCTCTGCCTTGGACTTCATTTGAATGAGTACATCCATTTCACTCCTAACCTTGGCCAGTTCATCTTCCAGCTGTTTCCTTTGTTGCTGTGCTGCGGCAACATCATTCTTCAGGCGGTAAAGTTCATCTTCAAGGAGGGTTCTCTGCTGTTCTGCATTGTCAAAGTCTGCCCTGAGCCGAATGAGCTCCTGTTCGGCAGTAAGTTTCTGCTGAGAAGTACTCTCAGCTACCTTCCTCTGCCTCTCAAGTTCGTTCTCTGCCATTTCCTTCTGCTTCAGGGCTGACTCCTCAGCTTTGGCTCTCTTTTTAGCCTCACGCTCTGCCTCCTCCTTTTGTTTTTCAGCTTCTTCTTGGGCAAGGCTCTTTTTGTGAGCTTCTTCCTCAGCCTGGAGTCTTAGACGAAGGGCCTCATTAGCTTTCTGCCTCCACTTCTCCAGCTCTTTTTCTGCCTCTTCTCTAGCATTTTCTGCATCTTCCTGTTGTTTCTTGAGATATGCAGCCTGTTGCTGGAGCTGAAGGACAGTGCCATGCTCTTGTTTGAGTGATTCCTCTAACTTTGAGGTTTTTTCCACAAAAGAAATGTGTTTGCTCTGGAGCTCAGCAGCAGAACTCTTCTGGGCTGCTTCCAGTGCCACCTTGATTTGTCTTTCCTTTTCGATTTCTGCTTGCTTCACCTGCCTGTCAGCTTCCTCAGCCTGCCTCCTAAGAATTTCAAGGTCCTCCAGTGCTTTTTGCTTTTGCCTAGCAGCTTCTTTCTCTGCATCCAATTTGAATTTGAGTTCTTCCTCTGCCATGAGCTTTTTCTGAGTCTCTTCATTAACTTGTCTGCGGAGCTTCTCGGCCTCTTCTTGGGCAGCCTTTCTTAGTCTCTCTGCTTCATCTGCTCTTTCGCGAAGTTGCTTGAGCTCAGATTCTGCAGTAGACTTTTGTCTTACTGTTGTCTCAAGTTGGATCCGGATGAGACGGATTTCGTCCTCAATTTTAGCCCGGCTTTGAAGAGCTTCATTCACTTGTTGACTTTTGTCCTTGATCTGCTGCTCCGAGAGATTTCTGAGTTCATGGAGTTCCAGTTGGATGTTTTGCTTTTGTTTTTCTGCGTCGACAGCAGCATTTTCTCGCTTGTTTACTTCTTTTTGCATTATACGCTTCAGCTCTTCAGCCTCTTTCTCAGCTTTCGCAATGGCCTTTGCGTGAGCTTCAGCTAACTGCTTCTGTTTGTCTAACTCAGCCTGCATCTCCGCCATTTTTCTCTGCTCTTCTGCTTTGAGTTTCTCTGCAGCTTTCTGCATTAGTGGAAGCAAATGGTAAAGAAAGGATTATAATCAAGCATGATAGGTTAAAGGCAATACCGTACATTAACTGGCTCAAAACAGTGTGCATTAAAATTGTAATTACTTTTGTAACCACAGCCGAAAAAACACACTGGAAAAAGAGCAGCTTAATGTAGTGTATTACCTAGGCTATGTTAATGTTAAAATTAGCTCATGATTAAGTAAGAGATCAATCACTAGATGCAAAATATTAGATGCACATTCATCAAATGTTAAATTCACGATGCAATTGAAATAATTCATGACAAGACGATTCAGGAAAAAATGGAAGATGGCGATGTAGCAGTTAATGTATGGAAACAAAATATCACTTCACAACACAGCAAGAAAACCATATGGCATGCAGCTGTAGCTTTATCACTAGTTCTGCAATTCTAAAATGTTACTTTCATCAAACAATCATCTCTTGTACAGTAGTATATGTGTATTTCCCACACAATTATTTCAGAATAACTACTGAAATATATGCTTAATGTAAATGTGTTCAGTAGTCTGAACGGCCGTCTAAAAGACGTATTTCACACAGAAATTATTTGTCTTTTATATTGTCTGTGTGTGAAATGTGGGGAAAATCATCATAATCAGATCTTGCTTTTGAAATAAACCCTTAACACTTCACGTTAGATTATTATTCACACCATTCTCTCAGACTGGTGGTTATCTCATCCCATGCACTGGGGGTTCGTTAAATCACTATTCGTGATGAAATGGAATAGAAAGGAAAGGTAAAGTTAAGATAACAGGTTCATGTGAAGCCACTGAAAGTTACGAATTATAGCTTATGACAGTGATAAATTCAGGAAGCATGGCAGATGAAGTAAAAGTGCCATTTACAGTAGAGTATATAAAGTGAGGATATTAGCAAATAGAGACTATATGGAGAGTTGCAGTGTTTCTATAGAAAGCTGCAGCGGAATAAGAAAGTAAATTTGCAATGTAAAGTCAAAAGGAAGTTTAAGACAAGACACAGATGTGAGGATGACAGAGGGGAATGGAGATTATGAAGTAGATAGGTGAAACCTGAAACACTGAGAATAATTTACCTCTTTAATGCTCAAACAAGTTAAGCATTCATCATGGTAAAGCACTGGCAAGCAGTTAAGAGAAGCAAAGAAACAAACAAAACACTGGGGTTAGGAAGGAGTGTAAACCTTTAAATTTGTGTTAATTTAGAAAAGAAAAGAGCAGAAGACAACCAGGCTGAACCGTAGAGTCATAACTTTGAGTTGAAACTCATGAAATAAAGTGGGCAGTGTGATAAAGGAAAGGGGAAATTGAAAGAAGTGAAAGAAAGAACCCCTCATTCTAAATCGACAATGGCACAACACACGGAATGGATGGAAATGGAGTGGCCAATATATGTGTGAACACACACTGCGACATCGCGCTATAGGCGCTCGTTCTTGTTTATGTTAGCAGTCACAGGCTTAATAAAGCCTCCGCTTTGACGCTGTACTCACTTGAATGTAACCACACTAAGACCTCATGTGCTGCATCTGTTTGCAGTTATTATATCCAACTACCACCTGGTTTCTTACTCCAAAACTCACAGTATGCTCCACAAAATATTATCATCTCCCGCTAATAGGTCAGCTACAGCATGCCAATGTTTCAAGCATAACCACTGCAAAGGAACCATTTGTCACCCGTACATTAAATGCAATGTGTGTGAGACACGCTGGAAAAACGGCGTGTGTGCATGCATGTGTTTTGGCGATCGGCGGGTAATATCGTTTGGCGGTCGGCTGATTATTCGTTCGGTTGGTTAGGTTAATGTTAGAATTTAGTTTGTTTGGGATCCTCGGCCAGTTGTCACGCACCTCCTCGTCCTCCAAGCGGCGCTGCGAGTCGGTGATGAACTTGATGTACTGACTGGTCAGGGTCATCAGCTCGCTGTATCTGGTCCTCAGGGTTACATACTGATGAGGGGAGGCACATATTTATTTCACGTCGACAGTGGTTAATGGTTAAGTTGGCTTTAATGAAAAGATTCACTAATATCTAGTATTGGTTAAAACTCACCTCCTGGATGATGTTATCAGAAGCAGAATCCAGTTTGGTTTTCTTCAAGGGAGAAGCAAGAGGTTCCACCTGAGCTTTGTAGGCAACCAACTGGAGCTCATAGTCCTGTATGCATAAAAAGAGATCAGTTATGCCACAGACTATTTCTGTAAATGCTCATTATCACAGCATTTCTGATAATAATTAATGCAAACTGCTGATGTTTAAAGCTCACCTTGATAGTGTCAATGTATGCTTTGGCATATTTTTGACACTCGTCGACTCTGTCTTTGTTCTTCTCAATCTCCTCCAGCAGTTTCTGTTCAGGAAAAATGATAAAATGAATGTTAAGCTGCAGTCTTTCACCTGAAAGCACGAAGAATGACGTTAAAGAGTTAAAGACAAACCTTCTCCTGGGCGAGCTGTTCTTTCAGGATTTTGCTGTCAGTGATCTGCACGGCCTGGATCTTCTCCTGCCTCTGCTTGGCGTCGGCAATCCAGCGAATCAGCCAATCGTAGCTCTCCCGATAGTAACCCAGCTGGCGACCAAGCTGCTCTAGTTCTCTCTGGCGAAGGTCGATCTGGGTGAACACGGCCTTCCAGCGGTCCTGTAGGCCGGACAGCTGCTGGCGGTAGTGGTCCAGCTCGGCGTCACGCTCGTTGTGCACGCGAGACATTTTGTCGCTCACGGTGGAGGCTTTCTTGAGCTCCTCTTCCAAGGAATCAAACACAGGCTGTTCACCCTCGGCCTCGGCTCGCATTTTCTGCAAGATTGATAGAAGAAAACCTCAAGTAAATCAATACAAGGCTTTCACTATAAACACAGTGTGATCTGGTGATATAATCATGTATTGTTTACCTTGAGCTTTGCTCTGTAAGTTTCCACTTGCTTGATGTCACCGGGCACAGTGTGAACCTCGCGCAGGGAGTCCTCATACTGCTTGAGAACGCCCTCAGCACCCTGTGCGTTACGGATCACCATTTCCACAGTCTTCAGCCTGGGATAAAGAACAATAAATATATTAAAGGGGCCTATGGCGTTAGGAAACGGTGCACGCTCTCTGAAGATAAGTGGTTGGGGACTTACTTCTCCAGATAAACGGAGGAGAGCATGTAGGCATGATCCATCTTCTGCACAGTGAGCTCGAGCTCTGACCGCAGCACGGGAGCTGAGGCAGATTGCTGAGGGGAGGCCAAGACTTCTTGTGTCTTTACAGAAACCTTATCAAGGTCCTTCTTGAGGCCTTCAAGCTCTCCCTGGACTTTCTGCAGGACAGAGTAAGGAAAGTGTTAACAACATGGTGGGAATCAGCCTCACATCAGCAGGCAGGAAGGCAGTTAGCGTCCTTGTAATCTGGTTTCACCTGACTGCTTATACATTTAAGACCTTGAAGCAATTTCAATTCTCTGTTTTACTTTTACACTTTCAACATGCAGTGATTTCACTGGCATACATGCATGGATTCTGGTACAACATGGGTATAGAAGGTGCTACTTTTCACCCCTAATTGGTTATTAATTAGAAACTTTCATGTGTTTTTTACCCCTGCACATCTTTCCTTGGTTTATTTACACATGATGGAGTGAGTTTAGTACCTTCTGATCTGTTGTCTTCTGGGCACAATCTTTCAGTGGCTCTTTTTCCACAGGTTTGCGGATGCGAGCCACAGTGCGGGCCTCGCAGTCCTCTATACGCAGGCGCAGGTCCTTGACCTCAGAGATGTAGTTCTTACACAGAGACTCATCCTGTTGACCTGCGGGACAACATTTTCATTAGTTGAGAATGGCGGGAATAGTCAGAAATAGGTACAGCCTAGAATGGACAAGAATGATGCGAGGGAGGGGGGCAGACAATACATTTACATTCTCAATCCATTGTCTTGTCCATGCAGTTCTTCACATTTTGTGTCTCAAACTGTTTAGTGTACGCTACGTCCATAGTGTACACTAAACAGCATGTGTTTTTTATCAGTAGTAGTCACATTATTATATGATATGCCAGCATAACAGAAAGCATAGTGTCGTCTAACTCACGACACATGTGTTCTACTTGGCGCACAACAGCAACTTGGGAAACAAAACAACATGCAGTCACGCATTACTCTAATCTAAACTCTACGGTTTCTATCTGAACATCCCACTCAAGGCTCAAAAGCGTGTACAACCATTAGCTTGGTGAGCTATAGCTGTGGCTGGCTTTATATCACTCACCTTGGAGCCTAACAACCATTTGTCCTGAAAGGTGAATTGACAGTTATATACTGGACATTTACTAAACACTTATTGCATGTCCCCTCAGAGTAATCCCGAATGACTAAAATCAGCCGGTTGTTCCGAGGCTAAATCGTACCTTTCTCCATGGAGCGAAGCAGGTTGTCAAAGTGCTGCGTGGACTTGTTGTAGTCCGCTTCGACCTGCATGCGGTCGTCCGGCCCGAAGATCTGCGAGTCCTGGCTTTCGCGCATGAAGTCCTGGTAGTGGAGTTCCAGGTTCCTCATGATCAGCCGGTATTCCTCTGGTTTCATGGTCTTTAACTGTACATGGTGGAGAGGAGTAGAGAAAGAGGTTAAGAGGCTGGGTTAAATCAGTGCAGCTCCACCTTGATGTTGAAATGTAATCTAATTAGGTTTATTTGGTTAGAGTGAGGCGCATTTCATGGTCTCAAATATATAGAATAGTAAAAGTCCAAAGAAGTCCCTTTTGTTTTGACAAGGTTACATCCAGTGCTGAGATAAGAAATTATCTTTTTAGTATCAGGCGCAGAAAGGAACTTACTTTCCCTGAATAGACTGGTCTATAGACTTCAGAAGTGTATATCCCAAAACAAAACTGGGTAGATTCTATTGGTTTGGCCTTATCTAATCTATTAAATCATTTATTTATTTTTTAACTTTTATTTGAAGATAAGTATTTGTACTAACCATGGTGATGTTCCAAGAGCGTATCTGGGTAAAGTCTTTCATCAGGTACTGCCATGACAGCAGACTCTTCATGTTGATATGGAGCGTCTGCCACATGGTCACCATCGTCTGATGACCCCCGTCCAGACTGGGGTACGACAGAAGAGCACACATTTTAGAAATGACGTCGTAAAAATGATCAGGTTTGAGACGCGCATTTCCATGGGTCCCATTCCATTCCGTTTCCCACTGATTCTCACCTCGCCACGCTGTCCACGGCCTCCTTGTTGACTGGAGGTACGAGGAAGCAGACAGAAGGCACCACCGCCTCGTGTCCGGAATGGTTCAGCACCTTCCACTTGAAGGGCTGGGAGTTGTTGAGGAGTGCACACTCATCTCCTTTGTGGACAATGATCTGAAACAGAAACCAGGGCACATTAAAAGAAGGCATACTGAGGCTCTGCCAGAATTACAATCCCACTACTGAGCGATTATGTATCTTTACTGAGTGATCGTTCTAACCTCCTGCTGCTTGAAGTCACAGACAGCTTGGATGGGCAGTTTGCCTTTGATGGAGGTGGTGGGGTTGCGGGGTTTCAGCTGGATGATGGACTTTGCTCTCTTGTTCAGGCCGGTCACCAGAGTCTTGAATTCATTCAGCTGTTCTTTCTCATCCTGTTGGCAAGTATAAAAATCTAGATTAGACTAAAAGAACTTGCCACCTTCATGAATAGTGTATGTTGTTTTGTTTGTGACACGACACATGCCTAAGCATGGGCTTCTACTCACCACGGCATCCTGCAGCAGGTCCTCCAGGCGCGTGGCCGTTGTGGAACGGTCGCAGCTGTATTTCTTTTTCATGTTCTCTTGTATCTTCTTCATCTTCTCCTGAGCATCTTTCACATCGGCAAAGAACTACAAAGAAGGGAGATCACATGAGGGCCAGAGCATTTCTGAATCTCAGCGCCACAAATATTTACCGATGTTTACAGGACCGTCATTTGGAATTGGCCACATTCATGTATGCATGCGTTCCACACCTGGTAGTAGGCTGTGTTTTCTTTGAGATGAGCCTCTATACAGCAGCACAGCTGGAGGATCCAGCTCCACTGAGTCTGCAAGGCAGCTGTGAAGGCCTGGAAGGCATTCAGAAGAAGACATGACGTGTCATTTGCTACTGAAGCCCAAAATTGACACGTCATAACGTAACGGGAAAAACAGTCATCACTGCCGTAGTCACCTCAACTGTCTTCTTGCCAGGATGTCCATCCTTGACAAGTTTATCTCCTGTTGCCTGGATGTCATTGACCTTCTTCTCCCTCAGCTCCAGCTCTCTCATGAGACCCTGAAGGATCCAGAAGACACAGTTAATGACAGTCACGGGGGCAAAAATGATGTTTATTCGCTTATCAACTATCAGTGAATCTAAAAGGCTGAAATTAGAGATAAAAGGCTGCATCATGTGCACTGAAGAATCTGAGGTCTTGTACGCACAGAGTAATTGTCTTTCTTAGCCGTCATGTTGCTGTTCCTGTCACTCCAGTCAAAGTTGACCTCTTCCTCTTCTTTGTCATTTAACCACATGAGTTCTTTGGTGGCAGCACTGACAAATGAGTGGAGCGAATCCAAGTTCCTCAGGCGGGACTTGGAGGAGTTCTGAAACAACAAAGATGAATCAAATGATCAAGAGCTGGTAAAGAAAGCTGCTTGAGAATTGGAAGTTATACAAAAAAATAAAAAGATTATTTACCAGTAGTTTGCCATACTGAAGATCCAGTTTTCCCAGGTATTCTTTGTATGTACCCTTGCTGATAGGAGATAACTGGGTCTAGAGCATATGGAGGGTGAAAAAATCATTACTCAGAAGAAATAAGCCACACACATTCACTTCATATATTTTAAATCAGTGTTGGATAGTCTGTATTCCTTTAAAAGGGTCTAACAAGATCACTACCTCGTCAGCCCTGGCTCTTTCAATCTTGGATTTGAAGTCCTCCACGGTCTGATGCAGGCCTCTGTGGCTGCCCAGCTGGGATTCCACCGAGGGCAGATCAGATCCCCACTCGGCTTCATCAATGCGACGCTGGTTCTCCTCCACCCAGGCCAGCAGATCTTGGACATAGCGCAGGGTCACGTCATCCAGCTCGGGCCTGATCTTCATGCTGGTCTGCTGGGAGGACTGAGTCAGGCTGGCCTGGGCAGTAGTGATGGAAGTCTTCAGGCGAAGGTTGTAATCGCTGCGCAAGTTCACCAGGCGCTCGTGGAGGCGGTAAACCCTGTGGAGGTGAAGAACAAAACCAGCTGTTAGTGGACATTGGCACAGTTTTTTTCATTTTTACTTGATGAGTCAAACCATCAACTGGTGCCCTGCAGTAGATCTGTGAAAACAAAAAACTACTGAATTGTCTGCTCATTTGAACGCAGCATACACGTTACACCAACCTGCGGTACATCTGTTCAGCCTGAGGGTGGCGCCCATCCTTGAGCATCTGCACGTCATTGAAGAGCAGTCGGATCGTGGTGTCTGCCTTGTCCAGCTCCCTCTCCACTTCAGCTGTGTGCTGAGCCGGTTTCCCTGCGTTCAGGAGACGAATGTCCTGCAAGAAAGCCAGACGGAAACATGAATTCCAAACTTCTTCCAGTGCCACCCAGATTAGAAAGAACGATTAAGGCAAATTACAATAACTGACAAAGAAAAAAAAATATTTATCTCCCAGAGGATACTCTGAAATCCCCTATCTTTATAAATATTATAATATCTTATGAATGTTTCACTAGAAGGAACAATGTAACACTGTTTGAGTTTTACTAAACAGTGTGAGAGAGGCCTAAAAACTGGATTTGAGAAAAGCTTCACCACTACCTAACACAACGACTAAATACGCTTTAAAGCAGAACATTTTATATTTTACATAAATGGGCTAATGAACACATACTGGTAAAGTACACGCTTGTTTAGTCTTTTAACTGTCAGCCCAGTAGAAGACTCACCTTCTGCAGCAAGCTCTCCAGATGGGTGATCTGCTCATCGCACAATCCCGACTCCATCTGGACTTTGTTGAAAATTCTCTGGAGCCTCTCGATTCTGGAGAAAACCAATAAAACAAAGTTAAGGCAGACGAAACAAAATAAAACCGTGACAATCCCTTAGTCATCATCCCTGGCATTTCTAGGCTTCCACACACTAAGCCAAAAACTCACAACACGCCGGTGAGAACACTTACAGCCACCTCCGTCGCAGCAAATACTCCAACTTATGAGGGTCAGTCACAAAGGCCATACCTCAACTCTTCTCGACAGATTAAAGTTCAAGCTATGAGAAAAGCCGGCACTTCTCACACTCCCATTACTCTGTGACGGGTGAGCTAAGAGTGAAACGGAATTGTCTCCGTTTCCTGACAAAGACGTCCAGTCTGCTCATTAATTCATTCCACGTCTCACGACCATAAACAAGTCTGTCAGACTGCAAGATGAGCGGACAGCCTCGTGACGTGAAACCATCCCATTTTCCAGGCATGTTGCAAGATTACTCTAAATACAATTAAAAAAACGTCTTATCCACTTCATCACACTTCATCATAGCTCCTTGGTGTTCAATTACATTACAAGACAACACACAAGACAAGAAATACACCAACTAGAGCACTGACTACAACATACTTTCTTCCACAGCAAATGCAAAATACTGTACGCTGTTAATAATAATTCATATAATAAAGTAAGAAATTGTGTTTAACAGTGAGAGAATATCTAATTGAACCTTTGCTGGCCCTGGTTTGCTGACCACCAACCAGAGGGCTGCTACCCTTTGTCAAGTCTTGAATTCTTATGTTACTTTTCCTTGGGTTACTCTTGGGTTAGCCAAAGAATAACTGAGAGAGAAAGGCCCCATAGACTTAGTTAGCTTCTTAGTTAACTAGATTCTTAAAAAAGTTGAAAAATGTCCATTTGTCAAGTGGCGTACAGCTTATTTTCCAAACTCGTGAATGGATTTTTCCATTGGCTGTCTCGCCTCCATGTTACTTCCAAACAGATTACAGGTTTTCAATGGACGTCAAAGTGTATGAGCCCTTTGGCTGGTGGTCAGCAGACCAATCTGAAGGTCAACAAAGTTGATGGGTAAACCAGGCTGTATCTGTAATCTATTTAGCTCCTGTGGTGCCTGACATGTATTGTTCTATTGTGACTTGTCAATACTGGAACCACTGCCATTAAAATACTAATACAATGAACCATTAACATTTGATTATTGTAAACATACTGTACAGTATACACCAATCAGGCATAACATTATGACAGCAGAAGTAAATAACATTGACCATCTTGTGAGAATGCAATGTTCTGCAGGGAAACTTTTGGACCTGGCATTTGTGTGGATGTTATTTAGACCTGTAGCACCCACCTAGACCAAATTAGGCCCCCCCACCCCAAAGGTCCATGCCCATTCTCTGATGAGTCACCACTATTTTGGAGGCACAAGGGAAGGACGGTGGTCATAATGTTACACCTGATGCATACCCGTCGTGGTACTAACCTCTCAAACTCTATTCTGAGCAGCCGTTCTCTCTCAAGGATGGCCACGTGGAGTCGACCCCATTCCTTCTCCACGTCAATGGGATGGTAGCCCGGAGGGACCTTGACTTGGCCGGAATGCACAGCACTCTGTGGACAATTAGAAGTAAAGTCAGTACGGCTGGACTGGGGACATAAAATAATACGGCACCATTCATTATTTGCTGTAGCTTGCCTCGAAGGACTGGTAGATCTGTTTCGATTGGTTCTTGTCAGACTCCTTCACCGGCAGCTCTGTCTCTTTGAACTTCAAGAACTGGCGCCAAAGAAGCTAAAGGAGAAATACACCAAAAAAATTGCATTGGCAATTTGTACGCATTAGTGTCTTGCAAGAGGTTTCTTAAACATTTGAAAAAAATCACTGACATCACATAGGGAAACCTAAACCTTACTGTGTATAAAGGACTGTGATTTATACAGTACGTCATTTGGCCAACAGAGTAAGTACATTACGCAGCATCAGACTTCAGTATTTGGCCTTTGTACAGGGAGGTCACATAGGCCTAAAACCGTCATTCACACATTCCCGTGACTGGTGTAAATGAAATCAGCCCTATAATAGAACTGCTTGTAGTCTGAAAACTTAAGAGGAATCCGCCTCTTTAAAACACACAAACAAAACTTCGGATCATGGCGTGCTGCTAAGAATTTGACTTTATAGAAAGCCACGCTAAGCTTTTGATCTGGAGGGCTGTCAGGGAGCGGTAGGGTGGATTCTACTGAAGATTAAGTTAAACATTATGCGCCTTTTGGCTGTATTTTCACAGCACCAGCGCAGCCCCACCTACAATACAACAAAGCTTGCGAGTACAGTCTCCTCTGTCTGCACACAGCCAGACATTATGTAAGCATATTCTTTGATCCAACAGTTTTAGGATGCCAAAACCATTTTTTTTATATAATATAATATTTTTTTTTTGTGATATTTACAATTTTTATTCCTGCATTGCCTTTGTATTGGTCTCTATAGTCTAATTATAAATGTTTCTTGTGCAGCAGTAAAGAAACGTGTTCCTCAAATGCAAACATATTAAAAACACCTAAAACGCCTAAAAGCATAATAACAGCACATCCTCGGCTCATCCCCTCACCTCGATCTCCTCGTAGCTGCCGGGGAACTTCCTCTCTTCGAAGATCACGACGTGGTGGCGGATCCACTGGAGCAGAATAGTCACCCGCTCGTAGTACTCCTGCCAGCGCAGCTCGAGCTCCTGCAGCCAACACAGCAGAAAAGATATCTGGGAGTTTAAAAACAACGGACAGGAGGGCTCTTCTTCGCCTGCGTCTCCATTTTCGTCCACTCACACACCGCCCTAAACTCAATTAGGTAGCAACAATCCAGGTCTTGTGTGAGCGGACAAGGAGGCAGAGAAGGGGCTGCTGACACAGGCTGAGGGGAAGGTGAGAGAAGGGAGGCAATAGTGGGGGACTGACAGAAAAGATATTTTTATGACGTCGTCAGATTACGTGCCTGTAGTTATATTAAGTTTAAGTCAATTTCATTTTATTTGTTTGGCGTCAATAATAACACTAAGTCTCAGGACGCTTTACTAACCCAGAGCAACACAGGATTAACACTCTTTCATTAATCTCTTCTCATTTGGGAGGATTTATCTGCTGGAGGCCTGAGCCGGGCCTCCAGCAGATCGTCCCTCATCGACCTCAAATCTGTGCCTGAGAAAAAATATGCCTGAAATATATGGAGTATTCACATCAAGGTTATGACCTTACATGGAGACATGAAGTTCTGTGTGTAACAATACGCATTAGCTTTGCTGACAGCATAAACACCACAGGTTGCTAATTTTCTGCGATACTTGGTTTCACAAGACTTGCATTTGTCTTTGAACTCCTTGTGGCAACAGAAAACAAAACCCAACTTATGAGAGTCACAAGCTCGTTCGGCTCTGATGAAATCGGATCAAGCTTTGGATCAAATCAAATTAAGGCACTCTGAGATACATTCAGAGCATTCGCAGCTTTGTAGTTGCTGCCGTTGTGGTTGGTTAATGTTATGCACATTCCGCTTACGTTAGCTCTGAGGCCATCGTGCATGTCAATGCGAGGCATGACATCATACAAGGATGACACGTAAGTGATGATGGATTTCTCATCAGGGTGCGGGACATCGACATCTGAAAGGATAAAAATGATGTAAGAAACTTGCAGAAATATTTTAGCCTGACATTCAGTATTAAAAGAAAAATGTCTTTCTGTGTCCGCGATTTTGGCAAGTTGTACCTTCGGGGTCAAGTAGACGCGTCACTCCCAAATCCCTCTCAGCCACACTGAAGGCCTGTTCCAGGTTCTCCAGGTTGGACCGTCGGTAGACCTGACTCATGTCGACAAGTCTGGGACTAGAGAACACAAAAGATGCAATAGATCACCAACAGGTTCTTGTTGAGATGAAAAGGTGAATCTTTAAACATTACTAATGTTTACAAATTAATATGGGCTGTAGTATGACGAGGCAACTTTGGAGTCTTTTCAAAAGCATTCCCTTTATAACCCTAATCCTAACCCATGCAGCAAAGCTACAAATGAAAGTAATCCCACTACACCTCGTATCTACCGCTCACCACACATCAAACTAATGCTAGGACTAATGAATACATTTACTCATTTTGAGTTTGATTAAATGGTCTAACCCAAAAACCAACATATTAGCTGCAGTACATTTCCTAGACTTTCTGACACTGGCTAAGAGCCACGTAAATCTGCCCTAGCACCTGCCTTTTTTGCCCTCTGGGTGTTCTCTTCCTGGCAGATGTCAGAGCAGCAGCTATAGGAATGTAATTTACGGACCAGCTGACATAACCAACGCTACCACATCTTGAGTCACGGCCAGCCACGGCTTGACTTCCAAAAGTTCAAATCTCCAGAGAGCAGAACGGGATGGTTGCATGCATCACAGAGCCCCACCTCGTCTATCATGCATCAAGTAATACTTCCAATCTTATAAACCATAGGAGTTTAAAATGCACGGGAAATGACATTCAGTATGCAAACGCAGAGTGTGCAGTTTCCTACAGCTCTCTGATGCGGAGAGTGGAATGGCCTGCGTTTTGCCCATAAACAGGAGAGGATTCCAGATGACGGATTTCTCTCACAGAGTACTGCTTTCTTGGCCTTGGGGAGCTGCTCAGGCTGCCGCCCTCTCTTCCATGAAAGCTGTGGGACCTCCATTCGTGGCCAAATTCTTCCCCGCTAGAGCGGGCCCCTGAGCTATGAGAGCCATGCCCCGAGTCCCAGGAGGATCCCTCTGATGGGATATCCTCACACAACATAACCACCCGCTTGTCCGCATGGCTGGAAGATCCTGACGTGCCACCGATGAAGCCCAGGCTTCCTTTCTTCTGTTTAGACTTCTTCCTTAGACTGAGCATGTTAATATTTGCAGGAAAGTCCTTGTCCAGTGGCAAAAAGATGATGCTTTAATAGTTCTAGTCTCAGGTGCATTTATCTACTAAAACAAATCTTCTGAAGGCTTGACAGAAGCAAATAAATCCATTCCTGCATAATCTCCTGAAGATCCAGGTCCGTCTTTGCAAGTCTTTGCAAGAAACGTCACACGCACATAAACCCTGGACGATATCGGATTCTCACGACGGACACATGTTCTGCACTAGACTGCCCCCGACTTATGCCTCGGCGCAAGGCAACGCCACCGTTTTCATGTGCGAGAAACTGAGAGATACAGTTACGCCCACACACCACACCCATGACCTTTATAAAAAGACTCTAGAGTCTCAAAAAAAAGAAGAAGAAAAAGCTGCAGGTACACGCTCAAGTTTTAGGAGGCTTGCCCCTGCAGGCATCTTTTTCTTTCAGATCATAATGGATCGAAAGGAATACCGACATCACTCTCTTGTAACTGCTGCTTTTCTCCTTTTTGCTCTCTGGACCAATGTATTGACTCAGCTTTCTGACAAATACATGCACGCTCATTTCCTAGGATGCTAACAAACAAAGCTACCTCCAACCTCTAATTCTACTATAAACATACACGATAGCTTTAAGGGAATTAGCATTTTTAGAGTGCAGCCGCAGACTTTACTTTTTAATAGTAGGTTTTATGAATACTTATTTAATAAGGTAATCATATTTAATAGATGGATTATCATTTCACATAACACACAAATGAGGCACAGAATTACTACTCATAGCCAACACCTACTAGCGGTATTCCAAACCTGAGGGCCTGAAATGTTCACCTGAGACACAAACATGCAGATTTTAATAAAGCAGCATGTCACCTGTGAGGTGCAGTAAAACGGACGATCAAAAGAATGCATTTTAAGAAGAGCATAGTGGAACACTTTATAGACTGACTGCACGAATACGGTTTTGCTGTGTGAATTTCAGCCGGTTCAGGCGTGCACAGTATACTTACTGCATTGATACAACTATACAAGACTTCATGTCGTCTTTAAATTGTCATTAAATATTTTAAACGAAATAAAATAACAGGTATACCATGTGCAGTGTAAGTTATTTAAAGACTAGACACGTCTTGTCAGCTCCGAGAGAGAAAATTTCAATTACAGAGCAGGTTTAAACTGGCATTATGAAGTGTAATTTAACATCTGAAAGCCTTCAAGAGCTCATGCTCCTGCTCCAGTGCATTCACTATTAAATTAAACTTACTGATGGCGGTATGTCAGGACAAGACTCGTCAAAAAAAAAAAAAAAAAAAAAAAAAAAGCACGAGAAGCCCTGCATCGTGGTAACAACACTACTATAGCGCTATCTTTATGCTATATAACAAAGCAGGGTGCGGTGAGCTGGAGCAGGCTTTTCTGTGCACGCTTGCATCGCTGTGACCAAACCGATCGACCACACTCACTAGTGCTTGTGTATGACGGCGTTGAAGAGCTTGCCGTCCCTCCAGCTGGTGGTGAAGTTGTCGCAGCGGATGCCCTGATAGCCCTCCGTCATCCTCTGGGACCAGAGCAGCAGCTTCTCCTTGGCCGTCATGTCTTCCGACTGGCCGTTGACCTGAATGTCTGAGATCTGATACGGAAAAGGGCAGAACGTAAGCGTCGCGGAAGTCTGAGGACTTGCAGATAATGTGCGTTGAGGAAACGCGGAAGAAACTAGTCAGTAGTGGAAACCAAGAGATGCAATTTAAACTGAATTACCCGACACCATAAGAATTTACAGATTAATCAACACCATGATTCAACCCCACTTTTAATCAATGATTGAGCACTGTAGGAGCTTATCAGATATTTGTCAGGATCGGATCAGGGGACTGAAGTGTTGGTTTCGCAGGATGCAGCAGGATTTCTGCCCGGCCTTGGCTCGGAAAAAATGCTGCTGTGGCATCCAGATGAGTTTTCATCTGGGGAATTTGGGGCTAGGAAAGATGAGTCATAGCAGGCGATGGGTTTTCCATTCTATGTGTGTTTGTGTGTAAATTATCCTCTCATAGCCCTAGCTTGTTAACCTGTTCTTATTTTGAAGTAAAGGGATGAATTTCAAAATAAAACTTGCTTCAGTCAGAAAGGTTTACCTTCTATACCCATTATTACCATGTTACTATACATTACTTCATTTTATCATCTAGGAGAGACATGTCCCCTTTTTAAACTTCAAAGCTCTCATCTTTTTTTCTGCAAATTAAATTTATTAAAGATAATTAGACTGTGAGATGTATTATTACTTCACGTGATTAGAGGGAAATTTTACCCCTTTATTCCCGGATGAGTCACCAGCAACCACAAGCCAGCTGACTCAAATTCCTCTATTGTATAAAGGTATAAAAAGACTCTGGGAACAGGGCGTGTGTCTGCAGGGATGCAGATGGTATCGCGATCATACTCATTAAACTGCACCACTCTCGCCTTAAGTTTAATATTTTTTTGCAATATGAATCTAAGCCATATTTATACGGGTATGGGTGAGACCGTGGCTATATGGCTGATGCAATGGCATTTTTTGGCTTACACAAGAAAAGCAGGAAAGTGCATGGGATGCGATCGGGAGTGTAGCACAAAAGACTGACACACCCTCCTCTTGAAAGTGAAGGAGAGGGTGACTCATACTACCACACCCAGATGGTGTATTATTCCTATTAACACCTCAAAGTAGCTACAGGATATTAAATACTTGGCCTCTACGTTAGTGTGTTACTGTTTCTAAGACGATGGCGAGGATGAGCGTGTTTTGATTAGAAAATGTGCTTTTGGGATTAATGCCGGAGAGCAGAGTCCATTCTGATTGGCTCCATGGAGATGGGGAAACGGCAGCTGAGAGGCGCAGATCCCAGAGACAGAGGAGCAGAGCGATAATATAATGGAACACAACACTGACAGTGGAGGAGACCTGGAAGTGGAGAATGATGGTCCATATTAAGCCCAGGGTCAGCTTGGGGTTCCCGTCTGCAATGTCGTCATTTCTGATGTTAACCAGCTTGACCTGGGGAAGGAAAAAAACAAAAAAACAAAAAAACAAAAAAAAAACAGTCAAATTATTCTAGAGACGTAGAGTTTTCCAGGTTTATTAGGTTGTAAAGTAGGATTTAATGTTTCATACCTGCCGGTGTCTGAGGAAATCCAGTGCTATTTGTACATTCTGCAGTTTGTGGAATCGCATGCGGCCTTTCTCTCTCGGCTGAAGAGGATAAAGAAGAGATAAAGAGGTGTTTAGGTGCTTTACATACACTCTGCTCTGCTGCTACTGTCAAAGGATGGGCCTTTGGTGTTCCGGTGGAGGGAGGGGGAGGAAAGCAACAAAAACAGAGAAATGATTGATGAAGAAACTACAAAGAAAATGAAATGGAACAACATTTAACACAAAGGAAGAAAAGGTGGGATGACTGGTAGAGCCTAGATTAGCAGATAATCCCATAAATAAACAAAAATATAAAGATAGTTTGTTAAATTATCTCATCTAAAATGTTATCTCCTTTGTTTGCCTTCTTAATCACCATCCCACAGCGAATCTTCATTGGATAAGTATTTAAGTTTTAAGTCATCTGGCAAGAAGCTAATTTAAATCATGGCTACATACAATATACATTACGACAGCGGGAAAGTAAAAGCTACATGGTCGAAGCAAGCCTGTCAATGAGAGGAACAAGCAAGGAAACAATATAAATCATGAGTGGAAGTCAATGGATACCATGCACAGCCAAACCACTGGAAAAGTGCAGGTGACAATAAATCAACGGGATGCCTACTTTAATTTACAAACCCACTCACCAACCGAACGCTCTTGACCACGTCTCTCTCCCTCGGCTAACCGAAGCAAGAGCGGTGCAAAGGAGAGGAGGCGAAGGTCAAAGATCAGCACAGACAGGAGAGAGGTTAAAAGAAGGTGAGGAGGTAAGACAGACGGGAGAGGGAGGGGGGCGGAAGGAGGGCGAGGAAAAGAAGAGCTGTGGATCAGATAGTACACTTCACAAACACGCACACACAGACCAACGAGGCGTTAATGTGTTAAAGCCGCGGAGGCATTCAGAAGCTGAGCTGGTGAAAGGAGCGATGATCTGCAGCAGCAGGGGCGCGTGGACAGATCTTAGCCTGGGACATAAAACACCAGCAGTTTGCAGCTGGCGTGAAGATTAGTGTGTACGAATGAAGATTAAGAAAAATTTTAAGAAAATGTTAGAAAAGAAGAAAGAGATTGTAGATTTAAAAGCCAGCAGATTCTGTTAATATGTCTTTGTTTAGCAAGGTTCAGGCCAGGTTAAGTCTTTGGCTGCATTACAATTTGCTACCACAGGTGGGCATTTTAGTCGGACTTAAGACGAGTAGTCCTCATGTCATTAGTCGGGATTAGGTTCGGAGAATGGAGGATGGCTGAGTTTAAAAGATGCAGAGCTCGGGCGCGTCAGAAAACTCCAAACGTCGGCGCTGCACTCACCAGCTTCTCCCCAGAAAGGACCTCCAACAGCGAGATCAGGTTATGTCCATCTCGGAGGTCCTCATACAGGTCTGTCACGTGATGCTGGGCCTGCCAGAAGGAAAGGAGAACGAAGCAGAGGGGTGTTAGTGGTTTTGTAAATCCTTAAAAAATATGAAAAAGCACAAGCTGTAACATGTTAAACCAACTGTACATGATATACATTTTCTACAGCGCTTGGGGCATTTCTTTTTTTTTTTTTTTTTACACTGGCACAGCTCTAACACAGGTTATAGGAATGCATAGCCAGGAGCAGCCAAGCCCAATTTTTGATCCAGATGCTAAATGGAAGCTGTCAACTCTGACATATACTAGACGTGGAAAAAAAAAAGTAAAGAGAAAGGTGGCCCGGTAAAGATAAAACAAACTCAAAAGCTAAGCTGTGTGTTGAATCTTTCAGATTTCAGTCACAAAATGCATTTATTTATTGATTCATTCGTACAAAAGAGGTGTGGTATAACTGCAACCAGACAAAGAAGCAAGTGAGAGATCTGTGGAAAAGATGTGTGATGGTGCCAGAATACACAATCCTGGATATTTGGAGGGGGAGAAAAAAAAATGTGAGGGGGAAAAGGCAGTCTCCATGCAAGTCATACACTGACCAGACACGCACAGTAGTGCTCAAATGTAATAGCCAATACCTACCTCTACCCACCGAGCCTGGGTGAAGATTGGGAAAGAGAACAGACGGATGAGTTAATGGAGAAAAGAGAAGAATGGAAACACGAGAACAGGAGAGGAGAAGAGCAGGGATCAACACGGAACGAAAACGGGGAATTATTAGGGACATATGAAGAGATGAAACACACAATAATTCAGCTGGTCTTTTCTGGTCCAGTGACAGAACTGTGCAAACGGAGCTGGGCATGTTTCTGCCACGAGAGAAAAGGAGGTCTCTGCCCGAAAATGGAATGAAAGCGAAGTTTCCCCCTTGCAAGTTACGACAGTGGCCGATTTATCTTGGCAGGAGCTACGCCACCGTCCGACCATCCGTGCAACCGAGCCTCGGTACGCTCCACCCTGCCTGCAGTGTGGAGATGGAGTGAAGCGTGCTGTGGTGGTGGAGGCAACCAATGACTGTGACCACCAGGGTTCACTGTTTACATGCAAAGAAATGCATGGGTTTGCACTATTGCAGCAAACATTTAAAACGTCCATTTGAAAAAACGTCAGTCTTACTTAAGCCGGCTCTTTTGTCATAGTTTCACGTCATTACAACAAATAAAACATTACATGCTTCTGATCCGCACGGCACGTGACGGCTCACTTCCTTTGTTTATGTGACCAATTTGTTGATTTTCTGTTATCTCACTGCCCTCCAAGTAGTAATCTCCTCAGTGTAACCATCGCCACCTCTCAATTACTCTGTATTGAAGAAGGCGTGGCCAGCAGCTGCTGAAAGGTAGGTGTCACCCTACAAATTGCCCTCTCAGGGTCAAAACGAGCTGCTCTGTAAACATTTCTAGGCGAAAACCATTAGCGCGCATGGCGGACGAGCCCTCACCCGGGTTCGTCCGCTTCTCTGTGATCTGTCGCCTTGAAACAACAAACTTGGCGTGCCTCAGGGTTTACGTAACGCTTATGTCATCTTGCGAAGTCACCTCTGAACTCAGATTTCCTGTCACTGACAGCCGCACACAATCTCGGTGAAGAGCAATTTTAGTCCGGGTGTCAAATAAAGCGCAGTTTGTAGAAGTCCTCCACAAAGCAGATTTGCAGCTGCTCTGACATTCCACTCTGTCTTGCACAATATAAAGAGATTTACTGAGCAGAGGAAAACACTTAATGGGCCCTCACATCTCTTGATGCCTCATGGCTGCACCCAACCTGTAGTCTGCCACTGCCGAGCCAACCATTAAGCCATTAAATCAGTTTAACACCAGTTTAACCTTAGCAGAGCAGCAGTGAGTTAACACTTTCGTTGCCGAACATCTGCCTTCTAATGAAATGTGATTCTCTGATGCTAGGTGCATTTTGCATTGGTCTTCTTTTTCATGCTGCTGTGCTGCATCTGTTGTTGGTCCAGTAATGTGATATCATTGGTTACCAGAAAAACCAAAAGCTGTTACAGCCTGGATTTCGCCTCTCTTCGCTCAAAATTCACTACTTTCCTTCCGGCATAAACGGCCTAAAAGCATTTATATTTAACATGAGAGCAGAGGATGCCATGGCCGTGGATACTCTACAGTGCCTTGGCTTACTGGCATAGAGAGCCAGGGTAATTTTTTTGTCTGTAGTACACATGCGATGCAATGCAATGGAGAGAGGCGGAGGCTGCAGCTGCATTAGGCTAGCAAAAGGAAATGGCTGGCAGGGACAGTCAAGGAACTCCAAAGCCAAAACAGGAATTTCACTGTGGGTAAATGTTGACAGAGGAGACCCTGTGCTATATTCCAAAGATAAATTGGATGGACAGCAAAGATAAGCAGGACCAAGAAGATGGATGACCTTTGGCTAAGTTTGGGTGCAGAATAATGGCTACAGGCTAGATAGAGTGGTCTTCGCGCCAACCTCGAACAAGTGCTTTTTTCTCAAAGCGTCAGTGCTGTTTGCAAGGAATTTTGATACCCAGATATGGTATTCCTTAATTTGCCTTGTTTTCTTGCTCTAGTTAAATATTAAGGTAACATTCAACTGGAACTCAGCACTGACATAGTCACCTAGATGAGCTTGGCACTTAGCTCACGCACAAGGAATCTTGCATGTAGGCCACCGTAAGATAACGACTGTGCAGGCAGGACAACTTGGGAAACTCAGTGTAGCACACAGAGAGGAATTTACTGCTGCAACTGACTACAATTACCATCAACCCCAATGGGACATCCACATGAAAAGATAAGAAGTGGCAATTTTTCCCTTTAATTGCAGATGCCAAATCTGGCCTCTGGTTAAACGCCTAAATTAACTCGATTTTAAAAGTGCACAACTCAAGTGAAAGCTTTGCAGTGCATTATTTCGGGTACGCTGGAAACGATAACACTCGTGTGGATATCCCCCCCACATGCTCGACTTTCGGTTAAAGGCGGGCATGAACGCAGGTAGCCACCCAGACCCTGGAGTATCTGCAGCACATGTGCTACCGTTGGCCTCGACCGCAGTGGGCTCTGGAACGGGACCAGACTCCGACTTTCCAGTTGGAGCTAAGCGAGTCCAGATGTCTATGACTCAACCTCCAGAGAAGACTCAGGAGAAAACAAGAGGGAGTACCTTGTGTGCGTTCTCACACGGTGGTAGCGGGATACATTAGCGCTGCACATTCATGGAAAGGATAGCACATTGTTTGTGCTTATTTTTTCTTCGTGTTCCATTTGTAAAAAGAATGAATGGCCCTATGTGCGTGGAGTGAATGCAGAAATAATGTGGAAGCACTTAATGTCAAAGGGCTGCAAATGTATTGCTGCTGATGGGAGTTTCCTGGAAAAGAAGTGGCACAAGCGGGGGTATTTTTACTGCTCTGGGGTAGGGGGATTGTGTTCCCGGGAGCTAATTTTTCACTCCTAATGAGGACCTCCAGAGTGAGGAGGAAGGTCTGTTTGACTTGACTCTGTTACTGCCCTGTGTACCTCCCTGAATGTGTGATCTATTGGAGGGCTTTCAGGCCACAGGTTGAGAACAGAGAGTGAGGTAGGCGAGAGTGGACGAGCGCTGACGGATGGCCTACGCAGTCTCTCAGCTGACGACAGCCCGGGCGTCTGGTAAGCCTCCCCATCGCGGTGCACCGTTAGTGGCCGAGCGTCGAAACAATAACCGAGTAGCTCAAGTGTGTTTGTACAAGTGGGGCGGTGGGGTGTTGGCAATCATTTCTGCAGAGCGATGGGTTGCATTTAAGATAACGACGGCCTGTCTGAGTACAATCCAAAATATGGAATTGCACTCTGGGAAACCTAATTCTGCCGTCGTAAATTTCTCTCTGTAAAGTCTTGTTCGGTGTTCTCAACAGGCTAACTAATGGTTAACCTCACGCCATATGTATTCTTTGTAATGAATGCAATCAATGCAAATGTGGACTTCACTGAAATGGTCATTACTTATTTGATAAGAAGTCATACAAATGTGATTTGCAGCATTTGTTAAACACTTAAACTAAACATCACGCAGCTAAAAGAAAGCCAGAACAATGATTCATTATGCAACCACTGGGCGTTTGCCACCTGCATCGTGTAAGCCTGGAGGGGCTGCTGGGGAAGAAAACGCCTCGCTTAACCACACGTTGAAATCTGCAGACACTTTCCATTTTCCCACATGCACCTGTGAGAAAATGCACGGCCGCCGTGCAGAGAGGAGACAATTTATGTGGAAGGGGAAAGCAAACATAGGCCCTTACCTTTATCAAGTGCTTGTTCACCCATTTCGTGAAGGTCTTTTTCTGTACTCGGTCTCGTTCATCTGCAACAGAGAGACACCTGCGGTTAAACATCAGAAGTATGCGAAGGAAAATGTTTAACTCTGTTTGTAGCAGGTGTATTGCAACGACAAGGGCAACAGGGGGGTTTTATTTCTTTTGCTTAAAAGACTTAACTAAATGTGACATCCAAGACACCTGATTCCTGTAGGGCAAACGGAATGTATGACTAGGTGGAAAATACACCTCTTCCCGTCCCGCATGCGTCTGCATCTGAGTCAGACAACGCTGGAGCGCATTCGCCGTCGGCAGATGCGCCCCTATTGTCTAGTAACAACGTCATGTCTCTATGACACACCGCTGGCAGCAGTACAAGCTTGAAACCGTCCAACCATAAATGTCCCCGATGTGTGACGATAACTCCGGGTGATTACAGCAAGACATGGCATAACTATTAGAGGGTGCAATGTTCCAACAAGAAAGAACAAGGTTTGGGCCTGGAAAACACCCACTAAGACAACACACTTGTGTCTTGTCTTGTGGAGCTGAGGAAAAAAGAAAAAAAAGAAATAGAGGTGTGTCCTGACAACATTTGTTATGAACACAGTGGATGGATTTGTCTGACTCGTCCCCACGCGACCTGAAGATCGTGGTATAGTTTGCAGCTATTCTTTTACGAGGAGCAAACCAATTAGGCAGATCCAGGAAGTTCTTCACCCAGCACCCCTGATGCCCTTTTGTTTTGTTTTGTTTGGTGTTTTAACACAGGGACCCACCTTCAGTGACTCACAGAGCAGATCCATTCACATCATGCCAAAATGACCTCTGGCCATAACACAAAGTCCTCAGTCTTATCAGTTCTAAGGGAGTGATCTAACTGTCTACATATAGTGACACACCCAGGGCAGTGATTCAACACTAATGCAAAAAAAAAAGGCACCCGGAGGCTGCATTTGTTTTCTCAACGGGGAGTCGGTGACGGCTTTTTTTTTTTTTTTTTGGCGAATGTGTTATGGTGCGCGTTGCCATGGAAACCTCACAAAGACAGCCGCCGGACCTTTAACCTTCTCGTTCGGCATTTAAACCAGCGGGGACCGAGCTTGAGTCTGTGACCTCTGCGGTTCAGCTTCCGGTAGAAAGGTTGCCTAATGCGGACGACTAATGAGGACGTTTCCAAAGGAATGCAGTGGTTTCTCAGGCGGGTTGCACCTTGACCCATGGGTTGCCCTGTTCTGTTTGCGCCACATTGCTTTTTCAACGCGGCGATAACTTCTTGCTTTTTATATGCAACCTGCATTGTAGGGAGTGGACCAGTGTCACATGTCAGCAGACTCAAGCAGGCTTCATTTAGTTTAGTGTGGACATTATGATCCATAAACCCTACAACTACACTAAGTTTCAGAGGAAAATATATCTTAATCTCCATTACATGTAGCACCCATTTGTAGTCACTGCTAATAGCTTTCAGATTAAGACACATGCAGTAAATAATGATCAAATAACGTAATGCAACAGCGTTTATTTTCACCGAAGTTTAGCTCTAACTTAATCGGAGACAAATATTTTACATTCTAAATAATGTTAATGTAAAATGTAAGTTCCCAACAAAATACGGGCTTTTATTTTGAAATTTCAAAAAGGTTTATAGGTATATTTTAGTTAGATTTCAAATGAGGGGCTATGACTTGAATCCTTCCTGTTTTTAAATGTAAGTTCTGAATGCTTCAGAAGTTTTAATGACCGTATCAGCGTTGTCAAAGCAAAGGCACACAATCACAGTCAGTGCGCGTCCATCAGCACGATTTTGAAGGAAAAGAAAGACACAAAAGAAACCCGGATTTCATTTGAAGATTTGTAAAAGCAACCACTGTAACATGCCCCGAGAAAAAAAAAAGAAAAAGAGGAACAATCTGAATAAAAATGGAAAAGAGACTCATTCATCCGGTTTCCAAGTGAAGACAGAAACGGACTGCAGCTACAGTGACTCACTCAGCCCAATACACATGCACGCTTGGTGTAGAATTGTTTTGAATGGGCTTCGCTGACCAATGTGTAATGAGGAAGCTGCTGATGCATTAGAAATGGAGGGGGGGGCATTTTTTTTTCTAGCCTAGCCAAAATAACTGCACGAACAGTGGACGAGAAATAATATTCCAGACATGCCCGAGCGCCTGAGACGACTATAAACTCCCCAGCGAGGTAAAGAAACATCATCTCCTCTTGTGCCAGGTGAGCTCATTCATGTACGGAAGCAATAATAAAGCCTCCACATAAAACAAAGGTCTGCAACCTGAACACAGTCCAAGTGTGAAATGACATCTCCCTGGAAGCACACTCAACCTTTGCCCTGCAGCTTCACCCACATACGGTATCAAACAGATCAAGATTAAGGCTTGCGATCGTGCCACCTTCCGCTAACTGCTACCATACTTGTACCTTTCCTGCCATCCGTAGACTTCAGCATCGTTTGGTAAAACGCTTCATCTGAGGGCGTCCTCTCCCTGCCCATGCCGTCATTGGAGATATTCCTGTACCTCTGCTGCTGAGAGGTCATCGTCGCAGCTTCTCAGCACAAAATAATAATAATAATAATAATCCTAATAATAAAATATCCTTGGTGGTAGGAACTTCTTCTTCTTCTTCTCACTCTTCTGCGTTTGTCCCGTCAGTCTTCGGTCCGGTCTCAGAGTATGCAGTCCTGTGGCCACAATCCACTCAGCTCCTTCACAAACCTATGATTTCTCTCTCTCGTTCCTCTCTAAACCTCCTCACTCCCTCGTTGGATTTAATTCGGCTCTGCCCTTTTTTTTTTTTTTCCCCCTTTCTTCTCTCTCTCCCTTTTCCTTTTTCTATTGCTCACTCGATCCCTTACATAGCAAACGTTGCCTGTGGGCTATGAAGTCTGGGCCTGTCCCCGTGTGTGATGTGCAACTGTGTATTTAGTGCGCGGAGGACAACGTGGGCAGGGCCCTGGGCACACCCCTTCCTCTCGGAGCGTGGTGAGGAGAGGAAGAGGGCGGGGGAGAGGCGGCGGAGGACGAGGTGTGGCAACCTGAACGTACCATCTCCTAATCGCCTTTGTTGCACAAGAAAACGCTCAGACAAGCTGTGTCAGAGGGCACAATAAAAAGTCGTAAACGCTGATTAGTTGTTATGCCCTATATTGATTTAAATGGGGGTTAAATTAATGGATTACATGCACCGTGAAATAAAACACAGGTATGGCCTTAATAGCCTAAAAAGGTAAAACATTAAAAAGGGTGGCCTTAGTCACACGCTCATATACAGAAGCACCCAGACACACTTCTGGTTAATCATTACTTATTCATAGCATTCCACAGGCATTTCACATTACGAGTCACTCGCTGTGATGGGGAGAAAAAAAAAGAAGAAGAAGCAACGGGGGCGTTTTGGGAAGGGCTGTTATGGATTCCACAAGGTGAAGTGTGACCACACCTCGAACCTCGCAGATCTCCCAGGAGATAGAACGGGCTTACCGCTCTAGTAGCTGAGGCCGTGCAATTCATTTTCACCCGAGTTTTTAAAGAAATCCTGCAAGTTTTGGCACCTGCGATGGACGAATACACGCTTATCTATGTGACCGTGCAAAGCATGCGGCACTTTTGTGATTGAAAATGCTCGATTTGCAGCTGCACACAGTTCACAGTCAACCACTGTGCAGGTGCGCTTTGCAGGCACTGGAAAACGAAGTGTTTAGGACTGCAAAGGTTATACACAAGGTTGTACTTTCAGACTGACCAGTCTGTAGCAACAGAAAATGAAACCGTCTTGCATTTTGGGAAAAGACAACTTTTGTTAACCAAACAGCAGCAAATTGGGAAACAGACAACTGCAACAACAACAAAAAAGGATAGAGGGAGCAAGCAAACCCACTAATAACCCCGAATGCATAAGAGCAGAAGTCATTCACATGGCGATACTGCAAATAAACCACAACGAGCTAAAGAATTAAGGTGGAAGCAGTGAAATCAGGATGTTAAAAGTGTTTTATTAATGAATGATTCAAAAATATTATAGGAAAATTGTGTTACTTCCTGTTTGAAATGTGAAATATTAACTAATGGGTTCTATAAAGCCGCTTCATACTGGCCCCCTATACAGTCACTGTAGTATGTGCTGACAGCTAAGCTGGGGGCCCAGGGTGTGTCCAGCCTCTAGTAAATCCTACCCCTCCAGCACTTCAGGTGGGTGTCTATATCCCCTTTCCCCACCCTGGCTGACATCACATTATCAAACATCTTTTTCTTCCAAGAACATTCAGTGAAACCTGTGCGGACATGAAGGCACTTAAGGTGTCAGCGCGAGTGCGCTGTGCGTTGACTCATTTTGAGCCACGTTAGCAAATTTGGAGACACGCCTTTGGAGGTCCATACAATGTCTGGGCAAGCTGCGGAATTAAGGTGTGGCATGTGGGCAGGCAATTAAATCTGAGAAAGAAAAGGCGTCAAAAGGAATATAGAATTTACTGTAATAATACCGACGTGTTGTGGTTGTAAAGCCCTAAAACAGCGGTGTCATTTGACTTCAGGGGCTGCATACAGCCTAATTTGATCTCAACGGGGCCGGACCAGTAAGGAGAACAAGTGCATTATAATATTGTTTCTATTTAATCTAAACTATCTACTTTTATTTTTATGAGCAACCTGAAATTTCCTGAAAAAAGTGAAACCTCAGCTCAGTGCTGCCATCTGCTGGTTAGTTCTGCCTCTCCGCATTGTGTTATGTCAGCAACTTTGACTAAAACAGTGAACCCTAGTGGACAAACTAGGAACAGCAGCTACTTTTACTGAAAAATTGCAAAAATTGTATCCAACTTTTGCACCTTGCAAATTAATTTCACGGGCTTTATCGGACTGTCCAACCAGCCGCATGTTTGACTCAAACCCATGACTTAAACTTGATGTCAAATATAAAATAAATGGTTTTCCAGGTTATTTGAGATGCAGAGGCACCAGCAGAATGTAACTGAGCCCTGGGTGACGCTTCTGGCGGTGCAACGCGTACCAACACCTACTTGAGCTGGGTCTCTGAACCTCATGGGAACACACAAAAAAAAATGCTAGCTAGTGCAGGACGCGAATGAGAACAGGCGATGGTGCAGAAAGTGTGGAACATCTTAGTCATGACATCTTTCCTCCAAAGAGGAGACATATCATTAAGGTCTCAACATGCTTATTACTCCGCTCCCTCCTCTGGTTTCATCAGAACCAGATGGAACACTGAGGCTTTTTATAAGAGCAGAGAGAGAGAGTGTGGTGAAAATAAGATGAGAAAGTATTTTCTTTCTAAATGACAAGTCTGAGGTTTGAACTTTATTTTTTATGATGTAACTGACAAAGATGTTGGTGTTTCTCTTCCCGTAGCGCTCTTGCATTAGCCAGCAGACGTTATGGCTGATGAAACAAAGTACATTCAAACTGCTGCTACATTCATAAGCTGTTAGCTACAGTACAGTAGCAATATACCTACCTACCTACACAAACCTATCAGCCACAACATTATGACCGGAGAAGTAAATAACATTGACCATCTTGTGACAGTTCAATGTTCTGCTGGGAAACTTTTGGACCTGGCATTTGTGTGGATGCTACTTAGACATGTAGCACCGTCCTAGACCAGACCAGGCACCCCCACCCCATAGCAATGACACTCCTTAATGGCAGCAGCCATAGTTTAGGAGCAACGCAACAGCACTAGATGTTGACCGGGCCTTCAAATTCGCTAGATCTCAAATGGATCAAGCATCTGCTGGATGCACTGGAACAAGCCTGATCCACAGAGGCCCCTTCCCTACAACCCACAGGACCCAAAGGACACCACAGGACATCCTCGCAAGGCTCATGTCTATTCTCTGATGAGTCACAACTGTTTTGGAGGCACAAGGGAGACCTACACAATATTAGGAAGTCATAATGTTATGCCTGATATATATGCTAGAATATAATCAATCTTCACTTCCAGTTCTTTTAATATACTGGAAATATGTTAGTTCATACTCCTCAGTTTCACTCAAGTAAAAGGTTCAATTGTGTGTGAAGGTTCTCAGTCATCCCGGTCAAAGTATACAAAGGTTTAACGGTTCAATTCAAATGTGTTTCATGCCGCAATTTTCTTAGCCCTCTGCTCTGTTGGATTTTAGTCGTATGACTGAACAACTACGGAACGATGGTGTGATCTTAAACATTCATGCTCCTTCTAGTACTGATCAAACACTTGCAAAACTGGTCACATTCCCGTGATCTTCAGTTATTACAGACTTTTAAGTGCTAATTAGCAAACGCTAGCTAGCTAGCATGCTAAACTACGATGGTGGACATACATGCTTTAGGGTTATGATTGCCTCACCAGAATGCTGCTGTTGCTACTGTGTGCATTTAACTCAAAGCCCCACTACGCCTGAACGCAGTCATACAGAGTCTTTGTCTTTGAACCGACATACAGCATCACTGGGGAAAAATGGGCTTGGTGTAATTACCATAAACAAATCTGACCACCAGCGCCTGGATCGGTTTGGTAGATTCTATCCAAGATTGCTTGTGATCCCCCCAAACCTGCAATTTCCATAAATCCTCATTTAATGTTTCATGGCCAGGAAGAAATCAAAGTTTGTCAGCGTTCATACGTACATACGTGGGAACGTCTGTGACTCTGATATGAGTTCAGTCAACTTGTTCCTTGCTATTACTGCTGTGAAGCTACAGTACAACATAGATCTAAGATTTTAAAAAGAAAGCCAGACTCAATTAGCTTCAACTGTTGTGTTTATAGTTTATAAAGACAATCTATATAAACCTGAGAGGGGCATTGTGCTGTTCATAAAGAATATACGCCTTCAATGGATTCTGACAAACACATGGTTGAGCTTGCCACCACTTAAGACTAAATACCTGCATTTAAGCACCGGGGTCCGCCGAAGCAAACAAATTAGAGGACAAAAGAATTCTGAGAATGTGTCATTATGGTTTTTGGAAAGTGCTGAGCTGCAGAGCAAACACGAGGGGTTTAGGGAGAGGGAGGAGGGACGGCATCTTTCTTTGTCAGGGGATAAAAAGAAGCTGGAGAAAGGATTTGCTCTCCCAGATTAGGTTCCCTCCCTGCTCCTTACTCTGCCGTCCTCTCCCACCTTTCTCGTCGCCGGTTCAGGTGAAAGCGAGCGCACACCGCGATAGGCGGCGGCCGCGCCTCGGGGAAAGGAATGTCGATGAAGCCGAGAGCGGCCTCAACACACCCAGAAATTATCACATAAGTGGCTCCGTAAAGATGAGGCAAGGACGCCTGAATCACAGTTGCACATGTTGGTTCGTATTTCTTTTTTTTTTTTGCAGGCAAAGTCACAACTAACAGGGCGTGTAGAGAGACCCTTGTCGACATGACTGTGCTCAGTGGAAGAATGTGGCGTAATAACTCTATTTCTTATAAATTGGGCTTGTTTATCAGGTAAAACGCACTGTTTCTGTTTCTTAATTTGTTCCGTGAAAGAAAAACTGAAAACCCAAGATGACAAGTTCATTTCGTTTTGATCAAATGATCAGCAATTCTATATTTAACTTAATTTAATCAAATGTAATAGTATTCCAATAACAGGGTTAAGTCAGTCTCATGGGAGAATCAGGAGTTAAAGCCTCCTCCCGCGGACACAAGAGAGCCCATTAATGTTCACTCCAATCACAGTTGATGCCTGTCGCGGCTGTGCCATGACGCACTGTCCGGCTCATCAGCCGAAAGGACAGCAGACCTCGAATGATGCTGTGCAGAATTAAATCCGAAGACGCCGACGCGAAACCTGATTTAACCCAGACTAAACAAGCCCCGGGATCAGCCACAGCAGCTGAGTTTATAAAAATAGCATCAAGAGCCGAGCTTCAGAAGCCCCCCGTGGAATAAGCCCCACATCTGGGACGGCGTCAGCGGCTAATGTTTAATTTGGAGAAGACAAATGCAGCAGGGTGATAAGGGGGGAATGATAGAGAGATTAAGCCTGACGGGCGCATGACATTTGAAACGGGCAAGTGTCTCCCTCTGCAGGTGAGAGCACTGAAATGCAAATTAGACGAAGACTTCAGCCAAACGGGCCGAACACAAGCAGGAATAGTGATTTAATGCAAACTTACAGTGAGGTGTCACTGAATTAAAGCTGATTCCTGCACCTCAAAGCATAACTTCTTGCCACTCCTGCTGTCTATACTCCCATACACTGTTTTTTAATAAAACAGACTCCACAATAATTCTCCTTTACATGTTTTTCTTTTTCAAAATGAATGACTTCAACTCGGCCGCTGCCCTTCAACCGGCAATCCCTTCCAAGCTGCTACTCTAAATTTCTGCAATCCTGATTTTGCAAATGCGACACTGTTTGACCATATCAGCGTATGAGAAAATGTTGTCAGAATTAGCCTTATATGGGTCGAGTTACTTCCAAAGAGTGCGTTTTAAACATTTTAAAAGTATACATTAGGGATTTTCTTGACAAAACATTACGCATGCTAATGAAAACAAATGCATTCTAATGCTACACTGTAACAGTCCTGCACTAAGTCTCCCTTCATGGCTGTTCTAATGTTCAGTTTACGTTGAAACAGCGTCAGAGAGATGGTGATTCGAGGATGAGGTTTGTGGTGCTGATGAAGTGGAACAAATGAAACACTAAAGTGTTCCTTTTATTTATGTTTGCCCACTGACTAAAACGGGGTTGCCAAAATAATAGAAACATGTGTTGGTAACAATAAAATACAATTCGAAAGTACTGCGAACGCAACCGATGCTCGCTCAGTTATTTGTAACAATGTTTCAGGATGTTTTTGGGTTCACAAGTGTACCTAATAAACTGACAAGCGAGTGCATTTCATTAACATCAGCATTCGTGTCTTGTATAATGCTGTTTTCGCTGTGTCGGAGGCATAATCCGAAGAGAAAAATGGGTTTGGATATGATTACAATTCTGTGTTTTTCACTGTGTTTTCTTGCCTTATTTCCTTTTAAGTGATTAGCACAACAGCAATAAATTAACTACATACACCCATAGCTGCGGTGTTTATCCACAGCTGGAAGACATCTGCTTTCACTTCTCCCCTCGTCCTATTCCAAATAAACTGCAAACACAAACATACATCATGTCGGCAACAAAACAGAAAACCCGTTGGTTTTAAATGTTTTTTTGAACTGGACCGGGGCTGCCACAAATAATTATTTTACTTTTGATTCATCAGATGACTAATTTGTTACAAAGAAAACTGTGACTGTATTAAACAGACTTTGACAAAGGTTAGAGAGAAAAAGTGAATCACTAAGAAATTATATCAAGCTAATGTTATTTTTAGTATAAACTGACTTAAATGACACAAAATTGACCAAATGTTTCAAAGAGGATGAATTTATGTCAAGAGAATAAGTAAATCGTTGCCTCTGCTCTCCACTCGTAACAAACCACCTGTGTTATACGACCCCGTCCTTATTGTTAAATCTAGGTCACATACTGTTAGTGCCTCCTTTTCCTTGTGATCCATTAATGCATCGCCGTGGCATGTGTTATTTCCATATGCCATCTCACCCTCGCCGCTTTCCAAACAGTCACACACTGTAAATGTGGAAAAAAGAATGGCAACTTGAGATCCGTTTCCACGGCAACGTCCACAAACACACAGAAACCATGTGCTTCGGCGGCCACTGTGACTGACTCTGACTCACGGCGGTATTTTAAGCCGCAGAGGCCGCGGAGTCTCCCGCAGCTGGCCAATTTGACGTGGAAAGGAAATCACCAGCCTTCTCCCCACCAACACACACACACACACACACACACACACACCACATTATCGTTCTGTAATGGCAGGAGGCAGCGACATGTTCCAGCCACCGGGTGGCGCCAGAGCACAACCACACCCATCTCCTTCCCAGGTAGATTCTGCACCTGTGCAGCTATAAACTATGAAAAAGACATCCTCAGATATGACATAATAATTAAACTATAACGAGCATAGAATAGAAACGTTTTAAAAAGGGAAAAAGGTTTTAAAATACCATTATAAATATCAGAAGGAAGTCCAGCATATACTACTACTACTATATATTTTTCAGTAGGGAAATTATGGTATTTTTTAGTGACAGAAAATAAATGATACTCCAGCTATAAAGTGCTGAATGTGGTGGATTATTATGTACACTAAAAACAAAACATTTGCATGCTTTTAGTAAATGGTGCAGTCTTTATTTGCATGCACGTTGCAGGAGCACGTGTATGTTCCAGTTCAACAGACAAAAAACAAAAGCGACAAGTATCAGACTGCTACTATTATAGATAGATTAAAAAAATAAAAATAAAGGGTGATTTAATTCTATAAGAAGTCAAAAAATGACGAATATGTAAAGTGATATACGTCCAATAGAGTATTATCACACATACAGGTCTGGCGGTGTGCGAGTTGCCACTATCTGTGTGGGCTTGTGAACTCAGGGTTAATGCAAACTATTGTAGTTACTCATTTACACCAATACAATACCATCACAGTTTGCTTCAAACCATATCGCCTCATATACACTGAGCAGAAGGCGTTTACTGTGACCGCTAGCCACTCGAAATCTTTTACTTGACGTCCCTTTATGTTCAGACAAGTTACACCTCACTGCTTGACTTTAGAGAGGCAGCTCCCGCAGCCTGTTGTAACACAGGTGCTCCAAAGCACATGGGGAAAGTTGTAAACGACAGTTTTTAATTTTATTGGTAGTGGAGCGACAGTTATGGCAGAATCCCTACACATTCCTACACAAAATGTTCCAGGGAGTCTGTAATTAAACATGTTTCAAGATGCACATACAGTATTTTCTTTAGTATTTTACATTCTGAAATAGCTGCTGCTGCAGTTTTCCATCTTTTAAATCATTTTTACTGCTGAAATTTTAGCTTTGAGTTTTCACATGTGAACAGAAAAGCCAGTGCACGGCATGAGTAGCGTGAAACAAAACAAGAGAAGCGAATGTTGAGTCCACAAGTGGTAAACTTTCTTCAGTTTCTCAGAGCATGACTCGCTACCACCAATCATGCGCTATTGCTACCAATAAACAAACTCCTCCCCGCGCAGTCCATAAGTCAAGTCACTAGCCACTCACCAGCGCAACACATCTTCCTGTACAGGTATCTGAGTCGTTCTCCATATGAGCTCATCGCATGCAGATAGCTCCCTTGTTCGGGTCTCCAAATGGCAGTCATCGCGATCCCGGTGAAAACACATACAAAGATACCCCCCCTAAGTAGCGCTGTGTGTTTCAGACGAACTGTGCCAGCTGGTGTGGGGAGTAGAAACAGGAAGAGCCGTAGATCGCGTGCCCTGCCCCCCTCATTTATGGCCAAAACGAAAGATAGCAGACAGGTAATTCAGCATAACTTTCATTTTATTCATTGAGTCATTTACCAAAGAAGTGCCACATAGCTCATTCCGGCTCCAATTTTATTATTCATTACACTCTCAACCTGCTGAATTTGTCTGGCGAGGGTGAAGATTAAACAACAACCTCGCAGTCATCCAGTGAAGCACACGGGCTCAATGACAGAATTTAATCATTTCTTATATCGCTCACTTATGCAGAGTCAGCGCTGTTTAGTTTGTATACACACAAACACAGAAAGGGAGGTGTTTCTAGGGCGTGAGGGCATGCTGGTTTCTGTTATTGTTATTACGCTTTCATTTTAATCCAGCCCTAAAGCAACAGAGATCAGTCTGTTGTGAAATTATTGACATTGTCAGTGTCCCCAAGGTTTCTGGAACCAACCTTAAGATCTACAAGCTGAGCTCAACTCCCTGCTTTGTAAAAGCAAAGTTTAAATACAGTAAAACTGCAAGAAGTGAACCCCCGACTGTTCCAAGTCTCCCTCGGTCTGGTGAAAAGACGCAGTTGACACATGCACCTACCGTCGTCAGTCGGCTTTGGGATGTGAATTTACAACGGGGCACAGCTGACGTGCGCCCCGGTCACATTTAAAAGGGAAAGCGAGCTAAATTTGAGGCGTGTTCCCCTTACAGGAGGCCGACCTCTGACCCGGGGCCGTACAGGAAGCTTTCTGATCTCCTCGAGGACAGCACTGACCACTATCACTCACGGTGATTGACACGAGCAGTCTCTCCTTACGGCAAACGCCTCTCTTTGACCACACATTGCACCCTCAACACCCTACTAGACAAAGCTAGTATGCGAAACTGTGTCAAATATGTGGAGTATTTGAGAGGGAATAAAGATGGACTTATCTAGTTATGATGCGACACCTCCAAAGGTTACCGGCTAATCCTTTGGATGGAACAAGGCTAGCTAGCTGTTTTCAGCATGTTCAAGATAGGCTAAGCTAAACCAGTTCCTGCTGCCAGCTTTATATTTAACACACGGATACGAAAGTGGGCAAGCGTCCTAAAATGTTGAATTGCTCCTTCAAAGTTAGACTTAGTTGTCTTGAAAATATCGTAAAACTGTACTGAAGTGAGAGTTTTCGTCTTGTAACAAAGTAAAACCAGACTTCCACATGCGCAGAGCTTTTGACTTTAAGTGTCATAAAGCGACACTTACGGGAGATTAATTAGCACCTTGAAGCAAAACAGTTGATGTCACTGTGTACGATATAATGAAGGAAGGAGTGTTGAGATGTTCCTAATTGAGGTCACAGGGGGTATAAATAAACTCCCAGCGCAGGAGCGGATGTATTTGTATGGTCCCAGTGCAACGTATAAATAACTCAGCGCTACATGAACGGCCCAGGCGAGCTCCATGCGGCTTTCTGTCTCATCAGGGTTTGTTCGCTATTCCCAGAAGACGACGAGAACTGTATCCAAATCTGCCTCGGGGATTGCCTGAGCCCCAGAGGTACAAGCTCGGTGTTTATGTTATGACTCATGCCCACCGTTTCTTCACCAGCAGGAATGGACCATGCAATCATGAGTCAAGGAAAAGACAAGCACACACTGGTGCAGTAAGAAGTAGCTGGATTGCTCCGGAGCGGGAGTTCTGGTTGTTTCCAGGAAGATTGCTGGCTTTTCCACAAACCGGGCCAAACCCACAGCCAGAACTGCTCAACCACCGCAGCTCACACGAGGCCTCAGAGAGTCCTTCATTCATTCCTAAAGGAGAATTTGTTTGCCACTCTCTGTGTGATTAAACAGCACCCTCGGCTCTCAGCGCGTCAAAAGGTGTGATGTACTGTGTATGGGAGAGTCACAGTGAGAGCTTTCTTTAGCCAGGAGCGACACCTGTTCAACCTGTCGTGCATGTAAATCCTGGCAACGAAAATTCTCCACCGACCAATCATGCAAAGTGATTAAACACAGTCGTTAACGGTCTGGTTCTTAAAACATCCACCAGCGTCAGCGTGAAAGGAAATTAAACTCACATAGGAGGGCGCTGCTGCACCTGAAATTTAAGCATATCCCGCTGAGGCCCTGGGATTGACGTGCCGAGGGAAAGGGAAAACAAACAGACGAAAGGTCAAAGCGGGTCGGTGGGAGAAGGCAGAGTGATGCACCTTGTGTGTGACACAAGAGTATTTACAGTTTAACTCTGCCACGTTCCCTTCCCCGTGACCTTTAAGATGATCCCATTCCAACATGGTCAGCGGAGAATGTTTGTACCCGTGTTCCCACCTCCGAAAGCCCAGCCCGGCGCAGGTTAATGCATCCGACTAGAAGCTGTGCTTGGAAGTAGATAAAAAATCACAGCGGCGAGGTGTCCGCTCGCACTGCGGTAATAAGCCGAGGAGCTAGCAAGGGGATAGGGGTACGGAGCTGTCATCGTGCGGAATGGATGCCAGTGAAAGTGGACAGCTAACACCAGAAAGCCCCATGATACGCCTGGACTGAAGAGAATAGATCAGCGGGGGACAGCAGCTGCATTAACTCTTCCGTGTCTCAAACGGAGAGGACGTTATAGACTAATTGTCCGTGTTAATAACAGTAAAATTTGCGAAGCCATGTAGCCATATCTAGGCTTAGGCTCCATTTAAACCACTGTCTTTCTTCTCAAAATGATCTTGCACCACAGTCACATACCTTTCAAAGCTAGATTTGATAAGATATCACAAACACCTTTCTGCTCTTTTGATTTTCAGAAATAATGCATTTTGACTGCTGGTTCATCCTTACACTTACGCATTCGCCACTAATAATTCCGGTGCGATTAATCGAAAGATTAAATGTCAGGCATGTCTGCATTTCTGTCAACCCGTACCGCAGGCGCTCAAGTGCAAGTCCTGGCACAGCTGGCATTTAACGTAATCGTGACCTGGTTTGTTATCTTGGTTTGGCACAGGCATGCTAAAATTAGCGAATAAGGTGTAAACAAAAGGTGTTGAAAATGTCAGCCGGGACCGATGTGGTGGACTGATCATCACAATGCTGCTAACATGGCCTAGAATTAAAAGTAAGTGGTCAAGGACTTTGTGAGTGCTTCTGCAGACAAAAAAAAAATCGGGTAGTGTCAGAGCGTGGAGTCTGTCAGGAGTTCAGTTCACACACTCTGTATGTTTTTCCACGGCAAATCCAAGATAAAGCCATCAAAGGGTTACCAGTGAACACGCCCGTGGCTTCATCTCTTTTGTAAGTCTATCTGTTGGGTCAAAAGCTGGCAGCCGATTTGAGGACTGGCAGTACCACCAACCAAGCAGGTGTGCAAACCCATTAAGAGATTTATTGAAAAGACGTCGGAGCAATCTCTAGCTAGAACACACACACACTGTACACACCAATATTTGATCCCCAGTGAAACGTGACTAGACGGTTTTGGGAGGGGACGTCACAAAAGCATTGTTACGACACAACACTGAGCCTCTGCACACTGCAGCGCAACGGAAGAACAGCCAGGCGAGACAGACGAGCAATGGTTTATGCTCGTGCGCCGTGACATTTCAGACTGACATGTCTCGGGGCGTACAAGACAAGAATGCAACCTGAGCCAAATCGAAGGCCTCCCACTCGTTGCGAGTGTAATGAGGGCTAATCCCTTTTCAGCTGCAAGTGCGAACAGACATTTCAAACGGCAGGCGGCACCGTGGCAGCATGGAACCGGCGTGTCGGGGCCCGGTGGCACCTTTGAAACTACCACAGTGGATGACAAGCAAGCTTCAAGGTTGCACATGACTAATGCAGAGGGTAAACATGCCACACACGGAGCTCACAGAATGAGTAATGAGAGTTCTCCGGATCACTATCAAGAATGAGATAAAAGGTAAAAGTAAAACAAACAAAGTTATACACCATAAAAGCAAACAGATTACCGCGAACAAAGTAATTTACCACTTGATAACAAACACACAGAGGAGGACATGGGACACTCCTCTAGCAGCTACCCTCCCTGCTTCCCTAGCTTTTACAAAAGCCTCCCTTACCTTCCCTCTTTTGTTTTCTCAAGCTCCAGAACACAATCAGGGTAACTAGGTGCCCCAAAACCACCAGGGCGGGGAGAGCTGGTCCTGGGGGCCATGCAGGCATTTGTCGGGACAAGATAAGGTAGAGGGGATGACGAGATGAGCCCAGGCTGTCCTGACAGGTGGGCAACTTAACCGGGAGGGAGGGGGGTGAAGGGGGGGCGACATGGGCGTGGCAGGGACATTTTTAAAAAAAGACGGCCCGAGCAGGAATTCCTGCTGTTTTCCCCACCCTGAAGGCTATTACTGAAACATCCCCTTCTCCTGATTGTTCAGCTGTTTTCAGACCTTTACGACAGGGGGGACAGGCTGCGGTGAGCAAGAGCAGCTTAGAGGTCTGTGACAAGGAAACTAAAATGGTTAATCTCTTGTTAATATTATTCATATCTAACCTTATTTATAAGGGTTTCTGATGAGCAACACCCAGGCATGATCCTATTTAAACTCCCCGCCAGGCTTCTAAAAGTTAAGAAGCTATTTGGATGAGTAGCCAAATATCCTCAAGGAAGTCTACACGCCTCTTTTTTATGGATACACGATGACCTGGATAACTGAGAACTTTCACAAGTTTTAGTTTGACTAGCGGGTTTAATGAACCTTAGTGTGAGTTTAATGATAATCTGATGCTCCTCTGTGACTCACTCTATCACCTAGAACAGGCATGTTATCTGCATTCGTCGCTGATAAGTCACTTCTGAGGAATATGCTCAAACCCAATAAAGCAATAACAGGCATAGCAGCCTCAGCCTTTTGTTGGTGCTGTATCAGGACTTTGGGACTACTATGACCTCACCCTTACGACTTCTTATCTTTATCTTTAGTTACAACAACAAGATCTAGTGTAATTCTGCTAGATTCTGCTAGGTGATAACAGCTGGTGATATGACGCTCAAGATTCAGAATAAAACACAATCTTTATAGAGCACTGCTGTTTGTTGACATCCGTCAGATGGCAAAGAGGGGGGGTGACCCTCCACCCACATCCCTGATCGCACCTGGTTCCAGCTACGTGCCATCAAAAAGAAGATAACGTGAAAGTCAGCCAGCCATGCTCTTAGCTCCAGTCACTCACATTGTTTAAATAAGGAATACAGTCTGTGCCGCGGTAGCTAAAGGTTGTTGTCCGCTACATGTGAACGCGTGTGCCTCGCTCCAGCTTGTGGGAGTATGTGCACCAGTTGGGAACACAACAAGACTTCACACACTGCCGTTGCCAAAAACACACCGACAGCCAGCAACCAGGCAGACGAACGCAGTTAGACACAGACACGACACAAGAAGCCCACTCTGACCTACCAGGTATGATCTTCATCTAAGAGACGGTACAGACAGGAAGAGGGTGAAGAAAAAGAGAGCTGGACAGAGGGGGAATGAAGAGGACAGGAGCGGCTCCTGTTTGTTTGCTCCGAGCTGCCCTGTTTCTCCCTTGTCTTGAATTTTGACAGGCTGCGCCTGCTGCTTGGATCCGTCAGCCTGTTCTCCCGTGGCCAGGGGAGGAGGGACGACACAGCAAGCCTGGGGAAGGGGGCAGGGGCGAGGGGCGAGGGGCTCGGAGGGCTGAGAGGGGTGGGTGGCCAGGGGGAGAGAGGGCTAGAGCTGACCTAGTGTTATAAATATCCACTAGAGCCAGATGATCGCACGATGTCGCAGTTAGAAACTGATGGTAGTACTCTGGCGGGACACTTGGCTACACTCGCACCCTAGAGACACCCCACCCAGACACAAGAAGACACCCCTTCTCCCTCCAGTCCTCCTGCTTCTCTTTGATGATGATGTCGGTGGCAGGTTTATTCTCTGATATTAAGTCACAGCTCTCAGGCAGAAATCAGATCTCATCAGAGCACTCTCTATCATAAGATAATTAACATATGCCAGAGTCATCATTTGGATATAATTCTGTCAGCACATACAAAAGTAGACTTCTTGACTACTATGCCAGAAAACGATGTAACATAATGCTTCATATAATGTCGTGTGATTAGCAGCAAATTAACAGACTGAGTCTAAACTATTTGATACCAAATGTGCAACTGTAAATGGTTAAAAGTTAAAAGTGGACATGTTTGCCATCATTATAAGGTAAAAAAACACTGGCAGTAACATCAAGCGGACAGAAATAGCAACCCAGACAGCAAATATGAAAACTGAGAGCTAACAGTGATGGAATATTTACTAAATCAGCATCACGAAAGAGTTTAGCGATAGCCACTGCTGAGAGCACAGCTAGACCACTCAACGTTCATCCCCCGTTGCTTTTGGGATCACAACAATGCACAACATTGTCTTAATATAGCATAGGATTCATATGCATAGGGTTTTGTCAATTGTGCCGTTGACAGCTGGCTCCATTTCACTTCACCGTAGCGCTAAAAGAAATTCCATACAATGTCTGGAGAGTAGCGCTAGGGACGCGAGATGGCTGCGCCGTGGTGACATTAAGGCAGCCGTGCCGAGAAACCATATAGGGCGTTTAGAGAGGATGGCGGGGAATTTCTCCATCAACGTCCTCGTGCGCAGCATTCACAAACTCCTGAACTCAGCGGGCTCACGTCATTCGTGTCAGGACCCATAGCTGAAAGGTATGCTAAGCTCGTATGTGTGGGGTACCTCGTCTCACCGTACATCCATATACTGCAGAAGTTTGCTTTTGTAAACATGGTTGTCCTCTACTTAACAACCCAACTGAGCAGGTGGTGAGGTGTCTCTTGAGCGTATGCTCCCTTGCCAGTTTATTAGGTACGCCAGAGAAAACGGGTCCTGCACGAAATCTCGGCTTCGTGAAGGTTCTGGTATTTAGCATTTGTTTGAAATAATGCTTTGTAGTACAATTGAATGGAGTTGTGCTGTTACCGACACAAGTTTCTATTATTTTTACCAAATTTAGTCAGTGGGCTAGGCCAAATAACAGAAACACTTGTTAAATTGACACAGGTGTAAAACTTATGGCCTGTGGGCCAAAAGTGGTCTGCCAGAGGGTCTAATCTGATCTGCGGGATGCATTTGTGCAAAAATTACATTGACGACTGCAATTTTTCCAATAAAAGTATTCTGGTATTCCTTGGTTTCACACAGTTTTAGTCAAGAGTTACATAACACATAACACAACACTAAGACCAAGAACTAAACAGAAGATGCACTTCTTTCTATTAAGAAATGCCAGGTTGTTCATTACTTGTTTCGTAACAGCGCGGTTCACTAAATGTAAACACTTTCACAAAGTACTTCTTTGACTAAAACAAAGGGAAACATTTGGAGTTGTCGTTATTTAGAGGTTAATACGCTATTGTGTTACTGGTCTGGCCAGCTTGAGATCACATTGGGGCCCCTGAACTAAAATGAGTTTCAATGATCAATCCCACTTAACAGCACCATCCCTCCAGAACGACTGTACACCTGAATGAACTTTCTGGTGACGTTTTAACACAAGCTGAACATTTTAACAGCATGATGCTAAGCTTTAGTGCAGGACTGTTACATCTGAATGCATTCATTTTCACTGTCGTGCCCAATGAAGCGACCGGTGAGTTTAATCCGGTATAAAGTGACGGTCAAAACACAAAGGCCTCACACTTGAATGGACGCCTAACTGAGGCTTAAACATGGTTCTGAAAGCTGAACATGTGGAGGTTTAGGAAAATCCATCTCTTTCTCACAGAAGTGCAGTCACATAAGTCAGCCCCTCTAACAAGGCCCAACACGTACCCTGGGAAATGACTAACGTCACAAGCATCTTAGCCAAACCCTCAATATATTCCACATGTTATCGATCCCTCGGTTTCCGGTGGGTTTGGCCTATGACGAGTTAACTGAAGCGCTGCTCCAACGGATTTCTGTTTCTGCATCCCCTGTCTGGCCTCCAGTCGCTGTGTTGCAACTGGCTGCCGTTAAATTCGATATCAAGCGCTCTTGTGCTCGCCAGGGCGGCAGCTCAAAAGTGGCAGCCAGTTGGAAGGCCGCACACAACCAGCTACTTAGGGAGGATTATGTTTTGATCGCCCATTATTATGTGAAGTCACTTCAGCATACCCTGTACTGTACATTGTGCTCACCCAGCCATGAGAGGATTTCAGAAATGGTTTAAACATATTAGAAGAGCTTTTGGATCACTTTTTAAATTGACGTCAGATTATTTGATTCTTGTTCTATAAACAGAGGAAGTGCAGTTGTAACATTAGGTTTCTGTCATTTCAGCACTAACTAATGGCATTGTATTACCATCTTTTTTATTATACAATATGCTTGGTATATTTAGGTCTCTGTATGTGAAATGTAACGACCAATGAGTTCTGACGCACACTGTAAAATATTAGTAGCAATTTCACAAGTGAAGTCAGCAGTAAAAGATAGGGCACAGCAGCTAAGGTCATTTAGTTTGTTTTGAGCAAAACATTACTGGTGGCCAGCAGCGCGACCGGCAGCCAGAGATTGTACTTAAGCTGCCAACTCACGACATAGTCTTTTGATAGGTAGCATTCATTTAAACGTTTAGTATGTGCCCTCTTCTTTTTTATATTTCAATTTTTTTCTATTTTTACTCCAAAAGTTCGAGCTCATAATTCAAGCCCGGGAGATCTGAGAGCGGCCCCGGGGTGAGTCACGGCATTGAAATGACGACGTGCCACCACAATGAAAGGCAGGGAGCTGCAGCACACTGGGCCTGTTCATTTAACCGATCACACAAGTATGCATCGGGCATAAATTCAGAGATGAAAACACGCAGGACCTCGGTGGCATGTCTGGGATGTGATTCGGCCTAATTGCCGCTGGTGCCGTGTGTGGGTGCAGTATAAACAGTCTCTGAAGAGTGCCCAGTTTGTACAAAAGTGCTTACTGCACGGCTTTTGTTTAAGCCCACACTGCAGCCTTCAATTGACCAGAAAAGTCAGCGTTTCCGATGTCAAAGTGTGCCCTTGAAAATGGTTTCAAAAGAATTTATATCTTCCTTCTTCCCGATTGCAACACCACTGATGCAAAGCAGCAGCAACTGTAGCAGAACAAAAGTAGACGTGCTGTACCTATTGGAAACACATCCCAGGGCGTGACTGAGACTGCTGACAGGCAGTTAATTAAACAACATACCAAGAATACCACAGAAAGGAGGATAATAACACTTAAAACAGTATCTCTGGAAACTACAACCTATCTTACACGATATATCATATCTAAGATACAACCAAACCTGCTTTTGAAAACAGAGTACCATTAAATCTACGTGACAAAAACACAGGCGTGCACATCATATGTTCTGAAATATGCATTTTATGAAAAACGCCCCTGACTGCAGCTCAGATGACACATGAAAATGGTTGTTAATGGACAGCAGATGTCAGCAGTGCACTGCTGTGTCCATCTCTGAAAACATCCCATCTAAGTCAGGCATGCAAACTAAGGGGAGAGATTGAAATCTCACCGAGCGCTCATTATTCCTCACAATGAGTGTTAAGCTTTTATAGATGCACATAGAGTTGTGTTGTGTTTGTGATGAGCTGCGTGTGCTGTTGTTCTAGTGCATGGGACTCGTAAAGATTTTATCTAACTGCCAAAAGGAGTTATTTTTCCTGATGAGAGCCGCAGATCGAATAAAGGAACCAGGCTGCTAATTGAATCCAGAGCTGCCGTCACGTGAGGATCCAAACAAACACACCCAAAGAGATGTGAGCAAGCCATTCCAACTTCCTGACTCTTTGTCCATTGCTCACACCCACAACCGGCTACGCCCATGCACAGCCCTTCCCATACGTCCTCCTAGGACTGCAGGAAAAAAGTTCAAATAGCAACCCGTTACACTTTTTTTTGACAGCTGCAAAATATTATCATTAATACCATCCAAAATCACATGAGCATTCATCACCATCCTGATTTAATATGGGCAGCACGAGTTTCACTTCAGCAAAGCCAACCGCAGCATCATGTGGCACCTTGTTCTGGATTTTCATATTTTGCGAATACACCCTAGGACGACAACATAGTTCAGATATCACTCAGTCTCCACAGCTCCCGTATCCCACGCATACCATTGCATAATAGTGTGCAAGGGGCACGGTTATCTCCTGAACACGGCCGTATGAGAAGAGAACCGGGAAAGCAACCGCAGAACGCGAGCCGGTGCCAAGAACACGGTATTACTGGAGCAAAGACAAGAAAATGCTCCCAAAAGCACCACACCTCCTCCTCTTAGTCAGTCTGGTTACTCTCGCAATCGTCTCTGCAGGGAACAGGCGAGGCTGAACCTCAGAAAACAGCCCCACCTTGTTGGAATGACAACAGGTCTGCATGAGCCCTCTGGCAAACACTCGAGATGGCTCCAGAGATTACCGTTTTCACTCAAACCGTGAGCAGAGCTTAACGCAACACTCGACACAAGGGGAGTTCCCCGCATGCACCCTATAAAAACCTAAGTGATTTATTTAAAAGAATGCTACCGATCACTGATGCATGTGAAGAAGACTGTGGAATAAGTTTTAGGCTGTGATTAAGTTTCCAAGTGTAAATTTCACATGCCATTGTGTGTAGAACATGAACCTATGTCATAACGCCAGTGTGAAATCTGACAGTGTCATGACTTCACTAAGGGGTGGTGTGCTACAACAGGGTTACCGATACTCCATCTATTTTCACACACATAATTAAATCACAGCCACGTCTAAACGGCCTCTTCTCACCGTCTGACTGCAACTATTCCTGAAAAGAGACTGCCTCCTGTCCACATTGCAAAATAAGATACTGGGCTGTGTTAGTGTGACACCGTTAAACCATAACCTGTAATCAGATCGCCCCAAATACTACTCTGGAGGAGAAGCCAGGGTGAATTAAAGAATGAGAACGGTATTTAGAGAACGGAATCAAAGCACATGATAGTGGGAAGCAACAATAGGGCTGTCATACACCACGTATCCCACCTAAGACCTCCCACACTTCAAAGAAAGGTGGGGGCAGAGATGCACGGGCAAATTACATCACATGCTCAAGACAGGAAGTGGGTTAAATGGCACGCGTTCAAACCTTCAACGAAGTTAGGCCATGTCTTCTCCTCTGGCTCCTCCAGCGAGTGGTCCCAGTCTTCGTCAGGTGAGGCCCCTTGCACCTTGGCAATCGCTGCCCCCGACAAAAGTGCCCGTTCTATGGCGATTGCTTCGAGAACGTCCAGGTCCAGTTCTTCTCCTTCCACTTCGGGCTGCACAGGTGGAGGAGGTGACTGCTCCCCCGTTGCCTGTGGGCTAACAATCTGCTTCACCTCAACTATCTCTTCCACCACGACAATTTTCTTCCTCATGGCGGCGTCTTCTATGTCAGTAGTTCTGGACTCAGAAGTGTCCACCAGGTGAGGCCGGTCAGGCTGGGCTACGGGTGTGGCAGTAGCAGAGGGTGTGTCCTCCGATTCCCTCTTCTTCTCTTGCTCCCGCTTTAAGGCTTCGGTAACTGAGAGCCTTTCCTCGGTGCTGCACTCTGCTGCTTGAGTGGCCGAACGTTGTGCAACTCTGGGAGGCTCCTCTCGCTTGGTGAGGGGGCTGGCCTGCGTCTGAGCTGCAGCTGCCTCTGCTGTTAGTGCTGGTGCTGCTGACGCTAATGCTCCGGCTGCGGGTGCTTCCCTCACTGTGTTGGATGTTTCTAGTTTCGGAACCTCCCGCTCGACTTTTTCTGCAAAGAGCACTGCTGGCTCCACCTCCCCTTTGTCTGCTGGGGCCTCAGAGAGCACAGCTGCAGCCTGCCTTACTTCCTCACTGCAAATTCTTTCAGGAGTCATCTTGGGAGAAGCATTAGTTTCTGTCATTTCAGAGGCCATGACAGGGCTGTCTTTAACGATGGCCCCGGGTAATGGGGTCTGTTCACTAGACGGCAATTCCTGTGCTTCAGGCAAAAGAACAGGCTTTGTGTTCACAGGCTCTGTTTCTAGTGCTTTAGACTGCTTTTTCCCTTTCCCTTTCTTTTTTCTCTTTGATGGTTCCTCTGTAGTTTCTTCTGTATTTATTGGGGATTTAGTCTCAAGCGTGGGTTTCTGAGGTTCTGACGTTAAAGCAGGGGTTTTCTCTTCAGGCTTAGGGCTCGCTTGCGTAAGTTGCGTAGTTATTTTCTGCACCGTCACTGTTTCCACTTTGGTTACAGTCACAGCTTCAGAATTCTCTGGCTCCATGTGGGGAGGAATAACATTTAACTTGCCCTTGGGGTATAATGGTCCCTGTATGATCTCGCAGGCATTGCTTTCCTCAACTTTTTCATTCACTTGCACACCCACAGGAGGCACTGCAGGAGTCTGATCTAATGGTAGTGATGCTTCTAAAGTAGCCTCAGCTTGGTTCAATTTCTCCACTTTTGGCTTACTATCAGTTTGTTTAGGGTCTTCTTTAATTGACGCCTTGTCAAATCTAGCCTCAGCCTCAGTTTTCTCTACTTTCTTTACACAGGTAGTTAAAGTCTCTGGTGTAATAACAGGTGTGGGCTGAATGGTATTTTCTGCTACCTCAGGGGATTTGTCTTCAGAGATTTTTCCCTCCTCCAACTTTGAGTCAGGTGGCTCGTCAGCACCGGTGCTCTTTGATGTCTCCACTGGAGATTTCTTTTTCTTTCTTTTGGATTTTGAGCTTCCCTCAGCCACTTGTTTGGCTTCTTTAACCACCTCCGTTATGCCAACAATTTGGGCAGGCGGAGATGAAGTGTCTTCTTGCATTTTTGTGGCGCCATGTGCTGAAGCATTAGGGGCCTCTTCTGGCCGTACTGTTTCATCTTTCTTGACATGAGGTGTCACCTTAGCATCAGTTTTCACCCGCTCTGAAATTATCTCAGTCACCGTAGCTTTCCCTGAGGCAGGCTGTGCATCTTCACCTCTGGCCAGAGTTGTCGTTGTAATGGTGGTGGTTGTAACTTCATGTTTTGAAGATTCAGTTACCGTGGTAGTTTTCTGAGGCACTTCATCAGTTGTAGGCTTTGCGGAGAGATTCTCGGAGGTTACTTTAACTTTGGAGAGTCCCTCTGCTGCTTTAGCGGACTTCACTTGTTTGCTTGTGGTGCTGTCAGTTTTAGGTTTGGTGGTCCCCTCAGCAGCTGTCTCCGTCTTCAGTTGCTGTACCTCAGGTTTAACTGGAACTTGGATCTTCACTTCTTTGGATTTAACCGATTCATCATCTTTACCCTTTGTTTTCTTAAGCTTCCCTTCTTTGACATCTTTATTAACAGGTTTTGGGATGACAGTGGTGGTTGTGGCAGTGCCATTAAGGACCTTGGAGGTTTCCTTGGCAGATGCCATTGTAATAACTGCTTCTGACCCAACTCCATCCGTTGCTGCGTCAGCTGTAGTCTGGACCTCTGCAGGTTTAACTGGATCCACTTTCATCTTTTTTGTTTTTTCACCCTTGACATCTTTGTTAAGAGATTTGTCGGTGGTGGCCATGTCCAAAAGACCTTTGGGGGGTTCCTGAGTAGATTCAGTTGCAATAACTGATTTAAGTTTAACTTTATCATTTGCCATTTTAGCAGCAGCAGTGGCCTTTGCAGGTTTAGTTGATTTCTCCTCTTTGAACTCCGTTTCAGAAAGCACTGTGATGGCTGAACTGCTTGAGATCATTTCCTTGGACTTCATAGAAGACCTTTCCTTGCCAGACTTGGGCATCTCTTTCTCTTCTTTAATTGTTTTAGGAGTAGAGGGTTCAGCTGGTACCTTTGATGTTGCTGCACCTGTAGTCTCAGCGACAGCAGCTGCAGTTAATGGTAGGGCTGTTTTGGAAGATATCAGAGTGGTTTGTGACACATCCTGTTTCAAAGGCGCTGCCTGAACAGGAACAGGTCTTGACATCTTCTGCTGCTGGACCTCCAACACTCTCCTCTCATGAGATGATGTTACTGGTTTCTCACTTGCATCAGGCTCCTGATGAGTGACTCTTTTCACTTTGCTCTCCTCCGTCATAGTTACTTCCCTTCTGAAGCTGGTGCCCTCCCTGACAAGAGGCTGGGGCTGTCCCTCCACTTCCCATGATACTTTTGGCTTGACTGGTTCTGCGGTCAGAGGTCGACCCCTGAACCTGGGGGTCCTGTCAGAGTAACTCTCTCGTTCTCCAGGTCCTGCCATCTTATGGCGGTAGCCTTGGCGTTCTGCCAGTGCCTCATGGCTCTCTACTTCACCTCTGCGTCCTGGCTTCGGAACATAAGATGTAGGTCCTTCAACAGATTGGACCCGTGCAGCCCGGTGGGCAATGGCCAGAGTGGCGGTTGGCTTCCTGATCCTCTGAAGGGAGGCAGGAACGATCTCAGGAGGCAGGCGGAGGTAGTCACGTAGGTAAACAATGCCATCATTGGTCAAGTACCAGTAGAAATGTCTCCAAGCAAAAGTTTCCTTCACATAGCCCCTGGACTTAAGAGACCCCATGGCACGGATTACTTGTAGGTTTCTTACACCTTGTATTTCGGGGTGCTTGATCTGAGGCCTCTTGTCCTTCTTGGCCACCATGACACCATCTCGAAACAAGACCTCATAGATGGCCCTTAGGTCTTGCAAGGGCATCAGCATTCCAGCAACCATTGTTCTTTATATCAGTAAACTCTATCAAAGTATAACTAAACTCCACAACATCAAACAGGATAAGTCAGATTGCTGCACGTTTTTTCCGTGTGAAAGAATCCCGTGGCGAAATCTTCTGTCACGTGCCTCTCAATTCAATTAGCCAAACCAAGCCAAAGAACAAGTCCTTGTAATATATGTTTTTGTCCTTACTGTCTCTTCCTCCTGTTCTTGCCGGTCCTTTGGTTTGCCGTGAAGAAAATGAATATTCCTCTCTGACTTCAACAAAGTCAAAAGCGAGCAGTCCCCTCATACATTCAGGGTGGCTGCGAATGAACAGTCTCCGTACTGCCGAGATGGCAATGACAGAATGAAGAGAGGCAGCGTGTGTGAGAGAGTGAGAGAGAGAAAGAGAGAGAGAGAGAGAGAGAGAGAGAGAGAGAGAGAGGCACACTTCGCGGTGCGGCTCCTCCTACCGTCTCCTTTTTGTTAAGGAAAAACTGACATGGAAAAAAAGAATCACTAAAGTAAACAGTGCTGCAGGAAGTAAAATAAAAAAAAAATAAAAAATAAAAGTGTCTGCAATAAACTCCCCCGAAGTAAAGAAAGAGCAAAGTCAAATGAATGGAGCAACACACCTATGAAGCGCGCTTGAGCACATGTTCTCAGCCGTGTGACTTTCACAGACACACACACCCACTCACGTCTCCAATATCACCTACACACATATACACACCTCTAAACACACACTCTGACAGGCTGACACACACCCTCTGGTGTGTCATAAACACTGGCCCAATGAATGGGCTGTTCTAAACACAGATTAGGTTCTGTATAAGAAAGAGAGACGACCAGTTGGCGTACATCTATCCAGCCTTGGGGCGACTACTGTAGTTGGGCATCCTTTAGGTAATCGGGTACAAGGAGTCTAGTTTTACACATTTCCCCGATCAGGTATCACTGAAGAACTTTTACTCTGCACAAGCGGTGCTTTATTCAGATTTCATGTCCCACACTCACTGAATTTAGAAAATGAAGACTGGAGACATTTAAAGAGAAAATGCCTCGATGTATTTTGGACGCCCTTAAAAAAGACATAATGAAATAAAGTTTTATATAGAGAGCATAAGACAAACATTAAGTTTAATTCTATTCATATCTGTTTGTTTGGAGTGTCTCCAAGCCACAGTGCGAACCAAACTAAATAGACCAATCTGTGTGCAGCTCATTAAAGTGATGCAACAGACTGTAAATCGACCTAAAGTTGTATTGCTGCGTAAGTTAGCTAACATTAGGGCTTCCCTCTGGGAACCAAGAATATCTCTTGCCCAACTATATAAAGAACTGTGCATTATAGCTAACCTTTTCAGCACTCCCAGGAACATGATATCAGATTTCTCTCCCTAGATCACTTCTCTCTTCTGTACATCTGTCTCCTGTTCGTCTCACAGTGTCAGAGAAAGTGTCCTCTCCATTACCAGTGTCCGCAAAGACCTGGAGCTGGAAGGAAAGCTGGCAATTGTCGGTTAAGAGCAGAGGAGCACATGTTCGCTCCTCCCGCCGAAAAGACTGCAATGTACGGGAAAAAGTAGCGTAAGCAGATAGCGGTGTGCTCTAACACGTTGATCTGGTTGCAAAACTACAGCGGCGCTGAATGGGCAGCCATGAAATGACGCATTCCCCCTGCTGTCTGAAACCACACACACTATTATACACTCAAACACTGGCGGACCAACTGTTTTCATTTTGTTTGCCATGGCAACAGTCAAATGAAGTAAGCCAGGTCTGAGTAAGGCACATGTCTGTTTTCGTGCGCTGCAGCGGACAAGCGGGCCATAAATCTTTTGTTGCCGGACAGCTGGCCCACGCTGTCATTTATTGGACCACTAGTTGCAAAGACACTGTTAATTGTAAGTAACTGTTAACACATGACTTTCATTAACAATCAAGACTGCTCAAAAATAGTCAGGTTATCCTTCCACGCAGAGTTTCTGGAAGTGCTGCCGTGAACTTATGCTTTTATTAACAGTTGTATGACATCTGTCATGTCAGATAAGGAGGTCATGCCCCGTCCAGCACAGACTCCACCTAAAGCAGAAATGCTCTAAAACAACTCTGTGATGCTGTATTGCATTCAGCAGTGCATGTAAAGTGGATGATTTAGAGCACTGGGAGGAGCTGTCAGGAGATGAACACAGGAATTCTCAGGTTCTGTGTGCAAGGGAGACATTCCTCTGCATTACGAAACATATCCCCATATCACCGACATGCTGCAGTTTGCATTAAAGCCGAAGGCAGCGTTTGCGAAATACGCTGCATGTGTGACTACATATGAAGAATTGTATCGCCCAGAACTTTTGGTTCTTGCAGATCCACAGGTGAACTTATTCAAATTAAAAAAACTAATAGAAAGGAAGCAGTGCAGGACTCTCAGTGATATGCCAAGTTCAGAGCAAGGAGTAATTGGCATCACCGTGCATGGTGCCCTGCTCTCCTGGCTGCGTTTCGGTGTGATTTCATGCACTGTTTATGCACAAAGTGCTCAGTGAACTTCAAACTTCCGACAGTGACCCCCATTCTGGCTTGAGGCCCAGTCCCTTAGTCATCCACAAATTAAATATGCTCACTTCAACAGAAACACTGCATCTCTAGGCCTGGTCAGCTCCGGTGGGCTGCTACTGATTTTTCACAGCGCGCAGGATTGAGGTAGCATTGGCAACCTAATGCTCTAAATCTCTCAGGAGGGAATGGAGCATGGGCTCGCCGTAAACTAATTTTATTCAGACAGTGCACCAACATGCCAGCCTCAAACGGAAGGACAGTGTGATTGGCTGCGACAGATAAAGGACCAATACTGCTGTGGTGGAGAGTTTCCTAATAGTTTTCCTGGAGAGGAGTACGCTCCTGCTGCTACGTTTGAGACAGCCACAGTCCCCAGAATAGACATGTCAGCACCAGCTGAGGGTGGCTGGTGACTGGCTCGGTGCAATGTAAAGGCCCGCTGCTTGGGGGGTTTACAGGTGGTGCACGCGCACCCACTACACTGATATCAGATCCAGGCCACTCCAGCCACTTCCAGGGAAAGCAAAGGTCAGCAGGGCCCCCACGAACAAATTACGTTAAAGCTGTGTCAAAACCACGGCATGCAACAACAAATATCTAATTAAAGCGGGGGGCCCTCCTATTAAATGACACACATACATTGTTAACATGTTAAGATACACAACCACCAAGTAGAATTAGAGTGAAGTTACATTTTGTGGCTGGCTCATTAACAGCTCCTAAACTGGCAAGGCTGCCCTAAACGTAAAAAAACAATAAAAGAAAAACCGAAAGTGAACTGTTGCCCTACTCTACTCCAAATGATGATTTGCATTATTGCAGCAGTGATGAATCACCCTGCAATGCAAGAGAGCTCCATTTTTATCTGGACGATAAGCCTATTTTTATTGGAGGAGCTTGTCTCCTGGCTGGTTATGGCCAAGAGAGTGACCCCGGAGTCCGAGTCAGCTGTGCCCCCCGACACGGCGCATGTTAAGCACAAACACCCAACCCAGGAATGTGCTAACATTACAGATTGATAGAAACAGCTTTATATGGAGGTTAAGCCTGTCACCAAGGTATTTATAGGCTTGCCAATTAATGAGTGTAAATTGATAAATGGACTGGTGCAATACAGGCCAGAGTAGTAAAATACAGTAAGTAGGACTAATGGTGCATTTTAAGCCTGGAAGAGCAAGGAGGTTTGGTCTCTGGAGAGGTGACGGAAACAGGCAGCAGGTGTAGCAGCGTTGTTTGGTTCTTTGTTAGATACAACAAAATGAGACGACGCTTGGGCTCCCAGTTTTGGTTTCCAGTGAGTCCAGTGTGTCTAATGTCAAGAGCTGTCGTTGGCACGGGCTAATGTTTAACCAATGATTTGCAGTTTATGTACCTACATTCACACGTTCGACCAGCGCACGTACACTTACCCCTGGACCTGTCCCAAGTCCCTTACATCAGCAAAGGTTCCTCTTGCGCCGCAAAAGAACTTATCCTAAATTAAAAACTGTGTGACATTCTCAGACCTACAATTGTTCTCATTTCCTGCAGTACAGAGACAAAAACATTATAGGAACCTGAAGAAGCACCTACAGTCCAAAGGCCCCCTATTCGTGATTACTAGAGGATGGTTACTACTGACTGTCGTGATCCATTGCCATTTCTTCCAGTATTATCCCTTTAAGGTTCACTAAAAGATACATCAGTTGAAACACTTTTGAATGTTTGTAACTCTTTTCACAACTATTAAAAGAATTGACATGCACAAAGTTTGGAAAAAGCCATTTGAGAAACTCTTAAGACACTGATTCTTCTTCTAGTGACACCATGAGGTTGACATTTGTGGTTTGAGTCTAGCACCGTGTCAAAAACATGTTAGCATGCTGACTTTTACAGTACTGGTGCTGAGCTAAGATTTATCTTCTTTTTTTATAGGTTTTCTTATAATTTACATGCCCAGTACTTAAAAACAGGATATGATGCATTGCGTGGTTTGTAAAGCTTGTTTAGTATCTGGCTATGGGTTATAAACGCTCTTTTTTTTAGAGGCATATGAAGCCTTAACCACACCTTCATATAACGCTCTCAACAACCTTGACACACTGCATATCTGTATGGGTAAAGATAAACAATGGTGGCAATTAGTGCTCAGTGCAGGGCAGGAAAGGGTCCTTTGAAATGCAATTAGAGGAAAGCTTGAAGGATTGACTCCTGGTGACAACTGGTCTCTGGGCGCAATTGGCATGATCTAGTGGGGTTAACTACTGATGACTTTTAGGACACTGCGTGCTCCCAAAGGACCCGGGAAGTCGGTTTGAGGGGTGGCTGAGAAACTAAAAACAAAACCCGAAGCTCTATATACAGTAACCTGCTGTGCCAACACACAAACCCAGAGAAGTGTAGAAACCGCAGAATTGCTAGAAAACAAAGAAGCCCTGTGTGTAAGGAGGTGGAGAGCGTGGAAGTAGAGACAGAGAGAGAGAGAGGTGTCTTTGGCATTCCTCACTCTGCTGTGAAAATAAATAATCAACTGAGATAGACTCGAGGGTAAATTAGGGTAGAGGGAGAGAAAACCTCTGCTCCGTCCAAGGCTAAGGGACAAGAACAACAGGAAAAAAGTAACGTCCTGAGATGAAGACTGTATGGGATCCGTCGTTGTTGGTTTGCCAACCAAAACTTTTCTTGCCTCGTAAATATCTTTGGAGTTACACAAGTGTTGTTACGAGAAACTGTGGCGCACGGCAACCTCTTTTTCTCTGACATAAAGTATGTGTGTGAAAGTAAAACAATTAAGCGCCAGAGTCGTTTTAAGGGAAAGGTTAAGCTCCACCAATAAAAAAAATATGTCGACGTCACAAGAAGAATAGACTACTGTCTGAGCCGAGTGGGAAACGCCAACTCTCGGATTTTGTCTTACCAATGTGTGCACGGAAAATCTATAAACTGTTGTGAGTTGAAGGTAGGTCCTTAGGTTCTTAACTTCACGAGTCACGGATCACACTGACATCTCCTTTTCCAGAGTGGAAAGAAATTAAGTCACAGATTATGTCTCCTTACCAAACCAAAAATAAGCAGGAGCACACGAAAAGTTTGCCAAATCCCTTTCAAGCTCGCTTACCGTCTCTCTAACAAGATGTACGTCATGTGTGTAGATGTCCTGAGGTGTCCAACCTTAAAAATGCCCCCCTGCGGCCTCTCAAACTTGGACAACAGCCCATGGATGAGGGGGCAAATGGGGACAGACTCAAAGCCGAAGCTTATAGTATAAGCTCACAGACTGTGATGTTGCCTATTGCTTATGCAAAGGATATACCCAACACATTCTGAATCGATTATCCAGCAGTTTTGCGAAACGGAGACGATTTCTTTCTGTAGAATATTGCATACAAAGCAACTTTAAAGTCTCTGACTTAAAAGTAATAGAAATCAACCTTCGGTGGTGAATTGTGCAAACAGTCAGGGACGACAAAAACACTTTGTGCTGTAAACAAGTTCCAGCAGTGAGATCTGGACAGAAAATTCAAACCAGCTTTCTACTCTCTCTCTCTATTCTCTTTCCTGTGAGAGCCGTATGCCAGCTCAGCTAAACGGCAGCCAGGGATCACAATCAGCATGCAAGAGATGTATTACACCATTTAGGAGCTGGAAGTGTTGTTGCACAAGTCAAATCCACGGTATTCTCGACTCCCAGTTTAACTCCTGGGATACCAAAATGCAAAAAAAAAAAAAAGATGACATGCTGATCTACGTGGCCACACCTCTTTGTGACATAAGCTTTAACCTGACCAATGCCGCGAATCCCATACTTGCCGCCGCTCTCCTGAGCCTCCAGTCCTGTAGTGCAACCACTTACCTTTTTTTGGGCTGAGCCAGAAGCGATCTCCAAGGGGGTCTCCTCCCTCCATACTGCACTGATCTGACATATCACACAAAAGGCCTCGGCGGCTACTTAAAAACCCAACACCTTCTTTCTGGCTCGACCACGCAGTCAAAACTACGCCGCTACTCCTTCTTGTTCTTCGCCCTTGTGGGACCCACTGCCTGTCCAGCGGACCAACATGGCATGCAAGATGGGCCTAAAAAAGAGAAGGAACGGGAGTGGAGGGGTACTTTCAGGGTAGGGAGGGTGTTTGCGAGAGGCAAAAAAAAGAAAAGAAAAAAAGAACAAGGGAATCTTTTCATCTCTGTCCCATAAATGCTGAGGAACATCTACACCATAAATCGTAGGGGCCTTGCCAGGCTGGACACATCCTCTCTGCTGCCACGGATACCCTGCCCCATGTCCCATACATCTGAAATTGCCCACTTCTTTTTTTCCGGCAACAGCTAACGGGGGAGATACACACTGGACGCCTTGTTCACAGAACCCAGCAAATAATAGCCGCTGAGATTAAGATGGAGGGTGAACACCGGAGGGGGAAAAAAGAGACAGAGAAAGACAGAAAACAAAGAACTAAAAAGTCAGTCAACATAAGGCACCAAGGCACCCATAATACACCCAACAACAACTCTGGCTTTGTCTCACTTATTCTTCGGTTTACGGGGAGCAATTAAGCCTTTTGTGAGATGTTTAAAAGCAGTGAGTAAATCTGACGACTGGAATCAGATATTAGCAAACCAAAGGAGAGGCTGCCAGTCGTGCAGAGCTCCAATGCAAATTCTCTTTCAATGTCCAACCAACCGACTGGTGTGTCCATATTTTGACAGGCGGGAGAGCACAGGCAACAGCTAACAGCAGTGTGGTTTATTTTATTTTTTTTAACATGTTTTTTTTAATCAGTTCTGGCTTGTTTCCAGCGATTGTCGTTGACCCTGAAGGCTACAACAAAGATATGAAGTTAAGAGTGAACCTAGCGGGAACACACTGCAGCACTTTGTTCAGACTAATCTGTGGGGCGATTAACCTGTCAAAACACGATCGTCCCCGCTTCATGGAGGGTTTTCCACAAAAGGGCCGTTAGTTCAGTACGTTCGCACACACCACCAACAATATGTAGAGTAAATTAAAAATTAAAAATAAAATATGATTGGCTACTGAAATCGTTCTTCCTGCCCAGAGAGGCTGTGATCATCTCTATAGGTGCGCCGTAGGAAATTATCCAATTTCACTGAACTGGTCCAAAAAACATTTTTTGAAAACGAATTAATTGTTTAATTAATTATCTGCAAGTAATAGGACATTGTCAAGTGTCTGTTTATATATATATATATGTGTACCTATAGGTGGCAGCAGGTAGCTAATTGCCTTGTACTTTGAGACAAGAGAATTACTGCTGCGTGCATGTGAAAAGGAAAAATGCTAACTCCGAACTAGGCTCTGGACCAAATTCGGACCCAGATGAAGGCCCAAGTATGAGTGGATGTCAAAAGAAAGCAAAGACGGTGACCTCGAGCAAAGTCTCTTTCATGAGGCAATACAGCGAAAGCTACATTACATTTGGATTTACTTTCACCGGGAATTCAACGACACCGACTCTGTTGTGCTTGATGTATGGTGAAAAGCTATCCAACGGTGCTATCGTCCCAAGTAAGTTTAAACGCCATCTCCAAACCAAACACCCTTTTTACATTTTCGGTTGGTGGCGTGCCTTGTGATTTTTTTTCAATGGAAAAAATATACCTTAGCAACACTGACACACAAGCTAATATTAGGGATGCACTGAAAATGTTTGGCCGGAAACCAAAATTGTCCCAAAAGTGCATTTTTGGTTTTCGGCCAATGATTTTCTGTGCATCCCTAGCTAATATGAAATTAATTTGAGGTTTCCGCTGTGTGAATTAGATGAACTACTCCACCATGGCAAGCACTGCAAGGCTTAGCAAAAAAAAAGAAAAAAAGAAAACACAGTCCGAGAAGTAGTAGAGAAACTTTCTCCACCTTTGGAAACGTTGACTGTTTTAACTCAGTCTGAAATAGCTTTTTAATACATTGCAAAACAGTAGAATTTTATTATAGAGTATGGATGTGACCCTCACAAAATGGAGCTCCGGTATGGTTTGTGAGTAGGGTATAAAATGGCTGTGCGGAGTGCCAGGTCTGGCAGTGCCAGCCAACAGGGACCAGTCTGTTTGTGCCACTCAGACGCACTGACTCACGCTCTGGGCGGGTCAATTTATCCCTGAAATGAAATGAAAAAGTCGCAAAAGAGGAAACATCTGAGCGAATGATGAAAATATGTCCCAAACAATACCACAAATTCATGTTTCCGAAACCGAAGGAGCAGAGAAAATTAATATTTCCTCCATGAGTCAGCGGCGGCGAGTCACACAGGGGAGTGGCCAGGGATTTGGTTGCCGTGACAACACGGCCCACAGGTTAGGCAAATACCATGTGCTGTCCACGGCTGAGGTCCCGCTGAACATGGGCTGCCGCTGCCGCTGCTGCCACGGGCAACCGGCTATCAAACAACAAAACCTGACACAGGATCCGGGCTCTGGCCTTCCTGACCAGATTTGCATTGTAACCTGAAGAGGCCGAGCTTTATTTTTAGACAGGCATCCTGACAATCAGCATCTATTAAAAATACACACCAACACAATTATAGGTGCTCCTCGCGCACACGTACACGCAGAAAGGTGATTTATTGTCCTCCCTCCCATAAAACCCCTCCATCTGGTGAGAATGAATCAGTTGCATTCTTTCCTTCCTCAGAACAGAAGGAAAAAAAGGCTGCATGAGCGGCTTCTTTCACCGAGACTTGTAGTAAACCCACTTAGTGTGTTTGTGAGCGGGCGAAGAAAAGAGCCATTCTGCCCCAGATTTAGAATCCAGTTACAGACAGCAGTGACTCATTATCATTATAATAATCTCTGTAACTTTCGGAAACTGGCTTTCACTGCGCTCAAGCACCCACCAGAGGGCTCTTGCAGCTCTTTAACACAGGAGAGGGCAATTGTGTTTCTGAAAGACGAGACGTTTCATTTGCAGCGAAGCACCAAAACTCAAAGCGCCCTCATGAAGTCTGAATTTTGCTTTTCACTTTCTGAAATCCTGTCAACGCTGAGAGGCTCCAGCAGCATGACAGACAGGTATGAAGTCAGTCAGACGCTCTCTGGCCTGCTGCAGAGATGAGATTTAATAGGTGTCGAAGTGTGTTTTTTGTCATCTCCATAAACCTAAGGAATGCTCTGTTTGTCTGGCTTTGGAGCTGAGGGGTAAAATTTCTGGATTCAGAATTTACCCGACATGTCCTCTCATGCAGACCTGAACCAACAGCCCGGCATTGATGTCAGAAACAAGGCACGATACCAACAACGACAACAACAACAGATAATTCAATATGCAAGTGCAAACCTTAACCTTGGGGGGAGATATGTTACTAATTAAGCTTTTGTTCTACAACAGTCTAAGATGGAAGAAAAGATAAACCACACCCGGATAGACAGTGCTGCCTTATCAATAAAACATCTTATGATCATTTGTTAAGATGCATGTTCAAACTGTTCACTGGAAGCAATGATCACTTTCACTTTGGCTCAGATAGCTCTGCATTTAGAGCACTATTATTATAATCAGCCAGCATGAGCCAGGTCACAACCCCGCCCGCAATTCACGTGTCCTCACTCCTGCAGGAGATGACAACCCACTTTCCTCTTTGCATGTTCTTATCAGCGATCGGCTCATTTGGCTGCGCATCCTGTTTTTCCCCCCGCTGTGACACCTACAACCAGAACCTGTGGCTTTAAAGACAGAAAAACAGTCCGAACAATAGGCGAGCTTCCCTTCCCTGAATGGTAATAAACACCAGCGAGAAGGGGCTGTGGCTCGGGCAGCAAACAATGCTCTGCACTGGTTTGGCACATAAAAGCGTGAAAGATCTGCGATATGAAGGTCTGCTGCATTGGCAGTCTCATAAAGAGTTTATCCTTGAGGGAGTGTGGCCCATGTGGGGACAAAACAAGGGAGTAACTACAGCCAACAGGCTATCAGGTAACTCGCCTGACAACTCTGACAGCTGCTTAAAGTTTAAGCTTCTCTTATGATGCAGTCCTAGCCAAAACACACACACACACACAATTAACTTATAAAATACACAATCAATAAACGAATGTGCAGCCAAAGCATAGGCTTAGTCTTAGGCTAAGTGTAAGCTCCGGATGTAAAACTGAACTCAACCGCAGAACGTCCTTCAGTTTGAAATGCGAACCAGTCGGATCACCTTTAACGATCATCTCTCTTGCTTTGTACGATTGCCAGGGCTTTGAGGTGAGGCCCTCAGGTGAAGAAACATGAACCGGTGAGCTTTGGAGGCCAATCAAGTGGCACATCTGTGAGATTACCTAATGCTTATCCAAACATCACTAGGGGGAAAAGAAAATTTAAAAAAAAATGCTGTGATGCGCGGAAGCACAAGTTTGCCATTGTCTTGACGTTAGCTGACTACAAAGACGCGTTCCTCGCATATTTGCTTTGTGAGTAAAGGTTTGAGCAACTGAACAAGCATTGTTAGCTGCCACCCAAACGCTCAATCACACGCTCATTGCAGCAACATTTCTGTATTTCCTCATCAAGCATTTAACACTTCAAACGACTCTATAAAGGTACAAAGTAAACTAAAGCAAACAGGCCTCTTCCGTATGGAAACGGGCCGTGCTTTCCGTAGCACCTTGAGCTGCGGCAGTAAAGCCTGCAAAGCAAAAGTGCTGGAGTGACCTTTTCCATCATGAAGGCCAGGCTACGCCCATGTGTTACAGACCCTCCATAGGCTTGTCATTCTCAGTGTAAAACAATCCAGATAGACTTGAGAGGAGATTGATGACCTGCGAGGTCAGATCTTGACCCGGCCCTTCTGAAATATGAGTTATGGGCCACTCAAGCAAACTCAACCTTCGCATGGAGTCCGTAATAGAACAAATCAATGACTGGCCATGTGACAGCAAATTTCTTATAATAATGGGGAACTAGAACGTAAAGTGGAAAAAAAAAAGAAGCTTTTAAAGGAACAAACATGAAACGTTTGCCATTACAACCAGCTGTTTTTGTGTATTCCCCGTGTGTTGTTGCACTCCCATTGATAAATTTAATCAGAGTACTTATTGGTTGAGAGCTTCAGACGTTCCAGACGATCTTCAGACAACAATGGCACAACAGTAGAAGAAGAAGTGGATCACTCACCTGGAAAACAAAGCGAGAAAGAGAAATGAAGTAAGTTACTGTTTGTTATGGAGCATAACAGTGGGTTATTGCGGAGTTAAGCTTTGCTGTGTCTCTAACAGAGTTAAACATTAACAAGCAGAGTTAAACGGAACAAAATATTGCTTTGTAATGTGTTTTGTATGAAGACTTCAAAACAAACAGGCTGAACTTTTCTCCACATTATGGGCCATTCTAGTTTCGGTATCCAGCGTGACAAATTGTTGAATCATATCATCACGCTTCAGCTTTTAAGCAAGTTTATTCCTCCTCAAAAGCAAAGAATAGAGAAGTCAAGATGTTGTAAATCCTGTTGCACAGAATTAAGGAAGCGAATTCACCGGGGTTGAATGGAGCGTCACGTTTACTGGCTAATGCCACCATCTGCTGGAGAGATGGAACAAAAGCAAGCTGGTTGATGGGAATTGTTTGTTGGAGCCGAGGTATTTTAAGATTGTTATAAATTAATTCAGATTCACATATGTTCACAATGTTTTATAAATTATGAGACAGCTTATAGGTTTAAAGCTGCTGATATTGTCTCCATCTCATCTTCAAGCCACAACAGTAAAATGATTCTTTCAAGTTTATGTGTTCATGAATAAAGGAGGACAAGAAGAAGAAGGAGGAGGAGAAAAAGAACAAGATGACGTAGAGGAAGAGGTTGAGGAGAACAAAGGAGGAAGCGAAGAAGAAGGGAGAGGAGGAGGTGCAGGGGAATAAGTAGGACGAAAAGAAGAAGTAGAAGAAGAAGGAGTTCATGACGAAAAAGAAGAAGTTAATGAAGAAGAAGAGGTGGAAGGACGATGAGGAGAATAAGGGGAAGGAGGAGTGGAAGAACAAAAAGGAGAAGAAGCAGGAGAAGAAGAAGAAGAAGAAGGAGGGGGGGGCAGGAGAATAAGGAGGAGGAAAAGAAGAAGAACATGCAGACATGGAGAAGGAGAAAAAGAAGGAGAAGAAAGTGGATGCGAAGAAGATGAAGAAGAAGAAGGAGGAGAAAAGGGAGGAGGAAAAGAAGAAGAATGTGGAGAAGAAGAAAAGGGAGAGAAAGGTGGAGGTGAAGAAGATGAAGAAGGAGGTCAAGAAGAAGAAGAGGGAGGATGAGGATGAGGAGGAGAAGAGAAAGAAGAAAAAGAAGAAGGGAGAGGAGAACGAGGAGGAGGAACACAGTAAACATGATCTAACACTCTAAAAATGTACCTGACCTCCTCAGCAGAGCACCTCTTAAAGATGAAAGATCTACAGCTGTCAGTTAAACCGGGGTCATCCCGTGCCCCCCCCCCCCCCCCCCCCCGACTCTTACCACCCACATTGCCTAGCTACTGGAGAAGACATTCCACTAAGAGGCACCAGTACAGTTTCCTGTGTATAGGAGCAACACCAATCACTACCAACCTTCAGCCGTGCTAGTGTTTCTCGTGTGCAGCCAGTACGGCACTAAATCATAACCTTATGACGTTGGTGGTCCGGAAAACACCTCGCTCTAAAATAGGACCAGTCTAACTTCTGGTATGATCTTTAACAGCTGACAGTTACTGCTTAAGTGTTTATGGTGAATGTTTTTAGTAAATATTAAACGTAATGTGTATTATTATTAAGTTATGGTGAGGTTATTAACCTCTTAGAGTTTATTGAATTACGTCTCATGTTCTGCTGCTCATTTTAAAAGCCTGACATCTTTCTGTCGGAGAATTAGAATCAGAGAAGATCATGTAGAAGAGATACCGTACACAACACTCACTAATCAGCCACAGCATTAAAACCACGGACAGAAGAAGTAAATAACATTGTGACAATTCAATGTTCTGCTGGGAAACTTTTGGACCTCACATTTGTGTAGATGTTGTTTAGATGTATCACCCACCTCGACCAGACGGGCACCCCCACCCCAAAGGAGTGACACTTCTTGGAAAAAACAAACAAACAGCACATGGTGTTGACCAGGCCTCCAAATTCACTAGATCCCAAACAGATCATGTATCTATGGGATGCCCCTCCCATCAACCCATAGGACCCAAAGACCCATTTCAACATTTGATCTGGAAATGTATCCATCATAAAGTTTCACAGATACTTTCATAGTAGTTTTCTGACCATATAACACTTTAAAATCCAAAAATATTCTATTTGTAATGTGGAAGACAAGTAAATCACTAGATAAAAAGGTATGACGGCATGATGGCATTTTAATGGACGGGCAAACTCGTTGCAAATTCTCTGTTGTTTGAAGAATTGGCTTATTAGCTCAACTATAATGAAGACTGAATACTTTTAACCTAAAAATTATATGATGTACGTCCCGGCTCCGCTATGGACTGGGGACCTGTCCAGGGTTTACCCTGCCTCTTGCCCAATGACAGCTGGGATAGGCTCCAGCAGATGAATGAAACAATATGATGTACTGTGGGATGGGGTCTCCCAGTCCATTTGTTGGTCCATATCTGAACAAATTTTCACTCTCCAGAACAATCGGCAGGGTTCATTTTATTAGGAGAGGGAACCTCAATCCGTTATCATCTAGGATTAATCTATTACTTTGGGTCTTTTGGTCGGAAGTATATAAAGCAGAACCTTTGTTTCCCCCTTCTGTAAGTGGACATTCGTTTCTCGCAATCTAGCTTTGATGTTTATGGGTAGTTTCCTATTTTTTGTTCAGTGATTGAGGCAATACGTCTGAACAGCTCAGAAAAGAAAAGGCAGACCCACTGCTGTTATCATTTTGGTATAAATCTTTGAGGTTTAGATTAATATGCTGCAGATACTAGATTTTTTTGTGTGTATTTATGTATTGTGCATTTAGACTCATAATACAACTCAACTGAGTCACTCTAGAGAATGTTTTTCCTCCCATTAGCAAGAATAGGAACAAGTACGATGCTAGTTGACTTTAGTTTGTTTGGCTGACTACAGCCATAATGTGATGAGGTTAAATCAAAGTCAAGTATGGTTCAGGGCAGGAAGTCGACATACAGGAACTGACAAACGAAAGTGAAGGGAGAAAGATTTCAAATGGGGCACAGAACAACAGGATGCCAGAGGAAGCATCCCACTCTGCTCTGGAGAATGCCACGGTCACATTTCCTGGATGTTCTGTCTGCAGTAACAGATAAAAATGCGTTTTTCAAGGACTATACTGTGGGCCAAGAAAGCTATTAAAGTAAGTACTACAGTAAGCCATGTGTTTGCCTTCTTTGTTGCATCGGAAGAAAATAAATGATTGTACCATTCATATTAACAAACATACATACACAAAGCCACTTTTCACATCTCAGAGGGTCTAACTGAAGAGAAGCAAACCTAGAAGTGCTCAAGAACACTTCAGATTCTCCTCAAATCGGTCCACAAGCTTTTAGTGGTCCACTTTTGGCCCATGGACCATCCATGTTTGATAGTCATCATTTCCACCAGAAGTCAAACATTCATTCATTGAAGTTTGAAACACAGCTAACATGAAGAGTGATGAAGCAGGAGAGGACACCAAGCGACGGTAATTACGATGGGGCAAAGTTGCGCAAGAAAGCCACATGCGTATGGGTGTGGAGATAATTTGAATATATTCATTTTTCCTATCACATTTGTTTGACTCAACTGAAGGCCATCTGTATGACTGCTGTTTATAGACTGACTAGACCTTTGTTCAGAGATGTCACAGTGTTCCAGGATCGCTGCAGTGAACTTTAGGGGGTGTGGTGTTGTCATGATTGGAATTATAACCTAATAATACAAAAAAATGTTGAGAATAATCGTTCATTACTGCCGCTGCAAATAAACAGATTAATCTGAACATTAACTTATCCAGCTCTATCTTCTAATAAAGGCGGTGAGGTACAGTTTAATGCTCTGGAAAGAGCTGTGCTGAAGCTTTACTGCAGCAACTGAGCACTGCGCTCCGGCTAAGCTGCGGCTTTCACACATTAAAATGCTTCTTAATGTTTTTAAGCAGCAGGTACTAAACTGTCCGTTCAATTCTCAATGCTGACTCCTACAATTCCCACATGCAACGCGACTGTCTATCACCAAGCATTTCCTTTTTACGACTTTGGTCAAACTCAGGACAACCCTAATGACATCCACGACTGACATAATCAGTCATAATAATCGCTGACAGCAAAATCAGTGTCACTCCTCACTCAGACACTAGGAGGTTCAGCTGCTTTCACACACTCGAGGAAACAAGACAACTGTACAAATCTTTATGTTGCTAAACACATTTTCCACACATAACTGAGAGATATTTTGGTGTTCATTTGGTGATTCAAATTGATTTAAATTATGATTACACAGTTAAATCATTATGCAGTTATAGGAACCTTGGGTTTCACCAGGTTTCACCACTGCAATAGTCTCTGACTGCCCACTAGGTGGTGGTGACTATTACCCACCCCTGTCCACACCTTAACATACATTTCTAACAGTGACTAAGAAAGCAGCTCTTGGTTTTTAGTTTATTCTACCATGTTGGGTACACTGCTAACCAGCCAGACAGACAAACCTCCGCCAGGCAACCACTCACAGACCCACACATACAGAGCAGCACTTCTTCTGACTCTGTGGGAGGTCTTTTAATCATGCGGCAGCCCGATGGAAGCTCAGTGGGAACGTCTTTTTTCCTGGGTAATCCCGGAGAGTGTGACAGCAAAAAGGGAAAAATCCCCTCTCTGTGGGTTCTGGACTGAGAGTCAGCACCATCGCACTCAGCAGAGCACAAGGAGGGTAATATACTGCTCCAGCTGCTGAAACGGGGACATAAACTGACAAATTAGGGCGCTACTAGCGAAGTCCAGGCAATAAATCTGTGCAGGACCACACGGCTGCAGTCAGCGACCATTCACTACTGAGCTGCATCTTCAAATGTGTAATACATATTTGATGGAGCATAATGGGAGCAGAGGTTAATAGTGATACCTCTCTGCTGGTACATTGAAAAGACACGATTTATTACTTTAACATAAAGTCTAGGATCGCACAGTGAAAGCTTTTAATAGTGGCTGAAATTAGCCTCAACATTTCATCAAATTGCTGTAGTGTCCACTGTTTCAATCCCCTTCTTCTGACTATATCCTTGTGGACCATTGGTTACGTTTCCATAGACTATATAAGGATCAGCTCATTGAAAGTGAAGCCAAAGCAAGCAGAGCTCCCCCTAGTGATTGGCTGCAGTATAGGTCATAAGCTCCACTCGCTCCATGTAAGTGGATGGGACTGGCAAGAATGGTTTCTCTTACTTTAGGTAGTTAATATATTACTGATCTCAAGTGTTCATTTTTCTGATAAGTTTAATTTTAGTTTGTTATGACAATAAGTCGCCATGCCAACTGCCACTTGAAGTGGTTCCAAAGGGCCGTGAGAATAGGAAAAACATAAATCAAGTACAGTAGGTATTGGGGGGGCATACTGGCAACATGGCGCCACCCATATCACTGGGAAAATAGCATCAGTTTGGCCAATGCCAGGAACTGAGGTCACATTGTCCATATTCATATACAGTCAGTCTATGACAGGACACTACTTTCCTACTAAAAATCAAAATAATAACCCTAACCCCAGCAAAATGAAACAGACTGGCCTGATCAGATTGAGAGGGGTGTCGAAAACCCTTGATAAACTGTATTATATATAAAGAATAAAACAAACAAACCCCCTACATTTCTGAGAAAATATCAAGTTGTTTTCAGGACAGGTAAGAAGCGGCAATAAAATTGGAGTCTCCCCTATGATGCTACACACAATCATTACCTGCTTTGAAGCCTGCTGTCCCGTGTTCCCTGCAAGCAGAGACACGAAAGCCAGACAGGCTACTAAATATGGATAACACACTGATCTAGTGACAAACACGGGGGGCAGAACATGTTCTCACGGACTCAAGGTTTTAACGATTCAAAATATCAACTGGTTTCTGATTCAAAGAAACAGACCCTCTTAAGGTTCAGCTACTGTACAACAGCAGCAGTGTGTGAAAACACAGTACATACTGATTAAGATTTTGCGTGAATTCATTACTTAAAGATCTGCAACAATCAATTAATCAGTAGATTACTGGGATAACACTGAAAAAACGTCCATATCTAGCTCTCAGACTAATCTGAAACCAAACATCATTCAGTTTCTGACAATAAACAACAGAGAAAATGCAAAAGCCAATCCATAAGTTCATGGTCTGGTCTCAACGTCAGCTAAAGTAAAATTTAAGAACTATCTGAAATCCTAGAGGGGGAAGGACTGCTAAACCAGAGAGAAAAACACAACGCCGCCCTCGAGCCATACATACTCTACACGCTGTATTATGATATGATCATTAGTGCAGAATGCTGCAGCTGCTAGATGATGAACTGTATCACATTCCCACATCTTCTTACTGGATGTCCTTAGCTACACAGTTACAACACATCTGTAATATTTCTGCACATTTAAGATATACATATGTTCTCATGATCTAACTAACAAGATGTGACTAGGTGAGCTTTCTGCATCCTATACACGAGGCATTTATTTGAGTGTTAACTATAAATTGCATTTTTACTTCTGTATCTGTCAGAGTTGTATGTTATGTCATGATATTGATGCTCTTCAAATCAGTGTGCAAGCAGCCACTTCTATGCAAATTCATTCACAAAACGCAGATAACATGAAGCTAATCTGGTAATCTCCACATTGGGAAATTAAGGTATGTCAACATATTAGTGCAAAACTCTAAACTCATTGTAAATCCAATGTTGCAATAAACGGGGCGTGCTCGCTGATTTCCAACACTGCTCGCAACAGAAACCTTTAAAGGATATCTGTTCTCCAGTGGCATGTGTAAACAGCCATTAAAGTTTCCACCGTGAATATGTTTTTCAAACTATAAATCAGAGGGCTCTCTGGAGGGTTTTCATAATTAATAAATTCATGCCAGCCAGCTAAAATGCTGTTTATGCCTCTTTGCTAACCTAAGCGGATGCATTCAGTAAACTCATCATCATTATGTATCGAGGGTGAATTAGCTTTAAGTGAATACAGCGTGCCTCTTATGTTAAATTAATGAGGAAAGTTGGCTCCGCTGAATTCCTGCGTGATGTAACTGACGGCCGCAGATTCAAACAGACACCTGTTACATGTGTGCTGCTGTGTTGCAGTCTGACACATGTGCAGTCCCACCCCCAGAAATTCCCTCTCCGTCTGCTCTCCACCTGTATCACTTTACCTCTTGTTGCCTTCCCTCCTTTCTCTCCTTTCTGCTGAATTTGTTTTGTTCACTTCGCTGGCTTACCTTTACTGGAGAAGAAGGACTCCATTCTGGAGATTTGCAGCCACGTCCAAAGGCTACTACTACCACGCAAACTCTCCCGGGCGGTTTTCTTTAATAGCTAACTCACCCTGTGCTTTTTGATCTTGGTTTGTTACGCCGGATCTTTGGCTTTCTCTCGCTATCTTTGCTCCTTCTCCGCTCTCCCTGTCAAACACGTCATGCTGCGTGGATCAACAGAATCGGAGTCTCCTCCCGCCTCCTCCTTCGCAGGTCAGAGCCGCCCTCCATAATAATACCTCGGCTGGCGTGTACGTGTGAGTGTTTGAGAAAGCTAAAGTTTCAGGGAAGCAACAAAGGGAAAGGAGGGCGTTAAGTTGAAAGGCAACGAAGAACACTAGTGAAAGGATTAAATAAACCAAGGGCAAGTGCACCATGTTCCTGGTGTGACAGAGGAAACGTTTAATTCAATAATTATGGACATATTAGAGTATTCATGAGACTGAATGTAAGGCTCTCGGGAAGATTTAAGCGTCATAAAAAGCATTTTCAATGTCTAAATACATATTCTCTCTGACTGTGAGACAAAGCCACAGTCTTTTCGGATCAAAGAGCCTACAGCACAACACCACTCATTCACACGGAGGCTGGGGGCTGCTGCTTTTTCAAGTACTGGACCAGTGCCACAAAACTTTAGTCTCTGCCGCTGTTTGAAAAAGAGGACTGAGCACGTATGAATTCTGTAATACACTGCAAAGAAATGCGATGCACGTCTTTGAGGTGAAAGAGTGTCATAGTTATATATAGCATAAGTATGCAACTGGGCCATTTAACTAGGTCCACTGAATTTCACCAGGCTTGTAGTGACGAAGCCAGCGCAGGTCAATGCCTCAAAGCTACTAAAAGTCCAGCCCGAGCAGTGAATTATTGTGCAAACAGGCGGCGCAGTGTAAAACCTGCACTGCGAAGCAACTGTTGTGTGCAAAGGGTTAATGATTAACACTTATTCTTAAATTGCTGCACAACCTCACACACATTAACCCAAGCTGAAGATATCAAGTGGACCCAGGGGAGAGTGGTGTTAATGGACTGTGAAGATAAAGCTTAAGTTCTAAGTGACTGGAAAAGAGATTTGGTTATAAGTACTCAATCAAAACTTGACTTGTAAAGTCCCTGAGAATTACAGTAAATAATACACCAATCAGGCAGTGCATTTTGACCATATTCCTAATATTATGTAGGTTTCCCTTGTGCAGATTCATGGATCACATCTAAGAAAAGTTTTAGAGCAGCAACAATGCTTCTCTCAGCACTGTGATGGTTGCAGTTGATGCACATAGCCAGTAAACTTTGGCGACATAGGGCCTGGGGTAAGATCATTTGTTTTCCATATGGGTGGTGCTACACGCAAACAGACTTTCTACAGCATCTGAAAGGTTGGGCTTGGACACTAGAAAATACATGTGATTGCATGAAATATCTATCACCGGGTAAGTTCAACCAGTCAAATCACCAAACCACATGAAGTAGTCAGTGAACAAGCAACCAGTGAAGCTAGCTAGGTAGTTAGTTTGTCAGTAGACAATTCTTGGCGACTTTGGCATGAAAATCTGCGCATGAAAGGCTCTGTGAACATCTTCACACCCTGAGCTGCTAAGCAGTTCTTCGTAGGACACCAGGGTTCAGGTCCAGGCCAACAACATAACTCTACAACGCAGATTGAGATTTCCCAAAGCGGCTAGTGGAGAAAAAAACAGAACAGGTTTCCATCGTGTTGTGCTGCCCCCAAGTGGGCAAAGACAGAAACTGTTCATGCCTATTCGGTAGACACTTTACAATACATTTGTGGAAGCAAATATTGTAGGTACGGCTGTTTTGTTCCTTTAGCGTGTACCTGGTCATGTTTACATTGAGGGAGACACTAAGTCAACTCACAGCTGTGGATCGGCCTATTTATATAGTCAGGTCTTTCCCCTGGGCCTCACCCCCAACAAAAATAACTCAACAACAGAGAGAGGAAACTACCCATGATGCATTTCCTCACAGGGATGCGTGGACAACTCTGTCAAAGGAATGTCCTGAATTGTAAATGAATTGCCATAAGGCATTGTGGAGAGGAGTGTGAAACCCGACACATAGACCGCCTGGGATAAACTCTGCTGACAGTACACAAGGGATAAGCAGCACACTCTAAGCTTTAAATGTGTACAGGTAAAGCACATCAGAGTAAATACGGCTCAGAAAGAGGGATTCTGCATTCAGTGCTGTTGTGCGGCAGCTGCAACATGCCACGCAGAGGCTGACACGTGATAAACAGTCAAGGAATTTGGTAATCCCTGTGCACTGGGGAGGAAAAATGGGAGTAAAAGATGGGAGAGCTTTGATACAGCGATAGCAGGAGTCCATTGTCCTCTACTATGTTCTAAATAGACCACACTGAAGAGACCACACAGTAGCTAACACCTCCATAGTTGGACAATGCTCAGCCAAGCCTCCTGTGCTATCCTACTGTTCTGTGGGTGTGGAGATGTGGAAAGAGATCAACAATGACTAACGATTAACATATGGGTATAACTTGCGAAGCAGTTTTAATGTGACACTTTCAATGCACCCGGCAGATTTGCCAAGACTTGTTTTGCCATTTCTGCCTAGTTTGCTAGTCGGCATTTGGCACTGACATCTCTACGTCATAGGGTTGGTTAAGACGCTCTGGCTATTAAGATTATCTGAATCTCGTTGAACAATCAATGGAAATGGACGAAGAAAGGTACGTTGACCTCATTAAAAGTCAAGTTGGTTGTGCATTTGAGCCAATATGGCACCGGAACTGGACAGCAGTATTGTTCCAAGTGGAAGACATCGAAGATCTGATAATTTGGGGAGAAGAGCGTATAGGTATCACTACCTGTTGTCAGTGTGACTACTGTAGACCTATGCCCAATGTGTCATTGTCACAACCTGGACCATGTAATGCTTGGTCAGTCCTACATCATCACATTGTTCTGGAGGGTGGATATGTTGGAGGTGGCAATGCTTTCATTGGGGGAAAAAAAGGCCAAGCTGAAACACAGGAAACCTCCACTTGGTTGGGTATTGTGAAAATGTGCGTGCTGTGTTTAGTTTCATTTCTTTTTAAATTACAAACATGCTATTGCGCAGCAAACATTTCAGTAGCTGTTTTTTTCAAGTTGTCACTCCAGCCACTATGGTGACAGGTTATTCATCCAATACTCTCCATCACTGTGAAGATGTAATCTCAAAGGTTCCCTGGTGGCAGGCCAAATCGTAAGAGCCAAAGCAAGCAGCAGATGTTAAAATGTGCAAAGGCAACAGTATTTTTGTTTGTTATTTAAACTGCAACATGATGCAAGTTTATTTTCATTTCTGGGAAATGAAAGAAGAAAAAAATGGTGCTGAAACTATGCCTGTATGTGACACGCAAAAAAAAAAAAATCTTTCCCAGACGAGACTGATCTCTCACATTCTCGTAGCCTCCAGTACAGGTTTGACAGAATATCGTGACACTAAGAAGTTTCTATGGTAGCTGTCAAATCTGATCATATCTCAGAGGAGTCTTGTTATCATCTAAGAAATATTCACCTGCCATTCAAGTGTGGTTCCATCAGATGAGTCATTTGTTTGTGGTCACAGTTGTGGCCTTTGATACTGTGAGTCATTTGACGAAGAACCTCAAATAAATAAACCCAGATTGGCAAGTAACTGAGTGAGTCACTTCCTGTCTGAGCTACTAACTACTTTAAGAAGCTTCTGTTTACCCTGGTTTGATGTTCCCAAGACGTATAATGATTTAGTTTCACAGTACCACTTTTTCCACAATGCATTCCTGAAACAGTACTATCTTTCAAGAGGCCTGCTGCTGATCATTCCTTCATATTCAAAGTCCAGAAGCACTACGACAGTGCCAAAGCAGATAATAAACCGTTCTCCCAAATTTCTGTCCATTGAAGCTGCAATGAACCTGAGCCTCATTCCATTCCTCTGACATGCAGCTCTTGTCAAACAGCCTGTTGCCTTTTTGGGCATTTTTGGCAGCTGACTGGCTCTGATCAAAGACTAAATATCTGTGGTCAGAGTAACACGGTGCCTGACATCAGAACTGCTGCCAAGATGAGTTACACTGATTTTATCCATTATGATACTGAACAAGCAAATAGATCCATTTCATCAAAAAGAAGCAAAGCAAAACAGAAACAGCAGCAGCAGCTGGGTAAAACAGCACACCTTGTGCCATATCGGTAGTCTTCACTGAAGCAGATACAACTTCCTTAAACTTCAAAAATCTCATACAGTTCTTCCTTCCCGTCTTTGTGATTTGGGTCCTATCAGAAAGATCCCAAGGATTTAAGCCACGGTTCCTTGTTCAAACTACAATAATGGGCCCACCAACAAGTAAAGTTGTGGTTTATAAGTCTTTCATGTTGTGATGTGAAAAAGCTGACCTTTTGGACTTTATCTTGTCTTGTAGCAGACATTTATGTCAACTGTGTCCTCCCATACACCGATTAGGATATGGCATGTTTAGATCACAGAGACCTTGTTTTTTGAACAACAAATTCGAATGACTACATGTCTGGGTCCAAGGGAGTCCATGTTTTTGCCAAATTTGAAGACATTTCCTCGGGATGTTCCTGAGATGAAGGCCATGTTGACATGGAAGCACAGTGACCTTGACCTTAGACCGCCAAAATCTAAGCAGTTTAACCACGTTTCCAAATTCGAACAATGCAAAAATTAGATATCAGACCATTATTAGATCCTCTACTATGAGTCCTCAGACCAGTGTTCAAAGGTAGTCACCATTGTTAAGCAGAAGTATCCACCTAGAGTTATTTCAGAGATGCCTGGTAAGACTTAGCACTAATGAATGGCTATAAAGGGATCTCAACTCAAAGGTGTTACTTTGTGTGGAGCTCATGACACAAGAACCACAACCAAGAGACAAAAGAGACAAATGATGACTAAGTGGAATGTAGCACTGCAGGGTTAGCATAATTGTAAAGCCATGATTGCCATGACACACATGCATACAAAGTACAGAAGCAGGCACTGTACAGATGACACAGACACAATCATCGTGCACATCTGACTCCCTCACATACACATTTCACGCCACTATAAAGTGCGGAATTGCAGGGTAAACACGCATAGGATGTACTGCTTCTCACTGTCTTGTCAAAGGAGAACACGTTCATCGTTATGCAACCCTGTGGCGCCTCCTCATGTCTGCCAGCAAACACAGGCCTGAAACTATCCCGAGTGCAAACAGTGTTCACTGTAATCACCGCCACTACAACATGTGATTATGCGGCGTATAATATCCCGAAACACCACTAATGACACCTTGAGTAAAGCCGTCTTTACAAAATGTTACACAACTTTGAAGCAGCAGCATTGTCAGGACAGTGTGACAAATCCGCGGGAACAAAGGCAGTCATCTCTCCGAGGCATGAGGTAACCAAAGGCTTGGAAAAGCAACGCATCTCTGTTCGTCATTAGACATGACTGAGTGCAGAATGTCACCTTTGCCACCGTCTTTTCTGCTCAGGAAACAGACGTACAGCCTAGTATGAGAGAAGGAAACCGAGTCTACGTAAGCGTACTCCACAAGTCGGAAACTGGAATGCAGTCTGTCGTACAGGTCAGTCTGGCCAGGGCACGGAAACATGAATGTGTGTGAGCGGTGATTCCCAGAATACCTACCAGTGTGTCAGGGAATTCCCTCTGACTCTGATTGGGGTGTCTATGACCCTGAAGAACACTGAAAGCTGTGAATGAATGATTGTATTACCTAGGCAAGAAAATAGCTAAATACATATTAAATCCCTGAACAATCAACACCAGCGGACACTACATTGTTTAAGCAGGCTGTTATACAATGGTTGCAACATAAAGTTTAATTTCCTCTTTTCCCAAACAAACTGGAATGAAAGTCACTTACACTACAAAGCATGACATTTCCTGCATAACAAAAGGTATTTCCTCCAGACAATAGGTTGTAAAGTTGGACCAGGACGAAAGGGCGTCAGCCTTTTTTTTGTATTGCAACTCTCAATTGAGTGGACAATAAACTGTATTTCACGTTCATAAAAATAAGATACACTTAATGTCTCTCTACCTTTGATTCATTATAGACTTTGAATGGGGTGAGTTCAGACAGGAAGCAGCCCTGCAAACCTCCAGAAGCATTTAAGCATGATTCATAGATAAGGGTTAATAACAGTGTCTGCATTATTACCACCTGTGCATTTCCAGTTCAACGACAGAGTTTGAATACTAAACACGTGTACTGTACGCCTTCAGGCCATGTGATGTGCTTATTTCACAGATCAGGCATAACATTATGACCACCTTCCAAATATTGTGTAGGTCACCCTTGTGCCTCCAAAACAGTTGAGACTCATCAGAGAGTGGACATGGGCCTTCTCAGGGTGTCCTGTGGTGTCTGGCAACAGGATGTTGTAGGCGAGGGCCTTTGGGTCCTATGGGTTGGAGGGAGGGGCCTCTGTGGAATCAGGCTTGTTGCAGTGCATCCCTCAGATACTTGTTTAGTTTGCAATCTTGGGTATTTGGAGGCCAGGTCAACACCTTGTGCTGTTTTTCATGCTTTTTAAGTTATTCCTAAACCGTTTTTGTGTGTGTGCCTGCGTCAGGCTGCATCCTGCTGCCTCAAGAACTATTACTGCTATGGGGTGGGGGTGCCTGGTCTGGTCTAGGTGGGTGCTACATGTCTAAGTAACATCCACACCAATGCCAAGTCCAAAAGTTTCCCAGCACAACACTAAATTGCCACAAGATGGTCAACATAATTTACTTCTCCTGTCAGTGCTTTTAATGTTGCGGCTAATACCTAGCCAGATTGCACTTACAGAACTGGACGCCTGTAAGTGCAAGCCAGGTAACTTCTAATTTGCCTGGTGTTATCACTTCGAAGGAAACTGTTGTTTTGCAGTCGCGCCGTTTGTGTTCTGGTATTTAGCGTGAAACAGAGCGTGAATCCCAGTCAGCAGAAGGTATGGAACGGTGAGATGGCTTATCTAGATGTGTGCTACGGAAAAAGAGAGGAAGACTCTTTCTTCAGTAATAAGTATCTTACGTTGAGTTCTAGTGGTCTATACTATAAATTCTCTTGAAATGGTTAGGATTAGGGTTTTTTAATAAACAGTTCCCTTTCAAGGCCACATAAATCACATATATTCATGTATTATTTCATAATATATATAGCGACAGAAAGCTATAGCTCTCATCCTAATGCACGTAGTCCCGTTCTGTTGTAATCTGTCATGAGGCAAGGCAAGGGGTTTTAACATGCCTGCAGATCTCCCCTCAGGAAGTGCAGCCTAGACTGAAATCGATCCTAAGATGGGACAGAGAGACACAGAGAGGCAGAGAGAAAGAGAGACTACCAGAGAGATCACATCAATTACACACACACTGTAAATCTGACAGCCTCCTGGAACCGTAGCCTCATTTTGCGCTCTCCTCCTCTGATACCGCTCACAAACAGGCCTGGTTTCTGTGCAAAAAGCGTGACATCGCTCAACCGAGAACCTCGATGCTGCAGATGAAAGAAAATCCGGATAAATGAGCGCCGCGCACCGAGGCACCCTCCGCACGGGTCCGACTTTTGCATCGCAGTGAGAAGCAATAAATGGTTTCCTATTAGTGTGACTGTGTGAAGACTCGCACCGCCTATAGAAAGAATCAAAGTGTCAGACGGTGACACAGCTCTAATTAGATAAAGATTTATTCTTTAGCACTGATGAGCCGGTGAGCTGAGAGGTTGCCGTAGTTCAATCATCTCCGATGTCTGGATCACGAATCAGTAAAATCATGCATGAGCACGCATCCAAAAAATAAATAAAAAAGTAGGAGCGTGGTCAATCTTTTTATTCAGCACTGAGCTAATTTATCAACAGACAACCAATCAGTCAGTCCCTCATCATTATTCAATCCTGACAGCTACAGCCACTACCACCACCCCACCACCTAGAGATAAGGAGCGGCATCAGAACGCCACACGGCGCACACATCGTCTGGCATCAGACATTTCTTGAGATTTGATTTAGAAATGTGCGACCATGGCATGACAAAGAACTTTTGTCAATTAACCAATTGCTTTGCTCGTAAATTAATCAAATATAGAAAACACAATCCCATTTTTTGGGATGCTAGATTTTACTTTTTGAAATGTTTAAGGCAACCGCTACAGGAGTGTGAGAGCAAGGACAACCAGATTAGAAATAAGAGTTTCTATCCAGAGGCCATCAGACTACTGAATCGCTCAGTGACTGCAATATTGAACTTTATAACACATACCATCTGATTGCCGCATCTGCACACATCAGCGACAATGTGACATTCGCACGTATCTTTCGCAAGTTGCACCTCATACCATACAACGCTTAGAGCAAGTTTGTTTCCTAGCTTAGTTGCGTGAAGGGAACTCACAAAGTAAGACTTTCATTGCTCAGTTTAAGCTATATGACTCTTACACAATAAAATACTTAGCCCTGTAATACATATAAATCATTACTGGTTAATTTTCTGTTCAATCGAATGATCAAAAGCTGAGCATCTTTCAAAACGGTTCAGACACAAGCTTCAAAGGCCGACTGTGACGTCACAAAACGTCAGAAACGTTGCACTTCAACAAACCCCAAAAACTATGACCAAAGTCCAGCTGGCACATACGTTCTGAGCCTGCACGAGGGCAAATAAGTCTTCTGGGAAACCAGGTCGGTCAGTATTAGCTGGAAGGCTACGAAGATCGGAAGTCACACGAGAGCTGGAAAACGGAGCTTATCTGTTCACATTTTACTCATTCCAGATGGTCGTCTGTGAAAATATTTGCGTATTTAAATGTTCCGATTAGATAAAGATGCAAAGCGAGGACGAGCCACCTGCGCACCCTTTGAGCTTTGTTTTCGTTCCGGTGCATTGGCCAATCAAATAGATCTCTATCACCGTCTCGTCCCGCCGCCGATGCTGGCATGCTGAATCGTCTGAAAAGCCGGTAACTGGGGGAATCCGACTGGTGCCATCGGTGTCGGACAAAAACAAGGACTACAGGTGCTCGTAGACGGCCCGGGATATGGTGTGTCCCGGCCATTAGGAAGTTTGAGAGAGAGGCCTAAGGCTATTAGGTTGTTGCTTTAAGGACTCACAATACACATTACAATACTGTATACTGTTCTATACAAATACATAGGACTAGTGATGCACGATATGGAAAATTACAACCGATACCGATATCCGATAATTTCCTGCTTCTCATGGCCGATACCGATACCGATAACCGATATGTTAATATTTTTATATTCAATATAATCTCTTCATATGATCTGCAGTTTGTGCAAGATGCAGTGATGAAAAACTGATATTTTAGTAGCTCTGGTCTAAAAAGAAATCTAAATGTTTTGGCTCTTCAAATGTTTATTTTTTTTCATGTCATCAGACAAATATATTTGGTCATTTGCTGTACATAACAATAACAGCAGCAAAAGACAATACAATTCAAACAGTGCATCCCTTCAAAACTGATTAGCAGAATTCAGGGTTCATCTGCAAAGGTATTTGTGGAGTTAAGACAAATGTTTTTCAATTATCAAATTATATGCATTGACAAATGTCAACCTCAATTACAAAAATAATAATCTAATCAAATAAATAAAATAAAGTGCATCCTCAAAAATAAAGTGCATCATCAACCAAAGGTTTACAGAATATTAATGCTTTTGGGCATAGTAGACATGCTCATTATTTGTCAGGCAGTGACGAAGCCAGGCTTGGGTCCTTCTGATATGGCGCGAATAGATGACGTAACTAGCGCGCCAGGGCCTGTTTTCGCGGCGACTTGGCCGGCAAATTTTCCCAAATTGAATTAATTTATCGGATCTTTTTATCGGTTGAAATTTACCCATCGGATCGATAAAAAATGACGTAATAATTCTCCAAATCGGCCGATATTTTATCGGTCCGATAATCATCGTGCATCCCTACATAGGACGTACTGTGTGATCTAGATATTTTTATCTAGACTTACGCAGGTTCAAGTCTCACCTAAAGAATCAACTACGACGGCGCTTATTAGCAGCTCTGTCTTATCTCTATGCTGATTTTCTTCCTGACTGCTGCTATCGGGCTAGCAGAGCAATTGGCCATTCACAGTTTACAGTGAAATCTCAATTCTTGACATTCTCCCATTAGCGCGTCGTCTCTCAGCAGTCACTGACGCCAGAATGTGTGCATAACTGGTTCCTAAAGGTGAAACCTGTCAGGTGACATAGTGAAAAGACTGCGGGAGCATTCAGTGGGATGAAAGGGAAAAGATTCTGGATAAAAAAAATGAACTGAAGCAAGACGTGACAGCTGCTTGCTAATTAAAATGTCTTGTGTCAGTCCATCTATTCCCTACTTTATGCAACGACTGACGACTTTGTGCCACATCTCTCGTCATATTTATCAGTTACAGATGAGCACCCACAGTCTGCATTTATTAAGTGAAGTTTCAACACTTGTTTAAGGTGAGGGGTAGATTATCTTCGAGCTTTGCATGGCAGGTTTGCATGGCAAATATGAGGTCCAAGTGTACGTCAATCATATACTAGCGTGCTTTACTGCTACAGCTTCTGTCTGTTTGAATAGTCCAGCATACACTGACACACTTATCTGTGCCAACAGCCTCTAATAAAATCTAATAAAAGTTAAACGCAGATGCAAATAGTTAATTTTTCACTTAAATTTCTGACTCTCACGTCAGTTGAAAATGCGTTTGCGAACGCCGGGTTTGGGTGCCCGGGCTCGAGGATATTCTGAGCTCCCACTGCTTTTCAAACAATGACTGTGACGGACACCCCTCCCTTCCTACAGAGACACAATAACACAATAAAATGTGCAACTCACTCTTTGCTGTTCCTAGCGTAAGCTGCGTTTCAGTCTCACGTTATGCACAGTCGAGCACCTAACTCTTTTCTCTAAATCAAAAGCAGAACGTAAAATACCTTTCAAAGAAGTAATCTCATTTTGGATAGACCTCGGGGTGTCCATTGCCATCTATTGACCTCCTTGAGAAGAATGCTGCTCAGATTCAAAAGTTTTGCCTCCTTCCTCTCAGATGATGACGGACCTGATGCCTTGTCTGAGTAGACTCCTGTGTCTGACGTTCGCTCAGTCTTTTCTGCCCCTCTTTGATCACTTTCTCCCTCCGTCTGCTACTGCAGGTCTGCTGACCGGGACTCTCATCTGTTTTGGTTCCTGTGATACACCATGTGCACACACACACACTCATTCACCGTCTCACACACACACACACACATTCTGTGTGTGGAGGCATCTACACGCAGCGTCCGAAGCTCCTCCTGTGGCCCCTCCTCTTCTTCCTCTTTCACCTAAAACACTCTTTTCAGTCAGTCGCTGCACTGCAAACTCAGCCAGTCGCTGAGGCCACTACCTGCTTTGCCTCAAACCAGCCAATCGGGACGGCAGAGAAATCTATCCAGCAGTCACGCTACGCTGAGGGAAAGAAGTTTGTAGAGGGTGTGAAAATGAAAAAATGAAAGTTATGCTAAGAGAGGAGATAATTTCTATGCATTTCAATGCAAAGGAGCAGAATCCCAGCTCTACAACCTGCAGTAATTCCCTGGAAAAACTTTGCTCCAATTATGCATGTAGCAGTTGAATAAAACAAATGTCCCACCTACGAAAATAACTTAGCAATAGTCTATTTCATATTCTGCAGAAGAAACAGATAAAAAAATGTTAAATGAGACTACGGCAATATTAATACATTAGAAACAGAAAAGAAGATATTAATATGCTAAATATATATTAATTCATTCATCTTCTGTACCCGCACTTTGGCTCCTACCGCCAAATCCACCTGGCTGAGAGTCCGTTAACCCAGAGGGTGGCGTTTTATTTTCAAACAAGAAAGCTGTGACGGCCATAAAGATTTAGCATGGGAAATAAACGAGAGGGCTACCTAGACAACCAGCGCCCAAAAGTCCACGAATTACCAATTGTAAGCTATAAAGCAGATCACTTTATAAGACGACGGGGGTTTAACACGCTTGTTTGGCGTGCTGACTTGCAAAGTGGAAGAAACAACACCAACAAAACACTATCCAGCGTGACGAGCAGAGCTGGGGACACGAAGTAGTGCCCATGTCCGTGTGCGTGTGGAATGTTTTCTCTCCTAGGAAGACTTAAAAAAAAAAAAAAGTGAAATGAACAACTTCCAGCAGGAGCACAGGTTTCAGTACAGAGGCTACCTCCACAGGCATTTCAGACATGCTCGGTTAATAAAGAGCAAACACAAACCCTGAAAGCGCCTTATCCATGTAAACTGAACTTGTTTGCCCAACGTGATACAAACTCAGACCAAAGGAAGGGAAATGATAACCCACTGTACAAGACTGTGTCTGCAGGAACACTAGAAATGCAATAAAGGAGGCAGTGCTGCTTTCTCGAACGCCTTCAGCGGTCACATGCGGTTTATCTGAAGCAAGAGGTAACGTCACTCATAGCTGCCACGGTCTGACAAACCTCCATATAGAATGAAAATATAGAATAACGTAGAGGCAACAAAGTATGAACGACTGAATTAAACGTTTCTGACACAAAATCATCTTTATACGTAGGTTTTGTTCCAAATAACAAATCATCCAAATGCAGTCTACTCAAATGAGGCGTACTTTCCAAACGTCAGCTGGAAAGATTTTGATGTCAGAATGAAACTGATGAATAAAGTCAGGACCTTAGTGAGTAATCCACATCCTTTCGATGACTGTACACCAATCAGCCACAACATTATGACCAGGAGAAGTAAACAACACTGACCATCTTGTGACAATTCAATGTTCTGCTGGGAAACATTTATGTGGATGTGACTCAGACATGTAGCACCCACCTTGACCAGACCAGACACCCCCACCCCATAGCAATGACACTCCCTGATGGCAGCAGCCGTCCCCAGTAAGATGAAACATTAAAGAAAACAGCACAAGGTGTTGACCTGGCCTCCACATTCCCTATATCACAAACTGATCAATTATCTGCAGGATGATCCAGAGACGCCCCCTCCCCTCAACCCACAGGACCCAAAGGCCCCCACTAACAACATCCTGTTGCCAGACACCACAGGACACCCTCAGCAAGCCCATGTCCAGTCTCTGATGAGTCACAGCTGTTTTGGAGGCACAAGGGAGACCTACACGATATCAGGAAGGCGGTCATAATGTTATGTCTGTGCATGTGTCACTAACATTATAAGCCTTCACATCAACCTCTGATCAAGCCTCAACGTACACATAAGTATTTTCTGCTCACACACGGTGGCGCAGGCTGTGGTTAAAGCCACAGGAAACGGATCAGAGGGCACCAAATCGAAATGTAACGAATTAAATGAAACAAGTCATCCACTAATGATCGCTTAGTCTCCGTCTGAGCCGAGACAGCGGGCAGCCTTGTCGTGGAGCTATTACAGTCTTTGATTCAGCTCTTCTACGGCCTCTTGTTCATAATAAAGCACGTCTGGAGGAAATGACTGACACATTTTTGGCAACGGGGAAAAGTGGAAGTCTTGCTGTTCTGCACTGTCAAGGAGAATTCAAGCATGCGTGTGTGTGTTGATTCTTTTTTTTTTTTTTTTTTTGCGTGTGTTCAGAAGTGTGCAGCTCTTGGAAGCGGCCGTGGCTGCCGGTGCTGAGTACTTCTTGAGATTTTGTTTTTATACTAGACTTACAAGAAGGGAAGAGGGGAAAAAAAAACTACACGCACAAGCATTTGGTGTAAATATACGGATTTACAGATGGTCACAGCTGTGTGTTTTTGTGTGTGTTAAGTGTTGTGACTGTTTGCTTTGGCTGACATGGGTAGACCTCTGGATCTGAGCCAGTCTAACTCTTTCCATACTCCTGTCACGGTGTATGTAGCTGCCTTTAAGGCCGACCTGACGCTTGCAAACATCAGGAATTATTCATCAATAACAGGTCGGATTGGAAATGTGCTTAAGTGCCTACTTCAGAAACTGATTGTGCATTATGAGCATCATGTGTAAACTTTTCATTTCATCAACTGCAAAAGAAAAGCTAATAAAAGAAACTAACAAAAACTTAGCAGCCGAACTTGTGAACGTAACTCACAATTGGAGGAAAGGAAAGGAAATGAAAACAGTACCAATTGAAGACTGACAACTCTCAGATCTAGAGGTGCAGCATCATGAGAAGCTCATGAATTAAATTTTACAATTTAAGAAAAGACACCATTAAAAACCACAACATTAAAAGAAACATCTGTGGAGATCAGTGAGTCTGAGCTGGACTGTTTATTGGCCTTAACGTCTTGTCGTCACTGGACACTGATATTCCGCTAACAATCGGAACAATATCCTAATCATAATTTCAATGATTGAAACTGCCCAATGAAGAGGAAATTGCAATCGGATTGAGAAGGATGGAGTAAACCCTGGATGATTCATCGCGTGATATGAAAAGTTTCCGGGAGGGACGGGATTCCAGGAGGGACAGAATCGTGGCAGCAGAGACACAACAAATTGTCGGAACGACTCGGCGGACAAAACGGTGAACAAGTGTGAGTAATGTTTTGGTTCCTGCAAACTGATCATTTTTTTCCATGCAACAGTTAAGCTGGAATCTCTAAACACAATTATATAAATAGGGTTGAAGAAATATTGTCCGTGTAAAACCATCCGCCGTGACGTTGTCAGACAACCAGCAGACAAACCAAGGCGAGAACTTTCCCTCGTATTTATAATTTCTCTGCAAAGGTTTGCCTTACTAACCAAAGAAGGCAATATCCTTCTGTTTTAACTCTCGACACTTTCCTGATGTGAACATCTACATTCCAGTGCCATGCTATATTTAAAGCTGCTAAGCTCAGCTACTAAGTGTGTTTAATCTTGGCAAGCACCCGAAAGGAGAAAATGACTCTCTTATCGACTCAGGAAATGAGCAATATGTGTTTGTATGTTTTGGTTGCCAGCATGACTCATGTTTATTTCCTCGGTAATTAGCTGATTCGGTTGTGCTGTGACACCATCTGCAATAATGCGCGGCCTGCAGCTGGATACTCAGTCAAAGATAATTGTTCTAATTGCAAGAGTAAATTAGTCAACTGGAGGGAAGAATGGAAAATTTATTCAAGCAGCGAGTTAGCTGTATGAGGCTGAAAGAGGTCTGGTCATGTTTCACAGGTATATTAGTATATAAGATAATTATACAGTATATATTATGTAGGAGCTCAACATGCTAGGAATACCCTCGCTCACTTTTCTGGCAATAGTAATAATGACACCTGTCTGATATATGAAGATACAACTAGCAGCTTAGCATGAAAGGCTAACAAATGAGTTAAACTGTACAAAACTGCAACATGAAAATACTGTGATGCTGAATCTTAACTAGACAAAGAGAACCCAATCAAACAAAAGACATTTGGACATATCCGTGAGTTGCAAAAGTATGTGAACCCTTGTTTTCAGTATCTACTGTGACCCTCTTGTGTAGCAGTAACAGGAACTAAACATTTCCAGTAACTGCTGATCAGCCGCCTCCGGCTTGGAGGAATATTAGTCCATTCCTCAGCACAGAACCACTTCACATCTGAGATGTTGGTTGGTTTACTCACTTAAACTGCTTGCTTCAGGTCCTTTCATAACATTTCTACTGGATTAAGGTCAGGACTTTGACTTGACTTGGCCACTCCAAAACCAAATTCATTTTGTTCTTCTTCAGCCAGTGTTTTGTAGAACGACTTGTGCTCTTGGGGTCGTTGTCTTTCTGCATGATCCAGCTTCTCTTAAGATTCTGCTCACGCACAGCTGTCCTGGCATTTTCTTTTAGAAGTCACTGGTACAATGCCATCAGCGATGTCAAGCCATCCTGCCCTAGAAGCAAGGACAAGGGCCATCCCCAAGATTCACAGATGAAATGAGGTTTTCAATCTTGTTGTGTCATCTACACTTACGACTTCTCACATTTAAACCAAATGATTGTACTCTGGTTTCATTTGTCAACAAAACATTTTTGTCAACAGTGTTCTGGCTTGCCAAAGTGATGTTCACCAAACTCATGCCTGGAGATGTTGCTCTGCCATGCACACCTTGGTTGTTCAGGGTTCTCCCGATGGCGGACTCATGAGCATAAACATTGACCGTCTTAAATCTCCATTTGTTTGCAGTCTTGTTGATTTTTTAAACTCATTACAGTGGAAACATTCTGAACAGATGTGCTCTGATTTGGCCCTCAAATAAACTTTATGTTGTTTGTTAAAGCTACACAGCTAAGTGTAGGTTACTTAGCTGTTAATGTTGTTGCAAACCCTGAAGTGCATCTGAAGTTCGCTGCCTAACTAACTATCTAACAAACTGGTGCCTCTTCGAAGTCCATTTTCTTTCAAATTAACTTTATCCATTTCTTCACTTTCTTACTTCTTCTTACTTGCCTTGTATCTGTCCCGGCGGAATAATAAACGCACAAAAATTAAAGAGTTCTGGAATGTTTCGTCGCGCCTCCGTTAAGTCCTGAAGGTGGCAACCGATAGCGTCTCCTACCATCATGGCCGACCGGCTCAGACCCCGCCCAAATCGGCACGTGACTCCTCATTCTCAATAGGCTAATTTTCCTGAGTAAACAATATAGTATATAAAAAAAGTATATATATTTTTTTTTCATTAATTTGATTAGGTTCTCTTTGTCTACTTTCAGAACTTATGTGAAAATCTACAGATATTTGGAGTCATTTTTATGCAGATATATAATAATATAAGGTATATATCCATAGGTAGTCCTCAAATTGACTCAAATAACTTCAGGTAGCCAATCAGAAACTTCTTAATCCATAAAAGTTTTCCTGAATGGCCCAAGGCTCATTCAACTGATCTGATATAGTGAATTATAAGAAAAAAGCTCTAAACTTTCTTTAAAGAATTGTTCTAAAAATGACTTGTGTCTTGCCTTAAGCACATTTCCTAACTGATCTTCTAAAACCACAGCTAGTGAATGTGAATTATGTGCAGTGGTTAAATAAGCAGTTTTAATGACTTCAACCCAAGTGCCTGTTTGTTATATTTTTAGAAAGCATAATATACATGAGAAAGTTAAGCTGCCATTGTCTTACGGTATACCTAGTTTTGGCTTAAACTAAACTAGCCAGTTCCACAGCGGACGTGGCGACATATTGTTCAGACCTTATTTAACTCTTATCCTGTGCCTGACATTTGGAATGCGCGTACACTGTTGTCTGGGACCCTTTTCAAATCTTTTACAGAGATGTAAAACAAATCATAGGCCTGCAGCTGCTCATATGGTTACATACTGCAACAAACACAGCCGACAGTGTCAAACACCAACTCATCAGCTGTTCAAGGTTACAGGGAAGAATCTGTCAGCCACCAGCGGTGTTTCGTAACCGGGCCTTGGAAGGAATGAAGGTTATGAGGAGCGGGGCTTTTGTCACGCTAGTTCAGGCTGAGCCGGGCCTATTTGCCTCCGTGCAGTTTTGTAAGTCCAGGGCAGACTTATAGCGGGGTCCTGCCAATCTACACAGGAGGTTATTAGCCGCTGGGCAGCCTGTAAATTGCTGAGGTTTATTTGTCGAGGCCTGCTAAGGGAATCTTCTCTCAACCTCTCACTAACAGTCGAAGTGGCTTTTCGCTGCCTCCCTGATGAGTTCATCACTGCAGAGCATGCCAGCTAGATTACTTCTCCGGCTCAAACCTGCCCGTCCTTCAGCTTATTGCCTTTTTGAGAAGAGGCAGAGGAATGGACCTAAATCTGACGTGATGTACTATATTTGTCAGAAGCAGTTAAAGTGATCAAATGAGACTAATTAATGCACTTACATGCCATACTAAACAGAAAACTACATCAAGTACAAATATGCACCAGTCAGGCATAACCTTATGTCTAATATTGTGTAGGACTTCCTTCCGCCTTGTGTTGTTAGTGGGGGCCTTTGGGTCCTATGGGTTGAGGGGCCTCTATGGATGAGGCTTGCTCCAGTGCTTCCAACAGATACTTGATCTGTTTGGGATCTTGTGAATTTGGAGGCCAGGTCGTAAAGCGTTTCCTAAAAAGTTTCCGTGCATGTTCCTGTGTCAGGCTGCATCCTGCAGAAAACTGTATTGTCACAAGATAGTCAGTGTTATTTACTTCACCGGCCAGTTGTTTTAATGTTGTGGCTGATCGCTGTATACTGCTGAGTCAGTGGTACTGCCTGAAAAACTGAATCATGCCCCCTCACACACACACAGACCCGTCATTGTGGGCCTTACCAAAAAGATAATTTGCCTAATTTACTATCCTATAGCAATGCAGCGGAAACTTCACAGCTGATTTGGGTAAGCAAACGTTCCCACGCCTTCTGTTTACTGGCAACAACAACAGGAACTACCGTGCAGATACAAAGCTGCACACAGACAACAAACAGTCCCTTTCCAGTGATGCCGTTTTGTCAATTCCTTTCTCCGTGATTGTTGTTCTACAAAACACCACGACACCAAACCTTCACCCAAAAGTGTTTCATACTCTGCAGCCCCTCCACCAGGGCTACACCAGACCGGTAGCCCTGCTGCGGACATACAGACAAAACATTCCTTCTGTCTGAGGTCATCCGGCCGCTCAAATCCCTAGCCCAATGTACCGGCTTACGGCCTCGGGCACCAGTCAGCGGGAGACCAGCCTCCCCGTCAAGAGATACAGTCTGTGTGTTAGCCTGTGATAAAACAGTTAAGCCAGTGGACTGAACGTGACCTGTCAATGAGGGATGTTTTTCATTGCAAGGGGAAAGAAATCAATGTGCGGGAAGAAAAAATGTGTCAGTGTCAGGTTTTCTTCACAGTTTATGTCAAACTTGGCGTTGAAGCTTGATCATTTTATGTTGGATTTTACGAATGCCTTGCTTGAGTACACAAAGCTGAGAAAGAATGTGTACGAGAGGTAAAAGAGACTTGTTTTGGGGCTTTTTTGTTTTCCGTGTTGACAGCACACAGCTGTTAAACTCTCTATAGGGAGGTTGAGTTTCCTACCATCAAGACTGCTCAGGAATTCTGTGAACTGAGACAGGAGGGAAACAAGGCGTAGAGCAAATGACCCCTGCAGGTTTCCTCCCATGCCCCACCCTTGAAGATCAGAGATCGGGCCCCATGTGGGCCTTCAAGTGAGTAGCTTGTGAGGTCCTTGCCCAATAAAGTGCCTCTAGGCTTGAGATTTGGATAAATGACGACAAAGAGGAACGTTCTGCTCCGAGTAACATCCTGATTTGCAGAAGGGAGGAAAAGGAAAACAAAATACTGAAATGTTTTATACGTCCAGGGGACGAGGAGCAAAAACGGAGCCCGCAGAGGTCCCCCACCCACGCTCTGGCTCAGTGACTTTCACTTAGAATCAGTTTGCTGGAGCTGGGCCAAGATCATCACCGGGGGGAGATGCTGTCATTTCAGCTTTATTTAGACCAAACCACCAGCTACTGAGAGAGAAGAGTCCACACTTTGATGGAGAGATGATCTCGGAATCTGCACGCTGACCTCAAAGATATCCGCTCCGTAATGGAAAATAATCGTCACCCCTCTCAGCAGCTACCATCCCCGATGTCTCGGAAAAACACTTGAAGCATTTTGTCACTTAAGAATTTCCTTAAAAGTCCGCTCATGTGCCGTTTTTGATGAGCCGTTGTTATGAAGACAATGATCCACTAGGGGCTGTGCTTTCCCTTTAAAGTCCAAGTGAAGTCAGCCGGCATGACGGTGAACAATTCAGGAAAGAAAATATTTAGATCCTCTTGGACATACGGTGAAAGAGATCACGACCACCGTGTTAAATTATCGCCGCACTCCGAGAACCATGCTTACTGCACTAATCATACTTTATTAATGGAACACACACACACACTGCTGCATTTCTACAGGGAGAGGCAGGACACTCCAGGGAGCTGTGAGCTACATGTTTTATAGTTTAATCACTGGTACACGATTGAAAATGACAGAATGTCTTTCCATGAAAGGTAAGCTCAATGTACTAAGGTCATTGTTTATTAGAGGCGACTTGACTTTAGTTGCCATTGTCATTTTCAATTTACTGCTATTTAAGAGATTTTAATACTGCTACCTTTTCTTCCACTAATCTGTTAAGTGTTTCCGCTCTAGTACCTTCAGTATATTCAAAGTCATGTATATTTCAAGTGGATCTAGGTATCGTGTCCCTGAACTGGCAGGAACAGCAGTTTTCGGGGCCAAACATAAAACCTTCCCAGCAGGACTACGGAGGCCCACCGTGACAAACAGGCCGGCCGTCTCACCTTACACATGTCGCTCCATCTAAACAAACTGCCCGCCGAGCATGAAATCAACCGCAGACCTGATCACTGCTAAGTGAGAGACAGAGAGACTGGGCACCTTTTTTTCTTCCTTAATAATTTCTGCTTACAATCTCTTATTTGTCTCGGTTTCATTTCAGCGCTCCCTCTCTCGCTGTCTTTCTCCCTCTCCCTGCTTCCTGCCTTACTTCTCTCCCACACTCTGCGGGTGCCTCATCATCTTTTTCTGTCTCCGCTGTGCATGACAGGGGAGTTTCTGCTCGAGGCGCCAATCTGGCTACTGGCTGCAGCGCTCTGCTCCCAGGATGGGTGGTGAGGCTTGTTCGACGTGCCTGACAGATTTACATCGATTCTTCCAGAGACATTTCAGCCTTCCCAAACTTGACACCAACAAGCCTGTCTCTATTCTGACTTTGACAACAGCAGCCTACTGCCTCCTACTGCAAGTCAGAGGGAATCCACGTAGTTGGGCCACGACCAATCTTTAAACATGCAGGCTCTGTTTGCTTAAATGTTCATCTGACCCACAATGACGTGAACTGCTCCAAAAAGCATCCCCTCTCATAAACATCCACTGGAAACCAGAGGTTGTGAGACTGTGAATACATTTTCCGAACACCACAAAGCTCGAAATATCGCTCTGCGAAATTCCACAATTTTATCTGTTTGGTCCTGTACCATTTGGAAAGACTGAAAGAGTCTCCACCACCAGAAAAGTCTCGGACACGCATGGACCGTGTTTTTGCTCTGTGGGACCAAAGAACACCTGCGATCCTTGAAACAGAAACCCAATAAAATGAACACTTTGTAAAAATGTAACGGCTACCACAGAGGCACAGCCACTAGGCACGGACATCTCTGGGGCTACTTTTTGACATATTAGTATCTGGACTATCGTATCAGGGTTTTGCCTGATTCTCCGGTCGGTGGTCAGAGCCTGGGAGTCGATGCGTTTCAGACAAGAACCCAAACAGACTCCCTTCAGTTGCACTTGCGAGCTGTAAGCATTTTGTATACGTGCATTAGGACCTATAAAACTAAACTAGATTTCCATTAAGCTGTAAGTGGGTGTAAGGAACCCTTTGGAGATAAATAATACAGATGTGTTTCCAGTTACAAATAGCACACGGCTTTGCAATCGTCTGGAAGACTATGTATGTTATTAAATGGAATATAATCTAAAAAATGACTAAATATGAGATGGGTAGTATTACTCAGTAAGTCTGAAATGGTTTATTCTTTCATAGACGTGACTACTCAAAAATTAATCCAGGAACATGAATGTACAGGGCCGTGCTAATTACGTAATACATGTAAGGATTAAGGCTTCGTGGGTTGGGTTCACATTCATTTGTTCAAACTTGATTTGCTGATGGTAATACTGGACAATCAATGTAACTATGACTGCACCCAAAACATGAATTTCCTGTTGAAAACACCCTTAGTACTTGCGTTTATTTCTTGCCTTTATCCCCGCCCGTAAAGCCCTCAAAGACGTCTAGGTTGTTAGAAACTGCCAAAGAGTGACACTGATGGAAATCAGTTCGGTAGAAGTTCGATGACATGACACAGGCCTTGGCACAACTTGAGGCACAGCATGAAATGTACTGTCATATCATGTTCATGACCATCTCTCTTGGCCTTCAGCTGTGAATTCAGAGTATGACTGTGAAGGCCAAAGATGAATAATGTATACCGAAGGTCACGACATTCCATCTCTCCATTTAAGCTCTCGCGGCTCTGCAACACATCAGCCGCCTTTAACTGAGATAGCAGCTGTAACAGCTTCGCGAGTAAAGTTGAAATATTACGCGCAGAGCTCATTCCACGCAAATGCACTTCCCCCCCCACACCGACCTTGACCGGCCGGACCAAAGGTTGGTTCGAGAGGGGGCTGAAATGATGGGAGCTCAGCTACAGGACTACAGGAAGACCAGAATTACCAGCTGATTTGAACTTTGCGATAAGACAACAAACAACTTTTTTGTTTTGTTTTCTTTTCCAGGGTCGCCGGGTGACCTGTGGACTGACGGGAGTGCGGGCACACCCATCAAAGGCCTGGCGGTCAACAGACACACAAAAGCACGGGAGGCCCTGTTTAGTTTTACAGTACTCTATCATCTGAGAAGCTCCTTTATCTATGAAACAAATCATGCCTTTTATGTAACCCTTTTGGGTGAAGCCGAGGAGTCAAGTTTGCCATTTAGGGTAGTATTCAACTAACTGCATCTTCCGTCAAGGCCAGGCAGAATCAGGCTGTGGAAGGCATTTGGTGCTGCTAACAAGCTTTACTCCCCCATCTTTGGTATCTTAGACCAAAAGAGATTAAGTGATAACTTACTAACGGAGTAGAATGTAGCAAGTTAGCCCTCGCGGCATATTTGCCGTCCCCCGGGGGGAGAGTGTGTGAGCATGTGGAAGGAGAAGTGAGGATCTCAATGCGCAAAGTCATAGTGCGCGCACGTGGGGCGCATTCCCCCCACTGTCAGCTGCGTGGGGTGACCTGCTGTGACATTCCTGGCCCGTGTGGTGGCAGTCATACCGTCCGGCTCCAGTTGCTATGAATACCACTGACCAGCAATAAACTCACTGCCTTTCAGTGTCAGGAAATGACACAAGATAGATGGACATGCTCGCACACATCATTACCTGGTAATACACATTACAGCGCATCGGATCACGTGTGAACGGGTAATTCTATTATTACTCACTTTGTACGTAATAAGCCTGAAATCTATTTGGCAGCGAAGTATATTTCCACTTACTCTGGCTTCCAGAAGAATCTGGACAGTGTTCCATGTGAATAATATTACTGAGACTATGAAAAAGTTCTTGTCTTCGCTCGACAGAGTGCTCCTTCACAGCGCACACAGAGATTCCTATTAATTCCAGCGCTCGGCGAAACAGATGGTACTTCAATTACTCCAAAAGTATGTCAAACAGCAAGTACGCTGTCAGCTTTATTTAATTTTGCCCGTATTTGTCTGCTTTCTTTCAGTCTCACTAGGAAATTGGTCTGTGTTTACAGTGACACGGTGCATTCGAGGCCTTCGGTCACGAAATGTGACCGCCACGCTCTACTCAGCGTCGCCGATTCCAAAATAAAGAAACAGAGAAGAATTAAATTCAAAGTCAAGTACCGACATCTTTTTGTTTCATATCAAACTCGCCTTTTCAATACCCATTTCCAAAGCTCTCCGGCAGCACTGACAGGAACATACCAACCCCCCCACGGTCACTGTGTGGTTCAAACAATCCGAGATCCTAAATTTAGAAGGACACCTGCTGAAGATTCATCTGAACTCACGGTAGGTGGTGAAATAATGGATACATCTCAATAGGTGAGATTAAGTTTCTAGTTGGCAGCACGAGCTTTACATTTACCATAAAGGCATAGGTCACAATGTAGCATGGAAACGAACTTTCTCCACGTGCACACCCACACACACCCACTGATATTTTAACGATCATTTCAGAGGGGAGGGTTGGGAAATGAGGGGGAGGCTCGTTTTGCCCGATTCAGAGGTGGTGTCTGCTTTTCTCTCCACCTAAAGCAGCATGCTGCAGCAATGGTATGCATGCTTGCATGTGTTCAGCTCTACTACTGTACGCGGGGATGTTTTTGTTTTCCCCACTTACTTTTTCACAGCTCACTGAAGCCTCGAAGCTACAATACCAGACTAATACCGGACGTAATAAAGTAATAAAGCCGCAGTACAAAGGGGAGGGGGGAGGTGGGCACAGAGAGTCTTTGTGTCGGACAAAACCCAGGTGTTACAACCTCAGTATTTTCCACACAAATGTGTTTTCCACGCTTCCTTCTTTTTCCCCCTCCCGAGCCGCCACAAAGCCATGTGTGTCAGCCCTTGTAAAACTCAGGGAGAAACTATAAACGCTTAAATACCACAGGCCTCTGTGTTTGTGTAAAAAAAAAAAAAAGCGCAGCAGTAAGGCTCCTGTGCTGCCCGGCCCTGGCAAACTGTGACAAGTCGTGCGCGATAAAATGACGTGTGACAGTACGGTGAGATGACAGCTGCCACTCAAGCTGCTAGTTAAATCAAACTAAGGCAATCCTCTAATTGTCCCACAGTTGGGGATCTCATACAAACTGAATGCAAACAAGACGACAGGTTAATGAGGATCATCAAAAGAGTTAAACACATTCATTCAGACAGGGATTTGACAGGTGGAGTCTAAGATTAAATGGGTTACTACCAGTTAAGCTAGACAGTCTAGAGCTAAGTAAGCAGGTCTAGACTGGAGGTTTATGCTAACCCCAAACTCAGAAAAATAATAATGAAATATTGTAAGGTTATGCTGTGCATCCTGGAACCTCAGACACCACTTCATGTACACCAACAGTAATACAGAAACAAGTTCATTTTCAGAGTAAACCAACACTGCAAATCGTCAAGCTTACACTCAGAACTTGGCGATTTACACACATATCAAAACAGTGCCTGCTTGACCTTGACTGCTACTGATGCAATTATAACTATGGTTCAAGCAATAATATACATTTGTTTCACCAGTTAGCTGTTAAACGGATGATGTTGTCAGTGCTAGTGAGCTTTAAGGGTAAATCTACGACAATGTAGCTGATAGTGTGAATGCAGGAGTTGCAGGAATTTCCAGCTTATCAAATCTCGGGGACTTTTACAGTTTCATCAGTCACTTTCTAATGCAATAATACTGCTCTCACAAGGCTGTACTGTACTGTACTGTAGAGGAAATATCAGAAGACCCCAGTTCAAAAAGAGGAAGAACGGAGGGAAAGCAAAGAACGAGCATACCGGGGTTTGATGTGCATACGACCTAGTGCAGAACAAAAAACTGCATACCGAGGGGAAAAGACTGTCAAGGCTGTCAGACTGCTGACATTTTCAAGATCCCAACATTTAAATGAATGCGACAACTCAGCCTACAAGACTTCACCAGGTCTTCCTTTCTCCCCTTATCAAGGGAAGAAAATCAATCAGGTGATCAAACGGTGTGAAAGCAAGTCAACAATGCACCATGTTCGGAAAACTAACAACTGACAGAGCTAAAAATGTTTGCAAGAAACCCTAAATGTACAGGAAACTAGGTATACGCCTGCAAGCTGTGAGTGATAATAACTGCAGTGTTATCCTTCATTCTTATTTTCCATTTAGGTTGTTTAACCAAGGCAGTTCTTTACATGCTGTGTGACTGCTTTAATGCTTGATTTTTTTTCCTTTATTTTCCATTATTTTTGCCTTGTTTCTCAGATTTCAGCAATTAAATTGGTGAGCTGAATGTCACTCATAGGAGCGATTGCTGGAGCAGCAAGACTGTTACCATGGTTTTATGAAACGGACGTTACTGGTGCAGTTTATTATTTACTTCCAGTCATCTAAACCGCAAAACTGTATTCCCTAACGAGCAAACTTGACTGGAGTCATTGTGATTAAGTGAACTGAATTAAAACTCAAGTTTGGTGTTTAGTCTCTCTACATTGCTTTAAGTGTTCTTGTATTTATGAACCTAGTCGTGTATCCAACCTAACTTCCTGTCTCTTGTAAACCTTGCTTACTTTTATTCACCTCCTTTCTTTCTCCACTCTCACACTAACAGCCATAAAACACCAGCGACCCCACCATAAAAGAACAGCAGCTCCTGTTCTGCAGAATTGTTCTGTGTTTCACAGGAAGCCCGACAGATTAGGGGAACATCCCTCCGGAGCTTCTGTCTCTCCCTCTCTCTCTCTCCCTTAAAAGGCCCTAAAGGAATCCCAGCAGTCTGGCTTATCACGTCCTGCCCAAGAGTAACCTCTGACCTGATCTATGTGTCACTGCTGATCTATCCCAGGCAGCAGGATGCTGACACACATAAAAAGAAATAAAATAACCCCCCAAAAAAAGGAACAACCCACAGTTCACAGAATCAGCAGCTAAAGGGACCTTCCGAGCCACACCGTACATGGGGACACACCCTACATGAGCCGAGGGTGGTGCCATATTTCGGTGAGTTTCACAAAAATACAGTAACAGCAAAGTTCCATTACCTAACTTTTCCTTTTAGGTTTGTATGGCGGGTAACTGGCAGCAGCAAACGCTCTAAATGGGCACAATTTGGCTGCACTGCAAGGTGAAAGGTCCTGAAATGTCATGCAACCGTCTATATAGACAGACATGCCAAACGCACAGATTTTTCTACCAACGGCCTACTTTCCATGAGCGTTTCACCTGGCACCGACATCTGTGCATGGCTGGCCTCAATATGAATCCAGCACTTTGTGTTTGGAGCAGTAGCGGTCGGAGTGGGTTTCAACAAGAGGGCAGCTCAGTGCAGTGGGAGAAGGAAAATAAATCATACACATTAAAAGGATTTTACTGGCAGTAACAAAGACCAAGTATAACCGTTATACCGTAATTGAAGTTTTCTTAAAACTCTGTCATGTGTAGTAGGTGATTTTTGAGTCACATGAAGCAGCAGAGTGGCTTTACATAGATATCTCAGTTACTACTGAACAGACCGTAGCAACTTTATCAAATATTGTTCACACTTAGCAAATGTCAACACGCTATCTTATTTAAGTCAGTGGGTATGGTACATATTAAGCATACTAAACATTAGCATGCTAACAGCACTGTTGCTATGGTAGCAAGCTAAAAGGGTGTTATGTTTGTGCTGCATTCATGGCTTGAATATCAAACACGATTATCAAACACAAGTTCAGCATGCTAGCATGCTATCTCGCTATGCTAAACATCACAGTGCCAACAGCACTGTTGCTGGGGCAGCAAACTATTAGTTACGTTAGTGTTGCTTTCATGTCATGAGTGTCACTGACTTGTGAACAGAGTTTCATCTTGACTCATTTGTCTCTCATCCCACAATATAATCAATCACACATTCAGTGTTAGCACGCTATTTCACTAAAGTATCATACATGCTAAATATCAGCATAACAGTACTGTTGCTATGGCAGCCAGCTACTAGCCATTCTGTTTGTCCTGCATTCAAAACATGAGAATCGTACAAATTACTGACTCGTACACAAGAGTTTTTGTCTTGACTCTTCATACCGAGACATCTTAAAAACATCAATCATATATATCATTGATCTTAAATATATAAAATAGTAGTTTTTAGTGTCGCATGATAACTTGAAAGTTCCCATATATCCAATGTTGTGTGAACGTGACATTAGCATGGTACAGCAGATACTATGGCAGAAGACAACCAAGGCACAGATAACTACTCTTGAGGTGGAGAACATATAACAAAATACTGGGTATGTGGGGGAGATGACTTTCATGTTTGATTGATCCAGCTCCACTCCACTCCCACAGTGAACACAACATCTTCTTTCATAGCATGCTCAGTCCAGCTGTACAACAACTCATCTTTCTGTAACAGATAACTCTATGTTATTCATGTTAATGGACACTATTGCACCTTACTATCATTCCCATGTATATAATATATATTCTTCTGTCTCTATTTCTTGTGCATTTGTATAAATCTAAGTCTTCTCCCATTCTCCATTGCTGTAAGTGTCCTACTCCTTCTTCATATCAGTGCTGTGTGATGTGTGGTCTTCTGACATCTAAAAAAATGAGTGGCTACTGCACAAGATTAAGTAGAAACACGCGGAAATATGACAATTACAACAGAGTACGTCTAAATGGGTGGTAAAAGCCAACCTACTGTGTGCACACAAGCATACAGGACTGATATGTGGAACAGGAATGATAAGAACATGCTGTGAGTACAGGAACACAAAGTAAGCACTTCTGCTTATTGTGGGTTAAGTGCTTTTCTCAAGGGCACTCCAACATCAGTTGTCCTCTGTGACCTCCCAATATTTCTCGACCTGTAGTAGCCGCTCAGCACAAGACAAGACATATACGGGAATGGGTGGCAGAAGAAAGACGTCATCCACAGCTCTCAAGATACCCGTCAACAGCTCAACAAGCCATGAGGACGCTGCCGACTGATATCACGGTTCATAGCAGCAGCAAAGGAAACTAAAAGTTCTCACTGGCATCAGTTTCTGAACAGTCACAAGCCGGTGCGTGATGGGAAAGCCCAACAAATACTCAGCAACTTTACACAGACACACGTTTTAAATACATTACCTAAACATGCACACACATCCCACGGGCTACGTGCTTAGTTGGCGCTTGACTTTTTAAAGAGTTCATTCATCACATATGCGTGTGACAAACCACTTCCCAAACTACTTCTCACCTCACACACTACCACTTCCTGGAATCCACCGCAGTCATTCATACAGCAGCCATTCAATATAGCTAGCCTGTATGTCTGTATTGGGCTAAGAGGTGCTGTGATGATGGAAGCCTTCCTAGTCATGAGACCTTGACTCTTGGGAACCACGTGTAAAAAGAAAAGTAGGTGAAGATAGTAAGTTATAAAATAAATTTATAAAATGAAATAATTGAATCAATAAATGTACAAGAAATACAGAGAGAAGTAAATATATATTATATACATAGGAAGGATTAATAAGGTAAATAATGAGCATTAACATTAATAACATGGAGTTATCTGTTACAGAAAGGTGGGGTTTTCTACAGCAGGACTGAGTAGAATAAAACTTTAATGGTAAAAATAAAGATTGATCTTCATGATTCCTAATCTGCTCAGACACCCAAAGCCAGACTTAGCTTAATAACTCACAAATGTTTGATTTCTCAGCCAAGAAGGAACTGGAATTTAAATTACCCACCGCAGACAATCAGGCTGGCCAAAAATAACCGTTTAATTGGCTGACTGAACATTGCTGCGGCTATATTTAGGGGTTATTTTAAGCCCTTCAGGGCATAGGACGGGGCCTTGCAGGACACACACTGGGTCAAAATATGGATGCCAGCCGTGGCTGCGCACCCTCAGCAGTCCGCCCTACACGAACAGGGCAATCCCCCCGCTCAGGTGGCTCAGTAACATCGGCATCAGCTGCTAGCGCAAATTGCATTAGAGGACAGTGGGACGACAGCCAGGACTTTACCGTCCAGCCAGCCGTAATTTAGAGCAGACAACAGTGAGTAACATTAGAATGAGCTGACCGACTGATTGACTATAATTGTATTTTAACCCATTTGGAAAATATGCTTGATATTAAAGCAGACATGATACTTGTGTTATAGTTTCTGCTGCTTATCCAAGTCCAAAGTCATACTACCATCAAGATATTAGTACCACTTTAATGTCGGGACGTGTACTCAATGAGATGGGATTGGTAGCTTCTGGTCTATACAAGGGATTTATTTGTCTGCTATCACATAAAACCTAGCAAAACACTATACCTCAAACACAGCTAAAGCATTCAGAGCTTAATTACAAAGACCGAATCAATCAAGCAAAACCCACGCGAAGATACATAGGCAGGCGTGCACTTGCCAGGATGCCGAGAGCCAGACAGTGAAGCAGTGGCTTCCTGTTAACATTGCAGGGCAAAAATCCATATAGAACTAGCTAAGCCTTTCTAGCATCTCTGTGATGTTGTGACCCAGCTGCACGGCGAGCCTAATCCCAACGCCAGCTCGCCGACATGCTCACAAAAACAAAGCAAGTGTGTCGCGTGTTTAGCAGACATAATGTTTACCATCCTCACTATTTTAGTTGGGCTTGTTAGCATTCTGACACTTCACCAGACACCACCGACGGGCGTACAATCCAAATAAATAAAAAGGGAGTCTATCCACATAAAAAGAGATAACCGCACACATAGCGACGCCACCACAGGTCGGACAAGCGGTAAAACCATCTTTGCTGTAATTCAGTAATGTAACTTAAGGGAAATACAGCAACGGTGGTTATGCCAATGAGGCGACCAGTCACTTCACCGACAACAAAGACTAAATTGACAGCGTGCAGGTAGTGTACACCTGAAAGCTGTATGCCGTATCTAAAAAGCCTCGGAGATTACACAGGCAAATTATTTTTTTTGCATGGCAGCGCGTTACAGATACCGTGAGCCAGCTTTCTAACGTCTGCTAAAGGTTTTACATAATATCAGCTTGTAGCTGTAAACTATCAAGAGTCTAGTGTCATCCAAGTGTACCAGCTGGTGCAAACGCCAGTCAAAGAAGCATCCCCCTCTAAGAAGTCTTCAGATCCGGTTTGCAGGTCTATCAAGGAAGTTTCTGTGAATAGTGAAGTGGTTGACCTTGGTCTGTGTTTTAAGATTAAACCGGCGGTCACGATGTAAAAAATGTGGGTACAGACAGTTATTTAGTACAGCGTCGTTGATGAGTATCTGAGCAAGACAGAGACATTAGTACTGCTGGGTACCTTGCGGATGTTTACAAACCAAATACCTTCCATTGTCAAGCACCATTCAGAATAATCACCACCTGCACAGCCACACGGCATCCAGCCCATGATGGCATATGTACCTAAGAACAAGGTTCAGGAGTTCACAAGCCTCCCAAAGCTGTGTATAGTCTACACAAAGTTAGCTGATGCTATTCACATTAGCACAAATGTGCGTTTGAAACATATTTATTTATAAATGCGAGAGGCAACGTGGAAAGGTCAGGCGGCTCTCTCATTGGCTGTGTCATCAGCGTGCCTTAATAAGGAGAGCGAGATCTCGGCAGAGCCACGGCACTGTCGAGGAAGAAAGGCAGAGGAACGCCTGGAACATAAACACCTGCCACAAGGCGAGCTCCTGCTTCCCGTTACCTCTGGTGCAGACGCAGAGCTACAAACACAGAGGTCTGACACATGCTTACAAACAGAGGCATATTTGTAACGCGCGCCATGTTGCTATTATTGACTTAAAATATTGATAAGGTCGGTTGTTGCTCTTCGCACAGCGAGAGGAATTCTTGCCACAGAATGGACACAAAGCAACCTGAATGTGAATACAACCTAATGAGGAGGCTAGAAGGAGGTGCCAGAGCAAAAATAGTTGCTTCTGTTGGTGCATAGTACCTGTTCAGATGTCTAAAATCAATGTCTTAGTGGTGTGCACATGTCAAAAATGTCAGGCCGAGGAGAAATCTTTAAAAGGATGTGTGACATCCACACAAATAAACCTACTGGCGAGGAAAAACACGCAAACATGCTGATACACAAAAAGTCAGCAATGGTGATTCAGCAGTAGCCCAGCCGCCAGATCCTCACAACAGGAGAGAGGGTAAAAAAAAAAAAAAAACTGGGCCAGTATTTATAGAGAAGCTCTCCATCTTCTTCGGGAGCCGCTGAAACAGATGAAACATGCAGCGGGAAAAACATCCTATACAGAGGAATGGACAGGAATGAGAACGAAACAGAACTTTAAAAATGGAAGCACCTGGAGGATGCTGCTGACATCCTCTGGCACGAAGAAAGTGAAAGTGGGTGTGCGAGATGTGTTGTTGTGATACATGACTCTCCTACAGATGTGGGCTCTCTCCTCACCTGCCCCGACCCAGGCTTCAAATGTCCATCTTTCTCTGATTAACTGTCACGGCACGAGAAGATGTCCAGGTAAACTACGTAAGGATAGCCAGTGTAGGCATGCTGTGCGGCGCACTTGAGGAGATAAAGGGATAAAACGAGATGAAAATGTGCGAAGGAAAGCTCGACCCCCCTGTGGCGTATTAATGAATTTCTCTGTTGCTCGGCTGAAGCTGGATACAGAATAACAATCAGCAAAGCCCTCAGACTTAAAGTTAACCCCCTCTCTGAGTCTCGCGGGGGTCAGAGGTCAGCAGAGCGGGATGGCGGTTACGGTCACATATCAAAGCGAGGCACTCCTGTAAATCCACTGGACTCGCGCTCGGAGAGGAGAGGAGCGTGGAAGAGTGACAGCCAACATGTGCTCCAATCAATAAAACACTCAGCAGTCAAGAGATGCAGCATGCACTACTGTTCTCTCTGATCCACAGACAAACGCAGCAAGCGCACACACAGCAGCAGCAGCAGCAGCAGCCGGCGTGGCAGATAGCGCAGCAAGGTGAATATGCAAACAGTCACATGTTTGCACCTGTGCCGAGTCAATAACACCAAACACAGACAAATGAACTGGACCCTCCGCCCACAAACACACATGCAAAGACATCTCCTTCCTCATCACTCGCTGTCATCACTACAGAGGCTCCCACCTTTGTACTTCTCTCTGACGTTTTCATAAGCCTGGACGAAGTCCTGCTCCTCAGCGTTCGGAGACAGGTAGGCAGGTTCGTACATGGCCATGCCGGCGTTCTCTCCTCTCTTTTCGGCTTTTTTTTTTGTTCTCTCTGAGTGTCTGGATGTGTGTGAGGCAGCCTCTGCTGTCCTCTGCCTGCTCTCTCAGCTGTGTGTGAACCCTCCACGGCTCCCAACTTCATTCCACAGCCCGGCGCCACACCCCCCCTCCCACCCCCACCCTTCTTTCTCTTCCATACCCTCCCCGGCACTAATATAAATGTCAAGCCCCTCCTCTTAAAGACACAACCGAATGGAGCAGGCGGCGGACGCCCGCAGTGTGCTGCTTGCCAAGCGGGAAGCGCAGCGGCCAGGAAGGCAGAGCAGCCTTGTGCAGCTCTCCGCTAACTCTTCGGCTGAACGGATGGAAAGCAGATTGTATAAGCACAGAAAGAGTTGTCTTACTATCAATGTCTGTGTGCAAGAGTGGAAAAAGATCAACTTGTTTTTTTTGTGTTTACACTACACTAGTTGTATGAGAGCTTTACACAGAAACAAGAGCAAGGAGTTTTAGCATGCAATTACTTATGCTAAGTCTCCCCACACACTTATGCTAACTCTTAGCATATAACTTATGCTAAAAAAGGAGCCAAATGATGGCTCTGGGTGCAAAGTTCATCAGATTGTAAGGTTGATAATATTTCAAAAGATAAAACAAGACTGCAGTTTTCCTTTTATCGCCGGGTGGCTGCTAAATAATGTCCACCAAATCCTTTACCGACAGTCTGGAGTAAACAACGATTTGCCAGCAAGCCCTGCAGTCATTTAATGAGCTTTGCTAGTGTTTGGCATATTTTGACAGTGCCAACATCAGTTAGATCCAGATTGAAGGGGTCACCTCTGTTCTTGCGCAGGCAGGAATTACAGCCAACGGCTACTCGCAGTGATAACGCTAATCTGGACAACACAATGCTTAGCTTAGCTCTGTAAATTGTAAGAAACTTCCTCACAAACCATCACGAGAAAGAAGCCAGCCAGATGTTGAGTAACAATAACAAATGCGTGTATTTTGTGGTTGTGGCGTGTTATTTTACACGTGTAGACTCAATGAAGGACTAGCTAGTCCTACTCTTAGCCCTCACATGTATTTATTGCCGTAAAATTAGAAGTGAAAAAGGTAAAATGCTTACACGCAAAATGCGCCTGAGGAGGGTTGATGAATCCCCCGACACCAAGTTGCCATTCAGCTGTCAGTGACAGTCTGTGGCCCCAGTTATTTTGGTGTGAAACGCACCATTAGCACAAGTCAAACCCATGGCATTGGCTTTTCAGCCTATTCAGCTCAATAGGTTGCTAAGCTTAGAGAGCCAGTGCTTGTGAAGAAATCAAAGTGACAAAGGTCGACGAATTGCCAAGTTCAGATTGGCACACAGGGAAGCTCGGCTCGTTTCTTACATCCTCATCTAAGCTGAACAGTTTCACAATGACATTATCATCTAGAATGGATAAACTTCATGATTCGGGAGAGGCCGGCTCTGTACAACAGTTTGTAGCTTTTCCTACCCTCGCAGCTAACAGCAGCGCTTCCAGTTTCCCAGAGGTAATTCCTTTACATGCCAACAATTGCCTATGGTCTTTGCATTGTGTTCCAGTGCAGCTTTTTGCTGCAGACAAAGGATATGTGACTCCACTTGACAGTCGACCTTCATTGCTGATGGATGTTTGAAGTCGGTTTGTTGTGTCCATACCAATAGAGAGTGAGGGCTTCTGCCACAATAAGCTAGTCTGGTTGCGTTTATGTTGCTAGTCACTACTATAAAGAATTAAACGACATGTGCTTTGTGTGGTCCAAGAGGAAACTTGTCCATAGCTATCGCAACAATGCAACAATGAGTTTCTAGGGCCTTGCTGCATTTGCAATCCTAAGCTGTCAGTTAATGGAAACCTGTTTATTAATGAAGCAACGATAAGCACCGCATTGGGTTTAATAAAGGTACTGCATGTTTCAATCATTCATTCATAATTTATTTGCTGTGGCTTCCAACGTACAATGGTTCCACAATGCCTTGGCTTAATCACATCCGTAAACAGCCAATTGCTGCAGGACATAATCTCATAACAACGAAGATGTCCGCCCTGTTTGTGCTGCAGTAACACACTCCATCTGGTAGCTGCTGTTCCTGGGCCAGTCTCTGGGAAAGTTGATGCCTGCAGTGTGATGAATACATTCAAAGGCATTTGCAGTGCTGAAATGCCCTTGACATCCACGGTTGGGGCAAATGCTGAATATTCAACAAATGCCCTGACCAGTCAAGCTGAAGACAGTCCAAACAGAGATAGATGATGCTTATTTACTGATACACGTTTCGCAAGGTGCTTTTATTAATATCAGTTGCATTAAAGATGGTTAATAGAGGCAATGTTGGCAAACTGTAATAGGATCATCTCAACCACCAGAAACATACCGTGCCGAGAGAATCCATTAAACTGCTCAAATGTCAAAATGAAGTCATGTTGAGCAGTTTTAGGATGGTGCGCCTCCTAAAGATGATGAACTGTGAGAAGACGATATCACCCCGGCACTATTTCCGTGCTGGTCTGTGTAGGAGTGTCTTGTAGCACAATAGCAGAGACCTGATGTCGGAAGGGGAAAATCCCTGCAACTCCGCCTGGCTATCAGACGTTTCTCTGGCTGAGGCCGAACTAACATCAGCCAGGACACTTCCCTCAGAGGAAACACGATAAGTTCGCTCCGAACTCCCTGTTAGTGCTACTGGAGGAGCGTGTGTGTCTGTCTGAGGCTTTACGCTCACTCCAACGGGAAGTGTTACTCACACAGGCCCAAGAAACAGTTACTTGTGTACTTTATCTCCATTATGTTTTCTTAACAGCAAAGTTAAGACAAAATTCTCCTTCAACGTGTTTTCATACCCCCATACCCCCATTAACTTGGTTATATTACAATATATATACCTATTGAGTGTAAGTTTTCTGTATATAACTGTAGAAATGTGTGTCTTAATCATTAGGAAAGCGAAAGTGTTCTCAAACACCCTGCGACAAAAGGTAACTGAACCCCAAAGATTTGAAAATGCCAGACGGTAGAGTTCAATCTCAGACACGAGGAACTTTAGCCAACACATTGTCCAAGTGAAGAAGCAGAGTTCCTGCTGTGAAGCATTGAACAACAAGTGAGGTGGTGATCTTCGGCGTCTCTGGGAATTTTAGTCGAAATGATTATGTCACGAAATATTTGAACTTAGCAACATGGCAATGCTTGAAAATACATTCCAAACTCCAACTTGGCGCGGCTGAATGTGCGCTCCATTCGAGATAACCAAAGAATTTATGGAAGCAGGGGACTTTTTGCTGAGAAGAATAGGCAGCTTTACCAACTGAGAAAATAAAGGGCCCCAGTCTCTATCATCAACTATCACGAAAGACTACAAGCTGCCATTGACGATAAAAAGGTACAACACAACTTATGGTGTGGTGGATAGGATTGTAACAAGAGTATAAATAAAGTGTTTTTAAGTCATTATCCAAACAAAAATTGTGAAATGTGGAAGCATTTCAAGTCTGACTGTGCTTTACAATTTAACAAGCACATAGTACGGTTTCAGATTACATGTTCACCACAGTCAATGACTTCCAAAAGAGACAAAATAAAAATGAGTAAGAGCCAACAAGCATGCTGTAACAGCTCACAAACGGATTAATGAGCTGTCAACCCAACCTCCTCCAAAAGCAGCATTACGCAGCTAAACGCTTACGTATCCCAAAAATAGGGAGAGGCGCACCAGAAAAATGACATCAGGGTGTTGACTGTGGATTGAAACAGACAAAACTGCAAAGAGCTATACGGGGAAGCAAGGGGAAGACAAAAATATTGAACTATCGCATACACAGTGACTAACATCACTCAACAGCACTGTTGGATTTATAACTATGACAGAATGAAGCCTGATGTCCAGTTTGTCCTGACAGTAGTCACTAAGACGCCAGGCTCATATCTGCACAGTTAAATATTACCGTGACATCCATAATTTACTGCTGGGAAGTAGAAAGTGAGTGACAGCTATATGGAGGGTTTAAATCCAAACCTTTAGCACATCACCAGCTATTAACAGTCACTGACACTAGATCTCACAGCTTCATTTTCACGCACACGGCGGTGACGCTGCAATGTGTCACCGGGTGCTTGCTGGATCCTTCTAGCTTTCCAAAACAGCTGGAGAGCCATATCTGCCTCCGTGACATTTGTTTGTTTAGTTAAGCTGCAACTTTAAACAGAGCTCGCGATCCGGGGGTCGCACGAAAGTTGACGTCACGTGCAATAAACGTATGCGAACATGTGTGTGTGTGAAGCTAAGGATGTGTTTCCCAGAGCTCATTCAGCAATAATCGACAGGTGCGTGCAGGACCTCAGGACTCTTGCATGTATTCTTTACCATGCACACCGGAGCTTTCCGCATTAGAAGATCTAAATGTGTGGCTGCACGCTAACATGCGTGAGCCGCTGAACATGTGCACGCCGGTATCATGTATTTGTTTATGCATTCATTAGACACTTTGCCTTTGAAGGGTCTCAGGCGATGACTGGAATAAAAGTACCGCCTGCATTCTGTACAGCACACGTGTAAAATATGAGATATGCACTATAAACCACTTTAAGTCTTGCAAATGTTGTGCAATATTAATATACAATTTATTTAGACAACAGTCTCCAATTAAAAGACAAATACATGTTTTTAATCTGAGCTGCGTTAGCAACTGTAACACCTCTTACTGCATTCTCCAGTGGTTAAAGAAGCCTCACAGATGTTCAGTAAACAGCCTGCCTCTGTACTGTTGTTTTTTTTTCCAGGTATGTTTGCTTTTGTTTGATATTCTAGAGGGACCAAAGACATCCTGAATGTTTTTCACACTACTCTACGATGAGAATAAGACGCCAGTCGTCATGGCACATCTTCAATACTCAAGCGTCAAGGGGTTACCGAAGCAGCGTTCGCCGCAGATGGAAAGAACCAAGGGGGAAACAAACAAAACCGTGTGTGTGTGTATATATACACAACGCGCACACTGGCATATACACACACGGGCATGAGTTTAATGGTGCCCAAAAGCTAGACGGCTGGTCTGGCTGCGGAAGATGACAAAAGTCTCAGCGATAGTATGACAGCTATTATTAAAAGAGAATTTATAGTCAGCTAAAACTGCAACATGACTTATCTATCATCTGCCACAGTTTGGAAACTATGTTGTCAGTAGCGGTTTTAAAATCTCACTGTGTCTTCTTAAGACTCGTGTACTTCTGGCACGTATGGTAAAACCCATCCACCCATCCATTACCATCGGCTAACCTGAGGTCGGGCGGCGGTGAGCAACGGGCTAAGCAGGGAATTCCAGACGTCTCTCTCCCCAGCGTTCGCATTCCAGTTCTTCCTGGGGGATCCCTAGGCATTCCCAGGCCGGTCGAGATATAAAGTCCCTCCAGGGGATTATATGCGAGTTCTGGGTCCCCTCCCAGCTGACCATGCCCGGTGAACCTCCAAAGGGAGGGAGCCATCAAGGGCAGGAAAATGCATTGGAATCGTGTGCAGCAGGGAAAGGCATTGATCGTAAACAGGTAGAATTCACGTTAAATATATCTAAAACAAAGCCAAAAATGAAGGCAAATTGAATTGTTTGAGTTTCACTGAATATGTTTACTTATCAACCAAGTGGCATCTTTCCTCTAAATGGTGGGGAGCTTAGGATATACCATGATCTGGATGACTGAGGATGAGGTTCTTCTTATTATATATCAAGAGGGAAACATCTAGTCCTCTTTGCGATTCGAAAAAATAGCTTTGCCACCTCCTTTCACCAAACTAACACCGTCATTGTCGTGATATCAGCCGATCACCACCAGGCTTGACACCACGCTGTCAATTAGCCACAGCTAGACCCAACTCAGTATGGTGCAATCAGGTTGCAACCTTGCTGTAATAACAGTAAAACAAGTCAGACCATCATAGACATGGGCCTGGCTCCCTCTTCTGGATATGCGCGCTGAGAACAAGTGCTCGTCTGAACATATCCAGACCCGCCACGCGCTTCGTTACGGCTCATTTACAGAATTTGAAACTGATGGCCGGCATTCCATCCCTCATATGGCGTGTAACGAGGAAGACCACAAAGTTCAAATCTGTCAAAGATGAAACCAGAAGAAATGAAGCTGCCCTGTCTGGAATGTTCTTTCACTGAGCCTAAAACCTATTGTCTGCTGATATAAGGCATGGCTCTGTAACGCCAGGGACACAAATGACACACTATATCACTGCTATTTGAGACGGGTGTGGGGAAATGAGACACATTTTCCAGAAGCAGTGAAGACAGAGCCTGTTTGACCGAGAGTGCCACCTGCTGGGCAAAATTTATTTTTTTTGCCATCTGAGGTAGAGCCAAAAGCTGTGTTTACTCATCACAATGGAGCGAGATGTACGATAAGATGACATTTAATAAGCCATTGTTGCGTTGCTCAAAGTGTAGCCAAGAATAACTACAGGCCTTTTTTTTCCCCCCTAAAGAAACACCCACTACCACGTTTCTCAAACCTGGCGAATATCAAACACAAAGAGGCTTTAATAAGTGAAATATCTCTGCAGCGGCAAACTGCAAAGCATAAAAACATTATATGATAAAATGTCAATGTATTCGGTTCTAATGCCCCCACCATTAAATGGTTTGTATTCCACTATAATAAAAAGCTGCTGGATGGGAACGGTCTGTGAAATAGCTGTCAGTTGTACCATGACCAGTGCCATTTGTGTGGATGATGATTTACATTTTATAGGCTCATTCGAAAGCATTCAGATAACATGAGGAACAAATAAGAGGGCAGCTCTTAAAGACTGTCACGCAGAAGCTACTACCTACTACTACCACGCAGATATTTAAGGCTCTTTTCATTAACGCTGATCTTTTACACAGTAAAAAATAATGTGTGTGTGAGAGTGAAAGAGAGAGAGATAGAGAGAGAGGTAATAGCTTAATCTCAGATCATAGCCTCTCCATGATGAATAATTGAGAAGTACTCTGCAGGGAAGTTTGCCGTTTAGTACCCCTAGGACTCGCAAAGCCAGTAAACACACACTCATGACTGTAAGGCTATATCTGTATCAGTTACAGTGATGGCAGCTTTTTTAAAATATATTATTTGTTAATAGATTGTATTACATTGCATTGTGGGTAATTTTATTTTTGATCAGGCACCGTATTTTGCATTAACTGTCCATCGTGAATGCAGTAATATTATCGAAGCACAGTGATATATTGGTGCAAAGTAACAACAGTCGGCCGCTGAAGCACTCACACATTTATGTAGCTTCATGTAAAACTCCAAAAGAAACACTGGTGACTGTCTGACTTGGTTCCCATTTCTTCTCAATCTGAATTTAAACAGCAGCACAGGAAAGCTTGACAGACACTGGAGTAATGAGTTAGCATTGAGCATTGCTAAGTTGCAGCAATTTGGATGTTATGTGGAGAAGGACCCTTCACTTTAGCAGTATCATAGTTTGTAAATGCACCGATATCTGTTTGAACGCAGAGACTATGACTACAGCACTGAAGATAAAAGGGAAGATGTTTTTCCTTTATGACTGCTTCGTCACATTCATCACACTCTGCTCTAAGGTCAACTAGCGAAGTCACCCACAAGGTGGCAGGGTGGAGTGTCCTGCATGATCACAGCCTTCAGAACGAGTCTCCCGCATGCACGAGGGATTCCATGCATTCTTCTGACTTGCATCAGAGGGGACCTTTGACCTGCCCTTGTCTTGCTGTACTGATCCCAAAGCCCTTGCTCCAGACAGTAAATCTTCTTTCAGCGGCAGAGAACAGCTGACAATAATACAGCCATCACGATGTTTAAAGGCGTTATGTTACTACAGCAAGAGAGATGAAATGCAATTAATTTCTGCAACAGTGCAATGAGTGATTTTATAATGGCTGTAGACATCCTAAAGCAATAGAGATGAGATAAGTGAACATCCACACCTACTATCCTACTAATACTGTATGTCATTCCCAGAGGACGTTCCTCATTCCTTCACAGCATCCTAATGTCACTGCTCAGTAATAAGACCAAATGGCAGTTAATTGAAGCCTCCACTTAACACCGGGATATAACAAGCCATCAGTCTCCTTTTTAAAGGTCTGTTCCCACAGGCTCTCTAATGTGTAATTAAGAAAGATAAAGTAATTTAAAAGCTCATTTGAAGATCCGCACTCTTGAAACGTACTTCAGAGACAACTGGTGAGAGATATGAAAAATTATACCTGCCTCATACAGCCCTCCAAGCACTTTATTATTATTTTTTTAATTAAAAAAGAGCGTTGAGGTTATTGAGTCTTAAGAGCCAACAATCAAGCTAGCTGTGTTTTTAGCCCAGAGGTGATTTGAGGTAAATGGAAAAGTCTAGATGGTAAGAAATGTGTGCAGCTCATGTGTTAGCTAATGTTCAGGTAACAGTAGCTATTCCTGTTAAAAGCTTTCGTCAAAACATGCTCAGCAGCTTGACGGCGACTTTCAAACAGAACTGCAACAATTTAAAAGGCTCCAATACAGCTTTAAGGTTAAAGTACATATTTCCAGAACAACTTTTAGTGGATTTAAACAGCCTTCTGCTCTACTCTGAATAAAAATGTTTAGAAAGTAGGCTATGCTATGCTACATTTTCAGTGCTAGCATGTCCTCTGGCTGAAGCTCAGACACTTCCATCTCCGTTTTTTGCATCTCCGCTAACTGGCACAATATTTTTGCAACAAAGAGACATGTTAGCTTATCTTTTTGTCAATTCAGAATGCAAACAAATTAGCAAACCCAAAGCTAACGAGGCTGCTGGTTAGCAGGGAGGCCTATACGAGTTTATTTGAATTATCTTCATTTAGCATTTTATCACGTTGACATTTGCTAATTAGAACCAGACATGAAGCACAAATTCAACTCCTGACTGACAATGACAGGATCAACAGCAGGGGATATAAAGAATTACTGAATATATTCAAATTAATCCAGGAGTTTATCAGTGTGGAACAAAGTGTTGTTGCCATGGCTCAAAAACTGAACTCCTTAATGCAAAAAAAACACCTTATTTCTACTTGTACATCTGTTTATGCATTTTGTTAGTTGTACTAACGTGTTTTATGTATCCAAAGTGGATGAGCTTCATGTGAACGCTAATTCTATTATGGATCCATCAAGAGTAGCCTAAAGTCTGAGCCTCTTTCAGCCACATCCACCTCTGATACCCCTCTAACGCCCCTATAGCAAAAGCTCAACTGCAGATTCTGTAGCAGCCAGTTAGTCAGTCAGCGGACGCCACAACAAAAGCTCAGCCTCACCCACAACTGCTGACACAGCCGGACCTGGCCCTCTGATGGACACAGGAAGAGAAGAACAGGATGTGGATGCAGGCCTATTGTAGGTGGTAAAGTTATCAAAACTTCCTCCTAGACAGGAGCACGGCACCAAAACAAAACAATCTCCACCAAAGACTTATTTTGCTGCGACTGTCACAAGGAAAATTAGGACAATTGTATGTAAATCTGTGCCACGGTAAACTTTATTTTTCTTAGTGACTCTATACCTCACCAAGACGAACGGTTACCCCATAAACTTGGGCCACCGTCGTGGTGGATGTTCTACACAAGCCTCCACCCTTTGCTGCAGGCCATCCCCTCTGTCATTTCTCACCATTGTTCAGACTTTCAACACCCACTGTTGAGTCTGTAAATTCAAAATGACCTCATACCCTATTAAAATATGTGACACCATATCTTCTTGCATGTCTGCTGATACTAAGATATCAGTGACGACGCATAATGTCACGCCACTGACTTGAGCTCTGCCGTTGGAGACGGTCATTACACAGACATGAGTTAATAGCAATGACACTATCATTATAGCATAGCGTTATACGACTCAAGAGAGCAATTAGACATCACGTGACTAGTGTATTATTGATACAAGCCATGTCTTGTTATAGAGGTGCTACTGGTTATTTAATATCCTGAGAAATTGTGATGGTGACACTTCTAATAAACCAATGTCTTTGATTGATTGTTGGAGATTTTCACTGACCATGGATCTTTATAAATAGATCTCACACTTGGCCTCAAGCAAGCGGCACATCCCAGAGATGGCACCGCTAGGCCGGAGCGCAAATAAATGATGAGTTTCCAGCATCCCGACAAAGGACTTGAACACGTCCCAAGCCTATTGTTCGAGAAAAACCACACCTCACTCTTGGAAACTTTCCATTTCCTTGCCGAAATTAAAAAAAGATATTACCAGTCTGCAGGGGAAATGTGCAAAGCTTTACTGTTTGGTAGAGCTTATACAAGGTTAATTGTTCCTTGGTGGACTGACATTTAAAGCTGCTCCGGGCAGCTTGAACATATAGCAGGCCTGCAAAATGAAGATCATTACATCCTAACTGCAAGAACAATGACTCATTATGTTCTCCATCCAAACGGCCATATAATACACAGCTTATACTTGTCCGTTATATACGATTTCACAGTAGTGTCATTTAAAATCCAGGCAATTTTATCTGCTGCAGAACAATTTGCACTAATACTAATTTTTGACTTGATGAAGAAGTTATTACAATCAAGTCTCACTACTCTACTCAAAATACCTTAGTAGCTTATACTTTTTCTATGCATGTGCAATGTTTTATGACACCAGCTGAATATATGGCTCAATCTAGACGTAATGGAAGCAAGTTCATCTGCACCTGCCACTGCCACCACACACATGAAACGGTTGTGAACCTCAACTGTCTACTTGCATCAATGCAACACCACCACTGGCTTGATGTTTTCCAGTGTTTTGTGGGTAGGGACAGGATATATGTGTCAATCAACTGCCATCTGCGGCATTATGAATCATGCCTATAGATTGCTACTCAGGATTATTTGAGTGGTTTGTCTCTCACTTTTAATTTTTGTCTAGGCTCGTGGAATCCTATAGTCAATTCTTCAAACCGCAAAAAGTGCAAGGCTCTACGTTGCTTGTCATTATGGCCACAGCCGTGCTTTACCCAGAGTGTAAACAAGGATATTCCCACAGAGGTCGATAGCCAGACATAATGAATGATTTTTCAATCGCTTTTCATGTGCAGAAGAGTCAACATTACAGACAATGTTCTTTCTTTGTTGCTCACGGGGTGTGTTATATCAAAGGGATGAACAGTCTGGTTTCCACCACAGATGGTCTTTACAACATCCACTGGTGCACGTGTGACACACAGCCTTAAATCACGCTGCACATTATCCATGTGTAGCCCGTTGGTCAAGCGCGTTCAAAGCAAGCAGTTCGTTATACGTGCTTGTGGGCTTTTCACAAATAATTGTCGAGTTCAATCTTAGCTTTTAGATGCAATTTCGCCGCCTCGACCAAATGCAGCCTAGCTTGACGTACGTTGAGACGGACAGTCAAACATGGAGCAATTTCTGTTCATAAGCTGTGTCACAAAACGAAGAAGTTCAACTCATAAGCATGACTCACTGGACAGCTTGCTAGTGAGTCTGGAGTGTAGCCCACCAGCAACAGTGCTTCACACCAGCAAGCCGTTTGCCTCATCTCCGTGTCATCACAAACACAGCATTTCATTTTCCTTTTATAGTTTGTAGAAGTATGTGCACGCAGGCACCGTGCCATGCTGCGAGGTAACAGCCCAGTTGTTTCGTCATCCTACCTGCGATGCGAATTACGGCCCTCTCTGCTGGATCCAGGACCTCCACCGGGGCTGATTTGGAGCGTTTGACCCTCTGGTGCTTGGACAGGTTCCAGGGCAGAGTGTCTCCGGGACAGGCCACGCTGCTCTGGTCTCCATAGCTTTCCTCCTGCGGGGTTCGATCCCTGCGTCTGTCTTTACGACTGGCCATCACCTGACAAATGATGGAGCTTTAGATTGATTACTCGACTGTGAATGCATGCACAGATAATCAGAACACACAAGCAACACCAGAATACCCCACACTTTTAATCTGTAATCTGTGGTGCAAATAATGTTGATTAATGATCTAATTTTCCTTTTAGGCTATAATGTCATCAAAATAAGTAAATTCGAACTGGAAGTTGGACAAACTGGGGAGAGTGGAGCAGCAAACATCATGCCTACAGTGATAGATATCACACTCTTCCAAAAATAGATTAAAAATAATTTCTCCAGCCAACCACAAGGCTAATCATTAAACTGAGGGCCTTATCCGACTACAAAGAACCAAGGTGTAAAAGAAAAGACACCCAAATTTCAGTGAAGCAGACACGGTCAGCTGTGTGCTGCGTGTCATCTCGGTCTTCTAATTTTTAACTGCCAATCAAGCGCACGGCGAGATAACGCTCACAAAATGCAAAGTGCAGGGCAAGACACACAGCGTACTTTGTGAAGTAGTATCAATGCTCATGCAAAGAAGAAGGGTGTGTGGCAGCATTTCAAAAGGTGTTTAAGGAATTAATACATCAGCTGTGCAGCAGCCATAAAAACTCTGCTCTTTGGGGTTTTATTCAAAGGCAAATCATATTCTAATGACAAACAGCATTCAGTGTTGGAATTAAGAAATGGTTAAACGGCTGGTATCCTCGGCTGGAAATGTTTTTCAGAGTAAAACTATTGTAAAAGAAGACTTGCTCAGGTCTTGACCCTTTGCCTTTAAGTTAAATATTTACCTCTAAAGTGCAGCATCAGCTGTAAGCAGTGACAGAGGCCGATTGCAAATGATATGTGTCACCGCAAATGACATCATAACCATCATTTCATCCCTGAAGACTCTACAAGTGGTGCCGTGGGACATAGACGCCAAATAGCGAGCAGACAGCGGGAAAGCCAGGATTGAAATGACCTGGGTGAATATACTGTAGTGGCGACCGACTTAGCCAGTCGGGATAGGTGTCAAACAACCAGCCTCTGACATCATGACCCAAATCGTTTAACTTTCTGCCAGCTCTAACCATTTCTTGAACCGTGGCTGTTCAACCTACCATGGTGCAAGACGTGGTCAGTTTACATGTGCACAATAACTCGCAACTCGGTTATTTGCCAGGCCTCTGTCATTGCTTAAACTCTTCATTTTGGATACATGCAATACACTTGCCATAAACTTCCACCTGGGGAACAAATAAAAGTGCATTTGAACTGCATTTTTCAATCACAATCACCTTTGAGTAAGCGCGTGTGCTGTTGAACAGTATGAGCTAATAACCACTTGTGTTGCCGATGTCAAGGCGGCAGCACGCCCACGGTGGGAGATAACCCCGTTCAAGGACCTGCACCTCGGCCCCATTACAGCAGCGAGCGCTCACACCTCTTATTGTTGTCCACATGAGTGCAGAGTTCGTTCCCTTTATGAAGTTATCGTACAGTCCATGTAAATGTTTCCAGCCCAGCCAGCGTTACGGCGGGGATGATGTCATCACAAAACTACAGTAACAGTACTGTTGTCCAGCTTTTAAATGGACAGGCAATGACAGAATTAGAGCTGGTTTGCAAAATATGCTTCCATGTCAACGCTGGTAAACATTGTCCCTGAATCACAGGATGACTGCCTTTTTTTTTTTTTTTTTTTGACATTTGCTGAAGGTGATCGTGGTCAACAAAAGCACAAGCAGCATGCTCAGTGATGATGCTGTGATATCACGTTAGGAATGTACGTTTTGATCCATTTCAGTGTTTATCTGTGACCTTTGTCTCTTTTAGAAATGAGAACTCTTTTACAGCGTATACATTGTGCAATACACCTCCCCTATAAGTTATATTCAATGACAAGCACACACAAAAAATAATTAATAAATTCCTGTGCAGGTGGACTGCAGTAAAAGTCAACCAATTCCTTGTGGCCCTGTTAGTAGTTGTGGCCTTCATCTAACTCTGCACATGATACAATTCTGTCTCAGGCTGTAGGCTATGTTAGCTGTGGGTTTGGAAACAGGAGCATTAATTTGAGAGACAATGCATTGAGGCATAAGAGTGCATTTAAACAATGCATGGCACCTTAAGGACTCCAGGAGCCTAAAAGTCCTGCATGCAAAGATGGCTCTGTAGGCCAAATTAACACAAGCCCTCTCTATTGCCACTGCAACCTGCCAGTCTTCCTTACAACTGCTCTCCCAAGACACCGACGGGACCGGTGAGATCATGTCTTACCTTACTGCTGAGCTGGATGAGTGCGTAAAAGCCCGTCAAACAGCCATGAATGCCTGCGCTTCACTGTGCCGTGCAGGATATCGCCAACCAAAACAAATAGAGCCCTCGTGTGTGACAGCTCATTGCATGCGTGTGCCGGTTAACAGTCGAGATAGCCACTCCTTTTAACGGGGAGGCAGGGCTGCAGGAGGACGCTTGACAGACGACCCGCCGCGCAGGATCCGCAGTCATCTGTGGCGTTTCCGTGCTCGCTCTTTCCCGTCCACCAGCAGCACCGCCGCTATCCCATCCTGCATGGCGACACCTCTGAATTAAAATTCGTTAACTTGCACCCCGGCGCTGCGACGTGCAGCTTTTGATCAGAAAACGGGAGAGCCGGCGTCCTCCTCTGGACCACACCGGAGTGAGCTACCTGCTGTGGCGCTTCTGCACCGATCCAGAACAATTAACGCGGCTCCTCCACCAGCAAGGTCTGGTGCTGCGGTGGAAAGCTGCATGACTCACTGTTCGATTAGTTTGCCTGCTTGTCCCGGACTCAGCATTGTTGTGTTTGCAGGCCATGGCAGAGGGCAGTGGGGGTTTAGATTGTTAAAAACGCTAAGAAATACAAGTCATCTGTTCATTTTCACACAGTATCACTTAAGATACTGTTTATTATTATTATTTTTACCATAAAGACTGTCTGAGTCTCCAGCAAACATGGATTAAAATTAGGATCAATATCAATATTAATATATAATATACTAACTAAACATGCAAGTATCTTAAGCAGTAAATTAAGTTAAATTAGAATGATGTCACTATGATGTCACTAATCACATAGCAGCATGTGGGATTTCATCTTCTGCATTTACATTTAAGGTCCCACCCACATCAGATCCCTTTCAACTATTTTAGGTAGGCAATATTAAAATGATGTGTGGCAGTTTCCCTTGATTATTTAAAATTTTCATGCACACGCTTCGTAGTTCCCATGCTTTGCTAAACAGAAGAGGATAAATGGTTAAATGGTTGGGATGGACAACCCGTGTCCATCCCAAGGCCATAAACTGTGGGTTTGTGTGTGTGTTTAAAGACCTGGGTTGTTTTCAGACCTTGGGCTATGAATCAGTGCTGGTCAACCAAGATTAATATGTTATTGGAGGTTAGCTCAGTCATAAACAGCCTTCACTAGGCAGGTTCCCAGTCAAATGTTACATACATTTTAATTAAGTGTCCACAACACTAGATTGGATTAGTTGTGATAAGAGGGAACAAGGTAGACAAAGAGAACCTAATCAAAATATTATGCTTTTGTGTTCATTTATTTGATAGATTTAATCATTTGTACATATCTGTGAGATGCAAAAGTAAGCGAAACCTTGTTTTCAGTACTTGGTGTACCCCCTTGTGTGACAATAACAGCAACTAAACATCTCTGATCAGTCATCGAAAGCGGCTGGGGCTGATTTTAGCCCATCCCTCAATAAAGAACCACTTCAGTTCTGACATGTTGGTGGGTTTCCTCAGATGAACTGCTTGCTCGAGGTCCTACCACAACATTTCCAAAGTCCTGATTAAGGTCAAGACTTTGACTTGGCCATTCCAAAACATTCATTTGGTTCTTCTTTAACCAGTCTTTTGTCAAACGACTTTTGTTCTCGGTATAATATGTAACTCATTGGTCCATCAATGATGGCAAGCCATCTTGGCCCAGATGCAGCAAAATAAGATCACACAAGGACATTACCACCTCCATGGTTCACCGACAGGATGAGGTCCTGATGCTGAAATGGCGTGTTGTTTCAACTCCGAACATGGGCTTCTCATTAAAACCAAACTATTCTACTTTGGTCTCATCTGTCCACATAGCATTATCCCAGTAGTCTTGTGGCTTGTCCGCATGACGCTCAGCAAACTGCAGACAGACAGAAATGTTCTTTTTTTGGAGAGCAATGACTTTGTCCTTGCTTGTTGACTGTTCTCCTGATGGTGGAATCATTAACGTTAACATTAGCCAATGTGAGACGTTACCTTGGGTTCCTTTGTGACCTCTTAGACTATTATGCATCTTGCTTTTGAGGTGATCTTTGTTGGGTAACTACTCATGAGGAGGGTAACAGTCATCATAAATCCCCTCCATTTGTTCACAATATGTTTAGCTGTGGCTTTCTTGATTCCTAACTCTTTAGACATGGTTTTTGTAACCTTTTCCAGCCGGATGAGCAACAGCAACTCTTTTTCCTTTTGTCCTCAGAAAGCTCCTTTGTTTGTGCCAGCCATACGTCTAGGTCTAGGTCCTGACCAGCAAGCTGGACCTGTATTGCCTCCCAGAGGGCAGGAGTGCAAACCATTGGTTGATGGGGTGAGAGCGGTGTCCGAGCAATGTTGCTTGATCTTCGCAGGGACTGCTTCCTCTGAATGACCTTGATGGAGGGTAGTGGCATACCATTGACCTTTATGATATGTTTGAAGGTCAATGTGCTCTTAGTGCTACTAACAGCTAAGGCGTTGGCGATATTTCAACTCCTATGATTCACGTGCACCACGATTTATTCACAAAGTCTCTTTACCTTACGCTTTGCAGCAACTTTCCCATCTGAGTCGAGCATCATTTTCCAATATTTTGAGGTCTTTTTAATTTTCTCCCATTCCGTACAGGTTTTCTGTTACACACACTAATAAAATATTACGACTTCCTAATATTGAGGTTCACTCCACGCAGTGCACGGTTATACATTATTGATTTCAACACAGTGGAAGCCAACTGTGAATCAGTCCAGTTATCGTAATGCCGTAACCACAGGACATCCTCAGCGCATATATTATAACACCACACTGCTGTACAAGGCCCATTAGTGCAGCCTAATGGAAAAAAAGTGCTGGAAAGTCTAGACGTAGTGAAACCCCAAAGCAGGGATCAGAAGTATATCAGGGTTTTTTATATATATATATATTTTGATACAATCCTAATGAATGAATCATTGCTTTATAAAATATATCTGGCCCTTAAGTACAACACTATGATAAACTGTTAAATATATCTGGCCCTTAAGTAAAACACTATGATAAACTGTTAGATCCCTGCAACTAAAGAGACTTATTAGCCAAACACAGCTCTCCTAAAAGTCAAAACGTATTATTGATAGTATACTGAAAGGATGCAATATTTCAACCGTGGACAAAACTGCAACTGTGATGAGCAATATGAGGATAAATACTGTGAGCCAATTCATATTACAACGTAGTCACAGTACATGGATATAACATTTTACAAATAAGATATTCTATATAGACTTGTTTGCCAGGTACACAAGTGACATCGAATGCTATTACAACAGTCCTGCACTAAATCTTATCTTCATGAAGGTTGTGGTGTTCGGCATTTCAGCATTTATGGATTCAACTGTGTTTGTATTATTTTCACGACCCCTACTTTAGTGTGTGGACCAGGCCCAATAACAGAAACACTTAAGCATTTCATTTAATCCAGTTTAACAGCACCACATCCTCCAAAAAGAACATCCAGCTGAATGGCTGCCTTTCTGATGATGTTTCAACATAAACCGAACACTAAAACGGTCATGATTTAGTGCAGTATCGTCCCAAAATGCATTTGTTTTCACTAAAAACCAATGAACTGACAGAAGAACATGCAATGGACACAGCAGATTTAATCTGTCGTGTTCTGTTTGTTTTCTGGGGGCTGTTCTCAAGGATGGAAGTGACCGATGACCTACAAGTGCAGCAAGTGCTGCTCGAGTGCACCCGGTGCACTCGAGCCGCGTTCTGCTCGCTCACCTCAGCTTCTCAATGAGAACTCAATTATCTAACCAGTGACAAATGTCACTCCTTCCTCACAGCCAGATGTGCACTGGCCACCGCAGCACACATATCAGACACTCAGAGAAAGTTTAGGGCAAAGGTGCTGTAGCCTCAAATGACACCAGAGGATGCAAGGGGTCAACTGTAAAGGCAACTGTTTAAATTCCTCCTAACAGCATTCATCTTTTATAGTAAGAAGCACGATTTGAGTGATATAATTACACAAAAGCAAATGACACAGATCTGAAAAGAATAGGCTATTAAGAGAGGTAATGACATTAGGTTTAGATATTAAAACCGCTTAAACAAGTGCACTTTAGTCATGAAAAGAGAGCTCCTTCAAAGGATGGCTTTGACTTGATCGTAGCACACACACACACACACACACACAAAAAACCCTCTACTACAGTTCTTGTCTCAAAGACTTCGGAGCACCTGAGCCATTTCCTTTGTATTATAAAGAGACTAACCTTGTCTGACAGGTTGAAACTGGTGAGGTGCCAGTGTTAACAATTGTTATGAATCAAATAACATCCTACTTTCTAATGTAGTACCTGTACAAACAGTTTCCTGCTGTGTGGTTTTATAATTATAAATAATGCAGGGTGACACCCACATTACAGTATGAGCATGAAAACCAAGCCGGGTTTAAGGCGTGTTAATTTGCTTGCAACCCAGATTAGTGACAGATGAGTCATTTATTTGACTCCTGTAACAAAGGCCGGCTATAATTAAGCAGGAATAAAGTACGTGTTCTCAGCATGTATTGTATTTGCAATTGTTTAACTCTTGATTCTCCTTTCCCCATGTTTACGTTTGCTTTGTTGGACATATTTTACTGCTGTCATGATAATGTTTTTTTTGTCAGTTTTTTTTTTCCTTTTACAACAATCTATATGAACTTGTTGCTAGCAGCTAAACACAACAAGCCAAAATTGTTGAAAATGATTGGATGTTTATACCCATAGCCTAGTCTCTATTCATACCATACACTTCAAATATGACCCTAAAAAGTTCTTGTAAATGCACCATTGACAGCAAAGATGGACAAAACCCCTTGGGGACATTGCACATTTTAATTTAAAGTAAGCAGGTTGAAGCATGGTCGCCATTTTAGCTGTGCTTGACTCCGCCCCCACACAGATAATTTAAAAATGGGCATGGGGTGGAGGTTAGGGCAGACCAGGTGGAGCCTGATAGTTGAAACACAGCCCATCTATCTCAATGCTACCATGGTAGCTAAAGCTCCCAAGCTCGGCTAAATGCTAGTGGGCTAATCAAGACGCTAGCTGCTGGCTAACACGTGATTTTGTTTCCTTGCTCCTGGTTTCAAGTTGTCCCAGGTCATGTTACTTTAGTGATTATACAACACTTAGAATAATGATTGTTAAGGTTTAAACCAATCTGACTAGAGTAGAAACCTGGTTAAAATTCAACAGCAAGGTTTTGTGTTTTGTAAAGTGTTGCAGAGCTTTGGCTAAAGCAGTGCATAACGTTTGCACAATAAATGCCAAACGAAGACATCAGTTAAGTTACCACTGATGAGACATCATGACACGGTGACTCCATCACATTTACCAGTAGCTATTTATAGCTCTTGACTGGACCGAACTCAATATGCACTGCTATCGTCAATGTGCAACCACTGGCAGTATGTATGAGAATACTGCACAGCTCTCCTGGAAGCTGGAAGGAACCAAACAGCTTCAACAGAAAGGGAGTGGCTGTTTGACAGAGTTGGTGTTAATTTAATTATTAACACAAATCAAATAACCTGTTGGAAAAATAAACATTAAACCTAAAAGCCACCCAACCTAAAAACAATAGATTTTTTAAATTATGTTTTGAGAGTACATTTGGGATTGCTAATAATTTCCGCTTACTTCTTATTAGTAGGTAAAGTATAAGGTTCATTTTATTGTTCCTAAATGCAACATAAAGTCCAGGAGCTAATGAAAGTAGTCAGCATTGTTATGTCATTATATTGCATATGAATTTCTACACTAATTCCCTCTGCTTGCGTCTGAGAAACATAGTTAAATACTATGGTATACTATCTCTCAAATAATTCCAAATAAGTGTGTCTTATTAGTGTTTTGCTTTCAATATTAATCATTTCTCATCTTTTTTAAGTGCTTGGCTGTACTTGTCTTCATTGAACGTGCAAGCCCTGTTTGTTAAAGCGGTTATTGCATTTTAATGATGGTACAGTGAGGAGTCTCTCTTCTCTCTATTAAGATTCTTCACTGGCCTGTTGGGGGTCTCCTAGTTACTCCTTGGATCTCCTCACTCTGCATCCAGCCCAGTCTGAAGTCTTTACTTGGATTCTAATTATCAGGACTTGCCAAAACAACAACGGAACCAAAAGGCTCTTTTAGTATTTAGTATTTTTTTCTCACTTCTTCACTTGTCTTTTGTTTCTGTGCATTAATCACTCCTGCACATGCAGATATGTGCCAAGAACCGGCTAGTGGTTTGCCAGCATTCATTATTTATACCTGATTCATCAAGTCTATCTGCACCACCTTGACACACCTTGACATTAGCGGGTCCCTTTGTCCTTTAAGTCCCGGTTCCTCTGTGTTTCTTACACAATGACTCCTGATCACTCTGTCCACGTGACTAACCCCCGAAATAGCTCAGTGCTCAGGTGTCCCTCGCTGCAAGCATTCGCAGCTGGACTGTCATGTAGTTTAGCGCTGGACAAGGAATGCTGGGACAGGTGCCAGTTCAAGTCAATCCAGATGAGTCCCTTTGCAACAAACTGAACTCAACCCCACCGGTCCAAACAGCATGTTTACCCACCTCTAATTGCCTAGACCCATGGACAAATTATTAGTCCTCCATCCTTGCCACGTTCCCGCAAAACATAAATACATATTTTTGTTAATTTTGACTTTTATTTATCATTGCTTTCTTTTGCGTTTGTTTGTAGCTCATGTATTGACCGTTCTGCAAGAAATGTCAGTCAATTTAAGCCTTTAGCACCACTGGGCCTTTGGGGTCCTGGGCCTGTGCTCAGCAAGGCAGTTTAGCAAACCTCCAGTGATGATACTTTTACTTATCACCCTTAGTAGATTTTGTGTTTCATGTGACATATTTTGTGCTTCCAAAGACACACAAGACCAAACATTCTGTGCATTTACCTGCAGCAGCGTGGGATTCACCTGCAGCAGTCCAACACTGCCCTCCAGTGGAACTAAAATAAAAATATATATATTTCCTGAAGCGCTATTAAAATTGGGACTGAGTTCAAAGCAGGTCATGGATTATTTCGCCAGTTCCTCGTGAGAACAGTCCTATTAAACCAATTGGAAGGAACTTTGTTTCATCCACAAAGCCTCAGACATAACATTTGCCACATCAATAAAGATCATCTTATTCCTCAAGCACTCAGCATTCTCCAGGCATCTACATCCTTACCCAACGGAAATACCACCTTAGCCACTGTGAGCCTTTTTCTGTTTAAAGCATCATAAGATTCTTATTTTTTTATGTGTTTGTGTGATGGAAAGTGCATATTTTCGGAGAGCGATCATGCCAATAAAGCCATAAAGTAATGACGGAAATCTGGAATGCCATGCCAAACGTTATGTTCAGCCTATATGATTTACATAAACAACTAATGGAAAGACTGAACGCTTCCCCGCAATGAGTCACTTTTGGAGCAGACTGCATCACGGGAGAGTTTGTGCAGGCAGAAAGGAGGGCAGCGGAGAGATATATCTGAGATATGTTTGCAGTTAAAGGTATGACTGTGTATCAGCAGTATTAGAGTGGATGTACAATGTGATTAATTCTAACCGCCGAACACACTCATGCGCACACAGTCACACCACACAGGCATGCAGGATGCAGCGCCGGCCAGAGGCACATGCAAACATGCGTAACCCACACACATGGCTGTACACTATACACCCACGAGTCCACACACACACACACACATGCACAAAGTTGAGTGAGAAACCACACACACACACACAGGAGCACTCGCTCACCATAAACCACATTCAAACACACACGCACACTCCTGCACTGCATACCTCCCCACTGCTGGTTCAGACCCAGACACCGCATGCCAGTGCACCTCGCTCTCCGAGCCACAGGCCGCAGGAGCAGAAGAAGAAACAGATGGGTACCAGCTGTTTGGATGAGAGCCCCGGGTACACAGCTACTGTATTGCACCACACACGCATGCATGAACTCATTCAAGTTGTTTAACTGCAGCCCTGCCTATACTGCTCCTAGTATTTACTCACACGGCGTTTACAAGTAATGTATTGTTAATGCTCTGTTAAACAATTCAGAAGCGTCCACGGTTCTTCCTCTAAGTCTGTGTGTTTTGGGGACTGTGCTGATGCATCAGACTTATGTACTGAAGTGAATACGCTGCAGAGCTACTGATGTTGTTTTAGTCCTGTGCAAGCACAATTAATTAAGGCAACGAGAACAAGAATAAAACATCCAAAAATACGGATGTTTTTCATAAAGTGTCCACTGATTTGGCTTTTCTGAGGTTTGCACATTGTAAAATTTTAAAACGTAAGAGTGACTATGAGGTTAAATGCTGCTCAGTGTGTCCATGTTACACAGCAGGAATGGTACAAGGTGTTCAGGCCATAAGAGAGAATGTTCTCCACTTGCCAGGTCGGTCTTTAGACAAAAGAAAAAGTAAAAAATAGACAAAAACATACCACAGACTTCATACAGCAACTAAACATTAAATGCGTTAATGTTTTTAAAATTGATAATGGGTCAAATAACTTTGTGTAATGTTATTAATTGCTGCTTTTGCACAGCAATCTAAAGTAAAAAAACAAAACAAAAAAGACATAACTAACAACCAACTTGTGAGCATATTAGACTTGTAGCTACTTAAAAATATGTTTTTTGGGACAGACCAAAACCGAGCTGAAAGGACATTAATCTAAGCGAATGCGAAATGCTTTAAATATGATGTTTTCATTTGAATTATCTTAACTACTTTGGTCCACCAAAATTTATCGGACTTTAAATTCTGTTAAATTTCGAACCTGATGCACAGTTGGACAGAAGCAGCGACACAAAAAAATGTGAAACGAGAAATGAATTTATTTATCGTTTGTTTTCTCAGCAACTGTGGCCACGGTTACCTAAGTAGATGTCAAATTAGCCGTCCACAATGAGGGCAGCGGATGCTGCGGATCACACACAATTCTCCTTGTCTTTCTTTTTCTTCTGTCTTTCTTTGTGTTTCTTCCATGAACCCAGCAATTTCTGATCTAACCTCAGCTATCAACTTTCTTCCTATGAGTCAACTGAGGTGGTGACTCCTTCAGCTCATTACAACATGACTTTACCCAAACCAAAACGCTCCCTCTGCAGCCTGAGATGCATGTCTCCTCTCTCCGAACGCCATTAGTTACAGCCAGCGGTTATTCCCTCTTATTACATAGACTTTGAACGCAATCTGTCTCATTAAATAAAAAATACAGCATTGTGTGAAGTACGGTGGAATTAGGGTTTAATTCATAAGCATTCGAGGAGGCTGTGACGGTCGTGCCACTACAAACGTGACATTAAACATCACAGAGCGCCATCTGCACAGCTTACTGGCATCCCGGAGCAACACTCAATACTGCACCAGCTATTGAACACTGTGCAGAGAAAGAAATGACAAATGGAAATGGTATTGTGTGTATGGTTGACCACGGCCGTCCTGTGATTTCCAGCTTCAGCGCTGATGTGGTCTGGCCAATGTGGGTTTAGAGGGCAGACCGGAGCAACAGTAGGCTGGTTCGGGATCTTTTTCCCTCTTGAAGCCAACAGGATGTCTTTAATGAACCACAGTGTGTTTGAACTGTCGCATCTCGCCATGCAAGCAGTCCAGCCCTCATCGCTGGCATGCACAACATGAAAAGAAAGACGCAGTGAAATAAGAAACATGTTAAAAACTGAAGATGTATCAAATCCAGGAAATGCCGCCTCCGAGGAGAAGACCACAAATCAAATGTTGGCCATAATAGAGGGGAACGTCTCTGGTATCGAAGATAGTTTCAAGAGACTGAGGCGGCCCTGTTCTCATTGTGCCCGAGCAAGTCTTTTTTTTTTTTTTTTTTTTGCTCCCTGTCCTCATGTCAGATTTGATGCAACCTCAGAGTCGGACCACGGCCAACATTTTAGCGTAGGCTTGTTGTTGCTTGCTGATTTATTTCTAAGGGTTTTAAGGAAACACTCCCGCTTGATTTGCAGTTGCAAATGGTGAGTGAGTTTACCCGTCACGTCCACAAGATGGTGTTGCTGGTGTATCGTATAACCGGCCGAGCTGCAGTGCCAGCTATTGTGGTAGCAACAAAGGGAAAACAAGCTCACATCATTTTCACGATAACTGCAAACTGTGGTGATGGTTCAGTAACTGTGAGTGTTGATATGCTGCATATTGTTTCAATTACTCCAAACTGTTGTTCCAGACCATGCCATAGGAAAATGCTCAAAATACTCCATGTTTGATCTTGTGGGCTCTTGTGAAACTGGAAATGAATGGTGATTAACTATAATGATGATCATCATGGTGAAAGGTTTTGTGCCACAGGTTATTTGACTATGAGAGCCAGCCTATGCAGAGTGGGCCTAGAAAGACTATTTCCAGGAATGTTGCACAGGGGAGAGTCACATTCTGTTTCATAAAACAAAACTTACATGCTTAAAGTCAGCAAATAAACCGTCACAATCAAAGAACGTACGATGCCAATAACCCCAAGTTTGTGTGTCAAAGTTTCCACATTGCCGAAAAACGGCACAAGTCTCAAGTTTTATTTGTGCGAGAGCGTGTGTGTGTGGCGTTGCCGTGGGAGGCTTTGTAGCGTTGAGTGAGGAAGAAGGATATGGCTATGATTAAAGTAGGCACTAAAGCAAAGGTGGTAATTGGGATCATAAACACTCACTTTTCCATTTACCCCTCTAATGAAGCGTTCTTGTTTATTCTGAGTGTTCATCAGAAAAACTTCGCCGAGCCAGTCACAGCGCCCTTCACGCATTTGTATAATTTGGGTGGCGTGACAAAGGATGTCAACAAATACAGTATGAGTGTGCAGCGTGCAGCACAATGAGGCATACAGTGCTTTTGGGCAAAAACATTTTTTAAACTTGATACAGGACCAGTAATACGGTGCTGAAGCCCCTGTTTAGTCTAGGCCCCGCTCAGACCGCACGTTAACGTCCTACATGAAAAATCCAATCGCAAGTGGCTAACTTAACGTATTTGTGGTCACACCTGGCATTAGAATGCATCTCCACATGCATCCCAAGCCAGCACTTGAGATTCGACCTTAGTTTTTCAGCCTCGGTATGCACATAAACACATACATCATTTGGGGCACAGTATAACATTTCAGCAACAAATGTCTCTAGTTATTGTTATGTGTGCGTCATGACTTTGGGACATGATGCATATTTTGGAACAAGCTGTGAAGTCTCTCTCTCAATGGAAGCACATCTGTTAAGTTATTATGTGTATATATTTGTCTCCGCATTTGTCGATGTTTGTCGTTTTTAAAAATCGAACTGCGGAAACCTACGTACGCACATTTCAGCGCTGTGCAATTTCAAGCGGTGACATAAACTCCTACCCCCTGACTCAAGAAGCCAGCATGAAGATTGTACACGTAAATACAAAGTCTAAGAGAAAGAGCATTTGAAAGAGTGATGTTTTCAACCAAATATTTGCAGGATTTAAACAAATTTCCAGAACGAGAATAGCAAATTAATCAGCAGAAACTCAGAATTTTGAAAAAATAACTAAATAAATAAAAAATCAGCTGACGTAAGCTCAAAAAACAGAAATGTAGTGTAAAAGTACAATATTTGTCCTTCAAATGTAGTGGAGTGAAAGTAAAAGTATCCCCCAAAATAATACTCAAGTAAAGTACAGATACTCAAAAACTGTACTTTATTACAATACTCAAGTAAATTTACTTCGTTACTGTCCACCACTGAAACTATCACTATCATCAGTCCCACACACTGTATATAATCAGTATATGATCAGTCCACGCAGATCCGATGTTTTCACCTGCTGCCGTTTTTCTTCTCTCTCTACTGTACCATGCTTCACGGTTGATGGGCTCAACTCTGTTTTAGTACTTTGTTGATTTTCAGCTTTAGCCAAGTGCTAAATTTTTAACCTTTTCTCCAGATGTAGAGTTTAAAATCTGATTTAGTGACGAACGTTTTGGCGGGGATCCAGAGGGCGGATCGAGACTTGAGAGGAAGGAGTCTCCGTTTGTTTGATCATAAACATGGTGTTTAACCACCTGTTTTACCCCCATTCGGTCATGCTCTTGGTTTCCCGGTCAGCCCAGATTTGGCACGGCTCTGGGTTTTTGCTGTTAGCTGGGCATCCCTGCTTGAATGTCTGATTTATTTAGGCCAGTTCACTGGCCTTGGTGTTAGCTACCTCTACAGGACTTTGAGGCCTCGCCCTGTCTGGAACTCTGTGACCAACGACAACACATTTCATCAGGACAGTGATCAGAAGCCGTGTTGCCAGATGGGAAATGACGAATTGATGTTTTAAAATGATCATAGTTTGATCCAAACCATCGTATGTACTAAACAGGGATTGCGTAAACCAAATATTTTCCGTCACTGACCGCTGACCTTTTTTTTAAACAGTGATGGAAAACCCTGAAGGTAATCTGTCATTTTGACAGAACGTAATTCACACCCCAGACCACTTGGTGGCGAGTGAGCATATTAGAGCATATCAGTTTAGATTCTGTTAAGTTTCATTTCTCCGAAGGTCGAGTGAGTGGCTGCTGACTCGGTTAAGCAGGAATCTACGAGCAGCGGTTATGAGTCGGTTAAGTTTCATGAGTGAGTGACTGTGTGCCTTAGTTCGCTCGTGGTCAAGTCGTGTAGCACATGTTTCTCTGCGAAACATGAGATTTAAGATGTTTGAAAGCTGTCGTTTATTGATTATATCAATCAAACGTGGCAGGACTCAACTGACCCGGTTAAACAGACATCTAGATTCATGATTTGTCGTCTTTGATGGCCAGTTATATGAGCCGAATCTTTTTTTTTCACCGCTACTGAATATGAATTAAAAATGAATGAAATTAAGTGCTATTGAATATGTCATTATTACCATTTAAAAAAATAATAATAATAAAGTGAAAAATAGGTTATTTTATGACCCTGTCAGTCCAAATGACAAAACAACTAAAAAGTCTAGCGCAACCTCTGGTACTAAAACGATTTGAAAATAATCACACATCAGGACAGTACTTTTGAAATCAAAGCTATTATATGTACACGGAACTGCAATAACCTAAGGAATAAACATGGAGGCTTGGCCATTTGAATTAAAGAACTGCTTATTCATTGTCAGTCAAAAGTTATATTGCAGTGTTACCATGCTGGAAAACACTGATCAGAAGTGAAGTAGGTAGAACAGCAAACATGTAGCAAGTGAAAAGAAGTAGTGGAAAAAAAGAAAACAGAATATAAACATAGCTGGATACTGATATTTGGTTACAGCATCGCGCTCGCATGCAGAACACACTCATAAAACTGCAATCGTAAAATTATCTTCAGCGGCCGCGATAGGCGAAACTAAAACTGAAACTTCACAGGGTTCAGGAAAGGATCAGACCCAGTTCTTAGCTAAACAGGCCGTTTTTGCCTGCATTTTTCTTTCTTCAGATGTGACTGTGCGGTTGTGTCTCTGTAAACACGCACAACACTGGAGGACAGAGCTGTCATGCAGTCCAGACACAGGCTTGTTTTACTGCTGATCTGGGCTCTGCCAGGCCCTCTCCGCACACTCTGGCGGTGGCTGCTGTAGTGCCGGGAGCCAGACAGTAGAGATATAAAGCCAAAGCGACTGACAGCTCATAATCGTAAATTTCTGGAGGGAAAATTCACTGTTGCTTTTCTCATCAGGGCAAGGGGTGTTTTTCATCAGCGGAGGAAAGAGTCACGGGGTGTTGTATTAGGACGTTAAACTCGGACATGTTTGGATCAAGTGTCAGGTGGTTGCGTTTGATGTTTTAATGAGACGTGTCCTCCCTCTGCAGTATCAGACGACCCGATATGTCGCAAAGCCCAAAGTACATAAGCAGCTCATCAACTCTGGGTGTATTTTCACTGCCTTGACAGATGTTTTATTATGACTGGAAGTGTTTAACTAAATATTACGCCTGCCCTCTGGCTGCTTAGATTCGGAGCATTCTTCTCTTTTCCTTTAAAATATAAATATCTATCGGGCCATCTGCATTTCCATATCAGTCCAACTTTTAAACATGATTCTTTTCGACTTCCCCCTTCACCCAGAACAAGGAGCCTTAATTTATCGTAATCTTTTGAAGAGAGGAAACCTGGAGGAAGCTCAACCAGTCTGTGTGTTCCCTTTGCAGTTCCAAGTCTAAATGCTCTGTGGCATGTTTGACATAGTGAACGAAAGGAATAACGCAGGTTGTCAGGTAGGAAAGAGCCAGGCTGCAAGGCCACGGCAATCAGGCAAACTCGGTCCAGCGCAAGGCATGACTTCAATAAAATTCCTCCAGCCCTACTTTTTAAAGCATTAGTCCAGGGCAAATTAAAAAGTAGAGTGCAATTAAAAGAAATCACTGTGTAAATGTTAGCATGTGGAAGTTTTTCTTTTCCCTTTCCCCCCCTTCCCCCTTTTTTTTTTTTTTTACCCCTTCCTCCTAGCTGAACAAAGAATGCCCCGGAGGCAGAGCGGCGCAGCTGCTGAATATTACTACATCCATGTGTTTCAAATAAGACCCCATTATAATCAAAATCATAAAAAAAAGGTAATGTGGCCCTCTTAAGCATTTAAATTTAGCTTAACCAATGTGGAGCTGCAGCCCTTTGCGAGCGTTTCCTAATTGAATGAATCTTTGGAAGAAACGGATTTAGCGAAAAATAAAGAAAGAAGCCGTTACAGTATTTGCAGCAGTGCATTGATTGTTTTTCCCAGTGTTTGGAGAAGCAGAGAAAGCAATTGACAGATATTGATAGCTTCCGTGTTTGCTCTTTGGACTAGATAAATCCAGGGAAAGCCTTCCGTTGCGCAACACTGGGAGAAAGTACAGTGGCCGGTAGAATCTCTGGCATCATGTTGAAATGCATGTGAAGGACTGCAGACTCTGTGTTCCTCCAGTCTCTAGGTGCAGCAATCTCGCAATCTTATTTTTTCCATTCACCATCCATAGTGTAGTAAAAAAAAAAAAATCTGTTTTATTACACTTCACTACATTCATTGTGCATATGTAGTTACTTCTCTGATTAAGATTTTAGACACGAGCAGGTTTAACTAGTGAAAATAGTGAAGGGTGAAACAGTTGGAGGACTTTTCATTTTGAATTTATTTCCTGACTTCACTGGATTAAAATAACTAACTGTATACAAAGCCGGTAAAATTTGCTCATTTACATTAGTGTTGTGGCATTTTCTGTTAAGAATGCAGCACTGTGACACATGAAAACACACCGATCAACCACAATATTATGACCACTGACAGGAGAAGTAAATAACCATCTTGTGACAGTGCAATGTTCTGCTGGAAAATGTTTGGACCTGGCATTCATTCGTGTGGATGTTTCTTAGACATGTAGCACCCCCCTGGATCAGAGCAGGCACCCCCACCCCATAGCAATGACACTCCTTGATGGCAGCAGCCATCCCCAGACACAGCCACACACACAAAAACAGTTCAGGAACAACAAAAAAAACATGAAAAACAGCACAAGGTGTTGACCTGGCCTCCAAATTCAATAGATCCCAAACTGATCAAGTATCTGTTGGATGGTCCACAAAGGCCCCCTCCTTTCAAGCCATAGGACCCAAAGGCCCCCACTAACAACTTCCTGTTGACAGACACCACAGGACACCCTCAGAAGGCCCATGTCCATTCTCTGTTGAGCCACAACTGTTTTGAAGGCACAAGGGAGACCTACACAATATTAGGAAGGTGGTGGTCTTGCATTTTTTAAAATACCCCAAAAGAATACATACGATGTACATGTAAATACACTTCATTAAAGTAGCCTACTTATTTAAAGAGACTGTAGTAGTCAGCAAATTGGATTCCCTTTCAAAGAAACCAGAGGAGCAAATTGCAGATACATTCTCTAGAAGCCACTGGTCTGCAGAAGTCTGCTATGCTCAACCCTTTAGTTAAAAGTCACTGAGGGTGTCGCCTCACACCAGGACAGATGAGTTTCCATGGGAAGAACGAAGATGTCTGGCCAAATCCACTTTTCCCCCTTATTAAAATGGATATTTCCGAGCTGTCAGAGGGTGAAGTCTGGGTTCGCAGCGGCTTGTGCTGACTTCTAGCCGACAGCGGGCTTCCTTTCTCCATACGTTCACTATCTCCGGCGGCTCTCCCTCCCGCTCCGCAGCACGGCGGGTTCCTTATGGGTCCCGAGCCAACGCAGCTCTGGCAAGCTGTTCACTTTTCACTTAGCGGCGCGCACTAATTTACTGAGACTCGACACTGTTTTGGGTCCGCGGTGCAATTCCCACGTTCCAGCTGAGAAAATATATCATTAGTCCCTCATCGTGTAATGCTTGCCACGTTACGTTATAAAAGCTGGGTGTAAAGCGACATGGATAAAACAGGAGCAATTTCCAGCGCGCCTCATTTCGACCGCCTGCTTGGAATAAGTGGTGGGCGTTAAGAATTTGAAAAAAGGGACAAGATGCGGTGCTGAAAAGGCCATTTTGCTTACTAAATGTTCCTGGGTGGCTGGAAGACTAAGCATTTCCATTGCAAATGTCTCCAATAACGTATTGCAGCCATATGAGGGGAGGTCTTTACGAGCCTGCCTTGAAAGTTATGTGGATTAATTAACTTTCCAGGCAAATTAAGATTCCGTGCTAATTGTAGTCTAGGTAATTTTACTGAGATCTGCACAGAAGATGGCACTGATGTTTTGCTGGACGGCTTCACGGAGAACAAAAAGGAGCTCGTCCTCAGAGGCTTCAGAGTCGACCAAAACGCATGGGGCTGCCACCAAGTGCAACCTACAGCGCGCGTCGCCCTGTCATTACGCGCCGAGAGCGAGCGAAGACCCTTTTTTTGGCACCAGACCACAGTTTTCTGGGTTTTTCACTTCACAAACATTTTTACAGGCGTGACATGCTGCGACCGAGCAGGCCGCAACAGACAGCTCTGTCACCTCAAAACAACCACCCCGCAGGGGCCACACTGCGACAGCTAAATATATCGCCTCACAGGAAGCTCCCGGGGAATTGTTGAGTCTCACTGGCCATCTTGCGGCTTAATTAACTAACACGGGACACAGCCGAAGCAAATTAAAGGGCGGCGGACGCTCTTTGAGTGGATGCTTTGCGGGCATCGCCACACTGCAACCGTGGCCTCTCATATCATATCACTCATCGCTGCTAAATTGGACACCCAGTTGCTTTTCTTCATGTTTACTCTCTGTTTACCCGTTCACTTAGTGATCCTACCTATCCCGAGTGGTTCCTCTACCTCTCCATCCCTCTATTTCCCTAATCACAAGTGCACAAGTCCTTCATGTGGCAGCAATTTGGGTCGGCCGACACCCAGTGGCGAATGCTCCTGACCCCTTTTCTGCCCCCTCCAGCCTCCCCCACCCCCACCCCAACAGCCTCTAGAAAGCCACATCTATCGGCGAAGCTTTCAGGGCCCTGACTGGGAGCCTCAGCCCATTAAAGCCGGGCCCGTCAGAACTGCGTGTGCCTGCCATCTATGAAGTGGAGGTATTACAGGTTACAAAATGCTGTTCTGGGCCTATATGTGACCTAACTTGGTAATGAGCACGGCAGCCTCCTGTACTGTATTAAACGACTTCAGAAGCTCTGTAATCCTGCTTAAACAAGCCTCACTGAGCAATTTTTATGGAAGCTTCTAGCGAGCACGCTGCAAATTTAATGGAAGTTATAAGGATCCATGTTGCTTAGCAGATAATTAAAACAAATTAAAGGAGCATGCCATTCCAGTGGTTATCAGTTATTTATATCTTTTATATGGCTGAGTGGAAAAGGATAAAAAAAAAAAAAAGAGCTAAAATGGAAGCACAATTCATAGATGAGTTTATTGCATCCTCACATTAGGAAACTGAGAAGCAGTTTAACTTTGCGTTTCCAGTAGCAGAACGCAGGTTTTTGTTGGTGCTGAGGCTCCCGTTAAATTCTTTTCATTGCCACAGAAAAAGCAGCGGCCTCTGACTCCGAGCAGAAGACATCATCCGCTTACAAGCTCTCACAATAAAACCCATGCACGCCGTAATAAGCCCCGCTTTGTTTCTAATACATCCAAGTGAAAACATTTATTGGACTAATTACAACGGTCTCGCATTGGATTTTCTTCCTGTGTTACACATGCCTTGGCAAGGTTCCCAGTATTGTGCCAGAGCGTCTCACCGCTCATGACTGCGCCGCTGACTGCCAGGCGTAGAGAGGCAAGGGAAGGAGGGGCGAGAGCGACGGAGGGAAAAGCAGGAATAGGGGATTAAACGTTTGCTCTGTGGCAAACATCTAAGCATCTGTGTGAAAGACAAGAGACATGCACGTGGCTGCATTATAACAGACACATAGTTCCTGTGTTGAACCGCGTGTGTTCTCCCTGCAGACATCAACATCGATTGATTTAAAAGCATTGATTTGTTTTTGTTTGAAGGACACTGGAGCCAAAAGTCGAGATTTCCCCATAAGCCATTCCCAGCATTCCACAAGCCCTTTCCTGAAGGCAGGAACATGCTCAGTGATGAGGCAACCGTGACGACAAGTGACTGTAAACAACAACTTCAAGACAGAAGAACTAGGCTTGAGTATATCTGAAGAAACCCTGCCGTTTACTCCTTACTAGACTGAAGACCATACATACTTGTGATCCCCACAAGTAAGTATAGTATAGTATAGTTTTTCTGGCAATCTACCACTTTCTGGCAAGCGGCAATCTCATCATGTTACAGTGTCTACAAACATGTTTATAGCTTGGTACTCTTATGCCCCATCCACGACAACTGTACAACTCTATTAAGTTCAACACAACTCTTTAGATTAGATTAAGTGCGGCCACTTTGAGTGACAGGTGGGCGCCCTCACAGATTGGTATCTCTATCTGCCTGCCCTGTTCACTCAAGCTCAACTTCTTTGCCCACTTTTGAATCAGCCGGGAGTTAGGCGGTCGCGGACCTTGCTGAAGCCCCCAGACTTACGTCCAAACCACTCTTTAGGAAACCTACGCTTGACCTAATTGTCCATCTTTACGTGCAATCAATCATAGATCAGTGGGTTTGATATTCAGTAGAATTTTGCTGGTTTTGGTTGTGTTGTATCCTCCACAAATGATGCTATAGTAAATGCATTCCAGGTCATTAACAAACAACTCTCTATACAATATAAAAGCACAGAAACACTGCAGGAACACTGTTACATGATCAGTGTTTTCCTCTAAGCTGCGAAGCAAGAACAGCGATTGAACAGACACATGGGGAGATTATTTCAAAGTTCTGAATCCCCCAGTCTTTGGGAATTTCCCGGCCCTGTACCGCAGCATCACACAGTGACAGATGCAAGTCGGTTCCAGGAAGCGCACACTGTCGGTGATGGGGCAACACTTGCCCCAAGCGAGTATAAGTACCCCCAAGAATACCATCAGAAAGGAAGAACTCCAAGAGAGAGAGAACAAGAATCACCAGGAGATCTAGCCGATCTAAAACCCTCCAAAGATGAAGACCCTCAGCGTTGCAGTTGCAGTGGCCGTCGTGCTCGCTTTTATTTGCGTTCAGGAGAGCTCTGCTGTCCCTGCCACTGAAGTAAGACTTAGACTCTCATGTAGTATGAATGGTTTGCCAGAATGTTAAAATACGTTTCTTACTCTAAACTTTTTGTGTACAGGAGCACGAGCTGGGGGAGCCAATGATCCCTGACACTCCTGTTGCACATGAAGAGACATCGGTGGACTCATGGGAGGTAGGTCACATAACTGAAGTGTCCTGATGCTTCCTCCACATAAGCAGTGAGAGATCATGTTGGAGATGAACACTCATGTCTCTTGTCTTTCACACAGATGCTGTATAAGAGCAGAGAGAAGCGTGGCATCAAGTGTCGCTTTTGCTGCGGCTGCTGCACCCCTGGCGTGTGTGGACTTTGCTGCAGATTCTGAATCTTCCTGCTCTGCCGATTGTGTTGCAATATTGAATGCATATCTATGACCAGAACACTATTCACTGTATTTGACTGTGTTTCTTGATTTTGATAAACATCTGATACCACAGTGTGTTCTCACAATAAACATCAAAGACGCAACGCTACAATGTGCAAAAGTGTGTTAATTACAGATATAAAGTAAACGTGTTCACGTGTTACTGCAGGGAAAACACAGCTGGTGGACAATAGAGGTGATTTTTCAGATTTATGGCCCTGCTGTTGCACCAGACGTGCACCTCCCCACAAATGTAACTATGGCGACGTGGACCACAGTGCATTTCCAAAAAGTTCTCCCTTGTTCGGCCTCCTCCGCTGTGTTCCGTGCTGCAGCCGTTTGAGTGAAAGTTCCTGTTGATTCGCGTTTATGGGCGTCAACTCTGGTGTCGCTGGGACACTTGTGCTTTCATGATGAGGAGGAAAAATGTCTGAAGTGCAAAACACTACAAAATGAGACATTGCATTTTTGCATAAAACGCAGAAACTGTGTCTACAAAGAATATAAAAAAACTATAAACCAGTTGTTCCTTATGTGGGTGTCAACAAGGTCAATGCACCAATGTCCATGATTGAGCATGATCAACTCATTTTAGTTCCACATTGTTCCCTTTAATGCAAGTACATTATCAAATTGTTTTTGCATTTAATAAACCAACCAAGTTTACCAAGTTTGTAAATCAACTTTTACAAAACATATTATGGACAACCTAAAATTCCTTAAGAAAAATAAGTGCAGTTTCATAACTGTCCACTGTTCTGTCCTGGGTGTTGTGTTGGACAAATTGGTATGAGCATTTAGATTTATTGAAAAATTGCAGTTGGAGTCTTTCAAGGTGAATGCAGGCCACATTAGGCCTATTGGCGGGCCAGATTGGCCCGTGGGCCATATGTTGGACACCCCTCATTTAGAGCATGTTACACCACATAAAAAAAAAAGTCTGCATTAACATGAACGACGCTTGCTATTACATTTGCAAGACAATGTCCAAACATTTGGGCCACAGGGCAACAATCTAAATATTGTAGAGGTTGCAACGAAGCAGGACAATTTCTCTTTCAACACAAAGCTCGCAAAGGACCAACACAGAGGCATAACATATAACATCACGGAAAGAACACCAAGCCGCACATTATGGTGAATTACGTCCCTCGAGTCTGCTACAGTGTAATATAAGAAAACAACTGGTGTAGTGGTCATGTGGAGTTCCAGCGCGGCCATGTAACAAAAAAATAATGACAAAATCAATCTTACTCAGTTTGTATGATCTGCTTGTATGCTGCTATACTGTATTTTATGTACTGGGGGAATCTATGTGGATTTAATGTGTTCAGAAGCAACATACTAACAATGAGATTTCCCAATTCTCTTTGGAAATTCCTGGGGAAATATAGGAGTGCTGGGAAAGAGGAGTGTTGCAAGGTTGTTCTTGAGAGAAGGTGGATTTTAGGGGTCTGACTGATTACGCAATGGTGGTCCTGAGCTGCCCTTTAGAGCTGCTCTGTAGACAGCTGACTAAAAAAACACACACACACAAAAAGAGGAAAGTATAAAAAAATAAAAATAAATAACTTATGTCATTTAGTTTTTAGTCAACACTTCTCCTGTTGGTGTTCGCACAACCACTTGTCACGGTTAAACAGGAACAAGACAGCTCAGTTAAAGAGGTTGAACCAGACGTGGTTTTAAATGACACTTGAACTCTGTGTGACTTTCAGCAAACCGCGAACCTGCATGAAAGATTTGCTTCTTTTGACAAAGAATATTATTTTAACAAATAAGCTTTGCTATAAAGTGGATATTGCAAGGATTTCAACCCCGGTTTATGCTGCGACATCTGTAGTCGCTGATGGTATCCGAAAGTGCAGCATAACACTACATTTTACGGTATATATATATAGTAGATTTTAGTGCGTATTGCTGCAGTTTTTACTTTTATGCTGCTATAGCGTTTATTTTTATATTGCTCCCGAACGAGGGAGCTGCTGAGCTGCATTTCGTTGTTTTTTTACTGGACAATTGCAGTAAAATTTATTCTCAGTTCACAGAATTCTGAGACGGCAAAATAAAAACTACTGTCATTTTAATCCAGATCTTTTTTTCGCCCCCGTCATTCCAGGAGTAAACATCATGAGTCTGTGAACAGCAGGACATGCTGAAAAGAGTCGTCTACTGCAGCTATTCATCTAATATATCACTGTAGCCGCTCCTTCTTGATGCACTACTCCCTGAAATATTGAAGTTCACCCTCTCAGAAAATTACTGTTGTTTGGTTTTGAAGGAAGTAAATAATTGCTAAGCTCCCAAAATACTGTATGCACTGCGTTTTCTGAGCCTACTTCACAATAAAAGCATACTCTGCATCTACAGCACATCCAGATATCTATTTATTGATTAACAGGAACTTAATACCCAGCCTGAAAGGAGCGCTGTTCTGAAGACTTTCGTCTTCGCTTTCCCCTAACAGTCAATATTCAGTTCTTCGTTTATTAAGAAATTCTATTGTCTTTTGGCTCTAAGGGTCACACTTCTCTCTATTATTATTTATTAAATATTCCTAGGCACGCATATTTTGTTACATAGAGAAATGGGATCGTTGCAGAATGCTGGCGGTGGACAACAGGCCTGTTTGAGGTTCAGCTTAGAATGATTATAATCCATTAACATGTGCAGAGTGGTACAATCAGAATTGGTTGATGCATCATAAATTTGCGATTTTGTATGCACGTTTGTATTTTGAAAGAACATTTCTACTTATCTCTATATTAGCGACTGACGTTTTGTATTAATGCCGATGCAGTCGTATTATAGAAAAGTGTAATTTTAGTATTTCAGATCGCCAGACTCGCCAAAAGTATTTCAGATCGCCAGTGCCAGTGGAACTTCCCACTGATGCAACCCTGTTCCTGAAAACAGGTTTTGTACTGTATGTGCTGCATAAGGTGGGCAGTGGACCACATTAGTATAAATTAGTAGTATACATTAGTATACTTTTTAATACTTGTTAATAAAGGTGTTTGTTGCCACAATAGAACTGTAAATTAATTTACATTATGTAAAATGGTCCAGTCCCGTGTAAATGATTTGGATATATTAACGCAGAATGTGCTGGAATGTCCACCACTATGATGGAGCTGAACTAAGAAGCCCAAGAAAGACAAAACTAACAAACAAAACTTGGAATACCACCACAAAACTCAGGAATTTCCCACTCCTGGGGTCTTTCCCAAAAGAAGTTGCAGAATGCTGGAATTAAATGCTGGGACTGATGATGAAACAGTGGCCAAAGTGAGTATAAATACCAGCACCTTCTGTCCAGTCAACCATCACACAGAGGAACCTGAAGCAGCTGACAGCAGCCACAAAGAGCAGCAGAAATCTAGTTGATCTAAAGACCCTCCAAAGATGAAGACCTTCAGTGTTGCAGTTGCAGTGGCCGTTGTTCTCACATTTATTTGTATTGAGGAGAGCTCTGCTGTCCCAGTCACTGAAGTAAGTGTAACTTGGTTTAAACTCATTCAATTAGCTTATTAGCTGCAAATGTTTTGTTTAAATGCTAAAAAGTGTTCAACTTCAAACTATTTGTCAACAGGAGCACGAGCTGGGGGAGCCAATGATCCCTGACACTCCTGTTGCACAGGAAGAGACATCAGTGGACTCATGGGAGGTAGGTCACATAACTGAAGTGTCCTGATGCTTTGTCCACATAAGCAGAGAGAACAAATAGTGAGAGATCATGTTGGAGATGAACACTCATGTCTCTTGTCTTTCACACAGATGCTGTATAAGAGCAGAGAGAAGCGTGGCATCAAGTGTCGCTTTTGCTGCGGCTGCTGCACCCCTGGCGTCTGTGGACTTTGCTGCAGATTCTGAATCTTCGTGCTCTGCCGATTGTGTTGCAATATTATAATATATAATATATGCATATACAGAGTATATACCCAGAACAGTATTCACAAATTCTGAAGCTTCCTGCTCTGATAATATGAAATACAATGCTAAATGTGTTGCTTCTTTTAAAGATAAATCAAGTGTAGTAGATTGTGAAAGATTTTAAAGATATAACTGGATTTGGTCACTTTGGGCTTAATGTATGCTCTGTGATATGATATGCATCATCATGACTGTATGCTAAATAACCGATGCTATGTGTATTATCACAATAAACCTTAATGCCACTACAATCCAATTTGAAATTTTTATTATTATTTTTTTCGGTTGTGAGTTCAGTTTTGTTGTGAGTGTAAATGACCATGCTAATGTTGTAAAAACGTTTTCTATAACCCTAAAGCACTCACTTCTTTCTATACATAAATCGCCATAAAATGACTGATCAGGCAGATCTGGTTTCCAGCAGACACGTCCTGGACCAGCTTTTCACCACAAAAACATTTAAATGTGCCATTTGGTCTTCCAGGGAAATATTTACAGTGGCAAATGGTCTTGTATTTCTATAACGTTGTTCTACCTATTGCTACTCAAGACACTTTACAGTCACAACGAGACACCTACCCGTTCATTTACACAAGCACACAAACATTCACACAGCAATGGCAAATGCTGCGAGCAACTCAGGGTTCAATGTCTTGCTCAGTGACACTTCGGCATGTGAGCCGTGTACCAGGGAATGATCTGCTAACCCTCTGTTTGTTGGAAAACTGTTCCACTGACTGAGCCACAGCCTACCTTTCTCACAAAAATTAAATTAATGATGACTGAATTCCATTTAGCTGCTTCAGTGTCAGGGTCCTGATATTGTTCAGGGTGTCTCGCAGTCATAGGTGGTTTATGCTTCTATAAGATTCGGGCCAGACCCTTCATTAATGTCATTCTTTCTCAGCTTTCCTCCCGTCACTCCTGCATCGCTCAAAAGGCGTGTGGTTGAGAGTCCCAAGAATCCTCGGCAGCCAACCTCCACAGGGTAGATGTTAGTCTTCCATCCACAGTTGGTGTGGTTCACTAGTGGTGATGGTTGTTTGCTGCCCTCACGGCACCCTTTCAGCACCACAACCAGCTTCCTCAGGAGCTGGTCATGGCGCCATCCATAGTGTACCTGGGATGTGTCGGAGGCTTGCATTGGGAGCATTACAGAGTGAGCAAACCTCCTCGTTCCCGAACCATTCGTGTAGGTTGCAAGGACAGGGAAGCGTGTCGAAGGCTGAGGTTTGGAGTTCCAACGGAGCCATTGCACCATTTCAGCACGGCTATGTAACAAAAATACTGACAAAATCAATCTTGCTCAGGTTGTATCATACTGCTGCACAAGGCAACAGTGGACCACATTGGTATAAATACTTTTTAATACTTGTTAATTTAAGTGTTTGTTGCCAGTCTCATTAGAATGTCACTGTATTTGGATATACGTAGAATGTGATGGAACGTCCACCGCTATGATAGAGCTGCACTACGAAGCCCAGGACAGACAAAACCAACAAAACATAGAATATCACAAAACTGTGGAATTTCCCACTCCCGGGGTCCTTCCTGAAAGATGTTGCAGAATGCTGGAATTAAATGCTGGGACTGATGATGAAACAGTGGCCAAAGTGAGTATAAATACCAGCACCTTCTGTCCAGTCAACCATCACACAGAGGAACCTGAAGCAGCTGACAGCAGCCATAAAGAGCAGGAGAAATCTAGTTGATCTAAAGACCCTCCAAAGATGAAGACCTTCAGTGTTGCAGTTGCAGTGGCCGTTGTTCTCACATTCATTTGTATTGAGGAGAGCTCTGCTGTCCCAGTCACTGAAGTAAGTGTAACTTGGCTTAAACTCATTCAATTAGCTTATTAGCTGCATATGTTTTGTTTAAATGCTGAAAAGTGTTCCTACTTCAAACTATTTATGAACAGGAGCACGAGCTGGGGGAGCCAATGATCCCTGACACTCCTTTCGCACAGGAAGAAACATCGGTGGACTCATGGGAGGTAGGTCACATTAACTGCAGTGTCCTGATGCTTCCTCCACATAAGCAGCGAGAACACTCATGTTTCTTGTCTTTCACACAGATGCTGTATAAGAGCAGACAGAAACGTGGCTTCAAGTGTCGATTTTGCTGTGGCTGCTGCGGCCGTGTCCTCTGTGGACTTTGCTGTAAATTCTGAAGCTTCCTGCTCCGACAATATGAAATATAAAGCTATGTGTTGCTTCCTTTAAAGATAAATCAGGTGTAGTAGATTGTGCAAGATGTTAAACATATAACTGGATTTGGTCACTTTGGGCCTAATGTATCCTCTGTGATATGACTGCATCATCAAGACTGTATGCTAAATAACTGATGCTACATGTATTATTACAATAAACTCACTACAATGCAGTTTGGAAACAGTTTTTTTGGGGTGATTTACGCATTGATGGGAAAAAGAGTAACATACAGGTCATCTGAGCGTTGCAGAGTTGAAATTATTAACTACCAAGTGGCTGCCACTGGTGAAGTGAGCTGTTTAAATCGCACACCTTCTACTTATAAAATGTAAAATGCAGATGTAGTGTCCCTCTCTGCGTGTAGGATTTTGCTAACACAAGTATATTACTTTTCACGAAAGATAGTTTGTTTATATATACACTACGGGTCGAAAGTTTTAGGACATCACACTTTTACCAGTTTTTTACTGAAAATTATTCAGTTTAGTGTCTCGTTGCACTCTGAAATTGAAGCATACAACAAATAAGCAATTTGAGTTGAAAAAGAAATCATGGAATTAATTTATGGACCAAAATGTATTCTAAACTTTTGACTCATCAAAGCAGCAACCTTTGGCAGATATAACAGCTGAACACACTCGTGGCATTCTTTCTAAAATAGAAATCAAATATTCTTCAGAAGGTTCTTCCCAAGTCTGTTGCAGAAGTTCCCATAAATGTGTAGCACTTGTAGGTTGCGTGGCTTTTACTCTTCTATCCAGTTCATTCCAAACCAGCTTGCAGAATGCTGCGTTAGCCGTTTTGGTTCCGGGTACCTCTCACTCTGTACAAGCCACTGACCCTGGATCCAGCAAAACAGCCCCAGACCATCACACTTCCTCCTCCATGTTTGACAGTTGATGTTACACACTGTGGAACCATCCTCTCGCCTACTTGACAGCATACAAAGATCTTGCGTGATGAACCGAAGATTTTAAATATTGATTCATCAGTCCATAATACCCTTCCAGTCTTCAGTAGTCTACTGGCGGTGTTTCATGGCCCTCTTTGTCTTATTCTGACATCTTAGCAATGGCTTTCTTGCTGCAACTTTTTCTGTCAAACCTGCAACTCGAAGTATTCTCTTCATAGCTGAAACTGACACTTGCTTACTACGACCACTATGTCTTGAAGCTGTTGTCCTGTGAGCCGCCTATCACACAAGCTGTTAACTCTCCGAAACTTGTCCTCTGATTCAGTTGCGGCTTTGGGTCTGCCAGACCTCTTCCTGTCATAGTTTTTATGAGTGTCTTTGATGGTGAAGAAAACTGTACTCACTGACACCTTGACTTTCTTGGCAATTTCCTGGTAGGAAAGACCTACATTTTTTAGTGTTATGGTCGTTTGTCTCTCTTCCATTGTTAATTGCCTTTTTCTCACCATTTTTGTAGCAACACACTACTTTCTGCAGTACAATACTGTTCACCTGATGCTCATGAGGGTCTGATACCACAGAGTATCCCAACAGTAACCAAGAAAAGTTGAAATAGAAGAACATTTGTATAATTATGAAATGAATATTCATTTCATATTTCATTTCATATTATATTATATTCACAGAGCATACATTAAACCCAATGATGATCTGTGGTAAAACTATGGAATGACAACTGAAGTTAATATAAAAGCTCAAGCCACTTCAGTTGCTCTGTGAATTTAGCTAGAGATGTGGCTGTCCAAGGAAGATCAGTTTAAGTCCCTGCATACATGATTTAGTACTTTGCCCAGTTGTGGCGTTGGTTTTGCTCCGTCTACATGTTTGAATTAATTTATTTTTTTCTCGTCAATAAACATAATGACTTCAATTTTAAACTCACCACTTCTGAAGACATGGAAGCATACCACACTGCAGTTGTATCTAGACTCTAGAGATTGTGTCTCACTATGCGTCGGAGGGTGCCGGTGAAAGATTTTGAGCATTCCGATATGACAAAGACATTAAATTTATCACAAAAGAATACATTTATACCTATTTAAAAGTTATATTTATTGATGATCCAGTTCAGGAAATGCATCTATCAAGAAAAATACATTATCCAGGTGACACAGTTTCATATTGCATTTATAAAGTGGTTGTTTTGCCATATGGGGGGGAAAAAAAAGCACATCAGCTTTATGTATTTTCCATGTTTGTCAGAGCAGGAAGATTCAGAATCTGCAGCAAACTCCACAGACGCCAGGGGTGCAGCAGCCGCAGCAAAAGCGACACTCGATGCCACGCTTCTGTCTGCTCTTATACAGCATCTGTGTGAAAGACAAGAGACATGAGTGTTCATCTCCAACATCATCTTGCCGTTTATTATTTTTTATTTTTATTTTTTTAGGTATAAAGCATCAGTGGCACCCTGCAAGAAAAACTAGAAACTGAATTATCTCACTGCAGTTAATGTGACCTACCTCCCATGAATCCACCGATGTTTCTTCCTGTGCAACAGCAGTGTCAGGGATCACTGGCTCCCCCAGCTCGTGCTCCTGTTAATTAAAAAGTTGAAGTCGGAATACTTTTTAGCATTTAAACAAAATATTTGCAGCTAATAAACTAATTGAAGGAGTTTAAGCCAAGTTACACTTACTTCAGTGACTGGGACAGCAGAGCTCTCCTCAATACAAATAAATGTGAGAACAACGGCCACTGCAACTGCAACACTGAAGGTCTTCATCTTTGAGGGTCTTTAGATCAACTAGATTTCTCCTGCTCTTTGTGGCTGCTGTCAGCTGCTTCAGGTTCCTCTGTGTGATGGTTGACTGGACAGAAGGTGCTGGTATTTATACTCACTTTGGCCACTGTTTCATCATCAGTCCCAGCATTTAACTCCACCTGCTTTCAGGAAAGAGTTTGCAACATTCCCTATTCCCACTATCACTGCCCGACCCTGGGAGAGGGGAATTCCAGACGAATGGGAAATTCTCTAGGTTTGCCTGCTGAACACGGTTTGTCCTCAATCAACATGGACTTTTTGCTTCTGCCCTGGCCCCTATTATGCAGCATTAATTAATACGATAAAAATGAATTCACCAACGCCACATCACGAAACTGGGCAAAGTAGCCTACTTAAAGGGGGAACTTTTTTTTTTTTTTTTTACAACCTGGACCTTTTTTCTACCATAAAATACCATCGTTTACTCACCAGTATCACTTTTGTTTCATTTGCACTTGTTCAGTAGACAATTAGATATCCATAAAGTGGGAGTGGTCAGGGCATCGAAACGCATCCTCTAAATAACCCATTATCTACAGCGAAACTCGTCAATTTCACCATTACTTTGTTATGATAGGCTACGCTAACGCTATTCCCTGTCATTTCCGGAAATACCCGTTATCATCATCCGGGGTCTGAAGATTGACCTGCAGTCCCCGGATGATGTATTCTGACGTAAACGACGTCGTCTCTGAGCGACGCGCGCTCCCGCTACGGTCGGCTTGTTTACCTGCGTAGTTTGCTACGGCTAGTGAAACGAAGTGTGTTGTTGCCTCTACACTGCAGGTGTAGCTGCTCAACTATATCGGTGAGAAGTAAAACTTTAACACAAAATTGGTCACATCTGGGTTAAAAATAATTCAGTTGTTTATATGCCAACTACACTCAGCAAGTACTGACAATGTATCAACATTTTTGTCAAGTTGGTATTTTGTGCATAATTTAAGGAAATTGTATTTTAATATTTAAATTCATTAGTCAGCTCAATCTTCACATAGTATGCCCACTGATGGAAGTCAATCAATTGTAGCCAACAATAAGGAAACTAGATTAACAGCCACAGGCAGTGATCAGCCACTGTGTAGAATAAATTCTTTTAATATTTTTGCAAAAAAAAAAAAAAGAAATAAGAAATGGATCCTCTCATTCATCACAAGCAATCACACTAACTGCAGTCCAAGCCAATGACGGTAGCTAATGTGGTCACCCCGCTTTGTTAGGATCTCTTATTGCCAGAAACACCAACACCACAGCCAACACTTCAGAGTCCAGATGACGTAACAAATACAGGCCGTTATTGCAACACTGCAAACTCAACAGTTTCTCAAATGCAGTCGAGCCAAAATAGATTATTATTACAATAAAACAAGGCCTATTTATCTGCTACCTATTATAGGAAAACAGCCAAACAAAAGCCAGACTCAGTTCTCCAACAAAAAGGCTTTACAAGTGAATACACAGGGTGGTACCGATCAAGTATGTGTTTGGACAATATGTGGGAAAGTGTACATGGTACCCTGGACATACCAAAGTCTACAACTTCCCACCACATTCATTCATTAATCTTCTGTAACCGCATCCTGTGAAGGATCGTGGGGGGTGCTGGAGCCTATCCCAGCGGTCATTGGGCGAGAGGTGGGATATACTCTGGACAGGTCGCCAGTCTATCACAAGGCTAACACACAGAGACAGACAACCATTCACATTCGCACACCTAGGGCCAGTTTGAAAGCTTAACAAGCATGTGTTTGGACAGTGGGAGGAAGCCGAAGTATCCGGAGAGAACTCACGCAGACACAGGGAAAACATGCAAACCTCACACAGAAAGGCCCCAGTCGGCCTGTGAATTCAAACCCAGAACCTTCTTGCTGTGAGGCATCAGTGCTAACCGCCACCACTGTGACACCATCTCCCACCACATATTTTAGCTAAACATGACACACACAAAAAATCAACAGCAAGGCTGAGAAAAGACCACACTGGTTTGAAGGTCCAGAGAGAGAAGGACAGCCTTTCTAAGACTGCTGCTTTTATGGTAGGCCCTGATTACGGACCGGCCCGCTTTGGCCAATGAGCAACTCAGCTTGATTACACAGGTGAGCCCAATCTACAAGCAGTTACCTGTGGAAAACAAAGGAAGGAGGGGGAAGGCACAGAGACAGCATAAATCACACAGAACCAGGTTCCCCTGCACCCAACGTTCATGGATGTATCAAGGAGAACTGATACCGATATATAAGATGCCACTTAACCTGTGGTGCATACCCCCAAAAATTGTTTCAAATGATTGAATTCTAATAATAAAAATAAGACCTCTTTCACACGGTGACCTGGCCAAGAAAGGCAGCAGCACACGTCATGGTGATCAGGACAGACAAACAAACAGTAAAAATCAAACATAAAAAATATTAAAGTATTAAGCCTGTAAAGCTGTTCCTCAGACCTTGGCAACTACATTTGGTTATGACACCAACCTCAAACAAGCTCATAGGCTTCTTTTTGAAACGTTAACTCAGCAGGTAGCATGTTCATTCATCATTCTGCAGCCGCTCTACTCTCACTTATTTGTATTCAGGAAAGCAATACATTAGTGAAGCCACATTTCTGTTTGTTGACAAAGAGTACAGAAACCCAGAGGGGTTATCAGTACATAAGTGGCACTGAAGTAAGGGATTTTGGTTGTTGCGCAAGATGTTTGGAAAGAACAAAAATTTGAATGGCTCTGGACTTTTTAGGGTTGCCGTGGAATACACGGACCCTTATCTTATGTTGATACAGTTTTTGGCATGCGTAGACGGTTGGCATAACTTTAAATCGCATGCTATTGCAGCAAAATTATTTAGCAGGTTTTCTATGTTATAGGTTCTTTGTTATGTGCAACAGAGAAAAATGTCCAATGATTGACTGCAATCGTCCGCTCTACTGCTACAGAACGAACTAAATCGGGGATAAAATGACCAGTGTGGGTTTTAACATCATTATAAATCATAAGTCTGTTATGTACGGACCTAATGATTCAAAGAGACGGCCGTTCTGGTTGGCGATGTGTATCATTAACTCGCACACATATGGAAAACCAGAGTTAAAGTCGTCACCGAACAACCGGTGATCAACAGTGACACCATGTTCAAAAACATTTTAGCAGATCTCAGGGAAGGGAAGACCACTGACTCAAAGACAAACGGCCCTCCACTGTGGAAAATAACCCGTTTATGCAACAGTGGACCCTGTCAAATTGTGTAATTGAATTGTTGAATTTGAATAAAGATTTATTTTAGTAAAAACTGAAAACTGCACTTCTAGTATTCATACAAATCTAAAGTAGATTATAATAATGTCAGGCAATAAAATACAGTTGCCCGGTCAGACGCAAATAAACTAAACAAAAATTATTATGTGGATTCGGCCATTCCCAGCATGATGCGGGGAGTCATTTGAGAACATCCCCGGAGACAAACAGACAGTGCCAGTGATGAGGCAACAGTGGTCCAAGTGAGTATAAATACCAGAATGGTTTAAAAAGAGCTGACAGCAGGAGTCAAAAGAGTCAGTTTAACAAATGAAGTTGTTAAAATGAAGACCTGCAGTATTGCGGTTGCCCTTGTGCTCACCTTTACGTGCATTCCAAGGAACTCTGCTTTTCCATTCACTCCAGTAAGAACTTAATTAAGCTCAGCTTATTAGCTATGCGTGCTTTGTTGAAATGCTAAAATACTGTTGATTTATTAGCAGGAGCACGGGCTGGAGGAGCCAGTGAGCACTGACAATCCAGCTGTAGCACATGAAGACACATCAGTGGACTCGTGGAGGGTAGGTAATTGCCTGTGTTGCTCACGAGCTATGTGTGTCTTTAGGGAGTTAGGGAGTTGTTCCTAAATGTGCACCGCTCATCATCAGGAGCGGAAGGAGCCGGAAGCAACGAGCACCGACGAGTCACCCTCAGCCGAAGAAGAGGAATCAGGGGAAACATGGATGGTGCGTTAAGTCATTTAACTTGAGTCACTTCAAATTTTAATGGTTTCCCTATAAACTGCCGTGGTGCTTTGAAGACGACAGAGGACCAGAGCAGACAGAGTGACTCATGTCTCTTGTCTTTCACACAGCTGCCGTACGACATCAGGCAGAGCCGATACAGTGGTCCCGTTAGATGCCGTTATTGCTGCGGCTGCTGCGCCCTCGGTGAATGCGGCATGTGCTGCAATTGAGGATTCATGTGCCTGTGCTTTTCTTAAATTAAAAATCGCTGCATTTGGTGACACTTCAATGTGATGACGTACTGTATTGGATTCTGTGTCGGTTCCACATTTACAAACAATAATGTAATAAAAGAAAAAAGAAAACGTGTTTAACTGTAATAGCATTCTGACAATATCTGTCATCGCGCAGGCCCACATCCTGGTGTGTTTAGGAAGTAATATCCTCCACTGGCCTACAACAAACAACACTTCCAGAGGCTTTAGTTTATTTTCCAAGGGTGGTCTGCTGTCCAAGTGCGAAGCAGGCTCAGCTCTGCGGTGGTTCAGTTGTTATCCAGTACAGTACCGGGAGGTATGGCGTCCAGCCATGGTGGTGTGCACGCTATTGTGTTACTTTCAGCATGGCTGCATCGCACCTCACAATTATAATGACCGCAAGGGTCAAGTAAATGGTGTGGTGTTAAATCGGTGCAGAAATGATTAGACTGACTCAGGCAGATTCTGCGATAGAGTTATGAACGGTGAAACAACACAAGCAGAGGCCAACATATTGCAAGTGACAGGCCGTACAATGGCCAACCTGTGGTTGCTGTTTGAGCTTGTGTGATTATGATTTAATTACCCTTATGAGCAGAGAAGTGCACGAATGCTCAGAAACACACACGTTTGTTCACACTCACACATGCACAGACTACCAGTCTGGAGCCTGGCGGAGTCCTGCTCTGATCCTACCCCGATGCAGCCTTGCAGGGGGCTGAGCAGAGCGGCGTGCCAGGCCTGCCTCACGTCCAGACGGATGCCCGTTGCACGCCCCCATACCGCAGGGAGCTATTGCCAAAACCACACAAGGAGATAGTAAATGAGTGCACAGGGTTCTGTTCAGTTTTCTCACATACACACACGCAGCATGTGGTTTATTTTATCTGACTCATACCCACACACACACATACGAGACACAATGCAGGCAGGCAGTCAGCAATTAGGGGCCTGTTCATCGGTGAACTGCAGTCTACTACCTCTATAAATCTTCAAGCTAGTGTTTTTAAGAACAAACTAAAGTTCTCGTGTGGTAAGCAGAAGAATCCACAGGATGTTGCTGTTGAGTGGGTGGCACTTAGCCAGAATAATAAACAAAATACGTCATTTGAGATTGCAACTCATAAGTTTATGCATAATGCAGCGTTGCATTGAACTAAATGCTTAAGTCAAGATAAAATGCCCTTTGGGTGGACTAATAAGAGAAAGTATGTATGTACAACTGTCGGTGGTGGCGATAAACAATGTTTTGGTCTTTGTGCCATAAATTAAACACATGATATTTGTCAGTTTAACGGATAAGACTGTCACAGCTCATCATAGACTGTGAAAAATGTAATTAGAAAGACTAAAAAAACAAAGTCATGTCAGTTACTACCCAGAGCCAATCTCTAGATTAAGATCGATATGTTTAAATGTGCCTGGGTGGTATTGGTGACAGTGGTTGAACACAAAACTAGATGCTGCTTTACCATTTTTAAATAAACAGCAACTTTCCTAAACTGACAAAATCAGGCGGGATCACAAAATGAATGCCACTGAATACTGCACATACAGTATGCTTTCCAAAATCGGGCTCCAAGGGACAATCTGTCAAGCAGAAGGTCATATATTTTAGTTGATGGCTGAACCTGTTTGACCTGCCGGTGGTGCTACAGGTAAAGTAATGGGATCCACAAAGTCAAATGGCTCCATGCCCTGTGAACTATGAGTGACTGAGGAGGACGAAATTACACAGCAATCCAGCTGTTGAGTTCTTCCAGTTTGGAACAAAGCAGAGACTGGCAGACTGATGCTGCCTTTCCTAGCACCACGTTCTTGGCGTGGCTAAAAATAAAATATAGAAATGGACTTAATTTATTTTTTTATTTTTTTACAGACCCAGATGTTCTATTAACGTTGCCCTTGCCTGCATCCAGAGGGGAATCGGTGCAATATTTTCTGTAATATCTCATTTGACCTCAGTTGATTCAGACTCTAAACCGACAGATTAGTCATCACTTTCTACAGTTAATCACTTAAACCAGCAACAGCGGAGAGTGGAGTGTGAACCAGAAGCTCCACCACAGATCACGCTTCACAGCAAAGCAAAGAGCCGTTCACACAAACACAAACACACACACAAAAACACACACACACACACACATGCAATCAAGGCTGGGAGCCACTGCCATGAGGTCAAGACCTCCCCTATAGCTGAGTTGATTAAACACGTTTCTGCAACCCACACACTGCCCAATAAAATCTGCTGTGCAGAGGGTGATGACTGCGTCGCACTAACTGGGAGCATCACTGGCTCCAGTCTTCCTGAGAGCCCAGCCCAGCCCAGCGAGTGAGTCTGATGTACAACACCCTACTGCATCGGCTCCACTTCCACCTACTCGCCGTGCCTTGAGGGAGCAATCAATCTGGCTTCTTATCAGGAGGATAACAACAGTTTGGACATGTGCGCGCTACATGTATGAATGAATATTTCTTGCACAGACCCTCCAAGTGGAGGCAAAGGTTGCCTCTGGAGCATGCTGCTGCATAATCCGGCCCTGAATGAAAGGCAGAGCGGGGGATAAGCATTCCAGGACAATGAGACCCTCCTTTACCCCCTGCTGTATTCATACCCATTTAAAATCTGCTTATCCACAATGCAACACTTGGCTCAAGCGAATAGCCCCCCTGGAACCTTCACAGTGCCACTACAGGACAAAATACCCCTACTTGTAGAAGCCACAAGTGTCAGCTAGAGCTCAAATACAACCCTTCTGGGCCCTTACATAGCACATTATATCCAGTTCAACTGGTCTTAATGTGCTTTAATAAGACCTGTTTTTGATTAATTCTCCCTTGAAACCGGTAGTAACACAGCTACTAGGCAATGGGCACATATAAAAATTGAATGAATGGAGCAGGCCTGCCAAGGAGTCAGTAGGGGGAAATAGGATTCCTAGTGGATTTGTCCTCACCAGCTGGCTCCTGAGCCCAATATAATGGTGGTGCCCATGGCTCTGAGAGCACCAATAAGAGAAATGTTTGCCCAGTCTGTAATGCGTTTAAGGTGCGCAGTATGATTCAGTTCAGGTCATAAAGCCCTCGCGTGTCACATCCTGAGTGGAAGAACAGAGCTGCTCTGCCTATATTTCCGTTAAGTGTACAGGGACAATGAGTTTGTGTTGTGTTTAGATCCCAGTGCTCAAGAAAAAGGCAGGTATTCCAGAAAAACCTCTGGTTGAATAAGCCAAAAAAGACTTATTGTAGCCTTGGGAAACACCACACCGGTTGGTATAGAAATGTCTGTCTGTTCCATTTAATGGATGGTGGTTAAAAAAAAAGCAACAAAAACACATTCCCCTACTGCACCTGCTGCAACGAAGCCTAACTGAAAGACTGCCATAGCAAGTTACTCATAAATAACCTCCCATTTGTCATCCAGGAATTCAAGCTAGAATATACAGAACATACTGCACGTATACGTCAAATACAGCATGGTGATATACTGTAAATGTGCAAAGTGACCATTAGAACGTCAGTCTACACTCCTTGTTCTGCAGGTAATGGAGATATGTAGGGGCTATGTGACCGCTGATCGACATCTATGCAGCAGTACGGTACTGCTGCTCCAGCTCCGAATTGTTTTACAGTTTCCGCTTTTGAAAGTTTCTGCAGCAAAGCAAATTACTGTCACAGACAATTAGCTTTTATTGAAGAACATATTTATTTTAGGGATTAACTTGCTACCTAGCAACTTCTGAACGCAGCCAAATCCTGCATTGTGAGTTGACTTTGGATTGCATTGTTGCAATTAGGAGCGAGCTCAGTAATAAAAGTCACCCATTAATGCCACCATTTAGAGGGCTTGTACACACCATGATGTCTAACATATGGCAAATTGGTCCAGATTATTAAGATCTGCTTGTCCTTTGACACCAGTATGTTCCTACCCGTTGCTGTTTCTGTCCGTGCCAAGCACCATGGCTAACCCATATGAAGATTAATGATTCCATGTTTCCCTCCGACTCAGAGGGCAGGCAATGGCTCATTATACAGTTATTAAAAACAGCAAATTATTACAGCATTTATTATCCCGGGCAATCTTATTTGCCCCGCCAATGTCATAACTTCCACTTCTGCCATCTGCACTGGAACGAATGTGTCACATGTGCCACAACTGCACACCCGCAGTAGGTTACAGTATGGGAACGCAGAGTGGAGCCCCTCTTATTCTCCCACTGTCTTCTGAAGTACATATAGTACAGGGTGTACAATGGCCTACCAACCTGCTTTAAAAGCACAGATTGCTGTCACTGATCCATACAGTTTCAAGCCCACTGGGTCATTTCCTGTTAGTGGTTTCACTTGTTGTGCCTTTGAAGCAAGCTTTAATAATAGGACCCAACAGAACTAATGAAAATGCTCTCTGTCAGATTAAAAGGGAGCTTCAGTCTCAGCCACCTAACCACATTCAGCACAAACATTAAAACACACACACACGCACAGAGGCAGGCATACACACAGTTTACAGAAGTGGTTTACACTGGGAGGACCAGTCCTTCTGATGTGTGGATGACTGTTAACCCTCTTAACAACACTGAGAATACCATCAGTGTCCTGATTCGCACAGCGCCAGGAAAAAAAACAAAAAACAAGTGGACTGATGTCCAAGGGGAAGGTGATGGGGAAGAGGTCCATTCATCCAAAATGTGCGATGCGGTTCTTTGCGCCCCGTTCTTTTTTCCATCGCAGACACTGCAACATGCGCTTTAGTGGTGTTCTTGTGCTTAATGAATCCACTTCAGTGCAGTTCCTCTCCATAAGCCTTTAGGTTTAATCCCCCAGTCTGGAGCAGTGATAGTCTAGCCCAGGGGATGACATCTGTGAATCGTTCATTAACTTGTAACCAGCAGCAGATGTCTTTAAAAACAACTTGCTACATCTACGCCTTATTTCATTCCCTGCAACAGTCATTTTTGCTCCGCTTCATTCACTGCTGGACCAAGCTGCCCGTTCATTGACCTTCCCTTGTGCCATGTTAAAGATTACTTGAAAAGAACGTGCAGTATCTGAGTCACTTTATTTTTCTTGCCTGTAACATTTTAGACGTACATTTAACACTGCATCTGTTTGAGTTGTCTCCCTAGGCCCAAGTGGCCAAAACGAAAAACACAAGGAAACTGTCTCAAGCTCACGGAACAAAAGTTCCTAAGCTAATTACTTGTAATAGTAAATGGCTTTGTGGAGTGATTGTTGTCATTTTCTAGATTTCCTCGTATACCATCACAATGTCTTTAAGTTGCTAACCATATAGACATGGCAAGCAATCATGTTCTTCTTTTGCATTGGAGCCTAATTAAAACCTAGAGAACGGCTTTATGTCTGACTCATCTTTTCCATTTAGAGAGATTCCTAATACGAGAAGCAGGGTAAAGCAGGGGAAGTGACACTTAAAACTTGAATAGTGCTTACATACTACTATCACGTTAGGTGCCGTTTCACACACATACACGAATACATATTGTGGGTACAGAGGAATTTTAAAAGTTTATTGAAGATTAAACTTGGGTTGATATTGGCTGTAGCCCACTCCAACACCATAAACACCACAAGTCTGACACTTCTTATATGCGGCTCTCACTTGGCAAACTCTCAGCTCAACCATAACTTCCGTCTCTTACATGGTGCATTCACTGACATCAAGGAAAAAAAACACATACAACAATGTCAACTAATTCTGAACATAAACATATGAACCAATCAACACCGTCAGTAGCATTTAATAGTACTTCACAGTGTGCTGTAATAAAGGAAAATGGCTAAAGCCTCCTCAGTGTACAGCAGCTAAAGTTTAAAGGTAAGCTATTAACTTGGACAGTGGCATTCACAGTCAGATTGTTGACGTGCAACCTCCTTCTGTCAAGTCAGCTGATTGCTGTTGAGAAGATTCAGTCCATTCCTCTGCTAGGGTTAGCGCATGTCTTTTCAAATGTGTGTGGACTGTAATAGCTCTAGTACTTTAGGACTTCCATATTTTGGATATCATGGTAGTATGGGCTTCATCAAAGTATTTCCACATGCCTGATGAACTGCTGCTAGTTTGCTGCAACAACCCACCAGGCTTCTCATCTGTCTTCTTGGAGGCATCCATGTTGTTATTGTCATGTGACTAGTCGACATGAAGCTTAATGAGTCATGGAACAGCAGTTAAGTCGCATAATTGACTCGTCGGTACAACCCCTAGGATATACTACATCAAAATGTAAATAATGTTTAGGGCCAATTTTGGTCTAGACTTCAGACAGGCTAGTTTAGCAGCCCGACTCTCCACCTACGGAGCCGTGTTGTTGTATACCAACAGACTGTCTAATACATATGGTTGTAAGTATAAGTGAGGTTAGCTGCACAAGAAGTCACTGATATACACATTAAGGCATTGAATGGGGGTGGGTATAGTTAGCGTAGCTTTTGCGACGGCATCTAGCCTGGACAGTTCAATTTGCCTCTTTGGTTTCAAGCTGTAGTTGTCGTCTCTTGGCTAAAACGTTTAAACTACTGTTGTCCTGTATATGGATTATTAACATTATGCTTTGCGGTGTATTATTATTATTCAGTTCTATGTTTAGACTCATCTGATGACCTCTTACTACTTTCTGTGCTTTTTGCTCCATAGCACAGATCTCACTCGGCGGAGGTGCTAAGCTGTGAAAACAAACAGGCTCCAGTGTAAACTCCAACATGCCACTTTGAACACCTGTGAAAGATGTTCAGGCACTTAAATCTGCTGCGCCTTAGGCCTCGGCATGGATGTGGAGCACATAAAGAGCAGGGTGTTTCAACACTCACGGCCTCCCTATGGAAATATCATGTGTGATTTCGGGGGTGGGGGTGGGGGTTAACCAGAGCAGGAAGACTGTGGTCTCTTTCTCCCAGGATGATATATGTGTGACACTGTGTGATTCATGCGCTACTGTGCATCCATACGCTGTCTGGCAAATTTTTGTTCTCTTTTGGGACAGTGATTACACAGTGTGGATCGAGGGCTAAATTAGCCGTGACCTGCATTAAAAGCTTTTCTCCTTGCCCGTGCACCAGACCGATTTAGCGTAAAGAAGCACTTTTATATGCGTTCATTTTGATGTTTTGAAGATCATCAAAGTGACGCGAAGTGCGACGTAAATCCCAGAAGGAGGTGATCACTTGTGTGTTGCGCGATGAAAGACGAGCACCGCCGCCAGATACGTGGTGTCGGGGCATTACGCTACGACGGCGGAGACGACGGATGAGCCACCAGCGACATGGTAGCGTTCACGAGCGTACGTCATAGCGAATTACAAACCCTTAACAGTGCCGTCATGCTGTTAAAGCCCAGTCGACCGTGTCCAATCCTTTGGCTGGTGGTAGCAGTTTTGTCATGCAGCGGGACATGATGGATTTCACAAATGTTTTTGAAATCACATAATTGGACTCAGAAGTGAGACAAGGGAACGACAGTTTCAGAGTTTAGCCACATATATTATAGCCACAGACAATAATGAAGGGCTTCATCATACAGTCACATGAAATGTATTTTAATAAAACACAATGTACACATATGCAGTCCTATGACCATACATTTGCCGGATCCTAATTAATTAAACCTAGAATATGTCAAAGCATAGTTTTATTATTAGTGTTTTTTTTTCTTCTTCTTTAAAACATCAAAATCAGTAGATTAGGTCAAATGAATGTTATACAACACTTGCGTGACAGACAAAAACCTTTTCCACGTGTTAAAGATATGCACTGTTATAAGGAAGTCAAAGAATAATTCAGCATATAAGAGTAACAGTATGAGGCAAAAATTCTCACCGAACCAAAAAAAAAATAGTACAAAACAGAATTAATAAATAAATCAAATATATACCATATAAATGAAATAGCTATGTGGTGGCTATGTTTATTATTTGTTTTTTTATTCATTTTAATCTGTAGCTTGTATTACAACCTTTTTTTTTTAATCTCTAAAACAACGGTGAACGAGTCAATACTGAAAATACAGTAATAAGCTTTCATAATTAGATCAACTATGTACATGAGTCGTTTGCCATGCTAGTCGAACAACTAGATTTTCTTCTTTTTTTTCACACTATACAGTTAGAGCATAAAGCGGTCTGAACGTAAACAGTTTGTGCTGAGAATAAAATACTTTGCAACTATGCATGGTAATTAATATTACTCTCAAAAAATGTACATAACATAAAGGCCACGCATGGGAACACGCTGTCTTCTTTTCGAAGGAAGGTGAGGGTAGCTTTGACATAAATATAGGAACAAAAAAACAGTCTCTCTCAGTTCAAGATGCCATTTTCTTGTCCATCAGCATCGTTTGCTTCCGCGTCCTCCAGCATATTCCGCGAACAGTATAGATTGCCAACTCCCTCACTACCTCACCTGCCCACCACCCTCTTTCCCTGCTCTCTCCCGCCTCCACAGTACCTCGGCTTGCCCCCTCCTCTTTCATCACCCTGGACGGTTAATGACATTGTTAATGATGGGAAAATGAGTTCAGTAATGTCAACTGTAAAGGTCCACAAGGCAAGGTGAGATGTGGGGTTGGTGGGGGGGGCGGAGGTTGGGAGACGCAGCGGGAGGCAGAGGCATGAAAAGCATGTGTTTAGTGTGTTGGTACTGATATTGCGTGTTACACGGCATAATTTTTACTTATATATATATATGTGTTTTTTTTGTTGTTTTTTTGGAGTGACAGAGTCGCGGCTGCGTCCTGGTGGGGAGGGCGGAGGTCGTGGGTCGGGCTGTGATTTGGGTGGGGAGGTGGAGGTGGTGGTGGTGGTGGTGGTGGTGGTGCTCGTGATAGTCGTCAGTCAGAATATGGGTGCAGCAGCAGCAGCTAGCAGCTTTGCGTTGGTTCTTTGTTCAATGGGTAGATTCAGTCCTCACTGGCTGGAGCGCGCAGAGGCCAAGTGGTCGCTGTGCTGGTTCTGGGCCCGAAACCTCAGCCTCTGCTTGTTCTTGTTCTTCTTTGGTTCTTTGTTTCGGTGCTTCCCCGAACCACCTGGGTAGAAAAATAGAAGAATCGTTACCTCCTTTTAATCACAGCTGCCTTCCTCTTGTGTTTCAGAAAGACGTGTGTGATCGTAGTGAGGTCTGGTTCTAGAAAATGCTACGTGAAGACAAAGTCTGTATGAGCCAAGAATGTTATTAAACTGAGGCCTTGACCTGACTCAGTCCCACTTGCATCCCTTTTTTTTTGTCTCTAGATTATTACAGATTTAGGGACAGATTTAGGGACTGTAGGAAAATTGGTTTGATGGAACGTGTGTTCAGGGGCTCAGTAACACATGCTGACTGCAGCAGAATCCGAGAAGCTGAACTTTTTTATAAGAAAAAAATGAAAATAAAATAATAATAATCCAGAATATGAGCATTTATTTATTTCTATTTTTTTATTTTTTTGTTTAGGGTGGAAAATCCCTGCAGTTCCTCACAGTAAAACGATTGTGCGTTATAACCTCAATGACCTGGCATCACTATAAATAGATTGTTGGCAGCAGTGTTGTGCTGCCCTAAGCATATCTGCTTGGTGTACGCTGTGACGACTGGTATTCGGTCGGTCTCTACGCTGTCTCTCAGTATTACTCGTACCTGATCATGCAGTCAGAGCATGCATTACGGGGATGATGCAACGTATCGGTCGGTGCAAAAGGCTGATTTTCGGCAACTTGTCTTGGTTTTCCTGCACTAAAGTGGTAAGGAAGAGCCCAGGCACATGAACTCAATCCTGTTATTTTGGTCAGGATACAGACTTGTATTTGATTACACTGTCCAAGAATTTTTGGAAAAAGATGAGGGGGGTTTTTGACGTTCACTAACAGCTTCTTAAAATAATCAAAGCGTGCTTCGATTACTAATGGCTCATTTGGGTTCCAAAAAAGATAGCGATGTCTTAGTTGTGCATCTTTTGCCAACAAAAAAAAATAGGCCGCGGTGCATTGAAAAAAAAAAAAAAAAGTTGCTTCAGGGAACGTCACAAATCGGGGGTTAGCTTGCTCCAACCCTCAGGACTTAACCTCAGCTTTAAACAAATGTCTGCTCAGCCCAACACTTTTCACTGTCACTGCAACAGAGAGGGGAGATAAGTGTGGGAAGTTGCATAACTCTCTTTCCAAGTTGGAAAGGTCCCCCAGCCCAAGGTTAATACATCCCAGGTTTCATTGGGATGGGCAAAGCATGCTGGGAACTGACTTCCTGCTTTCATGGAAGCTTGTGCGGTGGAGTTTGTGCACCCACGGCTCTCTGTGACAGAGAAAACTCTGGCTACCGAACCACAAGGCAACAATCTGGCTGCCAAGGCCGCAAATAAGATAACGAGGTGTGTGTGCGAGATGTGTGTGTGCGTGCGAGATGTGCGCGCGTGTGTGTGTGTGTGTGCGGCGCGAAGGGGGGGAGGGAGTGTGAGGGAATTTAAGGGAAAAGAAATCTAATGGGGGGAAAAGTGGAGTAAGGCTTGGATGATGAGACGCTATCTGGACCCCGATCTAGAACACGAAGAAACAATCCGCGCTAGGGTTCGCTGAGGGGGAAGTACAGGAGAGCACTGAGAAAAAAAAAAAAATCATTCCGCGTCTTATTAATGCACTTGTTCGAACTTTTCTCCCACCAAAAAAAAAAAAAAAAAAGCAGTACCGGTGTGTAAAATGTAGCATTATGTCTAATTGCCTTCTCATATGTGCTGGCATTGCGGTGGCCCTTTAACCACCCCTAAAAAAGAGCCATTTCCCATTCTCAGGCCTGCGCCGTGAGGTCGATTTGAAAATATTCACTCGTTTAAGCTGCCACGCATGAGAGGGCGAGATATTGCTCTGCTAATAGGGTCTCCCAATGAATAATACAGATGCATGCAAACATCAAACCATCGCAGAGCTATTTCCTGCAATTAATCTAATCTTGTTATTTTGAGGGACGTTGCCAATCTGAGCCGGGGCAATAAAGTTTCTCGCACACAGCCCCTAGTGAGAATCACACTTTGAAAACAACTTTCACATCTCCGCCATCGAAGTCCTTCGTGCCTTTCAGTTGAAATATATTGGACTTGCTTAGCTGATGCCACTTTAGATTTTTTCGCGTGACATACTGTACAGTAACGTTCGTCAAAGTAAGTCTGCCGCTCAGAGGCATTTGGCTTATAGGTCGGCTTTCCTAATTGCTCTTTTATGAGGTAATTTTCATTCAAAACAGCGTTGCTAGGTGCCTGATAAACACGGCTTTTCTGTGCAATCAACTCAGGATGAATTAAGTTTGACGGCAATAAAGTACACGGTGCAGCATTAAACTCCCTCTGTAACGGGCAAAGCCCTCCTGGGCCATTGCTTGGATGCAAGGCTGCATTTAAACTAAAAAAATAAAAAAAAATAAGCCGGCATTTACAGCAATTCCTTGAAACACAAATAAATATGTGAGAGTTAAGCTAAGAAGTAGTTTTCCTGGCTAGCTCGGGACTGGGCAGGAGATCTGTAATCCAGAGAGTTTTATGATCACTAAAAAAAAAAACAAGAAAAAACACACTTTCAGAAACTAATTCAGCAGCTGCTCATTCAGCTTCTAAGGTACAAAAATATTTCATAGGTACACTGATTAACATGGAAGAAAAAAGCCTCGCTCGTCCGTTATGAAACTTTTTGCGAACTGATTTTGCCCAGAACATTCAATTGAATTGAGCTGAGCTAAAAACAAAGGCAAACCAGCGGCGACTGCGCTCTGCTTATTGCGGCCAGCTCCACGAAGAGGCAGCAGACTAAAGCTGGAGCAAATCAAGTGAAAGCCAGCTTGAGAGGAAGCCTAATTCTTTCAAATATCCATTTTAATGAATTGATATTATTCTCTCCTAACAAAATAAGTCGAAGTAGCTGAGGCGCTCTCACGGCTGCAATCCCAGCTCGCAGTATGTTTTACTGTATAGTAATTAAGTTACAGTAAATCACATGTTAATATATTAAATGCAAATGAAATGACTGTATTAACGAAAGCTGATACTGTGCATCGATCAGCCACAACATTAACACCGCTCACGGGAGAAGTAAATAACATCGACCGTCTTGTGACAGTTCAGTGTTCTGCTGGGAAACATTTAGACCTGGCATTCATCCGTGTGGACGTTACTTAGACATGTAGCACCCTCCTAGACCTGACCAGGCACCCCCACCCTGTAGCAATGACACTCCTTGACCGCAGCAGCCATCCAAAGCAGGACACAAAAACAGTTCAGGAAAAAAAAAAAAACACGAAAAACAGGGCAAGGTGTTGACCTGGCCTCTAAATTCACTAGATCCCAAACTAGATCCACAGAGGCCCCTCCCCTCAACATATATGACCCCACTAACAACATCCTGTTGCCAGACACCACAGGACACCCTCAGAAGGCCCATGTCCATGCCCTGATGGGTCACAACTGTTTTTTCTGGAGGCACAAGGGAGACCTATACAATATTAGGAAGGTGGTCATAATGTTGTGCCTGATCAGTGTAAATGGATTCCCAATAAGGTAAATAAACCACTGAGAAACCACAAAAGCACAGTTTCTTTTAATTATAGGCATTTAAAAGCAGAGTGCGTTATCTTTTTCCTTGTTTTTGCGTCCGGCTGCAGCAAGTTGACGACAGCTGTCCACACAGAGCACATGTAAAGTCATCATCCTACAACGTCTTTACGCAGCAGACTAAACATACTAAGCTGAGTCCTGATGCTTTCCAGCAGTCTTCCCTTTGAATCTGTGGCCGTGTAAATCAGCACATCACTGATAGATTTACTCGAGCCGTGCTGTGCAGAAAATATTACCCATCACGGACTTTCTTTCTTTCTTTTTTTTCCCTCCCCCCCACTCTGGATGATTTTATTTTTTGTTTGTTTAGCAGATTTTGATTTTCCCTGCAGAAACTGACTTCTCCCCATCCTCCACGGCAGCAGCAGCAGCAGCGTCATCATCATCATCGGCAACGCTGCAGCTCAAATAGCCCCAAACTAACAGATGCCACTTTATAAAACTTCCCTCAGCAGCAATTTAGGACCATATTTCATAACTTAATCTCCATGCTGACAGCTAGAGGGCAACCAATCCCCACATAAGCCCCTTCCCCCTGCATCTGACACAGCCCCAGAGAGATGGTCTATCATGTCCACCCTGTGAACTCCCATTTAGCCCTTCCCCGGGGCACTGCGCACTCCAAACAGTGAGCTTTCATCATCTCATATTTACGACCGATGTAATCACTTAAGCTGATTACCAGGGTTCACAGAGGAAACAGTTTAATTTGCCTCAATTGCTTTCAAAACCAAGAACAAATTCATAAATCTTAGAGCATGTAAAGATAATTTTGTCTTGGAAGGCACAGGAGGTTCCAAATCATTCTCTGTCTTTGTTTTGCGTCGCAGCTGGCACGGCGAGGGCCCGAATCAAAGCAGCGAAGCTTTTTAAGGAAAATTATAATCCTCTTTTTTCCTTTTTTATACTTTTCTTTCCGTTCTGGCTGCGTTTACTATCACTACAGCTAACCGCCGGCTTCACCAATGTTTGGTTTCCCTTCATAGATAACAATCGTCCCCTGCCAGCTCGCCGCTTTGTGTTTGAGTTGAAAATCGAACAAACAAACAGAAATCTCGAGAGCAAATCTAAATGTTTTGTATTTCTGAATCAGAAGCAGAGCCTGCGGTGGGATGCTTTTTTTTTTTTTTTTTTATGACCTCTGTGGAATTCTTTTACGCGTTCACGTGTGAGGCAGAACGCAGCCTTTATGCCTGCGTGTCAGCGGTCGCGGGCTTCTCTATCACCTATGCGAGCTTGAGAAAACACCAAGTGACACTTCCAATCCTTCCAGCTGCCAAACCAGTGAGAAATGAGAAATGCAACTTCTCCCCGCACCACTCACTGTGCTGGACGTTCCTCAATAACCTCTCAAAGCCAGACCCGGTTCGCTTTCGTTTTTCCCTCCCCGTCTTGCTCCTTTCCCCTCTGCGTGTCCCCGCGTTGTTATTTGAGGCTCTTTGAGCAATAATCGAGACGACTGCATGGTAAAGATCCAGCTAAGAGTTAGGCGCTATTAGAGGTATCATATTATTAAGCCCGCGCTCCAGAATAATATCTCCTTGCGGAATGGCAATATGACTACTTGTCCAACTGATGCACTGAAAGATAATCAGTCAAATCCGTATCCAGGGGGAAGGAAGCCAAAGCCAAAGCTCTCTTCAACTGTGTCAAAGCTAATATCTTTGTTTTGGAAAAGGGGAAAAAATTCAAGAATATGCTTGAGTTTACATGGGAGGAATTCTGTCGTGTTCCTCTGAAAATCAGGCGGCTCGGAGTTTGCTTTTTGTCACTGCGCGGAGTTTTTGTGATCGCCTCGGGCCACGGCGGCGGCAGGGGAGGGACGGGGGTCCAGATGTCACACTTACAATCGCAGAGCCCGCGCTTAAAAAAAATAAAATAAAGCAATGCACCGAGCGTCGGCGCAGCCCAGGTGATTTCATCCACTAACGGCTCCGGCAGCAGCGCAGGAATCGAAGGCCTAATCTTATCTCCATTGCTTTGCGGTTTGAGAAAAATCGATGGCTGACCTCGAGAAGGCATTAAGACATACAGTAAATGGGATCCTATGCCGATGAAAACTCGCCCTTGCTCTCCTCTTACCCCGTCCCTCCACCAGACGCAGACAGCCAATTAATAACCGGCGCAGGACGCGGACGAGGGCAAAAAAAATATATAAATAATAATAATAAAAAAAAAAATATCCAAACAATTCCGGGGAAGATTCGGGCGGACTTAAGGAAGGTGAGGCCGGAATTTTTGGACGGCTTGTCTTCTTCATAAACAGGCCAAAGCGGAGGCCATTATTTGTGAGGGAAGGAGAGAACTACTGGCGCCAGTGAGATTTGATTTCAGTGGCAGAAATTGGATTAGCAGCCATTAAGGGCCTCCTCACACATACATTTATAATGCTGTGAAGGGGAAAGGATCTGTAGCCAGCCAGTGCTCTCTTGACTCACACACCGGCAACTCCTTCTGTCTGGGAAAAGGTTACGGACGCTGACACTGCCCCATATTGCTGCTGAACCCAGTTTGCGGTTGATTTATAGGTGGGACACAGTGGTATGACCTCCAGTGATCCATAGTTCATTAAGGCGAGGGCCAAAACTTTTAACGGCGCTCTGTATTGCTGTCGGGGAAATGCTATAGAAGTTGATTTTTTTTTTAAAAAATGCAATAGATTTAGACCTGGATAAGAGAAATGGCAACGGCACTTGAAGGGAAACTACTGTGGTGGAGACAGACGTCAGATGTAGGAAAAAAGAAATCAGCCTTTTGACAGAGAGGACAATCATTTACAAGAAGCTCATCTTGCCAGCCAACTGACAAGAGGCTCTCTGCACAGCGTCACTTAGCCCTAACAAGGTTACTCTGGATCACACTCTTTCATTCACTCCTTCATTCTGTCCTTCCCTTTCCCCCAACGCTCTGCTTACTATCACCGCGGTGCCGGGGCGAGAATGATTTAAAACATACGCATTCCGATTTAAAAAGTTAATGTCGGGATTAGGTCGCTCGTTATTTTCTCATCTTTGCGACCCGGCGGAGGATCTGCGCGGAGATTTGAAAAAGCAGGTTAGCTCACCGCCCGGCTCTTTGATGCCCCCGTCTCACTGACAGTAAGCCGAAGCGAAAACCCAACTCGGAGATTAGCGTCCCTAAGCAGCGAAGTCCCAGCAAAACATGCATGACTGACAAAGTGATTAATACGCTCGATGGTCAGTGCGGACAGCGTGTTTTTTCCCCTTCTGCAGAGGGGTCGATCGCAGCAGCTAGAAAGAAGCCGCAACCTGCCCAGCAAGGCTGCAGAACGGATGATGACACCGAGCATTAAAAGCTCTTCTCCATCAGCCTACTCTAGAGTTCAGAGTCATGCTCCACTGCTTTGCACAATATGCTAAGTGTTCCCTTGCGCTGCTTGGGTTACCGCGGCCGGCTCAGGTGCTCAGAAGGTAGGTTATCATGTAGACACCGTCTATGAGAGATGTTAAATGAGGCCAGCTTCCAAAAAGAACTATTCCCTCTTCTACGGCTTCATTTAATCAGAGAATTTCAAAAAAATTGGATGTTCAGAACGACATTTTCCTGCGCCGCTAGAAAAAAATGCAATGGAACGATTCCCCGTGCCAAGTTGGAAACTTGGGGTGTGACTCCTCAGGTTTCTGTGATGCACAAAAATGACTTTGCTACTTGCTGTATAGAAATGTAATTACATTAGTTTGCATTGCTTCGCGTTCCTCATCCCAGCTACGTCGAGAGTGCCATAAAAAAGTTTAAATCGCATCATTAAAAACAAGTCTGTTTAGGGTTTTGAGGTGTTTGCCAACAACAGCTAACTCACATCACATTAATTTAGTGTCAGTGCAGACTCTCTATTGGGGTCCTTCCAGCTGTGGAGATGTCCAGTAATTATTGTATCCACGCAGTGATTCTCTCCCTCTGTGCACTTTCTGATTAGTAACGCCACTAATCCCATAGTATCCAATGCACCGGTCATTCTGTGATAGTAGCCGTGGTCAGTCTAGGTTGGGCATCCATTCTTCTTCTTCTTCTTCTCTGGACAGCTTGGCGGTTTATCACTGCCACCGTTATGCACAAAAGTGTGCATCTTAATGGGTCTTGGGCCGTGTACATTCTTCTCGTCTCACTTTATCTTTTAAGACAGAAAAATACACATCTGCCAAAGCCGCGAAGACGACGGGATGAGCTAAATTTCCATGCAGATGGTACGAAAACATTTTAGTTTATTGTCCTTTAGTTTATTGGACGGCTCTATTTGCGTTTTAGAATAATTATAAAATTTAGAAATCACTACATCTTTTTAAATATATAAAATGCAGCTTGGCTCGTAAGTGGTGTGCAGTGATGCAATACGTTTAAACTTATAGTACGAAAGTTTAATATATCCCATTCCCATGGCATCGCTCCGTGCTAACTACAGTGTAATTAAATTGAATTTAATGCATTTTTGTTTGAGAGAACACTCCTGCACTAAAAGTAAATCCTACGAAGGAATACATGGAGACAAGGAGAAAGTGCGAAAAAAATAAAAGCTACAAGTTTGAGAATGAAAAACAAATCAAAAGCTCTGACCAGCCATTACTCTGGAGAAGAAAGCCTTCTTATACCTTGTACTGGTTTAAAGTGAAATAGTGGACAGGGAATAATTAACAGTTATAAGATATGCACTTATGCGTATACAGGATAGTGTGCATGAAACATCCACCACCTCCAAATAAAAAGAAGTAGGCTAATTGAAAGAGGGCTGATCAACCAGTAGCTTGAGCTAAAGGCCAAAAAAAAGTAGTCACATTACCGTAATATGTCACTAATACGTGCTCCAATACCCAGCACCGGTGTCTCAAATGTCTTTTAGCTGCTAGCGTTCTATGCTAAGTAACCAGCCACAGATGGTATAAATATCTCGACACTGTTTTTCTCCTGCCTATCCGTGTTTCTTCAAAGGTTTTCTCCCCGTACTCCGTGACTGACATTTTTATCACCTCTGTGGAATACGTTTGCATCCTCCAACCTTGAACAGAATGGCATTGTCTGATCTGGCTATCGGCCTTAAGAGCAGACATAAAGATGGCCGACCATGTTGAAGTGATCAGCCACTAAGAATTTCAATGAAGAACAGCTTCCAGTCAGATGGGAACAGTGCAGCGTTTTGTTGCGCACCATTTTCGCTCTTTCGCCAGCGTCCTCCCTGCACCGCATAAATATACTGGAGCAGAAACTCTCCTCTCTAACATTTATCAGTTAAAAGCTGCACTATGAAAGATGCATGGGAAAAATACACCTTTGACTTGTCATTCTAAACTGAAGAATCAGGTTTGAGACGTTGCTTCTCGTCACTTCTGGACGCTTTTTGCCCAAGTAATGTTTTAATCTTAGCACAAAAATAAAATGCCTCCTCTAAGCTGCTAGGAGCAGATGCCTCAACCGGAGACAACTGGACACAGACAAACGGTCTAGATTTCCTCATCTCTAGCGGTAAAGTGGTGCCGTCATTATATCTAATCGTTTGGTGGGGGTACCAGACGCAGAAAAAGAAGAAATTAGGTCTGAGGAGTTCAATCAAATGACGTAAGATGGTTTCTGGTCTATGACATCCTGCCAACTATTAAGGTTTTCCCACTTCCACTTGGAGCTGCCAAAATGTAAAGACTGGTAGTTTAGCTTTAAAGCAGAGGGGTCTGTACGCACATGCCGCCCCCTGCAGCAATGGGAGGTAATCTGAATGGAGGCCTGCTGTTTATGCGACTCAACATCTGCAAAACTGGGAAAATGCGCCAGCTAGGGAGGTACGACACTCACTCTTCATTTTTCAGCTTTGAATTAAAGCGCATAACTGATCATTATCGACTTTTTTTTGAAACATTTTTTCCAGTAAACGGAGCCCTGCTGCACTGCAGTGACTTTGCACGGCCCGCGGTGTCAGGAGGGTAACGTCAGCAGCCAGGCAGTGAACAGGCAGCACGACCAGCCTGCTGAGCCTGATGCGCCTTGAAACCGCAGGAGAAGTGAGCAGCCCCCTCTGCGGTCTGCTATCTCTCGACTGACTCATCGACACATCTGGGCCTAAGTATATGGGGGCTCTCCTGCCCCACGGGCCCTTGGGTAAATGAAGGATAATTAGCTTTAGTTGACTTTAATGAATGGCTTAATGTTGTGTTTCATTTCTGATGAGAAAAATATAAAGCTCAGCACTTATCAAAGGGAGGCCCCGCGCCGAGGTTCCTGAAGGGGTTGCTGCTGGCGCGGGTCTATTTGTTTTTGTATTTGTTGTGTGCATGGAGGCAAGGCGGAGTGCGCTGAATAGCTGCAGCGTACGAGGGAGTGGTTTGGCACGGGACCACGGGCTCCAAAGATCAGGAAACCTGCTGGGATATACAGTAGCAGATTCATCATTCTAGCTGGTAAGTTGCTACAGATGTGAACTCTGTTTGTCTTTACTCAAAGACAGAAAGAGCCATAGCACTCCACTTTAATTTCCATGTCTTCTATATCAAGACGAGATCTCTATAAAGCCTTTGATCCGTATTATAATTCCCACATGCTGTGATATAAAGCAGGAAATGTCCTGCAGAGTTATGACAGTCATCCATCTTAGTTTCCGATAAGTGTATTGCATTGAGCTGGTGAAATTAATCATTTTCAACAGACAGCTAGCATGGATTTATTTGTTCTATTCAATCCTGGATAACAAGCTTCTCTTTATCTTGCGCGATATAACTGTCATTTGCATTTATATGATTTTACAGTGTCGGTCAATACATCGTCGCTTATTGGTTTGCCGTGCCATTAAGGAGTAAAAGCTAATAAAAAGAGGATTTGGCAGATCGTTTTAGTGTACTTTTACACACTCTACCTTTCCCTTGTTACCTGCACATTGCAGGCTCGGCATGCTTTGACTAATAGAACGAGACAAACTCACTCCGGTGGACCTCACCAATCTCTGTCTTCCCGCATAAACCAGCACCTCACCTGGATTAACTGTGCACTCTTAAAAGCACCCTCGCACTGACAAAGGATCAAGGCAGGAAAAGCACATCCTGCTGTGGAGTTGAACTCTTCCCACAGCTATTAAACAAATATTATGAACGTTCATTATTTGTCCGGGGAGTGGAATCTGCATCCCGGGGATCTGTTAAGGACGGTGTAAGCCTGGACATCGTGTAGCTGGTGGGGTGGTTTCAGCCCCCAATGGAGAAGCCATGGCTTGGGGATTTACTTTGCTCAACCACCTATCATGAGCCTCTAAGCCTTGACCAAGAATCCCTCTGCACAACATCACCCCAGCCTGCTTTATCAAGAGGAATCAAACGGTTCTTAACGCAGCCGTGAGGGGCCGCGCGGTGAGGTATCCTAAGCATAGGGGCTTGCTGCACATAAATGAAGGGTTATAAGGTGGAAAAGGCTGGTTGAGGTCTTCCACAAAGCCTCGGCCTACGGTGTAAATTACAAGCACACACCAGATTAAGTAATGTTTCCTTTAGTTTAACACAATAAATTCCTGAACGTGTATATTTTTACTTCATTAATATGATTCTGGAAGCAATAATTTCTGCCTGTCAACACAAGAACAATGTCTTTTCTTTGTTTCCATGTGTTCTACATCAAATCCGTTGAGTTAACTCAATTAGCAGGCTAGCTACCGCGGTTCAAGCCTGCCAATAAAAAGTCTGCTGTATTTGACCTCTCCCTGACATCGAGAGCCACTTGTTTCAAAAATAACAAAGGCTTTAAGCGGAAAATGGCAACCATGAATCCCAAGGTGTGTCTATAGTCAAGCCGCATTCAAGCTAATTTTAAGATTACGGTACGACTTAGCTACAGTGTAGCTTCGGGGGATGCACCATAGCCAAGTGGTGCACCTCCTCAGAAATCTAATTGCACGTCGCGACAAGTAAACAACTTTCACTGGTCATTGTCTTTGTCACAAATAGTATTTAACACAATGAAAACACACCAGCACACAAGTATACATGCTAACAACCACACTGGCCATTCCTGTAGGCTACGACGCACAGTGTGGTCTGCTATAGCTCTGACGCAGGCGTATAAATCTAGCTCAAGACAGAACAACACAATCAGCCCCTCCACTACACAAGCATTCAGCTATGTTTTCCCATTTTTAACGTGTGTGTGTGTTCATGTGCATGCACACACTCTTTCATTCTTCACTTCCACCTGGTCCGCAACCTTCTGGTCTCTGTGGGTCTGCGAGGGAATGGGGGAGGATATCGGAGGAAATTGTCCAGCATGATTCCCTCTTTATATCTCATTTCTGCGCAAGTCCTTTCATCCCTCCTTCTCTCTACTGGGAAACTCAAGGAGGAAATCCCTCACATGTTTGGACATGGAGCACAACTGTCCCAAAGCAGGACCCGACCCTAACGAGCAGGGAGCCAAGCTAAGTCAGATAGGCTTAGACACTAAAGCAGAGACGGGGGCCATCGGGATCATACCACAATCCCCGCGCAATGGACAGTGATGAGGGCATCAATCCCGGCCAGGATTTTTGTTTTCTTTGATTGTTCTACTCTCAAAGGGTGTTGTTTTTCAGTCTCTGGTGATCCAACAGACTTGTGCATATTTTTTGATAAAAATAGTTCATTAGTTCACAGCAGAAGACATGACGGAGATGCGTTTGATGTGTACGCAGCGCTCCTGTTGCACAGGGAGTGAGGTAAAGCCAATTCAGGAAGGGCTTGATCCTCTCTAAGGCCTGCGCTGCATCAAACACTTGTCAAACACCAGGCAGACAGACAGCTGAGTGGCTCTGACAGATCCGATCACAGACACAGGCAATAAGAGTCACCACCCGCCCGGCTAGCCTAACCAGGCACCACTCATACCCTTGTCAATAATCCCCCTTGGACTCACAGGAACACAAACAGAGGGCTTTGCGGCATATGGCAGACATTTTCTTGTTGTTTTTAGCTGCGTATGATTACAGTGCAATTTCAACGGTCATTTCAGGGTCTCACCTTGCCGAGGAGAGGTTTGTGTACTCCAGAAGGCAGCTGCATCTGTTAGAGACGCAGCGGAGGAAGGAGAAAGGAATCAAATCAAAGGAGGACTTAAGCTCCCACTAATCCGAAAGAACTGTCTCAAGGCCTGTTGGGATCACGGTCCTGAACCTTTGCCACCCAGCGGGAAGGAGCACTGGCGTTTGAAGGGATTTGATATGGTACCTAGGATGGGTTGAGTTTATGACATCGACCAGTCAATCGTGCCTTCAGATTTTCCTTGGACGGGAAACATGTTCTGTGTTCTTAACAGGCCATATGAGGGGGATTTCTCACATGCCAGAACATTCAAAATATTAAAGTGCCTATTGAAAATGACATATTTGAGGTAGAGGCGTATGCAAACTCAAATTAGGAAGTTTAGCCCTGAATCTAAATGAATGGTGGGATGGCTAAATAAGAAAGTATCTGCTAACAACTTGTGCTGCGCTAGCGAGGTTGTCCCCAGGTGACCAATTAATGCAGACCAAATCGCTTGAGGATATGTAAATACCCCGTGCCCCGCCCTCGTTCCACAGTAGCGACACCATTACCAACTCAAAAATAAGCAGTTTATGACCTCACGCCGGGTTGGGCAAGCAAGTCGGTGCTTGTGTTTTATGCGGTGAGAAAACAGGAGGTGAGGGTCACTAACATGTGTTAATGTATTTGCTCCTTTAAGCCGAGATTGCTAACCTGTGACATCACCCTTGCGTTGTGCCTTTTTTGTGTGTGTTGATGAGAGTGCAGCGCTCTACAACCTTGGTAAGTTGGCCCTGGCCTCTACTTACCACTGTAATGGCTGTGCTTTTAGTCTGCGCCCCTGTATTTGTCAGTGTTAGTTCACACACACACATAGAAAAACACCCAGGCGTACACACAGCCAAAGGCCAGCAGGCCTGTACTTGCTTCTTTTGTTGTGTCTGCATGTCTACGCTCTGGGTCCACGGCTCGTGGGCATGAGTGGGTCAGAAGCCACAGCCTCTCTCTGAATCACCAGCTGTAATTAAAAGCTGTGATGTCTCTATAAAGACGCCCGCCAGAGATGGAGAAATAGAGGGAAGGCGAGTGGAAAGAGGAGAGGGGCTCCTGGTGGTTGAGCCAGTGCAACTGTGCACCAGATGTTTTCAGGCTCCCCCCGTTCAGCTCCTCGCCCTCCTTCCATTCTCCTCCAGCCAGACCACTTGGAGAGGCAGGACTGCAGTGCACGCAGCGTCCGCTTCGAACAATGCGCGCCACGCGGAGCACATGCTCCTCCGTGGCGTGCGCATTGTTCCCCCTCGGCCGCGATACAAGAGCGAGAGCGTGTCATTCGGGCGCGAGACAGGAAAAGAGAAATGGAAACAAGGACGAGGCAACGAGTAGATAATGTGGTGACTTGTTCTGCCTGTGAGGTCTGTTTTACTGTTTGTCGGTGTCTATTACATGTTTCTCACACTCGGCCTGCGTGGATGTCTGCGTGCGTGTGCGTCCCCGTCTGTCTGGTGTGCTGTAGATGTTTGAGATGAAAGCGTTTGCGGCCCACGGAAGAGCTGGCAGCAGCAGCGGCGGACTGGAGGTCTGGCAGACAGAGAGAGGAGGTGCAGGGATGCAGCACGATCACGCCGATCCCACCCTGACCAGCCCGGGTTATGTAAATATGAGGCGAGAAACCCTTACACAGAGGCCCGGTTCAAACTAGGGCTGACGATGAAGATGATACCCTGGCGTTTGTATTTGATGTAGCTCAGTTTCACAATAAAATATACACAACAATTTTGCGTTTTCTTTGAATTTTTGCACCTCTGAAAGTACTTTTATACCCTTATGGCTCACTCAAACTGCTCTTTAATTTTTTTTTTTACAGAGGGTTAGGGTGTTCCACTACCAGTTTTACTGAGTGCCACCCCTGAAGTTGTGTAAAAATCCTCAAATAAAGGATCGCTAACTGAAGACGCCTCCGTCTTTATCACATCTTCTGGCTGGCAGTTGCCATATATTTTATTAAAGGTCAAGAAGAGCCCCATATACGAGTCGAACGATACTTCAAAGATCATCACAAGCTGTTGCCATCCATCCTTGTAAAGACTCAGACTGCGTCTTAACTGCTGTAAAAAATCACAGGGTGTAACGGCACCAACTGCCCATCAAGGGAGGGTTCGCTGAAGGTCTGCTTCACGGCCCCCGAACCGTGTCATGGGCAACATCAGCCCATATACTGCACAGCGGGGGGAAATAGCTCCCGTTTGTGGGCCATGAGAACATGAAAACATTCGACTTTTTCGTACAGTATCACCCCCTTCCCCGCGCTCCTCCTCCTCCTCCTCCTCTCTGCCCGCCGTCTTCTCTCCCCCTCCAGTTTGCTGCCACTTTGTTTGTTTGTGTACGTCTGTTTTTGATGGGGCTGTTGATGTCGGCCCATATGCCTCATTTCCTCTGCCAGAACACAACAACGGAAGCCTCGCAACCAACCCAGCGTCGCTTCTCTTTGACGAAGTCACACTGCGTGCTCCCGGGTCTTTAAACTTACACATGGCGGGTTTAGGTTAAACTGCAGACAGCACCAAATGAATGTAAACACCCGGATTTGGCAATCAGACGGATACCAGAAAGCATTCTGATGAGGAGGATCGGCTAGCTTGTATTAATTAGAATAACAATACGCACTTCACAGGAAGGCAAGAGAAACAAATAAGAGACCGGCTGTATCTAATGTGTGTACATGAGTCTACAAAAGGCAGTTCCGCAAAACCACAACTCCACTGGGCCAAAGAGTGTGAAAAAAAAAAAAAAAAAGCTTCACTCGCACCCCCTCCTCTTTCTTCCTGCTTGGAAAAGACCAGATGACAATAATGTGGAGTATGGAGCCCCAGTGAGCGCCGCTGACCCCTCCTCTTCCATCTCCCCGCTTCCATCCCTCCACCCCCTGGTCTTTGAAAGGCCTCCACATGTTTATGGCTCATGCCTGTGGTATGACGATGGATTCTCCATATAAAAGCCAGCAGGATCATGGGGTGTTTCAAATATTGCTCTCTGAAGACAGTCGCTGACAAAATGACAGCAGCCATATTTATTTTGGTCAGGGAGCAGGGGCACTTAGTGGGAAGTTAATCAGAGACACCCCCACCCCACCCTCCCACTTGGCTTCCAGCATCTTCCAAACCCCCCCTTTCTCCAATAAGGAATGTACTCAGGGCAAGAAGTCTCAGAGACTACCGGTAATGACTTTCGCCTGCAATGGAAGATTTAACACCACCAAACTGCACAAGAGGCAGGAAAAATAAACCTGAAATTTTGATTTAGGGCCATCCGTATAAAGCAAGTGTCGATTGCCTGTCCAGACAAGAGCCGAGATAATCAATTTTCGGGGAGATATTAAACATAATAATATATGACAGAGATTTGCAAATATAATAACACAGCCGAAGCAGAACTTGTGTTAATTTGTAAGTGGGACTGCGGCGGTGGCCATGCAGTTGGCACCGGGATGCCGGAGACTTGGCCAAGTCAATGACAGGTTGATGTGTCTATCCTCTTCGTCCGTACTCTTATCCGCTGCAGCACCAGGGCTAAGGTTCCAAAACGCTCCGTCATGTCGTCGTAATATTTGTTTTCATCTGCCCGACCAGATGTGGGACCAGATTTTAATTAAATGAATGAATGATGCAAAGTTTGAGCTATGGGGGGTTGTGGCTGTGGCAGGTGGACGTCGTCCCCGTCAATGCCGTCCAAAGGAGGTGGGGGAGTGCTTCTGGGGCCTTCTCACCAGCTACTGTGTCAGCCCCTACGGAGCAGCCTTATTAAATGAAGATTAAGCCGTGGCTTCGGCAGTCACAACAGGCTGCCGTAAGGGGCACACATAATTACTATGACAGGGTAGCTGCCAATTAGTGCTCTCCTTCTGTCCTGGGAAAGTAGTCCTCACTCCACTCCCGCTGGCGGGGAAGAACTGATCCGGATTGTCCGTGATATTACCCAGGCCAGAGATCGCCATTAATCACCACCTGCCATTCCACTGCGGCAGAAATCAGAGCGGGACTTGTCATCTGCGCACCAGCTCTCCCATCCAAAAGTCCTGACTTCCTGTGGAGCACACCCGGCGAACATTAATTGGAATAACGAGATAAGTGCGTGAAGGAACAGAAGTGCAAAAGCTCTGTTCTCGACTGCTCTGGGTTGAGTTCAGAGTGGTGGCTCGAGAAGAGCTCCAGTGTTGTTTGGCTTGGACCGACTGCGCCGTGAGCTTTTCTGCTGAGACACGAAGAACACGCTCCATCAATTAGGCTCAAGTTGAAAGCGTGCATCTGTTTTAGAAAGAAGCTGGCCCGATGGTGGTAGGCTACATCTGACAAAAACACATGCAGATATGTGTTTGGATGTAAGGTTTTCCAAGCCAAACACGGACCAGACTCAGATGTGATCATGCTGAGTGCGTAACTAAAATGCTCAGAAGTGAGTGGCATCTTTTGCCAGGACTTAACCCTCTTGGCTTGGTGAGTATAAACACCAAAATTGTGTGTCGCAGGCTCATACGCGTGCATGCGTATTAAGTGCTTGCCCGTACGAGAAGGACTGCCAGAAACCGGAATTGTTTGGTATTGCAAGCAGCATGCACCACAGACAAAGCGGTTAAGCTTCCTCCAGAGCGGATTTGAGGCGCTCTCCGTTGTTCTGTGCATCGTTTTACAGGAGCAGAGACTTTCGGAGCAGATGGTCCGCAGACGGGGAGGACTAGGAGGTCCACAGCACTGTGGGTTCACCGCAGAACCAGACTGGCTTCAGACAGAACCTGGCATAAATCCCACCAGTCAACCAAACCCTCCTGGGGTCTGGTCGATCCGGGCAGATCTGGGTTCATTTTGGTTCGCTGCACCAGACTGTAGGTGCTTGTGTGGTAATTTAAACAACTGCCCGCCTCTCTGTCAAGTCCAATGGTCTTAAATACAGACAAAAACGTTTAGGAGGCCTTTAGACGTCACACAGCGGAGGAGTGATGAGGTGGTAGACTGAGTCTAGGTGGGTTTATCCTCTTCTACACCCCTGCCGCAGAATGAGCAGCAAAACGTTCAAGGTTCAGACTAATGGCAGTGGTAATAGACTGAGCAGCATGTGTAGAAGAAGTAGTTATCACAGTTACAGTACAAACACAAACTGCACGGAGAAGTTATGACAGACAGTATTAGCGGTGGCTGGAGCCGAGCGCTCGAATGACTGATGGGATGGAGGGCTTGGCCTCGGTTGAGCCCTACAGCAGAAAGGGTTTCTCTGGTTACACACGGGAGATCAATACTCCCACAAAGGCTTGCAGCTCTCCCAAGTACAGGTACATAATCCAATGGTCAAAGCTAATCATTATATGTTCTTTCCCTCTCCGTCTCTCTCTGCTTTCCCTCTTTTTCTTTCCATGAGGTAATCAGAGTGTCTGTGAGTCTTCATGGGCTACAGTAGCAGTCATTGTGAGCGTAAATTGAACTGGGCCGTTCTTCCAGAGCCAAGTCTGAAATGCGCTTCGGTTATCAGTTCCAAAATTCGCTAAGCTATAAATTTTTACTATTCCATAACATCAAATTGTAAAACTTCTGTTCTTGTTTGGGTTAACTTTGGGCTTGGCTACCTCCTACACAACAAACGCTGCTTAAAAGAAATCTGCTTTTATCTACAAATCTCGCAGGCAGACCTACACAAATGTCACTCCTGCTTTATGGCGTTAAGACTTGTGTTCCGTCTGAGAATTCGAAAGCCGATTTGTGGAAACTGTTGGAAATTAGCCCGAAGTTGCAATAGCGCATTTGTGTCGGACTTTACTCCCTCTTAAATCCCAAATCGGGGATTACATCGAGAGTGGGAGTGGCTTTGACACTTTAAGTTGTTTACTCAACATGTAATGACACCAACATCGCGGGAGCAGCTGTTGCTCAAAGGCCACTGCATTGTAGAGTGGATGGAGAGGAGGGAAAGTGAGGAAAATCTACAGACGGACGGAGAGGCGGAAGAAAAAAAAACACAACCGCAATGTGTCACGCACATCTGCTTGTGAAACGGTGAATCCGATGACAGGGGTTACAGGGAAATCTCCGCGGGGAATTCCTTAAGGTCGTCAATACCGAACAGCCGGGCTCTGCGGTGTCGTCGCTCTCCTCACCTAGCCTCTCCTCTCTTCCCATCAGCTCAGGAGACGGACCCAGTCTATCAATGCTGATAGCGCCTGGGGCAGCTATTAATAAAGTCTCTTTATTGTTTCTAGCCCGTTCAGAGCTCCACTCCAGGGATACAAAGGATAGAAGAGCATTTTGCCGTCTCAGGGGTACGATGCAAACGGCGAGCACAAAAGCCAGCCAACATCAACATCTTCTAGAAACTGTGTAGCACCGCTTCTTTACCGTGCAAACGTTTTGTGCTGGATGCGATTTTTCCGACGTCATTAAAAGCTTGTTAGTTAATTCAACATGGATTCACACAAGCAACTTAGCTTGGGCGCTGTAATATGGAATAAACACTCCAGCCGTGAGTCCAAAGTTATGAAAATACCCCATAAGCCAGCGTTCACTACTACATACTTTGTGCGCTACCCCGAATCTTTCACCTTATTTTCAGGACACAGTGTGTTATCAGGACACGGCTGTTTTGGCAAACGCCGCCAGAGAACGGCAATTGAATCCCAGCAGCGCAAATCCGCGCTGATCGTCAACTTGCACTGAACACATCAGACATGGTCGTGTCTGCTGTGAAAACGCCTCGCCCCTTGACATTATCCGTCTCCCTTGTTCCTCCAAAACGGTTGTGACTCATCGGAGAATGAATATGGGCCTTCTGAGGCTGTCCTGTGGTGTCTGGCAACAGAATGTTGTTAGTGGGGGGCTTTGGCTCCTACGGGTTGAAGGGAGGGGTCTCTGTGGATCTGGCTTGTTCCAGTGCATCACACAGATACATGATCAGTTTGGGATCTAGTGAATTTGGAGGCCAGGTCAACACCATGTGCAGAGCTTTTTCCTAAACTGTTGTTGGGGTGGGGTTGCCAGGTCTGGTCCAGGTCCAAAAGTTTCCCCCTGCAGGACATTGTATTGTCACAAAATGGTCAGTGTCATTTACTTGCCGAATTGGTGGACATGGGATTAAATGTTTTCAGGCGGAAGAATAAAAAAAGAATCGCCCGTGTCGTCCTTGTGCACCGCGGCAGACGGGAATCAATGACGTCCAGTGTAATTTAAATACGTAGATATGTCGAAACGCAAGCCAGGGTGATCAGATAAGCGCCACCATAAATAGGGCATAGATACGTTATGCTTTTTCTTATTTCCTGTCTCCATTTAATCCACAGCATCTTTACAGTCCGTGGATATACAACCCCATGCTCGTCCTAAACACCGGTGTCTGGTGTCCTGCGAGAAGAGCTGATGTAAATGTGCATTTTTAGCTCTTGAATCCCATATGGTCATTATACACATTTGTTAGATTCATAATTTCAAAGTCATGTCCTTTTGTGTAAGTTTAAAACATCACCTAGCTAGTTACTTTATAATGAACTACACTGCAGCCTTTCCTTGACTCCCTTCCACAGGCTTTGACCACTTCCTGATCACCTGCATTTCAGAGGGTGGCCTCCCCTCCCCTTTATTATCACTCACGGGAAGTGATTATTTTACAATGTCTATCGGCCGAGCTCCCCGTGCGACGGCGCTGGATGTGCGGAGGGTTTCCCCTCCCGTTCAGCTTCGGCGGCTCACATTTTTACATCGTATTTATTTGAACTGCGGAGTGTTGCATTTCACAGGCTTTTGCCAAGTGGGGATTTTTCACTAGCAGTGGGGAATTAACAACACATGCCTAAGTCTGAAATTTGCCTTTATTAAACGAGCCACCGCAGCACTTCACGAGCCCGGAGAGTCCTAAGATGCACACAAAGTGACACTTTAACACGCGCTTTGTAACCACCAGAGGCGTAACTCAGTCGCTGCATAAGGAACTGCACTGAGAGGTTTACAATGACCACATCACCGGGGAACAGTAGTTTTAAGTAAGACGGACATGGAGCGTCTGCTGTTGGTTTCAAGAGGACAAAAAAAAAAAAAAACGCCTCTGCTACGCGCTCGCTTTTTACTTAACAACAACATCCCATTAGTAACTTCATGCTTGACATAACTGGCAACAGTAACCATATGCAACCGTGCCCAATTTTAATTAAAGAAGGTCATAAAGTTTCTTGGAAAAGGTCAAGCAGGCCCAGTAAAGTCATGGCGGGGTGTGAGGCGGGGGTTGGGGGAGGACTCCCCTCACAAATAGGACAGGGCTTTAGGAACTATATGTGCCATGGAATCACAGTTTCCAGCCCAGACAGCAGGGACTGCCGCGGCGGTGCTGAAATACGAGAAACTATCAGGGTTTGTTTCAAGTTTATTTACTCTTTCACCACTTCACTAAGTGATCCTCCCATTCAAGACTCCAAGCCAAAAATGGAGAAGAATCCGCGAGGTTAGAATATTTTCCTCTTTCGGTTGAACAATGTTTTTCTTTTTTCGACAGACTGAATGATATCTGCCACTGTAATTGCTTCCTTATTTGGTGAATTAAATATTTACACTTGGCCTATCCTAATCCAAAGTTTATGAGAGATGTTAAAGTACATTACGGCAAAAGACATTTATTTTAAAAGCACTCCTAAACTGGAGGCCATCACCCCAAATGGTGTGTTTGGACCGTCTGGGAGAAATGGTTTACTCTTTGAAGAAAAAAAAAAAATATATTTCCCTTAGCTGCATTCGCACACAGAGAAATTCCAGATTTGACTACTCATTTAATGGCCTGACATACATGCTGTGCTCACCGCAAATATCTCTCAAGTTGACGGGAGGAAACAGAGACGGCCATTGAGGAAACCTGCAGTTCGTGCTTTGAAGAACGGCGCTGAGGAGACGGAGGAGGAGATGGAAGAGAGGGGGTGGGAAATGTACCTCAGAAATAGAGCTGGCTAAGAACGGGGGCCGCCATGGAAAAATACTGATATTTCATGCGAGGAAGCGCCACTGTGCACCTCAAAAACACAGACGGTGAAAAAAAAAAAAACATGGCTGAGCATGAGGTATGAGGGTTACATGAGACAGGTGGAATTCTGAGAGGGGGAAAAGGAAAGAGTCCTCCTTAGGGATAAGTGGGCTGTTTTCTTTAATATTCACCAGAGCAGTGTAAACTTTAAAGTGTATGTGGATGGAAGTTGGGACTGGCTGACATAAGGAAGGTCTTTCTCACACGCCTCCACATGTGGCTGTATATAACATCCTTACCTGTCCTGCAGTGCCTCATGGCCATTTTGCACATCCTGGACTCGGCGATGGTGGGACAGGGTATCGTGTCCTTGGGTGGTTTCTTTACGATGTGCCGCGTCCGCGTCTCCAGACCCCACTTATAGCCGCAGGTTTTGTTTCTCCTGGTGCAGGTTCCCCATTCACTCCACTGACCCACCTCGCAGCCCTCTGCAGAGAGAGACGCGAGAAAAAGCAGTGATGCGCGGTGAAGCCACAGCGGAGTGCCGTTTTTAGAGGCGACTCGGAGACCCCGGGTCAAGCGTTAATGCACGGCGAAGGAGCTTTACTGGGATGCTGTAATTTCTGTGTGTGGTCTCGGTTGAAGTGCTTGATTCAAAAATAAGCAGCCCAACTGAAAGGTTAAAGATTGGTGTCTACAGGGAAAGGAAAGGCGTAAAAGACAAGGTGGTTAATGCACTTTTTCTTTTACAGTTTTGTTTCACATACCTCCACACTCCATGGTGTCTTCCAGCGGGGCAAAGCCCTCGGGGCACTTGTCAAAGCAGCGCCCTTTGTGTAGATAAAAACCCGACTTGCATTTGGTGCAGAAGTCTTTACTGAAGCAGGACTCGCAGTTCTCTATCCTGCACCCTGGAGGAAGAAGCAGAGAAAGAGGAAAGTCATCAGGGTCTGAGCAAGCCTCTCATCTGGAGTTGATCGAGAGCCGAGGGGTTTGTGGAGGGGGGCTCTTGGAGGGATTATACCGTCTCTCCCGCAAAAAAAAAGCCAACGCTGCCCTGTGAATCATTTCTCTCCGGGGCTCAAGTGCATTTCAGAAACCTTGTTTTGCCTGACTTCGGTTATTTTTCATCTTCCTGTTCTTGTTCGGAGAGAGGGCAAATGAGCGGTGTGAAAAGGCAACAGCGGAGGACAGTGAGGAATTATGTCGCGCAGACGCGTGTTTTTAAACTGATGCCGTGCCGCAGCAGAAAGAATACTGTCCCTGATGTGCTATCTTATCACTCCGCACCGCTCTGTTTCTGTAACCAAAGATTATCGGGAGGTCAGGTTTGTCAGTCAGTGAAGTCAGTGGTTATGATGGCCCGCCGCGTGGATCCTTAGCTACGATATTAAAAAAACGGGAAGGCGGGTCGGCGAGGGGACGACAGCAGGGACACGACGACAACATTTTTTTCCGACGCATTGCCAAATAAATGCTGAATGCTTTAGTCAGCAAACGCAGCGGCGCACTTATCCTCCCACGCCACACCCTGCCACTGCGCATGACACACAAGCGGCGCGCTCGCGAAGAAAGGCACGGCAATGTGTCATCAAGCTCTCTGCAAATAGCACGTCAGGCAGGGCCAAATTACAACAACCACACCAACAGGGCGACGTACAGGCCCACATGATTAGAAGGAGCCTCCTGGAGATGTCTAATTTATGCTGCTCCTCAGAAACTCTATGTGGCTGTATTGCCCAATAAGCTCCAAGTGTCAGGGAACCACAGTCTGTAACCTGCAGCTACCGCCCGCCTTCTCACCGCTCGCAGGGGGCTTCCCAGGTACGGAGTCATCTGCTCCTCTGATTGTGTCCTGGACGCGGATGCAACCATGCATTAGCGCGTGCACTTCTCCTGGCGTGTTAACTGAGTTACTGTGATTTTCCACATGTGAGAGCGACGAGGGCTGAGGGCTGCTCTTTTATCTGTGACCCTTGCAGGGCCCGGGGAAGGGAAGGTTCTCACAATCACACCCCTTAATTACACCATCTCCAGCTAACCATCAGGCCTCCTCCTCGACATTCCTCCAAAACGAGGGGGTCCCTCCCCGCTTTACTTTGAACCCTAAAGTATGGCCTCTGCCCACTCACTCTGGTCTCACGCTTTCCCGACCAGTCTAAACAAACCATGGAGACGCGCGCGCGAACACACACATATGCACAAACACACACATACCAATAAGATACGGCCGGAGATAGCAGCGCTCTACAATAGCGCTTTCTCAAAAACAGTGCAGGTACAGTGACCGTAAATCACTGGTCTCTTTTGCAATTTCCCGAGTTCGCACATCATTTTTGCGTTACCGTTTCAGTCATCTGATATTGTTTTGTTATGTTTTGCTGCAGAATGTCTGAGCCTAATGCGTTTGGATGAAACAGAATCCAGTCCTTGGGTTTGATACAAAACAAGCCCAATACAGGGAGCGAGCCAATAAATCACGACGCTAATTGGAAAGCGCAAAGCTGTCTTTTACCCCTCACACTTCCCAGACCTGTCATCACCTGAGAGACTTTTAGCTCCCAAACAAAAAATAAAAGAGCAACAGAGGGAACAAGAACATCTGGCAGTACTCTCAAGCGCCGGGGTTGTTGTGCAATCCTCGGTTATTGAGAGTAAATATGAGCAACGCAGATGTGCCGAGTGTTGTATCCTCGCAGAAACAGTAGCGCCTGACAAGCTTTTTGATTAAAACATCACCGCGGGTTCCAGTTTCAGGCGCGGCCCGGTAAACGGCACGAATGCCGGGAAACCGTGTTGTAAATAGAAGATAAGTAATAAAGTCACCCCGCGAGATGGATGAGGTGGATGACACATCAATGCGGCTCCATGGGAGTTAGAATGCAGGGAGGGAGGGCCGCGGGGTCAGAGGTCATCAGGGAGCGAGGAGGGTAGGAAGGGATCACTATGACAGACATTCATCCCTCTGTCCGGCTATCAGCTAAAAGGCTATCTGGGACAGCGGGGGCTATCTGTGACACCGGAGGAGCTCCTACGCTGACCGCTGGCTAAGTCAGAAGTGAGGCAGCTCGTCCGGCAGCTCCAGAAACAGATACAGGGGAGTGGGTTCATTCTCCGTGTGGGATTAACCTCTGGACCACCTTTAAAGTCACCATCTAGGTGCCTCGGGGAGACTAATGAGAAATAATGAGGTCATCGGATCCCACCGAAGGCCCGGTGTTCCTGCGACTTAAACGTATTATCATCATTATCTCCCAGTCTGGTTCTGGCTGTGAGTTATATCATGAGCACGGGGCGGGCGGGTGGGTGGGGGGGTGGACGGGCGGGCGATGGTGCTCGAGGCAAAGAGATGTCGTCAGTGTTGCACCGGTTCCACCGTTAAACGCGTTTCTGTACAGTTTTTTTTTTTTTTTTTGATTCTGCTCTTGAATATTATGTGGTTTGCATGTCAAGTGCATTTGAAGTTGAGAGATGAGTCACCAAGTGTCGCTCGTGATCTAATAGCGCATGCTTGGCAGAAGCCGGTCCCTCGGCTGTGGTCTGGACAGGGAACCCGCTGATTTTATCACGAATACTCAAAGCCTCATGTCAGCTTCAGTCAACTGCTAGCCGTCCACAGGCTGACAGCGCCATGTGTATGCACTCCATTTATTGACATGAATGCTCGCTGTGCAACGGAAGGGTGCTAAATCATTTCGGGGAAGACTGATGAATCTTTTGTGTTCCTCACCGGGTCTTTCACGTTATCGGGGCTGGAGGATGGTTGTCAGGCCACTCATCGGTCTACCGAGAGAGCCTCAGCCTCCTCCACAAACCTAACCAAACCCAATGCTGCACAGCAGGAGTGTCCATGTTGTAAAAAGGCCTGGCAGTGCGAGGGGGAAAACAAGCCTTATTTTTCCATCCTTCGTCTCCAAGCTAAGTTGAACAGCTCTGACCTACTCTAGGCCCCAGGTTTGGCTGACATGGAAGCTCTGGCTTGCTCGCTGCCACCCAACCATGTCATGTGGGGCTGCGGATGGCAGGAGATCATGGCAAAGGCCAGAGCTGCCATGTTCCCTCCCAGCTCTCTCCGTGCTGTTTTTTCCACATGGGTGCTCCTCCACACGCTGGCGTGGAGCTAGGTGAAGCAGAGGTGGTGTTCCTGTCAATCAGCATCACCCCGAGAGAAATCAGGGATGGCAGATGTGTCAGCGGTCCTCCTAGCTTCTCCACTCCAGGAAACACAGTGGTGTGATACACCGGGTTCCGCTCCTGCGTTCGTTCAGGCAGCTCCAGCGTTCACAAAGACAGCTCAAAGACAGGCGGTGGTCGAGACGCGGACGGCCCTTCCGGCCACACTGCAGAGTGCGTTTTGAGAAGAAGTCCGGCTGCAACGTTCTGAGAGCAGCGCTCGGTTTGGTGGGACCGTTGTATTGTCTGGCAAATCTGAAAGTGCGGTTAGTAAAGCTGTGATGATTAAATGTCCCTCGGTAAAGCTCAAAGGCCAAAAGCAACTGGTCTTTTTGTTGGTTAGACTGTGCAATGGAAATACCCACAAGCTTAGAATTAGAGCGAGAAAGGGGGAGCTTGAACGAGAGAGAGAGAGAAAGAGAGAAAAGAGGGAGAGATGCCAGGGCTGTAGCAAAGGTTGCAAAACCTTGAGAGATCCTGAACGCGCTCTTGGTATCCAAACCTTGGTTAGCTACCTCCAACCCACTTGTACTAAACTAAAATGATCTTGTGGGCTTAACGTCCAATAAGCTACTACTAGGAGCTCCAATTCAATATGAAAAGGCACTACAACAGCTGGATGAAATAATTTCACTTATAAAAAACCTGACCTCAGACAGATGACCCTCCAGTGGCACATTAGACTGGATATAGGCAATCTCAGGCCTTGAGTAGACTGGTTGTTGGTTGGCAGCAAATTCAGCTAGGGATTTTAAACCCTCTGCAGTGGGGTAAGGCAGCAGGGTTAGAGCAGCAGTGGGGGGTCCCGAAAAACACCCCGAGGCAAGAAAGTCATGAATGCAGCCTTGCTCTCACGCTGACCCTCTCAACACTTTGCCTCTCATAGAAGACAACTCTGATAGTTGCCTTTCAGCTCATAATTCTTTCAGGCAGGGAGCTCGCTTGTGATATATAAAATGACAGAATATGCTTGGGCTGAGGAATGTACGTTAAAAGTGAAGTATTATGAAAAGTGACTTAGGCAAGAGCATGACTGCGCCGCATTCACGCATTTGGCCGTACATAAAGCAGTGCACTGTGTGACCGTTGCTACAAATCTTCCCCGCAGAGCGGCGGGCTGACACCCACAGACACTGGTGTGGGGCCTCTTCTGGGCGGCTGATAAGAACCACTGTGGGTAACACTGGAGTAACTGCACATGGTTTATGGCTCATATCAACCCGTCCATTAGCCGCTGAAAGGAGTTCCAGCAAAGCGGAGGCCGAGGAACATAATATATGGTCGTGCAGGACGATATTATGCAACCAGAGGTTTGCAAACGAACCAGCCCCGTACATCTCTGGCACACATGTCTCCAGTCTCTTTGGTATTCGGCTGAAGTATAGCTGCAAATGGGCTTCCAAATGTGTTATGTTGCGCGCAGTTCCCACTGTTTCTAAGTCTACATATTAGAGCGTTGCGTTTCTCAAGTTGCTCGGAGAAAGCAGCAGACGTGTGGGGTAAAGAGGATAAATTAAGAGGCCCGATTTGGCTACATTGGACTGTTTTGGTATTTTCTAACCTGAACCTGCTCCTCTTCTCCCAAATGAGTCGGCCTACCCTCGCAGAGATCAGAACCAGAGGTTAGGAAATCCTTAACTAAAAACCATAAACCTCGAGATTTATGACTGGGAGCTTGACCCATGGCAGCAGAGAAAGTATACCTGTCACCCCAAATTAAGGTTTAAATTTAAAGGCTACGTAGAGGAAAGTTGTACTGGCCTTAGATTAATTAGCAACTGTATTTAATATTACTCTACACCAGTAGTTATCTGTGTCACATGCATAACTGTGGCTCCTCCAGAGCTCCTTCAGAAAAACTGAAAGTGAGTATCCAGCCTGCGAGCGGCTGGCTGCATAAGCCTCGTCTAGCTCTTGTTTTCCTTTACCGAGACTCTCCACGAAAAAATTCTTGAATGAGATAAGATCACACAGACAAACTCTGGTGTAATAATAAGCAGCTGCTCCTTAAGTGATTTCAGAGGCTGTGTTTAAAAAGCTCATGATAACAGAGACGTAATGCCATGTTCCAGGCCCCTTTGAAAACCAAGAGCACACAGCAGCCCCGACCACAGCGGTAGAGATCCCCTCACCGTCATTTGTCCACCGTGCCTCTGGGTGCCATTTGCGTTCATCCGCTCGCAAATACTGGCCTTCCAACCCAATAAAATATCCGTTTAGGGAGGTTGAACATGAACTGTTTAGTGAGAATGACACGCGGAGCGCAGCTGAGAATGAGGGTCAAATGGGAAACTGGATTAGAGAGCCATGACTGGAGCAGTGATCACATCAAAGTAGGCCTCGCTCTGAGATCTGATGCTACGTGACAATACAAGATGTTGTTCTATGAGCAGTTTGCAGAGGGAGAGGGACTCAGATTAACTTGCCGCACATCAGGATCTGTTAAAGTCAAAACTCACCCGGCGTGGGGATACAGCGGTTAGGATAGATGGGTTAAAGTAAAACGTTTTTTAAAAACTCCTTTTTTTTTTCTTTTTTTTTACCAGCGAACAAGATGTCTTTCTCCTCCAATTTTCTCTGAGTTATGAAAATAGGGTAAAATGACTGTGGAGCCTTTAGGACTTTGCCTCTAATGTGGGGGAGATTTGACGAACGTGCATATTGCGGGTGTATGTGAGCATGCAGAGAACGGGAGTTTTGTTTTCGGGGGTATCCAATTGATACCAGCAGTTCGCTTGAAGTGTTTCATCGTCTTAATGTCTTAAACTGCAGCCGAATTTTCTGCAAAACTCAAATTGTGCGGAGAAACATTAAAGAACACCTCATCACGGTAAATGTTATAGACTGACCTTTAATCAGTTTTTAATCATCAATCATAAATCACCAAAAGCAGGTGATTCCTGAACATGTGCTGCCTTCAAATTGGGCACACACAACCTCGTAAGTGGAAATTGTTGGTACGGTCCAAGGTGATCGGTAAGTTGATATGGTGCAATTTAGTCAGATGGAGCTTTCTTGTTATTTTATGGGCTAATGAGCCTAAGGAAAATGTTGATCTTCACATTAGCCTCACCTTTCCATTATGCCTTTGCAGTTTTTCCTAGTCGTTAGCTTGCTAATCAGTTAAGCGCTGACCACATATAAAGCGATTTGCTCGCTTCAGCTGACAGTTCCTGGTAGACGTTCTAGGCATCCAGTTACCTCTTGTCACTCCGTCTTGGTTCTCCCAACTCTCCAAGCCCGCTATCAGCATGGTGAATTTAGCAGGTAGATGGGAGGTTCAAATGCGATGTCAAAAATCGCTTCCCCAAGCTGTATAAATATGGACAAAGCGTTCCCACTTCCTCGCACTGGCTAAACTGATGCTATTTCCCTGGAGATACGGGTAACGTTGGAGCCAGAGTCTTTGCAGTATGGTCCAAGAGTGAAGCTACATGCGTGGAGATATCGATGACAAAACCACATGCCTGCCTTACTTTGGTTTCACTGTTGAGCAGCTTTAAACTGTCTATAGTTGCTCACACTGGATGTTGCCTCAAAGTTGAGATAAGTTTAACTTGGTATCCGCCCATGTTTTGTCACCAACGGTATTTTCGGCAACGGTATTTTCGCTAAAATGCTAAAATCTTTCGCTAAAACGCTAAAAAAAAGGCTGGTCATAGTGTTGCCACATCTCTATATTTGCAACCTTTGAGCTTCCGTGTCCTATACTCCAGGTGGCATACCTCGCCATAATAGCTGGTGTCATGACTTGAAGGCCGAGCAATTTTTGTACACAGCTTCCCTTGTAGCAGCAGTACAAATAGACAGACAGGTTGCTAATGTTAGCTAACAATGCGCTATGCCGGATGTAATGAAGCTGCTTTGGCAGTGGGAAGGGTTATACCTCCAGCCTGCGTCAACGCCAACGCTTGGCAGTTTCTCCATCTGAACACTCACGGAGGAGAAGGATATCAAGACAACGGGCCATCTAGCACATTAACATACCAAGTTGGCTGGTTCAGCTTGGATGTGCTTTTCATTTTCATAATCAAACGGAGCCAGAGGACACATTTGCATCTAGGTTGGGTAAGCAGAATGTAGGCCTTTCTACTCCTGCGGTTGCTACATGTTCCTATTATTGGGCCTAAATGTCCGGACACCCTCCTCTGGGGCTTCATTTTAGTGCGTCTGTCAGGAGTTTGGCTCAGGGAACCAAAAGGGTTCAAGTTCCTCTCTGTTTTCATATGAAACACTCAGCCAACACCTCGGGCTCCGCGTAAACCTATAAAGGCTCTCCCTCCCTCGCTCTCTCTCGCTCTCTCTCAGAGCATATTCCATGTTAAACTAAGGTTATGAGATCGAGTGCTACACGGGGAGGAGGAGAGGGAGACGTTTCATTAATTGGATTTTGGTGTTATTCTTTAACAAGAATCATGAGAACATTTTGATTTTTCACTGTTATTGTTTGGATTTATTTTTCCTTAATAGTAAAACATAACTTCGAGTGTGTGGTCTGTCTCAAGTTATGGTGCATCAAAAAACAAAGCGCATTCCCTGTGAGTCATACGTTCAACAGCGGCGACTAATTCCATCAGAATTCCATCCGATTTGCATTCCTCGTAAATGTGCTGCTAATTTACAGGGCCGGTCGTTTGCTTTGTTTTTCCTGATCGAACATAAGTCAATGTGCAGTTGTCGGTGGAGCATCTGGACACCTCAGTTGTGGCTGGCTTTCTGTTCAAAGGCGAACGAAAATAAAAAAATAAAAACGAAAACCGTCGGCTGCCAAGAAATTACACTGTCTAGTGAAAGCCTCAGTCTAAAACTCTTGCAGACAGTCGACAGAACAAGTGAGTTTCATGCCCTGATTCTCATATATAATAACCTTTGTAGAAGATATTGAATGACACCTCAAAAGAACAGCGTTGCTCTTAATGGATTTAGATTTGCTTTGGCCATCTTGGTTGCATTTACGCCCGTGTTTTCATAGCTTCAGACGTCGCCATGACAACGGGATGTTTGGCGCTCTGACAGGTGTATAGGGAGTGTTTAAGGAGAAATGAAAAATGGGGCTCATCCTAACCGGGGGGTGGGGGTTCATCTCCAAACCCGGAGGGAGACGCCGCCAAGACGAGGCTTCTGTGCTAACATCCACCTGTGCGAACAAGCGAGCCGTTTGAATTGCGAGGTATGTGTGTCTCCTCTGGACGGCTGACGGTAAATCACGCGCCGTGGGAACTCGAGTATCCCGGCGTGCGCACATGTGTGGCCGGCGGTGGAGCGGTTTAAAGAGGAGGGGAGGGAAAGGTGAGAGTGTGTGTGTGGGGGGGTCTTACTGGAGCACATGTTGAGTTCCGGGCTGCGCATGCCGTAGTATCCGGCCGGACAGTCGTGAAGACACTCCCCGTACTGCCTCATCCGCTCCCTCCGCAGAAACAGGAAGAGTTTGGGTTGGCAGTTTACGCAGCCGTTGTCCCTGGAGCACACCGAGCAGCCTTTGCAGATAGGGTACGCGCCATAGCTAGCTGCAGGATGAAAACAGAGGACAGAATACGACAGATAAGATAGGATGAAGTAGACAATGCAGGCATTTGAAAGCATGACACGTTTCACACCAAGAAAGGTTTTAACAGATAAACTTCATCAATGATGAGTATCAAAACAAAACTAAAACTTGGAACTAAACCCACCATTAGATTGGATCAGTGTGTGCGTGAGGGGTAGCGAATGTTGTTTAAATGTGAGATCAGAGCCGCTGTTTCCTACAACCTGACTTTAAGATGCACCATCGGTAGTGATACAAATGGATGTTTATCCCGTACTAGCAACAGCGGAGAAGAATCCTTTCAGAACGTTTAATCACTACACGTCAGCGCATGACCCCGACTTCACCCGGTGACGAGGACAGGGTGAACTAAAAGCAGCAGGCGCGACTGTGGGGGGGCTGACCCGCGGAATACAACCCAAGAACAAGAAAAAACCAAAACACCCATAATAGATATATCAGCAGGATATCCTGTAAATCATAGTAAATATGCCCAATTCAGCAATTTGTCATTCATGCAAACTCTGGTTCCCCTCTCAATGTTCGAAAGCTGATTGGTTATGAATGTGAATATTGCATTAATTCTGGTCAGAGCTGGCCTCCTAAACGATTGTGTTGAGACAGCCGATGAAAGCCCCCAAAACCACAGCGGCTCTGGCCGGGGCTCGAGTTGCCTGCGTAAGACAAAGGAGCCAGTAAAAAGACAGTCCATTCCACAATAAGTGACTTTCAGTGTAAACTCCTTAGCGTCCCGTTTACAGGAAAATGTCCTTGGGCGAATCCAAACGAGAGACACTTCACTTGATCTTAGCCAAGTCTTAAATATCACAAGCAGGGTCCGGGTAGCAGCGGTGCTCATACTGAGCGACCTACCACAACGCTTAATAAAACACCGTGCAGCAAGCTGGACAAAGCCTGAGAGACAGAGCAGAGCATGCCTGCATTACTGGCCATAGATCGGCATATTAGATTTCCCTGAACAGATTCACCCAGACAAAAAGTGAGTGCTAAGTGGGCCCAGTGCAGGCATCAGTTTGTAATCATGTGAAAATCAGTCAGCGGATGTCAGTGGCTGCCTTGGACTCATCTTTTTCATTTCTTTTGCTGGAGCGTTGGGAGACAGTCTTTAAAGAGGTATGCTGGCGCTGCCAAACGGCACTTATTCTCCTGAAGCCCGGGTGGATGGATGTAAGATTAAGTGCTAATCAGAATGTGTCTCTGCTGGTCTTTAGGGATGAGGTTTATAGCGACACCCCATCGATCACGGCAGCGCCGGCGTCCGAGCTCCAAGTCCATTCATCACACAGACTGGTGATGGTTCATCTCCAGTCAGCACTCGCTTGGTAGGACATGAAGGAGAAATCAAAACCCCAAATTATAACTAGTCTCCAATTCTCAGATGGAAAACTGTGTCCTATGTTCAACTGTCAATCCAGTGTCTAAGATGTTATTATTTCTTATTTTCAGCTGTTCCAAACCAGATTGTCTCCTAATTCAATAAGGCATCCTCAGTCAGTTTATTCTACTCGGTGGGTAGAACAAGTGACTGAACACATAAGCCTCTTTCTTTTTAATTTTGACTCCTACACAAACTGTTACTGTTAGCTGCAGGCATTTAAATTTTGATGTGTTGTTACGTGCTTAAAATTTAACACAGTAAACGTCAAAAGAAAAACAAGTTCTATTTCCCGTCAGGTGACACCAGGACCAGATTTCTCACACGTATCTCGTATTTCATTTTGTCAAACCTTCCATTCCGTGAAAAATAAACGCCAACATTAGACAAAACCTCAATACTCAACCATATATTTCTGTAGAATACACAGTCTGGATGTGTTTACAGCAAACTGACATTCACATTAACTCGGTCGCATTCGCTCCCCGGCCGCCCTCGCCAAACTTGAACGCAACACGGACAGGAAGGGAAAGCCAACTTGGCACGAAGCGAAGAACTGTGAGGCTGGAAAGCTTATTTCTCCGGCCCATTTTTGAGTGGGCTCAACTCTGTAACTATTGACAGCCCGCTAACGACACTATCCTAACAAGAGCGAAAGAAAAATACTATCTGGGAATGTGGTCATCTCACAGGCCGATCAATCAGCAAAGAAATTACAGTCACTGAAAAGGCTCTTCATGAGCCTGGCTCAACACTCTGACTCCCCTTCTTTGTTGTCAAACATTTGTTTTGCCGGTTGCTAATCTCGCAATGCACGCTGATTGACAATAACATAACCACACGGCGTTTGGATGCGTCGCCCACATCCTGGAATTACTGTACGACCAGGGGGGGAAAAGGAAGAGAAAGACAGGCTGTGCGCTGCACACGGCGGAGAGAAGCTGTTTTGGTGCTGATCTTGAGAGATTAGCTTGTGAGTGTGCCTGTGGAAAGGTTTGGAGGTTCAGGCCACAGGTATGTCAGGAAAGAGGCCACAATTCACAGCGTCTGGAGCAGCGCCGTCCAACTCACGTCCCACACCACCGGCAAAATGTCTAGCGCACTTTACATCAATCTGTCGGCTGCCAGCAGGTTATAGCCATTCTTAAAGAAAACAGCCATTTGTATGAATCGGATTTTTTTTAGATTAGAAGCGGAGACAATCAACGGGAAATGAGCTGAAGTCTTCATATATAAATCACAGCGGGCTTAAAGCGGCAGCCTTTAAGATTTAAGTCCTGGTTGGTCTGGCAACACCTGCAGTTTCTGGTTGCACTGGTGTGGTTTAAAACAACAGCTCACCGAATAAGTTTTAATAAAAACAGAATGCAGTTGTTTTCAGTTTTTCATCAGTTCTGTGAGCAACTGGGGTTCTGGTGTTAGAGTCCGTGAACAGCAGGCTGCACGTGGCTCAGCGGCTGGAGGCGTGCAGCCGGTCGCCTGCAGTCCTTCATCCAACAGCTCACTGCGGCTGCTCCTTCTTGTCCCTGATCTGGTGCCAGAAAAGCAGATTCCCTTGCTTTATAGGCAGATTTCTGATGAGCGATAGTGGTAAGCTCAGAGACAGACTTGTCTGCACGAAAAAACACAAGTCAAACGCCTTCAATGCAAAGCTGCTACGATTGGAAATGTTGACCGTGTGTTAGCAGCGACCTCTGAATCGCTTAACGACAATGAAAATGAGAACGAAGACGAAAAACGCTTCCAGAGATTACATTAGCATTAACTTAATATAGCATTTTCCCCTCAAATGTCCCCACAGACACCCTGTTTCCTCTCGTACAGCCGGGGGCTACAGGCTAAGTCAGCGCTGTGTAGCAATAGATAGTGAGAGATTGGCACTTTAACCTAATTTGGCAGGAACATAAAGCTGCATGTTTAGTATGCTGGGAAATGTGTTCGGAGCTGTGGATGCGGTCTTTGTCCTGCATATTGTTTTCCCTGTTCTCAGACAGCACGTCCACTGAAACCGAGTCCATCCAAATGCTAACCGTGTGTTTTGACACATGTTCGACGGCCCTCTCTGGCTCCGCTTTCCCCCCACAAATCACGTCATGCCTCTGCTCCTCTAGTGTTTCTTCCGTCAGTCACACTGAAACCGAAGTGACCCAGACGCGAAGAAGAGCTGCACAGAAAGTGGCCATTGTGAGATCGCGGATACCAGGTTTAACATGTGCGTCCTGGGACTGCAGAGGAGCACGAACCGTTCGAGAGCTCCACGATGAACCGATGCCGTTTACGGTTTCAACCAGAGTGCATGTCACGTGAAACAAAACGCATCTGCAGTTCCCACTTCTGACAGCGAAGTGAAGATCCCTCTGGTCGACAAGTATTGTATTTACAAAGGCCAGAGTCCATATGAACATCACTGAGAAGGCCTCCACAAGGAATTCTTAACAAGACTTAATAAGTGTCTCAGTGTGTCATGTCTACAAAGCAGGGCTGCTGCAAAGCTGCTGCTCTTGTACACGAACCACATGAAGGACCCCTCACATATCTTGTTTCTCAGCCTTCAGTAATCCGCGTTGATAGTGGTGATTCCAAAGGGAGGAAAAGCGAAATTTACGCACTGCATGTGTTAAAAGGGCTAGTCTGGTGTTTTGTGTGTGCATGCGAAGAAGCAGCTTTAGCATAAGCCCACTTTGTAACAAAGGGAAACGAAACCGCTTTTAAATATTGTTTGGTGCGAAACAAAATACAGACAGATCAGGCATAACATTATGACCATGTCCTAATACTGAGCAGGTCTTCTTGTGCCTCCAAAACAGTTGTGAATCATTAGGGAATATGCATGGGCCTTCTGAAGGTGTCCTGTGGTGTCTGGAAACAGAGTGTTGTTAGTGGGGGTCTTTGGATCGTACAGGTTGAAGGGAGGGGCCTCTGTGGATCAGGCTTGTTCCAGTGCATCCCACAGATACTTGATCTTGTGCTGCTTTTCATGTGTTTTTGAGTTGTTCCTAAACCGTTTGTTTGTGTGTGTGTCTGTGTCAGGCTGTATCCTGCTGCTGCCATCAAGGAGTGTCATTGCTATGGGGTGAGGGTGCCTGGTCTCGTCTAGGTGGGTGGTACAACGTCTAAGTAACAGCCACATGAATGCCAGGTCCAGAAGTTTCCCAGCAGAACACTGATTTGTCACAATATGGTCAATGTTATTTACTTCTCCTGTCAGTGGTCATCAGTGTAGATGCACGAAAATGATGTGTGGTTTATAAAGTAAAACAGAAGTAAGGTTATCAGGCTGTAACAGCCACACGAATGAATGCCAGGTCCAAAGGTTTACCAGTAGAACAATGCACTGTCACAAGATGGTCAATGTTTACTTCTCCTGGTTTTGGACATAGCGTCATACACACTGCGCTAAAAACTTCTCCTTGACCTGATTCGACTGGTGTAATTTTGGGCCGCTCACATTTAGTTGCTTAGGGCGAGTCTTAGGTTCCTCAGAACCAAGTGGATCCATAAAGATCTTTGAAAGTCAGTCTGGACCAGAGTACTTGCTCTGTAAATAATATACTGTAGGTTAGGAAATACTTGGTGTATAAAATTGCTAACCAAGATCCAAGATGCATAGTTCTCGAAGCTAACAATATTTGTGCATCATCTTCCATCTCAGTTTGATAAACAAAGATGACTTTGCAGTGACTTGTGACCCATTTCGCAACAACAGTGAAATACTGACAGACCTATGTTCTTCAGCAGTGTCCTTGTGCGTAAATTCGCCAGATGCTAGCTCTGTGAGACATCAGCGGTCTAACGTTTTGCAAGACTGTGAACAAGTGTACTTCCCTAAACGCTAAACCAGTCCTTCAAAACTAAATCCAGGTTCTTTGAAACGCATTCAACAAATTCAGAAATCACGAACGGGGCCATGAAATCAATACTACACAGTAAACGGCCCTCTGCCAGGTCTTCATTGATAAGTATCTGCGCTGTTCAGGTGAAGTTCTGCTCGTTCATTCATGCGAAACAGCCAGAGCCCCAACATGAGGAATGACGGCATGTTTGGAGTGCGGCAGCTCTCGTTCGACAGCCGCGGGCTCGCTGGGAGGTTTGCTCTGAATGCAGCTCAAGAGCAATTAAGGCTGCAGTGAGATCAAGCAGAAACCCAAACTCCGTCTCAGGTACATTTTTATGAGTCCAAAACAAGCGTGACAGACTGCGCTCGGAGCTGCCAAAAGCCTCTCTGCGTATACACGGGGTTCCACCCACGGCCCGCTAACTTCCTGCCTTCCCCTCACCTACCGTTACCCATGAAATCACTCACATTGACCCATTCCAAATTTGTGCAACCCGAAACCCTAACAAGGCAAATTGCACATAATTTTTGTGTTTCTTTTAGAGCCTTGGGATTAACGTAGAGAACAAGAAGGCATTCTCATGTATGGCTTCACTGATGTGGGACTTTTGCAGGCAGTAAAACACTTTGGAGCCATCGCGGCTGCATAGCTTTGTTTCAGACGTTTACACGATTTCATTGTGAAGACAAGAATACAAACAGAAGACGGGCTCGTCATAGGCTACGTCCTTTAAACGTAGAGCGTGCCCAGACCAGCCGGGTGATTCTGAAACGCAGCACATTCGTGTCAATATCATAGCGCGGCAGCGAATTCCAAACGCAGCAAATGGAAGACATGAGCCTATATTAAAACACAACTCTTTCTATTCCAGCAGTTGTCCTCCATCTCTCCGAGGGCCCCTGGCATGTAAATCTAATAACACGGACTGTGAAAGCAACTATCCAGCAGGCACACTGTCCATTGTTTTCGGAGAAGGCACTTACAGTACAGCACGTACGACAAAACGTGGTGCCGTCAAGTGACATGACAGGCAAGTCATTCACTGCATCGATATTATCCATAAACGTCATGCGTCTGAGAGGCAGCGATGGAAAAAAAAAACCTTTGGAGCAGCGGCAAGTCAAGAAGATTTGTGCTCTCATGTGGAAAGCATCACACTCGCCAGCAGAATTATACGCTTTCCTCGTGGCACTGAGACAATTATTGTTTATTGTCCACCTCACTTGTTTCCCTTAAATGATGGTTTAAGCTTACTGGTGCTCCACTTAAGAGGAAAAAGAGAAAGCCAAGGGAGAGGGAAAGGGCAGGCGCAGGGCACCGCGGCCCCAAACCGTGTGGAGCACAGCGCCCGCTCTCTGGATCTCCTCAAACCGCGTAACTATCCAGGCCTGCGCTCCGCGGCTGCAACAGCGTCAGGCCTCACACCCAGAGTTCACCAGCCGCTGCAACGTCTCAACATTGTTCATGCTCGTTAAAAGCTGGTACATGGAAAATTACATTAAACCGCGAGATTTTCAGGCCCGTGACTTTATTTGTCATGGATGTGGAAGTGGCACTTAGCTCGAAATTCGCAGAGAAGAAACAGAAGCGGTGAGAGAGGGGGTACATCGGGGCCTGTGTGCTGAAGGCACATTTCTGTTCCAATTTAGCAGAAAATATGTTGGACTTGCCTCCAACTCTTTTCCAGCTGGAAATAGTAAGGTTTTAGGATCTAGGTTTTTTTTATTTTTCCTCCCAGTTTACTTTAACAGATCATACTGTAAGCACATGTTTATAATTTAGGACAGTCCCGCTGCTCATAATGATTTTGCAGCATGAGACTGAGCAAACACATTTGCTGTCAGACGTATTAGCCCGGCCGAAGCGTTCCTGTGACACAGATCCATCGGCCGCGCAGAGACGCGAACCCTCTCTTGAAAGGGTGGTGGTTAATTTAGGGGCGAATGGGTAAAACAGGCCGCTATGGTTCAAACAGGCAACTGGAAAATGGAAAACAGTAAAGCAGCGCTTTTAAGTGCACAATAAAAACAGTCAAGTCGAGCTCATTTAGGCTGACCTGACTCAACAGGTTGGGTATGCAGGTGAGAAAGCTCGCCATGACCACAAACCCTCATCCAAAATATACTGCATTTAAGGGTTAAATGAGAGGACAGGGACCAGTTTCAGATGCATAGGCTGAAGACAGTATACAGGTGCACAAACATGCAGGAGTTTAGCAACTTCTCCCTTATGATCACCCCATTACATTTGCATTTACAATTGCTGTGACCAAGCAATTTCCCTTGTGGATGAATAAAGTTTATCTAAGTCTACATGGCACGGCTTAAGATGCTTCACAGTGGTTTTACAAACTTGTTGTTTCCGGTCTTTATGCAAAGCTAACCGATTTTATATGAAAGTGTCTTCTCAAAACATCAAACTGTTGTTTGTGAAGGTTCTCAGTCCTCCATGTCATAGTTTATACAAAAAAAGGCAACTGGACTAGAGTTTTTGCAGATGACATTTAAATAGGAAACTAGACTGACTTGTTTCTGTTAACGACCAGAAACTGGTGTCCATCAATGGCTAGATACTTACCTGTCGTTGAAGGGGGGCTATGCTATTCAAGTCAGACCGCAATTGACAGTCACGTCTACTCTTTACCTGAAATGCTAACAGCTGTAACAATGAATGAAAACGATCAATGAAAACTGAATGAAAGTCGTCAAATCTTATAGCAACGTGTAGCAAACAATGCTGTAAAGGGATGAGTGTGCTAAAGGTACACAAACTTAAATTAAGTGAACAATTCGACAAGCGTTGAACCAGTGCCTCTGTTATCCATTCAAACACATCTGGTACAGTGCGCGCCGATAATCTCATGTCGGCCCCTGCAGCTGGTCAGATAGAGATATTGACGGAGTTTCGCCGATAACGAGGAAACACTCGGTGCACCTTTCGTCCATCTGTCCAGCTGAACTCTCAACCCTGCACCGTTTCCGAGTCTAAACGAAGACCCCAGGTTAGTCCACTTCCTTATTAATATCTGTATGATGGATCATGACTCAAGTCCCTTGTCTTGGGTCAAACCCCACATCTGGATTCCCTGAAGTTAAAAAGACCTTGTAATTCCTGTGAGGAAATTCGAAATAAAAAGCTGACCCGGCTGACCCGATCGCATAGTGATGGATACTTAAACCCTTGACCCATAACAGCCATGTGATTTCCATGGAAACTCCACTGCCATATAAGTATGGGGGAAAGAAAGAAAAAAAAACGTAGGGAGCGACCTTGATGTGGTGGTCAAGTAACAGCTTCGCCTCCTCGTTGTGGCTTGCGGCCCCGTAAAAAAATGTTTTAGAGTTCAGCCGGGCCTCGAAAACAACAGAATATCTCTTCAAAGTCAGTGTGAAAATTATTTAAACAATGCAGTGAAACGCTGTAAACCTATAATCAGGTTAAACTTTTTGTTCCAGTGGAGGAAAACCTTCGTCCCAAAAAAAAAAAAAAAAGAAGCGTCGACACTTTCAAAAATAGCCGCATTTATGGGTCCATTTTATTTTTGGTGGTACGCTTTATGTATTTACAGCGCAGCTTTAAAGTGGTTTCGGGAAAGAAAAAGTGTAAATTGCCACACTTCGTCACAGTGTAATGCAGGAAACATCCCAAACTGGAAGGGATTTTCCTCTTGAGCGAGACGGCACAAGTCTGCCTCCGCACATGTAACCAAAAAATATGTTCTCTCATTCTTTAAAAATGTAGACACATGCTGGCGAGTGGCACAGGTCTTCCTCCAGCATCTGCCTTTCATTCTCTCGGTGGCGAAAACCACTTTACGCGCCGGGGTTGGTCAGCGCAGGTGCGGAGGGATTTTACGGCGCCCAAGTTAATCGATGACTCCGGAGGACGGACTTTATCGCTCTCTGGACGGACGCGAGGAGCCGAGCATGTGGTTTATGTTTCTCGCAAGCCCTGTTTCTTCTTCTCGTCCGTCTTTATTCGCTCGTTCAGGGGAAAAGGCTTGATGTTCATGTGAAACGCCCCAGGGATTTTGACAGTCGCCCAGCAACTCACACCCCTACAGTGTTGCACCACAAAGGCAAAATCTGAGATCTGTACGAACGAAATCAAATTGGCAGGTCGGAGGGGCCGAGCACTTGGACGTCACACGTCTTGTCAGTGTCAAATATGTTGTCTAAAGACGTAAAGCGATGGAATGTGGATGTTTGCAGGATATCTGAAGATCGGACTGGATAAATTATGGCTCGCTTTGTAAATTTGTGCCAAAAAAAAAACACACATTGGCCCTTAGCTGCAAAACTATATGGTGTATAATAAATCGTTTTATGACTTTTATTTGTGGGTCCAGAGGTGATGAGCGCCGCATTTGGAAATGATTAGCACAACTATCCAGGAAGTGTTTGCAAAATCCAGTATTTCAACATGGCTAAGAGGAATGGAAATACATGCAAACTGGTGCCCAATAATATGCGAAAGAAGACGTTTCTTAGACGTGTAGTCCGTGTGAAAAAGTCTCAAGAACAAGAATCAAGTTGTCAGGACTGACACAACATCAAAATGAAATGTCCTCGGTCGACGATGTCACGAGAAAGTTATTACGTTTAGAAAAGCGGCGTGATGGAGCACGAGAAGTGAGAAATGAAACGAAACTATTTGGATTCTTAATATTTCAATATTTACACTCCCGCAAATTCACTCAAGCTGTGGGAGAAATGTGTTTTCAGCCCAGAAGAGAAGGAAGAAATAGCTAAGAGGGAAAAAGGTGGCGTGGGGGGAAAGATGGAGTGGCTCTGATTAGGCCACATGTTGGTAATTTATCACACATAAACCTCACACCTAATTTTCACACCTGTAGCTCAACGTGCGGGGAGTCTAGTTTATTCGCACACGCGCGCGCCGCCGACGCCGGACCGGGACGCGGACGCGTTTTCAACAGGGGACCGCGGACGTAAGTGAAGCCGGCGGACATGCCTGGCATACCTGCACCCCGTGAAGCAGCGCCGCCGCCGCCGCCGCTCCTCCACCTCCCCCGCCCGAGCGCCCACCCTCCTCCCCTCACCATTTGTCATCACCTTGACTAAACTCACCCCCACTTCCAGCTCACACATCTGAACAACAAAAGAGTTGGATGTGGATTTTTCCTTTTTCCGTACTTGCCAGAAAGTATTCCGCGGGATCCAGATGGGAGATACTCGTCTTTTGCTTTTGCCGAGGTGTCACGCAAAAAAAAAAGACTGTAATGTTACAAAAAAAAACTCTGTTGTGTTGCTTCCCATCGCTGATTCAAAAGGCTGGGAAAACGAAAAAGGGGATTTTTAACTTCAGTGGTAAGTGAGAGTAGAAGTGAAGAAGCTTTTCAAGAAGTTTCAGTTTTTTTTATAATTTTAAAGTGTGAAGTTTAACGGACGGACCAGTATTAAAAACTGGTTTTGACCGCAGCAGTCGAGTGAATCAATGGGTTAGGGTGATGTTCACCCAGTGGCCACCGCCAAGAGCTAAAGCAGCCAGTTACTAAAAGCTTTGACATTTGTTGTTTGCAGCTCAGAGTGTCTCGACATTTCACTCAGAAGGTGCTGGAAGTCAGAGGCAACAACGACGCTGCCCCAACAAACGTGTCCGAGTGGAGGCCGAGGAGGGAAAAGAAAACCCCGAACCTCACTCCATGTTTGAGTCTTTTTCTGATTCGCTTCACTCCCGTCTGTCCGTGGCGCGGCTGCTGCGGAGTTATAACTCATTAACCGTTTAACAAGACACAACCTCCCGCTCCCTCCTCACCCACTGAGGCCAACGGGGAGATCTGAGGTGAAAGCCAGGGTCAAAAGTGGAGCACACTGCGGGGGACAGATGGCAAAGACCTGGTCTCACTTTCAGTGCGTGACATGAAAAAAAAAAAAGAAAAGCTCCTTAACATTAAAGTCTTACCCCCCCTCGCCTCCCAAAAAAACAAAACTGGACTGTTTCCAATATCAGGCGTTTCACATGAAAATACCTTGCTTGTTTTCTCGCCTAACTCACGTCCGTTCCCTGCTACAGAAACGATAGGCTACGCAATTATTGGATCATTCCGTTGTTGAATCTTGGAATGATAAAGTTGTTTTTTACCGAGGCTACAACCTGCCTCCACGCCTCCCCGCGGCGGTTGTTAAGATGTCTTAAGACGTAACGGGTGTCTTGATTCATAACTTGAGTGCAGGCGCACACGCAAGAAAAACACTTTCCAGAGAAGTTCATTTGAGGTATTTCACGGCCCTGTGATATACAGTTTGTTTAGACGTAAGGCTGCAGCAGGTGCCTGGGTCACATCTGGCCTCGCGTTCTCGCTTCACCCCTGCGCTGCACCTGAACGGCTGGCACGGGCCGAGCTCCTTAACAGGAACCGGCCTGCGCTGGCTCTCGAAGGCCACCCTCAGCCCTCGGGAGCACGCGTTCCTTTCTACAGTGCGAATGCTTCTGTTAAGTGTGAAGGATGGGAGCGTGCGCCGCTGCCAAAACGGAGCTCATATGTAAAGCAATACGCGCGAAAACAATATCCAGTTCGGCGCGAGTGCTGCGTGCGCTATCCGCTGCCCTTCCAATAATGACTTGCATGCTGAATCTCTGGGTGGCATGGGCTCATCAAGCGTATCATTACACGGAGGCATCAGATGCGTCGGGCTGTAGCCGTCTTGTGCCTACACGCCGCCGTGTTTACAGCTACAAATGAGCAACCGATCCGGTTGGCATGCAATCGGCCGCCGTTGCAGCGGGCGCTCCAAGGTGCCGGTTGCGCCGCCAACGTCTCAGCCGCGGGAGTTGTCTCCTCTTGTCTAAACAGCCAGGAGGGGAAAAAAAAAATCTGAGATGTAATCTCGTGTTCTCCAAAAATAACCCTTAACCTGAAGTTATGTAAGCTCTTCATAGAATCTACTCATATGCATATGTACGGGCTCCTGCTGGTTGTTGATGCTAACCAGCCCCGTACTGTCCATTACACTTCACTAGTGTTCATTACCGCACCAGGGCAGTACCATCTCTAAAGCCATTAGCTGGTAAACATATAAACTACACGTGACCCCTGCCTACAGATACCTATTAGTTATGACTCCTGCTGGTGACAGCTGTTTACACAGCTAAGGCCGCTGCTCCTGAGACCTGGCCCCAGTCCAAATAAAATAATATCCAGTTAAGGAGAAGTCAGCCAAGATGTAATACAAGTGCATAACAAGAAGGGAAGGGGGAGGGGGGAGTGAAGGAATCTGAGAAATGTTAATGGACCTCTCTTTTTTCTTTTAAAGCTTTATACTTTTCTGTCTTTTCTGCATTTGTCTCTACCACAGTCGTGTTTCATTGTCTGGGTCCTAAAACATGATTAGTGAGAAAGCCTAACGGGGGGAAAGGAAAATACGAAGGCGGCCACCACAATTGATGCGTTCTTTGACGAAGCGCAGCATAAAAATGTGCTGCGCTCAAGTCGCAGCGCAGCCTGCAAATTTCTCTCACAATTAGGCCTCCACTCTCTCTTTTCTTACAGTACGCTCGTGTGCGTGTGGAGTCCGGTGCCGAGCCCTGCGTGGCGTGCAGCCAGAGGAAAAAGCACAAAGGCGCGGGGCTTCGCCTCGGCACAGACAACAACTAAAAAAGGAACCGCAACCGCAGCGCAACACAACATGAAGTGTATTACAGTGAGCGGGGGTCGGCCTGTTTCTGGAGGAGAAATTTCTTTAGGAGAACAAACGGCATCTCATACTGTGGCAGGTGAACAGAAGCTATTATCAAGCAGATTGGACTGGTTTGACATTAGAGAAGGGTACGGTGGTAGTTAAGGTGGTTGCTTTCGTTGGCGTTTAGCCGGCTTCTGTTCACTAAAAGCATTCAACTGCAACATTTTCACATTTATCAGTTAAGTAAATCCATTGCGCAGCACGGAAGCATCCGCATTTAATGATTCTTCGATCATGTTGTATGCCTTTACTTGAACTTGTGTTTTACTTGTGCAACAAAGCTGTCATTGGATTGAACCAACGAGTTGGAACCACCATCCGCTTCAGAACCAGTAAAGCTGCTGTAGTCCAATGGACCAATGGATAATCTGACCACGTGTAATGTGAGAAGGTGTGGGGTACAGCGTTGTACCCACCGTGAATCACCTGAATCTACACTTCCCCTCAGCTCTTTTTCGGCATCTCTCAATTTGACGGCTTTGGTTCAGTCACACTGCTTTCGTAACTACGCTACATGCTAATTGTTGACACCAGCAGGCGACACGTGAACACGGCGGGATATCAGCTAAAGCGACGCCTCTGCGGTTACCAGAGCGCAGAAAAAAAAATAAAATCAAATAGATGAAATGCTGGATCTGTTGTCACATCAATGTTCTGCTTATTCCGGCCACGATCTCCTGTTTGCGTAAATTGGCGACCACTGGCCGACAAGTCCCCCCGCGTCAGCTTCTGTTTTTATGTTGCCTTCACAGCTTCTAAAGTACTAATTCTTTAATGGATATTTTACCCAGCAGAGGGCAGTAATAAGCCCTGAAGCGTCAAAACTGCCAAAAATACCAAACATAGCAGAAGAAGAAAGAAAAGCAGAATTGTTTTTTTGTTTTTTTTGCACAAATTGATAAAGAAACTGGTCTTCTGTGCGGCAAGTTCAGCTTCAAAGCCCTGCCAGATGGTTCTTGAACAAGACCAAGGTTGTCTGCATGTACTGCTGATGAGAGCTGAGATGCTTTAAGTAATGCAAACTTGAAAAATACCCCTTACGGGTACATTTAAAAAAACAAAAGAGCAAATCATTTGCATTAACGCGCATCAACTATGCAAATCATACGATTAATTCTACTGATCAGACCTGAAAAACGAAGCACTGAAAGGTCAGAGAGGGGTCAAAGCCAAAGATGCCCTTGTGTCTAGCAATAGCAGAGGAAGGCAGCGAGAGGAAAAAGCACGAAGCAGACTAATGTGAGCCACATATGACAAGTTCTACAACAGTGAACATCTGCGTTGTTTTTCTAAGCTCAAGGACAGGGAAGAACTGAGACAGAGCTAACGCGGCCTGACATAACTCCGATGCTAGCCAGTTAGCTAGGAGTCGTTTAAAGACGGAGGTGTTTGCTCAGAGGTAATCACGCAGCTCATTGAGACGAGTGACAAGTATTTGGTGTGAGGCTGAATAACTCTGACAGGAGAAGGAATGCACTCCCTGGAGGAAAATGTTACGTAGTGTAGTTCTCGTTACGGGATTGACGTACATTCTTTATTGCTCTCCTCTGACAACACACAGCCGCACGTCTCCTTTAATCACTATCGCTCACCTGCGTCCTCTCCCACTATCACCGTCCCCCTTCCTTGCTCCTCCTTCTGTTCTGACCTCATAAGTCCACAGGGGGTGACCCTCCAGGACCTCTTTGAATCTGACATGCACGCTAAGTCGCCCTCACTGTATCCATCCCCTCCCCTCCTACGATCTCTGCCTTCCTCACAGAGACAATGAGCTAAGCATCAAGCACCAGTAATGACTCCCAGCCTTGCTCCTGATTAAAAACACACCGGGTGCTTCTGCGCTCCACAGGCAACCATGAGACCTTTTCCCTCCTCGCACCGCAAGGCCCGAGAGCCGGGCCGGCCTCGGAACAGCTCCACGGCCAAGAATCCGAAACCAGAAAATAAATAAATAAATAGAATCCAGCGGAAGGCGTGCAAGCTGCGCCGTTCAAAGCTCATGCCCGGACTAGTTCAAGCCTAATTCCGCAGGCAAGTCTTCGTTTAGTCTAAGGGTGCGCAATTACCAACATTAACCCCAACCTCAGCCAAAACCATAACAAAGCCATAACAGAGGCTGGCTTACAGTCCCTGGCAAAGTCACATCAGGGGCGGGGATGAGACATCTTTACACGTGCTCGCATGTATTTTAAAGTCTGTTGGATTTGTCTTTCACAAATTGGGATCATCCTGACACAGCACTTGTAGCAACACGGCAAAAAAGGCTACCCAGGGATCTTTGAAATGCACTAAAAGATGTTAGCGGAGCTGATTTGCTGTAACCCCACAGAGAGATCAGTGGCTGCAGAGGCGGGGGCGGTGGGCTGCAGCACCTTTACCTTTACCTCTCCACGTTCCAAACTTGGGACGCTAAATTACAGGCGAGCTCTGCATAAAGGCGCTTTATTGCATCTGACCAGCTCACTTCCTCTCCATACCAAAGGCATATCATGCTGAGCTTTATTTTGATGTGGCATGTAAGCATAATTAGAGGTCCCATAAAAGCAGGGAGAGGAGAGAGGGTGGGGGTGATGGAGTCTTGTCCATCTGTCGAGCGTTAAGGGGTGGGCACGGGGGTTGTGATCGGAGCTCCAGGCACTGATGCAAGCAGCCCTTTAGCGCCGCACTGGAGGCAGCGCGTGTGTTTGTTTCTGCACACGTTGGTGTATTTTCTCAAGGGGCCGCCTTGAGTTTCGGATTTCCAGGCTGCGCCGATCGATGCAAAGTAGGTACGAGTCGACACGCACACGCAGGATCGCACTGACATGGCAAACAAGAGCACACGCAGAGTGCGCCGCTTTTTCTAGAAACACTAGACAGCGTCCTTCCGAGGGCTCTTGGGTTGCTAGATCCACACGGAAGGAAATGGATTGAAAATGGATTCACTCACCATGCTGCATTTACATATTTGAGGAGAAACTGGTCTAGCACAGTCAGAAACGATTCTCACATGTGCGCGCTAAATGTGTAGCTTTGACCAGGACCCAGTTAGCTTAAGGTTAGCATAAAGACTGGAAACAGCGTCATCAATTGTTGGTTTTTACACTTGAGATTTTTGCAGTGATGGATGAACTTTCTGTGAGATCACGCCCAGGATTAAAGGTCCTTAAGCTCAGCGTTGGCTTATTGCCGGACTGCTCTTAAATTTAAAACTGTGAGAAGAGACGAAGCGGAAGAGGGAGGCTGACGGCCACCTGTCGCTCAAAGTGGACACACCTTTCAAATCTATATAAAATTCACTCCATGTGCAGTCGCAGCGGATGGGGAAATTAGCTGTGGATGCTAATTTTACACCGATCAGCCACAGCATTAAAACCACTGACTGGAGATGTCAGTCCAGTGTTCTGCTGGGAAACTTCTGGACCTGGTATTCATTCGTGCGGACGGTTACTTAGCCATGTACCGCACACCTAGACCAGACCAGGCACTCTTACCCCATAGCAATGACACTCCCCAGCAGGATGCAGCCTGACACAGGCACACACACAAAAACAGTTTAGGAACAACTCAGAAAAAACATGAAAAACAGCACGAGGTGTTGACCTGGCCTCCAAACTGATCAAGTATCTGTAGGATGATCCACAGAGGCCCCTCCCCTCAATCCACAGGACCCAAAGGCCCCCACTAACAATATCCTGTTGACATGTCCATTCTCTGATTAGTCACAACTGTTTTGGAGGCACAAGGGAGGCCTACACAATATTAGGAAGGTGGTCATAATGTTATGCCTGATCAGAGCATATTTAGATATGTAATATCACCTTTTTTTAATACTATATGTACTTATGAACCCAATATCCAGCTACTAGTGTCTAGATTCGGGTACCAGGCTGACGCTCGATTAAAAAGAAAAAAAAGAAAAAAAGCAAATGAGCACAGGGCTATTTTCTTAATATATCCAACAATTAAAGCTTAATTTAAGTGTTTTCTTTTGTAAACTGTGAAGGGGAAATGGCTCATTTTAACAATTCCCATGATTAGATTCATTGGGGAAAACACAATGGACGCCTATTGTGTTCACGCCATTACCTCTAAACAGCTCTTCACTGGCTTCTTGCAGAGGTGTGTATTAGCAACGCGAGAGGTAAGCGGAGTGAGAGTGGATTTCGGTGTAAGCCCGGGGGCTCCAATCTCCGACTCCGGGCAGCTCTCCTACCTGTGAAGCCCTCGCATGAGTCATTTTTTCAAAAAATGTTCCTTTTGTGTTGCTGTTTTATGTGTGGCACTTGGAAATGATTCCCAACATTAGAGTCTTTATGGCCCAATAAACTTGAGAGAATCGGACCAAACTGGCTGGTCATATTTAGTAGCTTTATAAGGAAACACATTAAGGTGTAATTGCTGCGGGAGAGTGCGCAGCTGAGGGAAACGGGCATAGGTGAGGGTTGCAAAATCACCCCAACGCTCGGGGGTGGGGCACCGGACGCGTTTGTCCGCTGCTCTGGAGTTTCCGATCACCGCGAGGAAGCACGGAGCGCGTTACGGGATCTCATGTAATAAGTCCGTTTTACTTCACATTTCCGCAAAAAAAAAAATGAACTTTTTACGGCGCGGTAAAGCGCGTAGCCTGAAATGAAGACACATGTTTGGCACTCGGCTTTGCCAGCGTTTGGGATCCTCTGGTGACAATGATTGAGGGGTGGGTGAGAGGGGTCCCTGGTGTAGTCCCCCGCCCAGCACCCCTATCGAAGAAAAGACAGCAGAGGTTGAGGGAACACCAAAGCGTTGCACAACGAACGTGATAGATGTGCACGAGTGTTACAAAACCAGCGTTCTGCGTGAATTTTGTTTTCCTGCAACACCCAAGGAGTTGACAGATGAGTGTCAGTACCTCCTGCCTCCCTGTCTCCAGACAGATTCTCCTCCTACTCCTTCTGGCAGCTAAATTGATTATGATTAACAGATTTTTTTTTTTGTTTCAGAGGGAAAAACAATGAAAAAGTGAAACAGATCCCCGTCACATGGTGCACTGACAGAATCTCTCTCTGTGTCTTTCTTTCCAGAGGAAAGTTCATGCCACTGCATGTTTCTTTTTTTTTTTCTTCCTCTTGCCGGGGTTTTCGGCAGTGTAGCATGGCACGGGCGCACTGAGGAGCCTTTCAGCGGCTTCACCTGATACCGCTGTGACTCGGAGCGGGAGCTGCGGTACAGGCCGGGATCGACATTGCAGGTCAAACAAGGAGCTAGTCTTTCGACGGAGTTCGAAGGCTGGGTCAGACTAATGTGATTTATCAATACGGCACATAAGCGAATCTTTGTCCTCGGCGGCCACGATAATCCCCGAGACAGGCCGCGGACGAGAAGACGGGGGCGGGTGAAGGTGAAGGGAAGCGTACTCGCCGTTGACGTGTCGTGCTGATCGGCGGGAGCATGCACCTGCAGGGTGTCCATGTATCTCCCTGCGCTCTTTCTTTTTCCACCGCACACACACACACACATTTGCACTTATCGAAGCTTGGCTGATGGGGCCTGGGAGAGAAAAGACCGAGCTCTGTTCCTTGACGCCGGAGCTCGGGCTCAGGTCAAGACTCGGCTCGCTGTAATCCCTCTCAGGTGATGCTGTTCACATTCAGCCGTTTCCTGCTGATCTGCTTAAATATGCCTCCACCCCCCCTCCGCCTCCCCCCCCCCAAAAAAAGCCCCACACCCCCTTCCCCTTAACCAGCACTGCCTCCGAGGACGGTCAGGAGAAGCTCCATTCCTCGCTTGTCAAAACCAGATCAGATGGCTTTTCAGAATTTCCGTAATTTGACCAATCTGGTGGCGGGCATGAGTAAAATAAACGCACGGGGCAGGAAAATGAAGTCAGGATGCGGGGGATAACATCACCTGGATTAGAGTGGCATCATGTGAGAAGGCCTTGTTAACAGACGTGCCATCTGCGGGGGCTTTTTCACTTTTTCCGAGAGTGGCGAGGGCTGGTTTAAAAGCTGCTTCTTGGAGCGCTCTCTCCCGTCCCCCTTAGGCACTTAATCAACGTATTATATTGCGCCGGAGTGCCGGGTTCCAACATTAACACTTACACCCACAAACCTGGGACTTCGCGTGAGCTTTCATCGCGCAGAGGCCCGGTTTCCAGGGCTCAGAAAGACGGGGCGCTACATTAGGAAAGGCCTTTTAAGCGTATGCATCCAAAAAATAGTCAATTTCGAATATTCTTTGCTTCTTTTTTTTTTTGTGTGCTATTATGAAACTAATCAAACTAAAAGCACAGAGTCCACTCATAAGATTAAAAATACCTTAGGGTTTGAAGTTTCTGCTCACTCTTTAGTTGAAGAAGGGCTTATTCGGACACTAATGATGACTAGTTTCTGTGGATAATTGGCATCCATCCATTAGAAACAATCCACACACACACACACACACACGCCCTCTTATTGCTTGCCGACTCTCAACACTAGTACAAAATGTCATGCATCTCTGACCTCACTCCCTCCGCCCTGCTGTACTGCGCTGGTTTCATCTAATCACTTTTGTCCTTCAAAAAACATCTGGGAACGCAGCGGAGTAACTGATTACACAGCTGAATGGGATCTGAAACCTGCCACGGCCCGCCGGGAATTCAAATTTGGGATTTTCTGTGTAGATGGGGAAGGGTTAACAGTATCGCATGGCAACTTTTCACCTCCTTTGACTGCCATTACCCATTCATTACCTGTTTAAACAGCTTAGGGCCCCACTGTGGATCTGCGTTCCTTCAGGCAGCGCTGGTACTCCAGCCTGATTTTATGTAGTCAGCAGGTGGCATCATTAGCCAGAGAATAAAAATGAAAAGTAATACCCTTGTGTCTAGCTATGATATCATAGCAGGGCTCATTGGCATCGTTTCCCCGCTCCTAGTGGGCAGAATAGGGGGCAAGGAGGTGTAAATTTAATATGTTCTGTCATCTGTTTCGCATTTTCAATAATGCATGTGCACTAATACCACAGCCAAATGGGAAGTCGGTCCGTGCCATGCAGCGTGTGAGCAAGACAAGATCAGCCCCACAGAAACCGCACAGAGATCCCGATCTCTGCAGCCGTATGGAGCGGTTGTTTAACGCCCTGATTGTGATGGCATCTCCGCCCCCCCCTCCCTTACACCTCACGCGGTGTGTCAACGGCAAAACTTTTTTTCCATTATTTTATTATTTTATTTTTTTCATGCACGTAAAAATGAAACGGGCTTTTGTTAAATTATGCAGGATGTGTTTCGTTCCGCTTGAAGCAGTTACGCCTGGGGACCAAAGTGTGGCCAAATTGAGTTTCAAACGTGTCTGGGTCTCAACACTCCTGAACGGTTTGGATAGCTCACCGTGCATGCCAGACAGGCTGTATATAAAGCTGTCATAGGAACCTTGAGGGCTAGAAAAATATTCAAGCATTTCTGGGCCTATTGGACCATGATCTCTTGCACATGCTTCTTTCAATATAACCGTGATAAATAAAGGAAGGAAGCAAATACCGAAAACCTGGCCGGCTGCCACCGCTTGCTAGAATGGCACTTTTGGCCCCAAAGTGCTGTTTCCCCCTCCAAACACACACACACACACAGTCAACATTACTGTAAAGGCGAAAGCTGTACATATTTGCATGAGATTAGTTTGACAAGTGTAGCATCCGTCCCGAGAGCGGGGGGTAACAATGTGTAGCTTATGGTGCTCAGCCCTAAAGCTGTTCTTGAGGTCAAATGTGTAAGTTAACCTCTTGATCTCATCCCTACTGGTTAACCCACCGCCGCTGCAGCCCCCCCACCTCCTCTCTCTCTCTCTTTTTTTTTCTTTCTCCCTCGCACACAAGCAGACACATCATCACACAGATAAAGAGGCACCTAAAGACAAATGTGCAGACTGAATGGATTTGCAGCTTGACCGTGGACAGATTCAAAGAAAGAAAAAAACAAAACAAGAGAGAGATAGCCCACACTACGAAAATGACATTCTATCTCCTGCGTGCTATCTCAGATCACACGGTGCACAGAGAAAGAAACACACAGAGGAGCTGAAAAACGTGTGTGTGCCAGTACCCCGCAGTGATTGCCTGATTATTTGCAGATGGGCAGTGGAGGGCTTGCAGAGTGTGGAGGTTCCCCCTGGCACGCAGCGCGTATGATTAAATCTGTGATTGCCTTACGATTTACAAGACCCCCCCCCCCCTCCGTCGACTTTAAATTACTTTTTTTTTATACTGTACCACGTCTCCGCGCGGGCCGCGCTATCAGCGTTCAGCGAGTCGGACCAAGCCCCCTCTCACGGTCACCCCGAGGATCTTGGCGATGCGTGTTATGTCACAGGTCCGAGGAGGGCTCTGCGGGGGCCACTTTCTTAATCCGACTGTCTCCTCATTCATTCGGAGCACAGAGTAGTATTTACAAAGGGGCTGATCCCCCCCCCCCCGCTCAACCCCTGCGCCTCCGCTGAGCGATTGTTATGCGGGTTTCCTACCAACTGTTCAAAGTGGTTATGAGATCAATTAAAACCAGCTTAGGGGGCTGGAGTGGAGATGTGCAATTCATAAGTCTGGGGATGGGGGTTCCGTATCTATTCATTAAATAGGACCCCTCCCCTCCTATAAGCTCTCTATAGACCGACCCGCATCTTTTTTTTTCTTTCCTTTTCTTTTTCTTTTCTTTTTTTTTTTTTAGCGGTATCACATGTAAATAATATAGGGCGCCCTTTGTTGAGGCCATAACACGGGGAAGTGGCGTTAATTGCCCGTCTGACAGCGCGCTTTAAACACGGTTAGCCAATCCACCGACACGACGTGTTTTAATAGTACTTTTGGACACGCGCTTGCCCAAATTTGCGCACATTTTACGCACTAGTTACCGGCTCTGAAATCGTTACATGATGGCGAAAATCCTATTTCCAGGGCGCGATACGTTTAACCAGGAGCCAAAGTTGTGCCTTAGTCAACTATTTTTTAAATTATTATTATTATTTTCAGCCGAGTTTCTGGAATATTCCTGAATTTTGCTACGATCCGTGTTGGGCCGGCGACTCTCACCTGCGAGTTAAAACTAAGATCCCGTATCTCGTGGCAATTTTCGGACTTCCCTGCCCTCTTTGTGCGCACCCCACTCTTACTCACAGAGAATGTGTAGTATATATGTATATATAGAAGTAGGAGATGGACTTTTTACTGAATGTTTGAGTGACATTGTTTAAGGCTGATGCCGTTGCCTACCTCGACACACACACACTAAAACTTTAACAACCCGTTTAAGTCACTCGCCCTAAGGATGATGCTCTAAGACCTGTAGGCTACAACTCCGCGTTACCTCTTTTGTTTCTCCTCCAGCGTTGCGACGGCGCCTGACAGTTGCTGTACTCCATACAGTTCAATACGATCAGGGCAAATGAGAAGAGTCGAAACTGCATCTGGACGGCGGTCTGTTGTTCGGACTCCGGTAAAAATGTGCCAGCTGGGCTTTGAATGGACTCTCTGACTTTGCAACGTCTTCCTCCAGTTTCTTTAGTCAATCCGCAAATGTGTCAAACATCAGACGAGATGCGACATGGTATCACGTCGCCGTCTGGGATCATTTTATGGAGCGCGCTGATCCTCCAGTCAGTAAAAGTGTCCGTTTTTGGTGCGCTGCGGGGAGAATGACAAAGGAGGTTACTGTGATAACAGTGTAACGAAATCAAAACCTTCCTAAAACAATGATGTGCTGAGGTGATAGGGGGCGATTGAAACCAAAAGTGAATAGATCTTCTGTGTGTTAATGTGCTGGAACAATCGCAAATGCAATGCGTACTGCTCAAACGCCCCTCTTCCAAAAAGAAAAGAAAAGAAAAAGGAGCGCAACTGTGTGCGTAATAGTCGCCAAAAACGCTCCGTGAGATAACGTGATGCTGTGTACCTTTTATAAGATAAAGTGTAAATCCGCTCCGGTCCACTTTTAGGTTCCCTCTGAGTGCAAGTGCGGCTCGGGAACATGCAGCATCCCTCTCTGTGAGCAGAAACTTGTGTCTCCAGAAGAGAACAGAGGTCCGAGGAGGAGGAAAAAGGTGGTAGCGGTGAAGGGAGGGGGTTTCCTTTCCTCCTCTCTGTAGAAAAAAAAAAGAAAAAGGAAAAAAAAAGCTTAGATTCCGTTTACCTGCGTTTCCCCCACTTAAGCTTGTCCCGTCCGTGTCCTGTAGCGCAGCAGAAACAAACTCACATGTGTTGCTTGCTTTAAAGCGGAAAATGAGAGCCGGCGAAGTGAGTCTGCGTTTTGCGCGCTGCTGAGGTTCAGCGGTGACTGACTCCCAAAACTGGTCCTGATGCTCGCTGCCTTTTTCCTCATATAGCGTCGTGTCGCCGTCACGTGTGGACGATTTCAAGTTTTGTGTTTCTTCTAATTTAAGATGCTGAAGATGACATTTCGCGTAGTCTCCCCCCACCTCCGTTCCCCCAGCGCGCACTCGCTCACACTGGCCGGTACGGGGCTGCCTCTGGGTCCTAGCGAGCGTAAAAAGCTGGAAACATATTCGGGTGAGGAGGGGGCGGTGGTGATGGTGGTGGTGGTGGGTGGAGGGGTTAATCTAATTTTTAAGGGATGTGGAACTGCAGCTCGTCTGCGATGGGGAAGAGCGATTGTTTCAACATCCAGAATATTCTTTGAATATTCAAAATAGGATCCGAATTCTTTGTGAATCGATCGCGTTTACGCCACGTAACGGAAGTTTGAAAACTCAAATCAAATTAAAGTTTGGTGAACCATCTCAAGCGGGTAACCTATCCTGGTTCAGCTTTATTAAACTAGCCATAGCCCTATTAAACAATTAGATGCACCAACACAAACTGTGTATACAAATAAATCCCTTGCCTGCACAGTGCAAGCAGTCAGCAAGTCAACCCTCCCGTCGCGCCTCTTTTATTGCCCCGACACCCACCCCTCTCTGCAATTAATGACAATCTCCGCGCAGGCTGTAATTGTGGCGCTTAAATCACTCAATAACTTCTGAGTTTTCCGTGCCGTGACCCGTGACACCGAACCACGTGACCTCATCTCAGACAATCCGTCTGAGCTGGTCAGCGCCCCCCCTCCCCTCCTCTCCTTCCTTCCCTCGGAACCATCTTACCTTGCGGGGAAAGAAAGACGCGAGGGGCTGGCGCTCATCCACATCTCTGTGACATTCAGACGCTGGCCGCTCGTACGCAGCGGGGGTGAGGCATGACAGCGGCCGGCGACGGGGGACGGGGGCGAGGGGGGGCAGGGGTGCGCAAATGCGGCCGCGTGCGAACAGGCGGACACCCGCAGCAGGGGCCATTTCTGGTGGCGTCTTCTCACCTTCTCGAGATCAGAGTTGCAACTGCTCTACCCCCTTCAACCACTAGGTGTGGCACTTAATCTTCCATTTATTTCAGGAAATTATTTTAATGCGAGATCTCCAATAGGCTGTCCACGTCAGTGATTCTACAAGTGTGGGGTCAAGGGGGGGGGGGAAAGTAAATAGAGAGACTTCTGCAAGGCAATGCACATATATAATACATATATATAATAAGGGATGTGAGCTTCCTGTAGTCGCCTCTCATCTTTACAGCGTTACAGAATTTCATTTACATGCTGCCTTTACACTTTAGAGAGCGGAGAGAACAGTGAAAAAGCCTCAGGCAGTAAAACACACACACTTTGCTACTTAAACATACACACAGTGCAAGTTTCCATTTCCTCACCGGAACTGAAAAAAATATGTGAGGGGGGGGGGGGGGAGAAAAAAAACCTATGTGAAAAAAAAAAGAAAGAAAGAAAGCACCTATGGCGACCTTTGTCCTGACTTTTGTTTATTTATTTATCCAGACAGCAGTGACAGACATTGTGGTGAGGAGGGTTGTTAGCCGCAGGCAGAGCTGCTGGTTTGGATCCCTCTCTAAAACAACATCTGAGAGTGCACGGCTAAGGTGAACGTGATAATTTAGGCCTCCGGCACTTTTATTTTCATGATGTGTCATGGAGAAGGGGGCCGGTAAACCAATCACTTTATTCCCTCCATCCCTCCCCTCCCGCTCATTGCAGTGCACAGAAGTGGAGGTGACGTCAGCATTTGGATGGTCTGGCTCGGAGCCCTCAGTGCCATAACAGCAATGAGGGGAGCTGCTGTGCACTCTGCTCATCAGAGGTCCGGGCTGTTTTGTCACGGTTTACTTGGTTGAAACAGGAAAGGAAACAAACAACTTAAAGAAAAAAAAAAAAATGAGGAAAAAAAAAAAAAAAAAGGTCGCTCCGCAGTGGTCATCGAAAAGTCAGAACCTCCAAAATGTCAAGGACGGGATGAGAGTGAGGCAAACTGAGAAAAGTTCAAGTCATATTTAGCAACTTTCCATTCTTGTGGCTCCAAATGGAAAGAGGGAAACTACAATATCCAGAAATAATCTAACATGACATTCGCAAACAACGCTGAAACATTACAGTCCACATGAACAAACACTGCTTTATAGTCGCCATAAATCCACATGACAAAACTGTCTCCACTCTGGGTTCATTCAAGAGACGTTCCTGAGCCTTCATTGACTAATGCGGCCGTTTCAACATCCACCGCTGGATCTGCTCAGGGTTATGTGATATAATCAAAAGACTCGCAGCAGCTGTTAATGTGGACCTACTGGTTCTGATCAAACCCGCTGGCTGTTTATGAAGCTGGACGGACCGTCCCTGACGTCACCTGAAGATTTCCCAGCGGTCCCGAATGCGCAGGGTGCTGGATCTGACGCCGTCTAACTCCTAGTTGATTAAAAAATGAAGAGGTGGAGCGTTAGTGGGGCAGGTGGCGCCTTGGCAGTGCAGCCCCCACTCCATAATAACCTGTTACGTTAGAAATTAATTCAAACAGTGGGTTACACTGATCAGGCGTAACATTATGACCACAACACTAATATTGTGTAGGTCTTCCTTGCGCCTCCAAAACAGTTGTGACTCATCAGAGAATGGACATGGGCCTTCTGAGGGGGGGGGGGGGTGTCCTGTGGTGTCTGGCAACAGGATGTTGTTAGAGGGGTTGAGGGGAGGGGCCTCTGTGGATCATCTGACAGATACTTGATCCATTTGGGATCTTGTGAATGAGGAGGCCAGGTCAACACCTTGTGCTGTTCTTCATGTTTATGTTTTTAAGTTGTTCCTAAAGTGTGTCTGTGTCAGGCTGCACCCTGCTGCCATCAAGGAGTGTCATTGCTATGGGGTGGGGGTGCCTGGTCTGGTCTAGGTGGGTGCTACATGTCTAAGGAACACCCACATGAATAAATGCCAGGTCCAGAAGTTTCCCAGCGGAACATTGCATCGTTACAAGATGGTCAATGTTATTTGCTTACGTCAAACTCTTGCACCTGTAGCACTTCTACACAGGCCTCATTTTTCTGCACTGAAAGCAGTCGCTTTATGACGAAAAAAAAAGCAACTGACCGTCAGCCACAAAGATCTCCGTGGCCCTCATGGCAACGAGCAGCCGTCGCAGTCGCGCTTTAAGAACTTCCATCCAGAACAGCGCTGTCGGGTCAGTCGAATGTTAGCCCCGCCTGCCGTGTCCTGGCAGAAGGGTAACTGCTGGGTGATGGATCACTAACTGCGCAGCTTGCAATTTGTGCAAGAATGTCACCGCAGACACTCGGTCCCAGTGAACTCGTCGTCCTTATAATTTCATCAGGATATATCGTGCGTTTTTTGTTTTTTTCCCCCACTCCCTTTTTTTTTTTTGTCAGCTCATTTGGCGATAGACTCGATGGGACATTTATTGAAATTAAAATCTCAGAGGCTTCCACTTTAAACAATTGTGCAGTCAACTTTAACAGAATATAAGAACCATTTTATCCTTAAATACCCACTGCGAACGAAGCACAAACGTATTCCAGTTAAAAAACGAAACAAATTGAAACCAGAACTAATCCGAATGATATCACCCAGATACATTAAGCTCCGTTCACCTGCATGTAAAACAAGGGTCACATTTAAGGCCGTTTTCTTCTCTCTACGATGTAACAATATCTTCCAGTCTCTTGGTCTATTTAAAAGCATGCTGCATAAATAAATTGGAGTAGACCGTATACTTTGAAAAACCACTGAAAAAGCAGGTTTTCATATTTCACCTCAATTGTACACAGTGCTCTTATGTTTATCAACCGAGCCAGTCTGTGACGCACGATGGAAAAAAATATGAGAAGGAAAGCACCCATTATCGGTCTGTGCTGCTTCTTCTCAGTCATACTCATGCTCAGGAATCCGTTTGTGTGAAGCGCACATGCAGGTGCCGCAGCACGCTCTGCACCCTCCAGACTTTTGCTGTAACCCAATAAAGCAGGTGTATTTCACGTAAAATACTTGGATAGTAGTTAAATTACGTGCAAGAAGCAAATTAGAGGCATATGAAGGAACGAAAGCCTGTTTGTGAGCAATAAAGGAGGAAGAGGGAGGGAGAGTCAAAGGACTGAGTTATGAGAAGGTCGAAAGCAGAGAGAAGCGGGGGTGGGGTGGGACATTAAAAAGATTGTGTCCGCCCGGCTAATGGTCCTTTATGACTCCCTCCCGTCCTCAGACGGGCAGGATGACTGGCAGAGAGTGTGACCACTGGTAACTGTACTTCACCCTCTGTTTGCCCCTTCAGCTGACGTCCCACTCAGCGAGACTGCCTGCCACGGTGAAGGGAACCACTAAAACACCATAAAACCAACAGACTAAACAGCCATTCATCATTACCGCGCACACATGAGCCGCATCACACGCAGCAGTCTTAACCGTCCCACTCGGTGACTCAATGCGCACATTAAAACTTCATCAAGTATTACCGATACAGAGAAGTCTGACCACTCAAACCTCAACCGCCGTTCGTAATGTCCAGAAATAAGGCAATCATGGGTGAAAATGGTTTTGCTGGTCACTTTTATTGAATTGGTGATGACTTGAACCAAGTGCAAAACAGTACTACGCTCCTTGAGAGACAAGTGTAGGAAAAAAGATGTAACACAAAGAGCAGGAGGGTCCGTCTCGCGTCGTGTCGCTAGAATCCAGATTCCTGACCAGCCCAGTTTGGTGTCTGCAAGAAAAGCATGAAGAAAACATCAAATTAGAGCATTTGCAGATGACTGGGACCAATCAAAACAAAGTTTTGTTGTTGATTGCGGGGAAATGTGAAAAAGTAACATACATGTGCAAGCAGTTAAATGCTGACGTTTCCCTTGTCAGGAGAGTGTAATGTGTGTGTTCTGTTAGTGAGTGCTGGGTGCCTGTGAGAGCTGACAGGGACTCTAAGCAGCCGGCCCAGATGGCAGGCAGTAAATGTTCTCTATATGTAAGTGATTTGTAGCCTTGAGGACAGCAGGATGTAATAGTTCTCTGCGAGTTGTTTGCAGCCTCTTTTGTCTAATTACAAAAACTCCTTAATGAGAGAGACCTTTGCTTTTTTCTTTTTTTTTTTTACAGGGCAGGGTTATGGCAGCACTCTGCTCCTTCTGCAGATATTCCAACAACAGGGAGGAGGGTAATTGAGCACATCAGACGATGCTCAGGAGCTGCACGGTTATAAAGTGAACATGTCTGTTGTAACTCGGCGGCCTTGGTGCCGTTAAGCGTCGGCCCAGCGACTCCTCAGTCTGCTCCAACGGACGACAAACTCTTCAAGCAGCTCCACTTCAGAGCTCTATGACACAGTGTTCAGCTGTCGTATTTGAACAGTCGACATACCACGACAACGCACAAGGTCAACACCAATAACAGACTTAAATGGGGTGACTGGACCCTGAGCCAGACATCTGCAGCAGGTCCTAAGTGCAGGGAACTCCAGGCTTTGAGTAATGTTCATCAAAAGCCAGAGTGAGGGTCCACCTTATTTATGCTGCTGAGCTGAGTCACAGAGCTAAGGTCTCGTTTTATGGTTGTTTGAAATCTACCTTGTCATTAGGCCTTTGAAGAGCAATGGAGGGATGAAAGCATTAGCTCTGTTAAACTTGCTCTTACTGGCTTATTTCGTGTAAAGAGAGCTTTTGTTGACGGTTGTTCATCAACATTCTTCAGCCTTGTTCTTCTGAGCTCATCGTTCGAGGTGCTTTGAACTGCCCTGAGTTTGCGCTGACCTTCAGTCTGATCAGTTGAGGGTGGAGGGGGGTGGGGGTGCCTGCCCTACGGCGACACGCTTAGGAGCGTGCTTTCTGAATGTACAGTTTGTGCATTACTCACCTCGTTCCTGTTGCTGTGGGCCTGCTTTTTCTCAATGTTCATGGTCAACATTTGGCTGCGGAACGAGAGGCTCTTGGTCTTCTCAATCACCTGCTGGTAAGGCGATATGGCGTTGTTCCCCATGACGACATGGCCCTAGAAATATGGATGAAAATGTTCAACAAACTCAACATAACACCAATAAGCTAATCACATTTGGTCTTGCAGACGCACCACTCCACAAGCTGCACAGGTCCTATTCATTTCTACAGTCAGTCCGCATATCTAGATAATTCTATGTCATTCTGGAGGACTGGGCTGTGATTTGCTGATTACAGAGAACTGTTGTGATGTGGATGCCAAAACATGTAGCTTCGACAAGAGCCTCACAAAGGGCGCGTAACGAAGCCCTTAAAACGCATCCTTTGTTAAAAACGATAATCAGACCTTCTTAAAGGGTCACACAAAACGAGGCTCTAAAAGAAACCTCTCGTTCGCAGAGGTTTGTTTGCAAAATCTTGAATTATTTGATGAGCGCTGCGCGGACGGATTCAAGAAGAAGACAGAAATTCCCACCAGTTTGGAGTCTATCTTGGCATCCAGCCTGGCGTTGCGGATGAGGTTGACGATCCATCTCTCAGCTTCCTCTGGAGTCATGTTCAGCTTGTCTGCCAGCATGCTAGTGAGAAAACAAAGAGGCAGGGAACTCTAAGCTGGTTTGGTCATGAATGATTATTGCAAAATCTTCCCGATGGATTGATGCGAAACGTTGTAAAGACACTGAGAGTTCCCAGAGGACACGTCTGCCAGGCTGTTGACCATCAAAGAGCTATCATCCATTTTATCATGCCATTAGGCTGAATTAAGATAAACGTTACACCTGTGACAGGATCGTCAATGGAAGCAGTAGCTTTTAGCCGTGCTGAAGTACTGCACCGTAGAGCTATGTGCAAACATTATGTAAAAATGTCTTGGGCAGGAAGTTTCTTAATATAACCGCCCCTGAAGTTACCGCCGTTAGTACTAAAACAGGACCTCTTTCATTGCAAAAATATGTGGGCAATTTGTAGTGCTTTGTTAAATCACTGACATTACAAACCCTAGGTAAGATTAAACGTTTGCAAACACAGACTTCTATTCAACTGAGCTGCCGTCCGCGCTCCGCTGATTCATGCATGAAATATGTAATAACACCAAATAACTCTTAGTTAATACTACACTACATTATGATGGATGTTTCACATTAGGAGCCAAGTGACTAGTTACCATTTCCACTTGATTGTGGACATATTGTGCTTCAGGCGCAAAGTGTAAAACACAAAGCGCACCCGAAAAACACTTCTAATGGTCCTCTGTTAATGGGAGCTTGATTTACAGACTTGTAATAATAGCTCGGTTAGAAGTGCAGGGACGACCCCATGTTGTGAGCCTCTGTGGCTGCTTACCCTCTCTTCTCTGCTTCCAGGACACGCACTCTCCTCCACCTGGCTGCTAAAGCTCGTCATGACACGCTGTCCCCCAAAATAAAAGCCAGCTTGGTTGGACACTGGGTTGCTCTTTGATAACGGCAAGGCGTGGATGTGTCACAGCCGAGGGAGGGGAGGCGTGAGGGTGGCTGGCAATCTTTGATCCAGAGCTTTCCCCACTGCAGCTGGCTTCCCTTGTGGCTTTCAAAATAACTAGACCCCCTCAATACCCCCATCGAGACCCCCTTCCCCCAACGTTTCCTGCCCCCTTCCTCTTGTCTGACCCCCACCACCCTCCACGCCTACCACATTTCATATCAGGGCCCCAATAAATATCCTCAACCGCCTCGCGCGCTGCTCAGAATTACTACGGCAACCCCACCTCCAATCTCAAAAAGAAAGACACCAAGCCGTCCCACTTCTGAGAAACCAGTACCAAGTTAGCTAAGGTTACAAATTTGTCATTGTGTAGGGTCTGTGTGTGTTTACACTAAAAATAGAGGTTATAAGGCCTATATAAAAACTATTTACTCCACTAATTATCACTTCCTGGTCCATTAATCACATTCTGTGAGACTCCAATGAATAAGCTAGAATCCACCCAGACCACTTCTCACGGCATGGCTCTGCAAACCGATCCCAAACCACCTTTACTGATTTTAACTTTCACTCTGACGGGCTTATTCAAGACATTCTTTTAGTGGGAAGCTATTCTTTTTGGGAAATGTCTGTCTTACCTCATGGCTTAAAAAGAAAAACACACACACACAAAAAAGACTGACACATTCTAACCCACGAATGTCGGTCAAATGGTGGCAAAACCACATAAAGAAGCGTAGTGAAATGATGTCAGCGTCTGGATGGGGAATTAAAAGCATAAACAACAAATAAAGAGCATTACCTCAGCATAATGAGGAAAATAGGGTTTGGCCTCAAAGTGACAGTGCACATCTTTCGACACTTTCGCCACAAAGACGTGATGGAGAAGGTGGATGGCGACGTAGAAAACCAGCTGGGAGGAGATAAATGAGGATGCCAGCCGCCCAGAGGAGCGAAAACAATACAGGGAGGCTAATGAAGCCGTCACTCACGCCGACAAACCGAGTAACACTAGCTCTGCTGGACAGCTGATTACACTTCAGCTCATCAAAATGTGTGGAAAATGATGCTTGACAACAAAATGACTCCTATGGATCATTATTGCGGACCTAACAAGTTTCAAAAAGTGTTGTCTAATGACGCAAGTTGTGATGGATAACACATGTCGGCGGCTGCAGAGTGACACGTGCAGGCCCAACTGTTGCTAATGTAAAGCCAGTGATGCATTGGAAAGAAGCTCATACGGATGGTTTAATGAAAACTAAAGGCTTTTAGTTTGATGTCATTTCAACAACAAAGTGAAAGTCAGGGATCTGTGGAGACCAAGGTGCATCAGGTCTCCTTGTTCTTTCAGACTCCATCATACAACATAAGACACATTAACAAAAACAAGTGCCTGACATTTCTGGATAGCACCGCATGTTTAACACCCAATCATAGCCACTGACGTTCACAAACTTTCTTCTGTTATTTACCTAACAATCAAGCAATCTCAGGCAAACCCGAATGAAATTTGTTATTGGTTCCAATTTTACCCCAGCGATTAAGTGATTGCTGCACAGGGGTACTGCGGGTGTTTTGTTTGACAATTCACTAAAGTGGGGGCACATGTCAGTCAAGTCCAGGTCAGATATGGTGATCAAAACAAACATGATCTGGTTTCCTCGCCGGGGAATTAAACTAACCCCTAACCCCGCTCAACATGCTTTGTGCAGCATAACACAGGAACACAGAGCGCCTCAAAAGGCCCAGGGCCTTGGCCTGGACCAGTCAAAGTCCTCTAATCTAATTTATGATATAAAGTCTGGCAATGTTTTCCTCCCAGGAAGCACATTTGTATATCAGAGCAAAGTTGCTTTATCTTATTGTCTTTGAGAGATTTCTTCAACAGCTAGACCTATTTAGGACTAAGAAGTAAAGGAAGAGGGGAAGATAAAAAGCGACAGAGGGAGGGAGATGTAAGAGGGAGCAGAGAATGGGTCGGACTTAAACAACCTATACTATTGACATCCATTGGCCCTTAAGCCAAGCAGACAGCCTCCATGACTGGTATTGTTTTACAAAACCATGATCCTGTTCCTTGGGGGAGAGGGATCACTTTCGTTTCGACCCCTTGCTCACTCTGGCTCCTGAGCTTTCGACTTCAGGCTAGGGGACTCCGGCGAGTCTCAATACCAACCTCACACTTGAAGAGAGGGGTCAGGCACTGGGGTCTAACTCGGTTAGGAGAGAGAGAGAGGGAGGAGGATGGGGGATTCTCGTCCCCCTTCTTAACATGGCTGGCCTAAAATGAATGCATTGTTAAACACTAACATATGATAGCGTTTGGGAGACTCCAAGCCATTTGGAGCAACCTCACTTTCAGCTTGGGGTAAAATTGATTTTTCGGGGAAACCGAAATGATGGTGTGGTCTTTTTAATGACTCAATTGTGAGGTGGAAAGATCTTCAGTGTTACATCCAAATACTCAAGACACTCCTTCCAACTGCTAGTGAGCTGTCGAGTACAAATACAACCCAGTGATGACTGGGGGGGAAAAAAACTGCCCAAATGATCACGTCGCAAAATGTCAAAGGACAAGTGTGCGTCTGAGGTCAATGCAGGGTCTTGCCACTGAAACACTCATGGAAGGACTAAGGAAATAAAGTCTGTAAACAAAGCTAAATTGGAAACACACACTTGAGACACTGAAAAGTCTAGACTAAAGGATGTGTGTGTAGGCAATTACGAGTGCAGGATGAATCACAATTTCACTGCCTACAGTACGTTTTACATAAGACTTTATTGCATAAAATAACTGAAATACGCCAACCCCTGGTCTACTTCTGTGTCCCGAGCTGTGGGTAAAAGGCGAGCTGAATATCTGTGAAACCGTCATGGCCAACAGCTGTAAAAATGTCCTCATTAAAAACAGCCATCGAATTCATATGAATCCACGCTTGGGTGCAGAAGGCTTCTGGGTAGAGGACTAATGATTCGGAATTTGGGTGTCGGTCAAAAATAGACTCGATCTGTCCATTCGCATAAGACCCCCAAAAATAAAACACGGAAATCCCTGAGAATGTTCCTTTGTGTTCCAGCTTCAGAAGCCCCGACGTGTGGAGAGCAGAGGACACAAACAAAAGGTGAAAAGTAGAAAAATCACCGTTTGACTTCCTCTTTCAGTCTTACCACTAACCTTTGTGGTCCTTAACAAGTAAATGGATCCAATTGCAGTAAGTCTGCCAAAAAGAACCAGGACTCCTAATCAATTCCAGACAATCTGCAATTGGAGATTTCGACAGGGCCCGATCATGTTCCACAGTTCAACCTTGACTACAGACCTCCACAGCCCTACATAACAGTCAATGCAATCATTTTCGAGTCAACAGAAGTAATTCATTCCCTCTTTCCACTGAGCATCATGCGCAAGTGGACGGCTTTTGAAATGCAGACCTTCCTGCAAATCTTTCGCATTCACAGTACGCCTGAGGGGCAGTATAGTCATTTCACAAAGGAGCGGAATATTTGTACTGTAAATTAGTCAGGAGCAGGATCAAAAACTGAATAACATATGAACTTCCTAACATAAGAGATTAGATACTCTTACAAAAATGGGGATTAATGGCTCAGAAGGGTGAATGCTCCGTCTTTATCATTGTCACTCTCTAAAATTGAGGTAAAGCGTCATCCAAATCCTATAATCTTTCATAATTGCATACAATTACTATAATCTTTATTTTCTCCCCGCTAATGCTCACTATAATTAGCATTTACCAAATTTCTTGGTTTTGGGGATGTATCCAAGGTCAATTTTATTTTAATGTAACTAACTTGAAACTGAATTTCAAACTTGCAGCCAGTCGTGACCTAAAGAGTGTTGTGACCTTCATTTAGCCATCGAGGGGAGGTAAAACGTTTCAGTGCACTGGAGCAGCTGGTAACGTCAAAAAAAGAAAAAAAAAATCTAAACCCTGACCTCTTCCTGAGAGAAAGCCGTCTGTGAATTGGCCTCGGACAGGTGGTCTTAAAAGTTTAGCATGCTGAGGAACCTATGGAGACCTGGAAGCAGTTAAAAGTCATAATACCTAATCCCCAAGATGTGTGGGGTCAGCATGCATGTGTGTGGACGGGCCAATAAACACTTATCTGTGAGGAGGATTCCACTAATCACAAAGCAAATGTTCTTACTTCCTGCTTTTTTTGTCTAGTTAAAAAGTCTTGTGACAGCAAATAGTGTTTCCTGGGGATGTCTGTCTGAATGTTCCTGACCAATGTGTGTGTGTGTGTGTGTTACCGTACAGCAACACCAATAAGAAGTTAACAGCTTGCAAATGCATTGTGTTTGGATTGCATAGAGCGGCTAACCTGATGCTGATGCACTGGTGAATCCGGCAGAAGGTCTCAAAGATGAAGAGTCGGGCATTCTCAATGAAGTCCTCCAGGCAAGCAACCAGGAAGAAGTCATTCACAAGGACCTAAGAGACAGAAAGCATGTTACACAAGAGTATTTTTCAGAAGATATTATAACAAACCCGTTTTTCTATCTGTGCATGGGGCAAGCCAAAAAGTTAAAATGTTAGAATTGCACAGAAGTCTTGGATCAGACTGAACATCAGTGGAAAATCATGGGTGGGGAGTTTCAATCAGTCTACCTCTTAAGAAATTTTATTCTCTCCAACAAAGTTCCAGTCTGTTTTTGGTAGTGAGAGTACAGGCTTGGGACCAAAAAGTTTTAAACCAATACCAAGCACTCCCAATCAATCACAAATAAACTACCAGTAAATGAGACAATACATTAGAAACAGAAGCACAGTGATGACCACACTGTCAATGATGCATCACTGGTCATCTGGATCAGTGTCAACTTTCCAATGCACGGTGTCTAAAATTTCACGGCTTCCATGACCCAACAACTACGCCACCACTCGTCCTAAAGAAGGGCCGATCCGGGCATTTTTAAAATGATTGGATGTGACTGAGCACATAACAAAACCAAACATTAACGTGTCTTCTGTCACGTGAAAACTACACCGCTGCCTGTACAGAGGGTAACGTTTAAAAACCAAGAAGTGGAACGTTTTATGTTGTTGTCGAGCATCTCAACAAAGGCAGTGTGCTTATCTAAGAAAAATAAAGGGCCCGGTTCCAAAATGTTTGACGTAGTGGCTCTCGTGCCCTTTCCCCTCACGACTTTGGAGTTCTGCAAAGAGCAGAAGTGAAGCTAGTCTAATATCTATCAAATACCTATCATAGTACGAAGCTGTGAACGTAAGAAGGTAGAAACTGCACAACAAAGGCAGGCAAAATGCATTTTGTCAAATACACCACACAGATGATCATAACGATTCGCTGGTTATTAATTTTGTTAAAATCGTCCAACTTAAAAGTGTTGCTTTGTGATGAGAATCATTACACTTTTAGTTTGGCAGTTAATATAGGCTACACTGTATTGAATGACAAGTAATCTAATCAAGACGCAGTTGGGCCAATATTTAATATTACCATGATCAAGATTGAAATCAGGGGCATGTAAAACTTGACTGGGAGATTCCTACTATTTACAATACGAAATACAGATGCAGACACTGCTGCATATGGCAGATTCATCTTCATCTACTGTAAATGTTCATGACCCAGCTATGGCCCCAAATATACCACTGTGTGAAATGGTTGCATTTCTCAGTGCTAGTTGCATTCCAACTCTGCAACGAGAGCCAGTTCACATCACAGACCACCGTCTTCAAAAGTTCTTACAAGGTCTTTGTTTGCTTAAGCAAAGAAATCTGCCATCTGTTCTGGTTGAATAACTCCCAACTACATGGTACTTTCGGGCAACACACATATCGGCTATGACAATGCTTATCTAAAGGCCGATAAACTTTGAACAGTTAATTGCTCTAATTATTGTCATCTGGGATTCAGACCACAAAGCTTAAACAAATTCTGAAAGGGGCTTGCAGAGCCCATTTATACGCAATCTGAGGGCCTGGCTATAGGTAGGCCTATACTTTTCATTCTTTGACATGCAAGAATCTAACATCTGACAGTGATTCCAGATTTGGGTGGAGTGGGAAAGAAACAAAAAAGAACTTGTAGAGTCTGAAAAGGACAATTTAAACCAAGCTAAACTCCACATTTGAAAGCACTTGGCTCCAACTATTGTAGCTGGTACAGTAAACTGAAGACAGGAGTGCTGAAAACAATACCCATACCTTGCTATTACAGCAATCAGTAGATAGATGGGTGCCACTCTTCTCTGTGGCTCAAAATTGATGCATTGCAATGGCTCATCAAGACGAGAGCCTATCCCAATGGGGTATCCATTTACCTCAATCACTTCACGGTCTGCGATACATCTCTTTAACTCTGAAATAACCTGCTTTTCAAAGGCCTGCGTGTGAAATTCTGCAGGGGAAAAATGCATTACCGACTTCAAACAAGATCATTTTGAGAAAATCTTTGCAGACCATTACAGGTAATGCATTAAAGGTGTTGTTAAACAGTTCGGGAACCACCCATCTTGCTAGACCTGCTTGCGAATTGAACAAGGTCAATAGAGGGCTTTTGGGTCTACTGGACATGCTCTGATTCGACTGATGGGTAGGCTAGCTTTGAGAGCACCTGGAATAACTTTGACCCTAACTCAAGAGGAAGTTGGGTTTGAGCATCTGTTTTGACCACAGTAGAGTCTCTGTAAACAGAACCCCACGAGGGGAGGTCAGGACCAACCCCAAGAGTTCCTTAAAAGTGCATACAAGTGTTTAACAAGGTCGTTGATTGAGGGCGTGTGTCACGTCTTGGCAGAAATAGGATACAGCTCTTATATTGTTGATAGTACATGTCATCATTTGGAGGTGGCCTCTGGAGGCCTTTGCACAGGAAAAATCTAATTTTCTCTTGGAACATGCTTTGCATTTTTTTCTGACCGTGCACAGATTGAGGGTATAACCAAGTAAAAAATAAATATGGTTTATGTTTGTTTATAACTTCCTCACTTGTTAAAGAGTGATTTGGAAAGTGGAGGACTCTTTGTATTATTTAAAAGAATAGGTTAAAATAAAATGGAAACTTCAGTATACCACTGACATGAGTTATAAACACAGACTCTAGGGAAAGAGCCATTTGATCGGGCCAGATGTTTTTCATTTCGAACGTTTATCGGCAAGAGGCGAAAGATGAAAAAGGGGCCAAATAACCCCAATTTTAGCTTTTTATTCCTCTGCAGTTCCAAATTATCAGGTCATCTGGGAAAAGCCAAATTACAGTGTGTATGCAGAGAATGAACAAGGAGATAAAGTTACATAAAATGCACATATATAGTATAATGTTGGACTAGGACACCTGCTCCCTTTTTAGATTTGATTACTGTGCGCTGAACGTGTCCAGAATCCAATTTACAGGCTACCAACACAACAAATTATTTGCCATAAATTATTATTATTGTCTGGAACAGGTGTTCACCATTATTGTTTGCAACTTGTGTAGTTTTTGAGCTCAAAGTGGTGCAAGGGGGCAGTTTCTCTACAAGAGGGTCTCAAGTTTATTTGACTACAGTGCTGCCAATGAAGCAATCCCCAAAGGCAGATAGATAACTGCTTCCTCATCAAAAAGAAAAATATCTAGTTTTATGATAAAGACATGAGTGTAATCATTATTATTATTGTTGAATAAATGAATTTCTATGACACACACAATACATTGGTGAGGTATTTAACACTTTAGGCACTTTTAACTGCCAGAGAAAAGCTTATCTAAAGCGTGCCAAGCTAGATTTGAATTATTTAGGCTGTTGTTCTGTAAGTTGATTGTTCCTCCATTACACATTTTCACCCACTTTCAAGGTGCACCTTAAATTTATATGTTTGTTGTGCTGTTTCACTTTATATCATTGTGTTGTGTGAAATATTTAGTCAAAACGGGGTGAACTTCATGTTACATAGGCAGAGGTCATGGATATGGAGAGGGATGAGGAACTCAAATGTTGAACAAATAGCACTAATACATCCACACCACCAAGTGTCATCACTCTACAATTATGGTCAGCCTTCATTCAGCAAGTGCCTTTTTTTTTCTACCGCAAGATATTACTAAACAGTCAGTTCTCAGACTCATGTTCTTTGAAGTAAATTAACTTTATCAGGAAGAGAGGTTTCAGGAAAAAAATCAAATAAAAATTAGACGTCATGTTTTTTACCACTGAGCTGTAAATATCTTGTTTAAGGTCACTTCAACGTCAGTCACGTCTCTGTTCAGCTTTGTAGACAGCAGACAAACATGACCTTCACTGCATGTTACTCCTATTCTATTTTCACATGGACTACTCTTACTTTGAGCCATTTACAAACCAAAAAAGTGAAATAAATGCTGCAAACAGCGGAGCTATGACAAATCTCTCCCTTAAAACGAGTGTCTGCACGCCTCTGCGGAGACTTTTGCTTATAAAGCTTTTACTGTTAACTACTAGCCTGATGGGTCAATTACAGGCCATAGTAAAATCTGACTGAAGCCTTAGTCATAACGTGTCCAAGGAAACCTCTATATCTGACAATGTGATACAAGGAACAGTGTTGTCTGCACTGGACCCACGCACAAACCCAGCGAACAGAATCGCTGTGTGAACATGGCAAAGGTCAGACAGAGATCACATGATTGCTAACCATGTTTACTACGAGGTTCGATGTGAAAGTTCGTGAGTCTGACCCTCAGTAGGGGGATCTTCAGAACGCTCTGTATTTTCACGGAGACGCACAGTAAACTAAGACCCAAGGATTCTCATAGTTTGGGAAGAAAAGGCCTGAAATGAGCGTTGATGAGATTACTGTTGAGGTTACTCACCGACTCACACTCCCTGAGTTTCTTCTGAGCACTGTCAAAGTCGAAGTTCACAGTAGAGGCACTCCACAAACTCTGTGATTGGATCTTTGTAGGTGTAAGACTCCTGAAGAAACAAAAGCAATTATTAACTCCCAATACTTCTTTCTTAAAAATAAGTACTAGCAGTACAGTTAGTATAGCAAAACTGAATGAGATTCATGATTTGACACAATAACTGAAGAGTTTTACTTCAATCCTAACATCTGTGAGTGAACTGTCACACAAAACAAAGTGGAAAACACAAAAACTATTGACCTTGCTGACAATAATGTACTCAAAATCACCTCTTGATGGGCATAAAGGCGTAATATAACAGATATAACTCATGCTAAGAGAATGGCTTCAACCTGCTGTGAGGCACTGACCACATCTTTTAATGATTACCACCAAAATGGACCCCTAGATCTAGGAAGTAGCTACCGTCATTTGCGGACAGTAAGTCAATTGACTGCCATTCATCAGAAATAATGGATTCAAGGCTTTGCCCAGCTGGATCCAAACTTTAATAAAGACCCCCTGTGATTAAAGGAAGTGTTAGCGAGCCTATTCAGCTCCATGGTCAGTTACTCATCCTTCAAAGCCAGTGTAGTCAATGAGCAATGTCCTAATAACCATGTTCACTTCACAAACACCCGTGGCTCAAACACATTTTTATTTTTATTTTTTTTACCTGCTGTATGACCTTCACCAGATCCTTCAGAACCTGCCGGCGCTTACGGACATCTTTGTTTGTGATGACCGCCGTGGTTAGGTAACGCAAGATGTGGGGGCACATAGTCTGGATAGCATTGAGGTATCTAGAATGAAGAAGGATAAAAGTAATCACTTATCAGACCAATGTAGGCAAGGACGTGCTCTTTACAAGGACACACAATATAACATTTTAGCTGCTTATCGGCCTCCTGGCATTTCCGAACAGAGAAACAGCCTTTGCAGCTAAACAGATAAATGTCCTAAGAGGACCTTCCTTGCTGCTCATAGGATCCCAGCTTTAAGCCGTCTCTTTCATTAGTGTCCTAGGAAAGGGGGGAAGGAAAAGGAAACCCTGGCGAAAAGACATAGATCAGTGAGCACGGACCTGCCCAGTAGCTGAAACTGAATCCATGAGGGACTGATGCTTCAACCACAGGTCAACTTGCCAAGGGCTGAACACAAGAGACACAACGCTGTTACAGGCCAATTCTAATCCCACGCCAGCTCTGGACCCTGTGTTCTCTCTGTTCGGTCCGTACATAAACACCACTTTACTTGTCGTCATGGTGATCAGTAACACCAACCTGGATCGACGAAACTCCTCACTGGCTTCTAAATATCCGTCTTTAAACTTCACTCGCCACTCAGATCCTCTCTCTGACCAAATTAAATCTGAAGAGAGGAAGTAGTGGAGTGGGCCCCTTCTGGTCTCCCATAGCAACGGCCAGGAGAAACACATGGCGTTCAGAGAAACAGCGCTGACAACAGTTTAATTAGCCAGAATCAATTAAAGGGACAGGGAACCTGTGGCAGTTGTGATGTCGAGACTAAAAACGGCAGTGGGCTACTTGGCAAAGCCCTCGTCTGCTTGGTTTTAGGAGAGCTCCCTCCTTCCCTTTGTAGTTGCTTGACTCCCGTGGAAGACCGCAATGCTCCACGCTGTGTTCCTGATTAACTTACACCTACTCACTCTCCTGGGGGCTCCAATAACAAGCAACCTTGCATGAATCACTGTACCATATCTTTCTTGGGGCATTCACCCTACCCTACTTGGGGTACTTTTATTTATTTATTTTGCAGTTCTGGGACGACAACAAGCGCCCTCGCACTGGTTTGCTGAAGATGCTACTGAGGCATGCAGCCAAGAAATCAAATGTGAGTTCAGATTTCCACAGTTCAAGGGGGGGATGTGAGAGAACATATAGGATGGATAGGGAAAGGGTCCAATTTCACAGTACGCTTAGAGCAGAATATCGTGTCCAACAAGTGATTTTGACAATCAAGCCACTCAGAATGTACCACTGCAGAAGTGTACACCCGGTTCGCACCTGTGTTGAGGTTCCTCTTTCAATATAATTCCCCCTAAGGTCTGTCTCTCAGCCTCTCACTAGTACACAAACAAAGCTGTGGATCAACATCTGCTGACTGCAGGGGTAAAGAAGGTCAAATGTGGAGCTGAAGGCCAGCCACTGGTCACCGGCTTCAGCCAAAGGAAGTGCTGGTCAAGAGATGGGAAACAAGAGCCAAGCCAAGCCTCAGTGGGGAAAACATGAGGTTTATACACTGTGAAACTGCAAAGCACACAAAACTACCTCAGTTTGTCCAAACAGATGGTTGGGTGAGCTTTTCATGAGTAATTATTGGGCAGGCCTCCTTAATCATCCACAATAAAATTAAAAACTGAGTAAAATTCAGGGAACCAGACATTTGAGTGCGCTGTGTTGTGGTCGCCTGTCATACTGTCTGTGGAGGCCAATCATCTGTACAATTATACAAGCCTGCAATCAGAACACGGGGAGGGAGCTACGACATCAAAATAGGTGGTGTGCAAATTTTAACGCAGTGCGTAAAGTTTCCGATCTGCGATACACATGGCCTGGTTCTCCACTTAGAGAGTAAACAGACCACACGAAAACACACACACTTCTGAAACCGCTTTGAAAATACCAGCAGGGTTCACGAAGGAGCCCACTGCCCAAAAATGTGTTCGTAAAGCAAATAGCTTTCTCTGAATCAAGATCACGCTATAAAATGACTGAATTATTTTAATACAGCAGTTTATAAATCCAAACCACACCCGTAAAACATCAGAAACATAAATACAAAAGGTCACAACATAACAGTAAAAAGTGTCAGAAACAGCCACTCTCAAAACTCACAAATAAGAGCGGCCACATTATCCCAGAAGAACTGTTCTGTTGCCATTATTTTGCGGAAAGGCATCTGATCTTTACAACTACTTCCTTGTTCTCTATCGACAGTTTTCAGCATTTTCCGTTTGTAAAGGAACGAGTGAAAATATTGAAAATTAAAAAAAATAAAAGGTAATATAAACGTCACTTACTGTGGCTGATACAGAAAGAGCTCGATAATATTGTCTCTTCCCTTAGGGTGGTTGAAGAACACAAAGAGAGACCAGTGAATGAGCCAAGTCCTTTGCTGGAGAGACTGGAGCGGGGAGCTGACAGACTGGACGAGAACACGGACAAAAATCCAGTTGAGCAGGAGTAAAGACAGGAAGGCAGGTGCAAAAGAGGTGCAGAAAACACACACAAAAAAATTCTAATTCATATTATCACAAACACATTTCACCAGTTTCATAGTTTCCAGTTATTCTTCAGTAAGTTGCAAGAGAAAAGAAGTCGTGTGCTCGCTTTCTAAATAGCACTCGCATACCTACGACGACTTCATACTCAAATCCAAGTTCTTAAGTAGTCAGATGAGTGCGTGTGGTCAGAAATAAAATGCCACAGCAGAGCTGTACTGCAAGTGAAATGTCAATATGGGAGTCTATGTAAGGGAATCTAAATGCGGTATCAAATTCTGAGAAGTGGGGCATTTACGTTGTTATCGATAGTCTCTCTCAGGCGGGTGAGGTCCTCCATGGCTGCCTCCCAGTTCTGCATCAGGATCTCAGAGGCCAGCTTACCCCACAGCGAGTTCAGGGCATTCCTGTCCGTAGACGGGACCTTGAGAACAGATCACATGGTTGCACTTGTTAAAATCTGATGAATCACCTCCACGTATGAAACAAGTGTTTTTTCACTTTAAATTTCAGATCAAATAGAGTCTTCTCATATTGGCTGGCGGACAGCTGAGCAACATCTGCTTCCATACATCAACCAAATTGCTTTTGAACTGGCAACGGTAGCAGAAGGATAGTGTTGCTTGGATAAATAGATTAAATCATGTCATGCTACGGGAATGAAGCTTTACGCACAGGTTAGATGGATCATTAAATACACCTTGGGTTTTGTCAAAACCACATTTGTTGCCAAGTATCTTCTCATTGCATAAAAGCATATTTGGAGCTGAATAATTAAAGGAGCTGGATGCAGTGGGTTAGGGTTAGAGAATACCCATTCACACAGTCATCCTTCAGACATGAGAACGATAATTGCACCAATTTCCATCCAACTCCGTTATCACAGAGTAATTAGGCTGAAATACGAACCAACGCTAACAAGACACATCTTTGTGAGGATAATTACTCTGAAACATGTTGCAGGCTACTGTTTCTGATTTCCAGAACGGGCTAAAACAAACAAAACACACTCAGGTAATGAAACACAGGCTGAGAATGCCTCTGAACCTCGGCAGCACAATCACTCGGTAGTGGACGTCGGACTACACCCTAGGGCTCATGGGAAACTCTGCGCGGCGGCGGCTCATGATAACACCAAACACCAGACGCAGTGACATGAGTCAAGCAGGAAGTCGGGGTGGGTGTCTGCTGAGCGTCCAGAGAAATCTAGATGCTAACCGCACACCCCCGTACGCTGCCGGACAGCCACTTAAATAGACTGTGAGACACGACAGATGTCCAACTGGAGGAAACATGAAAAAAGAAAAAAGCAGGTTTCCGCTGGAGACCTATAAATTAGTAATCAGGCTGATAACATTTCAACAAGTTGCTATTACACGAGACAATGCGAGGCAAGGGGAAAATATTTGGAAAATCTCTTTTGGTATTCCCCCAAAGGAGAACACAATAAGACGGTGTGTCCATCTGTCCACTCACAGAAGCAGTCTTTGATCACAGAGCACAACTCAGGTGTACAATGAAAGATTTTTTTAAGAACAGAAGTCACAAGAAAGATCAGTATTGTAACTCTTGAGAGGAGAAACTGCCTACTCTGCCGGTAGAAAGGTCAGCGCCTCGTCTGTTGAAGTGTTTTGTTTGCTATTTTTTTCCTCTCTTGGAAGTCCCTGCCTGCTACGTTTGGCTGACCTCCAGGTCATTATGGCAGCTTTCTACACACACACAGTCTGGCTTTCACTAGTGGCCACGCTAGAAAAGTTTCAATACCTGGGTTTTTCCAGCAGTTACCTTAAGTTTCCATTGGTTTGTGAAATGGGCACATTTTCGCTGACTGACCAGCAACAATAAATTTACTGTGCTGGGGATCCGTCGGGATACTCAATCTTTATTCTTAACATTCAATCCCTGCATTAAGTGATGATATGAATAAGTTGCTCTTTTCGGGCTAGGCCACACTGTAACAAGACCTGAGGCATGGATTTTGCAAGGCTGGCTTCCTTCGTTTAATTGACTGGGTTTCCCACGTTAAATGACTTTATGGAGCCTCACCTCTCCCATACGGGGGAGGGAGAGACAGACAAGGGGCCTGTGAGGATGGGAGGTCCAGAAAAACACTGAAAAGAAAGAAGGGGGGAAGAGTAGGACACAGACTCCCACTAATGAAATCCATTTCTACCGTTCCACCCCTTCTAAAAAGCCTCTTGCATTGTCAGGAGTAAGCAACAGATATCTGGTTACAGAGCCTGATCTGGCTCAAGAACTTAAAATGAGGGATTTGACAATTTGAGGAGTTAAAACAAGAAGGAAAATAATTCTGTGCTGGACTTCGAACAACATACCCCAATTAGAGCAATTTTAGTGCGTTCAGACGGAGTTGCAAAGCCATAAATAACTGTTGTTGGGACCCATCCCAAGCTTTTGAGGAGTTTGCTATGATGCTTTTTTTGGGAGAGAGTGGACATGGAAAGATTGGAAGAATCATCTTTCCTTAGACTCTTCCTTTTACAAATGTGTGCAGATCAGTCAAGTGCCCATCAAATGAACGACCCAACTGCTTGAGGTTGAGAGGGTTGGTTGTAGGGTTCATCGTCGCTCAGAGTCACTGCCAAGTTATTCATGAGGGGACACTTTGGCGAAGTGCACAACAAGCTAGAGTCACTGACATCCGAAAGGCAACGAGCGACGCAGTGCGGTATAACATGCCCATTAGAATAGAAATAGAAGATAGCCTAAATGTTTTTCATTCCAACAATCAGACAAAATGTTGATTTCATTCCAGCCCATTCTTTCAGGGCGGGCTTTGGCACGAGTCCTTGCTTAACCACAAAGCTATAGGGTGAACCAAACACAAACAAAGGCTCGAGGACAAGTGAGTGACACTTGGAAACCACGGACTATGCAGGCTGATTCCTCTGGTCGTCTTGAGACGTCACTTGAGTTGAACTTACAAATACTTGATGCAAGATAACGCAGTAAAGAGTAAAAACGGAGCTACATTCGTGCTGGAAATTTGGATTTATTCCCAATGGAGCAATAACATAAGGGAACAGGGGATTAGCTTAAAGATGCACGAGATGTGACCCTGAAGCCGGCATCAGAATAGGCAACAACTGAAAGCAACACCAGTCGCCTTGGATACAAGTCCCACAGTCATTGTGCAGGTCACGTCATTCCTTCCACTCTAAATAAAGAAGTCTAAGATTAGTTCTTGTGTCCAGGTGATCTTCTCTTAACTTCCAGTTTCCATTGGTAGGTATATTTGTATTTATTTATTTATATATTCACTTTAAAGGGACAAAAGTGCAATAGTTACCACACAACCCGTGTTTCATGACTTAGTGCTATTGCACTGGGATCTACATTAACTTGGATCTTGAAAGACACAACACAAAATCATCATTATTTTTGGCTTAGTATCACTACAGATGATTTTGCAGGGTGCTGATTCTATTTATTTAGCAATATTTCAAAACAACCAATATTGTTACGACCCATTCCTGGCCCAAAATGCCGCCACACATCACCTTTCCAGGTGCTCTCATGGTTGTAGTGTTTGTCACATTTTGTATATCCCTCACACATGGACTAGTACATATGAGATCTTTAAATGAAGATTGATTTGACTTGGGTTAGGGTTGAATCAGTAAACCCAGTCCAAATCAGTATATGGTATAATGTGACTAAGCTACTATGCCTAAAGCTTTTTGTTGTACATGACTGGAAGTGAATGGGCTAGGTGCTACTCAACTTGGCAAGCTACATTGTCCCAGAGTGGCTGTCCAGGTGTCACACTGGCATTGTTATGATATCATCCACTTAAAAATGAACTGGTGAAACAAACACATGTGATTGGTTGACGTCTGGTCAGCTTTGATTTGTTGCATGTCATGGCAACAAGGGTCAGGTGTCAGACTGTAGCTTCATATATCCATTGAAAGTGTTTCTAATTCTTTTATGTGTTTTATTTGTTCTCATGTCTGTGTACAGCACTTTGGCCAACTGTGTTGTTTTTAAAGGGTTTTATAAATGTAGTTGAGTATTTATTTTCACCAATATCCATAACACACCATGACAGAAAGGGACAGCAGCCACAAATATGAGAATCTAGGCAACACATCTTTTTCATTTTAGATAATATAGGGGGATTGAATGCATGCATCACTAAAAGGGTTATGCCAGATTTTGCTATTTTAAAAGATTTCTCTTTAAATATTTGTCTTTGTCCTCACGATCATTTAAATTTCAAGATAAAGACAGCTATTAATATCATACATTTTATTCTGACTGTCCATCACAAGCATAAACCCTTTTAAAAGCACCTCACAAACACGTAATTCTCTTGATGCTAACTAAGAGATGCCTTGCATAACTAAACACACAGGCTCAGAAGTCGTGACTAGGGACTCTCTGGCCACAGCACTCAAATCAATAAGCTGTCTACTGAGGCCCGGCCCGTGAGAAGACTACAGACAGATTATGCAGTCCGCCACTGATCACTTGGCCCAGTAAAAGATCCTACTCAAGTCCTAGAGCAGCCGCCTCCTCCTAATACAGAAGACGTGCAGGGAATTGAATAGGCAATGACGTAAGCTTTTCACATTCAATTAATTCTAAGTGTTCTTTTCCTCTCCTATGCAAGCACTGGCCTTTTGAGGAATTAAAAACAATCTGGCAACCGAAATGTTATTCTAATTCTAATACGTCAGAATGTGCCTTTATTTAGTACACACAGGAGGTTGGTAAAATACAACAGACAGTCTGTTAAGTAAGGTGAGGTCAACAGTTATCAGCAAAAATGGGATTGTGTTGAATGTGTGCGACAAGAGTTGAAGGCTTACCAAGACACGGAAGAAGTAGAGGTATTCAGCGGCTCCGGAATAATTTCCACACTCGTACTGGAACTTGGCGTATCTGTACAGCGTATCTAAGTACTCCTGACGAAACTTGAAGAGAAACACAATACGAGAGTATCAATATCGCAAACTGAGAAAATAGGAATCATTTTCAGACCAAGTCAACAATACTGGAGGGATATTTTCAGTTCAAACATCACGCTTGTGCTGTAATTTGATGCAGCTGTGGTGATAAATATTTTTTGATAACCTTAAACGGATTGCAAATCGGATTTTAATTTCATGTTTATTTGCAGCAGTAAAGCAATTTCCCTTAAGTGGTGGCACTGCTAAACCATATCAGTTGTATTTTGCCATTCGAACATTTGATTTTCATTAACAAATCTGCCAAGAAGTGGTCGCATGAACCGAATTAGAAATGCATAGGTATATAGAGGGCTGTCGTTTCAGGCCTGCTTGAAGTCCAGCATCTCAAAGAAGCATGCACTGACGTCAGGCCATTCACTAAGATTCAGTACAACCGTGACAGGCAGCGGGTGCCTTGGGCCGTCCCAGCCTTTCACACAGCAGGACGAGGGGCCTGAGCCTGGGTTGTCTGGAGGCGCACTGAGGACAGCATGCAGGTCAGCGGGATACCGGAGTGGGAGGGGACCCATGGAGGGGAGGGTAAGAAGCCAAACATCACGGTAAATATAGAAGCTCCGGCATTCTTGCGGCTCTATCCACGAGTCCCGAGCTACTCCCGTTTATTCTTAACAATTCACCACAGAATGTAAATGTCCACAGAATTTGTGCAAGCCATACAAACCCCGAAAATGAGTTAAGGGTTTTGGGAAGTAATTCTGCATTTCCTTGCTCAGCCAGTCCCTCCCACTTTGCCCCTAAAACAACCATGGGTTCACACAAGAGCCATGGGAAATGCAGTGAAGAAGTGAGATGTCAGCAAATCAGGCCAACTTACGTTGTGCTTTTCTGCCAGATAGTCAAAGAGCATTCGTCCATCTCTGAAAAAAAAGAAAAAGACAGTTCCTGCAGTTAGAGACCATTTAAACTGAGTCGCTGTTTGGCTGACATCCTGGTGTTTAGAGCCTCATTCAGGTAGATTTTTCCACTTCTGGTCTAAATCAAGGGCCGTGCATAAACGAAGATCATTTCACTTTTAAAACAGTGTGATGGGCTGTTTATTACATTTGGTTTGGCTGCTACAAATCTATGCAAGCCATGTCTAACAAATTATGTCTGGTGAATAAAGTGAATACTTATTTCTCAGCACAGCCACTGCGTCTCTATGGGTTTGTCAAAATAAAGGAATGCACTGGCTCTTCTAAACGGTTTTATCCCAAATGCATTTTACAACTTTGCCTGTGACCTAAAATCTATTTATGTGGACACCACATTGAAACTATGTGTGTTTCTAGGGTAAGTTCACTTTTATAATGGGAATGGATGAGTGTGGAACATTTGTGATGTGGGCTAAACGAGATTTTGTTTAGGCTGAGGCGGGATTCTTCCCTCCAAGACAGGTTGTCAGCGCTTGGAGGCTTGAGATGGATGGTTTCCATAAGCTCCGGGGTGACTTTCCTGCAGTATGGAATGTTAGCCTGCTGTGCATTGCACGAACACGGATCGAAAAACTTAGCAGTAGCACCAGCTAGTGCACATGTGTCTCTACACAAAGGCTACAGCCAGAACTAAATACGTCAAAGAGCCATGTGCGAGATGGATTAGGACGTCCAAACAGATGAGGACATCATAATGGTGTATAGGAAAATATTGGCGCATAATAATCATGTAAACACTTGATTTGATCGTTTCTCTCTGGTTTGAATAGCTATTGTATTATTGCATTATTGAAAGAAACATTAAGATAGTAAAAAATGAAAAAAAAAAAAATGGAACAAAACTGGAAACAATGCAGAGCAGTGCTGTTGAAACTGTGGGTCTATACGAGTGTATATTCTTCCGATAAGTGAATTCAGTATTGTCTGGGAAGTTAGGAAAAATATTTCTTCTCTCACATTTCCCACCGAATTGATACACCGCAGTGGAATCTCTCGGGTTGACAATTTACTATTCAAGTAAATGTAGCTGAGACTGGTTTTTGGCTTCCATATCGGTCCAAATAAAGGCTAAGAGTGATAAAGGTTAGAGGCCTATTGGCTAGCATTTTAATAATAATAATAAAAAAATGAGGTTTTATTTTGTATGTGTGTCTGAATCGATGTGACACCAATGGAAAAAGCACCAGAGTTCAAATTTCAAGCCTGTTCTCATGCCTAGTATTGGATCAACCTGCGATTCAGAATTGTTAAAAACAGAAATTTCATTAAGCATATGCTAATTAAAACCATAATGGTAGAATAAGGCTTTTGCATGTTCTTTGGCTTGACATACAATCGTTCATTGACACCAGATGTGTTTCCTATTGTTTTAAAATATTGTATGAGATTTTCTTTTTTGTCACTGTAATTGAAGACAGACACATTATTCCTCCTTCCATCCAAAAGCTTTCCTCCTCATTACACGCAGACAGCAAACTAAAAAAAAATAACACCGACAAGAGCTTTGTCAATTTTGCCATCATCAGGCTTCAAATCCCACAAAACGGTTCCAGCGATTTTGTGGCTTAAAGAAGCAAAACGGGCGCAGCACAAGCACAAACTGAGAGGAGACAAAAAATGATTATGCTCTTGATGAACTGTACGTAGTCTCATCAAGAAACGAAGAAAAGAATTAAGACGGACGATGAACAAAGTTTTAATAACGTTCACCACGACATCCTTCAACTATTTCAAGTAACAGGTTTTACAAATCCAGCTTTGTCTTGTGTCAAACGCTTAACAAGAAATACATTAGTGTTGATTTAAAAAAACAAAACAAGAAAAACAACAATGACAGGCTTTACCTGGTGGACTGCATCTGCCTCGTTGTCTCGGGGTCCTCAAAGATTTTCACAATGGGTTCCGTCTCTGACTGCAGCTGCTTTAGCTGGGCCACAACCTCCGTCCTCTTCTCCCTCAGTGCTGACACAGGGGCAGGATAAAGAAAACCATTAGCTACAGCAACACCATCAACCAGCATGAACACGGTCTGTATAAGTCAGAACTGAAAACGCTGTAAAACAACGTTTACTGCTAAATCAATCCAATGAATGGAGTGAATGGTGTAGTGCAGCAGCCCTTAATGATGTCTACCAAGCAATATTAATACGTTCCTTGGCTTTGTGTGCGTTTGTGTGTGTGTGTGTGCATGAGCGTATCCACCACACTTACTATGGGGAATGTCCGTATCCAAATAAAGGCTTCTGTACACGTCCATGGCGAAGTCCACCATGTTGGTGTCGCTGAGGAGGTCCAGTTTTCCATGAAGCAGCTCCTGCTCATTGTAGATCTAAAAACGGTAAATAATAGAGAACAGAGCTGAGGAGATGTTTTGTACATTACTATACAACTGGGAGGTCCAGACTAGGTTACAAAGCCTTATGAACGATGTTTCTAATTTAATAATTATAACAAGGCAAAGCACAATTAGCCCATGTTTTCCATAACTTCCGGCAATGACTTAATAGTCCCCACAACCCCTCGTGGTTACGTGAATTGCCTCAGCCTTCAAAAGCTAACAACTATTTAGTATGTCTAACAAACCACATTTGTACTGGATGACTCATAAGGATGGCATTTAGCTGTTATTATAATAACCTTCAGTTTAATTTACTACAACCTAATTTCTGTTACAGCGTGTGTGTAACAGCAACTGTGTTGATAGAAAGGTATCAGTCTGCTTAAGGGAACCAGATGTTAGCTTCCATAACCTCGAGGTTAGCATATACTTTAAATGAACATGGCGGCAGTCATTTGGCCTTAATAGTCGTGTTAACTGATTAAACTTGTTAAATATATATTTTGCAACTTCTAATCTTAGCCCCCAACCCGTATCCACTCTATTCTCAGTCTTATTATCACAAATTAAACACTTGGTTAGCTTTCAAGAGTTAGCATTGCGCCCCGGCGAGCGCTTTTGTGAATGTTTCATTGCCCAGCGTATCCCTGTTGGGAGGCTACAACGCTGACCTACAGAATAGTATTCTGTGCGGAAGCACCGCCCAACAACTGCTTACAACGGGCTGTTCCGAGTTGAGAAAACGTGCACTCCCACTGTCATGTGAACGAACAGCGCGAACCTAGCTTAACCGGCGTAAAGCTACTCAGGTTGAAAAAAAACACAACTTCCGATTTAATCTTTTCAAAATATAAACTCAATTAAAATGTATCACAATGTGGTGGCTAATATGTCGTCCCGTAAAATTTTCTAAATGCTTAACTTCACGGCTGATGAATCGTTAATACCTATTCCGCAGTTTTCTATTCAGTTATGCTCGACTGTATTTAATTTTGCTTGTGCATTGTGTTTCTCGACCTTTATTTTGAATGCAAGCTTCCACACTTCCGAGATGTTTCCGGTTGAAGTGACGCATCTTTACACAAAGGAAGAAAATGTGGCCAACTCCTAAGCGTGGATGGTCTTAACAAGTGCTGAAAACACGCATATAGTTCGTTCAAAACAACAAAAGCATATACCGACGTGTTACCGCGTTAATGTTTGCCGTACCTCTTTAACAGACAGGAACTCCAGCAGAGGAAAAACGAGATGACGGTCTAAAAAGTGGGCAATTCTGGTGGTGAGGTCGTATTCCGCCATCTTTGCTCCGGGGGAAAGGAAGTGGATGTGTGATGCGGCTGCGTAAAGGGGGGACTGGCCAATCAGAGACCGCCTCAGCATCCTCAATACGTTTTTTTTTATTTATTTAATTTAATTTATTTATTTTATTGTGAATATTGTACCACAGTGCTATTTTTAAAATCGTGCTTTATGATAACACCGTATATAATAAGAAATAATCCTAATAGACTGTTTTTAAGATAATTTTTATTTTATTTTTTCTGCGCTGGGATTCAGTGTATACTAATAAAAGCAACTGAAAGTCTGCTCTGTCACAAAAAAAAGTGTTACTTTGGGAAATTAAAAAAAGAATCATTTTAGTTATTTACTTCTGGGTCAGTTCGACATGAAGCTCTAAAAAAATTAAAATAAAAAAAATGGGTGAACTAACATTACGGTGAATGGTAAGTGTCTCACAGCAGAGCAGAGTAGTTTATTCATTTATGTGCCCACCCAGTGAAAGGGAACACATCAGTGCACTTGTTATAAACATATATAATATGGTTCTTTTTTTCATAGCAGAAATGCACAGCTGGGTTTTACATTCATAGAATCTAATTTACTGACTGTTAAAAACCTCTTTGTATATAGTCAGAATTAAAACTGAGCCATGCGCCCTTTGGAGCGCTGTAGTATATATATTATGTAGTGTGTTTTATTTGATAGAATACCAGTTAATATACAGATCCCTGTTGTGGTGAAAGGGACTTGAGTTTCAAAAACATTATTGCCCTTCCATTTACAACGTGGCTTCTGTATGGAAATGTGTATGCTTTTGTTTGTCTTCAGTTTCACTGGTGTCTCAGAAGGATGTGTGACTGTGACTTGTAAACCTTTCAGAATTCCCATAATTTCCTTGCGGTGTTGATACAGTGAAACATTTCATTTATAAAGAGGGCTCCAAGTGAACATTTTGTTGAATGTGAAAACATAGGCTTTGCTCCAGACTCCACCAATATTTCCCCTAATACCCTGTGTGTGACTTCTTTATGGGACTAAAAACCCTTCAATGGCAAATGTAGTCGTGACTGACCCCCACTCACCAGGCCTTAACGAAAACAACCAGATCATTTTTAATCGTTTGACTTTTCCAGGAGGTTAGAATGTTTTCATTGTGCATCTGGACCATCCTCCTCTGTCCTCCTTCATTTCAGCAGCTGCCTTGTAAAAAAGGTGCCCACGGGTTGACCGTACCCAGCCGACAGCGGCCAATATCAGCTACTAAATGGTCCATCTCTAATAGGTTTCACTACTATGTGTTTTCTTGACGACCACATGGCGCTGTCTTGTATCCTCACACAATTCTTCCCTTGTTAGTGCCGCTCTCTCGCTCTTCCACTCTCAGTTCTCTCTGCTGCCAGACAGCAGGTAGAAGTGAGTCATAAACAGACACCACTCACCGTGGCCAGTTGCTGTTTTACTGGGTGCTTCTGACACAGTCGGCTCTCACTCAGTGGCAGCTCGCTTTAAATGAAAAAAAGCTTTTACTCTGCTAAAACGTCTTTTGTGGCGTCCGCTTCGTTTGAGGAAAGGCTGTGCAGCCGAAAGAAGGCGTCCATGCAATATATGGTCTGTTTGGCAAGTATCGTTGGGAATTTGTTTCTATTAGATCACTCATAAGTTTAATTTGAAGAAGTGAATGCCGGAGCCAGTTTGGCTGCAAGTGAGTTGGCTTTACAAGATCACAGTAAAATACTGTCTGTGTTACACTTTTTTTTTTTGTTTTAACCAGTTTTTCAGTTTTTCAATGTGAGCAGTCAGTGATGCCTCTTTCAAGCTGTATTTTCTTTCAGTCTATATAGCTGCTCAGTAGCTTGCACTTGAATTGTTAATAATATAAAAAAAATATATTTTATTCCCATTTGGTTTTTGGTTAAACCTTCCATTTTCCTCAGGGAACCACACTTTTACAGTATACCCCTTTGTTTCAAATCACAATACACTTCCATGCAACATGTATACAACTACAACATATCACCTTGCCTCAACACTGGCCTGAACTTTGACCCTCTGGCTCACATTCGTTGCAGTCTGCAGCACCACTTTTTTTCTAATATCGTTGACAGAACGGTTAGCGCTACACAGCTGACATCCGTGGTACAACAGCCCCATTTGTGCTTTCATTTGTCATCGCCGCTGTTGTAATTTCACTGCCGTCTTGTCTGTGCTTTGTCGATTTATGCATAAGTAAGGGTGCGGTTTCTTTGAGTGACAGGTTGATGATGCCCGCCTAGTCGTCATTTGTTTGCCCAAGCTTCACTTCTGACTGCGAGTCAGGAGGAGCCGAGCGCTGCCAAGATGGTGATGGCCAGTGCCAAACACATCGAGCTTCCAAACCGCCATCAGTCATGTGACACATTACCCCACGTGAAGGATCGCGGGACAGTATAGCCGGGGGAAGTTGGCTTTCAGACAGCAATACGCGCTGTGATGTATTGAGAATAACCGTGTTATGATGTGGGGACGCACGCGAATAGCTAAGGACTGCATGAAGTAATCTTTAGTTTAATGAAGACTTACAATTGAGGGTAAAAAAAAAAAAATTGTTGTATTGTGAGGCAGTGTCATTCATTGAAAAAAAAACATTAAGAGCTGGACAGAAACACTAGACACTAGTAACTAGGGACAGGACAGGGGTTTACGCATATACACACATGCAGGCTGATGGATTAACAAGATACAGGTGTTACTAATGAGGGGGAGGAGCATGCAGACCAAAGACTCAAAGCAACACAGGTGACTCTAATCACAGGCGGGAAAAGACAAAGTCAGGAAGTAAAAACGTATATGCAAAGACAAAAAAAACTACAACGTATTATCTGTGTGCAACTGTGCATTGTTTCTTTATGTAGCTCAGGAAAGGAAAGATACAGAAGGTCTTTCCTTCCTGCTGCTGTTAGGCTTCACAATGAACATTCTTGATAATATGTGCAATATGACTACACCATAAGTGTAATAACATTTCCTACAATCCAACCCGTGCCATATTACAACTCAATCTGTGCAATATTTCTACCACTTATATATTATTTATCTTTTATAGCTATCCTCTTTGCTCTGGCTTTCTTGCTATTTTGCTATTTTGCTCTGTAAGCTGTTGTGAACTGCAATTTCCCCATTGTGGGACAAATAAAGGTTTTTCTTATTCTTATTCTTATTCAACAACAATAGCAACTGTAACTAACTGGCTCACGTGAGAGAGGTGCAAAAGGAAGGTGAATCTTCCATGCTTGTCCTCTGCCCTTGTACTGTCCTTGTCCGCTTAGAGACACAGACAAGGAGATGCATATTCAACCACTTACTGCAATTGTTGCAGTCTGCCCCACCATGATACATTTCTGGAGGTGCAACCTGGTCCAGAAACGCACATTTGACTTTATGAGTACAAGTATATATCTGAAATCGGGGCACACTAATAAGTTGTACCAATGAAATTCTGTTAATTTAATTAATTATTTTGACTTGTTGTGGGGAAGGGTGCTGTAATTTGTCTATCTACAGGAGAGTTTAAAAAAGAAAAAAAAAGATTAACCCTGGGAATGGCTTTGCTTTTTCCTAAGTAAAACATATGGCTCACCCGTCTCATGACCCCAATAATATTCATACAGTCCCTGAGCAAGCAGAAAAACCTCAACGTGTCCTTCCAACCTTAATTTACTGCAAAATAATCAAACCTCAATAATTGTTTCTCCATGAAACATAAACATGTGCACTGTACACTCCATTTACAGTGTAATGCGAGTTGTGCACTTGTATTTTATGTGCAGGCAATAATACTTGTTATTACACAATATTGAATTAGGAAGCAGCAGGAAAAATCTTCACCGGCGTAATCGATGCCAAGACGCATTCCCAAATAGGTTAAATACCACGAGATAAACCCAAAGTGACAAGAAGTGATGGATTTTAAACAGCGACATGAAGGCCAAATTGTGTTGGTTTCTCTCATTTCAAGCAGCCAGTCCTCACCAAAAAAGGTACGTGGGAGGTAGTATTTTGGAAAAATCATGTGCAGAGGAATTCACTTTCCTTTCTTCTTTCCCAAAGCCACACTAATGTTATTTTGTTGATAACATGTTGCTCTCACAAAAATATGTTAAACCAGTTTATTCCTTCCAGACCTCAGAGCCTTTGAATATTCACTGTAGGACATGTAAGAAAAAGAAACTTTATCCTTTACAGCATTCAGTTTAATTGCTATCATCTTTCTCTTGAGCACTAACTCGCGGCCAGTTTTTTACATTTGCTAACAGAAGGTCCAGAGAGAATACTCTGCACTGAAATGTGCAACAGTCCTAGCCACTAAACACCGTTAGGGTCCAGTGCCAGCTTGCTCATCCATCTCCTTAAAGCAAAGTAAAGCCAAAACCAGAGAGAGTTGGGGAAATGACAGATTGAGACAAATAATATAGCAGGCAGATCCTTGCAATTTCTGCTTGGACACCCTCTAACAATACTGTATCTCACAGTAAGTATCACCTACATCAGTCATAAAATAAACTGCAGGAGGAAGCCAAATGACAAAATGTGTTGAAACTGACGTGACATGCTTTATAGATAAGTAACCGCAGCAAGCCAAACAGTTTTTGTACAAACAGAATATGAAACACATCAAGTCATCCTGGAAGTCGTCTCTCCGGGCCAAATAAATATTGCAACAAATAACTCAAAAATTGCAACTTCATATGTGAGATACAACGGTTTGCTAAGTGCTTTGCAGAGATGGTGGACAGATTTTGTCATCGTCAGTTTCCAGTCTTTATTCTATGCTGTACTATGCTATGGCACAGCAGATGCTAAGCTAGCTGAGCTTAGTTTAGCGTGAGGACTAGAAACAAGGAAAAATAGTCATATTTAATGGACGAACACTCCGTGTCATTACCCGTAGGATTTCTGAAGCGTGGTGTTTGGCACTGGCCGTCACCATCTTAGCTGTGCTTGACTCCTCCGAACTCTTAGTCTAGGAAGCTCAGGCAAACAAATGGCAACTGTCATCAACCTCTCACTTAATAAAGCAATCACTCCCGTATTTATGCATAAATTGAAGCCTCGATATAATGTAACAAGCTGTGAAGAAAAGACATTTTAACACGAAGGTCTTTGGCGATTGACTCACTTTCGGAGCCACCCTCAAGTGGCCAACTGATGAACTGCACATTTTGACACTTTCTTTGCTACAAGCTAGCGGCTTATTGAATTAACCTCAGACATATCAAGTTACAGTTCTTTCTTGAAAAGCAAATCAGACACATTATCACCTGTGAAACATGGAATTGGACAAGCAACGTACTTAATTGTATGCAGAAACCTGTAGACGTGTTGGATTTCAGACAGATTGGGACTTGCCCGGCTCTATCCACTTATTTCTCGTCTTAATGCTGAGCTGCTAACTTACACCTGTGTTATTTTGTAGCTATTAGCTGTGTGGCTATTGCAGATATGAGGATGGTGGTACTTATTATTATCTCACCAAGAGAACAAGCATAGTTCCCAAAATATCAAACTAGTCCATTACACCGTTTTTGCAAACATGAGTCTAATCGTACTTGTTGTTTGTCAAATTCACCCTTTCTATGGATACAGTTCATGGTGGTCTGCTCTCCAAGTTGCTGGCTCTGTTTCTGCAACTTTGCAATGTCCTACTGCCAAGGTGCTTCACGGTCAACCCAACCAAAAGGGTAACTAATGATCTGCTCCCAGCAACTCCCATATTACTCAGCCAGTCTAGTGAATGAAGAGGTTTTGTCTGAAGGCTTATCAAAACTTTAAAGCCCATAAAAGTGGAGTAAATATAAACAGTCATCCACCATTTCTGACTCTGTAAATCAAAGCATGTGTGTGTTTTTGTAGGACGAGGCAGTTGCAGACAGTGATGGCTCTGACCACACAAGGCATCCAGGTTTAATACCGGGATGCTGTCAGGAACACCAACACATTTCAGCAGGCACAGCAGTTATCCATCATTCTACGTGTTTGTCTTGTAGAAAATACTCCTCGGCCTTAATGGGATAAACTTAAAGGGCGCTGCAGTGATGGGCCAAATATTCCATGAAAAACCTCAGCTCTCCAGTTCCCTGAAAGCTTTCTTGGTCAACAAATGAATCCAAGAGAGGGAGAGGAGATGACACTGCCAAAGACACCCACTACTGGCCTCGTTCTAATATCTGTCAAAATATAAATCAATAAGATCTGAAGACAAATGACTCGCCGCGGGATGTTGCAAAGCCAAGCATCCCTGCTCTGAATCTGAATTCCAGCATCTCATATGAATTTCAATGATTCTTTTGCAAACTTTTTAGATATGCATCACCTCGCTTCGAGTGCATGTCAGGTTATAAATCAGTGGTCCACGCTCCTGATTCAGAGCCCAGTGCTGACTTCAGCACTGTCACAGTCGGTGGCAACGGGAGGAAGGTTATCGACCGGGCCTGTGAGTGAGTAAACAACGCAAACTCCCGGTGGGCTCCCAGTGGGCGCCCAGTGGCACCGGGCACGGCAGAACATCTGTGCAACACATGTCGGCTGCACAGATAAGTGGGGACTTGTACTCACGCACGTATCAGCGGTGTCACAGAGGGCACACATGCGAGCTGATCAATACTTGACTCCTTTAATCCTTCCTCAGCGAGCCCTGCTCCCATGTTAGCCCCTCGCGTTATGCACAACTTCTCTTTTCCTCTGTAATTTTCTGAGAGACAGCATGGTGCTATTGCCAAATTTGCGGCAATAGTATACCAGAAAAGAAATCTAATAACTCCAGATTATGCTGCATAGTTGCACAGCACGGGGCGTGGAATTTGAATACTCTTCTTCCTGTGGATTTCAAACATTTGTGCTATTGTGTGTATTTGTGTAGCTAAGTGGAGGTACTGTATCTGAGTAAAATCTCCCTTGAAATAATGGGAAGAAAGTAGGACTAGTGAACAAGGTCTTCCATGAATGCAAAACCTCAACTTAAACCCCCTGAGAGCTTGTAGAAGGGCTTTCTATTTCAAGGTGGACCAACACACACACAAAAAATGCTTCTGGAATGAATAAACTCCACTAGCTACCCCAACTTAGAATGAAGATGATGTGCTTATTGGATGCGACCGGGAAATAAATGTTCAATATTTGGCTCGGAGGTGTCAAAATTGTCACGTCACTGCCAAATCCACTCTTAGAGATCAAGCTTTCTCTTTAATAAGACTGCATGGAGGTTGTGTAAGCTTAGGCTCAAATATAAAGTCTTCCAATATGACTTTTTTTATTATTATACATTCCAGAAGGAGAGCAGCAATCTGTTCATTTGGAAATCAATATATGGAAGAGTCAAGAGCTTGTAGAGATCACTTCTCGTGATGAATGCGGCGGCTCACGTGCGGCCCGTGCGGAAGTCTGCTGGAGGTAATCTCGCGCGTTGTAATGTTGAATCCTTGTTCAAATTGAATGAGAAGCAATGATAGGCCATTAAGCCCAATCCAGCAACACATAATATACTACATGTGGTAATACTCCAATCCACAATAAGCAATCAGGCTACTACACGAGGTGTCAGGGGAGCAATACATCCTCAGCCTCGTGCTGTGTGAGTACCGTCAATTACCAGCGTGGTGCTGCTCTGACATGAGCCTGAATATTGTTCTTGGCACCCAAAGCCGAGAGAGAGAAGAGCAAGAGAGTAGAGACGCCTAATTGTGACGTGCTATAATTTCCCGTTCAGGGCCTCTCAGTCAGGATATGGGCGAGGTCAAAGGTGCAATACAAGGAGTCCATCAGAGGCAAGGCGTGCTGAAGTCATCTGTACAGAGTTATTGGTGGTGAGGTGAAAGCAACTTGGTCAGACAGGAGACCTAATCAGATTTCAAAGTAAACACAGTGCCGCCGGCTCCAGAAGGCTGAGTCCAAACATCGTTGCTAATTGCATCTGTCTTCATTTTCCGCAACACACTGTACAACACCAACGAGAAAGAAATCTAGATGGAACAGGAACTATTGCAAAACCACAGAGAGCACCTCCACGGTACCTCAATTTTTAGTCCATAACTGTTCATTTTAGAGATTGCCAACTCTGATTGCTTATGTCAGAAATCAAAATATAATGCCTGTGAAGTGTTTCTGCTGGAATATTTCTCTTTTTTTTTCATACACGGAGACTGAAAAAGAAATAAATAAATATATATATATGCGCTTGTCCCTTGTGCCATATGTGGGGGCTCCCAGAGCATGGAAACCTACGTAAGAAGCAGTCAAGTAGTACAATTTGGGTTTTCAGATGGCTGCAATTGATCTCACATATTGTGACATTTCTGTACAAGTGCACTGCTCCAAGCTAAACAGGCGCCTTATGTCAAGAAGCTTTTTTCACCACCACCGCATCCAGCTGCGTCTCAGAGTTATGGACAGTCTGTTCACAGAGTTTCACCATCGTGCTCTGACATCCCAAGAGTCACACCCGCTGCCTGGTGTTTATTGCAGGTCACTATTAGTGCCCTGGGCCTGAGTGGCACCTTGGCAGACAGTGGAAGCCGTCCGCCCCAGAGAACAGTGTGTGATTGTTTTAATGTGGTTGCTTCAGTGTTCTGTGTTCCTGCAAAAGCCCGACCGCATATCAACAGACAGCCATGTGCAGACTTGAAAATTACAAGTGCGCCGATCGCCAACGCTGAGCATAACTTGAACTGTACATAGCTCTGTTATTTTGAATTCTTGACAAGATTACGTTTCATTGTTCTTTTGTGCAAAAAGAGGTGTGCCCATCGCTGGTGATACCCGGCTGTTTTTGCCATATCAGTGTCCTCTGTGTTGCCCTTTCGTGACAAGATGAACCGTGAACGCCGGTAAAGCATGCATAATAGTAGGCAATGTGCAGTGAGTGCCACTGTATATGACATCAGATCTCTGAAATGTCTCTGTAAGCAAGTTTGTGCTTAGTTCACATCAACAAGTGTGTAATGTGGTAAGTGAGAAGTGTGCAAGGAAGCATACATAGCGAAGGGATGAGATTCACAGAGGCTCCTGAGGGAAATCAGGATAAAATTGTAGATGTGCTTGGAAAGCAGATTTCATATTTTCAGAGGAAACTGTCTGATCCAATACTTAGCAGGGAAATTATATATAAATGGAAATGGAGCATGAGAATGACATCCCCTCCACATTTTGGCGGTAGCCTGTTAGTCATCATGCTGTATGTTGCTGACGCTGAACAGTGCAATGAGGATTCAAGAGTAGGGTCAAATGGAATGCCATTTGCCCTGCGTCTAAACCAAAACATGCAAGTTAGACTTAAATGACATTAAATCAACTGCAACATTATTATTATTATTATTATTATTATTATTAATAGCGCATTTCCCTTGAGGATGATTAAAGTCTATCTAAGTCTAATAATAATAATCATCATAATGTCTAGACCACGCCCATACCTCCCAAGTCCACGACGTAGGCACGGCGTATGTTGTCACAGGAAAAAAGATGGCGTCGGTGTCAGAAATGTACGATGTGGGATGGGAAGGTAAGACAAAAGACAAAACTGTTTCTCCTTGAGTGTCACTCAGGCACTTTTTGTAATATTGAAGCCATTCGGCATTTCTTGTGCAAGAGCATATCACAGAGTCGTCGCTGTTCCTGGCTGACATGCTATGCTGACAAGTCGGCATGCGAAGTGCTAACGCTAGTTAGCACGGCATGCTAGCCTGCCGTTTTTATGCAAACAGTCGCTGTTACCAGCTGAATTGTCAGCATAATGTCAAACTAAGATGAGAAAGGAGTGAAAGCAGCGGAGGGTGTGCAATGTACAACGCCTGGCCGTTTAAAGGTAGCGCCCAACGCCTGTTAGCTTGTTAGCATGTAATGTTAGCTGTGGCTACGGCTAACTGTAGCGGTTTGAGCTGACGTTAAGATAGAGGCTGAGCCAGTAAAGATCCGTAACACAGTCATAATAATGTAGTCGCTTAGTGTCATTAATGGTGCCGCTTGTGCTTCTGATGCTAGAGTTGAACTAACGTCGGAACATAATCATAGCTTAATCGTAATATGTGAAATAAAGCTAAATGGATTAAAATGACTTAATGTTAGGTATAACAGCCTATATCAGTTTAATTACGTAAATATATGTATGTCCCACACAGTGCTCTCAAATCGTGTATTACACAGCCCCAGCAGTAAAGGTCTGGAAAGTGGGAGGTGGTGGAGCTGTTACGTTAATCACTGATATTACAGTTTTCATGCATTAATGTCTTTGTCCACAGAGATGAGAGACAAGCTACGTAAATGGAGAGAAGATAACTGCAGAAATAGTGAACAGATAGTGGATGTTGGTGAGGAGCTCATCAGTGACCATGCATCTAAACTGGGAGATGACAGTAAGTGTGTCAGTGTGTGTAAAATTAGTGCACAAACTTGCATCATTTCAGAGACATTTTTTTGCAGGCATACCCATGCTGATTGGAGTTGGACTATAAGGTGCAGTGTTAGGTTGAAAACTTAGACTACAGATGAAAATTGAGTTGTTTTAAGTTAGGTGACTGTAAACCTAAAAGTAGAAAATACAATTATTATAATGTCACTGTAGCAGTGACAACCCTACTGTTTTATCAGTAATACAGTGTAGCTTAAAAGAGGAGCGTATTGTTATTACAATACGTGGGCTCACATCATGAGATGAAATTAAATGAGCATCATGTGATATATTTAATCTAAGTGAGTGATTTTTTTGCAAGGTGCATTTTGTCTGTTTTTTATATATATATATAGATGTGTGTGTGGCATATATATTTTAAATATCTGAGAGGATCTTAGGTTTCCTTTGATGTAGAAAATAAATTTCAGAAAATCCAGAAATACTCAGTAACGTACGATGCGTTACATGGGGAAAATGTGCTTATTTTTGGAGAGAATGAGTGAAACCTCAGTTTTAATATTTTAGATTTGGTGTGAAAGAAAAAAAAAAACAGAAAATGACTGAATGTCAAACATACAGTATGTTAAAGGAGCGATGCCGTGAAAGGTGCATGAGTAGGTGTAGTCCGTTACCTAGAACTGTGTACAGTACAGTACTGTTGATTTCTTAGAGTTAATTTTTGAAGCAGTAGTCAGATTTACGGACAATATGATGAACATAGTGCCTCCAAGGAGATATAACCGATGTGCTGCATCACTCCATAAAACGTTCCCTTTTCCCCAAGTCATTATGATTCATACAATCCTTTTAAAAGAGGCGGATAAACACTTAACATGCCTTGCTTTTATTGAAACCAGCTTTAAATTGGCTGTGAAATGAGATGGCAATTATCGAAACAAGCGTTGGGATCATTAAAGTCAAGAAAAACTCAGGGCATTTGTTTGTTTTGGCACAGCCTGACAGTATTTGGGTGGAGCTGGATTTTGTTATTCTTTCCAATTAACCAGGGTTGTTCATTTGGCTGAATGCATCCAGTTTGGTTGTCAAAGCTGTCTGTCTAACATGTTGTATTGATTCCATTAATTGGCTTCTGTAGCCAGGCTATTAGTCACTGTGTTATAATGTTACAGTTGACTGAAAGAAATAAACATTTCATGGTTTTATAGTGAACCACAGACTGAAACATGTTAAAGGAATGGTTGAGCTTGTTATGTTGATGGTGGTCAACATGCCGTGCTCTGAAAGGATATAAATATATTTAATACATTTTCAGACATGCGTGAGATGTGTTTTATTTTAAAAACCCAACACATTGACAGTGTTCAAGGTTTCTCCTTGAGCAAACATCTCAGCGTTGCATTCGCAGAAATGTTGAAAAAGTAACCTAAACCCAAAATGGGACTATACTTCTCTTTTTTTTTCTGGTAGCGTAACAGATGATCTTTTCCATCTTTTCTCCACACACAGTGTGTGGAAGACCTCGACTAATGAGGAATATAAATCATGGATAAGGGTGGAGGATAATTTTCTGAAATTTGCCTTGTTAATAGCACACTTAAATGTAACATGATTATGAAATTGAATTGTTTTTTATTACCAACTAACTGCAGCAAATAAATAGCATGACCTTAGACAAGGGAGTTGCATGCAACGCTGTGTTTATGCTTATTAAATTGCAGTGCTGTCCAAGTTTTATATGAATGCATATTTTTTAAAAAGCAACATTATCTTTCATGCGTGCCATAAAGAAAATAATAAATGAAGCGTTTGTGCAAATGGAACAGTCATGTGAAGAAACTCTTCAGCTGCTGATGCATGTCGTGAAAGCTTGTTTATTATGAGTAAAAAACATCTTATGCAGCTGTTGAGGAGAGAGTGCGTCAAGTGTCAAGTGTACAATTCAATACATCATCTTTTTTTTTACGTTACCCCAGGCAATGGACTGGAATGGAAAGGGCGTTAACACTGTCGTCTTTGTCTATGTGTCTCTTCTGCCCAGTATGGATTATTTATGAGCAGGTGATGATCGCAGCGCTGGACTGCAGTCGGGATGACTTGGCTCTGGTAGGTTTTTACCGCGCTTCCTCACACACCCAAGAGCTTCAAAAGCAATCGCTCACTCTCTCGCAGCCATTCCTACTTTGCGGTACCCGCACTGCCAAATGTGAAAATCTGATTTTTATTTGGCCAAGTGGTATTACTCTGTCTGTACTTTGGAAAAACAATTTACGGAGAGTTGGAATTAGAGGGTGTAGCAAATGAGCGGAGAAGCATGCTTCAAGTGTTAGCTGAACTTGGCCATCATCTGTGGAGTTTTTTCCCCTTAGGATTTATTTGCCATCGTAAAGCTGCATGTGCTGTTTCTGAGTTTACGTTTAGAAATATTTATAGCTTTGAAAATGGTAAAATCTGCATGGGACAAAAAAGTTTTGGTAATTGAAATAGTTCATCTCCAAATGTGGATGTGTCAACTCCCCTGGCAAAATGAATGACTCAGCAAGTATGGGGAATGTAGAACACAGTCATTACAATTAGTTGTCTGTTGGCTGTCCTTTCATCCCTGCTGCCAGACTTTAAAAAAAAAATAAAAAAACAGAATTGCTCTAGAATTGTACTGATGGATAGCACAAACGATCCAGGTCGCACCGCAGACTTTTCCGTCTCATTCACGATAATGCCGAATGGGGCTGTAAGCATTCCTCACCCGTTTAACTACCCTGTGTTCAAGCAAACCGTATAGAGGAGGAAGAACAAGTCACGGTGAGAATCCTGATTCCCCTTTTTATAGCAGCAAACATGCTGCTGTGTAACCACGCAGCTTTCTTCCATTTATTAACTGCTTATCGTGTAGAGGGTTGCAGGGAGCTGGGGCTGTCATTAGGTGAACTGTCCAGAGTACAGTGCTAACCACTACACCACTGAGCTGTCCTCTTTTGTTTACTATTGTACAAAAACTATACAGTCAATATACATTTGAATACATAGATGCCGACCTTCTGTGCTCAGCTGGAACACTTTGTTTGGACTAGAAAGTAGTATAACCAGAGCATCTAGGTGTCTGCGGCGTCTGCAGCAAGGAGTAGAATTGAGGCCAAAGAACACTTAGAGATGACCTCAGATTTCCCAAATTACAAAATTATACATTAATGTTAATTTTGCACTCACAAGCACATGCTAGTGCCACTGCTAAAGCAGACCCTTTAGCTTTATAATGTCTCTCATATGTCTGCTAGGGCAGCAACAAACGATAATGTTTTGGGATTCACTGATTAATAATCCACCCCTCACAGGATAAGTGGTTACAGAAGATGAAGGATTAATAATTTAATCTATTGCTTTGTTTTTCCTGAGTAGTCATTTAAATGTTTGATCTATTTACCACTAAATTAGAACCATACCTGTTAAACATTACGCCTTTTATTCAGTCATTTTCTCATAACATGAAGAGCAAGTGTGTTCTTGCTTTACACATGTACCGCAAGTGGCAAAGACTCCGCCTGCCTGCCCAGCACTGGAAATACTAGCGGGTCTTGTTTCCCACGTCAAAGCATGTAAGACAGTGACGTTTGGCCTGTTACCGTCTGTTGTTAACATTAGTTGATTGTGATTGTTTATCTGAATCCCTAAACATTTTCAAGACGGGTGATTTGTTACAGAAAACCCTAAGTGTTTGTGTGAGATCAAGAGTTTAACACAAAGTTTAAACACCGCCATCTATAATCGGTCTCTCTCCTCTGCCCACATCCTTGCAGACCTGTCTACAGGAACTGAGGAAGCAGTTTCCAGATAGCCACAGAGTGAAGCGATTAACGGGCATGAGGCTGGAAGCTTTGGAAAGGTAAGCATTGGGTACCAAAAGCTCTAGAGAGAGAGAGAGAGAGAAGGAGAGAGGAGACAAGCAAAGAAGCACTGCCTCAGTGTTTCGAATGGTACTTTAGGAGGCTTGGGGGCGAGAAAGTGTTAGCAGATCCTAAGTGGTTCAATGGTCAGGGTGTGTAAGTACACTATGTGTGTGGGGTATGGCGTGTTTATATTGGATCACCAAGCATTCCTTTTGGAGAAGAGGGGAACGGAGAGAGGAACGGTTCAGTGTTGGGTAGTCCTGTGGCCCTTAAGCTTGAGTCAGGGATTCCCGGGAAGGAAGTGGTTGGATCCCACTGTTATTCTGGGGGTCCCTCAGTCGTCTCTGGTTTCTATCCCACTGTTGTTTCCTTATTTTGTTCCTCCTCATCTCTCTGCGTGTTTTTCTTGTTCCCCTCCCTATTTTCAGGCTTTACTGTTCTGTTTCGGTCACTGTACAGCGAGTGTGTCTTGGCCCTGTAAATATTGACATGTCACCACAGTCAGAATGGAGCGCGCTTGAGGACCAAAGATAAATAAGGGGTATTTTAGTCTTCACTGGGCTGAAGTAAGGGTAATTTTATCTGCTTACCACCTCACTCGCATTCCCCACCCAGATCACCATTGCTGGTTTATCGGTTATGTCACAGTTTATGTGATAATTGAGAGTGATTGCTTCGGCACTGTCAGATTAAATAAACGGCACACTGGGATCTAATTGGCAGCAGGCAGAGCTACACTTGAATGACACAGCTTCAAACAGTAAACCCTTTCCCCTTCATACATGCACACACACACACACACACACACACACACACACACACACACTTGGCTCCTAAATAAATAAAGCAAATCAAAGTGGCTTGTGAGTGGTTGCCTAGTGCCATCTGAAATCTCCCAAAGTGTGGCTGAGTAATAAAGTGAATGTGAGGGGAGTATCAGTGCTGGAAGTGGGACTGCTCATTGCTAATGGGAACCAGAGTTGCTTCTGTCTGTTGCATGGTGTGGGCGGGACAGTTTCTCATCACAGAACCATGCGTTGTGCAACTAAAACGTCAGCGTAAAAAAAAAAAAAAAAAAACGTTTTAGTCATCCTTCACTGCTTGATTTGACATGACGCAAGTGCAAATGCGTCCTATTACCAGATTTCTTTACTATATGATTTGATATCTACCTAAATTGAATCGTGTGGGCTCTGTCTAGTTTGAGGCACGCTGTGTCGGACATTGTTGCTTCTCAGATTCATATGTATAGACACACCCGGACCGACGATCTAGCTGCAGATCTGGACAGACATAAGAGCATCAAGGTTAAATGAACACAATCAAATTAAAATTCAATCTTCAAAACTGTGTGCTTTGTTTGTATTGATTTCATGACTCATTCTGCAGAGATATAAGCGTCTAATGATGTTGGCTGTGTGATCAGCAGCCTAAACTTAAATTAATGTTTATTTCTTCCTTTAGATCCCAACTGATTTCTGTTGTGCTTTACAGTAAATACAGAAACCTGCCACGATGTGTATAGAAACTTCATGACCTCAGTTTGATTTCTCCACCAGCTAATATTACTGGACTGGGATTGTGTTCTGAACTGTACTCTTTTCTCTTTCTTTCTCTGAAGGTACGATGAGGCCAACAAGCACTACGATGCCATTCTCCAAGACGACCCCACTAATACGGTGAGACTGAAAAGCTAGGAAAGATGGGGAAAAGTCCCACTGTTTAGTGTTTTACTTTGCTTCACTTTGTGGTCTCAGCTTTTTGGAGGGCTTTAAATCTGTCGTGGCACTTTGGTGTTAGCGGTGGGAGTTAAACTCCCCTTGGCCTCTCTGGCCTCGACCACAGTGCTGATCAGCCTATCACCCACACAACTGAAATGTGTTTAAGGGGCGGGGGCTGGAGGGTTATTCATGGTCTTAGTCAGTGGCAGACATGTTTGGTATAAGTAAAGCCTAAATAAAACTTCTGGTCTTTGAAGATGGTGATTTATTGGACCTTTTAGACCTCCACCTTGATTGAATAGGACTAAGCTCCTGTTCCACCTTCTCATTGTAAGAAGAAGGTGGAATGTTGTTAAGTTGGCCACTCAGACAGGTCTGAAGTAGTCATCACTTCTCTGATGCTCCATTCTTGCTATCTTCTCAGTTTACTATGCATCACTGAAATGACTTGCAGAAGCATGTCTAGCCAGTGTTCTGCCAATCCCACATCACCATCCCCAAACATAATGTACCTGCTGCTATTTGTTTCCACCAGGACATGTGACCTTGCAAGAGAATTCATTTTTTAAAGGGTCTTCAAAAGAACATGACCATCTCAGTATCTGAGAGACACATCATAGGTACTCTGAAACAAATAGATGCCTTACAGAAGCAAACGATTAATGCTTTCTTTGCCCTGATGCTCCCGATCTCGCTCGCTCTCACTGTGGCATTGGAGAAACAGCCTCCTCGATTTAAAAGCCACAGCTCCTACCTCCTCACATGCTCTGTCTCACTTGCACCTTCACTTTGTCAAGTCAATCTGTTTATATTACGCTTTTATTGCTGTTGGAAGTTTGCAAGTCGGATTGGCAAGTCAGTGTTTGAAAACGGGGACGTGACTGTTTTCATAGGCAGGTCCCCATTGTTATATTTCAAATTGAAGTAGTACTTTGGACGCATAATATGCTTCTTTGTAAATCAAAGGGATTATATGAATGTTGAGCAGAAGGGTTTTCACATTTCAATTAGAATTGTTTATGTTTTAATATAGTCTTAATCGTAACTATACACATTTATGCTGATGCTACCTTGAATCAGATGTCTCGTGTGTAGGTTCAGCAGCATTTTAATAACGTTAGAGTCCCACATCAAATGTCATCACCTTTCATTGTTTGCATGTAAATTTAAAGAAGCCAGAAATAAAAGTTGTTGATGGCTATTAAATTAACCACCAGTAACTCGATAGAACAATTTTGCTTGCCTTAATTATTTTTATAAACTTAAGATTCAGCTTCAAGATGAAATGAGCAATGGCAGATATATATATATAAAAAAAGAAGCTGGTAATTATTGTTGTGACAAACTAAAACTGACATGCGTATTTGCTTGAACCGTATAATAGCGATCCTGGATTAAAACTACTGTGTGAGGTTATTAAGTTCAAAATATTGATTTATTGTGTATAAAAAGTTGAACAATGATTTATAACTACATAAAGAGACCGGAGATAAGAGAGAGAAAGGATAAAACCACAGGAAAGATAAAACATTTCATGAGAGCTTTGTTGGCATCCGAGTTTAACAAATTCTGGTATTTTCCCCAACTGGGATCAGGTCCATTGTGGACCCTGTGGCTGCATTGAATATTCTGAAAAGACTGTGTCCCACTCATGCTGTCCAAGTCAAGATTGATGTGAAAGCCATAAATCAAATTATTTTCTTGTACAAAATGGCTGCAATAAATGTATGCTCTGTAATTGGCATAGCAAATTGCTTTACATTTATCCACTGCTTTGACAGTGGGAGTTGTAAATTCAGTTCATCCCAGGACACCTCCCTGACATGGCACAGATCTTACGCGGATTGCAGGGACGTCCTCGGAAAGGGAATGGTCCGTTTCCTGGTTTCTGCAAGGCTGGATACTGACACCCTTGCAAGCGTATGCTGTCAGTCAAACCTGGGACTGGGAATGGAACAAAACACACAAATATGTCCTCTGTCCCTGGGATGTTAACCTTAAACCTCTTTCCCACAGTCCTCAATGGGTGTAGTGATGAAAGGTGGAGTGATCATATTAGGTCACCTGTCTTGGGGTGAGGACAGTGTCCTCCCTAAATGTTCTCCTATATTCTCTGTAGACTTGGGCAGGGATGGGCCTAAGAAATGGCGGAAAATTGGCGACCACAAAGAAGACTTGCAAGGCATCCCGGCATGCAAAGCAGAGATTGGAAACTGAGCTGTTGTAATTATAGGCTGTGGAATAGATGTGGTACCCATTAACCAAAATTGTTGAATCAACAAAAATTGCTCAAGGTTTTTTTTTTTTTTTTTTTTTTTTGCCATGGCGCTGTCCAAAAAATGTTTCAAACTCTTAGCCCTTCCATTGCTTGCAATGTTCCAATACCTACAGCAATGTGCTGGCAAAATTTTTGTCTGTGTGCGTAAATGCAATCTTTCCACCTTTTTAGATTATGTGGTGCCCGCGACATTTACATACAAGGGTGGCTCAGTTTAGTATTTGTTTAAGCGGACTCTATGATTATGTTAATATTAAATTCCAGCGCTCTCATTCCACCCTAATTGTTCAATATAAAAAGCTTGTATTTCTTAAATGAGCCCGCAAGGTCACATGGACGACTCCTGAGGTTGACCCGCAATCATATGCGATTACAAATTCACTGTAGGACAGGAGTATATTTGTGTGGGACAAGCGATTTGAAACTGAAAGCCTCAATTAAGAATTAGTTGACCACGTACAAATGTTTAGTTTTTAAAAATAATGGCAGTGCTGAACTTACTGATTAAACTTAATACATTGTGGTAACATCTTAATTGAAGACGCATACGTTCGGCCACGTTCACGTGTAAACAAACCTTCAAGAAATCATAGAAAAGTGAATGTCTGTCTCTTCTTTCCCGTTTTTTTTTTTTTTTTTCTCAATTACGTGCAGCGTGCTAGGTGTGCCACCCTTCTTGCAATGTTTCTTATTATAAAGGGAGATTGCGGTAGGTCGACGCGTACAGCCAGGGGCGATGTAAATAATCCACTTCTCACTCCTAAGGTCTCCTGAGAGCGCTAATTAAAAAAGAATCACGACAACAGAGGGATCAGAGCCACTGCCAGCTTTTTCTGGATCATTAGTAAGAGAAAGGAGGAGAGAGAGGAGTGGTTTGGAATTGCTTCTCGTTTAATAAAGTGCCGTGTGACTCTTCTAGGCTACCAACTTCCATGTGTTCCTTTGAGCCCAGAGTGGTTCAGAGTCAGGGGGGAAGTGAGAAGTGAGTGTGGCGGTGATGGTGGGAGCGCACAAGTGCAAAGAGCCACATTGACCATCATTGTAGTGTTTGTTGTATGATTTTATTGTTTAATTCCCCCTTTTGTTATGGGATGAGGAAAGATCTCACATGGTTGTAATTTAGTCTGAAGTAAATATAAATTCTTGAATTTGACATAGCATCAAGTTCTGGTGAAATACACCAGATGTCAAATTAACTGATCTTTATTTTGTTGTCTGGGGACATTAAAGAAAAACTAGTTGATTTACCTCTCATTGCTCCTTGTTGCTTGATGCGTTTATTATGTATTTTAATCATCTTCCATCACCGTACTAAAAATAAACAGTTTGGGAACAAAGCACATTGTGGTATAGGTTGAAATCCGTTTTATGTGGATGTCATCCCATTGCCTGCTTGCTTTTTTCAAAATATTGCTTGTCATTTGAGGCTGCAGTGTCTCAGCAGGTCTCTGTCCCGACTTGATGAAGTGGAGTTCTTGGGATTGCAGTGTCAGAGGAGGCCCAAATTTACAGCCCCCTAGACGTGACTCATACGCAGCCCTCAGTGACTCTGGTTATGAGTATAGGAGAGGAAGCCCCACTCAATCAAGTGCCAGTCCATAAATAAAATAGGCTGTGGCAGGGCGGTGCACTACTAATGGAGCAGCAGCCTCCTGTTAAGGTTTTCGCTTATTATCAAAAGAAGGAGAGGGGCGGTGGGGGGGTCGTGGGTAGTCAAACATTTGGAAAAGTCAGAGCAGTAGGAGTAATACTTTCTAACTCAGATTGATGAGAATCTAATCCACCTTAAGGTCAGTTCAACATCAAAACGTAGCGGAAAGCAATTTTCAGCTGATGTAAGTCGGGCTGGTGCAGCGCTCGATGCGTGCCGTGCCTGCAGGAAGACAGGCGTTGGGGTTTTGGGGGAGTGTGCCATTTTCCCCACTTGGTTAGGGGATGACTCACCACTTTATCTCAGCCACAGAGCTCATTCCAACTTTCGAACACTGACTCATAATGCGCGCCCATCTCCTGTTGGACACGGCCAATTATACCCTGATAGATTCACGTACGTCTCACAATGGTGCAAATTTACGTCACAAAGCTAACTTTGTTGTTTAAGTGTTGTTTGTGTCTGCGTGGCTGTTTGTCATGCGCCAAAGTCCCGTTTCCTCAGAAAATTATTCAGTGTTCTAGTATAAGTTTAAGAAGGATTGTGGCTCACTGAAAAGACACTTAAACTCACAACTCTTACACTCACTCATGCTCTTTACCCCCTCAGACAAACACTTGAGAAGCTGAGTCCCTAATCCTGTTTACTCTCCTCTCTACAGGCAGCGAGGAAGCGCAAAATCTCCATACTGAAGGCCCAGGGGAAGAGTGCTGAAGCCATCCGGGAGCTCAATGAGTATCTGGAGCAGTGAGTGTTTCTACAAGGAGGGGAGAGGGTCAGGCTCCCCCTCCTCTTCATTTCCCCTGGCTTTTATTTTAATTAAAAATGAGTCTACTTTCAATAGAGCTGGCACAACTCGAGCATGAAATGCCAACAAACTCTTTCTCCTGCCTTGAGAGTTGCACAACTGTCATTATTGTAATTGTAATAAGCGAGGATGTTCTTACTTTCATCCATTCATTCATTCATTTTGTCTTCACAGATTTGTGGGAGACCAAGAAGCGTGGCACGAGTTGTCGGAGCTCTACATCAACGAACATGAGTAAATACACTTTCTTCATTTAAGCCACAGTATTAATGTAGGACTGTAATATGCTGGCTGCCGTGAGTTTTATCAAAATCCCGCTCGTCAAGCTTTTTAAAATTTATACTTTGATAAATGTTTGAGTCACTCTTTTGTACCCATGCATCAGTTTTTCTTCTTTTCCTTCCTCTGCTCGGTACACAGCTTTGAATAGCTCGCATTCTTTGTGGTTTCACTCTGACCCACCTTTGCAACTACAAACCATTTAAGCCAATCGATAATTCATGCGAGACATTTTCGCCATCTGTAATGGATAAACTGAAGCTTCGTTTTACACGGCTACAGCGCAAAATAAGCTCTTTTTCTCATTACAAGGATTATCTAAGAAGTATTTGGCAGCACTGATTTCAAAATTGCAACGGCACAGCATCTTCATTTTCATCATAGTGTGGAAACAAATGAACAGGGATCGGTTCCAGACATCCTGCGTAGAAAAATACAAACATTCGGAGAATGCTTGGGATGTATCTGTCACTTCAGCGCCAGACTGATGGCTTGATCTCTAGCAAGCCGCTGGATGGCCACAATGGAGGGCGTTGAGATGCCTAACTCAGCCAGGGGTCTGAATGGAGCCCTGTCCATGTTTGTCACATAAGAGTAGTTTAATAGGATTGCAGTCTTAAACCCCCTCCCCTGCGTATGAGAGGAGAAAGACTCCATGGCCTCCCACTGATTTCTCTCAGTTGCCAGGGAGAACTGCCAGACAGACAAGACCATAGTAAGAAAAAAATCATTTTGTTTGTGTCTCTTATTATACGTCCTCAATTATCTGGGGCTCAGAAGTTAGTGGAGCAGTATCTGAAGTCAAACTATGTTTTTTCTTTTTGTATTCGTATGGATGTATTTATGTGTGTGTGGGCACACTTGACTCTGTGGTTGCTCCGGCATGAAGGCAGTGGCAGCAGGAATGTAGCACGGTGAGAAGGCTACTTATTGGATATTTCATGCTTTTGTCTGGGCCTTTATTGCTGTAGTGGCCAGAGGAAATCCTAGGGTGAGCGGATTATCTCCCAGCTTATCCCAACACTTCTAATATCACACCATTCACTCCCACAGACCCTTATCTACAGGCGTGTCAATTTCTTTTCTTTATTTTGGTCACAAACTCCCTGTTTCCCCTCCTCCTCCTCTTCCGGATAGCCAGGCATTATCACCTCTCTTTTCCAGGGGAATAGAGCGGGAGACAGAGAGAGAGAACACTTGCTGTGAAATTCCCAGGAGAAGGTGGTGGCACTTTCATTTCCCCCCAGCCAGAGAAAACAGAGGTTGATGGAGAAGAGAAATAAACTCTCCTCCCCTCACTGCGCAACACCCTGGAAGCTAAAAATAAACAAAGCAGTGTGTCTCTGCCTCGCCGTTGTTAGGTTCGTACCAGGCATCAGCATTAACACATTAAGGGCGTAATTAATAGCCCCTGAGTTGACACTGTTAAAACAATCCTTATGCCAGTGATGTTTAGACAGGAGCTTATTTTCTTCTGTTTGCAAGTATTGCACAGAGCCCCTGCTGGAATCTGCTGCTGGCTCTCTTTCTGACCCAAATTATGAGACTGTTCAACAAAATTGGACTGGTCATCCAAAATTGCAGGATAAATAGTAATATTTTTTTTAAACATACTTTGCCCAGTCTGAATCCATTTTTGTCTCACACAGTCAGAATGTGGTATTAAAATGGGGGGAGAGCCACTGCTGATGGTTTTACAAACCTCCAAAAGAAACAAACGCGATTCTTACAGTCTCGCACACGATGGTGACTACAGTGAGCTTAGGATCTGCCATGGCGAGCGGCTTTGGCGGTGGCAGGGTTAGATGGCCTAGAGGAAGAGTAGAAGAGGTAAGGTTCTGGCTCCGGTACAAGATTTTGGTTGATGGCTGATGGAGCGGGCTCTGTTGCAGGCCACGGCCGCTGCACTAGCACATCTGAAAGTCTTTATGGAGAGGAAGTGGTAATTGTAAGCAGCCCCCAACCTCCCAAGCCCTCTGATCTCCCCCCTCTACTCAACCCCTTCCCACTGTTTATTTCTTTCTTTCTTTCTGTGTCCCCACCTTCCTTTCCCTCGCATGCTGTTAATCTCTCAGCTAGTTACCATGGCGGAGTAGACTGATAAGTTCTTCGTGTACTGGCAGGCAACATTGAGATCATTTTCTTTTCTGCAAAATCTCTGCATCTCAGCATTGCCCTAATTTTCTCACGAGCAGCGAAAATAAAACTATGCATCCAGGAGTAAAAGCCTTTTTAAACAAGCCGTTTTTCTTTCTTTCTTTTCCTCTTCTTCTTCTACTGACTAAAAAGAGCTGACAAATCATAAAGCTGTAAAAGTCGATTAAAAAATGTCATTGTTTGAAGAAATAAATGAATCCAAAACACTTTCATTCAGTCTGAAAGTGTGCATAGATTTGCTAATGTAGCCCTGTTTTCTGTTTATAGTCTGCTTCTGCCTTGGTCTGTGTTGCCTTTTGTTAGGTGTACAGACGTTTTATGGCTTTGTGTTAAGTGATATACTGTATCTTAGCTCGTCTTGGCCTGGTCCTGTGAAGGGAAAACTGTGTATTAGAAGTGGAGTGGCAGCAGATTAGTGTGAGGTCAACAGCTCAGCAGTCTGCTGCTGAGAAGTGATCTCATCTGAGTATAGGCACAGTGTGCCAGCTCTTACTGTAGTGCTGACCTCAGGAAGGTAGTTAACTACACATTAAAGGCAGAAAAAACACACAGACGGACAAGATTGATCCTCGGTGTCCCCAAAGGAAGGAGAATCACCACACTAGATGTGCTTTTACCTTTGCCAGCTGTCTGGACTGAGTTCCTTTTACTCTAAGCCTGTAAATAAACTTCATGACATCTGGTGAATCTTTACACATTTCAGCTACGTACATTAAGTCTGTCACTTGTAAACTGACCTGAACCCCATGCAGTCTCAATTGAGATTTATACCTGTAAATTTATTGGCCATAGATGTTGTGCTTCACAGTTGAGCAAGCTAAAAGATGACGCGTCCACAGCTGTATCAATTGGCTCTGTGTTTTTCTTGTCATTTCCACAGCTATGGAAAAGCAGCGTTTTGTCTGGAGGAGTTGATGATGACCAATCCTCACAATCACTTGTACTGTGAGCAGTACGCTGAGGTAGGTACCCACCTGGATGTCCGTCATCAAGCATGGGGGCAAACTGTGGCGTTTATGTTCGCCCTCTGTGAATGATGCCTCTTTCTAACTCTGAGAGACACCGACACGCACTTAAGGTCATCGGGAATATACTGTTGATCGTGAAAGATGTTTACACCGGGTGGTCACCTAATGCTTATTCAGATGTCATGCTGTCATTGCTTAAACTGCCCTTTAGCTGAGCTTATTGGCCGTGTTTAATGTCTCCTCACACAGGTGAAGTACACTCAAGGAGGGCTGGAAAATCTGGAGCTGTCCAGAAAATATTTTGCTCAGGCGCTGAGGCTGAACAACCGGAATATGAGAGCATTGTTTGGTCTGTACATGGTGAGTACTGCTTCGCATGAAGAGAAAGTGAGGTAAGAAGAGAAGGAGAGAAAGAAAAACAACAAAACAGTAGAACCTTTTTTGTAACCCTGTGGTTTGTCAAGGTTGAGGCTGGCCACAGAGTGGGTCAAGTAAGACTGTACTGTGTGTGTGTGAGTTTTGGTGGGGGAGCGAATAAGGGGCTCCTTGACAGGTCAGCTCACTGCTGACTCAGACGGTGAACTCCAGCATTGCAAAAGTCTGCCCCTCTGGAGTTCTTTATTTTAGTAATAATATCCCTCTGGTAAGGCATTTTTATGTTTATGACTTAAATAAATAATGTTCATGGATTTAAAAAAGAAAAAAAGAAAAAAGGAAAAGCTCAGAAGAGAGAACACTACAACAGCCTTGAGTATTTTCTCACTGGCAAATTATCCAACCAGCTGCTGGTTTGTTTGTAGTTTTGGCGGTAAAGGCCTTTCATCTACTTTTTCTTTTAAACAGGATGTTGTCTGCAAGTGCTAGTGCATCAAATGTAAGGGAGACCTGACATAAAAACACAAACGCAGTGGCACGGGGAATGAAAAATGCAAAGGGGAAGCACATTTACACAGAGAGACTTAGTGTTTTCCTCTGCAGTGCGCTGGATTTCTTCAGGTACTCCAAACACCCCATAGTCTCTGCAACCTCACAGAAGAGGTGTAGGCAGCAAGTACAGGCGGAGCAGGGCAGGGTCAAACCCAAGACAGTTTGCTTCTGTTTACTTTCAAGTTTGCCCGGAGACAGAGCAGGCCAGATTTTTTGACAAGCTATCCACGGACACTTTGGTCTTTGATGGATACGTCAGGTGGGAGTGTATTCTTCGTAGGTCACAAATCAGTCGTGGAGTGTGTTGTGCAGATTGTCAGCTAGTCTCGCTGGTCCAAACCTTGACAGGTGCAAGAAGTTCAATGAAAGGGCAGAGAACTTTCACCATCTCACACCGCCTGAGTCAGTGTGACAGAAGTCCTGGTAGCACTGACCACAGCTGGGATGTGGGTAAGTTACTGACAACACTTGCGTGGGGATTCCCCTCCATAATGGAGCTCACTGTTATTCGGGGATAGCCAGTCTGGGTTGACATCATCTAAATTGAGGTTTCTCTTGAGGTAAAAAAAATAGAAATAAAGAAAATGCTTACTGAAAAACACAGGAGCCAAACCATATTATAGAAAAAACAGGGCCAGGTTGATTGGTGTGTAGTTAAAGTTTCAGCACACTGGTGGGGAGGGCTTTGAAGTGCAGGCAGGGTAAGCCCTCTGGGGTTTGCTGCGTGGAGATGATGGCAGGAACATGGGAAAGACATGGGATTTGTGGTTCGGAGTGGAGCTGTCGGGGCAGGCAGAGACCGTGATTCACATGGCGTTCCTCTCGCTGCACGTCGGCCTTTTTTTAATTTAAAAAAAAAAAAAAAAAATTTCGGAACATACAAGGCCCTTTCATCGCCGGGAATCGATGGTGTTGGAGAAATTAGGCCCCGTTAAGTGACAATTTACGTATGAAGCATTAAAACACTCACTTTTTCCTCCCCATAAATGATTTCCCCTGTGTCATCAGGCCAAGGTCTGTTTTTTCTTTTCATTCTGCCACAATGACTAGTGGAGTGGTAGATGGTAAGAGTGGTTGCACATTCATCTCAATTACGCTTTTATTGCTGTTTCACCAAGTTTTGATATAAGAACACCCCTTCCCCCTGTTCTCTCCTGTGCCTCTTCCTCCCATTTTCTATTTTTCCTCCAGTCTGCAAGTCACATCGCTGCCAGTCCTAAAGTTAGTGCCAAGGTGAAGAAGGACAATATGAAGTATGCTGCTTGGGCTGCCACTCAAATAAACAGAGCCTATAAGGTGAGTCACAAATTGATTTTAATTAGGCGCGATGCAGGAGCACGGCGCTTTACTACACCCCCCTCCCCCTTTCACTCCTCACTCCACCAGACATATAAAACCACCCCTCAGACTTTTCTGTTGTCTTTTAGCTTTCATGGGGTGTTTGCACACAATATCCAGACATCCTCAAAAAATTCCCCTCATTTGCATAGTTTGTGAAAAATATTCACCACCGAATGACCCCAGAATGCACAGCAGCCCCTGAAGCATGCCTCGCAGTATTGACTTGCAGTGTCGGTATTCACCAGTGTCTTCAGTGTGTCTGGGTACACTTACTGTTAATGTGTTGACTTAAGGCCACAACGTCTGCTAAGACTTATCCCACAAACTGGCTTCACAGATGAGCTTCTCGCGGAGCCACAAGCAGATTCTCAGAGGAATCACGCTAAACTTCAGCACAGAGTTGTGTCATTCAGTCCTCCTTTCCGAAGTGGGATATAATTAAATTCGCAAGCCTAATTATATATTTTACTCTTATTTCTTGAATTGCAGTGTTTCTTAACTAGATGTACATTTAATATTAAATCAACAAATTCAATCTTCCCAGAGAGGCATCCCTGAAATTAAATCTGCAAAACAATTTGTGCCCATTAGAGGTTCTGTGAGAAGTATGTATTTTGAATCAGACTTATTACCGTAGAGGGCAAAGAAGGAAGATAAATGATGGACGTGCACGTGTGCAGATGTGTGTTAGCATTTATAGTATTTGCGCGTATGCACATAAAACAACCAGGGGGAAAAAGTGAAGAGCTCGGCAGATGGTATCACTAAAACGTTTTCTGCGGTTGTCATAGCAGCCTAAGTATGAAAGCATATTTAAAAGAAATCTTATTTGCCATGCGGGCCATATGTGTTGCTTATTTGGGTATCAACAATTAACTGTAATAAGTGGTTCTTTGCTCAGTTTGTGTGGGTCCCGTTGAGAGAGAGGCTCCCTGCTGAGCCTCTAAAGACCTCGTCTCACCACACTCGACTCTCCTCGCCTTGCAGGCGCATTTCACATGTTGAGCACCGAGGCAAGTCAGATGGCTCTGCTGGAAAAAGCGTGCATGTAAGAGACATCACAGTGAACGCCTGGAGCTGTTGCAGGAGTGCCACGGAGGAGCTCTGAGCTTTTACTTGTTTCTTTAGGTTTGAATGAACATGGAAAGAACCATCTTCACTAAGTGGCGCGGCTTGTTTTGCTTAGGTTAGCACTTGTTGAAATAGATCTTCTTGATATATTGAAAAATGTTGAGGTTGTTTGGTCACCACAATTAGTCAGATGTTTCCATTGATGTCAAGTCCACGCTACTCATCACTTAGACCAGTATGCCTCTGACCATGCCTCACTGTCTTCCAAACGCTTTGATCACCACAGGGGGCAAGATGGATATCCCAAACCTTCTTCAACTTTGCGTCGTAAATCTGAGGCCTATAACAGTGAGAAGCTCCATGTAAAAAAAAAATAAATAGATAGATAAAATCAGATTTGGAAAGAATGTGGCATTCCAAGTCTCCAATGTCCAAATATCCAACGAAAAATAACAGTACTGTGGTACTTCTTCATCTGAAAGCGGTTACAGGAGTTAGACAGTAGCATAACCAGTAGTGTAGCACATGTTTCCCTCACTTAAATATTTTCTTTATTGCCAAGGGGGTGTGGGAGAGGGTTTACCCACAGACAGGGAACACATCTGTGTTTAGTGAGGTTGACTGTAATGAATCAAATAGCTTGTTTGGTACCAAACACTGTCTTACATAAGTCTTAAACCGTTCAGAGTATTTTTCTTACTGTGAGTTGAATGGTCATAGATTTCACTCATCAGTTTTATAGTAAAAACAGTTCCAGACCTTTATTTTTTATTCCAATTCTTCATGCTATTTTTATTTATTAGCTTAACAAGATTTACTTGTTTTCACACACCCTGGATCATTTCCAGACTGGATGCTCTGGACATGTTGTCCATTTACAGGTGGACATAGGAGATTGTCTCTGTTAGAGGTATTCTCATTTGTAAATACTATAAATACTAATAATGTTTTAGATGAGGCATGGTCAACTGCGTCAGATGTGCAGGAGGACTCGTCCATAACGTAATCAATACTACATATCATTAGTTATTTCTGCAGTATCAACAGTATACAGGGAAGCAGAGAGGAGCCTTCAGCAGCTACACTGCACTGTTGTTTTTGTATTAGGGACCTGGCAGCATACGGTCCATTTAATGTCCGGTCCGACTAATTTGGACATTTGTGCTCACACGTACAGCTCTTCGGGGCGATGCCCGGAAAATCTCAGGGCTGCCGTCCATGTGTGGAATGAATGCACCGCTTCAGTTGCACAAAATAGTTTTTATTACCAGGTGAAGAACTAGCTTCTCTTAAAGGCCACTGGACAAGTGTTAAAAAGTGGGATGGACAATAATGAGACAGCCCTGTCAGTCGCACCTTTGCACTTCAGGGAACACCTTCTACTTTGCTCTACAGCTTCTTGTAGTTGCTTTATAGTCATGGGGACGTAAATGGCACAGTGTGTTATTGATGCTCAAAGTGCTTCACAGTGTGTCTCATTTCTCACCTAGAGACAGGAGGACTTGGGAATGATTTTCATTCACATAACAAGGACTGCGTGCTGCCATGCTGTTGGGAGCAATTTTCCGTGTCTTGTCTTCTTTGCTCTTTGACATGTGGAAAGGCTGGGAGTTGAACTTCCAACCTTGCAATCAGTGGACAGCCTGCTCTACCAGCTCAGCCACAGCAACGCATTGCACTGGCATTTCAGCTCAGCAGTGAGTGTGTGTGCATAAACGGCAAATGTATGCATACCACGCATCAAGCATGAAAGTGCTTCTCGATGTTGTGTTTTTGTTGATTCTCTGTGAGACAAGTTAAATGACTAAGTGTGAGGTGGCCTCCTTTATTTCTTCGCTCCCACCTCCACTCAAATGAGATCTTTAAAAGTGAACGGTGGTGTGGGCCTCATTCAGACAGCTGCAGGCTGCTGTGGGCTTGTGCTAGCTGATTGATGGCCCCTTTAAAGTGTTGCTCGTGTCAGTCGTCCGCTTTTATTAGGCTCCGGTACCTGGTGATTGTCATACCTCAGAATAAGAAAAAGGTGGGCAGGTGAGAGCAAGTGGGAGCAGACGTCGGCGAGAGGTCACGACTGACTGGGGCCCCTTAAAAAAAAAAAAAAAAAGTAATTACCTTGGTGGGGTCGGCTGACATGTAAAAGACCTAGAGATGTGTGGGTTGTTGGTGCAGGGGTCTTTAAAGCACTACTTCATGGCCTGCCCTCCCGCCCTAACTCTCCAAACAAATTCTCTGATTAGCTCCTCTGTCACGGACCACATGCTCCCACTACGTCATGACTCTATTATCAGATGCTCTAAATAGATATGTAGCTGTCTGGTCTGCTCCCACTGTTGTAGAGCAGGGCATGAGTTAATGTGGTGGCCTCACCTCGGGCTGAGGAGATAATTGACTACCGGGCTCGGGGTAATGCCGCATTAGGCAGCAAAGCAATGAAATGCACTGATCATTATAGCTACCCCACACACGCCCTAAATCTAGAAGAATGACTCACCCTTGGAAATTACACAGCCAATTGTACACCTTAGCCAGCTGCCCGCTCTAAGTTGGAGTTTGGCAAAAGAGGAAGGAAAAAACTTTTTGCCGTGGAAATGCGGCATGGGCTTGGTGAAGGCTACAGTCGGTTCCTGTTTGGAGAGGCTGTGGTCGGGACCAAAGGTTGAAAGAAGAAATGTGTCACAGCAATGAAAACCGGCCTTTGTGTTGAGTGTAGGATTGGGCATTGTCCATTTTATTATTCCACAAACAGAACGTCTGGACCGTCTGTAAATTCGGAAAAGGTGCCACATTTGATCAGCTTGAACCCTCACAGCCGGCCGTGCGTGCGTTTCAGATATTGGAAGTTATTAACAGTGTGTAGGTGTGTTCATGTGCTTCGGTCTGGGGTGCACACTTTTGGAGGACATGCAGACTTTGCTATGTTGTCCAGAGGCAGCATTGTCGTGTAAATGAAGTGGTACCCTTGGAGTAATGTTGTTTTCGTAAGAACTTCCTTGAAAGACCCTGCAAGGCCACGGCCTCCTGATTGTTCTCTTCATCTGTGACGTTGGTGTTGGTGACATTTCAGCAGAAGTACCTTTCTCTATCTGCCTTTTGAGGTACCTCCACTAGTAGCCTCCAAAGTCATAGCGCTTTTAGAAAGTATAGCAGCTTTTTGAAGCCACATTTGTGTGTAATGAATGCCACTACTCAGAAAGCAGACATGGCCGACACATCAGCGTAGTACCGCTTTAAATTCTTTCATGAAAATTTATTTATAAATGTGGGTCATGACGTGACGTTAATTGGACAGGCCTCCCCTATTCCTGATCCACACCCAAGGTGACGGAAGTCATCTTTCCCTTTGGTGTTTTTGTTTTGAGGGGATGCCTCGTCTTAACAAAGTTAAATTGGGCAGAAAAAGCGACTGAGCCACATGAGTAGCCTTGCACAAGTGTGTGGATTATTATTTGCGGCACTTCCTGCGAAACCCTGTGGACTCGGAGCAGAAATTAGAGTGGGGTGTTATGTGCTCCTACACTAGAGGCCATGGAAGTGGACTAATGCGGGCGTCCTGTCTTCAAGCTCACGCAAAACAAAATTGGCACTTACGCAACAGTTGAGGAAAAGCCCTCTGCTTAGAGTTTTCTTTCTTTTCTTTTTTTTACTTTGCATGACCTATTTGTCAGTTCTATCTAACGACCACTGTTGTCTCTTATTTCAGCTTCTAGCTTTTCACATTCCAAACAGGGACATGGATGTTTTTGCTCAGTTGGTGAAGGAGGCTATCGCTGGCTCCGTGGGGCTGTTTTAGTGTGTTTGGCTCTCCATTACTTCAGTTGGCAGAGGGATCTAATGAGCTGATGTTCTCTTTCTCCCCCTGTACCTCTCACCTTCCTATCCAATATGCAGATGGCCGGCCGAGGCACCAAGGAGAACAAATGTTCCATGAAGGCGGTGGAGGAGATGCTGGAGTCCATGCAGATCACCATGTCCTAGATGCCCTCGTCCACACCTTTATCCCTCCTCCTTGTTCACTTGGAGCAACATGTGCAGCTCGGACAGCTTTGCAATGTGACCAGATTCGGTTGTTTGAAAGATCTTTTTTTTTTTTTTTTTACTCTTTAATGTTTAATTCTGTAACCGATATATTTTGACATGGACTATGAAAGACATCCTTCTCACCCTGGACATACAACAGTTAAATCCACATACACTCTCCATCCAAGGTTCATTTAGGTATAGCTTGATCTAATATCACTACTTACCACATCCATGCTATGACCACATGACCAGAAAAGATAATAAGCTGTACAGTAAATGCTATTTATAAAGACACTGTGGAGATCCCAACTGTCTGCAATGACGTCTTCTACTGTATGTAAATTAAACTTTCTTGTCTAATAAACTAGTTGTATTATTCTTTTGTCTAATCTGTCAAAATGTCTTCATGAAAGTAGGACGGTTGAGTTTAATAGAAACGTTCTTCTGGGTTTTTTTTGTGGCAGCAGGAGAGAAGAGTTTATAGTTTATGTGATGTGTAAGAAAGACCTTTGTCATTGTGAAAGCAGGCCCACAAAAAAAGTACTTCCAGGTTCCAGCATTTCACTTCAGTTCACTTCACCCTGTCATTTCAGCTTAGCGATCAATTCGCTACAATTTGGAAACAGGCATGTATTCATGAACCTGGGAACGTCGATGACAGGCGGCGAAGAAAGACAACTCGGTGCTGTCAGAGGCTTTCCACTGGTGTCAGAGCAGCGCACTCGGTTCACTCGGTCCTGACTCGATCCAAATGATCATCTTAAGCCGCCGTTCACCCGTGCAGGGTCAGCTGTAACTTTCATTTCTTTTGTTTATTAAGTCACGGCAATTATCCCATAATTCCAGTCCTCGGCTGACGGAAAACTTGAGCGTTGAGTTTATGGTCGAGTTTGGACCGGCTTTTAAATCGAGAGAGAGGTCACTAGTCCAGAGCGGGGAGTTCTCAAAGCCATATTCTCAAGTTGTTTAATGCTTTGGCCTCGGTCAGTGGATGAATCTGTCTGCGTTTGATTTGCCTCAACAATCTGGCGGAACCAATGAAAGCCAGGGGATGTTTGAGCATAAACTGACTTGAGTTATTACAGAAAAAAGGCTGAGGCTAAACGAAGCTCCTTTTGAAGGGTTACGGGATCCAGTTTGATTTGAAGCAGTGATTTTAAATACTGCTCTACTTGCTAAGGTCATTCATGACCTTGTAAAACAGGAATAGAGGTTGTCAATCAGTTTGAGTGGGAGTCATGATGTATTGGTATCCAGTGCCAGCCATACTGAGGCAATAGTGCCATCTGTAGTCTGAATGAAGAACTATGAGTTAGGGGGGGAAACTTGCATACAGCTGAGAGTGACGGCATGCACCTGGGAGTAGGCTACGACTGTCATGAACTAACCTTAACCTGTGCGTAAGGGTATTTTTAGCCTGTCTGCAACTCTGATCTGCAGAGAAGACAAAAAAAAGCGGCATCGCTTGATGAATCTGATGAATCTTTTCTTTGTCTTCAGCTGTCCTGTCAAAATACATCCTTGCAGAGTCCTTGCAAAATAGCATCTTAGCCCATGGGTGTGGTTTAGAGTCCACTTAAAGCTTAGCATAACTTGTCTCCTCACTATTTACAACGCCTCCAGACTTATTTGGTCTTTGTCCCAGCAGTCCAGAGCTGAGGAACATCTTCTTTCTCCATACCTGGACACCGGCGCAAAACCAGGCGCTTAAAAAAAAGAAGAAGAAGAAGAAGAAGAAGAAGGCAAGGAGAACCTTCTAACCTCACTAAGCCGGCCGGCTCAGCTAAGTGTGTGTAGGGGATTCACCGTTAGTGCCGCCTATTATCCTGGATTCCCCGGGAGATTAGCTCCTGGAGTAGGGTTTGCTCGTTGCCTGTCCCCGGCCGCTCCGCAGCGGCCAGGTCAGCTGAACAGGATGAGCCCAGGATGAGGAGATTACACCGGGATGGAGACGTGCCCGATCACCTTATTCATCAAAAGCATGGGCGGCGACAGTGATTTACAGCTGTCCAAGGCCTGAGGTGACTGACCGCGTGAAACACTTTCACAGTCAGGAAATCTATCTGTTTCGTTTTAAAGTAACAGAAAGATTTATTTATTTTTAATTTAATTCATATATATATTTTTTTTTAAAGATGACTGTACTTAACAAACTGGTGAACTGACTATCTGACCAACATTCCCATCTGCAAACGTCATGAGTCACTTTCCTTCAGACACTCACTGCCAGCTATTTATTTGTATATTTTTTAAATTTTAGTCACTCTAAAGATTTTGAAGACTGAATATTTTAAAGGTATTCATGATGTCCAGAGAATGAAACCCGTTGTTGCTGTTGTTGGCGTCTACTTAATGGAGTGACACACATTCTCGTGGGGGTCAGAGAAACGGCGAAGGAGCAAGACAGACGATGTGGGAAGACTGCTCCGTGATGCTCTGGACTGAAGGTGAACGGAAAGTGAGAGTGCTGCTCCGGCGAACCCATCCGTCTCTGTCTAGTTTAGAGGGAGAGAGCCGGGAGTGCTAAAGATGGATGAGGCATGCGGTGCTAAATCCTGCCCTGTCCAGTCCCACCACGGCCGGGCCCGGCGATGAGATAGTGTTTTGGCCACGAGCGGGAACGGCCTGACCCACTCCCTTTTTTTTTCTGGGAATGCAGATGCAGGAGAACTTAGCAGAGAGTTGGACCGGTGCTGATTGACCAGTCAAATAACACCTGACACGTAGGGGAGAGGAGTGAGGTGATGGCTGCTCCAGTCGCCGTGCACCTGGTCATCCAGAGCCCGGTAAACAAATTCACTGTAATCTGCTACTCTGAGCACTCCCAGACTTCTCTTCTGTCTCAGTTAGCTTTTGAATATTAACACATTCATTAGTTGGGAGGTATTTGCATAGATTTGCTTGGCTTGTCGTGTCAAATTAAAGCGGTTTGCGAGATGAAATTCATTTTGCGGGAAATAATGTTTGACAAACATGCACCCGCATCTCATTCATCTGTTCTCCACAGCGCAACCATCACAGCCGCTTCACTACACACTGATAAAGAGGGCGGGAATAGTTGCACATAAATGCAAGCATTGCATACGGATCAGTAAGGTTGTTTGGCAAAGTGCTATTTTTTCCCCCTTCTGCTTTATTGCACAATGTCTCCATGTTGATCCCGTCTTAGTTTTCTACCACACGATTGCACCAGCATGAATGCAAACTTAATTTTTTTTGCCTCAAGGGCATCGATGCTGGGAAATCATTTCCTCTAAAGGCAAGAACATCCCTGAGAAAAGCATGTGAGTGCGCGAGAGAGGGAAGGAGGGAGAGAATGTGTGGTTATGAAAGTGTGATTATGAATGTGCAGACAATGTGCAGGCATGCCTTTGTGTCAGCTCGAGTTTGTGCGCACATGCGAGTGAGACTATGTGGTAATAGCAGCAGCATGGAGGGCCCTTTCCCCCGTGGAATTAAAACTATTGGCTTGGTGCTGTGTTAGCGCTCCTAAGCCCCTTGACCAGGAGGCTCCAGGCTGCTGCGATCTCCTTCCAGAGGATATTCTGTGGCCTCCACTGTGCTTTCTGGTTGTTGCTCTGGCTTCTCAGCTCTCCGGTAGATCCCTGACAGCGCACATGTCTGCAAACTGTGTCGCAGTGTAGGGCATGTGTCAAATCAGAGAGGGGGCAAGCTGCTGGCTCCAGCAGACAGTTGTTCTTTCCAGGCCAGGCTTCTTGAAAACCGCAAATCCCCTCTCATAGCGTCTTCTCAGCCAGAATGCACAGGCTCACCCCACACAGGGCCTGGGGCCTAATTACAAAAAGGAGGGAAAACCAGAACTGGCTACTGATTGAGCTTCCTGGGTGAATGTTAATGGCAACCACAGAGAGATATTTTATACCCTGAGAGGGATGCAGCAGAGACTGGAAGAATGTGGAAGTCGAGGAAACTTGGGGTTGTGCAGGCAAGGCTTTACATGGGTTTATGAATACAAACAAGCTATTACATGTTCCTTTATTCCATAGGCACGGTGAGACGTCTCATCTGTGTCTACACTGACATGATACCAGCCGGGAATGGTAAACACTATTTTACTACAGGGCTGGGGTCAGAGGAGTTCCAGAGGCACGGTGCCAAACCTCACTCCAACTGGGAACAATGGAACACATATTCCAGCACATTGCAGCTTTGATGGTGTGTGCACTTCCTTCTCTTGCGTTTGATTACCCACATATCATGGTGTCAACAGTGGAATGTACATTCACTCAAAGTGTGTAGTGTACTGAGGCTGTTATCTGCGTCAATATCTCAGATTCTTGCTAGGTTGTGCATCTTCTTCACTATATTCTGAAAATGTTGTCATATCCGTACCATGTCGTTCACTTTACAGCTATAGGATTAGTCACTTTCACATTTAAGTTGGGTTTATACTCCTGCAATGCATCAACGCAGAGCCTACGCCTCAGCCTAAGTGGATGGACTTTTGTAAACTATGGCGTTTGGAACTGAGCTGCACATGTTGGAAATGGAGCTAATACATGCCACTTTTACTGAAATTGATGCAACGCAGAGATTTACTGAGCCCCGGAAGGGACGTGTAGAAAACCTTTCTCGGGATCTCGGGAAATTTTTACAAACTGCAGCTTTACACTTTTCTCTGTACTGGAGATTGCTGTGCTCTGAGACATCTCGTGAAACGTTGGCGTTATCCTGAGAATGTTTTTTTTGTGAGAACCCGAGAAACGTTTGCCAGATGTCGCAAAAGTTCAAAGGTTCATTTATTTACTGGTCATTTGGACAAGAAGAAACACGGGGGAGGTGCCGAAAGAAGACATAATGCACCTGCAAAGTACAGGGAGAAGAAAAGAATCTCGACGTCGTAAAAATTTTACTTCATATCCTTGAGGTCAGCTACAGGTTACAGCACCGCTACTCATTTATGAGGTTTCAAACATACAACCTGTTATTTAGACGTTCCTACTCTCACCTCTGCGCAGGTGCAACTGCCAATCGTAACTATATCATGACGTCACATCCTGTTTTTAACTGGAACAAAACGTCCTCGACACATATCTGCATTGCATTAACTGCCTAAAATGACATAAATCATCTTCGGAAATACTGTATTTGACGTTGACTTTATTATTTTGGCTCAAGTCCCGTAAAACATTAATGGAGGGATGGGCAGACTTATAATATATACCGCAGCTAGCCACTAGGGGGTGCTCCACATTCCTTGCCTTCACTTTTGAGGAGCTATCCATTTTTTTTTTACATGTTTTGACCCTCAAACAACCAAAAATATATAGATGGCAGCTTTGTTTAACTATGAAACTACGCATCAGTGAGTAACTAGTGAGCCGTAGTTGGATTTTGTTTGTATTTGACAGAGCTAGGCTAGCCCTTTCTAAGCTAATCAGCCAGTTCTTCCTGTAGCCTTATATTCGACAGAGAGTGTACGATATTTCCCAAGACAGCAAACTATTCCTTTGAGCAAAGGATATAAATAGTTCAGACGCTGATTAGCCACCCTGTTGACGCCTGACTCAGCATCCATTTACCTGTTCCACTGCAAATTACTACGGGCTGAGGTCTGCAACTAAACTCTAAAACATTTTCTTATGACTGTGTTTTTAGCAAATGCCAAGAATATTATTATTAATTACATCCAGATGTACTCATAAGAACTGCATCCATGCATGGTTTCATTTATAACTTGGCTGTTTTCGTTCTATGCTTAAGGTAGCCGCCATGTGTTCTTCCACTGTCTCCAGGGTGACTGGTCACTGTTAATTTCCCCAGCTATGATAACTGGCAAACGCGCGGATGATCGGTGAAAAAGGCCCGACTTAACTCGGTGTTGTTTGACATGTGCATATTACCGCGTGAGTGAGAGATTCAAGCCTCCATCTGCAGGACACGCCGACATGCAATGCGGTTTGCTGACTTGCTTTTCCTGTATTATCCACTTCCCCACCTCATTTTGCATTACAGCAAAGCTACAGCGTTACATCTTCTTTTTACATATGTCCAGTCAAGACCCATCGCTCCCTTTGCCTGTGACGTGATCCGTAATAGACACAGCGCGCTCTCTGTTGTGGAAGATAAGGGGGAATTTTCAAGTAGCTTTTCGCGATGGATTGGAATGAACTCTACCGTGTTATTGCCACGTACAATTTTATGTGCGGTCACGTACACACATGTGCACCAGTGGATACTTGTGTGACACACACACGTACTCGTCAGTGTAAACTTGGCAGAATAGTGATGCTACCATCTGCTTGTGGGGAGAGGGATATGGCAGGCGGACGACCACAAACAGCCAAGGTAATAGTGATGGGTTCCACTCAGTCTCTATCTCCCAGACAGCACTAGACTCCTCATTCCACAGTGTTTGGACCTTGTACAACATGAGCCGCGGTGCGACGACAAAGCGTTTCTCCAGCTCGCTGGCAGCTACTGTAATATTTCTCAGACATTTACGTAGTTTTGTGTAAACCTGACAGAATCTCTTATTCATGCGCTCCTTGCCCATGTAAATCTCGCGGCCAGTTTCCGCCAGGTCTTCCAGGTAAGGATTTTTTTAGTTAGCGCTAATTGCTAACTGCTTCTGGAGGAGTCTTCGCTCCCAGAGACACATGGGAACAGAAACACGGAGAAAAGGATTGGAACTGTGAGCAATAGCCAACAGACTAATAGAGAAACAGAAAAACAAAATAAAAGAACTTGGTTTATGACTTGGGTCCTCAACCAAATGAAAAGTTAGAATCTTTGCCAGAAGCTACAAATCCATTACCTATGGTAGCAATTTAATGAATGCTTTGTTCATCTGGACCATGGACTGCAAAAACTTTTTAATTATGCTTTTCTCTATTTTAGGAACACAGAAACAGAAACATAGATATCCATGGAGCCACTAACGATACCGGTCAAATCTGGTTTTCCTGGATGACACTGAAGTTAAAGGTGTCCATCCGGGACTTTTTTTTTAATCTAATATCCAGATCAGCTTAAATTGTGGTTGACCCCAAGACCTTTCCTCTGTATTGGCGTTGGCTAAACTTTGCAGGTATTTCAGCCAAGCCACACCATAGAATCTAATTTCACCACATATTCCTCTCAGGTTCAAGTTGGATCGTTCGCATGAAAGCACATAGTGTGCTGTAGGTGTTGCACAGAGCGCTTTCAAAGTCTTTGTTTGACAGTATTTGAAGCCATTTGACATTGCAGGTTGTGTTGCTCTGTGCAAAAAGCATAATGCATTACAATCAATATTGGCAGCGATCCACTTTGTCCATCCTTAATTATTCATCAGTTACGCATCAAAGGCAGCCGAGAGGGAGAGAGAATGATTAAATAAATATACAATATGAAGCATTTTTCACTGCTGTTAGTGAGTGACAATGCTTCCACAGGTAATGCTCCACTAAATACAACATAAACATAAATACAGCCAAGAAAATCCACACAGAGTTCTCACCGATGACGCAATTAATCTACTGTATAAGGTTTTCTCATGTTTTGTCCATCATGACGCCATAGGTCAGTCAGAGGCACAAATAAGAACAGCAGGTGTTTCAAAATGCCTTTTAACTTAAGTTCTTAACAACGTTTTTAACTTAAAGATTGTTCTTTTGACTTTCTGAACACTTTACAGTTCTTAACAAAATATAAACCCAGATTACCGGATGCTTTCTGCTGAAACACATCTTGGGAGCTACACATTTGCTAACTATTTGGACTGATGTTTTAACTGGGGGGCGGGGGAGGCTGCTCCATATGCAATTCACAGTTTCTGCTGTGAAGTTGAACGGAACTCGCAGCTCGGTAAATGGCATGTGTTCATAAGTGGTCGTACAGAAGGGCAAGACCCTATGATATAAGTTATATTCAGGCAGCACTTGGACTTGGAAAGTGTGGCAATAAAACATATAATGAAAGAAAAATGACAAGTAGGCAAATTTCAAACCCTGGCTCCTTCCTCAGCCCCACACAGCCAACCAGTGGCTGATGTGAATGTAGGAATGCAGGTTTTGTAAGGTTTCAAAAATGACTAGCCGCAGGCCCCCCAGTTTCTGCATTTTAAAGTCGAGGGGGTAGCGGCTTTCTAATTCTGATTAACCCAAACCTACGAGACAATTTCATTTATATAACTGTCTGAGGCCTGAAGAAGTTAAAGTGTCCAATGGTTCCCCCCCAAAAAGGCACAGGGTTCAACCACAGTAACCATATGGTGTAGAGAGTCGATGAGCTTGCTCCACCTCGCAACACTAAAACGCTGCTGGGTTAGCCAACAAGTGCTGGCACACTCAGATGTTCACCAAAAGTGAGGCGTCTGTGGCGTCGTAATGAGAGATTAGATTTTGGGTGTGTGGATTTGAGCCCGAATGGGATGACATGTTTGCACATTTGGACCAACTGTGGTCAAATAGGTTGTTGAATTCAAGCTTTTACTTGTTTTTCAAGCAACGAATCCTTTTTTTCCAACACGGTGTAGAGATTCAAAGGCATCTTTTCAAACAATATTATCAGACTTTAGGTAGAATTACTTAAATGACACCAGTATGGATACTGTAGCTGTGTATCAGCACAATCGAGAAGAGCACCAACACATCCACAGCGGACAGAAAGAGGAGATCGAGTTCTTCTTTAAGCTATCAAATTCTGCACGGTCCAATAAAGTTTACCTTCTCTTGTGCGACCGAGACACTTTAGTCCAGCTCAATAATCTCAATTGCCACTGCCTGCTCACATTAACTCCACTGTATCATTCAGCAACGCAACACTTGTAAAGATCTGGATAAGTAATACATATCACATGCTGAACCATGCATACTCCTCAGAAGGGTAAGGTTACCTTTGCGGTGGCTGTTTGTCAATAATTGCCCTCCTTATAACTCTGGAAACTTTCTGCAAGAATTTTCCCCCCGTTTGGAAAATAATCATTGATGCAAATTTGTTTTGTTGTGGAGGCTACGATTCAGGCCAAGATCGAGACCGGTCCGGTTTCCTTGCAGCCCAAATTGGGCTATTTTTTCCTCCGAGAGGTCTCAGCGAGTGGGATTAAAAAACCAAAACTATTAAGTTTCCTGACTGAGAGTATTACTGTTTTGCCCTGGTGTGTCAACACTCTTATGGTTCTTATTTTCTTTCGATGCATAGCTGGAATGTTTTCAGGTCCTTAAAGGAGCAGAGTCTGCAAGTCTACCTGAATGCTACAGGAACATGCTTGAACCAGACAGTAGCATAGGATTGAAGTATAATTCCTACAGAAAAGTTGAGTTTCACTCATTAGTGAGAAAAGGATCTATTTCCACAGGATGTTTGCTCAAACTCATAGAAGGGGTGAAGCCATGCTGGTCCCTCAGATCTAGCGTTAGTCCCCGGAGATTAATGATCCTGGCTCGATACTTTGGACGCGAAACCGCAGACACCAACTGACAGCTCGAGAGTTGTCACATTTTAGCTGAAAAAATAATTCTCCTTGGTGAATGCATTCAATCTCAATACCCGTCCTCACTGCCGCTACTGACATCATCCACTCCCGCAGTCAGAAAGAGAGCTACAGGGTTAAATGTGGCCTCTTTGGGGTTGGATCGAACACCCCTTGTCTGTTAACAGTGAAATAAGGAAAGCAAATGGTCCATCATCGAGAAGCAGAGAAGCAGTCATTTGTTCATGGCTGCCCAGTTCAGGCCTGCATCAAATCTCCCAGAACAGATGCCCTGATCCAGCTTATTGACATCTCAGTCGACAACCTCCTCTTCTCTCCTTGTTGGCCAGCTCTGGTGCCTGGGAATCAAGGATGCTGTCACTCATCATCTGCCAGTCATGTGGGAAGCCAGAGCTTTATATGGATGCCGAAAGTGCACAGGGTTTGGATGACGACAGGCCAGCGGCCGGATCCCCAGCTACTGGTAGCGTTATTTTTAGCAGTAGCAAAAAGTGCACCCTAGCAGAAAATGGTAGCAGGCGCATTCCTTGAGTAATGCCTTAGCCATCGTATTGATATTTCCTGCTATTTCAGTTCACAGTTAGAATTATATGATAGTAGCAGTATGAAGATTCAGAAAATTGAAATTTAAACATTATATTTTCTATTGCACAGAAGAAGAAAAATCACAAGATTCTCCAAATAAATCATCTCATAGATACCATGAATGGAATAGTTGAGCTATTTCCATGTGGAGCATAATATAAAGAGGAACCAGAATTACTGAAGTCCCTGACACCAACCTTCGAGTGAAAACTGAAATTAGCTATGGAGATCCAAACTGTTAAAGGCTGCAAACATGTTTATTTTTGCTGTAGATCTGGGAATTTTAACATGGAGGTCTAAGGGGATTGACTCGGTTTTGGCGCCAGCGCCTAGTTTCCATTGGACGATGCTGCTTGGTCCAGATCAAAGCTGCGGACAGTTGTGACATCCCTAGAACCACGCTACCAGCATGAGTGAAACAGGGCGGCTAAAGACCTCCCATATAGCCTTCTGTAGGACGCAGTGTATCTGAAAGCCCCGCATAACAATCGGTTAGCTGCTGAGTAAACAGACTGTGGTGGCGAGAGATGCTTGTGTGATCTGACCTGTTCGAGTTGTGGAATCTGTGAGAACGTGCTTCGGGTCTCCATGTCAGATTTGACTCCTGGAGAGTGCTTGGCTCGACTGCACAGCCCTGAGTTCCTAAACAGAGCCATTAGTATAGGATAGGCGAGTGGTCTGGCCTTAGGGCCACAGTGAGCGGCAGGGGTCCCTGTGGTAGGAAGTCGTGGTCTATAGAAGGCAAGCAAGGGGCTTGGGAAGCGTGAAGTCCAATACACATGGCCTGCTGGCTGGACTGAAGTATGAACAAGATAGTATGTCTGGGAAAATATGTGGATATTTTGGATTCATCACGTTCAGAGACCACAAAAGACACTGAATCTCACTCTCTATCTTTCCCCAGCAGTCTTCTGACAAGCATAACCAGGAAACTGACTTTTGTATAGTATGCAAATGTTATTTCATCCTGTCCTTTTTGCTTTCTTTCTGACCGTTTCCAAAAAGGGAAATGGGAAGATTTATACTCAAGGTACTATACATGCTCTGTATCATCCAACAGGATATGCGAGTATTAGTGTGTCATTTGTTGAGCAGATTCATAAAGCACACACAAAGCAGGTCAGTCCACCTTCATTTTCTGCATGGTAGCCTCCCCTGAAAGTGGCTTGGCTCCTATTGAATGTCAGTAGAAACATTTATTCCATCATTGTTTTCAGTCTCGGATTTGGTGAACTCCTGACCATTGACTTTGGCTCAATATTGGGGAATAACTTTTTGATGTTATTTTTTTTCCTCTGTCAGATCCAAGCCATATCCAGTTGTTATTGTCTCAGTGCTGTGGTAATTTAAAGTCAACTGGGAATGAAGCATTCGGTAACTAAAAATATGTTTTACACGGATTCTTCCTGCATTCTATTTTTTTTTTTTTGATGCTGAATGTGATATACAGTAACGATTCAAATTTCAGTTCATCAAAATAGTGTGTGTTATTGTCCAAGACGAATAAAGCAACTGCGTTCTTTTCACATGCAAATATTCATTGATGGTTTCCCTGAAGGCAAAGGTAAAGAGTAGGGCTCATGACTGTTGTGGCTTAATTTTCAATAGTGACAATAGCGTGGCCAATCAGAATAAATTATGTGGTTGTGCAGCACAGAAAACCAAAGCATAGTTTCTGATTTCATCTCCTGCTACAAAGAAGCACAGAACCCAGCAGGAAGTGTTGTGTTTGCATGTTCTCCCCGTGTCTGTGTGGGTTCTCTTCGGGTATCCTGGCTTCCTCCCACCGCCCAGAGGCATGCTCATTAGGCTCATTGGTGATACTGAATTGGCTGTAGGTGGGCATGTGAGTGTGAATGGCTGTCTGTGTTACCCCTGCGATCGACTCCGTAACCCTCAGCGACCCTCCAGAGGACAAGCAGTTACAGAAAATGAATGAATGAATGAATGAATTAACCATACTGTATATAGAAGGTGCAGCACATAGTGAGATGAGAGGATGCTCCTCCAAGGGACTGAGCATAAAATGGGCGAGTGCAAGCTTATGAGGTAAACACACAACAGTGCAAACCGTGCAGACAGCCGTTCCAACAGTGCAAGAACAAGAGGCAGGGCAAAGACAAACAGTGCAAAACAGACAATGCAAAACACTTGGGAGACAATGCACCCATGAAAAGACATTACACCGAACAGAGAGTAATGCTGACTAGTAAGCACCAGCGTGAGTTGGGGCGGTTGTAAACATTCGACTGATTAGCAGCGCAATGCGGTTGTAGTGGATGTAGTTGTGGGTGAGTGCGTCTATTTGTATACGTCCAGCCCAGTTTCAGCGGGTTCAAGAGTTTGATGGCTTGAACTACGGGGAGAGAAATTTGCAAATTGTCTGGACAATAATCAGGCAACAGCTCACCAGATGTGAACAGCGATTATTTGACTGTTATCTTAAGCATGTCCCACTGACACCGTGGAGTCCCTCTTTATGCCAGCGTCCCCACCATACGTCTGAACTGCAGGTCTGAACATAATCTGTACTTGTTTTTGAGCAGAGGTTATCACATCAAACACACACCACATCGCTCTGCACCCGAGATGGCTTTTACCAGTGGTTGGGTGTGCTTCCAACTCTAATGAAATCCCACAAACTTAAAGCCAACATAAAAAAGCCAACTGCTAATTTGTTTACTTTCAACAGCTCCACTCCCTTTCGTGCAATCTGTGTTTGGGGCGCTTCTGGCACCTGCAGGGGTTTTTCGTCGAGGTACGGTTGAGCCAGGCTGCCCACATCACCCCTGTTGCTCATTTCAGCCACGCTGGACTGGAAATGGAGAGGGGGAAAGAACTCAAGCCGTGGTTCTGTATAACTCCTGGAGGACCGAAACGGTGATATCTTTGGGATAATGTCTGTTGCGAGCAGCGAGGCGGTGCCATGTATCAAATCCCAATCGATTTTATTATTACATCAGTCTTTCTGATTGTCCAGTGTCATCTTAACCATTCACTCACACCCCCAATGCACACACACACACTTTGAAATAATTCAAACTTGCTGAGTGAATAAGACAGCTCTCTCTGTACCACTACCTTAGACAAATCAAATCAGTGGCATTAGTTCAGGAAGCAGTGTATAAAATGAAACACCCATGGCCTTTGGGTGATGACTGATTCTCTTTTATTCTCCCCTGCTCCTCCCTCGCTCTGTTGATGTCCCCCAAAAAGAGGAGAAACATCTGAAGCTGATCAGAGAGGGCATATTCATACCTCATCTTGCAGGGGCCCAACTGATGCAGCTACAGTACAGTTGAGAGGGCCACAATATTTGTGGGGTCTTGGCAGGATGACTCATGCCGGGTTATATATTAGTCACAGCAGGGCTTCTGGTCTGAAGTTCACCTCACTTCTCAGAGGATCGTCTTTCCAACCACCATAGGGCAACATTCCTTGTGTTACTTTTACCTAAAGCAGGGGGTAAAGTGGAGATGGACCAGCAGGTGTTATCTGTTACTCATAAATGAAGACGACCTTCCCTCACAACATGAGGCTGATAAATGGTTTGGGGCATGTAGGCCTGATTTACTGGGACAGAAATTGAAAAATACACATGTACATGTGCAGAAGATGATTTCATACAGATGCACGGTAAATTGTGAACTTTAACATAACCCTGAGGATGCGTTTGTCTGTTATTATGTGTGCTTTGGTGCTTCCATATCAAGCCAGATCCTCCTTGTACTCATAATGACAACCACAAGCAAAGGACTTCCTTTTGTGTATACTTAATTTTCCACTTGACCTCAGAACGTCCACTTTGAGCTGGAGTTTCATCAACTTCAAGCTAGCGTTAGTTCATTGGTAATATGTAAGACATTATATCATACCATAGCCATCAGATCACATCAAATCAGATGATGCACCACGACTAGATGAAATGTAGGCTAATACACAGACATGTTTTGGTCTGGCGATTCACTGTCGCACGAGGCTCAGTGAAAACTTCATTTATCCATCTGGCGTATTTATAAGCTACTGTATGTACACGCAGGTTGGAAATTCTAGCAAAATCTCATGGTTGTCTCAACGGACTGTAACCTGTAGCTGCCAGTGGTTCTGTGTAGGACAATGAGTGGACATGTTTTGTGCAGTAAAATATAAATGTTGGTGAAAAACAAGGATTAAACTCCTACATATTTGTGGAAACGGTAACCCCCATAAACATTATAGTCTCCTCTATAAAGTTGCTTTATGAACATTTATACAAAACACATGTTTTCCTTTTTCCAGACATAGCATAAGCTATGTACCATAGGCAATTTAAAATGCCTTTCCCTAGCCTGGGAAGTAGACAGTTAGGCCAACTCATTGCTGCTCAGAGAGTAAAAACCTACTTTGGTCGCTGAGGTGAGTTATTCATTAAGAAATATGGCTACTTGAGTCTCTTTGGTTCTGTTCAGAGCTGGTATTAACATGCGTTGTGCGTAATCAGGTCACAAGTGACCAGTTTTGAGTGCGTGCAGAAGACTTAACATGGATCTCCACATGTGTGTCGAGACTTCATTTGAGATCCAATCCCAACACACTGAAACCTGAAGTCTTACAGCTCACGCCCTAGATTCAAACATATGCAGAATGATGCTGCTGTGCTTCTGTTTGCATTAGTGAAAAAAAAAAAGTAATAAAGTTAGATAGAGGCACCAGCCATTTTCGTAAGTAAATGTAACATTCAACGTGAACACACAGCTAATTAACCATTTGGCGACATGAACCTACTCATTCCATAATTTCATTGGTTAATTCTTGGATTTACTTTTTATTTAGTTACTCAACCACTTTAAGAACAAAGGATATTAAAAGACTCTCCCTACAGCTCTTACAGTGCTATTATAATGGCTGAATGAATGAGGCAAATGGGTTTACGCGAGAGGACATCAGTTGTAGGTGATACGTCAATATGTCCAGGACGCATTGTGTGTTCACACTACTTAAGGAATGTGGTCACCAGCAGTCCAGTCCACCTCCAAATGTAGTCAGAGTAACTGGATCTGAAATTCATCCTTAATGCATCTCAGGTGTGATCACACCTGTACTTAAAGCCGGTTACTTATGATCTGATCATTCAAGTGGCATGTTAACACCAGGTGTGAACGGGTATCTCATGCACACCTCCCAGTTACACACAGCTCTCACTCCTCTCAGCTGCTTGCTGCAAAGGTTTGGATGCTGATACTGGATACTTTAGCATGAAGTACTTGGCAATAGAGCGTAGAGTGCAATGCTAAGGCATCCAGGTTGAGAGCCTTTGGTATTATATTTTGGTATTATATTTGGCCAGGTGTCCCCTCGCCGAGACCCACTGCTTCACAGATTGCAGGACTCAAATTCTGGCACACTTTACAGATTATGGGCATTATGGGACTGATAAGACTTAGTAATGGCCTGTCAGTTGTGGCCAGTGGAACAAGCCGGGGTTGCAAGTGCTTTTAGAGAGCGTCAAACCACTCCCCCCAAAATCCCGTCCCATTGAAAACACAGTCGCCTTTATTGCAGTGCATTCGTTTTTGCTAATTTATTATAAAGAATTAAATTTTGATTTCAGTTTGACTTCAGTTTGATTAATTACAAATAAGTAGATAAATGAAGGCGTCGACAATTCCAAATAAACTTGTACTGACATCTACTCCCTTCTGATTATCATTCACCATCTATACTGATTTTTCTGCCCATATAGCAACAGGGGTCCTATAGTTGAATTCTTTAGCATGTGCAGAAGACTCCTCTGAAACTTCACAGCTCTAAACATCTTTTCATTTGCGTAGCTTCAACTTTAACGTCCTGCCTTCAACACTTCAGGATTTATGAAGGAGTCGTTCTAACATCCACGAGAGGTTTATGAACCCCAGTAAAATGTTATTTTGTTCCGTCTCCCAAATGGTCAGACCACAAACCATCCAATCGTGGCATTAACAGTCAGTATTGACCTGTTTTTCTGCTGCGGCCTGCTCCCATGGCATCCAGTCAAGACTGCGAAGACAGGCCTCCAGCCCAAACCTTTGCTCAGATGGAGAGCGCAAACTGAGCCAAGCACTTCTTATTCTACAATAGTCAGGAAAATCTGGACATCTTCCACCGCCTTTTATTGGTTCAGGGCCTCTGGGCTCTTGCCTTGATCACAGCGTCAAACTTTTTCAGGGACGTTTTTCGTGTGAACCAAAGATCAGGCAGGGTCGGATTATTTTGTGCATTCCACGCGGTGATTGCCAACTGTGTGCATCTATGATCAAATCAAACTGTCCGATACGCTTGCGTTGAAAGCATGTTTATTCTGACCGAGGTGAGTATGAACATCGACAGCCATCTTGGCTAACCCGTCGAGTTTTTTATGATTTTAACATTGAACAGAGGATTGAACTCTATAAAGTTCTCAGAATATTATATTTCAGTAAGTAATAACTCCTGCATTGGCTATCATTATTTAATTTATATACAACGTTCTATCAGATTGGACGGCGGAAATTATATAATTAACTTGTCAATCAGAAGTCCTGTGTGAGTCTCATAGTTACTAATCGTTACTTTCCGTCTATTATTACTACTTTAGTTCTACAGATGACAAATGTTTGTTTGAAATACACAGAATAATATCTTTGCACAGTGCTGGCACCTTCGTGTAATTGAAACTGACATGGATGGAGACGAACTTGTGCTGCGTCTCCACTCCCATCACTTTCAATATGGAAGAGTTTGTATTCACGTACAAATCCATGTAGTTATTTACAAAGACACTTGGCAGTCCTCTACTTCAGGTGATTGACAACTAAGGAAACCATTATACTGTACCTACCTCAGTGTGAGTTAGTTATAAAATATATTCAGCCTTACTGTTTTTTTTGTTTTATCTGGGGGAAGTCTTTTTTTGTCCATTTCACATAGCATCAAGAGAGTAATACACACTTATTCCTTCTATAACTGTTATCGTTTCCACTGAGCAATAAATCCTGTGACAATCCTATGAGTGCGGCGTCCTAAACTTTGGCGGAAAGAACACACGTTAAACTCTACAAGGGAGAAATAGATTTTCCCACCACAAAAGGATTACATGAAGGAGACATGACTAGAAACAGGCAGTGGTCTGACATAGAATAGCGCAGTGGAAAGAAAGGCTGCTGCGGTTGGGGCACTGTAGAGCTGTGTCGTTTTGACTTTTAACTGCACTGACCCTGGTTAAATTCACAACTCGTAACAATGATGGACGGTGCAGAGCGCGATTGCTGTGTGTTTACACCAGCCCCAATGAACCGACCTGAGGGATAAGGGTTGCCAGTTTCGGAACAACCTAGGTCTGAAGACACCCTTTAAGAAGTAAAGTTTGACAATGGCGCTCAATTCAAAATGAAAGGAAGTTGTTCCCTTGGGAGGAAAACAGTGGTACGTAAAGCGGATAACCATTTAATATCAGGATTAATTAACTGAATACTACTAGTCTAGCCTCACTTATGGGGGATTCTTTTGACTAGGGCCCCAATAGATTCTCAGAAGACCTTTGCTGACATTTAGGAAAGCACAACAGTGTGTGAGGGTTTGTATATCCACATTCCTCACTCTTCCAGCTACCTTTTTAGAATGATCAATATAGATCATTGCATTCTCCAGCTAGTAGATTAAAAATTAAATAAAAAAAAAAAATAGAAAAATAGAAATGGATGAATTTCTGTTCAGTGTTGATATAAGCCATTGTTTGCTACTCAGTTTTCCACAGCTACTGTCTAAGTTGATAATATGCTTATGTTGTGTTTACAGCTTCTTATGCTGCTCTTTTATGGTCAAACAAAATCAGTAAGTGCAGACTAAACAAAGTTTTTTTTTTTTCTTTGGCATGGCATGACTGAGGTGTTGGTATGACTTGTTTGAGCAAGTGTCAGTGGCACTAACAGAACCAGCAGATACCCGAAAAGGAGTCTCAGCCCTCCGCCACGTTGACTCTAATGCGGTTTGTTTCTGTTGAGGATCCACGAGGAGGAGCAACCTCAAGCCCTTCTTATTTATATGCTTCAGTGGATGCCCATACACATCTATTTCCGTGTACTGATTGTAATTAAACCACAAGATAGGATAAGTAATCCATTGCACTGAAATTACAGAAGCAACTTCGCCCAGTTCTGCTCTGTTCAGCAGTTTTCAATGCATGTAATTTATGTTCGAGTGTGTTTAATTGTACCCTAAATAACCTGGTTATGAGAAGGTATTTGGAGCATTCTGGTCAGTGGTTGTAAACATCATAACATGGTTGCATAAATCAGGAATATTTGTTCTGTTGTACCTGTGTGTTTTTAAGCTTGTGTAATAAGCTAATTATGACACATGATGGCAGAAAAGTAGTTTCGGAGCAGCATTAAATCTCAACAACCATATCTCCTATCAGAAAATGTTCCCAAGACACATAAAGGTCAATAAATATATTTTTTTTAAGCAGAAAACAAACTGAACGTAACATAAAGACCAACATGCAGGTTAGTATATGATGACTTGTGCCACTGATACTGCACAGCACCTCTTTCTTCCTGCAAGATGCACATCTGGCGCTATACGTGTGAGGTTAGCAGTAGGAAACTGTGACTGTGACAGGTATATTTCCACGTGTCCTCTCCTCAAGGCAATGAATCAATCAAGCTTACACGCAATAAAAGCAAAAAGGGGGTGTGATTATTATTGCACGAAACGTAATGTTGTCAGGGAGCCATTTTTTCCTTTGCTCCGCTGCTTCTTTTACTGCTGGTCATCGATGAGTGTTTTATGGTCCCCCGGGCCACTAGCGCATGGTCTTGATTCCGTAATGGGGCCCTCATATTCCCGTAAGGCTGATTTTTAAACAGACTGACATTGTAATTACGGCTGGCAAAGGGCTGTGACGTAGCAAAACGGCTATCTCCGTGTGACCTGTGTGAAAACCTCTACTGGAAGTCTGAGTGCATGAAAGACCAAGCTGCAACAGAGCTCACACGACTTTTGCCGGTGGCTCAGCCTGTGGAAACTATCCTGCATGTTTTTTTTAGGTTTTTTATGTTCTGAAATAACAACCTAGAACAATGGAGGCACCAGGCCACAACCCATGCCAATCCGGACACACCTCTTGCAGTGTTCAACTGACACTCGGCACTACCATCCGTATTACTGCAACTGTGGTGTATGTGGTGCTTGCGTTCTAAAAGAGCAAGGTCGACAAATGAAAAGATTGTTAGCGAGTTGTTGGGTGGCTTATTAAACTCTGGTTGAAGACCATGGTCCGAACCGTGAGGTCATCCAGACCAGAGGGATTTCACATGCTAGCAGCCGTTCCTCTGTGGGTGGTGCACAGCAAGGCAGGGGCCAGCACATTAGCCGTTGCTCTTGTACCCACATATTGGATTTCTGTTAAATAATATTTGGGTTCCCGGTGACTCCTCCTGGTTTGCTTTTGGCCCAGACTGTTCGTTGGGCCTCAAAACCCAGCAGCAGCATGTGGAAAAAAAAAAAAATCTAAGATAGCGCCACAAAACCAACGAGAATGTGTAACAATACCCAGAGGCTTAACTTATGTTTCCTTCTATTTTATCCACTGCATTTCTCCTGCGGCCCAACAAAGACTGATTTATCTGTGATTTATTTTGAAATGACACGGAATGAAGTTGGGAGAATTTATTGTGTATTCGAAGTGAAATAAGCCATGCCAGTCAAGTTAAGTGAAAATTATGAATGAGTGTCAGAAGTTACTGGAGAATGATTTAAAATATGTGTAATAATGAGTTCTTTGTCCTTTAAACATTACTTTATGAGAAGAGCAAAGCGTAATCAAGGTAACTAATATTGATCTAAGAGGATACTTCCACTGAGACTGAGACATCATCGAAGAGAGTTTGTGACGCAAGTCTGTTACAGTAAATATGTCATCAGGTAACTTTTGGCATTCATGTTTTGTCATTCAACTTCTCAATACTTTTTTCGACTGATGAAGGATGAGAAACTTGGTGCCTGAAGTGAGTGAATCTCCTTTAACTTTATAACCCCACTCTCTCTTCTGTACATCATATTCATTCCAGAGAAGAAGGATTACGCCACAAACCTGGATCTGTATGCATGGGTATTCTCAAAGGAAACGTCAAGTTATTGATTCTACTCAACAAGTCAACAGGTGCCAGTGCTTTATTTACTCCATTGGAAATGGGCCATAAAGGGGCACTAACCTCCACTCCCTTTACAATGTTTTGTGTGTTGTTTTACACCAACTGTTACAACTAAACAAAATGTATTGTCAAGTGGGTAAAATGAAACAATATTTTTCCTCTTAAGCTAGTTCCAGGAAGGAAATGTGCCAAATATTGGATGTGATTCCAAAGTCATTGCAAAGGCCTAGCCAACGAATGCAGATGTTAAAGATGGCACAATCTGAGTCAAAGACACCTTTTTTTTGAAGATATCTTTAACCGGAGTCTGTAAACACACACTCATCTTGGTCCAAAACCAAGTCTTGACAAGTTTAAACCTCAAACATTTAAATATTCTAGGGGACCAGAAAAATGTCCCTACAAGGTCAACATGTCTCCACAATGTTGGTGTTCCGTTCAGCCCCCACAACTTAATAAAAACGAGAACACTCATACACACAGTTTTCTTGGGGTCAAGTTCAGTTACAAGCAGTAGATTGTTTTGTGTTTGAGAAGCACATTCAAGGTCTCCTTCATTGTTATGTCTGTTCCTTTGGATAACACAAGGTCTGGTTAACTTCTCAAACTAAACCGGAAACACACAGGATCTTTTCCAGAAGTGTCTAGTAGTAAGTGGTGACACTGTCAAGGAGCTTCTGACCAACTGGAGCCCACTTCTGCTTGATGAGAGACTGCTCATACTGCTAGCATGTTGCTGGTGCTATTCCACCAGGAGGGCATGTTGCCCAGGAGGCATTAGCCTAAGGCCAGCTGTTTAAAATGTCCAACCACTACTCCAACTCCGTCAACGTTGATCTCCGGTCATTTTGAGCCACAAGAAAAAGTGAATAGCAGTGCAATTACAAGCTCTCTAATTATACCCATGATGCTGACTAACTTGGATTCGAATCTGGCGGGAATGGAGCCTTCATAAAGATTATTAGTAACACATGTGGTTCCCCTACTGGACAAGTAAAAATGTCAGTGGTAGAGAAAAAAGAAACATTGTCACAAGTAGACAAGGTCATTGTAGTGAGGGGAGTAATGTGACATAGGTCCCAAGGCTCCAACACAGTATGGCAATAAAACAATGTGTTAATCTGTAATTTGAAATGTTTACATTATTAATTGCCTGGAAACAAACTAGAAAAATCATTGTCACTAGTCAGATCTGTTGACACGTAGTACGACGAGTTCGCTCATAAGATATGATCGTGCAGTCATTTTCAGCACACTATATGTGCAATGCCAATACCATCACATACAACAAGAACTTTTCTTTATTGTTACAGCTTAAAGTATTTTCAGATGTGTACAATGCACACTGATTTTTAAGGTTTTGGCCAATTTTAGGCATTTAACATGACTCTTGATTCAGATGTGATAGTGATACAGTAGCTGTTCTCATCCTTTAAGTTTCTAAGCTTGTTGGGCACTGCAAATACAACATGCTTCATATAAGGTGTTTTTTTTTTTTCTCTGAAACAGTGTGGCCCAGAGTGACTTCCACTTGTGTCTTGTACTCGTGTGCACATTCTTTTCAGTGAGCTTTACATGGCATATTCCATATAATTTATTTTCTTCTTTTTCATTGAGTTAGCGAGTTTAAAATCACCAACATGATGTATCACAACTTCTGATAATTCATTACAGGAAAATCTAACTCATGTTCCTGGAGAGCAGCTGCATCGCATGACTTGAGCAAACCCAAATTTCCAGAATAATTTGACATACTTTCTGTCAATGCAATGCCCAATTACGGCTTGCTAATTCATTACAGAGAAATAAAATCATTCATTTGACAAAACACCATAACAGAATAATAGTATCATGGGAATTACCACATTTCTGACTGCGAAAAAAGCCATGGTTAGCAGTCATAACAGAACAAGAGCAAACCTCCACAGTCATAACTTTGCCTCTGAGGAGTCGGAGGCACTGGCACGAACACATAGCCGCTGAAGCTGAATAAAAACGGAACACCATCAAGGTCACAGTGCCACAATCCACTCAAGCGCATTGCTTTGGGAAGTGGGAGATGTTGAAACAGATGTTTTTCATATTGCCTTTGTGGCGTGGAGTTGATGAGTGCTCTGTTGCATTAGCGCATTGCATGCTGTGCTGCTGTCGGAATCGCATTCAATTTCATCTCCCCCTAATTACTCTCAATGTCGATTTGCACAGCAATGCCGTGAGGGTCATCTGTTGCTGTATCCTTTTTTAGGGGTAATATTAGTGTGTTTAGGTATCCTCCAAAGGTCTATTAAAAGGGCCCTTCAACAACATCATTTAGACAATTTACATTTGAGGACCAAGCAACATGTGTTTCATTTTTTTTGAGCGTAAACCTTTCCCACGGGAAATAAAAATGGAAACCAAACATTGAAGCCCTAAAATAAATAGCCTTTTATGATTAAGTTTATTGAACTGTAGCGGAGGTGGGAATATTTCTGACCTGGACATCGTCAAAACCTCTCAGGCCTTGCTTGCCAGGATATTTTATATATTTGTCCTGCTGTGCCCTCGTTGCACCTGGCTGTACAAATGAGACCAAGTTTGTGCTGGGCTTGCTAATGATGTTTGGAAGTATGCAACGGTCATGAAAGCAGTTGTAAAGTAATAAATAATGAGCAGCTCTCATCCAAAGAGTGCACGGTCTCATGTACAACAACGGAGTACAGTGCTGTCAGTTAAACCTGTTTGTCCTCTGTCCCTTCCTCTTTTCTCTTACACTTAGTATACGCACACACACACACACACACACACACACACACACACACACACTGTGCTGTCTCAGCATGGGAATAAATGAAAAGGGACATGCAGTTAACGATATTAAAAGGAATCCAACATTGGCCGTCTCCATTGCCCTATACCTCTGTTTGCCTTTGTCTTACCGTTTGCTTTCAGTGATATAGTAGCCTATTACACCACTGCTTTCAGTCTACCCAGAGAACAATTTCATCCATCCTCCTTCATTTGTCTCCATCAGTGTAGAGGGTGCATACATACAATATTGTAATATTGCCTTAAATAATGTCCCTTTCCCATTCTGAATGGCAAACACAAACTGCTGCCATTTGCTGGTATGAAGAGTTACTGCCTTGTGCACAGGAAAAGTACGCACAACATGTGCCAGCTGGGCATTGGTTGCAGTCTTTGCAGTGTGTCAAAGTGCAATTTTTTTGCACCGTACGCAACATTTTTGTTAACCTTGTTTTGGCTCCACCATCTCCAGAGGGAAATATCTGGGATATGTCTTCACTGGCCAGTTGCTGTGTCCGTGTGTCACTATTTTTTTGTTTGTTTTGTTTTATTTTTTAGCTAGAAAGACGTAATTGTGCAGCTGAAAATGATGCTACAAGAGCACCTAGAGTTAACAAATCAACCGAGCTGAGACCAGTTAGAAAGGATCAGAGGCTCAGCTTGTCAACAGTCAGTGTCGTGTGCTGTTCATTGAACAGCTTTCATAGTTTTGTAAACTGTGAAGTGAATGCATCATTTTTCCAACTGTGGGCACAGACGCGTGTTTCGCGCAATCTGGAGGGAAATAGCAACGTCCACCCATTCTGGAAAAAAAAAGAAAAACAAGTTTTACAATAGCGTGTGATTTACAGCATACAGCATGGCTGGTGCAGCTGAAAGATAGGCCGCATCCACCACCGCAAAGGCAGCTGGTCCACACAAACATTTGAGTTATTTCCTAGTATATACAGTCAATGGTTATTCAAAAAAGCAGTACAGACCCTGGCGGAAAAAAAAAAATATCACGGGCTGGGGATGGATGGGCAAGTCAGTCAGAATAACAATAGCTCAAAGCTGCTCATTTACAAAACAAACAAACAACAACAGCAACAAAAAATGAACGCAAACTGTTCATTTTGGAGTCTATGAACTTAGTTCAAAATTAAAAAATGTGAACTATGAAATTGAACTAGTTCATTTTAATCTGTTTGAACTGAACTTTGAACAAGTTATTGTTTAGTGTGAACTTGCACAACGCTGTCAACCGTCAATACTGCTCAGACCCCTAGGATAGTAGGGAACGCCCCTGACCGCTGACAAACTTTAAAAAATGACTGCAGGAGACCTCCCTAAGGGGCTTCCATCTAACCATGGTGGTCAATTCAAAATGAAAAGAAGAAAGAAGAAGAGGATGTGGAGGAAAGAAAGCAATGCAGTGGTAAGTGAGGATAATACTAAATAGTTAACTGAATGCTGTTAGTCTAGTTTTAAATCTATGGTACAAAAATTCGAATGACCCCTAACCCCCGTGACCAAGTCTAGTGTGTGAGCCGGCAGTGGTAGTCCAGGTCAAGACATTACCATCAGCTTAGCTTAGCTAGGAGGCAGAAAGAAAGCGAACAAGATAGTGGCTAAAGTCAATTTATTGTTGCTGCCACTCAAACACACATGGTGACTGACATTTCTAGAATTGTGCCTGTCGCTTACAGGACACTGGAGAGGGTAAATGAGGTAATCAGGACAATACCTTTCTTTCTGTAATGTTAGCTTATGGTCGAAAGCTGTGTTCTGATCAAATCAAGCTAGGTAACCAAGTAGCTAAGGTAGCTAGCTAAGTTATGGAATTTTAGCTTAGATGCAAATAAATTTGGACTGGTTTACGCAACATTTCTGCTGAAATTGTGTGTGAATGTGTATTTTCTTGTATTTCTAGAGGTTTTGGGACATGGAAAAATGTATTTACATTACACTTGTAAATGTAAAAACCTAACTTTCCATAATGTAGGCTGTTTGTTAAATTGTCCCTCTCAAATGAAATGTGAATAATAAACTATGCTGAAAGGAGATTATTCAAAAGTTGAATTCTGTAATGCGAAAAAAGTATAAGTATCATATATCATATCACTGGACCTTATCCTTCCTACATTTATGACACTAGCTAAAGAGGTTAAATGGCCCACTGTTGCGTATTCTACTTTTAATACTATATAAAGCACGCTATATAATCCAGTGCTCCCTAACGATTCCTTGTGACATGATATGCCGCGCTTCTTTTTTGGTCCTTACATTAGTTCAGGGGTCAACCTGTTGTTTAGTGGCATATAATTAGATAGCTATGCAGCTGACATGATGCCAGGCTGTGTGCATCCGGAGAACCAAGCCTCCAGGTATGTGTGAAAGGAGCCAATGATTATAGTTGATGCATATGAGTAAAAAAGAATGGACAGAACCAACATTCAGAGTATTCACTGTAGAAATGTTTAGTGGGTATACATTGTGCTCATGAAGTTACTGTTATAGGACTAAATAGGAGCACGGGCATACAGCGGTCAGTGACAGTTGTAGCTCTATTACAGGTGAGTTAGCCGGTATATTCATATTTATATAATAATAATAATAATAATTCCCCTGACCACCCAAGCGCAACACACAAAAAAGCAAAGTAGATGCACAGCGGAAAATATGCTGTCATTTGGTATCGTTTTCTGTCTGGTCCGCTTTTTGGATACAAGGCCAATGGAAACAAGTGCTGCCCCGGACTCCCAGAGATCCCAATATTGCTGCGCTTTTCGAAATAAAACAGGCCAAAACTGCAACCAACAAACCAACCTATCATCTTCATATAATGTTACCCATTCTCTTTATCAAGTGCCTTTGCAGTAAGCGCGAGTGACTCATCATTTTCACAGAGAGCATCCCCAGCACACGTCAGAGCACTCCTCCCCTCGCTCTCACCGTTTCACCCCGGGACAGGGTTTATATTCCTGCTCTGTGCAATATTCCAAAAGCCCTCAAGCCACACAAATGCTTCTTATTTTCACTGCAACCTCTCGATGTCTCTTTTATGAGACTTTTGCCAGAGCATCACAGCTCTTTGGGTTTCGGAAAGAAAAGGACCAGCAGCTGCCAAAAACGATCGGTGGTTGAGAAACAATGGCACGCCCTGTGTGATTCTCACTGCTTCTCGAACCCCAGACATCCTCCTCACTGTAATCCTCTGTTCCTTTTATTTGTCAGATCATGGCTGCCTCCTTCAATTGGTCGTGTCAGCTTTGGCCAAGGAACACTGAGACGACCTGACCAACATGGTCATGCCTCTTGCCAAGAGGACAGAGAAGAAAGGAAAAGGGAATGACAAAAATGCTTTAATTGCTGCAAGAATCTAGACAGTTTGGGAAATTTTGTTTGAGAAATGTGTGGGTAATAAGGCAGAGGCGAGGCGAAAAGTGGCAGTGTGATCCAGCGGGCTCGAATTCACCGGCACTTCCTCTTGCAACTTGTGTGGCAGATGTTCACAGTTGGGCCCGGGCCATGCTGGGACAACGGCAGATAATTGAGAGCAATTATAAAAGCGTGAGTGCGTGTGTTTGCTGCAGAGAAGGGGGGTGGTGGCGGTAATGTCAATGTAGGGGAAATCCTGGGGTAATTGCTGTTGACAGATGTGGAAGGGGTCTACGAGTCCAAGATGCAAAAGGAAACAATTGAGGAAAGAACAAGCAGAGCCTGTTCCCATAAACGTGAAGTCACTGGCTGCTGATAACACTCACACAAAAAGTAATGTAGCACTTTAAGACTCGATGTAGCTTACTATTTTAGATCATTCGGAAATATTGTTGATCCTGGAAAAATTGTTCATACAGTAGCTATTAGTTTCTAAGAATACGTGCAGCAAGCTGCTGCAGGCTCATTGCTTTGGGCGTACGCCTAGAACTGTGAAAGTGATTACCGCTGTGGTTTCTGTCTGCATTTCAAACGTCTGCAGCAGTTTAATTCGGTGTTTGATCCTGACAGGAAATATTTGAATGAAGCACAAAATTGTGTCATCAAATACCTACACACTCATTCACTCTAGAGAGGCTTGGAGCAAAGACACATTTAGGCTCATTTTAGTGAGTTTATTGGTGGGGACGCATGGGGAGAACAAGATTAATGGCTTTAACTTTATCTTGGCAAATCAACTTCCAATAAAGCTCAAAGAAAAATTAAAATCTGGCCTGCCTGAGCACTAAACTACGACTTGATTGATGCGCGGGGGTAGAACTAGTTCCAGAAACCTGCAGGTGATTCTTTTACAGCCCCGATATCCAATTCAAACGTGGGGGTTTTATTAGCGGCCGACTGTTGATATAAGGATGCTCGTTTCCCAAGTAAAGTGCTGTTCACCTGAACGGCCTGTCAGAGAGAACGATTTACAATCTCCCGGTTGAACATTTCAGTGCATAAACTGCTGGCCATTTAATTAAAACTCCTTAAACTTTGTTTCAAAATTATTATTTGACTAAAACGATCCGAGCAAGCTGCGTTGAAGGTCGTATTCGGAGTCCTGTTTTACTGTTCCGTCTATTACAAGGCGTTCAACAAAGACAACCCTGTTACTTGGGACTGAGTCAGTCATACACACCGATTACCAGTGGGCTTTTGCGGAAAATGTAAGCGGTATAGTTTTTTTCTTCATCTGCAAAATTCAAGGAGTTCCATGTTTTGTATGGGATTAATTGTGAAGCTCAAAGACGCTTGTGTATGGAGCCACCGATCAGTCTGACCAAAAAGGACTTTGTTCCCTGGAGTCATGCTTTGCATAAAGAAAAGGCTTTCATTCACGTTTATTTATTTATTTTTAATAATTGGATGAGACCTCTTGGGGTAAATGAACTGTCTCATGTCTTCATCTTCAACTTTAAGAGACAGTTAGGGCTCGTCTCTATCTGCGGTTGTCTTTTTATTCCTTCTCCTCCTTTCATTCCCGCCGTCCTCCTTAAATCAGTGTTATATCTAACGTTTGAATTTCATGCGGGAGGAGTTCAGGCTATGTCTCCTGCACCTCCTTCGCTGCAAGATGCCCCGCCGACTGTGGGGTTCAGGGTGAGGGCAACTTAGTGAGCAGCGATAGCGGAGGCTAAGAGCATGCCAGAGGGAGGCCTGATGGATGGAAACCATTATGGGTTAAAGGCCCCCTAAAGCCTGGGTCAAAGAGGGCTAACTGAAAATCAGACCAAATAAATATGGATGACTGGACAGGAAAATACGATTGTAACCTCTTTCACCCTTGGGATCGTTTTGACACACAATCATAATACCGTAAATATCAGAAAACACTGAGTATTGACAGTGTTTCTAGAAAAGTGTTTTAATAACATACTATGATGAGCTTTAGAACTTTTGCGGCACTTCAGGATAATACCCATTAACGCCACCGTGAGGGCATGGGCCAGGGCCGGGGGGCGGCGTGTGCGGAGCTGGTGTGGTGGCCTGTGGTCGGGTGCCAGTCAGGCCATCATCGAGAGAAGGCCATCCCCGCGAGAGAAGATATCACCATAGCCTGGTTGGCTGACAGCTTCAGGGCCCTTATTGAAAAATCAATGTCCATTTGTGCGTCCAGCTCACCTGGCCGTCTGCCAGCTCGGCTGAAGTCACCTAATGAAGCCTGATCCCGTTACCTGATTCCTGATTCACGGAGTCAAAGTGACTTTGCAGCTGAAGTCATCCACCCATCAGGGACCTATAGGGGGCGAGTTCAACAGGAACCATGCAGCATGTTGTTGTTGTTGTTGTTTCAGTTTGCATTCTCCTGCTCCTGTTGGTGTCGAGCAGCATCCTGACCTGCAACTTTGCAGGGCCTATTGATTGCATGCAGTCGAGATGAAAGTTATTGCTTAGCTTCATGGTTTTTAAAGATTACACATGCATACATAATCTCCCAGCTTAATGGTTTGATATCATATTCCTCCTATAAATATGTGTATATTGTAAATATACATGAATATACTGTATGTGGAAGATGCTGCACATCCGCCAAATCATAGATAATAGATTAAAGCATAAATAATTAATAGACTAAAAGCTATATTCTCACTGTACATAATAATAACTATCACACAGCCAACTCTATAATTATATTGACCGCAAGCTTTTCGATGTTTTTAATATTAATGGAAATTGTTCCACACTTAGCAATCCTTCTGACACGGCATGCAGGTAAATGCTGACACATGAAATACTCTACGAATTCAAATTCCTATCATTCTTGCTTCATGATTGGCCAGGAGTCAACCATTACTACCCTTCCACTGAGCAGGAACCCGGGCGAAGTAAATCACGCGACAACGCTGTCATGAAAAGTTGGGTATAAAAATGGTTTCTGAAGTTCATTGTTGATAAGAAGGAGTGGCAGGAGTATATTCTTGTAATCACTTTGTTGTTTTAGCATTTGGAAAACTCGCGCAACTCCTCTGTCTAATAGCATACCGTAAATGACTCACACCGGGATGGATTGCTAAAACCAAAATGCAGCTTCTATCCCAGACTATACACTGTGTGGTAGATTCCAACTGTGGCCATCTTTTCGAGCTCTGTGGATAAACCGCCGTGATATCACAGCTGAGACTGAGGCTTTTCTTCCAGTCACTCCACTCACAGTTTACCATTAGACGGATAGAAGGACTACACTATGGTATTGTGCATTGTGATTCATTTTTAGCCCATGCAAGGACTGTGGTCTAATTGTGTCCGGGAAACCTTTCCCGTGTGTAAACGCTCGGCCACTCTGACTGATCATTATGTTAAATGTCAGCTGGCTTTAAAGTTGTGGCCGAGGCAGCTGAGCAGCAAAGCCACCCTTCTTCTGTGGATTACTGCTCTCTGTGAAGTTTCATCTGTCCACGAATGAATGGCCGACAGCGGCAGCAGGCTGTAATCCTTCAGGCCACAACAGCAGTGCCTGATCCAAGGTGGAATGAAACTTCCAACAGTAAAACCCCAATCAGAAATAAAACCCCAGTAACTCTAGTGGACTGGGGCAGCGAGCTGATCTGGCGGCTGGTGATTACCATGCTACATGACGCAGATATACAATCCCTCTCCGTCCGGCCGGGCTCTCTGCTCATCCCTCCAGCAATGCAGAAGAAAGGGCTGGTTTGATGAGGAAGTGATTTGAAGAGCATTCCTCGTGTACCTTCACGAAAGGTTGAGTCATATTGGGTAGGGGAGAGGAGGGAGGAGGAGTGAGGTCACCGAGAGTGAGGAGGAGAGAATGATGAGGAGGAAGTTGCTGGAGTTTGAAATGAGGAAGAGGAGGAGGCGAGGAAGGCACTGCCGAGGGCATTGCTCATGATAAGAGACAACATCGTCCAGGAGGGAGAGTGCTCTGCCTTTAAAGCAGCCAGAGCTGCTCAAAGTTGAGCTGGCATTCATTACTAGAATGACGTAGTCTGTCTGTACACCTTGTCTGTCCCCAGTCTGACCCTGAATTCACACTGGCCCCTGCTTCCTGTCAGTGAAGGGGAACCAGAGGAGGACCGGTGCCGAGTGGGCCGGCACAGGAGAAAACCTTCATCATACCTGCAATATAAGGTTCTTTGCAAAATTCCTCTAGATTCTGGGAATGCCCCCCCTTGGTGCTTCCATCTCACCCCCCAGCACCATCCCTGCAGCCCCAGCTCTCCTGTCCCTCCTTCGCCTGTGTCTTGGAGCCCTGTGGAGGAGGCAGTGTGTAATGCAATTTGGTTGATTAAAAGAAAACATTAAAGCACTACCTTATTGAATTTGACGGCACGTACGGATCCGGATCTCACCGGCCACTCTGTTTTATTGGCCGGGATAAAGGGGATCACGTCATTCCCCATCACCCCCCCTCCCACCACCACCACACCACCACTCCACCACTCCACCACCCCCACCTCCACACCGCCCTCCCCACCCAGTGGCTCCGCCTTCGCTCAGCCCTAGACAAACCTTGGCAGGAGGATGTCCTGGCAGGACAGAGATTTGTTTAGACCCCCCCTCTCCATCGCTTTACCGACTCCCCACCCTTTTCTCATTGTGCCTCTCTAACTTTGGCCCCCGCCACAGAGAGAGAGGGGACAGAGTAACAGAGCGATAGACATTACGCAGGGATGGAAAGAGAAAGAGAGAGAGACCCTTGGCATGAGTGAGGAGGAGTAACTTTGTTTGTGTCAATAAACAGGCTGATAGGTCGTACATCTCAAGAGCGGATGGGTTAGAGGTAGTCACCTCTGTCACTGTCCAGGATGACTCATCCGTCGTCCCGAACGGCTTCCAAGTCTCGCAGTCGTTTAATTTAGCCTCACATCTGTCTTTCTGATCGGGGTGTCGGGGCTGGGGACAGAGATGCAAGGAGGTAGCCTTCAGTGAAAGTTAAACACCTGCCAATCTCTCTCATAACAGGCCATCACTATGTCCAGTCCATTTATTAGAGTTATGGTGATGGGGACGGTGCACCGGGTCATCTGCGAAACGCAAAACAACTTCTGAATAGAAGTCCTGTGTTTAGATGACATCATCTGCGGCTGCTTCAATTACGCTGCAAGAAATGACTAACAGCACACAAGGGATGACGTAATGTATCGGCACTATGTAGAGCCACTGAATTTAGGCTTTTAATCCATATTGGCCTCAGAGCATTGTTGACTCCAAAAACTTTATTTATAACATTACGTCATCTAGAGTCTGCCTTCAGCCGGACAGCGATAAAAGAAACTTTCATGTCTGGTTAAGGAGTGACAGCAGACAGATTTGAGGTTCACACTGAATTAAGTTGATGAATACTGTATATCATTGAGTAAAGGACACTGGTACCTTTCCCCGAGAGAGGAACTGGAAGGCAGCAGTTTCTGTAACTTCCTGTAACAAACATCTGCCGTCTTACCAGGAGTTCACTGAAAGAGTTGATATCAATTTCTACATGCTCAGTAACGAGACGGAGCCGTGACTTTTTAAGGCAACAGTGTGTTTCAGATTTTGCGTCTGGCAGATCATCAAACGGCATCTGAATCCCCCTACCCCGAAACCTTTCCAAAATTTGAATCGGATGGGCTGCTTCCTACAATTCCCTGCTTAGTAAGTCCAGTAATTTCCTCTTGATCCAATAAGCATGGCCACTTCATGCAGTGATTGGCCAAGGGCGTGAAGGTGAGCTGAATGTGTCCTTCCTGACTCGATTACTTCTTTTCATAGATTCATCATGTCCCCCCTTTTATTTTTTTTTCGGTTGTTGTTAGCATTACACACAAACTCTTTGCCTCAGGGTTTTAGCCACTACCATTAGACGGTGACAGCGTGCTTCCAACGAGTTTCTAGCGTACCCGAAGCCTGAGCGACCCACATGGGCTGGATTCACCTGGGAAAGTAGATGAACCACAGCTAAAGTCTGAAGGCGGGAGTGCAATGTAAGCTAGCTGTTGAGGGTTTGTAAATATTTGTGATAACTGTAGACTGGCAGTTTGCGAAACCACAATGCCTCATTTTCTGTCAGGGCATGTTAAATACAGCGGGTAGTCTGGGGGAGGCACATGTGGACTCTTTGGAGGGTCTTGCGTGAGCAGAATGGAATGGTTCTGATTAGCCATCATGCTAATCATCAAATTATCACATTTTAGCGTAACTGCTACATAGAGCTGAAGTACCTGCAGTGTTTACGTTCACCTTGGATTTTCAAGCATTCGGTGTTGAACATTGCAAGTAAAAAGATTTCTTTTTGATCTCTACAAACAGACTAACATCTGCTCCTAACTAAACCCACATGTCTCGCATTGTCAAAAGGAAGAGGACACAGCAGTAATTAGCGGAGGATACGAGTTTTTATCAAAGCAAGATTCCAAAATCCCTAGCAGTACAGAGATACCCCCACAATTACATCGCTTTACTGGCTCCATGGACGTCTCCGAGGTCAAGTAATCACCTGCGCATGCATGATTTCACTTTCTTGCACTTGTCACTTTTCCCACCGGATTTTCCTCCGCATCATTGCAAGGTGGAGCATGAGTTGGATGAATATGAGGAAGGGAAACATGAGAGGAAGGGAGAGGAGAGAAGAGTTCCAGAAAGAGGAGGAGGATGAAATGACGGGCCGCAGCGGCGGCGGCGGCCGCATCGGCGGTGGTGGTGGAGGAGAAAAGCAAATTTGAAGGTTAGGATGATGAGAATGCACTGCCTCACATCGGCGCTCTGTGCCACTGGGAAACTTGAGATGTGAGCAGATACGATTGTGTGCTAGAGTTTCCCGCAAAGAGCCCCCTTCACAGCATAGCATCGAGGGAGGTGGGGGGGAGGGACGTTGGGAGGGTGGAGGTATTATTGCGTTAAGACATCAGATCCAAGGCTTCATCATTTGTGTATCAGTTGCATAACACTTTCGGTGCCAAGTTGGAAAAAAAAGTGAAACTGAAGAGGCAATGATAGCGGAAGGAAAAAGATGGATGAAAGCGTGGAGACGCAAGAGGAACTAGAATGACTGCAAAATGAAGAAGACAGAGGTTGGAAAAAAAAATACAACACCATGGAGAAAGTGAAGGGCCCTTTCAAGGTAGAGGAGTGTTTTATAACCTCTCACCATCCCAGACTCCTGGTGCTTTGAGGAGCCACAGGCCCAGATGAATTATTCAGTTTCTGGCCGGTGGATCTCCTCCGGGACTGCCGCTCGCTCTCCTCGAATGTTAGAGCACCGCTTGACGGTAAATGCTCACTGGGACAAACAAGAGGTCCTTAAGAAAGACCTGTGCACTTAACTTACACTACAACCCCCCGCCGCCCCTCCCACAAACTCGCCCTCTCGTCTTGACCTCAGCCAAGATCAATACACAGCCGGAGCCAGATGTTGCACAACGCCACGCTGGGAAGGAAGGTTTATAAGAGGAAACCTCCAGAGGAAGTTGTGTGCCTGCATTTGTAAATGCGCTCTTGGGCATGCTAGCAGATCGTAGCGGAGCGAATACGTTGATGGAAGAGGGTAGAGCGGTTTGCGTGAATCGCTCACGTCATTTTATTTATTTATTTTAACTTGAACATTTGTACAGAACCGCAGTGATTTGCAGAGCTCAGTGCTGTAATCCAGGGATTTCACACAGCCCGTTCTCAGAGCATCTAGACCTTGGATGCTGACAGGGCAATAAGTGCAACGCTTTCAGGATGCGTTCAGAGGTCCAATGCTGCCATCTTCAGGAGGTAGCGTAAAACAACGCGCTGAAGGTGACAGCCAAACTTACTGTACATGGGTGATTGTAATCCAAGTACAGCGATCATTCTCAACGTGTATGTAACCGATACGGCTCCAAGGACTCATGAGGCATGCACATGCTGATACAAATGAATAAAAAGAGTACAAGGGATTGTTCATGAAGATAAATGCTCTCTCTGTTGCAGCTGGCCCCTGCCTTCCTCCATCATAATGTACAAGGAGCACACTGAAGATTATTGGTAAATGGATTTTGTCCTCAGGATCTTGAGCATTTCTCATCAGATCAGTTGCGAGGAGTCGTGTATTCTCATTAGGCACCAATGTCTTATTCTCTGAAGTTGGACAAATACCTGCATATCACAGCAATCTTTTACAATTCACAAGAGATTTGACTGGTGCGAACTAAAAGAGCTCACATCACACCTGCTCTGGAAGTCTTTGGCTTCCTTGCAGAGACAATTATCCAGCATTTGTGGATAAAACTTGAATATTGTGTACATAAATGCACTATGCAATATAATTTTAACCCTTACTTGTTCCTGCCACATATTGTCCCTGACTGTAGATTGTCCCTTAGAGTCTGAACCTGAAGACAGCAAGCACTGATCAAGTCTTTTATGCGTCTCCGTTTTAGTTTCCTTTTATTGGATAATCATTTCTGTTAGACTGTTAGATTTAATTACTAATGTTCTTAATTATTTAATGCCAGTTTTCCCCTGAAACAGTATTTCCTTTGTCTCATCTTTTTTAACAGCAACTGTATTGATTTTTGTCAGTCTGCTTTGCATTTTGCGCGTGTTGCGTACAAGAACAAATGCTTTTATTGATTTATTCATCAGTTTGTATTGAATTTTATAGAGGTGGAAAGTATTTAAATGTATTAAAGTAGAATATGTACCTACTCTATCAAATTTATAAAACAAAGACACATTAAAGACACCATTATGCACAATACACTCAGTTTGGCTGGATGCAGTATAAGGCAACTTCTCTTCTGATGTATTGCATTGTTTGCTGGGCCCTGTGTCAAAGTGCGTATGCATGCAACTGCTGTATATCCGCGTGTGTCTGAGCGCTTTCATTCCCTCGCGTGTGTGTGTCAGCATCCTCCCTCTCCATATCCTGCAGGCTCTCTCCACCAGCCGGTATCATCTCTCAGCAGACCGATGCTCACTGGTAACTCAACACTGGGGGAAAATGAAATGCGGTGCATACGATCAGTATGCCTACCTTGGGTCTGGGCCTCAGACCCAACAGCGCTGTCGAATCCATCAAGAGAGTCTGCCGCGGCGTGCCTGCTCTGAACAGAGTTGGTTTTCTTTTCTCCGAGTAAGGGCACCCAGGAGCTGAAACTCCAAACGTACACACACACACACACACACAAATGAACACAAGAAAGTAGACTGGAGGTCTGGAGTTAAAGGGTTGGCTCCAACTAACTGCTGTTTGCTGAAACACAAATTAAATTCCAATCACATGTCCCCTTTCTTGTACGACAAAGGCTTTCATGATCTGGTAAAGGTCAGAGTTAATTTGAAGTTGGAAGGCCAGCTTCTTACTTTTTTTAGCCATGCTAGCAGCAGGACTCTGGGGATGGAAATGTCGGTCAGCCTCTGCACCACTTTGATCCACTGCTATTGCATTTTGCACACATATTCACGGTCCCCGAGGACAATTTTGACAATCCCTTTACTTTTCTTTTCGCACCAGCACCAGAACGCTAATTTAGCTTCCCTGTGAAATATCTACCGGATGTGCCGGTAATACATTTTGGGCATACATTTTCTGTTGGATGCTGTAGCCCTGAGACTTAAGTGGTCTCACAGTTATCAAATCAAAATGTCTATTTTCTCTAATTCTTTGGTTTCCAACGAAATACCTACTTGACTAATGGTATTCTCATTGACTATAGCTGCACATTTAACATTATTTAAGATGCTCAATATGGTAAACAGGCAGCATAAAACATGAGCATACATGGCCATTGTAATTCCAACTCTCACAGTCTCATTTGCATGTAGATCAGTGCATAATCTCGTAAAAGCTCGTAATAAGCAAAGCACAAAGACGCCTTTCCTGCTCTATATTCCTGCATGAACGTGGCATTTCTATCGCGCTGTTCTGCTGCTCAGAAGTTGCACAGTAAGAGATAAACAAGCCGCTCTCTGGGCTCCGTGATGTCTCTCCGAAGGACACACTTTAGCAAACGTCGAGTATTTACTGTGAAAACTAGCAAGCAGTCATTATTTACTGTAATTAGAGGTAAATGCATAGCCATAATGGGGGAAACAAGCATACATGGGAGGCCATGCGTGACAAATAACCACATTAGCAATTTGATAAAATTAAATCAATGGAGCCCGGCAAGACTGTGTGATTTACAACAGAAGGGGCTGAACAGCGAGGTGATCAAGAGGTGAACAGACCCTGTGATTTGTAGTGCAATACATCCATATTATCCGTATCTGCTAAGCTGCGGAGGCATCCAGCCTCATTGAGAATATCATGGTTATGTTACTGTCAGAGCAGCCACTGTGGAACCACATCACTGGCAGGGGCACGGCCTCTGTTCGGAACAGCCCATTTAAATCTGACTGTAGTGGATGATCAGAGAGGCGGAGAGAGACGCCACGAGAGAGAGAGACGTAACCTGCATTGCCTCCCTGCAGCAGCTGAGTGGTTTTACTGTAAGATTGATCCAACCGATCACCTCATTTCCTCTCTCGTGTGCCACGGCAGCCAAAGCACTGATAGTTTATCCGTCTGAGAAAGTGATTTTAACGTGCCAAGTACAACACAGGAAATGGCTCTGCAGACGTTCGAGCATCTGGTTATGGTGGGCCTGATTGCCGGCTGCGGGATGAGGCAGCTACAGAGGCATCAGCGAGGTTGACCAGTGAGGGAGTGACAGAGCACTTCTGAGGACTGTTTCAGTGTCGGCCATGCAGAACATGGCCGACCTCAGACGTAAATCGATTTGACAAAGAGCAGTAGTTGTGGTGTTTTCTTGTATGAATAGGGGTTTTGTTCAGTCTTACGCAGCATAGGAAGTTGCTGAACCATTGAGGATTTTGAAATGCTAGGCAACACAAGGCTATGAACAGGACAAGACAGTAGAGGAGGGAGTAGGCATGAAATGATCACGTCCACAGAAGAAGAAAATAAAACCCACCAATTCCGAATGAACTTATTTGTCATGAGTTTTGATGTCATGTAAAAGTGAAACCACAGGGAAAGGGCTTGGACGAGGCTGAACAAGGATGTTTTTGCAGTCTAAATGTAAAACAGCCCGGCTAAGTGCACCCTGAGAAATGAGCTTTGTGGACAATGAGCTTTTCCAAAATCCAATATGCATTTTGACTAAAAATATCCTGTCTGAGTAAAGATGAAGTCATGCCCCCGAGGAGTTTGGCTTTAGTCTTACCCTCCAAAGCAATCAATCAGAATGGAAACTGTATTTTGTTTTGTTTTTGTCGTTGTTTTTTTTGCTGTCCCCACTGATCGAGAGAAGTTTATCAAAGTCAAGAGTATATATATATATTTTACTGTTGTTCGTGGTTCATGTATACGCATGGGATGGGGTGAAACGTAATTTCGATTCCTTTGTATGTCAAGTATATGCGAAGAAATTGACAATAAAGCTGACTTTGACTTTGACTTTGATATCTAATGTGGATGAAAAAAAAAAGAGAGAGGCAGAGGTTTATTCCTGCTTTGAGCTTAAAGAAGAAGAAAAGTTCAACATTTTTAGGGGATACACTGAATTGTTGTCTCGCTGAGATTTAAACTACAACAAGAATTCTCATTAGGATACAAATGAACATGCAGTCAGGTGTGGGTTAGCTTGGTCTAACATAAACACTGGGAATATGGGAAGACAGCAGGTCTGACTCTGAAGAAAGCTAAGGAATGCCACTAACAATCACCTTCAGAGGTAAGACATATCTTGACAAGCTGCATTTTTGGTGAAGTGTATTAAAATTGTAGTTTATAACCTGGAACCCTTGCTTTATTGTGAGAGCAGAGAGAAGTGTGGTTGAGGGAAGTGTGCAAAATAAGTTAATTTGAAATGCACAAAAGCATAGGTTTTTTTTTTTTTTGAACAATGGCAGAGTCTGAAGGCAAACCTGAACCGAAGCGCTCCATTGGGAAATGACTATGATCTGGCAAAGATCTGCCAATCAAAGGCCAAATCAAACTTATTTGTCAGGTTTTATGCAGTGATACACACCTCATAATGAAACCCCAATGCTGTGTTACCAGCAGGGATGCTCTGATCGGAGACTGGTTCCCTGGGCCAGTCGGGATCGGGCCTTAGCCAGGGACAATATTTTGTAATCATTTGTTTTAGCATCAGATCTACCTACCTCTTCATCTTTTGTTTTAATTCCAAGAAGAGCAAGATGTCTGCTTTGCTGGACTACTTTACTCTTGAAAAGTCAGTCAGGCAGCAAACTGTAAATTGTGCAATGCTTACTCAGAGGCTTACAGAGTTGGATGACCATCCCATTTCTGTAGTAGAGAACACGCGTTTTCACTGTCTATTGAAGCTTCTGCAGACAAGGTAAGAGCTACCCTCTCGACCCCCTACTGTTCATGTCAGCCACAGCTCCGCCTTTACAACAGGAGTTTGGGTTAAGGCATTAACTCTGACAGCCCTATTTATTGTACTACAGTGCACACACAATCCAGGAGAATAAAAGTAAGCTAAGGAAATCCTTTATGAGTATCCAGGAGGGGAAAATTTGTTTATTAAAGATAAGAAGTCAGATAACTATTCTGACTTATTATCTGAGTCTTGATATACAAGGCTAGCCCTCATAGCACACTTGATAAAGAGAAAACAAAACACTGGCTCTTGAATCTAAAGCCAGGTTACACATCTACACCGGTGTGCTGGCGTTTTCTACAGTGCTATTTGTGCTACTGTGCCACGCCGCTTTAAAAGCGTCATGTCGACTAGTCACTGCAATTCGCACTCATCTGAAAAGGCATTGGCTATTGCTCGCAGAGGAACAGCTGTGGTAACAGAGAGAAGGTGGCTGCAAATCAACAACCTGCTGGTGAATTTCATTGTCAAAGTTATTAGACTTTTAGCTGCTGTACATGGAGAACACTTTGGAGAAATACTGTATGTTTTAAAAGGTATTTCCCATAGGCTATCTGCAGCGCACGATATGTAGCGCATGCCTACCGTGGACTGGTTTGGAATTTATTTTCAGTTCTGTTGTGTTGTTTAAGGTGACATTGTTGCTGTAGTTGTAGAGCGTGTTTTTGGTGTCAATGATGTCAGTGAATGCACCACGCAAGGCACGGAAGTTATGGTCGAGTTTAGAGTTTGCTGAGCGAGACCTGCAAATTAAAGGTGTCAGACTGACAGGGTTTATGGTGATGGCTTCAATACACTTGCAGAAAAGCTTTTGTAGCTTCCTTTGTGCTACATTATGTTGTTACATTTCTGGTCAGGGGGATATCAGGCTAGGACGAAGATCTGACGCAGAACCTTAAATCTGGCTGAACTCAGAAAGCAGAGAAATTAACTAGTGGTGAAAATCAGACCAGAGCAAAGTCCAGTTGCTTTGTGGCGAAAAAGTACTTGGTTGTTCTTTTTAATGAGGACGTGAGGAGGGTTTGTCATGAATTTTTGTCCCTTCCCAGTTTTACTGACCTGAATACAGGACTTCAGGATGATATACTACAACCTGAGGCATTGATCAGAAACCTGCATTTCACTCCTCTGAGCCATAACTTTGACACTTTCCCATCACTGCATGATCTTTGCAGAGAGGGATGATCAATGCCTGGTACAGAACTGTGGATGCGGTGACGAGGTTGACGAGCTATGCCATTTGAATTAGTCTGAGGCCGATGTTTCAGTGCATGCGGCTCTAAAGCAGAGGTTTGCGGAGATGCCAGAGGCTGAATTTCAGATATTATTACAAGGTGAAAACAAAGAACAGAGTGCCTTCTCCGCATCAAATCAAACTTCTCGTTGAGGCCAAAGCTTTTTGGCTTTTAACTGAAAGACGAGCAGGCCTGCATGTCCATGTCAAATGTCAAAGTCATCTAAATGTAATGTTGCTTTCTGTTTCTCTGCCTGCATTTTCCACTGACTTTTGTTCTTGCCACCGTGGGATAAATAAAGGCTCATCTTATAAAGGATTATCGTATTTTAGCTTAGAGAAGCCTATACACACACACACACACACACACACACACCATCTTAGAACTCTAAATGTGTCCACAGAAATAGCTTGAAATGAAATTCTCAGGTCAGCAGCTCTTTAATCTTTAAGGGTGACACACAACACCAATGCAAACTAAAACGCACACACACACACGCACTGAGTCTTAGCAATGACGGGATGGAGGACTGTAATAACACCTTTGGGAAATTAGCTGAAGGCAGCAGTTCAGCTGCTCCTCAGCCTTACCTGAAGGGATCGACTTACAGAGGAGCCAACCAAATATCAATAAGGGTGATTTAGCTGTGCGCTGCTCAAGGATAAAGAGCTTATGCATGAAACCTCTGGAAAATACTCTTGAGCTTGGCATGTAAAATGCTGTCGCTTCAAGCAAATCCCTGATTAAATCCTCCAAACACGTTTAGTTGGCTGTGCGAAGGGAAGCCTGGTGTTGGCTGCGAGGCGCCGTGCCAACCTTGGAGGAGGACAGAAAGAAGAACTGGGGGAGATAAAGAGGAGAGAGGGGGTGGAATAGCATGCTTGAAAACCTACAGTGTACTGCATAGCATGTTGAAGATGAGAATTCATCTGAATATCCGACACTGAAGGCGAAGCACTGACATAACTCATGTGTAATATGGTCATCATACTTCTGGAGTTTAATTTAATTGCTGAACATTATAATTCATATTTTTGTTTTGGCAGGGTCACCGTTGCTTTTGGCTGCCCTTGAAGTCTTGAACACGATTCATTTTACGTGAAAATCCTGGTGAGTGGGAAAGAAAGAGGAAGAAGGAAGAAATGAGCGGCCGGCAACCCAGCATGGGCGTCGCACTTCATTTCCACGGCCAACAACATCAGGAGAGCTTGCTAAATGAAATCAACATCTTAGTAGTGGCAGTGGATTTACGGCTTCTGTGAAGAGAACAGGACAACGTTGCCTCATTTGGATCATTCATTTTTATTACCTTTCCTGGAAGTCTCTCCATTTTGTGGCATTTTATTGCCGTTTTCGAAACGTACGTTTTTGTTTTGCGGGGATGAACACGCCCTCGTCAGATCCGTGGCCACGGAAAGAGAAAATGAAAAGCTGCTCGTTACAAACATGCCTAGGTTAATTCTCGCAAAATCCCGGCTTACACCCAAATGAATTTAAAACGATCTTTTCATCACATTCGCTTTCACCTGGCACTCAGAATGCATGTATGTGCTGTGACAGTACACATGGCGGGAATGAAAGCGCAGCAACGATGTGACCTCGAGCTGTTCACCATAGAGTAATCAGCCCACGCCTCTCATTAATAGAGGCTGACTCACGCCGTTTTGAATGTAAGCCTCGAAACGGGGTCACACCGCGCGGGAAATGAAAGGACGTGCAACCAAGGTAACAGTGACAGGGCATGAGGATAGTTAGCACTTGTTTGTTTCTTTTAGGCAGCATTTGGCGGTGTATATGGATGTATGTAAATATGAGTTAATTCCATCTGCTCATGCATGATTTATAAGCCTCACGGGGAAACCTAGACAAAAAAAAAAAAAAAATGACTTTGTTTTTCATAGAGAATTACGTGGCTCTTATTTTTTCCCCCCGTAGGCCGCTTAGACTGAATTATTAACCAAGGTTTCTTTCACGTGGACTTTACAGAAGCTAAAACCTTCAATGAAGAAAAGGAAGTGGGTCTTTGAACTGGCTGGTCTCTAAGTGTCAACATTTTCAGGAGGTTTGCACTCCTCTTTCCCTCAGCAAATCAATGCGATAACGTCAAATATAACCTTTTAAAAAGAATGATACGTCACTTTAGAGAGATAATTAGCTCTTTGAAGCGGTGGCGGCTTAAGGTTTTGGAAGTAGGGCAGCTCTTTCATGTGTTATTAGATGTTCTTAAGTCCATTCTCATTGAGGTGAAAAAGTACGGAATGGTAAGGAAAGGCTGATCGACTTCGAAATGTCAGAGGCACTTGCGTTGCGGCCGTCCAGGACCCTTCTAATTCTTCTTCTCAAAGGTTAGAGAGCTCGCTGCTGCTCTGCACGGGGATGGGGAGCCCACTGTGGCGGAGATAACTAGGTGAACGGGGCGAGGCAAGAAGAAGGGAAGTGGATCAGAGGAAGGCAGGGGAAGGTGCACAATGCTGCAGTCATAGCTGTCAGAGGCAGTCAGGTTTCTCACAATAATCAAACCAATGTGCAGCTTTGGCTCAGATGCATGAAGCCAGGCTTACTGGCTTACCTCAGCACTGCACCAGAGAGGGACTGTCACTGGATATTACCATGTGGACCACTGAGCTGATTCTCCCTCATCACAGCAGACAGGGACAGCTTTGCATCCCTGCTTACTCCCACTCTCTTGCCTCGGGGACACACACTTTACCCTACTTCCTGAAATGTGTCTGTGTGCAATTTTGCTGTTGGAAAGATTCCCATTAAATATGAATAGCCTTAATAATAAATGGAAGCTCTCAGACATTGCATTTTGGCTGAAAAAAACAAAAAACAAAAAACATGATCGCGTTTGTGACAAAGCTCTTAACACTGTCTGGGCTCATGTTATTGTTTGGTGATTTAAAATCATTTGAGGACTATATAATACCACACCATGTTTTTGTCTGATGCCACTGAGTGCTTTTCAAGTCCTCCATGTGGAAATATAATACAAGATTTGATCCATTACTACAATATAGCCTAGGACAAAAATGTTGCAGACTTTGAATGTGTGGATAGAGTTCCCAGCTAAAATGTTAGAGAATCTGTGACAAGGGCATTAATCGTCAGCTAAACACGTCTTTATTTGCAGAACAGCAGCTTAAGTCAGAGTTTCGTCCATTCCCTCCTCTAGGGACAAGTGCACAGACGAGTGGCTGGGGCTGGATCGAGTTTTCAGGCTGATCGATCCGTAAAGTTTGGCTGAACGCTTGGAATAAGCGATGACTTTTCTCCTGTACATCTCCCCCTTCCACATGGAGATCATCAGCAGCGTGGAGAGCACCACGCCGCCCAGTGTGAGCAGGCAGAGTCCCGCTATGACGCACCTATCCAGGTGTGCGCCTATCCGGGCGCTCTCCATTTCCAGTCTCTCCATCTCCCTCGCTGACACGCTGTCACGGTCCACCGCCACATCCCGGGGAACAGCGTAGGAGATGATCACCAAGGAGATCCCGGTCACCAGGAACGTGACTGCACTGATAAACCCGTAGTCTATAGAATTCCCAGAGCCCTCTCCGAAGGACAGATCGTCCTCGGACATGAAGGAAAACTCCGGCAAAGTCTCGGAGCAAGGCTCGCCATTACGCACAGGTCTGTGAGTACTTTTGCAACTAGTCTCGGGGCTGGCCAATCGCAAATTGACATTCTCGTCAATGTAAGTGAAAGATGTCTCTAATTCCTCATCGCAACAAACTCTGACTTTCTCCTCGCCGAGATGACCGAGTTTAACCTCCGCGCCCGCCCTGCGCGGCGCCGTCCTTGGTGCTGAAAGACTCCGACCATGGCAGCTGCGGACCGGGTTACAGCCGCCTTCCCCAGGGAGCGATCCTCCTCCTGTTGATCCACCCGACTTGCGGGAATTCGGCGCGGAGGGAACCCGGTCAAGGACGTCGGGGATATCTGCGGGGAGCAGCTCCGGAGAAGCCATTCGCGTTTCGCCACCCGCTGGTTCAGTCTGAGCCTTCCTCCCACGACGTTTTCGCTCCACAGCATCCCTAACGACAGGACGACACACACCAAGTTAAATGGTGCATGTTAATGAGATTACCCTCTCTGCAAAACATGAAACATTTTATTATAGCGAATGAGCAAAAACTTGTGCGTAAATTGGGAAAAAAAAGGCACACAGTACACGCGTAGAGAGCCAGTTTAAAGTTGATTAGATGGTTCAAGGGAAATCCGTAGACCCTTGTTGAAAGGCGCTTATATGTCTGTGATTAGCCAAATGCCTCCGTATCCAATTAGGAAAACAATTCACGAATAAACCGAGATTAGTCTATATCCTATTTTAATTCTGTTTTAAAATGGACACTGTTTAAGCAAGACGCCGATTTGTAAAATAGGTTATGACCAATTCACAGCAAAAACAGTAATAGAAATAGCCACAGTGAATCTGCTTCCGAGAAAACAATTAGCAGCCTATAAGCAGCACTTCCTAATTTTGATTTATTTTTTCCTCGGAGTCGCCCTGCACACTTTATTTGAATTCAGCAGCAGGAGAGGCTCCCCCTGCATAAGGGTGGACCAGCCATGCACAATCCGCTTTTATTTTTTTATAATCCCTGACCAAAAAAAAAAAGAAAGCCTCCTCTTCAGACTGCACAGATAAAAAGAAATAAACTCACCGCGCTACTTCACCATCTGCTCCGGCTTCTTCTTCTTCTGCACAGGGGGGTGAGACCGCACAACGGGGTCAGATAGGGGGGAGGAAAAAAAAAGAAAAAAGAAAAATGCCTTATCAGTGAATAAGCTTTGAATGTATTCTGTCGCTGCTCGGTGCTGTGGCGGCAGGCTGCACTGAAGGGAGCTCTCCCTTAGTAGTCCCTCCCACACACAGCGACTCAGCTGCCCGCGCTGTGGCGCTGAAAGGAGCGCCGCTATCTGCGAGCCGATTGAGATCACTGCCAGTCAGTCAACACAGGCGGGATGGGATTTGAAGATCTGAGGGAAACCCTATATTCTGACGTTCAGAAATATATATAATGTGTGTGTGTATATATATTCTTACTGGCAACGTGTCTCCCCACAGGAAACATTTGAGCAGAATCCAATGCCAGTGCAGAACTAGAAAGCTCCAGTGGGTTTGTGCAAGAGATAAAAATACAATCATGAAATGTGCAAATTGTCATGAGGTTTCCATGAAACCAGCATCGATTTGCCACAGAGTTTATAGCTACACGGTGAGAAATGATCACCTTGCACCCTTGTCATCTAACACAAGAAGTTTGTTTTCCAATTTGTTTATTTTGCATGATCATATTCGTCTGTTACATGTGGTAACGTGGTCTGCGCGCGGCTATCATATCACAGAAAGCTACTCCAGCTGTGTTATGCAAACAACTAAATGTATCATGCACCATCTGTTCTGCTGTGCTCTCTCGGAAGATTACTGGTCGCTATGTGGAAGCCACCCTAATCCATGTTTAATCTAGAGATCCAATAGGTCACCTGATCTGTGACCCCGTGCAAATCTTGCGGACGTCCCCGCTCTTTGTTCAACATCTTCGGAGACCTCGTCTTTGTGGCATCCGTGATGGTTCGTTACAAACAATTCACGCAGACGGTGACAAATTCCCTTGTTGGCAGGTGACGCTTTGTAAACTAGATGCTCGACACATCAACTATTTAATCCCGTTTTAAGCTGAATATTCACATGCTGATTGTTCCACCTTATTTGGCGCAAGCAGGCAGCAGCAGCTATAAATATGTAGTTGCTGCTGCTTTTTTTCCGCTGGAGTCCTAGGGGCTGGGTGAACGGCTTTGGCTCATTTCCCAACAAGACTCCATTTAACAGATGAGTAAAGAGAGAGTGAGAGCAGTGAAGGGGAAGGAAACCAAGTAAGAGAGGCAGGGGCTGGCAAAGATTTACGCCGCCGTTTTTGGTCCAGAAATTAGTTTGCAGGGACATGGGAGGCACAGCTACTCCAGGGCCATTGGTGATGAATCATAATGGTTTATGGTGTGCAGTTCAGACTGTAGTCAAGTTTAGTACATCCCCATGTAAAAGGACTGAGAGAAGAAGCTGAAATTTGACTGGCCTAGTATCAGATGCTATCTCTCTGCAACAGTGCACCACTTTTCCTGCTGGCAAGGACACTGGGCCTGGAAGAGGAGGGGCAGCTGGGGAGTCGGTGCTTCTAAAGGCTATATATCCTCAGAGCCTCTCTTGCAACAGCAATGACACACACAGGACACAGAACAAGGACGATAAAACACGGATATGGAGCCGTCTTTTCTTTTGCTAATAGCAGATTTCAGAGGAAGCGGAGGCCCCTTCAAATATAGCACCAGCAGAAAGAAGAAGACTGAGAACAGTGTCTGTGCCGGAGTGTGAATTATGAAGTGAATTAATGAATGAGGGAGTGACTGAGTTCACCGCACTTCCAGCTGCTCCTGGAGCTGGTCAGTGTCAGACAGTAGCAGGCTGCACCAAAATGGATGAATGTAAGTTAGAGCTGCGTGAAATGTTAAAAATAGGCTGCGGCCGGGGAAAAAGAAACCCAGAGGCTCTTTGTAAACTTAATCTCACAAATGTATGCATCTTGCAGTTAACACAAGCTGCGTCACACGAGCAAGTTCTAACACTGAAATGAAAAGAGGAAGAATGAAATATGGTTGCAAAGCATAGCCTAGGGACAGTGTATAAACCGGAGTCTGCACAAAAGGATATTGAACAGGGAAGTGGAGGCCATTTATGCATTAAGGAGAACTGAATAATGGAAACTAATGCTAAATGAATTAAGATTTCTTGTGTGGCATGTTTGCCGAACAAGTTACTTCTACAACGGGGAATAGCACTAGCATATCATAACAAAATATTGGTGAAATGAACGAGTTTCACGGCAGATAATGCGTTATTTACAGGCCCCAGTCACTGGGGTAGTTCCCTTTAAGCCTCCATAGACTGATTATACTCACATCTTGCTAGCTATACCAGCTATAACATTAGCATTAACGTCTACCGTCAAAACATGAACTTAATGAAAAAAAAATGTTGGGGTATACATTAAAGCTTATGTGCTGAACTTTTGTCTCCCCCTTCTAGCAGTGAAAACAAACACAAATGGTGGTGATGCCTGCTCATGAAATACCACAGACTTTAAAAAAAAGTGGATGCCATGACAAGTCCTCAAACGTGAAGCCAGGCCTACCTCAGCCTCCCAAAACCCTGCCTCTAGACACCTCCACTGAAACAATGCACTGCCTTCCTGCAGTTCTTCATCTCCAAAATCACCACCACTCACCAACATTTGTCCTCATCATGCACCTCCCCAACAGACCCACCCTGGATGGTTTCCTTTGCCCAACCTCGCACAAGCTCTCTCACCAGCTTCACCCTGGCATCAGAACATACCATCTCCGACCTCATCAGTAAAGCAAAAAGCACAACCGGTCAGCTTGATCCTCTTCCCATCAGCCCTTATCAAAGCCTGCCTGTCGTCCATTTCCCCCATGATCACGGACATAGTAAACACTTCCCTCTCCTCTGGAATTGTATAAACTGGTTGCCATCACACCCATCCTTTAAAAAAAAAAAAAACGGTTTGGACCCTGCTGACTTCAGTCATTACAAGTCCATCTCCAACCTTCCCTTCATCTCCAAGATTCTTGCAAAGGTGGTTGCCACCCATTGAGATAACTGGTGTTGCGCTTTCATGGTTTGCATCCTACCTCACTGACAGGCAAGATTCAACTTGGTAACCACCTTGGTGTGTCACTGGGTGTCCCCCAGGGGTCTGTTTTGGGTCCCTTCCACTTCATCATCTACCTTCTACCCCTGGTTAAAATCCTCTGTCACCATGGGATCCACTTCTACTGTTATGCCGATGACACACAGGTCTACATCTCCTCCTGTTTGTTTGTCGTTTCAATGTGCTTCTTTTTCTCTGTTAGGTGACCTTGGGTGACCTGAAAGGCACCATAAAATATGGGACTTGGGCCAAACTAAAACACAAAAGTACATGTCAAATCATTTTTTTTCCAAAGAGTGTTTCTGTCATTATAAGTAGATTATATAATCAAGGGTCAATTTTTCCATTAGAGCAGAGTATTAACCAAAGGCCAGTGCGTCTAGCAGAAGCATAGGCGTGTCATCAATAACGTGGCTTCAGTCTCTGACAGTACTGGGTAGCTGTTGGCTTCATAACTTGCAAGATGGTGCAGCCTGTGTCCCTGGCATCAGTTTACTTAGTAATATATATTTATTTTTTTGCCTGTATGACATGCTAAGACTTTGGTAAGTCTTGGGCTTATTTTCAGAAATAGCAATGAGAATACAAAGAAAGTTTCACCATTCCAAGACAAGGCTATTTTCATATTTTCAAACACTAACCAGACCAAGACTGGTCTGGCAAGTCTTGATGTGTGTCTGCTCTCAATCCAATCTCTTCTATTTGCATCCACCAATGAGGAAAAGTCCCCATCTCACCATTGTTCTCGTTCTTGTGTAGACTATAATCCTTCTTCTGAGTTCCTTTTTTAGCCCGTAGCCTACTTTGTCCCTTTGCTATGGCTGCTCCCCTTTTTAGCTCTAGAAACCCACTCATTGCTGGGTAGATTAAAATGCATTGTTACCGGTACACCGATACAGGAGTCACAGACCCCAGATATCTAGGATTCTAGTGAATTTGGAGGCCAGGTCGACACCTTGTGCCGTTCTTCGTGCTTTTTTAGTTGTTCCTAAACTGTTTTATGTGTGTGCCTGTGTTGGGCTGCAACCTGCTGGGGATGGCTGCTGCCATCAAGGAGCGTCATTGCTTTGGGGGGGGGGGGGGGGGGGTCTGGTCTGGTCTAGGTGGGTGGTACATGTACATCCACGCGAATGCCAGGGCCAAAGTTTTCCCAGCAGAACACTGAATTGTCACAAGATGTTATTTACTTCTCCTCTCAGTGGTTTTAATGTTATGGCTGATAGGTGTATATTGCTTTTGCTTCGGGGGAGCTGTCATGATGTCTAATGTTATACGGAAGTCAATGTCCTGACTTGACACTTTTATATAACCAATAAATAACATACTCTCATCTCTCAACACACAAATAAAATCAATGAAACAAGGTGCCTACGTGTAAAACATATTGACAGTTGTGCAGTATTGTTACTGTCTGAGGCGGCTGCAAATGCCAACACGACTTCCTGATTCCAGATTAGAGGCTCATACATATACTTGGCTGCAACCTGTAAGTGTAATAGGTGATTTAGAAATAGCTGTTGCAAGCCAGTTCATCTGTGAAGAAGTATGTTCAGTTCTCGTGGTTCATTAAGGAGTTTTGTTACCGAACATGCTGTGGGTGAAAGTCAGCCAGCGGTACGGCCTGTTTCCTCACCGCCAACGGCCGAGAACGTTGTGAGGTGTCCGACGGAGTAGTGTGTCACGACAGCAGGGTACTGTAGATTATTAATAAGCGGCAATCCCCAGGGTTTGCTTGGAAAGTCTGGCACGCAAACTCTCCAGTAGCTCTTAAAAGGCCTTCCAGAGAGGAGAGTGCTGCCAGACAGCAGGATGACAAGGGAATTTAGAGAACAGACGGAGGCTCAGTCAGTTTTTCTCTTTTTTCTTCTTCCTTTCAGAGCGTGTGTGCGTGAAGAGGTGGCAGACACTGTTATGAAATATTCAACACTCGAACCTTCAAGTTAATTTACAGCGACTCTCCTAATTGAAGCCGTGTGGCTGGCCACGCAGACACTGCGGGATAATGGAAGGATAATAATGGCTTTCCCAGTGACTTGTGTGTGTGTGTGTGATTGCAGGCAAAGATTTATGGTTCACACGAAGATTAGACTTCACAGAATGGAAAGAGAAAAAAAAGGCCTTTGCTATTAAACAAGCAGACTCGGATAATTAATTCTGCCACTTCCAGCTCTTTTTCTGTTCGTCTCTTTCATCATAATTAATGTGATGTTATCCCCTCACACCACAGCTGCTTCTGATAAGTGTCTGTGCTGTCGTCCGCCTGTCCGTCTACATCTGGACTCTGATCATCTCTTTCAGCTATTCTGCTGCGTGCAGTTGCATGCGAGCGGGCCCCAGCTGCAACACAACCGGCATTTCTTTTTAGCCGCTACGTCACAGCATGTTTTGAGAAAGGGAGCACCCATTTAGCGCCAGTGAGCACCCCTGCGTGCGCCGCAGTCAGAGGCAAAGTCAGAGCTGCTGTTTAGTATGGACGAGGCGAACGTTTAGAGAGAAGATGGGATGAGTTTTAGTCATTAGTTCAATGAGAAAGTCTTGAGTTTGGGCCAAACAGCAGAGCTCATTTATATTAAGTGAACACGGACAGCCAAGCACTGAGTAGTCTACTGGCATCGCTGCTATTGGTAAAACGTTTGCTTCTGAAAGTCTTTATCTTGAACCTTCCATTAGGAACAAAAAGAGGAGCTATTCTTAAAAGCAGCAGCAGATGAATAATGCATTTTGTTATCACAGAGGGGACTGCCGCGAATTTGTGACCGCGTTCGGTGATATGATGATGATATTTAGACGTTTATGGTCCCTCGCGTTAACATTTCCTCTTCCGCTCTGGCTTAAGTAGACAGGAAGGCTGCTCTGCAAACCTCAGGCGGCTGCGTCTTCGTTACGGCGTGCTTCATGTCCTCGGGTGGTCTTCCGGCAGTCAAAGAAAGTGGAATGTCAGCCCAAGGAAAATGTGAACTGGCGCATAAATTAATTTAGAGGCAGGGACGAGAGTCATTTTCATAAACCTGGAGAAAAAACTGGTAAACAGGTACTAAATCAAAGTGACGTTTTGCAGGCCAGCGAATTTGTTTTTACTGAAAACCAGCTTGCCAACGTTTGTGACAGACTGCATGCATACATTATGACAAAGTGTCACGTTCAAGCAAGTAAAGTGTATTCTCACAGAGCCTGTGGCCATAGAGACGAACTGCATCTTTATAAAATGCTGCATAGCCCCACAGCTCCTCAGTCTGGTTCCAGTAGCAGTGTTTAACCATGGGGTGGCAGTGAAGACCCACCGTGGACGCTGCAGAAAGGGAAGCAGCAGGATGAAGAGATGCTGCACTGTACATTGCTTTAGCCTTGTATATGTCATACAGCCTATAGAAAATTATATTACTCATAATCAAATACTATATTTAATTATCCCAGCGACAGGGAGGTATATCAGTTGGATTATTGCCACTGTCACTAAATATTTGAATGTCTTTCACAAAAAGCCACACTGGAGCTTAAGTAAGGAAGGAGCTGGCATTTTCACCTCGTTCATTTATTTATCAGGTAATAACTCGACATTGTTGCAGTTCTGATGGTAAATACCACACTGAACACAACCGAACCAGCATTCATTCGTACACTTGCTTTGCGGATCCCGATGCACAGCACACAATGAGCGCGTCTACGGCCTTTAATAATGCCGACTGAATAAAACAACATCGGTAATGAATCACAGCAGACGCAAACATTCACATTAATAGAATCAATATTCACTTAAAACGACCCGGCAAGCCTCTTCATATCTGACTCCTCCGGCGGACGTTTCCTCCGCGGGAGCAATTGCGCGCATTGTGTGATTTCACCTCTTGACCTCCCCCACCGGCTGTGAGGAGTGATGATCTGCCGCGCGCGCTGTCCCACCTGTGGTATGGTGTATTAGCGGAGGGTAGATCGATACAAGGGTGACGATGAATTAATGCCACCTGATGAGTTATGTGATGTAAAATCTTCGGGAGGAATCACGGGATTAACCAAAGAGAATTAACCCGTTGAAGATTATGATACTCCAAAGGCCTAAACCCATGACACTAATAGTCAGTGATGCTGTAACTAGTCAGGTAAGAGCAGATAATCGATCAAAAGTCCAGAGAGCATCCTAACGACTATGCCGTGCTTCCTCTCTAGCTGATTTCCTACAGACTGCTGAGCTCTCGTTGTTAAACCGGCCCTCCTGGGAAGGTTATGTACACAGTGATATAAACGGCAGCATCGCCCGCTGTGCCGAGATCTGAGTAATTTTCATCCTCTGCCGTCGCTTTTCCACTCGGGCCCGTGCAGCTTCCCCGGGAATAGCAGTCACACTAATCTGGACTAGTGTTGAGCAACCGCCCGAAACCTCCGCCGGTTTGTTTATCTGTCTGGCCACGGGACCTGAAACACTGGGGGGAGCGGAGAATGCTAATCATGCGCTGTTAAATCACAGGCGCGCACGTCTCGGTCTGAGTTTCCTGCAGATGGAGACGAGTGCAGACAGCAGAGGACTTTTCTGCTTCCCAGAGAGAAGCGGCTCCATCAGACGCACGTGTCTCCCTCAACTCCTCCGGCGAGACATGTGTTAACCTCTCGGCAGAAGAACAGCCGCTCGAGAGCTCTCACCTATCCCCACCTGGAAAAGAAAGGCTGAGCAGCGTGAGCGTTCACTTCCGCTTTTCTTTTTTTTGTCGATAAGGTGTGAGAAGTCATGCGGATGCAGGTAGATGACAGGAAGAGGAAGAAGCAAAACGACTACTCCATTTCCATGGCACATTGAACACAGGGTTTCACATGCAAGACATGCAATTTAAAAAGAGAAACTGTTACCACAATGCTACCTTGTAGTCTGGAATGAGCTAAAGAAGAGCGGGAGGAGTGCAGATAGGCTACTTTTTATTCATCCCATGCCTCCAAGTCGTTATGTGAGCATTTTGAGGCGTGGATGGCACATCACGGAACTGCACTATAGGGATATTAAAGTCACCTTGTCCTACTTTGATATTTTTCCATCCTTCCCGTCCCATAACAGGGTATAAGTAGATGCCTGTAGCACTCAGTAAATAGTTTAGAATGATCTTACTGAGTTTTATGGGATCATTTTTTAATCCCTTATTCATATAACTAATTTATTGTGATACTTACTAATTAAGCTACTGGGACCTTAAGACTTAACAGCACTCTGCAGATTTATTGGTACCCTTAGGTCAAAAACAAAAACAGAACTGTTTGTGTGGTTTATTCTCATGCTGCTTCATCAAAAAACAACAAAAAAAGACATTTAATTGAAGCAGCACAGTTGGAAGAAACATTAAATTCTCCTCATGAAATGTGTGCTTGTTCTCAAAAATGTGCAGGCAGCTTGCCGTTGAGTTGATGAGACAACGAGGATAAAGACCCTCCTCCTCTATGGGTTTAAGTGAGAGGACTTTGAAGGCCGCGGCCAAGTCTGTATTCACATGTCATCTGCTGAATCATGTCTGTTTAGATCTTGAGGTGTGTTCAGGATCGTCGTCCTGCCACAAGGACCACTGTCAGTCCATTTTAAACTTCCTGCCGGGTCTTCGTTTAGCATCTGCTGGTATCTGATGGAGTCCATGTCGCCATGTATCCTAACAGCATGTCCAGAGTACTGTGGAAGCAAAACAGCCCCACCACCCACCAACCCTCACTTCACATTGAGTATGAAGCGCTCTTCTGGGTGACTTTTGGTCTCATCTGATCATATAACCTGGTTTGTGTTGAAATTCCCAGTAACATTTGGGAAGACAGACACTTCAGTTTGTTGCTGATTGACCTCAGAACAAAGTGTGGTCACATGAGTGCTGTCTGATGCGGTTTCTGGAGAATCTCCAACTAATCTGCAATTCTCCAGCTGTGATCCTTGAAAGTTCTTTATCCAGTTAAACATCAGCCTCACATTACTTGAAGGCAATGCACATGCACGTCTTTAATACAGCGGACAGTGGAACTGAATACTTTCAACGACTTTCTTACGCCTTTTCCTGATTTGTGCAGCTTTTCATTGCACATCGTCACCATCTTCTTCAGCCCTTAATTAATGGCCGAGGCCCGCTCAGGGTCACGCGGCCGCCATAACATACAGGTGTGAAGACACCAAAAAAAGAACTGGGGACTGGTTGAGATCTGGTCCCTCCGACCTCATTTGGTGGTGTGAACACAATGCGGTCACATCGATGGGCTGCTTACTCAACAAAGTCCTTTTGCTTAAATCAGAGTTTTGCTTCACTCATTTGGCGGTGAAGTTTTACATCTTGATTTGAGAGTGTACCAGAAATGATCCAAAAAACAAGAAGGTGGCTCGGTACATTTACTGGCACATTAAAGTTGTACTTAAAACTGTGCGGAACAGCTTTTAATTTTCATGCTAATGGAATGCTTTTAACTATAATTTTTTATCACAGCTTTTATCTGTAATTTTCCCTTCTACATGATCCTTTTCCATATTAAAAAAAAGACTAACTTATTTTAATATATTCTGGTATTATCATATCTACAAATTTCTAAATGAACTCATCAATCTCAGGAAAGAGACTGCCGTGGAGCCAACCCTTCAAACCTCTTCCAATTCTCAGATCCAAAAAGATACACAATATGTCAAGTGGCGTGTGCGATATTTGCATTAGCTGGAATCGCGCAGCCATGAAGAACATGACTGCTGAGTTTGAGCATTAGACTAAGTGTGCATGTCATGTTCAATGTAGCTCCAACACTGCCGACAGTGTGGAAGCTTAAAAAGGGACGCAGGAAAAAAAAACAAGTGTGCAAAGTGGAGGTGGGTGTACTGGGAGAGAGATTTATCAAATGATGCAAATGCAAAAAACAAAGTTGTAGTTATTTTTGCTTAATTGGGACTTGATTTAAACCCATTTAGCATGTTATTAAAACATTATTAAGAGATAATTCCTCTTATAATGCAGCCATAACAATGATATATAGAATGCTTAACTTAAAATCTGTAGTATTTTATAAAATAATTCGTTTTGATATTAACAAATGTGTGCAAACCAGCATGTGAATGATATCCATGTGTGTTACAAACTGCTTAGTAATGACTTATTGCACTGTACGTGTCCATGTGCTGCATTCAGAAACTGTATGAAATGTAAAAATGCATGCACTTAAAATATTAGGTTATAATTAAACTTAATTTTGCGTCAAAAGCATCATCTTAATACCCTAAATGAGTCTGTATGCGTGGAAATATATATATATGCCGAATATATATGTAAGTTTGTGGCTCCAGTGCGTCAACCCGTGACTTCACTGTGAGCAGTGTGTGAGGCTCTCAGGAGCAGAGAGGCTCTGCAGGAAGCTCTGAGCCATGAATGCGTGAGCAGAGAGACAGTAGCAGGGCGCGGAGCAGCCTGCAACAACCACCTCTTCCTCTGTCTGCAAACTTCAACCAACAATCCTCCTGATATGCCCGAATGGGAAGCGCAATGGAGTTTCAGCTGACGGCTTTGCAATTTCAGAAAGTGGATTTCATGGAGAGAAAGGGGCAGTTTGATTGGATTATGTGTGGATGAAATGAAGTTTTTGGAGGATTTATAGAGGGGCTGTTGTTGGACATTTCATGCCGGGGCCCTGCAGATTATTGCAGTGATTTGGGTTTATATATATTTTTTGAATGCTTTGGTAACATTTTCTTAAAAGTGCACAGAGCAACAGCCTCCTCCTGTTATGGAAAACCTCACCATGGATAACATGACTGTGGAGAATGACACGTCGGTGCACGGCAACCAGACCCTGGGTGTTTGGACCGACTACTCAGTTGAATACAAAGTGGTCAGCGTGTTTTTGGTGTCACTCATATGCGGGGTGGGCATCGTGGGGAACGTGATGGTCATACTGGTGGTCCTCACCACGAAACACATGCGGACTCCCACTAACTGTTACCTGGTGAGCCTCGCGGCCGCTGACCTGATGGTCCTGACCGCCGCCGGGCTGCCCAACATCACCGACGCCCTGCACGGGCAGTGGGTGTACGGCTACGTGGGCTGCCTCGGGATCACTTATTTCCAGTACCTGGGGATAAACGCGTCCTCCTGCTCCATCACCGCGTTCACCGTGGAGCGCTACATCGCCATCTGCCACCCCATCAAAGCGCAGTTCTTGTGCACTCTATCCAGGGCTAAGAAAATCATCATGCTGGTGTGGGCGCTCACTTCTGTCTACTGCGTCATGTGGCTCTTCCTTTCAGACACTAAAAACTTGGTGTACGACAACGTGGTGCTGCTCAGCTGCGCCTACAAAGTGTCCAGGAGCCACTACCTGCCCATCTACTTCACGGATTTCGCCGTGTTCTACGTGCTGCCTCTCATGCTGGCCACGGTTCTCTACGGGCTGATCGCCAGGATACTTTTCCTCAACCCGCTGCCTTCAGACCCCAAGGACGGCACCAAGAAGTGGAAGAAGGAGACGAGCCAGGGGGGGAGGATGATCAGCGCCAGCTCCTCCAGCAGCACCACGGCTGCCTCCCGCAGACAGGTATGACACGCGTAACGTTCATTAACGCTTTCCACATCGGGATCTGCGTGTTGGTGGGTGTGTGAATGGGAGCGTGTGGGTCCAGCTGTAACACAGGTGAGGTCTGCAGCTAATAAATCCAGCTGCATGTCCTCCAATCGGGTGCAACGTTTGAGTGACGCCATTCAGCCTCCTTATCAGTTTCCAAAGGTCTTTATTTTATTTTTAATCAAATCAAAAGAGGGATTGCACAACACCTCAATCATGCATGAATAAAAAGCACAGTCTGTGAGTGATTCAATTGGCCAGTTGAAGAAATACAAGCAGCCTGTTACCACTGGTTGTGCGTGGAACGATTTTACTATTAATTTTGCAAAACACTCACAAGATATTAGAATTAATCCTGTGTGTTTCTTTTTGGCTTCCTTTTGGGATTTCTACTGCTGCATGTGTCATTTCTTCAAAGTCAAACATTTTCCCTTGTAAATATGTTTGTTTCCTCATTGAGATCTAATGGGATTTGTTAAAAAATAATAATAATAAAGCAACAGAGACAAAAAGAAAATCTTACACAACTTTACTTGTAGTGTTTGGTGCATGTTGTACCCAAAAATGGCCTTTTTCTGCAGCAATAGACTCAACAAATAGTCTTCTCTTGGATTTTAGAGGGCTAGTGCCTCTTACTGTTAACACCAAAAGAAAGAAAAGAACAGTGTTTAGCATAACTCGTACCCTGAGCCACTATAAAATTAGGACTAAAAGTGATTCTCTCTCATATGTTTATGGTTAAGGGACTCAGATCTGGCCAGAGTGAGAATGGAAAGATTCCCACAAAAATGGTTTGCATCCACCAAACAAACAGCCTCATTAAAAATCTGCCGTGCTTTTAGTACTAGGCAGCCTGTTTGTTGAAAGCCATCCATTCTACGTCCTTTTAAAAATGCATCAGTATGCATTTTGATAACAAGTAGGCCCTGATCATGCTACAGTGACGTTCATAGGAAAGTGTTACTGTCATTGGTGGAGGCGCTCAGATAAATGCCTGTATTTCTTCTCTAGAATTTTCCTGGAAAACGTCCCTCATTCACTCGGTTTTTGATATTCAGTCCACCAAAGTGCTGCCAGTACTGACTCACTGTCATGAATCTAGTGAAGCGCAAACCAAGATAGTGCTTTTTTTTCTCTTTCCTGTGGAACTGAGGTGATCTACTAAAAACAAAGAGGAAGAGTTCAGATCGCCTCAAGTGAGAGGTAAAAATGGTAAACCAACAGGACATTTAAGCATGGTTTGATATTGGTTTGTTCACAGCAGCCCTTTGATTTATCATGTTCACTCCCTTTTGTAATTAAATGCACCACTCTGTTATACATTTAGCAAATCCTCATCTCGTTCCAGCCCAGGCTCTTTCTCTGTAAAACAGAACACTTTAAAGGCAAGGACACACCACGCCAGACACCAGGGTGGGTAGCAGAGCGAGACGTTTGTTTATCAGATCAAAAGGAAGAAATCTTCCTGGAATGACAGGAGGTGTGGTACCCTGAGGGTGCCTTGAGCCCTATGCTCTGTTGGATAGTCGAATCAGTTAACCCCAGCTCAGACAGGCTTTTGGCTTTTTTTCCCCCGCTAATAGCATGACTTCTGTTCAAACAAACACGCGTGTTTCTAGTTGTCAGGATTAACAGCTCATTGTGGACAAAAGCAACAGTCCAGCCCATCCACCGTGTACCTTACTAAGTTACCTAAAGGTCAAGAAGCACTCGTGATCCCAGATTAGGCGTTTCTCTCCCTGACTGCACCATCAGTGCTCCTATCAAATACAATCAGACTCACTTCACAGCAGCCAAGTCGATACGGCATAAATATGGATAAGATTTAATTACATTCAAGTTTCAAGATTTTCACCTGCTGATTATATTAACAAATCCGGGCTTTGATAAGTTGCGCATACAGATTGGATCAGACCTGGTTGGAACTGAATCCGCAGCATCTGAATAAATAACGGGTGGCTTATGAGGACTACAAAGGGCTGGTTTTAATCTTGCATTACAAACATTGTCACTGTCGTTGGTGGCAAACCTACAAGCTGGGTACATGTAAATTTCGACCTTACAAAACCTTTGCAGCCTGCTCACACATATCTTTGCTTTTTTTAAAAAGTTTTCCATAGATTTTATTTGAGATATGGGTGTTCTGCTCAAAGTTGCAAACATCACAACATTTTTATGCACAACACAGATTTTTTTTTTTTTGCCTGAATAATCATTTTATATCTTCTGAGCGTTTTATGTTGCTGATGATATGAGAATTTTGCCAATACTCCTGGCTTTTCTCCCAGTGACAGACTTGTTTGACCATATGAAACTGCCTGGGAATAGACACAAACTGACCCATATTAGATCATCTTTCTTCATATCATAAAAAACACATGATAAAGCATCTGTGCAGAGTCTGCTAACTCAAATCATATGGGTGGAAATCCACACATAAACACTGCCCCTTAAAATAAAAGCTGCACAAAAAAAAAGGCATTTTGGCTATACAGAAAAGATTTGACACACACATCCTCTCATGTGCCTGTGAGGACTTTGCAAGGCAAAGCACTAACAGATCTTCTGAGACACTTGAGGCTTTCATCAGAAGAGCTTCGAGTTCTCCTTTTATAGGACACCTCGTACAATTAGCAGAAAAACAGCTACACCTGTAGGGTGTGATGAAGTAGGATGCATTCAAGATCACCATAGTTCCCCACTCGGGCTGAGGGAAATGTAATGAAACAAAATGAAACTCATAAAATATTCTGAATTATAATCTGTAGATTAATAGCATGACACGTGGCACAGTCACCAATAAATAATGATAATAAATAGTTCTGCACACGTTGTGGAAAATCTTGGCGTTTGTGCAGAGGAGACGGGGCACAGACCACATTGTCGAAAATAAGCAAAATAAATTACCTGCTTGTTACTTCTTGTCTCCAAGAATGTCGGGAGGGGTTTCTTTGGCCTGTCAAATTACGAAGTGTGCAACAGGGAAGTAGATTCAAGACTCAAGGTTTTTTTAATTGTCAGATACTCTGTAACAATGCAGCATCATCACCAGTAATGAAACTCTTTGTGCATGGAGCCCACTCATAATCACAGAAGCAAAAATAGAATAAATAACAGAATAAAAGAAGTGTTAGGAAGGATTAGGGGCAGAGTTTCAAACAACCTTAAAACCCCTCGAGTTGGAAGACACATGTAGGCTCTGAGCAAGAATTCAGGACATTTATTTGTGTCTTTCAAAAATGTGGTAACTTAGCGAAAATGTACTTGAAGAAAATATGCACAAATATAAAAGTACAGCAGGAAATAAAGGTCTTGTTTTTATGGGTGTTACAGGGAGGTGCAAAGGTTTAACTTTTAATTTACTGCTGAAACTTTGTCTTCCAATTTCACAGATTTTTTTTTCCAGTATTTTTAGTTTAATTTTATAAAAGTATGCAGAGGTTTTAGCAAGTGTCGAGCTATTATTTTACTTTTGCTTTGTATATTAGACCATTGTGATGTGGCTTTGTTGATCTTGAATGCATCCCACTGAGGAGCACAAGGTGTAACTCCTTTCCTGCTGATTGCTGATGAGCGTACCACGTGTCCTTTAAAAGGAGAACTCTGAGGCGCCTCAGATGAAGGTTTACCGTTAACATCCATCAACACGATGAGATCAAGACATGAGTTTACTTTTATTGTTACTGGAACGCTGCCTTCACCCGCAATATGATAATTTTGGCCTCAAATGTTTTGACATTTCTAACTTATTATTCAGTGCCGTAGGTTTTTCCTCTTCTGAATTTAGTATTATGATGTTTATCCCTGTATGAATCACACCATAAATAGCTGAACTGGGGCGTGATTGTTCTTTGTGCACTTGCCCCAGACTCTAAAGTTGGAATATAAACAGATTGTCACTTGAGATTTCTGGCATAATTGGGTCCAACACACAACTCTTGCATTGTCAGAAGCCAAAAACAACTATTGTATCATTTTAAACCCATTGGCAATGTGCGGTGGAGTTAGTTAGCTGGCTGCTCTTATTTTTCATTACTCAGTGCAATATTTATAATTAATCCACTGTCAAAAAAGTCAATCGATGCCGTTTTATACGGTACGTAGTTATGATGATTGATCGTCCCAGTGACTGATTCATGAGAAAAGTCACCACATGTTTCACCAGTTGAAGGCCCTCTACATCTAAATCAGCCGCAAGAAAGGTTTCGTGTTCCATTGTTCAAACTGTGAGGTTGAAATTAATTAGATTAGAAAGCTGGTCTGGGTACGTTCAGAATTTCCAGTGTTTCCCTTGTGTGCCATGAGAATGGTGGACTCTGACACTTTCAATGAAAACTACCATTTCAAGGTGGAACTGAATAGATTTGGTGCATTATAGAAAATATATATGTATTCGTGGCTCACTGCAGGAAAAGCATATAGGCGTAAGTTAAGAAAATGAATTCATCAGTTTTTGGGGCTTGGTATTGTCCGTATTAACCCAATGTCATGTCTTACTGGGAATTGGACAGCGCACCAATGCTAGTAGTAACACCTGCAAGTCACAAGTCAGTGTTATGAAAAATGTCTACACTGTAGTGCCTTGTATTGTGGCTCCGACTGACTATGTCAATTTTCATCAGGTGACAAAGATGCTAGCTGTGGTGGTGGTCCTCTTCGCCTTGCTTTGGATGCCCTATCGGACCTTAGTGGTGGTCAACTCTTTCCTGGACAAAGCCTACCTGGACATCTGGTTCCTCCTCTTCTGCCGTCTCTGCATCTACCTGAACAGCGCCATCAACCCCGTCATCTACAACGCCATGTCCCAGAAATTCCGCGCCGCTTTCAAGAAGTTGTGTCACTGTGGTCCTCAGCGCATGGAGAAACCGGCCTGCCACAGCGTGGCGCTCACCTACAGCGTCATCAAGGAGACGTCCAATGGGGAAAGTCCCGACCACTTCACGACAGAGATGGACGAGCTGCACACGCCGTCCGATCACTACCTGCCTGCCAACATCCTGCCAAGTGCCAAGAAGATGCCGTATGAGGAGTCCTTCTTGTCAGGCAGAGATGTCAAAGCCTGACCAGAAACAAATGTTTCACCTAAAAAGGATGTGAGAGATTCTGACAGCCACGGTGCGGATTCAGTCAAGTTTTAATTAAAAGTACACATATACACACTCCCTGCATTGTTTGCCCTAGGTGTTCCCTCTTGCAAATCTTCAGTTTAACAGGCCCCTTTGCCATAAGCTGTCAAGGATGTAATGAGATGAGCTGTAATGTGCCATGTGTTTGAGGACAGTTAACTGATACATCTGTATAGCAGTGGATGTCATCTGCCTGGGTCTACTGAAAAATTATTAATGCAGGAAGTGATGCACCCAACCCCTATACTGTATGACATGGTACAGAGACACATTTTGTACAAACTCACTCAAAGCCAGGATAAACTTGCACGAGAGCAGTTTGTTTGGCAGTTGCGTGATTGGTTGGGTTGAAGCAGACTGCCCTGTCATCCTTTCTTCTTCTTCACTCTAAACAGAACCAGACCATTAAATCATTTTCTACTATCGCAGTCACAGTCAGCCGGAGGAACAGCGGTAGTGGAAATCCTGGCTCTAATTGAAAATTTCGGCGAGAGATCAACTGAATCCTCCTGGCGTTAACAAACCTTTATAGAGAGTTTCAGCTCATTGATCCGCTCCTCGGCTTGCAGTTTGTTCACGATCATCAATCCCGTAGTGCCAGTTATAGTCAAAGGGTACTCAGCACTTGTTGAGACGTTTTTTTGACTGCTGTTAGTGAACATAGGAGCATTTAGCAGCTACGGGGTCAGATATTTCCCCTTAGGAGTCACATCTTTGGTCAGTGCTGTGTCCACTGCTTGCAAATAGGCAAGAAATGTTATTATGTCATGCACAGATTCACTAATACTAAATATACACTCATCATCAGTTATGGATGATAACCTCTCTACCCTGGAAAGTCACTTACTTGGTAGCCTAATCCTGCTACATCGCTGCAGGTATCTGATTCCACTTCATCTATTCTCTCCGTCTCTGCACCACATTTCCATTTCCATCCTACTTGCCACATTTCCTCCTTGTTCAATTCACTCTCGGATCACCTTGTGCTCCTGATGTGCTGTCCATGCGTGATAACAGCTATTCACATTCATGGCTGCTGTGACAGTCGAGCTTTCATTATATGTGCGGCTGGTTCTACCAACCAACCTGTTCGTGGAAGGGGGCTTAAACTTGAACAGAGTTTGAACAGATGGCGTCCAATCCAGTAGCTCGTATTTATTCGAACCCCAAATATTACAACTTCTCTTCGTTGAAAGACTAGCAGCAGAGTGTGTGCTGTTTCAGCAGGTCAGTCCTTTTGCAGACAGGTTGTGTTGCACCAGGATGTCTTCGAAAAGGCTGTAAGTTGCAAATATCTATATTATGTATGGGTGCCATCAAGTTGGCACAACTTTACAAGAGTAGAGTGTTGGTAACAGCCAGCTAACCTGCACCTAGTTCTGCCTACCTACGCATCTTATGAGAGGCTAGCGTTGCATTCCCATAAAATTATGCTGGGAGTTAAATCAGCTTTTTACAAACTGAAATAGATAAGCACAGTATGGTGCATTCTCAGATTATTATGGGAGGCTTGAAACTGTTTTGTTTCTGTGTTTTGCGAACATTGTCAAGCAGTGGAACATCTAACAATCAAGCCGATTTCTTCTCATAATTTCCTTGCTGAGTTTGTATTGTCTATGTCTCAGCTCTAGGATATCCTTTTACCGACTCCATTGTACCCAGGTTGTCCCCAGATGTAGCAAACGTCCCTCCTCTTTGTTCCCCACCAGGCACCATGTAATTGAAATGAATCCAAATGCACTACACCATGACATTTTAATCTTCCTACTAGAGGGAACGCACAGATATGGAATTACGTGACCTTTCAAGAAAGTCCGAGTGTACAAAGGGACAGATATTGCAGGTGCTCACTTAAAGCTGCCGTGTCAATTTAAAATCACCTGAGCCCTAACGATTACTGCGGGGACTTCAGTCTTAACAGTGACAGGCACACCAAGGCCTTACGTTGCTTTGGTCGCCATGAAGACAACCACTGTGGACTCACTTGTGGAGAGCCTGTGAAGGTCAGTGGCCAGTGTATTATAATGACGCATACCTCGGTTGTGCTGACAGAGAGGCTGCTCATTGCAGGGTCTGATAACTGTTGTGGCAGTAATAATTGTCTGAGACTGCAGAATGCAGCACTTTTCAGTGATTTATCTGCGCAGTGAACCCCTCAAAGCAATGATGGAATCTGTTGATAGATCGCAACAAAGTGCCATACGCGAGTTGGCGCAACCCACAGTATGTATATAGCTCACCGTGCTATTAAAGGAAGAATTTTCTAGCCATTTCTTTGAGCTACTTACGGTGTACGTGTAAAGCGAGGAACACTTAGAAGGAATGAATATTGAGTGAACGCAATGAAAGGGACCGTAATGAACAGCAGGCTTTTGTCCATATTGTAAAGTTGCTTGAAATTGATTGTGCAGTGAAATGTGAATTTCATTCAGTATTGTGTTTTTTAAATGTGTGCCAGAAAATGCATTAGGAAAAAAAAAAATATATAAATAAATAAAATAGTAGTCCTGTTTTGATCCGTTGTTCCATCAGTGTGTTTGCTATCACTTCACACCAGTCAGTGGAAGCTAATCTCCAAAGTGAATAGGTGACAAATAAAAGTGGTCTGAGAACTGTGGTTTGTGAAATACCTCTCATCTGTACACTTAATAATTTCTCCCCCATTGCCCCGTCGTTCAGTTCAGAAAGATATTTCATTTTTGACAGATACCCGTCAGCTGTGATGGAGGTGTTTTGTGTTCTGCACGGTGCACAGTTTTGCAGCATGAACACGAGCTTTTGTGATGTGAAAACAAGACCCAATACCCGACTTGTTTCCGTCTGAGGCGACATTGTGTGTGTGCACATTCCTGTCACAAGCTAGCTTCTCTCTGCTCTTGCCGTTTGATGGATTGTTTTGTACTTTGTATTGTTCTTTGTCTATAATAAACAGGTGATAGTGGCTTTGTGGGTGGTGCTTTATTATTACATCTTAATGTCTCATACAGGGTTTTTTTTTCTTCCTTCTCCCCCGACTGTCCACACCTCTGCCACCGCTGATCTATTACCAGCAGCCATTGAAGAAACTGCCTCATCCAAGCTGCTGTCATGAATCAGGCACAGATAGCCGCTGAATGAGCTATGAGCACACTGAGAACATCAATCACAGGGGTTGATGGCTTCGCTCTGAAGTCACTCGGCATGTGGTCAACTGCTGTGACACGGATTCATTTCACTGGAGCTAAATCAGAGGCAAACTGGAACTAGACTCTCAACACAAACTAAGTGACACTGCCCCCTCCCCATAATTTATACCCAGTGTAGGTAACGTCACTCAATATCTGACTCATCAGACCTTCTTCAGTCGTGTTAAGTGATAATGCTAACATTAGAGTATATATCACAGTAATTACCCACGCAGTGTTATGGGGCTGGTAAGAGTGTAACGTACTGGGAGAGAACGTCCTTGGAACTCAGAGGCACTAATTACAGACTGCTGTAACGTTTCATCACCCATGTGCCCTCCAGCTGTAAATTTACCCACCACGCATTTTATTTTTTCACTATTAGAACTGACGATAGTGTGGCATGTACACTTTTAGCTGTTTATTTAAACATAAAAGGAAGACTTGTATAACAAATATGGTTTTAAAGTTCAGGCTCCATTTTCAAGGAGTCAAAAGTAATTTAACAACTGCCTCAAGCTGACTCAAGTGTCTATGGACAGACGTGGCATAGTGGAACATCTACATTTGGAAACCATACACCAGTGGGCCTGGATGAAGTATACATAGACATATGAACATGAAAAGCAGCGCAAGGTGTTGACCTGGCCTCCAAATTCACTAGATCCCAAACTGATCAAGTATCTGTGTGATGATCCACAGAGGCCCTTTCCCTCAACTCACAGGACCTCACTAAAAACATCCTGTTACCAGACACCACAGGACACCCTCAGATATAGTTACAGATAATAAAAATACCAATTAAAATCTGTAGCGTGTAAATGTTGTGAGAATATGAGAATAAAGAGAATATCTGTGAAGTGTGTGTGATGCAACACAATTTCCAAATTGTTTTAGATTTTAAAACTCCACTGGTCTGATCCCAGCTTTAATGAGATGTCTTAACAACCACTGGAACTGGATGTTCCCTCAGGGTGACTTGTAATTGCTTCGGGTCAAGATTTTACTTTGTCCAGCTACTTGTTCTGTGACCTGCAGAACTTTAGCAATATGCCTAAAGTACAGTCTCATTATATGGCCGTAAATCTCTGGTCCTGGGAACAGAAAGAGGAATGTTTCATTTCATTTCAGTTAACCTGCCACCTGTGGCCCAGGAAAAATCTAGCGAGATTAATCATACACACATATTGCTCGAGCATTCACTTGATCTATGCCAACTAGGAAAAGAGAAGACGGAGCCTACCTTGCTGCCCAGAGATGATGAATGGTTTATTGTTCAATTTCATTTATGGAACTTCATTTACTCGCTGCTGTCTGGTGTAAAGGAGAAGCCAGTCAGCAAGACCTTACTACTCACCTATGTAAATCATATATGCGTAAGACCATGCAGTTTCTCCAAAGTGATTCGAAGAATGTATATACCTACACTGAGTGGCCACCTCCAAAGACAGAACTACCATGGTGGTCAGAGAGTGACAAGTAGATCAATACAATTTATAAACCAGCTCACTAATAGACCTTTTAAAACAAAAAACTGTAATTAGTTTTACAAAGTAAGAACAGAGTAGGAATGTCTGAAGGGGCGTACCCAGGCACCCCCCAGGCAGCGTCTGACAGTGATGTAGCAGCAAAAGATCACTGAAGGTTAATGAAATTCTATGAGTTGTCGTATTGATTGACAAATACCCTTAGCAACACAAATTGGGAAAGCGCCAAGTTGAGGTAATATCAGTGAGATTGTCTAACCAGGTTCCCCAAACGATTACCGCAACATAATGCCGTCCACACCTTTGGTTCAACCACCAAATTCACAGCACTCTTATAAAATCAAGTGAAATCAGGCTCTATAGTTGACGGTATTTTCAAATAAAGAATGTAGATGTCAAGAATAGCTAGCTCTGTCCATAAATTAGCAACATTTTGAAGTTTGGTTTGTTTCACTTGGAGCAATTTTGGGTGGGTAACACACAAGAGGGTTACCTAGACAACCAGAGCCTGCATCGCACAAGTGAATCTCTTTTGATCCGGAAGAAGCTTTAGGTCAAACAAAAATGGACAAAGGAGGACATACTAGATTTGCCTTCCCTTTCCCCTCATTTTTCCTGACCCAGTGATCTCCAGTTTAGAAGAATAAGCCTTTTACCGCTATTAAAGGTGGATTGTGACAGTACGCCTAAGCAATCCTGTGTATGTTGGACATGTGTTTAAATGTCACATACTAGTAGTTTACAGTTTCCAAGCCCAAAGTGGATGGCATATAGAGGCAGAATCAATACTTCCTCATGCAGGTCAATACCGGCTGCAAGCAACATTGGCCTTACACCAATGCACCTAGCTGACAATTTTTAACCGCCTTAAACGGTTTCTGCTATTGATGAAAAATGCAAATATCCTGTCCATTACTGCATTTCAAGCATAATGTCTACACAGTTGCCTTTCCATTGGACCGTTGGCGTTTAAGAGCTTTTACTTCCACTGCACTCACATCGAAATAAAAGGAAATGACTGCAAAAGGTCAGATTTCGGTTTCTCTACCCAGGGTTCAAGGGTAACCTACACTTTGACTTTGCGTTTCAAATGCTGAATGACATTAATTGGTGTTACCTTTCAGAAAATTAATTCCCCAAGCAATAGATTTATCCTCAACCGTGTGTGACCATTAAGTCTCGGATCTCTCTGACACTGCACTCTGCACAGAAACATGACTGATGCATTAGAGAAAAAGCAGAGTCTGCAAAGTCCTGCCAGTGGATAAATATTACCGCAAAGAGGCACAGCTGCAATATATTTTATTTTTAATTGTTATACCACATATCCAAAGAAGGGACAGCTGCATTGATTTGGCTGAGAGCTGCATGCAGCTGAATATAACACCCTGAGCAGGACTGAAGTGACTGGGAAGATGAAATGGTCCTGGCTCAATGGACATTCTTTAGTGCTTTTCATTTTTTATGTTAATTTTGACAGTGAGGAACAAGAAGAGAAATTACGCCTCAGCCATCGGCAGAACGCCAACACATTTACATGGGAAAAGAAAGCAAAAACAAAATGAATCATAGCTCTTATTCCTTCTCTAGAGATAATTTACATGCTTGGCGATTTATTCAGCCATTCTGCATGTAATCAGTCCCATTCTATAAGTTGAATGGTTTTCCATTCGGCAAATTGCCATTAGATCAAGTGTGCAGAGCAACCCATCTGACACACTGGAGTCTTTACCTTGAAATATACAATGAAGTTTGCCATTTTCAAGCATGTTTTCCCAGCTATACATACTGAAATAGATTGACACCCTTAGGGCTTTACTCTTTGACACAATCCAAGTCAATTAAGGTGAAAAGGTTGCCTTGAAAACGTATTCTATTAACGTGATCTTTGAGGCTGACAAGTTCACTCTGTACTTGAGAAAAAGCATTTACACTTGACTTCACTAAGTCCTGCATTAGAACACAATGATTACTTTGGAATGAGCTATTGAGTCTCCGTACTCTGGGGTAAAAACAAGGGAAACGCACATGTTAAGTGAGATTAATCGTGCTTCCGAACATGTGTATCATCTCACCAACTATGCTGCACTCTGTCCCAACAGACAAGATTCATTCGTCATTCTTGGTAAACCCCTAAACTTGGAACCATTTGCTTTGGACACAGAACCGTTCTTGTTACTGGCTTCTTATTATCCGGAGCTCAGTAGGTAGAGAGCGTTGTCTATGAATCAGATTCCATCCCCAACACGCAAACCACTTGACAAAGTGTCTCTGAGCGAGACACCGAACCCCAGATTGCTCCCAGTGCTTGGCTATGATCTGTGATCGTGTGAACGAGTGGATAGATGTGTCATTGTGACTGTAAATACTTCTCCTGATGTGGCCTTGTTTCACAGGACCCTTCATCAAGGATTCGTTTTGCAAACCATTACACTGAGATGGCCTGTTTCCCGCTATGAGCCTTACACCAAAGTTCATGCCATTCAGCTGCTAGACCAAAGCGTAACTTCTATCCCTTATCCAAAAGCATGGAATCCCACACCATTGTCCAGCTGGGAATAGATTTATGCCCACTAGAGGCAATGGCTGTCACTGTGTTCGTCAAAACAAGCTTCTCATCCGTAGCCCAAGGTTGTTCATTTGGCTGTTACTAAGTTTTTTTCAGATGGAAACAACAGAATGGTGGAAAATGTCTTGAGATTAAGGGGTTAACAGAGATTAGCTAGATAGACAACTACCCTTACAGGAAGATCGAAGAGGTCAAGGCTATTACTGAACAATTGCTGGTGTTCTTGTACCAGCTGATTGGCTGAAAGGTGTCAACAATCATTTGGGATGTTGGAATTTTGGTTGAATGATTGAAAATAGTACTTTTTTTTTTCATTTTCATCATCTTGGACACTTTCTTTTAATGTGCAGTTACATAGAACCTTTAGAGTATTCTGATGTGAAGCAAGCTTTCAGAAAGGCATCGGCCGATGCGGAAGTTAAAAGCACAATACAACCATAAACATAAAACCAATGCTATTATGAGATTTTTGTGCAGCAACAGCTGAGTTCCTGCAGAAGTAGTTTGCAGTTAAAAGGTGTGCTGGTGTTCCATGACCGTCAGTAAAGCTGTCTCCGCAGAAAGGCTCCGGGGCTCAAGCTACAAATCCCGACAGAGCGTCACACAAAGCATGAAAAATTTGGACTGTGGAGGGGAAAATAAAACCACGCCGGCTAATGTTTCCATCACCTCGGCCAATCAAATCGTGAACTGAAAGAAAGAGACTGTGGCATGAAAGAAGCCATGTAATCACAGCTTGTTTCTCAGGCGCCGCAGAAAATCTCTCACAGGAGTGCGGGCTTTATGAAACATGTCGGTGGTCGATGAGAATGGAGGGGAGGAGGCTGAAAACAATTTGTGGCAGATCAGGCAGTCATTTATATGGTGGGCTTTATTTAATATTATAGATTGGTTTGGGTTATTGATTGGTTTTCCAATTTACAAAGAATACTAGAAGAATGGCTGGGGACGTGTCAAGCTAGGAAGCTATTACTTATCTACAGTATTTCATGTTTTACACCTTTGGACATTCGTACATAAAAACCAAGTTTGAGAAAATAGCGAGCATACATTAGTAAAGTCAGTCAGTCATTTTCTAAACCCGTTTAGTCCTGTTAGGGGTCACGGGGGTCTGCTGGAGCCTATCTCAGCTGTCATCGGGCGAGAGGCAGGGGTACACCCTGGACAGGTCGCCAGTCCATCGCAGGGCCACATTAGTAAAGTATTCTTAATATTTTTAGTATCAAACAAAACTTGTGCAACTTGACTTCTGTGCTGTGTGACAATCTGCACTGCAAACTGTGGCTTGGACAAGATTATAGCTGCACTGACCCAAAGACAACAGACCAGTCTAAAGCCAGTGAGGTTGATCAGACTAGCGATTAGTGCTACAAATATCATTCATTCATCTTTTTCATCATTCATCATCCTGTTAAAGGGGAACTACTGTTTTTTACAACCTGGACCTCATTTCTGGCATAAAATACAGTCGTTTACTCACCCAAATAACGTTTGTGTAATTCGTATTCCTTTGGAAGATAACTGGATCAGCGTATATCGTTGTACTGGGAATGATTGGGGCACCGAAACGCAGCCTCTATATAACGCATTATCTATCTGCTATTTTTTTTGCAACATGGCTGAATATTTTTCTGACGGAGGTTGTGGACGAACCATAGCAGTAGCAAATTACAGGTAAACAAGCCGACCCTTGCGGGTGCGCAGCCTTCAGAGACGACAACATCCAGGACAGAAGACATCATCCTGGGTCTGTAGGTCAATCTACAAGTGCCAGATGATGATAACGGGTAACTCCGGAATAGCACTAGCATGTGATAACAAAATATTGGTGACATGAACAAGTTTCGTGGCAGATAATGTGTTATTTAGAGGCTGTGTGTCGGTGCCCCATTCACTCCCACTATATGGATTTACGCTGATCTAATTATCTCCTTACACAAACGTTATATGGGTGAGTAAACGAACGTGTTTTTAAGGGCTCTTTATTTCCTAATGGCAAACCTATATGCAAATGATCATTTTGTAATTTCTAACATTAATAACAGTTTATTCTGTCTTAAGTAGATCTTATGTTACACAGTACCTTGTGTAACATACATTGTGCATTGTGCAGCCTTCAGGACACTCTTAACACATGTTTTTACTGCAATCATGCAATGATTGCTGCTTTTAAAGGCTAGTAATCACGCCATTGTGTCTTGTCCCACATGAGGGAAGCAACTGTTTTTTTGGTTATCTTTTCAATTGAAAGGGCACCCATTTCTGCACTCAGGTTTATTAGAATTACTGGTACCCTAACCTGCAATTGTTTCAATAGAAGGGCGTCCATATTGTGCACAACTTTACCTGGCTACGGTACAAATGAGAGGCTGCATTGCATCCCCTACATTTAAAGGCACTTTGGTATACTTCTCGGTAAAGTGGTCCCCTTCGTAGGGCCACTTCTTTTCTTCCACTGAAAGAGCACCTATGAATACACTTCACTGCAGATGATTCATTGCGATTCGTCTATAAATAAGACGGTTGTTGCAGATCATTATTATGTTTACTTTATTGTTAGCATTTTATCATGTTTATTGTGCAATTCACTATTCATGCAGAGATTTTGTTTTTTGTTAGTTTCTTTGTGCCTGCCAGTGCTGGTTCCAAAGCTCAGGGCCATAATCAACTTATACAAAGTTGCTTGTGGAAGATGCTTCTGATTTAGTTTTCCCATGTCTGCTTACAAATATTGCAGAGCTGCGTCCGAAAAAAAGGAATTTCAAGCATTAAAAGCTTTTACATTTTAGGCTGCACTTCAGTTCCACTAACTGCATCTCTGTGATGTATTTTCTGCTTTTGTCACTTCTCTATTTCCCTGCTCAGATTAAAACTAATAACTTTCTCTGCAAGCAATTCAGTTCCCACTCTCTCTCTTTTGCGACACATTTGGTGTTTCCGAGTATATATTATCATGCCGCGTTTTCCAAATAAATAATAATCTCATTTAAGCTCTACTAAGCCTGGTGACAAACGTAATGAAGTCATACTGAATGAAGGAGATTCAAATTGCTCAGCCCCTTTACTTCATCAAGTGCTTTTTATGGAATGCCACCTGCGCAAGCAAGGAGAATTTTATTTTATGAAACCTGTCTGAATATTAACTAAGGCACAGGTTGATTTGAATTGATTAGTCAAATGTTATCATGCTAGCATGCTACTTAGCAGGAAATAATGCCATGTTCACCATCCAGCACCTCCAAGTCTGAGGCCATTGTTCCACTTGGGGCTAGGGAGGAGTGCCTGCCCTGAGCAAAGGAGTTCAAGTGTCTTGGGTTGTTGTTCAAGTAGTGGTACCTGCCATTGCACTTCCTACATTTCCTAAGTTCAAAAAGTCGGTGGCTTTTAGACGGTGACAACCAGTCTGTAACCACAAACTCACAAGTTCAATTTGAAGGCAGCCAAACTATGCCACCTATCACTGACTTCAAAGGCTAGATTTCCATTCCTTGGCAACACCGGCAGCTTCTTCTGTGCCAATTCTGGGCTCATTCCTTCATTTCTTGAACCCCGATACTAAGTGAGGTCCAACCCAGATTTATTTTTGACTGTCAGAAGGGCTGAATTGGGCAATAATTTCACCCAAAACAGCAAGGCAGCAAACACAAAGCGAATCTGAGGGTATTTATATCTGAATCAAAGGGGAGCACACAGTCAATACATCCACACTGCTGTTCCTAGAGCCATGGCCTAGCATACCTAAAACTGTTCAAGCAGTTGCTTCATGTCCCTCAAACGTGTTTAAGAAAAAGGGTATATTGACCGACAGGGTAATCAGCCCTATAACGTTGGCTCGAGTGCTGAGAGTGGTACAGAGTGTTAATCAGGACAGCAAGTATTAAACAGCAGCAACAACATCTGAATCTGTGTCAGTAGTGCTACTTTTTACCGTTTCTTCTTTCTCTCACTGGGGTTACTTCAGGACAAGGAGTGTTGTTTTTTTTTTTTCCTCAACCGGTGCTCCAGATTCTGTTCGTCACATGTGAGAAGTGTCATATGGATGTGTATTGAGCTTGGGGTCATTTAGCTCCCATCTGTCAGGCCGCTCTCAGGTTGTTCAAACACCACAGTCCTGTTCCCCGTGAACACATTGCTTTGTGGCTATTTGCTTGACATTGTTGCCAACGCTGTGTGTGTTGGTTGAGTCAATGATTATAGGTTGAAGATAGGAAGAAATTAAGGTTGGCGACGGCTTGTAAGGGTGAGACAGTAGCAGCGGTAATCACGCATGCATAAAGTCATCATTGAAACGTTATCAAATGATTAAAATATTTGCAGATAAATACGTATCTTGCTTTCATGGATAAATCTAGTTATGAAACGGACAAACAAAGCAGCTCTAGAAAAGACCTGTGTAGATTTCCTGTTGACTTTATGGGAGCCGCATCAGGTGCGTGTCATGCAGCACATTTCATTTCCAGCTCACATTCCCATCATATTGCTGATGGGGTGAGCAGCTCAGAGGCTTGCTGACCTTGGGCCTGCCATTCTTCTTCTGACAGATGAAGGAAAAGATGGCGAGCAACAAAAGCTATGGCTGCGCCCTCCAGACAGGACATACAGCGTCCAGCTGCTCATTTTAGGAATATAAACGACCGTTTGTTGAACTTTTTAATTGTATTCTTGAGACTATATTCACAAGGACAGCATTTATTGGATTTGGCCAATAGCTTTTGATGGATGACAAATAAATGAATACATCTTACAGAGCAGAATAATTTCTTTACGAACTTAATTCAGTTATTTTAGAGACTGATCAGTCTCTCTTTTAAAGCAATTTCTTGTATTCAGGAGCTAAACAAAAGTGAATTCTGGTGTCACTTCTTTTCATCGTCTCTCGGTTTATCTATCATGATAGCCGGGTTCATAACGTAAGACTGTAAACATAAGATTCTCACCCCTGTCAATTTTGTACAGTCTGTAAAGTGATGATAAGTCATGATAAGATCGCCACCATACAGTCTGACTCACTTGTAATTACCCATCTGATGAAATAACTTCAGAACAACATGCTATCTTTCTTATTATCTACAAACAGCAAAAATGGAGGCGGCAACAGCTGAGCGCTGATCATACGAAGGCTCACCCGTACAGTGGAGAGGGCTGATGGAAAGGAGCAGGTGAACAGTGGAGAGGTTCTTTCATTTAGCTGACCAATAAACACTCATCCAACTGTTGGATGAACATGACCCTTACATAGTCTCTTATTAAATTCATAGCCACATACCAGCTCCAATATTTCTTATTTTTCTTTGCTGAAGTAACATCTGACAACAATGACCACGTAGAGAAAAAAAAAAATACTGACTGGTTTATCAGAACTCGGGAAGTATGTCAACCTGTTCCGACCTTGAAATAAGATTTTATTTAAGCATATTTGAATACATATGTTTTCTCCAACATCTTATCAAAAAAAGTAGGAGTGATGTGATGTGTGTTTTTAGCACTTTTGGGTAGGGTTTTGTTGGGTAAATGGTGACGGGCTCTTTGTAAGAGACCCTACATTGGTGAATACAAACATGATAACACATAAATACCTCGAATTATGCAATGGTGTTTATATAAAATTAGGTCTTTTTCCAGACACAATCACATATTGAGACGGAAACTAATCTCAATTTTGATGAAATTGGGAATTGAATTGAACTGAAATCATATGAGACAAAAAATACATTTGCAGATTACACAGGATTAAGACCACATGTACACTTTCAGACATAAATTATTAAGTGCATGTGTTTTCATTGGTAAAATCATCCATGTATAGGAGACTGCATTAATATGGACAATAGTCAACTATTCATGATGGCGTAGAACTGGTTCAGTGAACTCTGAGCCTTTTTTGAGAGTTCCTGCTCCAGGCCTTGGAGACGTTTGATAGGCTCCACCAGGTGACACAGGCCTGTTGGATACTGTAGGACTGGAAGGTGTTCAGCTCCAGGTTGTTCTGACTGTTTTATTCTCCTGCTGACATGCAGAAGAGCAGGATTGTATCCATGCATCCATGCTTACTGTCCATACACCTGCAGTTTCCTGCATGTCAGGAAGCAGGTGAACCACCAAGCCTTGTTAAAGATGAGTCTGGATGTTTTTTGTTCCAAACCAGTTGTTTGGTCGGCCAGGGTTTGCAAAGGGTCATTCATGCTGACCTGGGATAGGATTCACCAGGGAATAGATGGCATGGTTCACCAGCACACAGGCTCACCTACCCTGCCTGTATCTCCCCCTCGGCTTAAAGAGTTCCACCAGCTAAGAAACTGTGAGTTTTTGGGTTGCTGTCCATGGCGTCATCTTGTTAATGATTTGCTGTACTGCAGTACTACCACAAGATTACAGTATCACCAAAGCCTTGACATTTGTAGATAACCACAACTCTGACACGCTTACGGATCTGATCCGTCAAAATGACCTATTTGGAAAGGCTGCCGCTGATCTTTTCAAGTCTGCTTTCTAGTTACTATTTTATAAAAAATGGAGAGCCAGGCTTGGGCCTGGACAAGGCCTGAAAAAATCCTGCACAGCATCTAGTGAGCTTGTTTGGCTCCCTCAAAACTATATTATTTATAGTATTACATTAAGGAGCTGCCATGAGGCTCACAAAAGCCAGCACAGTTCTCTGACAACATTTGTCATATTATGTGACGTATATTATTGTACACATGATTGTGTGAGCCTGGCCAGGTTTTGATCTATCATAGCAACCCTCTGGAGTTCACTTAGAGATAGATAAAGCTTTATTCTGAGACATAATGAACCCCTGGCTTTACATTTAGCTTGATCTTAATTGAAGATGGAATAAGACTTAAAGGAGTGGGTGTCAGCTGTTGAGGGATTGAATTCTCTGTTGGATAAGATATTGTTTTCTTATTCTGCAGTGAAAATAGATGTGAAATGAAATGGTGGTTGATATGTGAGTGTTACGTACAGCGATCAGGCATAACATTATGATCACTGACAGGACGAGTGAATAACCTCGACCATCTTGTGAAAATACAGTGTTCTCCTGGGAAACCTTTAGACCTGGCATTAGTGTGGATGTTACTTAGACATGTAGCACCCACCTAAACCCGACCAGACACGCCCACCCCATAGCAATGACACTCATTGATCGCAGCAGCCATCCCCAGCAGGATGCAGCCTGACACAGACATACATGGAGAACAGCACAAGGTGTTGGCATGGCATCTGAATTCACTAGATCCCAAACTAGGACCCTTCAATCCATAGGACCCAAAGGCCCCCCACTAACAATATTCTGTAACTAGACACCACAGGACACCCTCAGTAGGCCCATGTCCAGTCTCATATTAGTCAGAACTGTTTTAGAAGCACAAGGGAGACCTACACAATATTAAGAAGGGAGTTAAAGCTTAATGGGGAACTGGACTGCCTAACTAGCTTTCCTTATAAATCCATTAAAGCGTCAAGGAGGTCTATCACCGTGACAAACCCTTGAAGAATTGGAACAAAACCCTGCAAACCCTCTCACCTTTACGGAGCATTTTAACTAATTTCAGACCATTGTTTTGACCATTGTTCTGCATCTTTAAAGCGGTTTAGCTTTATTCCCACACCAGCCTCAAGAAATCCAGCTTATTTTGGAAAGCACATCCATCAGTTGCCCTGATATGAGCTACAAATCATTGCTAATGATTCTTCGCATCTCCTGGCTCAGGGCCATCGCTATGATTTTGGTGGACCTGAGGCAGATTTGGTTTGAGGCCTCTAAACACTCCCAGGACAACCACCAAATGACTCTCAACTCATAACCGAATGAGCACACATACCCCGGTCCGATGGCCTGTAAAATGGATCTAGAGGTTGTGCTGAAACTGATTGCTGCCGTTTGCCAGGTCGCAATTAAGTTAGTTGTTTAAAAAAGAAGCATTTGGAAGAAAAATCGCCGCAAGATTCGCATTCACCTTTCCCAGGGTTGTTTTCTCCTCTTCTGCCCCCTCCTTCTTGCCGGTATACCAATCCTTCTTTTAGAAACCTTTAGGGTGATGTCACTCAGTCCATCCAAATAAGTTGCATGGAGATTTATTGCTGCAGCAGCTAAACGACAGAGTCAATAAGTGTGGTGGGCTCTGGAACACAGCAACAAGAGGTGATTATGTGAAGGGAATCAACTCAAACTGATGGTGTGGGCTCCTTTAGCTGTTGTGGCTTTAAAAAAAAATATATATAAAAAAGCACATGGTGTTCATGCCAGTGGCTGTCTGGCTGTATAAATAGGTACATATTTGCTAAATGCTCAGTCATATCAGTTCTTTAAGGTCATATTATGTCAGATACGCTTGTTATGCTAAATGAGAAGGGAGGCTTTAAAGTTACTGGAACCAGTGTGAGCATGGACGTGTAGTTTAGCTGTCTAACATGAATCATCCTCTGGATCACAGTCTTCGCAGGGTATCCAAATCCAAATTCATTCTCTTCCATTTTGGGGAGAGTGGGGTTTGAAATGATACTTGGGTAATGGAGAATGTTACATACATTGTTGCCTACAGGGAAGTCTTATCAGCAGATAAAGGTTATTAAAAGGTTACGTCTGCTGTTGACCGGACAAGCCCAATGTCGTTCTGAATCTCATGAAAGAGGCTTTACTGATAATTTACCAAATAATGTCATGACGTGTTACGCAACATTTCTTCTCAGCATTACAGTAATTGCTTCGAATGTCACGTATGCATGTATTCAAGACTGGCAGAGTCATGTTCAGCAAAGGCCCATTAACACACCTGAATAGGATCGTGCCATTTCATTTTGTGTGATTTTTTTTTTCTTTCCCCCCCCAATTACATCAAAGTAATAATTAACCGAGAAGAAGCGTGAAGAAAGGTTGCAATGAGTGTGAGGCACCAGGCATGATTTCTCCTAATCACGTCGCTTTTCTGTGGCTTAGCACAAGCTACTTTGGTGTGTTCTTTTTCATCATTTTGCTAATTCAAAAGCTAATTTATTTAATGATACTCATCACCATGGCAATGCCTGGGGACGACTTCCATCGTCACTGAGTGTGTTTGTGTGAAAAACAGGAAAGCGTGAGTTTCCGAATTCATCTGGGGACACAGCCCAGCCCGATATTTGAAAAAGTCCACCAAATGTGTATCAGTTGTATTAATTCATTTTAATATTCATTACGTTATCAATATTACTTCAGTTTCTTCTTATTAAAATCCTTGTCTTTCCCCGTCCTCCTCTGTTTGTGATTAACCATCATTTTGTTAATGTTCCTGCTGCGAGACACTGGCAGCGTTCGAGGGAAAGTTCTCCGTTTGAAAAATGAGCCATTCACACATTTTTACTAAACTTCATTGGAAATGATAAAGACCTTTTCAGAGTAGCGAAATGCAATCCTCTCAATTTAAGGATTCAGCCACTGCATCGCTGCTTCTCTGCCTGTTCCAGCTTCCCAGAGGAGTCGCCTGTCATCTCCTCAGCACTGGCTCTTTCTCCGCATCGGGGCCGCGAGGCAATACTGGCTAATTTGCTTTCATTACGAGAAAGCTGCTGGATGCCACAGTAACCGGGGCCTTTAGAAGAACGGTTAAAAGAAAAAAACACAAAAACCCACACACAGATGAGTTGTTGTAACGCAGTGCAATGTTAGTCTTGGTCTTTAACATCAAACTTACTATCGATCATTGTGGTGCACAGCAAAGATTGCATTTCCCTTCACTGCTTTCTTTAAGTGTAGTTTCTATAATCCAATTTGAAGTTCCCTCAATCTTTCTCTCTTACAAGTAAGAAATGTATCACATCTGAGACTGCAAATTAAGGACACGCAACATAGGAACTGTTTTTAACATGTAAATTCTACCTGAACACCTAATTATATAGCACATATGAAATAATGTGTTTAAACAAAGATGGGCCTAAATGTTGATTTTAGACAGTTGTTGTATACTGGCCATAAAATGTCACAAACAGACCTAATGCTATGAGCTTCAAGAAAAATAAATATATGTATTATCCAAAAACAGTATATTTTTAAATGAAGTGGCTAGAAAAATGTAATAAATCCTTGTTACAGTTTCCATCCATTCCATCCATTTCCTAACATCACTTAAAGGGGAACTACTGTTTTTTACAACCTGGACCTTATCTCTGGCATAAAATACGATCATTTACTCACCCATATAGCTTTTGTGCCATTTGTAGTCATATACTGTATAGTGGGTGTAACTGGGGCACCGAAAAGCAGCCTCTAAATAACGCATTATCTACCGCGAAAGTTGTTCATTTCACCAATATTTTGTTATTGTACGCTAGTGCTAATGTCATCATGTAGTTTCTTGCAAGATGGCTAAATATTTTTCTGATTCTGAGGTTATGGACAAACCATAACAGTAGCAAATTACAGGTAAACTACATCATGAGTGTTCGCGGTGCTCAGAGATGACATCATACATGATGATGCGTTATTTAGAGGCTGCGTTTCGGTGCCCCAGTCACCCCCACTATATGGATATACGCAGATCTAAATATCTCCCTACTGACTACAAATGACATAAAAGTTATATAGGGGGGTAAACAACCATATTTTATGTCAGAAATAAGGTCCAGGTTGAAAAAAAAAGACAGTAGTTCCCCTTTAATTGCAAGCAAAACTACATTTTAAAAATAATTGATGCAAAAAATTACATTATGATTCTTAGGGTCAAGGTTACTTGCAAAGGAGCAATGAAAATCTAGTCTTGAACATCATATAGACGATTTGTGCTATAAGAATAACCCATATACAATTTTCTTTATAGCACATACACAAAAAATAAATAGACCAGTCAATTATACGTAAACAAATGAGATGGAGCCTGAAGCAGCAGACCATTCAATTATAAAAACAGCTTAATTGATCCATTTTGTCCAAAGATTAGTCTACATCTACCATTTCTCATAAATGTCATCTTGGCTTTCCACACATCTTTTATTTTATTTTTATTACGTGATGCTCTGCTATATTGTTTTTTGTTTTTTTTTTGTTCTCATTATGGAAGCAATCAAAACTGTGTTTTGAATGAACGGCAACAGAGCTTTGATCATACCTGATGGAGAGACAGAAAGCCTCAATTTATTTTTTCCCATTTCTAGATTTAGTTCAAGGGTTGATGTTGATAGGTACAGGCTAGATGCACAGAGGGAGGCAACTCATTCAGAGACCCCGCTTCGGGCTTGTGCATCTGCGATTGTCAAACAACGCATCAACATGAGAACAGAGGAAAATGCCCTAACCTTTTTGAAAACCACTCACTTATCAGGCACCGGTGGCTTGACACAGAGTTCTCTTACAGTACGTTTCCTGTTGTGCATAGAGAAAACCCTCCTCCCGTGAGAGCAGAAAACCCATCTCTGCTTCAGAGTAAATGTTATGCTGCTGTGCGGTTTAGATTGTGAGTAGCATCGCTTACTGGATATTATGAGAGTCCATGAGGGCTTCCTCTCATCTCACCGTCTTCTTTTCAGTGAGAAACAGACGAGAAGGTCACATCAGGGTTTGGTGCCACTCTCTTTTAATAAAGAGAACACAATGTAAAGGTGGGATCTGGCTTGACAGCTGAGAAAAGCTGAAAAAAAAAACAGAATTCCCAGGTCTGTGGTTCACTCTCAGCACTCCACCTGGTTCTTCATGCCCAGAGCAGCTTTCACTTACCTCACCTCATCTATTCCCTTCAGTGGCTGTAGTGGTGCCTGAAGGGGTGAGATGAGTTATTTTGGGTTCTCGCTTGCTTCCATTGGAGGGGTGAAGCTGTTTGTTTGATTGTACACACTAATCTTTCGTAACCCCAAGAGGATGCTTGACCTCTTCCATCCATAGGCACTCGGGTACCTCATGAGCTGCGTTCCTCACCCCATCATTTTATTGATTGCATGTGACACATTATAGATCAGGAGTTTGATAAGCCTGTCACTTACGATTAGTGAAGTCACAAGCGCAAGGTTAAGATCAAATCGGACAGTATGAGCAATTGAGGCAGGACCCCAGAGAAGGATTGCATTTGTGTTCACAGGTCTGACGTAAATGGACGGCAGAGCTCCATGTCAAAACCGCTGTCCTTTAAGGCTCATTAAACCCTGCTGGTGCGTGGCCACCTACAGTCAGAGAGGCAGACAGGAGGGGAGGCAGAAAGGCGGGCAGGGAGGCTAGAAGGTAGAAAGACGACTAAGCACGCAAGCAAGCATGAGCAAGGTGCAGTGGGCGTCTGACAGAGAGCACTAACATACTTTTTTCTTTGCTACATGCAACCCTTATTAATGAGGGCAGTCCTGCTGGATGGCTGAATGAGCAGACAGAGCAGGATATGTAGACGAAAGCGGAGGGAATAACGGATAGACGGATATTAAGGACAGAGGCACAGAGAGGAATTTGGAGATGGCAGACAGAAAATCAATTACTAAGCTTAGACGCAGCGATTCAACTTTCAAAGCTGTGCACATCGGGGGTTTGAATGCTCCAAGCTTTACTCTAGTCCGTAATATCGCCATCATTCATTTGAGATTTTGCCTCATGATTCCAAAAAAAATAAAAAGCTATTCCCTTTTCTGCGATGGTGAAACATTTCTGCTTTGTATACAGCCCAGTCACACTGATTAAAAGCCACATCAATACCAGTTACCTTGTTATGATTAAAAGCACAAGCTCGTTAAAATAAATTACCTGCTTGTAAATGTATTCGGTTAAAAAGGCAGCTCAATGAATGTATGCTCTGTGATACATTGACACCCAGATGTATGTAAAGACGGGAGGTGAAGAGGTTGTGCAGAGCTGCACTCACGGATCGCAACCACCCATCGTTAATCATCACGACTTCCATCCTTGAGTTGAGACTGCCTTGTTGATATATGTATTTATATATAGATGGCTCCAGAAGTTTGACAAAGTGTCACCTACAGTATATGGGCAGTATTTTTTTATTTATTCTATTTTTTTTTTTTTTTTTGTGAGCTAGTTAGTGAACTGCAGAAGCTAGCTAGCTGACACGGTAGCCAGCTGTAAAAAGCTAGCACTTGTCACAATGCCTCTCTTGATTTCTACTTTCTCTGAAATGTGCCGTTTATAGTCTGCCCTGGCATGCTGTTGCTGAGATTGTACACACTTTCGTTTATTTAGGGGTTGGTAAATTTTAAATAAACAGCTTTGTTAACTCTCATTCAGCAACATTATTAGCGTGGTTGCTAACGGGAAATGTTTGCCTTACTGACTCCCCTTTCATAACTGTTCCCAAACTATTTCTCCTTGTGTCAAAGTTCAGGCAGACATCTTGCGGGCTGAACCTAATTTAAACCCCAGAGTTGTCCCTAGTCTGGCGTACAGTTTGAGAAAGGTTGCATCATACTGGACAATCCACCGTACAGGACAAACAGACGTATGCCACAGTGGCAGGGGTTTCTGCCACTTACCAAGTGTCAAATCTGAGGTATAACTAAAGATAGGTGAGACCTGAACGCAGGATACACACAGGAAAGAGCAGATAAAATACTGATGACACTGCTGTCAGTAAGCAGGATAAATCCAAATGACATCAAACTAAAGATGTCCCAACAGAATAAATGTTTTATTGCAGAAGTGAAAGTAATCCAACAAAAGACAAAGAACCAAGTGACACAAGAAAACATCAGGGGAAGAACCAGAGGCAGATTTAGTATGCTTAGTGCCTGGGGTGAAGTTTGGTAATGCTGCCCAGCCAAACGTTCATGGTGCTGTCATATCATGGGTTTGACAGCAGCGTACCTCCATCTCTTGAAAGTTTTCTCCTCCTCTCTTCTCCGTCTTCTAAACTGGGCACCTGATGGCTTTGACCTCCTCTTATTCTCCATTGTGTTAATTTGGCAGTGGAGAATCAATACATTACCATCAGTCAAGGGTCGGGACTAAAGCAATTCCCCCTGATGTTGTTCACGCTGCTTTTGTATTAACTCAATTATTTAACACAAACAAGAACATTCTGTCTGTGAAATTGTCGGCCTAGATTAGAATTAATTAATTCACTAGTGGTTTGTCTGACAGTGTTTCATTTTAAATGAAGAGTAGTCTGCAGTAGTAGTAGTATTTCCTCTATTTGATAGATGGGCTCACCTGAAATCAACCTTCCCCATGTGTGCATCTCACACTTTTGCCTGGTAAGCAGGAGGCTGCTTTCTCATCAGAAAGCTAGGGAGCACCCACAAAAGAAAATCATATCATACTGAATACAAGAACACCTCGTAAAACAGGTTTATCGAGAGCAAGTATGCAGACGAACTGACAAGAGCCACGGGGAAAGACAGGGCTATATATAAACACGCTGGATAACGTATGAAACTACAGACAAGGAAGCAGAGTTGACAAGACACGGGTGAGGATCAGTAAGGAAAAGGCAAACCATCAGTAAAAGACACAAGGTCACAAATCTTTTCACAGCATTAACATTTGACTGGAGACAGTACCTTTTTGTGTTTCGCACATTCTATTCTCCAAAGGTCGAGGTCTCAGTTGGTCAAAGGTTTACGGAAGTAGCACTCTATGCAAAACTGAAAAAAAAAAAGAAAATAATAATTTCTGCATTTGCATCTTGTATAGCGTCCAGGGAGCGATTGGGGATTAGATGCTTGCTCAATGCACATAAGCCATGGACATGTAGGTTACGTGAATATGGCAGTCTGCAGAAAATTCTCACATCCAGAATGGCACATATTCAGTCTTCTGTAAACATGTAATACAGTGTCCAGGCAGTCAGCGAGGCTCTCCAGCTGTGGATGGTGGTGGTAGGTTTCTGCAGCGGGTAGCTAGATGGGGGTGGGGGTGGGGGTGGCGGTCTGTGTGCTCAGCCTCAGTTTAGACCAAACTAGATGGCGTGGCAGGAGAAATGTCAGCCACTGCTGAACCCCGGTGTGCTTGGCATCTTGCTGGCCGTGACAGAAAAATATAGATCTCCACTCACTAGTATAAGAACTGGAGATAATTGTCAAGTGTTCACATCCTCAGAGCTTTGACTAAATGGAAAGGCTGTTCAATATGTAGGCAACCCTAGAGATTTTTTTTTTTTTGGTAGAAATATCAATATAATAGCTCACTTTAACCGGCATCTGCAGAGCACTCCGAAGCACAGCCCAGTGTGATTCAAAAAGCCTTTCAATACTATTTACAATTACTGTATGAAGCATCCATTATGCAACAAGCTTCCACGTCTTCAGCAGGGGTTTTCAAAAGAAATTTGACATTTACGTTGCACATGGCAGGAAGCACAGCAGCACGTATTTCACCTGTTTGCTCTCCCCTTTTTCACTAATGTGCACACATTAACAGGGGTTTACCATTTTTGCCGCGAGGGAGCTGTCAGCCTCTTTCACCCGAACTTGAGAAGACGTGGGCTTATCACAATAGTGCATGACAGAAGAAAATGTTAATGGAGGGCAGGCCATGAAAAAGGGGAGGCCGCCGGAGCTCTGATCAGTGCCTCGGCGCTCCCTCATCAAGCCCGAGCTGTCACGGTTAAAGCACAGTGACAAACAGAAATGTTCCCGCTGACATTATCGCTCTTCTGTTGGCTTTCTCGAGGATTATGAAAATAAGGAGCTCGTTAGGAATGGCAAAGGCATTTCTTTGTTTATGTATTGATGGGAAGACTATGTGAGTTCTTAAGGGACCGTAAAAGAGTAATTGATGTGGTGGATGTTTTTGTTATTTAGCCTGCTATTATGTTAAAGTACAAATGCTTGTTTTTAAAGAAGGGTCTGACATTCTGGGAAATACAGATCTGCTTTCTCACCGAGAAACATTTTATATACGGAGGACCATAACTGCCAAAATAATCTGCATTCAATAATTTGCTTCTCCTTTAATTTAACATTGTATTGATGCAGCTATGCAATTAATGTCTTATTTAACTGTACATTTTAAACATTAACTAATTTAACAGATGTTTAATTTTAATTTCAGCTCTATTATTTCTTCTAGCTTGATTCAAGGAGCTCTATTTTCATACTGCTCAAACAGTTTGGTAATTCCCTTCACTTGTCTAGGTGACGGGTAATTAGGACAAATCATTTAATAAGTGTTCCACATTAATTAAATAATGCTGACAGCATGTTTAATGTTTTTAAATGTATAATTCACCTTCCAGTAGAATTGCAGAAAAACAAAATTGTTTTCAGTACGGGCGTTTGTGTGCAAGTGCAGGTATTTCTGGCGGTATCTGTTGTGCACAGCTGTTTTATACTAGATAAAAAGCTTCCCCTTTAGTTCATTAAATCCCTGCAGCCTGGAAGGCAGCAGGACACAAATGCTGATAAATGCGCACCCTCTGGTTTAGGAAGGCTAGCACCAGAGCACAACTGTCCACTTTATTTACCTATTAAATTGCATGCAAAAGACAACAAAATAACTGCACTCAATACGACACTGGTTCATTCTGAACTTGTTTGTTCCAGTTTAACTTGGAGATGGAAGATTACAGCTGGTCATCTGTCTTGTGTTTCGTTCCTCCTTTCCAGCTGGAAATGCATCACGCTGTGAATAATCCTGCAACGTGGTGTGACCATTTATGACAAGAGATATGGGATGAATAAACCTGTCCAACATCTACATCATGCTGTTCAACAGCACAGTTCCCCGGAGAAGCCTTGTTAAGCTTGTTGATCTCTTGTCATCATATGTCTCTGTGTCCAAAAAGCATTTAAAAAGGCAACTGGACTTGTAGATGCTTTTTTAGATATACCATGACCTGGATGGCCGAGAACCTTCACAGACATTCAGTATGTCTCTGTGACTGGAAAAGTTGTGATGAGTGATGAGACCAGTGATGTGACTGGCTACGACCAAGTGTGTTAATCAGCAGTGACATGTTGAGGACTATTAAAGTGGATGGTACATTGACATTTGACTGGAGTTGGTGTTTTTCACATTCTATTCTCCAAAGATCAAGGCCACAGTTGGCCAATGGTGTGCAGGAGTATCACTCAATGCAAAATTCCCACATGGGGAAATTATTTTTCTGCATTTGACCCATCCATTTGTTCACACAGTAGTGTGTGTATACTCAGAGCAGTGGCTTGCTTCTTGTGTCCAGGGAGCAATTAGGGAGATGCTTGCTCAAAGCAGATAAGCCATGGACATGCGGGTTAGGTGAACCTGGTGACACTTCAGTCCCAAACTCGGTCCCGAAATATACTGATTTTGTTGCAAAATCTGGACCATAGCATAGGGACAAACCTTTGTGAAACTTTCATTTTAATTCTAAGTAAAAAGCCAATTTAAGAAGGAAGGTGACAGTCCGCAGAAAATTCTTTCACGTCCAGCTCATCAGGACATCATTGGAAAAATTGTTTCAGAGTAATGAGACCAGCGATGTGACTGGCTAAGACCAAATGTATTAATCACCAAACCATCCAAATTAAATTCCATTTCACCCAGCCACTTTAAGTGCTGCACCGTATGAAGCAAAATAACAAAGAACACCTTGAACTTGTCAGTATATTGCATGGTTGCAATTTGTGCAATTACTACTTCTCGCAACTCTTTGCAAGAAATGGAAAGGCTGTAAAACGTATTCTTTTAACCAAGCACATTACATCATGTTTTTGCACGGGCAAAGGCAAAGAAACTTCATCTGAAAATGCAGAGGGTTTTGATTGCAGGCACTAAAGATCAGAGCGCTGGAAAGAGTGAACCCAAGCAGATGTGTTGAGGACTAATACCAGCAGCATATTGCTCCTCGAGTTGGATATGGGTTGGCAACTGCACTCCTGCATGTAAGCAGTACGGCATTGTGATTGTGATGATACAAGTGGAGAGCGGTTCAAGAACTGGCAGACACCTGCTAAAAGGCCCTCACACATATACATGAGCTTAGTTCTGCGCCAGTGGCAGTGAGGCTACTGACACTTATTCACAGACAATGGAGTTTTATTTATTTATTTTCCGTTTAGAAATCAGGCCTGGAAAAGGCTGTGAATGCCAAACAAGAGCGAAGAGGAGTGTCGAGAGTGTGTTATCAGCAGCAGAGGGAAATGAGAAACAAGAGAGGCGAACGGGGGTGGATCTACTCAAGTGGGGAAAAGCAGCTGGCCATGGTGGGTGATGCCCTCCTTCCAGTGTAAACAAGCCAGCTACATCCCCAGTCTGCATGACAGATGCAACAACTAAACAAATCCCACCGGGTGGCTTTTGAAAGGTATTAGTTGGGGAGTGAAGTTGCGGTGGACATGTTTCTGAACTATGTGGGAGAGTGTGACTCTGAGTGCTGGACTGAAGCGTGTGGAAGAGGCCTTGCATCTTCATCAATGCAGCAGGGCTTTTTTGCGGATGCTAATTATGTCATAAGCATATTGTCTCCCAGAAGTAACACAGCACACTTTAATCCTCCTTCGCAAAAGGCATTAAACAGACAAATGAAAAATCTGTTTGCAGACCTCAGACAGAGGACTGAAAATCCATGGAGGAATGTCGCGCTGATTCATTTTTTTAAACCTGAGCTTTGGATCCCCAGCAGCTTTAACCTCTCGCATTTCATTTCATTCGTCTCCTGCAGTTTAACACTGGCGGTGATGAATGGGAACGAACATTAGTGTGACAAAATACACTTTTTACATCTACAATTGCTGTATCACTTTTCATCAAGGCAGGACTTTAAGATTAGACTAAAGGGTAATGGATGAGAAACAGTAAGTGGATGGGGATATCATTGTGTCTGAGTTTATCTTTATGACACCCATAAAGAGCTCCATCACAAACAGTGCGCCCTGTTATCTGCTAATATATTATTCATGAGTAAATCAACTCCATAATACCCCACGATGCTTTGTAAGAATTCATTGAATGAAATGTCCCCATCAATATGCCTACAGACTAACATTAGATGGCAGTGCCAAATGAGGGAATCATGTTTTTTAATGTGCAGGTAGCTGGCCGCCTAGATTGCGTTAGCATCATGAAATAATCTGCTGCAGCTATTCAAATGAATTTGCAAGAGGAGATCAGAGATCAGAGAATATCAGAGCTTAAGGAGTGAGGAGCCAATCAGAGCCCTTGAGGGAGGCAAAGAGGGATTTGATTATATCATAATGGGGAATGGAAATTATTTTACGTGATACCAACTGGGATTGTTTCATGCCACATGTACTCAGGCACAATGTAATATCGGCTCCTGTGCGAGTACCTCAGATTAACTCCAGCCACGGTAGTTTCAGATCCCAGCTTTCTGAATCCGCATCCATCTCATCACCTCAGTACAACACAGATGGGCCTCGGGCCCCAACACAGACTGCTCTCTTTAACAATTTACCTGATTCACAGCCCCTTATACCAGATGTGATTCCGCCTGAATAAACAAATAGCAGATGGGCTCTTGGAGACATAAGTGTCAATCAGCAGGGATGGAGGCAACAAGAGATGCTAGAGAGCCTTAAGCTGCTTGTGTGACAACATGCAAATATGCATGCATAAACACGTACACATAAACACTGTCAAACATACACACAAGCCAGAGTCAGGGCAGCATATTATCTCGGCTTATTATCCCCGAATATTAGCTATATGATCAGCTCCCAATGGAGAGGCTTCAGAGCAACTTTCCGCCCCAAATATTCGTGGACGGGAGAATTTGGGTGGCTTTCAGGATAAATAAATGTCTGACCACTGACAGTCACGGATCTATTGCCACGATGTGCAGTCACATTTCTGAGGAGGTTCACATCAGGTTAAGGCGTAGGTCATGACATAGCTGCACATCTCACACCGCAGAGCCATAAGTTAAGCTCCAGTGCTGTTTCTCCAAGACTTTTAGAGACACTTGTCCGTTTTCACATCTTTAAAATCAAAAATTTGATCCAAAATTAAGTACGGCTGAAAGACTAATCAAGTCTAACCAAGCTGACATCTACATCCTCAATCTGTGCGTGATGTTAATATCACTGGATGTAATCAGTTGTGCAAGTGGTGCAATCAATATTTCCTGGGCAGCTTAGAGTCTCTGCGCTGTTATTGCTGCCTATTTCCCTGCAGTTTATAAACTTGAGTGACAGGCAGAGGTAATGAGAATGGCATATTCGGCCTTGTCTTGTTGTTTTTTTTCATTTTTTTTCATTTTATTATTTACCGAAAGTAAAGAAAACTAATTTAATGTAGATCATACCGGAATTCATGCACAGGTCCATTCGCTTGCACACAGACACAGATGCATATAAAGTATATAATATCTGAATTGCTTCAAAAAATCACATCCCAAAAGGTCACATGGCTACGTGAATTATTCAAGAAAAACTCTGAAAACCCTGTCACTGGGAAGCACCCGGCTAAAATGTATTTATTCCTTTTAATTAACCGTATCCTGACTGAACACACACACTGTGCCTTTAAACCCTGGAGTACGGAGGCAAATAAGGAGGTAGTGTCCAGAGGGACTGCAGACACTTGGGTGGCAATTCGGAAACGTTAAAGACTGTGACACCTTTTTTTTACCAGTGAACCTAAAGTGTTGCATCTAGCTGTCTTCTCTCTCTGGCGTCGCCAATCTGTCATTTTCAAGTGTAAAATCTTCACTCAGATATATGGAGTGAGGAAACCAAGTGGGGTCACTGTGTGGGTGGAAGAGTGAGTTGGCTGCGCAGATGGCAGATCGTCATAATGAGCGCCAAAAATAAACGATAACCCCATCAACTGTCTGAACTGTGGGCGACGAAGGGCCGACCTTATTAACATGCATTTCCATTTTCCATTCTCCATCCACTAACTAACTGTTTTTTTTTACACATTAATATGAATGTCTCACAAAGTTGAGAAAAAAGCTCACTGCTTTGTGATTATGAGTTCCCACAAAAGTTTCCATTTGCATTCACACATTCACTCAATGCTCTGAACTTTTTTAATTCTGTTTAACTTTCAGCTTTCGACACTATCTCCCACTCCATCCTTCTCCATAGACTGGCATCCACTGGACTATCTGGCACACCTCTGGACTGGTTCCACTCATATCTCACTGACCGAGCTCAATTCATTCAGTTAAATACTTTTGCATCACAGCCATCTCCCATCTCCTCTGGTGTACCACAAGGTTCTGTCCTCGGTCCAGACCTCTTCATCATTTACCTCCTCCCCCTTGCTCACATATTCCATGGATACAATATTCATGTTCACTGCTATGCGGACGACACCCAGCTCTACCTTTCCTCTTGCCTCACCATCCCTCCTGCCCGCATGACCACCATGGGGACCAAAGCCTTCAGCCTGCTTTTGATACCTGTTATGATTTTAAATGCTGTTTTACTTGTATGGTGACTTGAAAGGCACCTATAAATAAAAATGTATTATTATTATTAATATTAAACCCATGGATGTTGGTGGTGAACAAAGCAGAGGTTGAAGGCTAGTTTAGTGTGCAGATGGGTGGGCTAACTGCGCCATGCCAATACAGACACACAGAATAAATGGGAAACAAACAAGAAATCTCAACCCGGCAGACTTTACAGGATCCTGCCTACATGCACCAAAAAACTGAAGGACAACTTCTACCACCAGGCCATCGGACCGCTCAACTCACATCAAACTAATCTCTGGACGCCGAAACCCACCCTATCTGCCAACACACTACAATGTGCAATATGACCTCTTGTTGCTGCAAGGTTAAGTGAATCTGTACACTCTTGTGTTTCTTGCAAACAGTCTGGACGATTAGCGAGAAGGGATTTGCGGGCTACATACTGCCAGTAGCACATGTTGCAATTAAGCGCTGGCTGTTTTCTGTTGTTTTTGCCACAGGCACATTTCTATACACAGCTGGAATGAAGAGACTACTGGAAAAACATGGTCTTATTATGGTGTATAAGTGAGGTATGTGGTTGTTAATTGTACATGAAGTGACAATTGGGAGTCTGACAGCCTCTCATATGTGGGTTGCACCCACATGCGTACAAAGCCGCCACCTGGTCCTGAAGAGGCCAACTTGGTTAATGGGAAATGATTTCATAGTATCAATTTGCAGGTGTAGTCCCACTGAGATAATGTTTTTGTGGGCTACTGTTCAAGAATAGACTTCCCTAAACAATAGCCTGTGCATCAGGGTTCTGCTCCAGCTGTTTGGTACAAATTACATATCATCTAAACATCCTTTCACAAAACAGCCATATATAAATGAAATATAATTACAACTGTACAACTTTTTTTTATTTATCCCATTCTGTTTAGACACAAGTAATTGTTGGAATCAACACGGCGTGCGCTCATCGGCATGTGTAATGTGCAATCATTGTTTCCCTTGGGCGTCCTTGAACATATAGACATAGTTTCTCATATAGTTAGCTGTGCGTAATTTCAACCCTGCAGGCTATTAATCAAACTGTTTAATAATCACCATTTAACACTGACAGTTAACCAGTGCTTTAGGTCCTGCATGATTCCTGGTCAGGGGGTGGGTGCTCCACAGATGCAGAATTTGCTGTCACTGTGAAACAAAACACATTTGAACAAAACTATGATCAAGGCCACGTGCATGCATGTATCAACATATATCAACATTTTAAATGCTTTTACTCCCTTTGGTCCCTCAGTAACCGACTGTCTCCTTTTCATTTCCTGGACCTCCCACCGTGCTAGCAACATGACTCTTCTTTATGGCAGCTACAACTCTTGCCACATCCACAGATTGGACAGTTCTAGCATCAGATTGAGTGCTTATATTTCCTATTTTTTCTCCTGTTTTTCATATTGTACCTATATACACTGATCAGGCATAACATTATGACATTCTTCCTTGTGCCTCCAAAACCATTCTGACTCATTAGAGAATGGACATGGGCCTTCTGAGGGTGTCCTGTGATGTGGGGGGCCTTTGGGTCCTATGGGTTGAGGGGAGAGGTCTCTGTGAATCAGGCTTGTTCCAGTGCCTCCCACAAATACTTGATCTGTTTGGGATCTAGTGAATTTGGAGGCCAGTGTCGGGCTGCATCCTGCTGGGGATGGCTGCTGCCATCAAGGAGTGTCATTGCTACGGGGTGGGGTTGTCTGGTCTGGTCTAGGTTGGTGCTACATATCTAAGTAGCATCTCCGTGAATGTCAAGTCCAAACGTTTCCTAGCAGAACACCGTATTTTCACAAGACAGTCGATGTTATTTACTTCTGCCTGATCGGTGAATGCATTATGCCAAATATTAGGCTGTATCAATGTGACAGCGTTACGATCACTATGCGAACGAAGTCAAAGTAGAAATCTTTACAAGACTTTTAACAGCTACTTACTTGACAAGAAATGTCTTGAACCATGGAAGTTACACCAATATATTAGTTCTCATTAGTGGCGAGAATTGAACAGATCCCTATGCCATTCAGGACTAATGGAACTTAATTTTGCAATGCAAATTCAATGCCGTGGTTTCCTGTCTTCTTGTGTTCATGGGAAAGGAATGTGATGCCGTGGGAGTATTAAATAGTTTCCATCCATCTTTTTGTGGTTGGTTGTTTTGGATCTTGGCTCAGCTAGGTATGCCATGGAGAGTGCTGCTCTCTGCCCATTGTTGCATTTGAGATGTTGCACAGTAACCCATTAATTGTGTCTGCTAATTGTAATGTGTCAACCAAAGTGTTTCTATGAAGGTCTGCCTTCCAGCCTGAGAGCTCCAGTGCTTCATCATACCTTGCCACCCACGCTCTCTGGGTTCGCAGCTGGCGTTCTGAAGAAAAAAGCTCAGGTGACGACGCGAAAATAAAACTAAATATATGGTCCAATGAGAAACTGTAAGAGTTATTTATCTCAGCTATAAAAATTCGGTGGGACGGTAAATTCATTGCCACCTTTAGAACGGCGTCATTAATTTCTTGCCTAGTCCAGTGAAGACAAACCAACTCTAGCCCATTAAATGTGAAGTTTAAATGCTCGTTCGTTGCAGACTATGTGGGGGCAAGACTTCGATTGATTACTGTTTGTTTTATATTTTCTGGAGACGGCAGACACTTTTCACAGGAAACATTTAGTTGCTTGTCGCAGCATGAAAGTTAATAACATTAATGATGACTCCGTTAAGCTCGATTAAGCAAGTTGTGAGGCCACAGCGGCGAATCGACATGCACAAGGCTGAATGTAGCCACCGTTGCTGCATGATGTGATCTTCCTATCATACGTGGAATGTGTTTGTCGTCACGGGACACTGTAGAGATATTTGCGCTCACTCATTGACACACCAATGTGCTGCACCCTGCATCCCTGTAACATACGTTCAGTGAAAAATGACTGCAATGCTTTGAGACCTGGAGGGAAAACTATAGATTAATGACCGGTTGTTAAAAAGGAAAAGAGAAGCTGATGGTTTTTGTTCCAATAGGTGTCCGACTCTTAACTGGAAAGGGTCAGAAAAGGCATTTTCATAACCACACAACTCTAGGCCTTATTTAAAAACTTTTAATTCTTTAAGAACATTGTTGTCATTACTGGATCTCAGTTTTGCAGATAAAGGCTGATGCCATTATTCTGATGCCCCAGTGTACGGTATAAATTCACAATGAGTTCAAAGTAGAGTTCCCAGCAAGCAACTGGACTTGTCAAAAATATATAGCATGCAGTAGAAAGTGGTACCTGGTATTTGAAGTCCCTCCTAAAATGGAAAGTCGGAAGGTATGACTTCATCGCTCCGCAACTTGGCCTTAGTTGTTTTGTTTGTAATTTCTTTGCACATTGTTTCTAAATGAAGCACTTATGAGAAAATGTTAAAAGCTTTTCCATTAGGGTAAAAGAACAATAGAGCGGAGCAATAATAACGGGACATGTTCTTGAACTGGAGTAGCCTCTCTCCTGAAAATCCCTATTAACTGTCTCAGTTTGGTGACCCGCTCTGGTGATTTTTGCCTGTCCTTTTAGAGCTGATGCTTTGAAAAAATAAAAATTAAAAAATTAAATAAAAAGTGTGCTGCTTTATATTTCATTAATCAGCGAAGCGTGTTGAAAGTTTAGAGCTTTGGAAATGTTCCTGGGTGTGAGGAAGGGCATATTTCATTAAGAGTAAAAGAAAATTGGAGCAGTGAAAGAAAATGAAATGAGCCCCTGATAATTCTTGTGTTTGTTTGTGATATTAAAACTCTCCCTCTTAAAACCTCGTGGTGTAACAGGTCACTAAATGAAGATAACAAGGGCCGGCTGGGGGGAAAAAAAAGAAGCACAGGCTGGGGGAGTAGAATTAGCAAGATTGTGCATTAACCTTTTCAGGGAACACGAATAATGACTGACACACGCTGACCTCTTTTCAGGGAGTGCACAATGTGTTGCAACATCCGCCGGTGCACCTTTCATGGAGATCCACTCGCTAGTTACTGTGGCAACCTGGTGAAGTGAGGAGAGTAGTTTCACAATTTTAAAATGACTCAGTCTGGTTTTAAGAATGATCACAGCGCGCGCAGAGGTGAACGTACTGCTGGGTTTGTCTGTGCGTGGATGGGAAGCTCGCACATTAAGCCTTGAGATGATGAAGGGGATGCGGAGCAGGAGCAGGAGGAGGGAATTTAGAAAATGCTCGCAGAATCTGTGCTGTGATTAAATGTCATTTTTTAATATATTTAAAAAAAAAAAAACAATAAGCTCCAGCCTCATTTGTGCTAATGCCAGAGTGGCACTCTTTCATGAAATGATCACAGGTTCACAGTCATCCACTAATGGAATCCATGATGCAAAACAACAAACACCAGCGTCATCGGACTAGTTACGGCGCCTGGCTTTGTAAAGTGAGTCCTCTTTAATCAGACTAATGCCTTGTCAAAGCAATATGTAGGACATTGTTTACTGTAAGGACTGACGGTGTCCAGTCCCTCCTGTCTTTCTGTTTTTTAAGAGGGTGTGCCCAAGATTAACTCATCGCAGTGTTCAGAAGCAAAGCCTCAATAAGACCAGAGTCTTTGTGAGGATTTTACCTAAAATTTCCAAAACGTAGGGACGTACAAACAGTGGTGTCTATAAAAGCGGGATACTATTTAAAATGTGCAAGGGAATAGATATATCTGTGCAAACCCCAGACTGTGTATTAATATGTAAGGTGGAGCTGCTCCTCAAAAGCTAAAGTAAGTACAGCTCCCCCTAGTGTCTGGCTGCAGTATAGGTCATCTTCGTGGTTTTGTCATTTTAAGCAGTTATTACAATACTGTCAAGTGTCAAATTTTTGGATAAGTTTTGTTCTAGTTATTTTATGCTATGGAATGTGACATCATGAGGAACAACAGTTGCCATGCCAACAGCTCTGTGAAGCTTGGTCTCCTGTGGGGCCGTGAGAGCTTTGACCCCATTCTCAGACTGTACGGCACAGACACTGGCTTCAAATTCAAGTTCGACCAATGCGAGTTAGTGGGGATGTGTTGTCCATATTTATATACAGTCTATGGAGCAAACACCATATGCCATATATGGGCAAACACAAAAAGTGTAGGCCTACTCCAGTTTAGCTCAGTTATATAGAGACCACATACAGTATGCTACCCACTGAGCTCAAGATCAATACGGTATTAATATAGCAACAAGCCAAGCCACAAAAAAACAAAAAAAAAACATAGGAAAATCAACCCTAAAACAAACTGGAAGTCAGTAGGAGTTATGTAGTCACACACACACACATACACACAAAAACAGCAGCTGACATCTGTGCAGTCTTAACATGATTTTGTATGTTTTTGGTAAAGAAAAGGTGCAATAATAAAAATGTCAGGACATAAAAGTCTATGAGATGGTCTCTTAAATTTTAAAGTCAGTCTTTTCCACATGTTGGACATCAACCTGAAGCTGTGACCCCAAAGTACAGCTGGAGCGTAGTATTTCACGGAGAAGTGATTCCGAGCCCAATTCTGAAACTCATTCATGCAGAAATTCGACCTATACAGAGAAGAAGTAGGGGATTAGACAAGCCTGGGTGGATTTTTCTATCTTTACAGCTATATTCTTTGAAAGTTCTGCAGGGCGATGATCTCTGATATGGCTCAATGTACGTCTGTGACGGTATGTGGAAACAAGTGGCGTGAATTCAAAACATAACTCAGATATCCCCCGAAAGTAATTGGATAGTTGCATTAGCAATGCATTTGAAGGTTTATGCAACTGGCAATGACAGCTACAACTACAGTGAGGAATCTCGCCTGGAAAAGGAGGGCCTTTGGGTAAATATGATGAAAGCGCGGGGAAAAAACTATTAGGAGTGAGACTGAACAGACGTTTAGCACATTTATAACATTTCTGTTTGCCAGACAGAATTTTTAAATCCCCTCCTCTTTCTGTCTCCTCGCAGAAGCCATCGATCAAACGTCCAGGCATCCCAGACTCAGCGTGAAAGTGTTTCAGAAATAGTCTCACATCAAACCTGTTATACCTCTCTGCTGGCCATCTGACAGAATCCCATTACCAATTGCTGATGAACCTGTTATACTGTACAGGAGCACAGTAGACTACCTGGAGTGCTTTTGTAGGTGACGCCGAACGCAGTTACTTGTGATAACACTCGTTTTTCACAGCAGAGTGATTCCCGAGGTGTGTGATTAACATTTAATAATGCCGGTGAAATGGTAATGGCAGAAACGGTGGAGGTGAAGTGGAGAAGCAGTGTAAGTGATTTTTTCATTCCCGCACGCATTAGTAGGGGCGAATCTCATCGCTCAGAGGCTCATCAATGCGATGATGAATGTAGAGTTGTGACAGCGCATCCAGTCAGTAGAGACACTTCAGCCCGGCTCCTTCATCACTGACACCATGATAACTGCTCCTGTCTCTAAGTAGAAGCGATCATGGCGAGTGCCCTGACAAAGCGCCGGCTCCGGTTATTTGGCTTTTTCACAAACGGCGAGGAGCCTCGCGTTTGTGTGCGCGCGGCGTAACCACATGTTTCCATGACTCCATGACGGGGTTATGTTGTGAACGAGGTGACAAATGGTTCTCACCAAGCGGACCGCTTATCAGTTTATTCTAGTTAATGAAGTCAGGGAGCTTCAGAGCACACAGAGCGGCGTTTTTCCCCGCCAACTTGGACAAACAGGTAAGCATGAGCGATCACACCTCGCCGGCTGCCAGTCCCCTCTGTCTCTCAGATCAGCAACAAAAGAGACTCCTCAGCGGCCGAATCTTACCGAGGAGAAGGAGCAGCTGTGGCACAAGCTGGAAAGCCGGTGGCATTCAGATTCAGCTGCTCTTTGCAGACCCAATTCTGGGTTTTCACTGAGGTCTGTAACTGCCTTTTACGTAATATGAGCCGCATATGGAGAGGAGTGGAGATGTTTTGTTCTCCACAGTGGAGTCCATCATACGAGCATCAAAAAGGACCAATCACAAAATGATTGCCAGTGTGATAGAAAAGACAAGAGATTCCATTAAGGTTAGAGTAGATCATTATGGGGTTGTAAGAACCTTTCATGTAACGTTGGTGTGTTTGAAAAGAAAGAGATGAATTTATACCTAAGAAGAATAGATTTCTTCATTTCTCTTTGTCCTGTGTCAAAGGTTGGTAGTTCTACGTGGAAACAAGTATTGAGCAATAAAGCACCACTGAGTAAATTGCCAGTGCAATCCCATTAGAGCTGTGTTGCTTTGTTGTATACATGAAACTAAAGGTCAAAGAAAGAAGCATTATGCCTTCGTCTTTCAGCTGGAACAGGTTTCTCCGGGGGGCAACGTGTGGTCTAGAAATTTGTACGTAACTGTTTCCTTTAGTAGCTGTAGATTACGTGTATAGCAATACACAATTATATCCTTTTCAGCTTAAATCCACCTCACGACAGGGGTTTGACATACTCACATAGCACTGTGTAAATCTGCTGCCTGATTTACACTGCGCTGTACAACGATCAGCCACAACATTAAAATAACTCTGACCATCTTGAGACAGTTCAGTGTTCTACTGGGAAGCTTTTGGACCTGGCATTCGTGTGGATGTTACTTAGACATGTACCACCCACCTAGACAAGGCCAGACCAGGCACCCCCACCCCATAGCAACAACGCAAAAAACATAGCACAAGGTGTTGACCTGGCCTCCAAATTCACTAGATCCCAAACTGATCAAGTATCTGTAAGATGCACTGGAACAAGTCTGATCCACAGATGTCCCCACTAACAACATCCTGTTGCCAGACGCCACAGGACACCCTCAGAAGGCCCATGTCAATTCTCTGATGAGTCACAAATGAGTCACAACAGACCTACAATATTAGGAAGGTGGTCATAATGTTATCCCTGATTGGTGTATACCGAGCACATTGTAGACATTTCAGATCATTTAACTGACTCTAATCATTTTGTTTTGTTTTCATGATTTATAGTCACCGACTAATTACTTCACTGTTCATTGTTTCTAAGCTAAGTTTGCGTGTGCAGCTTTGTTCATTATGTACATCACTGACAGAACACAGCACAGACAGTACGTTATATCATTATTCAGTTATAATTTAGAAAGTAAAGTCACAGCTCTTCAGGAACAGATATTTCTAGCCATGGTTTACCAGGAAATGTATTTTTTAGTATTTTTTAGTAAGTATTTAATAATAAACCGGTCTGTCATAACACAGTGTCGATGCACTTTGATGCGCTGTCAGTTCTTTACTCTGGTGCAGCTTTGAGGGTGGATTTTACTACACCGTTATGAAAGTTCTGGAAATTTTGCACAATTCCTCCCGTGGGCCAGACTGGACCCTTCTGGTGAGCCGATTTCTGGCCCCCGGGCCGTATGTGTGTCACCCCTGTCATAGATATTTAAGATGTGGCAACTTTGGTCTTCTGAAATTTATCTTGTTTCAAGGCCCTTTTGACGTGTCTGTATTTAATTTTAATTAACAATGGTACTACTGCAGCGACTATAAAGACCATATAATTTATATGTCCCATAAAAGAGCAATTCAAACTATTTACTCAGCTAATGAAACTTCAGTGTCAGTTACAGCCTGCCCGCCTGCCAAACAATGACTAATATCAACGTTCTTCGGTATAACTTAAATTAAATTGCATCTTGAATGCACACAGACAAAATGAAGGGGTTGGTTTATTTTATATGACTTTATGACTTAAGGCATTTACATTAGATTAGATTGAAGTATTTAGGTGTAAATTGTAGTGTTTTTTCACCACTTGTACACAAGCTTAACACTGTTACAGTTGATTGGGTTCAAGAAGGAAATCATTGCTGAATTTCCAGTTCCGAAATGTGATAATTTCAGACAAGATGACCTCACCCCTGCTCTGGCATGGTCGCCTGGCACAGCAGAGCAGTGACTGTACACGAAGATGGACAATCCCTCTGGGAAGTCAATTATAGGGTTCATGAAGAACGGTTTTGAAACTCAACATCGCTGGCCCCACTCTGCTTAATTTCAAGCCAAAAAAATAGGTGGAGCATGGATGGACAGGCAGACGAATGTTGTCTTGACTGTACCCAACTTAAAACCTTAATCCAATGTGCTGTTGTCATGATTGGGAAAATTGTGAAGATTCACAGCTGTAAAGAAGTCTATGGAAACCTGCATTGTTTAAGAAAGAAAGTATTCATACCCAGAAACAGAATAAATGCCATATACCATTTACATTTATTTGTAATTTTAGTTACTCTCCAACACTGAATGCAACCCACCAGCTCACACCCGCACAGTGACGATCCTCCAGCTTATCAGGCAAATGCCAGAGCATGAGCGATGGCGCCAATCACCGCTGCAATGGGCTCACCAATATGTGTGTGAGCTGAAAAATGGTGCATCCACAGGACAGAGAGAGAGCGCTGCATAAGAGTTAAGCCAATTCCTTTGTATCAAACTTTATTTCACCTCATTTCGTTTTCTGCCTGTGGGTAAGGGAGATAGCGATGGGGCGGAGTGGTGCGAGCCCTTTCATCTGGAAGCCTCTGCAGAAGTGTTGCCCAACTTGTTTTGGCAAAGCTGAAGGGGCAGATGGCAACCGGAAACGGCCGCTCGGAGACTGGACTTGGGCAAGGCTCGAGGCTCGAGGCTGTGCAGCCAGGAAGTAGTACGTCTTCTGCAGCCGTGGCATCTTTTAAAGTGAATTTCAGTGGAAATCGACTGAAATGAAATCGCTTGTAGAAATTACAAACATTGTGCGGTGGACAAAAGCGCTTCCGTTCCTTACAGCTGTTTTCTTTTCTTCCCACCATGCACTGTTTAAATTGCAAGCTATAAATATATGGATATAATGGGAAATGATAATCGCTGGTTTGCCGCAGTTCAGATTATTGTATGCAGTTTTTTGTCATGAATTTACCGTCAGATCAGGATGTAATTTGTGAACGGGTTATTACTGAGTAAATGACGGTGGTCCCCGCCCCTACATTTCCTGTTGCTTTCATCTTGCAAACCCTACCAAGTGTGACATGCCACATATCTATTATTAGCACACTAGACATTGAATTGACTTCTTGGGGATGGCTGGGCTGTCTTGGCTTGAAGGCAAGGCTGTAAAACCGTTAATTTAATGTGGACACTCAATTTTAGAGCTCTAGCACCAGGTCTGCGGGGCAAAACTCGCTGAAGCTTCATTATCACCCTTTTTATTTGGAGGGATTACCCGCCATTGTCTTTCGTGTGTGGCACGTTCCTCTGCCCGAATTCTTGCAAGAAATATTGCAGCTACTCTTGAAGCACAGCGGAGAACCTCACGATAACCAAGCGCGCAACGTCTAGTTGTTTATCTCCCCAACTGTACAAAAGACCTTCAGACGAGGATCCCTGTGAGTCCTCCTAGCTGTCCAGCTGCCTCAGGCCGCTGCAGCTGAGATAAGTGTGGTAACGGGCTAAGACTATGTCAATTGCAAAGGGGGGAGGGTATGTCAATTGCAGAGGGGGGAGGGGGGAGTAAATAAGTTGTGCCTGAGGAGTTCTGAGTGGAAGGAAAATTCTTTATACACCTTGATGCCCCTAAAGGTGCTTCTGCTTGACTGTGTCCACTAAACTAAATAGAGGTCTCAACGCCTCAGAGTGTGCCTGACCTGTAGAAATGATCACCAGCAGCTATAAAAACCCTCTGTATCTTTCCACTCTCTCCCTGTTGCATTAGCCAACTGTCAGGAGCGGGGTGGGTAATTAACCAAGGCTGGACACACAGACAGACAGATAGGGCTTCTCTGTGTCATGTAGACCTGAAGTCAGAAGGCCATTACTCCGGCAAGAGCAGCTCCTGCATAAATCAGTCCGTCTTGAGGTGATACTGGGGGAGGCATTTCCCAGTTGAACAAGAGAAGAAGCCCTGCTTAATTCAGACAGACTTGAAGTCATTTTTTAGCCAGAATTCAAAAGTTTGAATCTCCTATTTGAGCTTCCAGGTTCGTCCCGGTCAGCCTCACGCACTACAAAGACTTCCCAAACCCGCTCTCTTACGTTAAAGTGTGCAGACTTTTTGGACCGGGAAGCAAGACTCTGTCAGCTGTGGCTAAATGTGAGCCCGCTGGATTTTTGGTAACCGAGGCAATTAAACTTATGCAAGCTAGCAGAGGTCAGCAAAGTGGTTAATTAAACAGAGCAACTGAGCAGAACTGGAGTGGTAGCGTTGGGGAGGGGAGAGGGGGCAGCAAGAAATATCTTTAGCCTTTTTGAGAGTTTTTGCAGACTCGTTCAAACTTATTAACTGCGCACGACGAGATCTGCCAGCATCTTTGGAGATTGGTGGGCGCTGGTCTGAAGCCGAGAAAATGTTCATTTGGCAGAAATCAGGGACTTTGGATTGCCTTTGTTTTCGCCTTCTCGTTTGAAACCCTGCCTTATTAAAAAAAACTTTGCTTTCTAAGATTCTCTTTCGCTGGTTTTTAACTCCTTCGGTTATCTGTACAAAACTTCCAGGGGTTGCAACTGTGGGATCGCAAACAGATTTAGTTTTATTGATGCGAACGTCTGCAGATGCAGCTCCGCGGAGGACTGCCGAGGAAAGAAGGCAAGACTGCTCGCAAATGACATGACATTAATGTGTGGTTGTTTTCCCTCCGGCGGGATATTAAAAAAAGATTTGTGTTTTCAATTAGCCGTACAGTTTGCTTTAAAAACATAAGATTGTTAAGCTCTCACTAAGTTAATCACTTATTTCGTAAATGAAATGTAGAAAAAACAAACTTTTTCTTTGCCAGACAATGCTTAATAATGCCGAGTGAGCCACAGAAGGCGAGTTTAAATGAACGAATCTGTTACTTTGAAGCCAGTGGGTGTGATGACAGCTTGTCATTTTCAAGAGGCGAGACCTCGTCGGTGGATCTAACGTGATAGAGAATGATACGCACGATGGAAATGTGCAATGAGTAACGAATGGATGAATGAAAGAAGACATTTTTATCACTGCCTGTGTGCGAACTGTCTTGTTTGAGTTTTAGACGATCGACGTGAGGACGTTTTTGACTGGTTTCTCACTTTTGCGCGCCCTTTCATCGAGCTGTTTGAGGGTCAATACTTTCACTACTGTCCAGGACACTGCAACTCGCAAAGGTGTCAATGTTAACACCTGGACTATTGTTTAATTTAAAATTATGCCACATCGGTTACACCGAAATAAAAATGCAGCCTTTCCAGAAGTGTTACAGGGGATTCATTAAACATAATTTGGTTTTGTACAAGTAGCTGGGGCTCAGTTGAAGATAGAAGACTATTTATAACCCAAAGAAAAACATATGAGTCAGAAAGCTGGATATGTTGGCAGCACTCTCTAGGGGGTCAAAACGGGGTTGCAGCGGCAATGTTGTCCTGGACATAAGATAAGATAGATGAGAAAAGATGACATGAGATGCAACCTTTTTTTTCTAACAATAATGAGAGGAAAAGGCGGACGTTGCCTTTCCAGTACACAAGCAACGTCTGTACACGTGTCATGCCTCGCTCAGGTCACAGGTGGCTTTAAAGATACATAAGCCGAGCGCATGAGGGATGGGGTATTTGGGGCACAGCTTGTGCCATTTTCAGCTCTCTGCATGAGGGCTGCGTCCCACCATCCGAACTCTGATGTGTCCTCTTCATAGCTGTGGTCGGGCAGCCACTCCTGCGCAGCCTTAACTTTGTTTTGAATCCTAATTTTTTTCTTTCCCCGGATAACGATTCTCTTGGCTGCAGTTTTCCACTAACTTCCAGCTGTTTTTAATGTCACCCTCTACCCTCACGCTGCAGAGAAGCATCCACAGGACAGGACAGCACAGCACGGGCTTTATGAGAGGAGGGTGCTTTTCTGTTGCTGCAAGGGCTGTGTGTAGACAAAAACCCAGCCTTAGTTTGAGGCTCAGGCTGATCTGTTCAGATCTTCATCAGAGATGTAGAGGCAGGTTCTTCCTCCTGATGGCTGGACCACAAAGGATTCGCTAATGTCAGCTGATCGGGACACCAGCTTTAATTTCACATCATGTCGCATCACTGAGAACTCAAACAATATTCTGCTCTATCCGATCTTCCTTCCTGTTTAATATACACGGACCTTATTTCTACAATCCCTGTCATATTACGATCTGACCATCATTTCTCTTAGGTACCTTGTAAGTCTATTTAAAACTTTTGAAACTAATGCACGCACGGTGTGAAAGGCACCAGCTCAGACCACTGAGAAGAGCTGTGGGTTGCCCCACACACGAATAGCTACACAAGCAGGCACACTTACTGATGGCCAAGACCACAGGTGAGTTATGGCGATGCTCCAGGGCTTTAGAGGTTGTTATTCCTTCTTTAGAATACAACTCAAGCGTTTTTACAGCGTCTTTAGGAAGCAGGCCTCCTCTCTAAGAGGTGCTTGTGGGAGAGGTTCTGGTGCCGCTGCGTTTGGCAGCTAAGTAAATAACACCTCGGTCGACCCCAGTTCAAATAAACACGTTGCTGAGTGTGTTTGCTTCAGGCAAGGTCGCACGTACAGCCCAGTGTACCATAAGCAGGCTTTAAACTGCTGTTATAAACACAACAAAATACTTTTACGCTCGAGCAAATTCACATTTTGATGAAAAGACAGGGACGACTCTGTTGTTTGTTGTTGTTTTTTTAAAATATAAATGTGCAGTTTACTAGTACACACATGACATAAGGATTGTGAGAGAATGTGGTTCTCAAATTTGGGACGGTGGATTATCAGGGGATTAATTTATGCTATTGTGGTAACCTTTATTCCTTTAATACATTTCAGCTTTATATATCAGGTGCCTCCCCAGCTTGGTTAATGATTAATAAGAGAAAAGTCACAGAATATTTAGATTTGTTTATTAACCAACACTTCCGCCGTGTGGCGAAACGGAGCAGTGCATCAGAAGGTAGCGTAGGAACCAATAAACGGAGCTCTCGTTTCTCGTCGGAACGTAAAATCTGACGGCAAACTCCTCGAGTTAAGCTGGTAGCTGGCTTTTTTTTTTTCTTTAGCCACCGATTGGGTGCACATTTGAAGTTGTTTTCCCCTTTAAAACACGATGAAAGTGCAATTTTGCGCATAGAAAGTGGGGGGTTTTGTGATGTTTTCAGCGCCGTCTTGTTGTAACTTCTCCACGTAGCTACGCCACAAAGTCTGACGAAGAGTGAGGCACTTTTATTCATCTTTCTCTGCTGTGGAAGTTAACTCAGAGCTCTAGGTCAACCTACACGCCTAGTCGTTTATTAAATGTCTAAAATATAGATAGTTGAGGTAATAAATGCTGTTGTTAGGAGTTGTTTAGCATGTTAAATAGCTAGCTGCCATCCGACCTGATGCTACACTAGCGTGATGTTGTTGTTTCACTTTTTCTTTTCTTCTCCTACATTGTCAAAGGCTATGAGTAAAGAGTCCAAGATGAGGGCAACAATAAATCAGAAGCTGACAGAGATGGGAGAAAGAGAGAGGTGAGATAAAATAATAATATTATTCTGTTATTTCCTCTTCACATGATCTGTGTCTGTGTGTCTTCAAAAGTGCATAACTATTCTCCTGCAGTAACACACATCCACTACAATTTTCATGACAGGCTTCACAAATATGTAATAGATAGTTGTGATAATTGTAGCGTAGCTTCAAACTAAGCCCACTGCACTTCCATCACATTGTCAAACTCTGGATGATCTCACTTCTTTGTGGTGAGACTGTCAGCACAGACGGAGGCGAACGACAACAGTTCTTTCTACCGTTTCCATGATAGTGTATTTGGATCCAGGTCACCCTGGGGGGCCCCTGTAAGAGTGAAAAGCATTAAGGGGCCAGACCCCTCATAAGCAGGCCCCCTCCTCAGGGACTGGGACACAACAGTGCTTTTCTTTACCTAGCCGTGTTGCACCAATGGTCCTTATTCCCTGTTACCTTAATTTATCTTTATTGCATGTGTGTATATATTCTTTTGTTTGTTTCATTGTGTGCATAACACACACACATGCACTACTGTCCAACTATCATTATTATTACACCAATACTGTATTAACCGACCGCTTTCATGTTGTTCCATATATGTTAATAATTAATATGGTATTACTCTACTATTGCCATCATAACAACACATACCAAATAAGCAAAGTTCTTTCTTACTGTTTTATCTCTCTTTCATGCATTTTTTTAAACCATAAAAACTAAAATGTTTTGTGGATATTCTGCACTGGTTTGTGTTGTTTGACTTCAATAAACAAGTAATAATAGTAATAGTTGTATGAATGGAACACACCCTGGGATCAAAATAAGCAAAGACGCATGAATTAGTTAGAAGCAGGAAGAAATACATCTGTCATATTATATCTTATGCATCTGACTGTCAGACTGAAGGAGGTGCTGAGAGCTAAGCTCACCGAGTGTGGATGGAAGGACCAGATGAAAGCTCACTGCAAAGGTAAAACACACATCAAATTGTCACCATTTAGGTGACGGAGCAAGTTGTCCACTGGTTGCATGGTTTCCTTGGGCAAGACACAAAAGTCAAAGTTGCTCCCAATGGGTGAGCACCTTAGACGGCAGCTCTGCTGGCATTGTTGCGTATGCGAATGGATGAATGAGAAATACTGCAAATGATGTAAATCATTATCATTCACCTTCAGCGGCTTCTGCTATCAGCTGAACCATGTCACTGCTCTGAATGTGTTTCCTTCGGTCGGCCGTTGAAGCATGTAATAGCGTGCAAAGTTAAGAAAACTCATCTTCCAGATTCCGATAAGATCATTGCACTTTTGCCAGGCCTTTTTTTTCAGTTTGCACACCTGCTTACAGTACTTCTGCATTTTTGGCTTATTCGCTAAGTTATGCTTTTATAACACTGATTAGATTTATTTTTGTTCTGCTAAAAATCATTTAATAAAAAGATGTTTTGAAACTAATCCGCCACACATGAATAGCTCCACATGCACGCACAGGTGAGTTATGGCGAAGCTTTAGAGATTGTTTTGAATGCAACTCGATCTCTTCTGTGAGTGGTGCTTGCAGGAGAGATTCTAGTAAGGTTCTGTTTTTGCTGCTGAGCTGAACCAACTTTATTGATTTGCAGAGGTCATCAAAGAAAAGGGCTTGGACCATGTCACTGTGGAAGACCTTGTCGTAGAGATCACTCCCAAAGGAAGAGGTACATCAACTTAAGCTATTTCTAGGAACCAGCATTTGAAAAGGGTAGCATCGGGTAGATAGAGTTCCCTCATCCTCACCCAAGTCAGTGTACACCATCTTGAGAGCAAAGACGCTGCAGCACGACTATTAATGCAATCCCTGATAGTCTTTTAGTTGTCGGGAGAGTCCTGGTGTACTTATGGAAAAATCAATCCTTAGTGATATTATATTGCTGCATTAAGCTACAGTTCAAACAGGGTCATATAGACTCCCTAAGACTTAGAACCTGGCTCTGAAGTGAGTATTTTAGGAGACAGTTGTTCAGACAGTAGCTTCAGTAGGAGGTGGTGCAGTCGTTTTTCGCCAATTAGGGACGTAGGTGTGAGCCTAGAGACGGACTAATAATAAATCACCTTTTTCTCTTGCAGCCTTGGTGCCAGACAGCGTCAAGAAAGAGCTCCTGCAGAGAATAAGAGCCTTCTTAGCTCAGCACGCCACATAGGCTAGACGTAGCCTCTCTTTAGACCACTTGCCTATACTCTCGTGACACAGATTTCTATTTTTTATGGAGTAATTTACTTGAATTTTAAAGATTTGACACAGACTCTGGTATTTTGACTGTGATCGCATGTGTGAATGCACTTACCTCCCACGTGTATCTGTCCTCTGTATATGAAATGTTCTGTTTGAATAAAGTTTTTTTTTTGATTTATCAGACTTGAGTGACTGTCCTGACTACTGCAGCTAAATGACATTTTTGTTGATTTTGCACAGTTGCACATGCATACTTTCTGAGGACACTATTTCATATTATATGCTGATGGTAACTAGTCAGTGTCGGTGATGAACGGCGAATGGTTGCTGACCTATACACATATGTTTTTCTCACAAAATTCAATAATTTAGATTCACGATCAACCCTATGAAGTTCAACTTAAGTTGCAGGGTTCGAGTTAAACTGAATACCTAAATAAAAATGTAGTTATCCGAGGTATTTGTGCCAAAAATGTGTTGCAGAACAGTTGACTAGCGAGAAGGCGGTCTGTTCTCATTGATAGCTGCGCTGAAGACGGTTATGCAATTGAGTATAATAGAAGAAAATAATCCGCCGTGCTGGGACATGTGTTTTCCATTGCACTTTTGTCTAAATGAGGAGCCGGTCGCGTGTGGAATGTGTGCTAATCCCAGGTATCAACGCAGCGGGCTGCTTTACACCTGGACCTTCAAAGACGGAATCGGAACAAAAAAATGTGACAAATGACAGAATGACATGAAATAGCTGACGGGAAAAAAATAGTTATTAACCGTAGTAGCGTGAGTCACACCCAGCTGCTGCTGCCGCCGCCGCTAATTGACATTGTCCTCTGATTAAATGGACTTGGATTCAAAGAGCCGTGATCCTGTAATGACAGGCCCGGCGCTGCTTCGCTTTCCCAGAATAACAAACCGTTCTGTGGCGAGGAGGAGCTCGTGAAAAGATGAACAGCAGTGACCCCGTTCACAGGGGACAAATTACCTTCAGGTTGTTTCGAGGTCCCTGCAATGAGCGTTTCAGTGCGAGGGTTGGTGCGTTGAAGCCAAAAGGCATAAATGCTACCCGCTGGTTACAAAAAATGTGATTAAAGAGTTAAAAGCTTGAATGTTTTTGTTTTGATGTCGTGCATCAGGTGAATAAAACGTTGTTGTGTTTGACTGAAAGGTCACTATACAGTAGTTGCACACATACGGACACACAATATGTAATTGGCTATGGATTACATTCAGAAAAGGCCATGAACCCGAAGCTACGCCACTCTCGGCACGAGCAGTACATTAGCGGATAGAGAGTGACTCCATGCTGGTCACCCACCCAAGACAGAGAGTGTGTTTTCTTAGCCGAAGGACCTGCTGTGACATCAGCCCAGGTGACAACATGCTGATATACAGTTCAGCTGTGGGGGCCAAATGTAACGTAGCCCCGCAGCCCTGCAGCCCTGCAGCCCTGCACGCACGCTCCTTTAATGGCCTACACATCAATCCCCATGTTATCAGCCGATCTCCGCGGACCTCCGCATTTAAACCGCGTTCTGCGCGCCGCACTGCAGACCGCCGCTGGACGAAATTACCAGTGATGCAATTTATTATCATTCGGATTTTTATTTACTTTCTCACTCTGTGTTCTCAGCTTTTCTCCATCACTCAGGGCCTGCTCAGCCCTGCCGAGGAGCTGTACAGTAACCAGACGACTCTGCACATCATTAAAAGAAAAAGAAAAAAGTTGTGCAAATAAAAGGAAAACCTGATTTCATAAAGTCTCCCGTTTAAGGGCTCGGGGTGGCGCATCTCGGATCTCGGGCGGGACGGGCAGAGCAGAGAGCGGCCGCTGATAGCGAGGAGGCATGAGCTTTGTGACGTCCCGCGAGGCGGCCTCTGAATCAGCCGCCATAAGTCAGGCAACAACAAAGAGCGAGCGTGCCCTCGTTGCACCAGTGTCAACATCAAGCTGTGCCTGAGCAGCCCTTAATGACAGTTAAAAGGAAAAGACAAACATCTTGCGCGGGTTTCCTCGTGCGCCGTGCGCCCGTGGGTAAGTGTGTGCAGATTTGTTCACCACCCCTGGAATCAGATCATTGCAGCGTGATAGCAGCTGTGTCAACAGGCAAAGGAGCCAAACGCGTGGTCCTGTGTGCCGAGTCCCGAAGGTGCTCCGCAGTCCTCTCTCCAGTCAAATTGGCAACATCCAAAAGACCATAAACACCTCCCGTACTGTACAAACAAGTGAAGAAAAAGGCAGCGCAGGGTAGAAACAGATGGCGGAAACATGCTTATATTATAAGCAAATGCTGGGAAATTATGATGTTAGAGCTCATTGCCTTATTTGGCATAACAGTGCACCTGCTTCATGGGTCTGATAGTTTAAAAGGAGCCCATGAAATACTGGATCTCGTGTCCTGGTCATACAACACCGATCAATAAATCTCTGGGCTTAAAACGGTGCATCTGACGTTTTGTTATTTATAGGCCTCGTCTATAGGCTTTTGTTTCTCGTATATCTCTCCCTATCTTTTTTTTTTCATAGCAGAAAGGGCAAAGACATTGCATAAGCAGACGAAAGGTCAGAGAGGGTGTTTCAAAGCAGAAAAAAAAAGAGGAGGTGAGGGAGTTTTGCCCCTACAAATCCTCAAGACCCAGTGCGCAGTTGGCCCTCTTTACTGTCAACATGTGTGAATGCCATGCTCGATAAATTTCTCTTTGAATCCTCTCACTAGAATTTATGAGACGTGCAAACATCGGGTTGCAGCTCTTTTGAAGCCTCCAAACTCGCGGCGCTCGGCGGCGTTTACGTTCTCATTTCGGAGAGGGGGGGGGGGGGTCAGGCAAAAAAAAAAAAAAAAGACGCAAAAAACTAGGAAGAGGCTGGCATGTAGCATCCTGCGGAGCAAAGAGTTTTAAACGTATTTACGTTCTGTCGCGTCTCCCGGGAGCCGCTTTTTCCGCGCTAATGAGGCCGAGGAGCAAGTTTCTCTCTGTTATTCCTGGCATGGACGCGCCAGTCGCAGGCATACCACTCTCACTCTCTTCTGGAGCTCCCCTCCCTTTTCTCTCTCGGTAGCCCAGTGCAAATAATAAATAAGAGGAAATACATCATCCCTTTTTTCAGTCCCAGAGCCAAAGAGCCGGGCCTGCCAAAGTTAACACAAAGCAATCTTAGGTAATGATCAGCAAATGTGTATAAAGTTTCATAGAGCATGACTTCACATAATTCTTGTTTAGATCATGTTGGCTGGCTGAATCTCAACTGTGATGCTGCTGCAGTAGAAACCATACGCATACACACACACACACACACAAAGAGAGAGAGAGTTTGCTGTTTGCACTAGGCTTAAAAGCACCACTTCTGTTTTGTAAGTTTCTGTAACCGATTTGATACGGTGTTACGTTGTGGCAAGGATTAGCTACCGGTCATAAATTGTGGAATTTTAACAGAGGCTTTATATGACATGCTCATGCCTATTCGCTGCGCTAACATGTGTCAGATTTTCCATTCATTTACACACATCAGTGGCTCGGACACAAAACATTTCATCATGGCTCAATTGATGAAAATGATTTGCTCATTGTAAAAGAAAGAGAAAAAAAGGGGGTGGGGGTGGGGAGAAAAGGGGGGAAAATAAACAACTTCATTGAGTAGTTTTAGTGCTCTACCTACAGCACAGCCAGCATGCAGATGTGGAGCTGGGGGGTCTCTATGCAACAACACAGAGGAAAGAAGCGAAACACAATCCAGACATTGTTTACCCTGTTCCTGATGTAAAGGCCACTTACTGTCGTGTCCAATGCCTAACCCTTAATTTGCTGCTCCAGCCTTTGAAGTGTGTGCATATTTCTGTTTCCTGACACAACCTTTCCTCTCTCTCTCTCTCTCTCGTTCTCCCGCTCCCTCTCTCTCTTCCCTCCGAGCCCCGGCAGTTGATATTGCAACTGGATAGGCCTTGTTTCCATGTAGGGGCTCTTTTTAGGCCTGCTCTGATGATAGAAAACACAAGTGGGGAAGGGGAAAAGGAGTGCTGGGCGCGCAGATCCACAGAGAGGCCCCGGCCCCGGCCCAGACAACGCTGCAGGGGATTAGAGCACACCCTGGCAGCAGAATGGTTTCACTTAAGAATTTCAGTAATCACTTTTAGGAGTGTAATATATAGCTGACCTTCGGCAGCGCCACACGACCCCCCCCGCTCCCCCAGCCATTTGATCAAAGGAAGCGGCAGTGGCTGCGCAAACAGGCGCTATCAGTGGACTCCAATGGATTTACTGCCTGCTTCTTCTTTCTTGTCTCCCCTGAGTCGTGTGCTGATACACACAGAAACCCAGTTTCATCTTACAGAATCTATTTTTCTCCCGGTACTAATTTACGGGCCAGATCATGACTTGTGGGAACTTAAAGGAGGAGGAGGAGGAGGAGGGAAAAAAGGGGAGGAAGAGAGGCTGGGAGGGTGGGTGGTGGGGGGGGAGTGGATCAGGAGGCCTTAGGGAAGGGGAGAGAGCAGAGTTGGGAGCAGCTCGGGGCCTTTATCCACTGCCTGCTGACTGGGCCGAGCAGAGCGGCTCTCATCATCCTGGGAAAAGCCCAGTAGGTGCTCTCTTCCCAGCTGGAGCAGCCAAACACCGTGGCCTGTGCACCGTAACAATAACAGCAAGCGAGAAGGGGCCAGAGAGCCGACCCAGTAGGGCTTATACAGCCGCCTAAATTACAGGAGGCTCTGACAAAGAAGTGGGAAGAGAGGATGTGGGTATCATAGCAACTATTAATAACCCAGTACGGAGCGGGGCGAACACAGCCCGGGTCTTTTTTTTTTCCCACTCATGTACACGTTCCCTCTTCATATACCAGCTCACATTGTCCAAATATTTTAATGGACTGCTTCACCGCTGTGTATATGCTCATATTATAAACAGGTAATTACAGTAAACATTCCTCAACAAGGAGCAGACCAACAGAGAGCAATGTCAACATGTTGACCTTTATACTTTTATAGGGAAATAACTTTCAGCTGGTTGGATCCCCAGTCATTTGCAATTTGTGACTCACGTGCGCCGCTCTAATTTCATGCCCTTGTTAAAATGTTTCCTTGCAGTGCCCGTCGCGCTCATGCGAAAATTATTGTTTGTGCCGTCTCTGTTTGGTCTAAGAGGAACCCAGAAATGACTGAGCTGCTGCCCCCCCTGTTTTTTTGGCACGGCTGCCGGTAAAAGCTGCATGATGCTGCGGTTTGCAGGGCAGGGAGTTCCGCCCGTGGCCAGTTGAGGGAGTCAAAGAACAGATGACGGACGGGAAGGCACGCATGCATGCATGCAGGTATGAGGGGATATAGTTGGAGGGTTAAACCCCAGACTACTTACAACTCAATTTGCAAATTTCCTTGCATAAAATTAAACAAAGTGTATTCCGTGTCGTATCCTATTTGAAGATTATTGTCTTTTTCTTTCTTGCGTGTAAGACCTCATTTTCCTTGACGTTTCTTCAGGTGCATCAGAACGCTTCATTAAAAGAATTGACTGCTGATAATATAACAGGTATGATCTTTCCCTGGCATGTCACGGAGTGTTTAAGCTGATGACAATGTGTGCCATGTCATTACACGACCGCAGAAAGCCCTCTGCTTTTACGAGCATCTTAGTCAAGTTTGGGACGGGAAAGGAAAGAGGAATGTTTCCTGATTTGAGCACGTGAGAGCAACTCGACCGCAGAAACAACAGGGAAGGACCCAAACAAAACATGCGATGGCACCGCTGCCGGAGCCTTAAAACACGGACTTTATCCTGCCTTTCATCTGCAAGGGTCACCGCAGGTCAACCTGGCCCCCGCTTTCTCTAAAGGCTGGAAGCCGTGCAGTATGCAGACACAAAAATCAACCTTCTTCAGCGCAAATTCGTTTTAATCCAGCGAGGTGGTTACGTAACCCTCTTTATTTAACAAGAAGTGATGAGGAGGAAGTGCAGGTGCGGCGCATTCCTTCTCAAATATGCCTGAATTCCCCTCATCAGCTGATAAGGTTTAATGTTTGCAAAGCAAACAGGAGGAAAGAGTATGGGCTATAAATGGTCCGTGGCCCTTGGACATGTAAGCATTTTATGGTGTGACACAGCTACGGACGGACTGATAAGGCCGATACCTGAGAGCTTGCCATGTCATTACCGTAATGCAGCTGCTCGTTTTGATGCTAATTGGTGTTGAGTCAGTTACAGTAACAAATAATAACTTCTTGCTTCCCTGGAAAGAACCCAGACTGCGATAATGCAACTACCTTATTAGTTTTCAGTTCAGGGCCAGCCACATTAACATGTGGTCAACAGTTGCTCTTGGGGAAAACAGGGAGAATTCTGTTGACATAATTATTGCCAATATTGTGTGTGCAACTCGCTGGGTGGGCAAATATGCTAACAAGTTTAAAGATTATTAACAGTTTGCCTATTTTAATTAAAGTCAAGCCATTCTAACCATCCCTTTCGCTCTTAGCTTTATGATTTTTATCATCCGGCACCGTGTTTCCCACACATATACAGTACATACATCATTGGGCCTTTGATTCTTCGGCAGATATGCACAGGCTTGGTGTTGTGTGTGTGAATCAGCTGAGCCTCATGTGGCTGGCCTGGCCTTGCTCCCTGCGACCCAGCGGGGCTCAGCCACCAGCTGCCTAGCACCCACTACACATTCCTGCTTTATTCCCAAGCTCGCCTCCCCTTCCCTTTACCCGTCAGGACAAAATGTATACCAGCTGCGTCATTATTAAGCAAATGGGATCCTTGCACAGTTGGGTAAAGGCACTTTATTATAAAAGATAGATAAATCAGTTGTGTAAAACACAGGTGTGCATGCACCGACGAACGTGCACGTAGACGTGAGTTTATACAATGCAGGAAGTTATATTTATTGACCATTTACAGCACGCTGCTGCAGAAGTAAGGGATCATCCCCTAACTTTTCTTGGGATTTGGAAAAAGTCAGCTGATCAGATAAGTTACTCAAAAAAGCCTAAAAAATCTGCATACTGAGGAAGCTCTGAAAGCTAGCAAGCCGCCAGTGTAGCATGTGGTGTAATTAGCACATCAGTAGGTGCAAGGAAAAGTAAGAAAAATACGTGCATCAACGGCAGTGACCATAGCACACATCCTAGTTCCAACATGGATCACAAGCCAGCTTCCCCGCACGATAATAACGTAGCCCGAATAGGTAGAAATTCCAGCAGCACTCCTAACAGGACGACCCGGCTGCCTTCTTTTAAGTTCTCACAAAACATTTGTGGTTTATCTTACACATGTTGCAAGAATTTGAACTCTTCAGACGTTTTCTCTTAAACGTGCACCTTGGAAGTAGGTGAAGTCGTCTCTTAAATCTCCGTAGCCTTAATGAAATGAGCTGCAAGCTGGGGACTTTTGTTTCTTAATCTTTTGTTCTTCTCGTGCCTGCAAGTCAAATTGCTTCTTGTAAAGCAAACCGGTTTGGATTATAGGTCCAAGACGTGCTCCATAAATCAAAGTTATTATGTTCTATCATCATGCGTTCGCAATAGGATTACCCTCTAGGGATACACACCGAACACACACTCCAGTATTTGCATACCATAGACACTGCACACCGAAGTGTCCACTGTAACTGTCAGGCACACACACACAGCCAGACATACACACCCTTCCCTTCAGACTGCCGTCACAGCACTCCAAACACAGCTGTCAAAACTCAGCGACTTCCAACACAACAATGGTGAGATGGCTCAGGAGAGCCAGAGAAAGACAATGAGGAAGAGGAACAGAGATGTTGAGCAGACAGCTCAGATGCTCTGGACGAGGCCTTTGTTGGATTCACATTCCCTGCTTCTCTTTTTTCCTCCCCTTATCTCTCCATTCTGTCACTCATCGTATTCACGTCCTTCTCTCTCGCCGAACACTCTCTCTTTCCCCCCCTCCCTCCACCTCTGCCTCTTTTGCTCCAGGCACGGACCACTGTTGTCTCACATCAGCTCTCATAACAGCTCCGGGAAGACCTCCCTCAACCTCACGCCTCGCATGTGAGTCCACACGTCCGAGAGGAGTAATAACACAGAAATCCTCCAAATCAGGTCATGTCAAATTAAGGGAGGTATTTCGGGAGCCCACCCAAGTCTCCAAAGGGGTCAAATGAAAGCTTGCTCGAGGCCAAATTTGCATGTCAAAATACACCGAGTGAGTCAGACTACATCACAGGGTGAGATTGAAATTTGGTCTCCAAGTGTCTTACGCGCTCTGAGATGCAGTAGATTTGTTTGTGTGAAGTCAGGTGTGGATACGGGTGAAAAATCTTGCTTGGCAAATCAAAACTTTGGACCTAATTGCAGCAAGCAAGTGCTTCTCGGTTGAAGTGGCTGCAAAAATATTTTTCCACCATTTGCATTCCAAATCCTTGGTAAGAAAAATATGTCTAGCGCTAAGACTTCAGTATTTAGTTTAACTTGTAGTGCCAGTTTTGGATGTGTTTTCTGATCCCGGTTTAAATGCACAAATGCAAACCGGGTGCATTCACACACAACAGACCTCCTTTGCACCTTTTAAGTGTCCTGCCGCTGAAAATATTGCCTATAGGAATCTGAAGTGGGGCTAAAGATGTCGCTTTTATCTCCGCTTCATCTCTGATTACGCAGAGATGTGTTGGACACTGATAAGATTTGGACCTTGCTTGAAGCTACGTTTTGGCCGCTCAACCAGCACTCTAAGGAAGTTCAGACTACCTGGTGATTTATTGCCAGGATGTGGCTGTATAGCGAGAGTGTGTGGATTCCATGTTGAAGTAGCTGGTGGCACGACAGGTCGGCAAGATAGCTGAGCTACGTAGCAGCCTGGGACTCATTCGGGAAGGGTCCCAAGGGGGTCGTCCACTGGAAGGAGGTGGTAAATCCACATTCTGAGGACTTTGTTTTTGCTCGTATTGTGTAACGTCTTTCGAGAACATTTGGGGTAATCTACCTTCACACACTAGGTCATTACAGAGCCTTTGTTTGAGGTTTGAAAACTGAGGATGGATGGTTGCTAATACTATCACTGAATACCACACAGTACCTATACCTGCGAGATTGGGGCAACAATAGATGCTGTATTTTTCCTATTGTCTACAAATCGCCTCAAGCAATGAATGACACGTCTTATTCCTCTGTGTTATAAACTTTAATTTCCCATTTTTTTATTTTTGTCTTGTCTAAATATGGGGCTGCTATGATGAATACTCGCCACAGTAGCAGATGTGAATCATTCAGCAACTAAAATAGTCAACAACGAATACAATATTTAGTCTGATTTGGATATTGGTTTGGGCGGCACAGTGTTGTGGTGGTTAGCACTGATGCCTCAAAGCAAGAATGTTCTGGCTTTGAATCCATGGGGCCTCCTTTTAGCTCAGTTCTGATCATCACCACCACCACCACATCCTGCAGGATACACCGTTCGGCCACAACATTAAAACCACTGACTGGGGAAGTAAATAACGCTGACCATCTTGTGACAATAAAAAAAGTTCTGCTGGGAAACTTTTGGACCTGGCATTTGTGTGGATGTTACTTAGACATGTGCCCAGACCAGACCCCATAGCAATGACACTCCATGATGGCAGCAACCATCCCCTGCAGGATGCAGCCTGACACACTCACACACACAAAGACGCTTTAGGAACAACTAAAAAACAAAAAACACGAAGAACAGCACAAGGTGTTGACCTGGCCTCCAAATTCACTAGATCCCAAACTGATCAAGCACAAGGGAGACCTACATAATATTAGAAAGGTGGTCATAATGTTATGCTTTAGCAGTATATCTTATTCTTTGGCACGTTAATACCTTGGGATGTTCACCAACTAGTTTCTGATCTTTGACTCTGCATGTGCTACGATGAGAGGGAAAATTAAAAAACATAAACACACATTCTAAACTCATCTGCATGCTCCTTCTGAGCTGATGTATACAGGTCCTCAGCAGCTGAATAAGATGCCAGGGACTTCTCAAGTGCAAGGAAATGGTGCGGTTTCACAATTCCTAGATTAGGACTGAAATCTGCAGTTCCCTACCACCACTTTAAGTGGCTGTGGTGCACACACAAACCCACTGAGACCATAGAAACATACACAGTGGTTTAGTGTTGGGCTCTGGCCAAGATAAATGACTGCTTCAGGTGAAAACAAACCATGGCCCCAGCAGATTTTTTTTTTTTTTTCCATTTGCAAGTTTTTGGGGCGAATTCTCTTTGTGTGTCAACCGTTAAGCACATATGCTCCACTTTGGCTCTTCAACCCTCTAACACTCTTCGGGCTTGTGAATTATTCAGAATGAGGAATTAAAGTTTAAATGGTCCTCTGCAGACAAAATGCTTCACATGTGTTCAGGACTAGAGGTGGAACAACCCTTTTCAAATAAATTACTGCAGATATTTATGACGTAAAGTTCAGGAAGATAAAGGGCCGAGATGGAGAATTGGTCATCCGGGGAACGGGATCTTTAAAGGTGGAGAAAAATCAAATATTACAGCACCACACAGACGTTTACACACAAAACAAACACCCTCTAGCTCATTTGTTCCTGCTACAGTTGCCACAATAAAAATCCCAGAGCTGCTATAAATCCTGCACAGAGGTTTTTACATCTGCTGTGTCAGTGGATCATTTACCTGAACACAGCAATACGAGTATGACCTAGTGTGGCAAGGGACAAGGAAGGGACTCATGTGCAGTAATGTCTTGGAATGTGCAATGCAAGAACAGGGATGTTGGTCACAGGATTTTCTTTTTACATAATAAAAACTGTTAATTACTACTTGTTTACATACTGTTAGTTGAAGGTAAAAACTTATTTTACATTATGGAAACATTCTTCTCTTTGAGTGATCACCTGAGTCCTGCCTGAACATTTTTCAGCAATCACCTGAGTCCCACCTGAGGGGAGGGAGAAAAGCACAAAGAGAGCCCCGAATGGCTTCAATTAAGAGAACAATTGCTTTAGTCACACAATTATGAGCTCAGGGTGACTAAATGCGAAAGGCCCCGAAGGAGCGTTGCTAAAGATCTGTGGCATCCCATTCAATGCGGTTCGCCCACCCCCCGCTGCTCATTACTGAGACCGCCAGCTGGGGAGCAACATTACTGAAAGGAACAGCAGCGGCGAGCTGCAACGGCCACGAGTGATTCAGCTTTAACTAACAGGGAGGAGAGCGTTGGAGAAATGAGCAACCGAGCCTGCTGGCTGATCATGAGGAAGAATTGGTGGCAGCAATCAAGTCTTTAGTGTCACCATTAAAAAGCTAAGCTGGTGGGACATTTAAAATTTGGAATTACTACTGAGTCAGAAGCCTGTAAATTTTATCATTATATTATATGCTGAGAGAAGAAATACTCAGACTTATAAAGTCATTGTCATTTACATTAAACAAAGTATAGTTAAAGCTAATGTGCTTAAAGTGTGTGTGGGTGGTTTAACAAGGCATCATACATTGTGAACTGAAGTTAATAGCAGTAGCCTGTAGCACAACCAGGCTAATAGATATCTACAAACTGTGTCAAAGAAGAAAAAAATGGAGGTACCTCAAAATTGCACTTGCTAACTGGTTACTGATAGCCGCCATGCTAGCAACTAAGAGTAGTATGTTAGCATCCTCGCCATTGCAATACCAGTGTGCTGCTTTTAAGCAGGTATGACACGTTCACCAGCTTTGTCTCCCGTGATAGAATGCTTCATTTGCTGATTAGCACAAAAGCTGTGATCAAAACCGTGAGTAAGGATCAGGAAGCGTACGTGTGTGTGTGGAATGCATGCCATTTTACGGACGTCCAGCCAATATCTGTCAAAACATTTCACTCAAAACCGCAAGTGTGGACCTCATGGTGGTGCTAGAGGGAGGGCGGGGAGGGAGATGTGGAACACCCCCGAACAATCAAGGTTCACCACGTGCTACCAGAGACATATTCATCCAAAATCCATCCAACAATTGTTGACTGTAGTTGGGGAAGAACTGTTTTTATTCACGCTGCTTGCATTACCAGAATAATCTTGGGTAACAAATTCAGTACATGCAATGTGACATGTTTTACCACTGAAAGTTTATACTCTTGGAAACTAGAATTGCTACAGCATACCTTAGCATAGCCTCTTTATACCGAACATCTTGTCCCTACAGCCATCTGATGGTATCTACTTATTTATCTGACGTAATTTGTACGTTGTAAACTCAACATTTGTGTTGTCCTGATCCATTTTAGTTTCGGATTCAAGTAGAGAACAAGTAAGTCCTCCACTAAACCCCCTTTAATAATGATTTTTATTTAAAACAGGAATAGCAAGCTGGGTAACCATGTTATTTAATTCCATTGTGAGCTAATGGAAAACCCCCAGATGAATGGGCTAATAATCTCCTAAGATATTGGTATGTATACAGTTTGCAGAGAGATTAGAAGTTGTATTAATCATTTGATGTACTCATGTTTGTGAAATCCTTTTCACATGCCAGAGGGTTTCAGGACCGAGGCAACTCTGACTCTGACATTCCATAGGCCTCCCCTCCACCGTCACTCTGCTGTTTTCTCAGTGTAACCTAAATGCAAATGTAGATTTCATGCATACGCTTCAGAAGTCGTCAAGTTCCAAATTAATCGGCGGCCATCTTGGGTACACTGTTTAGGTTTGTAATTCAGCAGAGCTGTGCACTTCCACCGGGCTCAGGCTTTGCTTTGGCAACAGGATTTCTCCTTGGAGAGGAATGAACGTGCAAATGTGTTACAGGTGGGATTCATTAAACTGAGACCTGGCACATTGGTACTTGCTCTGCACAATTACCACGTTACAAAGCCAGGCAGAGGAGAAATGCTAACATTCGGCGACAGCGGAGATGAGGAAACTCTTCGTGCAGCAGAAAAATGGAGAGCGAGAAATGTATCGACGCAGACATACTGTGCAAGCTGGTGCACATCCATGCACATTCTGCATCCACAGCTGAGATTTAATAGGCGGATTTCATTGCTCTCCGATGTGCTCTTCAAAACGAAATAACTTATTAATGGAGCCGTTTGTGCCTGTGTTATTTCACAGAGTATGAAGAAAGAAAAAGTTCAAATTTCACAAGCTCTTTTTATCCCTCTTCTGCTTCCACTTCCCTCACCTGTCAGATAAAGCTTTAAGCTGTCAATACTCCATTTTTTTTTATTTTTTTTTTGTGCAAATAGTGGCCCTTTACCATGTGTTCCTAACCCTAACATAAGATGGGAAGTTTATAGCTCTTCCAGCTTCTTCTCATCATCCAAGCCGTGGTGTTAATTTCAATGAATAATGTATCTGGTGTGTTCACTGAGCTGTGGTCACATCACAGAGCATTCTTAAAGATTAGGACTTCCTCCGGTCTCTTTTTTTCCATGTTGCACAGGGACCATTAAAGAACTAAAGGCATTTATTGTGCAGTGATACTGAATATGTAAGAGGGCGGAAACTGAAGGTGTTCAGCAGATCCTAATTATCACTGACTACTACAATGCATGGAATTCGTTTGCAGTGTTGGAAGCAATAAAGTCTTGGGTCTTACAGCACTAATGGGAACTGGCTTGCATAGTTGTGTGCTTTTTGATTTGATTTGAGGCGTATTTGAATTTTTTTTCTTGTAAACCCTTGGACTGGCAGCTGTTTCATGTCTTTCCACACATACCACTCATGAATGCTCTGTTGTGTATGCATGTGCTTGATAGTCATCAAAAACGTAACTGTGCCTGGGTAAAGCCTCGCCACAGGACTTTGTGACATCTTAAAGGTCCAGTGAGTAGGATTCAGGATTGCCATAGGGATATTATATTCATAGTCATGTTCTTTCATTGCCTGACAATAGTGGTGTATTCACAGTAGCAGTGACGTGCCACTGTTATTTAAACAGTCGATGCCCATTCCAAACCTTCCCGTCGATGGCGTTACCAATGGCTCCTTGGTGACAAGAATATCCTGGGAATGCTAACCAAGCTGCAGTTGTTGTTGCTCGCAGTGTGATGCACCATGAGAATTGTTGTTTTCGTAACTGTAAACTATAGCCCTTTATGTTTCTATAGAAGTCATGTCATGGAGAACACCAAGTTGTTGCCCAGACCAGACAACCCACAGTTGTAGAGAGGGCCTTTAACGTTTTTGTAATTGTTGTCTATGCTGCACTGCTACGCCGTTTGGTTTAGCTTTTGAACTGCTTGGCCTCCTACAGGAAACTGAGGGCGTTGGGTCTTTGGTTGCTTGCAGTTTACAGCAGCACTGCTAGATGCCACTAAATCCCACAAATTGGACCTTTGAGAGGAAAGAACGCAATCAAAAAGAAAGGCGATCCCATCAAAAGGTTCGCCAAGCTGATTGCTAATGTGTTGCTAATGTCAGCAAGCTGTTGATAGTCATTGACGAGTCAGACTTTTTGCTACTGGTCATTCCAGAGAATGTGAAACTGCAGCAAGGGAAATGCTTTTGGATTAAACTTTCAATTTTCAGTGGGAGAATTGTATGACTGGAGCTTTGGCCTAACGATAACACTGTACAGAAGTTAGGTGAGTTTACATAATGAATCCTTGTAACAATACTAAAAACTGACTTGTGCACTGATCTAGATTGAAGTACTGCCCCGGCTATTCCCTAATCTGTTGTGTGCGTGTGTGTGTGTGAATGAGAACTTTCTTTAGTTGTACTGTAGTTACTACTAGCTAAACCAGGTGCCTGTATGTCTCTACTTTACAAACGCCAAATATACAGTTAGTGGACCAAGACATTTTGGTTTAAGGGTAAATCTCTTGGTTAATGTAAATGTTATTAAATATGAATCTGTATGTACTATACATGTTTTAGTGACTTCCAGTACATTAAATAAAGCCTTCATCTGAATTATCAGCAGGAATGCAGCTTTCCTTCCCATTGGACAGCCATACGTCAGTCACATCCATGCACCAACCATTCACACCTGGTGATCAGGGCAGGGTGCGTTCAAATGACCCTCTTCCCAGAGTCCACAGCCAGATAATTATTTCCAGTTGCAATTAGAATAACCGCAAGACTTTTTCTGTGTGAGCAAAAGGGGATCAGCGAATATCCTTTCCCCTCGTTTTTGCTTTTCTGACACGCTTGTATAAATACCCTCCACCTGGTCAGGGGAGTGCCTTTAGGGGAGCTATCAAAACTATCATAAAAATCAAGATGTATGTGACATCCAGTGGATTTCCCCCTACGCTGCACACAGCAGTCCAACTCGGGAGGGCCAGAGCCGGGGTAAAGTTTCCTTTCTTTTTCTCCCTGACTAGCAGATGATGCCTGATTGACTGTGATGGGCTTTTTTACGCTCTGCACGTGTTGTTCTGCTGCTCGGCTCTCGCTCCTTCGTCTGTCTCCTCAGCATGGTGCTTCGCTGGCCTCTGCTGCCGCTCCTGGTCTTCTGCCACTAATGTGTACATGTCAGTTTCAAATTTGACCTGAAAACATTCGCCTGCACATGTACTTCATGCTTTATTCGTGAAAAACCTTTTCACCGCTGCACTTCATTTGCAGATTAGGGCCTGTGTCGGTGTAAGTAAAAACAGAAGAGGAGGCAATCGGATATTAGGAACATGACTGTGAATGAATGCATCTGCATGTATAGCATGGCTGTGCGGCTTGGCGTGAATGTAAAACATTTACAGAGTTGGGACTGATGACACGCACGCTCATATCTGGTGATCAGAAACTCTGGGAAGCTGGCCATGATGGAGGTCTGCCTGACTTCTGTGCGTTTGACCCTGCGAAGACTGATTGTTCTGTCGGAAAACTGTTAGATCAAACTGGGAACCCTGAATGCTGGCGAAACAGATTTGTGAGAGGAACGGCAGAAAGCAGGGGCTCGGATGTGTTAAAGAGAAACGCAGAAATACCACAGATTTGCAGTTATGATAGACACGGGATTGAATGTGGTCTCATTGGGAAATAATTGTTTTCATAAGGTATGCTAATGCAGCTCTGTGCAAGTTTAACAGAATGTAACAGTTGGGGAAAAAGGATGGAATTAAAATTTTTCTTCCTCTTCGCATGTCTGTCTCTTCACCTCTCATTTGTGTTGCAGAGACTGTCGGAAACCTGTAGGGGGCAGTGTTTGTTTTGCTCAGCAGGGTCTAGCTCTGGCCATAACTGGGCATATATGGTGCAGGTGAGAGCAAAGGCTGCTGTGGCCGGCCCGCAGAGATGGCCACATACTTTCCATTCCTTAATGAAGCCCCTCAATGACTCCTGCACAACAGCTCTTAAAGCACGTGCACACACACTTTCCATTGGTGCAAGGCTCCTGATAATAGAATCCGCATAGGAGGCCTGTGAGTTATTCCAAAACGCCAAACGGCTGCGAGGGTGTAGACTTTTGAAGGACACTAATGCAGGAGCTGAGGCCTAATATAAACAGCATTTATTCACATGAAAGCCAGGCCGCGGCCATTAGAGCTCTGCAGAGAGGTGCCACTTCTCCACTGGGATCCTAATGGCACTTGTCTTTTAAACATGCAGATCTGTGTATACACCAGTTACTCCGTAACTCAATTCTCCTGAAACAATCAGCCGCAGAATGATTTGTCACACTTTATTTTACGCGAACATTTCACAATCTCTGGGATCTCATCAAATCATAACACAGGTCTTTATCCAAACCTTCGGGGGCTTTCTTTTCCCCCAAAGCGTGTGCATTCTGTGTGCCTATTATCCCATAATAACAATCAATATTCTGCTGAGAAGCAACTAAAGCAGCTGTTCAAATACATTGTGAAACCCAGAATTGCACCTTTTTTTTTCTTCTTCTTTTTTTTTTTTCATTTTGAGGCCTGTAACTTACAACCACCTGGAGAATATAGCTGGCCAGTGCATCCGTTTCTCACAAAATTATTAATCCTAAAGAAACTTGGGCCCACCATAAAGCTGCTGAACTCCAGCGTCTTGTGAGGCAAACGCACCAGACCTAACCACTGTCAGCAGCAGTGTAACATGGCCATCCCACCGGCAGCAGATTGTAACATGAAGCAGAACAAAACATCCTTGTAATCTTTGAGGAAGATCCAATCGGAAGAAGCGGGGAGGAACATACTGTAAAGGGGAGGCGATGAGGATGAATAACACATTTCTTTTTTGGCTGCGGCTACAATGGCCCCGCTCGATAGGAAATTTAACAAACGAAAACGTTCTCAAAGTCACAAAGTCGGCGTCGACGAAGATTAATTAGATTTGAATTGTTCTCACCAGCCAGAAGAAGTAAACTGTCTTGCCTTTCAATGGTATGGTTTTGATCAGGGAGCGACGGCACGGCCAAGCTGGTTGTTGCTCGGCTGTTTTTGGCCTCTCCGCTCCACATCCATCTTGTCAACACATTTACCAACTTCCCCCTTTCGCTGATGTTTTTCAGGAGTTTTACACCATTGCCAATATTATAAGTATAAACTGAGGGAGAGAAGCATGAATGATGATTTGCTTTTTTTTTTACCCTCTGATGGATTATTTTTATGGCAGAAAACTACTGTAACCGCGTTAATGCATTCCAAATGAGCCCTCTAATGAATACAACCACAGCTACAGCAGCACATGTGCCGTTAAAAACTGCTTTCATGCAGTCGTTTCTATATGTAGGAATGTGTATACATATTGCCTTTAAATTTCAGAAAGCTCTATCCGTCAGTCTGTTTGGAGTTTCACATAAAACCGAGTTATTTTCTGGTTTGCTCGCCAGCCTGCAGCCAGAAGGAGCTTGGAACAGAAAGGAAACCCTCGGTAAGCATTTGTGAGTGACTGACACAATTTTCTATGGGATTTAGACGAACCATTGAATCGTTTTCGCGTTAAATCCCACAGTACCACCCAGTGACCCTTCCACTGGCCAGGCCCTTCGGAGATTAAAGGTGAACACAGGGGCAAATCAGTTATCGAGTCAGAAACACTCATCGTCAACTTCCCACTGTGCCATTACTGCACAGGCGCACACACACGCCGCGGCCAACCTTCATCCTTCCTGCTATGGAGGTCACGACCCCGTGTACCAGTACAGAGAAAGGAATGAGGGTAAGGATGCGTGACCCTTATAAACATAGCTGATCGCTGATGCCTCGTATACATGATCGATGAGGGTGTAAGTTTTGGTAGTATGAGTCCAACATGCGTGGAATAAAACGATCTGCACTGGTCAGAAAATTATTACACATTTGGTGTATGATGTCCGCTGCAAAATAAAGTATTACCAGAACACTGACTCCACATCTTCAAGTCATCACCCACAAATATGCTCACACGCACAGTCAGAAAACTCCCTTGACATGTAAATCTTACTTATGAAATTCTCTTTGTGCAAATGAGGCCGGTCATGTTTTCTTTCTGACTCGAAATTGGACATCACATTATTGCAGTCTAATTGCCTGCTTTATTTGTTTGACAGCGCGGTAATTAGTCTGTGTGTAGTTGTAGTTTATTTGTACTCCCACACTGGGCTCCCATTTCAGCCCAATACAGCTGAAAAATATTAGAGGAATAGCAGAACGGGAAATTATGGGAAATTCCCTTTCTATGTGGCAAGGGGTAGCTTCTAGTTAACTTAGCTTAGCTTAAAGACAAGAGACAAGGGGAAACGGCTCGCCAGCTTCTGTCAACAAATCCATTTACCAATAGATTTACGTCACATCATGTTTATGGTGTTGAATGGGGGCTTATTTGTTGGACTGGTTGGTCATGTATGCCAATTTGTGGTGCCCACTGCGGTCTTGTTGTCTCACAGAGTCTGGAACCAGTGTAAAGCTAATGACATATACTGATCAGCCACAACATTAAAACCACTGGCAGGAGAAGTAAATAACATTGACCATCTCATGACAATACAATGTTCTACTGTGAAACCTTTGGATCTGGCATTCATGTGGATGTCACATAGACATGTAGCACCCACCTAAATCAGATCAGGCACCCCCAATCCATAGCAACGGCACTCCATGACGGCAAGCAGCCATCCCCAGCAGGATGCAAACAAGCGCACACACAAACGCTTTACGAACAACTAACAAAGAACTCCAAATTCACTAGATCCCAAACTGATCAAGTACCTGTGGCCCCCTCCCCTAAACAACATGTTGTTGCCAGACACCACAGGACATCCTCAGAAGACCCACGTCTATTCTCTGATGAGTCACTACTGTTTTGGAGGCACGAGGGAGACCTACACAATATTAGGAAGGTGGTCATCCCTGATCAGATGGTGCTATTGATTTACAAAACACTACATGCAATGCACACCAAACCAACTGGACCATACGATGTGAGAAGATGACAAAAAGACAAAATCTGCCTTTACAAAATATCATTCATGTGAACTGCTGCTGTGAGGTAAAACATTTAGCCTCCACATTCAGTGCTTTTTGCTCTGTTGTGGTTGGACCTGAGTCTCTCAACACTCCAAACACAGTCAAATGTGGAGGAATGAGGCCCTCTGAAACCATAGGAGGCCAAACATAGATGGCTCATAATGGGGGGTTGACGAGTGACAATATATATTTATATAGGTCTAAATTAGTCGGAGAGTGAAAGAAGTAACAAGAGTAGATGCTGGTGACTTACTGTTAATACTACTCTCTAAAAACTTCATCAATTCACCTTCTTGAAATCTTATTTTTTTACACTTGGATTACAATAAGTGTTTACATACTGTGCAGGTGTGAGTAAAGGGGGCCGTTGTATTTGTCTTATTCTTGTTGAAGTGCTAAGCCTGAAATATCGTTCACTTTGTATTCCACCAGGTGGACAGCAGAGCTCTCCTGACGCTAGTTTCCTCAGCGGCTGAAATGACGGACGGCTTCCCCGTTTTGCAGTTCATTTTAAATTGCCCGTGAAAACGTTTGACACGCTAGCTGTATATTTGTTTCAACTTTCTTGGTTTTCCCGATAGTGAACCACATTGTTTTAGAGCCGAAGTTGTTGCATGTAGCTTGATGGAGTGCTGTGAGAGGGATATTTGTTGATCTGGGAAATAAAATCTCCTGTGACTGAGGGGGAAACAAAGGATAGAGACAGCGTATAAAAGTCAGGCGAAGTTAAGTGTTATGGCTGCATAAATAAACTGCTGCATGTGTTGGACAATGCCAGCAGAGTGATGGGAGAAAGGAAATGGCTGGCTGAAAGTACAGGTGGACATGTGGATGTGAGCATCACATGCCTGCCTGTCATTTGTACATTTTCCATCTTAATATAAAATAGCAATCTAGTGTTTCTAACCCTAACCTTAACCCTAACCCTTGGAATGTAGTGAAGCATCTATCAGGTAAAGAGACTGATGTCGTACAAGATTGGTTATTAATTTGTTGGCGAGACCAAAATCCAACCTTGCTAACGCTTGCTAACTAATGCTAATGTCGCTAGGCGTCTGCTGGACGTAGACAGTAAATGGGCAACTGGTTGCTAGTAAATACATCAGTCCAGCGTCATCTAATATACTACAAGGCAGACAGAATCCCTTAATTTTGGAGACCTGGGTATTATAAATAGGAACCTCTTTGCTAAACCCTTCTCATAAATGTGTTCCTTAGCACTCATCTCTTCTCACATTTCGAAAGTGTAAAAAGGTCAGAACTTGTTGGAGCGACGTTATTAGGCCGACACGTTTCGGCTCGTGGCCTTTATCAGGAACCGTTTGGACGTGCCACCTGGATCAGTGCAGCAATTACTATCTACAGAGAAGTTTAATGGCTCAGACTTCATCTTGTTCTCTAAAGTCATGGAGGGCTTAGTGGATCTTAACAGTGAGTAAGTGGCTCCTCAACTGGAAAAACATTGGCTTATAGCTGTAAAGACCTAATGAAGCATTAGCTCACGTTGCCTCTACCCCCATTGCGCTCCCCAAGTCTCTACCAGACGGAGGAAGGAACGCAGGATTGATAGTCCAGGCGTCTAATCCGTTATCTTTACAACAACCTGTTGCTCCTCAGCGACCCAGTCCAGCCCCTGAAGCTTCCCCTGGGCAGGGGTTTCTCGTACACTCTGCTGACAGCTATCTCCCAGAGCAGTTGTTGGTAAACACAAATGAGCTGCTTACCCCAACAACAGGTTTCCTCTAACCCCTAATCCAGGCCACAAAGGAGACCCCCTCTTACCCTTTTGACCCTTTCTGCAGACCAAACCCCCCCTCCGCTCCCTCCTCCTCCTCCATGGCGGTGGCGGTCGATGGGCCGGTGAGATAAGCCTGAGTGGAATTCCCGTCTGGGTGTTCTTTGGCGTGACCTGGGTGGCAGAGGAGCGTCAATGAAAATCACTCAGCACTCCACTCAATAAGGAACCAGTCTGAGCCCATGGCCGCATTTCACATCACTCTAATTTCCGTTTCTATTTTGTCTGGCTCTTTCCCTTTCTGGTTTAAAGTTTTACAGTAGCAAGGAGAAATTGCTAAAGAGGAAACAGGACTGACTTGGTAGGGATACTGTGTGAACTTCTGACAACCTCTAACCCGAGGTAAGACAGCCTTAAAAAGTCTTGTGTTGCATGAAATAAGGAATGAGCTGCTTACTGCTGAAAAACAGCTTGAAACTCGCACCAAGAATGTGATCTAAAACAAATCCGATTTCATAGAATTATGAAAAACAATCACATTAGGGTCAGGTTTACAGTGTGTGTTACACTCTTACAAAAGAATATATATACCAGAGACACTGAGTCAGTGCGGCTAGACACATTCATCCCTGTCACCCTTGCAAACATTTTTCACAAATGAGATGTACAACTGCATGCTGGGGTCCAGTCGGCCATGTTAACCATGCGTCTAGCACTTCCTTAGAGACCGCGAGTCCACAACGGAGGGGCCGGTTGTCTGGGAAAGAATGCTAGGGGTCTGGAGTGGCCTGGGTTAGGCAACGGCCTGGCCATTGTGCCCCAGGAGAAGGTAATTAGGAAGTGAAACCTTGACCAGTTGACAGCAGGCTTTGTTCAGGGGCGAGTGGGCCAAGAGAAATGCTTTTGAAAGCTTTTTCACTTTCTTTGGTGAGGCGACCTCAACCCCTTCCTCTAGTAACATGCTGGGGTAGATCATATAGGTTTCTAAGTAAAAAATGCATTCAAGGGGGGTTAAGTGGTATTTATTGAAAGAGAAGAAATCTATCGACAGCGCGTTGCTTGACAAGGGTACCAAACCAAATATACAGCGTACAGTATCTGCTAACCAGAAATGTCATTTCCAATCCACGTTAAACTACAGTTCGAGTATTTATTTCCTTACTTATCATACCGCTAATATATCTTTTTCAAAATCTCATTTTTATGCTAATAACACTCCATCCAGTCTTCTGCAGAGCTGCAGCTGCAGCTGGACCTGCCAGCTAGCTCATAATCAACTATGCTGTCCACTTTTCCTGCACTGTACACTCGCCCTCCAACATTAAACTAGAGTGAGAGCCAAACAACCATGATCAGTGTGGTGAGGGCATCCAGCACCGGGAGTCCACGCCTGTGCTTTTCCTCGTCGACCTTAGCGCCCTGTTCTCATCTCCAAATGTGGCAGGAGCAGTGTGAACATGACTTTGGCAGCTACAAGTTGCAGTAAGAGGAAAATAGAAGATCCTTGGGCAACTGGTATCCAAGATCCAGTGAGGGATTAACTCCTGGTACTTTAAAATGCAGCTTTTTTAACGATTGATCCCAGGATGCAATAGAAAAAAGTGTATTTCTGGGTAAACTTCACTTGAAAAGAAATAAGAAAGGTCAAGCCTCCAGCAGCACTTGTAGTATATGGAACAACTTTATTATTTGTTGGCTACAGCCTTATCGGGATTATCCAGGTCATCGGTAATCATCCCAGGCACAGTACAACATTTTAAAACTGTGCTTTCTTATTATATTTATATTTTATTATGGATATAACATCATTCTTTATATTTAACTATGCTTGCAGCAAGGTTCTTGAGATAGTAGTGTTGGTCCTTGGTTCCACTTTCGTCAGAATGAGAAGTTTTAACAACAATCAGATGGATCATGAAATTCGGTGCAGATATTAATTTCCCACACAGTATGACCTGTACTCGCCTTGGTAACACAGACACAAAAGAATAATAATAATAAAACAGAAGCACAGCGGGAGGGAAAAACATAAGGAACACAGGGGAACGATCGTGTCTTTAACGTGAAAAGACCTTTACCACAACAAACAGATTCCTCCGTGCTTGAGTTTCAGCATTAGCCTCGCAGCTAGTCTATAAAACACCAAAGAGAGGACAAGAGGAATCTACACATCCTTTGTTATCCTCTTTGTTCTCCGCCTTATTATGGGAACTCTTTGAGCTGCGACCCTTGCTGGTTTCCTTCGATGTAGTCTCAAGGACTTGCTTGGTCTCCTTCCACACCGGCCCAAACGGGGGAAGTGAGTAAACCAGCATTAATGAATGTAAGGCAGTCAAATGGATCCTCGAGGCGCATGCTATGGCGCCGTGATCCCTGGGATCCTAACAGCCTAGAGAATCAAAGGCAAATAAGTTGATTCAAATTTGTCAAAAGCTTTGTTTGCTTAAACAAAACCAGGCTTATACCGAGGATGGCCGTTGAAATTAAAGGATCAACTGTACTAGCACTGCCATAGATCTTGAAACCCATTTCACTGTTGTGTTTTGGAAAAAAATACATCACCCACTTGAGGTGGTTATTCTTAACATCACTCAGGTTTTATGAACTTGTTAAGGAAAATCTGCGGCTTTATGGGTGGTATTGCACTGCTGTCGTACATTTACAGTGCTTACGTCTCCAAGCGCAGGTGTCACAAACACGCTTTTCCAAGTAAGTGAAGTCAACTGATTGCTCTTGACTTTCTCCTGGAGACCTCGGAGCTCAGCTGGGACAGCGATCAGTCCTCTGCGACTGCGGCAATTAAAGTTTTTATGTAGTTGACAGAAGAGTTAGAAAACGCCAAAGGACATTTAGATTAATGATGGCATCCCTCAGGCCAGTATTATGTCACTCTGAATGAGGACTGAAGAGACAGAGGGATGACATTTTTACAGGCCTGGCACTTAGAAACACGCTTGTGTGTATTTGCAAGCGAAGACGTGCCCCCCCCCACACACAAACATGTGCGTGCGCTTTCTCTAGTGCTACCCTATAACACACTCTGTTGTAAGTGTGCGTATGTGTGCAGTGACTGCCATAGTTGGCTGGTGGGCCAGTGTTTGATGATGAAGTCATCAGTTTAAGTAAACTCCAGATGGCCAGGCAGAAAGTAAAACAAGTGCCATCTGCTTAGATTCAACTGCTGCTCAACTTCTCCCCTCTCCATCTCCCCATTTCCCCTCCTCTCTCAGTTGGCACAGCTAAGGACCAGAGTACTCAGGACATTAATGCCATTAGTGAAATGTTTCAGAAGAGGCAGCCAAGCACAATGCATTACACTAGACCTACATTACCACCAAGGGCTTGAGGCTCACTCGCTCGGTTGCAAGGTAATACACAACCTGTGAATCTACTAAGGTGCTGGGGTATTAGGTATCATCCCATGCCGACTGCTTTAAATCAAGCAACAATGATATAATACTCTAATTTCTAATCGGACACTTTTAGTTTATGATATATATAAAAATATATTTTATCGTCCAATACTGAATCCTGTATAGAATCTAAGGAAACTACAAAACAAGTGTAAGGTAGAAAAAGAAAGTCCCGAGGGTGGAACTTAAACGGAAAGTGTTCAAATAGCTGCCATATTTTTTTGCTTGAAGTTGGTGAAACCGCAAATTTAACTGGAACTAACAACATATTTAAAAATAAAGCTTCTTTTTTTTATCTGCAGCATCTTAAAAGCGCTTGGACCACAAGTTTATTCATGATGCAAAGGTCAGCAAAATACGCTGGAATTTACAATTTTCCCTGGATGGAAATCGTGCTGTGGTGTGGTGGTACTTTGGGTGTAAATAAATACTGAGTGATTATGATTATTGTAGTAGCAAATGGGGACCCTATTTTTCCCCCCCCTTGTTTTCCAAGATTGGAGATTAGCATGACTGTTGTGGAATGCTTTCATTTTCTTATTCACAATGCAATGTTTGCTAAATAACGAGCCGTGCTCCCACGGCATCAGGGGAAAAGGAATGGCCAGGCCGTTGTTGCTTGTGGATCAAAATGAGGTTACTTACATTTTGTGGTTATTGTACTGTAAACCTATACTTTGCTAGGGTTATGTCTGGCATTAACTAATTCTTGTGTCGGATATTCTTGAACCTATTCAATTCATAACAGCTGATCCACTTCCTGTTTACGTAGAAGTCGTTCTGGTTCCTGGAATATGATCAACATGGTGAAATTAGGGTTATGATACTTATTACAGCATATTTCCTTATTGCACATTAGCTCTTAGTGTTGCGTTTTGAGGATCTGCACCATCGACAGGCGTCTATAAAATATGTTCTTTGCTCGACATGCCTCCAAACAACATGCTACAGTGCAGTGGGAAAAAACACCACTGCGTTCGTCTCACTTAAGGTGACCAGTAAAACAGTCATATTCCCAAAGTATGTTCTTACAGTGCCAAAAAATTAGTGGACCATTACACAAAAAAGGTGGGAAAATTGCTGCGGAGTTGGATTTTTTTTCTAGACCCGGCTTGTGTTGTATGTTATTGCTCGATTTGACGAATAAGCCAAGGCAGGCTTGTTTCTCTCCTCCCACTGATGCAGAACTTTCAGCGATGCCCTTCATCTGGTTTAACAACATTGGACTCTACACATCGGTTAAGCTGTGTGTCCCAGAAGAAAAACAGGACCAATCTCCTTCACCACTGTGCGCTGTAATTAAGCACACAGCTGGCAGTTCCCATTACGCCATCAGAGCGAGCAGGCGGACCTGGTCCGTGGCACTACAGGCCCTCAGCCTCACCTCTCCACCCACCGTCTTTTTCCTCTCCTCAGCACCTGTACATTGTAAAGAAGCAGTGTGTCGGCCCAAACAGCCCTGCAGCGAACAGTCTGATGGCTTTGAGAGTGTTTGTTGTGAAACACTTTAGTGTAACACATCATCTCCCCCCTTCCCTCCCCGCCTCAGTGTACATTTTAACATTCCGCCTCGCAGACTGGTTTAGCCGGGGCCAGGTGGGGAAAATGTCCACACGTGGTTTTGGGTTCAGTAAAATTCACACCAGCCTTTTATATCTGACAGGAAACTACATGGAAATGTGGTATAATGGGGAACAGGCAAGTGGTGCGACAATTGCTGTGGGGGCGACAACACTGAGGGCTGCGGAACAAGCGAGCGAGGGGTTTCATCACATCGGCCTACCCGGACCCCCTCCTCTCTTCTCACTCGTTCGACCCTGTCCCACTGCACGGGACAAAAACGTTATGTTCAAGCAAGAATTTTAATGTTGTGCCATTTTGAGTTTGCCCACACCACACCAAACGCAGGCCGGTCCCTGTAGGCTAGCTCTCTCCTGGCCAAGATCAGCTGTCTGACCGCAGAGCAGCCTGCTGTAAACACTAGCCAGATTACCACACAGACAACACACACACACACACACAGCCCAGCAAGAGTTATCACGCTGACAAACTTACAAGCAACCATTGTCAACAAAATAATTTGCTCCCAGCTGCATACCATATTGATTTAGATGAATGCAGTCAGAAAGAATACAACTGGAACAAATAAAAAGAGAACATTGCGGACCAAATCCGTTTCAGATTGTGGGAAGTCTTATGTAACGTTTAGGAAGAACCCACAACTGTGTTAATGATGTGCACATGATTGCCAATAGTTGGCTATTAAATTTCCCTTCCCTCTCCTCACCCCCGCAAAAACCACTGCAGGTGCTGCGGCAGCACGATTAGAGGTAGAACTGAAAAGGAGAACCAAGCAAAACATACCGGACCGGGGTCACTGCTGTTATTGTTCCAAGTGGCGCTGTCAAACATAAAAATGACCATGCATTTTGTTGCTCTGTCTCCCTTTGTCGATGTATGTTTATGTAAGAGGTTCTGTCAAAACATGGAAAAAAAGATAAATGTGGCTAATTAAAAGAACATTTCTTTGGTAGTTGCTGTAATAGATACCTCATTGTGGGGTCCGGGGGCAAAGCTCCCCTTTAACCAATCTCGACCCCAGCTCATATTGAATTTGACTCTTGCAAAAGGGCTTGATTTCTGTAATCTTGCTCACCGCTGCCACACACAAATTCAAATAGCGCACAAGTGTAATTTATATAAAAAGTCTCTGGTGTGTCAGATCACATTTGTGCAAAGGTGAGACCGGGGGTTCGCACTCTGGATTAAAAAGCTGAACCGACGGAAAGAGTCCCAGTGAGTCATGGCTCCGAAACGAATCGGACCGAGACGCCGCAGCGTGAGCACACCTGCTGCAGCTTCACGCCGCCCGCACAATGTCCTCGGCATGTGTGTGACTCCTGCTCTGCCGTGTCAAAATGCAACATGTTCCAGCTGACTGCAATTAAACGGTAAACTGGAAATACTTACCGTTGATTTAGTTGTACATAAATTGGTCGAAATGTGTTCCAGGGAGGAGCTGGTTACCTCACCGCTCACCACCAAGGGCGGACGCACATTTATCTAAGTGCGGGTTTATCAATTAAATCACCCGCTCCTTCCCTCCCTCCCTCCCTCTCCCACCCCCTCCTCTCCTCTCTTCACCTGCTTTTTTCGAGGCAGCGCTAGGATCATCTGGAAAAGCAGCGCACAGAAATCACAATCAATCAAGGAGCGAGAGCCGCGAGGTGCAGGGCCGAGACGAACACAGCCAAGCAAAGAGATTCAGGAAAAAAAAACAATATCATGAATTGTTCCTCTCTCTCTCTCTTTCTCTCTCTCTTGCTCTCTCTTCTTTATTATTTGAGTCTGTTAAACATCATAAATCCTCTGGATGGGAGATAGACTGGAGGGCCTCAGCGAGAGATTTATATCCTTTGCCTTTTTCTAATCCAATATCCCCTCCTCTCCAGCCATTCCCAAAATGGTTTGGCTGTGAGGACTCTGTGGAGGCTCTGCTGAGGGGGAAGCACAGACACACACACACACACACACACACACACACATGTTCACACACCCCGAGTGACCAGAGCAACAAGAGGAATGTAGCGAGTTGCGCCACATCCCAGCTGGACTGACAGTGAGCGCTAGCGGTGTCCTCCTTTCCACCGAGGAGGATGAAAGGACATCAACTCATCTAAGACGCTGAAGGAACGCCTGGAATTAAGAAAAGGGGAAGCTCTCCAACAGGGGCTTGCCTGGAAGACGACCTCGGTTCACTGCTAAAGCAAAGAAGACGAACACGGGGGAAAAAAAGAGGGGGGGGGAGAAAGAGAGAGAACTTCAAAAACACTCCCCACGCCACACCTGCGATCAATTATGATCCGCAAAATTAGAGAGTTACTAACAAAAACCCCGGCCTGTAATAATTCATAATTATCAAAAGAGCAGCGAGGAGGGAGCTCTCAGGGTTCACAGGGACTTTGGAGCGAGTTTGGAGGAGGGAGGAGAGGTGTGCGAGCATGTACAATGTCCTCAGTGTGGCGTTCCACCTTAGGCCTCTCTCAACCAAAGGGTCAAATGAATCTAATTGTGATTCAGTCATACGCTCGCATGTCTGTTGTCAGTGAAAATATTTTCCTTGAGTTGAACAGCTGTGCGATGAGAGTCATATTATAGCAGTACGCCGATGTTAATCTCCCCCTCCGAATGCCGGCTTCCAGAGTTCCAACTTCTAAAACAAAACTGCACAGTAAAATAAATAGCGCAGCAATAAACACCTACGCCGCCAGTTTGCCAATGTGTTGTTTGTGTAGCTGCTAGCGTTTGCTCTCTGATATAACACATTTGTAGGTTAATTGCATTCATTATCCTTTATCTGTGGATCTGAAACAAATGAGCGCAGGGGAAATTTCAGTCCAAGGAATTCACATTCGTGTCCCTGCGTGAACCAATGACAATTTCGCTCTCCTGCAGCAAGGCCACGGCAGAGGATGACCAGATAAGGCGAGAATCTTCTTGCAGAAATCACGATAAAATGTCACCTTTTATCTTTATCGCTGGCATTTATGGCTGCAGGAACAGCTCTTATCTTAACGAGGGATTAAGTGAGATAAATGTAAGCGACTCTTTTAGATGCTTTGAGCGCGATCGTAAAGGCAAAACCGTTTGCTAGGTCTAAAATGTAAGTGGAGTAGTGAGGCGGGAGGAGATAGTATCAATATGAACCACGACGCTCTAAAACCCATACAGGCCGTAGAGAATCACAGCAGTGATCAGGCATGGTTTCACACCAGTGGACGCTTCTGGGAGGAGTACGAGTGGGGTGGAAGGTGGAGGAAGAGGAGGAGTAGGAGGAGGAGGAGGGTGGGCAAAATGAAACTCCTTTCCAAACAATCCCTGTGCCAGTGAATATCCCAGAGAATAAACTCTTCCCTGAAAGAAAATAAATGGAATCTCCTGTGTGGGTTAGATCGCGGAGAAAAAAATAAAGCCAATTTGCCAAAACTGCTCAATATGCAGCGTGTTAGCGCTGGAGTTAATTGGAGGAAAAATGTGAAATGTGAGCCAAAATGGACAAGGATAATTGCTGCTCCCTATGAGCTGGTATTTCACAGCGCTACCTTTAAATCAAGGTCTTCTGAATTCGACAAAAGATCACTGTTTACGTGCTCTTCGTCATCAGCGTGGTCAACATCATGCACGGCTCTTATCTTCGATGCTCGCGGCAGATCGTGTCGTGCACCATGGCGCTGGCTAGAGTCGCACATTTCAACCTAGAAATCAGAAACAAAGTAAACCTGTGTCCATGTCAAACTTCTGGGAAAGTGAGACAAACTGTTTTCTCAGCTGCAGGTATCTGCAGTTGTCTCTCGTGTTACAGTGTACACTGTAATACATCATACTTCAACGCTTAAGTTCAGTTTTAAACATGACATAAATCTATGAAAACACCTGCGTGGGCTAATAAATTGTTAAACATTTACATTGGAAATGTAACATGGTGGTTTTCAGCTACTCCATGTTGATACAATAGCTTACATTCCCAAATATCACTGCCGCTGTAGATTGTGCACAAAGTTATTTCTAAAATATTGTTAAATAAACCAAACCCACGAGATCTTGTCATTTCTGGCTTGTGGATAACCTCTTTGGGACAGAGAAGCTTTTTGATAAAAATCGGTTTAGAGACCTGTTTCTATTGTTTAAACAGCTGAAAATGAAGACTGGTTGAGACTTTTGGGAACAACAGTTGTACCGTTTGTCTTGGCCATTCACTGAACCCCATACCTGAACGGAGATTGTCATATAAGTGCCCAGTGACTGTTTTGTTCTTATGTACAGCAGCAAATATTAGCATGTCCAGCTAATTAGCTAAAGTAATGTGACACACCAAGGCAACAATCAGCTGTTGGCCGACACTGAGACGTTGGTGAGAGTCTGTGGCATTCCCTCTCAGTGGCTTTCTGGCGGAGCTCATCATTGATTGCCAATTGACTGTTCAACTTAGTAAGACAGTGCCCAAGAAACTGAAGGCCAGCTAATCAGCACAATTTGCTTGAAACCTTAGCTTCTCGTTGGCTGTAGTCTTTGCAGCGTGTTCAAGAGCAACTTTTTGTCCCAGACAGAGTCTACATGAGGCGACGCCACGGTTGGCCTTCGTCTTCTCTCGCTCTCAAATGTGTGGTTTTTGCATCCAGGCCTTAATACCAAGTGCTGTACATTTTGCTTTTCTTAGTGTTTTTTCATTATGTCCCATATCAGCTGTTGAAGATGTCAACTTGCCTCAGACATTAAGCCTCAGATTGAGTTGTTTAGCTTGAATAAGAGTAAAAATAAACTAAACCACTAGGTTGAAAACAACAACTTTCGTAAGCTAAGATTAGCTTAATTAGCTTGCTAGCTGCTAATAATTACTTACCAGCTACTAACTGCTAAGATTCAGCTATAAATGAAAACTTAGCTTTTGTTTACCTGTGTCTGAAATTGGGGGCATATTGTTTAAAGAAAAGCCCCCAAGACTTGTGTGGTAATTAGGTCATCAGAAGCATTTTTGCCAAAATGGAAAAGCCTATCGCTATGGAAACACTGAAATGGCTCCAGCTCCATATGGCACCGTTTCAGGTATTGTGCTGTCCAATGCACTACACACCACTTTCTGAAGTGTTGTTTAACTTTAATTTTATTTATTTTTTTAAGGTAGAACAATTGTACAAATACTACAAATTGCTAACTATGATTTAGTATGCAAAGAGGGCTGTGCTGTTCAAGCAGCTTTGCCTGCAGGGCTTCCAGGGTGAGGTCCACAGTGGACCCGGCTAGCAGGAGGCCTAATCTGTCTCCCAAAGAACCTTCAGTGCTAGAATGCATCTCATTAAGTTAACAGCTTGCTGTCAGCACGGAGACAGGAAGTCAGACTGTTGTGTCATGATGAATGCTCTCGTAAGCACGGCATGTCATGGGTGGCGGTTAACCTGAGGTTTTCAGACAGCGGGGAGCAGAGACGGGGGAACAATAGTTGTTGGGTTGTGACTATCCGAAACGTTTTCTAATCTTTTTCATTCATCCTTATAATGTGCCTTTCCACCTATACAGTAAATGACGTAAAGGCAACTGTGGAGAAACATTTTGATAAAGACAAATATGTAGCCCTTAAGCTAAGCTATGTTAGTTTTTCTTTTACTTTTTGTAATCATCTGACAATTTCGGATCTTAAACATCTCAATCCTTGAGTGTCACTCTTTTAATTTTCTTGAGGTTTTCTAATATCCCCGTGGCTTTGCACAGTATCATACCAAAACATATATTGTTTAAGATTTATGTGACATTTTCTACTGTTGTGCAACTTCGTGTAACCGGATTAATTTCGCTCATAATTGCATCGCAACAATGCACATGCAAAACTCTTATTTAACCACCAATAGCATTGTGAAATGTTTTTAAAAAAAATCACGATGGCAGAAAAAGAGCCTAGCAAACAGTGTGGCAGACCGCAGAGTTATGCCTAATAATGAAGGACTATAAATGAGGGCCTCTGAAATTATTTTAGAGCCAGAGAGCTGACTTGTTATTGGCTTACACAACACAAACGGGCCTGGAAGTCTTTACTCCGTGGCAGCAGTGTTTTAATGGGATTGAGCCTCACAACCTTTGCCTGTCACACTGATACATTTGCTATTGCTCTAATTTGCCAACAATACCCCAAGCGCTTCATATATAACCATTTTCTGGAATAATTTGATTGCTCAGATGCTTGTCTAGGTCCCCTGAGTCAAGGCTTTTTACCCCTGTGTGCAATGTACAGGATTTCAGCAAAGAAAATAAACCTCGTAAAAAAAAAAAAAACTGGGGTCCGTGCCAGCAAGTACCCAGATGGTTCATTTAAGATACATGAAAACAGCATTATATGTTTCTTATTGAACATATTTAGTAAACCTGCTAAGGTTACCCCCTGATTCCAACCATGCGCGTGCAGACGGATGGATTCCATCCCCAACCTAGTTCAGCCTCAAGTGTATTTTTGCACGTGAATCTGAATAGTGCGTGTTCACATTACAATTCATGGCCAGACAGCATAGAAAGAGAATATCAAACAACATTTTATTATAATTTGGGCTAATTAAGTGTTTTGTATGTGTTACTTACACATATATGTGTTAAAAATGTTTGCTCGGGCTCTTTGTTGCTTCACATCTAGCATTTATACGCTCCATATTGATGGAATTACTGACTGACTAAACTTCCAGTTCTGGAAACTCTACTTTTCTTAAGTTGAATGTATGTCCTTTTTGAAACTGCACACAGGAATTTGGAGCTTGCGAATCTTACTCAGGAATCACAAAATTTGGGTGCACAGCTTCCTTATTTGAGACTAGTTCGCAAAAAAATTAACAGGCAACACAGAAGTTTGGTTTTAGTTTTTATGTGTCTGAGTTGTACAGACCACACAGACAGGATGTCAGAGATAATATACCAGACGTGTGGCTAACCCGTAATTTACAAAATCTGATCAGCCGAATGGAAACAGACACAAAACGCAGCCATGTTTGTCTAAACAGCCAAGTCCTCACACTCTGACCAGATGGTGGCAATAATTCTCCTTTTCATGTCTTTAAATTGAGGGAAAGAAAAAGAAGAAGACCGCTGAAACTGTCTTCTTTGGTGTTAGAGTGAAGGATCTGAAAATACTACATGAAAACTGCGATGAAGCATATGTAGCCATTACTTTGTTGTGCTTTGGTTTTTATTGGTTGGGACAGGATGTTCTTTTTCTGTATATGCAGCAGGTACATTGACGTTCATTTTGCAACGCTATGCCCACCAGAGCCTCTATCTGCGCTGGATAACAGAATGAAATAGCAAGTTGAGATACTTTTTTTAATGCCAACACTTCCTAATGGTGGAAAGCAGGCATCCTAATAAATTCCACAATGACAGGTCACTCCCAAAATGAAGATCCCTCCCTCTTTCGCCATCTCACACCAAACCAGCCTCCTCCGGCATCCTTCCCGACCCCTGCCAGTCTCTGGGAAACTCCCAGCGTGCTCTCTGCTCCACCAGTAACCGCAGGAAATGAGTCTCGCAGAGCGCTGAAGTTTAATAAAAAATAAATGAATGGGGTGTCCCAGGGACAGACTGAATGAAGAGTGGGAAAGAGAGGAGGAGAGAAGCCGGTGCCCCGAAGTGGAGGATAGGCAAGAGAGGAGACAGAGAAGGAAAAACAAAGAATAAAAACGTGAGCCTATTACTGGTGTGTGTTTCTGTACAGTGATGAATCAGGGAAACCAAAACCAGCTGCAAACGTGGGGCTCTCTCGAACAAGAATGGCAACACGGATCAACTAGCGGGTCGTTTAAAACCATCTAACCTTCTCTTTACCCTTTTCTTACAATCGCCAGTGGGCACTGAGCCTACAAACACAGCACAAACACACACTCAAATACAATTTGCCTGTGCGTGCGTGCGTGTGTGTGCGCGAGCGTGCAGAGATAGCCGCATAGATCCCTTTCTTCCCTCTCCTGACACAATAACTCTCATGCTCTGAATGGAGGGACAAACATTCCAGACATGCCACATGTCGGGGCTGCTGGCGAATCATTAAACTGTGGAAGAGAAACTGCAGGATACCCTCTTTTTCTCTCATGTCTTCTCTAATTACCCTTATACCTTTAATTGATGTTAAACATGAAACAGGTATTAACTTAAAGGGAAGGAGGAAAATGGAAATCTGCTGGGCATTTGGAAGCAAGCGGATGCACTTTATGCTCCGATGAGGATATGTGATAACTCTATAAATTAGGAGTGGGTATTATCTCCCTTCGGCAGCTGACTGCTCCCAGGATTACAGCTTACCTCTGGGCCTCCTAAGTAAAAACAGCGGCTTGGAAAAGACATGCGCGGAGAGAGTGCGGTCTAGAAGCAGCTACAATAATAAGGGTCCGCTCGACAATTCCCAACCTGAGCTCGCCTTAGAGACAAAAAGGGGTGATTCGGAAATGCTAGATGTTGGATAGCTACTCAGAGCTCGCATGCCCTCGGGGCCCCGGCCCCCCTTTGAAAGCGTGGCCGTCTAAGTGCCTGAAGTGTAACACCAAGCAGTCCATTGAGAGGCAGGTGATGTGCAGAACAAAGGGAGGATTCAGCACCTCAGTGACACAGTGGGAAAGAGATGAGTGATTATTAGCCCCACTGAGGGCCTTGACAGACCGTTTAAAGGCAGCTTCCTTTGATTGTGACAGTGTAATTGTTTCACAGATACAATCACGTTGAGCACTTACCTGGGGCAGGGGAAACTGGACTTTCATTAAAGTGCGGGATTGTCCCCAGGCTGCTCTGTAATTGTGCCTGTTGTCTTGTTTTGTGATGTTGTCTTCTGCTCTGAGGTAATCTGGAGGTGTGTGCGTGTGAACGTGTGTGACGATTTGACCGCGGGCTATTGAGAATCCGACGCGGCCTCGGATGCCACGCATACAGTCAAAGTGTCTGAGAAGTTGTAAAGCTATTCTGTTTTCACACTGCAGACGCCAGGGGTTACATTACCCGAGGAAAAATTCAAAAATTGCAAACACACCATTAAAAATCCCTTGTTTCAGCAGTCAAACAGACTCGCCTGAAACAGTAACAAGACATGAGAATAAATCAAACTCAAGGAGTGTAAACAGAGCTAAATAAACTGTGGAAGAGGGTGGGAAGTCTTCTCACTTCATCCTGGTCTCCCAAAAAAAAGAAAAAAAAGAAAGCGAACCGGCCTCTGTGTTTGTTTTTGATTCAGCAGGCTAAGATGACACAGTCTGTTGGGTGCTCTATTGGCCATGTGGTCTGGGTCCACTGAGCGTGGCTGTGTGTCCAAGGGCCGAGCTGATTAGATAATAAACCGCAGAATGAAGAGAGAGGAGCGAACGGTTTAGCTTTTACCGCTGCATCATCTGTCAGTGGGCTAAGGAGCTTGAGTCCTGATAAAAACCAGCTCCGCACAAACATTTTTAAAGGCCTTTAAAGTGTGCTGACATCCAGCATGTGCTGCCAACTATTTATTTATCTCTAAATATGTTTTTATCAAGAATGGAATGAACTACTTTAAAGCATTTATCTATTTCGTAAACACAGGATGTTTACCAGTTAGCTTAAGAAATTACACAAGTTGAGAGACAGCCGTGGATTGCAGATTTTGCAACTTGGTAAGGACAACACACAAATCATTGGTGCTTTTGATAATTTGTGGATGTTTTATTTGGGAAGATTAGTTCTGGGGTAATAACAGGACCCCAGCACGCTGCCATCCGTGATTTGGCAAGGAGAAATATACAAATGCACAGCTGAGGTCTGAACATAAGAGCTCTCCCTCGATTGTTTATTCCCCCACGTCAAAAAGCAGTGTGAAGTATTTTTCATTAAAGAAAAATAAATTAGTGTTATTATTGTTCAAATCAGTCACGCTTTCCCCAACGCATGTAACACAATCCCCATTCCCCTTCCCCTTGGTTTTGTGTTCGCCTCTCCATTTAAGTAATGTACTTTGGTTGTCAATTGACAAATGTACGGTAACTAGGACAGCGCAGCCACCGCTGACCCCTGGTCCCCCCCCCCCCACCCCCGCCCCCGTGCTCATGCTCACAGTGCCCACAGCTAATTAGAAACCTGTTGATAGGTATGGCGCAGATCAAGTGCAGTTTAGGCAAGAAGTTTTCTCGGAGAGTAATGTGTGGATCCGCTCTGCGCCGAGTGAAGCAAAGGTGGGCTGGCTCAAGATGTGGAAACATTTCCACAAGACGACTTGTTTTAATGGCTGACTTTAAATCATGGACGTACGAAAACAGACGGTAAACGGAGAAAAGCAATTGGTTATGAGGAAGTTATTCCGTAAGTTTGACATTCTTCGCTTATTTGCTTTCTTGCCCAGTTTTTTATGATCTTTACCCCAAAGCAGCTACACAAAGCGGGCTGGTGCTTTCTGGTACGCACTTCAGCCATTTCTAAATTTGACCCTCTGTATCCTACCGGGACTTTTCCAATCATCGTACCTGGACTTCTCATAAGCATTATGTGCCCTAAAATACACTACCTGCTACCTCTTTCTGTTCTGCACATTGCTGGCAGATGACAGCAGTATGCGTTTTCATTACCCACCATTGCACACACCAAAACCATAATAAAAAAGTTTATAGAGCTTATAGAACCTGAGGGAAAACTGGACATTGGTCACGGTGATGCATATGACTTGTTGAATTCATTTCTGTTGCGAAATCAGCATTACCTTCTGGTATATTGCATTTAGTGTGATTATTTTAGGGCCCTTATTCTTATTATTTCTTATTTCTACAAGTTAAAAAGTTCACTCACATCTGAAGTTGGTGCAACAAAACTGTTAGCTTAGCATTAGCAAAGCGGGCTTCATTTATAAATCAAAAAAATCTGAGTTGACTGAGCTTTCTGCACATTGCAACACAAGTTTTGGTTGCATGTTGTACAGATAAACAATCAGTGTGTAGAGCAAAAGAGGCAGAATGCCTCGTCACACCTGGCTGGGTAGCAAGCCAACACTGTGCACATGTTAAGCAAATACCTAAAACATCTCTAGCTGCTGCTGAAACAATCCCATAATAAAGACTTTCTCTCGACTGTAACTCCGTTCTGCATCTGAAGTTGCTTGTCAGACTGTAATCAATGGCCAGCGCAGGGAGCAGGAGGTACCAGCCCCGGAAATCCATTGTCTGTTATCCATTTATCCGCTGCCATCAAACAACAGTTGATGAGTTCCCAGATCGGCCACAAATCTGTTCGCCCGGAGATCCAGATGAACACACAGAGTGATTGTTATTAAGTGCTATTAGACTTAAAAGTAGAGGCTTTTTTAAAAAGTTGCACACTGCACCTTCTCTGCTGACTTATGAGAAGGCAATGTGTCAGCTGACACCAATATTGCAGCCCTTAGTGGTTTGGCGTGTGTTCGTGAGTCCCTGCGCTGTACGTTCCAAACAAGAGGCTTGCTCTTCAAGCCAGATCTCATTCCAAAGGGCTTGGGGGAGTGCTGTTAACGGGACCCCCAGGAGCAGAACCATAATGGGGATCCTGATGGGCCCCGATCTCTGTGGAAAGATCAGTTCTCCTGCTTAATGAGGCCCTGGGCCCCTTCGCTGCGTCGGCCTAACTCTCGGCGTCATTTCTCACGTCCGCCGGCTCAGATTCACTTCCTTCTCACCGTAAATCTGGAGAGCAGCGGCCCTGATCGACATTAATTACCTGCACTCCTCCTCGAGGAAGTTCACTCACTCGTCAGATGACTAGATGGGCGGTTAATGTGCGGCGAGCTTGCGCGCATATGTGCGCGTGTGTGCGAAACGGGAAATTGAGTTACGATAACAGGAGATGAGCAAATTGAATTCTCACACCATATATCCACACAGTGGGACAGCCCTCAATCCCCCCCGCCCTCCCTCCTCGCCACCCAACCCCACCTCCCCATCCCTCCCTCCCTTCCACTGCTGCAGAGTCCCCCCACTCTCTGTTTATAAGTGCCTGAGCCCCCAGAATTTAAAATAATAAGATCAAGTTCCCAGGCAGGTAAGTGCATCCAGACTTGTTATCTGTGATATCACCGGTGCTTTAGCCCTCTTCCTCCTGCTCCCTCGTTCTCTCCCTTATCCCCTCTATTCCTCCCGCTCTCTCTCCATCTCTCTCTCTTTCTAGGGTATCTCCTGCTTTTCTAAAACTGTACAGTGAAACACAATACTTTGCATTATATACTTTGTGAAAAGCGGTTGCTGCAGCATCTTGTCATCGTCGGGGTGACCGGCCGCTGTTTGAAGTGCTCTCGGGTTCAGGGCTCAGCGTATAACAGTGACGGCTCGGCTGCACAACAGCGTATTATTTACCCAGATGGGGTTAATTGCTGAATAAAAGAATGGTTCTTTTCAGTTGACCATTGTAAAGCTTTGCCCACCCCTCTTCCAAGCCTTTCCCCCCGCACACACACACACACACACACAAAACCACACGGCAGTAGAAATATGACCGCGCATACTGAAGGCACACACACAGGCACTTATACATGCACGCAGACGCAAGAACACACACTTATATATGTGCACCTCCGGAGAAATATTACAAGAATGCGAAAGCTACACAGCAACACAATGCTGCCTCTACTATTTATGGACTGGCACACACACACACATATATAAAAGACAATAAAGAACACTGACTTATTTGCTGCTGTTGCACTTTTTGGTTACACTGAAGAAACTACAATACGTGTGCACAATACGTGTGGGCGGTTAAGGTAAAGAGGGGTGGGGGGAGGTGTGCGCTGATGGGCGATAATCCGCCGGCTTTCCCGATCACATCAGCGCTGCAAGGGATGGCATCATTCCACAAAAATGCACAAAAGCTCTGATCGCACACAGTACAGTTACTTATCTAAATGAAACTCACATTGCCTGCGTAATCAGATGACATATGATGGCATGCAGTAAGTATGAGAGGAAAAATTCATAATGCGTGAGAGGGAAGGAAGGGAGAAAAAAAAAGAGTTAATGCACAGGACGGGGGAGCGAGGGAGAGAGAGAGAATGAGAAAATGTGAGAAAGAAAGAGGAGGAGAGGTTAAATAGCTCCCACACTTCAGGGCAGGATGGCAGGTTGGACAGGGCTTGACAAGTCCCAGAACAGTAGCCTCTCCTGATCCCCATTAGCAGCAGCCTGACAGTATTCCTCCTTTGAAGAACAGAAAGTCAACACTCCATTTGTGGAGATAAGGTGCAGGTGAAGGAGTGAGCAAGGGGCCAGGAAAACGGTTCGGGCTATACCGGCTGAGAATAAAGAAAAGGTTAAATCATTTGAACTGCTGCTGGAACATTGTGTATGTTACTGCGACTCCCTCCATCTTTCTTCTCAAGCCTCCTTATCAAAGGCCCATTCTGCTCTATGTCCGGCGCAGACCCAGACCCATTTCTCTAAACATTACCTGGACGGACGTGGGCCTGGCGGCTGAAGACTCTGAGCAAACCCCCGGCAGTGAAGGCCGGCGGAGTTCCCACTCCCTGTCTCGGTGACCTGTGTGTCTCTTAAAAAGCTCACACTCTCACAGCTAAGACCCCCACCTCCCTTTTAAAACCCTCGGTGTCCCATCTTAGCCCTGCTCTTCAAACAGGCCTGCATTGATTAACTCAGGGGGCTTTCTCTGCTATCCACCTATTAATTATATGGCCTTCATTAACACCGGGCTGATGAATGGTCTCTGCTGGAAAGGCGAGTTAAGAGGAGGTGTTAACACAGCACCTGCCTGCACTCATGTGGCCACTTATTAACCAACAATGACCTTCCACATCATAAACCCACTGGCCGGCTATTTGCTGTCTAATAAACGGAGCCCCTCTCTCTCATACCCTTCCTCCTTCCATACGTGGACCCCTTTACTTGAGCCCCTCAGAGTTTATTGTTCTGGAGGAAAAAAAAAAAAATAGATGCCTGTAAACTTCGGACACCTGGAATCAACTAAAATACAGATCCACGGGACCAAAAAAGAGTTAAGTAGTGTAGGTGGTTAATGGATTGATGAAGAGCCTCTCCACGAGCTCTTTGAAGAGAAGACAGAAGCAGCTATATGGAAGTGTCGGAGCTTTTCTCTCTTGACATTGCAGCTAATGGTAGCAGCAAGGCAGCCCTCCAATGCTAATCCATTATAATAGCAGGTCACTAAAACAGTGCCGGGACTCTGGGTAGATATAAGCCCTTTAAGATATAAAATAAAAAGCATGGGTATTTGCATCTATATGATAAAATAAAGACTTTTTTATTCATTTATACTATGATCAGTCAGACAATAAATATACCTGATCAAAACTGCCCACCTGGTACTCAATGAGCAGCTTTGTCTGTGTAAGAAAGAGTAGAGAAAAGTCTTTTTATGTTCTTTTATAAAGTTTTTTTCAACTGAAACCTTAAATGATCATCATCTTAACAGCAGCTGAATGCACCAGTCCATTTTATCTCAGTTTAATCAGAATATTTCTGATACTAAAAACAAAATACTGACACGGCAAGCTAGCACACTGATCTGCTCTGATATTCATAGTGTCATTCCTGCGTTACTAATCGCGCTGACGCTTAATGGGCTGCGTGAGATGTCTATTTGGTTTGCTAATTGTTGGTTTGGCACAACAAGCTCGGGGGTCGTAGACTCGCCCTGCACAATGACCACAGGTTTAACCTGCGTTGGGGGCGTGGTCAGTTTGAATGAGCCTACGCCTGCTCTCGGCTGGAGTTCAATCTGATGGGGGTGGATTTTGAGGTGGATGGGACCAGATGTCCTGGTGAAGCTCCACATTGGCGACTATAGCTACTGTGTTCAGTTTTTTATTCATGTCATGTGTGGAAACGCTGTAGCTGGGCATTTTTAACCCTTTAACACCAGTATTGATTTTTCAATTATGTAAAGAAATGAATTATTTGTGTTTTTGCTTACCACTCCGACCGGTCCTACAAGAAGCTAGTGCTTGCAAAAGGTCCCAAGGAATTTTTTGAATGTGCACAAACCAACATTGGAGCATTAGATGCGTTATTTCGGCTGCAGTCTGAGCGGAAACAGTGCGTCGCAAATTTGCGACACTAGCCGTTAAGGGGTTAAACCAATAAATATCAAGAATAGGAAGGAAGCATTTGTCTGATTAACTTGACAGCATGAGTCGATGTTTTGATCTGACATGAGGAAAGTCTCCTTAATGATAATGAAAAGGCAGGACGTTCACTATGTTTCTTAGCTCAATCAAAGTGGTTTTAATTCATTAAACGTTGATGCTTGAGTCATACAGTGATTCAATGCTAAATAACTTTCAGAAGTGACATAACACAGCCATCACACGTACATAAGAACATGTTAAATGGATATTATAAAAATATTTCTGAGCTTGTTTAATGGCAAGCTGAAGACTGAATGAATAAAATTAGGCTGGATTCCACCAAGACAATAGTAAAGCCAGAGAAGATGACAGGTCCTCCAACATAATCATTGATGACTGCGACTGTCACAGGGATATATTTCTGTCAGTGTCAAAAGTACTTTTGCCCATTTGCTCAGAGGTTAGAGTGCTCTATAGTGGTCGTGAGGATGGAGACCTCTCAACAGAGAGCTATAGTTTGCTAGATCTCAGACAGACATAATGGTCCGGGCCCGAGCCACCGCTCAGTCCCTCCACAGACCAGGCGGAGAAATTGCAGAGAGAAGCCTGGTAATGGGCCCTAATGTGAGGACGTATTTATTTCATCCACTGGCCCAAGTAATTGGCTGTCTTTCAGTGTGGCCGGGGTTAAAACGCAGAGTGATGGATGGCAGTTTTGACAGAGGTTAGCGGGCTTCCGCTTTCACTGCTATTCCTCGCTCTGAGAGATGGATCCTGTCACTGGCTCTGGTGGAGTGATACTCTCTGAACCCCTTCATCCCGGACCAAAAGCCTCATGGCCAATTCTAGCAAAATCACTAACTGCACGTGAAATAAAACACGAATTAAGGAAAACAAAAGAGCTATTAGCAATGAACAGAACCCCTCATATTTACTCTGGACGGGAACATAATTCTCCCAGTTTGGGTTATAATGTCACATTGACATTCCTTCATGCCGTTCCAAAGTCACTGTGGGAGTATGGGATAAATGGGCTTGTCAAACCTTTTAGCAACTAATCTTAATGAATGTAACGATGAGAGACGAATTCAGAGAGGAGAGCACAAACCAGAGCCATTATGAAAAGCCACTGCTATGCTGGCATGAGAATATTTTCCCCGTCTATTAGTATAAACGTATTGTACAATAAACTCAACTAATTCCCTGGTCAATGGATAGACGAAAAAAGAAAGCCCTGGTCTCGGCAGGCTGCTCTGCTCGGGTTTCAGTTGTTTATAGCCATCAGTGTTGAGACCTCATCTCTTTATTTATGCCATAACTAGACCTCTGTTGACAGCACAGTGGACGTGGCTGAGGTACGGTTTTAGAAATGGTATTAATTGAATATTTAATCGATTTTAAGCAAAGTCAAAAGTGACTGAAGTGAGTTTTGTCTTTGTGATAGGAGAAATAATAATGCGTAATACTAAGAAAATAAATTAACTGCATTTTATGCATGTATGAAACCAGGTTTACTCCACGCCTCTCCACCTTTTTGGGTTTTAGCTGTGTCTGGCCTGACAGGTGGAGTCAGCCGTCGCTGTGGAAAGGGTCAGGCTGACGTTAAGTTACCACAGTCAAGGCAACGCGTTTTTTCCGCCCATGCCAGGCCACCTAACCCTCCCAGCTAAATAAAAGTTGTTAAATGCATTCCATAAATCTAATCAAAAAAGTCCCGCTCTCTCATTACTCCGTCTAATTCTGCGGCGCTCCCTCATGCCACGCACCATGCCAGGACAGCTGAAAAATCAGGACCTGAAATCCAAAAACAATGAAGACGACGGTTAAAAAACTCAGTGTGGACGCGTTTTCTTTTTTTTTCTTTTCCTCTGAGGAGACTTGAAGAATTATGTTCGCTGTTATCCTTCACTTGATCCCTTGATTATAGTCATACAGGTTATACTGAAAGCTGGGAAAGGGGCTTTGAGCGTGCAATACATACTGCTTTATGGGAATGAATCAAGCATGTGACAGCTTTTAAATTCCTCAGAGTCTCCCAAACAAATGTTACTCCTGCAGGTCGGAAAGGAAGCCTTTGCCGCATCCAAAAGTAAATCAAATACATATTTATGTCTCAATTTTGTGTGTCTCTCGCACTCCTTTCTTCCTCTCTCTCGCTCTCTCTCATGTCTTCCGCGAAGCCGAGCCCGCGAGGAGAACTTTGCCTGCTTCAGCGGACTAGGCCGTCGGGATATTAGTCCAGACAGGCAATAGTGTTGATTACTCATTGGCCATTAGATTGCTTTCACTGCAGTGGCTAAGCCTCCTGCATCATGAGATCGCTTGGCTGAGTGCAAGATTAGAGAGCGTGCTTTGCTCAAATCCCCCTGCTCCCTCCAAACGCCCCCCCCTCCGCCCCACCCCTGCTTACCCGCCACCCCTTCAGCCCTCCAAGCCACCCTTCTCTTTCCTTTCCCCACCCCGACAAAAAAAAAAAAATCATCTGGCTCCCCTCAGGTCAGCAACGCAGTGCAGCGGTAAGACAGGTTGACTAGCTGTGCAGTCCTTATTACCTCATTTCCTGTGACCACAGTTTTACCCCTTTTCTTTTTCTGCTGCAGGAACAAGTTTTATGATGGTTATACATAGTTAATGGTCCCTATGACTTAATTGTTTTTAGGGTCAATTTGGAGTGACAAATTCAACTGAACCCAATTGTTTTGTTGGCTCCTTGGAACACATATGGTGGCAGTGGGGAGGGAGCGGTTATGTTTATGATTTTTGTGAGTCCTGTCATGTACACAATCACACACACAATCACACACACACACACACACACACGGAGAGAAAAAAGTTCCCATATGCATAAAACACATGGATAAACACACCGCCACGCATACTTATGACACCCATGCGGACAGAATGAAGGATGGTAAGAAATCAACGTAAAATAAAAGTCATCTGACCTGTTTCAACCTGAGTTTTATCCCTCTGTTTCTAATGTTGGCTTCTAAAGCTCTGACGGGATTCAGAAAAAACAACAAAAGATTTCCTTCTCTAAACAGAACAAGGAGGGGGTTAGGGGTTCGGGGGGGGAGGGTTGGGGGGGCAAAATCACATGCACGTCCAAAAGTTCTCTCAGAGCTGCTTGGCAAAGCGAAGCCAAAACTTACTATGAGGTTTTATAGCTTTGAACCGCCCCTTCAAAAATAAGTTTGGACTTGAAAGGTGGTGAAGGGAAAGGCAGGGAGAGGCATAGCAGTGCAGCTTAAAGCTCATTACCCTCTCTCCCCGGCACCTTGCTGAGTTGAAAAGGCTTGGCTGCCTCTCGTAGACACATCCACCAGCTGCTAATCAGGTCAACAGCGGAATTAACCAATCTTTTAGATTTGGTCACTGATGCTTGCAGGTTGTAAAAATACTTGCTTTTGAGTGTCATTGTGGTTTACCCTGATATAGTTCTCGTCTGTCATTCGGAACAAAGAGGGGATACTTTTGCGAGAGCCGAAGGACGAGGCTGAACTTGAGGGAGTTTTCTGGGGACAGGAGAGCGTTGTAGTGGTGGAAAACGCTGCTTCTTTTCATTTATAGTCCTTCTACTCTGCAAACGCTGGTTTTTGACAGCTGTGATTTTGCAAATATGTGGACATCATATAAATCCATTTAACCGCTACAGCTTTAAAATGTCGCTTATACGCGTCAGTAACAGCACTTAACATGGCGTTTAACTCCAAAATACCCTTCACTTTCTTTATTTACAGCTTCTCTCATCCACACTTAATGTTCTGAAACAATTTCTTTTAAAACATGTCCGCATAGTGACAGCACCGCAGAGATCTGTCATCCATTTATGCGGTTCTTCAGTGGAGTATCTTAACGCCTTTTAGCTCGTTGTTTTTGGTTTTACTGTTACACAAAACCTCACACTTAAAGTCTCACTGCTCTCATCAACCTGTTCTCGTACTAGAGCTAAATGGAACGCGGACGTTGGGCCGGCGTTTGGCCAGAAACACGACCCCAAATAAACGCTTCTGTGCGCTGTAGCCAGAATCCCCTCAACAGACAGTCATGCAGCACATTGTCCCTGCTGAGAGGTACATCAATCTCTCTCATGCAGCATGGTACTAAAGCCCGGGCCATAAAACTGCTAAAATACAGAGTGGCATGTATGCGTTTTCCCTTGAGGAATTTTTACTGTGGTTTCCTTCTGAAAAAAAAAAAAAAAAAAACATCCCTTCCTCTGCTCTTTATTTCTTTCTCCTTTTTTGTCCTCAGCGCACACACACCTACGGACACACGGCACCTGTCAGAAGTGCGCTGAAGGAGCCCCTCCGGACGTTTTATCAAGTCAATTTGCAATGTGACAAAATGGTACTAAGAAATATTGGGGTTGAAATATGAGGTCACAATGTCCTGACAGTTTCCACATAAAAGGTTACTGATCTCTCTTAAGGGACAGATGTAAATCTGAATACAGACACACACGCGCACACACACACACTAATCCTGTGTGCTGTTTCACCCCTGCAGTCATGCAGCCTCTGGGAGTCAAGGGGAAAGATCATGCAGGAGGTTGGGAGGGTGAGGAGGTGGGTAGGGCGAGGTGGGGAGGAGGGGGTACATAGCAGTGGCTGAGACCTGGGGTGAGAGCTGCTGAGCTGTGGGAATGTGGACTATGCCGCTGCTCTAACATCTCTGCGTGGATTACGGCTCACGAGCCGTCACTCTCGGTTGTCCCGGCTTTACATCACCATCCGGGTCCGGCCTGGTTTGTCCCGGTCTGGTCTTGGCCCTCTCTGCCACTGGAGCAAGAAAAGGAGGCAGTGGAAAGGAGTAAAAGAGAAGTTTCTGGAACAGGAGAGCATTGGCCTATATTTGCAATCTCAGTCCAGAAAGATGGGGTAATGCGGCAGGGATAACAAATGTGCAACAGAGAAGAGTTAGGAGGGTTCTGGTGAGTTCTGACAGATTTATGAACTTTTCACCGTAAGCCCAATGAATCAAAAACATGAGTACAAAACACAGGGCTCTGACTATTGCAAAAGATAAGTTTTTTCCCCTAAAAACAAAACAAAATGATATAATAATTAAAAAATGTTGGAAAAAAAATCCTTTAGTCGTCTCTAATACAACTAAAAGTTATGATATAATGAGAAAAAAAAGGTTAAGTTGTGTTTTGCATCTGAATATAAAGTCTTGCTCTTGTGTCTTGTGTTGCAGAACTTAGCAGGTGTCTCTCTTTGTTTCTTATTGTATGTAGCACGTATGCAGCGTTCAGTCTGTGGTTTTAAATCAGATGCAGGATTCCGGTCCATTTATGTATTTATTTTTTCAGGCACTGTGGTTTAATTCCACCTGATTGGAGTCAGCACCAACATCCACCACAGGTATTCCCTGTTTCTGAACAGAAACCTCAACAGACAAGCAAGTGTTGCACATACCTTCCCTGTCTAATGCTAACTTAGCAGGCTAAGAACTGACAATTTTAAAATGCCGATGCTATTTGCAGTCATAATTCTTGTTCACAGTTCTTAGTTTGCAAGTTATAACGCTCTACGGTAGTATTATGTCAGCAAAATAAGAAAGCTGATGACCTGATGAGTGTTAGGGTTTATCGTGCCTAAAGCAAAGCTTCAGGATGGCTTTAAACAAGGTGGTCTAAATGGGCCTTTATAATATAATTTAATAGTAATTACATTTAATTTAAATAGCAGAGCACTAAACGGTTTAGCCATGATACAACAAATAAGTGATCAGTAATGATTAGACCACATCTGCAGACATTTCTTTATTAACATACTTACCGTTTCTTAATAATAATCAGTCATATATATTCACGTGAAGCACTACATATCCTGCTGTGAGGCAATGAAACTGAAAAATCTCCATAGTGAAAAACAAGGGAGGCATATTTTTGACTTTAATTAACGGGGCCAATGTTTACAGGGAATATCATGGCTGTGATGGAGGTCAGGACTTGGTTGCAATACATTACTTAACTATAAACTCCCTCTACATATTGGGAATAAATTGGAATTATAAGGATAAAGTTTGAAAGACTCTAGAGCTAGAAATGACAAACTAAACTTGAGCTCTGGTTAATATTTTGCCAAAATCCACATTGAATTTATTAGTGTGATAAATGCAGCAGTAAGTTTGTATTTCATATAGACTTTAATCTGTAATATGTGTGACATTGTAGAGCAAAGGGAAACTCAACTCACCACGATCTTTGGTGATTTTGCCAACCTCCTGCTGAATCTGAGTCCCGTGTCCATTAGTCGTCTAAAAACATGGCAACTCAGAACATATGCGCTGTAGACCAGTGTTAGTGCTGAAATGCAGAAAAGCGCCCAAAGTTCAGACGTTGTACTTTGTGCAGAGAAAGTCTGTTCAATCCACATTTGCTCTTAAAGGAATGGCTTTGAGGTTTGCTCTTATTTGAATTCTGTCCCGGCAGCGTGAGAGCAGGAGACAAAGCCTGAAAGGGTGTGACTCAAGCGTGAGAGCTGCTGTTTGGATGAGCATTAGACGGTGTATCACACACGCACGTTCTCCGAGAGGACAAACAGAACATCACAGGTGAGAATGAAGCTCAGCCATTACATGACGTACCATTCATCACCCATTACCTCCACTCACTTTGAAACCATTAATAAGAGCCAGTCTGGACTCTGACACCATGACTCACCTAGTCTTTGTCTGTTTAGCCTAGAGAGGACGTGCAGAGGATCAGCTGAGTAAAACAACTCAGAAATGGAGATGTAGAACTTTTCTATCTATCTAAGAGATATCCAAGAGATAAAAAAGGATTTCCATCTGTATAGGGAACAGTCTTCACCCACTGAGTTCATTCCACAGATTCCTCTGAGAAGCAGTCTCACCAGCGGCTCGTTTGGCATGATTGACATTATTTGCTACCATTAGCCGCTAGTATGCGGTTGGCCTCTGACCCTCCAGCAGCCATGTTGTTTGAAACAACTTCAAGCAGTATGGTTTAATCTGCATGGGAAAAAAAGCTTGAGGAACCCGCCTGTCCAGGGCCTCTCAGATCAATCAACAATTAGAGGTGAGATAATGGTGACCATATCTCCAGGGTCAGTGATCATATACTCTCCTCCCAGGCCGGGCCTGGCTCGGCCGAGTCCCTCCCACTCCATCACCAGGGTCAAAATAACAAGCGTGAAGGTTATAGATGCAGGTGTAGTGTAGTGCGCAGTGTATGTTTCTTTAAGCACAGCGGTTTGACATTAAGAAAAGCAGAAACGTTCTCTTTTCCTGACGTTTCAGCTGAGAGGTTCCCGCCTTTGCCTCATCAGACTGACGTAAGTGTGAACCAAGCGGCGCGACACGGAGGCAAAGCAGAGCGACTTTGCCCCGAGAGCGCTTTGACTGGCAGTTTGACGCCAGGGGTTGAAAGCTTGTTTACCGTCCTCTGCGCACGGTCTGTGGCAGCGCTGAGACATTTACGCGCAATAAAAGGAGTTACAGTAAGGGGATGGCATCCAGTCGAATGAAAGACGCCCCAGTGACCGTGACAGATTCACTCAGTCACACAGTCAGAAAGTATTATTTCAGAAAAAGATTTATTTTATATTCTGAAACTTTTGGTGTTGCGTAAGGGGAATGAAATGCATGAAATGGGATTTGACTACTTGTAGAGCATCGCTTCCAACAGTAATTTAGTGTTTTAGGTGAAATATGTGGACTGACCCCGTGCTGAAACAAAATGCCGTTGCAGAAACATGGTCACAGTGTGGCCTGTGTAAGTCCACATTAAGAAAGGGCCAGTGGTGTAAAAATGAAGAACACCTGAGGTATATTAAGTTTGCAACAGGCTGAACTGTGACCCTCTCACATTGAGCAGCTGGTGTGAAACAAGGGTTAACAACATCTACAGCCCCAATTGCTTTACCCCTTACCCCTCCACCGCCACACCTCCCTCCAAAAGCCCCATCTTCAGCCCCCCAGCTCAAAAAAAAATAAAAAAAAGACTGCAGCACCACATGAGGCGAGGAATAGGGAACTAAAAGGGGAGAGGGGGGAGCAAAGAGGATCAGGGGAGGTCCTCGGTTAAAAGCAAACAATAGCTGGATGTTCGGTGCTACAGTGTAATCTGTCAAAATGCAATGAAGTTCTCACAACGCGAGGAGATCCAGCCCAGGTGAACGCTTGCAGCGAGATGCCGTTCCCTGACATCTGATATCGATTTGCTCTTGTCTGTCAGTAAAGTGAGTCATTGTTTAACTTCCTCTCCGACACCCAAAACCCATCATCTCCCTCCAAGGGATGAGGAATGTTTGGATGTTGAGGGATGAGATTTCTACTGTTGGTAGTAATCCTCCGCGCCGTGTTGAGCCACATGCATCACGCCGGTGACAGTTCATCGCCACACCGGGAGTCAGCGCGAGATGTTATTTTTCCGGGCTTAATTCTGTACATCTTACTCTATTATGCATGTATTTCACTGCTTTTTGTTAAGGTTACAGTTTCTTCCACTTTGAAAAACCATGAAAAATACTTGGAGCAGTCTTGTAGGTCTTGGGGGGTTTAGATGCTTGCTCAAGGCAACGCAGTTGTAGACACAGAAGGGATCTCAACCAGTGACTTCATGGTCCCAAATCTGTTTCTCTAACTAAACACTAGTCCAGTACTTTACTTTAATGCATTTGTAATAATGATCAATGACACAATATAAAAAAGCATCAATGGAAGCGATTTTCCTTAAATATAAAATGGAAAGCAGGACCTTTCTGTGTCATACTCTGGACGCCTCCACTAGTGCAGTATTCTGGCATCATAAATGTACACATGTGCTTTATGTTGGGTTTATGTACTCCGGTCTTTTCCCCAGACGTGATAATATCAATAACACGTCAAAAACAAGTAGAGCGTCTTTGCGACCTTTGGTCTAATTGTCTGAATCTCTTTCCGAAATCTGCGCTTTTTCACCGGCAGTTTAAAAGAAAAGCATTTAGGATGCGTATTTATGGGCCATGGATTTACGGTAGCCCATTAATTGTTTAAATGTGTTCTACAGAGCTCTTTGCCCTCTGCTGTGAGTCTGCGTACAATAAGGAGGTTAATAAAATAATGTTTCCTTACTTCAGGGAACATTCCACGTTTAAGGAAGTGTTAATAAGAGCACTTAAAACCAAACAGCGTTCACCAGGTTATGAAAGCCAGAGCAATCTCTTTGCACAGCACCGTAAGCCTCCGTGGCTCATTTTTGTTTTGATGCCACAAAAGGTCTGACGCGCAGAAAAGCGTCAGAAGCGTAACCATCCGAGCAAGTAAGGCAGCATCCTGACACATGCAGCTCACATGAGGACCTGTGTACAGTAGTGGGTATTTGCTGTGAACACACACGTGTTCTCCTCCAGACCTGTTTGTCTCCTTTCTCTGCGGTGCCAGATGCTCCACTGGTGTGTTCTTCCATATGGAACCACTCGGCTGAGCAAACACAGAGGAGGCTTGGATCGCCACAGTGGGAAGGGAACCGTCCCTCTGAGTAATAATACTGAAAAGTAGGCTAACCATACGTCAACTATCCCACATTTACAGCATGTCACTAAACCTCCACCCCCGCCGCTAAAAATCTGCCTCTCTCCGCTCTTTACCTGCCATAATCCATAACAGGTTCACAACAAGTGCTCTCATGCTCCGGGGGTATTTGTGAATGTTAGGATTATAAAATATCTGTGAAATTAAAATTGCTACTCTCTACCAATTTGTGGGTTTTATGTTATTGTTAATATTATGTAATACATTGCATATAGGGTTAGGGTTAGGGTTGGATCTGTGTACAGGAGAGCTAAGCAGATAATGCATACTCATTTCACAATATGTGAAATAAAGTGAAATGTGATTTAGTGGTACTGGTGCATAAATAATTCTTTCAAAAAAGTTTTTTGTTGGTTGATGCCTGCAGAATTGACTGGCATAGAAATAGTTCAAATTACACCTTCGATTAAGCTTCATTTGCACAATATTAGAGGTATGATAGTGTCATATGTGGCTGTGAGAAGCTCCACTTCATCTTGACACTTTCAGTAAAATGTCACCATTCTGAGGGTTTCAGCATTGGGTCACTATGAATGTTAAATTTTATATGAATGATCTGCTTGATATAAAGATATTTCACTGGGTAAGGGATTTCCTGAGGACAGGATAAAGGGAATACCAAATAATCTGTGGGATTTCTGTTCAAAACGTAATGATAGTTCATCCAAAGTAAGACATTTCCCTAAAAAAAAGAGATATGACTTCATGGCGGCCCTATAACTGATCCAATATGTCATCTATTTTTGACTAAAAGGTCCCCAGAATCAGTCCTTGATACTTCAAGTACACCCCTGACTATTTGATAATGTCTGAAAACACAATTCCCCATCCGAGCACTTTGATCAGAGGATTGGCCTCTTTCCGCCCTGATGACACAAACGTGTGTGTCTGTTTGTGTGCGTTAGTTTGCCCTGGAGTCCCATGGGTTAAAACCAGACGGCTTAATATCAAGACACACACCACTACGCTCTTTGCCAATGGTCCCTCCATCTGCCTTTATTACAAAATATGATTTATAGCCCCCGAATACAACCATGTGATGCTTTAATAAGACAGGGAGCTTATAAAGAGGGATGGGTGATTAAGAGCAGATACCAGATCGTCTTGGGTCAATGAGGAGCATATGATATGATCGGGGGGTAGGGCTGAGGTGTGGAGGTGATACAAACAGATGTCCAGCAGTCTTGATGGTAAGACCACAAGCTCTTATAAGACGGACTGTCAGTCATGATGGACGCAATCCAGCCAGCGCTGCAGCCATGTGACGATCCTCCACTGTGGGAGAAGATATTACAAAACAGAGAAGGAATTCTCCTTTTTCTGTTGCGCAACTGGAAACGTAGTATTTATCTCCCGCTGTAATGAACAGAGACGCAGAATGACACGCAGGCTATGGGTTTTCAACTGGACCACTGAGAAATAACTAAAACCTCTCTGCTCGGCCCCTCCTGACTGAGCTGTTTAGGAACCGAGGCTGCTTTACTCGACAGCAATTACCAGCTCGGCGTGTGATGAGATCCAGGCTCCACTTGCACTAATTGTGGCATTTCTGTCGAAGGGTGGGGTCGCTGGGATCCTCTGCGAGGCTTTAAAGCGTGCACACACATCTGTCTATCCGTCCCTGGGCTCTGTGCGTGCACGGACAGATTGGAGCTCCATCTTCGGGAACGTGACGGAGCGGGTTGGTCAGAGGTGGACAAAGAGTAAAAGTTGCCAGAGTTGTACGTAAACAGATATAAGTCTTTATAACTGTCCACTAAAGAGCATCACATGAGGTATACAGTACACAGTAGGTAGCACACGGTGATTAGCTGGCAAACATCTCAGCCTGAAAATACTACCAGAAGACCAACACAACAAAACAACCCAACACAACAAACACATAGTTACCTGTACAGAACAGACCACAGACGGAAAAGAGAACTATAAAAATAGTTTAATTTGTTGCTTCTCTCTCATTTCCACACAGCAGTTGCCTCATCGTTTAAGGCAATTGTAGCCATGCACCCTCCTGCAGTCAGGTAAAATCCTTAACCCTGTTCGCAACCCAACAGATCAGAGAAGTTTGTAACATGTCATGAAAGGGTTTCTTTCAACTAAAACAAAATGATACTTCTACTTCTAGTTGCCTGAACCTAAACCTTTCAGTAACTGAAAATACTGTTCTTTGTGTTACTGCCAATCGGCGCATACGGGTGTACATGTGTGAGGACGTCATGGGGCCAATCACAGGACGTTCAGGCGTCAGAACCACAGACAGCAAAGGGCAGCTCAGAGGAGCTCCAGTACACGTTACGGATGTTACTCAGACAGCGGGAGAGCAGCCGTACGTTTCCACCTGCTTTTCAGACTGTTTCAGCAGAGGAAATGAAGCGGTCTAGTAATTTGGCTTAGGGCCAGCCGCACAGCAAATTACGCACGATGTCTTTGACGTGAGGTCACAGCAAATAGACAGACACGTTAATGTGCAGGAAACAGCATCATAATTATGTCACTTTGGTAGCGCAAAGTCAGCTACTGTTGGAGCATTCGACGACCACTTCTGTGTTGGAGTTGCAGCGATTGTTTTCTGTGTGGTGAGCGATTGTAGGCCGAGAGTAATGAAATCGAAAACGATTTAATTATGTGTCGAGGTTGTGCTTGACTGTCACTGAAAAAAAAAGTGTGAAATGCATTTGTAGCGCTGCTCCTCCGAGTCGCAGACTGTCCCTGCAGCTCAGCCGTGGAGCTGGGGAAGCCATTAGCATCAGCGAGACTTCAGCAGAGACGTCCCCGCTGCTCCGAGGGCCGCTGCAGTCCAGGATTTGACTGAGGCGTGTGACAAGCAGCAAGGTCTCGACATCATCACAACCTTTCGCTCGCTCTCTGTGCGGTCCAAAGTGCTGACCATCTGGGAGAGATAGAGGAGGAGGACGGGGTCCCAATCCAACTAACTCTGTCAGCGAGGCAAGGCAATTTTCTCCCGTCCGTGTGTGCAAACGATGGAGGGAGCAAGAGAGAGAGAGGTAGAAGCAGACAGAGAGAGAGAGAGAGAGTCTGTCCTCGCTCCGACCAGTGTCTGCTTACTGCTAGCCTCCCCTGGTTCTGCATTGCCTCATCCTATATGAGCTCAAAATGGGCTGGGACCCATGTGTCAGGGGTCGCACTGTGGGGACTAGGCTTGGCCTGAAAGCCTGGGAAACGTGTAGATATTTGGCCATATATACGTCGTAGCTGCCAAGAGCAAACACCGCATCCGCGTATGCCTGCGCACAAACACGGAAATAGACATCTGAAACACATGGCTAAGTAAGTGGGTGTAAAACTGTGAAAAAAAAAAAAAAAAAAAAAAAACAGGGAGGAGGGTCCCGGTGTAGGTAAACAGGTTGGGAGCATCATGGTTGTGCAGAGGGGGGAAATCCCCCTGCAGGCTCCCTTCCCCCCCGTTGTCCTTCCACCACACACACCTCACAAATCATAGCAGCTTCTCACCAAAGTCCACATTCCTCAAGATTCAACTTCATGAGAAACATATGGCTGACGTGAATCACATTATTCCTGATTAAGTGAGTATCGGGGAAAAGCATCCATAATAAACATTTTTGGATATTAGACACGAATTCATTAGATCGCTCTAATCGGCTATACAGCGGAGAAATTGCCCCGCCACAACTGGGAATCCACATTTCTTGGCGTGGGATCAACACAGTCCTCTAAATATGGCTGGATGAATGCAAACATAACGATAATGAGGTATTTTCTTCGTACTTTTCGGCATCAAAGAGGAGAAAATAAGAGGTTCTGCCAGCCGTAGTGAACAAAGATCCTTTGTGTAAGAATGCAACTGAAACAAATCGTGATCGTGGAGAAACACAGTCAGTGCTCCTGAGGGGAGAGAGCACCTGGGTCTGAACATCCAAGACGTTAATCATGTCAGTCATATGCTTACTGTTATGTATCTGTATTTAACGCATAGATATGATAAATGTGATCAAATTTCGGTGGTGACACTGCAACCGATTGTGTTAGCAGCCTTTCTTATCAGGTTACAGAGACCACTTGTATGCAGATGACACTGTCGTCTTTGTAAATAAATATTCAGTTGCAAAATAAGTCAACTTTTCGCTAATTTTTTTCTCTTTTTAGTACCAAATGTGAAAGAAAAATGTCCATTTAATGGTCTTGGATCTCTGTAGTGCTTTTCTCCCTTTGGTACAAAGCTCTGTATATTGCTTAAGGACATTTTAGCACATGGTCATATCCCGGCGAACAAACCACTAACGCTCTTAATTGATGGACAAACCCACCCTTGTGCCTCCAAAACAGTGGAACCCCTGTGGATCAGGCTTGTTCCAGTTCATCCCACATTTATAGTAGGCAGATGTAGTGAATTTGGAGGCCAGGTCAACACCTTGTGCTGTTTTTCATGTTTTTTTGGGTTTGTTCTTAAACATTTTTGTGTGTGTTCCTGTGTCAGGCTGTATCCTGCTGGGGATGGCTGCTGCCATCAAGGAGTGTCATTGCTATGGGGTAGGGGTGCCTGGACTGGTCTAGGTGGGTGCTACATGTCTAAGTAACATCCACATGAATGTCAGGTCCAAAAGCTTCCCTGCAGAACATTGAATTGTCACAAGATGGACAATGTTATTTACTTCTCCCGTCAGTGGTTTTAATGTTGTGGCTTGTAAAGCTTATGTGAGTCCTGTCTGCACTCATTGCTACCCAATACTTGCCGTCTGCAGCAGCTGTAACTTCTTCGTGTCGTGTTTACCTGCAAGTGCAAAGGTGAGTTCTTGTGCTTTGACTTGCCAGATATGAATCACAGAAATGAAATAGTGTCAGGAAATAAAATACAGTCTGGCCCGAGGGGACAGTGGCTGAGAGCCATTACACAAAGAAGAGAGTGGCGTGTAAGTGATGGTGTGTCATTCAGCCGCTGAACGCGCTCTGCCCTCCAATTCACACCTTCCCAGCCCAATCGGCTGAGGGCACAGATGAAAGGGATGAGACGATGACAACACGGCAGAGGGAGAAAAAAGAAATGTATAGAAAGAGAAAAAAAAACAGACGAGGGGAAACAAAACTGCTGCAACGAACTTTGGCGGTGGATAATTAAAGGGCAGGATCTTGTCATGCCATGCGATTACTCAATTCCTGTGATATCTCTGAGCTCCAGCCAGGCTGCTCTATAATCTAAGGTCAAAAGATGCTGCAGAGGAAGAACTGGAGGCCTGAGGTCACGATGTCATGAGTGAGTCGTGACCATAAGACGATTCATGGACATCACATCACGGATTACGCAGCTTGCAGGTCTCGCTATACAGCCTCAGAAAATACAGAGTAAGGTCTTCAGCATCTAAGAAATAAAACACCCGTCAAAAGAGAAAATTAAGCCTTTGTATCAGTGTATGATAAAAACCACAAACGTGCTCAGTGCATTAGTCATGTTGCCCGAGGGAGTATGGGAGTATGGAACTCTATTAAGAGCCCTGTAAACCCGGGGCATCTAAATTACACCTTTGATTATTAATTACCCAAAAAGAAGCCATCTATTACTGAAACCACGTCATCTTGCTGTTGGCGGAGCAGCCAGCCAGTGATTCAGAACGATGAAGCACAGGAAACTACTCTGCTAAATTACACACAGGGCAGGAAGAGTGTGAAGCATGGACTATAGGGGAAAACACTGAACAGCCTGCAGTCATACAGACTGGGTGAGGCAGGGACATAGCTGGAGTGTTTAGCCCATCGTATTATCCACATTAAATAGGACACCTATCACACTACTACTATTACGGTCATGTCACATCTTACCGCTGCCAGCACCGTTCCTATCCCGGCTGCTATTACCAGTGGGGTAGACGGTGGGTGCAGGGCAGTGGTTGATAAGATGACAATGGCTATGATGGTGCAAAGTGTTCCTAACCTAATCACATGAACTCACAAGATGCTGCAATTTTTTTATTTTTTTAAAGCAGTTTCCTCTCATGGTTTAAACCTATGTATCTGCCTCTTACCCGAAAATAATACTCACTAAAAAAGGACTGAGACCACGAAACAAGTCAGTGATCAAGTGCAACAGATCAGTAACAAAGGCAATCAAGCAGGCTGTGAACAAACCAAACCAAACCTCCATTCAAGAGTATGAATTTATGCGTAGTTTCCCTTAAACTATGACATTACCACCTTCCTAATATCGTGTAGGTCTCCCTTGTGCCTCCAAAACAATTCTGACTCATCAGAGAATGGACATGGGTCTTCTGAGGGTGTCCTGTGGTGTCTGGAAACATGACATTGTTTGAGGGGGACCTTTGGGTCGCATGAGTTGAGAGGAGGGGCCACAGATACTTCACCAGTTTGGGATCTAGCGAATTCGCTTCATAGGTCAACACCTCGTGGTGTTCTTTATTTTATTTTATTTTTTAGTTGATACTAAGCGTTTTTTTTCTGTGTGTGTGCTTGTGTCAGGCTGCATCCTGTTGAGGATGGCTGCTGCCATTAAGGAGTGTCATTGCTATTTCATTTCAATTGATCCTGATCAGCAACAGCAAGCCAGCTTATCAGAAGCTATTTTGAATGACAACATTTGCATGAATGGTGTCTCAATGAAAGAATGCAAAAAAAAAATGGCAGAAATCTGACGTCTTCCAGAAAATAATTCACCTTTTTCAGTCTCACAACAAAAGATGTTGAAAGTTTTCCGTTCTTTCCCCACCTTCTTTTACAAACTGAGCAAGTTTAAATATATTACTGTGGTGTTTTGACAGCACTGTCTGCCAGAAAAAAAAAAAAGAAGAAGAAAAAAAGTCCTGGTGTATTTTTGTACGCGACATAGAGAACAAATAGTGAAACAAAAAAAAAGACATCAAACTGCGCCTCTGCTCATGACAGCGCCTTATATAAATCTGATGGTTTGGTCCAAAACTTTTCAGCCTCAGTCGATTAATTAGCACTTTCCCCGAGTAGCTGCATCCGCTCTGTCTGCCTGGAGATTTATGTCTGAAAAGGAGGAAAGACACAGAGAGAAAGCCTTCTCTGATTTCCACCTCTCTTGTTTCTTTCCTCTCCCTCCACCCAGACGTGATCCCGACTCTTCTACCCGCCTACCACCCTCCATAACACAGCGCTGATCTATGAAAACATACAAACATGACACTGAACCTATGATAAACACCAGGTCTGTATTTAGAGAGGAGGGGAAATCAACTCCAGTTCAGGATGTGACCACTACCTCTGCCCAGATCAATCATACTCTAGCAGACCTGCATGTTGGGGGGGGGCAAACATATCAGGATGGGGGGGTTGGGACTTGTACACACACACACATTGAGATACAAATAAAAGCTGTGGTATACAAATCCCTGCACACGGCAATGCGCACATGGGCACAGGACAGGACTAAGTTAACAAGTCTCCCAGGCAGGCAGGTAAAGAATGAGCCCGCTGCAACTGGATTCCAGGGCCGCGGTGCTGGGTTTACACTTTCAACTCCCCCTTCCTTATCTTCCAGATTAGCTCGATAAGAGAATTATGAACCCAGACCGACATCTAAAGCTTCCTGGGGGGTCAACGGCGTGATGAGAGACAGCCCAAGAGGGGAGACTGCCGCCTCTGAAACGCTTAACCCTCGCACAACATACATGCACACACACACACACACACATGTGCGCTCATATGCACAAACCCCCACCCTGGGGCTCTACTTATTTCTTTGCTCCATCATCCCTTCTCCCCTTTATCAGAAAGAGAAGGAGCGGGAAACAAAAGAGGAGGGAAGTGAAGGAAGGCGGTGAGTACAGATAGCCTTGCTTCTGTGACTTCCTTCCTGCGCATTCCAGGTTTTGTGACCCTCCTTCAAGGACAAAGAACTGGAATACGCTGACGCCCCCTCCCCTTTTCTAAAAATTCAGGGGGGAAAAAAAAAGAAACTTTCTTTCCAAGCTGCAGGATGTAAGACGATAAATTATGGAGGTCAGGAAGTCACCTGGTCACAGGAGCGACTCAGCACTGTGCAGGTACAAACATCTGGGTATGGAATGTAAAATAAAATGTATGCAGCATGCATTTATAATGTCCATGTGCCACCAGAGTTTTGTTTGGTGAAAACAATTGTGAAAAGTTGAATCACAGGCTATGAAAGTAGGTCCTTTACCTCAAAATGATATTGGTTAATTTGATAAACACTAACTTTGTGAATTTTTTTCCCAAGTTGTTAGTTATTTGCAAGTGAAATCCTGATTTGCTGGTAGAGCGCTAATGTGTTAGTTGAAGGTGAAGTGTCAGAGGCGTTGGTAGATGTGCAATCTGAATGCGGGCACATGAAATTCCTTATCGTTAAGCACTTAACGGCAATAGCTGAAAGCAGTTCAACTGTAATGTAAAGTGTTAGAGGTAGAAGATGCTGAAATGTCAGTCGATGTTGGGCGTGTCACAGGAAAAGCAGGTGAATGGTCAGGTGAGCTGCTTTGATCAAGAGTGTGCAAGTTGAACTAGAAACAATGAAAGTGCAAAAGAGTGTAGAGATCTCAGTCAAGTGCATCAAAGTGAGTAAAGTAGGCCAAGTACGTTCAATCAACCTTTAACCCGATATGGTATATTGTTTGCTGCACACAACCATCTGTTGTCATTGGAAATTGTCTGGAACAATGGATGCCCTTTAAAAGGTAAACTTGGCAGGTGAGTGGATGAAGCATCTGTCTGTCACCATCTGTCCGCAACTTAACTTCAGCCAATCAGATCAACGAACCACATGACCTGAAGACAGAGCGACAAAAACAAAAGAAGTCTGAGGAGTTTCGAAAGCTAGCAAGCATGCTGCTAAATGATTCTTCTACCAAAGACAAACTAAAAGTTGGCTCTTGATGTCATCGCAGCAGACTCTTGTCACACCTCAATCATAGTGTCAATAAGCTGAAGACACAAAAAAACAATCTTGGGCACCACACAGTGGTCCCAAACCCTTTGAAAGCAGACCTTGATGACTCTTGACCTCCCTCACATGCTGATTTGTGCTCCAAGTACTTCCAGTCAAGGCCGGCTTTCCTGCTCAGGCTTTTCTTCTTAGGTATGAATAATTTTAGAGGCCTGAAGAGGAGGTGAAAGTATCCAGTTTTTACAAGAAAAGTGCTAAGTTTAAGTAAATGTCAGAAAATATAAACATGAATATTTTTTCTTCTTTGTTCATTACCTCAGGTTTTGATCATGACCCTTTGGAGGGCCCTCGGGTTGAGAAGCACTGCCCTAGAACTGCTGCAGCCAACAGCCACAAGGCCTTCAGCCTTGCCATGATATTGTGTGCCACTGGAGAGAGCTTGCTGCCTGAGAATACCATTGGTGTTTTCTCAACCACATGGCACGAAAGGTCTGAAACTGTCGACAACATCTCCTGCTGGGTTTTCTGTTGGCAGTAAAGAATGTGCCCCGACGCACATCCTCCCTTGGGTGAACACCTACTTGATGCCAGAGCCCATAAGGGTTTTAAAGGAACACCACCCCACCCATACCCTAACCCTCTCTACATTCTCTCTACATCTTAGAACCAGCAAGTCTCAGAGTTCGTCCATCCCATGATTCATCCTCCAGCTCTGTCATCTGTGACGCACCCTGCTGCCAGGGGCATAATTAAACTTCTAACGGCTGCACTGAAACCTTCACCGTGTGATCCCCTGCTCTGGTATCATCTTTACCCACCATCCGGGCAAAAGTGCCCCCCTGGACCCCTTAACTCCAACCTTCTGCACACTTGTGCCCTCACCCCTGGCCCAGGCCAGCCAGCCTCTCATGCCATGCTAATTTAATCCAAAAACACTTCCTATGGCAGCCTGTTAATGTCAGAGTTGATTTCCTCTGCGTTCTCCGTGACCCAGAAAAGAGCACCACCCTGCCACTTTGCCAGGAACCTTCCTCGGTTTAGTGTTTCTCAACAAACGGCAAATATGCTTCAAAACCAATAAACCTACCCCTGATATTTATTAGGCTGTTATTCAAGTATTCCTTCCCCACCCGGCCAAATGGAGATGCACACGCACGCATGCATGCATACACACGCATGAAAGCAGTCCCACACCTTTCGTCAGCTGCAGACACATTAGTAATTCTAATGAGGAGCAGAAGATTAAAGAGTTGCGTTGTCCTGGGTGTTACAGTACACGTCTAGCTTTACTATGAGGACCCGGGGTCAAGAAGAGGAACACTGAAGGAGGAAATTGAGAACATTTCTTGATTAAAGGCCTCTGGAACATCTAACCTTTGACTGCACGCAGACTCCACGGTGTGCTCTGACTGCATATGGGTGCTTTCAGCTTGTTAGGTAGCTCCAAAAGCACCTGGAAATAAAAAGAGAGGAAAGGCGGATATTCAGGGACTCACGTTGCTTGCCCAGACATCTGGGGACAAACTGGCAAATGCAGCAGCCAGCTTGGCATGCGCGGTTATTGTTTGGCTCTTGTAACTTTGTTGAATGACACTGCCATGTACAGACCACTTTGTTTTTGTGTGGAAATAACAGCTGACATTACGCTCTCCTCTTCACTGCCTTGATGACGTGCTAACGAAATTGGTCATTTTTGACACACTGAATTTAAGTCTGGAGCTCAGTTAAGATATGCAAGGTGTCAGAAACGGACAATTTACGCTGAAAACAACTTTACGGGGCGCATCTCCACCTCTTCCTCTCATTCAGTGAAGCCAGTGCTTCCTGCCAGCCCCTCACCCACACCAAATAGCGCGCCTATCAATCCTCTCTCAGCTCAGTCATCAATCTCTGCGAGAAAATCTTGTTGTTTCTGCCAGTTGTTTCCTCGGCTGCCAGCGTGTTTGCTGAAACCCCGCAACAGCTCCCCCCTTTCCTGCCGACTTGGTTGGAAGCTAATAAAACTGTCTTGGTCAGTCATAAGACACCCTCAGAGAGAGAAAAAGGGTGGGGTTGGGAGGTGGGGTGGGCTAGCAGGGTCACAGCCCAGAACAGGCTCAGTACTGTAGGACCTGAGTGGCTCAGCCGAGGGGAGGGTCTCGCTCCCGGACCTCCAAACCCGGAGGATGATAAATGGCATTTAAAGGAGACAGTAAAACACAACTATTGCATCAAGTCATCAGTTAAAGTTAATTACAAAATATATGGGGGTTTGATTGAATGGGTCTCTGGGGAGTGATCAGGCAGAGAAGCTGCAGGCAAGCCATTGAAAGTCGTCCGATGAGCGGCAGTGACTCATGCGCATTCCTTGAAGTGGGACCTGGTCTATGTAAAGGACTTCAGTGAGCAGAGATGATTCATCCCAGGCCGGCATAAGAGCGAAAGCCATGAGCGAATATAGGTAACTAGCATATTTAAGTCTTGACGTTGAAACATTCAGACAATCAGCTGTCATGTCGTAAGAAGGAACACAAATAATACACCTTATCGGGGGGCCATCGTAAATATTTTAAATGCTTCTTTACGGTATTCAAGTTCAAAGCTGGAGGGTTCGTCTTGCATCTAACAAGCCTCACATTTTTTGGGTATGCTTGTGTTGATTGCAAAGTTGACACTGTTCTCCGAAATTTTGCATGTTGCTTCAAAATTGTCATACTACAGCTACTAGAAGTACTTTGCACCATTTAGCTATCAGAATCTTAATCTAGAAGCTTCCATCAAAGTGAAGTGGGAAGGTATTAAACTTGACAGGAACCTTTTTCAAAGCACCTTTACCAAGTTGTGTAGAAAACGATTTAACACCTTTAATAAAGGCAGCAAGACAAACCCCACTTTGTGAGCATAACATTTTTTTCTAATTCAACATATTTATAGCACCATTTCTTCCCATATTTGCATATTTTAATATACTGAACATACTACATGCTGGCCCTTACCCCCACGCTCCATCTGTATGTACACAACTACTCAACATTGGCATTGGTTATAAATGGGAAAGAGGAGAATTGTGCGCTATGAATGCAATCCCTTATACTGGGATACTGGATTACATTGATACCTATCAGAGAAACAGTCACCATGCTGAACTTCCTGAAGTCTTGCGGCTGGGTGACTTTTGAGTCTTTCACTCGTGGTTTGCGTGATTTTCATCCTGCTGCATCTCCATGCTTTGAATTCACGCCTATGTGCACAATTATCAACTTTTAACAGGCCATGTTATGCTCATTGCATCATTTTTCTCATACTGTCATACACTCCCTTACACCTGAAACACTCCCATTCAGCTCCTGACCGACCAACTTTGATTCATCGTCAGCGCTGTTTCAAAACTACCGGCATGTAAATGTCTTGCATTGTGAAGCAGATAAGAATTCCTGGACAGGAAATGAGATGTTGGAGGCAGCTCAGGAGCAGTGTTTCTGTGGGAGAGATTAACTCCTTTAGCTGTGGACTTTGGCGACCTTGTACATGCACAAAAATCTACATAACGTGATAAAAAAAAATGATGGGAAACACCCAAAATGCAGAGTATAGCACCTTGGAAAATCTTAAAGCACTGCTTCAATGCACACGGGGTCACTACTGGTAGTACTTCTGGAAGATAATTAAAAATTCAAGTGACTCTCGGTGCAATATGAATGTCATGAAACCAGATCACAGGCATCTTTGAACAGCAAGCCCATGACAAACTATGAAAATGAACACAGGGAGAACGGTACAGAGGTTAGTATGCATGCTTTATGTATGTGCTCACGTCTGTGTTTGTGTGTAGGTGTGTGAATGTATGTTTAGGGGGATCTGTTACGCCTCAGACAGAGGGCTTTGTTACTGCTTCTGAGTGTTGGGGTGCAGCCGTGCATGCAATCAGTCTGTGTTTCTTTATAATTCTCAATACATCTGTTTTTTTGGCCTCCTATAACTCAGCGCCAAGTCGCCAACACAGTCGCACACACATGCGCGCAGATGCAAAGAAGCGCGCGCGCGCGCACACACAGAAACTTTTGCACTCTCTTCCGAGCCAAATGATTTAAACCAGTTCCTCATTCAACTTGCAGACGCCATGTGTTTCTTATGTTGCCCTGACAGTCCCTTTTCACGAGGTCTTCATGTTTTATTTCAGAGTAAAAGGGACAGAAAGTCTAATCTCTGTGTATCATGTTAAAAAGTACAAATCACATTGAGGGGAAACGCTAGAAAAGAGAAGAGTCAGTGGTGCGGGGTGGGGGTGAGGGGCAGGCATGGTGGTGCTGGTGTATAAATCTTCATGGGGTTTGCAGGGAAGGAAACTCTTATGCTGAGGAACAAGAAGCACATGTAGCGAGCAAGCTACCAGGAAATTGGTATAGTCTTGTATGATTTTATAGGGATCTTGGGCATGCCCTTCACATTAATTAGGATGTGGAGTGCAGAGGTATTTTTTACAGGAAACTAAGTATGGAACCCCTGCTGTCCGCCTGAGGGCTACAGCTCCTGAGTGAAAGAAAAAAACTAGAGGTCTCTGTAACCAAAGTAAAGCAGGATAATGCGGGTCATATGCACACAAACATGCTGACACACACCGAGAGGCTTGAACTCACATGCGCAGATATGCACGCATGAGCAGAGCACTATTCGTTGAGGGCAAATTAATGCGGTTACAGCGGCCAATCAAATGCATTCGTCACCAAAAGACTTGTTTTATTTTTGCACTGATGCCGTTAAAGAAAATTGGTTAATAACCAATCCACCCTCCAGATACCACAATATAGATTTAGTCAGTGTGTACCCTTTATTTTTGCAGTAATTTTCTGTTTGAGGGTAAATTGTCGATCTCTTAAAACTAAACTTTAATTGCAAAGTGAAATGCCTTAATTCTTAGCGTACATCTGCATTCCTGTTTCAGAGCGAATGTGTGTGTGGATGTGTGTGTGTGTTGACTGCCCATTTACAAACCTCTCTCTGCCCACCCAGGTAGCTCTTCAAAAGTACACAGCAGTAACTTCATCCTCAGTCTACTCAAACATGGCACCGGCGAAGCGCCTGCGTTCCTTCGCCACTCCAGACTGAGACCGGCGGGAACACACACTAAAAAAAAACACGTCATCAAAGTGAACAATTAACGTTTTCAGCGTCACAGGAGCATAAAGTATTTGTTTCTACACTCCAAAAACTTTTCTTTTTTTTTCTTTCTTTTTTTTATTAGGCTGTGATAGTACCCAGTGATAGCCAGACTAAATTCTCATGAAAATGAGTCAGGGTAACACACCATTTGGGTTTCATTATGGGGCGTGTTTCGACAAGAGAAAGGGAAATGCCTGTGCAGGCAATTAGATAGCCCAGCATACAATCAGAAACATTTTGCAGTAAACAAATCGACTCCTGCACAAGATAAAGCCCACCCAAACGACTCGAGTGGCCCGGCAGATCTTTGCAGGGGTATAATCAGCTCTCAACGGCGTGACTGTGCTGGCTCACAGACCAGACCTTTTGTTTGATGAATCATTACTATTTTCATTACCATCACAGTTTCATGATTTCACAATTACTTGCCTCACTGTTCACTATCCTAAGGATGTATCTAGAACAAAGTTACAGCTAACGTGAACCCAGCGTTTCCTTCTGATGCTGCTCTTAATATTAAATGCATTCAACTGGCCTGCAAGGGCCATGTTTACGGGCACACATTTGAAGTAAAACATGGCAATAATTTCCTCTGCAGTTAAAATCAGTCAAATAAACACACAAGTAGAGTTTGTTTTGTTTGGGAATTTCTTTATTGGCACATTTGACACTACACCGTATTCAGGATGAGGTGCACACATGTCCAATTATGGAGATGTAGCTCTTTCACTTTTTTAAAGCAAAGGTTATTTCCACTTGTCTCTAATAAATATTAGAGTTTATCTATATTCTGTTGGTTTGCTTACCCTTATTCTCTACTGTGTGCAAGAAGGTTCAGTGCGGTGCAACATAGAAAACACACTTAAATGAAGTAGACGCCATCAGTTGCATGGCTGCAAATGCTCTTAAAGCAGCCAAACCGCAGTACCAGCAAATACAGAAACGCAATGCAAGCAGTGCAAACAACAACAGCAATCCTGCCAGGAAACCCCAAGTTGGCAAATCGGTCAACTTACATTTCAGTCCATTTCCAACAGCACTGACGAGCAGCAAAGGTCAACAACTAGAAAGGTCCACAATTATGAACAACAAGCGCTGCCAAGCCAGGTCCATCACTTTGTGGCCCTTTGCTACTTGTCGTTAAGAGTGTTTGCATCGCTGTATTCTGCAGCATTTGCAGCGCACGTGTTGTCAAACTGATGAAAATACTTCCTCCAACTGCTTGTGTTTTGTCTCATTTTGCACGTGATCTCCAAAGATGCACAGCGCCAAGCTCTCTCTCTCTCTCTCTCGCCACCATAAATCTCTTTAATTTCAAGAGTCATCGCTTGAAAATGATTGAAAACTGTTTATTTCTGCACCGGGAGCAGCCTGGAGGTCAAAATAACATAGATAAAGTATTACTGACGGGGCTGCAACGGTCGGGACCGTCACCAGCAACCGCTGAGGAGGCACAAGATCAATTTTCTGGTGAAGCACTGATAATGCAGCCAGAAATATTGCTTTGTTTGAAAGTGTCACAAGACGCTGTGCAGGATGCAGCGACGCAGTGGCTAAGTCTTCAGATCTCACTGGACAAAGAAAAAAAATCTCACTTTCTTCTCTTAAATATTAACTCTTGCTGCTTATACTTGTGACCGTTTGCACTCACCCACACACAGACCTGTGGTAGACCTGGGGTTGCAGAGGAGGAAGACCCATCGGAGAGTGTAGCACAGTGTCAGGACAAGCTGTGTCTAAACGTCTCGATGTATGTTTACACAATCTAATGCACAAGTTCAAAGGTGAAGGGGAAAAGGGCTTTTAATGTTTCCGGGTTTATTTATTCAGCCTAGTGTCTGGCTAAGAACTAACTACTCCCACTCACCCACGCCAGCCCTCCCCGCCTCCTTCCCTCATCCGCCGCACAAACCCTCACTTCAGGCCCTCCTACAAGGGCTCCCACCTAAAAATGACATCGCGGAGCCTGAAATGTGATTGGTGAGCCTTGCGCAATTGCCTCTGCAGGAACAGATCTCAACGTTTAGCGATAAGTCGCTTCATTACAAGAGAAGAGACGTGAAATCTGAATGATGTGCGGAAGCCTGTGCATCTGTATTGCATGTGTGGACGCTCTGATTCAGAGTAGATGTTCAGAATAGAGCTCACGCACACACGCACACACGCAATAAAGGCTGCTTTAGTTAAGCAAGGCACAGTATGCCAAACTTTAACTGTTGTTCCTGTGAGCAGAGTCAATCATAAACAGTTGAGCCATTTTATTTGGCCAACTCGCTGTTAGTGGATAGCGTTGGCACTCTGGCCACGGGCTCATAAAATTGACATGTCTGTAAATTCATGCATTTATTGACACGAATTAACAGATGCAATGCCTTTCTCCTCTATTTCATTCTGCGCTTTCCTCCGACCAGCTGGGCCGCTCTTGGATGAAGTTCCCAGTCTAAGGGAAATGCTTTTTTCTTTTCTCTTCTCTTTTTTCCTATCTACTTTTTTCTTCTTCTTCTTTTGTTTCAAAATCTTTTAGAAGAATCCTGCGGCCAGACTAAACACACAACAGAAAAGTTTACTGTGCACAGATGCACCGAAGTTCAGTCCGCGTCCAGGAACCGAAGCCAGAGAGTCATGGCTGACTGTATATTAATGGCTATCAGGGGGGCTCTCGTCTTCAGACAAGGACAAACCATTACATTACGCGGCGGAGAGTATATTTTTTTTGAGGGGGCAGTTTGAAACTCAGCGCTGGTCCGTGCTGTGTGGAGTCTGGGTGTGTTTGAGTGGGTTACCCGCGAGCGATCCGCTTTCTTCTCGCAGTCCAAGGAGCTCAGGTGCACAGGAAGCTGAAAGTCAGTGTCTGTTTTCCAGAACTCTGCTAATGTAATCTTATAAGCAGGTAAGTGATATTAAAAAAAAGCCTTCCACGATCCACCACCAATCCTTTTACCAACCGTAGAGTTAAACTTTTATCTATACTGAAAAATTATGCTTGTTATTTCAGATGTTAATGTGACTAAATGTTCAAGGAAATGACAGAAAACCAAGTGTAACAGTAATTTCCTCTAACATCAAACCTCTGCTCTCCCATTAACAGCTCAAAAAATATTTAATTTCAATTTCCTGTTTGTGAAAAATATTTTTCCAGCAGATGACACACTTCGGTCTGCTACAGAAAATGTGTAATAGTTCAGTTCGGGCTCTCAGAGACCCCTGATTGCAGTGGATTTTTACACGTTCATGTTCATATTTTCTTTGCCTTTTTTGTCGAAAAACAAAATAAATGACGTTGCCGTGCTATTTTCCCACTCAGGACTCGTACTGCACAGAAGAATTTGAATGAGGTCAGAGGGAAAGAGAAATTCATGAAACGAAAATGCACTCGTCATTTTTATATTTTCGCCCGTAAACAATGAGGAAATAAGGAAAATGTCAACAAAATCAAAAGGACACGCTAAGAGTGATTGCCGAGGCGTGTCTGTTTGGTTTATTCAGCTGTATGAAGTTACACCAACTGCACTGACCTCGCTCAGAATCTGCTTTCTGATCCACCCGTGGATCCCACCCAGCAACAGGAAGCCCTGTACATTACTGGTTAAACGCGCCATGAATTATGGGCTAAGGTTTTACCCCGGAAGAAAGTCCTTTCATGTTGCAAATTGCAGCGAAAGAAGGAATGGCTCTCCTGTGGCTTTAGCTGATGAGTTATGGTGTTAGATGTATTGAAATGATACATTTGCGCGGCTCGTCCTCCAGATTAAACCAAAGCAAACAGACGGCGGGCTTGGGAGCGAACTGACTCCGCGTTCTCGTTTTTTTCCTCAGTTTCATCCTCGCTCCCCGCCCTCGACAAGATGTGCCAGTCAGTCACAGGACACCCTGCGGGGCTCCAGAGATCGTTGCCTCTGCGGGACAGATGAGGAGCAGGCTTTTTTACCGATCAGCCTGGCTGGAAATCAGGAATGCCCTCCTTCTCCACCTCCTCATCCTCTGCCTCTGCCACTACCTCCTCCTCCTCCTCCTTCCTTTCCTAATGGCTCATACCAAACTCACCGGGAGATCTGTGACCACACCGTCCTCAGACCATGAGAAGACTGCCACCAACTTCCCCAGAGGTGGAGGATTACGAGCGCAAATGCTTTGCATCTGTGCGCTTTTCTATCTGTGCATGCCAGAGTGCTGTTTCTACATACGCTTAGTGTAATAGGAGGCAGTCCAGGTCAAAGTTTCTTTCTGGGGGCTTTTGCCTCGCAAAGACAAAGAGGCAAGACACTAATAAATCTTAGTCATATTTAACATCACTTCTGAAGTTTTATTCGTGAACTGTTGATGCACTGGAGCGGATTAAATGCCTACACATGCAAGCGAATGGCACTCACGTCATGAAAGCGCATCCACCAATGCCCGTGCTTGTCGTGAGCCTTTTTATACGTTTCACTACTGTTCTGGTATTTTTATCATTTGATTTTTTTACGAGGACATCATTTTTTTTTTTTCTCCCTCCTCCCTTTCCGTTGTGTTTCTTTGCCTCGGTTTATTCTCTTTACTGCCCCTTTCCCTGGAGTTCAGCTGGAAGTGCTCTGTTTTCTCCACAAGAATTTTATGACTCTCCAACACAGTGTTGAGACACAAAACACTTAAGCAGCTCTGGAAAAGACGGCGGGACGGGACTGACAAACAGGGACACAAAGCCTTGGAGGAATGGGGAGGAGAGAGATGGATACAGACAGGAAGAGAGTGTGTATTTGCGTGTGTGCGCGTCCAACATTTCTCAGTGTGATGACCAAGCATTTCTGTGTTGTTGTTTTTTTTTTCCCCCCTTTGGCAAAGTTATTTTTTAATCTCGCAGGAAGTGTGTTCGGCTTCCAAAGGCCCGTACGCCGTTAAACGTACCTGTGTTGCCCAGTAACGCTCCCGTCTGACGGTGATGAGCCAGATCTCGCATGCTTAACGGTTCACAGGAACCCCGTGGCGCCTGTTCAATGTCTTCCTGAGGGTGGACGTGCATTTTTCAGGGCCAATAAGTGCACAAGTGGCAGGGGTGGACGGAACAGTTCGCCTCCGATTAATCAGATTCGGTGCAATAACCCTGCAATCCTAGAAGTCTGAGGAGAATTCAGACTTTCATTTCCAACCCCTCTGAAGTAGACAAAGAGGTAATTTGCGAAAGCATCTGGATCCGGTGGCAGAGCAGGCCAAGCAGCAGTGTACGTTCCTATTCCCAAAAAGCCCCCCCTCCACCCAGACCCTCCCCCCTCCAACCACCACCCTCGTCTGTTTATCATAGGATCTCCAACACACAATCAAACATGAAAGGATGAGTGCTCGCAAGAGCCTTTCTAGATTTTGTGGAAATGTGACATCTCTGGAAACATTTAGCCTGTCATAGCTGCCGCTGCTCTTCAAAGAGTGCCGAGAGGAATAGATTAATGTTGCTTCTGTAACAAACCTTCTTCCTGTCTGTTCCCCTTTCCTACTAAACACGCTGGCTCCCCATATCTACTGTAATCATACACAGAGATTACCGACTGCATAATAATAAATCAGCGAATCATTTTGAGACGTGTGCGTGCTTGTGCGCGGGCGCGTCGAGATGAAAAGGCATTTGTGCTTGATTTTTATATCGCAAAATGTTTGCTCCTGTATCCCATTATGTAATCTAGATTTCTAGCTAATCTATATGCCTTTGAGCCATGGCGACCAAATGGGAAAGGCATGTGAACACATAGCTCACGGTTGTATGTAATAATACCGAAGGGAGGTATAAGGTCGGTTATGCTGTGCTATGTTGTCAGCATCAGCATTACTCCTCACTGGATGAACAGACACGCAATTTTCTCATCAACTTTTATGTAAATGTGCATGTTATGTGCAAATAAAGTTAACGTACTGGAAATTAAACGTGAGAAGTCCAAAGCTGATTATCTTTTATCATTCAAATAAATAAATTCAGAATATTTTGAAGTACGGTTTTATAAAAAGCCTAAGTCGAAGTGGGAGAATACCCAAAAAAGCTTCCACAATCAAGGAGCCAAAAAACACTTTTAGGTTGTGCTTGTTTATGGTGCCCATTGTGGTTCTGGTTGTGTGGTGTTTTTGCCGTCAGCCCAATACTGGCTGGTGTGAAAGAGTAAATAAAAGTTGCCCAACCGAAAAATTAAATCCTGATGCCCCCTCTCCACTTTCGTCTCGTGGAGTTGCCAAAGTGGCTGGTTCAGTTTCTTCTTTGGGTTTTATTGACAGCGTTTATTTTTCAACTTTTATTTCTTCTAATATTCTCATATTATTTATCTTTTTTTGACAGTTTGCTTCAAATTTGCAGTTATTAGATACGAGGTAAATGAAAGATGGGCACAAATACAGTGCACGCAAACCGCATTCTCATCAGGGCCTAAAGAAAACACTATTACTCTTTAAGCATGAAGAGAAACGAAAATAATAAAAAGCCTCAGTGTGTTTAATGTGTTTGTGAGAGAGAGATCATGCTTCCGCTTCAAAGGACATTACACTGACTTACATCCACCTCCGACATGTACGTATCCTCAGCCTGTTCCTCGCGCAGAGTCTGCATTTTGAAAATGTGTCACAGTGATTTACCTCGCGAGTTTTAAGATGAGCCACGCACCCTTAAGTGTCCCAGAGAGAGAGACACTGAAAACCCAGCAGCTCCGGAGCAGCCTTCCATAGCTGCCGGTGACCTCTGACCCCTCTGTGAAGAAGGTCAGATAAAACAAGACTTATAGTTGCTCTGACATTTTCTTTTATTCCGCGTTAGCCCGATGTAGCGTAGATTTCAACTGCAGTGGTTCGCCGTACCCGAACCCAGCCTACATGATACTTTCAAATTAAAATAGACACCTTGTATATGACTCAATATGAATCGAAATAGAAAAACTAATATAGACAGAACCCCACTGCCCCCCATCAGTTAGCGAGGAGCAGGGATATAATAATAATGCCTTAAGAGCAAGTGTTGAGTCCTAGCCATAGCAACAAATTTCAGAAAGATAAGTCATGTACATGCTCTGATTTACAATATAAGTAAATGGCTGAAACTTGTAGGAGCCAGATAGATTTCAAATTCTTTACCTAACTTTGGATCAAATTCCAAATTTTGGACATTTAATGGCAACGTGTCCTGCTGTGATACTGAACAAGCTAGGATCCGCCTCATAGGTGAGATATTAGCAGACGTACCCAACCTGACTGTCCCTTTTTGCCTAAAATATGTTGTCAAGTTCCTTTTAAATATTATTTTTTATCTTATGAGCTAACTGAATGGCGATGGTAAAGAAGGAGAAACTATTAGAAGCCAGATTTAACACTGGAAACACTGTGAGGTCCTTCAAAGATGCCGTAAAACGATTTGCTCTAAATGACGCCAAAGAGAAAAGAGCTTTATTTTATTTAATGTACTTTGAAGTTTTGGTTATCAGACATGCATGCATGAGTCAGCTGCGAGCCCAAGTCATCGCAAAACAGCTCTTCTCTATTGGAGCCTTTTCAGGGCACTTTATGAGCAAGAGAGGAAGGCAGAACTACAGGGACAGAGATGGTCAGACAGAGGGGAAAGGAATGCTGTTTACTCATTGCACTCATCCATAAGAGGGCTCCCCCTCAACAGCGAGTCGGCCGGACATTGCCTTGAGTTCAGGACTGCATCCAGCGAACACCCAGCGAACCCCCCCCCCCCCCCAAAATCCTCGACCCTAAACCGCCACCACTTTACCAACACAAAAAGATGCAGCACGGCACTTTCCTTTTCAACCTAGCATGCAGCTCACCCCCCCTACCTCCCTCTCCCTCCCTCCTCCCTCCTGCCAGCCACACCACCCAACACACACTCGCACACACACACACAGCCCTGGCCTCCCCTTTTCCCACCTTTGTATCAGCTGAAAGGCATATGGTTACTGCCATCCGATTCCCCCCTTGGCTGAAAGTGCCTTTCACTTTACCGCAGTTCACAAAGAGGTCAGACTACGGCAAACAGAAATATTGTGTGAGAGCTCCCCTCTTTCTTTCTTTTTTTTTGGTGCCTGAGCTAAGAGATGTGAGAGACACAAGAATAGCAGGGGGAGAGAGAGTCTCTGATAAAGTTACATCTGGTCAAACAAACCTCACTCCATTCCTCATGCCAGAGCGGCAGAATTTATGCTGTAGTGAATAAAGAGCGGTATTTGAGAGAACTGACAGAAACTAACCTCAGACATGGTCAGCCATACATCATTCATTCATCTCCACATCCACGCACCACGTTTCTTGGGCCAGGTCGGATTTCCTGGTGGTGGTGCTCAGACAGCTGCAGTTGGAAACATGCAACAATGGGATTTTCAGTGAAGTCAAATGGTGATAAATCCAGGAATGAGTAGAGGAGGGTGCCCCGCGTGAGGTGACGCTCACAATGAGAAAATCAATCACCGGCGGGGCGGGCAGGTAGGGTTGATAGGGGCGACGTGTCAGAAATATCACAGTGGCCGGTTGTGTGTAACACGATGAGGCCAGTGTTTGGGTCACAAACCCCTGGGTCCTCCGGGCTATCTCGTCTCTCTGGCTCTCTTTGTGCTCCTCTAGTAAATGATTAATAATGAGTGTTCCTCTGCTGACCTTGTTTGTTAAGAGACTTGTACCGGACCATTTTCCACAGTTTGTGCACAAAAAGAAACTCACAGAGACCCTTCTCCTGTTTCAGAACATCACCCTGCGTCGTTTTAAACGACTCATAAAATGAGCCGAGCTCTTTGAACCGTTGCAATCTCTACCCCAGCGTCCCTATTGTTAACCTTAATAATTGCAGCCATGAGTTGCGGGGTAAATTTTCAATCGCAGCCCTGTCATTAGGCTGCCTATAGAGGCACCAATTTATGGCCAATATTTTTCTTGGCATTAAATTGACTCAGATTTGATTTCTAAATGGGAACTCTGGGGGAACCACACCAAAACAGCCTCTGGAAAGAAACCACACAGCCAAAGAGTCTTCAGCACATCAAACACTTCACAGCGAGCTAAAAGAGATTAATTCTGAAAAGCTGACTGGTGTTTACGTTGCCCTTTATGATGGTTCCTTTTAGTAGGATAACATTTGGTGAGAAAGTGTCAGACTCGGTTTTACTCGAGGCCTGCTGCTTTCCCGCAGACCGGGGACTCTTCGAGGAGGTCTTCCCCTAGCTACCTCCCTCCATCCCACCCCCTCCACTTTCCCGCTTGGGGAACGGACTGACGACCGGCCTGGAAGTGTGCCTTGTTCCACGGGGCCATCAAACATTTATTCATCTCTTAAGTGCTTGCCAATAGCCTCGCTCCCAGACCTGGGCACTGCAACCCGCTGGGCATGTGGAGGGCACGTCAGGCTCGCAGTTATGACGGTCATATAAAAGATAATGCGGTGGATTTATATCGTTTCTGTTGCAGTGTGTGTGTGTAAACACAAGCCAGCGTGCGAGTGTGTGTGCTTGTGTATTAGGGAATGCGGTGGTGAGGGGTTTTTTACCCCTGAATGGAAGACTGTCTTGCACCATAAATCTGTCCCTCATTGGGAAGACAAAATGAAAATGGCCCCGTCATAAAACATCTGTAATGGCTCCATCTACCACCAACACATAATGGGGCAATTACCAAGAAGGGGGCTGGGACAGCATGAAGCCTTTAGGTCTCTTTGGTACACCACACAATGCTTTGGTGTACGTGTTTGTGTCTCATGTGCATATGTCTGCGCGCATGCATATGTTTTCGCTTCATTCTAGCTCGGGACCACTGTGCCAAGACCTTAAATTAGGCACAGAGCAAAAAATGTGCACTTTTGCCTGCTCGTTGACCCCGCGCGCCGTTCCCCGAGAAGACATTCTGCCCATTCAGCACAGTGACAGACAGGCACATCTAATCTGAGATTGCATTATTGATGCCTGATCTTTTGTGCGGCCCGGCTCGGGCCCTGTGTCTTCCACACCTCGTAATCAAGCATAATTGAGGTTAACTGTACGGCACGGCTGAAACGCTAGACAGGTAAGCCGCAGCCTCTCATGATTAATGTAGTGTGTTAGTGTTCTGGGCTCTGACCTTTTGAGATAGGCCAGGCACCATTTTTAAGTGAAAGCTCTGCCTCTGCCAAGTTGTGGAGTTGTCCATCAAGTCCTCCTGCCCCCCCGCCACCTCCCCTTTCCAAAGTCAGATCCTTGTCTTGCTGCCTCATTGCCCCTGACCCATGTTTGTTTGCCTACATGTCTCGTTTTACAATGCAGAGCTGAAAACTCTCTCTTTTTTTCTTTTTCACCACGCAGAGACCCTTTTGAAATTAGGGTATGTCTTATGTAGAGGAGTGAAAAGGTTAATGGACGCTGATAGAGCGTGAATCAGGACAGAAAGGACTGTGACGCTGTGGTGGAGGATTGTTTCAAGCCTGAAGTTATGCTGAAAAGTTCCGTAGCTGTTTAATTCTCATCTCCTTCCTTGATATTGTTAACCAACACGTTTTAGACATCATGTGTACTCTGGTTGCCCCAGTGTCCGGAGCGGTGAACGCCATTGTCCGGCTCCCCATCAGTCAGCGACCCTCCCTCCGCTCTCCACAAGCCTCTGCGGATGTAAATTGGCAGCCGGGTCACGTCCTTGCCTCGTTCCCCAACACGAGCATTGTCAGAGATAACTGTGCAAATTTACTTTTGACTTGACCTCATTCAGACCCTCGCCCGAACACACAGAGACACTCTCGCGGCCTCCGCGGGAAAACAAAAAGATGGTGGACCGTGAGCATACAAGAAGACAATCTTCCTTTATGCGGAGATTTGCAGGAGAATCTGAAGGTGTACTTGTTAATCAGGGATGGAGAGGACCCGGGTCACCATCTGTAACATAGACCAGGGGCAGTAAATGGATGAGGAGGGGTGAAAGGGCACCCTCAGACATTCCTTTAGAAAATAAACAGAACAAAAACGGGCTTCTCTGGACAGGTATTCCAAGCAGATCTATCAACTTCAGCTGCGTTTGCTGTTTTCTCAGCCTCTAAATGCCTTCAATGTTGCATCTGCAGACTTTCCCAGCTCTGAACGCATAAATTACTTCTGTTTTTTTCTGGCACAAACACGGTTTCTAGTGCAGTTGAAAGAAGCTACTTTGGCCTCGTCCTCATATTTCAAAAGCCCAGTTGGGAGTGAGTTTAATGCAATTAGCAGGTTATCTCTGGTGAAGTGGAGGTGTCCGCTGTCTTCCTTTTACCGTATGGTCTCACAGGAGGGAGGGACGGCTCTCTGTTGTACCACAGAGGAAGTGGGAGAGGTGAAGACACTCCAGTCTTTTGTTACACTGTGGCTTCTTTGTCTGGCGTTTATTACCTGTCCCCGCTTCTGCAGCATCTGCCAAGTTCAGCAAGTAGTTCTGCAGCACGTGATTTCCGATCTACATTTTTTTGTTTTTCCAAAATGACCGCCGGGAACAAAAACAGAGAAGAAGAAAAAAGCGCGACCTCTGGCTTTAAGGCACAAGCAAGTGTATTTAACGTTTGGGGCCAAGCCTGCCTTTGTGCTGAAGCCAGTGGTTCAATGAAAGGCAGCAGTATAGGGGTCACTTCAGGCATCTGCTGCACCTCTCATCTGCCCATCTGTGTACGCCGCTGCCCTTCTGTCCACTCGCATCTAGAAACGCACCTCGCCTTCATATTGTTGCGTGCAAATGCGCACTTATCGCAGACGTGCAAGTCTGTAAGCGTGTTTATACTCTGCATCTGTTTAAAAGCACGAGAGGCAGCACCTTGCACTTGCCTTGGCTGGAGAAAGGTGTCAGGCTTTATTACAGGGGGGAACTGATGTATCCGAAAACCATAGCGGTGGGAAGTCGGAGAAACCAGACAAGGAGGGACTCCTCTGGAGGCAGAAAGAAAAACTCGGTGAAGAGAGAAACAGTCGGCGAGGAATAAATAATGCAGTCCTTGCTGGGTTTTATCAGTAGCAGTTTAGAAGTCAGGCGTTGGCAGCTTCTTTTTTGCTCCACTTTTCCACGCTTAAAACCGTATCCAGTCGACAAATCAACGCAAAAGATCTGAAACCTGGCAGTAAATTCCCTAATGCTCCTCAATGCCCGTTTAGCAGAATCTCTAGCTTGCCTCGAGTTCCTCGCCGTCTGCGGGATCATGGTGATTTACGCCCTCCCTGTCACTGGTGAGGACATCGCTGATAACAGAGCCGTTAAGTATGAGGAACATTTATGTCTCCGTACGAGCCAAGACGTTCTCTCAAAACTTGGAGGCGCTCCCGGGATTTTCACTTGGAGCAACACCTTGTAGATCTTCACTCATGCGGCCTTCTCCAAAGAGGAGCCTCCACGCACAGATGTGGGGTGTCAAGACTATTTGTGTTATACATTCTCCACATTTCTGATGAAAAGGACCCCTCTCTTGGCCAATTTTGGTTTGCTTAGACTAATATATTAAGACCAAGTTTCAAATAAACACAACTCGCTCTCTCTTTTCTTTTTTGCTCTCTCTGCCCCAGTGGGGACGGACGGACAATACGGCAGTTGTGATGAAAAACTTTATAGGAACATTTAACTTAAGAGTGAGGGATTGAAGCGGGTAAACAAAGCATTCCTTTCCCTTTCATCACCATTTAACTGTTCCCTTAACATTCAGTCTCACCTCCAGGCCAGTGCCCACCAGACCGAGGAACTTGTCAAATAAATATAAATCAAAAGGTAAAGGTTTATTCCGCTAAGTTAACATGCGGTTGCTTAGAAATTTAGACTTTAGATCAAGCAGCCTAACGGTATTTCTAATTTAGAATCAGCTGCAAAGCCTTCGGTTCTGGCACTGAAGAGAGTCCCGTAGGGGAGGCGGGGGTGCGCAGTGTCTCTCGCCGTGCACTTGCAAGCAGCGGGGATAGCGTGGCTCACAGCAGCACCCCGGCGATGGTGTTCCAGACTCGTAGCCTGGAGGGCCATTTGGTTATACTCAGGGGAACGGTCGCTGTGTCAGTCATTTGCAGCGGCTGCTAAAGAGTGCACTTAGCATCCTCTGTTTCCCCCTAGCAAACATGTGGGAAGTGACATGATACTGTACAAGAGCCTGGACAACATATAACATTTCAAAGCAATTTCCTAATTGTTTCCAGGCCAAGGTCGATAGCTTATATGGAAGCAATCCCTTCTTTCAAACTTTTCTTTATTTTTTTTCCCCTTTTTGTTGTTGTTGTTGTTTCCATCCGCAGATTGGGAAACATTAAAGTGTTAAGTAAACTTGACCCAGGCAGGGCTAATTCATTGGGAAATAGCTGTGGTTCATGCATTCAGTGCCATATCAGTAACAGACAGACAGAGCGGTTCCTTCTACCCGGATGGTCACCATATGCTGATATGGTTTCTGCGGTGCAGTCCTGAGACATCCAGTCACTGAATAATCACATTTGTTGTCTATGATGAGAAGCGTGTATACAAAGGGTGAGAGTAGATGTGACCTGAAGGCAAAAGGTATATGTGGTCCAGATGCACTGCTCACGTCAAGGAGAATGAGACTTTAAGCTCAAGCAGACTGTGCGCAGCTACATGAAGCTGGCTCGGATGCTTTCTTACTCCTCAGCATGACTTGTTTGAGGTTTTAAGGCTGTGATTAAACCACTGAATCACTCGGAGAGGAGAAAATATTATGAGTGCATTAGGTTTTACAATCAGTGACAGGATCATTTCTTTCAGTTTAAGTAAGCCGCTGATAAGAACTGAAAACAACTTCTAGGCCTCGTGTTTTACTGATAAAGAAATGTCCTTGATGGATGTTTTGGGGTTTTTCTTTTTTGGAAGGGAGCTGTTAAAAGGGCATTAAATAAATGAAATGAATGCAAAACAAACAAACAAAACATTGTCATTAATCATGAGAAGGAAGTGCCAGACTGTTGGGCTTTGTTTTGAATTTTATTTGTACAGTAATGGTGTGGAATATTATCCAGTAATATATGTATATAAATGATCTTATATATCATTGTAAAAGCTCTTTACACTCTAACTGAATGCACCTCAAAACTCAGATCCTATGCAATGATGAGGTAGACATTAATAATGGTATTTTCCGCCCTCTGCAAAATATCGAATACACCTTAAATTACTCTTATCAACGTAAGAAATATATGATTATCATGAAACTCTGTACATCACAAATAATAAAATAATTATAGAATAGAAATTATACCGATTTGAGTGCATTTTGTATATTTACAAAGAAATGCCGCTTGCTCATCTCTTCATTCGTTGCACTTTGTAAAGTTTTCGACTGTACAAATATTTACAGCTCCAAAAAAAAGAAAAAAAAATGAACAGCAGTGCATTCAAAGCTAATGTGCATTTAAATATCGTCTCGTTTGCGAGTCCTTTTTCATTTTTTTGTAAATTTTTTTTTTTTTGCAATTTTCATTTTCGTCATCGGAGAAGACAAACTCTCGCTGACCACATGTCCTTGGCGCAGTCAGTTGTGGAAGTGCATTTCGTAAAGATGCAGACTTTTGAGCAAAAAGTTCGCCTCAGTTATGTGTGCTTTCTCTCTCTCTCTTTCTCTCTTTAATATAATTGTTTTGCAACAGGGCCCCAGTTTAGGCACAAGTCTGATTTTGTGTCCTTTCTGTCCGCGAATGCTCACGATCATCCGCGCGTCTCTCAGCTGGTCTCCATAAGGCCAAAAAAAAATCTCTTGAAGGCATGACCGCCGCAAATCTTATCTCCTCTCCTCGGACCACTCTGTGTTTGGTTTTATTAAACATTCGGCCCATTTATTACTATCATTACTTTGAAACAGGTACTTGCTCGGGCCTGTAACGACTCCAGAGTGGCATTTACGGCCTGGATGCATAGACCCAAAAGAGTTCAGCCCGGCTGCAGAGCTGCAGCAAAGCGCTGCTTGACGGGCAAAGGCCGCTGTCCTCTGGCCTCGCCACGAACAGGTGCGCAGTCGGACTCAAAGGGTTCCCATCTCTCCTTCAGTCAGATCACACAACAGCATCATGTGAGCCAAGCGGACACGTCTCATTCTCTGGGAAACGAAAGCATGTTTGCTGAGTGATAACTTGTTGCATGGATGACAATTAATGTGCTTAACACTTTAAGGTAGAGAGCGTAAGTTAATGTGACTGTACTGAGTCTGAATAAATAGAAGACGTCGCCTTGCGTGTGCATCCCTTTTGAGTAAAGACAAGGCGCGTCAAGCGCCAAAAGCATTTCAGACCCGTGGGGACTTTATGTCTCCAACCTGGGACCCATGAAGACTTCTCTTAAAAAAATTGTCTGTCCTTTTAAAGTTATTCGTGAGTAATGGCCGCTACCTGCACCCACACTGCTCCACCACCATGTCCTCGTACTGTTTGTACACCACGTTATTGCCCGAGTCTATGTACAGGATGCTGATGGGGCTGAGTTTGGTGGGGACGCAGCAGCTGGGTGGGGTGCTGTTGGGGTCCATGGAGTTCATGAGCGTCTGTATGATGGCGTGGTTGGTCGGCTCTAGGTGCGACCTCAGGGGGAAGTCGCACACCCCCTCGCAGTGGTACGCCTCGTAATCCAGGGGCGCGATGATCCAATCGTCCCAGCCCAGCTCTTTGAAATTCACGTGCAGCGCCTTTTTGCTGCACCTGGATTTGGATTTCTTCCCGTGCCTCTTCCCGTGCCGGTTGCTCAGCGCGGTCCTCCTCCGCCGCCGGGGGCCTTCTCCTTTGACCCCCTTCAGTGGCGACACCCCCTCCTCCTCTGTCGCCTTCACCGCAGCCGCCACTTCCTTCTCACCCACCGACCTCCGCGACTTGATCTTCTCCTTCATCTCGTTGAACAGGTTCTCCCTCTTCTTGGAGCGGGTGTAGGCGACCAGGATGGCCTTCTCCTGCTGGGACCGGCCGCTCCTGTCCAGCCCCAGCTGCCTCAGGTCAACCTCGGTGTCTGACTTGCCGAGAGTGACCCTGAGCTGGAAGCAGAGCTGGTTCCCCTGCTGATAGTAATGCTGATGATGATGGGGATGCTGATAATGATGCTGGTGCGCCTTAAACATTTCCCACACGTTCAAAACCTCCCAGCCGGCTTTGGTGGAGTCCAGCAGGTCCAGAGACCTGGAGTCCAGCAGCCTGTCGGAGCGGCAGGGGTAGAGCTGGATGTCGTAGAGGCCCGTCGTCTGCAGGGAAGTCTGCAAATCCCCGGGCGCTCTCCTAAAGATCCTTAATTCCGCCCCGACCAGCTCCTCTTTTTCTGAAAGGGTTGAGACATCAAACAGATACTTTTGTCTTCGCAGAGGAGAGTGCAAAAGATCGTCTGCAAGGATAAAAGAAGAAAATAATTGCAGTCAGATTCACTTAGGGTGTACAGTGTTCAGAGAGAGGGGGGGAGGGAGGGAGAGAGGGAGGGGGACTCACATTCTCCCACAGAGGCCTTCTCTCTCTTTCTTGTTTTTCAAATGTTCATCCTGAACCTGAATCAAAAAACTATAGCTGGCAAGATTTCAGTTTGGAGAGGAATGACCATGATTATATTACTCGAAATAACTCTTATTATTACTATTATTTGTCTCCAGTTAGAATTCTAGTTATGTTTTAACATCTTTATAATCCCAAATGAGGTTAAAGTTTTACTTTTCTACTATACATTGTAGTTCCACGTGTTTCTTAATTTCATTTCTTGCCAATGTGTAGCAGACAAGCTTCCTGTCGTGATTCTTTTCTCCACTTGATATCAGATCTGCTCTCAGCAAATTTCATTTTTCTAACAAATGTTCAATCAAACACCATCTGTCTATATTTCGATTCCACCCAGGTTTGAGTCAAACCCGTGTCTTTCAATAAAAACCCTTTCATTTCATGTGCTGACAGATTGATTCTTCATTTCTATTTAGAAATGGTGAAAACTTATTTTTTCCCAAAAACCCTTGCAGAGTTGCACAAAAAAAGGGAAAGGAAAGAAAGGAGGGTAAAAAATAATAATAATTAAACAACGATGAGCCGAGTAATGTGGCGGGCCCTGGGTGCTGCCAGACACAACGGACCGACGGCGACACACTGTACACTCAACTGAACAATACACAATTAATGCATTATTCCCTGCTGCAGACCCAGGAGGCCTGCAAATATTTCATCAATGCGGAGCAGCGAGGCTGGAATACAACACCGAGACACAATGCACGATAAAAAGGCTCCGGCGCATATTAAATATCTGCATTTAAATACGTCGGGCATGCATTTAAATACATACACAACAGTGTTAAAATGCAGCTGGGACTGGAGTAAAACGTATTAGATTACAAGCTGCACCACATCCCAGTAGAAATATTTTCATTTTTGTGTGTGTGTGTAATTTCCGCTTTAAAACACATTTATTTATAGATTAAAAACGGGAGTTTTTGCAGCTTTGGATGAAATAATTCTCTAATTTCCGGTGTTTTTATTTTATTTTATTTTTTATTTGAACATTTGTTCCCAAAACTGACGTCTTTTTGAGTAAAGGATAAAACTCTTATCTACAAGATTTAATTTAATTTCAAAATTAACTATAATGGATGGGATGTTTTTACGTCTGTTTAGAAACCTAAACTTACAAACTGAACAAATGCTGAATGGTTTGTGAATTTATTTTATTATTACTTTATTTCTCGGTTGTTTGTCGCCGTTTGTGTCTGAAGCATTTCTTAATTAAAGTGACACGGCTACATCTAAACACCACTGTGATATAATTTGTTAAAGTTACTCCAAAGAGATATTTGACTCTGGTTGTCAGTTTCCCCTCTGTGAACCCTGCCGAGTCGAACAGTAAAAGTAGATTGAAACCTTGTGCTCCTTTCGGTGACTTTGTACGTCTGGTTTGCATTAGTTGTTTTTTTTTTCTTCTTTCTTTTTTTTCTTTTTTTATAAGACCTCAAACAAATCGAATACAAGTTCGGCAAATAATTAACAGTTCTCAATTCCCATCTTCCTCATTAAAGCACTTCCCCTCTTATATTTCATCGCACCCTGCCAACGACAACATTCCCGTTCAAAACGCGCCTGCACGGACTGACTTGACTGAGCAGGCTGTTGGAATTACTGAGGGTTATTTGTGCTGACAGTTTTAAAAAATGGACAGTTTTCTTAATTTCATTATTATGTAAAAAGCCAATTTTTCCCATTACGCGTAAGATGCTTGACGGTGGATAATTGGGGGAGAATGCGGTGGATTTTAACTGCTTGCTTAAAGCCTGCATCCTGTGCACTTTTGTTTGACCTTGTTGGTTGTATCTGAACAAATGCAAAACATGTTTTTGTCATCTATGCCTCTGTTTGGAGAGACAGAAAAAGAGTGAGTGAGTGAGAGAGAGAGAAAGAGAGAGAGGGAGGGAGAGGGAGAGAGAGAGGCCGTGCTCCACCATCTGCGCCTTAATGAGTTACCCCAAGTGCCAAAACTAATTTTCAGATTCGGATTATTCTTTTGTGATCTTGGCTTTTTCTGACCTCCAGGAAACACCCCGCCTGGTTTATAAGCAACTTTCATTTACCTACATAAGTGTGGAAGCAAAACAAGCCGTAAATCTTCTAGGTGCACGCGGTGTTTGTGCTTGTTTCTGCACGCACGAATAATGCGAAGGAAAAAAAAAACGCGAAATGTGGGTATTTTACGCGTCAAAAGTTCTCTCGTGGGTAGGCTACATCTTTCCCGAAGGAGGCGATTTAAATAACGACAATTCCCAGCTGAGGTTCATTGTGCAGGTTAATGCAATGCAACACTTTGGGGATGCTGGGAGGAATCCGAGAAGCAACCGAAGGCGCTTGAGCTGAAAGAACGGGAAGAAAAATAATTTTCCGTAATTAAAGTGGCGGTCGCAAAGGGAGGTTCCGCAGTAAGAGAAAAAAGAAAAAAAAAGAGAGCCACTTCACAGCGGAGGAAGTGCTCTTTCATTTTTTCTTTCTCCTCTCTCGTCGTTTTTTGGTGATGTGCCCATCGTGGCCGAGCTAGGTCATTATGGGAGAATAGACAGTGTTTGATATGTTATGACATGAACACTCAATTAGATCACCGAGTTCAAATACTCCAGTCAGCCGTTCGATGCCAAGCATCTCTCAGAGGGTCCAGCTCGGGGTCAGAGCCAGTGACACATCACATCAAAATCACAGGAGAGAGTGAGGCGTTTTTCCTATCAAATCAGCTCACACTGCAAGAAATGGCCACATGGACGAGCCATTTAACTTCAGATTCCCTCTTGTAACGTTGTTGTGAATGCGTTCAGCCGCACGACCGCGTAGAAAAACTGGAAAATAATTTGGAGAGTCAAGTTGGAGAAAAATAAGCTTCGGATCTTGAAATAAAGCTACCGATCTCTCTCTATATATCAGTTTAATTTGAAGTAAGTCGTGAAAAAGGTGGATTTCCACGTGAATAATTTCAGCTGCCCCTCTCCGTCTCTGGACTTTAAAAGCTCATCACCAGCATGGGCACTTTTTACAGCGTCCCAGAGCCGAGGCTCGGAGCGTTTCAGGCAGGAGGGAACGCAAACAAAGATAGCTTTTATTTCTCTCTCAAAGATTAACTCGGCTTATGTCCCCTTGTGTGTCTTGGATGTGTTTGTGTTTATCAGATTGTGTTTGTTCTCGTAGGCCGGTCAAATCACTTGGTTACACATGTTAACTGACCCAAACACCTGCTTCTCACACCGACCCGCTCTGCCCTTGGCCCCCAGCTCCCTTTGTCAGCACAAGTTGGCCAAACCGGTAACCATAATGGAGACAGATTGAACGTTTTAACCAGAGCCGGGCTTTTTTTAAGGTTTGACTCTTTTTGTTAAAAGCCAACGAACACTTGAGGGTGTTTGCGGACTCATGAAAAAATAAATCGAAAATGAAACAGCCAACAAGTGTTTTAACTGGAAATTTGTATCCTCTGTATTCACGTGGAGGCTTGGGGGTGGAAGAGTTTTTGCTGCAGCCCGCACTGACATTGATTTACAGCCTTCATTTAGAAAGCGCCTCAATTAGTGTTTTACTGTCGTGTTACCCGGAGGTTAATTTAAGAGTAATATAACTTAATCCTCGGAAGAAAAAAAAAGTTACATGCTTCGGCGACTGAGCGCCAAACGGATCCGAAACTTACCACAAAGCGTAACACTTTGCAAGGAACAACAACTAAAACCTCAGCTTCCAAATCTTAACTTTGATTTAGGGCTTATTTTTTTGTGATTTTACGAGATTTTATGGGCGTAAAGTGTGCGTCTGAAAACTCCTCCTGCTTACTTTAAAGCGTGCGTAAAAGTTGTAGCAGTTGGCTGCTTTGCCGTTTTTACGCGTTACTGTCGCTTTGACCATATTTTAGTTCTAACGGGAGAATATTAGACCAGTCCGATGTAAAAACTAAAAAAAATAATAAAGCTGTGCCACGAAGTAAGGCAAACACTGAGCTGACGGAGTTGGCAGCGGATTGTAACCAACCTGTTCCTCTGTCCACAAAACTTGTTATGGTGTTGGCAGATTTAGAAGAGCGGAAAAAGCTGGCGTTTAGTCCGAGCTTCTCTGCAGCCGAGTATGTCCTGTATATAGACAGCATGTATTCGTGCGGAACAATGGCGTCCTTTGGGTCTTCTTTGTGATGTCCCACAATAGGATGCGAAGACGCGAGGATGTCTTTTAAGAATTTGGATGACCTTTGTCCGTTCTGATGAGAGATCCTGGCTCCCCTGTTCCTCCTTGGCGCCGAGGGAGAGATGATAGCAGCAGACTGGAAACACGGTATATTCCCAAGTAAAACAAGGAGGAGGCCCAGATATATCGTAACGACTCGAGATGCGTCCATGGCTGGAAGGGTCACCGGGAGATGTTGAGAAACTCTTTTTTTTCCCCCCTCCCTTGCTCAGTAAAGTTGGATTCGGGGTGCCGCCGGAGCCGGAGATGGTGTGCGCTTCAGGGTCGGAGAGCTGCAACTTTTGCGCTCTCCGGTCGCACCAGAAGAAGTGCGTTTTTCGCTCTGGACTCCACACAAGAGCGGAGGCTGTTGGGCCGAGAGGAACACGCCCACATGGCGGCTCAGTGCAGGGCTTCCCAAACAATTTCATGTCACAGACTTTCAAACAGACGCGCACTAGAGCCAACGGACTGCCAGAGGATACAGAGAAAGGAATCAGTGTGGGAAACTTTGTTGTCAGTTTTACAGCGAATAACATGTGTTTGGAGATTTGATTTTTATTTATTACTAGTATCATTATTATTAGGCTTATTGGACGATAAAACCTCAATCGTGCTATTTTATGAGTCGCATTACACTGAAATTATTTCCTTGCATATTTCCCCCTGTCGTCTGTTGTAAGCGGTTTAAACTAAAAGCTTCTTTTCAGATACATAATGTCTCTGTCACTGACACATTTGCGAAATTGGTCCAAACTGGTTTCAGAAACATTACAACAGAGGGGTAGTTCTGCTTATCACGAAGTCATTGACAGCCTGAAAGCACCCAAGGACGATCACATCAGATTAGATTAGATTTTAAGCACAGATGGGCTGAAGACACACAGCGTGACCATAAAGTTGTGACATTTTAAAGAGGAGTCAGGAATCTTCCTAAAACGATTAATATTCAGGACCATATACGTCAGTAATTTGATAATAAACGAGGACAAAATAACGTGAAAAATAATTAAACACGTCCGGTCAGCTATCAGGTGGTGAATCTGTAATGTTTGAATTTATTAACAAGGTGGATTAGCGTCAATCTTAAGAGACGGGGGCGTCACTGAATATCCTGAGTACTGAGGTCTCTTGGGTTTAAGTGTAACTTGGAGTGTGGACGTCGTAGCCTGGACGTGGAGTCGGTTCAAAGGCCCCTGAAGACTAATGAAAGACTCTAATGACCTCTAGTGGCCATTTTGTTCTATTACAAGAGAGGAAACAAATGGCTCCTGCATCCGTGTTAAGAATCCAGGGCAAATGCTGCATTCACGTCATGTGGGGAAAAAAGCAACATTTTAAGATAGATTTATCAAACAGGAAGTTCACTTAACACTAACGCACAACGCGTGTGTTTTTACAAGGTAACTCGAAGGGAACTGTGGCTTTTACATAGCAATAACCCTGTAAGTCCTGGCTCACATCAGTACAGCAGTCAAAAGCTGTCAGATTGAAGATGAGCATTAGTTAATGGACGGGCTCTGAGATCTGTGACAAAATAAAGGCAACAAAAGGATCTGTTTAAAGCATGTGTTTTCCGATCAGTAAGCTTTGTGAGCAGCCCTATCTGCATTGTTCTGCTCTGCCATTTGTCACACAGGGTCGCTCACCTCTCATTTGTTTTTCCTGGAATCAACCTTCACATGCACAATGCTCTGGAATTGATGGTAACCTGGACAAGAGTCAGCCATGACAAGCTTTCCCACCAGATACATTCCTCACCCCTTGGTGCCGTGGTGTTAAAGGGTGGTCTTGTTTCTTAAACATAGTTTGACTCTGTCAGTGTACCGATACCAAGTAGCTGACTTCTTGATGAGCAATGAATCAAAAAACTAATGTGAATGTTCTCGTAGAAAGTCTCCAGGTGGTCAGAACCCTTGCTGTGATGCAGCAGTAAATAGTGAAATGTTAAAAGTTCTCAGCTGCAGAGTAGATTCCATTAAAATACAAGTCTAATCTGACTATGCTGCTTTCCCTCTGTTCCCGACTTCTGATCTCAAGCATTGTTATTCGGCAGATTGAACTGAATATTATTTTGATGGCATTTGCAAGCACCCAGTGTGAGGTCATTTCCCGGGTATGCACACACACACACACACACACGGGATTCATTTTAGTTTAACACCAAAACTATCACTTTAACACCGTCTCAAATTAGGCAGCTACCCTGTCCTCTGTCACAGCTAAATAGATAATAACATAATGATATCAGGACATGGAGGAGGCTCAGTGAGTTTGCTGTGCGGATAGTCACAAAGACATAAAGTTCTCTAAATACAATGTGAAGTTCAGTTAAGCTGTTTGTTCTCCAATTCCAACCCCTCAGCCATCAGTGATTTTAGCATTTAATCATGCTTTCTGCAGCGACACGTCAGATTGTCCTTGTGAGGGACAAATATTCGGATGGGCAGAGTGGAAAGTTGGAAAAAGAGGATTTTCGTTGCAGTGTATAGGCTTACCACAGTATCTGGTCGTTCCAGCAGAGGGCCTCAGTGAAACAAGTCACGCTGCTGCTCTGGGGTCACATGATGGCATCTTTTTTTCTCCAGAATCCCTTTGAAGGCACTTAATTGAAGAAAACACACAAAATTCAGAGCAGATGGAACAATTACATGATTTCATAGATACAGGGCACAATTTCAATATTAAGGAACTCATAAGTCTGTCTGTCACGGTTACCAATCAAGGGATAGATTGCTTTTAATGGCATGCTTGTTTTCTTGTTGTTCTTTTTAATGATTGTTGTTGTTGTGTTTGTAATTGCTGTTGTTTCCGTGTGTTTAGAATCTGTAAATGTCACTTGGATGGATGACATTTAAAGCCCGAGTACTGACTTTGCCTCAGCCCCGATTTCAGCACCATGGAGAGCCAACAGCCAATCTGATCCAGAGTAGCTGTTCAGCAGCTTGTGTTATTTATTTATTTATTTATTCCTCCATGCAAATCATTGTACACACTCTCATATGACAGGCCTACATACTACGCACTTAAGCTGGCATGGTTATAGCATGAGTCCTGGCATGGTCGTGTTGGCAAAATGATGTTCGAGAAATCCGCGTAAAACTGCATCACTGATGGACGAAATGTGATGGATTCTGAATGAATATTAATAAATATAACACAGGAGTCACGTGTAGCATATGTTTAAATGCACCTGAACGAGTCTATCTGATAAATGGCTTCTTCAGATGATGAAAGCACCACATAACCTACATTTGCTACGTTTCCAAACATGCCAGCATAACATACAGTCGTATTACTTTCCTACACGTGTGCTGAGGGGCTTCTGGTGGTTAAGTAACGCCCCGCGCGTTATGTAACACCCCCCGGGGATGGCAGGCACACTGCGCGCACTGCCAGTCCTCGCTTCTCGTCCGATCGAGTGTGTCATCAGTCTGCACTCGGCTCTCCTCCACCCGACGTCCGCGCAGCAGATCGGAGGCTGGCACCGCCAACAGAGGAACGAGCCCTTTGTGCTTCACCGCCTGACGCGCATCCTTCTGACAGACATCAGCCACCAAGCATCCAGGCAGGTGCGTTTGTACAAATCATCCGATTTATACAAAATAGTCATATTGCCGTGAATTCAATCGCGGGGGTGGCTGGGAGTATAGGCGGGTTGTTTACAAGTTGTTTACAAGGGATTTTAATATTTATTTAATGTGGAAAGCATCTGCGCAAATGTACCAGGGAGCCGCTGGGTGAAATCAGGCAAGATCGGGGTTTAAAGTTGGATGTTTACGTCGCCACACTTCTATACTGAAGGCATGAAAACACTCCGAGTATGGGGGAGCCAGATGGAGGGAGAAAAATATGCAGTGAAAATGTATATCAAGCTAGTTGATGAAAGTGGAGTTGCCTTTATTGTATAGGGGACAGCACCTTAGAGGTCTTTGTATTGTCAAGACAAACGCCTTTAAAGTGAGATGTGGACAACAAAGGGGGGCACGTAAACATGTGCATGGGTGCCCTCACTGGTGGCAGTGGCTCTGAGAGATGGCTTAAAGTTCTTTTAAATGTAAGCAACAGCGGAATCATCAAATGATCAATATATCTGATGGAATCTGGTATTGGCTGCAGAAAGCATGAGGCTGAAAGTGAAAGCGAGAGCTCAGATAAAGACATCATGCAGTGATGATGCAGTCTGCTGAGCTTAAAAGAAGTGTTGTAACAAGGTGCTGCTCTGAAGACGATGTAATCTTCCTGTTTTTTTCCAGAACAGGCGGTAACGCAGACTCACACACCACCCAGCTGTGGATGAGTCTGTGTTATCACCTGTTCTGAAAGTTCCCCAGCATCCGCCTTCACTGAAATCAAACATCTGACCATCTATTAATAAGCACGCCACCAGTGCAAATGTACCGCCTGCGTCATGAGGCTGATGTCATTAGTACATGTGCATGATCAACACTGGAAAGCATGTACTTCAGGATGGATTAAGGGAATTATTATCGACGCCCACTCCACGCTGTTTTAAAAAGTAGACCATCTGGATGAGGGACATTGGGCTTGAGTGGAGGCTTAAAGACTTGTTTACCAGCGTCCCACTGACAGACAGCCTTCAATTCCTAGTATTACTAAATAAATCAGTGCCCTGCTCATTAGTTCATGTTTGGATACATTTTTTCTTCTTCTGGAGAGATTATGGATCATGTGTGCAGGCATGTTGGGTTGTCTGTTGCTCACGAAAGCCGAAAATCCCGTGTTTGCAACTTAGACCACGATTAGCCTTTTACTCAGCAGGTAGCCAGTCAACTTTGTCTGGAGTCAAGCAGAGAGCCAAGTGGATAATCCTACCTTGCAGACTCTACACGGGGTTTCAGGTTACGAGCTGATATTACTGATCAGCGTATTGTATCCGGGCACCAGAACAAACAGCAGAAGATGACTCTTAATTTGGTTTCAGGATGCTATACAGTCCACAAATTCCTAACTTCGATTTTGAAGGAGCCCAGGGGACATGTTGTGATGCTACGATTTACCATCTAGCAGTAGCTGCAGCAGTGTACGTAGAGCTTGGGCTGATGGGAATGTCATTACTTTCCAAGTATTGGACAAAGAAACTATTAATTTCAGTCAAATCTGCAAATCCCAATAAATCTATATTTAAAAAGCAAATGGTTCTCCAAAGAGCCAGAGGCATTCATTCACTCAGAGTTTCAAAGCAGTTAGTCCAAATTTATGTTGCGATAGTTCAGTCAGGACCGACTGCCAGCACAGCCCTCCCTAGAGTCACAAGGCTGGCATGGCTAAAAGCCCAAGCACCCCTCTCTCCTCACAACCACACCCTGTTTGATGGAATTATCACTTATCTCATCCGCTCAGCTCTTATTTCATCCCATCCACATCTATCATTTATCTTCGCCCCGTTTTCCTCACCATTAGTTGCTTTTCTTTGTTTTATAAAATGCTCCGTTTTGCCCTTACCGACTGCAGTACACTGGGATCAAACAAAGCAAGCCAGTAGCATTTGGTTTTGTGCATGACGCTCCCTTAACAACACACGCTGGCTCAAGGACAGGCTGTTCATTCAGTCTGGGAAAAACAAAAGCTGAATGGCAACACCCACACATCACCCCAGAACGTTCTCGACATCCTCCCAGAGAGGGAAACGTGTCGGAGGATGAGCAGCAGAAGCCCAACCTCCGTACAGATTTATTCATAATTGGTTCCATCCAGCTCGAGTCCTCCTTGCATCTTTTTTCTTTCTTTCACCCTCGGTTGCTATGACTGTTGCTAGGGCACGGCTGTGGCTGCTCGGCCTTGCTTGGTGCCTCTAATCTGATTCTGCCATGCTGGCGTGCCAGGCTGCACACTGCCAGCACGATGAGAGCGTGGATGCTTGAAAACAAAAATGAAACTGTGGGAGAGGTGGCGCAGGGCTGCCTGGAACGAAAATCTAATTTTGAGTCAGATGAACGGAAGGTGGAGTTTTGATTCCCACGACTCTCTGATCTATTTTAGCGACGCTCTTTGGGCCTTGGTGGTTTGAAAAAGAGGGATTTGAAGACTGGGCTGCGCATAAAAGGATACTGGGTCATAATATTAGGTCGGTAAGTGGTGATATTAGTCTTTTATTAATTGAAGGACTGTTTAGGGAACATGATCAAGGCAGGACTGATTCAGTATAGGTAAAAATGAAAATAAAAAAGGTACCGCTTGGATGTAGGAATGAAAGACAGGTTCGGATTCACTGACGCGACAGCAGCACACAGGCCTTGGGGTCAGTTACGTCATCTGTAATGGGAAAAAAAGAAAAGAGAAAAAAAACAAACAAGTACGCCCTTACGCAACTGACCCCCTTAGGAGAAGGCGCTGGGAAGCCATCAGCGGGCAAAAGGAAGTGAAGTGACTGTATGCATTTTATTCAAGCATGAAGAAGAAGATGTGCATTATTTAGCTCTAAAAGCATCAATAAAAAATGTTTCTTTCTTGTTTAAGTGTTCACGTACAAAAAAAGTTCGGTGTTAGACTCTCCCGACATTGGTTTCGACTTTTAAAAGAGGGTATAACACCGCCCAGCAATACATAGCTTTGCGGCTTTGGGCAGAGAGCCCCACAGTTTTGGCACGGGCGCCAGATAACATAGTCATCCTAATCTGGGTTGACACTGATAAAATAATAATAAGGACATATCCATATATAAACAGAATAGCAGCTGTGTTTTTCTTCTTAGCTGTATCTGTACACAGAAATCTGAACACTGTAAAAAAAAACGTAGTTAATTTGAGTTATTTCATATCTCTCTTCATCATATATTTGTCTTTATAGCAGTGTCGCTCTGTTGTCAGTCTATCACTTAGTTTCAGATTAATATAGCCTGACAACTACTTTTTACGATTTTTCATGATCCCCAGAGGCTGAATCCTATTATTATTATAATCCCATGACTTTTCCCCTAACTACAAAAATCTTGACCCCTAGGATACATCTTAATAATCATCGTTAGTCTTTTCTTGTAGCGCCACCACCAGTTTACTATGACACAGACATTCATGGTTCCCAGATGATGTATCCTACTACAGTGGTTATCCCCTGACTCTTCTCCTAACACCACCAAGTATTTTTTTAAATTACAAATGTTCATTGCATACGCAAATTTATGTTCCCCATGAGGTGATTTATTAAAACCTTAATCCTCTGGTGTTTCATTGAGCACCATTCCCAGGCAAAATGGGTGTTTATGCAACAGCTTACCTGCAAACAGGCCGATCTGCCTGTACTGCTGCCTTACAAATATCAAAATGTTGAGCCGATAAAATATACCTGCTAACATCAGTATGCCAGTGGGATCTCTGTGAGTATGTAAGCGGACTGCTAGGACTGAGCTCACAGCACCACCGTGACCTAGCTGCCAGTTATAGACTCTGTTGTTATGGAATTATCTCCCTCTTAATTTTCTCTTTCATTTGGTTCCAGATTGATATAAGTCTCCCTATTTTTATAATTTTTTTTGGTTTGTTTGTTTCATGACGTCATAAATTCTGTGTCAGCTGCGGGCATGTTGTGCCATCTGCACCAGGCTGGATGTGGGTCTGAGTGCGCGTTGTGTGGTATTTAGTGGCGTAACATGAGTTCAGTCAGAGTGCTCTTGTTTGTGAAGGGTTTCATGTCAAAATGCGCCACAGGAAAAAAGACTTGTCTGTTTTTTTTTTTTTGTCTCCTCTCCACTGATTAGGGGAGAACGCTGTGTGAAGCACAATGGGACCATTCCAGGAATATGAGGTGAGTCTTAACAGTGCCGCTGGACACACTGATTGAGATTTTCCTTTGCAACAGCGTGACAAAGACAAAAATAGGTAATCTGTGCCATCGACGTTAAGGCAATCCACCATGTGCACGGAATGAATTCTAAATTAAAGTTTAGATATATTTCACGACACTCTGCCTCCTGGCGTGACAAACCCTGCTTTGCACAGGAAAAGAAGTCATCAGAGAAAGGAAGCCCCCGCAGCCGCATCCCACGTCTGGTCCTCCATCCGTTCCGGCCAAAGGACAAGGGATCTCCTCTGTCTGATTCCCCCTTTTCAGAGGAGGAGGGCAAGGAGTGCGACATGAGCTCGGACCACTCCAAGAGAACCATCAGCACCAACAGTTTTTGCTCTGGTAAGACGTTCAGATCCAATAAAAGGATAGCTGAGTTGAAACATCATATATACCTCAGATACTCTGAGCAACCAGCACCAGGGTATCAGGGTGCAAGCTTGTATAATGTGCCCCTGTTTTCTGGTTGAACAGAAAAGCCATGGTGTATGTGTGATGAATGCCTTTAAATCTTTAATTCGGCAAGTACGCAAGGATTATGCAAGATGGGATGAAAAATGCAACCATGTATATTTTATGTTTGCTGAAGCTGGCCTGTATTATCAAATAGAGCAAACACTACACACAAAATCCACTTTACAACATCTTTACAGAAGTGACAAACCGTTGTGGAAGCGGTATCTGTCAAAAAAAACTCCAGAGCTGAACCCTGAGCTCTGATTGACTGCTTTTGTTCGCTTGCCTTCCCGGCTATTACTGTCTGTGTGCCTGTCTACAATAGATGACACCGGCTGCCCCACTAGTCAGTCTGTGTCCCCCTCCAAAACCCCGTCAGGCTCAGAGCAGAGTGCCCACGGATCGCCCGTACTCCCCGAGCGCAAGGCCAAAGTGAAGCGGGTGAGGGTGATGGCCGAGTGGAGCGGCGAGGCACGGAGCGCCCCGAGGCACAAGAGGGAGCTGAGGTCGGCCATGAAAGCCAGAGGTAAAGGAGAGAACGGAGATAAAGATAAAATCCTGTTGCTCAATAAAATCTTAACTCTTGAAAATGTTACTTTAGGTCTGCACCATTAAGATCTGATCCTGTGTCTAGAATTTTTACACAATTTTTAAATATGAATGAATGTCTATACAGCACATTGCATATACTGCCTTTACTTGTGCATACCAGTGGCTCCCCCATAGACCAAAGTACAATAACAGTGTATTTGTCACTTGTGTGCAGCTAACAGATTTCCAGGCGTGAACAAACACTGGCAGGGTTGCAGCTGCTTGCCTAAAAGGGGAATAATAATAATAACTGGAGTGTCATTTGTGCTCTCTTAACACATTTCAGAAATACCGCACAGTCTTGATCTCAAAATGTAATATCCTCCCTTTTCACCCGGGGGAAAGAGGGAAAAACCTGCTCGATTCTGAGTCAGAGAGCAAGAAAGCTGATTGGCTGAGGGAATGGTTTGGGAGCTTAGCCAATTAGGCTGATTAGAAGGAGGCTACTACACTGATTGAATGTGCACAGTCTCTCAGTTCACACACCAGCTGGTAGAGAATCACTTATTTTCGAGCTGTTTTGCTTGTCACAGTCATCACTGGACACATTACTATGGTTTTATTTGATGGAAAAAGATGCTACTCAGGTATGACTTGAAATGGAGTCTTATATATCGTTAGAGCACAGTATTTGTGTGGCTAGCTTTTCTCTGCTTCAACAGCTACAGCTGAGGTTGCCTGTAAAGTGTTTGTCTTGCAGCTTTTAAGCAGATTTTGTGAACACAGTATCTTGAAAATTGCTGAGTCAATAGTACTGAGATCCCTGTGATCACAAGGCGTTTCTTTCAGCTCCCATTAGTTGAGAAAAAAAAAAAAGATCACTCACCTGAAACGATTGATGAAGCCCTCCTTAAGGAAAGTTTGAACACAACAGTCCAGCTAGATTCTGCTGTAGAAACTTGTTGAGATCTACAAAGATCTATCTTGATGGCAATCTGAAAATCAATTCTGATTAGTTTAATGTTTAATGTTTTGTTTTTTTGGTTAACATTTTAAACAGTATTCTGATATTGAAAAATATATAAATTAGCATATAAAATGCTATTTTTGTCAGTTGAAGAATTTAAATGTAGTTAATTTCCATGTATAAAAGAAAATATGTCTGGCTATCTCACTTTTTACCAATTAATACTTTAAAAAAACAGATTTCTTACCAATACATTTGTGTGTGGTTCAAAGGAGCCTTTACTGGCAAATCTCAAAAGCCAAAACGGAAAACAAATCCTGCGGTGATTTGCCTAGTTAACAATACTTGGCAGGATTTGAGCTGTTTTTGAGTTGAATTACCATCGTTCAGTTATTAAAAAATAAGCAGACACCAAAAGCAAGTGGAATGGAACAACAAGCAGGTAACAATTAAAACTACTAAAATGTTCAGCTGTAAACATTTGGCATGTAAGATTAGCACAAATTGAAAAGACTCAATCTATCTAAAGTCTGCTAACATTAGCCAAAGCTTGCGAACGGCCTATATTGGTAACAACAGGCTACTGGTCAGGCCAAGAACCAAAAGTGTTTTCATTTCAACTTCTTGTTTACAGAATAATGTTGTTATATCATCTTTCAAATACTGCATTTTGAGTAAGCTAGCATGCTAACACATTGATGCTTCTGCCCTGTAGGTAGTGAGGCAGACTTCAGCTCCTCCAGCAGCACAGGCAGCCTAAAGACCAGGGAGAGCCACACTTCCCATTCAGTTGGAAAGAAGGCTCCTTCACGCAGGTAGAGTGGTGTTTAACATCATTTATACGCCACTAAAGTACTGCATTAGAACACAAATTTGAGGTACTTGAACTTTCTTTAATGTGTTGTTGTTACACTAGACTGCACCATGTGTTTCCAGATACCCTAACACAAAATCTATATTTTGTGTAGGACTTTAACCACTCGGATTGCTTCTTTATGGAAAGCTACACTAGCCTATGCAATGCATTCAAAGCATAGAAATCAGAGCTGCAGCAGCCGCCCATCACAATTACTCTTATCTAGCTCTTACAAAGCCATTTGATGATGATGATGTCCACTGATTGGCAAATGGAGGACTGATACTCTAGAAAGTGGCAGCTCAAAGAACTGTGCCAGACACTGCTTGTCATGTGAAGACAGATTAATGACAATACAATAGCCATCTTCCTATTTGCAAATGGGGAGCACACTCAGACGTGGAAGGAGTAAATGCACTTTGGTTTTGTTGACATTGACAACAGCTCTGCTGCATTTCAGCACATTAGACTTATTCCACTTATTTTACAACTTCTTTCATAAGTAAATTTTTAGATAAAGATTTGACATATATATACACCAAACCAAAAACACACAGGACTGAAGATTAAACCAGTGGTTGCTACGTTTTAGGCTTCTGATTCAGATAAGTTTAGCAGGAATAAAAGTTATCGCATGTTCCAGTCATCAATTAAATTAGATTAGAGAAAAAGTTCAAACTCCTTGATTTGTGCTTGAGGTTATTAACAGACAAAAGTTCTAGTTTTCAGTTACTAATATTTTAATTTTCTTCGATCAAGTCGCGGCACTCACATCAGATCACTGCCAGTGTTCAAACCAGCCGGGAGCCCAACGGCCAACCGCGATGCAGAGCTCTACGCTCCCTGCAGGACTCCTCCCAGGGTTGCATCTTCAACCAACAGCAGCAGCTGCCACTCCAGTCCCACCTCCAGGTACCAAATTTTATGGATTTGTCTGGTTGAGGAAGTCCAGAATGTAATCAATTTCAAGGGAAGCAAGTAGATTTTGGAGACTAAAAGATTTGGCCTTTAGCTGTGTCAAAACAACCACGAGTGAGTGGGTGGGTGGATTATGCTCAGACTGTTCCGGTTTATTTCCCCTCTTGCAGCTGGCTGGGATTATATCGGTCATGATTTGGCTGTAGCTGGGATTAATGAGGACTTAATACAGCAAATGTCGGAATATGGAACCCAGACAGTGACCCCACTCACCGGAGCCAAATCGTAACTCAATTTGAGTGAGTGCACCTCACTTCTCGGGGAAAAACCAGGGTCTTGCATTTTTCAGACAAACAGAACTGAATTGCCTGAAGCGCAGAAGTATTTGGGACCATGCCGCTTCTGGCTATGTATCTCTTGGAAGGTTTACCTCCGCTTTATGTCTGTTGGCTGCTCATAAGATTTAACTCTAGCAGTATTAAAAAAAAACAAAAAAACGCATACATTCAGACTTTTGGTTTTTTCTGCAATAGAAGAACCTCTTATATAGGTACAGCTTCCATAAATGCATTATTATCCTCCATATTTTGTCACTTTAAGACCTCCCCACTTTGCTCTGCCTGGCTAAGAGTCATATGACAGCTATTCCTCTCACATGCTACCTCCTCCTGGGCTGTTTCTATTTCTGGCAGCGATGCAGAGTGGTCGCTTCAAAGCCTCACGAATCCCAGGTTGCTAGGATATTGTGCTAGTGGAAGAGAGGGGCTTACATGCTGCTTTGCATATTGCCCAAATCCACCCACTCATCCGCTACATAAAAAAACCAAACGGGAATCCTTTTATCAATTCCCTGAGCATGATAAAATACTGATCACAGGACTTGCAGACAACATTTGAATGCCAATGCAGTTGGCTATAGATTCAGGCCTTTCTAGCAAGGTAATTTCATTCCTTGCTAACTCTGCTTGTATTCAGATAACCCAGCATTTTGGGATTTTAAGTCTCTAGCCTGCATGCCAGTAATCCTGTGTCAGACAGTAATTCCAGGCTTCAGGGAGCATGTGCTCTGACGGTACACTCTCAGCCAGACTAATTGCCTTCTGCAGAAAGTGCTTTTGCTTTTAAGCGTCAAATTGATTTGTTTTCTGCTGTTGTATCAAAGTGTCTGGTTGAGAATGATGAATGCTCAGTTCTGAATGCGGTTTAACTTGGCCTTCCACTGGACTCATCATTGTCTGTGTCCCCAACAGAAGAGCGGGTTTGGGCCGCTACCACTCATGCGGAGACAACCACGGCATCAGGCCCCCGAATCCCGAGCAGTACCTCACCCCTCTGCAGCAGAAGGAAGTTGCCATCAGACACCTGAAGACCAAACTGATGGAGTCTGAGAACAGAGTTTGTGACAGGTTAGCAGCATAGTGTCTCCTGAGATTGAATCTCTAGCTGTTCATGGTTTTAAGATGTGATGATAATGGTTATGTTTGGGGGAGGGGGAAATGTGATGCAGTGGTTCTGATGTAATGCCTGCATGCAGCAACTCAGCTCAACCGTTAACTTCTTGTGAAGTGAAACCCGACTGGGAAATGACTTATGTAAGGTTTATAAAAAGAACAACACTGCAGATGTATCTGAGTATTCCAAAATGGCGATCTAGTCTTTAAGTAACTCTGAACATTTTCATTCCCATTTATCAGAGAGACCGAGATTGAGGAGCTTAAGAGCCAGCTTAGCAGAATGAGGGAAGACTGGATTGAAGAGGAATGTCACCGGGTGGAGGCTCAGCTGTCCCTCAAAGAAGCTCGTAAAGAGATCAAACAGCTACGTCAGGTGGTGGAAACCATGAAAAGCAGCCTGATGGAGAAGGATAAAGGAATACAGAAGTACTTCATCGACATAAACATTCAAAACAGGAAGCTGGAGTCCCTGCTGCAAAGCATGGAGCTTGCCCAAAGTGGCGCCAACGTCCAGGACGAAAACACCTTGGACTTTATCTGCGACAGCCCTGACAGCTGTGTAAAGAAGATGGTAGGGGAGGAAGAGGGTGGGATGGAGCTGGGAGACCAAGGGGCGGAGGCAATGGCTGACAGCGGGCTGCTAGTAAACGATGAGATGGCCAACAGCGCGGACATTTTGGAGCAGGTCTTCATGTCCACTGCCGTGGATTTCAGTCAGGACTCAAATGGCAAGCTGAGGGCTGGCGCAGAATCTGGGCTTGGGGTGTCTGCACTGTCGGAGACACAGTCAACTGATCAATCTACTGCACTCCCACCATCTTCAAACACTGTTCCCACCACCGTCACAATCTCAAGCACACCTTCACAGCAGAACACAGAAGATAAAGAAATCCAGACCGACATAACTCCATTGTCTCCAGATCTGCAGGCTGTGCTCCTTCAGTTGTTAAAGTTCCACGGCGCTACAGCAGGGGACGCAGCTCTGTCAGCCCCAAGCAACCTTCTGGTATTCCCAACCCTACCCACATCCACGACTTCTTGTCCTGCCACCTCACCTCCCGAGCCCAGCATGCTTCCAGAGACCCCCGACACCTCTGCCGATTCTGGCACATACTGCTCTGAGCCTGTGGAGAGTCGAAGGTTTATGGAGGAGCTGGACTTTGACGTTGGTGAAGAGGAGGGTTGCCTGTCACCGGGACTGGATGTGGTCGGCAAGCGTTACTGGAGCAACAGCTTCCTGGTGGATTTGGTGGCAGTAGCAGCCCCAGTGTTACCCACAGTGGCCTGGCTCTACTCGCGCCACGGTGTGGATGGAAGCTCTCCGGTGTACAATATTGCCGCTCTAATCAGGGGTTGCTGCATCATGGGATTGCACTCGCTTCGTCACGTCACTCACAGGCCTGATGCGTAATGGCTTCCGCATGCAAACACCTAACTTTAAACTAAAAGCACTTAAGCATATTTGTGAGACCTGTTTTTGTTTGACACTTGATATCAATGCAGTTACTTCGGTTCTGACACTTTATTATTTTGCACTGTACAGTTACCATGAGTTGAAGCTAATCAGATGGTGACAAGTAAGGGATTATTTGTAACAGGGTTTATTTATTTTATTTATTTCCATGTATAAGCATATCATCTGGGTAGATGGTTATGTGTTATCATTGTCCTTTGGTGTCCCCAATTGTTTAAAAAAAAAAAGTTCTTTATGTTCGGATGAGAGATTGTTAGATGGAAGACTGAATGCTAGTTTATGTTTGATGGATTCTGAAATGTTTTTGTTCGAAAAGAAACCTTAAACCTTCAGCCAAAGCTTTAATGTGAGTTAACTGTTTTGTGGAGTGTGTGTATACATTTTTCCTCCCTGGGAGTAGAGCTTTACTTGGTACAGCTTGTGTATTGTTCATAGATATTAATGCTTCAAAGCAACCAACACTTGTTATGTGCCTGAGCAATGTGCAATACTGGCGGTTTACATCAGATGTCCTTGTATATTTATTATTAAAGCATGATAATTCTGACCATTTGTGTTTGGACTCTTGATATTACTGACATGACAGGTTTGTTAAGAGAAATATTTGACTTTAAAATTTGATTTATATAGGGGTCTGTTAAAATGTTTAGAAAAGACTGGGAGAGTTTCATTTGTTAAAGTTGTTCATAAGAGTCTTAACCCAAGTTCAACCGAGCATTGTGTTCTCATGACGGCACATCTTGCGTAAAAGCTTTCCTAGCCAGTGTTCTCAGGCATCCCCTGGGTTGTGAAGCTGACAATGTAGAGTGCATTAGGTCCACTTTACTGGGAACTCCTTGTAAAATGCTGCCTGTGCCCTTCGTCACAGTCTATCCACAATATCGCCTTTAGACCCGCATACTCGAAGTGAAAATTAAAGAAAAAGCTGATTAAATCTAAATGAACTTTCATTCAGCGTCTTTGCTATGACGACTCCATTTTCACTCCTGCCATATGGTGCTGTGTCTTCAGTTGCATAACCATGACCTATCACTTCATAATGCATCAGAATAATGAGTCATCGGATGCTGTAATCCCTACGCCAGTCCGTGGATGCTCGATGCATTACTGGACAGCAGTGGGGTGAAGTCTGAAGATGTGATTCTGCAACCACACAGCTTGTTTTCTCTCTCTCTCTCTGAAGACTGATGACGTGCGTGGTCCCGTTTGAAAATGGGTCAGTCTCTTGGAGGTTTTGGCAAGCAGGCAGTGTCCCCAGGCAGACAGAAGCTACATCATTATGATGGGGGTCAAATGAATGATGTGGTATATACAGTGCTACTTTCCTGTTCAGCAGAAAACATAACTCAAAACATCCAATTTTTATTTTCCTTGTCTACTTTCAGGACTTGGAAGTAGACAAAGAGAATCCAATCAAATAAGTGCAACAAAAATAGTATTTTTGTGCATTGGTTTATTGAATAAAATTCATAATTTGTACAGATCTGTGAGGTGCAAAATAACTGAACCTTGTTTATCTGGTATCTGGTGTTACCCCCTTGTGCAGCAATAACAGCAACTAAACATTTCCAGTAACTGCTGATCAGCTGTGTACAGCAGCATAAGAGCGCTTCAGTTCTGCTACTTTAGTTTCCTTACATGAACTGCTTGGTTCCGGTCTTTCCACAACATTTCCGTTGAATTAAGGTCAGGACTTTGCCATTCCAAAACGTACATGTTGTTCTTCTTTAACCAGTCTTTTGTAGAACGATTTGCGTTCTTGGGGTTGTTGTCTTGCTGCATGACTCAGTCTCTCTTAAGATTCAGCCAACGGACAGATGTCCTGACATTTTCTTTTAGAATTTGCTGGTATAATTCAGAATTACACGGATTATAAATTATGGCAAGCTGTTTTGGCCCAGATGAATCAAAACAGGCCAAACCAAGGACGTTACCGCCCCATGTTTCACTGATGGGATGAGGTTCTGATGCTGGAATGCAGTGTTCTTTCATCTCCAGACATGTCATTTAGACCAAACAATTCTACTTTGGTCTCATCTATCCACAAAATCTTTTCCCAATAGTCTTCTGGCTTGTCCACGTGATGTTTAGCAAACTGCAGAGACAGAATTGTTCTTTTTGGACAGCAGTGACTTTGTCCTTGCCACTCTGCCATGCACACCATGGTCGTTCAGTGTTCTCCTGATGGTGGATTCATGTACATGTACATTAGCCAACGTGAGAGAGGCCTTCAGTTGCTTGGAAGTTACTCTGGGTTCCTTTGCGACTATAATGCATCCTCCTTTTGCGGTGATCTTTGTTGGTCCACCACTCCTATAGAGGATAACGACTGACTTAAATCTCATAGTCTGTCAGACTGCGGATTTACAATTTATTCCAGACTATTAAAGGTTTTATAACATTGTTCAGCCTGTTGAACAACAAGCCTTTTTCTGAGGTTCTCTTTCAAAGACTCGTGTGAAAATCCCCAATTTTTATGCAAAAATGTAGAAAATTCTGTGGGTGGAAAACTTTTAAGCGGTGCTGGAAATTAGGGACTTTGCGAAGCACTGGTGGCTTGCGCTAATGCTTAAGGCAAAGCTAATATGAATATTAGCAGGAATAACATATACCATATTCACCATGTTTATAGCATATTGGCATGCAAAGATTCAAACTAGCACTAACACCATCTAACTAGTTTTGCACGTGGGTGGTCATAAAACAAAGGTGGAGGAAGTATCATTACAATTCTCTATAAATGGGTGTTTCATATTTCATGGCAATACATCAAAAACTTGACATTTGATTTAAAATTAAAGATAAATAGAAACTAATGAAGTCAATCTTAGGTTCATCTCCTTCTGACCACAGATGTCGTACAAAATTTGAATATATCGGTCTGGACCACAGTGGTTCATGTACTGACCGGCATTGCCATTCGTTGACCCACCTCACTAGCATGGCTAATAAAGAAACTGTAAGTTGTACCTTCAATCTGTAATGTTACCTTTACCACAGTGGTTGACGGTAGTTTTACAAATTACATATCAGGTATAGCCAAAGTTATTCATCTCTAAAGGTATGAATCCAAGCATTTTATTAAAAACCTGTGTGGAACCTGTGGACTATTACAGCAGGTAAACAGTCTGCCAAATCTGGACTGAGCTTGTAGACTCATTACACCATGTAATGTCTTTGTTTGTGCTAAAGCATTACAGTGGGGGGGGGATGTGGGGAGAGGGGGAAGATTTCTTGAAAACATAAAATGAAGTGAAAACTGAAAAAGAACAACAACAACACCAACAGAACATCAAGCTGTTTTCAGTGAAAAAAACTCTGGGGGAACGAGCACTTCCAAAGAAAACACATCCACACAGACAGTTTTCTGAATTCCCTTGAAATAAACATCTGCTCTCAATTAAACCTGGCCATGCAAAGATCATCATCATATTTATCATCATAGTTTTAACTGAATCAGCACATATCAATGAATCATTTGATAAATATTAACCCGGCGAGGTCACGCTATTTGCAAAGCTTTTCTAATTGTAACATTAAGTACAGACGTTTTCCTCTCCTGACTCGCATCAAGCATCAAGCATCACATCATCTACATACATTTCAGTTTCGCCACCTGCCGATGTTTCCACGACAACAGTGACCAGTAACTCCATTTCGTAACTCTATTTCAAAACCATCAAGTCAAGCTGTCAGCTTTACGTTTTCAGCAGAAGAGCAAGGAAGCAAAAATGTAGTTTTTCACCCAATACTGGCCGAGACATCTGGTCTGGGACCTGGGATACTCCTGTTTTGGTAAGATGTGTTTTATAAAAAGACGGCATCTGTGCAGTGAGCATTTGGACTATCTAACAGCAAAGATCAAATCCCCAACCCTCAAAAAAATGAATAGACTGATGACTGGATATTTTCCTCCAATATTAAAAGCTGAAAAAAGGAGAAGAGTGAACGGCAGATCAGTAGCCATGAGATTACCATAGGAACCCACAGCTAGCATTTACATTTGGGCTAGATTCTAGTCTATGGTAATTTATCCGTACTCAAGTTTGAAAAATCTCCAAGCTTTCTTCTAACGCAGATTTCCAGTGTAATAGGGGACAGCACAGCACAGGGAGATCACGTAAATATTAAGCGACATTAATTAGAAAAAAGACAATGAAAACATAAATATAAAAACACAATAATCGAGCAAACTCAGGGGTGTCACTGGCATACAGTGATGCATTAAATAATTTACACTCCTTTGTCCTTTGAGGTCATAAAAAGACAAAGATAAGGAATTGTACTCCCTATTTGTGTTTCAAAGGGTAGCACAGGTACCATTTTATTTACAAATGTTCCTGGGAAAAAACTAAAACTGAGTATTTTCTATGCTACCTAACTCAATGAATCTGAATCTAAATGGTGCTTTCTATAGCTGCTTCTAACCTTTAACCTAAGATGAACTGGATTGTATGAACTCCTTTGAAGACCAAAATGATATTGCCATGTGTAGTGAGTACAACGAGTGTCTTATCTGCCCTCAAGACTGATGCACTGCACACTGCCGTAGCTGGAAATCCGACTAAAATGGCTGCTGGTTGAAACAGAATGAGAAGGAGGACAGTTTGCCAACAGATAAATAGCGGACAGTGATAATCCTGGTTGGTGTGACGACGTTAAAGACAGAGTAATGATTGAGCTAGTGTCTTGGTGCCCCCACCTCAATCCCTTCGGCTCAAAACTGAGCATTTCTAAAATGTTACGAGAGCTTGACAGCAATCTTCTGCTCCTTCTTCATCATCCTCTGAACCTCTTTCTCCATCTTTTTCCTTTGCTGCTCCATGGACCGCTTCTCCCTCTCAGCCATCTTCTGTTGTCTGTTAAAAAGGGCAAGACAAACACACGATTGTAAGCAGTGTTATGACAGCATGTCAACACGAGCTAGGTCAACCGGACGTCGTCCTCCTTGTGCCTGTGCCGTCGTAATACTGGTGTACACTGTCACCTGCTGGCCATGAAATGAATCAACACTCCTCGTGTAGAAAAATGATGATCAACAGGTTACTCAGAGAAAGCAGGTTACATGTGTAATTATAGAACGCCTGCATATGCACTGCAAGAAGCGAAGCATGTGTCAGTGGGAAAATGTATACCCTACATCCAATTTAATTTGGAAACAAGGTTTACAAAGTCTAAATTTTAGTCGGTGGAAACCAACTTCTTATTAGGAAGGATTTCTCATTTACATGTTACTTAATAAAGTGTTACTTAATAAAATGTGTAAATGCAAAGATGTAGAGGTCTCAAAAATAATAAGTCTCAATTGTATGTTGGCTTTAAACATTCTGCTTATTTTTGTTTTAACCGTTGAAGCCTATAGCATGATTTTTTTTTTTACGTTTTTCTTTCAATAAACTCTGGCCTTCATGACAAAAAATTTAAAACGTTGTCCTTCTACAACCAGGTCCCTACACGCAAGCTGCTTTATGTGAGCTTGCGTGGTTAAATTGCACGCTTAGTATTACGTTTCAGCGTTTTCTTTTCAAGTTCAAAACACTTCTCTCTTGTATTGTTCATGTGGCAGTCTGAGAACTGGTTGGTTTAGCTGTTAAACTAGTATCTACTGCATGTACTGAATGCACAGAAGCATTCGATTCTGGTTACCTGAGCACTTCTTCTGCCTCCCAGGCAGCATTAGACTCATCCTCCCAGGCGTTTGCGTCTTCCTGCCAGTTGTCCATTTCTCCCAGTTCAGCCTGTTTCAGTAAATAGTTTTAGATTACAGCCATGATCACAGATTTTTTTTTTACTAAAAGAGCTACGTAGTAAACAGTACATAATGAGGAGCTGTAATTTGACGGTTTCACATATATTTATTATATGAAATGACAAAATCTAAAACCATATGCTTGAACTGTATTTTCTGCTGTATTACTAAACAGTAGAAACTCTGCCTTATCCAAAACATTTCAAACAACAACACCTCTGGATATGTGGGCCAGAGAAAGCCTGCCCGATGCTTTACGGGCTATAAAGCTGTGCAACGTGCGACTCACTGAGGGTGGACTGAATGTCATCATATCCTGAGATGCTGCCAGTCTGCTGGAGAATCCTGCTGAGCCATCAGGCACCAGGTAGTTCAAAGGCTCCCTTTTCTTCAGCACAATCTTAAATGTGGAAAGAAGAGAAAAAAAGGGCAGTATTTAAAATGGATTGCTGCTTAACGATTACTAGAACAGACAAGCACAATGTGAGGACAAGAGCAGGTCAGTCAGTCAGCTGATGTTCACGTAACACTGAAGATTTGGTTACTGACCTTTTATTTGCTCGTCTAACCTGACAGTGAAATCTATACTCCAGTCCTTTATTTTCTAAAAATGTACCTGAATCTATACCGTGCATGTCTATGTCAATGTCAGTTCAGACACCTGTTAAGAAGTTAATCAAATTAAAAATAAACTACAGCTGTAATGCTATACAGTCCCCGGGTTATGCATGTAATATTCTATATTTACATTTTCTCAGACATGCACAGGTCTGGTCATGCAGAATACATTTAGAGGTGATCTGGGACACAAAATGGCTACATTGTTTTAGCAGAGTGGGCACAAAGCATTCTGGGTCACACTGAAGGACTACCTACTCAGTGTCCTCTGTGTACTCCACAGAGTTTAACCGCGTTCACTTGACGCTCCGGTACGACAGCTAGAAGTGTCTTTTGGTTGAAAGCTGTTAATTAACTGAAGTAATACATACTGTAAAAGTAAAAAAACAAGAGATTGATAGTGTAAATTGATATTGAGTGTCATTCAGTGACAAGAATGGGATTTGGTAGGATACATGGTCACATGTTTAAGCCGATGTGTTAGGGAGAAATTTGTGGTGATGCTGATGAAGAAGAAGAAGCACCAGAGTCCTGTATGTCTTATGCCTGAATGAGTTTATTTAGGCCCGTATACGAGGAGAACAGAAGATTCGTCATCACAGCATAAGTGCATGAGTCCACCTCAATTCTAAGGGACAAACAGTAAACTCAAAGTCTTATACTAAGAGGGTGGACTGAGGCAGGGGGAGATGTGTCAATATCCCATTAGTTATTGGACATAAACATGAAGATAAGGATTCACACCAACTAGGAAATACAGATTGTCAGACAGTGACAGAGGCCATTATCATCTAACTCTACAGCTGTGTCTGTTGACAGCCAGTAAGGCCAAAGACGCCATAAGAGGGACCATGGCCTTGGCATGTTCCTCAGAGAGAAAATACCTGACCCCAGCAGTAGGGAAGAGAAATTATTCTCTAACACGATATACAGTATGTAAATTAACCATGTGCAGTTAAGATACCATGTTGAGCTACTGTTAGTGAAAGTCTGCTCCAGTTAGTCAAGCAACATCAATTTCTTTTTATTAGGGAGATTTCTACATTTCCCAGTCTCACAGGAGGTCGTATGCAAAAGTGACATAAATCTGCATATGGATGCGTCCTCGCTTAGAGAAACTGGTAGTGGTAAATGACCTTGCTTTTATATAGCGTTTCTACCTATCGGTACTCAAAGCGCTTTACAGTCAGAGACACATCTACCCGTCAAGCACTGGGAGCAACTGAGGGTTCAGTGTCTTGCTCATGTGGCACATTCCGGGGATCGAACCACTAACCCTCTGGTTCGTCGACAACCCGCTCTACCTACTGAGCCACAATCGCAGAGATGAATAAATAATAGGGTGTGCTTTACGTGATCGCATATAAAACACAGAACTGAGATCTGATCACGAGTCGTCACCCGAGTTGCATGTGCATTAACCAAGACGCATGGTAGCACCAAGTGTGAAGAAGGATTACGTTAAACAGTCTCACTCTGTTCTCAGTCTCTGAGCAAAGTTAGGACAGGGCTCTGTTTACACTGAATGCGCATCATGGTGAAACTGCAATTAATATTTTAATACAGAGAGCTTTACAAATCAATACCATCTCAGGGAGACATGTGACCACCATGCTGCATTATTTGTGGACATACCTTCTGTGTTTTCCTGATAGTGGGAGCCATGTCTTTGAAGTAGTCGGGCTCTTCGTCTTCGTCATCGGGCGAAGGGGAAACGTTTCCGTTGCCACCTTCAATTTTAATACTTGTGGGAGCGTCTTCGTCCCAAGAGCTCCATTCTTCAATTTCTGGCTGTGCAGACTAGACGACAAAATACTACTTTAACGCAAGTGTACAGAGGGAGTGACATCTCACAGCAGAGCACAAGCAAAATTGCACTACTTATGTCATTAGAATACTAAAGGCTAGCCCCGAAACAGCTTAGGGCAGGTGCTGATGATTGACGCCAACCTGTTTTGGTACAGATGATGAAAAATCCACTGTCGTCGGGAGGGTTATTTGATCACCACTGAGCTTGCGGCCTCTTCCACTTCTGTATTTAGGCAAAATAAAAAGTGAAAAGGAAGTAATAGATCAGCATAAAAAACAACAACGGAATAGTCCAAAACACCATCGTAAAGTCACATCTGTTCTGTGTGCAGAGATTTCGCCACCGTCCGAGGTTTGAGCATAATAAATGTCCACATCTTTGTTATTTCAGCATAAATGTGAAGAGATATCCAATTCCAGAGCAAATGCTTAAAATAAAGAAAATCATATCTCGGTCCTGTGTGCTAGGTGTTGCACTACACACATCTTAACTTGCCTTACAAGATTTTCACAATAGGAATGGCATGTACGCAGGCAAGTGTACAGTTTTAAAGTCATGTATTCATTCGGCCTTACCTGCATATCAACCTTTTGAAGAAGGAAAGTAAGCTTGCAAGACACGTGCAGATCTTGAATAGACGAAATTGAGTGATGGCCATGATGAAAATGAGCTGGTGGAAGGGAAAAGTGACAAGTTAGAGGTTAACAGGAATGAATGCAGCTTGTTCTGCTACATCAGTGTGTGCAGCAAAGCAACAGCAGGCTACAGGGGACAGTAAAAATGACAGGCTGGGGCAAAACCAGTCCATAACAAGTGTACTGGCGTAGATGAATATTGTGTAACAACAGCTGCTCAGGTTATCTCTAATCTGGAGAGCTGTGACACTTGCTCACTCTTATTTAAATAATGTGTGCCTTTCAACCACAGAACAGGAACGAGCTATGGCTAACGTTGGATGGCGTGAGTTCAAGCAATATTTAACCACCATAACACAACTAACCATGTCTCCCCGCTACGTTTTTGCACTAATTAGCCATCATAAAAATGCATGCTCACCTTGCAAGATGTCAAAATACCGAATGCAGGCCAACTGCTTTCTCCGTGAGTGGCAAAAGAGCCAAGTTCATTTATTTGCTAACCGTTGCTTGCTAGCTTAGCCCACTGAAACACATGTCATTTCTGAACCCGTTAATACTCTTTCTAGGACGACATATTGGCAGGTACAAAGGTTACCGGTTTCATGTCAGAACCATGCACGTAACAGCTTTATAGCCCGATTCGGTTTCCTAACAAAACTAAATTTGTGTCGTCGCTCGTCTCTGTACCATGGCTGCCATCTTTGAATTGGGAGGAGCAGGAATAGGGAAGTGCCAACGTGACCGTGCTACATTCAGGTGCTGTTCGAAAAAGCTCAATTTACAACTGATTTTAATCATTTGAGCGAGTGTTCAAATCATTCAGTGCATATAAACATACCTTGTAAATATATTATATTATATACATTATGTATTATATTATGTATATATACGTATGCATGTAAAAATATGCTCTGTATTAACGGTTACAATGCACAAGTGGTATGGTAATGTGGTAAACAACCGTAGTTTGGATATTTAATCTAGGGCGTAGAAACACCAAAATATGACTGATTAAAAAGAAACTATCTTAAATAATTTTTACAGTCTATTCCCCACTTTTACACTAATGTATGAAACATTTTCATCGTGACTAAAGGACTGAGCCGTTGTTCGATTGTACGTGAACACATCCTGACGACATCACGTACTGCCCAATCAATACACAACTTGAACGGAAGTGGCATATTTGAAAACTGGCAGTTGAAGGCGAGCCTTTTTTCCTTTCGTTGTGCATACTGAAGTCTGCTGCAAATATCACAAGAAGAGCTTTTTCCCCCCGTGTACAAGGACTTAAAGGCGTCATAAGCCGTAAGAAAATTTGAAAAGCTTTGTTTTTATTGTTATTGAATATGTTTTATACTTGCTCAGCGTTTCTCATCGTGAACATTGATGCATGTACGCTAGCCAGCTAACTGAGCTAAGTTGTAAACATGAAACGGAAGAAATGAATCCATTAATCTGTATCGCGCCAATTACATTCTATGTTGCTTGTTTATCATAACGGCTTTCCTCAAAGTTGTTTTATATGATTTGCTGGTCTTCAGAGTTGGAAGGAACACCAAAGCATTATTGCATAGCGGTATCGCGATTTTACAGTGTCTTAACGTTAGTTGTTGTGATCGCCACATACTTGATGACATGTTAAATGCCTCTAAACGGTAAAATTACTAGCGCTTGCCCGTACGACAAACCGTTTAGAGATATGTAACTTTAAGTTGACATTTCCTTTATACGCCGCTTTGCTGTCCTTTCATTTAGCGGATGACACTAGGGCTCATATACTGTCTGTGCTTTTCCACGCCTCACTTTCAGATGGAAGAAGAGGAGCATACAGACCGGCAGCAGCAGCTTGCCATGCTTTTTCAAAAGTTTAACAAAATTAAAAAGTATCTCCACGAAGGTAATGAGGATTTAAGTTGTCTTCTCGGTTATACATCGTGATCATTTGTATGTTTTCTCACCGTTATTTTGCCTTGCCCCCCCCTTTTTTTTTAGATGACACAGACAACCAGGTCATCACCTCAAACTCGCCAGAATCCATCCTCTCATATTTGATGAACCTGGAGAAGAAAGGTGACCCTCACCTGGATCGTAACCACCTCACCCGACTCATCAACATTTATACCAGAGTATTCTCCAATATGCCTCTGGGCTTGCATTGTCAGAATGAAAGCTACGCCAGGATGCTGGTCAGATTTGCAGAGCTGAAAGCGTAAGTAGACGTTGGAATCCTTTTTTTTAGTTTTAAATGTATGCTCATTGGTAGATCGTACAGGTAAAATGAAAGAAATAATTTTGACATGTGTTGCGGGCGTTTCGTCTGCCTTTTTTGTTTTTCCTCCTGTTAGAATTCAAGACGTCAATGAGGCAGAGGCCAACTTCAACGTGGCGAGATCTCACAGCCAGAACTTTGCTTTTGTCCACATCGCACATGCACAGTTTGAGCACGCTCAGGGTAAACAGATGTCCCTTTTGTTAGCTGAATATGTACGGATTCTCCATGCTCATGTACTTCTGGGTATTTCATGTTCTCTGTATTACTTTAACAGGCAACACAAAGAGAGCCATTTACATATTACAGAATGCTTTTGATGTTGGTGCCGAACCAAAGGAGCTGCTGGAGGCTGCCTTACAGAGCATGCAGATGGGAAAAACACAACTCATGTTTTCAGAGGATAAGGAAAATGTACCACGTGAGTGTTTATTCATGTGTTACCCAGTGGCATGTAAAGTTTGTGTTTATTGGATCTCTTAACTAATCAATTTTTTCTCATCTATATGTTTCGTTCCCTTCTGTCAGGATTATCAAACAATAATGTGCGCGATTCTGTCAGAAAAGGCTCAGAATTGCAAAAAGCGAGCAGAATATCAGATGGAACAGGCGACTTGCAGCTCTCAAGTATTTTCCCTTCTGGGTAATAACAAAAGCTACTCTCAGTGTTTAAGTATTCTTCTGCTGAGAGGAATTACGTCTGACTGTTTGTGTTTGTGGGCCTCAGTGTGGAGCCCCACAGTGGATCGTTGGATGACCAACTACCAGGCTGGAGATCAGGATCTCAACGCAAGAGAGCAGTTGGCATGGTAGGTTTCATCCTGCTGCATAAAGCTATTTGCCAAAAAGTCCTTGGAAGTTTTTACATTGTGTTCTTGCTTTTTGGTCCACAGCCAGGGAGAGTGTCCGTAGTACCTTTCTCAATCCCAGAAAAAGATGACGATGATGACTGCGTTAATGAGAAGCCTTCCAAAAGAAGTGATTCATTCATTCCTGCCAGTTTATCCAGGTAGTTTCCTGTATATTTGTTTGTTAGTGCCTTTGGGATATACAGTCGTCTACATTTTTCATGCATATTCTCTTGAATGTCAGTCACATATGTGCTGTTTTTATTTTAACTGTGTTAATTCTGTCTTAGGCAAACGTCTGGTTCAAATGTCAACTCAATATTTGGGTTCTCCACAAAGAAAAATACACTAGAAGGGGATCTAGTCCATCTTCAAGTGAGTACAAATTATTATTTATTTTTTGGGGGGTTCTGTCCTGCTAAGACGTTTATCCTGAGCTAAAGAAAGAATACTCAGATCTTTGTCTTTTGTGTTCACAGCGCCCAGCTCTCAGCCCAGAGACTTACCTTGGACAGGATAATGCAGCTGCAGATTCCACCACCACGCTGCTTCACACACATGACTCACGGGACCCCTCAAGATTTGAAGGTACTACATTACCTCTTGCCCTCCTGAATGGAGTGGAGTGTGTCTGGGGCTGTGTGAACATTAGACATTTAGTCTTGTTTCCTGTCTTGACGACACTTTGCATTTCTCTGGCAGATGTAACTCAGAATTTCGACCAGGTTATCAGTTCCAACTCTCCTGAGTCATGCTGGACTTACCTGATGAACCTGGAGAAAAGAGGCAACCCGCACACAGACATCAACCTCCTCAACAAGCTCAAGCACTGTTATTCTAAAATCTTCTCCAGGCTGCCCATCAGGCAGTACAGCAAAAACGCCAGCTATGCAAAAATACTCGTCAGATATGCAGAACTTAAGGGGTGAGTTGGAAGAAAGTTTTTGGGTTTCCTGGTTTCTGTGGTTTGGCTCAAGCTAAAATCCATAGCTCACTCTATTAAGACAAGTATTTATTTCCCTTCCATTGTGATCCAAACATTAATATGTTCCTTTAAATGAGTACATGGTTGTAGTGATTTAGTCACGCTTGTCTTTTTTCTTCTGCAGCATTGAAGACTCAGATGAAGCACAGGACCACTTCATAGTTGCGCGATCTAACTGCAAAGGTTTTGCCTTTGTCCACATTGCGCATGCCCAGTTTGAGGTCTCTCAAGGTATGTCATTTTCCTGAATAGCTCCTAAATTTATACCTGCTATTAAAATATTTTCTGTTATTTTAAGTGACTGACTTGTGAACGATCATGTTATGTCCTGGACTAAGGAGATACAAGAAAGCAATGGTTATAGTCGCATGGGCTCTATTTTTGTTTCCACTGCCAACCTTTACTGCTGCTTGGTGGATTTTATTTCCTTCTGGATGTACAGTGGGCTGCATTCACATCTGGCTGATAGCCGATCATAACACAAAACTGACCAACTCAGGGCCACGTTGCACCAGCTGCATGTTAGAAAGCTGGATGTAAGCTCTACAGTGGACTTAGTTACATTCTGACTGCTTTATCTGTTGCGCCACCCAAAACTGCGGCTAGTTGCTGCTAGGTCAAGTGTTGCAGATGCACATCCACACTGACACATTCTACGACAGTGACAGTTGCCACGGTTCCCATGTTGCTATGGTTACTTTCTTTATCTTAACTTACACTTTCGCCGAGAAATAAATTAAAACCACAGGCCATGTGACAATAACAAGTTTATGTATCCAACAATGTTCATGTTACCAAAAACTATAGATCTGCAGTGCCAAAGATTTGCTCTATCCATGTGTTTTTAACTTGCTTCCTTCCTTTTAGGTAATGTGACCAAAGCAACTTCAATTCTGCACAAGGCCCAGGCTTTAAACGCTAAGCCAGCTGAGCTTGTGAACTTGGCCATTCGTAATCTTAAAGCTGGGGAGAAGCAGCTGGTGCCCAACCAGGACGAGGACCCCACAGGTAAATATTCAGCGAGTCATTGTGTGGGGCAGAATTTGGCTAGTTTGGATGTAGTTTTAAGTACTTTTTTATTTTTCTAACAGATGTTCCAGTAATCTCTGCTTGGGGCGGAAACCAGGAGGTGCAGCCTCCTGCTCGGGTCCCTGTGAATCGCACAGTGGAACAACCGAAACCTGCCAGCAAGGAGCCCTTATCACAGTGGAAGATCCCAACTCTGGTCAACCGGCATGTCTCTCCAGAGGTCTGATGGCTTCCTCTACTTTATTGTTTTGTGCAAGACTGTGCTACCTGATGTTAGCCAGTGTTGCAAGACATGGGAGTGTGTGGATTTGGTTGAGGCGATGGCTTTAGTGGATTAAGAACGGTGCATTCCATCCAAAGAATTGAAATTGTCATTTACATAGTGAACATTGGGTCTGTTTAGGTCTCGGAGTCTAACCCGTATTAAACGTCAACTTACTTTAACTATAAAACATTTTCTTCTTTTAAGGATAAACGCACCACCCCTCCTGACCCTAGACCTGTTCCTCGTCTGGTGGAGTCATTCCCTACTCCGTCCTTCCAACCTCCATCCAGACTGAACCCACAACCAGTCTGTCAGACCCCCAACAGCTACAGTAACCCCAGTGCCAGCAGGTAATATTTTCACTCTGTTATGGTTTTAAGATGAGTTTCAAAGGCTAATGCGTTTTCATTGTCGGTCAATTTTAAATAGCAACTTTAAATGTCTTATACTTTATTGTAACCCTCCACAAAGTTCTATTAAAAGTCACTTCTACTTGAGTGAAAAGAAAACACTGTATGTCATAGTCCTATAGTGTAATAGTCCTATTCAAATAAACTGTCCTCTGAATAGATATTTAACTCTTCATCTCTCCATTTCCTTACTCAGCTTTATTACTCCTGTTGTAAAGAGAGGCCTTGAAGTGTCTTCCTCTGCAGTAGCTGCACACAGAGCAGGACACGCTCAGCAGCCAGGCCCATCTGTAAACCAAACTGCAGGTTTCCAGACACCACAGGTAGAGCAAGTTCATGTTCTACTTTCTTTTATTGTATGTTCATACAGTCTGTTTATTTTTGAGACTTTATTGGTCTGTCATTATCCACCTACATCGAACAAGCCACGATTACTTAAAAGTGTCAAGCTGAAGATGTGATTTCTAATCAGCTGGAGACATTGATAGACATATAGCTAGTGGTGGGAGTACGTAATTATATCTAGAGGCCTGACAAAATCTGTCTTTGTTTGCATCTCATTTTAGCATTCCTTCAGCGCTTTGTCAAATGAATCCATTACGATTAAAGGAAAGCAATTCTTCATCCTCAAGATGATTGGACGCGGTGGATCGAGCAAGGTAAGACATTCCAGATGAGTTCTTATGACGTCCTATGCTCTTTAGACTAGTGTTCAGGATTTAGTGGCACCAAGCGGTGGGATTGGAAATTACAACCAATAGAACCCAAATTAATTTATGGTAGCCACCAGTTCAACATTGGATGAGATCTTGCTCCATGTGTGGATATGATGTGCTCATGTTAAGCTCATAAAAACACAATAATTCATGATTGCAGGAGATTAGAGTCAACCTAATTCCACTCCTGCCTGAATCCTTTTAAATGTCACAGTATGGCTTCTCCTTTTTTTATGTCCAGGTCTATCAGGTCCTGGATCACAAGAAGCAGCTGTTTGCTGTGAAATACGTTGACCTCGAGGAGGCTGATGCTCAGACAATAGAAAGCTACAAAAATGAAATTGAACATCTGAACCACTTGCAGCAGTACAGCGATCAAATTATAAAGCTCTTCGACTAGTGAGTACCTGCCTGTCCAAAATCGACGTGTTAATCTTATGAAAATGTTAACTTGTAGTGTAGTTCTCTGCCACATTGTCCTGATCGATGCATATGTGTTTGCAGCGAAATAACAAGCAGCTACATCTACATGCTGATGGAGTGCGGAAACTTGGATCTGAACACTTGGTTGAGAAACCGGAAAACTGTGAACCCCCTTGAGAGAAAGTTCTACTGGAAGAACATGCTGGAAGCCGTTCAGACCATCCACAAACACGGTTCTTACTCTTTGTGCTTCACATTATTATTCCCTCGTTGATTCTTTGTCGTTCAGTAAACGGCAGCGTAGATGATCTTAATGTCTTAACTCTTCATTGTGTGTATATGTTTAATCCAGGGATCGTCCACAGTGACCTGAAGCCAGCGAATTTTGTCATAGTGAATGCTTCGCTGAAACTGATCGACTTTGGCATCGCAAACAGAATCCAGCCAGATGTAACGAGCATTATGAAGGATTCACAAGTAAGTCGTTTATTAAACAAATGCACAGAACCTCACGTACTGTATGTCATTGTATCTTGTAGCCTGAGTAATCATATTGTAATTGGGTTGCTGGAAAATTGGGATTCGGGTGTATATGCACGAGACATCAGTAAGCTTAAGATCCAAGAATAGTCTGCATACTCTCACTCCCTGAACATAAATTCTGCCTGTTCCACCTGAATAATTGGCATTAAAGCTGAGTCAACATTGCTAATTTTTTTTTAATGTTGTATGATGGTCAAACTATCTATCAAAGGTCATTTTTGTTTATAGTATTGAGACACTGAGTTCGACCAGCCAATACGGAGAAATATGAATTTGTCTGTGCTGGTTAATCCAGAGTAAACAGCTCAACGTTTTAACCCATGATCATTTGTCAAAACACAGGTAGGAACCCTGAACTACATGCCCCCTGAAGCCATCAAAGACACTTCATCCCAGCCAGGAAAAGCACGCTCAAAGGTAAATGTCTGCTACAGATTCAACAATCAGTGAATTAATTTGTCAGTGGAGTATAATATGAAAAATCTAATCTAATCTGTGACCACAGATCAGCCCTAAAGGGGATGTGTGGTCCCTCGGATGCATCCTGTACTGTATGACTTATGGGAAGACGCCGTTCCAGAGCATCACCAACCAGATAACCAAGCTGCACGCCATCATCGACCCCTCTCATAAGATCGAGTTTCCTGACATCTTGGAGAAGGATTTGCTTGATGTGTTGAAGGTGAGAGGCCACAGTTAGACTTAATTAGTTTGATCTTAACTCAGATAATATTGGTCAATATTTATAAAACACAAGTTAAAGTTATATAGAAGACATTTTCTGTCCAGTAACTTTTATAACAGTTAAATGTACACAGGTGTTATATTCTGATCTAAGACAAATGGTGACAAATTTACAAGGTATGGAAAATAGAGTCGATTTAAAAAATATTGTTGTCTGATTTCATCAGCGGTGCTTGGTACGAAACCCCAGGGAGAGAATCTCTATTGCAGAACTGTTAGAGCATCCATACCTGCAGCTGAAGCCACAAGCATCACCTGAACCAGGTACATACACGCATGTACAAGTTTCTGTACGTTCAATCCCAATTCCCTGATCACAGTTTGACATTGACCATCCCACCTTTTCCCTGTTTCAGAACATCCATCTGACAGAGATCTGAAAAGGATCCTAACAGATCTCGCAGCCCTCCAGTCTCCGAACAGCATTGTCCGAGCAGCTAATGTAAGATTCACTGGCTGCAGGAGAACTTCCTCTCAGAGAACGTGTGTCTGAAACACTAACTTTTCTTTCTGCTTCTGACAGAATTTGGCAAAAATGTACAGCAGCGGCAGGAAGCTGGATGTTGCAGAGTGTGCAAAGTCGTCGTCGTCTTAACTGTCCTGGACAATGTGATGTGAACGTTTCGTCTGTTTCTTTTTTTCTTTACTGCTCACTTGAGTATGTTTCCTGTGGCTATTAGTTCATATGTTTGTTTCCTTGAAACAAAATCACTAAACTGCTTCATTTTTACTTATGGTAGCTATAATAAATGTAAGCATATACAGTATTATATAGTCAAATAAACATACTGTATACATAAGGGTTGTTGGCTGATTTATCACAGGTGATATCAACTACTGACTGACCATGTGTAACATCTTAACATTAGATTTTTGATACGATGATTTGTAAAACATGGAAGTTTCATGTATTTAAGTATTGAACAACACAATGTCATGAAGTCAGTATGTCAGGAAAAACAACTGATATGTTCAAATGCCCCATAGCTGCCTGGGAGCTCGATAAACTTCCCATCTGCCATGTCTTTGTGGTGGAAAGTTGTTCTTTGAACCTCTCTGTTGGGAACTGATTATGCTCCAGCAAAGACCTGCCGGGCCAATCAAATCTTTTGGGCACGTTTTATACGACGATGGACAGACGAGTAAAGGCAGCACAGTCATTACACGTCATGTGATGTGAGTGCGACGGAGCTGAATTTGTTTACTACAAAGTGGCTGCCTTTGAGCTGTCGGAGTCGTCTATGATGGCATCTGTTGTATAAGTTATTGACAATGAAATGACTAACGGATGAACAATTAACAGTGATGATGCTTAATGTCACATACTTTGTTGCTCTGATTGGTTGCATTTTACTATATTTTGCAGCACAGCATTTTTTTTATTATTCTGACAGAAATTATATGCACATCTTATCAAATCCACTTTGAAAATGCTTCACACTATCAGATCTCTAACGCTAATTACTGCATTTGATTAGCCTCAAATACATCATGCAAAGCCAGGGAAGATTATGATCAAATGTGGATAATGGTACGTTTACATGCAGGTTTATATTATGCTTTCTTGTATGTACAACTGATGATGAGAATTTTCTCCATGTCACAGCACAACAGACTGATGAGACATGATCTCTAAGCATTGTAGGTTTGTAACAATCCAGTCAATTGCTCTTGAGTCAGAACATGTAAATAGTGAAAAAACATCTCTGTCATGTTGGGAAACAAATGCAAAAAATAAAGTGTTGTGTAACTATGACAATGGCCTCCTACAGTGAAAAAATATTGACATCAATCCTACTAATAGCAGTTTGCACACTATTAAAGCTTGTGTTATGAAAGATCGTGCCACATTTTAGAGCAGAGTTGCCGTGTGCAAAATGAGACAATACGCTGCGTGTTAGAAATACCCTGAGACCTCAGCATAAGACATTTAAAGATATGTAAATACATCCACTTATCCCTAAAATGCGTAAGTTAGAACATCTGCATTTGAGTGCACACCGGATGCTGGCACGCACACCGCCCTCCTTTTTGACCAATCACAACCTTTATATGGTCTCGGATGCTGACAAAGAGGAGAGGGAAACAGGAGTTCTCACTCTGCCACTCTTTTCATGGGTACCACATAGAGGAGACGTTCCTCTGTGTTTTTTTTTTCATTTTTTTAAGATTAAAAACCAAAGCCATATTTGAACTACTGCTGTAATATCTCTTCAAACTTAAACATAATCATCAATTATATAATATAGTACTCAAAAACTCATAGGATATTACATATTATTATACATATCATAACACAAATAGCATATATAAATGGCTCTGTTTTTTTTCAGGCTCTAAGTCCTGTAAATTGAGATCATTTACATTAATTAAAATACATAAATAAGATTGAACTGAACTAAGTTGAATAAAAAAACGTCAAAAGTGCTTACATATACTATACAGTTGTGAATTTAACGTAGAATAATGACGGTAAAACATCTGTCTCACGTATAAGATGAATGGAGTAAATAACCCGGAAGTGTTCTTATACGGACCACATTTTCTCCAGCGAGTGATGAGGTCTTTACCTCAATAGACGATCTCCACGCCCCGATTCATTTTGCCCTTCCTGGTCCAGTCACAACAACAGAGATGGCGGCTGCTGCACGGTTCTTCATCCGAGGGGTAAACTCCAGACTTTCCCTCTCGGGAGTCGGCAGCGGGTCGCAGAGCCCTCTCGGGGCCGCTGTGCTAAACCTGTCCCCGAGCTGCAGCTCCCGGTCCAAAACGCAGCGGAGACACGCGGCGCACTTTACCTTCCACCCTGACCCCGTCCCGACTCAATATGGTGAGTGAGTGGCTAGCCGGGCTAACGTTTGCTAAGTTTATTTCATTAACAGCAGCGCACTTTAGCGCATTCGCTGTTTAATTCAAGTACACAAGAAGCTTATTAGCGTCGTAGACACCTAATGGTTGTTATAAAAACAGAGTGCACCAGTTTTCCATTCTATTGTCAACTCTGGACAGAGAAAGCAATGTCAAAAGTATTTTACCTGCACAGCTGTGTACATAAATACTGATTATTTGGGTAGTGCATAAGTATTTATTTTCCCCACATACTATAATACTTGCGTTTAGGAAAAGTCATATCTGCTCTTATAATCAGTTTCTTCACCTTCACTGAGAAAAAAAAAAAAAAGTCAAATGCTTGTTTGAGCAGTTGGACCCAAAATGTCCTCCACTTATCACATTACAGCTGATGGGCCAGGGGTTGGCTCCCTAGTAAAAGAGAAATCAGCTTATACTTGCATTTGCTAAAGCGAGCGTTAAAGGGACAATCCAGTTTCTTTAAAGCACGGCTATGAAAAGCAGAGTATGAGGAGGTGGACGGCACGTCTCCTGCCTGGAGAATCAGACATTAAGGATCAGCAACAAAGCATGTATTAGCCTCAGTGAACAAGGCCCACCTAAAACAATGTGTGTCAGTGCACGCTATAATTAGAATATCATCGCCACTTAAACCTGCAGTCAGACAGATCAGCACAACAGCCAGCTGAGGCCGCAACAACGGCCGGTGCTGCCTTTTATTTCTTAATTGTACCGTGCGGGGTAATTAAAATCAAACTAATATTAGAAAAGAACTGGTGTCCGCATCACAACCATGTTGGAGAGTGTGTGGACATATAAATGTTGGCCACATACATGTGTTCTGGTCTTGCCAAAAACTTGATGGGTATTGGGACCAAATATGGCAACACATCCAGAATATCATTGGATACCAGATACCCAAAAACTGCAAGGTTTTGTATTTAGGGAATTTAACACGAGACATCATACGAAAGGAAGATGAATATTTGGTTAAAGTGCTATTGTCGGCAAGTAAAAAAACAATTACTAGATTGTGGTACAAAATGGAACCGCCTACTGTGGACCAATGGCTGAGCACTGTCGAAGACATATTTGTAATGGAGAAACTCACACACAGATTAAGATTACAAGAAATGCAATTCTGTGATAAATGGGAAAAGTGGACTGATTACTGCAGAAAAGAAGAAGACACCACCACTAACACTGGTCATTAAGAACAATACGTGAATTGTTTAGAAAAGAAAGATTGATGATCGCTGTAATGACTGTTTGATACTGTAACTGTTGACTTCAATAAAAAATAAGTTAAAAAAAAAAAAAAAAATCAAACTAATAGTGGGGTATGTCATGCTTCAAGTAATGTGAAGCACAACAAACATGCAACGTACCTTCTTTCTTCTATCTGGTTCCTCAGTTTGCTGCTGCCGTTGCCAGTAAGCCTGTATTTCATCAGCTGATATTGGTCTATCATAGATATATCAGCACTGGTGTGAAAACTAAATTAATGCATTAATCAGAGATAGTTTTGCCTCCCAATCCAATCTTAAATAGACAAAGTTTCCCCTCCTTTGAGATGCGTAAAGCCTTTCCTTATCTCGCTTGTATTCTCCTAGATCAGTGGTGTCAAACTCAATCGGAAAAGGGACCCGAAATTACCCCGAATCACGGCCCAACCAGAACGGATATTTATTTAAGATGAGACACAATTTGTCTTTTTAGATGTATTTTCAGAAATCATTCATACACAAGGGTGACTTTAACTTTTTCCAAGTCAAAATAAAGATTTTAGAATAAAATCAAGTCACATCTGTGGCCTTTTTTATGCGTGCTCTCTGTTGGGAGATTTCCACTGACTTATTTCAAATGAAAATAAGTCAATACGTTTTTTTTCTCACAAATTCAGCAGATTTAAAGGGGACATGAAGGGAGATAAAGATTATAAAAATCACACTTTTTGAGCTTTTTCTATATTTTTCATAAGACATTGTGAGATTAACAGGCCAGAGTTTCCTAACGTTATCTGCATGTTGTATGAATTCAGCGTCATCGACACTCTGAACTGACGCAAGAGGAAGCTCGAGCCTCGTCGAGGCAGATTCTGTTTGTTTAGACAGTAATTGTTCCTGTATATCATGCTTCCTCAAACAAGTAATGATAAGCAAAACACACATGCAGCATCATTCTTCTTTCTTTCTTGATTGTTCAGTTTGCTGCTGCCGTTGCCAGTAAGCCTGACTGCCTTAGACAAGACTAGACGTATACTGTTGCCCGATTTCCTCAGCCAAATATTGGTCCATCTCGGACATATATCAGTATTGGTGCACAGTCTGACTGATGAAAATAAAGTAAATAGGTTGATTGGGGATAACTTTGCCAACCAATCCGATTCTGATCTCTTAATTTTGAGTTTAGGAGCCAATCTTAAATAAACAAAGTTTCCTTCCTCTTGAGATTCCTAAAGACTTTTCTTATCTTACTTGTATTCTCCTAGATCGTGTGGTCGTTGTAAATCATTTTACCCTGTAGAGGGCAATAATACCATAAAAACTGCTATGCTGGCTTTAAATCTCTGTTAGATGTTTCTCTGACCAAGGCCAAAGTTATCAGAATGTACTGTCGATGTGAACTGAGTCACCACTGCATCAATCACAAAGCAAGAGCTTTCAAAGCAGTTGAGATGTTCATAAGCATAATAAAAACGTATGTTATGGCCAGAAAAAGAGAACTTTCATCTGAAACTCGACAGTCTATTCTTGTTCTTCGAAATGAAGGCTATTCCATGCGAGAAATTGCTAAGAAATTGAAGATTTCCTACAACGGTGTGTACTACTCCCTTCAGAGGACAGCACAAACAGGCTCTAACCAGAGTAGAAAAAGAAGTGGGAGGCCGCGTAGCACAACTGTGCAAGAAGATAAGTTCATTAGAGTCTCTAGTTTGAGAAACAGACGCCTCGCAGGTCCCCAACTGGCATCTTCATTAAATAGTACCCGCAAAACACCAGTGTCAACATCTACAGTGAAGAGGCGGCTGCGGGATTCTGGGCTTCATGGCAGAGTGGCAAAGAAAAAGCCATATCTGAGACTGGCCAATAAAAGAAAAAGATTAAGATGGGCAAAAGAACACAGACATTGGACAGAGGAAGACTGGAAAAAAGTGTTGTGGACGGACGAATCTAAGTTTGAGGTGTTTGGATCACAAAGAAGAATGTTTGTGAGACGCAGAACAAATGAAAAGATGCTGGAAGAATGCCTGACGCCAACTGTTAAGCATGGTGGAGGTAATGTGATGGTCTGGGGTTGCTTTGGTGCTGGTAAGGTGGGAGATTTGTACAGGGTAAAAGGGATTCTGAATAAGGAAGGCTATCACTCCATTTTGCAACGCCATGCCATACCCAGTGGACAGCGCTTGATTGGAGCCAATTTCATCCTACAACAGGACAATGACCCTAAACACACCTCCAAATTGTGCAAGAACTATTTAGAGCAGAAGCAGGAAGCTCATATTCTATCGGTGATGGAGTGGCCAGCGCAGTCACCAGATCTGAACCCCATTGAGCTGTTGTGGGAGCAGCTTGACCGTATGGTACGCAAGAAGTGCCCATCCAACCAATCCAACTTGTGGGAGCTGCTTCTGGAAGCGTGGGGTGCAATTTCTCCAGATTACCTCAACAAATTAACAGCTAGAATGCCAAAGATCTGCAATGCTTCCAGGATTTAAAACAGATATATAGTAGTAGGAAATAATGCAGAAGAAATATGCATGAGGGTAACTTATAATACTGTCAGGAATCGAGTGCTGCTTTTGCAGTAACGTGAAACTTGATGAACAATGACCACATCTTTTGCTCTTTGTCTATAACTAACACAGCTGTCATGCTGTATGTGTTTGCTACGCTAGCGAAGCAGCTAGCGAGCTGTAGTTGTATACTATAGCTGTATAGTATGGCTCTAAAATATAAAACCTGTTCTGGTTTCAAAGTCTAAGTTAGTCAAACAAAGCATGAGTTTGTTGTTTGTCCTACTGTACATATGATCCGGATGTTGGCACAGTTAAAAAAAAATAAATAATCTGGATCCAGAAAAGCAGCGTAGTGACTAGTGACTAGTATTATGTGTTGTATTCATAACAAAGCACTGTGTGTCTCATTGATTGAAGGAAGTAAATCATTGCCAAGTTGTTTTTTGCGCAATAACTGGTATGATGAGTTATATTTATCTTCCACAATATGCCGTTTGTCCAATCTGATTGCAGCCTACAAGCTAATGAATTGATTTGTGTCATGTCCCTTTTTTATAGGACCCACCCAGAAGATGAACTTGTTCCAGTCAGTTACAAGTGCCTTGGACAATACTCTTTCTACCGATCCCACAGCAGGTAGTACACTCAGAGTCCTCATATATAGTGTCTCTGGTACACTGACCAGAAAGTGGAATTTATATAGTCTGTAAAAAAGTGAATGAATCTAGTTGTCCAAGCCACTGCTACATTAAAATCACCAGTGTGTGAAGTGAATAACATTGATCTCATTATAATGTGTAATGCATAATGTTCTTCTGGCATTTACAGCGATCAGCCACAACATTAAAACCACTGAGAGAAGAAGTAGATAACATTGACCATCTTGTAACGGTACAACTTTTGGACCTGGCATTCATTCATGTGGATGTTACTTAGACATGTACCACCCACCTAGATCAGACCAGACACCCCCACCCCATAGCAATGACACTCCTTGATGGCAGCAGCCATCCCCGGCAGGATGCAGCACAAAAACAGTTTAGGAACAACTAAAAAAAATATATATATATATGACACAAAGCAGCACAAGGTGTTGACCTGGCCTCCAGAATCACTAGATCCCAAACTGACCAAGTATCTGTGGGATGCACTGGAACAATCCTGATCTATAGAGGCCCCCTCTACTCAACCCATAGGACCCAAAGGCCCCCACTAAAAAACATCCTGTTGGCAGACACCATAGGACACTCTCAGAAGGCCCATGTCCATTCTCTGATGACTGTTTTGGAGGCACAAGGTAGACCTTCACAATATTAGGAAGGTGGTCATAATGTTGTGCCTGATCGGTGTATGATTTCAGTTAAAATCTTTGCTGTTTGTCTTCTCTCTTCTGTTGATATGTACAGAGCGATATAAAACTTTCTTTGCTGATTGCTCTGTCTTGTCTGTCTGCAGTCATCTTTGGGGAAGATGTCGCCTTTGGTGGAGTTTTCCGATGCACAGTGGGTCTGAGAGACAAATATGGTAAGACGCACCTTCAAGCAACACCATTCTAAAGTCACAGTTGCAGAGTTCACAGTGTCGGTAACCTGTTGTCTGGTCTGCGTTACACGGGTTCGCCACTAGATGGTAGCAGAGCACTGCAGAGACTCTCATCACCCTCTGCCCTAGCGGGATCACATTACCACTCACTGTTCACCTAGAGGACCAAAAGGATCCGTTTGCACGTTTGCGTCTATTGTAGCAAGGTAACCTTACAAACCGGAGACAAAGACTTGATATAGAATGACAGCGCTCATTGCTGGGAGTTTGTTTTCGCTGCTCCCTTTTTTCTCGGTGCTCAAATTTGGAGTAGTGCATTTATAATGCTGCAAGGTCTACCAGAGGATCCCTCCAGTCGTACAAGTGTGATGGAAACATGTACAGAAAATTAGACACATTAATTGTGTTATTGCTTTTATTGTATATGCAGCTTTACAGGCAGGGCTTAGGAGGGCACATTCTTAGTATTGTGCTTTAAAACTGTATGCTGTGTTAATTACAGAGCTATACAATGAACAGCATATACACCTAAATGCTGCTTTTGTGTTGCACATCTCTTGCTTAAAGTGAGCTAGCAGTTGAGCTTTATTTAAACGTTGACGCCGCCGTTTGTTGTGCGGTTGCGTTTTACTGCATTTTGCGGTAACATCCGTGTGTTCAGTGCTAAAACTAGTACTTCAGAGCCACTGTGTTATTTCACACTGTATCGTAGCAAGCTTTTTGTTGGTTCTCTGTGATTTAAGACCTTGAACGAAGTACCAGCGCTAAATCACGCTCAACAGAAGTTGCTGCCGCACTGCTTCCTTCAGACCTTTTCCAAAGCTGACGTTTTGGCTTAATACAGTAGAAAAAGAAAAAAGAAATCACAGGTGTTACTAATAACATAAATGTGGCTCTATTTTATTCAAGTGTCCCAGTAATCTGTGACAGAGAGCCAGCAGACACAAACCAGGACCACACTATGCATTTTTTAATAACTGTCTATGTTGTGTCAAGCTAAATATTTTGTAACCATGCAATCTTTGTATGCATGCTTAGACTAAACATATATGGATTTAAGTAAATACTACATGCCTTGATGGCACACAGAAGCGCAGGTGGACAGAATGAGTTTCTCTTATGGATGTGTTAAGGCCTGCCCATTGACAGCTGAAGCGACGGCCGCATCCTTCACAATGAGAGAAGGAAAAAAAAAGCTTTGCAAAAGCTTGTGGAATGCACAGAGCAAAGGTGGACGGTGGATTCCTGTCCACACAACGCGCTCTCTGCCGTTCTTCTTTGCTTAGGAGCTCGTGCAAGCACGCTGCGCAAATCCTCCAAACTGTGAGGAAAAAGACAAAGCGATGTGTAAAAAAACAGTTGTGGTGAGCAATTTGTGGTTAAAAATCAGGCCAGATCCACAAAGCGTGTCCGCCTTTAAACCAAAGAACCAAGAAGGATTTCGTTTTATCAATCACACCTGGGCTTTTCCTGTTGCGGTCGCGTTTCCATCCAAATGTCGTGCAAGTTTTAATCAGATTTCTAGAAAAGCAGCGGGACACGTTACAAATGAATGTGCTTTTCCGTCCAATGCTCTTATGTGAATATTAGAAGAAAACAATAGCAAGTGGGACTTGTTGAGATTTCTTTAAGACACTTCACCACTCATTAAAGTGGTTTCCACATGACTGATGGCAAGTTTAGAGCAAACACAAGCCAGATTGCCTTGAAATACTTTTTTGTTTGTTTGTTATATTATGACCTGATTGACTGAAAATCTTCAGGCGGCCACACAAGTGGTGACCACACAATGAAACAGCTGGTGGTGCCAAATCTCTGGGTGGATGCTATTGTTAAACCACAGCAGAGGAAACTAATCGTGATTATTATTAGTTTATTTATTATAAGAGAGATAATCAAACTCAAATAGATGAAAACGGTGGCGGAAAACGTGGCGTTTATGTTTGTTGAATTGATTTTAAAGTTTAGATTCGGTCCACACAGACCTAATAGCTAATAGGATAGCCTGCAGTGTTTCTGTTATTTTTAACATATATTGTATCATGATTGAATATTTTATGATTTTGTCTCTTTATACTGGATAACAGTTGACAAGCTTTCTTCCTCTGCCAAGCTCAAAATGCAGTTTTTCCACGTTTAAATTCAAACTGATGATAAAAATAGGTGTGTCCAGCCGTCTCACATTATGAAGGAGATCACATCCTCCAGCTGAGCAGCTCGCTGTATGTATGGCTGAGTCCAGGTCCTTCAAAACGCTCCGTGCAATTACACAAATTAATCTTTTTTTTTCTTGTCGTTTTAATGTTTATCTCGGTGTAAAAATAATTGGACGTCAACATTTTGCCTTCGTCGTTTCAGCAGCGAAAAGTCTCGGCTCCGTCCTACAGAAGCTGGCTTTGCCTTTTGTTTTCATTGACGTCAGAAGTGTTGACCTTTGGAAAGGGATCATTATTTTCCATCTCATCCCGGTGTACAGTGACGAGTGCAAAGCTGTTTTTATCCCTCTCACTACTGAAAGGGATGGTGCACACCTCTGCCACCCGCAGCCATTACACAGAACAGAGGTTAATGCAGGTTGGACACTATATGAATGGCTTTTTACGAGGCGGATGCACTCACATCGCTGATCAGCTCTCGCAGCGCTGGCCACTTCTGAGTGCTGTTTCCTCCCTGAAAAAAAAACACAACGGCACACATTGACTCTGTGCTCTCTCAATGTTTTTATCCTTTTTTCACTCAAAGCAGTTTGCATTAAAAGACTCATGTGAACAACCGAGGCACATACATCAACACGACGGAGTTATTTTTACGTGCCTGTGTGTTTTTGTCATTAGTCGTCTTACTACTTATTGCTTGGATGACACACAGAAGCACACACACATGTTATTTGCTGTCACTTTCACCAAATTCTGCATATTTGAGGTCGGCTTCAGTCTGAGCAGCACGGCCCTAAATTTTGATGTCTTAATTGTTTGTTCCTCCGAGGGTTTGTGGCGCTGCGGTCGCTAATTGAACTTTTGTGAGCACAAAGGGCACGTAAGGGCACGGTTTGACTGCTGAGAAGCACACTTCCCAGCAAAACAGAAAAAGACTGCACTGGCAAATACACAAAGATGAGAGCAAAAATAACATTCTCAGCCCAAATTTAGCTTCCCACTCCTGCGGCTCTTTTTCAGATTATAGGGTGGAGAATGGAAAATAGTTTTTTTTTTTTTTTTTTTTTAAACCTTCTGTTTTTATTCAGTGGGGGTTGTGTGTGTGTGTGTGCGTGTGTGTGTGCATCGCAGGCCTCCTTAGCTACAGCTGAGGAGGAGTCATCACCTTGTCACTTCATTTATCTTCGGACCGCATGGCATTGTAACAGAATAATCTTTGGAATCTCATCAGGAAGTGCGAGAAGCAACAGAAAAGCCCTACTATTTCTCACAATTGCAGTCATTCATCCCAAATGAGTAATTAAATTCTTCATGCTTTCGGCAATCCTAGCCGAAACGGCAGCCACCACACCTTAAACCTTTCAGAGAACTTTTATCGTTGCCTTCCTCGTCCAATAGTTGCCCTTACTTACAACGTCATCGTATTTTTCCTCTGACTTTTTCCTCAGGTAAGGATAGAGTCTTCAACACTCCCCTTTGCGAGCAGGGGATTGTGGGATTTGGCATCGGAGCAGCGGTTGCCGGTGCCACGGCCATCGCTGAGATCCAGTTTGCTGACTACATTTTTCCGGCTTTTGACCAGGTACGGCACACTCCCTAACTCAGTGGAATAGTAACCAAACCAACCCAGCGTTGGTGTGAAAACTACAGTTGTCAGCGGGGCTCAGAACGGAGCAGAGGAGGACATTTACTGGCACCCTCAAGGTGTTTGGTTAAAGGGATGTTGGAATCCTCCCACGAAAGCTGCCTTTTACATCAAAACCCCCGTCTTCTCAGTGTCACAACTCCATAAAACCAGGACACGCACCATATAGTCGTCGCTGCAGCGGGCACAGTATGTTCCAGTGATGAAACTCAATGGAAAGAAACCCAAAACATCGGATCACATTTACAATTATAGAATAGAACTTTTTTTTCCTCTATCAAAAACAAATTTGTGGAAAAAATGAGCCTCAAACGAAACCTCAAGCTAACTTGATGACTCTCTGGCAGCGTTATACTGTTGCATCACTCCAAACATATTATTCACTAATAAAAGAAACAACAACAAGCCAGGGGGTTTTCACTCATTGTGTGGTGTTAATGCATCCCCTACTTTGATTCCATCTGTATTTAAAGATCAAAATCTAGTTAAAGGTCTTGAGGAAACACCTTGTGTTTTGCCTGATGACTAAAAATTGAAGGTTGGAGTTAAAAAGCAATGAGGTTACTGCAGCCCTATAATCAGCTTATCATATCTGCTTGAGGCTAGAGGCTGAGGTTACATTAACTGCAACTAGAATAGAGTCTTTTAACCACATTGTCAGTTGCTGAACTGCGGTCTCGGTAACACAGGCCCCTTGAATAAAAAAAAATAAATGACTGTCAATCTGTTCTGCATTGTTTTTGAATCCTGTTTTTAACTGTTCATTGTGAAGCTCAGTGGGAGCAATGTTTTAAAGGCCAAAACCGGCATCAAAGAACTTGTGGCAGAGAAGGCCGACAGTGCCGTCGCACAGTGTGCTCTGCTCCGGCATGGAAAGAAATAACTGAGAAACAGTGAGAGCTAGGACGAGACAGGAAGCTGAGGAGGAAGGAAGAGTTAAAACCAAAGCAGGCTCCTGTGGGATCAGCTGGTCTTCAGTTTCTTCTTTGTAGATGATCATGTTCTTGTGAAAATATCTGGAATGTTCAGGTTAGATGAAGATGAAAAACGAGAAGATGCTTCGGTGTACACATGTGGGCCGGAAACACGAGTCCAACTAGTCAACGGCTGCTTGTCGTCTTGGAGTCCTTAAGAATGACGAGCTGCGATATCAAAAGATACACCACAAGCCCATAACCTAGATAATGCACCTATGCCCATGCTTCTTTGTGTTTCTAGCAGAGACGGCCTTGCTTTTGCAGAACGTAACAGCGCATGCCTCTGTTGTTACGGCATCAGCAATCTAAGTTGGCTATCTTTATTTTTTTTATCGTTTTTTTTTAGGTCTTTCCTCGTATACATGTGATAATTCTCTCTGCAAATGCAGTTCAGTTTTTATAGAAGTAATGTGGATTCCTAGCACTACATCCAAAACTAAGACATAAGGAATGCCAGACAAAGAACTCCTTTAACATATTCTTTGTAACAGACCCTGAATGTCTGTTGTTTCATATGCTGCGACCCAGCTCAGACAAAGCAGCCGAACAAAAGAATCCCTTTCTGCAGCCTTCTTTTTGGTCCTGCCCTGAGGAAGATTAATGTGACACTGACAAGCCGAGCAGGCCGGTGGGCAGCGCTGCTGTTTTACCACGCATACATGTTGACATTAGTGTCATTCTGTATATTCTTGCCCTCCACAAGACAAATGTGAGCACCCACTGCTACGTCAAGGCGACATAAAACAGAATATGTGATAATGGAGCCTGTTTCCAAGAGCCTCCAGCCGCGATTCAGAGAAACGGATGATTGAACGTGGTGTCGGACCGTGAGTGGGCTCCCTCGCTCCTTCTGTGCTCTCACTTAAAACGGTGCAGTCCAAACTGACCTTAGAGACGTATAAAACTTGAAATAACAGCCCACCTGAGTTTCAGGGAGGAAGAGTCGGGACGTCTTATTGGAGGAAGCCTAGTGTCAGAAACCGTAGAAGCAAGTTAGTAAGTGAAACTGGAGACACTTGGGGTGATAGTGCTCGTTAAAAATAAAGAAGCGTTTTAGTGTCTTAAAGAGGAAAAGCAGAGAGAATGGGTCTGCACATAAAGCCAGACACGCTGGTGTGGTCTCAATTTAGAAGAGCAGGGAAAACTCTGTATTTATAACGTTTTTTTGTGAAGTTGTTTCATTTATATGTTTATATTTAAACAGTATTTTGGCTGATCATTTCTCACGGAAATATCTTCCAGACAGAGATTAATTTTTCTGATATTTTTTCCTAATATTTGTCTCTCTTCAGATCGTCAATGAAGCAGCCAAGTACCGCTACCGCTCTGGAAACTTGTTTGACTGTGGGAACCTGACCATTCGCGCTCCGTGGGGCTGTGTCGGCCACGGATCCCTTTACCACTCTCAAAGCCCTGAAGCCTTCTTCGCCCACTGCCCTGGTATCAAGGTCAGACCTGTAGCTCGTTACAGATTCTCATTTGTATTTTTTCCCCATTTCCTTTTCCATTTTTTCTTCCATCGGTTAAGTTTTGAAATATCATCTCTCGTCTTAGATGTTTTAATTTCTTAATTGTTCATGCAAATGCAACCAAACTACAAGTCAAGTTTATTACTATGTTACTGAAGGCAATGTGATAAATTAGCACAATAGATACTATAAGATGGGCAGTGATTCCACAAACAAGTGTGTCTCCAAGCTGAAACGACAGGTTGCTGTTCGTCGTGAATGCATTCTGCTGGTTAGTACTGACCACTGATGTATGTTTTCATATTCATCACAATATGAGCTTGAGCAGTGTAAACCAATTACAAAAGATCGTCTGAAATTTCACCAATCTGATGAAGCCCCTGCTACCATCGAATGAGCAGTATCATTTTATTGGTGAGCACCGCCAGCAGGATGGCTGGGGGATGAGAGAGGAGCTAGGAAAATGTAGTTACACTTCACATTTGTTTACTTCAGCCCCATCGTCATCGCAGCACTGAACAATGTTATCAAACATCCAGGATTTTCTCCGTATTGTGCAAGAGGAGGCCGAGTTGAGAGCGATTCACCTTACTGTTCTGTTAACCAGTCACACTTTTTATTATCCACTCTATAAACAAAGGGAACAGATGTTTTATTTCCCAGCTCAATTAAGTGAAAGCACTTCTACACAGTGGAAGGAAGGGCTGATCGCAGAGGTCAGCCTCTTTGTCAGTCGGTCAGTATGCGACTAAAAGCTGCAAAGACTTGAAGGGAAGACAAACAAAGAAGTGTAGCAAACTGACAAACACCTGGCGCGTCGCATGCATTTTGCATTTGTGGCACGGACTTGTTCCTCAAATGCTCGGCACAGGCAAGCTACAGGCTTGTAAACCGAGGGCCTGCTGCTTGGACTCTGTATGTGTGAATATAACCTAAGGAATGAAACTATTAATCTCAGCTGCCCATTAGAAGTATGAGCCAGTGTTCAGTAAGCCCGGAGCACTGATGGTGTCACTGCGGCGGAATTAACAGCATGTGTTCAAAGTAAACAAGTTCATGTTAAAATGTCAAAATGTCATATAACATCCCTCGCTGCCTCTTTTTAGCTGACCATACATGCGGTCATCGTGGAAATTTCTAGTATGCCTTGCATGCTGGGATTGACGGAGCAGTTTACAGCTACAGTTCATCCGCTTTGAGTAACCACCGCAGAGAGCAATAAACATGTTGTCTCACTGCAAAGGTCAGGCTGATAAATTCTCATCTTTTTGCGTAACATCAGCTCCGTTCGCCCCATTTGAGGGTTTAGTCCCAACACACACCCTGACAGGCTCGACTAAGCTCTGTTGTCATATTTACATAGATTTCATGATTTGATGCTATTTTTTTTTAATTTTGTCCAAAATTATTATTTATATATGAAAACAGCTGAAATGTTTAAAGTGCTAGAGAGGAGAAGATAAAAACAATTGCAGCTTCGTGAAGCAGATCTCTTGTCCCTTTTGTAGAATTTGTTATTCTGTTTTATGAGTGAGATGCAGCTCTTCACCCAACAGCTCACTGTGGCTGCTCCTTCTTTCTCCATCACTCCCTGAAGGCCACCATCTGATGATTGTTTAGATTCTGCATTCATATCCAGATACCTGTTAACAGACATTACATTAGAAGTCATTACAAGTTCATTCATTCATGTTCTGCAATCTCTTGTACTGCGAAGGGTTGCGGGTGGTGCTGCAGCCTATCCCAGCTAGAGTTGTCATGATACCAAAATGAGTAACCACGATACTATACCAGACAAAGTATCACAATTCCGGGTATTATCGCGATACTACTGTGATAAATACATATATAATACTCATATAATACTCATACAAAATTAGTGATGCCACTGACAACTACGCCACGGCAGACGTGCCGCTTGGGCCTGGTGCTTCTGCTGTGGTGAGTGCGTTGCCGTGCGTGTTTCTGGCTGAGACAGAACTTTAGTTTGTTTGTTTTTCAATCAAAGTTGAGCTGTCTTCATGGAGTTCATTCTTGCCAGCAGAAGCACACGACAGCCAATCAATGGACGGGCAGACCCAGGACATCACCAGTAATAGGCAAACAACCAATCATTCAGCATCTGTGTAGTTCAGTTGCAGTAGTTGCCGTGTGGGTTTGTTTATAAGGGAGTAGCATGCGTTGAGAAGCCGGGAGGAGAGTAGAGGCGTTATGTAGCGGAAACTGGCACCGGTAGTATAGTAAACCACGGTAGTACTGTAGAATTTCTAGTATAGTAGGAACTGTTATGATTTCTCACCGCGGGGTACCGTGGTTACCGTGGGTATCGTGCAACTCTAATCCCAGCTGTCATCTGGTTACACCCTGGACAGATCGCCAGTCCATTTTTATTGTAAGCAACACAGAGAGACCAACAGCCATTAATACTCAATTTAGAATCACCAGTTAACCTAATGTCTTTGGATGGTGGAAGGAAGCCGGAGTACCCAGAGAGAACCCACACAGACACAGGGAGAACATGCAAACTCCACACAGAAAGGCCCAGTCGGCACATGGATTTGAACCCGGAGCCTTCTTGCTCTGAGCCACTGTGCTGTCATTAGAAGTTAATACAGCATTTTCGTCTGGATTGTCACTACACTTCATAATAATGGAAATAAATAACGACTGCAATACTTTTATCAGTGAGCCATAGACTCAGTCTCTGTTTTTACTTCATATACTGATATATAGCGACTGAACAGACTCCTTTTTATCTGAACATTTACAAGACTGACACATTTAAGTGGACTGGGAATCTACTTCAAGGCTTGTTGGCCTTGTATTACTGAGTGCCTTTTAGTCAGGCTTACATCAAAATGATACAAAACAGACTATGAGATGTTAAATATTTATAAAGTTGTATTACTTTTGACAATCAAGGTGTCTTGGCTGCTTTACTGGGTCTGATCAATGTCATGTGTTCCTCAGATTGTAATACCTCGTGGTCCAGTGCAGGCCAAAGGGCTTCTCCTCTCCTGCATTGCTGACAGGAACCCGTGCATATTCTTTGAGCCCAAGATCCTGTACAGAGCAGCAGGTAAGATGGTTTACGTGTAAACATAAATATGGAGTCACTGTGAAACTGAAGACTTGTTTAGTTTTGTTAATTTGTCTGTCTGATGTTCAACTTCCTCTAGCACCGTGCCTTCCTTGGTCCTCTGTCTATTTGCCTTGATTCTTTATTGGAAGCAAATGCTGTGCCTTTTACAAGCGTGAGGGAAGACAAGCAAACAATATTCCTGCCTGCAAACAATGTGAGCGAGGTCAATAGTACCACGAGTGTAAAGCAGACACTCTAAGTGGACTGCCGAGCTGAGACCTCTCCCCTTCCCCCTCCCATCCTTGTGCAGAGGGAACATCAGTGTCCAAGGATAATCGTAAGGCCAGCATGGCTTTGGGCAGGCTGCCATGCAAAAAGGTGTCCAACAATACTGTAATAAACTCTTTACAGTTGTTGGCAGCTCTTGCAAAACAGTTTTCCCTTGGCGACATAATAATAGTTTGATATCCATGATTTAAGACAGCAATGGAAGGCTCATTATTGTCATGAAAGACTCGACTGGAACAGCTTGGTACCCCCATCCACAAAAAAAAAAAAAGCCTCTGATGTTTTTTTTGTGTGTGTTTGTTATTTTTTTTAAGTTTCCTACTTTGATAATGGCCAGATGGATTTCTGCGAACCATGTTGCTTTGTTGGAACGGGTTCTACTCTAACATAAGAGATTAGTTAGAACTTGATGGTGTAACAAAAATAACATTATAGTTACTTCTACTTTTTTACACCGCCCTGCTCTGTGTTACCTCAGTCATTTGCCTCTTGTCAGGACAGCGGTGGCGGTGGCTAATTCATAGGCTCGCAGATTTCACTCGTGTTTAAGAATTAAAAAAATTAGTTTTAAATGATTTAATGATTTTGCTGCAAAATGTTGCCACTAAATCTTGATGTGAACAGGTTGATAATGATATTAGGTACAATTTGCATCTAAATTCATGCTTAAATTCACTGAGATAAAACCGAGTCATGATGTCCGACTGTCCAAGTTTGTCACTGACGTCCATCGCAAATACAGTAAATGCCCTGAAAGCCACTCAGAAATCATGACAAAAGGAAGTCTATGACTTTAAAACTTAGCTCGTCTCGTATATTTCTTGCATTTTTCTGGGATAGTCTGTAGTGAAGAGGCAGAAAAGAAAAGAAAGAGAGTACCAGGACATGGCAGCAAATGAATCTGGGCTGGTATCTAGACACAGTGTAAACCCATACAGCTAACTAACTGACTCTCGGACAATGTTACACCCCTTGTTTACCCTTGCATTATTGTTGCCTTGTTTTAATTATTACCCAATTAAATGTAAGAGGGAAGAATTGTTGATGGTGGTGTCATTTCGTATTCATCTAAGTGAGGGGGAGGCACAATGTCTCGTGTACCTGGTGTCCCTTAATAGACTTTAAATTACTTACTGAATCCTTATTAGTTGTTATTAGATGCCTTGCCTGTTTCCATAGTTATGAAACACAAAGTGTGCACATAGAATATATGACAAAACATAAAAGCAGATACTTAATACAAGCTTTCACCATTATTGATGTCTTTAATACCTCACAACTGTGACCTTACACTGTAGTAGTCATGTGTATGTAGGAGCTAGTGGCTGTGAAAGAACTGGTCAGCAGGGGATATGATAATGTAATACGAGCATTATGTTTCACATTAATGGGCGTCAACGGAGCAGCGAAGAGCCGGTGTCTGAGTTGTTGTTGTTTGCAGTGTTGCTCAGGTGACTTTATTGGCCTCTTGTGGACTGATGAGACGTTACATGAGTAATATATAGCTGTAAGACAGGTATTTCTTGCATCATTTCCATGATTGAATTCTGCCAAACACAATAACTTTTTATGAGGGGATTCAGAAATGTGCTGTTTCTGAATGATGTCTGGGTTCAAGTAGCAGCTTTACCTTGGTTTTCTTGCCTGTTCTTGTCTGCATCTCTTCAGACTTGCACTTTATTGATATGTTACCAGGTCTGATCTTGTAGTATGGCACCCTGTGGCTTTCACCAAAAAGTGGGAAGGGTTTTAATTTAGTTATGAGATCAACTTGTTAAACTGTCCTCTGAAAGGGGCTTTTACATTTCAGCAAATCACTCATTTGCTCCCCACTGAGGGCTAGTGGTAGCATGTTAAGTTATTTGGATTTCCAAAAGAGGCAGAGCTAAGCAGCTCTCATGCCATGTGCCTGTAATGATCTCTGCCTGGATCATGAAGTCATGTTTTTAATTGCAGCAGCCTCTACTTTCTTGTGCAGAAGAGGACCAAAACCACACATTTGTCCCATTGAGGCTGTTTTGTGGGGCCTGAGATTCCACTTATTAAACCATAACCTAGTTTTCATAATTTAATTTTAACATTCTGAAAAATACCATTATTCCACTCAATTGGCCAATTTTCTGTCTAGCCTGGAAGCCTAAACCAGGAGTTACATATGCTTCACCAGAGCACTTGATGTTGTTTTAACATGGCGACTCGTCTGGATGGGCAATCTTTCTTTCCTTTATGGCTTTTCGAATGGCCAGAAGGTTCGCGAAAGCCATTCAGGGTTTCCAGAAAGGTCTCTCAGGAGTATAATTACAATGACTAATTGTAATTTTGACTTCACGTGTTGCCTTGGAGCAGATCATTTAGTTGTTCACTTCCTCCAAAGTCCACTCACACTTAAATTTCCTGCTCTCTGCAGGTTTTGGAACCAAAATCCTAACGGTGAACGGTGTTAAATGCACCAATTTGAGATGATTGTTGTGTTCGTGTTGTATAAATACTGCTAATACACTGCTTGTTAAGAAGCAATGGCAGTTTGAGTTTATAAGTTTTTGGATTGTAATGAATTCCATGACTGTGCTTTAGTTTTCCAAGACATTGACAGCTATTATTCAAACCATACACTTACTTGTGCTTTATCTTGGACTTAAGTTCAAAGAGAGGCCGTCTGCGGGGCTCCCCCCTTTGGACTGATATTCTGTTTATGTGGCCCCTTTTCTGACTGATAGACTATCCCACCAATGTTTTGCTGTCAAAATTAATCGGAGTTAAAGGCCCCTAGCTGGCAGAAGATCTCGTTAGATCATGCGTTTGATTGTGCTGATAAAAGCATACTGCCTCCGATGAGCGATGAGGTTGTGGAAAAAGCACGAAGAAGCTTTTGAAACGGGCCAGATAAAAAGTTATAGAGTAGGAATTTGTGTTTTCGACGGCTCGTTTTTATTTTTTACCAGATTGTCATCTAGTCCATCATTTAGATGTACGGTCAGTTTAAGATTGGGGTATTTTACACGAAAACCACAGGGCGCATAGCGGAATGATGAATGACTGTGTTTGAGTTTGACCCTCAGTTATTTTTCATGTGAGCTTGAATGTTTGTATGTGTGCGTTTCCTCAGTGGAGCAGGTTCCCGTGGAGCCCTACACCATCCCGCTCTCGCAGGCCGAGGTCCTACAGGAAGGAAGCGATGTCACTCTGGTTGCCTGGGGGACGCAGGTAGGCAATTCCACTTATCATTGAGGAGACTCTCAGCGGGTGACCTGAGCAGTTTGAAGCTGTCATGTGTCTCAGGCTCATTTTCCATGGCCACAGGAAGAAAGGAGGCAAATCTCATCTCCGCTAAATGACGTTTAAAGCCACAGAGGCTAGCAGTGGATTAATTTTAAGACTATCACAAGCCCCCTGTGTCCCAGCAAGGCCACTCAGCCAGCAGCCTGAGACCGTATCTGCCCAGACATCTCCACAACATCAAGGCCGTTCTTAGCTCTACGTGTGTTAACACTACACATCGGCTGCACACTTTCCATTGTTGCCTTTCCTTTCATCCGAGAGGTTTTATTTTCTGCAGCTTGGTATAAATGTGCCTGTAACTCACCGGGAGTCGTCTCCGACTTCGATTGTACCCAGACACTTTAACAGGCTTATCCAGGGCGTAATGTACCTGTGGCATGGCAGGGGGGTCGGAGGGCATTGAAGGAAAACGTCTCCATCAAAGCCGGTATTGTTGTTGAAGGGTGGACTGAAAAAGAGGATCCAGTAAAGTCGTGGAAAGCATAACAACCTTTTTGAAATTACTTTTTTTTTTTCCCCCACCACATTACTTCCTTCGACTGTTACAGGCTCATGCAGATGAAAAATAAAGAAAACAACTTGTACGGGCTGAAGTACCAGGAGCAATGTCCAGTCTTAACAACAAGTGTCTGATCAGCTAAAGAAAAACATCTACTCTATTTGCTGCAAATACGATAGTGTATATAAGGTTAAGGTTTTAGACTGGCTTAACCTTATGAATTCATACAAAGTAGCAGACAGTTATTAAAACGCTGAGTCCTAACTTGAATGCTTTGGGGTACAAATTCTGTTAATAAAGCAGTCCTATACTGGATGCTGTGCTTCTTTAGCAGAAAGTAAAATTAATCTTTAAATGATCCTATTCATTATTATTTTACTATGACTTTACCACCTGCAAACACAAAGTTGCTCATTTGAATGTTCAACTTGTTTGTATGCATTCCACGATGCAGATAGACGAAAGTAAGCTAATTTATCTCATTTTATTCATTCAAAACTTAGAAATTGTTTGCTTTCCGCCGTGTTGGAGGTAATGTTTGAATACTTATGCAGTATAGACTGACTATACAGCTCATTAGGTGCACTCATGAAAAGAAATGCACTAAATCTTGTCTTTGTGAATGTTATGGTATTCAGCTTTAGTTTTAAATAACTGTGTTTTCATGCTGGAGGCTGTGGTTTGTAGTAATATTGAATTGTACAGACACACATCTCTATTATTATGGCAATTCTGTTTCAGTCAGCGGGCTAGGCTAAATAACAGAAACACTTAAGTGTTTAATTCTATCCAGTTTAAGAGCGCCACAAATTACATCCTTCAAAATGATCATACAGTTGATTTATCACCTTTCTGATGGTGCTTCAGCGTGAACTGAACTTAAGAACACTCATGATTTAGTGTAGGACTGTTAGAAAAGAATGCATTTGTTTTTCACCAGTATGCCTATTGATTTGTCACAGGAGTTAATGTCATTATAATTGTGAATGTAAAGCAGTGTCGGTACTGTGGCATGAACATTTGGAGCAAATTTTGCCAGTGATGCATATGCATTATTTAATATCGCGCAACTTACATAATTATTTGTTTGGGTTAATGGGCGCTTTGCAGCAGCTTTGAAATTGTACTCATGTTAAAACAGAACACGTCTGTTTGGGTCATAATAAACACTGAACTCTGTGGCTTCTGGACATAATGTAAAAATGTGTTTACTGCCACTCGCGTTAGATGTTTTTGTGTAAGCCTGTTAGAATTGGAAAACCACAAATCTAAGGCAGAATTTATATTGTTGCAGGCACTGAATTGCATTATCACATTTGATTAGAAGGTTTTCTTCTTTCATTTAGATCCACGTCATGAGGGAGGTGGCCAACATGGCCCAAGAAAAACTAGGTGTATCCTGCGAGGTCATCGATTTGCAGACCATCCTGCCCTGGGATAATGAAACTGTTTGTAAGGTAATGAACACACACCATGCTTGACAACCTGAGCAAAAATGCATTCGGTGCCAAACACATGCATTTGATATGTTGGCTGCCAGTTTGAATCTTTGCTGATGAGCAGTGTCCACATTCTGTATTACTAAGTGGTAACTTTGATTCTTCTTTAGATTTAGATTTCACATAAATACTGTTATGCATTGGGATAATTTCCCTGCTGGATTTGTGTTTGTTGTGGTGTAATGTGAGGGAGGCAATGTTCCTCTGAACAGTGTGGTTCCCTTTGGTGCTTGATAAACAGGATTCCTTCCACTGCTGGTGAGGCTCCACTACTAGTTTATGTTGCCTCAGCCTTACCCAGGCTTCGGCGCTCACCAAAACAAAATATTTAATTTGGGAGGGCTTTGAGAAAGGAGGTTGCTTTCCAGACAGTGTTCCATCTTTATTTACTTTGAAGTGGGGGAAGGAGCATGACACAAGACGGCTTGGGGAACAGTGGCACAGAAAGATTCTTTCCTGCTCACCAGAGGCGAGTGTCAGTAGACTAAACCACCAGGAGACCAGCTGGAGAAAGCCAGATTTTTCAAAAAGCTCCTTGGAAAAGCCAAAGGTGTGTGTGTGTGTGTGTGTGTTGAGGTAGACCTCTAGGGGCTTTATAATCATAAACTTTCATTATGCATGCTCTCCGCACTCAGGATGCCGCGTTTTAAATCTCTTGAATATATCGCAAGCTGTCTTTCTGTGTCAACATGGCTGTTTTTTGTAGCTGAATAACCACATATAATTTTGCATATTTATTGTCCAAGTTTCATTCTCCTGCAACGTACGACTTTGTCATTGGGCACCGTGCTGCTCCTGCTTCCAAGCAAATCTTATAACCAACGGTTAAAGCACAGGATGAAACTGCGGTCAGAGGGTAGTAATTTAATAGGGAGTCAATTGGAACTGATGGCAGGGACTGTAATATTCTGCTGGCCCTGAAATACTTGCAAGTAGAAGTGAGCAGTAGTCAGTTACAGATCGTTTCTTCAAAGGGGGATTTTCAAGTCAGTGTAGTGTCCCATTAAAACAACAGCCATGAAATTGAATAGTGTGTTTAAGTGCTGCCTAGCAGGCCTAATGCCAGGTCTGCCACCTCAAGCTTGTCAACAGCATCTCTCTGTCATTACCAAATACCCGTTAAGTATCTGTCAAACCCATACTGTTTTTCCCACAACCCCTAAACACACAAACACACAAACCGACATTTCTATCTTTGTGAGGATTTACTATCAACATAATATAATGTGCCTTACCCTACCTGTCTCAACTAAGTGCCTTATCCTAATGTCCGTCCATCCATCCATCCATCCATCCATCCATCCATCCATCCATCCATCCATCCAACCATCCATCCATCCATCCATCCATCCATCCATCCAAAGAAAAACTCCCTTCTAACTGGAAAAAGTTGAGCAGAACCCAGCTCATATGGAGGGACCCATCTGCCTAAGGCCGGCCGGGTAGAGACAGAAAAGAGAATGAAGAGAGAGGATAGTAGGAACAAGAAGAACATATATCTGTCATTGACACATACATCTGATTAAAGCTTACATGTAGGATCTGATGACGATACAAATACAACATATAGCCGATGATGTTGCATGACAGTTTGAGAATATGAGAGGCGTCATAGGCAGGTTGGAGAATTGATTTCATTCAGATCGGGATTGGATAACAGTAGGAGGCCATGAAGACTGGGCAGGTTGATGAGACCACGACAACAGTTGTAGTATGGAGCTCCACAGGTCAGAAACACACCACTCTAAGCCAGAGACACTCACAAGAAGATGGAGTTGTAATCTTCTTGTGCTGATGTAGCGTTGGATGTAAAATGTTGTTTTTGTGGTTGTCCATCAGCCTTTTTTGCTCAGCGTGGTGGCACAGGAGCATAATATTTTGCCCTAGTAACCCTAATAGGCTCAATATCATCTCCAGCAGGAACATAAGTATGTAGTCCGCCGTTGTTGATGTTGTTATGAGACGTCTCGTAGGAGGTGAAAGGCAACTCGAGGGGTGTGGCGATGTGATGACATCATCGAAACGCACGGATGCGTTTTTCCCCGTCCACACGAACATTGAACAGCTGCGTTTGCGTTTTTTTTTCACCCTGGGACCAGGTTTCAGAAAAGTGCGTTTTAAGGCAAAACATTTACAAGATTCGTGTGGACAATCGGCCAAAATTACACAAAACATCTGCAAAAAGCGTCTCCGTGTGGATGGGGGCCTAAAAAAGTTTTGCTTGCCTGTAAATTCCTGCGCCAAGCGAAGGAGTTAAAGTATCTTGCAGTGTTATTTCAGATCGGTGGTAAAATGGAGCTAAGTATAATATTTACCCTTAAACCAAGTCTTAACAGCTTTACCCTCTAACAAACTTGTTGGGCCCAGTAAAATGGCACACAACAGCAAAATGGCCACACAATGTTTCCACAAGAAACTCCCCCCCACAACTTAATAAAAACAAGAACACAAGCACACACACACAGACCTCGTTCATTCTTTCATATTCTCCATTGAAGTCACTGTTGCATTACACTGATACACTAGTATCCCCAGTGTTTCTTTTCTAGTGCCTGAGCAGCCAGCCTTTTAATCAAACTATTATCAGATTTCAGTGAAGGCTCTGAATTAATTTCAGTCTAAATCATGATTATCATCACCGAGACTAATGCATAGGAATACACATTAACAGTTGTCATTGTATCTTTTAATTAATCTCACAGCTCACAGACAAATGCCTAGGTGTGTGCAGTGTACAGAATGAAAACAAATGCGAGCAGGTTACATAAGACGTGTCACTGCAAATAAAAGATGGTAGAATCTTTGCTGGTGAGACGCACAGATGCAGTCTCTTGTTCCTTTGATGCCTAAAAGGAGCTGAAGACATAACGCTGAGATGACCTTTGGTTGTCTGAATGTGGACATGTCTGCCATTGTTTATTTGTAATGCTCGGCATGAGCTTTGCCTGTATTGGTGCTTCCTCAGTAGATTTAATCTGCAAATGTTACAGATACATTTTCTCTTTCACAAGAACGGCCTGTTTTTGTTCTTTGTGTTTACATGTAGTTTTTGCTTTCAGATTTTTAGGTTAGAGGAGTTTTCATTGTTTTCAATCAGTGGTTGAAAGAAACCATATTCTTAATTCTGTCATTTTTAGTTGGTTAGCTTTATGAAGATTACCAAGTTGACAATACACGGATCAGCCATAACATTATGACTAATAATGTTATGACTAGGGATGTCCGATCGGCACTCCGATATTATCGGCCGATATTGAGTTAAAAATGTAATATCGGAAATTATTGGTGTTGGATTATTGGAATATCGGATATCGTCAGAAAAGCCAATATCGAGCATCCCTAGTTATGACTGACCCATCTATCCACAAGCTCCACTACACCCCTGAAGGTGTTCTGTGGTATCTGGCACCAAGCCATTAGCAGCAGATCCTTTTAAGTCTTGCAAATTACTTTCTACCAGAACCAGCATAAACCTTTTCATCAATTTAAGCTATGATATCTCATATGTTGGATCGGACCACTTGGGTCAACCACTTTCATCAATTAACTGGTTTTCTGTCACCACAATGCTGTTCCTTCGTTGGACTACACGTGACTGGGACGACAGATGCTCTGACCCAGCAGTCCCAATCGCAATCATAATTTGACCTTTGTTAAAGTCACTCAAATCCTTCCAATAGTTGTGCATTTTCCCTGCTTTTCACACACCTGCTTTGATGAAAAGAGGTTAGCTGTCTAATAAACCGCACCCACTCCACTGACAAGTGCCATGATAAGTGTGTGGCACTTCACTTGTCGTAAAGTTATGGATGAAAGGTTTAAGTGTGTCATTCACAAAATAATTATTAAATCTCTTAAAACCAATCAGACAAAAATAACACCAAAGCTTGTTGGTCATTTTTTTCTGTACCAATGAGAGTAGACGCAAATGCTTAAAATGAGAAACGGCCCTGAGTGTCCTCAATAACCCTGCACTGTGGTGCCCTAACTACTGGGTGCTGCACAGCTGCTCTGGACTGGCATGACTTTAAATACAGCCACAGGACCATCAGCCACAGGACCATCTCAGAGTTTTGCCGCACTGTAACACACTCATGCAAGTTTTAAGCTTAATATCTATATTCAGCCACAGCTCGTGATTGGTCATTACCAGTTAATCTGTGGTATGATTTTATGTTGATTCAATTTACTGTTCAGCCCAGTGAATGTCCCAAAGATATAAAATTTATAGTTATTTAAAAGGGAAAAGCAACAAATGAAATTGGGGATTTCATTTCTCACTTCTTTTACTGCATTGAGAAGTGGTGTCAGTCTTGTAATACTAAATGCCAGGTTTAGTTATCTCATCGAGAAGAAATCTAATTGATTGGTCAAAATATTACACCCTTACTATTAGATGTGAAATGATAATATCCCCTCCTGTAAGGCCATTATTATTTTCACTAGCCGTTCATTTAATCGTGGCAGCAACTACCCTTCAGAAACTCCTGCATGGTAAACTGCACTAATAACACATCTTCAAAGCGGATTTACTCTAAGAGACACATAACAAAACTCCTACTCTCACGATTGCTCTGATCCGACTATGCATTGGCGGGATCTTGGGTCATATTTTATTCCTTTTTATCATGTCCTCGTGTAGCTCTGAGGCATGGTGTGGTGTAAAAACCAGAATAGTTTTCTGCTCAGTAAATGGTTAACAACTTGTGGAGCCTTCTGAAAAGGCCCCCGATGAATGGATTCTTTGGTACCGATGCTATTCTTAGGTTTAAAGGGGGAGTAGCCTACACATTGTTTCAAATTCTTAATTCAAAAGATTGTACACCTGGTGTCCAGCTTTTCCGGCATGCACACATCTCTGTAAGGCCGGCTCTTTGTACTTCTTATTAAATAGACGTCAGATGCGGCGAGCGTGCAGACATTGAGATAGGCCGCGGACACGCATCCGGCTGCTGGCAGCCAATTAAAATTTTTCATGTCCTGTGAGTCACATTCACCTTGCATATCTTTCAGCCAAGGATGTGTGCACTTGCGTATGTGGTCCATAGTGAGCTGATTTGTATGTAGACTGTGAGTTGTTTTTTAACGTGAATGTATAAAATAAATGGAGAGTGATGTGTCTTCCTGAATGAGGGATCATTAAGCCAGCGCTATGGAGGAACATGGCATCTTTCTTTTCCTGAGGGATCCATTCTGGCAGCCACCAGCTATACTTGGATCTAAATATATTCAAGCCTCTTGTTGACAAAGGGAATCATGGGCAGAAGTTGCTGTAAAAGTACAGGAAAACTGAGTGTTTTTTTTATTTTCTCCCTCCGTCCAGAGCGGTTCAGTAAATGTAATAGTCCTTCTTTAAGGGATAAACGAAATGGACGGTTTACCTCTGCCAGACCCACGGCTCAGATGATATGCTGTGGACAGACTTCCTGTTGTGCATGGGCAGAGTATGTGTGGAGTTGTGTAAAGATGCTCATGAAAGGAGCACATCCTACTTAAGAGCTTTTTGACTCCTCACTGAGTGGGCTGCTTTACTCCCCACTGTTTAATGGCCTTTGTTGTTGTTTTTCATATGGGCATTTAGCCAGCATTTCCATCCCTTATTACATGAATCCACATTTGTTTGACTTGGCTTTGACTTGGCCGGTAGGGAGTATGAAAAGTTCTCTGTTGCTTTCATTATTCCGACAGACTGTCGCTGGCGTTTCTGTCTCATCCTCAGGTTTTCCAGACTCTAAATCCAGCAGGTGAAGAATCCGAGTTCTTGCCAGGGCCATTTGTAATGCAGTCATCGGTTCATTAACTATGACTGAGCACAGTGCTTCCTTCAGTACCACACATGGATTCTGCTTTGCAGTAGTTTTGCAGCACATGGCACCACAAATACCCCCACAAGGTTTTTATTTTATTTTACAAATAATTGTCAGACTGCAGTGTCGAGCATGAAAGAGTCCTTTCAATAACACGACCTGCTGGCTAGAATTAAGTTGTGTTAAGTGGGAAGCCCCATAGATGGACTCCAACATCCTTGTCCACTCATCACAAATAACACGCTCAAAAGTCATGTGAAAGTATGAATATAATAGCTCCTGGGACAGATTGGATCATTTCCTCTTTTCTTCTTCCTCATCAGTGTTTTTGCAGTGTTGATTTTCCTCTGTACAGTGATGCTCTACATCCCCAATAACTAAATAAGCATTTTACAAAAAGGAAGTTGCACAAGATGTAGTGGGTCAAGATGCAGTGTAATGATACTGATGTCTTCTGGGATGTTTTTATAGCCAGTGTTGTGTTGCTGTCTCTTAGCTACTTGCTAAGCACAGAGCTCAGTGTGTCATTTTTGTGTCTGTCTTTATCACCTTTACCTCTCTCACTGTTATTAGACTACAGGGAATATGTTAGTCTGGACACGTCTTAGCAAGTGTGTGCTAGCCTGTAAGTTTACAAGTCCCATCAGCTTAGAAAACCCCTAAAGTGATACTCCATCCAGTCATTTCAGCATCAAACACCCAAACCTGCTCCTTCATGAGCAAAGGCTACTTCCTGCTCAAACTAATTTCAATTCCAACATAGTCCAATGTCAATAATTCTTCCTAACAGGTAATCTAATCTAAATGTATCAGAACTTTCCAAATCCCTCCTCCCTCCAGCATGATATTCATAATTCTCTTCTGTCAACCCACGAGCAGTGAACAATGTCTGCCTGTCTTCAGTGAGCGTCCCTGCAGCAGACAGGAAGCAAAGCTCAAGTTGTATCTAGACTTTGAATTTGGCACTTCAAACAGGTGATGATGTTTTCTACAATTGATCCATAATTATTTGCTTAACGAATGCAAAGTCCCCAAGCAGTTGGCTCACTGACCAGTCTATGATGGGTAACTAATGCTGGGCTCAGACTACAGGATTTTTGGGTTGAATTATCCCCTGATTCATGCCTCGAGACAATTAGAGCAGAAATCTGGTCCAGACCTCACTTGGTACCGAGGTCTGGACCTGATTATTATTTAATGTGAGCGGTTGACAGATCTAAGCTTAAAGTACCCAAACTGCTCATGGACTCATTGTCGTGGCCTGTTTGACATTTAAGATTTAAAATCTGGGTGATTAAGTCAGCACAAATGCTCGTTTGTCACTGTGTTGCGACCTGTCCAGGATGTCCCCCGCCTCTCGCCCAGTTTCAGCTAGTTTACAGGCGTTGGAGTAATGGTTCAGTATTCTGAGGTGTTCAGTGAGCACCAGCTCAGGCGAATGCTAATGTTGCCATTCATAATAATGGCATAATAACGGCATAATAATTTTAAGATACACCCAAACAGTCACAACATTAAAACCCCTGACAGAAGTAAATAACATTGACCATCTTGTAACAATACAGTGTTCTGCTGGGAACCCTTTGGACTTGGCATTTGTTATTATGTTACATGTAGCACCCACATCAACCAGATCAGACACCCCCACCCCATAGCAATGACACTCCTTGATGGCAGCAGCCATCCCCAGCAGGATGCAGCCTGACACAGATACACATGCGAAAACGGTTTAGTAACAACTGAAAAAAAAATCTGAAGAACAGCACAAGGTGTTGACCTGACCTCTAAATTCACTGGATCCCAAACTGATCAAGTATCTGTGGTATGCACTGGAGCAAGTGTGATCCACAGAGGACCCTCGTCTCGACCATAGGACCCAAAGGCCCCCGCTTGCAACATCCTCACCGAACACCCTCAGAAGGCCCATCTCCATTCTCTGATGAGTCACAAGGGAGACCTAAAGTTTTAGGCATAATGTTTTGCCTATATCACCAAGCAACAGTAGCTGTTTTACCTGAGAGTAGTTGCTATTGTTAAAACCTCTTAGGATTGTGACATGGCAACGCAGTCACACCAGACAAGTTGTTTAAAGTAATGCCAGAATGCTTGTCATTATATTCACATTAGTACTTGATTTGCTGGACCTACTACAGTGTATGAATGCTGCAGAACAGTGCAGACTCTGGTCTTATACTCCCACTACTTGAGCTGGCCGGTGGGTCTCTGGTGTATCTGTTGAGATTTCTCCAGCTCATCTTCTTCTCTTAAATGCGAGGAAACTCTCTCCCTCTTAAAAGATGACTCTTGGCTGGCGCTTCAGTTTAAGTCTCTGTGACTGCAACGCTGTCTGGATCCCAGCCCTCGAAGTGATGCAACCAGTTTGGCTGAACCTGTTCACTCCCCAACAACACATGCACAAGAAGTCGCCTAAGGACATGCAGTGCACAAGTACATCAATATCTCAAGTATTAAGCAAGAATATAAATAAAATTATCTTGGGAGTCCCAAACAAAGGCAGAATTTACTGGATGGTTAATAGAGGACGAGGAGCGTTGTAGGGAGGAGCGCTTAGAGAGGAATGTGCATCAGCATCTGTTCTGATTCTTGGAAGTGGATGCAGGTTATGTTTTGTGTTCTGAGTGCTCTGGGTCTGTTGACTCACTGTACAGATAAGACTTCCTTATCAATGCCTGCTCACCCCCTCATTCTCACTTAATGGCTTCAAGCTGTAATGTGTGTACGGAGTCAAAGACGGCAGGTAAATGGAGCGCCAGGAGCCAGGCAGGATACAGTGCACCGTGATATGTTTGTTTGTCATTCCCTCAGGTGGAAAAAAGACGTGAAAGCAAATGGAGTCAGGGACCTGCTTGTGTTTTCTGTTCTGCGTCATCTTCGCCATCATGTTCTGACTCCTGTGGTTGTTATTATTTTTAATACCACCTACCATAATTATATGGGGTGAATAATCTGTTATTTAAAGTTTGCCTTAAAGAAACGTTGGCTGAGCAGCACTTTAAAACACTTTGAATTTCTGTCGTTTTCAAAAAAAACAAAAAACAATCCTGGCTTTCTCAAATGGAAACAGTCTCCTGATAATGCACAAAAGCAGACTAGCAAGCAGTTTAAACCATAACTTTAGTATTTATGACTAATAAAACTGGCTGTTGCTTTCACTGGGAAAACCAAATGAGCGATATTGACACAAGTTGTTTTTACCCCATCCCCTCTTTTTCTTCTGAATATGTTGTGGAAAATTTGATCTTATAACTAGATGTTTGATAGTTCCAATTATTGTGGTTAAGTGATGTTTTTAATTGTAAGATCAGTTTGCCTTATGGCAGGCATCCGACGGAGGGTTTCTTTTCCATTTCCCCAGTTTTGACACAGGGTTGTTAGGACATATCTGGCAGCAGCATTTTTAATAACTGCATAATAAACATCAAGAGGTTTTCTTCATTCTAAAGATATTCTTAGCTCAGTTATAGAATAAAACATGATGATGATGTCAGCTTATTAACAGTCCTACAACTCGAAGCATTTATGTTTGTCAAGCAGTCCCTGGAAAAAAAAAAATCCACTTGATTTTTAATTTACTGATAATACGCCAGAGAAAAATGACAAATATATATTGCACAGACTGGGCACGTTTCCCGCCCCACCGCTAAATACGTCTGCTTTGATATCAAGCCCCCACAGCGGCCTCATTATCCTTTGGTTTTAGCAAAACTCTTCTTGAATTATGAAAATGAGTGGAGCAAATCCAGAGAAGCCATCCCCTGATTGTCCACATGGAAATTTGCTGGAGTGCGTCTCCTGGCAAAAGCTGCTTTACATTACCCGTGCTTGGCCCTAATTCGCCCATCATGTGTTTTATTTAACCTGTCACAACACTGATGATGCTGAAACCCAAATTTGAAACATGCTCATTCATTCAAAGTTAATAAAGTCACAATCTAAACACGGAGTCATCACTTTTAATTTGATGTAATTTGACATTGTTGTGTGGCCTTGTTCCACCAGCACCCGCTGCCTCCTACGCGCTTTGCATTTTCATGTGACTTTAAGTAGAAATGATGACCCACGCTGTTTGCTTCATTTCCCATTTTGAAATATGAGCCTCAAGTTCATAATGATCAGCTCAAGGCTCATTATGATAATCGTACACAACAGCAAATCATGGCTACCAACAGGTGGGCTCCAGATGGTGGAAGAGGGCCAGTCTGTTCTTTGTGTGTTTAGATCTGGTGTTAGTAGTAAGAAGAGGTGTTTCCACTGTATTTCAGACTAGTATTACACACACAGCAAGTGACCTCCCGTGTGCTGCAAACTGTGATCTAGTATTCAGCAGAAACTTTAAAATGGTAGCTAAGAAACCAGATGAATATCCAGATTTCAGTTACAATATGTTTACTCTGTTGGTGTAGACACAATTTTTGCAATTTATAATTAGGTTAGGTTATTAATTATTTTTACTTTAAAATGTAACAAAATAATGAAAACTGTCCTTTTATAATTCACCAGAACTAGAGATGGGCAATATGGACTAACAAAATGTATCCCGATAATTTCTGCTATTTATCACGGTAACGATAAAAATTACGATAAATAAACACCATTTTAGCCTAATCCTTTTGACTGCATTTCATTGGTTTCGTTGGAGTTGTTTTTGTTTTTTTTTTGTTTTTTGTTTTTAACCTTTGGATGAAGTCGACATTGCTTCTTGCGCATTTTCTTCATATTCTGGTTTGAGCTGTGTTTTAGTGGCATTACTGTCCTTTGTATGCACTATTTGTTCCGCATCAGACTTTTAAAACCAAACCAGTTTCAGGTAATGTAGGTGGAGCCTCTCCTAGGAGCTCCTCCTTCCCCGGCGTATCCATAGACGTATCTGCTCCGCCTTCCGCCATTGTCAATTTGTCAATATTCCACACATGTTGGGCTGCGAGCGTGTCGTGCACATATATGTCATCAATGGAAATTTATCGTGGGATGACATATTCTTACCGTGGGGAATGTTTTTGACGATATATCGTAAACGATAAAATATCGCACATCCCTAACCAAAACCAACTTACAGTATCAACCAGTTTTCTTTTAATTTGCTAAATTAATGAAAAACAGACGGCGTGTTCCCACATTTAGTATTTTTTGCTAATGAATCAAAATCAGAATAGTTGCTAATACATTTTATGTTGCTCATCTAATTGATTCATTGACTAACTTTATCAGCTTCATAGAGAAAGGAAAAAATGAGTGAATAAGAGATCCCTTAGACTTCCTTTATCTGGGATCTGATGACACGAGATAATGAGAACTTATTATGATAAGAGATGCAGAGAATACAGACTCATGGGTCAAATATAATTATCCAGATGTACCAGATTTCATGTGGCTTCTATGAGACCCATTCCTGCTTAGCCATGATGTATTAGCATCTAGCAACAGCTCTTACAAACATCTGACAGGCGAATGGCAAACTTTCAGTGAGCGCTGCGCATAGGGAGCGTTGTTCATCTGTAGATGCTGGAATTGTGCAGGAAAATCAGTTTTTGGAACGATGGGAATCCCCTGTTGTGTGTTGATCACAAGTGCAGGACTGAATTCTCTGAACTGGCTGTACATACCTCCGTTTCTCTTCAGCCGACTGGTCTCAGCCAGTATATGCTCACTGGCCCACCACAGCACCCCTAATATCTTTGGCCTGCTGTCCCACACACACACACACACACACACACACACACACACACACACACACACACACACACACACACACACACACACACACACACACACACACTGGAAACAATCAGAGTAGAAAATTAAAAAAGAAAACGGCACTGGAAGAAAGTGGCCAGAGGTTTGGGCCCAATATTCTTATTAATGCAGCCCATGTCTATGAGTTGTATGGGGGTGAGGGGTGCGTGTGTGTGTGTGTGTGTCTTGCTAGAGCAGTGTTTCAGTGATTATATCAGTGGAAAATTACTCATGCTAGTATTTCATTGGTGGATCCAGCTCCTCTTTTTCTCTCCTGGGGTTGCTGGTGAAAAACATGGCGTAATGCATCACAAAAGAGCAACCCTTAACTGGCACTTCACGTCACAGCTTTTAGGCAGTTTATCTCCTTTAGAGATGTACATCACAAAATACGACTTTAATGACGCCCATTTGGGGTTTGGGAGACGTTTTCAAGGTTTGATAATCTCCCCTCCCCGTCTCCTCCAACCCCTCCACTTGTCTCCGACGGCTACTGACCACTTTTCCATTCTTCTTCCTGGCTGTAGTTAGCGCTCACATTCCACAGCTAGGCACTGGAGATTTCTCAAATTCTTCCCGGTGTCACTGAGTGGAGAAATGTGGCCTTTGAATTTGGCAAATCCACCAGTAGAGGCATTGAAAAATCATATACGCTCACAGTTGTTGAGACACATTGTTAGTATTAGCCATGGTTATTCTGTTGCCAGTGAGTACTACAGTTTTCTGAGCTACGTCTCCAATGCCAGATTGTCTCCTATACACTTTACTATAGCATACCCCTGAGGTTAATTACCACAGAGCTTTGACAGTAACTGCAAAAATCTAATTGAGACAGGGACATGACACATTTTCTGATCCATTTCTTGATAAATTGCTAAATGTGGTACCAGATGATGGAGGCAATGACATTTTTTTGATTTAAAACAGCCCCTCTAAAAGCAAACGGCACACTGAATTGGCCGCTCTGTTGGTTCTTCGAGCCAGGTTGTCCGTTTTCCACTGCAGAGAACAGTTTAGCTAAAGAGCCTTGGCCAGAGGTGCGGGCAGATTGAGATCATCGAGGTCAACCCGCAGGCCGATAACGGGGCCGAGCGGAAAACGCAGAGCGTCTGAAGTCACAAAGACGGGAGACACATCCAAGAGGTCTGCTCAGATACAATACACACCACCAGATAGTCTGCTGCCCAGGGATTTTCCAGGCCCATTTATAAGTCCGTTATAAATCATCAAGTCAGTTACATAAACTGAAACCAAACCAAGACGTAATAATAATTTTTCATCGGTATTAAACTAAAGTTTTTCTTTTTGAGCACTGAACATGAATAGAAATATAATATTTAGCCTTAATCTTTCAGGCACACTTCAGAAGTATTAACAGATATTTAAACTCTTAAATGTATTCATGTTTTTCACAGACACTTTAAACTTGGCTGCTCATTTTTAAAGCTTTTTTTTATTTTTTTTATGCGTTCTGTCTTTTATATTGACATCAGGGTTTCCGTTTGTCACCTGTTCAGATGAGTGATTGTGTGTTTAGCCTCTGTGCTGTACCAAAAAGTAATGTACTTTCAAAATCGATGCACTTAGCAGTTATCAATGACCTTCATATAGAGTGCAGTAAACAAAACCAAAAGAGCTCCCATTTAACAGCACCGCTTTTCTTGGTAAATACAGTTTGTAAGGTTGTGTCTAGCATCTTGGAGAACTTGTCCCCGATTCTTGTGTGGATTGCATCTCTCTGTGTGGGCCATTTTCCTTTATGTAATCCCACACCAAACCGTCTATTGCGAGACTCCGTGTTCTTCTCTGCAAGTCTTGGTCTGTAGGTTTCGGCTGCTGAATGAGCTCGGTGGCTGATCAGATGCCTGCTTAATGGGATTAACACCTGAAAATTTTTAAGCTATAGAGAACATATTAGCGTTTCAGTCCGACTTAAACCTGCACTCCATTGTGGATCCTGCCACCTCTATCCAATCAAACAATTGTCTGGTGATCCAGTGCAGTATCTGAAGAGAGGAAATCTCACCCAAGCCAGTCCCATGCTGCAAATTGGATATACTCGTAGCCCCCCTCCCTTTTTTAAAAATAATATATATATAGTTTCATGCTATAAAGCCTTCCAAATGTATTCTATTATAAATAATTCTGGCTCTTGTGCGACAGTCACATTGACTACTACCTAACGAAAACAGCCACTTTTTATAAGAGACAATGGATCAAGGACAATATTTTTACAAAAAAAAAACTCCCTTTGTAGCGTATTGATAGGAGCCAGATGCAGTGGCCTCTGCGAGGTAGGAATGTCACAGGCACTGGGACGCATTAAACCAGCTTCCTGTGTGGAGGTTTGACGTTCTGCAGCAGGGGTTCTTTTTCATACTTTCCTCTTATTGTATCGTAGCTTGTGTTGACATTTAATGGTGCGTAATGAAAGTTATGGTGCCGCTACTGACACCAAGCACCACTGTTTGCGCACTATTTCCCTTTGATCATTATTATTATAATTATTAGTGTTATAAACAGGATATTATAGCTAGCCATAAAACTTCAACACAATGCGGTGAAGCCGTTCATTTCATTATCCAAGAATGTGTTGCGATCATATGGGGCAGATTTATGTTTGAATATGTAGTAAATCCAAATCCAAATGCAACTCATGGCAAATCACAGCAGTTTAATGAGTTCTATGCAATGAAATAGGCTTTTTGTCATGTTTGACTAACAAATACTACATACTAATGATAAATGTTTTAATGTTTGAAAAGTTTACTTAAGTGTGTATGTGCACATTTTATATCTCGTATTCTAAACAGTGCAAGGATGGTGCCTAATAATAATCTAGACTCTGGTGGTGGTTGGTAATTTTTATATCAATTATATTGTATGTGTAAAGACCATCATTTGGTTAAAAATAATAATTATGAGTAATTTACAGGCCCCGAGTTGATGCCTGTATAATGATAAACCAAGAAAATGCACAAATGTCTCATGTTTTAGAAAATTGAAATTAATTCTCTTTCATTTAGTTTCATTCAGTGTAATAATTGTCTATTAATTTCTCTACAGACAAAGAAAGATCTGCACTGTCAACCCAGCATTAAGAGCTTTTTAAATCATTATTAGCAATGGCATTGGATTGCACCAAGGCTGCATGTTGCAGTTGTTCTGACCGGTGTCTGTCTCATATCCTATAAGATAAGATAAGATAAGAAGCAACTTGCATGGTCAAATCAAAAAGTTCCCTGTGGATTACAATGTTCCCTGTTCCAGTTCCTGGTGTGATGCATTGCCATGGTTTCCATCCCGAGTCAAAACTCCCAGTCTTTAGTTGCTTGAAACAGCTACATAATTTTACATTATACGGGTTATCCTGCTGAGAGAAAATCCTCCTCACATGACATAGCCAGGAGGCTGCGTCCATAGAAACCACTCGTATAATATGGTATACGTGACTTTATGGAGCCTTTAAAAATGTTGATTGATTTTTACTACCTTTCTGTCTGCTCATACACGGGGCAGTGTGTGGGACGCTCGCAAGGAGTGTGCTCTGTCACGTGCATGTGTATACACACCGCTCTGTGGTTGCAGAGCAGAAAGGTACTGTGTGTGTGTGTGTGTGTGTTTGTGCGACAGGGAGTAATTGAGTCGAATTGGTTTTAATGGGTCTTTATGGGATGTTTGGAGTTATTTCTGTCTGAGGTCTCCTCTGGCGTGCTGGCTCCTCTGGAGGATGGCTTGGCCCTCTGCCCAGCGCCGAGGCAGTTCTACACTTTCTCGTCTTCTCTTTCATTCTAGCGCTTTCTCGCCGTCTCTCTCTGGTTCTCACCCCCCCACCCCCTCTCATTGTCACGAGAGAGTGAGTGATTGTATGGCACCGAAAGAGTGAATGTTTGTGTTTCCTCCCAACACTGTGATTTAACAGGGCCTCCGGTTTGCCGAGCAGTCACCCCTCTCCGCTAATCGCAGAGCGCCACTTTAAAGGCCCCGACAAGTACTCGAGTCTCGTCCCGACTCTCATTTGTCACGGAGATCACATGGTGCCGCATGAGTTAGGACCCTGTGGTGGCCTCTCAATTACAGGGTCGGCAGGAGGGTGCACAGCCAGAGGATCCAGTGGCAAAGACGACTCCTCGGTGGCGGCACAGAACTAAACCCTCTGCTCCTGTCGCGTTTTGATGGACGGCTTGAGGGAAGAGGAGGCACATTATATGGGAAGACGGGGAGTCACTTTTACAGTCTTGTGTGTACATGTGTGTAGGCATACAGTACAAAGGCCGAGCCGGTTTTGTTTTTGTCATCGCTACTATTTTTATATTACTCTCGACCAATTTAGTGGTGTAAAAATAAAGATCCAACAAATAAGTGTTGGCAGCGTCTCCTGGAAAGATCGTTGCATGTGTTTCGAAGACCTTTAAAGCACATTATGTGATTCTGCACCAGTCAAACCGCATCCCAGTTTAGCTCCAAGAATTGACTGGTCCTATTCACTTCTGTCTGCACACTGTCCTTTTAGAATGAGTTAGTGCTCCGTGATAACCATATATAGTTTAAACTTCCTCTCAGCGTCCATTTCCCTGTATTCTTGTCAGAGTTGTAGATCAGTCGATACCAATTAAGCAGTGTGCGTCCACATGTGTGCAAACAACGCACAGATGCATATGTGACTGTGTGTGTGAGTGAGAGAGAGAGAGGGTTTATATGCCATGGGAGAGTGACATTTCCAACCTTAGCCTCTGAGGCCATGCCAGGTCGTTGGCTGTCAGCCTCTGACTCTATAGGCTGCGTACTGGGGTCAGTGCTTTCACTGAGAGAACAGTTTTCACAAAAACAGAGTGGGGTAAATGGACAGCGGGAGGAGACGAACCGCAGCACGGAAGAACAACATAGCCAGGAAGGAGCCTGATGGAGGAAGAGACAGATCCAAGTTGTATGCATAGAGCAAGTCCCGAAGACGAGCTCCACGCTGCTCATTAGGTTTGGGTGTGTATGGGAATGGCACTAAACATGACATTTCCCCTGCAGCCAGCGGAACGACTTCGGCATCAAATAACAGCCCTGGAGCACAATGAGTAGTAAAGCCGTAGCCACGAGAGCTGTCATCCAGCCCAGCTACCACCAGCCGCCACCAACCAGGAGCCCTCAATTTGAGTCGGAGTCAGCACTGGGGCAGGGAGCAGGATGTACTAAACTAGCGTCTCGCTTTGCTGAGGTTCTGGTATCATAAATATATCAAATATACCGCTAAAACGATTCCAACGATGAGGGAAGTTGTCCCCAAAAATACAAACCTGGATCTCCAAACCAATTGGCAGATTCAGTTAATATACTGCACAAGGTTATATTCTACGTGAAGTAGGGTTTTCTACCCAGACGTATATTGGAAAGTTCCACCCTCCTCTGAAATAAAACTGCTGAGGTGATGCCACAGTGTCCTAGCTGGCACTTATATCAAGCACGGCTCCGGGTGTGTAGCCTTGTTTTGTCATGTAATTATTGTCTGCAAAAATTCTCATGGCAAATGACAAGTTTACTAATTTATAGCTGAACTTTCTTGGAGATGGTTGCTTTTTTTTTCTTAGAAGCTAGCCGGTGTTAGGAAAGATTCAAAGCCGATGTTTGACGGAGTAGTTAAAAGATCTGAATGTGGAAAATTTAATTAAAGTGTGACAACGGAACTCGATTTGTTGTAGGGTGGCACAAAACAGTTTATCATTGTGTATTATATTATCTATCGGTTTCCCTCTTGCACTCTGTTCATTCATAATCCTGTTGATTTACTATTAAAATTAGGGTCGTTTTAGAAAGTGCATAAAAAGCAGAGTACAGTAAGCAAATAAACACGTCTTACTAACTGAACCTGCTTTAAGGACGTGTTCAGCTTTACCCAAAAACTTCATCTTTAACTCACCTCATTTTCAAGCGTCACTGCTTATTCTGGAAAAAAGGCCCTTTTTGATTTGCAGGACATGAGCCACTCGGTAATAAACCCATCAGGCACGCGTCCATGATGTAGCCATAACAAAGAGATCTCCTCGCCAGCATGTCTTCCTGAGGTTGTATTGAAAGATTCATGGCGTGTTTAACCATCCTTTCCTCACTAAAGGCATATCATTTCTCCCCGTCCTTGGATGCGTCTAACTGATCATCTTCTTACAGTGTCCAGTGTACTTCCTCTGGCTCCAGCACTGTCTGAGGAGTAGCAGCCCCCGGTTTTAATTCCAGTTTTACCAACATGAAAGCTTTCTGTCGTGGGCAAATAAGAGGACCGGGTGGCTTTGGAGAAAAGGGTCAAACCGCATGATGAGCGCGGGTGGTTCTGTCTCCTGAAAACCCTTCCAGCAACCGGAAGCAACTGGGTTAAATGCTACAGCCACAATTACTATGTGGAAGTTGGAGTGCTGTCACAGTCTCCTGTCAGAGATGTAAAAACAGCGGCGTCTGTGTGTGTCTCTTAAATGCCTCTTGAAATTGTGTGTAATTGAACCTAAGGCGATGAGGTGAGTTAAATGAGTTGGACAGCTGGGGTGTAAGGCCGGCCATGGATAGGTTGTAATTTCATGACAGAAGCATTTGCCCTCCTGTAGAGACGGTGACTGTGGTGCATTGAAGCAGGGAGAGAAATGTTTAGCTATAAGCATCTTTGAGATGAATCTTCATCCTATCTGGCAGTGTTGATCAACTCATGGCAGCACTGATCTGAAGGTCACTTGGTCAGTCCACCACTTTGCTCTCTTAATACATTTTAAGGTTGTCTCAGTTGGGATTGGGTTGATGGCATTGTGGTCCAATCCAGGCTTTTTTAAATGATCAGTTTGGATTGGTATCAGGCTTCAGCCAAGGCCAATCTTTTGTAGTTATATATTTAAGGTCCACCATAAACCTAAACCACATCCCAGTTGCGTCAAAACCTCTTCTTCCTCTTCTGTTTCGAGGCGGATGGCTGGCGTCACAGCTGCCTAAAGTGAACCAAAATTACGTGACTGAACATGTCAGCTGTGCAGAAAAGCCTCATAATGCAAGTCGTAAAGCTAGTTCTAAATTGTGCAATGTTTGGCAAGATAGTAGCAGGAGATCATTCAATACTACCGACTTTATACGCCAAAGGGCTTCTTCAGGTACGCTCAGGCAAAGGCAGCAGTGAAACGACAACACTAAACGCTGCGTTTAAAAGGAGAGAAAAGTTTATTTGAGACAGCATCAAGGTGAAAAATGTTTTTCCCTTTCTCGCTGCATTAGCATTGATAGCCTTATTTATTGGAGTTGATCCAGTCACTTGTGCACGCGTGACTGGATCAAGTCCAATAAATAAGGCTGTCAATGACTGCGTTTACATGGTCTTTAGTATCCCATTTTTGTGTTTGTCCATGTAACCACCATATCCTGAATTTAGAAATCGGGATATGTCCATTTCCCGATTTCAAGAAACCCGGTTTTGTCACCTGGAGTACTCCGATAGAAGCCGGGATAATGGAGCATTTATACACCTTATCCCGATTTCACGAGTGACACCAAGTGATGCACTAGAAATTCAAACAACATGACGGCAACGAGAACTTCTCACTTTTGGAGCGATGCAGAGACAGAATTTTCCCTTAAACTAATGAAAGAACGAAACATAACGTGTTTAGATGGCAGAAAACACCGGAAAAGCTACGTGACGCTGGTTTTCCAGTCTGTTATAAACAAAATACGTAAAAGACGTAACACGCGCATGCGCAGATAGGATGCAGTGATCGGAAAATGGGTTACTGGTATTTTTCATGTACGGGATATGAATAACCGCGTTTCTCTGTGTTCCATGTAAACACCATATCCTGGAAATGCTCAAAGCCGGGATAAGCCTCAACTAAAGACCATGTAAACGCAGTCATTTAGAAGAATACGATGAGGAAAGCTTTTAGGAATATTCAGGGGAGGGAATTTTATTTATTTAAGATTAACTCAGATCAAGGCTAAAAAAACTACAGAATTTTCCAAAGCAATTGTGATTTATGACCAAATATTTAGGACATGTATCCCCATAGAAGTTTCTGATGCTAGATAACACTCCCCGACACACATGCATCAATATCACAGTAATTAACATATCCAGATGTAGTCATCATTTTAAAATATGAAGGAATTTTGCCAGATCTCTTGGGATCTATGCCTCAACTTTGTTAGGCAATGCGTAACATCGTCTATAGCTGTAGTCCAGCAAGAAAATGCTGAATGTTTTTATGCATTTTGGTTTTTCCCTTATTCCTTCAGCTCTTCATATGAACTACACTACCTGTCCTAGGCACTGCCATATTCTGCCATGTTTTATATATATATATATTCATTACACATTGACATGTATTTTTCTAATAGGTTGAACATGGTTAATTGGTGGATACTTAATGAAAGTCACTTGCGTTTAAGCTGCATGCCTTTAGTCTGTTGAGTCTATTAAATGGATTGTGATTTCACTCCATCAATCAGTGTCTGAAATTCAAATCCCAAGATATTATAAAAACAGTAGCAGACTCCTCTCGTGTTGCAAGCATCTCAGGAATGCACTCCTGAAGTATACTGCGATGGATGCTCCCTGAGGGAGTTGACCAGCGGGGAGATCAGGGCAGTGCTGGTGTCGCAGCGTAAATAGGGAAGTTATGTTAACACTGCCTTTGTATATGTGTTTGCGCAAGATGAGGAATGGGTTCAGCAACAGGGCGGGGTAGATGATTGGGCAGCAGCTCTGTGTATTCGCCAGACCTGTATGAGTCATCGCGCTCAGGCAAACCTCACAGCAACATGTCATATCAAGACATCGCCCAACTCTCAGCCTCTCGCTTGATTCCTCCCCACTGTGCAGATTGCCAGCTGTTGTTATTGTCTTGCTCTGTTGTTATTAACTTTCGAATTCCTGAAGATGGTGTCATATAATCAGTGAATTTTGCACCCTGAACTCATTTACCTCAGCATGGCTAGCCTCAGAAAACCCACTCACGCCTTGAATTTCGACTCTTAATCTTTGCATTCCTCCGTATAGCTCAGCTTACAATACAATGTTTCCAGTGTGTTTTGAGGCACGTTGGCATTAGTGACGCAGAGCTGACTCAGTCATCCTCCAATGCCAGTGAATGATAGTGGCCACAGATATTTAGTGCTTGACAGCCAAACCGGGAACCTCAGCAATGTAAACATTCGGCTGTTTAGCATCGGCTTGAAGCCCCAGAATGCATGTTTGTGTGGATGTCAGGCTTAATTTACAGTGCCATATGGACATGTGATGCTTATTTTCAGCAGGTTATTTAGTTACGATGGCAGTTGGGTTTGGTTAGTGGCTTTGAGGGATGGAGAGGTATGAAATGTTCACCCAGCTGTGCTTAAATGAAGAGTGCATTGTGCAAAGCTGTGGAAAATCCATGCACATTCTTAAACATTCTCCAGAGATTCCACTCGCATACAGCAGTCTTTACACATTTCTTTAAAATGCTAAAATAGATAATAATAGGATCATTTCTATTGGTTATGTATCATATCAGATGGGTTGGCCCTATTAATTGCAGGAAAGAAAGCACGACTAAATAGGGGAGAGTTTGCTGAAGTTGCAAAGAGCAGACATAGCTTTGGTCTGGACCAGTGGCAAGTGGATGAGATTATAGTATCGTATTGGTTTTATGCTGTGGTAGATAACGGGTGGAGCAGAGGCATCCTTCTGCAGTAATGTCAGGTTACAGAAAACCCAAATGCAATGCCTGGGAGGCTGAGACCTCTAATGTCCATGATTGTCCCGTTGGCCCGGTGTACCAGCCTAAATCAGCCCTCCAGCTCATACTGTTGTGTCCTATCCGTTTTATGCATGCACTCACAGACACACACAGCGGAACACAGCCAGACACATGCAGCCTGAGGGAAGATATAGCATACCACAGCAGGCACTCTTAGTTGGTAACACCCTTCTGCTGGCCCACATACTGCCTCGAGAGTGGCACGTTCAGGAGTTTAGCTCTCACCTCTCAATCCGTAATACACACACACAAACTGGCACAGAAGTTTCTGTGTAAGCATAAATGTAGTAGTGAGTAGTGACGGCCTTGTATTACCAGATGTTGTTAGATAGTAACTGTTAAATGTAATTATCACACTGCCTTAGTGAAATTAAATCCAATACGGTGCACTAATAATAGCAAGTATTGTTACTGTAGTTGATGAAATTCAGTTTTGAACTCTTCCCACTTGCAGTTTCAAAATATCTAACTGTGTCATCTGGTAAAGATTATCATGAGGTTTGTGAGTTTGGAGACCTGTTACCAATTTTTAAATCTCTTTGTTTTTCAGTCGGTGGTGAAAACCGGACGTTTGCTCATCAGTCACGAGGCTCCGATCACAGGAGGCTTCGCAGCTGAAATCAGCGCTACAGTACAGGTGAGAGTGCGCCGTCTGTGAGTGCCTCCATGTAATGGTGGGTAATGTATGTCTGTGCATGAGTGGGAACAAACTGCATTTGATGAGTTTTTACCCCCAAAGGTTTGAGGTGGGGGTTAAATGGTGCAGGTACTTAATGGTTTTGTCATAAATTTGCACATTTGCAAATAGCAAATGTCCCAGAGAAGTGTTTTCAAACGGCGAGGGTGTGCCTTCCAGGGGGCATGGGAGAGTCACAGCGGAGACGGGGAGGCGAAGATGATGTGTAAGATGAAAGGGAAGGTGCGTGCCAGCTGGCTGCTCACCAGTGGAGGACAGTTCACAGAGAGAATCAAATAACCTGCTTTAAAAATATTTAGTGCTCCGTTGCCACACAACGAATAATTTCCCTTCTCTGAGGCAAATCTGAACACATTATTTAACTCACTGTGACGTCACATCTTGTATAATACTAACTTTGCTGACCTTTGGAAATAACTATTGCAAATTAAGTCCATACATTTGCTTAGAAAGCCTGAAAATTGTATTCACATTATCATTCTTCAGTATAATTGGATGATAGTGCTCTTTACATCCATGCTACACTGCAAACAGGAACTGATAGCTAGTAGCCATTTGTGAATTTGTATGGTAGAAGTGGAGATGCAACGTGACTTTTCTCAGTTAGAAGAGTTTGCATATACATTAACATTATCTTCATATGCATGGTATAAACAAAAATCAAAACTATTCTAAACCAGTCACATGGTACGGTTATTTGTGCTTAAACGTCATACAAAATCAGTTTTAAAGAATGGCTCCCTGTTTCAAAATACAACCACTTGACATATATGCTATTAATTTAAACATAACTGTGATTATATATGTTGGCTCTGACTAAGAAAGCATAGAAAGAATGATCTCCCTTCCATATTCATATACCTTTCATATTGTGCCTTGTGGGACTCATTTGGAACGGTACTCCAGCATCATAAATCATTCAGGTACTTAATCATATTTGATGCTGCACATTTATTTTTTTCAAAGTATTGGCTAAAGGCGTTGCACGCTGCTAGTCTGACTCACCAGATATACTGCACACAGCTGGGGTGAAGCCTGTCATTGGCTGTGAATTTCATGCAAACTAGCATACATTGAAAATGGCAGGTTCCCATGAGGATTCGGATATTGCAATAAGGTAAGCCTATTTAGTTAGTTTGGTGAATACTTGCAAATATCTACATTTAATATGCTGACAATATTTGCTGTCTAACAGGCACATTCTTGCATGATGCATTTTCTGACACCGGTCCTCAGTAGAAGTTGATTTGCCACAACTTATTACTCATGCAGCAGAATGCATGAGATACATTGACTTAATGAATTTCTGCAACGGCCACATCCAGATAGCAAATGTTATGTGGATTTAATGAATCCACTGAGCTCCTCCAGAGCTGAACTATAGGCAGGCTTCACCTCTAGGTCACTGATCATCAAATTATGTTTGTCTTTCTTATCACAGTCAACATGTTGTGTGTCTTTTACTAGTTTTACTGTTTACTTATGCGGTGTATTAGCCAGTTTTATGACATGCACACACTCCTCCTTCTCCTTTGATAGAGCACCTTCACTGCACCAGCACACCAGTGCACACACAGATCTGTGTAGTAAGGTCTATATGGCTATAGTAAACTATTACTATTACTTGCATGTGCTGTAGCATTATAGCAATTGTAGTTGCAAAACATTATTAATTACAATTTATTGTATTGAGTGGTAGTAATTTTGCCACTTGATTGGAAACAAAAGTAAACGTAAGAGTAAAGGAATTACAAAGCAAAAAGGACTGGATGCTGTAGCCAAGACATGCCAGAGACTGCCGATGTCCAAGTCTGAGCGATGACAAAATGAAAAATCCTCCCCCATCCCATCATCCTAATTGCAGCTACTTCTGTGTGGTGAGGTAATTACCTTCAGCACTGGGGTGTTTTCTCCCTGAGCAGTGTAAAGCAATGAGTACCCCTCTCCTCAGGGAGTAATTTATTGAACAATGTCAGCTCTCCCCTTTATACCTGGCTCCTCAAAATTCAGCAGACTAATTGTATGCATGGCACTTCATGTGTTACCTGCAGCAGTTTCCTTGTTAATGTGCATGAGTCGGAGCTGTCAAATCAAAGAATTGATCCTCTCCTCATTAGCTGTCTGTCAGATGTTGCTTTCTCCTCGTCTGTTAGGGCTTAAGTGGCCAGTGAATCATCCCCCTCGTTTCCATGCTTCAGTGTTTTCGCATTGTGTACGGGTGACGTAAATTGTTGGTGTCTTCACTGATTGCATTGATGTGCAGAGTTCACATGGCCTCAGGTGATTTGGATCGTCTACCTGCTGGAAAGAAACTTTTAGAAATGTGGATAGGTTTTAACAGAGGTTCAGTCTGAACCACAAGGGCTCGGAGCACCTTTCCCAACTGAACCCGACACCCAGAACTTGCTGCTTATATCTTTCCTGAAAGGATTGTGAGTCAGGCCCCAAAATGAAGTTGTGTATTCAGCCTCATTTTGTAAGAAACTATATACCAAGCATACGGATGACTGTGGATAATGCTGTTTGACTGGTCTAAGAGGATTAGTGGGAGTTTTGGTAATTTTTCGGTTGCGAACGCTGCAAATCCAAGCATCGGTAACCACATCTTGGGAAGCTAATCAAGCTTGAAGTATTTCCCTCCAAGATAATTGGTAGTGGCGATTTTGCTATAGTTTGGTAATGCCCACTAGTGTGATAGGAAGCAAACTTGGGGAGAGAATGACGTGCAGTAAAGGCAGTTAAACAAGAGTGTTAAACCTTGGTGTCCATGCGGTATGCACGCTAACCATTTAGCCATGATGTCACCCTGATTATCAAATAATACCGTACGATTTATTTCACTTTTTTTCCTCTTCTGTTTCTCTTTGGTGCAGCTTGTGCTGAAGTCATTGCTCCCTGGTTTGATCCACTTCTCATTGCAAACTAAAATGCAGAAGAAATGCTGAATGGCAGATTGCTTTGAGTCAAAAAAATAACATGACATTTTTAATATGATTGCCCAGTCCCACTCAGCTTTGATAATGGGTTGATAGATAAGCTTCTAAAAATACAGCTTTCGAGGGAATTGTGAGTCACGGATTCCCATCAACAACAAACATCCTGGGTTTCAGGATATTGCAGTCTGCCTTGTTCTGATTAGCAGGAGTGGGGATGTTAAAATGCTCTCAGTTGTACTGCAACTCCTTGTTTACTGGTGTGTATTCGTATCCATGAGGTTTAAAAACAAAGGACAAAAGGAACAACTAGTTGTCAGTGAAGCGTGTGTAGCCTGGACTCTTGTCCAGGAGCTCTGTTTAAACTAGAGTTTGTTATTTCAGCTACTACCTGTCTACCTCAGTCTTCTTGGATCGAGATGAAAGAACCATTTATGGAGCTGATTCTCTCTTTTGTATTAAAAACAGAGGAAAGTTTGGTAGGGCTTGGCAACTGTTTTTATCAGACTTTGGCTGAAACCTTCCCCATTTAATTTTGTGTCATTGGCTGGCCCCTTTTTCTGAGTGTGTGACTTATGACTGGATAGGATAGAGTAGGGTAGAAATAGACTGCGCTTTTGTGGGCCTCAGGGATGCACAGACAGAAATGGTGAATCACCTTCTATGTCTTAACTCTTTAAACCACTACAGACACGACTAAAGTAGATTCAGATTCCAGTTATTTGTGGGGACGTTGAATTGCCTGCTAGCAGTCACTGGTAGTGCTTTCATTATACTTATGTTATTTGAACTAACACAATCTGACATCCAGCCCAGCGCTCCCCGCTGAGTTGTGGTACTGAGCTAGGACATGCTTCAAAGACTGCAGTCTCCACTCGGGCCCAGTTTGTGTTAGCTGAGGATGCAGGCCTTCCACATATTCTGCTATATATGCCTTCTGAATAAGAGTCAGATTGCTGGTCATGCTCGTCTGACTGAGAGGCAGCACACAGACTGGGGCATTGCACCCCACTGTAAAAGTCATTGTAGCCCCCCAACATGCCTTTCTTCATCAGGGGGTACACTAAATTGCTTTCAGAGCTTAATGTTGTACATATTTGAGAATTGGATACAGGTACGAACACACTGCACAAATTTGTGACCCTTTATCTGTTAAGTTCAAAGTACATTTTCATTCCAACTCTTTTGCCATGCAGACGCGGTTCTGCACAAACAGCCTTGGGATACATTTGAATTTGAATCGGCTCAAAAACTGTTGCCACTTTAGTCATCTCCATGACAACCCAAAGCTAAACACAAAGGTTTATTAAATGGAGGAGAAACTATTTGCAATTGGCCTTGTTGATGATACAGTATTGTATGTATACACGAGACACTTGAAAGACATGTCCAAGTACAGTATTTGTTTTAATGTTCTATAAAGTCTCAAATAAAACTTTATGTAATAGCCAGCATGAACAAGCAAGGATGAGTTGCTGATAAAGGCCAGGCAAGACAGACATTCGAGTTCATACTAGAACAATGATAAATGTAATACCACTTGTACAGTTTCCACAGTTATAACTCCAACAGTATAACAATCATGTCATACTCATCACTCCGTTTCTCTGAGTGACGCACTTTATAGTATGGAGTACCGTAAGCAAACATGAGTAATGGGCTGCCGTGCCAGTTAAGGTGCTTTCAAACCTGTATTTTATTCCGATTGAGAGACTATTTTTTCCAAAGACGCATCTTGTAAACTACTTGGTTATGTAATTATATGGTCGCTGTTTAGGTCCGTGGATAACGGTAAACGAACCAACCTGATGGAAAATGCTTCCGGTTTAGGAACAACGACCTAGGTGTGAAAAAACCCTTTAGATTCACTGACAGCAAATCCGTATTTTAAGCTTATCAATATATTTGTGAATCAGGAGGACCAGAAGAAGAGTCATGATCACTCCAAACTTATGTCTCAATCCACAAACCTTGATTTTTTAATTTGTTCCCAATGTAAAAGTCTGAAGTCTTAATCAAATTTCCAGTAATATACTATACTGTATGTATTTATGTATTATAACTATATAAAGACAATTCAATAGGGATGCACCCAAAACTTTTATGCCATTTTCGGCCAAAAATTGCAGTTGTTTCAGCAATAAACCGAAAAAATGCACTTTTGGTTTTTCGGCGCATCCCTACAATTCAACTTATCTGACCTCTGGTTGAGTAATAAAACTTGTAGCTGCTGGCTAAGAGGTAGTATGTCAACTTCATACTGACAGTGATTTGTTGGTTGTTGTAAGATAATGTATTTCCAGAACATTAACCGTAGACCAATGATCCTGTTATCACATGAATGAAGCTACCCCCAGGTTATGGTATCTGTATATTTAACTTTATTTCATTGCGGTAGGATTTAGGACAGCGCGGACTTGTCAGCGTTGCTTCCACACAGTCACGCTCAGCTCTTTATTTTCAGGCATGTAACCACAAACATGAACCATCTAAGCCATTTGAAGCCATAATATAAACATTAATAACCGTATGACTTGCATGCACTTTACAGAGCACCACTTTATCTTTATTATGTTGAAAAGATAAGAACAGGGAATATTAGCTGATCATCCCCACAGGCTATATTTTACAACACAGGCTATGAGTGATGAGTGTTCTTTAAGCTGAACATCGCTGAGAAACATGTTGAGAACTCAAAACCAGTTTCAGCCTGTTTCCAGCTGAAATGGTTTGGCCTGCCATTGTCTCCACTGATATAGCATGTGATATTGGCACTGCAACCTCCAATCTGCGGGTGTTTCTGACAATCTCTGATTTTTGTCTGACAGGAGACACAATATCATCACTGCGATTCTAAGCCCCGACTGTGAAGTATTTTTAAATCGTGCTCCGCTGCAGGACGCACGCTCTCTGGTGCTGCCATGTTGACATATTTTTATTCTGACATTTAAGTATATTCCATATAATGATGCACTTCCCAAAAGATAAACACCGATTTGAATGAAATCTGAGTTGTGTGGCCACCTCTTGTCCAGCTGTGGTGGCAGGCACTCAGACTACTGTACTTTTCTCCCACTTCCAGTAAATGTATTTAGAGGAGATTGCAGATCTGACCCAGACAAAAGAGCAAACTCCCTGGTACTGTCTGACTGGGTGTCTGAAGTCGGGCAGAGAATAGATCTCCGGGTTGTGATCTCACTGGACATGGGTGATCACATGGGTGTCACTTCCACTAATGCACCGAGATGAAAAGAAAGCACCTTGTAGAGTCTGATCATATTCAGTCTCCTGCAGAAATTCACTGTTTAATAAATACCTTGAACAAAGGCTCATTCACTAAACACCATTCTGCCGGCTTTTTGCACAAGTCTAAACAGAAGTAAATTTACATGAATGCATTAAGGCATGATAAAATGTTCTTATGCATTCAAGTGCTTGGCTCCAGGCTGATATTATTTAAGCACACTCATGTTCACTGCTGACATTTGACATGGAAAGTTTGTGACTGAACTTTGCCCAAGAAAACACCTTTGTAAGCCATGTGCCAGCTATGGCACGCATGACTGATGTTCAGATGATCCAAATAATCAGTATTACAATTTATTAACACTTTATAAACTCTCTGAACATACCACAACCCAGATAGACAAGTCTGCTGCAAGCTGAGCAGAACTTTGCATTTTCCAAGAGCCAGATTTTCACTACTGAGATTGAATAGCCTTGATAGACCCTAAGGCCACGGATAGTTGTCAGAACATGAAAGTAATGTGCTTGGGAAAACTTAAAGAGAAAATTAATGGAAAATACCAAGATTATCCTCTCACATCTCAATGGTACAGTGGCTGTTGTCAGGATCTGCCACAGCCTGTTGGAGAGAATCTGTTTCAGGTTACGCTGATGTCCACATGGAGGGAGGAAACAGAGCAGTGAAGAGGAAAAGGAGGGTTTGTTGAGCTAGCTGTCTTCATTCAGTGTACATTCATTAAAGCTAATCACCGTTCATTAGCCGGGCGAAACAGACGGCCTGTTGTATGTGTGGCGCTGGGTCCAGCTGCCAGGCCAACACTTTATCTGCTGGTTCACTTAATCAGTGGTTTAAACACACAAGATGGCTGGTGCTTGTAGTTATATCAGGTTGGTAATTTCGACTACTGCATAATTTCAACACGTTATATTTTGAGAAAATGCATGCAAAATAAGGTCCTCATCGTTTTTTTTTTTTTTTTTAAATAAACCAATAATCTGATATTCAATTCTAGTAGTTAAATAATTGCTTCAAGTTGTTTTCCATGTATTTTGCAATTTCTGGGTTCTGGTGGATCCTGCCTTTGCTGCGGTCTCCCCAGAGTGTGTGAAAAATCCCAGCCTTTTGGAATGTGACATATTCCTGAGTTGATGTGTTGGCAGGGTTTCGTCTCAAAGGGGATTTGGATCAGATCATTCAGGTTTGGACTGGATCGCTATGCAGTACAGATCAGCAGCTGGCCTTCACCCACTGCTCCTTCACCTGTGTAGTTAGATTAGGAAGAGTACGACGGGGGAGAAATACGAGAAACCGCCGCAACCACAGTTTTTATCATCCAAACACACGCATCCAACGATGAAACCGCCGCTAAATTACATGTGATTGGACGTATTTATGTGCGCCGGAGTACAGGAAGAGTCGTGAAAGTTTTAATGGCAAGAAGCAACAGAGGGAATTTGATATATAAATGTAAACAAATGTAATACATGTGCTTTATCCCTAGATATTCCAGTATTCCCCCATAATCAAAAGCTTGGATTTATTGGTTTGATGTTTTTACTGTAACAAGGATTGCTTCTTACGTCCAATCTTTATAATTCTGGATTTGTCTTCCTATTTGGCAATCCGATATCCAGACTGGAAAGCTCCCTCTGCACCATGTGAGCACCACAGACACAGTGAGCGAGCAGCGAGCTCCTCCTGCACTTCTCTCTCTGCCTTTTTCAATTTCTCTTGTTGTGTTGTATTTTTACAAGCCATAAAAGCGCTGAAGCACAAAAGGCCTCCCCATCAAGTCTGACATTCCCCTGTGCTCGGCCAGATGTTTTATAAGAAATGAAAAACATAGTGTGAAACATACAAGTCCTGCCCTGCCAAATTTCAAATTGCTCCATGGCAGCCAGTTGGTAGGTTCATAATGTGGAATTACACGGATGGCTGAGTTTGTGATGCTGTCAGTGTCACAGAAACAGGTCAAAGTACGCTGCGTGTCAGAGAAGGCGAACAGCTCCGTGGCAGTCAACCAGTGTGCTTTTTTGCTTTGGTTGCTTGACGTGCTCACAGATCGGTTTTAACGCGATAGAGGGTACTTCAGGTCCGTTTCTGCATCTGTGTGCATGCGGGTTCATTTAACTCATCGGGGGGTTTGTCCCATTTGGAGTGTTTTGGCCAGCTTCGTTCGACTTTGTCTCCACGGGAAGAGGTCAAAAGCTAATATAGAGACACGAGTCGTGCCTTGTTTTGCACTCCAGCCAAAGTCCTGCCTGAGTAGCGGCCTGCTCTGAGGAGCCTGAATGATCCATTTCGACAGTTAAAGTCAGCTCCCAAAAACTCAAACTTAACAATGAACTTAACATGAAGGAATATATAATAACTTGTCTTTTCGTACACTGCCTGGCCCAAAACGTCGCCACCTGGATTTAAACAAGCAAATGGGTAGGAGCCTTCTATTGGATAACTACTGCATGGGTGATTATCTTTCAGCTGGCAACAAGTTATTTAACCCCAACTGATGCAATGAGTAGCTTCTCATTTCTTAAACAACCATGTCTAAAGACACATACCATGGTCGTGGAAAACATGTCAGTCTTTTTGAGAAGGGTCAAATCACTGGCATGCATCAAGCAGAGAAAACATCTAAGGAGACTGAAGAAACTACTAAAACTGAGTTAAGAACTGTCCAACGCATTATTAAGAGCTGGAAGGATAGTGGGAAACCATCGCCTTCCAGGAATAAATGTGGCCAGAAAAAAAAATCCTGATTGATTGTGATCGGCGATCACTTAAATGTTTGGTGAAATCAAATCGAAGAAAAACAACAGTAGAGCTCGGGGCTATGCTGAATAGTGAAAGTAAGAGCATTTCTACACGAACAATGTGAAGGGAATTCAAGGGATTTGGACTGAACAACTGTGTAGCCATAAGAAAACCATTACTCAGTGAGGGTAACTTAAAAAAAAAAAGGCTTCAGTTCCCTAGGGAGCATAAGGATTGGACTCTGGAGCAATGGAAGAAGGTCATGTGGTCTGATGAGTCCAGATTTACCCTGTTCTAGAGTGATGGGGGCATCAGGGTAAGAAGAGAGGCAGATGAAGTGATGCAGCCATCATGCCTAGTGTCTACTGTACAAGCCTGTGCTATGGGGCAGTGCTATGATCTGGGGTTGCTGCAGTTGCTCAGGTCTAGGTTCAGCAACATTATGTTGCCTAAAGAATGAGGTCAGCTGACTACCTGAATATACTGAATGACCAGGTTATTCCATCAATGGATTGTTTTCCCCTGATTGCACCAAGATGACAATGTCAGGATTCATTGGGGTGGTTCAGGGAGCATGAGACATCATTTTCAGACTACTGTATATGTATCATTTGGACGAGACATTGATGGGTTCACCAGGATTTTGAGGTGAAGCTGATCTTTATCATTCAGCCTTTCCCGTCTGAGAGAATGATGTTCGACAGCATAGTATTCATCCTGATATGTTTATTTTTTTGCTTGCAGGAGGAGTGCTTCCTCAACCTAGAGGCTCCCATCAGCAGGGTCTGTGGTTACGACACCCCCTTCCCTCATATCTTTGAGCCCTTCTACATCCCAGACAAGTGGAAGTGCTTTGATGCAATCAAGAGGATGATCAACTACTAAATCCCCGTCAGGTAGGACAGCTCCGACAATTTCTTTAGCGGCAAATTTATGATGGAATGTAATTTCATTTTCAAACACTAGCCGTGTATATTAAAGCCTGCCAACAACCCTGTACTCTACCCTGTAATCTGCATTATTTATTCCAGTAATATAGTCATGTCCTTTTCTCTACACACTCTTATTGTTTCACATATCCCACTTTTTCGATGGAATCATTTATAGTCTAAAGCCTTTCCGTCATCACATTATCAGAGATCTGTCACTGCCACACAGGATTGCACTTTATTCTCCAGCTCACATTACTTTTTGTCTCTCAGTTGGTGCCAATGGCAAAAGAAAATATTACCCATTTGCAGTGACTGTTTTATGAACGGAGAACCGTAAATGTGGGCACTTTACAAACCGAGGATGCCAGGGCTACCTCTGCTATTACCGACTCTGACATTCCGACTGGCGACTTGCAATGAATAATGGAATTACAGTTTCTGGGAGTTATGCAAGATATGTTTCATAAGCCAACACTGAGGGCTTAAGGACACCATTAAAGGATTTATTTAAGATGGAAAAAAAAGTCTCGTACAGTTATAAAAGTAAGCAAAACATTACGGCAACAAAATAACAAAGGGATAGTTGCATTGCTCTGGCATTGCGGAGGACATTTTAACTGCAATTAATGTCTTACTTAAGTCCGTGCTGGATACTTAATGGGGCACTCCAGCAATTAAATATTGTTCTGCAATAAAGTTAATGGACTTCAAATGAGGGAAAAATTGCGATATACCAGCGTCTCATTCCCACGGTGAGGCAAGCTTCAAAGACACCGGAGCCTTTGCTTCCCACGATGCAACTTTGCAGCATCTGTTGTGTAGATTCTGTGGCTGTAAAAGGCAAAGTTTTCAAATCTGCCCGGCTTCAGTTTGTAACCAACATCGTCATCGTCTGTCATCGCTGAAATACTGCCCGCCATGATGGATTACACTGAAGCTTTGATCTTTAAATCTTTCCCCCCATCAGCTTCTGAACAGAATAATTACCTTGGTTATCTTGCAATCTTGATGCTAGCTGTGAGAAGTGTTACCCGAATACCTTCCTCAGGTGTGACTAGACAGTTAAAATGAAATATGTGGTTGTGAGGCGCACTCGGCCTTTCAAAGGAGTGAAGAGTTGAGCTGGAAGATTTGGCAGAGGCACCGTTTTACTGCACATTTAACAGTTAAACAAAAAATATATATATATTTTTGAAAGTGAACCGTTCATGTCACAAATACCAGAAATCTAAAACGATGGACAGATTTTTCTGTGACAATGTAAGCTGTCTCTGTCAGGATGTGTGCAGTGGAAATATCTTGAACGCATATTTTTAACGTGTGTTTCTCATCACTGCGAGGCCTACAGTTTTAGCGAAGCACGCACTGTGCATCCAATGTGTGCGCATGCCTTTCTAACACTTTCAGTCTCCTGCTGTGAAGCTGGACGGCGTCGATGAATACGTAGCATCTGTTTTGGGCGCGTTCACACCTGCGTTTAGACCTGCTGACCTGTAATCAGACCACCCAGGGCTGATTACAGTAGTGGCAGCTGTTAACAAGACGGACATGTCGCGGATATGCCCGTGGAGACGCGTAACCTTACACTTCTTATACTGTGGCATAGCCTATTGTTTTTCATTGTTTGCAGGAGTGTATAATAATTCTTGGAGATGGGACAGTCGGTCTGCCATAATTCCTTTTTAATTGTCAGTGTCATATTAAATCATAGCCATTAAAATGTTGGCCTATGACAGATAAGAAGCCATTTGTTGAATTCTTAATTGAATCCAACACTTGTCACTTCTCGTCCTCACTGTCATCCAGCTCCATCCAGCTCTACTTTTCCTCCTCATCTGACATCCATTGTGGATCGTTATTCATTTACTGAACCTTTCTCCTTTTCCAGAGCCAACTTCTGGTAGCCCTCAACTCCTTCCTTCTTCATACAACCAGTCAGTGGAGAGCAGCCAGGAAAAGACACTTTGTTGACCATCCAATCAGAAAGCAGTATCCAGATGGGCTCCATGTCCTTGTGTGTCCTCAAGCTGAAAGACTGTTACCATGTCTCTGGATCTCTGTTGCAGGGAAAAGTGACTTGATCCACTCTATACAATAAAACGCTAAGTTTGCTCCAGCCTTCAACATAATGCTCATAATTTCATTTCCTCTTAAACAAAAGTTAGATACTCTGGGGAAACGGTATTTTGTGATTGTCTGCCTCTGTGTGGTGTTACTTTTGAGGGAGTTTGTCACTCTGTTCTAATCTTTCTCTAGTTTGACACGAATTGTACTAATATAACGGATCTGTGGTTTTTAACGAAAATAAAAATGTTCAGCATTAGTGTCATTTCCTTTTTCTTTCTCCTTGGTTTTTCTCAAATCATTTAGTTCGGCGGTTTATCTGGCTCATTTTGGAGGCTAAACCGGTACACACTGGTTTGATAAAACCTCAGAATAAATCTGGGAACATATTTTACCAATGAATTTTACAACTTGTTGAAAGTATTTCATGGTATTTATTACATTTGCTTTAGATCTTTCAGCCTGCCTGCTCTTCCTGTTAACGCTTCAGGGAAAATCTAAGTCATCGATGTTTTCCAGTAATAATAGCACTTTGATTTAAACATATCGGAATTGACCTGCAGAAAATGTCAAAATTTTATGTCATGCCTAAAGCTGGAACTGCTTGGAATTTTAGGACCTTTTCCTTTGGCCATCGCTTCCATCACAAAATTCTCTTTCCTTGTTAAACTTCTTGTCCATCTCTTTCCATTTTAGATACTGTTATGAGGAGTACTGAAATCAAATCAGGGCCGCTATTGGAACCCTTTACTCCACTGGGTGAACTATTAACTAAACGACAATGAAAACGGCCCTTTAGAAGTTGGATTTCTGCCCATGCTTCCATTAGGAGACGTTGGCGAGAAACAATGGAGTCCTCAGCCCGTCTTGTCACTCTCTGAACCTGTGTTTGTTTGTGATGTGCGCACACATACTGATATTTAGCAATTTTTAGATTTAATTTTTTTATGAATGTAAAGCTTGCGGTCAGGAAGTCATTAGAGAACAGGCCACATAATCAGGGGAAATCAAAAGAACTATGAATGTGCTCAGCAAATGTCTTGGCAAGTCTGTTAGGATAAATGCTTCTTTGTATACAAATGGAAGTTGTGACTTTAAGGTGATGCAAATATCAGCAGACTGCATCCCGCTTGGATTTTGATCAATTCCAGCTGCCTTTGAGATAAGTAGGCCATGCATTAGTATGAATTTGGGCTGGTTACCAAACTGGTAGCCAGGAAACCAGTGCAGCCTCCCTGCCTATGTTTTATTTTTCTTGTGGTTGAAATTTGGTCTGGAGTCCCTCCATTGGAAACTGATCTCTGCCAAAGATGCGTTGGCCCAATCAAATGATTGATTGGTGATGGACGATGGAGTAACGGCAGAATAGTAATCCACATCATCTGAGCAACATGGAGTTGAATCAAGCGCCATAATGAAATCTAAATGATGTGTTACAACACTCTTACTCTGATAAGAAGTGTGGCTTTGCCAGGCTACCAGACGGGACCAAGGTCCTCCAGGGTGCAGGGAAAATTAAAAGTCTACCATGTACATGTAGAAATTGAGTTTTCTAAGGGTATTAGTTTCACTTGAAGCTCATGCTATCAAATCTCAAAACAATGAGCTAAAAGAGACTAAAGCTTTGCAGAACTGCTGTCTATTCAGTCATTCAATTCCCTGCTGATATGAAATCCATCACTTAAAGCAGTATTTTGAGACATAAGCATTCATCTAGGTTCTCGCCGTGTGGCACAAGTTAATCTACTTTTCTCCCTTTTGATTTCACGTCTGAGAAATGTATCTCCATGCCATGAAGTGCTGGATGCAACTGAAGTTGCTGGCCTTAAGGAAACCCAGCAATAAGCTTCACCTTTTATTAATCTGCTTCATGCCTTCACTATGTAACAGAAATGTGAATTCCCTCTTTGAGTCAAGGTTTCCAGTTGTATTTGTGTCAGTTGTGTTCCCATCTCATTCTTCAGGGCTCTCCTACGAGGTCTTCGACGCTGCACTGGCAAACTACAAGAAAGCACAAATTGCTGTTCAATGAGCCAATGTGACAAGGCGGTGCCGCGTGCCATTTTCCCCACATGTGCTCGGTTTGCAGTCATGTTTACAAGCATGCCATGTCGTCGATGTCACGGTCTAATTGCTTGCCCTCGCGGTACATCACAATATCACTGCTGTATAGTCATTTACTCCTCATACTGAAGGAAGAAATAATCAGCCTGCTAATGGAACATGTACAGTGGAGGCATGGAGCAGACCAGATGGCCCCGTGCCTCAAGGTCTTGCTTTTAATTTGTGCCTTAAATGCACATCAGTGGAGTTTAGGGGAAAGGTGAGAACGACTTCAAAGTGTGACTAATAGATGAACAGAGTCATGTTTTCCCTGTGGCGCTGACTGGGATTTTTTAAAGGAAGGGGAATGTGGTGCAAATGTCTTGACAGGCTGGCCTAGAGTCAAATCAGCACATCAGAGAAAGTCCCGTGGTTTTAATGTAGAACAGCCATCTGGATGTTACTCGCTTTGCAGGTTTGGCCTCTTCTTTGTATTATTTGGAAACATTTTTTGGAGAATAGAGATCAAGACGTGTGCTCTAGTGCTCTCCACTTAACTGTTTTTTTGGAGCAATTGCTTCCAGTATGTCACTTTGTAAACAATTTGTGAAAGTGACTGGAACGGCCCTCGTGGACTGTACAAGAAAACTGCATCACTGATGTTTTCTGGGTTTCCAAGAATTACACTCTGCTGCTAAATAAAAGCCAGCCCATATTACAGATTGTTGCAAAAATAAACACATTTGGAATTTCTGTGATACGGTATCTGCAATGCATTCTCAGCCCATCCACATCTGGACCACGGATTTTTTTTTTGCACATTTTCAAAGCTGTAATGTAATCACTACTTTCCTCTGCACCATAATATTAGAGTAATGCCGGACTCTTTCCTATCCTACCATAGTGGCAACTATCAGATGTTGGGGCAGTTTACAACACTTGCACTCAGCAGTCAATCAGGAAAAAGCATAGACTCGGGGAGTTAAGCAAATGAAAAGAAACGGAGGATGACACAGTGAAACAATTCCACTAATGAGCAAGTATCTACTAAATCCTTGTGAAGTTTCAGATAGGATTCTCAGCACTTTCCACCACAAGCCCTGGTCAAAATGTAAAGATAAAATCATGTATGTCATTTTGGTCTGGGTGAAAGCAGTGCCTGTAACCACGGTGGTGAAGCGGCCCCTCCTTTGGGCGGGGTGGCAAAGATGACCTCTGCTTGGTAGGAAGGCCATAATAGCATCTGTGCTCTGACAGTGTGTTATTACACACTATATTTACATGAAACGCAAAAACCAGGGGTGGTAGCTTCACAACGTGAAGCTATGGGGGGTGAAGATGCTCTGGTGCATGCCGAACCATACCACTAGAGATTACTGGAGATTATAGAACCGCTCAGTCTGTAATGTGGCCTGCAGAGCAGTTTAATGGTTGCACTGGGATGTTATACAGCATCATTACATGTTCATGGGAGTGCAATGATTGAATATACCCAACTTCCATTTGCCATCTCATTTTCATAGTTAATTATAATATGTACAGCCTGTGATTGTTTGTCCTTTGGTTAATGTGGAAAATTAAGATGTTGGGAAAACAAATTTTGTGTATTTGTGTATTTTTGTGTATTCCAAATCGGTTCATTTCAGTTCTGCATCACTAAAGTGTGTTATGCACTTTCATACACTGTTGCATAAATTGAACCGTGAACCCATTCCTCAGAAACATGTTCATTTTTTACTGATAAGAAAAACACTACTGGTTTTTATTAAGAAAAAAAAAAAAAGCCAATGAGCACTACACCTTGTTATGACGGTTCATATCTACATGACCACATTTATGTTCAACATACCTACAGTAATGACGGCTGGTAACGCCTCTGTCAGTCAAATCAAAACTCTCCCAGCACTAGCTTTTCAGAAACATCCATCAAAGTATTATCCTCATCAAAAGTTAATACGTAACTTTTCTATAAGGCACAACAATCAGCCACAACATTAAAACCACCTGCCTGTAGGTCTCCCTTGCACCTCCAACACAAATCAGACAATGGACATGGTCCTTCAAGGGTGTCCTATGGTGTCTGGCAACAGAATGTTGTTAGTGGGGGGCCTTTGGGTCCTATGTGTTCTGGGGCGGGGCCTCTGAGGCCTTTAGCTGCAATCTCCTAAGCCTTCAGCTGTGTCATGATGAAATATCATTCTGAATTATATCCAGTTCTCTATTTATTGAGATTATATTAGCACTAATTGGATTAGTGATTCATCAAATTGTGCAAACATAACATTACAACACTTTAATCAGTGGGCCATGTTCCCGGTCACCATTGTGTTAACAGACATTAAGTTCAGTGATTTCCTGTTCAACTTGTTATTGGACAGCCCTATCAATCAACTACTCACTGGAGACTTGACACACAAACTTAGTTATAGTTGTATACGTAGCAAGTGTAGCCCTACAGTGACCACAAGACCTTCTTGTCATCCTAAACATGCCATCACTCTATTCTCAAGATAAAAGATTACTGTTATAGCATGTCATATTGTTGAAAAAGCCAGAGCTCTGTGATATCAATACTCCTAGCGAGACTCGTGGCTACCATGGGTCCTGCTCACAGAACGAGTTGTCTATTAGTCAACATCGCTGCTGCGCGTCGCGTCGACTAGTCACTGATCACGTGACAATAACAACATGGACGCCTCGGAGAGGACAGGTGATGAGCCGTGAGTGGGTCGTTGCCGCAAATTAGCGGCTGTACATCAAGCCTATGGAAATACTTCACCAAAGATGAAGGCCATACTACCGTGACAAGCAAAATATGTAAGTACTAAAATACTACAAAAGTACAACTGCAATGCACACTCAACTGAAAGGGCATCCGCTAACACAGAGGAATGACCCAAAGCCTATTGTCAATTAACGACTTTACTAAACGCCCAGCAGTATCAGAGAGAGAGGGCTGAAAAATCATCAATGTGATGCTGAATGTCAGAGTTAATAGCTGCTGTACACTGAGAAGGCTATTAAGTACCATTAAATGCCATTAGCGTTAAACAGACAATATCGATAAGCTGTGTGTTCAGTTCTCTTGTGTTAGTTGACATTGTTTCTGTGGAGCGTGTTAGTTTTTCGTTTGTTTGTTCGTTTGTTTTTTTGTTTTTTTGGTCCTTGATGTCAGTGAACGTATCATGTGAGAGACAGAAGTTATGATCAAGTTGAGAATTTGCAGAGTGAGAGCCGCATATTAGAAGCGTCAGAGTGTTTATGGTGTTGGAGACATGGAGCCCATGTTCAAGCTTCAATAAACTTTGTTCGAGTTAGATTTAATTGTTGAAAAGCATTACTTTCTACTGTTTTTCTATGAGTAGTGTCATCACCGACTAGTCGACGTTTACTCGACTTCCACCACATGCTGTCGACTGTCGACTTTAAAAACAATCTGAAGTCGTTCATATCTCATAGCAGTTGACATTGGAACAGATCACTGACTTCTGTGGTTCATGGAACACAGATTGTATATGCTTTACATTAGCAAGTCACTACATTTTATTACTTCCTGTAGATGGGGAGATATGAGTCTCGCTAAGGAAGCATTTGTCTTCTGTTTCTTACATTGCCGTCACTATGAATTGTGCTTTACAGACAAGAAAATTGTCAGATGATGCCATTTCTACCCCTAAAGGCGGAACTAAACTTCTCTGTGCCCCTAAAGATTATATCATGTTAAGCAATCTGTCAAACCTTCAATTTGCTGCCGACAAATACTACTTTTAAATGACATGTGTATTTGCCTTTAAGAACACAGACCGTAGTGTTTGCCTACTAGAATCACAAGGGACTGATGGAGAACACCAGTTGTTTTTGTTCCATTTATCCAAAGCTTCATTACCCCATCAAACATTTACCTGAAAGCAGTGTGCTTACACGAGTTCATGCACACATATAAAGCATGCACTGTACATTAGTTCAACGATGCCGTGCGACTGAAAGAGTGCACTGCACCGCATATACTGTTTGGGTTTCCAAGCTGTGGTCCATTGCCTCTTTAAAAACCAAACAGAGATCTCACAACAGCACTGAAACACAAAACATATGTACATCTGCCCATATGACACTCAGACTTTCTCCTCTCACACAAATGAGCTGGATATTGTGATTTTTATTTTTTTTATTTTTTCTTCCCGGATGGTTTTATTTCTGGCTGTTTGGCCTGATGAATGGTTGCTATGGCGAGACCAAACAGTCCTGGTGCAAGGGAGGTAATTTTGCCTGGCTCTTCGCTCGACAGGGTGTTTCATGTACTGGTGACATCCTGTTAGACACAAAGGGTCGTTCAGTTTCATCTGACGTAAGTGGTGCTAATTTGTGTGTCTGAGAAATCATTTCCAGCCCCGATTGAAGGAGTTTTGCTTGTCAGACTCGCACGCTTACAACGTCCATGGCAAACAGGGATTCTGTTTCCCCACTCAACAAGGACAGAACTGCTATACTCCAGCCTGGTGGGAATAACAATGTTATTCTCTATGAAAGCTGATACAACCCAAATGCATACCATCTGCCCAAGTCTGAGCGTTAAGAACACAATGTTTGTAAAACTCCACCTTGACTTTACTCTAACAGACCCAAAATGCTTTTGGTGATGGAAACATTGTAGTTATTGGGGAGATTATGTCATCATAGCTTTGATTGCTGTAAAAGCGGATTCAAAACTTTTTTTGGACTTGGCTCTTTGGGACAGATAACTAAAACCCTGATAGATGATCTACCAGATTAGTGTTACACACTTACCGAGGAAACATCCAGAGCCCCTGAGGGCACCGGTGTTAATTCCGACAGACATTTTTGATTTAATCTTACGTCTTCATCTTCACAGGCCTCCTCCAACAGCTGTGACTCATCAGAGAATGGATATGGGCTTTCTGAGGGTGTTTTGCGGTGTCTGGCAACAGCATGGTGTTAGTGGGGGAACTTTGGGTCCTATGGGTTGACTGGAAGGGCCTCTGTGGATCAGGCTTGTTCCGGTGCATCCTACAGATACTTGATCAGTTTGGGATCTAGTCAAGTTGGAGGCCAGGTCAACACCTTGTGCATAGTTCCTAAACTATTTTTTGTGTCAGGCTGCATCCTGCCTTGGATGGCTGCTGCCATCAGGGAGTGTCATTGCTATGGGGTGGGGGTGTCTGGTCTGGTCTAGGTCGGTGCTACATGTCTAAGTAACATCCACATAAAATTAATACCTGGTCCAAAAGTTTCCCAGCATGAGGTCAATGTTATTTACTTCTCCTGTCAGTGGTTTTGTTGTTATGGCTGATCTGTGTATTTGACTTCAGCTTACATACCATGATAGAGGCTGCATAAATAGCACAGTGATGCACCTTCAAAGGCCGTGTTCTTCCCACCTAATTTAGCACAAGGTATTTTGTTTGTTTTCAGATTAGATACCTTATCCAATGCAATGACGGGGGCGCATATTTTGGAAGACTGTCAGCCGTAGGAAGAGATTATGTGTTTTAAATATCCAGTGATCAAATAACATTGTATCATGTCAAACAACATTGTAGTCCCATACTGTCTTGTCAACATCCTTGTCGTTTGTCGTTGAAAAATATGTTTCATCTCCATTAATGACATTAACAAGCCACCTTTCAAAAAGTCAAGCAAAGTCTCTTAAAGTTTAACCTGTGTATCATCCCCTTTGTCCGCTGGTTCACTCAAGAGAAGGGGGAAAATCTCTGACTAATGTTGAAGTTTGGTCCAAGTCAATGTAGAGGAGAGAAAAGCAAGAGCACTTTTAACACGGAGGTCCTACTACCCTGCCAAGGCACACATGCAATTGGGGCAGTATGTTTCAAACTAATTAAATTAAATTAAATTAAATTAAAATGACTCCCGAATTGGCATCCAATGATTGAGGTAAGACGTAGCAAAGTAACAGAAATAGTGAGGGGTCTGTCTGTGTCTACATAGGAGATGTTCAGACACCTCACTGACCACAGTTACCCATTACACATTAATGTAGTTGTGTGTTTCACATCGCAGCCATACAGTTCTAGTGCAAGGAAAATGGCGGAGGCACAAGGCTGGTTTGGCAGCTCGACCGATTCAAATTAAAAAATTGAAAAAAGTTCTGGCAAACACACATGATGCCTGATACACCTTCATCGTAGGAATTACTCGTCTCATAGGTGCAAACAATAACGAAGATTGTTCTTAACTTAGTTCCTGGTGATGATGGCGTTTCATTCACTGTGATAGTCAGCTTTTCACTACACTCTTGCCTTCACACTGTTTAAGCATAAACATTTAAGCATAACCCAAGCTTTTACTCTGTTTTAGGGTCAGTGACAGTTTCCACACAGGACTCATTCTGTCACATTTTCCACTGCAAAGCATAGCTTTAACTGGCTGCAGAAGTTAGTTCATATGGAGTTCAAGATTCATTATATATTACTGCTAATCCTAAGGTTCTGGATTCAAACCCAGCAGCCTCTCTGTGTGGAGTTTTGCTGGCATTGGTTTTCTCCAGGTGCTTCATAGACATGCATGTTAGGTTAATTGGTGATTCTGAATCATATGAGTGTGAATGGTTGTGATAGACTTGTCCACGGTGTACCCCACTTCTTGCCAAGTGAGAGCTAGGATAGACTCCAGCCCCCCCAGCGACCGTCTAGATCTTGTCGGGGAGGCGCCCTGCTGTCTAATACAACATCATAAAATACCACGTCACAAAGACTAGTCGACATTTTTATAAAAGTACATAATTCATTTCAGTAAATCTAATTAAGATTTATTCCGTTAATGACTCAACCAAAGGCAGAAATTAAAGTTTCAGCTTTTAAACAATGAATTGTCTGTGGTTTTGTTCAACGAGACCAGCCGATGACTTGTCACAGTTTTGATTCGTCGTTCTAGTAGTACAGTTTTAAAAGGGAAACTCACACACTTTTTTTTTCAGAAACTCACTTGTAAAATGTAAAATGTCAACATATTTTGTGCTCCTCTGTTTTTTTCAGATTGTAGATATAGTTAAGGAGCATTACTTAAACCTATGGCATAGGTTAAATTAGGAAGGATAAGGATTTGGATTCAGCAATCACACTTATTACACATGTTTTTTTAAGCTGGACCCACAGGTTGAAGTAATTCTATCATGCTGGCTCAGCAGCTTCACTCTCCTGCTGTGTAAAGCCATCTTTCAGCACATCTCGGTGGATTTTGTTTGACAGAAAAAAAATGAGACAGTCCAGAGGCCTATTCATATTAGAGCCTCAGTCCTCAGATCTTTTTTTTTTTTTCCTCCTTATGCTAAGTCTGGACAGAGCCGGAGTCTGAATTTTTGACATTCAACACATTCTGGCTTCAAATTTGAAACTGCCGGTGACTTCTTCTGTTTTTAATGGACACATAATGGTTCCACCAGAACAAACAGTGCAGACCGTTACCCCATTTCAGATCTGAGTGATTGATGAGCTACAGTTCTGGGATGGAATGATAAAATCTCAGCCTATGTGAACAAACAATCAGCCCTGGTTTATGCTTTGCCTCTTTGGAGGTCAGGGAGCACACATAGCTTATCTTTTATTTAGAGTATGCCGTTCCGTTCAGTATACTATTCGCCGTGTGCGATGGGCTGGGGCATTCACCTCAGTCCAAGAGATTTCAAATAGTGCAGTCAACTGCATCTACAATGCTTCATCTCCGTCCAGCACTTTGATTTGTATCTGCGCTGAAACCACCAGCGATAAGTACATATCACTTGTATCTCTCATCTTAAAATGATGTTTTGATTTCAGCTGCTCATCCAAGATTTATTATCAGCCACCACAGCTTGACCAGTACTGTTTTCACCTTGTGAGTCCGTGTGTTTGTGTTTGTGTATGTGTGTATGAGAGAGAGAGAGAAGGAGAAGGAGGGAGATCATGGCTAAATGATGGCTTTGAGTTATCTGGCTTGTGCCTTTGGAGAGGCGTTTTCCAACCATGCAAGATACTACCATAAACTTTACAGGTGTGTAGCTGACATCGAAATGACCGTCTTTGTTGATGGTGTGATTGTCATGAGTATAAAAGCTGCATCTTTCTGCATACCAGAGCTCCCTCTGGGACTTGTGTCAGGTTGTGCATTATTGTTCATACTAGCTGTCTTTTTTTACACCAGTTATCTTCTCCTCATGCAGCTGCACTTACTCATTAGTTAGATATGATGTTAGTCAGCCTAGACTTTGAAATTGAAGCTACACCAGACCATTGAGAAAGTTTGCTCTGGACATGACTAATAATTTCTGCTGGTCACATATTTCCTCAGTTTGAACATGCCAGCCCTCGCATCAAGCTCATAAATATGCTGTTACGCTTTTGGATTTCTGCTGGTCACACATTTCCACAGTTTGAACATGCCAGTCGAGGCTTGCGGTATAGCTTCCATTCTTCAACCCATGACGCACTGTCACTTTTTTTTATATATATATATATAAAAAAAAAACACTTGCAGACACAGAGCAGTTAATCCACCCTTGCTTCCCAGATGTGTCAGATGTGCTGTTGAGCAGCGGTGCTGAAGGATCGCAAGGAACGCTTATTTTGCAGGGAGGGAAGAAAGGAGTCATTTGTGATCAGAGACGGGGGGAAATGTGTGAGCAGTAAAACGTTTCACCTTCCCAGCGGCTGAGTCAGAGCATTTCTCTCTGAGTTGGAAGTGAGGCAGCAGTTTGGAGGACCTGACAAATGACTGCTAAAGTGACTGCAGTGGACTGACCCTCGACCCGGCTGAGATTAGATTATCGCCCTTCTGCTTTCATCCTAAAAGTTCAACAAAAACTGCAGGGGAACTGAGTGTCACGACTGTCTGAGACGTCTCAGTCACTGCTGTAATTATAGGTGCTGCAGAGGATGGATGAGAAGACATCCTAAAATCTGCAGAGAGGCTGTAGAAATGTGAAACATGCCAATGGTTTGAAATTCCCTCAGGGAATGTATTAGTTTGGACAACAGTTTAGTTTGGTTTTAGACCCTGACTTTGGTTTGTTCCTGTCGAAACATCTTCAGCATTCAGAAACAACATTCCTCAGACATATTTCTTCATTTCTAGGTGAAAATTATAGACACTATTTCCTCTTTACTTATGTAATAATCATCCACACACAATTTATAAGCTTGTTAACATCAATACGCATTTAAAGCTGCATGAATCAGTATCTGTATATGCACATCAGATCGCATGATTATGTAAAATGCGAACAGGGTTGTTATTAGTGACGAGCACGCAGGAAACTTTCACCTCATTCTGCGGCTCTAGCAAGTGTTATAGGGTCCTTTAGCTCAGTTTTTTTTGGTTTTATCAACCCACTTGGAGCAGTTTTTACGCTGTAAGCACTTTAATCAAATGGCATGCTAATGGAGTTCAGGAGTGGATGCAGAGCAAAACTGAGCAAAAAGCGAAGTAAATACTGGACTTATAAACGTGCCTCCAAATGAAAGCTAATGGTACTCATTGCCTCTTAGCTCTGTAAAAAAAATAGCCATTACAAAGGATCATACAATTGCACGCGTTGCCATCAAAACTGAACTCCAACCCTTTAATCCAGTGACGTTAAAGGTCAACGCGTGAAATGGGACCAGGTTGCATTTTTGCAGCCGCGGCTAAACTCCGAAGCAGGCCATCTAAATTGGGCCGCTGTAAAACAGGAGGAATGACTCCTTCTCGGGTGTAATTTCTCTAAACTGCCTCTGTGACGGCGCGGCCTTTCCTGCCTTTTAAAATCGCTGATAGCCAGCTCCGGCTCCAGCTCCCGGGTCACATTCTCGAAGCGTGTGACCAAACCGCCGACTGCTGTCACTGCTGTGCTTCCCTCTCGAAAACAAACACACACAAAAAGTCACCTTACCAGTTATATTTTTGATTCCGTCCATGACTTTCTGTCTAAATGTTTATAATTTTCCGTTTGGAAGCTTTGTTTTTGTTTTGGTATATTTAGCCATCCCTCATCCTGGGCTCGGTGCCCGCTCGACAGACAGTCTCTAATTAGCACGGCAGAAATACATATTTAGAGACTTGCGGCTTTGGGGACTCTCTTTATTTAAGTCACCAGGGAGAACAATGGAGGAAACAATGGCTGCTTGCTGCAGGCAAGGTCTTTGCAGCACTGAGTCACTGTAGATCTTTTCTTGACAGTCCGGTTCATATTGAGATACTGTAACACACTCTCTGCAGGAACTAAAAGCTAGTTTATTTTCTCCAGTGACAGGGAGTTGATTGTTGTGCTGTGAGTTTTTACACACAGCATGAATAGCTGTGGTACCAAGTCTGGTAAGGATTTAGTTTGTTTTTGGCACATTCGTTCCATAAATAATCATGAATCATAGCGTAAATGATGAATATTGTGGCTGCTTGTAATTAAGACAAGGGTTTGTTCCTCCTAATCACGGGTGACACGGGTGATTTAAGACATAATAACAAGACATTTGGGGAACAAAGTGTTTAAATCTCCCTGCGGCGGCGTTGATAAGAGGAAGCCGTGTCCTAATGCTGATAACTCTTTTGGGTCCGCGTCGTCCACGGACGCAGGCTCGAGCAGGAAGCGTGGGTTGAGTTCCGGCAGACATTTCCCCTCGGCACCCCCACTGAGACTCCTTTTAAAAGTGAAACTTGAATCAAAGCCTCTACACATTCACTTGTCTGCGGTTCACAAATGAGTAAGCAGCTGGGGACTCCACTCCGAGTGCGCTGTAATTTAGGGAGAATTAATTCACATCCATTTTAATTTTCCTAAAAAGTGTGCGGGGGCTGCACAGTAGACGGTGCCCCGCGGCAAGAAATTAGATTTCAGTCTGAAATAAAATAACGGCAATTTGTGGCTGCAGGATAACGCAATTCTTCACCGAATGTGCATGAGTTTCTTCCAGCTTTGACTTAACACGCCCAAAATTTATCACTACAAATCACTCATTACTAATTTTTCTTACTAAAAAGAGTAGTTTTTCTAGATTTAAGCAAAATTGCTCTATTAAGGAGTGCTAAAAGACAAAAAATAAACAATGACTTCTAAGTTTAATCACTGTTCATTATTTAGCGGTGAGCATTATGAAGAGAATTGCATGAGAAATGCTCATTGATGTCTCCAGCTCTGTAGCTAGTATGAGGTTTGTCAGTGTGACAGCATGCTAACATTTATTGATCAGAAGTCGGCGTGCCACAGAGCTGTGATTAAGAGATCCGGTCTGAAAAGGTGCCTTGTGTCAGTCAGAGGTGACTGTAGTCAAGCCAAATGACCTTTCATTTTCGTTGCCATTTGTTTGATAAATGACCTAACTGAAAAGAAATTGAAACAGAGCTTTATCTACTGTATATCTCTCCGTCATTCAGCGGGCGGCACCGCGGGCCCAGATGTGTAGGTGTAAACACGTCGGTAATTAGGCCACAAGCCGCTCTGATCTCCCTTCAAAGGCGCTGACTGCTGCAGACACACCCTCTCTATCCATATCCCAAAGCCACTGGCCGTCCCTACACCCAAGGCAAATATTTGGGGAAATAGCAATAAATCCTGTGTTATAAACAGACAAACACACACACGCTAGCGTTTGTATTGCTACACTCCATCGTCCGAATGTGTTCCCTTGGGTTGTGATCTCCAAAGCCGTCAGTCATACACAATATGAGAAGCGCCCTGACAAATAATAATCAACTGTGTGCAGAAATAGTGCAAAAAATAAGTGTGTAGTTGACATTTGGAACACACTGCTGATTCCCTGACTTTCTGAACATGTTCGGGCAAGCACACATACTGTATGTTTGCACTGCGCTAAATGTACAGCTGAGCACGAGGTGCAGCTGAGGGAGAACAGATGACTTCAAATATGTGAGAGCAACATGGTGCCAGAGCCTCAAAACTCAGAATCCATCTTAGATTATTTTATTTAAGTTTCTTTGCATTTTTGTGCCACTGGTGATATTAAAGTTAGTATTCTTTCTTTTTTCCCCCCACAGTTTTTTGACCAGCGGTTCAAAACATAATACCAATGCCAAAAAGCCAATAAACAAACTCAGCTGGACTCATTCTTATATCCTGTCATGTGGAAAGGAAAATAATGCAACTAAGATTCACCAATTTACCATTCGAGAGCGTCATCAGTGCACAATTAATGCGTCAGTCTTCTCAGTCAGTCAGTAATATGACAAAGGCGTTAAAGTAGTTGCCAACATAGATGAGCTAGAAGGGGAGAAAAGGAAAATTTGAGAAAAGGCTATGTGATTGGTTAATATGCTAAAGCAAAGCTAATACACAACCTGTTGTAACCATGTTAGGACAAAAACATGCTAAAAATTAATTACTATTGTACAGTAACATACACTGATCAGGCATAATATTATGACCACTGACAGGAGAAGTAAATAACTTCAACCATCTTGTGACAATACAGTGTTCTGCTGGGAAACGTTTGGACCTGGCATTCATGTGGATGTTACTTTGACATGTACCACCCACCTAGACCAGACCAGGCACACCCGCCCCATAGCAATGACACTCAATGACACTTTAGGAACAATTCAAAAAACAGCACAAGGTGTTGACCTGGCCTCCAAATTCTCTAGATTGCTAACTGATCACACAAAACCTACACAATATTAGGAAGGTGGTCCTAATGTTATGCCTGATCTGTGTAAGTTCATGCTGCGTTCATGCCATATCAGTTGTTGAGTTGTCGGTTGCGAGTTGCATCCAACATCTGTCAACATTCAAGTGATTTTTTTATTTTATTTTTTGGACTGTAACTAGTTTCATATCGAGCAGCCTAACAATACTGCTTTAGCTTTACATTAGCATGTTAGCTAATCACTTAGCTTTTTTCTGGTGCTTGGTGCTGGTCCTTGGGTCAGATGTTAAATGTTTCTCATATTCCATCTCCACTATATTGAGAATTAGTGGCATTGCAGTGATTGGTAGTAATGCAGCCAAACAGAGAACATCTTGTCCATGCTGTCCTGCTACATGAGAGATGAAAATAAAAATGCAGGCTAAGGAAAAACGGGCCTTACCCACTGAAGGTGGTGAAAGAATAAAACAAGGTGCACATGAGAAAGCGTAAACGTGAAATTGTGAGTCAGACCAGGGTCCGTGTTTAGCAAATTCTAGACAGTCTATTTATTTTGCTCACTCCCATATCGGTAACAACGTGCTCATGATACCTAACAGAGCCCTGCTGGTACCGTTTCCTCCAAAGTTAAAGAAACAGAGCCCAGATTCCATATCACATTATCATCAAACACCCGCTGAAAATGAATCCAGCAGTAGTCTGACAGCGGCATGGACGCACACAGAACAATCAAATGCAGCTCATTTGTATTTTTTTTTTATTATTATTATTACTTTTTTTTTTAATACCCGTAGCCTCCCAGAATTCAAATCTCAGCTTTTGGAGATTGCTGGCTGTGTTGACAAATGTTGGCTGGACTGAAAGAGATCATATGAATTACACTGTGTAAACTCAGTGTGGAGACGTTAAGCTCGGACTCCTCCACATGAATGTTTGACTTGACATCAAGTCTGTTAGTTCTTCTAAATATTGATTATTATCCCAGGACGATAATCAACCGGTGGACATGAAGGAATGTGCCCAGTAGTTTCTGTTATTTTTTTCATTGTGGAAACCAAAAAATCAGTTACTGGTTTGAGTTGGTAGAGACGAATAGAAACGGAGTGCATAGAGTAAATAGGTGAATTTAGTTAATAGTACACAAGAGGAAAGATTGAGATGATATGTGAGGGGTTTTAGACCCCACCATTCTATGGGTACATAGTACTGAAACTGGACTTTAGATCTGGATGGACGTGATCTTGAGTGGTACGTCTAACATAATATGATGATTAAAAACATTAAAATTGAACATGTGAAGGCTTTACCAGCAGCTAAGTCCATCTTTATACCTCCAACTATATCAGGATTTCGTTGTTTACCCGGAATCCATCTAATCTATTCCTACTAAAGGAAAGGTCATACATGTTTTACTCTCAGCCTGTCCCAGATGTGCAACAACTCTACAACAACAAACATGCTGTCAAGTCATATATTTTAAAAAGAAAGTGCATACCCATAGTTATTCATTCCACAGACATCATTTTCGCCAGTCATAATCGTTAATGACAGTACAGGATGTTGTTTTAAATCACTGGAATGAAATGCTGCAATCTGTTCCATGACAGAAACTGAGGGCCTTCTTAAACTCAGGTCTTCCGGGAGTTCATTCGGAGGCCCGTCCACAAGGCATATTCAGGTTTATAGTTCATTTCGATCACCCCTAACGCCGTCGGTCTCATTTCACACCCGACGGGACATTTTCCAACTAACACGTTGAATATGTGAAGAGTTAATGCTAATGAAGTACACAGGTTTTCAGTGATTTCGGTTGGGCATGACAGCCTATGATCCATAGTGCACTTCAACGTAGACGTGAGGTCCTGAGTGTTTGGTTTGCCTCTTCTTCTCTAATGTAGAAAGAGAGCAGACTGAAGAAGAAGATCTGAAGAAGATCTCCTTATATAGATATTAAGGGCTTCTTCAAAGTTAACATAAACTTGAGGAGTCACAGTTTCAGTTGGTTATACTATATTCCAGTTTTGCAATAGTCTAAATCAGTACCACTGCTAGGTACCATTACTCACAGTGATTAAAGTGCATTCTACCTTTATCTTCAGGCAAGAAGAAGTCTTGCATCTTAATAATAAATAATAATAATAATAATACATTTTATTTATAAAAGTAGGACTTTAAAGGGGAGCTGTTTTTTACAACCTGGACCTTATTTCTGGCATAAAATACAATCGTTTACTCACCCATATAACTATTGTGCCATTTGCAGTCAGTTGGGAGATATTTAGATCTGCGTATATCCATATAGTGGGAGTGAATGGGGCAGCCTCTAAAAAACTCATTATCTGCTACGAAACTTGTTCAATTCACCAATGTTTTGTTATCGTACGCTAGTGCTATGCCCCGTTGAGTCCGGAGTTACCTGTTATAGCCCAGTCACTCCCACTATATGGATATATGCAGATTTAAATATCAATCCAAGTGACTGCAAATTACACAACAGTTATATGGGTGAGTAAACGATCGTATTTTATGCCAGAAATAAGCTCCGGGTTGGTAAAAACAGTAGTTCCCCTTTAACATATATGACTCAGAACTTGAACATATTTATCCCTCTATCAAAGCCCAAGGATTAATAAGTAAACTGGCGTGGCACAAATCGTGGCATACGTGGCAATCCCTTGTGCCAACTACAGAGCTCCTCGCTGGTAGAGCCGTTCAAACAAACAACAGTGTTGCGGATCCACCCACCAACTCGCACTTTGACGTCCACCCAAAACAAGATGACGGATGGTCCTCTAAATTACACGGCCACGCTGCAATCTGCTAACGTTACAGCGACGAAATCACAAGTTGACATAGCATTAATGTTACTCATTGGAAATGAATGGTTGCCATTGGATTGCCATGTATGAATCCAGTTAGTTCCTGTGTTTTTAGCCTGGGCCCCGACTGCATTGGACATTGATCAACGGCCGGTTAAACAACTGGTATTTGCTTTATGATCTTGCCTATCTCAGCAGACAATCTGGTATTCAAATACTCCCTTGCTACCTGTCTTTGGCGGATCATCAACAGTAGCCTAATGCTCCTACTTCTCCTGAAAAGCAAGGTTTCGACTCCAGACTCGAGTGGAAAGCCTTGCAACTATAATAATGACTTGGTCTTACCACTGCAAGTTTCGTCTTTACATGTTTATCTGTCCACTCACCACAGTTACTTGCTCTGAAGGCTGTTTCTCATCTCTACATAGCCTGTTTGACACATTGCTACATACAACTGAGTCACTCTGCAGTTTAAACTAGTTCTTTGTTTCCGTTCTGTCCTTGTCTTAAAACCTCCTCTAAGGTTCTATGTCATCTCTCAGGACTGACGATCAACGGAAAAACAAATCAGTGGAAATTATAGGCTTTGCAGGTTTCTTGGAATTTGAATCCTGTTTATAACATAATGTACATCAACAAGGACCACACACAAATTAACTTGTATATCCAGTACAAATGATATTTCGTTTTTCTTGCAGTAGTCTCTTCACACAATGCCAAAATACTTTATTTATTAAAGCAGGGACAGGAAGATAAAGCTTTCAGAATTTTTCTCTCTCTCCAATTCCCTGAAAGGATAATACAAAAATATCTTTTACCTTCAGAGTTTTTCTGACCGGCCTGAACTTCCCATATTTTTATGTGTCTACCTCCCTTCCTGAATGCTCTCCAAGTTTCCTCTAATTGATTCTCATCACGTTCCAGTGAACCACATACCAAGCAGGAGAGCTGATTCAGGACACAGTTAGGAGCCGCCAGGAAATATTCCAGAGGTGCAGGTTTGTGAGAATTTGTTGCTGAAATTTGGCTCGGGGGCTGCAGAGGAGCGCAAGCTCAAGAAACACTTGCCCACAGTTCAACATAAAATCTTGGCAAAGTCATTAGCCGGAGGTCACAGATTAGAAACAGATATCGAGGAAAATATGACACCACAGGCGCCAAATCTCTTATATTTTGGTCCCGTTATTATGAAATTCACACAGCTGCATTCATAAATTGATGATGTTTGATGAGCTTATGACAGCATCTCTGAAAAACTGAGCCATATTTTTGAGCCCAGAGTGTGTTTTGGGTTATTAACACAGATAAAAAGAGGCAACTGCAACAAAAATCCTCACTGCGCTATTGCTCACCATATGGCCTTTCTACCGTGCGACCCACATGAGGCAGTGTGCCCTGAGATCAATTGAAGAGAGATATGAAGACGGTATTTCATTTTGTTTGGATTTTACTGGATCTTGTGCTGTAGTCCCAGGTTGTTAATTCACAGATGTTCAGAGATGAATGCCAGCCATTACCTCCGTACAGCTTCTGCCTGTGGACTCATCCCTGTCAAATTATTGTATTTCCAGTCACAGGACCTTGAAGAGCTGTGCTATAGAGAACATAGAGAACATGTCCTCACGTGAACCCAGCATTACTGGGCTACATGGTGTCAAAGCTCATGGTTCTCACGTAATTACACATCTGTTGTTTTTCTTTTCATTTTTAATTCTTTTTTTTCTTTTTTTCCATTTGAAATATTTACTCAGGCCAGTCTTAATCACAATGTTGCTTGTGCGGACGCTGGCCTGCGCTCATCTCGCTGCGACAACAAACCCTGCAGTAGAGTATTTACTGCCGCAGAAGGTGCAATGATACGTTTGAGGGTCGTTTTTGAAGTTTCTCCTCCATAGAGACGTGCACCCTGTCATTTAACCCTATTCCAAAGGTCCCCTAGATGATCTATAATATGAAATCATATATGGCTGTCTTTCCTGTTTTGCATTACACCATATATAACAACTACGTGCTACATCCTCTGTATATTATACTTGTAAAACGAAGCATGTAAAAGTAACTACCCTATGCCCTCGTTTAACATAATAACACACTTTAAACTGACCTGAACGGTGCCTAAAGTAGCTTTTCCCACACACACAGTTGTGTGGACCTCAGTGGCCCTCTGTGTGATTAAGTATGCTAGCATCAGCCCAGTTCTACGCTATAGAGAAACCTCATGTGCCATAGCACCCTGTGTGTTCCTTGTTTCACCCGTGTCATCCCATCTGACCCGGACTGACAGCAGGGCCTTTTTATTTAGTTTTATTTTTTTAATCTATGATTTAAACCTCGGAATTCAACCATAAATTGAGTTCACATGTGAAGGGAAAAACATTCGCCACAGGCTAGAGTAACCCCTTATTACAACTGATGTTTTTTCCATGGATCCTCACCAAAGTGTTGCACTTAATAGATGGACAATATGTGAAGGGAAATGACAACTTTCATCGCCGCATATGTGTTCTAATTTTCTGATGGTGCTTTTAGGACAAACACAGATGAAAAGAATAGAAGATGAAATCATTCTGACTAGTGGTTAAAGTTGATCCTGATCAGTCTATGTTCAGATTATCTGTATTATCACACAGAACAAGGTCTGGACCAGAAACTGAGAGTAATTACAAAATTACGTTGTAAAAGGTCTCAATTTGGAAACATGCTCATGCATAATGCATGGCCCAGTCATATTTTCATTTTACACTAACCTGCACTTACCAAAATCGGTGAAAGGTGTCATTTATAGTGACAAACCAGTAGGGAAAAAAAAACGGCAGATTGTTAAGATTAGATTAAAAAGAAAACCTTATTCACCGAATGACAGTGACTAATTGCTGAACACAGTCGATTTGAAAGAGTTTGATATTTGCCTCAAGTGGAGAAAGAAAGACCAAAACAGAGCTAAGTCACCCATTCATCAGTTGACCAGAAAACTCAGCTTTAAATAAATACCAGCATTGCTCTAAATCTGCTTTGCGACTTTATACGTCAGTTCATTCTGCCAGTTTCATGTCGCACAAGAAGAATCGCTGTTATTTTCGTTTTGTCAAAACATTTGTACGCTATATAAATACAGTATTAAACACAAAGTTAGCCTGGACGATCGTAATGTCACGTCAAACTCTTTCACACACAGATCAAGCTGCAGTTCAGTATTGGTTCATTCACATGGAAACAAATAAAGCTGGCGTGATTCTGCCCCAGTGTTGCATTTGGATAGCACGTCTGTGTCATAAAAATCAGAGGCGAGACGTGTAACACAACAGTGGCTGTGTCTGGTGTGGCGTGATCGACCACGCCAGCTCGATTCGGCTCACTGACCGCTTCTCCTTCCCGAATGAAGAGGCGAGAGCAAGGGCTTCCGTGCGTTTCACACCTTACCACTGCAAGGTGGAATAACGGTTCTCACTTTGAACCGGACGTGTGGACTTGTCGGGTTTTCTTGAAGACGTTTCATGCACTTCTGGGTGGGGGTTGAGAACTGAGACGAAAAGGGAGGGTGAACGAGGGTGAAATGTTTTGCGACAGAGTTTAAGGCTGTTGTAGATTATGTCTGAGTCCACCTACCCTGTTCAGAGAGGGGTTTACGTAACTCTGCAACTTACTTTATCTGACTTGCTTTGTTCTGGTACTTGGGACAGCATATTTATTCATTTTCGGTAACCGCTTGTCCTCTGGAGGGCCATGGGGGGGGCTGGAGCCTATCCCAGCTGTCATTGGGAGAGGTCGCCAGTCTGTCACAGGGGCCAACATAGAGACACTCACGGCCAATTTAGAATCACCAGTTAACCTAACAAGCATGTCTTTGGATGGTGGGAGGAAGAACGCACACAGACACAAGGAGAACATGCAGACTCCACACAGAAAGGCCCCAGTTGTCCAACGAATTCAAACCCAGAACCCTCTTGCTGCGAGGCATCAGTGCTAACCACACACCACTGTTCCACCCAGACAGCATATCGAGAACTCTATTAATACGTCTCATTCTGTCCCTTACTGCAGCATCAATTACTCTAATCTACAGCTTTAGCTCTTGCATGTTTACATGCCAGGCTGTTCTCCTCATGTTCCGAGAGATGAAAAGCATTTCAGACTGTACAGTAGCGCACATTGTAGCGAACGATATGCCGTGATTCATGCTCACAAACAGACGTCATAAGCGCGGATCCCTGGCTGGCGCTCTTGACCCATGATCCTCTCGTCTCCCGGTACAAGCCAGTACTCATTAGTTCCTGTCCCTTGACCTTTGACTCCGCGACTGACGCCTTGTGTCTCCAGCAGTGCGCCGGTGTTGACTGATGTCCTCAATGAGTCACAGGCACGGGGGCACTGAGCCACTTGTGACACGCATAGATGAGCGCCGCGGGTTTAGAGACAAACAGATGCCGCTGCGCTAAAGCTAAAACACTTATTCCTTACGATTAAAGCTGATTGATGCTGTTTGCCTTTCAAATTATTCCTGCTTTGTTCATTTGACAACTTCGGTTTTATGCTCGAGAGGAAAGCCGACTGTTACTCTACGTTTTAATCAGGACCGCCTTATCTTCAGCTTTTTCCTGTCATTTATTTTTAGTACATGCAATTTCCTCAGTATTATCCATTAAATGTAGAAGCACAAGGAGATTATTCACTGATTATAACATGACGGAGAAAAACATTACATTTTCCATTGCACTGTCGTCTCATGGTCCATACGCCTTCACATGGTCCTGGTTTGGCCCACATGGATCTCATAGCGCAGGCTAAATGAAACAATCCTCTCGTCCGTACAGCCCTCTGTTGTTGTAACCACTTCACCTTATTCCATAGAAGAAATGTTCCAATTCAATCTGCTGTTCTTAAGCCTTCAAGATAAGACCTTGTTTTTCACCATCTCTGTTTAATCAAACTCTCAGGACTAATGTCGGATGACGCAGACCTCCCAGACCTCCTCCTTGAATCAGCTTGGCACCTGGCTGGAGTACGCCAGACGAGGCTTCCAACATCGCGCTCATCCAGCTGGTTTTTTAAAATTGCATTTGATGACTGTAATAACAGTAAAGTACATGTAATATTTTACTATTCATACTCCTAATGAGCCCTTTTGTGTCACTGCTGCACTTAATCAGAAGTAACTAACTCTAATGCTGTAGTTGAACAAAGCGCGGCTGCAGCAGGGATGAAACATCCAGCCAGAGAGTGTGACACACATGTGACAGGGACGGCATCCAAACAAAATAATGATGTGCTGGCCAGGGCAGAGGCGACGGAAAGCAGCTTGTTCTGGTTAGATGCTGACCGGTGTGTGTCCCCCATTGAAGCCACAGGCGCGAAGAGCCGACAGCAGTCGCACTGCTCGGAATACAACTATAAAATTGCTCATTTATTCGCTCCGTCTCCAGATTCCAAAGTGATAATCAAGATCAGCAGGATCAGCAATAAATGCAGCGACAGTCGGAGGCCTTACAACAGAAAGCGACTGAAATTAATGACAAAACGGACAACGGCAGCAGCACGGAGTGAAAGAGTAGAGATTAATATGGCCACCTAAAGAGGCCAGTGTTGGCACCGGTCATTGTGGATCAGGAACAGCAACTTTAGGACGTGATAGGAGCAGCATGCTTTTATGTATCTATAACAGGCATGTCACCATATGGACCACATATTGTTTGACTCAAGGCTCAAAAACGCAATCAAATTCTCTTTTGACTCCAGATGCGAATCCCTGTCGACTGATTCAAGACATATAATATATACAGCCTTTCAAAACCAGGAACCGCATAGAAGTTCCCCCAAAACATGCAAGGAAATGTCTCTTTAGCTGTCCAGCCGCTAGCAGAAGTGGTATGCACAATACCACTAAAGTGTTACAGATTTCATAGTCGAAACCAACATCAGAGTCCTGAAGCTGGGTTATGGCCCGGCTTACCCGAGTTACAAAATAAGGGTTTATTTCATTCATCTTCTGTAACCGCTTATTCCTGTTAAGGGTCGCGGGGTCTGCTGGAGCCTATCCCAGCTGTCATCGGGCGAGAGGCAGGGGGAAACAGAGACAGACAACCATTCACACTCACACCTACAGCAAATTTAGAATCACCAATTAACCTAATGAGCATGTCTTTGGATGGAGTACCCGGAGAGAACCCACGCAGACACAGGGAGAACATGCACACTCCACACAGAAAGGCTCAGTCGGCCCATGAAGTCGAACCCAGGACCTTCTCGTTGTGAGGCATCAGTGCTAACCACTTCGCCACTGTGCCGCCCAGGCTTTATTTCCTTTAAAAGAAAAAAAAATGGTGAGACAAGGGGATCTTCTGCAGCTGAAGAGTGGAGATCTAAGGTCTTTTTCCAACCAAGCCCCACATCAGGGTTGGGTGATTAGGACAATGAAAGCACCCAAAGGACAGTGGTGGGGGTCCAATGTAGACATATGTTTTTTTGTTTTTTTGTTTTTGGAGTGCCAAAATTAGTACCTCAGTTAGTCTCGCAGTAAATGTGAATTACAGTTGCACTTTGCATACCAAGCTACCTAGCTAGAGCTACTCTGGGTTGGTAGTAAGACAGTGTGTTACTATGTCCATTTATATTAAGCAGTAATACAAATGACACATCGTAGTGTTCTTCAGTTGTTTTTTTTTTTTTAATCTGGTGTCAGCCCTCCTCCGCAAAGATTCCCGGTAGCTCCACTGAATCCGTCCAATCCAGTGTTGGCACAGCTCCCTAACAGCAGATCAGTCACTTCATGACGTGCCAAAGATAAGCACATCTTGCTTTTGTGATCATATATTACACGTTTGACTCACATGATTTAAGTGAAAGCAGAACAGAGTTTTCACCATATGGACCGCATATTGTTTGACTCAAGCTTTGAAGTCACAAATAAATGAATCACTTTTGATTGTCACCAGAGGTGGTTAAAGAAAAACATTTCACTTGTCAACATTGCACGTCCAATCGCCAGTTTTTATGTACATCTTAAAGTTGTGTAGGAGTTAGTGGCATTAAGCGGTGAGGTTGCAAATGGCAATCCAGTGAAATATTCCTCTCTCCTCCTTTTCCAAGAAAACCTAGGGATGGAGTCAGCTGATTGTAGGTACATCTAAAATAACATGACTGTTTCTATAGAGCCATTAAAAGGCCTTTTCAAGGACCCATTAGTCTGGGAGTCTGGGACTGTATCTACACTCCCAGACTGAATATGAAGGACTCATCAACAGGTGATTATGCACTAATGAAAACAGTTGAATTTCTGATCACATAACCCCCATAATAGCCCTCACTGGTCCTTTAAGAGTCCACAAAATATCTTAAAAAAAGAAAAGTTCAAATTTGGAAGAACTGATGTATAAAAAAAAACACAAATGAAACAGACTGAATGAATAAACAACTGCATAACTCATGCAACCTAAAAAGCAATATGAATAAAAAGGTCTGCATTATTAAGCAGTTCAGAGAACCTTGGAGAAGGGCACATGTCACACACAGCATGTACTGTACATATAAAATAGTTTTCTGTACTACCCAGTTAAGTGAAAGCCTTTGCTCAGACTACAGTGCGGCAGCAGATGTGCCAGTCTATAAAATCTCCACAGGGGTGGATATTCAGGATGCCTGCACGGTGGAGTAATTGGACAATAAAGTTGTCAGGCTCCTGTTTGTCCTGTGGCGATGCGGCGCACTTCTAGTAGCGTGATCGAATCTAGAGTAGATGCACAACACTGACGCCAACAAACAAACAGGACCACATTCGGCTGACGCAAGCAGCCACCGTGCAAGTTATGTAACCTAAAGTCTGGTATGTGGGGAACTGGACAGAGGGAGGTGGAGTTGGGGAAGACGAGCTTCCTTCTGGCAGATAAAACAGCGCGTCAGTCTTACTTATTCTGTTGCCGGGCCTGACAATAATTCTCCTCTATTTCCCGGCAAACATTCTTTAATAATAAATTATTGTGTCTGTTAACACCTTGGATGAGTGAGAGACTCCTTAATGACAATCATCAGTGTGGAAGAGATGTGCACATCAAGGCTGTAAATATATTTTCACTTCAAGAGCAAGCAGAGGATTCATCAGAAAAGGCTCCAAATACAATTAAGAGAATTTATCATTTACAAACTGCAATTAAATGTGACTTGATATAAGTGACTATATTATCCAGACTGTTGTCTTGAGTGGTAGCGAAATACGGGAAAACACCAAAGTGAATATTTTTACGAACAAGTCTTCACATGCATTTAACACATACAGTTTGTATGTGTTAATCTTTGTATGTGTGTTTGTATGTATCTATGAAAAGCAGAATTTATCAAATTGAAAACTATTATTAAAAAGTGTGCGTGTTCTAAATTTTTTACCATGGAGACAGTCCATTCGGAAGTCCCCCAAACCGAAGCGCTGACGCACGCTTTGCCTCGAAACAAAACCACTTTCCAAACACCAACAAGAGCAAACCAATTTATTATGCATTTTAAAGAAGCCTGTTTGGAATACGGGAGAGAGCAAAACTAAAAGCCAAAGGAGATTAGAGTTGTACCAGAAAGATATTATGACTTGGCAAAATATGTCTCCGAGATAAAAAGCAGAGACCCATCCTAACCAAGTACAGGCTATGAGACCACAAACTGGCAATTAAATAAAAGGAAGACACAGAAGTCTCAAAAAACAAAAGGAAACAAAACATGTGGTCTCGGCTTGACGGGGGCAGGCTGGGACAAAGATACACTTCCTCCTACAATGCAGCACAGTCATTGAAATAAGGAATACTTTCCTTTAACTTGAACTCTGTAATTTCAGAATTCAAAGAGCTTAATAAACCCTCAGAATTAAAAATATATAACTAGCTGCAAAACTGTTTATCTGCACAGTGAAACCTGGGAGATGGTGAATGACCAAGACACACACAAGCCCCACACATCTAATCCATGTCTACGTGCCATCAATGGTTTCCAGCCCAACATCTGTTCAAAGAAGGTCAAAACCACCCAAAATATTAGAATGATATTTTGTTAAGCCCCTGTAATGCTTGCGTTCCTGCAGCCCATCATAAAAAGCAATCTAACTGAAGCATAGAACTCATCCAGCAACAAATGACAGCAGCCGGCCACCACAAGTACCACTCACATCTAGCAACTAGGGTGCCATTTGATGGCATCGCTTGTTCCACTTCTCTATTCTTTAGAAGTCGGCACAAGCACTGCACATTCAGTGTGCTCACACACACGCACATTAAAAACAAAACAAAAAAAAAAGACGCACACACGTGCCCTCTGGTTTAGTTTCAAATCAGGAAAAATTGCCTAAATTGCCCACACCCACCCAATTTGGTTTTTTACATGCAAAATAAAAATTTAAACGACCAAATTGAGCATGAAACCGCCTGATCCGGCAGCAGTGGTTCCGCTTCCGAGACATTTGATAAACACATACCCTTTCTATAACCCTTTGTGGAACAACATTGATGCTGCCATGTCAATTCAATTTCAATTTTTAGATTTTGTCATGCAGGGAAAACTGTTCATTTGAAGCTCCGAGCTCAAAATGTCTCCAAAGACGCATGAACTGAACAGGACTGCATTACAGCTATCCATCATGTCTTCCTTTGACATGATCGTTAACTTTGTATTCATGGCAAGAAGGATTATTTATTGTTAAATGTTTCCAATGGGAAGTTTTGTCCGGTTTAGCATATACTAGGGGTTAGTGATAACATTCATAATGAATAAGTTATTTAAAATGCTAGACAAGAGCATCAGAGGTGAGGAAGTTAACCGCATTCAAATAACCAGCCACTTCATCCTCAGCCATGAAGCCTTGAAGCCTATTCATCTGTAAAACTGAAGTGCTATATGAAAACACCAGACCTTTCGACAGCCAGCCACTATGCTGTATGAAAGTGTGGTTAAAGTAAATATTATATTAAATAAGTATAATGCAATACAGTTTAACAGTACAGTACTTTTTATCTAGGTATTACCATATAAACTATGTATATAAAAACATGACCCTCTTGTTGGTGTCATATTTGCCTTGCCTTGAATAGTAATAAAATATAGGAGCTCTTATTACACATTTCCTATCCCGTTCTTTATCTTGGAGCATAAACTGTTAAATACCAAACTGCATTACAAGGCTCTGTAACTTCTTCAATGTGTGTGTGTGTGTGTGGACGAGGATCTGTATCATCATGCCCGTCAGAGTCAGCTGTAACCGGATAATTACTGTCTTCTCACTTCTCTCTGTCCACATGCCAAACGTTCCTTCGTTTATGACTATGACCACCATTCACCTGACGGAAAAGCTTCTTGACCCACTCTGCCATTAACCATCTGCGATAGTAAAGACTAATATACGTTAGGCCTTTGGGTCCTGTGGGTTAAGGAGAGGAGCCTCTGTGGCTCATCCAGCAGATATTTGATCTGTTAGGGATCTAGTGGATTTGGAGGCTAGGTCAACATCTTGTGACTTGTGTTTCTAAACTGTTTTGCTGCCGTTATTAAGGAGTGTCATTGCTATGGGGTTGGGGTGCCTGATCTGGTCTAGGTGGGTGCTACATGTCTAAGGAACGTCCACATGAATAAATCCACAAGATGGTCAATGTTATTGACTTATCTTGTCATGGGTTTTAATGTTATGGCTGATTGGTGTAAATTTTGAGATTATTTCACTCCATCCAAGATCATGTAATCCTGCATTGAATGGTCCATGGAGAGAAACTGTTTTGAGTCTAACCGCTTTGCCCTTCAAGCTTGGTGAAGAGCAAACCACTTTATGACTACCCAGAGAGTCTTAGACGCTCTTCAGGATATATCTCTTCCTGGTGGGTAATCAAGTGTAGACGTCATGACCTGAACCTCATAAAATTCACCAGCAGATGCAACTACCGGATGGACAAACATCAGTTCATAAAGACGTACAAAAGTCAAAATGATGGAAAGAAGAAAATGTGGAACAAGACAGAAGCAGCTCATGACCTAAAGCCGAAGACATGTTGGTATTTATGTAATGACTCATCTTTCTACTTTCTGAGCCTGAGGATAGAAAGAACAATTTGTTTTCCAGAGTATTCCTAGCACCGCCTGCTGCTGCAAACATAAGGTTCATGTGGGGGATGACACTGAACCAAAACCATGATGCTAAAAGATGCTAAACCGCACTGAAGAGCCGAGGAGGGTAGGAGTTAAGATCCGGTTCCTGCCTCGCTTTACGGTGAATATATTTTTATGTGAGTGGCTTACAAGTGCAGCTTAAGCTCCTAAGGTTATCATCAGTTAGCTATAGATTTGAGATCACATCACAAAGCTATCAATAGGAAAAATGCACTGGGCGCAAACTGGCTGATAACAAAGCGAATCTAAGAGCCCCGTCACATGTGATTGGTCACACATGACATGTTTGCACACTGTGTGTCGTGGCCAGAGCCAAAGCTTTGATTCTTGTCTCTGTGCTTGAAGTAAAACACTGGTGGTGTTGCCAATATCTCTACAAACCATGAAACCCCCACCACGAACACATCGGTGCAGCATGAAACCGCACATTTCTTCACACAACAGTGTGTTGGTAATTTCACTAAAAGGAAAGATTTTCTTTTGGAGTTTGGCATGGCATTAGGCGAGATTTATTACTCTTGAGCAGCCATCAGAACAGAGCTGCAGAGCTGGCTCCGGGGCTCCGCTGACAAGGAGTTTGAAATACAAGTCATTGCTGCTTCGGGGTACACGCTATGTCTTTGAGGTTAACCCAAACACTGCAGAAGCGTGTATTATTCCGAAACGTTTCTGACTCCGTCTGTCCGTGACATCATATCTCATAACCACGACACTTTCAGTGCCACGACCAGCCCTGTTGAACTACAGGGCCATCTCAACATTTTGCACTCAACAGATATTTCATTAAACGTCGCCTTAGGGCAGAAACTGATGGACTGTTGCCCAAGCTCACAGAGTAGCATGTGGGATTGAAACTGATTTATGTCCCCGTCCCCAAGGGCAGCCCCACTGCAGGTGTGTGGTGAGGTCACTCTGACCCTTGTGCTGTCACATGACACGTATGAAATAATAGCCCAAAGTGATATGTCTGGATAATTTGACAGTTATTGGCGACAGTAACAGAAAAAAAAAGTACAGAAAAAGGTGGAACCACAGGTTCATGGGGAACACAAATAAATGCAAAATGATTTATGTTACTCATTTTAAAATTAAAACCACAAGTATCCTGGAATCAGTTATCAGTTAATAGTTATTTGTCCTATGTCATACTACAGCTATGCAAAGCTCTAGTTAGGTGCAGCAGAGCTTTTGGGTAAATAAATCATAGCTAACACTAGCACTGTTACTGTATCATGCTCAGAGTTGTACTGTTTTGCATGTAATGTTGCCCACTATAATCAACTTAGTTTTGCATGTTAGCATTTGCTAATTAGAACCAAACTAATGGTGGAGTTGATGCTGGTGGTAATCTAACTAATTTTGCAGGTATTTGGTGGCTTGGAGTAACTAGACTAGGACATGTTTCAACCCATACTGAGACAAAAATACCTCTGCAGGCAATCATATAATCCTACAACCAAACCGAGCTGTTTACTTCAAATTCACAAATTTAATACATCTGGGCTTAGCACTGATGCCTCACAGCGAGAAGGTTCTGGGTTTGAATCCAGGCCGACTGGGGCCTTTCTGTGTGGAGTCTGCATGTTCTCCCTGTGTCTGCGTGGGTTCTCTCCAGGAACTCCAGCTTCCTCCCACCGTCCAAAGACATGCTTGTTAGGTTAACTGGTTTCTAAATTGAGTGCAAGTGTGAATGGTTGTCTGTCTCTCTGTGTTAGCCCTTAGCGACCTGTCCAGGGTGTATCCCGCTTCTCACCCGATGACAGCTGGGATAGGTTCCAGCCCCCCTGTGGCCCTTCACAGGACAAATGGTTACAGAAGATGAATGAATGATTGAATGAATACATCTGGGCTCAGATGACATATATAATAAGGTTTCTGTAGTAAAGCCTTCCCAAAGGATTTGTTTGGTCTCATTTTGTAGGGGCATAATGGATCTTAAAGGGGAACTACCGTTTTTTACATCCTGAATCTTATTTCTGGCATAAAATTCGATCGTTTACTCACCAATATAACTTTGGTGTCATTTGGAGTCGTGGGACAATATTCAGATCCACATATATCCATATAGTGGCAGTGCCTGGGACACCAAAACGTAGCCTCTAGCATTAGCTGCCGCGAAACACGTTCATTTCATCAATAGATTGTTATGATACACTGATGCTATTCCCCGTTGAGTCCAGAGTTACCTGTTATCTATTTGCAGCGGTTTGTTGTTCTTTGACCAGCTGTTCCTCTCTCATCCATCCGCATCCTCCTCAAAACAGTAAGGATGTCCATCATAACAAAGTCGTCGTCCACAACCTCAGAATCGGAAAAATATTCAGCTGTGTTGCATAAAACTAGCAGGAGCAAATTACAAGTGAACTAGCAATGAAATATTGGTGAAATGAACAAGTTTCATGGCAGATAATGTTATTTACAGGCTGCATTTTGGTGCCCCAGTCACTCCCATTATATGGATATACGCAGATCTAAATAACATCCAAACGACTCCAAATGACACCATAGTTATATGGGTGAGTAAACGATCATATTTGATGCCAGTAATAAGGTCCAGGTTGTAAAAAAAACAGTTATTTCCCTTTAACAGACCAACCTTCATCCTACAAGAATTTTGTGGATTTGGAAAGTTCAGGCAGTATTTGGCGAAACCAAGGTATTGGGCATAACTTTGACCTGGTGTAATCAAACATATTACATCCAGTGGGAATCATGAAAGTCTGTACCAAGTTTCACAACAACTGCTCAAATAGTTATTGTGGTGTTTTAGTCTGGACCAAATTAAAGACTGACCAGTTGACAGTACGGCACTGGAGCCAGTTCTCATTTCCAGGGCGTCAGATACTGCTGTTTTGTCAAAGCCGCTGCCATTGCTGAGATAAGCATTGAGCTTTTTTGGCACTGGAGCTATGACTCACTCTGACTGACTCCAACGTTAATCCAACGGCTGCAATATCGAGAGACCGTAGCCAAATTCTGTTCTGTGCTGCTCTCAGGACTGTCCTTTGAGATGTTTCCTTCTGATACGTGCTCTGTGTTACACCAAACCCTGATCTTTGCAGAAACCTAACCAGGCACCAAGTGAAAACAAAACTCTCTGACTTATTCCTCCACCACCCATCAAAAACTCCTGCAAGAACTTAGCTATTTAAAACTAGAAATATGTCACGTTGCTGGAGCTAACGGTGTCTGATATTGATGTTGATGTATTTGGTTCATCAAGGCTTTCAAGCCAATGCACATCTGGTGCTTATGTCCACTACAAAACAGCTGTATTTGATTCCCTGACAACGGGAACACAATGGGAATCGGCATCCGCACCTAGTGTGACTTACAATCAAGACGCACACAAAAGGTTCAAGTTAAAGAATGAAAATAAATTGAAGCAAGTACCATGAAAAGAAACAAATGATGACGGCAACGCTCTGGGTTCATTTTAAAATCGGAAAAACAGAAAGGAACAACAAGCACACAGTGACAGCTGAAATTAAACAGGATCCACATCTTTGATTCCAAACTAGCAGAGTTCCAGTGATGTACTTTCGATCAAATTCAATCATCAATTCAGTCATCAACCAACATCGGCGAAGCGCTGTCTGCTTACACTGAGGAACACTTTGCCAACACACAGATGTTTGGTCAACAACTTCCCATTTCTGGCAGTCTGGTTTCCATTCTTCCCGCTGACCTGCCGGCCCTCGTCTCGCAGGGAACCACCTTTATGGCTTTGGCAGACGGTGTAATTATGCTGAGGATGCCTCTAAAACACTTGTAGCAAAAGTACATGTTGGTGTCCACACCTTGCAACGTTCACACACATGCTCACACACTCACATAAACTTTACAGGAAAAAAAAAAAAAAAACTTGCATCCTGTCGTCTTCTCCCCACAGCAGGCGGGCTCAAACATACTTGGAAATGTGAGGCCGATGTTCCAGGCACCATTCACCGGTTTCTGGCTTTATGGGAATGTTTGATGTGCAGGGTACCAATGAGCAATCTGTTAACCCCTACACCTAAATACAGAGACCCGAGTGTTTCTGTTAAACCAAAATGTTAGTTTATCTGCGAGTGTGTGTATACAAGAGCGTGTGAGAGCCTAAGCACACCTGCTCTCCGGAACACGTGTGTTTATTGTGAGAAGAATTTTCCATATATCCACAAAAAAAGAGGGTGATATATTCACTTAACATGTTCAAGGGCCGCGGGGTAAACATGTTGTAGGCTCTGGAAGTGTACATTTCCTGTACACTACATGTGAAACCCCAAGATGGACCTCATTCAGGCGAGCCTCCCTCCTCTGTCTTTAAGAAACTTGGTTCACAGCTGCGCTTCAAAGGGTGACAAGCTGTGCTGGGTATAAACTAAGCATGCATTCAGTTTTGGCAATTGAGCCCTGTTAATCCATTCAAAACACTGCGGAGAGAGATTGCCCTCTGTTTCACACCCAAGTGGATCCACACGTTGCAGCTCAACAAACGAGGGTTTGTGAGTTGTACAGTAGATCCAAAGTCAGTACTAGACGAGCTGCAGTCGGGGCTGGGTAAAGGTCACGAACCAGTGTCCTGTCTGAGAGCCTTCAGCCACAGCTTCAGCAGGCAAATAAACACGTCTGTTTTAATTTCCCCTAAGCCACGTGGCACTGATAGAAAATGAAATGATGGTCAGCTGATCAGATTTTATAAAAGGTCGTAACAACAACATCTGACTCTCGCCTCTCCCTGCATATGGGACGCTGCTTTGTGTTGCTTTGTTTTCGTTGGCAGGCCCGACAGTCGATGCGGCTTTTCAGCAGCTGTCCTCACATCCCAGCGCGACGAAATATTCATTTGTCTCCCAGGATTTGATTTTCTTCCTGCGCAGCCAGCAGACGAGAGGCCAGTGTCGTAAAAACCCCTCAAGGTTCCTGCCCGGTGACGACGTCCAAGACCCTCGCCGGGCGTCAGCAAATGGCCGTGAGAGAGTGACAGTCTGAACATTCGCTGCTTGGGAGCTGCGTTACACGATGTCCAGGTACATCATTTTCTCCACCTGAGAGACATGATGAGTGGTGCTTGCGGTGAGTCCACACTGGACGCCAGGATGACTCTGTGCTCCTGCCAGGTAGAGACGCTGCGTTTCAGTGCAGAACATGTCAAAAGCTCTCTCCTGAGCGATCCGAGCAGGCAGCAAAATAGCACACACACCACTGCCCTCAAATAATGTACAAACACAAATATGGGAATATGATAAATTGTTGCCTGAGTAAAAGAAAATAAAAGAAAACTGTGCTCACATGGAAGTAGTTTGTATTAGCTGAAGTGATTTAGCATGCGTTGGGGTGTCCTGGGTGTCTGTATTTTGCTCACAAGAATGGACCTCAATAGATTCCATGTTAAGTGTGTAATTATTATTTCTTTTCATACATGAGACATTCAAAACAAACTCAGCGGAAGCCAGTGGAATATATAAAGGTTTTTATGATCCTTGTCCTCAGCATGAGCAGCAGAGCGGTCATACCGTACAACCAGTCTCTCTTTCACTTCAAAACAAAACATCTGGGAAGTATTCCTGCAGCCTCAGCATCTTGTTTTGCTTTGAGATGAGGGAATGGTAGGAAAGTCTTGTTTCTAACAGTTTTATTTGGTATAGGCCAGTGGAAGAAATGTTTGCGTCTTGGTGGGTTGGATGCTGCCCGATCTCATCAGCGCTCTCAGCAGGGATGCAGATGTAACGCCATTGAGCGGGGAGCGGGGGTCATGATCTCGCTCGGCGACGGCATGCCATCTCAAACGCGCGGAGGACGGTGACGCCGAGAGATTGAGGTGATGATTGAGGTGATGAGCTCATTTTTGATACAGCTAGACGGGTATACCCCGAGTGAAGGGAGCTCTCCAGAATCTTGACACCATGAAGCGTGCGATTTGCCGCCTGATTTTGTGTTTCTGAATGCAGAGCAGGGAGCCGGGGTGAATCAGTGGACACAGATGCCACACAGATGAATGCCGGGATGAAATGGCTGCAGCAGCACAGCCACTTCATCTGGTTCCCATGTTTTCTGGAGAGCCAGTAAAGAAACAAGGGCAAGTTTGTCAGCAAGCACAATGACTTTGAACTGTTTCCACCAATTACTACTCTGGACTCGGATGATGTTATTTGTCCCTCAAATGCTATTTTTGTATATAACCACATTGCATTTTTTCCACACAATATCAGTCAATTGGTAAACCAACAAACCACAGGAAGAAGCTCACCATTACCGAGAAAACGCTAAACGATCCTGCTGCAAAGATTGCTTACATAACATCTTACGGCGTCTGTAAATGATTAAGATGCTCAGTCTGCAATCTTTAAAGTATTGTTTATCGGCAGTGTAAAGATCGCTAAGAGGTTCGGTGTCATTCCAGCAGTCTCAGAAGATTTCCGAGCAGAAATATTCATACGCGAAGAGGAGCGGAGCGCGTCGCTGTTTGTTATGCGACCTGGTGAGCAGATGATGGCGAACCGTGGGAGCCAGATGATAGGAAACAATTACAGCTTTCTACAGTCACATACAGGAGACTTTTCTTTGACTAAACTGCACGTGATGTGTTTGTGCTCGCTGTAAATTCAACAGCTCCCGTAGAGAGCTTCTGCTGTAGCGTGTGAATCTCTGCATGTAAGCGTGCATCTCGTACGCTGTTAAATGCCGTACGTGAGAGGACCTATGGAGTAAATTTAGTGCCAACAATAGACCGTATGAAAGGCCGTTTCAGAAAAATGACCCGACACGTTCTTTCTACATATTGTTCTGTGGGAAATTATGAGATTTGAAACGGTTTGCGAAGCCAGACCTCTCGGGCCCAGCTGGGTCAGGGCACGCAGGGAGCTTAGTGCTGTAGAGGGACTGGTGAATTTACAATGTGAAGTTTGAATCTAAGATGTAAACAGATTAGAAGTTTCTTTCTCTTATCCCCTAATCTTATTTTGTCACATTATCACCCGCGCTAAAAACAACTCAGTTTAATAAAAAATAAAAAACCACACTGAAACAGAATCTAGCCATGTTTTATGCGGATAGTTTGATTTGATTTTCTTTCATTGTGAAACTGGATCAGTCTACAGCAACCAGCCACAACATTAAAACCACTGACAGGAGAAGTAAATAACATTGACCATCTTTTGACAATTTATTCTTCTGCTGGGAAACTTTTGGACCTGGCAGTGATGTGGATGTTACTTGGACGTTACCACCCACCCAGACCAGACCAGGCACCCCCACCCCATGGCAATGACACTCCTTGATGGCAGCAGCCATCCCCAGCAGGATGCACACAAAAAGGATTTAGGAAAAATGAGGGATAGCACAAGGTGTTGACCTGGACTTCAAATTCACTAGATCCCAAACTGATCTAGTATCTGTGGGACGATCCACAGAGGCTCCAACCCCCAACCAATAGGACCCAAAGGTCCCCCCACTAACAACATTATGTTACCAGACACCACAGGACACCCTCAGAAGGCCCATGTCCATTCTCTGATGAGTCACAACTGTTTTGGAGACACAAGAAGAACTACACATTACTAAGAAGGCAGTCATAATGCCTCATCTGTGTATTTCAACCACTATGAATCCAGTCTGACAAAGCCCCAGTGCTCCGTCATAAACTTACAACCTTACAAGTCTGCACAGGGCTTAGTTTTTTCCACACCTTACAGTTATAATCCTGAGGAGTGATGCCGCTCCTGTTTGATTTGGCAACACCTGGGGCTTCAGTTATTATAACGTCAAAAGATATTTGGTCAATGGTGTTGGAGGTTTTTTGTTTAAAATGGAACGTGTATCAAGCGCCAGGCGCTGCGAGTACGTTATGAGCGGCTCCCCTGCCAGAAATGCAGCTGTAGACTTAACTCAGAGACACAATGGTGGCTACTCCTGGATGATCACTGTCAGCTGTGCGAGTTGTGTCATAATGTCCCGAGGATGTGTAAATGTGCATTTCAGAAGTTTATTAATCATTTATTTACACATTCTAAATGATCTTATGAATATGAAATTTTTTAATTTTAAATACTTTAATATTTAAATTATAGATGATAAACTGACCATTAGTAAAATATGAAAATACAATTATTAAACACGTTAAATACGTAGAGATGATCACCTTGATGATGGTAATAAATCATTTATAGGTGTATTTATAAGATGCCCACTAATGGATATGTAGGACCGATGTTTTATATGTGATCAATGATATGTTTACTACTGCTCCATAAGATGTAAATGAAAAAAAAAGACCTTTTAATGAAATAAAGAATTTTATTAGGTTTTTAATAATTTAGTAATTTCCTTGTTGCATGCTGTCTGTCAAGTGATGGCCAATCCATGGTCTCCCTCGCTGGATTCTGTCTTCAGCGCCACACACTTTACGTGCATTGCTCATGTCTCGCCTTGTAACAACGAGAAGACCCATGCACAGAAACAATTAGAGGACACAAATGAACGGTTAGTGCGGGAAATAGGGCTTCAAAATTAGACGGGAGAGCTCTCGAGGATAAGCTGTAATGGAGTTACAACTTTAAGACACAACAGCATTTTTTAGTTTTCAACATCAACATCTGGACTCGAGCAATAAATCTTAAACTTAATGTAGCATTCCCCGAACATCACTCAATTCAGTTCAGAGCTAAAGCCATTTCCTATCACTGGAATCGGTTCCTTCTTCTGACTGGCTGCAGCTTCACGCGGTAATTCATGGCTTTGATTTCTGTTACTCTGGTTAATCTGTGAAAGCTGTCTATTGATTTCTATGGCAACTCGCTTGCTCACATCAGCCACGGACAAGAGACAGAATAGTGGCATTCATTACGGGTATAAGGATGGGGATAATGTGTTTACGCGTGAGGGGGAGAAAGGAAGCCACAGGGGGGAGGGAGAGGAGGCCAGGGATCTTCTTTACAGTATGCCGTGTGTATACATATTTATCCTGATGTATTTGCATGCATGAAATGTGCATGTGTGCGTGCATACACCAAGTGCGTTCGTGGGACTGTGTTTCCAAGCAGCAGAGAAGCGAAGCGGCAGCTGACGTCAAGCAGCTGACCTTGGGTCTCGATGTGTTTACTGTTATGTGGAGTGTCTGTCCTGGCCGACGGTGGTGCAGCCCACGAGCCTGGAAAAAAAAAAAGGGGGCCCTGCGTGTGTGCGAGGCCACGCCGGCATGCCGAGTAAAACAGGCACCGCCACCAGCCTTGTAGGGTGTTACAGTGACGCTTAAACACGGGGCGACAGAAATAGAAACGCGCGCACACTTTCACATTTCACACCTTCAGCTGGAGTGCTAGACTGATATAAACGTCCAACAACTACCAGCGCGGCTTTGTTTACACGGTGATTATTAGGACAGAGAGTGTTTACTTTCCTACCGTTCTGTTACATTATTGATTATAAGCCGGGCGGCTGAGGAAGCCAGAAGGAATTTTTATTGCTTTGCTTTGTTCATATTTAGTAATGCTTTTGGATCATACGGCACATCTCATCTCCTGCTCCCTCACTGTTGTTTAGTTCCCTCCGGTGACATCAGCAGAGAGGTTGCAAAATGCATCAGTTTTCGAGTTATTAAAAGTGACAGCTTTCTTTCTTTCGCGGACCTACAGGGAACAAACAAAGGAAGAGGAAGAGTTTACGCTGTAATACAATAATCCCTGCAGCAAAGTTGAGACATTTACTTGTCGGAGGCTTTCACAGGTGCTAATTCTACTTGTTGCTCTCTAAAAATATGAAACTCCCTGAACACGATTCAGTTTTTTTTTTTTTTTTTCTTTAAAATGTCAGTTAAATGCAGTGCTAAATGAGAGACTGCACTGAGTCACAGAAGTGGAGGCTAGTCATTTAGTAATTTTGCTTGTTAGGCAGTGGACATCGTTCTCGCTGCCTGTGGGGTTTGGCAAAGACTCGCTGCAGTTGCTTGGAAGTTTATATAATTTTTTATTTCTGCTCCCGTCGTGATGGAACATGCGCATGAGTGAGTAGATTTTTGTTTTCTTCGATGGAAAGTGAAATAGAGGACACCACACTCTTAATATACACCAATCAACCACATTATTAAAACCACTGACAGGTGAAGTGAATAACTTTGACCATCTTGTGACAGTACAATGTTCTGCTGGGAAACCTTTGGATCTTGCATTCATGTGCATGTTACTTAGACATGTAGCCCCCACCTAGACCAGACCAGGCACCCCCACCCCATAGCAATGACACTCCTTGGTGGCAGCAGCCATCCCCAGCAGGATGCACGCAAAAATGGTTTAGGAACAACTCAACAAAATGAAAAACAGCACAAGGAGTTGACCTGGCCTCCAAATTCGCTAGATCTCAAACTGATCAAGAATCTGTGGGATGATCCACAGAGGCCCCTCCCTTCAACCCATGGGACCCAAAGGGCCCCACTAACAACATCCTGTTGCCAGACACCGCAGGACAAACTCAGGAGGCCCATGTCCATTCTTTGATTTGTGTTACAGGGGCAAGGGAGACCTACACAATAGTAGGCAGGTGGTTTTAATGTTGTGGCTGATTGTTGTGAATGCCTTATAGAAAAGTTAAGTATTAATTTTTGATGAGAATAATACTTTGGTGGATTTTTCTGCAAAGAAGGGGAGAGTCAGAACTGTTTTGGAGGTGTAAGGGAGACGGACATAATGAAGATGGACATAATGTTATGGCTCATCTGTGTATAGTATAATGCTATTGAAATAACAGCAAAAACCTTCAGTGACGTACCAGGTAAGCCTTTCTAAGTTTATACATTTTTTTCTCACGGCATGCAGTGAATGCATCACTGGCAAACTATTCTCCATGTAACGAACGGCGTAATTCATGCGTGCACATTTCCCCTCACAATTCTTTTTTACTTAACATTAAACACACATTAAGAACTGAGCTGCTTCCCGTTGATGCACAGGTACTGATTACTCTCTCCCTCGGAGCGAATAAATTGTTTCAAGTCAGACGTAGTTACTAAACTAAACTTCACCACTGAGTCATCAGTGATTTTTACTTCATGCTTCAAGCATTAACCAGACTAAACACGCACACAGACAGTGAGTTTGGAGAGTGTGAGGAATCCAGGGAAACTCTCTCTTCCTGTTGACTGGCATTGAGCCTGGAGGGGTTTCCACATTTCTGTGACGGCTGAGGAACAAATCTGTGCAGCCTCATGTGAGGACAGCATGGTCCACACCTGGATGTTCCTGCACTCTGTATAATTTAACACTACCTACATCCAATGAAGCACAAAGCTCCCTGGAGGCAAGTCAGGCTCACGCTGCAGCAGCGAGCTAACACAGAGCTAACGGTGTGTTTTTATTGCTACTGTATTTCTGGGCAATACAGCTTCCACAGGTGCCTCATGTCCCTTGTTCCCATCTTTATATGAGATGAAAGGTCCGTCTGATCCTGCAGGGAGACGGAGTTGCTGTTTTTATGAACATTTAATTACTTGCTACCGAGCAATACACCTTTCAGAAGAGTTTTTGATTATCACTAGTCTCGGTTCAAACCAAATCAAAGAAGTAAATCAAATTTTGTGCATCATTTAGCCAATGCTGCCAGTGAAGCAGTCACTGGAACAGCGTAGCGATAAATTATGCACACCTACTGAGCAATTGGCTTTCAGCTGTCAGGATTTATCCGCCAGGGTTTGACTCTGAAGCTCGTTGCTAACGCTTTGGCTACTTGGTCTAAACTTTGGCATGACTGCAGCTCAATAGAGGCAGATCTATTTATCTGTCAGGCGCCGTCCACAGCTGGGCTCTTAGCGCGGGGTCCTTAGAGTCCAAGGAGGCAGTCTGCTGAGCTGCTAATGGGTGTACACTTTAACCGTCACCTCATTAGTCAGCTTCAGGGAAAGCATGTTTGGAAAATAAGGATGTCAAATCCCTTGGCATGACTTTACTCTTCGGGCCATTGTCATTATCTTAGTTTAGGCTGGTAACGTGCGACATCAGAAAAAAACCAGCAGCACTGGAATGTGGGGATTTAATCATGTGTAGTGCGCAGACACACAAAACTAAAGTACTTCCACTTTACTTCACTGCATTTCACATGTGTGCAGCTTATTTGTTTAAAGCGCCGACTGGAGCTATCTGCTTAAATGTGGCCAAGAGATTTCTCGATTTGCTGTTAATAAATTGAGAAAATAGACCAAATCTACTTTTAAAATAATCTGCAACTATGTAAAATTACAAATAAGTTCCACCTTAATCAGCTACAACTGAAAGCATGATTCTCTAAATACTATACGTGCATGTTCAATGTGTAATTTTTTTCCCTTTAGGTGTATTTTATTGATCACACCAAGCAATAACCTGTGAGGCTGAAATATGAAGCCAACATGAAGTGGCAACAACTACAGTTCCTCAGCTAAAAGTGAGTCCATCGCCATAGATGTTAAAATGTCCATGTTTAAAGCCTGGTACAGCTGTAACTGCATTCAGGGTTTGATTTTAGAACGAGCTTCCCGTCCTCCAGAGTCTGTGCTTGTCTTGACTTGTGCCGAACTTGTCTTGTCCGAACTACCAATGAAGCAAGTCTGGAGTCAGCAGACTTGGTATTCGTAAATGGTCCAAGTTTCCCCAACAAAGTTTTGCGGGTGGGGAAAGTTTGAGCTGGCTTTCAGGCTACTTACACGCTGTTATTTGAGCAACAAATGTTGCTTGTTGTCGTGTCTGTGTGTGTGTGTGTGTCATCTGTATCAAAGGATCCAATAAATGAGCACACATCTGAACAAACAACAAACAAACATTTGGTTTTTGTTAAGTGCGTTCATTAAAGTAGACACGTACTTTCTGTGTACACTGATTCGGGCATAACATTATGACCACCTTCCTAATATTGTGCAGGTCTCCCTTGTGCCTCCAAAGACATGGGCCTTCTGAGGGGGGGCTTTGAGTCCAATGGGTTTTTCATGTTTTTAGTTGTTCTTAATCTGTTTTTGTGTCTGTGTCAGGCTGCATCCTGCTGGGGATGGCTGCTGCCATCAAGGAGTGGGGCTGCCTGGTCGGGTCTAGCTGGGTGGTCTAAGTAATAGCCACACGAATGCCAGGTCCAAAGTTTCGGAACAATGAATTGTCACAAGATGGTCAATGTTATTTACTTCCCCTGTCAGTGGTTTTAATGCTGTGGCTGATGGGTGTATCTCAAGCAGTAAATAAAGCCATGTATCATGACACTTATGCATAATCAACACCATAAAGTACCCCATCTTTCCAACCTCTTCTGCCTCATTCTTTGGGCTCTTACTTACTTACACTATTAAACACAGCCCTCAGTTCTTCTGTTGTTTTCCTTCGATCTGGTTTCACCAAATCGCCGATCACGAGCCATCAGGATTTTTTTCCAACCACATTTCTTCCTCGTAGACGATGGTTCCTCACTATCCTTCCAGTTTTAGTAGTTTCTTCAATCTCCTTAGGTGTTTTCTCTGCCAATGATTTGACCCTTCTCAAACATAATTTCCACGAACACGGGATGCGTCTTGGTAATTTAAGAAATGAGAAGCTACTCATTGCATCAGTTGGGGTTAAATAACTTGTTGCCAGCTGAAAGATAATCACCCACGCAGTAATTATGCAACGGGAGGCTCATATCTATTAGATTAGTTAAGTCCAGGTGGCGACTTTTTTTCCTTGACCAGGCACTGTGCATATATTTTTCCTGGATATCCATTTGCTCCTCCATTCTCACAGCTCTCCCATAGCAGGTCTGCTCTTTCTCACCGTTGCGTGCCAGACATTTGCCTAATAGCGAAAAAATTAATCTCTTTTGAAAACCTTTGATATTGCAGCGAGCTTGTTTCTTGGAAAGGGAACAGATCAAATGCACGTTTTACACAATGCTAACGCTGACCTTTTGCGGTTTGGAGCGCAGTACTGTACATTCCCTCAGCTAACAAAAGCAAAGTATCTTCATAACGACATCTATATTTTTTACAGTCTACCACGGTTTCATATTGGCAAGTGCAGAAGCGTGTCTTGTTTTATTACGAGCGAAGTGAAACAGCAGGAGATGAGGAAAAAGAAAAAGAGTAAGGATCAATTAGACAATTCCAGGACTGGACTGGGCTGAATATGTCTTTGTGTGGAGGCAAATGAAAGGAGGGAACTTTTATGTAATACCACGTGACAGTAAACACAGTGACCTTTCATGGCAACAATGCAAATGGCACACAGGGGACAGGTGGCTAAGCAAGTACAAAGAGATCAGCTAGTCAACGGGGAATAGACGAGGAGAGTCAAAGGAGAGACAAAGTGACCTCTGCATCGTCAATCTGGCTTTCCGTTCATGAATTAGTCCTTTTCACATGTAGTCTGACTCTGCCTTGTGTCTTTTTGATGGAAAAACCCTTCATTCCTTCGTGCCTTCCTGTTTTTAAATCAAAATGACTGCCGCACGTCGGCAGCTCGGGGTTTTAGTTCAACTGCAAGCATGACATTTTTTTTTTAAACCCCCCCGGCTGCACCTCTGCTTTAACAATTGACGTCGCTATCTTCATCTCTTCATCAGGGCAGACGCAGCCTATAGAGGAGAACTCTTCCCCGGCCTTGAAAACGAGTATGAGGTACATTGTCGCGTAGGGACTTTCAAAGCAGTCACATGCAAGCTGCGACTGACTCACTCATACTCAAATAAAATCAGGTGCTGCTTTGAGAAAGATTTATGCGGCGTGCTCTGGAAACGCGCCAGTTTTGTCTCTGAAGGGATGTGTTGGAAGACGCCGCGTTTCATGATGCATCTCGTGTCATGTGCATTAGCTTTTTCCAGCGGACTCCGAGTCAAGCTGGGTAAGTGGAGCACCTGTGGCCAGAAGAAATGGTCCTCATCCGTCTTACTTTCTGGCAGCAGCCGTTTGGAAATCTGTATCTCTTTCGGGTGTCTCTAAACATAGCCAGTGACCTTAGTAATTTAGCATTTCTGCGTTTTTCTGGTGTGTGCAAACCTCTTCCTCTTCGCTCACCCACTCCGTCATCTTAAATGTGATCGCGCTGTGGAAGAAATTAGCTGATTCGTCACGTAACACGTGCTACCGGGAGAGGTCACGCAACTGCATAAAGAATTAGTCTGTAGCCGCCTTCAGTGTAATGCAAACTAGGAGCGGTGAAATACGCTGAAAACCTTCACGAAGCAATGGCGTGACTGAAGGCTTTTTGCCTTCCATATCTGTCACATTCAATTAAATGGGAGAATACATGTATGCGGCATATATGGGCATGCTCACGCCGGTCATGTCATACATCATGCATGCAGGTATGTATGAGGAATGTTGCAGACATGTGCTATCATTGTGATTCATGAGTGTACTTGACCTCGCTCTGGAGAACGTCCAACCTTCGAATGGCTTTTGAATAAAACGCAGTGAGTTAAGTTTTTTGTTTTACATGTAAACACATGGTCTGAGAGGTCCCCGCACACGAGGGGGGGACTGCAGAAGGGGGTTGACACATTGCCAGTGGGACGGAAGAGCAAACTCTAAATAACACACTGATATACCAATGCAAGTTGGGATGTCTGGCCGTGTGCATCTATTTGGAGTTGCATCTCTGGACATGGGATTCATTCTAGATTCTTTTAATCAACTTATTATTTTATGACTCCTGGAGGAAATATTTCGCAACTAATTATGTTCCTCTGATTTCTTATTGGTTGCCATTTGCCATTCGGTAGGCTAGTGGTGCAGTATATCTATCAAATCAGACTGGGCAGAGTTAGTTACAGTGGAGATGAGGAAACCTTCTTTGAGGGTTTGTCTCCACAAGCGACTCTGTTCCCATGTTTTTCATCCTTTAATGTCAAAGTATTGATTAGTGCAGCTTTGAGAGTGCAATAGGTGCAAAGGATGCCGTAGTATGATTGCTTTATTTTGATTAAACTGGAAAGACCTAGTCTCCAGGGCGTTGACTCCAAAGTAAAACATTCACACAGAAAGAACAAAAAGACAGAGCATATTTTTTTCTGCTGACTCTAACTTCAGCACAGTGCACCTATTTAGAATAAGTGCTAACAGACAAATAAGGTGACCCGGCCCTTGGGAATGTTCTGGGAAGTATCACTGACTGAATACATGATGCAAGTTAAGAGAAATGTTTCTGTCGGACTACAGGAAAAGCTGCAGGAATAAAAAAAAAAACAGCAACATGTGATCACAAAGAGAAGGCGACGATACAAAGCAGATGAATCGCAGACTGAATTCTAAATTTCTTTCTTGACACTGTCAGTGAGAATTTGTCAGACGATGAAGTGGTTGGCTTCCCCATGAAACGTCAACTCTCTGCAGCGCTGGAGTGCTCTGATAAATTAGGTTTCCATTTCAAAGCTTCTGTTCTTTGGTGCCAGGTTTGTTTTGTGCGATAATAAAGTCTTCTAAAGAGACAGAGACTCAAGACGGGGTCTTGATTGGCTGATTCTGAGCAGTTTCCTGGTTTGGAAGTGTCATGTTGGCTGGGTCTCGCTGTCAGATCAGCCTAACGAATGGGGTACAATGTGTTGTAAAGGAAACATCTCCAAAGCATTAGGCAATCCCCATGTTTTCTGTTATGTCTCCATGGGCCCATCCACGAAGCCACTGCCATGTTTAACAGAATTCGATCTGCGAGGCTCAAGGCTGGCGACTGGAGCCAGAGACTCTGTATTGGTTGGTTAATTGTAGGTGATGGTGTTTCCTGTTGTGGGAAGGGACACGCTGGCTCGATCACAACGTAGGGTCGTTTGCGGTCATGCCTAATAAGAAGCAGAATTAGATTCCTCACATGTCTGGAAACCAAGCACACAGAGGAGTCATACAAGAGAGAGAAGAGCAGGAGGAGGAGGAGGAGGAGGGAGGAGGGAGGAGGAGGATGTTGGGAAGGGTAAAATAAAACAGGTCAGTGCAAATATTGGCATGAAGAAGAGGAGAGGAGAAGAAAAGCGAGGCATCGATCCCTTTATTGTTTCAGCTGAGGAACGTCCGTAGCCAGGAAGTTTTAAACAAAACCTTTGCGGTGGGGCTAAGTGTCTACAATTATAGCACTATATCATAAAAGATGTGAACTGTATATGTGTGGTTACACATGTCAGGAGAGTTGAATACAGTGTAGCTACCCATCCTGTGTCAGTTTTATGCCTCTGTGGTTATTGCAGGTATTATCACTGCGCTTGGAGGCAGTCAGTCGACGCCTGTTCTCACTCCACAGCGGTTAGAGCAGAGGGACTGGCGTCCAGCGGAGCCAGTTCAAAAGTACATTGGAGATGAGTCGATGAACTTAAGACGCGGTGCATCCAAGATGAGGTCTGCTCCACAGGAAAAAAGGTACAGCCTAATACCTCAAAAGACCAAACAGACCCGGTGTCATCACGTTTTTGCTCGGCTTGGCTCAACGAATTACGCTTCTATGGTCGTACAAACACAACAACAGGGAGTGCACACACTTTGAGAGCCGTGGCTTTTAGTCTGGGTCCGGTTTAATCAATAAGCCTGTTAGCCAGCAGAGGCTCCATACACTATTACCCTTTTAACAGGCATGGATTTATGAGGCAGAAACCCACAACACCAGAATACATTTGAACGCCAGAAACAGATATAATGCCTGTTTAGCACTTGGCATGGCAACCACCACCGGACGTGATTTGGACTGCGCTGGTGCATTTCTCTCTTTTCTATCCATGCAGACTCCTCTGTAATTTCTCTCTCTCCCCCCTTTCTCTTTTTCCCTCCCACTCCCCATTTTTTTTTTTGCTTTCCAGATTTTTCTCCGAAGTTGTCAACATTTGAACACTCGAGCACCGGCGCGGCTGGATCTCAGAACAACAGGCAGCAGTCACATGAGGCCTCAGCGTGAACTGGACCGGCCCATGACCCAGAGTGGGACTGTAACTCAGATACAATGACCTCATGAAGCACCGGGGAGATGGCCTGTTCTCTGGCAAAACAAACCGCTTGGAGTGCTGTGCGGATACCGGAAGAGGAGTAATCTGAAAACAGGGAAAACACCTATACCGCTCTCACATGGAGCTTTAGCTGGGAGGCCGTTCAGCATAAAGGCTGGCATCAGAGATCAACACTACATCCACAATGTAAAACCTAAAATGAACCTGGAAAAGGGCGAAGAAGGTTTTCAGCGTCAGTGATAACAGCTAAAATAACAATACACACTAGGAATTGGGATAGAGGCTAAATCAAGCTACAATTACGTTGGAGTTCCAGCATGTTCTTGGTATCTGCAGTGTTTTGTCAGATAACAAACTCATTTTAAATTTCATTAGACTTCAATTTGAAATAGCAAAGTGCAGTGGAGAATGTTAGTTTACCATTAACAGAGCACTAAGATAAAAATGACAATACACTGAACAGGCATAACATCATGACCACCAGCTTCCTAACATTGTGTAGGTCTCCCTTGTGCCTCCAAACAGACTCATCAGAGAATGGACATGGGCCTTCTGAGGACGTCTTGTGGTGTGTCGTTAGTGGAGGTCTTTGGGTCCTATGGGTTGAAGGGAGGGGCCTCTGTGGATCATCCAACAGATACTTGTTTAGTTTGGGATCTAGTGAATTGGGTGGCTATGTCAACACCTTATGCCGTCCTTCATGTTTGTTTTTTTGTTTTTTTGTGTGTGTGTGTGTGTCTGTGTCAGGCTGCATCCTGCTGGGGTTAGGGTTAGGGTTAGGGTGCCTGGTCTGGTCTAGGTGGGTGCTACATGTCTAAGTAACATCCATGAGTCTAAAAGTTTCCTAGGAGAACATTGCAATTATCACAAGATGGTCAATGTTATTTACTTCTCCTGTCAGTGGTTATAAAGTTATGCCTGATCGGTGTATACAATCATGCAAAGCTGATTGTCTCCGTGCTCCACCTCAACGTTTGGTGCATAGAGACTGGTATCAATCTTCTCCAGTAAGATGCCAGTTAGTTAGGAGGTATGCTATTCTACGCCAGACTGTTTCCGGTAATTGACATTTTTACACACTTACAAAAATACAATGGTACACCCAGAATCTGGAATTGAGGTAACAAACTCCAAGAATGACGTGAATGCGGACTTCCTGGAAGTTAACCCAGTAACTAGGCACTTACCCAGTGTCATCATTTTCCACACTCATTCATGGCATGGAGGCATCTGTCATTTGAGTTGAAGACTTGTTGCACTGCAGGAGGGTTATACTTAACCTGCTGTGGGGCAGGTGTGGACGGTGTGGCAGGGATTCTGCAGGTACAGGTATGACGATGGAAAACCTGATAATTACTGTTATCTTTATCTCAGGTAAGTATAGCTGTGCCTGAGCGGTTCTGGATCTGAGCGTTGCCCCATTGCCGGAGTGCAGAGGCTTGTCCAGGGGGAAACAGGAATGGCTTTCAAGAAATACGCTTTCCCCCGTCAAGCTGTTGCGATACAGCGGTTTATAAGCCTTTAACTGGTGTAATTTTAGCTTTAATGAGCACTTGAGGAGGGAGGTATGTTGAAAATTGGTACTCTGTGCCAATAAAACATTAAAAACGAAGCTCCTGGCAGCCCTTATCTTTCAGAGTCTCCGTCATTGTGCCACTCGCAGGGTTTTTGAGTGTAACTCCTCCACTGCGGTGGCCGCAAATTGCTGGTGGCAGCGCTGTCCCACAACTGAACATTTACGGCCCCAAACATGCTTGTCGTTTAACACCTAGAAAACGTATTATGCTGGAGAGAAGAAATGATGTTACCAATTGGAGGCAAATGATCCCAGAGTCCATCCACCATCACGTGAACATTTGAGCGAAATGCTAATGAAAAGCTCTCTCAGATGTTAATGTAAGTGAGACTATTCGCAACTTTTTGCAGTCTTTAGAATGTCACTCAATTTGCTAATTGGATTTAAAGAGGGCTTTGCTAATTGATCTGTGAAACTAAAGCTTTGTCCAAACTCTGACACGTACAGTTAGGCCACTAAAGACCTTGCAATAACATCACCGTTGGCTGAGAACCTAGCATTTCCAAAATATGAGTTCTCTAGCCACCAAGATAAACAGCAGCTATAAATGTTTTTCGTTCCCCCGGCGAGTCAGAATGGGGTTTCATGAGGACTAAGAGGCCGGAGAATGCGCTAGACCCATCTAATCCCTCAGCTGCACCGAAACCATGAAAAATCACCTCTAAGTTGGTTTTACGAGGGTTTTTACACCCAATCAGTGATACGAATTCTGCTGTCATGGTGTGCAGTTTTCAACACGCTCAACACTGAGGCGAATGCACTGATGTCGCACCATCTGGGCAAAATCACCCCAGGCCTCCCCTGCAGATGACCTCTCCAGGCGGTCCAGTTAAACATCCTGTCTACAAATTAAGGGCAGAGACGGTGTCCAAACTAAGCCGGGGCTGTGTTACAAGCTACCCTCCACAGGGGTTTGGGTCATCCAGACAGGAAATGAAAGGGAAAATGGTTGTAAAATGGGTTCTGCTCATGACTCATCAGGAGACCTGGCACTCAGAGCGGAGCAGCCTGGAGCTCATCCCTCAGCATGTACTGACCTGGGCTGTTTAGCAGTGCCATCGCTTGAATCCACTCACAAGTTGCAAGATGTTTGAAATGTGAAAGGTCTGCATTTAACGAGGTTCAAATTGTAAGCTCGGTTTATTTCTGTGACAACATGGAGGACGAACACATGGACACTATGTTCATAACTCTGTCAAACAGTGTTGTTAAAGCTCAGCGTTTGACAGTCTTGTTACATTTAACAGTGTAAGGCGGGGATCAAGGTTCTCAGAAGATAACTGTAAATCTCTGCGCACGTTCTGCTCAATCCGTACATTGGCAGAGGCTCACAGATTGACTCGGCAATCTTGAAAAAACGTGAAGAGGCTGGTTAAAAAATCACAGCAGAAACAAAAACTAATAGGACACTCAAAATCCGTCCAGGCACAAAACACAAAAGTCAGAACAAGCCTGTGCATCCCCACTTCTCACATCACCTTGCAAAACGTCTGCACTGTCACACGTGACTGCAGAGGTGTGGCTCCATTTAAAAAATTGGATTCTGATGATGACTAACGCACTCATTCGTGAAGCACAGCTGTAGATTTGTGTTTTAATGCCGCTACATGACACTGTTATTATTTCATGTAAATCTTAGGCTTTAGTTTAACCCTAGGTAGCAGCTGTACTGTAGCGTACACTGTATGCAGCTGGAGCTAACAGATGAACCAGATGTTTATAAAGACGTCCAAAAATCTATTAAAATCCACTCGGACACATAATTGAATTAAAAGTCTAATTCAATTATGGATCCGCTGGAGTTTGGTTTTATGTATTCTGGACGTGTAACAGGTGGATGCAACCCGACTGGAAGAGCAGCGCGTCGATTTCTGGACCGCTGGTGCACTATTGGTGCTATTTGCTGGCGAATGTGTCAGCGCTGGGCTCAGTAGGTTTTTTTTTTTCTTCTTCTTTTCGGTAAAACCTCCAGCTGGCCCTGTGTGTGGAATTACACCCCAGGATCCAAGCGGGGCAGGCTCACAGAAAAGAAAACAGCTGTCAGACAATGAATTACTGTGCTTTCCTGAGGAATGGATGAGGAAGTCGGGAGTGTGTCAAGATTCACACACGCAGACACACACACACTCACGTGCACATGCTTTTTACACAGATACTGTTCATACCCAGAACCTCAAGACGTATTGAAAAGCTACCGTGATTTACAAGTTGAACTACGACTCCTATTTGAACTGACCCTCTAAAGCGTGTGGCATCCTATACATCAAGATAAGCAAATGCACAGAGTTCCCCACTGTATATAAACAGCCATGTGTTCCCCGCTGCAGCTAGCTCTTAAACCTGTGGGTGAGTTGGAGGGTGGGGGAGGAAAATCAGACTTTCCAAAAATGTTGTTCTTTTTCTGGCGACGGCTCTAAAGGCTCACTTTGGCAGCAGCGCGACTTTGCAACGCAAACAGAGCATATCCTCAGACTGACCCCTGTGAACCGAGCAGACGGCTCTGCAGAGCGACCCGAGAGCCTGCAGACCTCAATGCCGCCTCAGTCTCTCACATGACTGTGAGATGACGGAGAAGGAGAAGGAAGAAGGGGAAGAAGGAGAAGATCTTGAAAGAGCTTGGGTTGGAGAAACAAATCACGGAAGGAGAGGCCTAGGAAACGTTTTAAATTCTTATATAACATTTTGTGTACAGCCACTTTCTCATGGACTCTGTGATAGTCAACTGTGTGACAATGAGCTAGCATGCACAATAGAAACACACCTGAAACCTCAGACGCTAAACCAAACAAAGTCAACTTTCATTCAACATTGTTCATGTCCAGTGTTGAGAAGGAGTTGTATTCTGTTACAGATTACATGCCCTAAAATGGAATTTGAAACATATCTCGTTAACGTATTCTGAATACTTGAATTACTTTCACGTTGAATTGCATTTTTTAAATGCGTGAATGTGTTTCCCACAGGATTTTGTGAGACCTTGACTGGTCTAACACCATCCTAACTATTTAAATCTATTCTCACGGTATATTAAATGTCTGCACATACAGTAAAATAAGAGCATGCGTCTCTAAATTACCGTAAATCAAGGTGACAACGCGCATGTTGGTTTAAGCGACGAGTAGCAGCAGCCTGTGCAGTTACAGGAATATAAACGTAATGCTGTTAAGACGTGGACACATTCATGGACACATTCATGATTTAAGATCAAACCAAGTACCAGCAAATAAATCTAATTTATAGCTGACTTTCAATTTAACTTTGCTTATAAAGTTACGGTAGTTCACGTTACATCTGGAGTCGCTTCCTCTGGGTTTTGACAAGCGTGCTTAAAATAATTTTAAAACTCAAGAGCACAAACACAGGATTTGAAACAGTGGCAGTAATGATTAATTATATGGAGTTTTCTTCTTTTTTGAAGGCACACTAGAAGGCACGCTATTTTGAATGAGTGTATACTCTCCTTTCAGGCTGCCTTGTGACAATCACGGGTCTTATTCAGTCGGCGGCCAGCCAGCCACTGTTTCCTACAGTGAGTTACCTGGTCATTAACTTGCTGCTTCAACCAATGTGTTGGTGTTCTCATGACTCATTGACAACTCATTGACAACTCACTGACTCCAGTGGAGCTTATGGTTGCAATATGGGAATTAATGTTGCAACCATAAGCTAAAGGCTTAGACGTTCCCTTGGGGTTACATCAATTTATGGGCGTCATCACTGTTGCTTCTATTCATGCAACCAATCATGTGGGTGGGACTTGTAGGACAGAAATTGCCAATATCATTGCAGATCATGTTGCACCCTGCAAGCACTTGTCTGCCAGCGAGAAACACCATAGACATACGTTATCAACCTCCATTTCTTCATCATCATCCCGTTGAAAGGTCCCACTTTAACTTTCAGACATATGCTCTCACGTTATCCTCAAAGTTGGATCACTGACTGCAAGCTGTCCAGCCTCCGAGACAGCGGAGCAACCCCAAACCATAACATTTCCACCGCCGTGCTGCACAGCTCATAGGAGGATCTTCTCCGGTCTTTGGTCTGAGCCAAACATGTCGTCTGTAGCTGTAGTAAAACAGCTCTATCCTCGATTCGTCTGTCTGGAACACATTACTCCAAAAGATGGCCTGTGCATCAAGTGGTTTATTGTTTAAATATGTCGAAGAAGTCACCTTCCCATGGGAGGGTCTTTGTTTTTCACATGACAGCAAGATCATAGCAAAATGCCTTCGTCATTCGATAGTGTAAAAGTTTCACCAGCAGACACTTGCGTACATAAACTCATGTATAAAGTATTATGTAGTAGTATTTGTGTGTGTGTGTTTGCATTCAAGCGTGGCTGCGTGTGACAATTGAATTTAACAGTAATAATCAAATCAGCCCTCAGTCTCAGCCGAGCTCATCTAGTTGCATTGTGCGGCTTTCAAAAGAAAATCAATCTCTCTTCCCGGGGACTTCTCTGCATTTCTCCTCGCCCCACAAGGCTCTCCTCCAAACAATTGCATTTAATTGGAAAGTGATGAAATTTCTTTTTAAGGAAATGACAGAAGTTTACGAGGATCATCTCGTTGGGCAGAAACAGGATAGCCTTATCTCAGTTCGGTTTTACGCGAGGGTAGAGAGTCTGCAACAGTCTGCACCAATTCAGACGAGACGCGTCTAGTCCTTTCACAGTGTCCTCGTATGAAATTACCTGGCTTTTATATCAGCTCTACCATCTGGGTCCTATTACCTCAGCAACTGATGAGCCGGTCTAAAATGGTTTCATTTATCTCTGAGAAGAATATTGTGGTTTACCCAGCAAAGGTTATGTTTGTTATATGGGGCACGCTAAAATGCACTCCAAATTGCTTGGATCACATTCAGTAGTATTTTCCTCCTGTTGTAAATAGAAAGCTATTTTGAGACCCAAATTGATAGCAGAAATGATAATGAAATGATTGTTTTCCACAGGGAACCAGACAGGAAACTGGTGTCTTTGGTCACACAGCCTAGAAATATTTTTCAAATCACCAACACGGTTCAGGCAGACTATGGTATGTTTTATCTCAGTATTTGAGAGTTTGCAGTCAAGTGTATAAATATACAGTCTTAAAGCTGCTATTAGCGGTCTGAAGAATGCGTCTTCATATAAAGCAGCTGGTACATTGAAAGCAGTGGGTTGCATCAGAGCCAAGGATGTCATCTGTTTCAAGGGAAAGACAGTTACAGTGGAGGGTCAAAGAGCCACAGAAACATTTAGGATGATACATGACAGGCAGTCAGAAAGACTTTCCTTGGCCTCATGTTAAGAGAACCGCACAAACAGTGGTATATAATTCCAGTAAAATTGGAGAAAATATCTTAAGATAAACATTAAACGTCTCAACTGCGCCATGTCGTCCCGGAGGCTTTCACTTTTTAGCCGTGTGTTGATGATGGCCCTGAGACTAGGTTGTGTTTGTCCACTACTTTGGTCAAGGTGGTGTCGTGACCCTCTGCAGACCACTGGCCTTTCAGTGCAAGAGTCTTTAGGTGGTGCATGGGGCTCAATATCTGAAGAGGCCTAGAAGGTGCGACTTCATCAACAGAGGCTCACCATGTCCAGACAGGCATGAAGAACGGCACAAGGTGTTGACCTGGCCTCCAAATTCACTAGATCCCAGACTGATCAAGTATCTGTGGGATGATCCACAGAGACCCCTTCCCTCAACCCATAGCACCCAAAGGCCCCCCACTAACAACATCCTGTTTCCAGACACCACAGGACACCCTCAGACGACCCATGTCCATTCTCTGATGAGTCACAACTGCTTTGGAGACACAAGGGAGACCTGCACAATATTAGGAAGGTGGTCATAATGTTACGCCACACTGTTTTGAATGAGTGTATAGTCTCCTTTCGGCTTTGTGACAGTCACGTGTCTTATTTCCATTGTCAGTCAGTGGTCATCCAGCAGATCATCTACTTATGCCACAAATCAAAACTCTCTATGTCAGTTTTTTCCTAATATCTGACTGGCATGAAAGAACACAACATGAAAGGGTACACTCATCAGATTTCTGGGTTTATAGTACCCAGTTCACCACTCCAACCTTTGCCTTTCTTTGCATTGTAATCTGTCACACAAACACAGACCCATGAAAGCAACGCACCGACGCACAGCCCAGTGTGCGTGATCGCTGCGCATTGTGCTGAAATGGGTGTAATATTGTTTACTCTGGCTGTGTGACTGCGAGACATTTTCTACTCACTTGGGCCGCCCACGCTTGTAAGCGTCACATTAGAGACGTGTGCAGCGGCAAGTGGCAGCTCGTAGCCACCGCGGGACATAAAAGCGCATCGATGACATGTGCTGTGAACATCAGCATTACAGATTAAAGCAAATTTGTTGGAAGCATTAGCGGCATTACAGCAAAATCTAAATGGGTCGCTTAAGACTGATTTCGAAGGCTTCCATGCGTGTTTATTCCAGTACACGCTGTACAACAAATGCGTCACAATTACATACATTTGAACCAGTTTCTGCATGAAAATAATGTCAATCATTTCCTTTTTCGCTTTTTTAAGTGTCCACACCAATGTGACAATAGCGTATGGTTAGATACAGCTTAAACTGTATAACCAACCCCCTACCAAGCTAAATTTGTATAATTTGTTCTTGTAAAATAAGTTAATTTTATTGATTTACTGTTTTAAAATTCAGCTTTTCTCTATTCACCGTGTTCCCACACCTGCTCCTGGCATGTGGGTGCCCACTTTATATTCAGACAGTGCAGGTGTTTTCACCTCAGTTATAGTTTCTCGTGTGTTTAAATCCTTGTAGGAAAAAGATTTTCCCTTTTATATCTGATTCCCAGTTGAGTCAGTATGTGTCATCAGATCCAAACTGCGCACAAAGCACAGAACACACGCCACTGAGCTGTGTGCGTATAAAGCGCGTATTGTTTATCAAATGATATTCACCTGTCATGGTTTAATAAGGCGGACAGAGGACTCTTTCTCTAGCTGCGAGAGGCGACGCTCATCTGAGACTTATATAAGATAAACCTACTAACCTCAATGACACTAATCTCTGAGACGGGAGGATCACCTTCCCTCCCTGCACTCCCTTACCTTCCCTACACACACAAACCCTTCTTTTATTATCAGCTTCTCCTCACGTCTCCTCCCTCCAGTCTTTTTCTCCTTTTCCACCTCATTCCTGCTCCGTTCCTCCCGCCCCACTGATTGCCTCGTCCAGGATCCATGAATCACTGCGCTCCATTCAGTCGTTTCAGCTATGTGTTTCCTCCCTGCTCGGGCTTTCACCTAAGGTGCGCGTTTACAGCAGTCGATAAATCTTCACACATCAGCAGCAACAGCTATCAGCTCCTCATCACTCCCCCTGACAGCTGCTGTTGACCTCTTTGCATGTGTTTCTCTTTTGGTGTCTGGTTTCTTTTGGGTTTCCAGCAAATGGGTGACTCCAGGTCAACAGTAAACTGGTGTAACAATCCAACAGAAGTGTCTAGAATTACCCTCCACTTGACACGCCTTTCGCTACAAAAACTTTCCCAGCTTGGCTCATGCTTACTCCAGATCCACATGATGTTTTCACAATTAAACCCCACAAGCAATGTAAGAAATCATACTGTAGTTCAAGTTGTCTCTCGTTGTTGACACTAACTGTAAATCTGAGGCTGTTTATAACAGTAAATTTATTTACTTATATAATTTGTTTTTGTCATGTCTAATGTTTGCTAAGTTGAGCAACTCGGAGTATACTGAATATTGAAGGTAGGTGGTCCAGTGCATGGCCCACTGTACAGTATTTGAAGCTAAAGTTGAATTTTTCCGTTTTATTGATATTGTTTACTTCTGAGCAGATGACAAACCAAACAAAGTGGGATACTAAATAATGTAACGTGCACCTTCCCAGAAATGTAACTATGTG